>CM056576.1:112481415-115180165 GCA_029721435.1 Gymnothorax reevesii
AGCTGAAGAGCCAATGACTCAGTTTTCTCTGAGCATAATGTAGCGAGACACCATCAAACAAGGCACAGACTAGGTGGGAGGCTGGGTCAAAACCAGCCCACTGGCAATAATTAATTTAATGTTCACGCAAAAAACGAAAGGTGTGATAACAATGCGCGCGTAAATGAACAGAAAATGGTTTTCAAAAGGAAATTGGCAAAGCCTTCTCAGTCGGGAATTTGGCAGAATAATTTTTTTTAAGTGCCAATTTGATACTGTTTTTCTGTGGTTCTTTTACGCCGTTGCTGTTGCCGTCTCCATCAGGCTAGTTAGATCTTTGCCCAAACCTCAAGTCTCCCTCCCATCGGAATCTTAAAGAGGAGAAAACACAGGCATGGTTGGACATAAGCTTTACATCCGTTCTCCTCGCCAGCCTCCTTACAACTGCCTCGTTTTCTCTTTTAACCTGTGGTCGGCTGTGATTAACACGAGAAGCAGCTGTGTCACCTCGTCCGCCCTTTTCCCAGGCCCGCTTGGCCTTACAACTCGCAGCTAGTGGGAACTGTCCAGCGACTCTTGAGTCTAGGGAGTGTTGAACGGGTTTTGGCTCTCTGGCCGCTGTCCAGGGTGCTGAAGTGCCGCTCTGTGTCAAGAGTGAGGGGGAGGAGAATCTGCTCTTGCAGGCATGCTGATGTGGCCTACAGATCAATGCTGCATTCCCCGGTGTCTCAGACGGCGAGAAGCAGTGGTATGGACTGCAATCGCAGATGAGGTCGATTGCAGCCTATGAACGGGCTAACGTACAAACAGGAAAGCATACTAAGCCTGGTTTGTAATTTATAGCCTACAGTTTTAATATGCATACAAAATATGATCTAGGCTTGTATTATTATGATGATCTATTAAATGTAACCCTCATTCAATAGCCTAATAAAATAATTCATGCATAGCAAAAGGAGGTACAGCACCAAAGCCACTGTCCCCAAGGAGGTGACATCCCACAAATACATGATGCCTGTTAAATAATTGGCATCAGCTGCTTTCCATTAAAATGCGAGTTGTGCGTGGATCCTGGGCATTTCGAAACAATGTCCAAAATATTGTATTCGGCATCAAATACGATCAGGGTGCTGATGGAATTAACTATTTTTTCTATTTACAAATAACTCTTCATCTTGGGTGGGAGAAATCATTTGTGGGTCTCGTCAATAGCACCGATGATACTGGGCATACCTGAGATGGGCATGAATTCAAGTTTGATTCTGTATTGTTGGCGAATGTCCATTGGAAACCGGATAAACATGGGGTTCACAGAGCGCATTGGTTGTTTGTTGAATTGAACGACTGACAGATGACTGTGAAATCCCTAATTGTCCACGTTGCAAAGTTGCATTTTTCCGGTGGCAAGGTAATGAAGTGTCGTCGAACATTTTATTTCGGGGCTTATTTGGTTGTTTCTCATGGTTGGACACGTAATTATATCCTTTACCAAGTCAACAACAAGTAAAATCCCTTCACGGTCGATCCGATATCTTTTCAACAACTGTGCATCATTCCAAATTTCCAAGTCATTCCGTCTTTCAACAGCAGAAGCCATTTTCCGATTCTTTGTGAATAGGTTTTAGCGAGTTAGGAGTCCTCTAGACTACTTTTAAGCTCTCCCAGACTCAGGAGCTACTTTTAGGCCTAAAATGCTTTGTGAATAACACTTAGTAAAAATAATTAGGAGTCCTATATTTACGACTGACATAGCCATTTTTTTTTAGGAGTTTCTCCTAAGTCCGGCAGTTAGGACCTACTTTTAGCGCTAAGATGCTTTGTGAATACGAGCCCTGAACTCTAAACATTTTCACAAACTCCATATGGTCCAAAACTTTGCTTCACAACATCTCATCAACACCTGGTCTCACAAGCACATCACCACTGTCCTCTGTGAGCTTGTCTTTTCTATAAGATAACAAATCAATCCCCAACTGTTCTTGTAAATTTTAAGAGCTCTCTGTTAACATGCCCCCTATCTCTGTGACCTCCTTCACCTCTACCAACCTCCATGTTCCTTGCAATCCTCCTCAGCACATCTCCAATCAGTGGCCGCTCCTGAACTGGCAATAGGGGGAGCTCATGCAATCCCTTAAAAATAATGATTGGTCACAACCTGGTTTCAATCATTCATTTAAATTACCATTACAGAAACTCCTAAAACTCTCAACATTATCAGGTGTGGCCAGTTTTTATTTATAACGGATACTTGTCAACTCTCATGCATTTGGTGTGAGAAGTGAAGTGGCATATTTATGTTCTTTTGCTGTAGTCAGCAATTATTCCATTAACGTGTATGTAAGAGATTCTTGTGCGGAATTAAAGTCCTTGTGCATGGAGGGGTTGGAAGCAATGGAATTGCGTAAAGGCATTTCAAATGATCTTATTTCATTTAAATAATCGCGAAACGCATGCATTGTTTCCATCTCGTGAGTAAAGATAAGTGTGAGAAGTCCGGAGTCGTCGTTGGTATGTGTTATGAATGAAAACTGGCCAGATCTGTTTATGTTGAGAACTATTGGAGTTTCAGTAATGGTGATTTAAATGAATGATTAAAAACGGGTCATGATCAATCATTATTTTTGAGGGATTGTTTTAGCTTTCCCTGTTGTCATTTCACCAGCCACCACTGTCTTCAAGTTATACCTTCTTGCATTCGCTCCATTGGCGACTGTACTTTTTCCCTGTTATGCTCCCGCACTCTGGAACTCTCTCTGCCCAGATCTAATCTCCAAAGCATGTAGTTCGACCCCCTAATTTCTGCCTCCCTGTTGTAGCCCTCTTACGCACACCCTCACCCCCCAATCCTTCCTCCATGTCCACCATTTGGGTCATCTTGATTAATATCCATTCTTTTTTTCTTCTTGTACTTTCCCTTTGATGATTACATGTGTTATTATTATGAAAGAGTCAATGATTGGCCTTCTGGGAAAAGATAAAATAAAAATATTTGTAACCCCCTGCTCCCCATCCCCATCTCCTCAAAGTGCTCCAACATAGTAAGTTTACATTTTAGATTGATAAGTTCATTGTGTTCAGCTCAATTCAAGGGAATTCCTCAACATTTTGGGGCAGGCCAGCACCGACAGTCTCTGGTCAGCACTGGGGACTGGAGAAAGAGCTGAGCCATTCTATCTGAATGTTAACTTTGTCTGTTAGCTGGACCCAGGCTGTATACCTTACTTAAACAATCTGGCCACTTCCTATTGATTTTGTGGGCTGAGTAATCTGGCTCTGGTGCTCCGCTGTCTCTCAAATCTCGGGTCTGCAGCCGGTGAAAAACAATAACGGGCTTTATCTGCACACCTTCAGCTTATTTCGATTCCCAGTGGGGATTAGTTCCTGATGAATGCTATTGTGTGATACTAGGCATCCTGGCATGGTTTCTGAATGAGTGTTTTTTTTTTTTTTTTGATGAAAAGTTTATTTCCATTTGCATGGATGAGTAGAATCCAGCCTGTTCATGTATACCTCGTGAGAGATGAACATAATTTAGTGATAAAAATTGCTGCTTGTATTTTATTATTGTCTTTCAAGGTCAAACAGAAAAAATGCTTTAAGATGTTTCAAATGTTAATTTGATTGTTGACAGAAAAAGGAGTGGACTTGGGACGAGAGCAAAATGATGGTGATGCAGGATCCCATTTACAGGTGAGCTCAGATATCTTCAATTTTGATATTTATGCATTTTACATCTTTCCAACCTCTCTTGAGTACTCCTCCACATCAGGACGGAAGGATGAAGGAATGTCATGCTAAAATGAATCATTACTTGATAAAGTGGACAGTTAATTAGTTTTGGAGTCAATTTCCTCACTTTTCCCTGCTCATAATTTTTGAGAAGAAAGACAGAACATGATGAGCGGTCAAATGGCACAGTTTTTATCACTCATTAGCGGCAGAATCAAATGAGGGCAGTGCCTGTGTATTTATTAATGAAGTCAGATGGTGCAGCAAGGGGGAACTGGCTCTCTCTCATCTTCCATCTGCAAGTGAAGAGTCCCCCAGGGTCCAGGGACGGGTCGAGATTTCTGCTTAATGCACGTTTCTGTTCCCCTTCTCATTTCTTATTTTATGCTTTCTGTTATTATTGCTCGAAGCAATTCCGATAAAACATACTATTGAGAATTCCAATGTTCCATTTTGAGGAGTGATTCTTCTTAAGAAATTGCCTAAAAGGAGAATTCCGGTGTGAAATTGACTGGGGGTGTATTGAAACATGATAATGAGTACTAACTTTTGTCGAATACCCCACCTCCGTACGCACGCAACTTTTCGAAATGAATGGATTTTTAGCCGAAGCTCCCAACAGGCTTACCATGGTTGTGAATCGGGCATCGCATTGCTATGCAAAGAAATCGCTATTTTTTTCATCATTAACAAGGCTCAAAGTTGCTTTACACTTCATCGGTAGAATTCCGAGGGTCCTGACATTTAAAACCAGCTCTGAGAACTTTGAAAATGCACAGCTAGTTTATTAAAAAAGACTATTTATGCGAACAGTACCTCGAATAAATAAAAATAAATAAATCGACAAATAAGTCGATTGACGAGCACGAATGAATAGATTGCAATCTGTTCCCCTATCCTTCCTATTCATTCGTGCTCGTCAATCGACTTATCGTCACTTTCAAGATGGAGGCGACTGGAAACTACATCAAGGTACTGTTTGCATAAATAGTATTTTTTAATAAACTACCGGTGCAAGTTCTCAGTGCCTCATTTTAAATGTCAGGGCCCTCGGAATTCTACCGATGAAGTGTGTGGCAACTTTGAGTGTTGTTAATGATGGGGAAAAAAAATAGCGATTTCTTTGCATGGTAACGCTATGCCCTATTCACCTCTATTGTAAGCCTGTTGGGAGTTTCAGCTAAAAAGCCATGCATTTCGAAATGTTGCGTGCGTACGGAGGTGGGGTATTCGACAAAGGTTAGTACTCGTTATCATGTTTCAATTCACCCCAATACAATTTCACACCGGAATTCTCCTTTAAAGGTCCTCTATTATGCCACCAGGTGCACAGCTAAAAAGCCATTATGAGCCAGTTCAAAATCTCCCTTTGCTGACTTCACGAGGGGGAGTGACCACCCAGAATAATGAAGTCTGATTGACTACTTAGTTGAAGTTGATGAGTTCTTCTTGCCTCTGGCTGGATACTTCCCCATGTGATGTCAAGAGGGGAAAGATTTTGCAATGACTTGTTATAACTAATTGGTTTTGCACCTGGTGACATAATCGGGGACCTTCAAGAATTTCTGTGAAACTGTTGTTTGAGCAGAGGTCTGAGAGAAACCCAGACAGTAGCTGTCACCATGTGAACTGCCTAGTACCTCCACTACACACTGGCTTGGCTCAGCTTGGTTGATTCTCCACATTTTAGCATTCTCCAAATGATTGGATGCCAAATAATTTAAGCCAGAATAGGTTCTGATCAGGGCATTAGGTCTTCTAAATTCAGAATTTGTCAAATTAGTGGTCCGGATGCCCAAAAAGAGGCCGCAGGTAAGTTTGCTTGAGTTGCATCTTCAGCCGAACACATTTAAATGTCGTTTTCTGCTTTGTTGCTTTGTTGGATGTACCGGTTGTATGAGCCAAGGATTGTTTTTTTTTTTTTTTTTTTTTACGGTGTCAGAATTCCATCTATTCCTTCATTTTCCTCGTCAAGTTTGCCCAGAAGTGGGCATGGACTCAACCATCAGCCTTTTTGCTTTAAAAAATGGTCGTCATGAACGTCTAGATTACATTGCCAATAGTTTTTACAACGCAATGATTTTGAGAAATACACACTTCATTAGAGACTTTGGATTGGAATCAAGGAATTAAATGATTCTTAGATGATTTTGGTGCAACTCCATTCAATTAGGAAGGCAAATTGATGTCTTTTTTTCTCTTCTGCGTTTCCAATGACAGTGTGCATTGCTTATTTACAATATCAGTTGATGCAATAATTGCAAACAATTAACTCTATTTCCGATATTCCCATGCCCAGTGTTTTGCTAGGATAACTTGAATGGATGTTCATGCGAAAATTGAACTTCTTATATGATTGGTTCATCCTTCACTTTGGAGTGCAGTCTTGTCCAAAAAACCAGAAGAAGTCTAGGAGGGCTAAATTCATACAGTTTCTTCCATCCAGCAATCCTTGTGGTTTCTTTTTACTCGATAAGAACTCTGGCAGAAACCCACATCTGATCTCAGTCCAGAAAACCTGGCCAATAAATGCATCAGCACTATAGAATGGGAATAATACAGAAATCCCTGAAGATGTGCCCAGCTTACATTTTCCCCATTAAAATATAAGGTGACCTTGTCAAAAAGATGCCTGGTCAGCAAATTATTATTGCGAATATGTTTAATTATATTCTTGTCGAAATGTCTGCATTTTTCTGCATTTTGAAGCAAAACATATTTGCGGGACAAGAGCCAGGCGCAGATCACAGAAAAAGGCAAATTGGCTACTTTATTTTCTGAAGAGGACTTCACCTCAAAGGCACTTTAGCTTGCTGTGTCAGCAGAAGTCGGACAGGCGCAAACTGTATCACAAGAGGGATAGGCAAGGCATAGTCAAAGGGGCTGATCCAAGATCAGAAGCTGGGAAGGCAAGTCAAATAAACCAGAGCACGCAACAGGTGCGCAACTTCAAACAGGGGTGTCGAACAGACCAGAAAAACCCACTCGCCAGGTCCGCAAACATAGATTCCCTGATCAATTGTCTTTTTCTAAGAGATGTTAACATCAAGGATGGAAGAGAACAGTCCAGCCAAGGGAAGACTTGGACCAGGAACTTAAATATGCACAATAACAGTTAAAAGAAAAGAGGTGAGAGCAGAAGCACATAAAGGAAGGGTGAAGCATGGGAAAATAATTAGATAATGAGAACCAATGAAGGGAAACTGACGAAACAACAGAAGGGCAGCTGGATTGTGGGGGTGGGAGAAACGAGGAAGACTCAGGACGTGCTATGAAGTCTGTTGCTCCTCCTCTTGTTTTAAATTGCAATCTTTCTGTATTAGTGTGGTAAATGGCCTTACTTTTACCCCATTTTTACGAATTTTTTTTTTTATTTATTTTGAATCAGTTTGTCTCCTTTAGTTGCACCAAATTTACAATGTTCAGTCTGTGAGCTGTGTAGAAGTATGGTCGTGCACAATACATGCTGCTGCCTCGAGAGAGCACAGACCGTTTTCTGCTCTATTTTGAAATGCACCCCTTTTTTTTCCCACTGCTGTCACAGCGTTGTCTTGCGCAGAATGAGGATGGAGGAAAGCCGATCATACGGTTCCGCAGGAAAGCAACCGAATGGCCCTGAAATGACGCAGCAACACAGAATTATTTCTGTCAGAAGAATAAATTTAATTTCCTGCTGGGTTGACTAGGCAGTGCCAGCAGTGCAAGCGTGGCCAGCATGGCCTTGAATCGTATCTGGCCTTGCCAGCGCCGACTTTGGCCAGCAGCCTCATGAGAGCAGCGCATAATTGGCTTTGCTCTACTCGGGGATATGGGAGGGAAACAGACAATTTGGGTCAGCATTATCTCATGCTCAAGCACCTCCTGCTGGTGATCTGGGCCCTGGTTGGTGACATTCATAGGAAGCAAAGGTTTAGGGTTCTTTCATGCATGCTTGGTCTTTGACCACGACTGAAAAGAAGAACCTAATGAAAAAAGTCTGTTATCTTCCTTTATATTCAGTGGCGGAATTTGTTGGATTAAGTGCAATAATTTTTTTAAAGACGCACAGTACATTTTTAATTTAAATGCCTTTTGTGCTCAATTTCTAATGTAATCCGTATCAGCTGTGTCAAAGTCGTTTTCAAATCCACTTCCAGTGTTCTCCACTAAAATTTTCAATGACCGGGCGGTAGGTGGCGGTCTTTTGCGAGTGGGTTCGTTTTGCCAACCTGGCATCCTCACTCGGTTTGAGAGAGGACAGAGTAGCATATGCCTTTTCCACGCATATTCGTTCGTCCTCCAGCCCACCAACTGTGCTGCACAGCAATTGTGCTGGAGGATTGCTCTTCTTGCACAACTGACTCATGCAGACCTGGAGAACATGATCAAGGAGTCAGTTCTTTTTTTATTTTTTGCCATGAAGCCAGGAGTCTCACTCATTCCTGAGACTTGAGACTCTCAAACGGTTGTATTTTTCAAGCTGGTACGCCACTGCATCCAAGACCAATGTTCAAGCTGGCTGTGCCATCCTGTAGCCCTGATTAGGATCTGCATGTAAACTTCCCTCACACGGATGTTTGATTAAATGCTGACAGCTCCCATAATTCATAGCATCAATATATCCAATAATAATTCCCCTCCCCAAGGCTGACCAAATTTATTAGGGGTCCAAAGTGCCTTTCTGTACATAGATTCTTTCCTCAGTGCATATTTACACTTGCGGATGAGCTGGTAGAAATCATTGTTTTGAAATCCGTGTTTACATATGAATGCAGTTTTCTGCAGCCATTGCTCCTGTTAAATAACCATTACTGAAGTGGCTCTTTTGTCAAGATTACTTGAAGATGAGGTGTTGTGGGCACACTGAATTAATGTGTTGAAAATGGGGCTTTGCAATCATTCATAAATATTTCATTACAAAACAATCATTTCTAATGGCAAATTAATTTCTAACATATCCAAAGTCTTTGCTGTATTGTTTGATTTATTTCATTTTGCCTTGTAAAATGTATTCATCTCTTTCAACGCTTTAATTTTCTCTCAGTGCTTCCAAGCTTTTGAGAAGTTTTTTTTTTTTTAAATCATATTTTATTTTTTTATTCTATTATTTTTATTTATTTATTTTTGCCGCTGCTTCCCGTTTCTGTGTAATCTAATTTCATTCCATTTTGATGAGTTTTAATTGCCAGTGTCAGGCTAACAAAGAAGTTTGTTAATTGGTGTTACCCTGTGGGAGTTAATTTAATCATTGACAACATGAAATCCAATATGAACCTGTAGGCTCTGTAGTGGTCTAAAAAGCAAGAGTATCGATCAAAATTATATTGTGTTTTACATAACTCATCCCTAAGCAGTAGTTATCCTATTCAAACAGGTCCTGTAATGCAGTGGAGTTTGCCAGTCCTGCAGACTCCCTGTTCACAAGGCAGGATTATCCATATTATGACTGGTGTGCGTACATTGGGGGATCATGCTGGGGGGGGGGCATCACATGATTTACGTTTTTAATTTTTTTACTTTAATCGGAAGAGATGCGTATGTATATTATGAACAAATTAAAACTTAACTGTTGATATGAAAAAAGAATATTAAAAAAGAATATGAATAATAATAACTGCCCTGACAACGTCACTGAAAGGCCAAACTGGTCCCAGATCAGTGTTGCAAGTTGAGCTAGAATCCTGCCACTTAGAAACTGAATGGGCACTGATCTCCAATCAGTTGTTGATCACAACGATGTTTGTGTTCTGACCTCACTTGCTACAACACACTGAGTGGCGGGGGAAGCAACGGAGGGGTTGTGCAAAACGGAAAATAGCAGAAGAAAAAAATACGAAAGATATCCACGCTACCAGATGTACCAGAAATATCTTGCTTTTTTAACATTACTCGTGGAAAAGAAGCTGTCGGTAGAGAGGCAACTGTTTCACCCGCCAATTTCGTTCCCCCAGCGCTAGCAGCAAGTACTTACATTATAAAACTTGGCAATGTACATTAGAGGCTAATGCTAATTAGGCACATGCAGCATCGCATAACATTAGCTGACGTTAACGGGAGCCTGTCACAGGTGGGCTGACGGCAACAGCTGAACTTTGGGACGGAGAACATTAGCATGATCGCAGAAGCTGACAGTAGAGTTCTCTACACGAGCCTTTCCCTTTTTAAAACCCTCTGCCATAGAATTTCAGTTCTTAGTATTTAGTAAATGTGTGGCCTTTGTTGCCAAAAATTTCAATACCCAAGTTAAGTGCCATCTTAGTGGCTGGATAGAAAGTACTCAAAATTAAGATTTTGGGCACTGTCCCTGAAGGCAGAAAGGTTGTCACACTGTCCTTGAAGGCACTGTTGTTATTATCACCATTGCCAATCTTCTTTTGAAGGCTTGTTCAGCTGGTGCTTTAGGTGTCATTATTGCTGCATGCCAGTAATGTGGTTAATAAATGAAACGCTAGTATTATTAAAGAGAAGAGTGGTCCATTGCTGTGTTCTATAAGCCATGCTATGTGACTTTTTTGCTGGGGGTGAAAGGGGGGGGCAATGGGTTGAAAAGGATTTGCAAATCATTGTATTCTGTTTTTGTCCACATTTTGCACAACGTCCTAACCTCATTGGAATTGGGGTTTGTCTGTTGTACAGTGGGTAGCATTGTTTCCTCACAGGAAACAATGGTTATGAATTTTACCTCTCTGTGTGGAGTTTGCATGTTCTGTCTGTGCTTGTGTGTGTTTCCTCCCACAAGCCAAAGACAAGCATGACAGAGTGATTAGAGACTAAGTTACTGAATAGTTTTTGCACTCTGCTATGGATTGGTGAGCTGCCCGGGGGGGCAGGCATTTCATGACTGGTCACACTGGGGCATACCACTGTGTTAATCCGGGCCTGCATGTTCGTGCTGGTTTTCTTTCTAACTGTAATTGAAATAACAATTTTAAACCGCTGTTCCTTTTTTTTTTAATTGCATTGGCTCTCCATGTTTAAAGAGGGATTATTTAGGCTCTTCTGCAGTAATAGCTGCGCTTACATGCATCCAGACTATCCATGGTTATTTTGCTCAAGGATGGCGCCAAAATGTCAAAGCTGAAAAGATGAAATATTTCCATCCATCCATCCATTCTCTACACCAGCTTATTCCTCACTAGGGTCGCGGGGCGAGCTGGAGCCTATCCCAGCTGACTACGGGCAAAGGCAGGGACCCACCCTTAGCAGCTTGCCAATAGATGAAATATTTTTCAGATATTATTATCCCACCTGTATGTAATACTGTGGGATATAGTCATCACCCTGTCCGTCTGTCCGTCCGTCTGTCCGTCCGCCGTCCGTCCGTAATCATTTTTATTTCCGGAGCAGAACTCAAAAACGCTACCACTTACAGACTTCAAGTTTGCTATGGAAGTTGCTCTTATGGTGTAGTTGTGCCTTTTGGGGGTCTCAGTTCCATTCTGCCCAAAATTTTGGATTTTTAACCAAGAACAGCCCAAAAATCACGAATTATGTGGAACCATGGGATATGTCATCTTCTGATGACTCGTTTTTTTTAATTGTCACAAGCCTCGGGTTCTTATTAAAATTATTAATGATATTCTGGATGTCCCCCAGTCTGTCTGTCTCGATGCCTCCTCTAAAACATGTGAGCTCTTTCTGCAATTTTTTATTGACAAAGTGGCCAACATTAGAGCCAGCATCTCTACCCTGACGCATGACCCCGCCACTATGATTACCTGCCCTGCCGCCGTTTTGAGTCTGTCTCTCTCTCTCAGAGGAAATTATTTCCCACATGAAACCCTCTGGCTCCCCCCTAGACATTCTTCCCCCATGCCTTGTTGAAGAGACTATTAGGGGTATAGGACCTACTGTTCAAAAAATCATAAACGAGAGCCTTGTAGAAGATGTACCAGCAAATTTTAAACATGCTGTGGTGCCACCACTCATCAAGAAGCCCAACCTTGATGCTTCTGTCCTATCTAATTTTAGGCCTATTTCTAAGCTCCTGTTTCTCTCTAAAGCTTTAGAAAAAATCGTAATTGTCCAACTGTTGTCCTTTCTGAACACCCATGGCATTTTGGAACTGTTTCAGTCCTGTTGCAAGGTGCTGCACAGTACTGAGACTGCACTCCTAAAGATTTTTAATTACTTTTTTGGCCACTGACTCTGGTGACTCTCTCATTCTCTTACTGTTAGATCTCACTGCAGCGTATTACACAAGATTACAGTATTTTGCTTTCTCGCCTGGAGCACTGGGTTGGCATTAAAGGTTCAGCTCTGGAGCTTTTTAGGTCATACCTGTCTGAAACAAGCTTCTGCTAGAGTCTGGGGAATGCTGTTTCCTCCACTATGTCTCTCCACTGCGGAGTGCCTCAAGGCTCAATCCTTGGGCCAATTTTATTTATGCTGTACTTGTTTCCCCTAGGATTTATTTTTAGAAAAAATGGTGTCTCCTTCCACTGTTATGCAGATGACAGTCAAATCCACCTGCCTTTGCGGCGAAATAATCCTGACTCCTTAAAACCTTTGTTTGCATGCCTGGAAGATGTCAAAGCATGGCTGGCTTTAATCTTTTTAAATTTCAATAACAACAAAACTGAAGTCATGGTGTTTGGTCCCAGCAATGTACATGTTTCCTCCTGGTGATCTGGGCCCCCTTGAACCTTTCGTGAAGCCAACTGCTACCAATCTAGGGGTGAAAATAGACTCTGACCTAAAAACGGACAAACGTATAAATGCAGTGGTGGGAAAGTGCTTTTTTCAGCTGAGGAGGCTGTCCAAGGTCAAACCTTTTTTATCGCATTCCATTTTTGAAATAGTTATGCATGCTTTTATGATATCCCACCTTGACTATTGTAATGCCTTGTATGTCGGCATTAGTCAGGCCTCAGTCAGGCCTCCATCTCCCGCTTACAGTTAGTCCAGACGCTGCTGCTCGTCTGCTAACTGGTACACGTAAGCAAGAGCACATCACCCCTGTACTGGCCTCCCTCCACTGGTTTCCTATGCTTTTTAGGATTGATTTAAAAATTTTATGGTTTGTTTTTGAGTGCCTAAATGGTTTGGCACCCTCCTATCTCTCCAACCTGTTGGAACCCTATGTTCCTTCAAGGTCCCTCAGGTCCTCCAATCAGCTTCTCCTGGCCGTCCCTAAATCCTGGTTGAAGCTCAGGGGAGACTGGGCTTTCAAAGTGGCTGCCCCAAAGCTGTGGAATGAGCTGCCTCTGAATGTTAGGCAAGCCCCTGTTCTGCAGGTGTTTTAAATCATGCCTAAAGACACATTTTTATTCCTTGGCTTTTAAAACATAGCCTGAGTGACTGCTCATGTGACACCTTGCATGTTTTCTGTTTTTACGTGTTATTAGTTTGTTTTGTCTTTTAACCTGTTCAGCACTTTGGTTCAAATTAGTTGTTTTTAAATGTGCTATCTAAATAAACTCTCCATACCACTTTATGATAAAGGTTTGTTAATCAATACATCTTGAAAATAATTACAGCAAAATCCAGTGTGAAACAAACCCAGCTTCAGTTGGGCTCGCTGAATTTGTGTCAGTCTCCTTGTACTATAGAGCTGTTTACCCTGAATATCAGCGCCAGATTTCCAGTGGCAGACCTAACCAGAAAGACCATCAACTCCATGGCTACTAGCTTTGGATATTTTGTCCGAGATGATGGTATGGCGGATCATTGTAGGCCCTAATGGGGAAATGAATGTTTTGTTCAGGGTGTAATTACACTGCAAAAAAAAGAACTTTGAAAAGTTAGGCAACTAGCCGCAAAGCATATTTGAGTTTGCTCAAATTCAAGTCCTCGTTGTTGCACAAACTCATTTTCGAAAGAACTTGAAACGTGAATTTGAGCAAACTCAAAAATATTTTGCTGTTGGTTGTCAGCCTTTTATCTTGCTCAGTGTGTGGGGACATTCGGAGACGAGAAGGAGCACCAGGATCAAAGGAGGAAACAGCACCTCGGCAAATTTCAGCAGGTAGTAGAATACTTGAAGTGTCTAAAACGCATATTTTAATTTGGTAATGATCCTGTGCGACGCATTTTTAAACCAGCGAGTCTTTAAATTGACTTCAATACCAGGGGGCAGACATTTTTACTTGGGGAATGTTCTGATTTTGAATTTGAATTTTTTCATCTCCTGATTAGCCACAGTTGCTCAGACAAATTGGTAAAAACCAATGACAGTCTAATTGACTTTTGATAGCATTGTTATGCATTGCACCACAAAATTATGAGGCGTCTTCGTAAATGACGACGTAAAATATCAATATGCGTTCATAATGTCAGCGCTTGTTAAGTGGCACAGCTTTGTGGAAATTAGTTTGCGTGGCTGCGGGAATCCATTCTTTATTTTGAATGTTGTCAGACTACAGGGCGCTGTAAGGTTGCACAGCTGTGTGACAATCCCAAGGACGGCGAAAATGAATGCTCCGAAGTCAGCTAAAGTTTTAGATTTACAATGCCATATCAATTATAAATGTACTCAATGGGAATCCACATTTCATTACCATTTCTAATTATAGGTCATGTATTGGTCTTGGTCGCTCAGTCGATAAATTGTTTGATTGTTAATCAGGCCAGCTTAATTTAAAAACAGCTTGCAGGCAGCCAAGCCATGAAGGGACAGCTTACTGAAAGCCCTTTGAACTACTCTATGGCCCGGATGCAAGGAAAGAGAACAACTGACGTCACGTAAGAGAATAACTGATGCACAAGCACCGCGGCACTGGCGTTTGATTGGATAATGCATTCAAAATGCACACTCACCCACTATATAGAGCACTGTGTAGCGAATGTTCTACATTGAGAACAATACAGAGAGTGAGTGAGCCAGTGGACAAGTGTGCATTCCGAAAGCAGCCTTTGATTCCCCTAGCAAAAATGTCTGCCCTCTGGTATTGATGCCGATTTGAGGACTCTTCGGTTTAAAAATGCCTTTCACTGTATCATTACCAAATTAAAATGTATAAAACTATGCATTTTAGACACTTCAGGAATTCCACTTTCTGCTCAAATATGCTTTGCCGGGCTGCTGTCTCCTCCTTTAATTCTCAGTTTTTACTGGCAAAGACCTGGAAATAGCATTATAGAATTATGATTATAGTTGATTTATTACATTGGAACAGTAGTTTGAGCACGTCATTCCAATGCATGTATTCTTGCGTTAGTCAAGTTTTTTTTTTTTTTTTACTGCTGGATGTGAAACGGATGCATGCCCATGTACGGGTGTCTGAGTCATGGACATATGCTGCTCATGCATGTTTTTGCACACACATGCATGGTGCATGTCATTATGCATACTCCCTGCCCCTCAGTAAGGCTCATAAGCATTTTTATTGTTTCTCTCTGGCCTAAATTGCTTCAGTATTGCTGCCTGAACATGGGAATTCCACATATCAGGTAATTGAGAGGATTATGTGGAGAAAAGGGAATGGGTGATCCCATGGTCATGGTATCTCCCTTGTCATTGTCCTTCAGCTGGGCCCAAGTATTAGACACTTTAAATATCAGAAAATTTCTTTATTTCCTGGCTTAAAGGGGACTTATACTGATCCTTCTTTTAATACATATAAGTAATTTTTTATATATAAAGTTACAGATACAGGGGTTTTGCCGCAATTTAAGAACGTGATTTCGTGAACGTGATTTCCTCTCTGAACAGTTTGTTCCGATATTTTCATGAGATCTGGGCAAAACCTGACATCAGGTTGTGCCGTCCAATTAAAAAAGACCTAGCAGAGCCAATCACTGCGCTGGACCTGCTTACACCAGAATATATTCTAGCAGGCGTAAACAACCGTGGGTCATACTATGCTTTAGTGGCGTCCACACTTTTTGAAATACAAAAGAAGAACAGCAGATCATTTGAGGTGCGGTTTTGTTAGTATCTCTCCCAAAGCTGCAAGTCCGTTTATTTTTAGAAGCAAAGAAAAGCACCCATTTCTCTTCCAAAAGATGATGCCACCAGAAATCAGTGGGATGCTTTTTTGTTTGCTGGTGGCGAAGAGCCACAGCCAAAGGGAATGTTAGCTGTTTGTTCTCAGCATTTCAGCTTTGTCGGTAAGGATAATTTGACCCTGGATAAACGTTTCACCTGCTCCTCAACCTGAAGCAGTTGCATTGATCAAGGGCTTTGAGCCACAAGCTGTAAGTAACAATATAACAGCAAATAATGTAAGTGAAGCTAATGTGTTACGGATGGCTAGCAGGACCGGTAATGATAGTTAGCGCCAACAACAGGCCTCAAACGCAGACTTTGTAAAGTATCTGAAGATAGAGCCTGCATCGGTCACGAATGTCTGTGACTCTCAGACGCAGAAGCTGTAAGTTGCTTTTACTGCAAAAGCCTTTCTAACGTGATGTTGAATGTGGCTGTAGCACAGCAGCTAACTTAGCCAAGTTACTGTTGGTAATGTTTGTGTCCTAAATGTGCAAGAGTAATGTCAGGGGACATTCAACAGAAAGTGTGTGAACATAAACCTCATTTGAAGCTAACTTTTTATACTTGTTTGCATTTGAATGCTTGGTACAACTGTTCACAGTAACGGAACTTGCTGTCTGTAACACCAGTATTGCAGGGTAACGTTTATGCCTGTTGTCGGTTACCAGCTACTGCATGTTAGTTTGCATGCGGTGCCACTCAAAAATGTTCCAGGTTAACGTATATGCCGTAACTCTGATCGGTATGCTTGTGTTACTTCGGTAAGCATGAACGTGGCAGTTTCATCATAATGTTGCCTGATTGTAGCCACTACAGTTGAAAATAACCGGAGAGGTGCTGTAAAAGGCTGCAGTCAGACCAGACATCGGTTTTGCAGAGCTTGGGGTGCGTGTTTGGGTGCTTATGAAACGACTGCTTTACGTATCCTTGACCGGGGTCGGCCGCATACCTCACCGATATCTGGGCTAGCTCTCTGATGCTACTGCTGTGAAAGCAATCGTGAAATGCACAAGCTATAATGTATCTAGTATAACAAATGATTTCTCTGCCCCTTACAGTCTGTAAAACCTGTATTATGTTCATAACATAACCAAAGCACTCTCTAGCTGTCTCTGAGTATCCATAATGTGTCCTTTTTCCGCGAGCAAATGCTGGTAATTCTGACGCATTAAGTAAACCATTACTACGGGCAATTTCCGAAAAGACTGTTTAGCCTGGAGCATTCGCCCATCCGTCATTCATTGGCACAGAAGCTTTTCGTTACTCCACGCTAACGACACACCAGTTATGCACGCTGAGCAGCAGGTCCTTATAGTACACACCGAAGCAGTCCATAAATTTTTGGTCCAATTTTTGTTTTCCTTCACTGTCCATGTTTCCCTCTAAACTCAGACCCACCAGATTTTTACGGTCTCCAGTCTACACTTGGGTATGTCGACCCATTCTACAAATGCATCTGTTTGGGGTGGATTCTAGCTTTTCCTCAATCCTAGCTATAGAGTGGAAACAACGGTGTACTCACTATGGAAGTCGTAGGTAGATAGCAAATTCAACTTGAGCTGCCAGACTTTTGCACTGCGTCCTCCACTTTCACCTCTGTGTTTAGTAGAACAAGTTAATTTCATTAGATCTATACACATGTTCAGTGTTGGATTGCGGAATTTCCCTACCGATTCCTTAGCTCAGTTGGCAAATGGGAGGTGAACCTGGAACACTGTGTCCAGCTGAGTCCCGCACAGCTTCGCCCTCCACAGAGCTGGCCAATCAGAAGAAAATGGGCACATGGAGGGGTGGCCATAGCGGAAGAGCTGCCCAAATGAGGCTTTCCAGGCAGAGACTGCAATGAACTACAAATGGGTTTTTTTTTTTTGAGGATGGCAGTATGAGCTAAACAAGGACCCTTTTTTGGACTTCAAGAGTCCAAAAAGAGTCAAGAGTACTCTTGGGGAGTCCAAGATCAAAATATAAACTTTGAAATGTGGCATAATAGGTCCCCTTTAAACTAATCTGGCTGTACTAGTGTAGGCAGTTATATTTGTTCAATGAAGCACAGCTTAATGTGGCTGCTGAAAATTTTCATCAGAAGAAGCTTGCCAATTAGCTAGACATTGCCCCATCCTTCGCTTAATTAATTTGCTTGGCTACTGTCCACGAGTAATAAGAGAGCAATTGACCTTCATATAAAAAAAGTGAAATATATTTTGCTGAATAATCTTCCGGAAATCCCATTTGTTGACGGAATAGACAAACAAAAAACGATCAACACATTAAAACGCGGGTGCTCCAGAATGAGTTTAATCAAAATATTTGTGATTTGAATTGCTGCAGAAAGAGTTGCTGTGGGACTGTGCCTATTTTTAGGGAAATTTTAGCCATTTTCTACTGCTTGAGTCAGTGCAGTGGGAAAGTATTCATTTTTGCTCTGACAAATGGGACCAAATTTACTTGAAATGCGCCGACAAACAGATGGATCTTTAGTGCAAATTGCAGTAGGATGAATCAGACAGGAACCTCTCTCTCTGCTGTGCTGAAATATTAATAGCCAAAGTAATGGCAATATTGTTACCAACAGCCTTAAGAAGTTTCTCCAGCAAGCTCCAATTATTCCACCTAACCTTTTATGATGGATAGTGAAAAGGGGGAATATTTATGTGTCAGTGATTACATAATTAAAAGCATCTTACCTGTACAGAAAGAGAGGACTGTGGACAAAAATGAACTGTAATGCAAGTCTGGATTTTTGTTTTAATTGGTGTACTTATGTATTTCTTGTGTACATAATTAATATTATCTTGTGAGCAATTCATATACAGGTTTTTTTTAAATGAAAAGGGTGAAATATACCCACATTAAACTGAAATTCAGAGCTGCTGCTGTTGCTCATTTGATTTGGCTGGGAATGTTATTGATGCTGGGATGCTTAACCTCGCCAGCTCCCAGTTAAGGCTGGGTGATATCTCGGTATTTTAATCTATGTTGATATATTTCTCAACAAGATATAATACGGGACAATATCGCTTGTATCGATATGGTTCATTTCGCATTTAAATGACAAATCATGCGCAAGTTCACACCTATTTCTCCTCTCCCTCTCTGCTCCGTCTCGCTTTCAACTTTCACCTAGAAATGAGAGTAACAAGCCTATATGTGCGTACAGGACCAGGAAAAGGGGTCACTTGGGTCATTTTATGAAAATTGACATTTTCCAACAAAATCAAAGAGTGATCCAAATTTTTCATTTTGAGAAAAATTTGAAGAAAAAAAAATTGGGCAAATTTGTACACAGCAAAGTGTAATAAATTGACAGTACAGTCGTGCTGGGATATCACTATCACTATCACTGGGATATCACTGAGATACCTGTTAGTCCCAAGTGACCCCTTTTCCTACTCCTACACACGTATAACCAAGTCCAAAAATGATTCAACTGCGCATGCATACTGGAAGTCATGGGCAAATAGCCTTAGAACTGTAAACCCGGTTCACGGCCAAAAAAATATCGATATATATATAAAATATTGAGTATCGCCATTCAGCTAGAAAATATTAAAATATGACTTTTACCTTATATTGCCCAACCCTACCCCCAGTGAAAGTTCTGGTTCAAACAAACGTCCCTTGCTAACGTATGGTGGCTATAACCTCATTTTCCAAAAAGTTCGAATGTTGTAAAACCCCATGATTTTGACTCATTTGAATTCTTTAATTTATTGAAAATGGAACAAAGATAACAAATCAGATGTGGAAACTGAGAAATTATTTTGTTTTTTGAAAAAAGTATCTGCTCATTTGAATTTGATGCCTGTAACAAATTTTCCAAAATACTGGGATAGGGGCAAAGAAAGACCGGAAAAGTTTTATGATGCTTAAAAAAACGTAAATAAATAATATTAATAACAAGAGCAATCCGAGATACAAGCGCAAGATCTTTCTCTTTGGAAGATTTCAGGCCCACCCATGGAACAAGTTTGAGTGAGATTTGCTAAAACACCCATTCTCTTCTTCCAATGACATCTAAGTGAAAAGATTCTGTCAGATCCGGTAAGCATTCATCAAGGGCTTTCATATGAGGTATTACTTGATGTAGTTTGTATGATTTCAATATTTGACCTCCGAGTCAAAATTGTTGATCCGGATCTGGATCCGGACACACACAGATCCAGGTCTTTAACAATATTTTGAGACTGTTCCGTCAGAGATGATTTGGATCAACATTTGGTGAAAATGTTGCAGTGGTATACGAAGAAATCGTGTCATTGAGAAAGTTGATCCCTGATCTGGATCTGAACCCGGATCGAAGATTTTGACATGCATGATCACCATATTTGTAATGTATAATACTTGGGCCAAGATCTACCTTTTGTGTAGATTTAATCAAAATCTGTACATTAGTTTCGGAGAAATGTCACTGAGTGTATAAAGATCCGGATCCAGAATCCAGATCCGGATCCAGATCATCACAAAAATTCAATGGAGTCGTCCATGGACCAAGATCTACCTCTGGTGAAAATTTCATTGAGATCCGTCCAGTAGTTTCCGAGAGAACCTGTCCACAGGCAAACAAACAAAAACAAACAGACGGACAAATAAATAAACCGACTCGATGGCATAACCTCCTTGGCGGAGGTAATAAATACCCCTCGCAGAACCTCTCGCAGCTAATTATGTTAATTGGCAACAGGTCAGTAATATGATTGGGTGTAAAAAGACCCCAAGTCTGTCAGGAGTAAGGATGGCGATGGCTCCACCGCTCTGTGAAAGACTGGATGGGCAAATGATACAGCATTTAAGAATAATGTTTTTCAATGCAGAATTGCAAGGGATTTTGTAATTTCATCATCTACTGTACATAATATCATTAAAAGATTCAGAAAATCCAGAGAAGTGACTGTACACAAGGGACAATGCTGAAAGCCAATATTGAAATGCCATGATCTTCAGGCCCGCAGCACTGCATTAAAAACAGACAAGAAATCCATGGGTTAAGTAACAGTTCTGAAAATCTGTATCACTGTACACAGTTTGTTTCTGCATCCACAGATGCAATATAAAACATTACCATGTAAAGATGAAGACTTATGTTACCAAAATCTAGAAATGCTGCCACCTTCTCTGGGCATTTAGTCATTTAGGATCGACTGCGGCAGACTGGGGAACTGTCCTGTGGTCTTATCAACAAAAATGTGAAATTCTTTTTTTAATCATGGACGCTGTGTCCTCTGGGCCGATGAGGAGAAGGATTATCCGGCTGGTTATCATTGCACAGTCCAACAGCTAGCATCTGTGATACTAGGGTTCTAAAGTATACATGACATGGGTAACTTGCATCTCTGTGAAGACAACATTAATGCTGAATGATAAATACAGGCTTTGGAGCAACATGGGCTGCCATTTAGACATGTTTCTTTTTGGGAAGGCCTTGCTTATTTCATTGAATCAATGCCAAACACCAAATTGTGCTCATTTTACAGCAACATTGCTCCATAGTAAAAAATGTCTGGATGCTCAACTGGCTTGCCAGCTGTACAGATCTGTCACCCTGTAACAACATTTGCCGTATTATGAAACAAAAAGTATGACAAAGGAGGCTGCAAACTGTTGAGCAGCTGAAATCCTGCAATAAGCAATAATGGAAAACCATGTTGCTCTCAAAACCACAGCAGTTGGTCTTCGAAGAATAAGAATAATTAGAGTGCTGTTAAAAGAAGAGGTGTTGCAATACAGTGGTAACTTTTTTCCAACTTTTTGAAGCGTTTTGCTGGCAGCAAATTCAAAATGATCGTGTATTGTTCAAAAAACAGTTAAGTTTCAACATTTGATATTTTGTCATCGTACTTTTTTCTGTGAAATTGACAAATCATAGCATTTTTTTAAATTTATATTTTACTCAATGTCCCAACTTTTTTGGAAACTGGGTTGTACATGGACACCCTTGGCTTGAGAGGAGTAGGCAAATGTAGGCTTACTTATGCACTGCATGTTCTGTCCAGACTATATAGTTCAGGGAAATGGTTTTCATAGCCTCAAGTATTATCCCTATTAATTAAGGAGTGGGGAAGAGTGTTTTCAAGTGTCTCGTTTAAGCATGAATTGGCTGTCAAGACAGTTTTGCAGGTCTGTAGAGTGCCAGCAGTGACCATGAATTAGGAGCCTTTTCAGCGTTCAGCTAATTGCCGTGACTTCAAAGACTACAGATTTTTAAATGTCAGATCATCTTCTTCTTTTTTTTTTTTTTGTGCAGAGTTAATAGAATGACATTTGATCCACTTTTGTGGATACTGAAGCATATATCTGTATTTAAATAATATACTACTGAATGGCATTTGTGGTCTAAGCTTCCTTCCCTGAAGAGAATGGCCTTATATGTGTTGTAGAATAAATACTTATAACTTCTGTATGGTATTTACTGCCTTTTATGCATCACTGTTACTAAAATGGAGAGTCAAAATAATTATTGGGTGAATTCCACCTCCGTAGTTAATGAAAACAGAATGAAACTTTGAGAAAAGTTGCTAAGTTCTGTCTTTGTTATTAATGAAGGGGCTTTCTCTTTGCAGTAATAAGTTCAGGGAGAACCATCCCCGCACCCACAGAAGTTCAGTTCTCTTTTAATTTCTCGGTGAGAGAAACCTTGAGATTTCAGCTGAAATATCCTGCATACAGCAGTTTTTCAGAGCCCCTTAGAGTATGTCTAAGCACCCATTTGTCACAAAGAATTTGTCAAAACAGACCAAATCGCTTTTTCATACTGAGCTGCAAACTGCTGCGGAGGGCTATGCGTTGCACCCGCTAACTCACTGATAGATGTTCAGTATGTTTAGTGGGACACGTGCATTGCGCACCATGAGTCTCTGCGGATTTGTTCTTGTTATCATCTGGTCTTGTGAATTATAATGATTCTCTGACTTCTATCACAGATATGTCTAAGATGCAATTTCAGGCTTGCTGTAATTTGTGTGCTTAAATCTCCTCAAGTGCTTTTAGATTTAATAAAAGAAGAAAAAAAAACGTAATTCTTTGAGTTGAATTCCCATGGAATGCAAATATGCATTTCTGAGTGTCGGATTGAAGCAAGTGAAATGAGTTATGAACTCCAGACAGGCTATATTGCTCAACCATTCTGAGTCGATGATTCTCTTTGGCTGGTCTGCTGGTTGCCTTCCTTGCCTTTCCTTCGACAATGGTGTAAGAGCCTTCCCACCTCGTTATTGGGTCTGTCTTCTTTGGCTGTGGAGTTACATACAGCCCTGTCTGCATGGAGCAGGTTTGCTAAATTAGCTTTTTACCTTTGGGAAATTTGTGGAGACAGGTATGTTTGGGGGAAATGGGTATATCTGTAAGGAAAATGAAACGATTTTCTGCCAGGATTTCAGATGGATTTCTCTATTCTGTTTAGGGCTGCGCGATATGGACTAAAAGTCATATCTCGATATTTTTTAGCTGAATGGCGATAGCCTATATTTATATTTATCTATATTTTTTTGGCCTTGAACCGGGTTTACAGTTCTAAGGCTATTTGACCATGACTTCCAGTACGCATAAGCAGTTGTATCATTTTCAGTCTTGGTTATACGTGTGCAGGACTAGGAAAAGGGGTCACATGGGATTTGTTTCCATTCTGAGATTAACGGGGGTATCTCAGTGATATCCCAGTGATAGTGATATCCCAGCACTTCTGTACTGTCAATTTACAACACAAATTCACCCAATTTTTTTCTAAAATTTTTATCAAAATGAAAAACTTGGATCACTCTTTGATTTTGTTTGAAAATATTCATAAAATGACCCAAGTGACCCCTTTTCTTAGTCCTGCACACACATATTGGTAGGCTTGTTACACTCATTTCTTGGTGAACTTAGCCAAATGGAGCTAGTTAGCTAAATAACTATTGGGAGGTACTGAATGAATATTTGTGAATATAGTTTGCTTGCAAACTAGCCACCTGTAGTCAACTACTCGGTTTTCTGTGGATTTAAAATTCCCCAAAGTTCATTCGAACGTGAATGAGTGGTGAGGACATTGTGTAAGCTTTAAACAATAAGACCACTGGCTATTTGCGCTTGAGCTTATCAACTATAAACTCTTACGCCAGTTGCAGAATAGACACCTGCTAGGGGGAGGTGCATGGTTTTCAACAGCTTTGTTTACTACCAAACAAATTTAATTTCCATTTGCACCTTAGTGGATGCAAATTCCCATTTGTGATATCTGAGCACTGCGCTAATTCCATGACTCTGTGTCTCATTCACATTTGAACAAACTTTTATGGATTTTAAATCCACTGAAAACCGGGTTGGCCTTGTTAATTAACGGCAGCTTGTTTGCAAACGAATAAAATCAAAACGCAATGACTTTCAAATCACACCGGCCAGTATTTTATTCAGAATAGAACAGAGATAACATGGCAAATGTTGAAACTGAAAAAATTTTACAATTTCATCCACAAATTGAGCTCATTTCAAATGTGATGGCTGCTACAGTTCTCAAAAAAGCTACACCATGTTTACTGTGGTGTAGCATCCCCTCTTCTTTTTACCACAGCGTGGAGGCATCTGGGCATTGAGGAAACAAGTTTCTTGAGTTTAGCCATTGGAATTTGATCCCACTCTTGTTTAATACAGGCTTCCAGCTGCTGGAGAGTTTTGGGTCTCCTTTGACGGACTTTTCATTTAATTATGTGCCAAATGCTCTCAATCGGTGAAAGATCAGGACTGCAGGCAGGTCAGCACACGGACTCTTCTACTACGAAGCCATGCAGTTGTAATTGCTGCAGTAAGTGGTTTTGCATTGTCCTGCTGAAATAAACAAGGCCTTCCTTGGAATAGATGTTGTCTGGAGGGGAGCATATGTTGCTCTAAAACCTTTATTTACCTTTCCGCATTCATGGTGCTTTTTAAAACATGCAAGTGTCCCACACCATATATGCACTAATGCATCCCCATATCAGAGATGCTGGCTTTTGAACTCAATGCTGATAATAGGAGGGGTGGTCTTTCTCCTCTTTAGCCCAGAGGACACGACGCCCATGATTTCCTACAAGAATGTCAAATTTGGACTGGTCTGACCACAGGACACTTTGGCACTTTGCTACAGTCCATTTTAAATGAGCCTTGACCCACAGAATACAGCCGCAGTTCTGGATCATGTCCAAAAATGGTTACCTTTTTGCATGATAGAGTTTTAGGTGGCATCTGTGGATGGCACGGCAGGCTGTGTGTACAGACAGTGGTTTCTTGAAGTATTCCTGGGCCCATTTAGTAATGCGAATAACAGAATCATGCTGGTGAGTGATGCAGTGGCGTCTGAGGGCCCGACGATCACGGGCATCCAGTAAAGGTCTTCGGCCTGAGATTTTTCCACTTTCTCTGAATCTTTTGATGTTATGCACTGTCGATGATGAGACCTTCAAAGCCTTTGCAATTTGACGTCGACGAACATTGTTTTTAAAGTATTCCTCTATTATTTTACACAAGCCTTCACAGGTTGGAGAGCCTCTGGCCATCTTCACTTTTGAGAGACTCAGCCTCTCTAAGACATCCCTTTTATAGCCAATCATGTTACACACCTGATGCCAGTTAACTTTATTACTTGCTAAATGTTCTTTCAGCTGATTCTCTTATATATTAATTGCTTTTTCAGCCCTTTTTTTGCCTGTGTCCCAACTTTTCTGAGACCTGTTGCAGCCAGAAAATTTGAAATAAGCTGATTTTGTGGATAAAAGTGTAAAATGTCTTAGTTTCAACATTTGAAATGTTATCTACGTTCAATTGTAAATAACGTATTGTCTCATGTGATCCGAAAGTCATTGCATTTTTATTTTATTCACAATTTACGCTCCATCCCAACTTGTTCAGAATTGGGGTTGTACAAAACCCAAAACCAGTGAAGTTGGCACGCTATGTAAATCGTAGATAAAAACAGAATACAATGATTTGCAAATTCTTTTCAACGTGTATTCAATTGAATACACTGCAAAGACAAGATGTTTAATGTTCAAACTGGGAAACTTTATTTTTTTTTGCAAATAATCATTTACTTAGAATTTACAGGCAGCAACACATTGCAAAAAAGTTGGCACGGGGGCCTTTTTACCACTGTGTTACATCGCCTTTCCTTTTAACGGCACTCAGTAAACGTTTGGGAACTGAGGAGACCAATTTTTGAAGCTTTTCAGGTGGAACCCTTTCCCATTCTTGCTTGATGTACAGCTGAAGTTGTTCAACAGTCGGGGGTGTCCGTTGTCGATTTTACGTTTCATAATGCGCCACAAATTTTCAATGGGAGACAAGTCTGGACTACAGGCAGGCCAGTCTAGTACCCGCACTCTTTTACTACGGAGCCATGCTGTTGTAACGCGTGCAGAATGTGGCTTGGCATTGTCTTGCTGAAATGAGCAGGGGCGTCCATGAAAAAGACGTTGCTTGGATGGCAACATATGTTGCTCCAAAACCTGTATGTACCTTTCAGCATTAATGGTGCCTTCCCATATGTGTAAGTTGCCCATGCCTTGGGCACTAATACACCCCCATACCATCACAGATGCTGGCTTTTGAACTTTGCGCCTATAACAGTCCGGATGGTTCTTTTCCTATTTGGTCCGGAGGACACGACGTCCACAGTTTCCAAAAACAATTTGAAATGTGGACTCGTCAGACCACAGAACACTTTTCCACTTTGCATCAGTCCATCTTAGATGAGCTTGGGCCCAGCGAAGCCGGCGGCGTTTCTGGGTGCTGTTGATAAATGGTTTTCGCTTTGCATTGTAGAGTTTTAACTTGCACTTGCAGGTGTAGCGACAAACTGTAGTTACTGACAGTGGTTTTCTGAAGTGTTCCTGAGCCCATGTGGTGATGTCCTTTACACACTGATGTTGGTTATTGATGCAGTACTGCCTGAGGGATCGAAGGTCACGGGCATTCAATGTTGGTTTTCGGCCTTGTCGTTTATGTGCAGTGATTTCTCCAGATTCTCTGAACCTATTGACGATATTGCGGACCGTAGATGATGAAATCCCAAAATTTCTTGCAATAGCTCGTTGAGGAATGTTGTTTTTAAACTGTTCGACAATCAGCTCACGCTTTTGTTCACTAAGTGGTGACCCTCGCCCCATCCTTGTTTGTGAATGACTGAGCATTTCAGGGAAGCTCCTTTCTTACCCAGTCATGGCACCCACCTGTTCCCAATTAGCCCGTTCACCTGTGGGATGTTCCACATAAGTGTTTAATGAGCATTCCTCAACTCTCTCAGTCTTTTTTGCCACTTGTGCCAGCTTTTTTTGAAACATGTTGCAGGCATCAAATTCCAAATGAGCTAATATTTGCAAAAAATGACAAAGCTTACCTGTTTGAACATTAAGTAACTTGTCTTTGCAGTGTATTCAATTGAATATAGGCTGAAAAGGATTTGCAAATCATTGTATTCTGTTTTTATTTACGATTTACACAATGTGCCAACTTCACTGGTTTTGGGTTTTGTATATGTTTAGAAAGTTTAGAACTACCACCCAGCCCTAATCCTGTTGCAAGTTTATCAAAGGTTCTTAAAGGTGTTTTGTGGGCTGTCCAATCATGGACAGCATATAGAATACATTTTGGGATGTCACTGGCTCCTATCCTATATAAACACATCCTCTGCCTGAAGCTATTGCTTTTAGAATCAGAGCTAAGAATCATTCCAGAAATCAGTAGTGTAGCAACATATAAAAAAATCACAATTTCCAAGTGGTGCTGATTAAAAAGATTTGTGTATTTATTGAACAATTATGGCAAGTTGGATCACTGATTTAACTACCTTTGTTTTTGTTTGCAGGATATTCTATGTTTCACATGACTCCCAGGACTTGAAAATTTTCAGTTACATAGCCAGAGATGGGCAGAGCAATGTATTTCGCTGCAATGTCTTCAAGTCTAAAAAGAAGGTATGACCCCCTCTGACCCCATTCTTTGTTTTTGATTTTCTCAGTGTGCACGGATGTCCTCATCTGACAGTACTGCCACTTACCCTAGTGTCCTGCAGCTATATAGCAACAAATTAATAGCTTCCTGGAAATAAAGCCGTCAGCATCAGAAAACAAATCCACCCAGTATATTAAGCTATCATTGGTTGTCTGGAGAGTCCCAGGAAACGCAGAATCCGGCTTTCATTCATTATTTAATTGATCTGTTGAAATGATTAGATGCTTTCTTTTGTCAAATCAGTCCCTGTTACATAAGAAACCCAACGCAACAGCCTGTGTTACGCTCCAGCACTCGGATTTTGGAATAACTACTTAAAGTAATTGATACGTGCAGACGCATTCAGCACACAGTCTTATTTTATTTTATGCCCAGGTACAACACCCCATGCTATGCAGCTGTGCTCTGATTCTGTGCCAGTAATTTCTGGTATGTCGTCACTGAGACGGGATATGGCACAGCAGGCTAAGTGGCCTTCCTCCTCTGGCATCACTTTCACAGATAACAAGGAGGTCAAGTTTGCTGCCGTGTAATCGATGTTGAATCAATTTTAAAGGGAAACCGAAACGGAAATTGAGTATACTTACAGTGCCAAAGCGCTTATAAAGGGGGAACACTGAAATCTGCCGTTTTGTTACTTGGGGACAGCCATTGTTCTGTTCTGCTAACAGTACCATCACTGTTATTGTAGGGTCAATTTAACTTCTATTGCAGTGAGCTATCAATCAGCGGTTTCCTAAATAGATACTCAACAATGTACCTAGAAATTTAAAGAGAGCGTGAGGAGGACACGTAAGTTTTCAGATATTAATCAGATTATCAACTCATTAGATAATCAAGGCAATTTTATTTGAAAAAAATATATTTGTAATATGAAAGTTTGAGCAATATGAAAGACTGTTGGAGAGCATGCCAAGACATAGGAGCTTTGATTCAAAATTTGGGTTACTCCAGAAAATACTGATTTCTGAAGTAAAAACTTAGTTAAAACTAGGGCTGTCGGAATAATTAATTGCGATTAATTTAAGCGCAATAAAAGTAACTGCCACTATGAGGCAGACAGACGTGATTGCTTATTACCTTTCCTATGACACATACCTAATGCGGTCATTTGAAATGCTTCCGGGAAGAAAACTGTGATTTGAAGTCCACTAATTACCAGCCGGGTTGGACAGCCTCATAGCCTTGGCATAATTAGCTCACCTTAATTCAATTCCCGTGTACTTTGCCTGACTTGCAGTCAAGCCATTTATTCAGCCAACTGACAAATCCAAGCCAAAATGTAGCCTATAATGATTAAGAAGAGAGAATGAGAACCAGACAGACCTAACCAGGCTGCCGCGTTATATTAAAAGATTTTCAAATTCGTTAACAATTTACATGTCACGTTCTATATGCTTAAACAAAATGTTTTCCACCTTCACTGTTGGTTATCAAGACGCTCAAAAGTAAATAAAATCAAGTGCTATGAGTTACATTATTTTAAATTACTCTCGTTCAATTATCTAATAAACAATGCCTCAAATTTGCGGCAAAGATTCGCCTGAACGTTAATTGCCAAATCTTCGGTGCATTTGACTATTGCCGGCAATGCAAACGTATTCTCTCTCACATTCATGTTCGGCATGCTTCACAAAATGTTTTCCACTTCAAGTAGCCTATATTTTTAAGCTCTTAAAAGCAGGGCCATCTTTGAATAACTTAATTTTTTTTAGAAATATCTTCAATAATGCATACAAAATTCCTTGATGAAAGGTGGAATTCAGAGGTCTGCTATTTATTCAGATTATTGAAATTTTTTCAATCCAACACGGCAGCCTGGTTAGGTCCGTCTGCTTCTCATTATCACTTCTTAATCATTCTACGCCACATTTTGATTTTGATTAGTCTGTTGGCGGAAAAATGGCTTGATTGCAAGTCAGGCAAAGTACGCGGAAAATTATTTAAGGTGAGCTAATTATGCCAAGGCGATGGAGACTGTCCAACCTGGCTGGTAATTAGTGGACTTCAAATCACAGTTTTCCTCCCGGAAGCATTTCAAATGACCTTATTAGGTATGTGTCATAGAAAAGGTAATAAGAAATCACGTCTTTCAGCCTCATAGTGGTAGTTACTCTTATTGCGCTTAAATTAATCGCGATTAATTATTCTGACAGCTCTAGTTAAAACATCAGCATTGTGTTGTTTTAAAAATGAGTACGACCTTGTTTTCGTTGCATTATTCAATGTCTGAGGACACTTTTTTGTTGTTTTGACCAGTTGTCATTTTCTGCAAATAAATGCTCTAAATGACAATATTTTTATTTGGAATTTTTGAGCAATTTTGTCAGTAGTTTATAGAACAAAACAAAAATGTTCATTTTACTGAAACACATCCCTATGAATGGTAAAGCCAGAGAGACTGATAATTTTGCAGTGGTGTCCTAATTTTTTCCAGAGACATATATAATTTATAGAGATCCTGGCCAGTTAAGCTCGCAAAATGTAGGTCACTTTCTCAATTTGTCTGTAACCATGGTAACATTATCTCTTGTCAGTCAAAAAGTTTATTTTGTGGACCCACTGAAGTGGGTCTCCAGAGAGAAAAAAATAGGCTACTTAGATTCTGATTTTGGCACTAGATATAGGCTGTAATTGAAGGTGTGCATCATAGACTTTTTTTTTTTTTTTTTAATGAGACCAAGGCAAGGCATCATACTGCATTGTTTTAGTGTAAAAAGGCAAAGCATTTTTACAGTGTATTTTTTATCCACTTGCCAAAGTGAGTTGCTTTCACTCAGCCATTGAGTGGCTGTTAAATTCTCTTTACTAATTTAATTATTACCCTTGTTCCATAAAACTAAGAAAATGCTGTTGAATGTTCTAGCATTCTTACCGTGGGCCAAATTTGCGGTTTGGTCTTGTGGTGGCACTGCAGGAAAGGGGATTTAGTTAAAAAAAATCAGTAGGGGAACTACTCGGTGCTCCCGGAATGATCCCGGGAAATTTAATTTAAATGTCTAAGGACCATTTGACTTATTGCTTTCTTTTTTTTTTTTTTTTAAAGTTCAGTTTAGCCTAATGTTGGTACTACAGGACAATCATAGTGGCACCAAAACAATAGAACTACCGTATAAAGCATTAAGACATTCACAGCAAAGTTGATCTGATTCCTAATTATTAATTAATTTATTATCTAATGTTCCTTTTAACATTTTGACATATTTGAATTGGCAATGTAGTTTCACTTAAATGTGGTGCTGTAGTGCAAGAAACAGTGCCATCAAAATCAACAAGGTTCCTTTTTTATGTACTAGTATTGCTGATGGCGGGTGTGGCAGTATTTGCGTTAAAACTGTCCTTGTTTCTGCATTTTTAAAAATGGAAAGTTTGGCCTGGTGGCCATGCTTCAGGGAAAGTTCTTGGATCACCAATGTCTGTACACCAGGAACAATGGCAGAAAGTTAATTTATGGAACAAAATTTTTTCCAACAGAAATTTAATTGAATTTTGGTTTTGAATTGAATTTAATTCGTTTTGAATTGAATTTAACCTGCTTTGAGTTGAATTTTATCAGGTTTTGAATTGAGTTTTGGGTTTTAATTAAATTGAATTTTATCAGTTTTGAAATTGAATAAACAAGTAATCTGAAACTGAATCTAGTTATTTGTATTGAATTTAAGAGAAAACTTTGAAGAATTACATTCAGTTCGTACATTCAAATTCAGTTCTCGAAATTCAAATTCAAGTTGAGTAACATCACATGAATGCGCATCGCAAACTGCAGCCACGCCTCCGTCCTTCGTGGCCTGCCTTATTTGTAATAAGGTGACCTATATAATTTCCGCGAAACGCACCTCAGAATGAATTCTAAACCCACCCAACTGTACACCGAAAATGTTTACCAAAACTTTGGCGCTTTATCAGTTAATTTGTTTTTGCTCATCATACTAATCTTCAGCAGTTAACTTCGAGTTAGCCCAAGATCATCAGTAAATGCACTCGCTAATTTCTATAGTTTCTTCGGCTAAGTAAATAATGCTAACGCTAGTTACGATTGAGTCACTTTTTCTCCCAGTCGGTATGTGTCAATGTATTTCGCTGGTGAGCCTTGAACGCTTGTGGGCTTCAAGTGTAACGCTATATTCAGTCAAAATCAAACTTAAACTTCATCTTCTTAATGGTTCAAAATACCTGGAGTCACAAAATGATGACATACATGCAGGGAGAAGAGACTGCAATTTATCCAGTAGGGGTTGTAGCTGAAACTGGTCCAAGAAATATTCGTTTTTTAGATATTTTAGATATATAGGCTCTAGAGCAGGGGTGGGCAATCACGGTCCTGGAGGGCCGGTGTGTATGCAGGTTTTTATTCCTATCAATTACCCTGACTAATTGAGTTAATAGATTGCATGCACAAATATAGATTTTGGCAATGATTCGATCAAAGGAAAATGTTTTATGAAGGGGTTTCATGATAATTTAAAGAAATGCACATGAAACGTCAGATTTCATGAGTAGTTTGGCTAATTGAGACAATCAAGAAATTAAAGACCAGACGTTGGTGTGAAAACCAGGGACAGATACGGCCCTCGCTGCCCACCTCTGCTCTAGAGTAAGTTCAGAGAAGAGCCACTTGGCTAATTCCAGGTAAAAAAGATGAAAGCTATGAGAAGAGGCTGAAGATCTTTAATTTCTTTAGTCTTAGGAAAAGGAGACTAAGGGGTGATTTGATTGAGGTCTTTAAATATGTTAAAGGGATTAACAAAGTGAATTATGTAGGATTCCTTCAACCAAGTGTTGTGAGTAGAACTCGGGGTCACAAATGGAAGTCGACCAAAGGTATATTTAGCTCTGATATTCGGAAATATTTCTTCACCCGAAGAGTAATTTCAATGTGGAATAGCTTGCCTGACCATATTATTGAGGCAGAGACCTTGGGGGTTTTCAAGAGCAGGCTTGACTTAAAGCTAGATAGCATTGAGTCATTGAGTATCTGAAGGGATATATTGACAATAGTATAAAGAAACTGGCGAGCGTAGTTGGGCTTAACGACCTGTTCTCGCCATTCATGTTATGTTATGTAATGTTATTTTTTGCTGGCTAGCTACATCCGACAAATCATACTCAGCATTCACGGACACATTAAAGTCAAGTTCGGTGGCTCCTCGGAATTCAGTACTTTCTACTGTTCATCGGCAGTGTCACTAGTTCGGTCTCTGGCAGGTTAAAACCCTGAAGGAATATGCTGAAGTAAAAACTTGGACATTGCTCACTCACTGTAAAGACGTACTCTTAACTTCATATTTTCGTGCATGAGTGAATATGCATGTGCGTGAAGTACCGCTCCAAAAACGGAATATTTCTTGGACCAGTTTCAGCTGCAACCCCTGCTGGATTAATTGCAGTCTCTTCTCTTCGCCGGTTTGTTCTGAACAGTTCTGAACAGTTTGTTCTGAAGTTCTGAACAGCTCTATCACATTTTTTTGATTTTATCCTGAATATAAGCTTTTACTTGAAGCCCACGAGCTTAAAAGTGTAGGCTCGCCAGCGAAATATATTCAGACATACCCACTGGGAGAAAAAATGACTCAATTGTAACTGACGTTAGCATTTTTACTACGTTGAAGAAACGTTAGAAATTAGCGAGTGCATTTACCGATGATCTTGGGCTGACTCAGGGTTAACTGTTGAAGATTAATATGATGAGCTAAAACAAATAAACTGATGAAGATCCAAAGTTTTGGTAAATGTTTTTTGGTGTATAGTTGGGTGGGTTTGGAATTCATGAGGTGCGCTTCTCGGAAAATTATATAGGTCACCTTATTCCAAATAAGGTGGGCCACGAGGGACGGAGGCGTGGCTGCAGCTTGCGATGCGCATTCATGTAATGTTGCTCAACTTGAATTTGAATTTAGAGAACTGAATTTGAATGGACAAACTGAATGAAATGCTTCAAGTTTTATCTTAAATTCAATACAAATAATTGGATTCAGTTTCAGATTACTTGTTCATTCAATTTCAAAACTGATAATATTCAATTCAAAGTCAATTAAATTCAGTTGAAACCCAAAATTCAATTCAAAACCTGATAAAATTCAATTCAAAGCAGGTTAAATTCAATTCAAAACCAAAATTCAATTCAATTTCTGTTGGAACAAATTTCGTTCCATGTTAATTCACCAAAATAATGATATTGCATTTGGAAGTGTTAAATTTGGCTGAGGGGTAGTGGTACAAGAAATTATACTTATCTCTATAGTCAGTCATTTCCAGCTGTATCCAAAAGGACTGTTGAAGGTAGATTTGACCTAATTCCCATTACACTCTTTTGCAGTTCTTGCAATCTGTAAAAAAGAAAGCTTTGCCCTGGTGCTAGTGCTACAGCAAAGGTTGTAGGGTGACCAATATCAATGACTCTTTTCTACGCACCAGAAACGGTGACAAGAAGTACAACATCACTTCCATCAAACCTTTTTGAGTCGTTCCATTTGGGAATGTTAAATTTGCCCAAGTGGTGGAACAACAGGTAACAATAGAGGCAGTGCTGTCAATAACTACCTCCTTTATGCACCAGGAATGTTAAAAGCAGATTTGAAATCATTCCCATCAAAGCTGTTTGAGTTATTGCAGTTTTTAAAAATAAAGAATTTTCACTTAGTGGTGGCACCACAGTAAAGGTTCTAGGGTGACCAACTCAATAATTACCCCTTTTCACTGACCACAAATGATCACAAGTGAGCCGCCTTCGCCTGCAAAATGGTTTGAGTTATTTCCTCTATACAAAGCGTTACCGGTTGGTGATGTCACAGGATGTCAATATTATAATTTTTAATTATAAAATGTTTGCTTCGGTAGTGGTGCTACAGTAAAGGTCATCAGGTTTCTAACATCAATGACAGCCCTTCTCTGACAGTTTTGATCAGAATCATCTCACTGCTTGTGACTGTTTCTGGTGCACAGAATTATTGAATTCGGAATGTAAAAATTGTCCTGGTGATGGTCGCGCAGGAGAAGTGGTCGGCTCACACAAAACAATACGGCTCGTGCTCCATCAACAGGAATTGACGCATAAAGTTTCATGGGATTCCCAGAAAAACTGTGAAATTACTGAAATTTTTAAAAATTGAAAGTTTGATGTAGTGGTAGCACAACAGCAAAGGTCAAAGACGGCCAACATCAATGACAAGCACCATAAACAATCAATACATAGCGCAACAAGATTCTCATTAAAACTGTTTGACTTTTTTATTTGGAAATGTAAAATTTGACATGACAGTGGTGCTTATGGAAAGGTCATGGGGTCAAAAAATAATTGGACTTATCCATTATGCACCAGGAATGAACACAAAATGTTTACTGCTTTTTCAAAAAAAAAAGAAAAAAGTTTTCAAGTTATTGTGCGAACACAAAGGATCTGCGGCAGTGACAGCGGCCAAGGTGAATCCCTAATATCCTGTTACAGTCCGTTTCAGGGAGATGATTAATTTTCAGTGTAGAGTACAACAGAGGGCTGTCATAACTGGCTTCAGAGATGATGCACATTAGTCATTTACATTTCTTCTCGTAGATTTATTTTTCTCTTGATGACTTCAAAGGCTATTCAAGGTCTGTGTGCATTAATGATGTGCTCTTTCAGAGAATCATTAGAATTGAGACCAAAGGAAGTGTTTTTGGTTGTGCACTTGAAGTTCATACTCAGTTAGTCAGATCTAACCACATACTATTGAGTCTATGAAAGACTACATAGGTCTGTAGAAGGTCATTTGGATGCGAAGATTTTAATGAGAGAGAAAATTAGTCTTTTCCAGACCCACCAGTGCTAAATAGTATTATGCAACCCAGTATTTGAGATTTCTTATCTCACAGGTCCATTGAAATGTGCTTGTGTATTGAACCTTGGACCTACATAAACGGATATCCGACTAGTGGACAAACGAGAAAATGCACTGTATAATGGAGGTGTCATTCCAGCTTTGTTCTTGTTCACTTAATTTCAGAGGTTTACATTGATTTTTCTTTGAGATAATGCTTTGGTCAGACAAGGCTGTCAATTGAGGAAATGTTTCTTTTTGTTCTGAGGCCTAACAGATATAATCAGGCTCCAGAATTCGGAAAGATTCTCCAGTTCATTAAACTGAGAATCATCAATATTCATCAGTCTCGAGCTTCTAAAATGGCAAGGCTAATTGTCTTTCAGTAAGCGGTGCATAATTGTCTATTGATAACTTTGTATTGATGACCTTTTGCCCTTATCTTATCAGAGATTTGGCAGCACACTTGTGAAGCGGCTAGGATATTATTGATTGGTGGTTTTTATGGTGTCTTTCACTTCTTTTGTGTTTCAGTAATTGTGATTTTGTTTGTCATTGTTCACAGGTCAGTTTTTTTTAACTGTTCCTGGTCTTGGGGAAATAATTGTGAATGGATTGCAGTGCTGTAAGATAATGCTATTATGTTTTAAATTACTCTGTGTGTCACGTCTTCACTTATAAAAATTGAATCCTTTAGTTTCCTAAGGGCCCAACTCCAAGGACCACTGTCTTCCAGCAAAGGGATTTTTTTTGTTTGTTTTTTACCCATATATTATAACCCATATATTAATCCTTTTTAGAGGGTGTCATTGGGATACTTTTGGGTGAAATTGCAAGACCCGTTACCTTCTTTTTTTATAAGATATGCAAACCTCTCAGTCACTGGAGTTGGGCGCTTTTGAAAGTCAGTGATTCAACTGGTGCCATATGACATCAGCTAGAGCTTATGAAGCTGATTGTTTGCATCAGGTTGGTGCATATGCCAGTCTGTAAGAAGAAATTACTCCCTAGGTTTTCTAGATTCTGAATCACTTTTGAGACATTTTGGAAGTTTGATATATTGTCATTATGTGTGGCTCACAGTGGTAGAATATTGAGCTTGAAAGTGAATATTTTTAAGCCAGGTCCAGAAGCAAAAAGGCAATGAAATATAATGAGCTGTGTACATTATTGTATCCCGAACGAGTTTGGAGGATACTATGGATTTGGCCTCGTCACGCGTCCCCATCCGCAGAGATTTTCTTGTGAACGCTCTACAGCCCACATAAGTGCACCGATTCTTTTCAAATTTTGCAGAGACATGTATTATGGTAAGGTCACAACACCTATTGATTTTGTGTACTCTGAGACCATCTGGGTCCAACTGGGGGGGCCTTCGGGGGATACATGTACTCGGTTGCTGAGTGCTCTAGTTTAATATAACTCAACCTCAAATGCATTACATGCGCGGAAATGGTTCTGGACTATTCTTTGTAGAATGCAGGTATTGAGAAAATATCAAATGTTACAAAGTATATTTGCAGAATTTAAAAAAACAAAAATACAAAATTTAAAAAACCTGGTGTAAAATATTGCCTATAGTGGTTCAGAAACCTCAAAGGTCAAATTTTGGGTTTTCAGCATACAATCAAGCAATGGATTTTAAGGGGGATTTACATTTGAACGTACGGGCGTCTACGTGCAACTTAGGTGCGAAATTTGGGAAAAATGACTGCGTGCTCGACGTGGCGAGTACGTGACACGTGCGTGTTTTGCTGGCCGCAGGGCACGTAGAACCGCCCGTAGCAAAGAATTGGTCTGCAAATTAATTCCACGGTGCACGCAGCGATCAGTCGAAAATAGTCCACGCCAAGTGCATGGCAAGTACGTCACAAGTGCGTGTGCTGTAGATATATATAGGGTTTTATGGGGAAAATTCCATTAAAATTAATTCAAAATGAATCATATATCAAGAATTTTAAAATATTTTTAATATTGTAAGCATATGAATATACACCCACGCAAGTGCGACTTCTAAGCACTTCTGTCGTCCGGGTAGCGCAAAACTGACTTACTTTCCACGCACGACACTGGCGGAGCAAGCAGGTCGGACGTACGTCTCACGCAGCGCACGCACGTGGCAAGTACTTGCACGTGCGGGTTATTTAAACCCGGTCATTTGCCAGTTCTTGGAACAGTTGTGAAAATGCCACCCAGGAGATTCAAGAAATCACCAGCTTCCAGTCTGCTCTCTGCTTCCACTGCCACCACTTCCATGGATACTAGCAGGGATGAAGATGACAAATGATGCTGTGTCCTGTTACATCAGCATTTTTAAATAGTACCCCAACCCGCACTGGCCACGTAGAACACGTACTCCACACTCACTTGCGCCTTGTCGTCGACGTGCATGCCACTCAAGTGGCAATCACGTTACACGTGCGTGAACCCCTCCCGTACGTCTGCATTACTTGCCACTTGAATCGCGCGTGCATGTTAAGTACTCTCCACTTGCGAGCATCACGTCCCACGTGCGTGTGAAAAGGTCCCTGATCGTCACGGATTTCGCAGATCACGCCAGCTTCATGTAAGTGGCACGTATTGAACTAGTACTTACCCTGTACAACCAGAAAAATTGGCTGCGTGCGCCACGATCGGTCTGCGGGTCAGTTTTGGCCGTAGAATTCGGGTCGCCTGTAGAACACACAGTTCACGTAGACACGCACGATCAATTGTAAATAGCCCCTTAGCCATAAAAAACCAGAAATGGTTTAGATTGAATTTCAAAAGTGAATAGCAGAAGTGAATGGAAAATTTACTTCCGGGTCCATCTTTTTTTTTCTTTTTTTTTTTAATACCCTGCAAGTTTGGGGTGCATGGTACCCCCCACATGCCTAGTCACTCTTGCTTTACCACTCTCACAGAGCCAAGCCATGAGGATTGTGCGGACAGTGGGCCAGGCATTTGAAGTGTGTCATAAACTGAGCCTCCAGCACACTCAACAGAATGCTGACGGACAGGAAGATGGAGACAGTGAAAAGTCCAGCAGTGACTCCACTCAAGGTGAGCCATGTTACATCATACCAGTTCAGCAACAAATTCTCATCCCAGCTTGTCATATAGTGACGTTACCTGACCATATGTCAATAAACGACGACATGAGAGGCTTTCTGGAGTCCATATTTGAAGTTTAGGGTTGGGGTTAGGGTCAGGGGTTAGCGGGTCGGGTTTGTTTTAACACTGGCGTCAAATAAGGCCACCAAAAGCCTCTGTTTTTGTCCTAAAGCTGTTAGTCAGATTGTGAAACCAGTCATGTCGTGAAATGACTAAAAAAATTTTTGTCACGTCATGAAATGACTGAATTTTAGTGCCAGCCATTTTAGCAAATGACTGAAATTTTTAGTCATTGCATGGATTTCACAATCTGACTAACATATCGACACTTGGTCACTGTATGATGAGTGAGGATAAGAATGGGCTCGTTCAGCACCTGAACCAGTTTGCTCCCACGAACCTTGTGACTGACTTTGTTAAAAAAGATGTACTATAAGGCAGTTATTAATTTTAATGGCTTGATAAATTTAGGATTTATTTATGGACATTTTTAGATGATATTTTTGATGTTGAAACATTCAATATTTTCTCAATGTCTTTTTGGAAAATTGAAATTAGTTTGATTGATTTAAGATTTATATATATGAAAAACATTCAGTAGGTCATCCCTTCTTGCGTTACGAGGATATCTAAGGATAACATCAAGCGCTTTAACATAGACCTCAGGACCAGAGAAAGCATAACTGAAACTCTTAAAGAGTGGCAAACCAAATCTTTTACCAAGTTAAAATCATTTTGTGGAAAAGTGACGGGACCATTGCAACAAATTACGTGTTCACCTTAAGCAGAAACGCCAGCTTGATCCAGTTACTGTGGGTTCATTGCTCGCAGCAAAGCAGGCTTCACTAGCCACCTGAGGAAGCACAAGTAAAATGTAATTATTGTGCGATAACCACTTTACCGACCCTCATTTATCGTTTTTGACAAGGCAATCCATCCATCATATGTGTGTGCGTCCGTCCAGAATTTTTACTGTATGTCAGCCCATTTTTACAGCTTTTGTTTTCTAATGCAGATGTCTCAGTCCTCCACAGTTTTTATTTATTTATTTTTTGATGTAGGAACATAGGAAGCTCTTACACCCAGTGACATAAATGCCCTGCTTTTTTATGGACAGAGTTGTTACTAGTGCCAATTCGATGATATACAGTGCTTAACATGTTGACTGCCTACCACGAGATAACTCGTAATGGCAGGTCAGGGCCGGCGCTAGACCTGAAAATTCGGGGGCAAATATTAATTTAATTTAATTATAAATAGGTCTATGCACTGGCACTCAGCAATAATAATTATTTTTCCATCGAGAGCGACATTTTAGAACTCTCTTGCGAATTAAGGTAATTTCGGCGACAAGTACTTACATCTGTTTTTGCCGAACGGTCACGCAACTTGCTGTAAAAAATGGACAGCTGTCTGATGGGAAAATGTAAACGGACAAAACCATGTAGTAGTCACCAAAATTACCTTCATTTGCTGAAGAGTTCTGAAATGCCGTCGCCGAGTGCCAGTGCCTAGACCTAATTATAATTAAAACATTTTTCTGTACTGAATGTAGCCCATTATTTTGTCCCCGTTAGATTGCTTAGGGGACAGAAACCATGCGTTCAATTGCCACTTGGTTATTCTTGAATCGGAAAACGTGTTAATAAAGGAAAACCATCTAGAATTAGCCAGGACTAATTGTTGTCAATAACGGAATGGATATTTGCCCCCGAATTTTCAGGTCTAGGGCCGGCCCTGACCCGCTATTACGAGTTATCTCATAGTCGGCTGTCAACGTGTTAAAAAATTTATTAGACCACCACCCAATGTAAGGGTTATGCTACAGTTGCCCGAAATTAAGTGTTGGTAATTACCAAAATAGTTTTTATCGTTCTATAATGGTTAATTCACCAGTATGTGCAAGCTCTTTAACTGAAGTGATATTTTTAATGCTAAAATATAATTATTGTTGTTATCCATGAATTTTCAAATTCACCGTTTTACAAAAAAGCTGAAAAAAATAGTTAAGCACATTGTTTTTTGATTAAAGGCCCAGTCACACAGCGAAAACGCATGAATTACGCATGAATTACGCACAGATTTTCGTTTTTTGCGCGGAGCGTACGTAGTATGCGTAATTGGTATGTGGAACGAACGTGGACTGACAGTGATTGTAAGTGGATGTGCGTCGAAGGCGGTTTGTGCGTGATTTTGAGTTTTGAACAGTTCAAAAATTTTCCGACGCACAACTGTGCGTTGGTGTGCGTAATTCATGAGTCGGCATGCGTAGTTTATGCGTCGAGTATGCGTAACTATGCGCGGGACACTCGTCAGCCGTCAGTGCTTATGCGTCAGAACTGGTTTGAATCCAGGCACGTCCACGTCCGTCCACTGATGCCCCACGTTCATATCACGCATGAAACGCGCACGTATCACGTTCATTCCCCTGACATCCACTGACAATCAATTATAAAATTGACGAATAACTGATATATCACTGACGGAAAACGCATAACGACGCACATCCACTGACGAGTGACGCATTTCCGACGCACGACTGACTGACAGAAAACTGATGATTCACTGATGTTCCACTGACGAACCACTGACAACTCACGTATGTATTTTGGCATATAAAAGCAGCCATTTCGGGCACTTTTGCCATTCCAGACCTACGGGACCTCCTAGCAGCAGCACCAGCAGCAGGTTTTTCAGCAGCAGCAGCTTCTGGTGGATCTACATGGACTTCTTCTTCAGCAGCTTTCTTCTTCTGCACCCTTGTCTTTGAGGGCAAGCGAGCTTTCCTGGGTGGCATCTCTTGAAGTGTTCTTGATTGGCAAAAGGTACTGAGGAACTCCCGTCGTTCACCGCTTTTTATATGCGCTGAACCGAAGCAATAGTGACGCCGAAGGTGCGTTTTTCGTGCGTGCTCCGCCGGTGATTCATGCGTCGGGCGTGCGTCGAATGTTCGTGGAATACTGCACCGTGTTTGCTATTATGCGTCGACGTGCGCGATATGTCAGTGATTGTAAGTGATACATGCGTGGTTCATGCGCAATTCATGCGTGATTCGTCCGAGATTTCTACCCCCGACACCCCCAAAAATTGGTCAATTTCTCAACGCACAAGCACGCACAAACCCAATCTGTGCGTGATTTGTGAGTGATTTGTGCGTGATCGGCTGTGTGACTGGGCCTTTAGATTCCAAATGAGTTATTCTCTTGCATTCCTGAACATAAAAATTAGATTTAGTGGTTGAATGCAAAAATGCAAGCTGTTATCAAGGCCAAAGGAGGCCATACAAAATATATATATATATTTTTGTTTGTTTGTTTTTATGTGTGAATAAGGACTATTTAGTGGTTTCAGTTCGTTATTTGCCAAAGAAATAACAAAATCATTTTTAAATTTTTTGACTCATTTCCTAAATATTTGTGTTTTCTCTTTTTTTATGACAGGCGGTCAAATAAATTTGTTGAGCACTGTACCTTGCTAAACAAGTTACTTCAAGGGAATTGATGTTCCTTAGAAACAACTGACACTTAGTTGAGGCACTTCCTTGCAGACGTGCTCTAATGGATTTTTTGAGCACTGTGTGGGAGACTTTGGGTTTTGTAAAGCACCAATGTCTTATATGTCAGGCATTTCAAATGGAAGAACTGCTAGTTTTCAACTTGTGTTTTTATTCTCTCTGATTGAATTGCAAGCATTTCATTTCACGTATATTTCACTTTTGTGCCGCAGAGTATGTGAGAAATATTCATGCTTCTTCATCCACCAGCTCGGCAGTTAACAGGTTCAGAGAAAAAGACGACTGAAGAGACTGACATTGATGCTGACGAGCTGCCTCTGCCAGATAATGCGGAGGTAACGGAGTTCAACCGAGGTGTCACTGATCTGGATGCAGCCAAAGAAGAGGAAGATATCAAGCAAGATGGGAAGGTATGTAATTTCACATGAAATGTTTTTTTTTTTTCCATATTGTCAAGCAAAAGAAAGTCAGATGTAAATTCTTTCGTCAGTAAATTGACAAGATATACAGACAGGATGTTGTTTTTTTGGTACGATGCATTCAGGGGTGAAGCAGAGCTCGATTTTTATGCCAAGTATTTATTTTGTGGGCCAGCACAATTGAAAATACCCTTTCAGAGGGCTTCGGTCAACTGTTGTCATGGTGAGCAACTAAGCCTGTGGACAACGGTGCTGTGACTCGAAGGGGATAATACAATTTCTCCTCCATTCTCCTCCATCTCCTCTATAGTACCAAATTTCCTGGGCACTGGGAGATCAGTAGTAGTCAGGGAGCGCTGCAAGAAAAGGCCACAAAAGGGGTAAAGATAATCCTGAACCTTAGGGACATGCAGTTCAGACCATTCATTGAATTGCAGCAGGGACTTTGAAGCCCTGCTGGACTATCCAATCAAGTGAGTGAGAGTGCAGACAGTACAAGGCAAATCTACAGACGAGCAGCGTATGCCGAATCACCACTCTTGGAAAGGACTGAGAGACCATTCTCAGCACTGCAGGAAGTCTGGGTATTCGCCTCTTTACATACTGTATCTGAGCCTGTGTCTCAGGGATGACATCCTTGGAAAGGTAGCAAAAAAATTGTTGCTGCTCAAATCCATTAAGTTGGATATTATTAAAAAGCCATGTTTAAAATTGTATCTCATTTCATGCAGTTTCCAAGCAACCAACTTCGTCCATTTAAAAATCTCAAATATTCATGTTACATATTATGTATTCCACATTATGCAGCCTTTGCTGGAAGGTACAGTTATCTTGGACTGAAACTAAAAATTATTAATCTTTACAACTTAACAATTGGGTATATTTTTGTCTGTATGAAAAACTTGCATGTCAGATATTCAGGCCCAAATTAGGTTAGTATATCTGTGTACATGTGGTCTTCAGGGATGTCTGTCTACCTTGTTTTCGCTGGATCCCACTGTTTGCGGGGATCACGACGGAGTCCGGAAACTCATCTATTCAAACGGCTTGGAATTTGAATATTCGTGCAGATTTTGAACGAGCTCGCTGATTGGTCCCTATCGTCTGAGCCCGCTGGAGGGAGGGCTTTTTATCATCATCAACATGTCTGACGCGGAAGCTAATGTTGGCTCCGAGCGCGCAACAGACAAAGCTATTTCTTCTGTTCTCGCTGAACTGGATGGAATTTCGGACCTAACACGCAAACCGAAAGATGCACTGAAAGCTTTTCTCAGCGGAGATGTTGTTCTGACTCTGCTACTCACCGGTTTTGGAAAAAGCTTGATTTACCAACTCGTGCCTCGTGTGTGCAAGAAGCTATCACTAATGGAGGATTCCCTGTTCCGCGGCGTGAAGGGTCATCCAATCGGCAGAGGCCCGGCACGCGCGTGGTACAGGGTTTAGCTCATTACCTGACGTCATGACCAAGCTGTTTGAATAGATGAGTTTCCAGACTCCGTCGTGAAGCCCACGATCAGTGGGAGCGAGCGAAAACGACGGAGGATGGTACCCAGGCTAAACCATTCTCAATGAACTTTGTACAATTGTAAAACTTGGTGCTTTTGCAATTTGAGTATTTTATAGTTTCATCACCGCAGTCCAAACAAGCTCTGGCCGAAATTTGAATCTGGATAATGGACCTTAAGTCAGCATGAGTGATTACATTTTTGCAGGATGTTCTCTACAAATATTTGATTCAGGGTAAAGCTCATTGATGAGCAGCACTGAGTGCAAATCTGCTCAGGGAAATGGTCTGCCATCCCTTGGGGGGGGACTGTCCACAGTGGGTGTAGACATGGCTCAAATCCAGGAGCAGTATTGTCACTGCACTTGGAACCATCGTGTTATCTATCTGAGTTATTGGACAGGCCTCGCAACAAAATTGTGCTCATTTCATGTCATTAACCCGGACGGACTCCACTGGAGCTCGCAGATGCCAAGTCTAAGACCAGATGGTGGTGATTTGATTGCTGTGCTATTTCAGCACGGGTTCGGATTCACCAAGTTTCGAATTTTTTTGCCCGTTCTATCCATTTCTCCAACTTTTGGTGCCCATTTCTTTCCCTTAGTTTTTACAAGGGAGGGACTGGTTTTGAATCTCCTACGACTGTTGCAGGATTGAAGATTCCTTGATTGGGGCCTTTGATGGATTCTGCCCAGATTCTGCAAAATTCAGTAACTAATTAACAGTAAGGAGGGCCATTTCCCCTATCAAAGTGGCCTGGCGTAGTTGCCCATGAGTGGGTCAATTGAATGACTGCTGATCTTTAAAAATGTTTTTTTTCACCTCGCTCACTTTTTCATAAGGATGCAGTCAGCGAAGTCTGTGACTTCAGCATAACATCAGCTGTTTTGGCGAATGCCAGATTGTCTTGTCTATGAAGTGATTTAGTATATCACAGTATGTTGTCACAATGTAATAGGTGATATGCTTATTTTTCTGAACGGTCATGGTGCTCATTGAAAGTGTAGAGAAATATCGAATGCTAAATGATTAATTAAGTACCAGCCATACCACTACTCAAACCGCTCCAGCCGTGTGGCTGATGCTTAGCAGGTTTTGGCTCGGATAGGAGACCACCTAGAAAACCCAAGTTGCTACTGGAAGAGGTGTTGGTTGGCCAGTAGGTTGCGATCTTCCATCTGATGGAACAATCCCAAGTAGATGAGTAGACTCACTTTATACTGAGAGTAGCAACATAGGGGGGTCCAAAAAAAAGTTGGTCACGTGACTTGAGGATCCATTTTGTATCCATCAGGTTGATCAATTTTGACTACTTCTGAAGGAATTTTACTACGTCCCTGCATTACGTGTTCTGAAAATGGAAAAAAAACTGGAAGTTGTGCCTTGGAGAAGGTGTTTAAGATGTTAAGATTTCCTTCTGATCCAAAAAAGGTGACAGATTTGGGAAATGAAGGTTAGCAGAGCCGGCTGGAAACCCACTTCCTCTTCGCTTTTGCATCTGGCAAGTTGCCTTGGCGTCAATGGAATAAATTTGCATATGTGAGTTACCCAAAATTTACTCAACCACTTTAATACCTTTCTCATTCTGTCTATCACTTAACTGAATCGCAGAATTTCATGGAAAGCAAATGTAATTTTCCTTGGCGCCCAATGTATGTTAGCACTGCACTAATTACATTGCTCTGCTTACTCAGTCTCTGAGTCAGACTTTTGTGAATGAATGAGCAACGCTTTGTAAATTCAGTCCACTGAGTAGCTAGACAATGTTAGCTCGCTGGGTAACAAACTAATGTTAAATATTGGTTTTTGAAAAAGTATTTCGTGCATTTATTTTGGTGCTTAAGTACCATCAACTTAGTTATGTCAGTGGCGCTTAACTAGTGTAAAACCCCACAAAACAATACCAAGGACGGACTTTGCAGAGGGCTGAAGGTTTCACGTGTTCTTCTTGGCTGGCGTTAATTCGAGCAACTTCCTGGCTGGTGTGAATCACAATATAATGGATTTTTTTCTTCGTCCAAAGACGGGGCACTAAGCACAACAGCTACAATTAATCTGACTCCATAAAACCGTTAGATACCAAATTTAGTTAAATCCTCGTTAAATATCTGACTCCAAATTAGAATTACAATTGATAGTTTGGGGACAGCATGTGTGAATCTCAGGGCAGTGAAAACCAGTTACTCAGAAAAACATGAAGTTGATTATACCTTGAATTCCTAACAGACAACCACCGTCTCTACATTAATGTTCCCGGGTTTTAACACCATGTCCAGATCCTAGGTTCATTGGTTAGATTAGAGGTTGAAATTCAACCATCACTGCAATAGCCTCTGCTTGATATAGCTACAGCGAACCCAGATTGTATGCACGCCCATGGGTTCCTCAAGGGAATTTTAACGGATAACGGACTTTTCGTCCATGGGTTTCATTCAGGCTAAAACCCTAGAACCAGCAATACATAAATCCTTTTTGTAAGTAGATCATGGTTGTCTCAACAACTGAACTAAACCAATTCCCACACCAGGCCGCTGGCCAGTCGTTCCTCAGTGGGGATAATACCCCTAGGTATCTGCCGAGACTGGGGCTAGGAAGAATAAAAGGATTAAGAGACACGGAGACCACGCAAGCCGAACAGAATAACAATAATTTAATCACCAGGTAGGCACAAACTTGGATCAAACAAATCAACGTTAAGCCAAATATCAGTTACACACAATTTAGAAAGAGAGAATAAATTCGTACCTGGAAAAGATGGAGGCCGCACCACGTACCCGGGAAGAGCTCAGATGCCATCCCTCTCCGCCTACCTAGATCTATTACTGACGTACAGACCCAGGCATGCGGAGCAAGGCGGTATGTGATTCTCCCTAACTCACCTTTCGCACGCGAGACCTTGAAAAAGACCCTTCCGGTTAGAATCTCATGCCTTTAAGCCCTCAAAACCACGCCTCCGATGAAGGCAGAGGAAGGGAGGGCCGAATCTGGGTTTTCCCTATTGAGGTGATAAGACCATGTCGCATAGAGAGGAGAGTGGTATCTGACAAATTTAAGAGTTTCCCAAAGGGAATGAACCATAATTTCAAGGGAAATGAAACGTGCTCCATTCAACTCCTTGGATTCCCCCGAGAATAACAAGACCAAACATGATGGGAATATGTACTAATATGATGCAGGTGTCATGAAAAAGCCTTAAAATGGAGTATTATATAGTCTATTTGTGTTATAAGTATATAAGTGATTTCTTCACAGGATATTGAACGTAAACATATTATGAATTTCCCAGAGATTTAGATTAATTTAAACAGATTAATGTAACTGGACTTTAACTTCAGTGGGGACAGTGATTTGACTTTTACAGGAGGCTTGGGACCCGCAGAGCTTTGTGGCTCCGGACCCCCGCTGAGCAAAGCCAGAGAGGCTACCCCCACTGGCAGGCTGCAAGAACATCCTAGGTTATAAAAGTTTTACTGCTGGCTCTGGATTGAGCTAATTACCCAAATATTGAGATTCTACACTAGCCTCCTGCAGCATTGAGCCATACCAATTCAAGCAAAGTTACACTCTGTATTCAGTTTGGCTTAGTGGAAACAGCGAGACGTAACACTTAGCTATTGCTGTCCCCCCACGCTCTCAGCCAGTGCAGTTTTTGCAAAAGTGATATTTGGGGTAATGTCAAAAATATGACATGAGCTGAGCTATGGGGAAAGTATTTCAGTCATTCGATTAACTGATTAACTCCTGAAGGGCCATGTTCACTCAGCAAGATTATAACTGTGCTGCCTTGGTCGTGGTTTGCACTCAAGGAGTGCCTTTAGTTAAATTCTGCGCTCGTTTAGCTTATGAAGCAGCACAGCTTTGGGTAAATTAGTTTGTGAGGCTCAATTAACAATAAGACACCAGAGTCTGTTTTATATTCTGAATGTAGTCACGGTTAAAGAGCACTGAAAAAAGCTGTTCCATATGCGCGCGCACAAGATGGCGTTCAAATACTGAGTTGCCGCAACTCTCAGTATTAAGCGACTTGTGATGGGGACACTGTATCGAAGGAGAGACTGTCTTTCAGATGAGACGTTTAACTGAGGTCCTGACTCTGGTCATTAAAGATCCCATGACACTCTTTGACAAGAGCAGGGGATTACCTGGTGTCATGGCTAGATTCCCAACCTGCTCTTTTGACCTGCCACCTAATCATCCCCTGATCTCATTGGCAATGCAACTTGTCCTCTCCCTCTCCACCTCAACCCCAGAGCTCCCTTGAAGGAAGATCTTTCAATCTCAATGGGACTTCCCTGGTTAAATAGATAAATAAATAAAGACATTTATGATTCATTATTCAGTGTTGGAAAGACGATGACAAACTGTGATTTGTGCATGCTGTGTGGTTGTTCGCTGTCCCCAGCAGATGTAAATTGCATCAATATGCCAGCTGTTCATATTTCACAGAATTAGGATCTTAAAGAGCACACAGCCTAGTTTATAGCTATAATTTTTTCTTTATGCAAGGTTTACAAGCATATTTCATCAATGTTATTATTTGTTCTACTGAAGTTCCAGTGAACTAAACGACTATCGGATTAGGTGCAGTTACCCTCACAGACAGCTCTTTGAGTTTCCTTCTCAAACTCAAAGAGCTACCATCCTGCAGTACATGTGGTATTTAGATTCATATATCATAGTATGTGCCCCACTAAAGCCACTATGGTTTTCATGAGGTGTGGTCATAGTAAAGGACTGTCAATGAAAGATGGCATGATGCAGTATAATCACATGCTAGACGTACATGAATTGGAGACACTATCGGAGGAGGCAATCTTGTCTTAATCCCTTGCTTGCGACCACTAGGACGTCCTGCCACAGAGATGAATTGCTGCGATTAAAATTGCCAAGGACGTCCTGTGAGGTGGGAGAATGGTCCCAGGCTGCATAAATAAGTCTCCCTGTGGGGGTGGTGGGAGGGCTACTGCAAACAGTGGGTGGAATCTCAGCTGGGAAGGGTGGGGCTTGGATGCAGTCCAGCAGGAGAGCCCTGCACTTTGATGATATCAGGCCATGTTTTAGGAGGCTTTAACCCTCAGCCGTAGTTTCCAGGCTGTGATAATATTGTGATTACTAATGTTTTCCTTAGAAAATCCCTGCATTCTTGTGGGATATTTATTTATTTTTTTGTCAAATTTCATTTAGCAAACTTGGATATCGGACAATGAATATCCCTCTAAATCTCCCTCTAGTGTCCTGGCAGGTTTATGGTTCGTTCTCGGTCAATCTGGGTGACTGTAAAACCGGATCTTTTGTTGCTTATCAGGGTAGGGAACATGCTCAGCATTATTACTGTTTAAAAATGGGCTTCTGGTGTTTTGGGAGATTTTGACCACTGAGAACAAGCTCAGAAAAATCTTGTTTCCTGTTTGTGGTAAATTGTATACAAAAAATAATTTCTGGAATCAACATCTAATTGGCTTTATTGTGATGGAGCTACCAGGATAAGGAAGCTTTATTGTTGTTCATTGACAATTCTCAATGTGTCCTGCATGGCTGTGTACGCGCAGTTGTTTTATGGTCCCAATAGGGCTGGGCAACATGGCCAGATTCTTATATCAGAATGAAGTATATTTTATGACCATAATGCATGACGATATGCATCAGTTTGTACTAGTTTTTTTTTTTTTTTTTTTTTTAAATAATTCAAATAACTGTTATACGGCTTCTGGATAATTTGTGGTTGCCTTTTGCCCTGAGAATTAGTTGCATGCATGCCTGATTTTGTTGAAAAATATGTATTGGGTTGCTTGTTTGTCAAATTTAGCCTTCAAGAATTGTTCTGAATTGGTGATGAAATTTTTTCTTTTTTTTTTTTTTTTTTTTACGTTTATCGTGGACCACACATTTCGACTTATAAGCTGCAAATACGACGGCCTTCAGCCTCTTACCAACCTATTCATGCATTTTACTCTCAGGTATAAGAACAAACTGTATTTTATCAGCTCTGTCAGAAGTCATACTAGAGTGGCCAAAGAGAGCGCAGACGTCTGCCAAGGCTATTTGCCGACTCTTGTATGATGCACAAATCTGTAAGGGCAACCATTGTATTTCTAATATTGGCATTGTGGTTTTTAAGATGTATGGCATTTATGCCACCAAATGCTCTTTCTTGCAATTTTACAAAGGTGAAGAATCCTTTAAAAAAAATTCCTGGATGCAGGTCGAAATCACTACCAAACTATAATGGATTAGACCTTGGGCCATTATCCTCCAAAATATTTCATCAAAATCCATTCAAAACTTTTTAAGTAAAGTTGCCAACAGGCAGACTGACAGATGAAAAGATTTGGTCAGAGAGCTATGGCTTGCTGAGATTTCACCTCTCTGGGTCACTCACTTTGGCCTGTTGTCTCTCTTGAAGTTTGACCGAGATTCACTGAAATAGTAAGGCGCATAAACATGCAGAAACCGATCCTCATGCAAGGTCTAACTCATATTTTTCCTTGAGTGCTGGACGTCACTGGATGAAGAGACAAATACTTTTGTATTAAGGGCATAGGGACATTGCAAGGGGTGTAAATTATAGGACGCCAGTGGGAGTGTTATTTGAAAAAGGTCGCACAAGGACATTTGAAGAATCTTTCTTGTGTTTAAAGCAGACAGCAGACTTGTCAGGATGCAACGCCTATTCATAATTTCACCTTTAATTTCACCTTTCACCTTTCCAGGCTGTGGACAAACAGAATTATCAGTTTGTATTTAAAGGAAATAATATCAATAATATCTTTATTTCCTGTTTTATTGTACCATGAATTTGTATTACTTGCAGGCAGGCTGCATTTGGCATTGATAATGAAGTAACTTGATAGTAAGTAACTATTTCTGACCGCCCACTTCACCATAGTTCAGATTTATATGAGGGGATTGTTGAATAATATTCAAAATGACATGTCATTTGTTGCACATGAAACTCAGAAATCATGTTTACTTGATTTTATTTGTTCTACCCACCTAGTTTGATGCTGTTTCGTTTTAAATTGTGCCTGCTCTGCTGTCCACGCAGACAGGCAAAAAAGCAGTTGAAATTGCTAATTGAGGGACACTTGCAAAGACTTGAAAACACGCGGCAAGACTGAACATTTTGACTCTGGCTCCTTGTCTCAGTTATTTTTTTATCCTGTGCCAAGCGAAGTTCATCTGGCTTCTTGTGGTATTTTAAGTCAAAACCTCAAGAAGTGTGGACGCTAGGATCAGCGCCAATAAACGGATAGCTAAACAAACATACATGATGATCAACATACTTAAGTGACAAATCAAACTGACCAACCAGCGAGCTGAAATTTTGGCTCGGAACAAACGCAAGCAAAAACATGACCTCCTTTGCTGAGGTGATTAGGGACATTCAGCCGTTGATTCCAACAGATGATCATCTGTGAATTATATGCTCTTATTTCTATTTGAATCTGTAGCTATGTATCATCACCGTTTCTGATGGCGTGACATATAATCTTGCCATTAATTATGATGAAGAACTGTTACTAAATGTTGAATATAATGGCTGCGAACATAATCACTGGGCTAGCCTAGCGAAGTTGTGTGGTGTTCTGTCATGCTGCACCAAGGTAGCGTGATGATGCACCAAATCATCGCAGTTAACTACATTAGCTAATGTTGTGACCTCCCTGCTCACCACGCTCAAAGCATTAAGCATTCATATTCTTCGCACGAATGTGCATCGAACTAAATACATCTTCAAAGCAAAACTCAGTCATTCCTTATACAGTATGACACCGTGTATATAAGAAAATCATATCGAAACACACCAGAAAAACATAGTTGTTTGCCGCATTTTAGTCTTAAGTCGTGGTCGCATATTATATTGAGACCATCAAAAAAATCATGTTTTTTTTTTTTTTTGCTCTAATGAAGGGGGCAATTAAAAAAAAAAAAATCCCGTCTGCAGATATTGAAATCTCACTCGTTTTTGTTATACTGAGTTAAATTTTGCTGAACTTTGACACGCCAATTTGCGTCACTCCGTGACGCTCGATGAACATGTATCGAGTGAGTAGAGTTTTCTCCTGAACTTGCATTATTCAAAGTGGAGAAGACGCCAATATTGGCCGTGTTTCCAGCCATCGTGGCATTCTGTATTTTTGCCATAGTACGCCTCAAAACATAGGTATTGGCTTTTCATGTGTGACCACCCCTTGAGGTTAATAAGTGACAATCTATGATGTCATATTTCACTAACATGTATTCATTTTTGCCAGAGCTTGCCTCTTGTGTCCTTGACACTCTTTGGTATAGGTGTCTATGCATGACACATACAGGTCCTATACACATTCCATACACATGATCAGTGCTGCAACGCAGTCATTAACCGCTACAGTAAAGCCTTTTTTCACGTTTTTACCCATTGGAGACAAAATGTGAACAAAACATTTGCATCTCCCTGACAAATCATCCCCAAGATTTCATGGGTCTTTGGGTGGCTTTGAACTGCTGAAGCTGATAATGCAAATATGGAAAGTGTCCCTTCTGACTTCAGCCTTGCCTGTACTAGATCACTGCATCTATCAAGTGAACAAAACAGGAAATCGGGACAGATTAACAGGAAATTGGGATAGGCTTTAGATGTTACTGCGGATGCCTGCTCTGTTCCCATATTTATATCAATTTTCCACTGCTGAGATCTTTGTTGACAAGTCATTTCCCAATAAAAATGATTAAATCTTTTTCTGCAGCGGTTTTGGAGTAAAATCTGGCTGGTTAGCGTTAACTAGAGGTGGACAATCCAGGTTCAGAAAGTAAAAGTCCTCTCCAGTATTTAGTCCCAACGTCCTGGATTTGCTAAGTAAAACAGTCCTTCAGTCCAGAGGTTGGACTAGTCAAGAAAATCAGCTGGTTGAGGTGATGGGTGGAAGTAAAACATGGTGGGACTTTTACTTTCTGACCCCTGGAATGTCCACCTCTGGCGTTGACAGGTTTGATTGATGAAACCAGCATCATTGGATCCAGCTCTCGTGAAAGCTGGTAATGACATGTCGCTGGAGGATTAACAGAGTAGATCATCTTTATTCACAGTTTTTAGGATATGGTCACTGTCATCCTCCTATTGCATTTCCCTTTTTACTTGTTCATTCATCTACAGTACATAATCATAACTGCTGTGAAGTGCAAAAAAATGATTTTTCCCATGTAAGAATTCACATTGCCCAAATCCACCAGAGTAGTATGATCGTGTCATGGATGGATGACCCCACTCTCAACAAACAACACACAAACTCTCTCTCTCTCTCCATCTCACCCATCTCTCTCTCTCTCTCTCTCACGCACATGCACAAATGCATCCAGACACACACAAGTATTTGATGAGTATTGTTTTACCAATATTCAGCGGGAAAGGCAGAACCATTCACTTAAATCAAGCACAGCATGATTGGGTAGCTTAATACTCCACAAGATGGGTGTTAAAAGATTTGAATAGCATGTCGCACAGTGGAAAATTACACCTCATTTACCCACAGCCGCAAATGACAGCATCATTCGTCATATTCTCACACTCATTTCCTCCTTCCCCCAAACCACCGCAGCTCATCTTCTCTAGTAGGAAAAAAAAGAAAAAAAAATGGAATTCCCCTCTGATTGAAACCAATTCAAATTTATTGAACCCCGCTGAAGACAGCTCGATGGTTCATTTTTTAATGCATTTTTGTGACATTAGCATGTAATCTAGATAATAAATAAATATACAACCCCATTTCCAAAAAAAAAGTTGGGATACATGTAAAATGTAAATAAAAACAGAATGCAATAATTTACAAATCATATAAACTTTTTTATTTTATAAATTTTATATTTATTTGATAATGGAATAAAGACAACATATCAGATGTTGAGACCGAGAAATTTATTGCTTTTTTAAAACATACCGGCTCATTTTGAATTTGTTGACTTCAACACTTTTCAGAAAAGTTGGAACTGAGGAAACAAAGGGCTGGTCAAATTGTACAATGAATAAGAATACAACTGGTCAGATATTAACAGCTAACTAGATCAATTGGGGACTGGTCAGTACTATAATTGGATATAAAATGAGCATCCCAACGAGACTGAGGGCTGGGCCTTTTAGAAGTAAAGATTGCAGGGCCTTCACCGCTCTATGAAAGTCTGAATAATAATTTATAAATATTGTTTCTCAATGCAAAATTGCGAAGAATTTGCGGATTTCGTCATCAATGGTATGTTACACCATTAAAAGAATCAGAGAACCTGAAGAAATCTCTATACGCAGATACAGTGGACAGTTGTGTATACAGTCGTGGGTTTGTTTTTTTTTTCTCTCTTTTCTATTATTGTATATTCACCTTACAGTTATTAATTTGTAAAAAGAGAAAGGGGTAAAGTTGATTTTTTTTTTTTTTAATTAAATTTTTTTTGTTGCTTAGTGTATCCAGTATCTATGGATTTTCCTGACAAATAAAGCATTTTAAAATGCAAAAAAAAGAAAAAAAAATGGACAGAATTCTGCTGTGAAAATCATTGCATGGGAACACTTCTGAAAACCATTTACTGTGGACACAGTTTGTTGCTGCTTCCACAAATGCAAGTTAAAACGCTACCATATAAAGATAATGCCATATTTGAACAAGATACAGAAACGCTGAAACCACCCAGCTTGTTATCAATGCACAGTTGAACAGCCGCATCTATGACTGTGTGGGGTTGAATTAGTGAACACTGCATGAGTGAATTGCTCGTCATTATTAATGCTGAACGATATGTCCAGGTTTTGGAGCCACATATACTGCCATCTGGATTTCTTTTTTTTTCAGGGAAGGTCTTATTTCAGCAAGACGCCGCCTAACACCACTCTCTGCACACATTACTACAACCTGACACCGTAGTGAAAGAGTCAGGGTCAGCTCTGAAAATGCCGAGCACAATATGAAACTAAAAATGTGACCGAGGAGGCCATAAAGTGTTGAGCTGCTAAAATCCTGCATCAAGCAATAATGGGAAAACATTTTGCTTTCATAACTTCAGCTGTTGGTGTCCTCAGTTTCCAAATCTTAAGAGTGTTGGTAAAGGGAGCGGTAATGCGACACCGTGGTAATGATGCCCACATCAAAACTTTTCTGAAAGTTCATGACATCAAATTGAAAAAGAGCATTGAAAAAAAGACTATATAATTTCTAATTTTCAACATCTGATATGTTATCTTTGTTCTATTTTCAATTAAATTTAGAGTTTTAAATGATTTGCACATCAATACATTCTGTTTTGATTACCATTTTATGCATCATGCCAACTTCTTTGGAAACGGGGTTGTAGGTAACCTGTTGCCATCAGTCAATTCAGAGCATTTAGTCCTGGAAAAACAGACCCATGTCCAGCATCAGATGATTTCATACAGAATTGTAGTTTCCTGTACATCACTTGATTTTGTTTGCTTGTTTGATTAAGCCCTGCTGTGATAGAGGAACAGTAATTATGATGCAGTGGTCAGTACAAATAACAGGGGACTAAGACTGTTATTCCAATGGATATAGGGAATAGGTCACCGTTGAAAATATTGCTCTCCAAAAGTTTTGAAGTATTTATACACAGAGACCCTCCAGCTTTTTTCTTTAAACTGTGACCTTGCAAGAAAATGATAAATGCTGAGAGTAGAAGCTGTTTTTCTTCAAAAATGACTCTGTGTTCAGCAATCACACAAGTGGACCAGGCAAACTGTTTTTGTGGATAGAAAGATTCAAACTTCTGGATAGAAGGATTACTTACCTCTGCTGTTTGGATCAAGGTTTTTGTATTGTTTTGCTCCAAAAAAATTACCTAACGGGGTTCAGAGACCTCAGTGTTACAGTTATTAGATTTTTCATCAGGAAATGGTAGTGGTTGTTGATTTAACCCCTTTGCGCAGAAGCCAAATCTGGCTTTTTAGGTGTTACCTGATTTAAGGCTTTATAATTTAAGATCGCAGCTTTACAGACAGGAAAACTTTGGCTCAATTGAGTCTAGACACTTGAAGCATTTAGACTCCCATCAAATTATAGTTTATTTTTATGATTTTGTTGGAGAAAAGGGGCTGCAAACATAAAAAATCTTCATGAGAATTCACCATTGAAATAGAAAAAAAAAATAATGCTGACAATTGAAAAACTGCTGGGGCCTAAAACTATACATTTCTGGGATCATAAACTTCTTGACCACAAGTACAATTCATCTTTAACATTCCATTTTAGATTACCCGCTTGCTATGAGACAAATTAGACAGCTATCCAGGTGTCTCTCCAAAGTCTGACATCCATCAACATTTATAACTGTCAAATCAAACATTGATCATATATTTAACACAAATAAATTTTTGGGGCTTGAAATTCGGCATGAACTAATGATTTTCTGGTTGAGTTTTGCATGAATTAATCAATATCAGTGCAGTGGAACATCATTGGTCACCAGTAACCTCTCAAAACATGCCTTTTCTCCATAATAAAGTTAACAATATTGTCCATTTCTCTTCGAAGTACCCCAAGCATTAAATGAAGTGCAGATTTAACAGCTATAACATTCACGCAAGACCAAACATGATATGAATAAAAAGCTAACCGCTCTCACATCCGAGCTCATAACCTTACACCTTATAAGGGTGAAAACTCACTAACTCAGTAATATCTGAATTCTGAAATACACCTTATTTTAACAGAACAGAAATTTCACTTTCAGGAAAAAAATACAACGACATATGCCTCCATATTCATCAGAGTGGTGTAATGAACGTACCGAGGGATCTACCGACCTGCGTGGGATGTATGCATTTGGAGAAACGAAAACCTCGGCATGCGATGTCTTTAAACGCGGTATAGATTCTACAGCAAAAAGCCAAATTAAGCAAAATGCAAACAGAGTAGAAGTATAACCTGTTTTCTTCACTGATGCCCTCCTCCAGAGACAGATGTATCGGGTGGAAGGAACGTTCCAGTTCTGTTTCATTCGGAATAATTCCCGTTGACCGCGTCCATACAACATTTAAATCTCGTAAATGAAACTGAACACTTCAGAACGGTCTCGAGTGTCTTTATTTCTTTGATATCGCATCATTTTCAGCTGCGCAACCGCGGCCAACATTCGAAGAATACAACCGACCTTACTTTTACGCTTAGCTTTGTATCCCATTCTTATTGTCCGATCAATGTATTTCAGTTATAGAGGAAAGTTAAGACACTGGGGAATGGGATAAGAAACGAGTCTGTCAACACATCGTTACCGGGGAAGCTTCACGAGGACGTGAACTATAACTGTAGAGTTACGCAGATGAATCTGAGTATATCATTGAGTGGCTGGCTATCGACACTAGTACTTCGGTGGATAGAAGGGAGCGCTGAATTTGTCGATGGAGGAATCTAAGCGTTAATCCATGGGAGGGAACTACGCATATTTTGTGTGTGATGATTGTAACTGACAGTAGAATGTGAGAGAAGCAATACTATGTCGGATTTTTTTCTTCACAAAACGTATTTTTTTAACCACTAATTGGAATACTGTTGGCTCACTGTAGCTAAAATGGTTGCTACAGAGTAGTACGTTTTTTTTCTGTCGCAAGTGATAATTTTTTAAAACTACTGGATCGATACTATGGGCAAGGATATTGACCAGTTTGCACATCAGGCTTAGCTGAGGAGTTTAATCCATGCTACTCCTGAAAAACAGGGATTGGAGGGAACTTCTCCATACTATAAATCGCGTTTCAGCTCTGCCTGCTTGTGAATATCCAATAGCTGATCCGGGGGTGCCATCTTGTGGTCGAGTACTGTAACTTAAGTGCTTACATTTGCATGTCTATAGACGCGAGCGTCTACATCTGCAGAAAGGGGTTAAGTCAGATAAGCGGATGTGTTGAAGGGGGTTGGTGATCTCTGCCATCGATAGTATGTACATAGGAGAATACTCACCCCTTCCTCCCTCTGCCGCCCGTTATCCAACAGGTAATGCAGAAAGTTTTAAGCTTGTTTATGTCATTTTTACGGGAAGATCATACAACTATGTTTTCAAGGCCAATTTGGGTCAATATTTTTTTTTGCGAAAATTGCATTGGAATGCACCTCAGGGTGAAGAATAATTCCTTTCCTGTCAATTGAAGTTTACCTTGGAGGATGAACACATCATACAGAAACATTCATTCTCCCCAGCATCTGGTGATTTAGCTATATGTGCAGAAAAGTATGTGCATGTTCAGTAAACGCATTAAAAGCATTCATCTGGATTTTGTTCCATGTGCACTTGTTCCTCCTGAAGTGTAACAAGTGATAACTCCTCCTGTGTTACACATTATTCTTATCTAATGGAGGATGGCATACCATCTTAAGACCATCTTCCATCAGACATGGATATTCATGCTACTTTGAATGTTCATATGCCATATTCATGTGAGGGCTTTATAATCAGTCAGTGTTCATTTTCAGTCTAGGAATACTTTATTTTATCTAATACATCAAAATGACGATATTTTTTCAAAAAGGATACATTTTCAATTAATTGATTTGTGGAGTTTAAAGTAAAATATTAATATGTATATTAAATTATTTAAAATAATACACTGTCCTTACGACTGAAATGTTTTACACCTGGTCCCTGGAGAATTTGCGCATTGGTCTGGAAATTGGGCTTGTAATTCAATGGGTGTGTGACTAAGGTAGCACTGTTTGCCCTTGGGCTGGGGACCTTAATTACCTCAGTATCCGGCTGTAGAAATGTATTATAAATGTAAGACCTTGGCTTTTCATCTTCATTTATGGAGTAAATATTCAGTAGGGGCTGTTAATTGACGGCAAACTGCACTGGCGAAAGAAAAGCTATGAGGCATTGCAAAAATCGAGTGCTTGGAGTTATTTACTGCTCATCAGCCCTAATAATTGCATTTTGGAAATGAAAGCTGATTGGTCACACCTAACACCAGACACAGGATAAATGGAGTTGACGTTGTGAAACTGTGGCCGTCTTTGCTGGAGCCCTGCAGCATGTCTGCTGTTGTGAGGGTCAGACCCCAAGCCAGACGCCTCAGCAGATTTTCAGCGTCTGCCAGAAAAAAATGGCCCTTTTCCCCCACTGCATAATAATACCAATTTTCCACCACCATTCCTCTGGTCCAGATCCCTGTTCCCCTGCTGATTCCACCCTATGGGGCTTACTGATGTACCAAGAACTTTGGGAAAATATTGTGAAAGTTTTGGGGCCACTGCAGGTCAGAATTTTTACCATAAATAAAGGTTGGCGCTCCTCTACCGTGGCACTTACTCAGTTTAGCTAATAATCACTGCTGCTCTGGCTGGATGTCTATAGGAATGTGAAGTATCTATTTTTTATGCCAGCAATCCTTTTTTGTCTTCCTCTCTTTTAATATACTGTGTGATTGGAGCAACAGTCATAAATTAGATGATGTGGACTTAAAAAAAATAAAAGATGACCTCGCCAGCACATTCAATCAGACACCCCTCCTTTGGAAGTTTTCGTCAATTTATTTTAGTCCTGATTAAGTAGTTCATTTCTCAGAATGTAATACAAGTAAATGTGTTATTTGAAGGTGGCATTCTGAGGGTTTACCCTGATGGAAAGCTTGTTCTTGGTGTGTCTGACCTTACAGCGCTGTCAACAGGCTTGGCAGTTTTTTGCTGTCAAATGACTCAGATGTGTTACTTGTCAAATTTTTAAAGCTCATGAATGCTAATAAGATTTTTGGGCTCTATAATATTCACTGTACAGTGAAGAAAGTCTTGCATAATGTGGGTGAGTTATGAAGGTGGCAGCACTGACTGTCCACATGGTGGATTTGCTTGTCCATCATCTCCTCGGCTGGTTGAGCAGCATTTTTGCCATGTTGATGGCCTAATGCAAGGAGGGTGACTTTCTTTTTTTTTTGGTTGTTTTGGAATAACTGAGACTAGCCCATCTCCTGACCAAGACTGGAGTCTCATATCCTATCCTTAAGGGCTTAAAATGCCGTTTTTAAAAGTCGTATCTGCAGGCAAATTTTTTAACTGGTGATGCTGTGGCAGTTTTTTTGGCTCTCTGGTAAAATTAGTAAAATGTCACTCATGCCGCCCTTGCATGAGGTCATCTATGTCATCTGCCCTTGTAGGTTTCTTGTGATGTCGTCCTGGCGGGGACGCCGAAAATGCTCGTTCCATCAACCAGCTGCCTCCTCACGGACACCCCGCTGTCCCGCCACCACCAGATCCAGCTCCTCCAGCAGCAGCTTCTGCAGCAACAACAGCAGACCCAAGTGGCCGCAGCGCAGGTAAGGCCCTCCCATTTCCTGATATCCCACCAATGAAATTGGGAATCATTTTATGCCACTCTCACACACACTGAGCATGTTATAAACATGCCTGCACTGTCAAAAATGAACGGTCTTTACCAAAAATATTGATGGGGCTTTTAATTAATCTACAGTATTGCTGAGATGCATAATTTGCAAACTGGTTGCAGTCTACTTTTATCATATACTTCCTTAAAAATACAGGGAATCTGCACCTATGATACAAGCGCGAGGCTCAAGGCTGTACCAGCCCGCGGGCTAAATCCTGTATCAGAGTAAATGATAAATGGAACGTGATATGGGCATTTTCACATCACACTGTGTATCAGCCCTCACTCAGCGTGAGCCCTCCAGCTAACACTCCCGGGCTGATACTGGGGTCTTGGGGTGATGCAGGATGGGATATGAAAATGCCCATTTGATATTCTCTATATATCTTGGGTACATCTTGGCTGTTCCCTTACTTTTCCTGTGGGAGATAACCTGTGGGCAAAAAACAAGTGAGGTTTTAGTTCAAGACATTGGGCTACTAGGGGGGTGGATGAGAAGGCCGGTGGGAGCCGTCCCAGGAGCAGGAGGATTATAGTCTGCCCAGAGACGGATGAAGTCTTGGCCACATCCTTCCCTCGGCACCATTCAGGATCAAAGCAATCTCTGGTGTTCAAGTTGCTCATTAGCACATAGTTCAGCTGTCAAGTCACATCCATAATTACCTACTCACTGCTTGAGGTGCCACGATTTCTCCACTTCAGGGTAGAAGACCCCTTCTGTGCATCTTTCTTTTTCAAAATGTAGTGTGTTTTTCTTTTTCCGTATATAGAACCTTTTACTGCAGACAGTATGTTTGGATGTTTGGGTAGCATAGACTTGCTAACAGGGAAGGGCATAATCTTGTTATTAACTCTGGGTTTCTCTCAACCTGCTCCTGAGTACTTTGGCTGATTACGGTTCAAACGGTTTACTGAATTATCAGACCATTATTTCGCTCCTAATTTAAGAAATTATTTGACAACAGATGGTAAGAATCTGAATGATCCATGAGAGAAAAAAATCCTAATTTCCCCTCACTTTCATCTGTCACAACAGCATTTTTTTTCATCATAGATTATGAAACGTTAGTTAAGAATTATGGGAGATTGTTTAAACATGACCTTTGACTTCATTTCAATCATTAAAAAGCATGCATTTAAAGTTGAGCGCTTCTCTTTGAGCATTAACCAGCATTGAATACCAAAGGATTTTCACATTGATGCAAAAACCGCTTGACTCACAATAAGCGTCACATATGAAACATACCTGTCTCTTATTTCAACATTAATGCGGACAGGAAAAATGCTTCACAACTTTGGGATCCAATGAACAACCACAAGGGCACCTGGTGAGCACGGACATGTGCCAAGACCGAATGCGCCAACTCACAATTTTAAAAAAGTGAAAGTAGTCAGCATATATCTGCGATGATTCAGATCCATTTCAAAATTTTGTCGGTTTTCCTTTGGCTCATGCTACACCCTTCCACCAAATCTCCTGTGATCTGGAAAAACCAAGTGAGTTTATCAGTGGCAAGGGTCTCATAATTGAACAAAAACCTATAGATTTTGGACTTTTCCTAAAAGAAAAAAAACAATAGAAACTTGATTTTGAAAGTTCAAATAACACAAATAGCAAGAGTTTAAAGATTTTCGCTGCTCTAGATTACAGGGAATGAGGGTCAAACTTCCACCAAAAGTGATATACGTACTAGGTTTTTCCAGATCACAGGACAAGTTCAACGAAATTGTCTCAGTAGTATTTTTTTAATCCTGCTGATAATCAGGGAAACAAACCAACAAACAAACCAAACTGAAAGCATAATCTCCTTGGTGGAGGTAATGCTGTTATGCGATCCAAATAAGTTTGTCAGTAATTCTGCTGATTAGTTCCATTTATTGAGCAAAAGCATTGACTGTTAATCAAGCTAAGTAAATGGATGCAGTTGAACATAATTGTTAATTAACTGCGTTAATTGGGTCTTTCTATCCTAGAATACAGTAAGCATCGTAATTTATGGGACAGTAACACATTTTTTTACTTCGGATCCGTGCTTTAGCACTTGACAATGACAATGATGTTGAAGATTTGGCATCAGTACAGTCCTCAACATCTGCCCCACTTCCAGACCTTCACTGATACAGCCAAATGTGGCGGCTGGCCATACATTCCTCTCTTTCATTGAAGATTCTGGTTTTTTGAATGATTATCTCCATCAGCAGGAAAGCGACATAACCTATTTTTCAGTTGTGGGGAAACTAATTGCTGGGACACATTAGCATGGCCTGATTTGGACTTGCAGCCATGTTACATCAGTTCTGTAGAAATCAGCAGGGGTTTAATCTTTCTTTCGAAATATCAAATTTATTCTATTTGGTACTCATAAATATGGACGAAAAATGCAATTTCTGCAAGTTTGAAATTCTTAAAGATGTATTTTAAGACAAGAGCCAGCTTCTTGCTATTCTTCCCCCTTGGGTAATATTGCTGAGGGTCACACTCTTACCTGCTCATTCGCTCGCTGGTTGTGGATTCTTAGGCATTCCTTCTTCAAAATGCCGTCTTGAGATTGGACAAAAAGGCTCCAGACTCCATATAACCATATCTTTTTTTCTTTTTTTTTTTTTTTTAGCGTACCGGCCCTATGGGCCAATTGGCTATTGTCATCGTTGTCGTCTGTCATCCGAAGTCCGGAACATTTTTCATCTTTTTTTTGGCCCGATGAATTTTCCTGTAAAATTTGCAACAACATACTACGAAACCATATCTCTGGATTTTTATTTATTTATTTATTTTTTCATTGATTAATTTTTGCTCGTTTTATGTGCCCTTGAAATTTTGACTCCAATGTTAAAAGATAGGACTTAGAAATGGAAATTTCTGAAAATGAATTCTCAAAAACTGCCTAATAATTTTTTTTTTCTAAATCAGGCAATCAACTCACGTTGATACCCTCAATGTACAGTGCGAGTACCATTCTGATTGAATCGACAGAAATCAGCCGAGTTGAGCTGCTATACCTCAACATTTGGTCTTATGGAGAATATGCAATATGGCCTGTAGACTTCTATTACCAAAATTGTATCAGATATAGCCTAGGTTTGTGTTAGAAATGAGAGTACAAAAAGCAGCATGCCGATCCAAAAACGATGAGTGCTGGGTGCTAGACGGAAGAACAGATACAAAAGTATAAAACGTAAGTGCGCACACAAAAAAATGGTGGTGATATCATTAAAAAATCTCCAAAGAAGCAGTTTCCAGTGTGCGGATTTAAGTTTTGTACTTCTGCAACTAGGCTTGTATGAGAGATTTGTGGGAGGTCGTAACTGAACTTTTATTCGGTGACCTTCATATTGACATTTGAAGATCAAACTTCGTCTAGTGAAAATTCGATGATTTGTATCACTAAAAAGTCGCAGATAGAGCCCAAGTGTATATTAGAGTTACATGCAGTCACACATTCATTTTGTGACCTAGTGAAAATCCAATGACTTCTAATTCTAAAATGGTCATAGATGGACCCTAGGTTTGAGTTACAGACATCTTGGAAGTCACGTATGAACTTTCATTTGGTGACATTCAACTTGACTGTCAGTGACCTTCGAAGGTCAAACTTGTCATAGTGAAATTAATTACTTTTATCACCAAAATGGTCTCAGAGCCACGGTTTATATTAGAGACTTAAAAGAGCATTGCATGAAATCCATTTGGTGATCTCAACTTGACCCTCTGAACCTTTTAAAGGTCACAGTTGACATATTGATTTTCAAATTACTTGTATCACTAAAACTGCTTCAGAGCTTAGTATTGTATTATAGACATATAGGAGGTCTTACAAATGTATGTGAACTTTGATTTAGTGACCTTTAATTGACCTTCGATGATTAGGTCAAGCATTGCATGAAATTTTCTTTACTTATATCATCACTATAAGATTGCTTGCTGGTAAGCCGCAAGACCCTTGGTCCTATTTATTGATTGATTAATTGATTGATTTATTTATTTTTGTTTTAAAATAGCTTCCTTTCCTTTCACTGCCATTTTCCTTGTTGACCTTAGTCCAGCCTAATAGCCCTCTTAAGATTGAATAATAGCATTTTGGTTTTTGTCTGTTTGACATTAGAGAGTTATGTGATGAAAAATGTACTCTGAATGCATCATTCACATGAGTTTCACTTGATTGGAAAATACAGGCTATTTTAGCTTGCGCAAATTGTCACGTTAACCATAGAAAATGTGGAAATGTAATGTGAACTCCCAAACTGGTGTGCCACGGTAAGCAGACTGTCTGATGGGCCATGTGTTCGAGAACATTGTTTTATGTAGACCACGGCATATATACATTTCAGTCAGTGAAATTTGTCAGGAAGGCTGGTATTTAAAGCCAAGCTGCTATGCAAATTTGTGCCCTGCAGCTGTTATATGCTGGTGCATTAAAATAGGACTCTTCATATGTAAAAATATCTTCTAATGGTCGTGTCTGCAATCACTTAGTTATACGCTCATGCCTGATTGATGGGATGGCAGAGTATAATATTTGAATATGTATTTTCTGAGTGTGCTGCACAAAAAAGCTGATCCTGTCCCAATTATCAAGTTGCAGATGTAGACCATGAAAGCTTCCCTGGTGGATAAAAAATTACCATTTGAAGTTTGCTGTGATTTTTCTACTATTTATGTATTGACTCCCAATGTTCTTGTACATTTTTGTCAGTTCACAGTTCTAGATCATTGCCAGCCTCCAGATTCTATTTTAACTAGTTGTCCCCCGCTGCAACGCGGAATGGGGGACTGTGTTCAGCAGTGTCCGTCTGTCCGTCCGTCCCGTTTCTTGTTAACGCGTTATCTCATGAACCGTTGCACCTACAGTCTTCAAATTTGGTATCAGCCTACATTGGGGCATTACGCAGACACCAGTCGATGTAGGTGACCTTGACCTTATTTTCAAGGTCACCACTTTGGCCATTTTTAAACTATATATATATATACATACTTCTATATAATACATTGAAGTATGTGGTATTTAATGAAGCGGCAGGGGACATGGCCACCTTAAGTGGCAAACACTTGTTTTCTTGTAATTAATTCCATGTTTTCATATATGAAGCTTTAATGGTATTGTCTTGTGTCGGTATTTCATTGGTACAGTCTAATTTTGCTCTCACCTGAAGTTAGTCAGCCTTCAGTGTAAACTCACAGTTTAAATCAAGTGTTCTTCAGCTGCAAAGATTTGCAAATTCAGCAGTCATAAAATTAACATGGCTGACTTATTCTTGATTGTGAATTTTGAGGAAGAATTGAATTGCATCCATACTATCTGTGGACTTGAATCGTGAACATTTTAATGTGCAATTATAATGAAAAGGTGCGGATATTGGTTCTCTGTGGTTTCAGGCAGTTTCGGTATTTTCCATTAGGAAGCTTTCTCCTTGAGTTGACTTTATAATGGCTTATGGAATTCAATGCAGAATCATATATCTTATTTTGTCAGAAGTATATGAAGTCTGAGGCTCTTTCAGGGATCAGACTAGGCCTCTTGAGTCTTCTGAAGGAGAGTCTTAATACAGGATCCTGTAATGACATTCCAAAAGATTTTTTGCTTCCAACTGTTTGAAGCATCCTGTCATCAGCATTATGATGCCCCTGCGCACACCTTGAGTGCCATAAGTGGTTTGTTGAGCTTGACATTGAGCCCAGAATAAGCACATACCATGCCTGTCATTCATGCTTTTTTAGGTAGAATGAAAATGACTCACCACAGCCATTTTGTGAAATGCTCTCCCTCAAGAGTGGAGGCCATTTCAACAGTAAAGGGAGGGACAAACTCCCTCCCTCAATCTGCTCCAGCCATGTGGCTGAAGCTAAGCAGGTGTGGGCTTGGTCAGTACTGGGATGGGAGACCACCTGGGAAAACCAAGTCGCTGCTGGAAGAGGTGTTGGAGGGCCAGTCAGTTGCAGTCCTACCTGTGGTGGAGTAATCCCCAATGACCCAGTGCAGTGATGGCGAAACTGTACTGAAGGAGACTCCATCTTTGGGATGAGACGTTAAACCGAGGTCTTGACTCACTGTGGTCATTCAAGGTCCTATGATACGCTCCGATAAGAGAAGTTAAAGCATTCCCTGATGTCATGTCTTCATTCCCAACCTGGCTCTTTCAACCTGCCACCTAGTCATCCCCTGATCTAACTGGCTGCGGAGAACTCCTCTCCCTCTGCCTCACAAGCCCCAGGGCTCCGTTGAAAAACAGATTTTGATCTCAACAGGACTTCCCTGGTCATATAAAGGATAAATAAATGTAGAAAATAAATGAGCAAGTGTCCTGATACCTTTCACCACGTAGGGTACATCATTATTCTGTAGATGCCTGTTAAATTAATAGTGCATAGATAATCAATTGTGTCCTCCAAGGCCTGTGGTGATGCCAGCCATATTAAACATATTGGGCTTCACTCAATGCGGCACTGACACAATCATGAAGTGCTAATGCTGGATTCAGAAAAGCGCTGCTGTCATTTTTGTGTCCTGCGTTTTCAATGTTAAATTGGTTGATGATCATTAACATTGTTGTGCTTGCTGCTCAGAAAATTTATAAATGAGATGTGGTTGTGGTGAATTTTGACATATTGCTGTTTTGATTCAACTAAATCATTTGTGTTAAATAGACTAGGTGAAACTTCATTATTGCAAGACGGGGGCAGGTTAACTCGGGTTATGCTTGATGCACAGTGTAAATTCATTCCAAAGGTGTGAAAATTTAACTTGGAAAAAGCAGGCTCTGCAAAAGATGACTGCTGCTTTTCAGGAAGAAGATATAAAAAATAGTCCTGAGAGCAGTAAGGCTGAATATTGCAAAATGCATGCTAAGGTTAAAAAAGCATGGATGGCTAACATTATTAAAATAAAAATGCATTCTCAGAAATGCTTTTCCTTCAAGAAGGCGGCGCCATGTTGTTCCGTTTTGTCTTTGAACTTCCGGTTGAGCAACTCTGTCCATTGCGATTGCATTACTTTGGCACATTAGCAAATCAAGATGTCCAGCATTACTTGTTCGGTGAGGGGCTGCCATAACAACTGGAAGAAAAGATTGCTGTTCTTGGAACAATCCTGTGTTGTCCATGGGAAAACCGGGCCTTACAACTTACATCCTCCACCATCCAGCGATGAGGCCCGGCGTATGTGGCTAAAGGCGCTACACCCAGTGCTTGAAGTGGACCGGAACGCAGCGGAACGCAGTTCCGGTACTTCTGTATTTTTATCATATGCGTTCCTGCACTTTGAAGTTGGCCAGAACGCACCGGAACACAGTTCCGGCACTTCTTTATTTTACATTACATTACACATTATATATTTTCATCAAAGATTGTGGTTCATTCGATAGCCTAGATTATTCCATTGTCTGGGTTGCTTGTCGTTCATTCACATGAGCGCACCAATAAAAGAAAATCCCACATTTGACAACAAATTGGTTGCCTAGCTACCACTTCTGAGTTATTGCCATAGGTACTGAGGGCGCGCTCATTCAAGTCTGCACTGCTGTGGTTGGCAAGTGGGACCTTACGGTCCAAACCACAGCTGTAAATGGTAAATGTTTGCTGCCAATATTAACTGCTGGATTGTAAAACACCTACTACGGTTATGAAGACAAGGAACACATCGTTGAAAAGACGAGACCGCGAGGATTCATCTGCAGTAAGTCGATCATTTTATGTCCACTCTGGGAATTCCTATGTGTTCCTATGTGTATGTGCACTCTATGGGACAGCTTTGAATCTCTTGTCACTCTGTGAAATGACAATAAAGGCGTTCTATTCTATTCTATTAAGTGCGACCAAGACGGGTCCAGTGTTGTTGTTTGTGCTAACATTAGCTAGCTAGCCACCAGCATGAAAAATAATTCAATGACTTGCCAACTGGTTCGCAAAACCTGCTCAACGAGCTCTCAATAAAGGATTTTAAACTAACATCACAATCTAACCAGCCAACACGCTGGAGCAGTGTTTCGTCCTTTAAACTCTAAAGCACAAAACACTTCTCAGTCGTCGTTGGCTGGTGGTACGATTATTATTATGCAGTTCTGTGTTGCTATTAAGAGTTTGAGCAGGCTTTGCAAACTATCCTATGTTGTTTGACTGGTGACTTCTAGCCAGACAATCCAAACAATGACATGAATAAAGTGCTCTGATATATATATATCGCATGCTTGCATTCTATGCTCATTATAGCCGCTTGCACACTGGACGCGAAACAAATTTTTCGCACGACTGATTACAGACAAAGTCAATGCAAAGACGCGATAGTCGGACAGGGTTTTAATATCGCTCCGTGTCCGAAAGTCAGAAAAGTTCTAATTTTTCCGAGTATTCCAGGAATTATTAGATGTGTAAACTTGGCCATGTTTGTGTTCGACCTTCACAAAATGCAAATTGATAGCTATCGACTTTTCTTGGTCTTTTTAGCCTATTCGTCTGTTTTCGTTGAAGATAGATGGCAGTCTTTATTCGGTCTTCCTTTTGAAAATTAGTCAGATGGACCGAACAGATTCACGCTTTATTTCCACAGCAGAGATAAAATAGTGCTTGCAATCAGAGAGCAAATCAATTCCATGACCATTGACAGAGTGAAGAAATCATCGCATGCACGATCAAGACTGTCCGCCAGGAAATGCAAAATACTCCATGTCCACCAGCCAGCAAAAAGTAAAAGTATTGATATGAGAACAGATTTATAACGAAATAAAGAATAAAAACCAACGAACGGGATATCCAACAAAGACGACCCGCCAATAGATAAATCGCAGTGTTCATTGGATGTTCTGTTGTTAAAATGTTTCTTTTAATTCTTTATTTCGTTATCAATCTGTTCTAATCGTCTTCTTTTTTTGGCTGTCAGACACGGAGGCATTGTACATTGTCTCGCGCCAGTGTTGACTCACTTTATTGAGCAGCTTAAACAGAAACATTGATTGAAATTCTCGGTACTCATCTTGAAGAACTGAGCCCTCTTATCAAAACATTCACGTTTAATATCTTAAAGAGTCAGCAGATTTGAAGAAATTAAAAACAATAATAGACTGTCAGACACGGAGATTGCAAAAAACTTAAACATCTTGACAATACGGTTGTGGTTCTTACTCCAGCTGCCCACATACTAAAGGTTCATTCAAAAATAGGCCTAATATCAGAATTATAGTGAAAACACATCTGTTCAAACAAGTACTGTAGCACAAAATGAAAAGAGTAGAGCATTGTCCTTAAGAGCCATGTTTACTAAATGCATGAATGTAAAAAAACGTTTTAAGTTTCCAATTTAAAAAATAACGTGTTTTCAACTTTTCAACTAACCCTAAACCTTTTTTAATGACCGGGATGGTTCTCAGAAAATCAGGGTTCCTGCACTTCTTTTTTCCCACTTCAAGCACTGGCTACACCTAAAGAATCCGCCGAAAAAGCCTTGCGTCTTTTCGTTTCATTTTGTGGACGGCAGACCATCAGAACATCACCCATACCCCGAGAAATGGTTGGGATATGTTACGCCTCCGACAAAAAAGGCTTGTCGGATGCTTGTGAGGCTCCCAGGAAAGATACCATTTTGCCAGCAATAACGGTTATCAACATCGCTAGCCATTAGCGTCTAATGAGTATAATCAGGATGATCACATTAGTACCTTTTTTCACAAGTATGTTGATTTCTAACAGATGAGTAACTACATTTATAGAGTCAGACAATTCTTGCTTGTCTGCGTGTGAACTCCAATATATTCTCCGGATTCATGAAAATAAACCGAACACACAACGCACAGCACATGCCTTATAAACCTACCTGTTTTAAAGCCAATTCTGGCAAGCTGATTTACTTTTAGTTAAGATAACTTAGCTTAGCTTAGCGCTAGACTCACAACCATTCTGTGGAGTACAGTAAAATATGGGTATGTTACGTACATTGTACTGCGTTATTTTTACCTTTCTTTTAACACTCCTTGTTTCTGTCCTTCCCTTTATTTCTATAATCACCAACTCTGTTCTAAAATGTACATCTAATCAATCTTCGTCTCATGCTTAACTGTTGCATTCTCTTTTAGAACTCATTATCTTTGTTTAGATGAAAATCAGCCTCACCGTCGACCTGCATCACTCCTGTTGATCTCAGATGCTGCTCACAAACAGATGCTGGGATTTTAACATATTCTGACATTTCTACCTACCATAAATTACAATCTAATAAAAGCTGTACCACAAATAATGTGTATTCAGTGCTTTTCATGGAAGTTCTGATCATGCACAGACAATAGTTATCATTTTGGATCTCATCTGTCAAGTTGCTGCAAGTTTCATCATCAACTATGAAGGTCTGTAGGCAAACTAATTAAGAATGAAGATGGTTAATAAATGGTTTGCTAAGCAGTGTTCGAACTGAATTTATGCAGTGCTATAAATGCACTCATATGGACGTTACATTAGATGCTACTGAGCTGACACATTATGCATAATGCATCAAAATGCAGTAATGTGAATTGGTGCTTTTCAAAGTAATGGAAATATACAACTTAGTTTATGGATATATCTATATCATTTTAATATGAAAAAAATAAGGTGAGTGTCGGCTGCGTACATGGTTCAAGGAAGTCACAACAGTGGCCGTAGCTTACTGTACATTTTACCATGCTACATAATGAAGTGTGGAAATAGAGTTGCTACATATTATGGCCATTCATCAATTGAAATAAAATGGCTAAAATATACTGAGCAACAAAATAAAAAGCAAGTTAGCTAGTTAGTTAATGTACTTTTATTGTTACAAAGTGGCTGCAAAACAAAAGTTTGATGAAACGAGTGTAAATGTGCACACGCTCATAATTAATTTGATTTTCTATAATAATTACACACAAACTTATTTTCTGGTTTGTCTTTAATTAAGACTGCCAACTACGAGAACTCGTAATGGCGGGTCAGGGCTGGCGCTAGCCCTGAAAATTTGGGGGCAAATATCCATTGCTTTATTGACAAGTTAACAATTAGTCTTGGCTAATTCTTGATGGTTTTCCAATTCAAGAATAATCAAGTGGTAATTGAAGACACGGCTTCTCTCCCCCATGCGATCTAAAAGCGACAAAATAATGGGCTACATTCAGTATAGAAAATTAATTCAATTATAAATAGGTCTATGCACTGGCACTCAGCAACAGTATTTTTTTTTTCCAACAAGAGGGGCATTTCATAACCTTTTTGTGAATGAAGGTAATTACGGCGACAAGTATGTACACCTGTTTTTGCTGCCCAGTCATGCAGCTTGCTGTAAAAAAATAGCCAGCTATTCGATTGGAAAATGCAAACGGACAAAACCATGTACTAGTCACCAAAATTACCTTAATTCAATGAAGTGTTCTGAAATGCTGTGGCCGAGTGCCAGTGCGTAGACCTAATTATAATTCACTTCAGTTTCTTTTGTTGCTCAGTATATTTCCACCGTAATGCCAGCTCACTTTTCATGACTGCCCCATCAACGCCCACCGACAGCACTAAATGATTAAAAATATCTCCATATGACACCTGAGGCCACCGCTGCATGTCATTAACCTCGGTTGTACAAGTACAATCCCTCTATCCGACCTTTTAATATTTAATTTTCACTCTTGCCACGTTAGCCTCTCCATCTTAATTCACTGGGTTTTTCAACGTGGCTAACTAGCCGTAGCTAGCCAGCTGGAAGTTTCAAGACGATTGCGGAAGGCAACAAGTTTTAAAAACTGGCTTGGCTGAATCAGGTGAATACTCATTGTTTTGTACTATTCCTTCTAAAGGCCCAGTCACACAGCCGATCACCCACAAATCACTCACAAATCACGCACAGATTGGGTTTGTGCGTGCTTGTGCGTTGAGAAATTGACCAATTTTTCGGGGTGTCGGGGGTAGAAATCTCGGACGAATCACGCATGAATCGCGCATGAACCACGCGTGTATCACTTACAATCACTGACATATCGCGCACGTCGACGCATAATAGCAAACACGGTGCAGTATTCCACGAACATTCGACGCACGCCCGACGCATGAATCACCGGCGGAGCACGCACGAAAAACGCACCTTCGGCGTCACTATCGCTTCGGTTCAGCGCATATAAAAAGCGGTGAACGACGGGAGTTCCTCAGTACCTTTCGCCAATCAAGAACACTTCAAGAGATGCCACCCAGGAAAGCTCGCATGCCCTCAAAGACAAGGGTGCAGAAGAAGAAAGCTGCTGAAGAAGAAGTCCATGTAGATCCACCAGAAGCTGCTGCTGCTGAAAAACCTGCTGCTGGTGCTGCTGCTAGGAGGTCCCGTAGGTCTGGAATGGCAAAAGTGCCCAAAATGGCTGCTTTTATATGCCAAAATACATACGTGAGTTGTCAGTGGTTCGTCAGTGGAACATCAGTGAATCATCAGTTTTCTGTCAGTCAGTCGTGCGTCGGAAATGCGTCACTCGTCAGTGGATGTGCGTCGTTATGCATTTTCCGTCAGTGATATGTCAGTTATTCGTCAGTTTTATAATTGATTGTCAGTGGATGTCAGTGGAATGAACGTGATACGTGCGCGTTTCATGCGTGATATGAACGTGGGGCATCAGTGGACGGACGTGGACGTGCTCGGATTCAAACCAGTTCTGACGCATAAGCACTGACGGCCGACGAGTGTCCCGCGCATAGTTACGCATACTCGACGCATAAACTACGCATGCCGACTCATGAATTACGCACACCAACACACAGTTGTGCGTCGGAAAATTTTTGAACCATTCAAAACTCAAAATCACGCACAAACCGCCTTCGACGCACATCCACTTACAATCACTGACAGTCCACGTTCGTTCCACCTACGAATTACGCATACGACGTACGCTCCGCGCAGAAACAAAAATCTGTGCGTAATTCATGCGTTTTCGCTGTGTGACTGGGCCTTTAACTTAGAGAATGATCTATGTATGCCCTTTCTGACTGGAGGTTCGGGGCGTGTCCCTTCTACATTGACTTAAGTTACGCCCATTGCTGGATCGGTTATCCAGTGGATTTGAAATCCTGTCTAACCAATGACAATTGTACCCTTGCTTTAGGCTTTTACTATATGTTGTTTGTCTCATGTCTTTGTCCTGTTTGGCTCTGATGAAGACTAAGTGGTGTCAAAATGTTAGTCTGTTTGCACTATAAAGGCTGTAATTTTATCAGTGTGCCCTGGACTCTTTTTGTTCTTTCTAAGTTTGTTGTCTATGAGCTGTTTAGAACCTGATTCAGCTGTTTTTTTTTTTTGTTAGTTTGTTTGTTTTTTGCAGTAAGATGTGCGGTGAACCTTCTTTTTACTAATTCATGGTGTGGTTTACTTGCATGGCCATAACCACCATTGAGGACACCGAGGTCCGGGCCTCGGTTAATTGTCCCTGAATTTTCGTTTTTTTTTCCCCCACCTATTTTTCCCCTCACTGTACCCGTTTATTTTGCAAATGGTTTATATTGTGTGTGTGTGTGAGAGAGAGAGAGAGAGAGAGAGAGATATCCCTCATCCTCATAGTGCAGTGTTGGCAATCACATGACCATGCAAATGCGTTGCAGCGCAGGTTGAGGTAAATGGACAAACTCATTCCCGAGTCTTGCGAGAGAGAGTTCAATTATATCATTGTTGAGAAGGGAGACCATATGCAAGTCTGAGACTGACCCAAAATGCACAGAATACTGAGGCTGACACAAATGTTTTTTCAAAGCCGACCAAAGAGCAGGCAAAGAGGAGAAGGCAGGGCTCTCAAATTTTGAATGCAGGCTAGAATGAGATTTGGATTTAGTAGAGTGAGATGATACTCCCATTTTCAAAGGTACATAGTAACAAAGTACATGTACTTCATTACAGTACACAAGTAGTTTTTTTGAGGATTTGTACTTCAGATTTTTTTTAAACAGGGACTTTTACTTTACTACATTTAAAAGTTAAAAAGTATACTTCTACTTCATTACTGTGACACTGGCAACTTAGTTACTCTTTTCAAATTAAAATGTGAATTTAACTGGAAAAGCAATCGGAGAGCGCAGACCTCCGCCAAGCACAAAATTCCCTCCATATTGCGACTTACACCATAGATATTAGTCTTACATTTATTTTATCTTCATACCTTCATTATCTTCATTTCTAGATTCCTTGACCATAGAAGCATGGCAATTTGATTCATAATGCTCTATCAATATTAGTTCCACAGCGTCTTGGCTGTTTAAAGATGTCGGTTGCATGTTTTTAGCTTCATTAGTTTTTTTTTTCTTATGATGCAACATTTCCCCTCATGTTCTGATTTACACATAAATATTAGTCCTAAATTTATTTCATCTATTTTTCAGATTCCCTGACCAAGAAAACATACCATTAGCAACTGAATTCATAATGATATCAATATTAGTTCAGTAGTTATTCACGAAAATCTAATTTTCTGTAATGGTGGTTTTCTTCTGGATCTAGTTCCCTGGCTTTTGAAGATACAGTAAATCTGGTGACACCTACGTAATTCTGCAATATCTTGGCTATATAATGGTGTTTGTCGCATGTTTGTAGCTTCATTTGTTCTCTTCCTATAATGAAAGTTCAGAATACTTTCGTATTCTGGATCATAGTATCACAGTATCCGGAATTATTCCATTTTCAGGATCAGTCTTTGATATATTGTAGAATATGTTCGAAACTTGTCCTGAATTTTTTTTCCAAGTGCCCTGACCATTTTTGGTGGAGTCATATGCATAAATGTCGAAAATGGCCCCATCTCCCAATGTTAAAGAATCCTTTAAAAAATTCCTGCATCCAGACGGAGATCTGGATCACTTCCAAAATCTAATCATTCCTTCCTTATACCAATCTGTACAATCCTTGAAAATTTCTTTAAAATCTGTCCATAACCTTTTGAGTTATTTTGGAAACCAACAGACACAAACAAACAAATAAACCCAGGCAAAAACATAACCTCCTTGGCGGAGGTAATTAATTATTTAAGGATTATCTGGATTTGGCGTGTTCGAGAAGAACAACGGTGCTCGGTAGGGTATCTTTGTGCTTGTCCTTGTGATCGTGTATGATTTGCCTTTCTTGTATTATACTCCGTAAAAAAAAAAAAAAGAGAGACATGGTTCCGTCGGGAAATTTCCAATCCAGGGGTTTTAACATCCAGGACTTGCAGTGAAAATAGCAGAAGTGACTTTGTCACTAGACTTTGTAAGTAACTTCGTGGTTACTGTAGTACTTAAATCGGTACTTTTGTGCGAGGAAGGCAAATTCCCCTCGTGTTCTTATTCCAGTCTACTACTGTGTAACAGTACTGACAACTGTTATCTAATGTAAAATAACTTGTAAATAATTCTTATTTTTATTTATTTATTAAAGTTGTAAGTAATTCCATAAAATTTGCTGGTGTGTTATTTTAGTTTCGGCACTCGTATCTTACAAACTGTTATGTGTCATAACAAAAATTGAGGGCTCGTGCGGGATCTGAACTACTCTTAAAAAAAAAAAAATTCGTAAGCATAGTAATATATTCTTACAGTTCTATATTTCATTGTCTACAAACATCAGCAAATTTTATTCGTCATGACTGAGTTTAAGCCTGATGTGTTTATGGATGCGCCCGATCAGGACGTTTTTGGCAAACGTTTAGTTATGACTGGTTAACTATGCTAAACTATGGTTGAACTATGTGAACTATGAGTAGTAGCACACGACAAATGTTTGTCATTAAAATTACCATATGACAGGGCTCAACGGGCTTACCTAATTACAGGGCTCAACGTTAACCCAAATGATAGAAATAAATAATAACTGAACTTTAACTTGTTTTGTTGCAAAGGCAAATCTTGTGCTGAAATTAGATCTCGTGTTCAGACCGAATTAGTGTTAAGTATAGTACGCATCAAAGCTAGAAGGCTAGCAAACGTAAGAGTTACACCACCAGTTATACGTTAGCCCTTCATTAATGGCATGGATACCGTAATCATACAGAGGGAACATAGCTGCATACCTTTATCTTTTGAGCGTTACTCCTCTTCCTCTTTTCTTTTTCTAAATTGGGCCCCTGATGGCTTTTGCCTTTTTCTCTCCATCTTTCACTCGACAGTGACAGTCAATCCATCCCCCAACACTGTCACTGTCCGACCAGGAGTAAACCAATTCACCTTGGTGACCACATAATCATCTAACTTCTTTATTAGCCATTTTACGCGCAATTAAAAAACGTGCAGGAATTATAAACCTGTATTTATAATATTATGACATGTATGTTACGTGGAAGAAAGTTGATGGGTGACTGACTTTAGCCCACTAATTGCATTAGAGTATTGCTCTACACAGTAGATCCCCTTGGCATTGCGTTGCATTTGGAGACCCAGAGCAGAGGTGAACTGTTCCCCGCGCCCCCTCCCCTCCCCCTTCTTACACACACAGCTCCTGTGCACAGCACCTTCTCAGTAAGCAAGGGCGCCTACAGTCAGGGGGCGCCAATGTGCCAATTGCCCACACAGTGATATGATAGACAGAACATTTTCGCCCGTGCCTAAAACCGCTACTGGCTTCTGTGGATGGCACCTTCTCAGCAAGCAAGGGTGCCTGCAGTTACAGGACGCCTGCAGTTTGGGGGCGCCAATGTGCCGATTGCAGCGATATGATACATTTTTTTTTTATTTTTTTTTTTTTACCCAAGCGCTCCTGGCGCCCCCACGAAATGGCGCCCCGGGCGGCTGCCCTGTTTGCCCGCGCCTAAAACCGCTACTGACCAGGATTAGTTACCTCCACCAAGGAGGTTATGTTTTTGCCTGGGTTTGTTTGTTTGTCTGTTGGTTTCCAAAATAACTCAAAAACTTATGGATAGATTTTGATAAAATTTTCAGAGAAGGTGGATATTAAGTCAAGGAACAGGTGATTAAATTTTGTCATATCTAGGCCAAAGTACTGCTGAGATATACGCCAAAGTTCAAGATTGCAAGTCTTTCCAATGGGCCGGAGTTCCAATCGCCTTGCTTTTGGGTTTTGCTGCCCCCTGGCGGAGGTCTGCACTCTCTGAGTGCTTTTCTAGTTATTGAATATTCTCTAGCAAGCTGAGCTTGAACACGGTTTAGAATTTGGACGTGTTCACTCTAATCCCTGTTTTTCAGGAGTTACCTGAATTGAACTCCTCAGCTAAGCCTGATGCGCAAACTGCTCAATTTACTTGCCCATAGTATCTATCCAGCAGTTCAAAAAAAATTATCTCTTGCTACAGCAATAACAGTTTTCCTCTACAGCAGGCACTTCAGCTACAGTGAGCAAATGTTATCCCAATCAGCAGTTAAGAAAAATCCGTTTTCTGAAGCAAAAATTTGATGTTATTGATGCTATGTAATTCTACTATTATAGTAAATTATAGTGGTTTTTAAACTGCCAATAAACTGAAATAAAGTGTATTGAGGAGAGACTGCCTGTTTGTTTTTTGAATAATGTATCTTTCATTCACCTGAAAATTGATTAAAGAGCAAAAGGAGAGAACAAACAGTAGTTGCTTTGCTTTCTTTCTATGCTTACTATGAAAAATACTTTGTACTTGTACTTGCACTTTTGATACTTGAGTAAATTTTTTTCTCAAAATATTTTTAGTAGTTAAGCACATTTAATGTCAGCTACTATAGGGCAATTGCTCAAGTCATTTTCTTTTGGGTGTTATGAGTAACTTTCAGTTAGGTTACTTCTACTTTTACTTAGGTTTTTTTTTTTTTCCCCAGTACTTCATACACCTCATTATTAAAGCATGCATTATTGGACCTCGGTATTTCAAAAATCCTGGTTACAGCCCCGTTTACTTGGCATTTCAACAATGCAATATTTGTAAGGAGCTTGAGTAGGGATGACCTGTCGGCACCCCCCTGTCTGTCGCACATACTGGGACACGAATGCACGCACGTGTATGTAAATATTAGGATTGTCATCTCAGGTATTATTTTGCTTTTCTTCTCAAGTACAATTAACCAACACATCATATTCAGTTATATAAAACCGAAGTGGACAATCATAATAATGAGGAATTAACTTGATAATGATGGGTGCCCATTTCTGGGGCTATGTCAGTCTTTGTACTTGTTATGTAGAATTGTAAACCCCCGTGTTATCCCCTCCAACTATGGACAATTGCACTTGTATGCTGATGAATGTATATTACAATTGTCATTACAAAGAAAACTCCTGAAAACATGTCTTGTACCATAATAGAGAGGCATTGTGTTTCGGCCTTTGGAAAATGCCCTTGATTTGTGTGCAGAAGTCATGTGGAACATCATATATAGCCCTCAGATGCTCTGTGTGGCATATTGTATATTGCATGAAATTGCCAAAAGTCATGGAAATGTCAGACCTAATAACTGTAAGGTATGACCGTGAACTGCATTCCAATTTATGGACCAGAATACTAGCAAGACACTTGCCGCATCAATTGCCTTCAACAGTAAGCAGATAAAATAGTTTATTTGATAATAAATAAAAGGCCAAAGGATTGTACAACCAATTGCTTTTATTTGGACATTTAAATCAACTTGATGCATTGCAATATTTTCCTGAGTCGTCCTGTGGGTCTGGAGATGCACTTTGCATGGCATTTTATTTTTTATTTATATTATTTTTTGAATACAACATAGCTGCTTTCATTTTAATGGCATTATTACAGCATTATTAATAGCAGTATTTTGAACAATTTGAAATTGTATCCTTAATTGTCATTACATTTACCATATTTAAAAGAAATGAATGTCTAAATTCTACGTTTTTTGAAGGAACAGTAGCAAAAATATGAAACATTTCTTTAAACATGTGATTAATAAATTGAACTCAAATCTAAATGCCAAGTATATTGAAAGAGTAAGTTTTACTGTGCCATTACTTTGCTTAGGTAGGGCACCTCATGAACTGAGTTCAAGTGAAAAATGATTTGAAGGACAAAGAATGAAAGATGAGACCAGAAAGCACATTTGTTTATTCCTCTCTCCAGTTCAAACACTTATACTGCTTAATGCCCAAACCTACCCAAGGCAGACAACTTGTATTACCCCGTCAGAGACTAAGTGGGGTAGGTCCTGAGAAACAGAAATTGGTTAATTGGAGCATTTTTAATAAGTTTTCTAGAGATGTCTTAACTTGTAGTCAAGCAATGCATGAAGATGTGTACTAAATCTTTTAATGCAGGTCTTTTTCAGTCACAGTGTGATCGATTGACTTCACGAGATTTGGATTTTGTTGATGGAGCTGTATCGAGTCAATTTATGGTCATTGTTTAGCTGTTTTTTGGAATCTAAAGGACACGTGAGTAAGTCCCCATAGACTGCAGTGGTTTCTAAGGGCACTTTCACACTGGTAGTTTGGTTCTTTTGATCCGGACCAAATGTAAAAATATATACAATGTTATATTTTCTTGTCGTTTTGGTCCCCTTTCACACCGCATTTTTTAGTGCTTGGGTCTTATCAAGGTTGGTCCGCGTTCTCACCAAAATGAACCGCACCAGAGTTCGTTTGAAAGCGTACCGAGACCACCTTGAGGAGGTGGTCTCGGCACGCTTGTTTTGATACACTTTTGGTGCGATTCCTGGTACGATTGCTGCTTTCACACCAAACCAAACGAACCGTACCAAGAAGGAAAACGAACTCTGGTGCGATTCAACCGAACCAAATAAGGCCGGTGTGACAGCACCCTAAGACGGCTGTTAGGCTGTTGTGCTGGCATCCATCCTGTGCATTCATGGACCAAAGATAAACTTCTTTTCAACGAGCATGGGGATGAGTGGACTGGATAATGACACAAATTTCTTTACTGGGAGAATTTTTCCATTAAACTGCATTGAGAAACTAGTACCAGTTGTCATCATGTCTTGAAATATAAGTAAGAAGTCCTTGAACCATGCTTGTGAGTAAACCCCTGTACTGTATTCATTTTTCATGAGATTTACATTGGAAACCTGTGTTTTTTTTTCCCCATCTAATTTGCTGTGTGTTATGGAGAATAAGTACTGGTAATGTAGCTTCATTTTGATTTACTGTCAGAACTGAGTGGGTATTAGTATTTGAACTGGAGTGAACTGGTGCTCTCTGGTCTCTTCTTTCAGTCCCTGTCCTTTAAATCAATGTTCCTGTGAACTCAGACTATGAGGCCCAGATGTCCAATTTTCATATTGCCCTCCCAAGGCATAGTAATGGTGGTATGAAACTTATTCTTTCTCAATACTCAAGGCATTTGGACTTGAGTTCCAATTTTTTATTACACGTTTAACAACTCTTTCAGAACATTCCTGAAGGCTCCTGGTCACCCTTTGTTCTCCTCAAAACAAACGCTCATCATTCACTCACACTCTCACACCTACGCAAAATCGAGAACCTCCAGTTAGTCTGAGATGCATTTCTTGCAATTAGCCTGAAAAGCATGAACTATGAGAGAAGACTGGAGACTGAAACTCTGTTTTATATTTTTTCACATTGCTTGACTAATAGCCTACACCTGTACTAAGTGACATGGACTGATTATATTATCCTGAATGAGATGCTGTTGTTTTTTTATACATTGCTTGATTGATAGCCTACACCTGTACTGAGTGACATGGACTGATTATATTATCCATAAATATTATTTGCATATTACTTGTGGTTCCTACACTCTCAGAAATAAGGGTACAGAAGGAGTCCAGTTCTGTTCCTCAAGGTACATTTAGCACTTATGTACCCATTAGGGCTAATTATAGGACCTTGGACAAGCCTTGGTTGTCACTGGGGCAGTACCCACAAAGGTACTGCTGTTGTATTTTAGAAGTGCGTTATTTGTTTTCGAACATAAAAGTACCTTTTAGACCCTGAAAAGGTTCACACGAGTACCTCGAGGTCCTATGATTAGCCCTAAAGGGTACATAAGTGCTGAATGTACCTTGGGGAACAGAAATGGACTCCTGCTGTACCCCTATAGAGTATACTGCTTACTAGCTGCAGCAGCAACTGAATTACCAAACTGAAGTGTGGTAATGCTTCATATGGAATTTTACATGGATGCCACCATTATATGCCCTACTCTTTTACCACTATACCTCATAGCTGGCTTTTTAGGGGGTGTGCAGTGATCATGCGCTTCTTTAAAGGATTATGAAGGAATGGCGCTGCGATACTTCTTCACATTCGACCCAGAGCTCAAAATTCAGCAGATCTCTCGAGGCTGAACTGAATCTGTTTTGTTTTTTTTCCCCCCTGAATATTTTTCTCTTCAGAACAGAGAAGTTTTATGATTTCCCTCAGAAAGCCAGCGGGCACTAAGCAAGTCTAGATAAAACTACTATTGGTCACTCCTCATGTTCATGGGGCCATGACCCCTTTGGATGGTAGGCGGTGATCAAAGTAGCCACCATTTAGTCACAGCAAAAAGTTATTGCTGGAGGAAAATGAGCGTTGGTCTCACTTGCCGACTTCTTGGCTCCCTGCCTTGTTTTTAGAACTTCTTTTTCTAAGTGAAAACTTATATACAATCCATTGCATGCTCTGGATTTGAATAAAGACAAAAATGGTGCTTCTGGCTACAGCAAAACATAGTGTGGGCTGGGGTATGGTATCACTTTTGTGAAATCTAACTCTCTAAAGAATTTATTTGCGTAGAGGAACAAGTTTAATGAGCTGTACTGTTCTTATTTCAATTACGTGACTTGATTAACTTGAATTTAATTACAATCTTAAACATTGCTGCTCAGAAATAGTTTAGATTACTGATCTATATTCGCCTTCACTTTAATCTTGCTCCATTTCTCTGTTGCTTTCATTGTGAGAGAACACAAAATGCATCTGAAAGATCAATATTGCAATTTACCATCAAAACAGTACTGATTTTTTATAGTTCTTTGTATGCTGCGCTTGACCACAGCCTTTCGCAGACTTTTTTTCTTTCAGTGCAATGGCTGTTTTTCCTCCTGGGTCAGCACTGTACAACTGTGTGTATTCAACAGTAATATAAGTCCTTCAAGTGCTTGTTCATCCAAAAATAAGATTTGGACCACAGAGTCTGTCATATGCAATAAATACGTACGTCCTTAGTGCACTGGTCATTTCAAATTGTAATCAGCTGTCTCAAATTTATTCACATTTTAATCACTGCAAATCGCAAACATCTCAGAAAGAATTTATCTTCAGCTTTCTCTGGCGATGACGTCACGGAAGGTATTTAGCCAGCGGCAGAGAATGCATGTCACTGGACTCAGTGATTAGTAACTGTAGATTATATCCTTGGGGAAAAAGCCTTAATATTTGCCTTGTTTATGGCTGCAGCAATAGGGTAGATGCAAGCAGAGGCATCATGGTCCATAAATTTTCAAAAAAAAACCCACAATTCAAAAGGCATGGGTGGCTTTGTGAGGAGGAAATGAGCGGATTTCCCAGAGCCTGCATCAGGATTGTTGATCTGCTCTAAGTACTTCACTGATGACTGCTTTTATCAGCCAGATCCTGAGTCAGAAGAAAAGTCTGGATATCACTGTGAGTTAGCAATTATTGAAATGGCTGCTTAATACGCCATTGATAAATAAGCCATGCCCAAACTACTCTGGTCCCCAATTTTCCCCATCTGTGCTCAGAAAAGTAAGCCCAGGGCACCACTTATTTAGCTCATTTTAAAATGAGTGTGGAAAATATTTAATGCAAAAAGTGACTCAAAACTAAAATAAATCCATCTTCAACCACAAGGCCTTGAGTAAAATCAAAACTTCAGTCTGTTCTAGTAAAAAGAATGAATAATTTCGCTAGCTAGCTTGCAAAAGCTTTTCGGCATTATATTAATGAATTCAAGTGTGTACGACAACTGTTAAATGTGTAAATTAACATTTTAATTGCGAAAAGCATAAGCATGCTAGCCACACAGGAGTGCATTTCCCAAAAGCATAGTTGCTAAGTAAGTTAGCAACTTAAACAGTTCATCCATTCGCCTGTGCAGCGTGACGTCATATCGGGTGCTATGTGTTGACAAATTGGTGAAAACAAACAGTCATCACACCCCGACAACCTACTGTCGTGCTGTCAAGATGTATGCAATCATTAATTTTTTGGTTTTACAGTTCTTTTTTTTCTAAAATGTAATCTTGTATTCTTGTCTTTATGATCAACCAGACAATACCAAGAAGCATTATCGCTTGAAATTTGAGGGTTTCATTGGAATATATATATATATTTTTTTTTTTTTTTGAGCTAAGAAATCAAAGAAGAAACTTATGATGAAGCTTCACTATTTATTATTTAATTACATCAGAAAGTATATTATTAGCTAGCATTAGCGTCATTATTATCCAGTAGATGGATGGCTTGCTCGCAAGTGACCTACCCATGGTCTGATAAGCTGTCACTTGCCAACTTTGCACAAAAACTGTTCTCGCTAGGCACCTACGTGCAGTAGCCAACTGTCTTTCATATGCTTGAAGGGATAGTTCATTATTTTTGAAATGGGGTTGTATGAGCTACAAATTGCCACCAAGTACATTAGATGCAGTGGAAAGCTCCCTGCTCTCCCTCAGTTAGCCACACCAGCGCATAGTGCTGAGCGGGGATTTAGGCGATATGCCGTTGCGTACGATCCCAAAGTAACAGCGTCCTACCTGAAAATAATACACCACTCTAATTGTACGCTATATTACTAAAATTTACAGTGCTTTAGCTGCTCGGAAAAAAAACACAGTTGCTCTTGAACTAACCAACTGACGTATTCCTCCGCGCAGTGTCATCGGTGTAAACTGCGCGCTGCAGCGATCAGCTGTTTGGGTCACAGTAACTGCGGTTGCGAGGTCAGATGTTCATTAAACTTGTGCAAACATTTCATAAATGGTCCGTGTGTGTTGCTTTCCTGGATGTGAAAGCAAAGCTGCGTCCTGCACTTACAGCTTTCAACGCATTCCTTTGCGGGATATTGGGCTTCGGCAGCTGTGGCTAGTTGCGCTGAACATAGATATTGGTACGCCGCCTGTATCCATAAAAGAGCTCCGTGTTTGCAGCATTCATTTTTCCAAAGAGGATTTTGTGAGGCCACATTCAGGGAAATCTCATTGGTGCACGCTGAAGAGCACTGCTGTACCCATGCATCAGGTAAGAGAGTGAAACACCTGTGAAAAAGTCTAATGTAACACTGCAGCACTAATTTATATCTCGCATTTAATCTCTAAATTTGAGATTTCTTTGGAACTCCTCCTGTTATGCCACATCCGCTAATTAGCAAATTTAGGTCAACCCAGTGGCGGCTGGTGCCAAACGGGGGGTGGGCGCAATTTACCCTGGCGCAGCACACCTGACAACTGCTTTGATGTAGACACAGTCAGTTATTAAGAAGGAAAATGAAGCCTATAGATTTTATCAGGGTTTGTACCCCTTTTTTATTATGCATTGAGCATGAATCCCCTGTCCACAGATCACTGTACCTGTCCTTACATTACTCACAGATTGATTGTAAAAGTAGTCATGTAAAAGATAGTCCACCAACTAACTGGGATTTTGATGTTTTGTAAAGATGCAAACAATAAATGAAACATAGTTAAGCAGAAAAAAAAAATCCAAAACAAAAATCTAAAAACACACCACTGTAATGCTGTCTACAGGCTTCGTACACCTTTTACAAAGTGAAATTCAAACACTTCTCAAGGATTTTCAACGTGCATTTTCATGCTTTTCCAGCACCTTACAGCTGTGGTAAATTACATATTTATATACATAAATGACAGATTTTGCAGAAAGTGTAACCAACAGGTCCCACTGTACTCAACAGGATGAAATTATAAATGAATGGTATATATGTGGTTCATTTCATTGATATCATGAAAACAAATGTTTACAGGAAGTTTTAGACCTGGATCACTGCAATTTTGGTTAAAAAAAAAAGTGAATTTAAAAATTCTGTCTTGTTGCTAATGTTACATGGACGGAAGATTGTTTTTCACAGGACGGAACTCAAACGGTGACACGGCTGTCTGAGCCGCCAACGCCAATAATGGCACGATGAGCAGAGAAAAGGGAAGGCACACCAGTGACCAACCCGCTACTCCACAATAAGCTGGGCTTTGTTAAAGTCTGTATATCTACTCTTGAACAGTGACCTGAAATGCAGTTTTTACCCGGGATTATTTTTTGGCAATAAAATTCATACACTGGATAATTAGTCAATCCTGCACGCTCATATAAGTTCCTCAACCACCTTATATTTCTGAGAGGTAGGAGGGACACTTTTTTGGGCCACCCTGTAGTATGGATGTGCCACCCCCTTCAAGTTAAACCAGAGATGGCTTTATCCATCCAGGGATTGGAGCGAACGACAGTTTCGGGTGGAACAAGCAATTTTGATTGATCTGCTATTCATTTTGTAAATTTTTACTTCACGCTTCAGGGCCACCAGTTCTCCCATCAGTCCTCCCCTCCTCTCGTCCAGTCTCTTGCCCAAATTCACTGTCAAACACACAAACTCCCCACACTGACTCAAAACAGCGTCCATCTATCTGTGCATTTCTGCAGATGATCCCAGAGTCTTTTTGTGCAACTCACCATTCTCCGATACTCCACTGAAGCGCTCCATAATAATTTCGGTGCTAGGCAGCGCGTGGGCCATTTTTCTCGCTCCCGGCTCGCGTACTTTGCGGTAGATCAGAGCAACTCCCATGCCAATTAGGAGAAATCCCGTCACCATAAATCCAAAAAGATAAACATCCTCCACGTCTTCAAGGGATAGTGCCGCCAGACAAAGAACTTGCCATCTCGACCACGCGTCCCGAACGTAGCCAGAAGCAAAAGTCGCATCCGGGAAGCGCGGTTCACCAGGTGCTCCGCTTCTCGGTGAAAATATTTTGTCAATCGCATTCAGGGACCAGCTAATTAATTCCATCTTTACTTGAAGAGCCTCAGAAGCAGGCGGAAGGTCCAAAAAAACGGAAAGAGGGGGTAACAGGACAAGACGAGACAAAGAAAGAAGACGCAGGCAGGAGCAGAGATAGAGTGCGACTGCTCTCCTCAGAAGCCGGAAGAAGATGGCCAACAACAAATATCTCTTCATCTGTTTCATTCTCAATCTCCTTTTTCTTTTCTTTTTTCCTTTATCTCCTTCTCCACGACCCGTTTACCCAAAATCCCTTTCGACACCGCAGCCAGCTACCAGATTGAAAAGCCGATGGATGATTTGACAGTTGAGACGAAACGTTGCGGTGGATGTGAGCAAGATTGACAGCCACGAGAATTGTCCAATCACATTAGATCAAAAAACATTAAAACGATACCCATTCGCTGCCTATGAAAGTGGGAGTGCCCCTGTAAGGAAATCTGAAGAAACCAATGAAACCGCAGCCTCGGGTCACGTGATCACCAAAACTTTGAGAGGTTACTGACATAAGGTACCGTTTGGCCGGTGTCCCTCACCCAGGAAGTATATGTATACAGAGAGATCAACCAAATACCATTTAGAACCGATATTTACGGGCTGTTAACGGGCGCTTGCAGACTGAAAAACACGTTTATTTCGTAATTAATTGCATGATACAACTAAATTATATTTAACTTATTTAAGTACATTTTCATCTCTTGATATTTCAAGGGGGGCGGCCTGGGTCAATCTTCATTATGTTTTAGGAAATCTCTGCTCGAACCTCAGGGGGAAAAAAAAGCTAATTTTTGAGAAGAAGTTGCACATTTGGGACACTTAATTTGCAGGATACTGTTCATGAACTTTTTGCTCAAATGTTTTCCAGATTTGTTTTTAATTTGAGGCATATCTGATGAATTTGCACTGTATTTACAATGGGTTGATTCTCTACCTCACTGGACAAGGGTAAACTGTAGTATGACTCCCAGAAGTGTGTCCCCCAGTCTCAAATTGATAATGCCATTGTATAGGTTGAAGCCTAGCATGTATTTACAAGTATGTGTTCTTTATGGCATAGTATACAGTAGTCTAAGAATGCATTTTTGCTAAAGTACCAAAATGTATGGCATCTCAGGAAGAAAGCTCTGAATCCTCTTCTGTTTAAATTTTTATGTATGATAGTATGTGGTTATATGTTTGTAGTTTAATATTTATTTTGCATTTTACTTTAAGGACAGGCCTAGCTTATCCTACCAGAATAAATATTAGTATAATAGGTCTCAGCCTGAGCTGTCACTTGATTCTATTGCCAACATATGCTTTTGTCATCCTCATCCAATGAAATTTATTTAAACCAACATAGAAAAGACAATAAACTTGAAGTATACAAAATGGCAAGAAAATGTGGAAATTTAAGCCATAGAACACGACACATACAGTGCAACTGAAAAATGAAAAGGGGATTCATACAGCCTTCTCAACTAATCCTTAGAAACAAAAATGTATCTGTGATTGAGCCTGGAAATTATCATGCATCATATTCTTCTGTGATAAATACATTGATTGTGAAAGTCTACATAAACATGCCTTCCTACAGGGAAACTTGTGTATCAGTGGTTCCCTGAAGTACCCACAAACTGCCATCTACCGTTCTGTGGGATTTCATTGCAATCTTATGAACAGCTTTGTGGAAGACTGCATTTTGATTGGTCAATTTCAGTATTCTATGGTCTAATATTTGTGAATAGCAGACCTTTGCAATGAATATCAGACTGTAGCTGTGGTGTTTCACGTGTAAAGCCCTCGTGAGGAGGAGACAGAGATGAACGAGGACAGAAACATCAACATGAGTAATCCCAATGAAGTCCCATTTACCTTATCTCACTTCACCATCCATAGAATGTAATGTTCAGTGTAATGCGAACTGTATCACTGCATGGGTTTATTTTGAAAAGTGTAGTCTTGTACTGATGCAGTTTCAACCATAAAATTTGACAGATTTTTTTTTTCAGACGCAAACAAATTATGTTTAAATCAATTAAATCAGTTTTAAATCAATATTTTATGTCAAAATTTTGATTTCTTTTTTAAGTAGCTGTGTAATGAGCTCTGTGTCATGTTGTGGGCCGGCAAAACCCTGGCAGGGTTTGTTTTGCAAAAACGACCCACTCGCTGTACATTATCTCTTTCTTAATCAAGCTCACCTGAAATTAGTGTCAGATAAGCAGGATTTCTAGCTGCTATGAGAGGTACGCTTAATATGGTTAGAGTGGTAACCCACAGGATAGTAGATCTCTGGGCACAGATTGGTGGCCACTGGGCTCCTGCTGGTCTTCTGTGGACTTTTGCTGTCCAATGTTTTTTTTGTCTGTTTTGTTTTTGGTTTTTTTTTTTGTGTATTTCTTTTTAATTTGGCAAGAACAAATTTTTTTGAAACTCTGTTCTTGCAGCTGTTATTGTGTAGCGATTGCGGAACCAGAATAACAATATTTTATGAATTGGAAGCATTATGAATAATGCAGGTCACTTAGTCGTGGTAAAGAAAATATGTCAAAGCAAGGTATAATGTGCTCATGTACAAGTCTTATTTGTTTGAATAAATTGTCCTCATCTGTCAACACACACCCTTTGCATTCTTTGTGCCTGTGGGTGTTTGGTTTCAGCCCTTGAATGTGCGAGTGGGTGCAGTTGTGCTACTGCGTGTGTTAACGAGGATTACCTTTAAACCATTTTTGTCTGTGTGCATGCATGCGTGTGTGCATGTATGTGCGTAGGCATGTTTGTGTATGTGTATTTTAGGCCTGTCTAAGAGTTCAGCAGTGGAAAGTGTATTTATCTGTGTGTGCTTGTGTGTGTGTGTGTGTGTGTGTGTGTGTGTGTGTGTGCTGGTTTAGCCATTGATTTATGCAGATTCAGCATTCTCTTAGTATGTGTATGGTGGGGTGGCTGTTGAAAGTGTGTGTGTTCATGCGCAGGTCCAGCTGTTGAACGTGTGTGCGTTCATGCGCAGGTCCAGCTGTTGAACGTGTGTGCGTTCATGCGCAGGTTCGGCTATTGAAAGTGTGTGTGTTCATGCGCAGGTCCGGCTATTGAAAGTGTGTGTGTTCATGCGCAGGTCCGGCTATTGAAAGTGTGTGCGTTCGTGTGCAGTTTCAGTTGTTGAAAGCGTGTGTGTCTGTGCGCAGGTTCAGCAGTTGAAAATGTGTGTGTGTTTATGTGCAGGTCCGGCTACTGAAAGTGTGTGCATTCGTGCGCAGGTTCAGCTGTTGAAAGCGTGCGTGTCCATGCGCAGGTTCAGCAGTTGAAAGCGTGTGTGTCCATGCGCAGGTTCAGCAGTTGAAAGCGTGTGTGTCCATGCGCAGGTTCAGCAGTTGAAAGCGTGCGTGTCCATGCGCAGGTTCAGCAGTTGAAAGCGTGTGTGTCCATGCGCAGGTTCAGCAGTTGAAAGTGTGTGTGTTCATGCGCAGGTTCAGCTGTTGAAAGACCAGCTTTCAGCTGAAGCTGCGGCTCGGTTGGAGGCTCAGGCCCGGGTTCATCAGCTCCTCCTGCAAAATAAGGACCTTCTGCAGCACATCTCCCTCCTCGTCAAACAGGTCCAGGACCTGGAGCTCAAGCTCTGTGGGCACAGCTCCAGTAAGCCTCTCTTCAGCCTCACCTTGTTTTACCTCTGTGGAGTTGAGGCTCACAGCGTGGCTGTGGCTTCAGCGGTTGTTAATTTACATCAGTGGCTTCACCTTAAATAAATCAATGACCATTAAAAGTAAAGATTGCAATAACAGGCTGTGTTCCATTAAGGGAACTTTGGAGCCAGACAGCCTGCAATCTGATAATTTAGGTATTATGACCATGGCTCCCAGAATTTGCAACTAATAATAAAAGGATGAAATTGTTATTGACTTTATTACCAATCTCTGCATTTTTTGTATTTCTCCTTTGGGATTATCTGAAAACACTTTAAAAAGCTTCAAAGCATTTATATTTACATATTTGCCTGTAAATATTATGTTGACTTTTTTCCTAGTATCCTCTTTCCTCAGCTTTTCTCCCTTGGTTTACAGGTATTAGTTAATGGGACAGAGTATAATCTTTCAGTATTTTTGAACATTTTTCTGTGAGAAATGGATAATATGACATTTATTTGATTAAGCTTTATTTTGACTGCTTGCCCTGTCTCCCATCTGCTATCTTCTTTTTTTTCTCCAGTTGGTTCCCAAGACAGCCTGCTTGAAATCACCTTTCGCACCAATGTTCCTCCAGTGCTGTGTGACCCTGACACTCCTCATCCCGAGGACGCCGGTTTCTCAAATGGGACAGATCTCGACTTATCACAAGGAAGCCTGTTAGGTAGGGATGGCTGCTTTGTTAAACTTGAATGTTTCCGATTCCTCCCTCCCCTACCGCCCCCCGAAGAGGAGGAAGGGGAGACTGAACTGAAGCGTAACCAGGGCCAGGTCGGAGATCACGACGACGACGACCCCCTGCCATCTCAGGATGAGGTCTTGGGCAGCCTGGAGCTCCTAAAATTTCGGGAGTCGGGCATCGCCTCAGAGTATGAGTCCAACACGGATGAGAGCGATGACCGCGATAGCTGGGGAGATGGCAGCGGCTTGCGGCTCTTCAGCGTTCTTGACAAACAGGCTCCGCCTGACTGCCTGGGCGATGAGATCGCGGTCTAGTCTTACTCCTTCCTGTGACGCCCTATCTTGCCCTGCCCAGTCATATTCCAGCTCTTTCCATTCTGAGCAATTTGTCATAGTCCTACCCCTGTTTCTGGTTCTTCGGTCGCTTTCATCTCACCTGTGCTTTGTGACAAAAATAAGGAATTGGTGGGATTGTGGTATGATTAATCTCTGGCTGAAGCTGGGTTTTGGGGGTGTTGATGCTGGTTTATAGAATGTGGGACACTACCTAGACCGATGGTTGAGACGCTCATGCTTGAGTTTGTCCAACTGTGGGAAAAAATGACGTAAAGAACTGAGCGAGCTATTCATAGACTGAACGAAAACTGATATGGAACAATCTGATGACCAGACTGATTATTCTCCACCTCCACAGCCCCCTGAGAAGTTATCATGAATCCAGGTGCTAACAAAGAAAGAAGTTGGAGAAAAATTTTCAGTCTGCCCTTAAATCATGATCATGTCCCAAGAATAAAAATATGTGATTATTTTTTACATTTTTATTTTTACCCTCCTAAATCATTGGGCATCACTTTATAATTCTTCTGTATGGGACGAGGCGTCATGAACAGATGTTGTGTTCGACCCTTTTTGTTCTTTCCCTTTTTTAAGGACCCTTCATTTATTACGGTTTCCTGGTTTCTGAGGAGTTGATATGCTTCTTTATCACGCAGCTGTAGCAATCTTCCAACATCTCATCTCATGATATAATTTTGATATCACCCTTACTTTTGCCAAAATTTCATAGGCGGAGAGCATGGGAAAAAAATCGTTCTGTGTTACGTCCCACTGTTAATATATTGCCCAACTGAATACCAAGGGCAACTTTGGCTAAATCTGTATCATTCAGCACTGTAGCAAGCTAGCTAAGTGCCACTCTCAAAACTAAATTAATGTTACTTGGCTAACTAGCTGGCGTGCCCTCAGTACCTCTCCATAATCATTATGTAATGTTGGTTTGTTTGCTAGCTGCTCAGTTGACTGTGAATTTGGAAACCGTTGCTAGTTACAACGCAAATATCTGTGACTCACTGACTGAGTAGCAGAGTGATGGTGTTGGCTCAATGCTAACATTTAATGGGAATTACTATTAAGGCACTTATTGAAATCAAGTTTGTTTTCTAATAAATTATACAATTCAATTTTGTGATAAACAACATATGGAAGTTATGAAACTCGAGTAAATTTTGGGTTTGTCGCCCAAACTTTACTCAACTCATTTCAATACTTTCATATGACAAGACCACTCATGTGAGATCCTCAATGAAAAATTGCTTCTTTGTACGTTCTGTGGTGTTCTGCTCTCAAATTGCGCAGCTGTGCGGGTAACAAGCCCTGAAATGAAGCACGGGCTGAGTGACAGTCATTTGCACTGTATTACAATGGAGTGATGTTTATTAGAACTTGATAATGGGAAATAAAACTTATTCTATTTAACTTAATGCACTGCTGATTTTTGAGTTTCTATTTTGATTTTTACTGCATTTAACTAAATCCGACAGTTGGGTTTTTGAAATGTACTCGTGTGTATTTTGCACTAAATGGTTGTGTCTGTATTGCCTGCACACATCTTCAGGTTGTCATATTAGTTGAGAGCTTTAAGATTGCTGCTGGAGGAATCTGAATTATGAAACTCCTCAAATGGGGGATATGTCCAGCTTTCTTGTTATGTTCATATATATATATATATATGTAAACCAGAGATAGGACTTCTTACAAGTTGTTGAATGTGGGATTTATTTCTGTCTTAATTGTTTTACAGACAATGTTAACTTTCTTTTTTCTTTTTATATATCTCATTTCCACCAGGCTTAACTGCTATTCCAGTCATTTAATTGCCCTAATGTCATAATATTGTTGGTCTGCTGCACTCAATGCCAAAATACTGCATGCATTGTAAGAATTTGGACAGTGACACATTTTTGCAGCTCTATATCACAGCAAGTTTGATTTAAAGCCATAAAAGGCTGTTTCAGGTTAAGGAGTAGGTTGTAAGCTCGGTATTTACATTTATTCATTCATTTTTATTTATTTATTTTTGTGAGCATATACGGTATGTCGACAGCATTTGAACCATATGAGAATTGTCTATAAGGTATCACAGTCTGAAAGCTGGCCGGCGTAGTGACCCCTCACAGCAAGAAGGTTGTCAGTTATCAAATGCAGCCTTGGGCCTTTGTATGGAGTTTGCTTGTTACCCCACCTTTGCATTGGATTTTTCTTTGACCAAAAGAGAGACATGGAAACTCAGCTCATTAGAGACTCTAAATTTCCCCTAGGTGTGTGAATGAATGGTATGTAATACCTGTGTTGGATTGGGGAACTGTCTAGGGCATGTTCATGCTTCTTGCCCATTGTATGCTTGGACAGTGTCCAGTCCCACCATGACCCTGACTGGGAATTAGCAAGTTAAATAATGAATGCATGGATGGATGGATGGATGCCCAAATTCTTAAGGACAGTACTGTATGTGTACATGTATTTCATATGCAATTGTGGTGTTTTATTATTGCCATTCAAAGATTTGAAGGGAAATAACAAATTTATTTCAGCTTTTTTGACAAATTTCATATCATCGTATACCTAATGGGTCTTTGTGCACGGATGTGTCAAGTCTCATTAATTCAGGACATTGCTCGTTTCCGTATAACAATCCTGTTTCTGGTTTTTCTAAAGTATCCATGGCAACAGTTTTCCGCTTTCTTAATTTCCTGTTTAGTTTTGTGTGTCTGGAAAGGTCACTGATGACAGGATAGGCAGCATTGCCTGTATTCTCAATAATTGGCATGATATTTTCTTTTCCGTCTTCATTTCTCTCCCTCATTCCATCTCTTAAGATGTTTGTGGTTTAGAGATGAGCTATTTGCACTTCATCTTCATTAGTTCGGAATCAGATGAAGGGGATATCACCATTTTGGAAATCAGCCTGATTTGCCGGATGGCTGCAAATTGCCTCTCATTGTCCATGCACAGAATTCAAAATACCCCTCATTGCATTGCTTTAATGTAGAATGTAGTTACAGATGTCTACAAAGCCCCGCAGCCAGAACTAGAAACTTCACATATAGAAAGGCTGATTTTTTTTTTTCCTCTCTCTCTCTTCACTGTCCAGTTTTGGCTGTTTGATCACTGGGTTTCATATGCAGTTGCAGTGTGGCGACGAATCCTTTTCTCTGTCATCACCATATGATGGCTGAGAAGATGATGCGGTCATGTCATATTGTCTTGGTGCAAACTGTGTCATCACTCTATATGATCTTTAATTGTCTTTCTGCTCGGATGTAATGACTCTGATGTCCTACCAGACCGCAGTGGGGTTAATTGGCAGTGCTTATTTCAATGGTTACTGGACATGATGCCGGACATGATTACTGCACTCGCTGATGGCTTGTACGTGGTGATTCTTCTTTAAATTCTTGACTGATCTGGTTGCTTATTTATTGCTTTAGTGTTACATTTTCTTAGCCAATCAATTTTAAAAAATAAGCCGATATTTGCTTTACTCAATAAACCAGTATACATCGCATGCACAGAGCAGTATGCAGTGCACTCTGAAACATCAGTTGCACCAAGGGAATCTTAGATAGACATATTGTAATAAATGCTTCAACAGACATTTACTTTTGCTGATCAGAACTTTACTAAATAATATCAGACTCATGCTGAACTTTTTATGCTAATGAGCCACTCAAATCTATGCACACTATGGAAATGAGGATGTGCTATACTTTCAGCAGGGTGACAAATGTTCTGTTCCCTCAACAGCCTGGAGGAAAATGGGAATATTTTCATAATGACTTCAGGGGTAAGCCCACGGTTAATTCTTCAAAGAGAACGAATAGTATTGATCTGCAGAGGACACTTGCATTTACAGTATATGCCTTTGGCACAGAAGGAAGTAGTGAACTTGGTCTAAGGATATGCTATTGAGTGCGAAGTCTCTTTTCATCTATCTATATATATATATATATATATCTTGAAGCATAGTATTCAGCTCTTATGCTTACATAAAATGAGATATTTTGTTTTAATAATACAGTTACTGGTTTCCATCCGCTTAAAAACGCCCACATCTTTTCATGCAAAATGTGTTAGGCCTACCTGGTGAATTGACTTCTCTCTCCCGAAAAGCCACTACACATTACTATGTTGGAATGTGGTTCTCATTTGACCAACAGAGGCTTTGGTAATGCAAGTTAGGTGTTTGTTCTTCACCTGAAGAAAATGCCACTCCGCTATCTCATCAACGTACTGGTTTCAAAGGGAATGACGGCGGCTCATCTGATGAGCCTAGCTGATTAGCTACCGAACCCCCATCACACCCACAGGTAATTACTTTGTCTGAGTCCAACCCTTTTAACAACAGTGCCACAGCTGCGCTATCTCCTCCTGTCACAAAATTACTGGAATGGAGTGATTCACATCCAGTGTTGATCTGTGATACTGCACTTGTGTTTGCTGACCACCATTCGGTCCTTGAAATAGGGCTCCACAAGTATGAAACTTTACTGGAGGGATAGAGTACCTTTCTACCAAGAGATATTGCCTCTTTAAATTTACCCCATTTTGAAGTTGCCAGGTGAATGGCAGGTCAATATGAGAAAATAGTTGTCAAAAGTTTGGTAGAAAGAAAATGGTTCCAATAATTAACTTCTCAAAGTGTGGTCTATGGATTATCTCGAGTGACTACCCCTTGATTTTTGGAAAGAGAAATTGCTTTTCAAATGTATTTTTGGCACTCTGGAGCCAAAAGCTCCAGAGCATCCTCAACAGGCCTGACCCATTGACACTCACTGACGTACCTGTGGCGGAGGAAGACCTTGGCATCAACCTAGGTGAGATTACAGTGAAAGAGGTGAAGGATGCCATCAGGGAACTCAATAATGGAAAGGCTCCAGGACAGAATGGGGTCTGCCCTGAGATGCTGATGATTGAAGAGAAGGAGACGCCACGCATCCTCCAGCACATCCAGAGACTGATAGAGAAACAAAACTAGATGACTATAGAGTGTCTTTGTCAAGCTGCCAAAAAAGGGCGACCTTGCTGCGACGGATCTCAGAACAGTCACAAGAATGTAACAGCTTAGACTTGGTGGTATTTACAGACTTCAAAATGGCGTTTGACAGCCTGCACCGTGTCACACTCTAGAAAATCCGCTGACATTGTGGAACACCTCAGGAACTGGCCAATATCCTCCAATCTGTCTGACAATTTTGAGTGCCATGTCAACTCGCAGCTCTGAGCTAATGAAGCTGTTCAGGGACAATATCAAGCAGGGACGTAGTCTGTCACCACTGCAGTTATCCTTAGCTATTGACTGACTCATGCAAAACATCACCCAAGGATAGTGACGGTGCATCCAGTGGAACCTGACATCGGTTTTAAAGGATCTGGGCTTCACAGGTGATCTGGGACTCATGCCACATAATCTCAGTGAGACAGCTAGCACCATAGGACTCAGGGTGAACGAGTCCCAGATCCAACGTAAGAATACCAAAACCAAAGACTGTGAGTGACAAGCGAATCAAGGATGTACAGGAATTTACATACATTGGTAGCAGGGTGTCCATAGATGATTTTGAGCCGGAGATCAACATCCAGATAAGCAAAGCCAATCAAGCCTTTGCTATGCTCAAATCCATCTGGAGATCAGTTTGACTGAGCCTTCGTATAAAGATCAGGATTCTGGTTCTGACTGCTGGAAGACTACTGCCACCATTAAGCGTAAACTGGAAGTGTTCCAAATGTCTGCACAGCATTCTCAGAATCCTCTGGCTAAACGCAATTTCCAACGTGGACCTACAACGGAGAACAGGGATGAAGACCGTTGACCAAAAACTTAGCAGCGTAGATGGAGACGGTTGGGACACGTCTGCCGCATGCCACCTGGCTCGCTATTCAGGACGGGCCTCCTCTGGACTACTCAATGAAAACGAAATCGCGGATAGCCAAAAGAAACCTAGCCCGAACAATTGAGAGAGAGCTTAAGACAAAGGACTGACCCTCTGCCAGAACCAGAGGGAGATCTCTTGCCATCGCCTCAAGTGCTGCCCGGCTCAGAGGACTGAATGAATGAATGAGCTCCACAGGAGACATGCAATTTTGTTCCATTTTATGGGAAAAAAGCAGAAATTTTTATGGTCAATATCTCAAACTCAGCAAATCAAACTTAAACAAATTAAATGGATAAATCGCACGACAGGCAAGAGGAGAAAATATATCATTTTGATTTTGGGGTGAATTATGCTTTTACTAAAAACAAAGAAGTAACTTGGACATGCACCAGTCTCTTGCGTGAACATCAAAGGCCTGACGTAGGCTGGCAGTATTAGTACTGAAGATTACCCAACACCATAAGACTGATTGCCCTCATTTCAATTACGGCCAGCTGCTGCTATTGCATAGCGAGCGCATTTGTTTAATTAAACATGGAAGAACCATTGATGCATCGCATAAGAGGTGGCGATAATTCTTAGGCATATTGCATTTGATAGGAAAAATGTGGCCCAAGGTCTTATAAAAGGACAATGCAAATGTTTAAAGGACACAACCTTATTTTGTGAACCCATTACCCAGTCTCCTCAGCTCACTTCCACCTTGAGAGTTGAAGGTTTAGATTTACAGAAGGAGCTGGTGTGCCACAGCTTGTCCCTGTGGCTGTGAATCATTCTCGATGGCGTGTTTCTTTGTGTCCGATGCCTTCTCTGCTAGCTCATTCCCCCACCAGTGCGGTGTTGTATGATTGAGAGGCATTTTATCAAGGGACCCAGGACATGAGCCTGAGGTAGACTGCCCCCTCCCCCAACCGAAACGCAACAGAAAGAAGAGTGCCATGCACGATGGCATGCAAGCTGTGAGTTTATCCTGAGGCAGTTTTGTTGTTCAGGCATATGGTAAAGTAGCAGGTCATTGGTAGATTTTTCTCCCCCACTCCTATGGACTTTCTCTGCCAACCTCACTGCCCTGTTCATTTGAGGCTAAAATGTGATCATGTTTTTCTGAGGCGTTTCATAATGTCATAGGGGTGCGGCTTATAAATCTACCGGTTTTTTCCAGGAAACCTTCACAATCACTTAGTGGTGGGGGTTAGGGGGCTCTTGTAGTAAAACCACTGCTTCAATGCCATTTTTTTGTAATACCTCTTTCACTGACCGATGGAACAGTAAGGTACAAGGTGCACTTGATTTTGCCCTTGCAATAGCCAGAATAACATTCTGACTCCTGTCAGCCCTTCAGTCATAAAAACCACCCACAATTCTGTCACAGGTCATTTGGCTTTTACAGTGGCTTTTAGAAGGCCGTTCATTACGAAGGGGAACTGACCTCAAATGGCTTTTGCAGTCAAATAGTCTAGCTTTTTCATTTGTTCATTTATTTATTAACTTAATTTGCCATGTACATAATTGCCCAGCTTTGGGTATGAATGGTTGTTTCTGTTGGAAAATATTGTCAGAGAGATGCATTCAAAATTCATAAATCCATATTCCCAATGGTTGTTAAAAATTCAGATCATTGTGTTGATTTATTTATTTGTTCTAGTTAAATGTCAGACGTCCTTAAGCCCCTTTCAGTGGGCAAAGCAGGAGTTAACGCTTATTTTTCGAGTGACATTTACAGCTGCGCATTTATCCTGAGCCGCAATTCAAAAGTGGTAAAGATATTCTTTATCTCTCATGCTTTTACGCTGAAATTGACAGTGCTGGAAATTTTTACAAAAACCCTTACAGACACTTGCTGTCAGATCTGTAAATATCTGAACAGGCATTATTATTTTAGCTCTCTGCCACAGCATATTGCAGTTGGAATAAAGAAATTAGTATGAGCTCAAAGCTCAGACTTTTAGCTTTAACTTGGTCTTTATGTCCAAATTGGCCAAAAGGTTTGGGAATTACAGTAGTTTTATTTGTGCCCCTCCCCCATTTTAAATGACTGAAAGATTTCATTGGGCTGAACCATCCAATCTACCCTGTCAGAGAAATGACAAAAGGGTCAGAAATCTTCCCTTTTGGTCAATCTGCCTGACCTAAATATTTTTACTGGTCAGAAAACAGTTACTATGTCATGAAAAATTATTTCTCAATTTAAAAGTCACTTGGCACAGAGAACTGAAATATAAAATCTTTTCCAATTCATCATTTATTTTGTGGTTATTCACATTCATATGCTCACACCAAACAAAAAGAAGACTTCAAACATGAACACATTGCATTCAGCATGCACACAAAGACTGCAAACTCGTTTTTGTGTGCATCACGCACACACTTTCAACACATTTCGTGCTCGACTAACCTAGGAGATAAGGGATGACAACAGAGTGCGTTAGCTGCTTAAAATGTTCATGAACAATTTTTTTAGGGCTTCCTGCAAAAATTAAGGCAATTTTAGCCACTACAACTCAGCCATTGGCCTACTGATCTAATGACTAGAGGGTAATATTATTTGAACATTCATAATAGGCTAAAACATCTTATTTTAATGCCAGTCACTCTGTTTTGGTGATTTAAACAACATGCTAATAAAAGCAAAAGCAAGTAACATGGCAAGGTGAAAATACTGACTGGCATATCCTCAAGAAGTCTAAAATAGTCCTTCCATTCTTCCAAACTGCATTAACTGCCTGAAAAATGTTGCACATCTCACTCAAGATTTTTTTTTTTCTCCCTCGCATAAATTTACCCAAATTTGGGGAGAGTTGAGTTGTAATTTTGGACCCTGAGTGGAAATGACATTAAGAGCTCTATTTATGTCTCTTTGCAAATGGAAATGCATGTGGCAGTAAGGTTGTTGTTAATGGCATATTTGTCCCTTTCACTTCCTGCTCTAATCTAAGTTTGACTCGTGGGGTGGGAGATGTATCAATGCATAGAGCTGGCTCTGTGTGTTTGTGTCACACACCTTGTTAGTGTTTTGACTCACCCAAACTACCTTTTACCGCAAACGCTATCGCCCTATGGTTGCTCCATGGGACTGAATCACAGCCAGCATATCATTTCCTTCTTATTTTCATTTTTGTGATGTACCCAGTAAATAATGCCTACAAAATGGTGGTGGGGTCTGACAGAATGGAGAGGGTGAAGGGGTATTTTTATACATGTGAATATTTTCTTGATAATTCATTTCAGTCTCGCCCTTGTTTTAATAGCACGAGTGCCGTTTTGTACGTAGTTTAAACATCTTTTCAAACAAAATGCATTACGTGGTCAATGGACCTCTAACCCCTCCAAATCCCTCCACACATTGCTACATTGGAGCACAGTTCTAGGAGGATCGAAGGAGGTGGTGGTAACACGAGTTGGGTGCTTATACTTCACTTAAGGAAATTGCTAGTTTGTTATGGCTCTAATGGGCTAGTTTTAAAGCGAATGGCTTTGGCGAGTCTGATTGACCTGCGTGAAACCAACTCCACACCCACAGGCAATTAATTTGCCGAAACCCAAACCATATCTGCGTTATCTCCTCTTGTCCCCAGAATTACTGTAATGAAGTCAGAAACACCCAGTTTACATCTAAAATTTTTATTAAATCTAATAAAGCCTGGATCATTCTAGAACAACATCCTGTGGACAGATAAGACTGAGATCAACTTGTACCAGAAGGATGGGAGGAGAAGGGTATGGAGCAGGGAACAAACTGCCCATATGAATCTTACCACCACATCTGGAAAGAACAATGGATGGCATGTCATGGCAAGACCATGTTTGGCTGTGTATGTTACTGCTCCCTGTGTGTGTGTGTGTGTGTGTGTGTGTGTGTGTGTGTGTTTGTTTGTGTGTGTGTGTGTGTGTGTGCGCGCGCGTGTGTGCGTATGTATGTGTGTGTGTGTGTGTGTGTGTGTGTGTATTATATATATATATATATATATATATAAAATCCAACTTGGTCACTTTAATGCAACTATAAATTATTTCTGTATTAGGGCTTGCTAAGGGCTGTTTTATCTGCTCAGATTCAGCCAAGTGCTTAAATGGCAAGGAAGCAGAATGGTCTACAATAACCACAATGTGAGTAACCTGATCTATATCCAATTCAGCATTTTACTTGCTGAAGACATCATTTAGTCATCGAGTATCTGACGTGTCAGATTCACATTAGTGACTGGACAGTGGCGACCCTAGTTGGGATGAATGGCCACTCGTGTTACGGTGTGTTACGTTACGTTATTTTTATGACAGAAATATCTTATGAACAAGCAGAAACTAAAGACTGCTGCAACGGAGACCCGGCAGAATATCACCAGGGAAGACACTCATATCTCGGGTAGATTTCACTGTCATTGACTGCAATGTATTTTCTACTCTGTTCATACAATATGAACCTTTCAATTGCTGCTGAAAGTCTGAATTTCTTGTTTATCTTGATTGTTTCATTTCAGAGTCATAGTGGTGAGGTGCAGAAAATTTACGGACGATTCTTGAAAATTGAATCACCACCCAAATACTTATTTGCCCCTATAGTTACCTGACTAACATGCAGTTGGTCCTCTCACTCCCTCCCCGAGCGTAATCTCTTCCCGCTGTGCATTTACATACAAACCCAGCTACTGTGCATGATGTAAAAATCGAGACTCATCAGTCCTCAAGACTTCTTCCATTGCTTCAATGTCAAGTTCGTAGGTTCACTTGCTGGGACCACCTCGAAAGACAGAATCTAAATTGTACCTGATGGTTAGTCAGTCAAAATATCGATTTGATTCAGTTAACAGCTGTTTATAGTACATTTTTCTAAAGTTGGAAACACATTTACCTCATGGAATTGTTTTGAGTCTGCCAAAGACTTTTGAGCTTAGGTGACTACATTTACTAGTCTTGCTGGGCTCAGAAGCAGAGAGGAGGTGAAGCTTTCTTCATATGACTTCTAGTTCACCGCTAATAAGGCAGTTTGGTAAATGTGTCTGTCCTTCATGCTGTGATGCTGGATGGTCTTTGGTGTATCACAGGGATGCTAAACTCTGGTTCTCGGTTTATATCAGATTTGGTCCAAACTCATCAGTCAGAGGTGTTTATCCCATTGGTTTGTTTGACTGTCCTGTCTATGAAGTTAATGGGCTGGAAACGGATTCAACTCCGCTAATAAAAACAAAACTGCTCTTCAAAAACATGATCCAGACTGAGCACTTGATTCTTAACATCTTGAATGCGTTGAAGCTATGATCTGAGATTTGCTTTATCGGCAATGTGACCTACGGTGCACTAGTGTTGAAAGAGGCATGTATATATTTTTTCATACTCCTTGCTCACTCCTTCTTACTACTGTTTAATGACCTGAACAGCATCACATTACACCTGCATAATATTTGCTGAAATTTTCTATCAAGCATTGTGTGAAGGCATAAACAATGGCAAGGCCATGACACTAGGGAAAGTAGAAAGGAACAATAGCGGCTTTTTCCTCACGTAATATTTCTATCCCCAGGGAATTCAAAGCCAGATGTAACACCAGAAAACATGTTTGTTTAAGTCCTGACAGTATTGATTTATCAGACTCAAGTGAGCTGTGTTCTGCGATTCCTGTGGACATCTACAAGAATACTAAGTTTCCTTTGAGGACTTTGAAAAGCTCCCTCACTTATTGTTTATTTTTGCATGTACTTGTACAGCCGATGCTTGTTATCTTAATAATAAAAAATAGAAATTCTTGCTTTCTTTCTGTGTCTTAGGCACTCTGGTTGAGTCCATATGCATTGTTAAAAATTAGCGGACAGCCCTGCAAAGCCTCATTGGGCTCTGGGAGAGCGCTTTCACCTCCTAGAATTATGATGTCTGGACATATTCTGGTCCTGAGACACATTTATAATGTATTAATTTCTGTGAAAGGATTCTGGGAGAGCAGGCCGAGACAATTAACATTTTGCAAATCACTGATGTTTGCAACTGTGAGCATTTGTGTCAGAAGCAAATACACGGTTCAATAATTTAATTTGTGGAGCTTGGCGACATTCGACAAAATCAATATTCCATAAACCTGTTTATGCGGGAGTTAGTTAGCTTCAGTCAATCTGGTCAATAATGAAGGTGCTTTTTGTTTTTTTGTTTTTTTGTTTTTTTTTTAACCTGAATAGATTTGTTCTCTGGTGGGAAGCAACATTAAAAATAATGGCTTTATTGACCTTTCTGTCAAAGTTGCTTAATATGTATACAGATTTAAGAATTTCAAATGCAAGGTCAACGTACTTTAAATTTCATGCATTGCTCTTTGCTTATTTTATGGAGTCCAAATGTCCCAAAGGGACAGAATAGGATAAGCTGACGCCATTGCAGGATTTGCAGAGTTGACATTGCAGGGTACTAAATCAGTGCTGACATGATGCACTGCTCGTGTTTCGCAGTGAGGGATGGAGGCTCATGTGCAGTCATTGGCACTGGAGGTTGATGTCTGGTGAACGCCATTCAATCACATCTCAGGCTTGTGGTGTGATGCTCCTCTTAAGAACTTCAGGACAGAAATAGCCCAGCATCAATGCCTGCGGAATCTGATATTGCTGTGTAATTGTTGATCCAGGATCAATTAAATGATGCTCGTCCTGGAGTAACATTGTAGACCACCAATGAATGCCAGCTCTGCGATGATGATGTCATTAAACCATGAAGGCTTTCCAACCTTGTATCCCATACACCTAGCAAGGACCTTCAGCTATTAGTTTGAACTAGCAAAACCCCTTAGAGTGAGCAATTTAAGTGTGGAAGTGATTTAAAAATTGTACACCATTCACAAGACATGTAGTGTTTTGGATTTTCTCCATAACATGCATCTCTGTAAGTTTTTGCTTATCTGCATGAAAACCTTTCTGACATTAGTTAGCTAGCTTTGGACAACTAAAATGCACAACATGTGTTAGCACAACATGGCAACATCAGAACTGCTGTTCATTTGTGGACTGTAGTGTTACTCTTCAGCAAACATTATTTTGTTGATCGGTGAGCAGCACTTACATGGTGGCATCAGATTGCACACATCGGCACCACATTGATTATGGAAATGGTTTGGAGTCATATGTGATTCATACATTTCTTGTATGGCATATTGTCTATGCATAAAATGCTAGCATGAAATTACAATTTTGTCATAAGAGTGCTTGAGGTCCAGTTGCTCACTCAATCTGAGGCGATGGGTCATGACATGTCCTGATCTTAGCTCTACAATGGAAATATAATGGTTACACCCAGGCTTAATATTATCAAAAACCTTTCAGAGCATAAAGGAAAAAATTGAGCTTTATTATCTTTTGTTGTTCAGAGTGAATTCAAGCACAGTGTGTGCCACTTTAAAGTCCATCTCTCAAATAATTCACACCTCTATGATTCATGTAAAGCACATTTATCTCTATTGCGGTCAGACATTATGGTGCTTAGGTTAAAGAAAAATATAGCTATCCATATTAGAGTATATAATGATTCAAAATGTCCAGCATATCAGTTACATCATATGTTTAGGGATTTGCATTTCAGTGGTTGTCCAGCTGGCACCTGAGCATTGAAACTTTTATGATTTTCACTCTGTAATTTTGAGCAATTAGTGTCCTCTAAGGGTTTTACCGTTCAACTTCTGCATTTAAACAAGTATATAGATGCATCTCAGTTTGTAGTTTGGCAGTTTAAAAAGAAGAATCCTGATGGTTTGAGTGGCTTCACACTCCCTTTTCTTCCATTTAATCGTGTTTTGCTTTAAATTCTGAATTTATTTTAAAGCCTTTTGAATGTAATGCGAATTCAAGGTTACCACTTCATTTTTGCCAATTAAGTATGGTTTACCTATGTAGTGTATGTAAGGAAATCTGAAAAACCTACGTCTGGTCCTGTCATTCTGATTTGCAGAGATGTCACTTATTTTCATTAAACTCTTTTCACTAATCTTCTCGGTTTAACTTTTCATATCTTGCCCTCAATGCTTTCCGAGAAAATGTTTTCACTGCAAGGTAAGTTTCCTTTGATTCCATTGTGCTTAACTCTCGGAATGGAGTCAAACCTTTGACCTACACCAGTGAATTTAATGAACAGAATGAATAATTGGTTGGTCCTGTTTTGCTCTGCAACTAAAAAGCTGGATCAAGGTTCTGATGCAATATCAGCCTATATGACTACTACTTTAATGTACATTGAATGGGAGTTAGTCTTAGTCTGTGTTTGAGCATGATTGGTGCTTTTTTGTTTGTTTGTTTGTTTGTTTGTTTTCTATTTATCTATTTAGTAGTTCTTCTGCGTTGTTGTTGCCAGTTGAAACCTTGAGAGAAAAGAATGTCAAACCATTCTCTCAAAAATGGCTTGTGCAGTTTACAATGTATGATTCCATGTCTTTTTCAATCTATAGTCAACTAAAAAGCTTTTTTTTTCCCCATCTCTAAATTTTGCAGTCGACCAAAGCGTGTTTGAGAATTCTATCACTGCGCGACGAGCGAAGTTTCAGAATGGATCCTCGTCCCCACACTGGCACACGGCTACTCCTGCCCCTGCAGACGTGATGGCAGATGGTTCCAATGGCCTTAAAACGGGTGGCAGCCAGCACTTGAAGAACACCCTCAATTTAAGAAAGGTTGTAGGTGCCAAGATGACTGAACTGCTTCGCCGAAAAGACGCAGGGAACCTGGGCATCATTGGGGTGATGGAGGTAAACAGGAGTGCAGAGGCAGTGTGGTCTTGCATTGAGAGCTGCAGCCAAGACGTGGTTGGAAACAGGTAACTTCCCTCCCTAGAAGAGTTGTTTGTGTGATGATTCTGCTGGTATTGTGGAGACGGGAAAGCCGCCATTAGTTTTCCACCAGAGAGTGAGGAGGAAGCTAATTGGGGCAGTCCATTCCAAAATGAAATTAGTGTACATTTCCACTGTCCCGAAGCACTACTTATCCGTCTAGGTGGTTCCATGGAGATTTAAAGGGGAGCCTAAGTCAAACCTTTGCCCGAAAAGAGCGCATATTGAACTTTACTTTAATCTATCACACACCTACGAAGCGCTCCTCGATTTCCTAACAGAGTTGTGGAAGTAGAGCCCATATAGCACAAGCAGAAGCCTTGTCTGCTCTGTATGGCAACAGATATGTTTCCCCTGCTACACATGTGGAAAAATTGGGCCCTTGGTGTAAATGGGGGGGGAAAAGCTGAGCCCTCGAACAAATCCCTGAAAGATTCCCCTGGCAAGAGGCTTGGGAGTATAGATGAATCTCATTTAGCTGATATAAAGCAAAAGAGGGTTTGCCTGTTGTTGGGTGTTTGTAGTTGTTACTGAAATAATAATTTTTATTTTTTTTTTGAACAGCATATATCTGATCACCAAAGCAAATCAATTCACTCTGGCATTCATGGAATCACATTTGGGCTGTTTCACAATCAGGGACACAAAGTTTTTCTCACGGACCCCCAAAAATCAAATGTGGAGTATAGAATCAAATTGATACCTATTTGTTTGTATTTGTTGTTGAGGACACATGCTGAACATTTTTGAGCGTTGGGTCCACAGGTTCCCCTAAAATTTATACAAAAGACAATTTGCCTATTTCGACCTTTTTAACCAGTTCCGGAGAAGACATATTTTTGATGGACGAAGAACATATACTCATAACATGGTACACAGTGTAATGACCAGTGCATATACTGACACATTATTCCTCCTGCGCAATCATATGAATATGTGGAGTCAAAATCATACTGTACATCCAAACTTACCCTCCTCCTCTGTTGAAATATTAATAAGGTAAAAAAACATTTCCAGAGAAGAAATTTTTTGACGGACAGAATGTTTAGGTAGAAAAAGTCTAGTTTTCATGAATTGATGCGTTTCTGACGCCCCAAATATTATTTGTAGCTTAAAAAATCTTCCTATTTTTTAAATAATGATTTCGCAAGCTACTGGGTGCAGTGGTATTTCATTGGTGAGGAATACAAATGTATCTAAAAGAAAATGAGACACCAAAATGTCAAAAAAATGTTGTACTGTCAATGATAGCGGAACTTAAAATGAATGATATGTCACCTTACTGCTAATAATTTCAGAAAAAAAGATAAATTTATTCAATATTCTAGAATTTACCTCTGATTGTGAAACAATCCTTCAGAATGGATTGGCTGTATATGGACTGCCTCATTGCCATTTTCTCAGCGTTGTGTTTTCCTGAACGTAGTCCAGTTTGAAAGCTTCTACTAATGATAATGCCTTTTAATTTTTACTTTTTACATTCACTCTTGGCCCAGTTGGAAAATATTAAACTCTTCAGTTCTGAGAAACTGAGTAATTCTCATCAGACTTGTTCATGGACTGAAATTAAAGAAATTTCATTTCTATCTGAAAATCTGTGTGAAAAATTACTATAAACTTATATTTTGTGAGAGGTCTGCAGACTGCAAAGTCCTTGGACTTCCAAGCTATTGTGTCATCTCCTTTGTTTACTCAGTCATATGACGAACGACTCCTTCCCTCAACCGGACTCGCCGGCTCCCCCCTGGAAGAAACGCCTTCCTCGTGCTCTGACCACCGCGGAGGACATGATAATTTCTACATCTCCAGTGGTAACCACACCTCATGTATCGGGGTCCTCCTACATTGCATCGTCAGAAAAAGTAGCCCTCATCCAAAAGGCAGGGTCCATTGAGCAACTCAAGTGGGATGATGGAGTGGAGAAGTCGCCAGAACAAGACCTGGCACTGAATACAGCTTTGGATTGTAAACTTACTGAGGATGTTGATGTCCCTCCCATGAGGTGAAAACAGGGGATGTGGAAGTGGAGGAAGACCCTGTCCACCCTGTGGTCTCAGTGCCTGACTTCATATGCAAGGACAAGTTGGACCCAATTTGAGTGATGAAGTGTTTTTGGGGATGGAGTGTGGTGTGTGTCGAGACTGAATACCCACTGTACTGAAGAGGTGGACCCTCACCCAGACCTACTGTCCTTTCAGTGGAGCATTTGACATTTAAAATGACCATCTGTCTGGCTTCTGTTTATGGTTTCCTTCTCAACTTCCTGTTTATGATTTCCTGCTTTAATTTTCTATTTATGACATCTCATGTGCTTTTCAGTGACAGAGTGGACTGAGGATTTATGATGGAGTTTCTGTTGCTGAATGAAACTAGTTATGCTAGCCAGACAAGTCAAATGTAAATTGTCAATACAGCTGTAGAGGTAACAAATCGATATGATGGTTTGGCATGTAGACTCTGACCTTGACACACCTTGTTACCTACTGAGCTTGAAGGGAAGAGAGCAGGGAGAGTCAGGAATATTCCCCGGCCTCTGCTGAGGGACATTCAGAACCCACAGGTGGATACTGTGCTGGAAATGGAATGTTAACTAACAGCAGGCAAGAGTGGTGTGCAGAGATTGATGCCACACGTATTATGGCGCAAAGGCAGAGCAGGAAAGCAGCTTATACGGCCCACTTATCAGAGGGGTGGAGCAGTGTGTAATATGCATAAGAGTGTCCAAGGAAGTATGGGCATGTCTCGAGTTGTCTGCCAGAACTAGCTTCGCAAGCTGAGCCCCATTTTCATTAAATCATTAAATCCTAATGTAGAAAAAATACAATGACGATGTAGACAGATTTAATTACATTTTTAAAATTTGATTTTCTCTAGAACATGAAATGACTAGGGCATTAACCTTGCCAAAGCATACAAATTAACATCCACAAAAAAAAGGCATACTGACAATGCATTGGAACCAACGCAGGCTTTGCCGTTGTTTAATGACCGATTGGGGCCCTTAAAACATAATTAGCGTAAAGATAAATGAATAAATAAAAATAATTGATCTGACACAAATTACAAAAGTGACTTACAAAACCAAAACAGACCAAGGTTGCTTTTATCCACAAGTACAAATTCCATGATTTATCCCCTAAGACCATGTGCTCCTAGAAATAATTTTCAGGTCTTAAGTGGCCTTTTTTACTTGTTTTAATTGAAAAGTATAGAATATTTCAGAAATGTGGTGCTAAAACATGCATGGCCACAATCCTCTAAGTAATAGTCTGATGATTAATATTGCTTGCCGCGAGAAATTAAATATTCAGTATAAACCGATCTTTGAATATAAAGAAACTGTGAAAAACATACATTGTTTGTGCTGAAAAATAATAATATTTCATTTGTAATTTTGGGCCAATACCAGCCGTATAATCTACCCTCAAAGTCAGTGTGGATGAAGCCTCATCAAAATCTCCCCTTGCGTATAAAAAATATCAGCCCATGTACCATTTTGGCAGCCTGGTTTCACCGTGAGATTTGTATTTTTTGTGCCTTTTGTCACTCCCCAAGCCTTCCTACTTGAGTTGTATATCCAACAATTGTTAAGATGTTTGTTACACAGTTCTGTTGACTGTGATTGCGCTAAATCCCTATCAACCTCTTCCAAGGAGAAAATCTTTTTGTAAAATCAGCACCATGCAGCACTCCTATAACGTTTTTCATTCTATTTCTTTTTCGATTTACCAGTGTCATGACCCAGTGGGCCGAGGCAGCCGACGTGCGTTGTCAAACTAAATACAAGGGAAAGGCTTTATTCAGGTCAGTGTGATTGAAATGCACTGCATGTGGAAAGATCCCTGTCCAATCGCAGACCTCTCTTCGAAAGAAAAAAAAAAAACAGCTTTTCACATCTTAGTGAAATTTCCATGCCATGGGAAATTAACCTTTAGCTTTGCCAAAGAAGGGCCATTTGTTTACTTAATTTGGTAATCAGTGAAGTTGTTACTTTAAGATGCTTAGGGGCTACGGGCAGTTTGTATATTTTCTGTTTTCGGGGATGATTGTGATCAGTGGCAGTTCCTGCTAGCAACAGTTATGCTCGCCCATTTTTCCTGCTTCCAACACATCACCTTCAAGAACTGACTGTTCACTTCCATGCCACCTCTTGACAGGTACCAATGTATCAAGATAATCCGTAAATTCTCTTCAGCTGTCAGTTGTTTTAAAGTTGTGGCTTGTCAGTGTATATATGGCATGCAGTCATTGCATGGAGCTCAATGACGTTGAGAAAAAAACTGGACCACGCCAAGCCCCCTTTCTCGTGTTAAGTCGGCTTTATCATCCGGTCATGGCAAACAGAGCCAATTTTCACCAGTTAGGATGCTTATGATTTACATGCAAAAATGGTTAGTTCCTGTTGTGCTGTTGGCTGTTAAAACAATCCATACCCTGCAGAAATAATTTTTTTTTTTAATTCTCACTAAAACCATACTTTTTCTGATATTTGTTGATCAATATTTGAGTTTTTTAAGATCAGATTACCTGATTTTGATCATATTGGTTATATTGGTATTTCTTGATAATTTATTTTTAACTGGGAAGTTTACAATGTTTACTATGCGTTTTGTCTTGACCGGAGACTGGTGCCCATTGACCATGGCAGAATGCACCAAGAATGGAGAGCGAGCGGGCTGGTTTTTTCGCTGCGTCTTTGATGGAGCAGCTCTCAATACATCACAAGTTTCACACTTTGTGAAACAGGTCTGAGGGTATGTTTTACTCGCAGTTCATACGGATCAGTGTCAGAATGTCCTATAGGCCATGGCTACACTTGTGTTTTCCATGTGACTTTTGCGATCGGATGTGCCGGATTAGAACCCAGCTGTGTGCGCTTCCTCATTTGACACTTAAATGGAAGCAGGCTGATTGGATAACGAACAGATATATCCCTGAACAGATTTATACCCACATTATTATGGGTATAAGTGATTCACGGAGCAAGAAAGAGCCTTCTGTTCTTAATATTTAGTTTATTTTGTAACGGTGGCAGGACCGGTGCAAGATGCACTTTATTTAGGGGAGAGCAGCTGAGATGACTGATTAAAGCAGCTGTTGCCTCACTCAGTGCTGGAACATCAGCGATTTTCTCAAATACGGCTTTATTTCTGTAGCCGCTCTGAGGTGTAGCATGCTCGGTGGAGTTGGACACAAAATGCTGTAAGACACTGAGACTCAGTTGAGCTCCAGCCCCTGTTTCCCTCCATCTTAGACTCTCTTCCCCCTTTGATTTTTGTGCTCTGGAGAGGAGTAACTGTGTTGCAAGAATATGTTGCACGTGAGATCAGCGTTTTGCGTATTGTTTGCTTTGAGCTCAGATGCTGTTCACACCTCACTGAGATCTAAACTCAATGTGTGCCAGGCCACTTCAGCTTGTGGTCTGGCTGATTGGATCCCAGCGCGAACAAGATCCGATCTCAGAGTGCAGAGCACTCTTGACAGCTATTGCATCCCGGCATGATCGGATGACAAAAGTCCTATTGAAAAGACAAGTGTAACCACGGCCATGGATACAAATTAAAGCCAGTATGCTGTTTTGATTTTTCTCAGCTGAAACTCCTTCCTTGTCATTGGAGTTCACCTCCAATTAGCTGTATTGATGAAATGAAAGTAAACACTTTTACATGTTGCTCTGACCACATTCAAGTTGGATTTTAATATGTTTTACTTGATGAGGTAAATTAGAACTTTGGCACTGTGCCAACGTAGAAGTGTTGCGCATGAACCACCCGTGGCATCGGGGGGGAGACACAGTGCATGTGCGGAGTATGTGTGTGTGTGTGTGCGCATGTTCTTGTGAATGCTACAGATTGAGAACTTTTTAGTTAAGGTTAGGGGTAAGATTAGGATTGGGGATAGATTAAGGTTAGCGTAAGGTTTTGGGTTAGGCATACCTTGCATGTTGTTGAGATTAGTGAAAGGACAGAAGTGACCTCTAAAAGGTGAAAGTACAAGGGTGTATGTCAGTCTTGTCAAATTTTCACACACTGTGGGGCAAGGATGGGGAAACATCTTGCAGTTACCCGAGCCGATTTTCTCAATTTCTTCAAAATTTTGTGGCTTGAGTGCTTTTCGCACTAGGGTCTTCAGTTGGTAATAACAATGAAATTGATTTAATATTTTTTATTTAATTTTTCCTTTGATGTAGTTGGATTTAGTATTTTAATGCACATTTTTGAATTTTGAAAGCTGTTTTGGGGCATTGTGATCGGAATGTATGTCAAACATGAAAGACATTATAGCATGTGTATCATTGAGAACCTTTATGTGTAAGGAAAAGTGAAGATTCACACATTTGCGTACATCAGTATTTCCAGCAGTATTTGTTTGTGTAATCATAAAAATGATTAATATGCACATATTATAACCCGGGAGCCAAATTTATTCCTCCATGATCTTTCATTTGACTCAGAAATGAAAATGATAGTTAATAATGTCATGCTGCATTGGTATGCCTAAAACAATCAAAATTACTAGGGTTGCAAAAAATTATTCTTACTTTTTCACTCTGGTAGTTCATTCTTGATCAGTCGACCATGCCCAATTTATTATGCAAACTCATTCGCTATGCAAACCATGAAATGACTATATACACAGCATGTTGAGATGCATTCTTGCCATTAGACTAAAGATGAATGTTTAGCTAAAATCTGAGAAATCCATTTTATCAAATACCCTTCTGTTTTTTTAGGTTTCATTCAAATCATTATAATTTTTCCAGATGTGATTGTGATTCTTTGAGAGTTTTTAATTTACTGATTGCAGAGTGACAATTAGCTAGCGAAATGTTACTAAAAGAATGATTTCTCCACTGATATGTATTTGAAAAGTCCTTAGAAATACTGAATTGATTTGCATTTTCTGCAGCTGTGGTGCCTAGTTTATGACTCAATGGAATTTACTTCCTTTTCTCCTGAATGGCTTCTCACTTCTAGTGCAATTTCTGAGAGTGAAACTTAGTTGTCATTCCTTGACAGAAGCAAACCACTTTATTCAAATTTTGTTGCATATCAGTGCTTCTGAGTGTTTAGGAGTGGGAATATCTTGTCAAAAATTAGAAAGGGTATATTAATAAATGACACCTTAATGCCTTATTTATTTTTGTAATTTCCTGCATGTCGGGGAAATGCAACTCTTGAAACATGATCCCAAAATGTCCCATTTTCAATTTTCTTCAGAAATAAATTAAGGAGAAAGAAAAGAAAGATGTCTGTTGTACCTGTGAGTGTGATTATAGCTTTTGGATTGCCTTACTATTTTTGGAACTTCCACCTATGTGCTGATAAGATTTCCTGTTTTTCTGGTTCTTGAAATATTCTGTCCTGGGGGAGGCATGTTATTCATTTATTTATTTATTGTCATTCTAAATCGTGGTAACCAGCATGATGGCCTTACATTCTTTCACCGCAGCAATATCAGATGGCAAACCTTGAGGGCAGCCATCATCACCAATCTTGAATATCGGTATGAAAATGCTCTGGGGCATTTCTTCGTGGGTCATGCAATGTGTGTGTGTTTTTTTCAAGCAAAAGGCCCGTTGGGAAAACAATTATTGAAACAGTTTTGCCAAAGGAGGGGAAACGATGCTCTCTGTGTGGTGAGTGAAATATTCAAGAAGTACTTACTCCTTTCTATTTTATTCATTCTCTATTCTAAAATCAATATTTTTTTCCCCACTGATGGAGACCTTTTTCCTGAGGAGTATAAACAGAGCAGGAGAATGTTAGGGGAGCCTGTTATTGTTAATAAACCAATTGGTCGCAAATTAAAACCATGTTAATTTCAACTCTCACATGCCCATTTTAGGGGCTTTCAGTGGTGGATCAGAGTTAGAGTGGGCACTTTGACTGGTCTGCTACTACAAAGTGCTATATGAAACGGGGTACAATCCACTGTGTATTGTGGCACATTCATCACATAAGTACCATTAATACTCTTTGCAAATTTGCCACAGTAGCCCTTCCATCGGGTTGAACCAGATGGGATTGCCTTCATTGCAACACCCTGTTGGCGGTTTATGGTTTGTCAGTCCCTCGACTATGGTCATCAATGGCGCCCTCAAGTGGTGGACAGGGTTGGGCCATAATCATAATGCTAAAATGACCCAACCCCCCCCACGCGCAATGGCCTCCACAACTGATGACTTCTGTCAGTCATTCTAATCTTTGCCATAGCATAAGACCATAGCTTGTATACAAGGCGGAACAAATACAACCACAATTTCAGTGGAGGTTCGTGGATACGGAGGTGAGCTCCAGCATGATGAGACGCACCCGCAGGAGGAACAGAACCTAAGTGAGTGAGTGAGAAAGAAGAAGAAAGAGCGAGTGCTCTTTCAAGAGAGCTGAAAGGTTTCCAAACCTTTTGACAGTGGTGTGCCATCAGATGTTAAGAGGGCCTCGAGCAACCCCATACACGACCACTCAATTGCCCTCAAGCTGTTTCCGTTTAAGTTTGCCTGATTAACAATTAGTTTATTGACTGAACAACCAAGACCAATATATGACTTATTATAAATAAGAAATGATAATGTAAATGTGATTGCCTACTGGCTGCACTTATATTATTGATATTGCATTGTAAGGATTGCAATTTACAAGCAAAAAATCCAAAACTTTGGCTGAATTCACCACATTTATTTTTGCCATCCCTATAATTGTCACTCCTCTATGTATGATGCCAAGCAACTTCCTTTAGCTGTAACTACATTCAGAATGTAGAGTGGATTCTCGTGGCTCATGGACCTTTCTCAATATTCAGGTCATCAATATCGATCTTTGTCCAAAGCAAAGCTTGAGAAGCGCAATTGGATCGCCGGCGTTGTTTACATGGTGTTTGCAATGGCTTGCCTGTAGAATAGAAAAGTGATTTTCCATTGGTTCCATATTTTTCTTCTTCATGTAACTATAGCGCTTTTCCCATTGCCCAACTCATGACACATTTTTTGATATTATATTGTCTGAGAGCGAGAGAAAAAATCTCTCCACGTCAAGTCAAGCTGTCAATATTTAGCCAAACTGCATGCCAAGTGTAATGTTGGTTAAAATGGTATGGCTTAGCACTGTAGCAGGCTTGGTAAGTGCCTCTCTTATAACAAAGTTAACGTTACTTAGCTACTGTGCTCGCAGTATCTTTCCAGAACCATTATGTAACATTAGTTTGTTAGCTAGCAAGCTAACATCAGCTAGCCACTCAGTTGACAGTGGGAGAAAACCATAATTTGGCATTTGTTCCATAGTTTTCTCTCACTTAACTGTAGTACTTTCCCCAAAGCCTAACACATGATTTGAAAGTGATCAATACAAACCATTGCAAGTTAAAATGCAAAAGTGGTAGCTTGACCCCAGTGTAAGTTTTAGAAGAATTAGCAGAATTACTACATTACCGCTCTAGTACTTATGGAAATTACATTGGTTTTCTATTAAATTGCACAATTCAGTTATGTGATAAACAGCATCTTACACTCTCGGTCGTGACCTGATCAGGCCACTGCTAATGCCTTGATAAATGGAACCATGGGAAACACGTATTGTGATCATCAAACACCTGTAGTTCCAGCCCTTCATCTCCTTACAAAGATAATCTTTCAGAAAATGATGAAAAATAAAATCAGCCTGCAATTTCGTATCCCCAGTACACTGCGGGACACGACAGTGAAACACTGATCGGGAATCGGGATGCAGCCATTCCTAGGTTTCTCCTCAGACTTCTTTTTGGCATTGGAATGCATGGTATGCATTGAATTTAGGAGTGATAAATTGATCTAATTTGTGCAAATCTATGCAGTTTCACAAGCTACATGAGCCCAGAATTGTAGAAGACATTGATATTTTAGATCATTCATGTGATGAAGAAAACGCCTCAATTTTGTGGTGCAATGATTTTGTTGATGTCTTTGCTGAAATGCATAGTTACAGGAGAATAAAGCTATACTGAGCCATGCATTATGCATAAGTAGCTAGGCTAGTAAAGTTGAATGGAAATGGACTAAACGGCCTGTTCTCGCCTGTTATGTTATGTTATGTTATGTTATGTTATGTTATGTTATGTTATGTTATGTTATGTTATGTTATGTTATGTTATGTTATGTTATGTTATGTTATGTTATGTTATGTTATGTTATGTTATGTTATGTTAAATGTGTTCCTAAAGATTTTTTGTCTACCCATACACAAAAAACCAAAAACAAAATAATTTGCAGAGGATCAGGTGCTCAGATTTTGGTTAGAGGTAATATGTATTGCAGTCAAGAAATGGGGTTATAGAGGGACTCACACGTTTGATTTGATTTTGAAGGTAACTAATTTCATAAGTTTGTGATAAAACTATGAAAATGAATTGCCAAGCTGATTATTTCAAATTGTAAAAACCATTGAAATGATAACTAATAAACAGAGTTTGAAAAGTGAAGTGAGATGTTTTCAAATTGCTGCAAGACTTTAGGTAAGAAAGTTTTCCATTCAAATTAATTTATTCTGTAGAATTCAGATAGACCTTACATTATCATTTGTCAGATCTTTGGCCATCTATACTCTTGACATTTGAGAGGGTATGATCAAAAGAAGATACTTGTAAATAATATAAAATATGATGTGCAAAACATAAAATATTTTGTCAGCTAATATTTATGTTTAAGCAACTGGTGGTAATGCATTCAAAATGTTACTTGACAGGTTCCTAAACTGATCTCTTACGAATACCATGATTTTATATTCATATGATTAGCAAAAACTGTATGCAATTATGCTGTAAAATTGTGTCTTTGTATTATTTTGCATATCAACACATGCAGTACCTGTCAAAAGTTTGGACACACCCACATTTTTCTTACAATATATGTTGAATAAGGAACTAAGCAGTTTATTTTGCAAAAAAAAAAAAAAGATTTAATTCTTAAATCACTAACCATCATTTGTTTGGCAGTTGCACGGCTACCTAACTTTACAAAGACGTACTGCACTTGAGGTCTCCTTTTCATCAACCTTTTCACCCAATAAGTCCTAAAGCTGCTTGACCTTAATTCGGCTGTTGGAAAGTAGAGGGAGTTTATTTGTCTGTTTACTTTGCAAAATATGGTTTCTTTGAGTATTAAAAAATTTTGGGCACTATTCAAACAAGTAAATTATTCTCTTCACTCCTAAATGTTTACTTTTTATAAGATTCCATTTGAGATTATATATAAAAGTTGAGCCATTTAAATTTCTCTAAAAACAGAATGCTGTGACATCAGCAAAGTGTGTCCAAACTTTTGACAGGTACTGTAATCCTTTTGTTTCCCCCTTAGTGTACCACCTCAAGATATTCTGGGGCCCCATCTAGCCCCCCCACTAAATATTTTCAGCAGGTGCCACTGACTGTCATTAGGTATTCACTGCTGCTTACTGGGAGCTTCCCACAAGCTTTGCGGCTTTGGAAACGCTCTGACCCACTCCTTGGGGCAAAAGGCTTCTGCTCAGGTCGCTTTGATCCCATTTCTTCCACACCCAACACGTTGACTATGAGAACTCATGGTTCACTCGCCATCTAAGGTCTGTCTGCAGCGCTTGACATGCGCCGTCGATATGACATAATCAGTGTTATTATCTTCATCTGTGAGTGGTTTTTACATCATGGCACATCGGAGTGTATTGTTCATAATATTGATTCCAGTGACCTCATTCAAGTTTTTGCCATCGTTTTCAGTTGTCAGGAAGAAAATATCTTGACAGTCTTCCCTTTAATTTCCTCTGTGAAGCCATAACTTCACCTTCCACCAATTAGATTGTCTGCTGATTTTATCATGTCCAAGTCATGCATTTGTTGGTCAATTTACTCACAAGCTGAAGACTGAATGAATCACCATTCAGTTTGGTCAATTGCCATGAAAAGGGTCATTGACTGTCACTGCAGCTCGCAAAAGAAAGTGCTGTTTCGACCAGTTCTGAACATCAGTCCTGGGGACCCATTGTGTATGCTGGTCTTCATCCTAATCTCAACTGTAATCACAGGATTTAACGGCCATTCATTTTCCTTTATTGAAACCTTTTCATGCTTAAAGGGTTTACTTATCCCTTTTTTAGAACTGGCTAATTAAAGAAGATGGTGAATCAACAGGGTCCTAATAGTGCTGCTGAACATGAGTTCTTTACCTTTTACTCAATGCAGGTTCAGCTCATTATTTGTCAGGTCTTGTTAATTTGTTTCTTCAAAATGGTTATTGTTTTACTGACCATACAGAAATGTGCAGCGATGATTATTTACGTAACAAAATGAAGATAAATCAGAAACCAAGTACTATTCAAATATTTATTTCGTGAAATACTGGATCATATAGATGAAAATAAGTAGACAGAAAGCAATATATCGTAAAAACAAATTAACAATGTCTTTTTGAGAGAAAAAGTCAATAGCTAGTGTGGCCGCCATTTGCATTGATTACTGTATTTAATCTTTCAGGCATAGTTTTCTCATACTTTTTTATTTCCTCACTTGCTAAAACATTCCATATCTGAAACAATATATTAATGCTGAACAAAGTGTCACATTCAGGAAATAAAATAGGTTCTCTATAAAATAAACAAGTTTGTCCCTTCTGAAAGCTTTATTACATAACTACCCTGAAATGAAACAAGAACTGTGGAATTCTAACCAGAATTTGAGTAAATCGCACGTTTGCAAACTATCAGTCTGCGTAATGTTCATCACATGGTGTCCATTCAAAGTTGCCTCGACCTCAAGTGATAACTCTGTCTCAATTTTTATCTTTTCTGAGTGTCTGTTACTACACAACAGAGGCAACCATAAGCAGATATCGGGGGAAAAAATCTGAGTAAATATGCACTTTGATTGGTTTTAAATCTGGACACTGTGCGTTACCTTAGACTATCAGTATGAACTTCCTAAACTGAAACAGAAATTTATCAAAAGAACAACTATTAACCAGCAAACAACACATGAATATTTTCATCATAACATGCACATGACAGAAATTCCAGTGATTCAGTAAACTGCTTTTGTTACATAAATCACATGGACACGATACTATCTCCATTCAGCACTAGCATGTTGTTTCATGTATGGTTTGAGGTTCATCCCAAGGACATTCTTTTGATGTTACAACATATTTGCTCAATTGGATTAAGGTTTGGACTTTGAGCAGGACAAATTATAATTTATGTCACCAGATGTTTCTTGCAAAACTTAGTGTGTTTTGGGTCATTGTCATGTTGAAAATATACTGAGTACAAATGAAAATGCACCACTCGCGAAATCTGGAATAGCTCCACGGATTGATGTGTGAAGTATATTCGTATGATGCATTTGAGATAATTAATGATTTAAGAAGACATGTAAACATCATTCAATTTCATTCACGATAATGTTAATGCGCGAGAGAGGTTTAACTGGTGTAGGGGTCAAACAGGAAAGTCAATTACGGGTGTGACCGGCATTTGCATTGACGCATGCGGTGCATCGTCGTCGCATGGAGTTGATCAGTCTCTGGATAGTGTTCTGAGGGATAGCATTCCACTCCTGAACAAGGGCAACCTCAAGTTCGCCAGATGGACAACATCCGAGTCGACGTGAAAGACGTTGCCCAATTTCATCCCATAAGTGCTCGATAGGGGAGAGGTCAGGTGACAGAGCTGGCCACTGAAGCACGGGGATGTTCTGCTGTGCAAGGTACTGCATGGACACCCTTGCAGTGTGTGCCCTAGCGTTGTCCTGTTGGAACGTGTGGACATCGTTGTGTTGGTTGAAGAATGGCACATGTTGAAGAACATGGTTCTGCAGCACCTGGTCCCGGTAGTAGACGCCGTTCACCCTTCCTCTACAGATATGGAGAGGGGTTCCGTGACGGTAGCTTATTCCACCCCACACCATAACGCTGCCACCACCCCAACGGTCCGTTTGAACGACACAATCGCGTTATAACGTTCACCACGTCTCCGCCAAACACGTATACGGCCATCTGCGTTCCTTAAGTGAAATCGTGACTCGTCAGAAAAGATTACACCGTGCCATTGTCGTAGTGGCCAATTCTGGTGCCTGTTTGCCCACTGTAGACGCTGGTTTCAGTGACGATCCGTCAATATGGGGCCGAAATAAGGACGTCGCGCACACAGGCCTGCAGCTCGCAGACGGTTCCGTATGGTGTTGGGGTGAATGAATCCACGTCGTCCTTGGACTTGAGCAGCCGTTCTTGTCGCTGGTAGTGTTCGGTCTCGGACATGATCCCGTACGATCTGACGGTCCTGACGTGCCGTTGTCACATGTTGTTGACCCGGTCGAGGACGGTCTTGAGTGCTCCCTGTTTGCAGAAACCTTTGATGGAGTCTTGCGATCGTTGTGTATGCGCAGTGTAGTCGTCTGGCAATTTCCCCGGTGCTGGCGCCAATTTGAAGCATGCCTATGGCATGTTCCCATTCAGGGGCTGTAAGGTGGGTTTTCATTTGTACTTAGTATAAAATCCCTGACCAATCAGTCTCTTTCCAGATGGTAGTGCATGCCTCACAAGAATGCTGTGATTCTTCTTTTGATCCATGAATCTGTGGATTTTTATGAGATCACCAGCTCCTATCGAGCAGACTGGACCCCAAACCATAATATTACCTCCTCCAAGTTTTACTGAAGGGGTTCAACAGTCATTTTTGAAATGCTCTCCAACTCTGTGGCACGTTCTGCGTTTGGGTGAGAATTTCAAATTTTGATTCACTGGTCCATAGGACTTATTCCCAATCTATTTGTGTCCTATCCTTGAATTTCATAGCAAATTTAAGTCTTTTTTGCTCACTTGGTCCAATGAACCAAAGGGAGCTTATGGGATCAAATGTCGGCACCGGTGTCTGCATTAACTTTGATCTTCTTCTGCCAAACCACTGAAGTGATCAATTTGTAATTGGACAGGGACGTACATGCGGATATACAGATTAAAATTTGGATGAGGCATCAAAACTCAATATCGACCATGGTCGCCATTTGGCAGTATTTTAAATTGCACTATATCTTGCAAGAGAGCATTTGTAAGCAGCTAGAATTCTGAAACTTTGTACACACATACTTTTGATGACATAAAAATAAAACGTTTGGCTCCTAATTTGCTACAGTACCACTCCCTTGAGCAACACATGCAAGATCAATAGCCAACGGGTTAACTCTTCAGTATATAATGCTGGGTACAATGATGTGGCATCGGGGGCTTGATATTTCAGTGGAGCTGCACACTGAAAAGAGCACTGAGCTGGAAGATAAAAAATAACATGATGAAACATCAAAACATGATGCTGAATTATGCTTGAATTTTTTTCCTTCACAAATTACAAAATGTGCCTTGATCTTCCCAATGTTTGACCCAAGAATAAAAAACAATACCACTTGTGGGCTTACGTAACACTGACTGCGTTTAGGAGGTCTTTAGTATTCTGGTTTTGAGGCTTATCCCGGCTTTGAGCATAACCGGGATATGATGTTTACATGGAACACAGAGAAACCCGGTTATTCATATCCCTGTATACATGATAAATAGCAATAACCCGTTTTGTGATCACTGCATCCTATCTGCGCAGGAGTTTGTTGCATCTTTTATTTCTCTTGTTTACAACAGATTGAGCGGGAGGTGTGATTTAGAAGTAAGACAAAAATGAGGCCTCTATGGCTTCCAGCAGGCTTAGCGTTACTAAATACTCACGTCTCATAACAGCTATGGCTCATCCACTTCATTTTCAGCAATGGGAGGAGATTGCGACAAAATAATATTGAATACATCACAAACTTTAATAGGTATTTGCACAGAGATGTAAAAAAACTAGAGTGGTGACAAGAGTTCAAGTCCTGATTTTTCTGTGATGTTTTTCAATTAAATAAACCTGGAATATACCGGATTTTATGTAATGGATTTTCGCTTACATCGGACAAAATTTCCATTCAAATGCACTCGTGAATACCGGACAAGCTGGTTTGCACCATGCGCATAAGCAGTCGCAACAAAGCAACAAAATCAAGTTTGGCTTTCCTACGCTGTTATAAACTGACTGAATTTAACCGTTAAATTAACGCATTGTCTCCTTGTCATTTTTACTGCAAGTGGAGTCCTGCGCGCATTTTACAGTGGTTGACACTGAACATGCACTGAACTCTGGTAAACTTATTGTAAAATTACAGTAATAAAGCGGGTGCTTCCCATCCTTAAATGTGATTGGCTGAGCCGAGTTCCATGCCGGTTTAAAATCACTGTAAACCACTGCATTCTGAGGCAGACCGCAGTGCAAACTATCCCTACGCGTTAGGTTACGTTTGTTAACCTAAGACTTTTAGCTTGCTATTTCAGTGTTCGTGAAGTTTAGCCTTTTAACCCGTTAACCTGTTGGCTACCGAACTAACTATTGCATGACAGAGTTCAATATCATTTTAGCTTGCAAGCTACGTTGCTAACTAGCTCGCTATTTCAGTATTAGCGATTGTTGCGTGTTTATTTTATGGGCTATGTGTAGAGTAACCACATACATTGTAGTGAACGCTAGCTAGTTGGAAAGCTGGCTAGCAAACTAATGCACAATTCAACATTTTCTGGACACCGGCAAGTGTGGAGGACAAATGTCAATCTTGTTCCCTATTCTCGCTGTTGGTTGTAATGATATGGCCGAACGGCGCGAGTTGAGAACAAGGAAACTCGAAAACGAAACCGAAATGAACATAAAATTATTTAACGGGGCCTTCGGGAGACATTCCAAATAGCCTGCTTTCATAGTATATCTACATTTACAAGCCCAAATAGCCTGATGTGACATAATGACGCTAGATGGAAAAGCAATATTAGCGTCTGTGTTGCTTGCCAACCATTCTGTCCACTCTATCTTGCTTGGTGAAAGAACAAATTAGTTCTCAATTTTATTCTTGCATTATTACGAATAAAAGATTATTTTTCTTGTGTATTATTGAATGGGCTGTATGTAGGGTAACCATTTTATAAAAGCAATTAGCCCCTTGAAGCAGTTGGTAACTGTGATTTCATAACGGCGGAGGGGCACTAAGGCACTCCACTGTGCGTCGTGCCTCAGAACGCCCCTCCACCGTTATAAAATCACTGTAACCCACTGCTTCTAGGGGCTTATTCCTTTATTAACGTAACTGGCGAAAAGGTGCCAGTTAAATTACTTGTCAAAAAAGGCTTCAGTTTATTCGTTTATTAATAACAGTGTATTCGCGGAAACTGAAACTGGCGCGGTTTCATACTTTTTGAGACTTCTACATTGATCCCAGTTGGGGAAACACGCAGTCTCATCCTACTATACATTGTGTCAGGGCAAAGACGGACTAAATGAAGACAGCAAAACTTCAGAATGAAGTTGTTCCGATCTTAATACTCAAAGTACACATATAAATTCATATATGCAGAAAACTACTAGTTCCTTCCAGGTATAGACCTGAGTCAGACTCACCGGCACAGCTGAATGCAAACGGTTTTTCTTTGAACCGAGCAAAAACATAGTTAACAGAGCGATAATATAAAGGGTACAGCAATCGTAGCGCTTATTCTTTAGCTTTGCCAAATAATGGAGCATAAATATTGTTGATTTACAATTCCTTATTCTTGTCCTTTTCCAAGTATGAAAAAAAAAAAAAGAATGTGAAAAAAGTCCACCCAACCCAAAAAATAACATTAGTTGTCACCCACGTTTACTGTTTACATGTGCTTCATTGGACATTTATGTACATACACAATACAGCGGAGCTATTCTGCCTTGTGCGCTTTGGTCCAGCCAATGACGTTGATCACTCTAGGTCTTTTTTATATCTCTGTGGGTATTCGGCTGTCACTGCCACCACGGAGTCACTCTGGTGCCTGCGCACACGGTGGGCAGCCGTCAGAAACCGGGATGAAGCGTATACATGCTCCAGTATCCCGGCTTCTACTGGAGTACTCCAGGTGGCAAAACCGGGTTTCTTGAAACCGGGATAAGGGCATAACCCGGTTTCTGAATTTGGGATATGGCGTTTACATGCGCAAACACAAAAACGGGATACTTAAAAAACCCAATCTAAACCGGGATACTAAAGACCTTGTAAATGCAGTCACTGAAGCTTATACTGATACTGATACTTTAATGTCTTCACTTCTGGCGCTACTAATATCATCACGGAGTTATCATGCTGTCAACTGCCTTTTTTTTTTTTTCTTTTTGGAACGCACAGAGGCACTTAACTCCCGTTTTGCACCTCTATTGCCACTAGTTTACAGCGAACCAGTCTCTTTGACATGTTTGGAGTTTCTTAGAGTGCAATGATTGCATTTAACGTCTTCAGCATCATGTAAGGCCACAATGCCGCTATGAGCAATCTCAAAAAGCTCATTCTGTCATGCCATCGTGTTTAACACCGTGAAGGTGCTCAAAGTTCATGTCACCATATATACTGGAACAACTGACCACCAGAGGTAATTTTGCAGAATAATTTTGCCTCAAACCAGTTTAAAAAAATTATTTAGCATCAATAATCACGGAATGAGCCTCCATTCAGGCTATGCTAGAGTCAAAAATAACATTTTAGGCACCTTTTGAATTGTTTTTGAAAAAAAGATGTTTTCTCTGTTTTTGTTTATTACCCATATTTTAACCTCAATATACTTGTGGGAATGATCAAGTTAATTTATATCATCTGTTTTTTTTTTAAATCAATTTCCTCTTTTTAGGGCATGCATAGGTATTTCTGACATAATATGGCTTTAAAAGATATATAATCCATAAAAACATTTTCAGGGCAGCCATTAAAAATGAACACATTTTTTAAATGTTGGGATTGCAATTTGGTTGGTAAGATGAGATAAAAACAGCAGACACAGGGGGACCATTCCTCACAAACCGGCCCGTGGAGAAGGGCAGGGCCAAGAGATATTTTTACATGCAAATATTCTCTGTGCGGTGGAGCTACAATTAACTTCACTCTTGCACTTGTTTTAATATCATGAGTACTGTTTTTTCAATCACTCCGTCCATCCATACTCATTATTTGCTTCTTCCTTATTAGGGTTACGGGAGAGCTATACCTCATACACGCTCATACCTACGGGAATTTACTTGTCTCCATTTAGCCTGATGTGCATGTCTTTGGACTGTGGGCGGAAACCGGAGTACTCGAAGGAAAATCACGCAAACACGGGGAGCGCATGCAAACTCCCCACAGAATAGCCCCACCTGACTACCATTTTGTACATAGTTTAAGTGGGCCACATCTTTTCATAAAAGATGTTAGCTGTACCCCCTCCTCGCAAGTGGTCACTTGTCCAGGGAGGCTTGTTTGATGTGCCATTAATGTGACATCTGCACATTATATGAAATTATATTCCTGATTCATCCATCTGGATTCTGGCACCAAAGGGCCTCCATTTTCTGGGTGGGTATTGTGTATTGGTTGTGATTCAGATCAATTGATGCTCATCCCTCCCTCATTAAAGCTGCAGTTGGTGACTTCGAGGAGAGAGAGGACTTCGCACAAAAATGAGGAAAAAAAAAAAAAGCAACTTTCAGATCCCTCCCCCTCCCTCTCCTCTGCACTCCTCAGACCCTCCCCTGCCGTGCACACGAAGGCACGCGAGCTTTTATGCATGCAACTGCGGAGAGATTTTGCACGTTCTCATTATGAAAGCGACCGAGTTGCCAAGGCTAGATGTTACTGTTGCGAACAGTCAACACTGCTGGCCAACAAACAGGTGCGTTGTAGACCTGAAAATTCCGGGACTAATATCCCTCCTTTTATTGAAAACAAGTGTTTGCCACTAACATGGCAATATCCCCCGCCACCTCAATTCAATGTGTGCCTACGGACGGACTGACGGAGCCCAAAGCTATATCCCCCGCTTTGCGCTAATTGCGCGGCGAGGGATGATAATTAGTCCTGGCAAATTTTAGATGGTTTTCCATCATTCACACGTTTTCCAATTCAAGAATAATCAAGTGGCAGTTGAAGACACGGCTTCTCTCCCCCGCGCGATCTAAAAGCGACAAAATAATAGGCTACGCTCAGTAACGAAAAATCATTTGATTATAATTAGGTCTATGCACCATCACTCGGCGATGGCATTTCAGAACTCTTCCGCGAATGAAGGTAATTTTGCCGACAAGTACATACACCTGTTTTGGCAGCACGGTCGCTCAATTCTTTGTAAAAAAAAATTGACAGCTGTCCGATTGGAAAATGTAAACAGATGAAACCACTTACTAGTCGCCGAGTGCAGGTCTGCCAACAAACGAGCAGAAATAAATCATGTCGACTTGAAAAGTAATCTACAGCAGTATTTATTCATTAAAAACCCAGTACACGCCTATTTCAGTAAGTTACCCCTTTCTTGAGTCCAGAAAGTGTTGTGAATCCAGCTGAATGGCCAGTAAATCATGTAGCCTATGTCAGCATTTAGCTGTGAGAGCACAGAAATGTTACACATATTTATAAGGACAACAATACAACTGATAAGACTGCCAGGTCACTTCATAAAGAGATTTTCTTCTGCCTTCTAATGAAACAACGCCACGAACGTTAGCCCTAGCATCTGAAACAAGCTAACGTTCGCTCGACTGCAACATCACAGTAACATCACATGCACTGTGTACTGTAACAATTTCAAGATTCTGGCTATTCGAACAACGACTGTGCTTGTAAGCGATGTTCACTCACTTTGCAGAGCGAAAATGAATTGATGCTGGTTAGGGCTGTCGTTAGTTTGGTGATCATGTCAGCGACGCCAACTTGCTTATTTGCAGAGCAAAAATGAACCAACAAATAAAGCAGGGGTTTACCTGTCAAGGAGAAAAGTCACAAACTCTGCATCTGTTTTTAATCCTTCCAGATCACAGAGTTCCTTCTACTTCTAAAAAGCCACTCCAATGTTCACTCTGGTTTAATCCTGGGTTTTGTTAAATTCTTTCTTTTGTGTTTTTGTTTTCTTCTGCCTTCCTTTTTTTCTAGTCTTAGCCATGTGTGCTGTTGCCGGTAACTGAGGTATCGGTATCTTTTTCCTCGCTGATGGCTCTAAGCTCCTGAACCCACTCTGGGAGATTTGAACTTGACTGAGCACTGGCGTGAACAGAGGAGGAAGGGGAAGGGGGCTGTCTGCAGCACATACATGAGCACTGTTTGATGGCTGTCAGACACCATCCTGGCTCTAATTGGTTCTTTTTTTGGTCGGTCCGAACGATTCTTTTAAATTGCAGTAGGAGCATTAGGTGTGTTTAAAGGTGCCTTTTTTTATTACAGAGTACGAGTTTTATGTAATACTGTCGGTACACAGTGACAGTTTTAGCAAAAATGACAAAAAGTTACTTTTCTAAAACTTACCAACTGCAGCTTTAAGTCACTTTGAAATGTTTGTAAATGTCATTAGTCAAAATAATTTATCTAAGCTCATTATTTTAATCATCTTAGCTGATGATTTTAATTGACGCCCATGTCTCATTTTGGGTGCTGTAGCATATCCCAGGGGCTAATTCCTTTCGCTTGTGATTCATTAAGCATCAACTGAACTCTCTGCATGTTTTTTTACCTGAGTGCTTGGCAGCCAACACTCTTATTTTCTGCCAGATTTAGTCAAAAATGGATATTGTGCAACCTGAAGTGAATTAAGTTATTTTGGCAAGTAATTGATTTGTCTTGATGTAAAAATCTGAGAGCATTTGTCAAAAGGAATTTCAGAATGGTGAATCTCTTAAGGCAACTAGGATTGTGGCAAGCTGATGTCCATAGAATTTGTGGTATGAAATATTCTATACCTTAAATAAAGCATAGAATTACTTAGTTCTTGGAGCCTTTTGTCAATCCCAATTTGTCTTATACCTACACTTGCGTAGATAGATTGGGTGTCATTATATACACCAGAAAATAGTGACTTCAAGACAAAGTCTTTGGCACCAATATTCCACAACAGCGGTAAACATGTCCAAAAAAAAAAAAAAATACCGGCAAGGGATCAAATCCATATATATACCTTCCCTCCTTCTCAGTCTCAGATCAATATAATAAATCGATGAAATTATGATTAGCTGTCCTCTGTCCTGATCACAGATGTGATAAATTCATGAAATTCAATTCCCTTCCCCAAAGTCTGTTCAGCAATATTGTAAAATAAATGCACTAAATGACTCCCTTTACGTTGTATATCGACATTTGGGATGAGTGTCTCCAGTGGGTCACTTTTATGATGAGTTGGTTCTTGCAGCAGTAAAACTAGATTTGATGCTTCAGTCTGCAAAAAAAAAAAAAAAAAAAGCATTTGAATTGTATAGTGCTGACCACAGTGTATCATGACTTTATGCAACATATAACTTGCTGCGAAAAGTTTAACGCTTGCCGGATTACTTAAATGTGTATTTTTCCAGTGACCGTGGTCTATGGCTTTGCTCGTGATCATTTTTACATCTGAGTGACGGTTCCCATTTTCCCTTTTGCCATTTACTAACTGAGCAACTCAAGCCTCTGAAAAGGAGACCTGTCAGATCTGCTGGTATTGTTGGTCTGTGTTTGGTTGTTGTTTATTTTGTTACTTTTTGCTTTGTAATCCATTTGAAATCTATTATTTGTGAACAGTTCTGACAAGACCACTTTGTCAAGCTAGTTTACTTAAGGCTTACAAGCATACACTGAATTTTGCGACATGGCTCTGTTTGGGGAGATTACTGCCAGTCTGACTAACGCCGCCACCCCCTCCCCCCCCCCGATCTATAGAGCCTACAGCAATAATGAAAACAAAGATTGTTATAGATCGGTGAAACTCAGTTATGAGAAATAGGCAGCGTCTTTCAATGGCGAGCCTAAAAAAAGACTACGGATTTGATAATCACCCAATCGTCTGATGGGGCGAAGCGAGCAGGGGACTGACGAGCTGAAACAGCTTGACATCATGCCTTTCAGAATCAGCTCTGGGCTTCATATAAGTATTGTTACTTTATGCAGTCAATGCAGTCATTCAATACAAGTTTTACATTTTTTAATCATTAAAGCTTTCTTATCAATTTGCACTGAAGCAGCACAGACTAAGGATTTGATCCTGTGACCCGCATCCAGTTTACTTTGCTGTGACCCTATTCGATTATACTGTCGCTTGTCCCCCGAGGCAGCAGTGTAATTACCCAGCTCCAGTATACACAGACATTTTGTACCCGACTTAATGTGCTGAAGCTCATAAGTTATCCTCAGCTGTGCTTTCTGGAAGATGTCTTGCATGTTTTAAATTAAGGGGGAAAATGCACCAAAGAAAGTGTAATGAATATTCAGGAATTGGATCTAACTGTGCTGCTTGGTAAGGTGCCATATGGTGCAGCTTAGTAAAAAAATACTGAAAATTAAGCAATAAGTCAGGAGATGGTTTCAGCTGCCACCTTCATCTAATTCATCCTCCTGTATGGTGTATGGAGGCATTCTGCTGTTACCACGCCTGGCCAATGACATGGGGTGCATTGCAGTTCTCCTAAACAGGTGGCCTTTATCCTCTCTTCACCACTTTTTTTTTTTACCTTGATAGAAAACATCACATGGGTCAAGGGAAAGCTGCTGGGAGATATTGAAGTTATCCTGATTCTTGTTTGAGAGAAGTCAGTTCTGCTTTCCTCCAATGTGACATGACCTTAATGGAAATTAATGGCATGACTCATCCAACAGGAAAACTATGACAAATGACGTATTTGGTTACTACAACTGTGAAGGATTGTGGTCCATAATTTGTGATTCTTTTCTTCCAAGGTTAGTCCTGTGTTTTCTCACTGGAAGGAAGCAAAAAAAGGGGGGGGCTAATTGCCTATCTTGCTTCATGAAATTGACAAAAAATTGCTGTTTTTCTGACACTTTTAGTCATGTTTTCCGGCCGAACGGTCCCTGGTTTATGTCCGTTCTCAAGGAAGTGCTCTTGGCCATTGCAGAATATGGATGCACCTAGAGATGTGAACAGATGTGGAAAATCTGTAATCTGTGAGTAAAAAAATCTTCTCCGGTATAGTGTGCCCCGTCACCTGTATTTGGGAATCAGCTCAATTCTTCAGCCAGCAGGTAAACATCAAGTTACCAGGCTTAATTAAGTGGTGGAGCTGAAAATACGGCAAGAGTCACCCTTACTGGGCCCAGCCCTGGATTAGAACCTTTTAATGCTAGCCTTGGCAGCCCCATATTCAGCGGAGTCCATTGCAAACCCCAACTGTGCCTAGCAATCCCACTAGGAAGTGCTGAAAATGGAGTGATTCATTCCACTGGTTCCAGTAAAATGCTGGACACAGGTCAAACAGGTTCAGAGTGAGAATGAGTTCAGGCACGAGCAGTAACATGCATTTTATGATATTAAAAAATGCACGTCATTTAGTATAATGAATTTTAATCAGACTGTGCTAGAAGCTATTCCTTGCTAGAGCCACTCTTTCTTCTCACTTACTTCCTCTCGTGGGAAGATAGTAATTCAACTTAAGAAACAATGTTTAACTTTTGTGCAACTTTTATTGCAAAATGTGTACACAATGCTTTTTCCCCGACATAAAGGGATACATCAGTGTTTTTACTTCCTCGACATTAATAATAATAATAATATATTTTATTTATAACGCACTTTACATTTGTAAAACAAATCTCAAAGTGCACAAAAAGCAACAAACAAGGTAACTGACAAGTAACTGATAAATCAATAATAAAGAAAAAATAAAATCCAGGAAATAGCAAAAGTAAAAACCAAACATGGAGGTAAAATTAAGCTGTAAAAGCTTTACTAAAAAGGAAGGTTTTCAGTCCTTTTTTAAAAGCATCCACCATCTGTGGAGCCCTAAGATGGTCAGGAAGGGCGTTCCACAGACGGGGAGCAGTAGTCTCAAAGGCTCTGTCGCCCATGGTTTTAAGCAGAGTCCTGGGCGGGCGCAGACGGTGCATTTGGCCTGACCGGGTTCTGTCTGAGGTATGTGGGGTGAGGAGTTCAGTGAGATAAGTGGGGGCTGCACCATGCACACAGTGGTGGGTGTGGAGGAGGATTTTGTATTGAATGCGGAGGTGGATGGGGAGCCAGTGCAGAGAGTGGAGGATGGGGGTGATGTGCTCAAGTTTGCGCACCCTCATCAGGACCCTGGCAGCGCTGTTCTGAACATTTACCAACACAGGCTCAGGGATGGAGCCAGGGGGTGGTAAGAGGTGGCCAGGGGTGGCCAAGGCCACCATAAATTAAACTTTGGCCACCCCCCTCCCCCTTCCGACCCCCCCCACCACCGTTCTGCCGGCAACTTTTTCAGTGCGCAAGTGTTCCCAAGAGGAATTCAACAGCGCACCTCAAACAAGTAGTTCTTGTTTACATCACCACTACAGATGGAGGTGGTAATACACTCAACTTGACTTATATGACCAATACAATTACAGAAGAAGAAGGAGTAGTAGTTGTGGTTCATGCGCTCTACGCATAAAACATCCTTGGTTCTACGAGTGAAGGTGCCAATCATAGATGTATATATAGAACACTAGATTGCTGATGGGCTTTGCTCAAGCAACGATACTGAACAACAACAACAAAAAAATAAAAATGTAAATGAGCTAGTCAGTTAAAGGGACATTGTATAACATTTACACTTGCTTATTGGCCAAAATGTAAGTCTGCATGTGTATATATATGTCATCATTGGTGTATTATGACCTCCGCTAATAATCTGACATACTCTTGTAAACAAAGAATTTTAGATTTGTTGGTACATTGGACGGGTAAGCAGGTAGGGGCGCACCATGACGGTCTGCCATCTTGAAACTACAGCAGCAGGCAAGGGACAAATGGCACCAAACGCAGAGAAAATCCGCGTTTGCCTGGCTAGCCAGTGCAGAGTGATTGAAACCCCAGAGATCAGCAAGAGAGGCTACCGTGGAACGTTTGAAAATCTGCACTACTGCTGCATAATGCAGGACCACGCATATGCAGCAGCAGCACAGGAGACGAAATCCTCATCGCCAAGAAAGCGAAAAAGAGAGTTAAAAAGGCAGTGTGACGGGCGCATACAAAAAATGAGGGTCAACATTGGGCTAGCCTTCCGCAGGTGGAAGGAGCTAATGAAAACGAAAGATTTTCAAAGGGCTGCTGAAGTTGCCGGCTTTCTGATCGCCAAGTAAGTCAACTTCAAATTCGGCTACGCGAACACCAAGGGGACCTTGTCTCTAAGCGCGTTCTCGTAATCAGTGAGGCAGCTGTGGTTCTTTGCCTGTAGCACTGGTCAGGAAATTCCGTGCTGTCGGCTTACGTTATTACCAAGTCAGCAGGTGTAATGATACCAATCATTATTGTATTTGATGAATGGCTTTGTTATGCAGCGACTCGACTGCTTCACCTGTCTTTTATGTAACATTACAGAATAAACTGTAAGGTAGCAAAGGCTGTTGTTGGTTAACTTAGGTTGGATAATGTACTTGTATTCGGTAACTATTGAAGGTTACATCCTATAAGCGTGCATAAGTGTAGCTAACACTTGCTTTGCTTTTTCGTATTAAATTGTTCAAGATGCACCTAAGCTGAGTTGTTTATTTCCATGACTTTGAATATCTTACACCGATTCACAGTACTGCGTTTTGCTGCTTCATGTATTATATGCTGGCAAAGTAGCATTGACTACATGCATAATATGTGCACTTCCAGCATGGTACAAACTCAGCCCAAATAACTTCACAGCTAATCATTTATTTAACATTGCATGCTCATTCTTTATTATTAAAACAATAGCAGATGTGCATACTTGATGTTGTGACTTTTCGGTGTTATTTTGGTATTACTGTGCAGAGCGACATTTTGTCTTCCTAAACATGTACTTTATGGAGGATGGAAAGCAGCACACTTCTAATGGGAAGATAGAAATGTGACTCGGTGTGGTTTCCACACTTCATTAGACCCTGGTAGAGCATATTTGCCGTCAACCGAATTGTTAATATTGAATCATATGGCATATACCAACGTTGATATAAGGAAGCGCTAGTTAACTCTGGCTACTCCTTTACAAAGCGTCATCTTTGTCCCTGTCCCGTTGAAACACTGCTCTCCAAAATGGTCACTGCACTGCACGGATCAAGGGGATAGAGAAAAGTTTTTCTCCTGATTTTTGACAGCCAAGCCTTCCTCCCCTCCTTGTGTTTTGGAACTCTGTATAAACAGACAAAGCGACTTCTCCACTGTTTTAAATGTTATGCAGGTAAGAAGTATTGTCGTTGAATATCAATCACAAGTAGCTAGCTTGTTAGCCACCTTGTTAATTTAATAAACTGCTAAGTCAATGCAGTCCCCGCGACAGTAAGGGTACCAGGGTAGCTCGCTGGTGATCATTATCAATGGCTAGCGTGTGTTATTAGTCAGCGGTCTATTGAAGTCAGTGGGACAGCTAATTAGCTAGCTAGCACGAGAAAGCTATTTTTTTCTATTTAAATTACAAATTTGCGTGTCAATGTTAACTTATGCATGAGACATTTTATTACAGCCTTTCAAATGAATATTGCTGCAAAAGGCAGGAGAATACAACTGTGTAGGTTTGTTTGATAAAAGTGCCTTGTGTAATATTCTTGTGTTGTAAATTGTAATTGTTTTGTGAGATTTATCACCATTGGAAAACACAAATTTCACAACTCGTCGGCCTGCTGATAAAACCTTGCATCTCCAAGTTTGATAAGAAACAAAAACTCGTATAACCTTGAAAATAAAAAACATTGTAAAATACAAAATTTTATTTCTTGGATACATTCTTTGAAGAGAAATTGTCATCCTACCTGAACACAGCGGAACTGCATTCTTACATGCAAAATTAAACATTTTTTATGCTCTCCTCTAAAGGCAGATACAAGGTTTTATTAGCAGGCCGACAAACTGTTTCAGATCTTTTTTAAATCAGTTTAGCTCATTATGCGGGTCTTCATGATGTAATTCTACATGGCAGTCACTGCCTGTATAGCTAAGTAAATGAGTGATCAAGAAACACTACTAGATCCACAGCAATTTGCCACATCGGAAACAAGTGGTGCCGGGCAGAACAAACCCCGCCCCTCACACATGTTGAACTTTGACCTACTTTTCCTAAATTCAATAGGCATCTATTTTGGGTCAGTGGCAATCCCTAAACCCAATTTGGGGTGAATTTGGCCATTAGTTTTGCTGCTTATGTGTTAAGAAACAAACAAACAAGCTGAACCAAAAACAATACCCTCTCCCTCCCCCTTCGGAGATAAGATATCAGTTTCAGTGCCACCCCTATGTGGGCAATGGTCTCAGTCTGGCCACCCCGATGAAAATTGTCTGGCTTCGCCACTGCAGGTATTTTTGAAACGGCCTTAACGAAAGACAAAGCGCCTGGTTGTAAATTGTGGCTCTCGTGTCAAGGAAGGGAAGTGACCTTTTCCAGTTTTTATGGGAAAGAACAATGAGCAAGGATGGAAACTGAGCTGTGCTCTCAGAAACAGGATGCCCTCTGCCCCCCCCCCCCACCCAAATACCTCCTGCTGCCACATTGCATGCTGTCTCAGTTTGATAAACAAATGTGGGGCCCCCCACTGTCTCCTCTCTTCCTCAATTCCCTCCACGTTTCAAAGTCTTCCTGTTTTTGGAGGCCACACTTCAGTCCAGCTTTCTTCAATTTCAAAATTTCATTAAATTAAAAATGCAGTCAGAGGGAATGAGCACAGATTGCCTGCACACTTACCAGACAATCCACCTCACAGCATGTCTCGAAGGTTCGATATAAGTCTATATCCATGTGCACAGACATTATTGGAGCTTTACAAAGTGCTAAATCACATCAGACTGCAACCACGCATCATTGCTGAACCCACACAATGTTCCTGAAATATTGACTCCCTTGATAAATCTGCACAAAACGTATTGCAAACTAAAAAAAAAGAACTCCATTATCTTCAATTCCAACACTGCTCCAGTTATGATGGATGGTTGCACTGTCCAATAATGTTTTTATTATTACAGTTCAAGCATGCTACATGAACAGCTATTTCATCCTAACATAAGGTCGAATGAAATGATGAAACTGAAATGATTACCCAGTTGTCTGCACAAATTTACTTGTATGATGGTTTTTCACCACTCCTAAATATCTTCCATTTTTGCATGTTTTTAATGGAAAAAAAACTGTTTCAAATCTTCAGACAAATTTAATATAAGGTGTGTAACATGAGACAAAAAAGGCCCTTTTTGAAGTGGCATAAAATAAGGTACAATTCTTGCATTTGGCTTTACTGCTGTTCCTTTCTTGTTTATTTGCGTGGTTTCATGGTTTTGATGAAGAATTTATGTTGGCTGACCTTCCTCATCTCTGACAAAAACACATTCAGAATTCCTTGTTTTGTTGTGGCTGCAATCTCTATCGCCAAAGTCTGGGCACATGCCATATACATAGTAGCAAGTCAGTTGTGGGGGGTGTTGATTTTAGCTGGCTGTGTCAAACTCTGTTTAGCTAGAGGACAATCCAAGATAAAGTACCAGGAAGGGCCAATGAAGTTCAGGATGTGGCACATACAAATTTGGCTATTTTTGATGCGCTGATTCAAGAGTTTCACCGCTTAAAGCTTGCACTTATCAATTGTGCCAGAGATGTACTCTGTTGTCCAGTCAAGTCAATTTATTTATATAGCACATTTAAAAAACAACAGGAGTTGACCCAAAGTGCTTTACAAAAGAGGCAAGGAGAGTAAAAACATTAGGGTGAAACATAGCTTAGCTTAGCTTAATATAGCTCAGAGCTAAGGCATCACAGAGGTCTAAAACAAGAAATAAAAACATACAAGAGCAAATAATAATAAAAGCAGGAACAAAATTTAGAAAAGGCAAGTCCTAAAAGGACAAGCACTAAAAACCGTAGAAGAAGTAATAAATAAATAAAATAATCAAGGAGGGGGCCTCAGGCTGAGTTAAACGCACACAAGACAAAATGGGTCTTAAGACAAGATTTAAAACTAGAAATGGTGGGACATGACTTGATACGTGGGGGGAGAGAATTCCAGAGTTTGGGAGCAACTACTGAGAAAGCCCGGTCCCCTCTGGTCTTGAGGTGGGTGCGAGGGACTGCAAGAAGGTTCTGCAAGGATGACCAAAGAGATGTAGGAGCAGAATTTTTTTTGTTTTGTTATTTTACTCTTCATATCATGCATTCTAGTGAATTTTCAGAGTTAAAATTGTTACCACATTACTCAGTGACACCACATTTTTTGCACTTATTTTGTGTTCAAATAAAAAAAATAATAATAATAAAATAAGGCCGTCATTGGAGCGTAGGAGAAAAAACTGGATGGGGACAGCGAAAAACAAACATACTGAGCCTTAAAACACATAACACCATGTTGTTTGAGATGTTAATCCACAATCCCAAAACACAAAGTGCTTTGCAAGCATGAAGTGCACAAAGTCTGGCGACAGAATTTGAATGACCATGTAGCAGAACGGCTACCACAACCTCTTCATATGGTACATCAAATAATTCCGTTTTTTAAATATGGCTCGTTATAATGTCCGCTCACCTGGAATTTTCGCAGCGCTTCCTGCAGAAAAAGACGTTCACGGGGTAGCTTCCTGTCTTAAAAATCTTCGCCGGTGAAACAACGTGATTGGGTTTGTTCAGTGGTTCTGCTGTGACAACGCAGGTGATTGGCTATCTCAACTTCACTTCGCACACAACGTGCTTGTTTGGTTGGAGTCAGTCCTGTTGCTACGTCTCCTCTTGCCTGGTTTGCGGCGCGTAGCCGCCTGAGCTACACAAGGGGGGCGGGCGTATGATAGTTTTGCGAAGGGTTTAAAGCCGCGCAGCGGGTGGGGTGATGAGAGGGTGTCTTGTTCAGTTGAATAGCTGAATATTATTTGGCAGCAAACGGTTGTACCCCAAAGCTGCGAATTGAAACTACCGGGGTGTATTTCAATACCCATGTAAAGGTATTCCGTCGATTCCTTGCAAAGACGACAAACCGCACAACGAGAACAAGAGTTCGTTATTTGCAAGTGCACTGCTACGAGCAAAAGCATTTAGCCATATTGTATGTACTTTCCCTAGAGCTGATCATGAACGAAAGCAAAATCGTTGAAGTGCCAATTCAATGAAAGTGTACGACAAAGATTGCAAACCACACATATAAAACCAGAACAAGGTCGTCAGTGGGGCTGGTGCGTATGAATTCTGAACATTAGATAAACACCATATTGTCTGCATTTCCCCTGAAGGTGATAATGAACGACAGCAAAATCGTCGGTGTTTGTTCATATTAAGGTTCACAGTAAAGACACAACAGAACACACAAAGACAACCAGTTTGTTAATGTTACTCCATTGTTAATATCCTACGGACTCAAAACGGTGACGGACTTTGCAGTGCTGTGTGTGCCAACCAATCACAGCCTCCCCGTACGCGGCAGCTTTGGATTTTGGAGAGGTGCGCGGCAACGAGGGTGTGGAGCGCTCCCCGAGAGCGACGAATTGGCCGATTCGTCACATTTTTGCAACGCGCCGCAGAAGTATAAACCAGGCTTGAGTGACGGCGAACTAACGTTACATGTGGTATCTCCGGTCGCGACCCGTTTTTTTTTTTTTTTTTTTCTTGGAGGGGGGAATTTTTTTTTATTTTTTATATTTTTATTAAATTCTCTTAAACTTCTTGGGCGGGCGTCTGTTTACTTGGGTGGCCCGCCCAAGTATTAACATGGTGTGGGAAACATTGGGTAAGATTTTAAAATCACTCTAAAACTGGAGTTATGTGATCTTTTTTCCTGGTACCTAATTTTCCTGGTTTTCCTGGTTAAGAATCTCGCAGTTGCATTTTGAATTAGTTGTAGTCTGGCTATGTTGGACTGACTAATACCAGCATAACGTGAGTTACAATAGTCAAGTGGGGAGGAAATAAAGGCATGGATCAGTGTTTACAGATTATTCTGAGAGAGTAGGGGCTTAAGTTTATCTATTTAGCGCAGTTGACAAAAACTGCCTTTGACCACATTACCGATTTGTTTATTAAAATTCAGAGAGCTATCTAATATGACGCCAAGATTTCTGACCACACTATGTAGATTAGCAGACAGGGAACTAAGAGCATTATAGGTTAGCAACAGCACTTTGGAGAACCAAATAAAATAATTTCGGTCTTGCTGTCATTGAGCTGGAGGAAATTGCTAGCCATCCAGGATTTAATTTTGTCTAGGCAGCTAAGTACCTTAGTCAGGGCACAGGAGCTGCTTGGTGCGACAGGAAGATACAGCTGTGTGTCATCCGCATAGCAGTGATATTGAATGTTGTACTCATTTAGAGCCTAGAGGTAGCATCTGCAAAGAGAATAATATCGGGCCTAAGATAGAGCCTTGAGGGACACCACAGGTAATAGGGGCAGTGTAGGACAAGTGGTTACCCAACTCAGCAAAGAAAGTTCTGTCTTTCAAATAGGAGGAGAACCAGTCTAGAGCTTTGCCTCGCAAACCAACCTCATCTTTCCAGGGTTTTAGCAAGATGTTATGATCGATTGTAGTAAATGCTGTACTGAGATCTAAAAGTGACAGAATGGCACAAGAGCCAGAGTCAACACAGAGAAGGACGTCATTGTGGACTTTTAACAGTGCCGATTCTGTACTGTGCAAGGCTCGAAAACCTGACTTGAATTTATCTAAAATGTTCAATCTAGTCAAGTAGGATGAGAGCTGTTGAAAAACCACTTTTTCTAAAACTTTGGATATGAAAGGCAATTTCGAGATTAGCCTGTAATTTTTCAGATCAGAGGGATCCAGGTTAGGCTTCTTTAACAGATGTTGAACAATAGCGTGCTTAAAGCCAGAGGGGACAACACCAGTAAATAAGGAGCCATTCACTATGACAAGAATAAGAGGGCAATTGTGGGTAAAAACATCTTCGAAAAGGCGGGAAGGAATAACATCGGGGGAACAGTTGGAAGGTGAGAGACCACCTCGGACAACTGGGAAGGACACAGGTGAGAACTGATGATGAAAAAGCGTGTCAAAGTGTGTGACTCAAGAAGGGCAGAGTTTGAAGGTGTGATGTTGGCTCTGCTTATCTCATTGATGAAGTAGTTTAGAAAATCCTCACAGATTTCAGGGGAGAAGATGGTGGATACAGCAGTTGTGTTTAGGACGGACTTGATAGTTTTAAACAGAACTCTAGGTCTGTGGGCCTGTTTGTTGATTAAATCAGCATAATAGTCAGCTTTGACCTTTTATACAGAGGTTTGGTAGAGCCTAAGTTGGTCTAGGAAAGTGTCAGGAGATCTGAAGTTTATCTTTTTTCTATTTACTCTCAGCCCCTCTGCAGGCACGTCGAAAAGCACGGGTGGAGTCATTTAGCCAAGGGGACGCAGTGGTGGCCTTGACCCCCTTTACTCTTAAAGGGGCCGCATGGTTTTGAGTGTCTATGCAAGATGAAGTAAAAAGCGAAACTAGCTCCTATGTGTCAGAGCAGGTGAATAAAGCTTCAGAGATATGAGAGAGGTGAGAGCTCCTAAACGTATTGGAGAAATTAGCGGCTGTGGTAGAGTTTATGGATCTTGTGAGGGAGTGTGGTTGGAGGGGGTGGGGGGAGGGCTAATCCAAGAAGACTCAAACACAATCAACAGGTGATCAGACACAGTGATGTTGGAGATCATCATATTTAGCAATATGAAGGCCAGAGGATAAGACGAGATCAAGTATGTGACCTGTTATGGCCCCAATTTGTTATTACATTTATAACACAACAGCAACAGCAGCAGCAAGGGATGACAGACACAGTTTTAAAAACTCAAACACATTTAATTATCAAAGACAAACACCATAACAACTAACTAACCTAAAGACCAAGATTGAATTATGTACAAAACATAAATATTTACAATCCCTTTTCGTGGGGGTGGCTTGGTGATGTCCTGGATGATGAAAATGCTCAAACACAGGCAAAGAAATCCACAAAAGAAACGTCACAGGTCTTGAACAGAATGGCAGGTCTGGTCATCTTCTTGAAATTTCTCCTACTACTCTACTGTCTCAATTCTTTTCCTTATCTACTCTTTTGCAGACCCCACCCACATTTAGACCTCTTTTTTTTACTTTTCGGGGACTTGCCCCAGACATGTCCAGGACATGTCTAAACATAGCTCCAGTCTGAGCTGAATAAAAAAAAAGGTAAATACTGCCATCCAGTGGCCTATATTCACATTACAGACCCTTGTGATTGGTTGGGCCTGAGACTGCTTAACTTTGGTTGAAGGAGTCATGGAGACTTAAAGCCCCACTAGGTAGGAATTTCACCTTAAAATATCAGTTTCAAAGTCTATCTATTGGTGGGCTGGATTATTACAGTGGGAATGGCATCTCTCCCATTACCACTGAGGGACCTGGTTGCCTGCAACTGGGACTATGTGACTTTCGACCGCGGGTCCCGCACTCTTGCAAGGCGTACGTTCTGCTTACGGCACACAGGCAGCTAGGCTAGCCCGCTAGCCCGGTATCGTGTCTCGAAAGATGGCTGAGGCAAAGAAGCAAAAAAAGACTGTGTCGGTGGAAAAAAAAGGGAGAGTGACCGTGCACAGCACAAAACCGGAGTTAATATTGGACCGGTTTTGCCACAGTGGAGAGAGCTCATGGCAAAAGAGGGCTGCAAATCGGACACCGAGTGTTTCTGAATGAGAGGTGAGTTATATGCTCGTGTTCATGCATTGTATTTATCACATGTTGTTTTTGTGGCTGTGAAATCGTGTGTAGTCGCAGTCACCATTTGGGTTATCAAAATGTAACCGATTGTAAGCCCATTCAAATAATGTAAACAAGGCTAGCCAAGGTAGGAGTGTTTTTTATAGCAAACATTATGCTTCACGGTGAGAAAAGTTGATGACTTACTAGCAAATATTGTTTGAAAGCAAAGACAGGCCATATCAGCTTTGTAGGCTGGCATTGTGCCGTCATTATATTGATTTTGTCCCGTTCTGAGGTTACAATAGCTACTACATCTGCTGACGTTACTCTTAGGAGCGGTGCTTGCGCATAATTTGTTGTAGAGCAGTAGTTTTAATCCAACACTGTTGAATGCTTCTATGTAAACAATCATAACTAATAACTTTATTGATTCCAGCTCCATTCTCAGGGTGTAAAAAAAATGCACGTTCTAACGAGGGACGTCAGTCGGCAAAAGCGCTCTGTGTGTTTTACGACAGCGGTATTGCACTTATACTTGCTCTAGTGGCCTTTACTGGCCGCTAGAGCGCACAAAACTGGGATTCTTACCTGGTGGGGCATGCCAGTTGAGGAATTCCAATTACATTTCCAAACTTTGCCATTAGTGGAGCGATTATTTGCTAAATGATCCTTGCCTGTTGTTGAGTAATGCACTGGAGGCTAAAGGAGGTAAATTCTTCGTCTCGGAATGTACACTTCCAAGCAACACAACAGTGTGCGTGTACGTATAGTTGTGAGATATACAGCTAGGGTATTCGCTTTGCATGAACATATACAATTGTGTCTCCTGAAAAAGAAATACATAAACAGTTCATAAAAATAGTAACTCACTTGAGTTGCCTGTAGCATGAACTTGCAAAGGGAGAACAGCGTGCTAAAACTGGAAGTGTGTACTAGGATGCAAATAATCGAGCACCACCCCACGTGGCTGCCCCTGGAAAATTGCTGGAAAATTACTTCTGGACCTCAACTAAAAGCCCTCGCTCTTTGCTTCGCTTTTCACTTTTATTTTTTTCATATAAATGGAGCTTTGACAGAAATTTTAATTGGCCACGGAGTCAAGCTTGCTTAACGTGAAAGGTGCTACCTCCTGGAGAGTCACCTGAGTGCATTTGACTGTCATCTGACTTCGCTTCACATGATTGCTTAGCCAGTAATATAGTGAGCATATTTAAGTTTACCTTTCTGAGTAGCTGTTCCTCGGTGCGCTAGCTCAGCAACCCTCCTCCACCCCAGCTCAACCTGTCTTTAATAGCATGCATTGATTATGTCCTGTTATGACTAAATTATCATACAGAAAACAATGTCTCTTTTGAGGCCATTGTTGCTGTAGACGGTGTTCTTTGAAGGGGGGGGGGGGGGGGGGGGTTGGGGGGGTTAGTAGAAGCTCCCTGCCTTCGGTTCCACGCTTGAACGGTCAGAGAACTCTCAGAACAGAGCCATGTCGCCAAACCCAATATATGCTTGTATGCTAATATGCCTGTATGCTTTCAATAAACGTTCTCTTTTTGACAAAGTGGTCCTATCAGAAATGGAGCGTTATTGGACGCTGTTTTTTATTGTCATTTGGCTTATTAATCAGGTTCATGTAGCTAGCTAGCTTGTGGTCAATGGACTTTCTGAAGAAATACATTTAGCAACAGCGACACTACAGGCCAAAAGTTTGGAGGGAAGAACAGATTTGTAGAAAAAAAAATCATAGTTTCATTGGCATACTTTGCAACAAAATAATCATGATTATTACAACCCCTATTCCGAAATAGTTGGGACGAAGTGTAAATTGAGAAAAAAAATCAAAACGCAATGAGTTTCAAATAACACCAGCAAGTACTTTATTCACAATATAACAGAGATAACATAGCACATGTTGTAACCGAGAAACTTTACAATTTTATCCAAAAAATGAGCTCATTTCAAATTTGATGGCTGCTCCGGGTCTCAAAAAAGTTGGGACAGGGGCCTGTTCACCATGGTGTAGCATCCCCTCTTCTTTTTAACACAGAGTGGAGGTGTCTGGGCATTGAAGAGACAAGTTTATTGAGTTTAGCCATTGGAATTTGATCCTACCCTCGTTTAATACAGGCTTCCAGCTGCTGGAGACTTTTGGGTCTCCTATGACGGACTATTCATTTAATTATGCACCAAATGTTCTCAATCGGTGAAAGATCAGGACTGCAGGCAGGCCAGTTCAGCACATGGACTCTTCTACTACGAAGCCATGCTGTCGAAATAGCTGCAGTATGTGGTTTTGCATGATCCTGCTGAAATACACAAGGCCTTCCCTGGAGTAGATGTCACCTGGAGGGGAGCATATGTTGCTCTAAAACCTTCATTTACCTTTCAGCATTCATAGTGCTTTTTAAAACATGCAAGTGTCCAACACCATATGTAACAATGCATCCCCATACTATCAGAGATGCTGGCTTTTGAACTGGACGCTGATAACAAGAGGGGTGGTCTTTCTCCTCTTTAGCTTGGAGGACACAACGCCCATGATTTCCAACAAGAATGTCAAATTTGGACTCGTCTGACCACAGGCCACTTTGCCACTTTGCTACAGTCCATTTTAAATGAGCCTTGGCCCTCAGAATACGGCAGTACTTCTGGATTAATTGCTTCCTTTTTGCATCATAGAGTTTTAGGTGGCATCTGTGGATGGCACGGCAAACTGTGTTTACAGACAGTGGTTTCTTGAAGTATTCCTGGGCCCATTTAGTAATGTCAATGACAGAATCATGCTGGTGAGTGATGCAGTGGCGTCTGAAGGCCCGAAGTTCATAGGCATCCAGTACAGGTCATTGGCCTTGTCCCTTACGCACAGAGATTTTTCCAGTTTCTCTGAATCTTTTGATGATGTTATGCACTGTCGATGATGAGACCTTCAAAGCCTTTGCAATTTGACGTTGAGGAACATTGTTTATAAAGTATTCCACAATTTTTTTTACACAAGCCTTCCCAGGTTGGAGAGCCTCTGGCCATCTTTACTTCTGAGAGACTCAGCCTCTCTAAGACATCCCTTTTATAGCCAATCATGTTCTACAGCTGATGCCAGTTAATTACTTGCTGAATGTTCTTTCAGCTGATTCTCATATACATCAATTGCTTTTCAGCCCTTCTTTGCCTGTGTCCCAACTTTTTTGACACCTGTTGCAGCCAGAAAATTTGAAACTAATTTTGTGGATAAATATGTAAAATGTCTCAGTTTCAACAGTTGAAATGTTATCTATATTCTATAGTCAATAACATATTGGCGCATTTGATCAGAAAGTCATTGCATTTTGATTTAATTCACAATTTACACTTCGTTCCAACTATTGCGGAATTGGGGTTGTATATAAAGAGTCACTTATCAGAATACATTTTTACTCAAATTATGGTCCTTGTGTCCGTCGGATTGCCATTGGTGGGCTGTAAACCATGACAAAAAGTAAATAATGCAAACTCTGATTTGCTTTTTACTTTTTCACTGAAGTTGTGACTCTTGCAAATCTTTTCAATCCAAAAACTAAGCTTTCTTTTGTTCACATTTATTCAGCAATGGTCTGGTAACATTACATGAAGGTAAATAGAGGAAAATGGTGCATATCAATGAAAGAAATGTATAATTGTGCAGTAAATACATCCCAAAATCCATAGATTTCATATTGGTTTTTAAAAAAGGCATTGTGAACAGAAACTTGAAGTTGCTTCCAAATTTTTGACCTGTATTGGCCTTGCTTCCAAACCTCTGGCTTGTAGTGTAGCTAGCTTGCTTCATAATGTGGGAAAGGTTTGATTAGATATCACACTAGACAGCCTTTCTATATACAAAGATACCGTATTGGTAATTGCACTGAAAATGTAACGAATCCATTTGTGGCAAAGCAGCAGAAATTGTTGCTCTGTAAGCTCTTGCTGTGTCGACAGGAACGGAACAGCAGCTGCGGAGTCCTAATGATAATGAGGATGATTAGGCAGCCCAAGTCAATGAACAGGCAGCTGAGGCAAAGGCAGCAAGAGAGCATGAAAGGAGAAGAGACTCAGAGCCAGAACATAACTACATCCCTACAGAGCAGGAAGAAGAGACAGAAAGCATAGAACAGGCAGCAACCTCAGCCACTGCCACAGAAACTGGTGAAGACTCAGCTAGATTTAGGCCAGCCACAACTCCACCTGTCCCTGAACCAACAGGTGAATTTATCTGTGCGTCCTTGGTAATGAAATGGATGGCTTCAGGCTAAAATCATTTGGATAAATCTGTGGTTATGATGTGTCTACAGTGAGTGAGGAATTTTCATGGTAATCATATAAAACCATTGATTTACCTTTATATGTTTTTGAAGCAAAGAGTAGTCCGAATAGAAATGTTCTTAGGTCAATATTACAGATGTAATTACAATGAAGAACACCTACGACTCATACTACTTGTAGTACTATTATTATTATTATTATTATTATTATTAATAATAATTTATTATTATTATTATTAATTAATAATAATAATAATAATAATAATATTGTTACTAAAAAAGCTGTATTGAAAACTATTGGAAACATTCATGTGTTTTTCTGAGACTTGAGGCAAATGTGTAGGATGCGTATTCTCTTTTTAATGAAAAGGAGTCAAGGACATAACATCTTTAGTGTTTATTAGATTGGACTGTAGGTGGACAGGAAAGATATAGGAGAGTGGGGGGGGGTTATGCAGTACATGACCACGGGCTGGAACTGAATCCGGGTTACACTAGGAGGACTAATTCAATGTGCCACCCTAAGATTTTCATTTTCCCCCTCACTAGGCCGCCCCCACTGAAAATTTTCTGGGGACGCCACTGCTATGCGGGGTTAAATTGCGATCCCTCAAATTGTTTTGATTTCACAAGACAGGAAATCTCCACTTCTCTCTCTACATTTTTCAGACATCCACATTGCTTTGCTTGTTAAATGCTCCTTTGAAGCACGTTTATCTAAATCCTGGCTTACAGTCAGTAAGTCCGCCTGACAGAGAAGGTTACATTGCGTAAAATCAATGCCAACTTGAATTTTCTTCAAGCATAGCAACAAACCATGTTGTTTTATGGAGTATTGTTGCCAATCCTGGTTTTTAAAACAGTTGGGGGACGAAAGATTGCTTTTAACGGCAATCATTTTCATTGATATTTACAGTATTTAGTTTAAAGTTTGTCCTAAGATCATCCCCCACAATTAGTTCAACAGGTCTTACTGAGTGGCATTGGCAGAAATTGTGCTTTGAGTGGGCCTAAATAAATGCTGGTGGGCCGATTCCCCCCCCCCCAGCAAATATGGGCTTACAGTACACATTAGAATGAAGAATATATACTTCTTTCCTTAGGTGTACAATGAAAACGTCACTGTTTTCAATCATTTTCCTTGAATATTTAGTTGTTTTCTTTCAAAAATCTATCTGCAGCTAAACACACAACCTCCATCTTCATGCAATGTAGCGGTGATTAAGCAGTGTATTTAAAGTGGAAAAATTTTTTTCTTAACTAAGTACGGTTTACGAAAAAAAGATAAGCTACTCTGTTAACTTCCACATTTGCTAACATGCATCCCTCAGTGCAAACCGTCAAATCTGCAGTTTTGTGGTTGTTTTAACTACATCACAGAAAATTCTGAAGCAATAGGTATCCATGTGTTTGAATAATATTTACAGAAATGCATACATGAAGTGTTTCGTTTCTTGTTATGTCTTCACGAGGAGAACTGACCACAACTGATAGTTCTGAGTGTTTTTTAGAATTCATGTGATGCTTAACCAGAAAAAAAGATTGACAACAGGTCAAGACAAATTATTATTTTGGAAGGATTCTTTGTGCATCTCCATTTTTGACTCAGCAGCCGTTGGAGTCAGAACCAGTAACATTTCACAGACTTCCTCTGACTTATTTTGAACATTCTCCTCATCCCAGAAATAAACTAAATTAGGATGCATACACACAACTACATCAAGTATTCATTATAATTATGAATAATTAATGAATCAATTAATTCATAAATCAATCATTTTTTGGGTTGGGTTGGCCTATGCACATTGTGGGTGGGCCAGTGCCATCTTAGCCCAAGTCTGGCTGTGCTCCTAGTCCCACTATTCCAGTTTCAGCGATAGTGGTTGTAGTATTAGCAAAGCTCATATTAGTCTTTGGACTAACATCAGTCTATCTGCCAAATCATCTGCTGCTACGCTGCATCCCACCATCAATCCATCCTGGACTTTGTGCACAAAGTTGTTGGTATTGGAAAGCTCTACTTTGTCTGGTTCGGAGGTGAAATCCTCAGGAGTGAGATGAATTTGGCGTGCTTAACCATTATCAAAAATCCACATATTAAACCTAATTCCTTTGTGCAAAACCAGCTGGGATAGCTTTGAAAATGCGTGGGTTATTGATTTGCGCGATTCCTTTTTTCAGTATGACGGCTTGTTTTCGTCATAAATGATTCAATAAAAAGCACTCAATTGTTTCTTCATTTAATGTCTTAATTTTTAAGAGAAACAAACTCAATTTTTTTACAGTTTAACAGAAAAATGCAATGATTAAGCAATATTGAGATGAAAACAACTAGGCAAAAGTGCGATATAATATTGGCTGAGTATTTTTCAATCTGGGTGCTCGTGGTGGGGTGGGTATTAGCTCCTCTGTGGATGGGCCTAGCCCTCTGTGGCAGATAGTGACGGATTTGAGACTATTGCACAGTGGACCCTCAAATCAGGGTGGTGCCCACTGTGTGTTGGGCGCTGTCAATATGCATGAGCAGAGTGTAAGCTCAGCTGTTCAAAGGTTGGTTGGCTATGGGGTTTGTGGAGACTTGCCCTAAATAGCAATAACCTTTCAGTCATGAACTTCCATAGAAACTAAAGAAAGCTACATGGGTGGTGCAATGAATGAAGGTGGAGGTATGTATACCCCAGCAGATAAGCGCATCTTGACAGATTTTTGCACCAATTTTGAATATTTGGTGATTTTGGATATTAAGAACAATTATAAGAGAATACACATTTAAGTAATGATGACAGATAGTTCTTCATGCAAATTTTGTTAATTTTCTTGTCTGTATTACCTAATTGAATTTCATTACCACAGGGCAAGTACAATCTTACTTGGCATACCATGACTGACCTTTTCTATGATAATGGATTGCAAAGGCATTTTGCATGCTTGTTACCTCATTTCTATTGACAGAAAGTACAGCTTTTGCTGTTCATTACAAGAAAATACGCATTCATTTGTGTGAAACGGAAACCAATTTCACCAAGAAACATTCATCAGCGCCAAAAATCAAACATTTGCACGTACCGCAGATTCAGTAACGTTATTGGCTGTTTAGTCATTCATTTTTGGACATTCTTTAGCATCAGTCGGCCCACAATAGAGAAAAAAATACTTTCATTTGCGTTAGTATGAAAGGCATTAACACATCTTTAAAGTCATTTTACGACAATCAACAAATATTATAGTGCATTTAACATTTTCATCACACTGTTTGACTTTCAGTAGCATTTCTGGACCGCGTTAATGTGGATAACACAAATATTTACGTGATTGTACAAATAATTAAACCTTCAATTCAATCCACAAAAATCTTTTTTCAATTGAACAGTAGCCTGCATTTTGCTCATGGTTGCATTAGTAATTATCTAATTAAGAGGGCATACCTAATCTTACATCACACTGACAATGCAACAATGAGCAAATTGTAGGCTACTGTTCAATTGAAAAAAGATTTTTGTGGATTGAATGCTATAGTTTCTTAACCAATTTCAGAGTTTAAACTTTCCACAGTAAGTGAAAGACCTTGATTGGACAAAAAGAATAGTGTACAAACCTGTGCGTAAAAGTGAGTTAGGTTGTATTCTCATTATGTTGGGCACGGTTGTGCAGTGGAAATGATGCAATTTCAAAGAAACAAGATATCCAAAACCAGCCTGAAGTGTTCAGTGACATTTTCGGGATTTAAATGAGGTATGGCCATGGTCAATGAGAATTATTCCAAAGAAACAGGACTGAAGGGTTCCTTCTACCCGATACATCTGTCTCTGAAGGAGGGATTCAATGAAGAAAGGTTATACTGCTACGCTGTTTGCATTTTGCTCAAAGTGGCTTTTTGCTTTAGAATTTATACCATGTTAAATTAAATCAAATGCCAATGTTTTGGTTTCTTCAAAATGCAAGCAGTCCACGTACTTCGGTAGACCCCCTGGTACGTTTATTGCACCATTCTGTTCAAATTAGGGTGGAAAATTGTCTCATTATTCCTGATAATGGAGTGTCTTTTCTGTTAAAATTAGGTATATTTCACATATTACTGAGTCAATGAGTAAAACTGGTTCCTTATAGTTGGTGTTTATATAAGGGCGCAAGCTTGGAAGTGGGAACTGCTAGATTTTCATTTCAGGGTGAATGTTCTTACCGTTAAATAAGCAGTTCCTTTAATGAGTATGTGTAATGGCTAGCGGGAAAAATTGACAAAATTCTATACTTCATCATGCAGAAAAGGCATGTTTTGTGTTTTGAGAGATTACTGGTGACCATTGGTTTCCAACTGCACCTATATTGATAAAATCTTTACCACATATTGAATTTCATGTGTCAAAAATTGATTTGTGTTAAATATATGATTATTTTTTGATCTGACAGTGCACAATTTTAGGGATGTTAGAGTTTGGGAAGCCACCTGGAGAGCTGTCTTATTTGGCTCCTAGTGAGTTGGTCATTTTGAATTTAATGCTAAGATTTATTACACTTTTAGTGAAAGAGTTTCCAATCCCAGAAATGTATCATTTTAACCCATATTCGTTTTTCAATTCTCAGTATTATTTTTTTGTGACAATTTCAATTTTCATGAAGATTTTTTTTATGTTTGCAGCCCTTTTTCTTTACCAAAATCATGAAAATAAACTGAAGTACGATGAAATTCTTGATGCTACAAGTGTCTTGACTCAGTTGAGCCGTACCCTTCATCTCTGTGAAGCTGCAATCTTGAATTATTAAGCCTTAAATAAGGTAACATAAATAGCCAGATTTGGCTTCCGCGCAAAGGGTTTAAATACAGTCTAACCAGCAGCACAGTCATGGTAAGCATCTCAAGTAAGATAAGGATGCTGACAGAGTTCCAGTGGAAACAAAATGGTTTGTATTGCAATTGCAGGTGCATCAGTCATAAAATAAATTTTTTAACTTGGCAAGGAGAAGAGTGGTGGGGAGAAATGATGACTGACTGTGCGAAACGCCAAAAAACGGCATCGGTAACTGAAGAACAACAGCTGTGAAGTGAAATTCTCCAACAGATGGATATGCTGCATGGTAGGAATCTTGACTTGATCTCTACCAGTATAATCCCTGTTCTTATTATATTTAGCCTTTTTTCCCCTTATTTTTATCATGAGTGAAAATGTTTCAGGACCTGACTGTAAATAAGTGTTGCTTTTGTTGTGGCTCTTCCAATTTGATACCAGTGCATGAAATAATCCGTCCTAAGGAAGGGTCAAAGTGGCACAAGAGCTGGATATGAATAGATATTGACGATTTTTTCCCCAACACTCTTTCAGGCACTTCTCCCCCTCATCCACCATGAAATCATAGTTTTGTCATTTTGTCATTTCATTTAAAGAACAGTCATCTTAAAATTATTTTTAGTTGATAAGAACCGGCTCTCTCAGCAGTAGGAAAGAGATAACAAACTGCATGTAAAATTGAAGAATTAATAAAAAAAAAACTCCCAACGGGAAAAGTAATTCTAAATGACAATGAAGTGCTACAGGTGCTTGCTGCCCTCTACTGAAATGAAAATTAGAGTACTTTCATGAGGTTATGAAATACTGACCACTGTATGGTCGGTATTTTGCCAGTTAAGCCAGCTGAGCGTCTTGGTGTCCACACTTCAACTGAATACCCCAGTAACAAATATCCTAGATACAGTCTGCATAAATGCATAACAGAAGAGTGTAAGGGATCCTCTTCTGTAAACTGAAATTAAGTATAGATGAGGAAAGCTGATGCAGATTTAGATAGATGAACTTCAGTCAGGAGTATCCTGTTCAAGAATACATTTATTGAGCATAGTATAAATAGAAACAACCAATAGATAATATAATAAGTCATATAAATAGCCATTTCATCCATACGCAGTACACAACTCGGAATACTTTGTTTAATGCCTTTCAGTTTTTATGGTTTGCAAATAAATAGATAATGACTGACCATAGAAGGGTGGTATGGTGGCGCAGTCTGTGGTACTGTTGCGTCCTAACAGGACGGCTGCGAGTTTAAATCCAGGCGAGGGCCTTCGTTTGCGGACTTTTCATGTTTTCACTGCGTGAGTTGTGCCAGGTGCACCGCTTTTCTCCCATAGCCATGCATATATCGGAGACTCCAATTTCCCCATCGTGGGCGAATAGTGTGTGAGCCTGCATTACATCAGTGAGCTGCCCAGTGCGTTTCCTGCTTCTCGCCCGATGGATGCTCAGATAGGTTATCCTGTGATCCTGACAGATAACGGATAAATCAGTGACCGTAGTGCCCTCCCTACTAATTTATTCTAACGTGCAACTGAAATCTTGTTCTCTTTCCTTTCCAGTCTCTTTCATCTTATGTGGTTAAATGGGATAATGTTAGATCTTCATCAGTTGTTTTATTGTACTTAAATGTTTCATGAAGTCTGAGAGCAAACATGCCATGGAGTATTAATTTTGCTGAAGTATTTGAAATGTCACTTCCCAGAGAAGGATGACCTGTAATTTGGAAGCTAATGAATCCAGTTAATCGAGACAGACTTAGTCATTAGCCGGAATTGATTGTGCAAATGAACATGGAGACGGCACTAAGCTTGGTGAGAGTACGGTTGCTGACACCTAAAGTTGACATTAGTGAGAGTGATCAGTTTTGATATTCTGAGTCAATACAGAAGGACTAAATCAAAGAATTGTGCATTTTATTTGACTTTTTAAAAACTGCCCAAGTCTCCACAGCCATCACTTACAGCATAGGTATTCAATAACCATACCAAATTATTTTCTATTTCCTATCACCTTAAAACAACGTCAAGTCATTTTTGAAAAGAGAAAAATGGGTTATACAAAGTAAAACACTTAACAGGCAATGTAGCTGTTAATTTATCTGCTAAATACAATGAAAAACATAATATGTCCAAATGAGAATTACTGGCAACTTAACAGCTTTATGATTTCACTCTATGTTTTTACCGTTACAGTGTCCTCTGGTGACACTACAGTCATTTCTATGTACTTCAGAGATTCTAAAATCCGCTCAATTAATTTCTGATGATCTGATTCCCTGGTGCGCACTCAGCCTATCGTAAACTTGTCCATGATTCATCAATGGGAGAGGTTCTTCTATGTAAATTTAAACATAGGAGGTTTGTTAATGCCACAACTGGGCATGAAATGAACAGCAGTCCACCTAAACATCTACAGCAATACCACTTCCCTAAGTCAGACTTTTGGTGCAAGTTGGCACACATTCAACTGAGTTTAAGGCACCTTTTGTTTCTCTCAACTCTTCTTATTATTGCAATTATTGTTGTTTTTACATGGAAGTTTATGGCAAGCTGTCAAACCACACATCAGAATTGAAAAAAAATTGGCGCACTACTAGTCACAACCCATAAACCAATTTAATGGGCTGTGCCTTAAATGCTCTTGCACCACCATCACACTGTGGTTGCACTGATAAAAATAGTTTTTCTGTTTTTTTTCTTTTTTTAATATGGCACCTTTCTTGTGCGCAAGGTCACCTAATATGGCATATGCAGTATAATTAAACATTGAAATAAAGCAATGCAAACATGATGAGAGTACAAAGCAAGCAAGAAAAAAAAAGAAGGTTAAAAAAAAACAACGAAATGATATCAATAAAATTTAAGAGGGAAAGGAAGACAGACTGTCTGAAGAAGTAGTTTTTTTAATTGTGAGCTGAATTCAGAAATTGAAGAGATTGTATAAAGAGTTTGTGGTAATGAACAGGGTTGAGGAAGATACTTTTAAAAAGCAGTATGTTACGTGTTGTCTTTCATCAAAATTAATAGGTCATGTTACAATATTACTTTCCATTGCAATACATAATTACTTCTTGCGTTGTTTTTAAGTTATTTTAAATGAATCTCTAATTTGGTCCACATATGCGTGTGAAACTGTGGCTTTCATTGCTATAGCCTATTATTATCAGTTTATTTGCCATTTCACTGATTTTATTACTGGACATTATAGGTACTAAAGTCTACTAAAATTTTAATTTTAACTACTTGTATTACTTTGTTATTCATGAAAGTAATAATATTACTGTAATAGGTTACTTTAATGTATTAGCCCCGACATTTGTAATAGGTTCCGGAGTTTGGAAGCTATAATACTGAATGCCCTTTCTCCCATGCTGGAGAGTTTAAAACTGGGGACAACAAGCAAAGTGGACAGTTGCCTGAAATTTGACAGTGATGCGGCTAAATAGCAAGAGAAATGTGAATGCTACAGTCTCTCAATATCACATGGGAAATTCTTCACACATGCTCTGAAAAATCGTGGTATCAAGTTGAGAATCAACTCCTCTGCTGCGCATAAGTACAGTGGCCGACAGGGGCAAACATGCTGCAACAACCCAAAACACCTCCAATTAAAGAACCGCGCTGCAAAAACAGAAACGATGCAAATTCAAAAACACGCAAACCGGAAAAGCAAATGCAAGAGAAAATGCTGCATGTCCACATCAACACAAACGCGCTGCAACGAACAGCTTAAAAAATCCCCAATCGGAGAAATGCACTGCAAAAACAGAAACAATGCAGTCCAACACACTCAATCAACAAAAGCAAATGCAAGAGAAGAACGCTGCATTTGGCCATCAACATCATAGAAGTACTCCAAGCTGCTGTGTAGAGCGCCAAATAAAGGACTTTTAATTTTTTTCCTCATTGAGGCCACCTGGTTTTACACCACAGTGAAGGGTTTGCCAGGGCTGCGACCTTGCGAGCATGCGCAAAGGCTTTGCTAAGCATTGCGAACTTATGAGCATGCGCAAAGGGTGCGCTCATAAGTATGGCCATAAATGTGTCAATTTGATCCACAGAAATCAATGGATAGCAATGCAGTTATAGCTTCGCCATTTTGATGGTAAGCTAGCATTTACATGCATCAGATATGTCAAGTTAAGTAGACAAAAAGGTTTTCTAGCTAGCTAATTTTAGCTCGCTTACTTAGCTAGCTAGCAAACAGTTATTTTTGTTACAATATAAATGCTTGTGGTTCAACTCTAGTGAAGTCAGATAGCAAAATAATTAATAGTTTTTATTCACTTATTTTCTATTGTCATCCAGGCACCAAATATAACTGTTTGCTAGCTAGCTTAGCAGACGAAATGATGTTAGCTCGCTAGCTAGAAAGCCTTTTAGCTGACTTGGCTAGCTAATCTTGCTCCCAGTCAAAGTATAAGCTGTTCTAGTTGTCGTTCCCCATAGCAGCTGGGAGCACTTCCATTATGTCGATGTGGATATGCAGCATTTTTCTCTTGCATTTGTTTTTGTGGTTTGCGTGTTTTTGAGTTTGCATCGTTTGTTTTTGCAGTGTGTTTCTCCAGTTGGAGAAATTTTGAGCCATTGCCGTGCGTTTGTGTTGACGTGGATATTCAGCGCTTTTCGCTTGAATTTTCTTTTGCGGTTTGCATGTTTTTGAATGCATTTCCACAATTGGAGATGTTTTGGGCCGTTGCACTGCGTTCACCCCTGTCGACCGCCGCTCATAGGCACTAGACAGTGACCATTGCTTTGACTTTTCAAAGGCTGTGTGCAATTTAAAATTTTGGGGTTTTTTTGTTTGTTTGTTTTGTTTTCTCAAAAAGGTACTTGTCTTTATTTTGCATGCACAAAGCGAGCATTTTTAAAAAATATTTATTTATTTATTATTTTTTTTAAAGAAAGTACCTTGAAGCATTTATTTTGTTTAGAAAGGAGTGAAAATTCATGCAGGGTGCTTATTGAGTGAACAACGTTGCATTTCAAAAGACATATACTTGTTTACTACAGACTACACCAGTATGTACTGGGTTTTAAATTCTATCCTTCTAGCCGGTATGTGGCAATAATCATGTTGTTTGCGACACAGTCATATGACCACCGAGTTATTAAGATCTCCAGTCTTATCTTGTATGTCTTGGTGCAATGCTTGGATATGATCACTGATTGCTTTATAGTACTCTGCAAAGACAGCTCTGCTGTGTATTGTGAAATTTGGCCTTTAAAAAAAAAAGAATTTGAATGTGAGCAGCTATGAATGCAACTGGGTGGGATTTAGTTCTGTAGAATCTCAGATGATTCACTACCTAGATTCTTCTTTGATTATTGTGCATGCCATACTCGATGAAGCGACACAAATGTACTCATTCATCTAACCACAAATATGTCCTCTAAACAGAGAGAGTAAAATCAAATAAAATCCAGTAAACAGATCATTTTTGAGTCTCAAATAAGGTTGCGAACTGACGTGTTTTCACAGACTCAACAGTTTAGTAATATTATTATCAATGATAAATATGAGCCTGCAAGAAAGTGCACTAAACTTAACAGTGATGATGATACGCAATACTATTATGATACATTATTCATTTTCATACCTTAAATTTCCTGAAACCAAATTATACCTAATTACCTAATTATGTCATTCCCATTCCCTTGAATTTTTTTGAAAAGTATTCACAGAAAACTTTCAGTGACTGGCAATAGAATGCGGGTGGATTAAGTGGATAAAAAAAATCCTGCTTGCTGAGGTCAAGCACTAAAGTTTGGATTTCTTTGAGAATGTGGTATCTTGCCTTATGCACTGTGACAACGCAAGTAATATAATTAACATATTTGTCTGTTGTAGCCTCCAACTCCGCATCGAAGCTCTCTTCCAATTTGTACCATTATAGAGATGATAAAAATTACATTAATGACAAAATTCATATTCATGAAAAGAAAATTAATAATTTAGCAGTTGCGCATACTGATTTATGGGAGTACTTTCCCAGTAGAAGTTGTAACAGGCACAGAATCTTTTGCACTACACAAAGTTTTTCAGTCTGTTTCCCAAGAGGAAGATCACTCCAGAACCAAAGATCAACACTTATCCTTTGAACAAAAACTTTAGAAGTATTGCTTTTTCATCCCATGACAGATTTCCTTTATTTATGAATAAATCATGTTGTATATTTCATCAAAAAGTGGAGTAAACAAATCCATCTTCTGCAGCAACTTCATACAAATGTGCTGCTTACCATTTAAACCCATACGTAAAGCAGTATGGTACAAACTCTCTATCTGGGAAATTTGATGCGTCAAACATTTGTATTAAATGTCATTAACTATGATCACTATTCATGCTAAAAGCTGTTCTCATTTGATTAATATAAGAGGTGGCTTTTCTAAAGGCAGAATCACCTGAGCCAAAGTACGCATTGCTTGTTCAATCCTCTTTGTTTTTAATAGGAAAAGACATTTCCGTTGAATAATACAAGCAATATTATGTTAAATATAAATTGGCTTTGTAAACCACTAATAGTTTCAGAAAGTACTACTGCTTGCATGGAGAACTCAAAAAGAAAACATGAGAAATTCTCAGGAATGCTTGTTCAATTACAGTTTTACTGTGGTCTCTTATTTGGTTTATGTATGCTTGATGGGAAAGCAAACCGAAAACAGCTATTGATAATGAATATCACATCCAATTGGCAGTGTCAAACTCCACTCCACAACAAACAAGAAGACTTGTTCATGCATAAAAATGCATTATCTACCTCCTACACACACTAACATTGCATTGAGTTCTGACTAAAGCACATCCAGAAAATTTTTTCATACTCCTTTGTACCAAAATAAACCCCAAGTTGGACTGCTATATTCCACTCTGACATTTCACCAGATTGAAATAACTCAATTACTAGCAGATATAATAATAGCAGTCTTCATATAATCATGGGATAAAAGATATGTTTAGCAGGTCTACTGCGCCAGAAAAACTGAAAGCATTATTGACTTCAGCGGAGATGTCCTTGTAACATGGATCATCACTGCCCCCTAGAGGAAAAGAATAGTACAGATTTCTAAACTTCAACCACTCTTGAGTATTCCCTGACCACGAAAAAGTACCCGTCATTGCAGGACTTTATCTTGCGTCATGAATTCCATTTTCTGTCATTATCATGCATAACGGAGCGCAAGGATGTAAAAACTTTCCCACAAAGACTTCCCACCTGCTTACATCCATGTAATGTAGGCCTATAATTTCTCTGATGCTGAACCTATTCATGAAGCTAAGAAAATTTCTATTTTCTGTAAGCTGCTTAGATGAATATGAACTTCTCCTTAATGATGCATACTGGGGCTGCATACTTTGGAAGCCCCACTGAAAAATCGCGTAAACTTTGAAGTATCGAAACCATAATCGCAAATGCATCTACACAGGCCATTCCTATTGATTTGAATCGTAATTAGAAGCATGTGTCCCCGTAAGAGAGGTCTTATCCTCAGAACATCATGTATGTCTCCATGGCAGGATGAGGATATAAACGAGGTTACAAATGGACCAAATGATTGGTTTCCAAATTGCAGATTCTTCACTTACAAAAATGGCAAAATTATTGAGGGTGGCAAGGGGAACTACATGTCCCATACCAAAAACAGGGAAAAAGAACTGTAGCCATGAGTCAAAGCTCTTTGACTGGGGTGGAGAGATAATAGATTATTGCTAATATCAATGAAAAATCAAGAACTTTATTTTGGAAATCCCATTGCATGGGGGTAAGAAGAGAATGGAGGGTAGTATAAAATAAACACAAAAAGGTACCTTCGCCCTTCACCCTCATGGAATCCAGGCAAAAGTAGTCAAGTAAAATAATGAACTTGTAATAAACTAAATTGGTTTCTTTTAGCAGACTTTTCCCTCTCATTCTGCAGCTCTTTACTTGAGGGTCCTGGTCCCACACTGTTATAAACTGGTGCATTTTTATGCCTCTTATTTTAACTGTAATTTTACAGTCAATTTATAACAGAGATTCTGTGTATGGTAACTGTAAACTACAGTTAAATGCGCAATGGACTCTACTTACAGTTAAAATAACAAGGAGACAATGCATTAATTTAACTGTTAAATTCAGCCAATTTATAACAGTGCTGACACCAAGTGCAAAGATAGCCACGCACAAAATGTCATTGGGATGATAAGTTCAAGTAGCCCAGCTGTATGCCTGCTAACAAGTGGGCATGATCCCTGTCTCAGCCCGTTTATATCCCTCCAACTGAGTCTTCTGTCATGCGCCTCCACCTCCAGAATCCAGCCGGGGCGCATTCGGCTCGACTGAGTCCATTACCTTCCAGGAGAAGAAATCAGGACAAGCGTTAGCGGACCCCGGCAGATGGATTGCCAGCAACCAAAATGGTTGAGATGCCAAACACCACCTGGTGATCCACCTGTTACTATCCTTCATTCTCTGCTGCCACTGGACACTGGAGGGGAGTGTGGTCTGAATGGAGGACAATGAGCTTCCCTTGGACGTAGTACCGGAGAGTCAGTACAGCCCTCTTTATCACCAGACACCAATCACTGTCGCTCTCTGAGGCTGAGTTTCTGTCGAATGTGGATGACCGGTTACTCTGCCGAACCGCCCCCGCTTTGTTGGAGGCAAAGGTCTACTACGAGAGGGGAGAAGTGAATTTAGGGCTCACAGTACAGAACCACCACACAAGTACAGTTCTATTTTCTGAAACTCCAACTGGCACTGCTCCATCCCCTGGTCTGGATCTCAGGCTCCCTCTCATGTGAGATCAGTTAGGGAACTAATGAGGCTACAGAAAGTCCAGTCAACCCTTTCAAAGTGTGTATGGTGATAACAGACATTAAGTTCTCCAGGGCTAAGAAAGAGAAAAAAAAAAAAAACATCCTGGGCTTTGCAAACATAAGGTTCAAAAGCCAGCACCTGTCATAGTGTGTGTGTGTGTGTGTGTGTGTGTGTGTCTGGGGTCTGGGGGGGTGGAATTAATGCCCATGGCATGGGTAACTTATATACCATTAATGGAGCATAATGGATAATGCATAATGGAGCAAACATATGTGGTCTTCTTGATGATGTCTTTTCAGGGACAGCACTACTTATTTCAACAAGACAAAAACAAGCCACATAATGCATCTTTTGCAACAGCGCAGCTTCCAATTCGGAGAGTGCGACTGCTAGACTGGTCAACCTGCAGTCCAGACATGTCTCCTGCTGAAAAGTGCAAAATTTGTCAATGGGGGGCTGTTTATTGGAAAGGTGATGTCACACAGTTGCATGCATACCACTGTCCCAACTTTTCTGCAGTGTTTTAGAAGCATGAAGTTTGGAATGAGGGTGTTTCTCAAAAAATAAAGAAAAAAGTAGAGGAGGAGAAAAATTAAATATCGTGTCTTTGTACTGTGTTCAATTTTTCAAGGGGAGTGAGGATAACTAGGACTGGACCAGCAATTGTGGAGTGTTGTTCAAGAAAATTTATAAAATATTTGTAAAGGGGTTATTCTTTGTGTTCCATTTTCAATGAATGCAGAATGTTTTCTGGAGGTGGAGGGAGTGCGTGGGGCCTGGCAGCTCAGAAGACATTGAGCCGGAAAAGACGAGACAGTAAAACAATGCTACTCCAAATGGATAGAGATGTAGTATACAAAGTGTGGACCTTAAGTTCATCAGCTACAGGGGGAAGGTCGTACTCCTGCCACCTCCATTGCTTTGCATGTTTAAAGAAAGCAAGAAGAAAAAGACAGACGAAAAAAACAACGAAGAAGAATTTGGGTTGATGGCCTCTTGCACACCCTCCACCCCAGGCTTGTCCTCTTTGATCAGACATGTTGGGTTCTAGAGTAGCACTAACTATATTTATGTTCACAGATGCTTTGTTGTGGTTTCCCATCGAGATGTTTACATATTTTTGAGGTCCCCTTGTTCGTGAATAATTGGAGAGAGACAGAGTCTTCAGAAGCCATCTTTATTCGTAGACTTGAATCGTGCAGTAATCCAAACCCGGTGAGCAGTCCCTGGCCAAGAAGTGCTAACTGGGCATTCTTTACAGAGCAATATTTATGGGAAAAACTCAACCAACTTTGCTCCAATCAAAATGCATGGGTTGTAACCATCTTATCTCTAACGTCTTTTTTTTTTTTTAAACAATCTTTGCTCCAGTTACAATTCATAGGTTGTAACCATCTTTAATGTTTTTCCATTCTCTAGCTTTGTTTCTGCACCATGGTGGATCACAGAAATGCTGGTTTGAAAAAAAAAAAAAAAAGAATATACACCAAAAATGATGTGAAAAATTACAGCAGAAGGGTAGAAAGTCACACTCAGATGAACAGGATACAAGTAGATACATAGATGATTCAATTGATTGTTTTCAGTAACAACTTATGATTTTACAAAACAAATATTTATTAAAGCTACAGAGATCAAATACATCACCTGATTATGTTTTCAAATCAACTAAACAGAAGCTCGCTTACTAATCAAAGCTACAGAAGTCCGCTGCATATGTGTGTGACCTGCTCATGCATGCATATTTGAATTGTATTGCTTGTGTGTGTGTCTATGTGTGAACTTCTTGTATGTGTATGTGTGTGTGTATGCATGTGTACATGTGCTGCTTGTGCTGCTCACATGTTGTACAACCTGGCAGTGATTCTCTGCAGCATTTCACATGGACAAGATGTGTCACTGATGAATTATAACAATATTGCCCAGATAGGTTTGTATAACCTATCTTCATTAGATGGATTAGATTTTATGGGCAAATATTACAGGTGAAATACGCTAAAAAGCAAAATAAACATTAAAATACACTATTTCTGCGTAGTATGCCAACCTTGTTGACTTGAGCTTTGCTAGATGTGCAATCTTACAGCAGCCAAGCACCTGCTAGTCAGCACAGTATTGCTGGATGTAATCTCAACCTTATATCAATTTGGCTGGCTAATTTTACCATGCTAGCATGACAGTCATGATTAGAAAAAATAGCCGTATTTACGGTTTACGTTATTTGCATTAACCCTTTACTCCCTGATACTGCCTACAGTCGTGATAATTTAGGTCGCTGTGCAGGCGAGTCCCGACTACAGGCCTGATAAACACATCGCTTCTGCCGGCGAATCCCGACTACAGTCGTGGTATTTAACTGTTGTGAAATGATGCATGATTGGCGGAGATGTGACATTCCAGAGGAAAACCTCGAACACCAGCCAATCAGAAAGGGTCTAATAAAGCTTTATACAACTTCCGAAAACGATATCCCGTTCTTTCATTGGTCATTTTACAATATAAAGGTCGAAGTCTCACGCAATTTATGAGTGAGATTTTCTTACAAACGAACATGGATTCTATCGATGGTAGTGGGTCAGAATTTGATGGTTTTACTGCAAACGATTTAGAGTTAGCTCAGGATAGACTAGATAGGTTATTAGAGAAAGCTTCAGACATCGATCTGAGTGATTTCGCAGACGATCTAGATGACAGTGATGATGATGTACCCCAAGCGAGACTGTTCAGAGTTCGACAAAACAGTGCCGATAAAGGCGGTGTTGATGAAGCTCAGGAACCAGATGCAGATATGTGGACACATCAGCTCACTGCTAAAGATATTGAGGATTTTGTTCGGAATCCCAGACCAGTAACAGTCCTTGACGAAACTAAGACGGAAATTGACTATTTCCATTTGATCGTTGACGATTCATCATACCAAACATTTGCCGATGAAACGAACAGATAGCACAATGTCATGTAAAACACTGAATAGAAACAAACTTGAAAATAGTTTATGTAATGAACTGGACAAAAGACAATTTAATTTAATTTTAATTAATTTTTGGTGTGAATAAGGATTAAACTATTTGGAACACGTTCTGAAAATTTGATAAATAAAAAAAAATTTGGTAACCCCTGGGCACCAGGGGTCAGTGGCAGCCAGGGCAGCAGTCTAAGATAGCTACTAGGGAGTAAAGAGTTAATATCGTTTATGCTTACGTTGTTTACATATAATAATGTGACTTTTTTTTTATATGAATGATATTTCAAGGCATTGGATAAGTTTGCTATAAAAACCAATGATGCTTGGTGCACTTCCTCTCTCCTCACTTAGTTTGTCTCAGCATTTAAGCTGTGCACATGCACATCTTTCGTGGAAGTGGCTTTGGAGGGAGGAGTTTTTTTTTTTCCTGTTGGTTACTTGCAAAATCTGCCCTTTTCTTTCCATTCTCTCTCAAGTTTTCAACCCTTCCTTAAATGACGTGATTTTTTAACCACTTGTTATTTAATTAAAAATATTATTTAAAAAAATAGTATTTACAAATACAATGATTGAAATGAGAACTGTATAAAATAAATATTTAAAGAAATAGTTTACTTGAAAAAAATGGCCCCATGTCTTCTCCAACTTAGTGTCTTTTTACGATGTGTGTAATGAATTTGAAAAAAAGAACATGGCAAGGGATCTGAGGCCATTCCTCCTTGTGGAACATCTCCAGATCCTACTGATTCTTAAATTCATGTTCCGAGATTCTCCACTTCGGCTCATTTTAAGGTTTTATATTTGATCAGTGCACTGGGATGGCCGTGACAAAAACTCAACTCTGTGGTTGATGAACCATTTTTGTGCTGATTTTGATGCATGGTTTGAATCATTGTTCTACTGGATTCAAACATGGCTTAGTTTAAGCTTTTTGGTCAAGAGAGTCGGAGTTTATTTCATATTGAGCACCCAGCTATATTCTTGAAGAAATTTATGATGAATCCTAGCTAGTTGTTCAGGACATTTGAAAAATAACATAACCCCACATCTTCAAAGATTCTCCACCATCCTTCAAACTGCAGATAAGGCTCTTTACTGAATGTCTATCTTTGTTTTTAATGCAAAACCCACCTCTGGGGTTAATTGCTTGAAAGCTCTATTTTTGGCTCATCTGACCATAGAACCTGGTCCCATGGAAGTTCTAGCGCCTTTTAGCAAACTGCTGGAGCATGAATTTGTTTTTTATAACCTCAGTGACTTTTTTCTGGAAACCCTCGGGCAAAATATTGTGGTTCTGATGGTGGGATCTGATAGTCACTTTGAAGACTTTCTGACCCCTAGACATAACTCGTGCCTGCAGTACTCTAACTGCAATCTTTGCAGATTAATTTATCTCTTGAACCATCTGACTCATAGTGTGTGTGCTGTCAAATTCTTCATTTTCAGATTTAACACTGCTGTATCCCTTAAATCTCTGTTATTGCCCTGATAGTCATGACAGATATATTGAATATTTTTCCTATTTTTACTTTTTTAAAATCCCAAATCGCTCCTCATTTCCTCATTTGTCGAATTTCATTGCTGCAGTCGTTTGTCTGAACCATGATGGATGATTATAGGAAATAGGATTATAGGACGTCAAAGGTGACCATTTTAATTTTTATAATCATTTTGGTAAATTAAAATTAAATGTGGGATGTGTTTCATTGGACTGTAAAATAAAATCTAAGATTGTCTGGTCTGTAAATGATTATTTCCATCAATAATTTTCTTTTAATTTTATGCTAGATTATTGCTAATATTTTCAAATAAAATAACGGGAGGATTAACAGCGATCACATTTTTTCAAAGTGTTTTTAGTTAATCTTTATCAAGGGTGTCAATGTTGGCACGGTGTAAGCAATTAGACCATGTTGCTATCATGTAACATATTTGTCCTGCATATTGACAATTTTGAGACCAGGTTGAAGGAAAATATCCAATTTCACATCTCAAAAGGACCACAAGCTTTACTATAAGCTTTTGCAAGCATTTCTTTCCACCCCTGGAAAGGTGTCAAGCCGGCTGCCTCAAATTGATTTCCTCCGAAAGTTGAACTTGGAGCACAATGCTTGTGCTCATTTTTGTATTCACAAAGCAGCACCATATTTAAAAAAAAATCATTTTACAACTAAGTGTAATATGAGGGAACAAAGTGAATTCAACCCAGCTGCCCAATGGGTGCTTAAGAACAGATATGGACCTCTGGGTTTTGCCATGATTACAACAGCCCTGCACTTTGAGGAAATTAAATTTCACATCTGACTTGCTTCCAAAATGAAGCACCATTAGTCAAATCAATGGGAAATCCCTTGCGCATTATTTCCCTGTTGCTTCCATTGTGGCTCTGTGGTTTAATTTTCCCTCACCACACCATCTCATGGCTATACATAAAGAATCCACTAGGCATACATTTTGAGGCTGAGTAAAGCATTGGAAATAACTTCCATTATTGAACTGTTTAATGATATGAAAGGTAAAATATACTTTCTTGATATGAATGCTGGTGCAACTCAAAAAAGAGTGAATACTTCTTTCTAATCAGAAACATAATGTCCAGTGAACAAAATATGACCTTCACCGACGAGTTCTACCATCAATTTTTTAACTCACGGGCAGAAAATGTCATCTTAAAATAAGGCATGCAACCAGCCATGGACTATAATTGCAAAATCTCTCTGGAATCCAAAAGGCATAATATCCATAGCACCAGGTTAATTAATTTGGCTACCAGCACATACCCACACTCAGAAGTCTTTTATTGAAAATTTCCACATAATCTTTGAGCATACGCTGGAGATCCACATCCCCAATAGCAGATAAAATCCAATCACTCTCAACTTTATTGAAAACACTCGAACACCACATTAGACGCTTTAACATTATGAGGCCAGACTTTTTAGAACAAAAAATGTGGAAAAAGTGAATTAATGAGATGATGTGAAAAAGATGATGTTAAATAGGTTAGCTAATCATGTTATAGTATAAAAGCAGCCACCAAAAGAGGTTTCTCAAGGACAAAGGTGGGTCAAGTCTCACTAATTTACTGAAAGATGTGTCAGTTTAGAATCTGAGACTTCAAGAGTAATGTTCCTCAAAAAGAAATTGATGGTTATCTTGTACATTTCACCCTCCACATTGCATAATATACTTAAGATTTAAAGAATCTGGTATATTCGCAGTGCTTAAAGAGAGAGGTCGAAAACCACTTCTGAATGATCTGCCGTCCCTCTGACATCACTGTCTTATGAAACGCAATGCAGCTGTTATAGATAACATGACATAGCCTTAGAATTACTTTGATGAACCTTTGTCAGTCAACACAATTCGCTATGGCATCCACATTTCCAAGTTTAAGTCAAAGACAACTTCTGTGCAAAATCAATGTTAAGTAAAAGAATTTAGTCTTGAGTCCCCTATGCAGTTCAGATACTAGGACTGCTATGTTTTGCGTTTTTTTCCTTGTAAAGTTGTACAGTGCCCCAAATAACGAGCATGCAACCGACAACAAATGAAGGTCGCCATCTTTCCATCCATTGAAAGAGGTTAGACCAATGAGAGGCCAAGGACTGCTTTGGCAGTCATGTGGCAGTGATGTCAACTACCCATTGCTTATCGAAAGTTTGTATGAGGGATTTTATGATTACTGGTAAAATTTGCATGCTGCTGTACTAAAGAGTGTGTTATAATGATTCTCTGCAGATTTGGTCTACAAGTGAATGTATAACACCATGCTATAGAAAACAATTATGCCAATTTTTTTTTTTTTATAATGTCACATGATGTAGTTACCAGCATTTGTCACTGCATGAGGGAATTTTCCATGTCCCAGTCCATGGTTTGCAACACTTTTGAAGTGTTCCTTGATCTAAGAAAAGACCTTTTGCTTTATGAATCGGGTACATTGTGTGCCCAAGCATTCAGTGTTGCATTTTGATCCCAAGGATGTATCGCATTGATGCCAGTGACACATAAATTTATGTCCAAGGTAATTTGGTCATTCTGTGACATTTAAATAAAAATAAAAAAAACACACTGCATCAGACTCTAATTTGGTATTCCAAATGATCCTGGTTGCTTTACACGCCTTCTCGAAAATGATACATTCAACAAGCAGGAGAACTTTCTCAGCCAGCCAGGGAAAATGTATACATGTAACAGAATTGTGTGCCATCCTGCTGACAGTCAGCATAACAATTGAATGTGAATGTGAAGCAGTAACAAACTCTGCCAATTTGGACAGTTGGAGAACTTTATGAAGCAAAAGTTTTGCTTTTGTGGTTTGAGTGTTTTTGACTCCGCATCACGTTTCCCCATTTGGGGATGTTTTTGGCTGTTACATCGCGTTTACGTGGATATGCAGCATTTTTCTCTTGCATTTGCGTGTTTTTGAATTTGCATCGTTTCTGCTTTTGCAGCATGTTTCTCCAATTTGAGATGTTTTGGGCCATTGCAGCATGTTTGCCCCTGTCGGCCACCGTAATTATTAGAGCCAGAGGGACAAAATCAGTCATTATACCACTGTGTGGCAGTTGGTTGTTCCAACAAAAACAGGAAACTTGGACCTACCAATGGACCTACCTACCCTGTGTGCACAGATTTCCCTTGGTGAAGCCTGAGTCCCTGTAACGGTTTGCTCCCGCCGGAGGCTACAGGGTATTTGCCGGGCTCTAGGACCGTGAAGGGAAGTGAAAACTCATGCCAAGGCTGGAGGTGATGAGGATTTAATAACCAAAAATACCAAACCAAAAGGGAAACAAGGTTTCATAAACAGAGAAAGTAATACAACACAAAATCAAAACCAAAACCAAACAAGGAAGAGAACCGGTGGCAGTCAAAATCCCACTAACCAGCAGTGGGAGAGCAGATGCAGTGCACCTAAGACTGTCATAAGCCAGCCTTAAGTACTCTTACCTGGGCCTCATTAGTAATGAGCCGCGGGTAATGGTGCCTAATTAGTGTGCAGGAAGAATGTGAGGAGGAGGGCTCAAGCCTCACAGTCCCTGTGTGGAGAGCAGTACTGATTATGGTGCCAAGGTACACAATGGAGCACATCAATAGGTGCTATTGTTAGCTCAGGCAAAAAAAAGTCTAAATCAGATTTAAGAAGCTGACAGTGTCATCACTATCCCCCACCATGATCAAGGGCCTATAGCTCCATTAAAAAAATGTTTCGACATCCATTTTTGAAGTCAACGTCAACCATGCCTAGCTTATTAAGCATACAACATTTCACGCATCTAGGTGTAATAGTTTCAGAGAAATCTTGTCCCCATTGTGGCCTGGATGGACAGACGAACTCCAATCTAGTACCCCCAGTCCCTCTTCGTGCGGTGGGTAATGAATGTTAGATAGTAATGGGGACCTGAAAAGTCACGTGAACACATCTGTGCTTCCATTACCAAACCTGCTTTTTTATGGGCAGGGTCACCGTGTCACAACCCTTGTGTGTAACCCTTCTCACTGGCTCTCAGGTGTCATCATTTGTATGTCCAGCTCCATTTGGTTAAGTCCCGTCTATGTAAGTTTATTATGGTGTTAGTATGGTCACTGGATTGTCATGGTTCATACTCTACTAAGCTTTCCATTCAATTTGTGTTTTCTAGTATTGCGCCAAGCTCTACATCTGTATATCGTTGCTAAATTGATGATGAAGAAAAATGGATTATTCTTTGAAATCTCATAAATAGGAACAGGCAACCAAGCCTTTACAGTATATCAGTCTCCAGGACTGGGACTGCATTTTTGTTTATCCATTGTTCTTGCCTGTTCCTCTGAGTCATCTTACTTGGAACACATCCCAAGCCTTTATTGGTCTCTAGGATTGGGATTGCATTCCAGCTAAATCCTTTGGTTTGACTGTGAAGCGGTCCTGCTCCCGTAAGAAGGATTCACCTCTTGACTTCAGTCTTCAATTTGCCTGAAATGCTTGTCTTTGTCAGGAACCAATAGTACCTCGAGGAAACTCATACTAACATGTGGAGAACATACAATTTTCACACAGATAGATTTCAGATAGACTTCACACAAATTCAAACTCATACTGCATTGCTGCCTCATGCAAACAAATAATACTAAAATCAACAAAGAGCCTTTGATTTTATTCCTCTGCATCTTAGATCATTGAGGTGAGTGCTACCAAACTGAGTTTTTCGTATAATGACAGCATATTCTCAACAAAATTGGAAAATATGAGAGCAAGGCCAATTTTGTATGCTGAGTTACCTCTGAAAAGGTTCCGTGTAGCTCTATGTGTAGTGCATGATTGGTCAGCAGAAGCCTTTACACGGCCTCCGTGGTTTTAAGGTGAACCAGATAAAGCCAGATCTGTGAGATGTTTACTGGAAGATGAATATGAACCATAAGCCACAAGACAGGGATTTTTTTTTTTTTTTGAGTTATTTTGATTCTGTGGGCTAACTCAATAACTGGATCTCAGGTCTACAAAGTATGCATTTTACATGCTAAAAAGAAGACTGAAGGCAAAAAGTCCCCTGAAGCAAGTATGAATTAAAGACAGCTGCTCTACAGGCCTTGCAGAGTATCACCAGGGAAGATAACCAGAATCTAGTGATGTCTGTGCATCGCAGACTTCATATTGTGATTGCATTTGAGGGATATGTGACCAAATATTCAAAATTATCACTTTATTCTTCATTATGCTCTACTGTCACATGTTCTTTTCATAGGGGAGGCTATGTACAAAAGGTGGAGTAATTTATTAACAGTTTGTCTGATATGGATGAAAAACACCCTCAAATCATAGCTGACATTCTGCACTTCAATCTCATTGTCATTGTATCCTTTCAAACTCAAAATCTCGCAAACAAAATCAAATCAAACATGTCACTGCCTACTGAATTATGGTGCTCGCAGTGTATTGGATGTTTGGGTTAGGACTCTAGGAAATGCATATTTTTGGGGTGCATGAAGGTAATTGTGTTTGTGGTATTGACAGACTGTAGTTCTGTTATTTGAACACTAGAGGGAAATACAGACATGGCAGTGGCTTGCAGTACCTCAGCAATCATGGTTAGATTCCGTAAGATTTTGAATGCCATTTATGGATCTTCGGTCAGGGAGTGGAGAACCACATTGAAGCCTTTTTAAAGAGTTGTTGAATGATGTTTTCCCATTCAGTTTTTCTTTTTCTTGAACGGTTGTTGTCCTTAGTTTCGACTTCAGTGGTTCATGTGGTGCATTGCTGGAAGTGCAGTTTTTTGTTGTTTGCTCTGGTTTTGCTCTGTCTTGCTCTTCTCCATAAATTGGGCAAAACAAATAGGTCAAGTGAAAGGGTATTCAGCTCCAAAATTTAGCATTGAGTTATTTTTTAAAAAGCACTAAAGAATTTCCTCCAGCCAGGAATATAATATTTGAATATCCCAATTCTGGCGAACATTTGAAATCAATAAGTAGTGGGCAAAAGTGCCTATCAACAGCATATTAGTTGGCGTCAGCATAATTATTATGCATAAGATGTTTTTTCAGGATTTTAGATGAGGAGGCCTTGTTTTTATCGGTTCCATTTACTTTTCCAGCCTTTTGCTGCCCCTCTCCCCACTTTTTTGAGATGTGTTGCTGCAATCAAATTCAAAATATTTTTCATGAAAAGGTAAAATGTCTCACTTTCATGGTCTGATATGTTATCTATGTTCTATTGTGAATAAAATGTGAGTTTAGGAGATTTGCAAATCATTGCATTCTATTTTTATTTACAATTTACACAGCATCCCAACTTTTTTGGAGTTGGAGTTGCACCAAACGATCAAATTATCCTGTGTTTATGTCTGTTTGTTTGACCTGGAATTCCCTGTTGCACGCCGGGCTCCCACTCCTCTCCCTGCTCTCTCCTTTTCTGGTCCATCACCGGCAACAGTGTGAAATAACGAGCTGTTTTTGTGGTTTGCGCTCTCCTGGACTGCCCTGTCCTTCATATTCAATCTATCAACAGCAGTATTCCAACAAATGGCTGCTGAGCTCCTCAAACACTAGTGCGCCACCCTCAGTCAGAAAGCTATCTCCTCAGAAAACTACCAAATCAGACTTCTTTTTCAGAGAAAACTAGCTGTGTGTTTCACAATTCAAAAAAACTTTCTTTGACTCATTGCTTGGGATAGTCAGTACATGCATCCAGCCTACAGCACCCCCTGGGGTGACATTTTCTGACATTTGATGTTGAATATCATCTACACTAAAAATGCTACCATTGAGATTTTGCTATTGCTGTAATGGACCCCTAAGGGACTATGTATCCAGAGAATTTCAGATTTCTAACTTGTCGGGTAAACAAAATAATGCCACCTTAACAGGCACAATCTGCAATGAAATGGTCCGTTTTTGTCATGGTTATGCTTTTTTGTCATGTTTATGTTCAAGATCAGTTTTCATGATTTTGTCTTTTATTTATTCTTTTTGGTTATTGTTTTAGTTCCTTCCATTTCTCAGTTCCATTGCATTTGTCTCCCCTGTCTTGTGATCTGGTTGGTTCAGTCCGTCTTCCTGGTTTGTGTGCGCACTGACTTCGGGTGATTTAAATGAATTCTGGTGTTTAATATATTCCTTCGATTCTTGTTTATTTCCTTCGTCTTACTGTTCTGATTACTAACAAAACTAAAATTTGTATTTTGTATCATAGTCTACTAACACAACTAATCCATGTACATAGATTACTAACTTACTAACAAGCACTCTAGTTTAATCTGTAAAGTTGCACCGCTACTAATTCATACTAATTCCCTCTCAGCAATCGCCCTGTTCTAGTCTCCGCCTCTTGCTCAGCTTTACCTGTCTCCCCCTGCGTTTCTGCGAGATCTCTTGCTTAATTACTTTCCTGCACTAGTTATCTGTGCACTAAGAACTCCCTGACCGGAGCTGTTTAAATGTCATAGGCTGTCTGTGTGATTCCCGTCCGTGTCTTGGCTTTCGCCAATTTTCGTGGTTGGACTTTGTCAGAAAGTTGATCAATATTCCTTTGTGCAGAGCGCTGTGTATGCCATTGAGTATTGTTTTTCTTCTACTGGTTTGTCCGACTACGATTCTTGCCATTGCCCTTCTTGCATTGTTTTGTCTTTTGGATTTTGTCCCATTTTTGTATGACCAAGATTTCTGTGTTTGGATGCCACTGTGTATGACCCTTGGCTTTGTTCATTGACTACGACTTTTTGCCTACCCTTTATGAACCTTTGCTCATCTGTCCATTTCTTGTGTGTGGTTCCTGAATGCTAAGTCACAGTGTTGAGTTTTCCTCCAACTTTGACTCCGTCTAGCTTGAAATGTGTAGATACTACCAAATTAATGCTTGGTATTCCTGAAAATAGAGTTCTAAAAGCACAATAAACAGTATTTACCACCACAGTGCATATCTAGGTTATTGAGAAAATATACAGCAAACATGCACCAAAAATCAATTTGAACCATCTTTCTTGGCATTCATTGCACTTATCCAGCAAGATACCAAGGTACTATTAACTAATAATAATGTCTTTTTGTGAGTAAACACATAATAAAGCAATCTTTATTATGTGAGACCCTCATCTACCTGTCTGCCAAGTTTCATTGAATTCTGAAATTCTGGGGGTCAACTCCTCAACTTCATCAAAAAGTGCCTTTTTTCACATGGAAAGGCTCTTAAATATTGTGCTTCGTTGTAAAACTATATTGTTTGAAAGTTTGAGGACTCAGCATTTTAACTACATCAGCCATTTTATGATGCGAATAGTCAAATAGTCAGTAGTGAAAATAGTATTTAAAATTGTGTCATAACAACCATCAGCCTGACTATGCAGTCCCATAGGTTCAATTGAATGGCATTGTTCAGGTTTGTCAAAACGTTGAAATTGTCCTTACCTCAGTAGCAGTCCAGACATTAAAAAACCTGTTATCGGTAATAAGCCGCAGAACAATCAAGCATGGACAAACATCACAAAATCGCCTTCGACATAAAGGCAGTAGCTGTGAGTCTTTGAATTTCTCTGTAATTAGTTTTTCACTTATGATTCAGTGCAATAAATTGTACAGCAGCCCTTTAGGAACAAAATATGTGTACCCTCCAGCTATTATGTGCTGATCTAAAGAACAGTAAGTGTTTAAGCCTATCAGCCCTCACTCCACAATAAAAGAAAAATCAAATTCTGTTAACACAGACAGCCAATGGACTGAAACTTCCAAAGGACAGATGCTGATGTTAGTCAAAGGATAAATTTTTTTGGGGAGGAACACTAAGTTGCTGCTGTAGGAGGTGTTGGTGGCCAGTAGGTTGTGATCTTCCCTCTGGTGGAATTATCCCCAATGCCCCAGTGCAGTAATGGGGACACTGTACTGAAGGAGACGCCGTCTTTCAGATGAGACGTTAAATCGAGGTCCTGACTCACTGTGGTCACTTAAGATCCTATGACACTCATCGATAAGAGTATGGGGTTCCCAACCTGGCTCTTTCGACCTGCCACCTAATCATCCCCTGATCCAATTGGATGTGAAAATTGCCCTCTCCCTCCCCACCTCAGCCTCCAGGGCTCCCTTGAAAGAGATTCCAATCTCAACGGGACTTCCCTGGTTAAAAAAAAACACCAGCGCAGGGAATTGGAGGGGTATATTTGAGTGAAAACTGAGCTGTATAAAAGGAGACTGACTGATTGAAAGAAGTAGTAAAACTCTGACAGTGGCCAGGAATGCAGGGAAATTTTGACTTTCCAAAATTGTTTGTTGAATCGGGCATGAACATAACCAAGAAGAAAATTAAAAAAAAAAAATTTTTTTGGCTACTCAGTTACAGTATTTGAACCTGCAGTTCTTTAGGTGTCTGGCTGCGTCTTTATTATTTTTCTTAGCTAACGAAGACATAAAGCAGAAGAAGACATAAAATATTTCTTCTGTCAGACTAAACATATATTTCCAGTTTCGTCACTCAAATTTCTCAGCAATTCTGACTATCTGAGAGCACAACCGAGTGTCACCTTTTAAAGGAGACCACAATTATGCCTACAGTCAGAGTGGTTCAAGAACAGTAAGGATTTATTTTGGGAGGAAATTTGCTCAAAGGACTGCCCTTTAAAGAGTCAACACTACAATTGTGTTTGCCTTGTTATATAGGAGAGTATTTGTTGAATTGGTGGATATAATTCTTTATTAACCTAGTCCTGCAGGTGGCCAATACATAGAGGACCCACGTGAACCGTTTATTAACCTAGTCCTGCTGGTGGCCAATATATAGAGGACCCACGTGAGCCGGTCATCAATATATCGTTCCCCAGTAGTCATTTCCCTGTATGCTGGTCCTCGATAAGAATAGCCTAGTGGCAGGACTAAGATTAAATTGTTGGAGTGTTTGGGTATTGGCTTTTGGAACTCACAAGGGAAAGCAGATAATTTAGCTACTCAAAGTGAGCCCTCTGAACATTTTTTGACGTCACTTGACGTCGCTGTGAATGAGAAAATGGAAAATTCTGTGAGTGTTTTGATCTGGTATTTGAAGTATTTTTATTCAGTTCAGGTTTTTCTTAAAATTACTAAAAACACATTTTGTTGCACCTGAGGGGCAGTTGTGTTGTTTGCAGTTCAGTTCAGACTAGGGTTGTCTTTCACTTGCTATCCACACAAAAAGGGCCGTGGTTGAATCATCTAGTCTGTAAGGTTCATAGATTCTTCATTAAATGATATTGACTGATTAAGTGTACCTTACCCCTGGTGCGATCATGTCCTTTGGCTTTACAATGGAACAGTCATTCAAGAAACCTTTTAACCATTGCTAAAATAGCTAAACTGGAGCTTGTTGTCTCCAGGTGGCAGAAAGGACTGAGCTTGTTGTCTCCAGGTGGCAGAAAAGACTGACACTGCTAAGTCGGTGGGAGCGGACTGCACGGCTTACAGTCACTACCAGGTGCTGCAATACAGTGAAATCACCACAGAGACTGCAGAGAAGTGTGGCCCGCACATGTCTCTTGTCTTCAAAGGAGCACATGTGGACGACCATTTCTTCACTCTATCCTTCCTCAGAGACGTGGTAAAGTAAGTCACGTGTTGTGGCTTGAGTACCACCCGAAAAGTTTTAGGGAAACCACTAAAGTGCATGCAATTTCCAATATTTTTAACAGTCCTCTGACTTCATTTGAGAACTTACTGAGGTTTATTTCATATTTTAAAAATAGCAAGTACGGTATGTTACTAAAAATAACCTGCTTAGATGTTATGGATTTTATTGTTGACAGATTTGTTAATCAAATTTGTTAAATGAAGTATTTGTTTCTGCATCAGCCCACATTACAACACTAGGTGGCATGGAAGAAAATCCCGATTATGAATGTAAAAGTACAGCAAATTAAACCAGATAGTCCAGACCAAATCAAAATGGGGAAATTTGTCTTTGATATCTTCCAGTTTTCCAAGTGAGTAGGCCTACTGTAATTTTCCAAGCTGTCTCACGGTTGTTTAACACAAAAGAACGATAAGGAATAATTATATAACTATAACTCTCAGACAGCTGGAATTATACGGTCAATGCAATACACAGTCTGATGACATAACTAAGACCTTTCAGACCCAACATTCAAATTTCAGCTTTTTTGAGTGAATTGATGGACTGAACATCATACTCTAGAACAGGGCTATTCAATATTATCCTGCAAGGGCCGGTGTGGGTGAAAGCTGTCATTCCAACCAAGCACTTACGCATCTGATACGACTAATCAAGCTCTTTAGCAAAGACTCTTGGTGTTGATTAGTGGTTTCAGTGTGTGCAAGTGCTTGGTTGGAATGAAAGCCTGCACCCACATCGGCCCTTGCAGGATAATGTTGATGGAGTCTTTTTTTCCAAATCAGATGGTGGAATAATGCATCAACAGTGTATTCACCTTTTTGGATGTGGAAATCAACAAATATATATTTAATGTTCATGCCTGAACAAACTAGTTTTAATTATGGTTAGATGATTTGGACCCTCTTCACTGAATTATGGCACTCGATGATATAATGATGCTTTTTTTGCCTTGTCTGTTTTCTTGTACATGACACAGCAAATTTAAAATTTGGATTTCACTCTGTGGGCCTATTTTTCTGCCGGAGCTATGCGGTATGTGTACTGACCCATCGCTACTCCTATTCCTATTTTCCCCCAGCCACAAGGATGAACTGGTGTTTATCAGCCAGGGCTACAAAAAACTGTGCAGACAGGTCAATTTCAGAGGTGTAGTTATATCTCATGAGGCGTTTTCTTTGTAAATTAGACGGCATCAAAGGAAATATCATTTTCAATGAGGTTGCGCAAGGAAATACTTGGTATCTTTCTGAAATATAAGCCAGTGTGCAAGGGACTTGGGAGAACCGCATCTAAACTGAAGTGCAGCCTATTCCTTATTTCACCAGAGGTTGCCATCAAGCTTAATAATATGCCTGCAATCAAAGGTATTAATAAAATAACTATCCAAATAATGTACAACTCCATTTCCAAAAATGCTGTGATGCCTACTCATGCTAGTCTTCACCCAGCTGAACGCCAACACAGCTAGAGTACACAAAGTGAAGCTGCTCATAAAGAAAATTACACAAAATAGTGGCACACTTGAGTAAACCACAAAGGTGTGCAACTGTTTTTGTATAATGATCAGCATCGAGATATACATTGTGCTTATATCATGACTACCACAAACAAGTAATAAGCTAAAGACATATGTTTCCTGTTTTCCTCCAAAAATTGCATTCATAAGCATACAATTTTCTTCTGCCTCTTTGAACTTCGACCATATTTAAAAAATTGACCGACTGGGGTCAGTATCCCCACCCACTCTAGAATATTACCCCTGCCTCTGATTTTTTTCTTTTTTTTTTTTGGTCATCATTTTGAAAAAATGTGTCACAATCGCAACAAAAATTAAGAGAGAAAAATGCTCATAATGCTTGTCCATGCAGCGGACGATCTCTTTGCTTTCTATCACAGCGCCACTCATGGGTTCGGCAGATGTGCTGTATGTCAACATATTTACTTGTGATATGGATATGTAGCACTATTTGATCTCCAAGTCTTATTGAGATAAAATTAAAGATAAAAAAACCTCCTGCCTGCCCCTGAAAATTGAAATGTGAAGGACACGAACCAACACATTTTTTGTATGGCCTTAGGTTGCTTTGAAATAGCTGAAATTTCCACTGCTAAGAGCAAGAGTGCGGTCGCTAGTTCTATTTGGTTTTATTGCTATGCAGGATCCATGTTTATTCATTCCATCATGATTCCACTCGGATGGTCGCTATCGTACTGTGCCCTCTCCCATTTGTCCTCATCTTCATACTCACAAAATTTTGATTATGTTAGAAAACTCAAAAATGTTGTGCGCCTATTGTCTTCTGATGTTATACCTTGTGACTCAAAGTGTCAGTTAAATTTAGCCTGGAATTAAAACTTGGCAAATTAATACAAAATGTCAAAAGGCTAACTTGTTCAGAACCAGTGTGTTATTATCTGAATATAATGCAACCTGTAAGAGTGTTTCTTGACCAATCACAATTCAGCATTCAACAGACCTGTGGTATAAGGTTAAATAGGTACAGGCATATTAAGGTTCAGGATTTGTGAGTAGGCAAAAGACTTCGTTCAAAGGTAAATTGCTGAAGATGCTAAGAGTAGTAATTCCGAAAGCTCATGTTACCACATTTGGCTCACAGATCATAATCGGCCTGGTGCTACAGGGGGATGCTGATTAGGATCTGCAAGCCTTCTGATGTGGGAATAAGTTTCTTGCAGTGCTGTAGTGAAAAAATAGAAGCTGTTAAGTACATTAAAAAGGATTTAGCATTGCTTTGAAGGGCTTACTGATATTGTTGAAAAAAGTTACTTTCTTGAGTGTTGTTCCACAGACCAGGTTGCTAATAAGCTGGAAGCTTTTGAATGTTGCACCTCGATCAATGTAAAAGGCTTAATGTAACACTTAGTGCTATACCAAGGAGTTTCAACCTTAAATATGAGCGTCTACATATGCAGCCTATGCTTCTGCAATGTTTTCTGCTACTTCATGAACTTCATGCCGGTGACTTGCTGGTGAATAAAGTAATCAGTACGCTTCGAGTACTGATTGAATCATTCAGGTTCATGTACGGAAAACAATAACTTTGTGGAAGCACCAGTGGAGTGTGGCCAAAGACTCCAAGGGTTGATTACTAGAATCAGGTGGTTCACTACTTGGTTGGAATGAAAGCCTGCTCCCACCCTTACCCTCTCTGGGTAAGATTGAGAACCCCTGACAGAAGAGGTCAAGACAGGAGTAGGACTGGTTATGCTCAAGACCGCCAGAATTATGTTGAGTAAGAGATACTGCAGCCTCTTAAGCTGAAACAGTTAAGAAGTCCAGTTTTAATGTTAACTCAATGACCGCACATAGGAGAATAGCACTTACCAAGCAGATTCCCAGGTAGGACAACATCAAGACTGCAGAGGACAATACTCATGGCCTGCTATGGGTAAGACTATTTACTGACTTGCCGATGAAAAGTAAATTCCATTGTCCTGCGGTTTACTCAGCTGAACTGATTTCTTATGTAAAGACTTAGATTTACAAACCTGTAAAGCATTTTTTAAAAATCAGATTAAGAACAGTTATATGTGTCCCAGTCAGCCGAGTGATTATGATAGGCTAATAATTGGTACAACAATGAATTAGGCTTATGGCTTAGTCATAGACTATGGGACCTAACTGGGATGCGTCTATCTAGGCACATCGAACTGGGATGAGTCAATTTGGAATGAAACCGTATTATATTTTTTGAAGACACATTTCAGCATGTAGCCAGCTTCTCATTGTGTGTTTTCTCCTTTTAAAAAAAGCCTTTCCATCCATTTCAACTGTTTTAAATCTTAATATTCAGGAGTTTTAACCTTGGTAATTCCACTAGACATTTTAAAATCGAATGAATTAAATGTGACAACCATAAACATGACTCATTAAGATTCTAAATTGCATGGATCTTAATAGGTGCTATATGCACTAATATTCCGTATCTAGATTCTAGATACTAGATATGAAAAAGTACTGTCCAAAAACTTATATATGACAAAACTTGTGAGAGACACACTCTCAAGTGTAAAAAGATATAACTGGAAAATTCATATTGCGAAAGGTCTGCAGCAAAATGACATAAACATTCATTTTCACAATAAGTACCTTTGCCTGTGAGTTATGGTCTTTAAAGAAGGTCTGCAAATAAAATAAAAACAAAGTCTCTAGCTCAAAACCGCTATGATTGGTCACTACAGCCTAACCTAATTGAAACCTTATGTGTGCCATGTGGAACTCTGGGAACTTTTGGCCTTGTCCCAAAAATCCACAGAATGTAAAGGATTCTTTTTCCTCCTACTTCTCAGGAGAGTATTACATCAGCCCTCTCTTCCACGACCAGCAGAAGGGAAAACGTTGGTGCTTTATCACCGACTTCACTCACACTGACAGAACTTTACGGATTACTATCAAAACCGAGCAAATGATTGGAGGGACAGCAGTATTTTAAAGGTAAGCTTCATTAATTCCTTAATGCGTCGCTCATTACAAAAAATGTGGGTGAGATGAAATGTTGTTTTACCTTTTATTCTTGGAAGAAATATTCTGACTTTTAACTTGGGATCATATTTCATTCATGCGGGGGGGACACGGGGGGATTTTTTTATTTATTTATTTTTAGTTCATATTTCTTTTCTTGTTTTCTTTGTTGATGAAATTTTTTTTCTGAAGAGTACAGTCTTTCATTTTTTGGTCTGTCTTTCACTGTTTGCATGGCAGGCCAGAGTAAATGATAACTGAGAAGCTTGAAGCATGATTAGAGACTTCAGCAGCAGATGCAGATGTGCATTTTGAACACATTCGAGCAAGTTGTGGCTGTGCTTCAAAACTTGAAATTCGATTTTATTTCAAATTCCACAAAGATGAAGTGCATATTGTCTTTCCTCATATTTGTGTTAGAGAAGTTGGTTTCTATGTGTTTCTTTAAACTTTTTTTTAGAGTAATTAAATTTTTTTTAAAAATTATTTTCCAGGACATGGGAATTCATTTATCCAACATATTAACATATTCCCAACTTATTGATTTTTTTCTTTTAAGCACATAATGTATCTTAAAAAAATGTGACTGGCAAAGATGAGAAATTCATTGTGCAGGTACATTGCCAGATATCGGCTGCAACGCTGAAAAAATGGCTTTAAAATTTAAGCCTCTGAGCCTCGAAGCATCTTTGCCGGTTATAACTATGAATTTAAATGCTGATTGCTGGCATGTGCCTGTTTGAAAGCAGTCTAACCACTGGCTATTTTCTAGGTTTGTCTCCCAATCGAAGTGATGGTACAGACAGAGTTCTGAAAGTACAGAATAGTCGGTGTGTGAATTGCTTGTGTATAAAAAGAGCAAAATCATTTGAGGTGGAAATGGGAATGGTTTCAAAAGTTATAACAACATATGCCGGGCAATAGCAACAAATATGAACTTTGATCGCAGTTCAAAGCTCCCCAACAGGGATTGACATACATGAGGCATGATAGTTGCTAATTACCACATTACTACAGCTCTAAAAATCATGATAAAATTGAATCAATCCATATTTGAGCCCGTCTCAACAAAAGCAGTTTGTTTTGAACTTCTCAGTGCTATTATATATGGTAGTGTTCGAGATGAATCAAACATCCCAGGTGTATCTGTATATGTATATTCACAGAGGGCAAAGAGGAATTAAACTGTTAACCAAAAAATATGCAGTCATTTGTGGCACTTGCCACATATTCATTTTGAATATGTTTTTTCTGTGTTCAAATACATTACGGGTTTAAAAGCATTATGGATTGTCCTTATTTTATTCTTCAAAATAATTAATAAAAAAGGTTTTGTTAGTTGAAATGAATGCACAGTCTAGACTATGTATTAGACAATATTTCTCCTGGTATGCAGAATGGTTTTATAACGTCTGAGGTATTCCTTTCACTCTTTGCAGCCTGAAATTACCTTGGTAAAATTGTAACAGGTGCCAGAGGGGGGAATATTTCTAAGAAAATGATTCATTTTATCTCCCAGTATTCAAAGCTTAATTACAAACTTGCATAATAGATACTCAATATGGATATGAATAATGAAAATCGCGGTGTGTGAAAGGGTTTCTATATCTGTGCTTATTCATGACAAGGAAGACATGAATGTTGAATGCCACTGTGAGTCATACTGTTCGGGAAAAAGAAATGAATGCAGGCTTTTGGTTCAAAATTATCCCAAAATTCAGTCATAGTCTTGTGCTTGACATTTATGTGAGTTGATAAACTTACAGCCTTTAGGTCATGAAAATATTGAAGTGAAATATTAAATTGAAATATTCTCTTGGTTCTTGTGATACTTGCAGTTTTTTCATTAGCATACATGCAGTTTTAAGTATAGTGTCGCAAAGTTTAATTTTCTTTTTCTTTTTTCCTGAACAGATCTAGGTTTTCTGCTGAGTTTTACCATAACTGCTACTGATGATATTCAAGGACTAACCAGATCAGTATCTATGGCCAAATCCTATGTTAGTACCATCATTCTGGTTCTTTTGCCAACAGTAGTTTGCAGTGACTCACAGATGTTTTCATACTTCTTTTGTAGTTGTACTTGACCATTATGAAGTTGGAACATTTTAGCATTAGCAAAAGGGAAATGTGACTATTAGCTTTTCAAAAAGTATGATCATCCAATGCGTCTGTCATTTCAGAAGTTGTTTCAGAGCCAAAAAAAAAAAGAATCACCTTGCATTTAGAGTCAACTAATTTAAGATTGCAATGTGAGGTCATCAGCATGGCACGCAACAGTGACTGGAAACTAATTTCTGTGATCTTGTTTCTTGGATGTTATTTGTGCACCATGTAATTTCAGTCTACAAGGGATCTTTATTGGTATATTAACCCATGCGACAGCATGAGCATCACAGCACCTACAGCCATAAAATGGTAATGCAGCCACTACAAAAAAAAAAGATATAGACTTTTAATTAAAATGTTGGGAAGTAATGCTCTTAAGTGAGAACATTTTGTTGCTTAGCAACAGTTGATGTAGTAAGGCAAATAATGACAAATTGCCACTTTCACTGAAATGATGTATTTCCATGGCATGGTTATTAATATTGATATAAATAAAGGGAAGATGACAGTGCACTGGTGAGACATTGTCAGTGTACTCAAGTCAGTGACAGGATACTTTTCAATGCACTTGGCGCCCTTAACAAAACGGTTATGAATTAATGCCTTCATAAACTTGAAATTTTATTTAAAATATAAACAGAAATAAAAACTTTAATTGCTTTACAACTATTGAAAGAAAAGTTAATTATCATCATTAACCCCTTTGCGCAGAAGCCAAATCTGGCTTTTTAGGTGTTACCTGATTTAAGGCTTTATAATTCAAGATTGCAGCTTCACAGACTCAATTGAGTCTAGACACTTGAAGCATTTAGACTCCCATCGTATTTCAGTTTATCATGATTTTGGTGGAGAAAATGGGCTGTAAACATAAAAAATCTTCATGAGAATTCAACATTGAAATAGCAAAAAAATAATACTGACAAATGAAAAACTGCTGGGGCTTAAATCTATACATTTCTTCGTTCATAAACTTTCTTGACTACAAGCAAAATTCATCTGAACATTACATTCTACAGTACCCACTTGATATGAGCCAAATTAGACAGCTATCCAGGTGTCTCCCCAAAGTCAGAGATCCATCAAAATGGTTCACTGTCAAATCATACATAATCATATATTTAAATTAACAAACTAACTTTTGGGGCAAGAAATTGAGCATGAAGTAATGATTTTCTGGTTGAGTTTAGCATGAATTTATCAATATCAGTGCCTCTCCAAACACAAAACATGCCTTATCTCCATAATAAAGTTAACAATATTGTCCATTTTTCTTCGAAGTCCCCCAAGAATTACATAAAGTGCTGATTAAACAGCCATAACATTCACGCTGCAATGAAAAGCTAACCGCTCTCACATGCGAGCTCATAACCTTACACCTTATAAGGGAAAAAACTCACTAACTCAGTAATATTTTAATTCTGAAATATACCTTATTTTAACAGAACAGAAATGTCACTTTCAGGAAAAATGAAACGACATATCCCTCCATATTCAACAGAATGGTTTAATGAACGTAGTGAGGGATCTACCAACATGCGTGGGAAGCATGCATTTGGAGAAACGAAAACCTCGGCATTCGATGTCTGTTAACGCGGTATAAATTCTACAGCAAAAAGTCATATTAGAGCAAAATGCAAACAGAGTAGAAGTATAACCTGTTTTCTTCATTGATGCCCACCTCCAGAGACGGATGTATCGGGTAGAAGGAACCCTCCAGTACTGTTTCATTCAGAATAATTCCCATTGACCGCGTCCATACAACATGTATCTCGTAAATGAGGCTGAACACTTCAGGCCGGTTTCAAGTGTCTTTGTTTCTTTGATATCGCATCATTTTCAGCTGCGCAACCGTGGCCAACTTTCGAAGAACACAACCGACCTTACTTTTACGCTTAGCTTTGTATCCTATTCTTATTGTCCAATCAATGTATTTCAGTTATTGAGGAAAGTTTAAACACTCGGGAATTGGATAAGAAACGAGTCTATCAATACATCGTTACCGGGGAATCTTCACGGGGGCGTGAACTATAACTGTAGAGTTAGGCAGATGAATCTGAGTATATAATTGAGTGACTGGCTATCGACACCAGCACTTGGGTGTATCAAAGGGAGCGCTGAATTCGTCAATGGAGGAATATACGCGTTAATCAACGGGAGGGAACTACGCATATTTTGTGTGTGATGACTGTAATTGACAGTAGAATGTGAGAGAATCAATACTAAGTCGGATTTTTTGCTTCACAAAACGTATTTTTTTAACCACTAATTGGAATACTGTTGGCTCACTGTAGCTAAAATGGTTGCTACAGAGAACTAAGTTTTTTTTCTGTCGCAAGTGATAATTTTTTAAAACTACTGGATCGAAGCCATGGGCAAGGATATTGACCAGTTTGCACATCAGGCTTGGCTGAGGAGTTTAATTCATGCTACTCCTGAAAAACAGGGTTTGGAGGGAACTTCTCCATACACTAAATCACGTTTCAGCTCTGCCTGCTTGTGAATATTCAATAGCTGATCCAAGGGTGCCATCTCGTGGTCGAGTACTGTTACTAAGTGCTTAAATTTGCATATCTATAGACGCGAGCGTCTACATCTGCAGAAAGGGGTTAAACAGATGTCAAAAAATGTGTGAAGGGATTCCCATCGGTGAACACCAAGTGCAGCCTCCCCTAAGCAAGATAAAACTTGTGAGTCATCTCCATTGTGTGCAATGAGGTTGGAGAAGACAAGACGAAGGGTTCTGAGATCCTTTAAATTCTCAAGTCCATGATTCTCGACTCTCCTCTTTAGTTCACTGCTCAGGTTTTCTAGTGGGCGTAGGTCAGACCACTAAGAAGGCCATGGCAAAACTATGATTGCAAGGTTTTGGAACCATTTTTGTGCTTTAAAAGGCACCTGCACTCTTCCAAGAGGATTTTTAAAAGTGTCATGTGCTTTCATGTGATGGATTATTGGCCTGACGGTTAAAATTGGGCATTTTCAATTATTTAAGTACAACGTATGTTCTTATAGTGACGTTCGCTGTCTTCTAATCACACCTTCAGACTTTGCTCAAGCATAACATTGCTTGAGTGTACCGGTTGGGAGCTGAACTATGCTACATCACCTCTCTGAGATTTGAACATTTGGCTGAATGCCAATGACTATGGAGGAATTAAACACAACAACATAAAACAGATTTTAAATTTGTTGTCTGTTTTTACACGAATTATATTACTCCCTTTTGTGCAGCTCGTCACGGGTGAATAAGAAATGGATGCTCTGATTCAAAGGCTACCTGTGTCCATTGCAATGCATATTCACCATAGACTAAAATATATTCATACTGCCATTCACAAAATATGATTGTGCTATCTAAAATGTGGTGAAAGAACTGAAGTTTTTCGTCAAATTTATTTGTTGCATGAAGACTACACAAGCCGAGAGGAGTTGTTTATTCACACTCAACAGACAATGGTAGATAATTGTGACAGCTCTTTTGTCCGACTGGGAGTTTGTAATGTCCTGACCTGAGCTGTGGACAGCACATGTGTTCAACCCTCCGTGAGTGGAAAGTGTTGTTTTTCTTGGGCATTAACGTCATTCAGACCAAATTTTATGGCTCAGTGTTATTACCAGTTTGACAGTGTCTACGAATATGGAAATCAAATGCCAATGCATATGACAGAATGCTAGATCTCGGTATCTCCCCATTTAAAGCGATAGGACTCTGGTCTCGTCGGCTGCTAGCCTATTGCTGGAGAGCGTTTCAATGATGGCATCGGAGTGCACCGTCCTCGTATATTTAGAAAGTCTCTGCCATGGTGATGTACGACTATGGGAAACTGGCCATGTATCATGTCATGTTTATAAGCCATGTAATGATCCAGGCCAGGAACCAAGCATGGAGGCAGGGCACAATCCAACAGAAGGGTTTATTGATAGTAGTATGTTTAGACAGAGGGATGCAGCCCAGAGCAGAATTGCACGGTTCAGTTCAGATATAGCAGGTGATGTCGTGTGGGTGTCTCCTGTGGCTGATCAGTGGCTTTCCAGGACAGCTGCCTGATGGAGTGCACACTTTTTCTAAGCCAAACTGTCAGATGGCTTGATGGAGAAGTTTAGCGGGAACGAGGTCACAATCGTGGTGAAGGCATGGGAGCTTGCGCCTCATAAAATGGGCAGAGGAACAGAGTAGATTTGCAAGAATGCAGTCCCAATCCTGGAGAGTGAGCGTAAGGCTTGGGATCATGTTCCTATGTACTGAATTGGGAAGAGAATTTCGACAAATTACATTCAAGGTTGCGTTTTAATTTCAAAACACAAAGACCTTTACTTGGTAATACTGACTGGTTGCTAAAGGGCATGTAGCAAGAGTGACAATAGTGTGAAAATTCCTTATGTTGCCATCTCCAAGTAAGGCGTATGAATGAATACACCAACACAAGCATGAGAGAAGGAAAATATGAATAGAACTCAGGAGGCGAAGAAAGCATGCGGGACATAAACCAGTCGAACGAGACGATACTTCTGATAGACACGCAAGCCGCTGGATAGGAGGAGACATGGAGAAATTAACAAGAGGGTCATAACAACCCAGGGAAATGGGAAGTCAGGTGCGACCATTTAAGTTTTCAGTTTTTTCGCAAACATTATGGTGAACTTAGGAAAGGTAAAATATAAATGGAAATATATATCAGTTAGATTTTTGTTATTAGGTTTTCAATCATTGTGGCACACGTTTTTGGGGGATTTTTTTTATTTATTTCAAAATAAACATTATTTTGCTCATATTTTGATGTAAATTTATGGTTGGATTTAAGTCAATCCTCCAAATCTTTCATTCAGAATATTAAGAGCAACAACAATTTTTTTTTCAGAGCCTGTTTTGTAATATTTACCAAGGATGCCACTTATCTCGCTGGGCATTGTATGTGTTCTAAACAAGGGCTTTTAATACTGGAGGCAGTAAATGGCAGCAGTGTGGCATCACATCCAACATCATGCCAGTGATGGAGCAGACTGCCTCAGTATCTATTCTGCTGCAGCAATGAGGCAGTACTGGAGTGTTGATGAAATCTGACCATATCAGCTGTGGACTTTAGGTAGTGCTGCTGGGATCAACAAAATTGGGCATGAAATTAACCTACGTGGAATATTCTAAGTTCATCTTTATTTGGTGAAATTGAAATTGTCGTAACTAATATTCATATTGTTACATGGTGACATTACGTGGAAAATCATTTTCTTTCTTGGTTTTATTATTGAACCAAGGCTTCAGACCAAGACTTAAAACTATGTAGGTATGTCTATTTAAATCTTATGTACCCTCTGAAATGCTTTTTCACCTCAGGGAAGACCTGCTCTGCTGGTTGAGAGCTCAGATCTTGTCTGGTCTGGGCCTCAGTAATGCAGCAAGATTCAACCAGTTAGCAGCAGTTGTGCAGATGTGGCACTAATCTATGAGGTTCCATGAAAAACATATGCGAGAGGGCCTGGGATGAAACAACAAAAGATGTGAGTGAGCCAGGGATCGAACCACTTCTATAGAAGACCGAGAAGCAAATGGCTTGATCATGTATTCATAATTTCCCCAATTTCAAAATGGTTTTTAAAACTAGTTTTGTTTTGAAGAATTTTACTAGTTTGCCATACTGGCAATGTGGTGCCGTCTAAAGCGTTAAAAAGCCTGTGCAGGAGTTTACAATTAATGGGTGTGTACACATTGGGCAAGAGCAAGATGGGCGAAAAACTAAAAAAAAAAGAAAAAAAAAGAAGGAAAGCAAGAAAAGCATGCATTACAAAATCCTGTTGTTAAGGCAAGTCATCTCATTTATGCTCACTTCTGTAGGTGTTGTAATTGCCAGTCAAAATATGTGTTTTACTTCTCAGAAAATGAATCATAAGGTTTTGATGCCCACAAATCATTACCCCAGAGCCATCCTCCATCTCCATTTGTCCCATTTTCAATGATACCTATTCAGTGGGGAAGGGGGGAAATTAGTCTTTATTTTGAAATAATGTCTGCCAGGATTATGACCTCTGTTTCAATGCATTTCAAATCCATCTCTTTCTACCACCAAATATTTTTAAAGAAAGTGAGTCCTATCCTGGTGAAATACCATTCTATCCAATCAAGTTGTCACAAGAGAAGTTCTTGCTAAAGATCTAGCGTTGTGGGTTTTCTAGGTTCTACCTGGTTTTACTCCCACATTAATCATGGAAGCCGTTGCACCAAATTCTTGAGTACGGCTTGAAAACCAAGCGAATAAATAAATATTGTATTGTTGAGGGACCAAGTTAATTCCTGGGATTTCTCAAATATTGCTGATCAGGAACAAAAAACATCAATCAATCAATCAATCAATCAATCAATCAATCAATCAATCATTCAATCAAGTAGTCACAAATACGGTTATCAGTCTACAAAAGAGAGCAATTAGGATAATAAATTGAGCAGATTATCAACAACCTACAAATACATTGTTCATTAATTCCAATGTACTTAAATTCAATGATATAGTGGACTTCAATGCGGCTCAAATGATGTACAAAGTTTAATGTACCTGATACCTGACTGTGTCCAGAGGCTCTTCCAAAACAGAATTAGTACATAATTAATAGGAGCATCCAGGCTTAAAAAACTAAAGATTGGGACAAATGTGAAACAGAGATGCTTATCAGTACAAGGAGTTAATCTGTGGAATAGCTTTGATATGGAAATGAAAATGTGTAAAACACTGGATGAATTAAAAAAATGTATAAATCCTATATTATTGATAGATATAAAACAGAAATATAGAGGCTTATTATGAATATTATGATGAATATGTGAACACGGAACCTTGATTTTTGTTGTTTGCTTTTCAAGTTAAAATTTCTTAATGATCTGTCCTGTTTATTTCTTCAAATTGTTCCTGGTTTTGACAGTTTAATGTAATGTTTTAGGGGTGGCACAATCAGCTGTAGCTTCAGCCATCACCTTTTCGGACAATGTTCTTGATCTATCTGTGATGAACTGTGCTCTTTAGTTTATTTCAGCCATTAATAACATAAACTAAACTAAACTAAAGTAGTCATTCATTCATTTCTTAGTCTTGTTAAGCCAAATATCTTGAACAGTAATTAAGGAGATTACAGAGTCCCTCTTTTGACTGACATATCTCCTCTTCCCATGAATGAGATAAAGAGCTCAAACTTTTTTCTGCTGCATGGATTTGTTCTTAGGCTTTAAATGAGAGATCTGGTAAGCCTGCTGGGAAAGGTAATATTGGGTTTTACCTGACACCCCAGGTCTTTCTCACACAATAAATGTGACTTCCAGTAAAATTATGAACATTCTGAATACAAGACAGGGCAATTAAAGAATACTATGAAAAAAAAGTTTTCTAACCCCTGAAAAGAACTAGAATTAGAGGTTTAACTGGATATAGTACTCAGAGTGAGAACCCCTCTATCAACGCATTTTCCTCCAATTAAATAGTCCACGAATATCAAAGTAACATAAAATCTACCCCAAGGCATTTATTTATTATCCCTGAAAATCCAGCCTTTTATAGAAGTGCATTCTTCAAGGCAAGAGTCGAAAAGAAGACCTACAAGTTGTTTACTTTTTGGACACTGGAAGAAATAGCACAAATACAAAATTCCCAAAATTTTCTGACATTGCTATCTCCATGTGACAATTTTTCATTTCCTCAAAAATTCTCAATCAGTTCAGTTAAACATTCATGGTGAAATATTAACACTTTTACAGTTAACTGCCAAATAGTAGATGTGGTCAATGAAGGAGAGACAAAATCCATCAAGTCCAATATTTGGAGCTTTATTTATCAAAACTGGAAATACAGAGATATAACAAGATAGCACTGATGTGGCAGAATGTAACTGCCATCCATCCTCATTTTCAACCCAGGAACTGCTTCAATTGTTTTGGCAACGTAAGCTTGTCTCCAATGTTGGGTGCATCATCTGTCAACAGGTATATGGCTGGAAGAAATCAGAGCCACAGTTACTCTCAGATCAATTAAAACTAGGTAAATCACCTACTGCATGCAGTATTGCCTGAAGGAACAATGGAAGACAAATGGTGACAAAGTTATGGGTGACCCAGTTATTAATGGCATACATGAAAACTCATGCAAGTACCTCTGTGGAGTTAGAATTCCATTATGACTCAGTTGTTAAGGCAAAACCACAGCCTCCCTGGGAGTAAAGGAAATTTATAGAAGCGGCTGTGACTAATCAACAGCGAAAATATTCCTGGGAGCTTTTGAGTGGCAGATGGTCAGGCTTGTTCTCACAAACTATGAATCGTGGAGGACAATGACGCATGGATTTGGGATCTTTATCTGCAGCCATGAAAAGAAGCATTATCACAGGTTGAGCATGATGCTACTATACAGAAATGTGAAAATACATGTTTAAGAAAGAAATTTTAGATGCTTATGAGCCAAATTTAATTAACTTTTCCATCTAACAAGGCACTAACCACACATAGAAAATCATTGAAAGCTGTATGATGCCTCCAGCCGTCCAGCTCACCAGGCTAGTAAGACCCGGACTGCATTCCTCAAGTTCTCATCATTACTTTCAGCTGCCCTTCATTTCCACTGAGTGGTAGCAGCGTCCTATGTAAGACCGAGCTTTGCACTCAATCATTGCGAGGTCTCGTAACTACATACCTGTGTTGCATTCCTTCTCTTGTCTTGACACATTCCCTGCGTTTCGCGTGTATTTATACTCTAACTCTAACTTAGTGCTGTTTAACGTTTTATCCAGCACTTTATGTTAAGGAACCTCCATTCCTATTATTTTTCGATATGTAATACATTGTTAATGCAGCCTATGCCCAAAGTCTGTATTACCAATTGTGTTTATTAAGGAACCTTCGTTCCTGTTTGTTTTATATTGCTTCGTTTGTGCCTTCTGCTGCGCAGTAAGCATAATACACTACCAAGTCCATCCTTGCACCTGAGTCCAATCCTCAACTTCCTGTCCTCCGTGCACCTGATCTGTGTACGAAGCACACGCTTGCAAAAGCACTGTCTGCCAAAGAAATAAATAACACATGTGAATGGGGTGTACACAACATCAGTGGCTACCAGCAGCAATAAAAAATGTCCCCTCATCATGACTCACGCCTTGTCTTCACAATCACGTTTGTTACCAAGGAATCTAAAGAACATAACTTAATATTAAAATGAGGAATAACTGAGCTCTAACACCTGTTTTATTGTCTCAGCCAGTTTTTAATCTGTAAGCAATTATTGTTTCAAAGGAAATAATTTTTTCAATTGTTATCATTATTGTGCAATGTTTTTGTAATGTGCCTGCATAATACTCACTCCCACCGGACATTATCTGTACATCTGAGGGCATGAGTGGTTTTTGGGGGATAGATAATGCTTGTTGCAAGATGTGTGCAGTTCTGAGAAGGGCTTTAGTACATCTGCCGGCTTCTGCCATTTTCTAGAATTGAACAGATTTGCTTTGTCACTGTTTTGTTGATAAGTCCCAATGCTCCATTTACAATATGACTGTGATTGGTGGCGTCCTCTTGTTCCACATTTACCCAATCTCAAGCTCAAGGTCTTTGTATTTTGATAATTTCTATCATCCCTTTGACGTTGCTGTCAGATAGGATGGCAATATTGGTGTGGGAACATTCCTTGTTTTTGTCATTCTTGACCAAAGTATGGTCATATTCATGCGTTCAGACATCTCTCACAGGATTATAATTCCATTGTTCAACTTTACACATATGCCAGTGGGTGTCAATTGGAATGTCCTAATGCTCACGTAGGTTCCGGTGAATGTATACAACAACATTGTTGTGTCTGCTGATATACTTTGTTTTGGCTAAGACTTGGCATCCTGTCACAATGTGATGCACGGTCTAGTCAAAGATACGGGAAGGCCATCACTTGGGGCCGAGGTAATATTCTTCATGAAGTTGTGTTGATTTGCCTTTTGTAGATAAGCACTGATCTTGTGCAGCTACAATTAAGCCCTTTTTTGACTGAAGGCCTGAGCTCCTCAGTGTCTGATGAGTTTTGGCAGTGTCATCATCAGGTCTTGCCTCTCTTTTAGGATATTGCACATGCAGTGCCTATTGTTTCCTGCATTCAGCCAGTGTAGCCATGCGTGCCTGTTTTGCTTGCTTTTTTCACTGCAGTTTGTCAGAATGCTTTGTAACTCAGGGTTCATATTCAGATCAAGTTTATGCTTGGTTGTAAACAGCTCAGCTTCGTTCACTTCGGAGTATAACTTCATTTTCTGATGACGCCACTGAGCAACCTTTAGCATGCCGTCATGACTAAACTTTGAGGCCAATTGTTGTTGACTTGTGCGCTGTTTCCAGCATTTGCTGATGCAAGCCTCTACCACGATTGGCTCACGCCATCATGCAGAATATATTATTATTATTATTATTTCTTGCACTTTTTGCTACCATGCACTGAATACTATTCCACCAATTGAGGAAGAACATTTCCAGAAGGCATTTTATATTCTAAGTGAAAGTTCTAATGTACCTCTAAGATATCTATTTCTTCCATTTTCAAGGCAGAGATTAAACTGCGAAGTTAACATAATCAATAAATATTTTATACAAAATAAATTACATTCCCCTTGCATGCTGGGGAAAGGTTAAATTCCCTACTAAGATATTATTTTGTGGACAGAAGTGTCCTTATCTACAGCATCTGAAATGTGCACTCTTATTAGTCTTCAGACATTTTTATCATTCGGTTATGTATCTTTGCAGAGTACACATTAACTCTGGTGAATAATGTCAATGACTAAAAATGGTCAATGTGTTCCCATGTAGAAGATGATCTCATCCAGCTTTTCTAGCAGTGCAATTATTATAACTGTGTAAGGAAATTCACTATTTTTATGAAAGTTTTAAATATGTACTGAAAAAACAGCATTTGTAAGTTAAATAATCGTGAAAAGGAAAATGCAACTTTTAATTTGAGTCTCTGGACACCAATTTATAAACACCTGCTCTAGATTAATGGGCCTCACTGTGCTTTAATTGGAAAGGGCAGTGACTTCATCCACTGGTGAATCAGTGGGCTCAGCTTGATTTGCTACAGCTAAACTCTTTCCATCGTGACGAGATGTCTTAAAACACTGGGTTAGAATTGTGGGAGTCAGGGGAGAGTTTGAGAACACTGAGAATGAAAACTTCAGGAAAACTCGAAACTTCAAATAAAATTTTATAAAATGCATAGTAGTGGTCATTCAATTGGTATTTTTGTAGATTGGAGCATTAGTTTAGTTTTTTTATTTGTTAATTTATTTATTTCGTTGTACATAAAAACACTGAATTGCAGCAGCAGTGTACCAGCCACTGTACACGTGTACAGCCAAATCTATTTTCCAACACCAGTCCGTTGATAGGCTTTGATAGTTCAAGCAATCATAAGAATTACGCCTCTCAGTCATCGGGGCATTTATGATACGGTTGCAAGTTGGTTTTGGGATGGTTTCAGGGCGGTGGTGAAACAGGTTAGTTTCGAGCCCCGTTATGTGACCAATATTGGAAGCACCTGAGAAGCGGTTTCATGAAATATGAAGAAATGATTCGCCCTCTTTACAATATTATAACTACAATTTCACATTTCTTCGTGGAGATACAGACCACAGACATACAGATAAAATGTATGACCCCTGCTTCTCTTACTGCATCATCCTTGGACTCTGTGGTCTGGAGGAGGGTGTTTGCTGGTACACAGAGTATATCCACCTCTTTTTCTGCCAAATAACAGTATAGTCACCTATCAACCCAAAAGCAATTGCAATACATCAAAGAGAATATCCACTTATTTCCTTACTAAGCTTCCCATCTACCTTACTGAGTATATTCACTTCTCTAGGGACCGCTACACCAACGCTGAAACTTCCAAAAGCTTCACACAAGACTCTCCATCCGCTCCAAAGGTACCGTTGAATAATGCCAAATCAATCAAAGCCTCTTTTACTTTTGTGCATAAATAAATAAAAGAACATTTGAGGGAAACATAACAATGACAGGCCATTTATTCCATCTTGTTTCATATTTTTTCCTGCTGTCTAGAGTAGACTTTATGTCCAGGGTCAGGTGTCTGCCAAGGCTGGTGAATGTCAAATATGAGTTTCTGCAGCATGCCATCCCATGTATGTCAGCCATTTCACATTTTCATTGTAAAATGAGAACAAACTATAAGCGCAAGTCCATTAGTCATGTATCACCTCAAACAGAAGTGAATTGAATGAATGCAGAATTCCCCAGAAACCTGTTTTTGTGAAGAGACTTTTTTCATTCACACGCACAATAGCTTTTTTTTTCCCAGTGTTTTTTTTCCATTGCTTGACCTTGTAAATGGAAAATTTTAACTTTATGGAATTTCTGCCACATGCCGTTTCCCTTTCATTGTGCAATAACTTACATGGAAAGTCAAGAAGAGGCACTAGAAGCTACAAATACCTGTGTGTTTTTGATTTATGTATTTATTTGATTAGGACTATACAGATGCAAATTGCTACATCGAAACAGCCAATGTATTGTGCAGCTAATTTTGTCCCCGGTGTGGCTTTTTAAATGGCATGATTGGCTATATTTGAACAGTTAAAGCATGTGTTCGAAAGAACCTGGCATAAGTGCAATTGTGGTGTGTCCAAATCCACTTTTGCTGGTTCAAAGGAGCTAAGTCATGATAACTGCACATGCTCATATCTTTGAAAGAAGTGAATCCACTCAACTCCAAGTCAAAATCTCAAAGCCATTTTTTTCTTCTGTGATTATTGTCGATGCCAGCCAGCTTATATTTTTCATATTCCATTGCTAAAGCTTAAAATAGCTCTTTGAACCTTCAAATTTCCAGAGAAAGTTCCACAATATGAAAAGCATAATGCCATTCATTTAGTACTTAGTACAATCACCTCTGGCTAGGATAATAGCATGGAGTCTTTTCCTGTAATTTTTTTGACAAGGTTAAAGCACACATTTTGGGGGATTTTGGACCATTCCTCTAAGCAGATCCTGGCAGATTCTTGGGTTTGTGTTTGTCAACTGCCATTTTCAACTCAGCCCTCAGGTTTTCAATTGAATTAAATTCAGGCAACTGAGACAGCCATTGGAGAATGTTGATTTTGTTGTCACAGAACCATTTCTGTGTGGAACTTGAAGTATGCTTTGGGTCATTACCTTACCTTTCCTATCCTCTTCGCGCTCAGTTACGCATAAGGCCTTTATACTTTTCCTCCATCGGGTCCTGACTTTCGCAACTTCTTCCCAAGATTTCCATCCGGCTTCATCTCTCTCCTTCTCTATCGATCGTCTCCAAGTTGTTTTTGGTCTGCTTTAGGTCATTATCTTGTTGGAAAGTCCACCTATGGCAATGTCCCAGCCTTCTGGCGGAGGCAATCAGATTGTCAGCCAAAATATTAAAACAGCCCCAGAACATGACTGACCCACCATCATATTTCACTGTGGATATGAGGATATCATGAAAGTGATGTGTGGCAAACTTCAAGTGCTTGCTTATTGTTTTTTAGGTCAGAAAAGGTTTTCTTTTGGCAACCCTTATAAAGAGAGGGGTTGTGGAGGGGTTGCCTGATAGTGCATTTTGAAATCTGGTGATGCCACCAAGGCCTGATATTCCTTCACAGAGATTCTTGTGGATTTTGTTACTTCTGTCACCATTCTCCTCAGTATCCTAGGGGATAAAATGCTGTTGCATCCTCTACATCTTGAGCCTTTAAAAGTACCATATCTTTGGAATTTTTTAATATTTGCCTTGACAGTGCTCAGTGGGAATATTCAATCATTAGTGAATTTTCTTGTAGCCATTACCAGATTTATGAAGGTCTATGACCATCTGCCTCTTTTGAATTGACTGAGAGTTGTTTTGTTTTATTCACGGTGTTGGATGACAAAGAGATATTGAATGTGTGTTATCTCACTATTATACCCTAGTGAAACAGAAAGTGACATAATGGCTCAATGTAGTTCCTTAACTCTTAGATGATATATAAATAAGTGGAATGTAATACCTGGTTTAATTTTGGTAGATGCAATATTTTTAAAGGGTGCCATTAACTGAGAAACCTTGATTTGGAGGAAACTGATTGTTAATTATATCAGTAAATGATTTCGGTTGGTTCAGTCAGAACATTCATATCATACAGCATTTCTCACATGTTGTTATTTAGAATTTCCCAATAAATATGTTTTTTGAATTTTTAGAAGTATTGTTTATCTATTGCCAGTCAGGGGTGCCAGTAATTTTGGAGCCCACTGTATGTTCTGAGCATGCGCAGTTATCAAGATGCAGGTCCTTTAACAGCAGATAAACTGAGTGAAAAGTAAGGTGCATGGGGTTGTACTTATTCTCTTGATTAATCATGGGTGTATTTTGGGCATGACACGAATGACATGAAATAAACCAATCAGAATGTAATTGCCCATTCTCCTTAAAAGCCAGGCGCGCTTGCCCCTTTGAGGATCAGAAGTAGGGATTGTTTTCCTACCATTAGCAATCGGAATGCTTATCTCCATTGGAAACGGACCTGCTTCTACTGTAGTCGTCCGTGTACCCTTGGCTCAAAGTTGTGGCAAACTTTTTTGATTACAAAATGAACAAATATACAATACATAATTCTGTATTTTCCAGAAAAAAACTTGCTTTTCACATCTGTTTTATCTATATTGTCTGGCCCTACTGAATGTTTACAAAAACATTGGTATTAGCCATGCTAGCTGCAGCATAGATAGTATCACTGAAGGCTTGAGTGATAAAATCAGTTGCAAAGGTCCATGGAACTGCTAACCTGGGGTGAGTTTAAAAAAAATTAAACCACTGCCTTGTACTCTTTCTCTGTTGACCGCAGTCAATATTGTTATTACCCTGTATTCAGGATGCCCCAAGTTCATGTGGCTATCGATCTATCTATCTACCTATCGCAACATGTTTTAGCAGAGATGATGCACTGTAGAAGCAGACAATATTCATATACCAATTAAAGCAAAAAAAAAAAAAAAAAAAAAATCCCTGATTTTGGTTTAATTTCTGATCTCACCTAATTTTAAGATGAACATGCTATGTGGATGTTCAGATGGGTGCAATTACAATTGCTATTTAAAGAATGTGGACGCTTGACAGAAGGTGGGGTCAGTATTCAGTCGCAGACAGAGGCTCAGTTCAAGGGTTTTATTTGAGATCTTGGTCGTCTGGTTCAGTAACACACAGTAGTACTGTAGCACAAAAAGGTTATTCCAAATCCACAAACAGTCCAAAAATCAATGGCTAATCAGTAGGTATGCCAGGTTTGAAGGAAAAGCATAATTGAAGACCTGAGTGCAAGAAGTGCCTAAGTCACTAAATAACACTTTTGTGATTTTGGGGGTCAAAGGCAGAGGTCGCGTTACACTTTCTAACTGTCCGTCATTGTGACGGCCAGGGGCAAAAAAATTCCGTCATAATCAATTATTATCCGTCATTGTAATTTTATTTTTTTAAATGATAATCGTTTTATATATATATATATATATATATATATATATATATATATATAATGAACAGAACAATTTATAGATTACGCATTATCTAATGCCGACAGTGATTCATGTAGACATAAATTGCGCACTGTGTTAAATACAGCACTCTGTGGATTTTCGAAATTACTGCTGTATGAACTTTATAAAACATCACAAATGATTTCTCCCTCCACACAGTAACAGTGTGCAAATGAACAATGCTTTCAGTTATTGCTGGGCTTCACTAAGCCTAACAACCACAGTCTCGCTGAGCGGTCTTACGAAGCTGCTAATCAACTCGTTATGTCAACCGGGCTTTCCCCACCTAGATATCTGCGTGTTCACATAACAGAGACAGCGTTGACACATGACCAATTGTCTACCAGCAGCAGAGCAGCATATTTTACAAATGAAGAGCAATTGATCATATTACAAAAATATGAGGAATACAGAGGATGGCAAGTCTCACGCATTTTCGGCGTAAGTCTCTCGCCTCTTACAGGTAGTGGCATTCACGTTCCTTTGCTGTGCAGCCGTAGTCAGCAATTATTCAATCAAGGTGAACTGAAGAAATTCACTCCCAGAATTTAAGTCATTGTGCATTAAGTTAATCAGTTTCACATGCAATAAGGCGGATTTCCCCACTTGTGACATGTAAATCGATTATTTATTATTATAATTATTATTATTACTTATTGAAAGTAATGGAATTGCATAAAGACGTTTCAAATGGTCTTAATAAGCGTTCAATGAATAATTGCGGGCTATGGTGAATAAGCCTAAAAAGTGTGCGAGACCTACGCTGAATACTTGAGACTTGGCACCTCTGTCATACAGATCAAAGACAATGCTCGAGACAATATGACACCCACCACCAACTGGACAGGGGTGTGAATTTCGTTATGTCAAAATGCTGGACGGCCTTCAAAATTTTCCGTCATTGTTAAAAAAAAATCCGTCAATGACGGAAAATATTCGGTTAACGCAACCTCTGGTCAAAGTTTTCAAAACATGTTGTAGATATATATCTGCAACCCATTTTGTTTTGAAAACTTTGACCCCCCCCAAAGTCACAGAAGTGTTACTTAGTGACTTCAAGGTAGTCCTTGCCCACAGGTCTTCAAGTAGTAGTTGGGGAAGCAAGGAGGGATCATACATGAGGAATCTACAATACACAAGGGACGAGGCATTTGTAAGTGAAAGACAAAAAGGAAAAGTAACCAAAGATCTCGAGGGGAACAAGAAATACTCATAAGCAGGCATTGAGAATACTGGGAAACAAACTTGGAGTGAGACACATATGGGGGAATATAAATGGAGAGAAGAGGCTGCTTGTGATGGGGAACAGGTGAGTGTGAGGGTAGAGAGCGTGCAGGGAGGAGTGGCGGCAAACGAGGACGCGATGTGCTCCTACAGAAAACCAGAAAAGGGAGGGCGAGTGCATGAATGTGCGGAATAAATCAGGAAGCATATGTTGAGTGACAGGGGAGAACAAAAGGGAACAAATACATGGATTAACTACATAAATAAAGTTAATACATAAACAGTCATGAAAAATAATAAATAAATGAAAATTCAAGAAAATACAAACAAACAATAACTCAGACCATCATAGCGCAGAATGGGAAAATGACAACTGTGTCAGTCTGAAACTAGCAAACAACTAGCGACTGCAGCCCAGTTTAGCTATTAACATCTGCGCTGAATTGTCTATCATTATTTGGGGGTTTTGCCTCCATTATTCTCTCTAGGGTTCTGTACCCATCTTGTGCTGTATTGCTGTAAATAAACTACTCGCTGGATTGCACGTCTGACTCCGCACTTGATTCCTGGTGTAGACCATAAAAAACATTATGCCAACCGTTAAAAAAACGGTGGTGGTAGAATGATGGTCTGGGGCTGCTTTGCTGCTTCCGGACCTGGGAGATTTGCCATAATTGATGGAACCATGAATTCTGCTCTCTTCCACAAAATTCTGAAGAAGAATTCATGGTTCCATCAGTTTGCAACCTAAAGCTCAATTGTAATTGGGTTATGTAGCGGAACAATCATCTGGAGCAGACACGCAAGTCCGCCTCTGAGTGACTCTGAAGAAACAAAATGTAGGTTTTGGAGTGTCCTACTGAAAGTTCCGACTTGAATCCGGTTAAGACGCGGAGGCATTCATTGCTGGTAACTGCAAATGTCTTAATACAGCTGTTACTGTCAAGGGTTGCAAAATCTGTTTTTAGTTTCAGAGGGACAATTATTTTGTCACATGGGGGGGTATAGGTTTTGAATAACTCTTTACCTTCAATAAATGAAATGATCATTTTAAAGCTTCACTTTGTATTCACTTACGCTGTCTTTGTCTTATTCTAAAATTAGCTGTAATCTGAAACATTTAAACATGACAAATAAAGGGGGAAAAGTGATATCTGGAAGTAGGCAAATACTTTTTCACAGCACTGTATCAGCCAATGAATGCCGAGCCAGCATTAATTTGTGAAACTTTGGACATATTAAGTTCACTAGCTAGTAATGCTGTCAGTAATACTTTCTCATTAACTTGATGACTATTATTACTCAACCACAGTAGTGTTGCTTTATGCTGGGAACAGTTCAGTTGCCGTGCAAATGTCTGACCGTGATCACACATAATACACTTAACTTAATTAACATAACTAAATTTATGAACTTATTTGTTTTTGATTTCTTTGTGTATGTTAATTACTTTGGTTTTTACCGACATCTGATGAAAATTGAATGTCAATAGCCCCATATTTACTGAGAAAATTTTGACGCACTCAATACTTATTTTCCCCGCAGTATATTTGAGAGGTCAGGAATGGTGGAGTACATTATTTTTTTTTTCTCTTGAGGGTGATGTCGTAGGCTTTAGTTTTTTGAGAGGACTCATCACACCATTATATTCGGTAGATCTACAGTGTATATGATTGCATTGATTTAATGCGCATTTACATACAATTCTCTTGCTTTAAAAAAGGAGACCACCAATTTTCCCGAGTTTTAAAACTCAAGCGTGAAACCCTTGCCTAAGTTTCTTCCAACCACAATAAATTGCATTAGCTTTTGTGAACCTGATAACGGAATTCTCCCATAGTTCCTCTTCAGTCCTCCTTAAAAATTGCACTTTCACAAAGTATAATCCTCTGCATTGACCAGCTCTCTCCAAAAGCTTTGGCTGTCTCGCACTTAAACAATTTGGAGGTTTTTAAGAAAGTTCAAAATAATGAATAAGCTATTTGTAGCATACAGCAGTGGTTTCGCTCATAATGAATCAAGTAAATGTTAATTAAACCTGGCCTTGGATCGATTATGCTACAGTGCTTTAATTAGTTTTTTTTTTTAATCATTACAATGCTGTAATGAGTTTTTTTATGGCAACAGGACTGAAGATTCTCCCTGGAGATGGCGCCCTCACGGACGATCTGTTTCCTCTGGATGACTCTGCTTTTCCTGGCTGGAATGGTGAGGGCACAGGTCAATCCAAGTAAGTACACAGGTCAATCCAAGTAAGTACAGCAGTGACCCGATGGAACCCTTGCAATACAAATTAGCAAGGTGGTGACAGTAAAGGACTGCATATCTGCCGTATTTAAATCCGTATTTACAATCTGCATTTTGTGATTGCACGGGTTGTTTTTTGCTTATACTAAAATAAGTTTGATGATCTGAAGCATTTCACTGCGACAAATATGGAAATATGGAAATAATTGAGACGGAGCGGGTACTTTTTTGAAGCAATGTACTGAAAATAGCCCTCCCATCCTGAAAAAATACTCTCTGCTGCTTTATAATTCGAGACAGATTATTTCCACTATTCCAGAGATTAAAGTCAACTGTATCTGTGAAGCATAGAATTAGATATTTTAATGTTCTGAAAATAAAGGATACCATTTGACAGATACTAGATCGCCTCTGACTGCAAATTATGGCATGTAATATATTATGTTAAAGTAATATTTTTGACCTCCTGAGAAGCTCACTATACGTGTTCAGGGTGTTGACCACAAGGAGAGAGTTGCCCTTGTTTTCATACATCTAAAACAAAAAATTCACCAAAAACCATTTACTATAATATCTATTCTCTTCTAAAATGAGTAGCCACCACAGTTAATTAGGAATATGTTGATCAGAAAAAGAGGTATCCCAAAAGATAATATGTCAGTACATTATATGTCACTCTTGTGGTATATGTTTGTTAATTGGGATTTAGAAAATTTCCGAAACCTGGCACCGTAGTCCTAATAAACCATGGCCACCCATGGCATTAATTTTAAGAAGCTTCAAAAAACACCAGTCTTTATCTTGACAGCAAGCAGTTACCATTTTGTTTCCTGAATCTCACTGACTTAATTCTTCTGTCATAAGGTGTTTTGACTTCAGGTGGTGAGATCCAAAATTTTCCTAGGAAATACCTTGATTGTGAGGAGGCTTTTCCGTCTTTCACCATCTGACATTGACATGACAGAGATGCCAAAAAAGTTTGAACGGTGTTCTGAGTTTTTATTCATTTTTAAAGCATCCCTGCTTGCACAGATAAACAACTTTTTTTTAAAACTTATAAAGAGCTGAGAAATTTATCAGAACAAGAAATGGGGGCAAAGCATGCGAAATATGAATTATAAAATGTTTTATTCAAGATTCTTTTTACGACTCTGGCATGCCATTTTATAACATCTGCAAGGAGCATAATAGTAAACTAAGGCTTCCATCTAAGCGTAGCATTTTTTGCCATAGTATTGCACTGTAGAGAAAAAAGCCACAGCTTTTCCAAAGGAATTTAATGTCAAGGTGCATAAAAATAGAGATTATTTTCCCCTTTGTAGGAAGCCTCAATGCTTGATGGTTAACCTTTTCTGATTTTTCAGAAAAGTCACAGAACCAACTAAATGAGGTTTTAACAGTAACACTGTTTAACAGTGCTCACAGTTAAATAGTACAAGGGAATATAGTTTGATGGTCAGATATGCCAGGGAAACTCAGCCAGATGCCTCTTTAACTTATAGCCTTTGCTGCTGTGGAGTTAGGCCATGACTGGTTAATTGGTTTGTTGTAATGGTGTTTGAAGCACTAGGAAATGAGCAGCCATAATGAATGTGATTTTTACTGTGCACCTTATGCACTCATTTGCTTGCATGTGCTATTTTAGGCACTTAAATTCACAGACACACACACACACACACACGCATACATGCATTTACTCGTGCATGCATGCGCACATACACACACACACAAATATATGTACCCATGCACATATATGTATGCATTTCACTTTATATAATACTGTACAGGTATCAAATCACCTAATACATGCATGATAAACTTTGAAATAACTTAATGTTTTTCGCAGTAGTTTATACGCTATTCTGGCGCAACATACACATGCAAACATTTCTGATGTATGATTGTGTGACTTCAGATAAGAGAACGCATGTTACGAATGTAAGCACGTGTTTAATTGCAGTTAGTGAATGCATGAATTAGGTCTCTGTGAATGTATTAATTAGGTCTGTTGCAAACCAGATTACAGCTCATACCAGAGTGCTCTTGTGCTACAGAGCAAATATACTGGTTTTTTTTTTTTGCTTTGTTTGGGCCTGCTCAGAGCTTGAACTTTACACATTGTAATTACACTTTGAAAAAAAAATTGAGCAGGAACCCTGTATTCATTCTGTGCTCTTTGCAGAGATATTAAATAAACTCCTAAAATCAAACATTTGTTTCCCTCGTCTCCTCGTCGTCTGAACAAAAGTTGATTTTTGGGGCAGACTTTTTGGGAGATTTTTGGTCAGGCATAAAACTTAGTTCACTGTTGATTCTGTTGTCTGTCTAGGACTCAAAGGCAAAAGTGTACTATTTTTGATGGCAATGAAGTCAACTAGAACAACAGTTTTTTTTTTTTTGATAATTCCGTTGACAGTAATTTTGAATGAAATGTATTTCCATTTACGCGGGTGAAAATTCAGAAATATTAATTTATTTTCCAGCCTCAAAAACTGCAAATATGTTGGTTGACATTGCCTTCTGTTTCATTTCAGGATAATCTCACCAGTGAGCCACTTTTTCCAGTGACAAAAAAGTATGCAAGGCTAGACTAAGCAGACCGAGTGCTACTTATACTACAAGCCGGCTGCCTCCAGTTTAAAATGAACTATAATTGATCTGATCAACTGAAAAAGGTTGATTATTAATAATGTTGCAAACACCACACTGAGTGGAACTAAGATGAGGCCCTGTTTAAATCCAGTGCATGAAGCCTATGAACTGAGTGACTGACATCAGGGCTGGAGTATATACTGGCGGCATCGGTTAAACAGGAAATGCCACGGATGAGGGAACAAGCAATCCTTTCACAGACAAGAGGCATGGAAAAATGGAGACATAGGAAGATGAATTACGGCAGGCAGTTAAGAGTTCTGCCACTCAATATGTGCCAGTGTGTGCACAGGCCTCAGTATTTGTAAGGTAGGCTTAACTGCTCCATTTTACAAAACTGAGAATAGTAACTGCTTTTTGAAAACTGTTTTTTTTATTAAATCATATTTTTAGATTGTCAATGGAAAATTGATAGCTGTTTTAATAAAACAGAAAGTGAAGCTGCGATAATACTGGGGAGAAAAGTACGGAAGGAAAACATCTGGATGTATTTTTGCTTGTGGGCTGAGCAGGAAGTGGTCAGAAGCAGCCATATTGGCTCTGCCGAATCATTTATTTTCACGAAGTCCAGTATACAGTCTGTTAAATTCACAGTTTCCTTATCCCAGCTATCGGGTGCAGGTAACATATGATCATGAAGCCTACCATATTAAACAGTTGACTGAATATATAAAATTCACTTGGTATCAGCTTGCATGATTGTTTTTATTTCAGATTATTATCCTTTCCCATCCAAATTTTCTGACTACTTGCTTTGTTTTTTCTTGTATTTTGAAACGTGAATGAAATAGTATTCATGGAAATAGCCATAAAGTTAGATGATTTAGCCAAAACACAAGATTGTCTGTCTGCATTCAGGGGCACATATTTCTCAGCAGAGAAGACAAAACATATTGCCTGTGGAAGAGTTTTTCAGTTGTTGCTTCGCTTAGTTTCTTTCTTGAGGGCTGCCACGAAGAGCCTGCTTTTTTCCACATCTTTGGCTACATTTTCAGGACCTAAGTGCATGGCCTGAAACGCATTTGGCAGAAGTGCATTTAGGGTGCGTCCAAATCCACTTTGCTTGTTTATCGGCGGATAATCTGAGCACAAAGTGAAGCACTTGGTTAGAAGGGGGTTTACTTAGTCTCTAAAATAATCATAGGTGCATTTTGGGTGTGAAAGGAAATAAAACAATCATGGCGTCATCTCTCATTCTTTTTAAAAGCCAGGTGCACTTGCACCTTGGCAGATTGCTATTATTATGGTGGATTTACCAAGTAGTAAGAAGGAACGCTTCTCTGCTGAAGATATGAATTCACTTGTGCGCAAAGTGAAAGAGCATAAGTATACCATTTGTGAAAATATGGAATCTCCAAAAATGTCAATCAAAAATATTTTAAAAATATTGTTCAAAAATCGTTTTAATCATATCAAGATGTAAAGAATCATCATACACAGTGAATCCTCGGGGTTACATTTGAAAATCATTTAAAAGATATTATGTGATTTCACAGACAAATGAAATATTCCTTGCACAAACAGTTCAGTTTGCTTACCAGGCTACAGATGGCGCAGCTAATCAACCAGCTGATCTCCTCTCACCTGTGCTGGAGTTGGTCTATTTTGGGATCATTAGCATCGGCATAAGCAAATCAGCATCACATCTTCTGAAGTCCTGCAATGTGTCCTCATTTATATGCAAGAGTCATCCATGACGTATGTTAAGCGGCACAAAACATGCTACAAATAATGCCCCCGACCATCTGAGGGCTGTAATGTAATTTTCAGCCTGACTTATCCAAATATCTGAAGTGCAGTTTCAGTGCATTTTCGCCACTCAAAGCATTCTTTCAATTATAGTTCGATAACAAAATTTTTAATTGAAGAAAAATCCACGCGCTGTTGTTTAAATCATTCTATCATGAGTAATTGTCCCCGACAGCCACCCCTTCATGAAGGATCCCCATTGAAGACTGCTGGAATGACAGAGTTGGCCAGTATTAAGGAGTCATTGCTTGATTCAGGATAATTTATGAATAAATGTGTAATCAAGAAGCTGCATCGCAAATCACAGGGATGTTGATGGAATGAGTTTCCTTATGGTTCACATACAGTGCCCTCCATAATTATTGGATCCCCTGGCTAAGATTTGTTCTTTAGCTTCTAATAAATTCAGTTTTTTTCTTAATAATATAGGACCTCAATGAAAGGAAGAGGAAAATCCAACCTTTAATTCAAGTGCATTTATTCAGTGGGAAAAAAAACCCACATTAAGAAATAATTCTTTTACATCAAATCATGTGTGCCACAATTATTAGCACCCCTGATGTTAATACTTTGTACAACCCCCTTTTGCTAATGAAACAGCACCTAATCTTCTCATATAATGTTTCACAAGATGGGAGAATACAGAAAGAGGGATCTTCGACCATTAATCTTTGCACAATCTGTCTAAATCATCCAGCGACCTGGGTCCTCTCCTCTGCACTCTCCTCTTCAGCTCACTCCACAGGTTTTCAATGGGGTTGAGGTCTGGGGACTGAGATGGCCATGGGAGGAGCTTGATTCTGTGTCTGGTGAACCATTTCTGTGTAGATTTGGCCACATATTTAGGGTCATTATCTTGCTGAAAGACCCAGTGACGACCCATCTTCAGCTTTCAGGCAGAGGCCACCAGATTTTGATTTAAAATGTCCTGGTATTTCAAAGCGTACATGATGCCATGCACCCTAACAAGGTTCCCAGGGCCTCTGGAAGAGAAGCAGGCCCACAGCATCACCGATCCTCCCCCATACTTCGCAGTGGGCATGAGGTGCTTTTCTGCATACTCATCTTTTGTGTTCCACTAGACCCACTTAGTGTTTGTTGCCAAAAAGCTCTATCTTGGTCTCATCTGACCAAAGCACACGGTCCCCCAGTTGAAGTCCCAGTATCGCTTAGCGAACTCCAGATGTTTGCATTTATGATTGTGAGTGAGAAGTTTTTTTCCGTGCATGCCTCCCAAACAGCTTGTTGGCATGTAGATAGTGCCTGATGGTTGTTTTGGAGACTTTGTGACCCCAAGATGCTATCATTTGTTGCAATTCTTTAACAGTGAGCTTTGGAGAAGTTTTTATTTCTCTTACCATCCTCCTCACTGTGCACGGTGGCAAAATAACCTTTCGTCCTCGTCCAGGCTTGTTTACCTCTGTTCCAGTTTTAAACTTCTTAATGATTCCTCTGACAGTAGATATGGGCAGGTGCAGGTGAGTGGCTATTTTCTTGTTGCCATTGCCTGACTCGTGAAGGTCGACACATCTGCCTTGCTTGAATGGTGTGTTCCTTTGTCTTTCCCATGTTGAAGAGTGGATAAGAGAACTGGCCTCTGTGTCATGTCATATTTCTACCCCAGGGAAACAGGAAGTGATGATTTATTAATGAAATGTTCCTACATACACTGATCAACTTTGGAAACTACTGTAGAAATGACAGAAATACTGTACTTCAATTACATTTAATTCTTAGGAATTGTTAGGGGTGCCAATAATTGTGGAACAGGTGATTTTATGAAAAATAATTATCTCTTAGTCACGGATTTTTTTCCCTGTTAAAATTCACTTGAGTTGAAGGTTACATTTTTCTTCAATTTTCAGTGTGAGTATGCTTCTGCAATGAAAACTGAATTTATTTTCAGGCTTTTACCACATCTTAACCAGGGGTGCCAATAATTATCGAGGGCGCTGTATATATCAGCACATTCTTTGATGGGGTATGTAGCTGCACATGCATGAAATCAATTGCACTAACCAATATGTCTGAGGGCTTTTTAAAATATCTCAATATACACAATTATCTTTTTTATTTTAATCTTTTGCTTTTTTGTGTGCTACAGCACATCTTTGCTCATGACATACAGAGCGTAAACATGTTGTGCAACTGTCTCTGTTGGGGCATACTACCATCTTAACCTTTTAAGTGGTAAATTCTTTTTTATTAAACAACACACCACTCAAAATATTTCCCACATGGGACACTTCAGCGTTAAATCAATCTGATCAGAATTTCTCGCTCCTCGAAGCCAAGAAGGTCAGCTTCACTTGCGCAATTGTTTTCAGCAAACAACATATCTAGATATTCAGCATTTTCGTCGTTAAACTTGCCATCATTGCTTGACAAATTCTTGAACGCTGGCATTTTGAAACAACGCGTGGTCAATATCCACAAAACAAGAATATTGTAACGATTCATTCATAGGATGTAGGTCAAAGAAATAGTTAAATGCACACTCCGGAGCTCCTAGCTACCAATCCCCAGCGTGGCTGTGTAAATACTAAAATCTGATTGGAACGATGAAACACACCTAACCCCCAAAATGTCTTTTGCCATGACTAGGAGTTATGGTTGGAAACTGCTTCGCTTCTGTAGCCGCGATCAGCAGCCGTTATGACGATTGATCTCGTGACTACAGTCGGGACTAGCGCTTAAAGGGTTTAATAAGGGCCCTTAAAATAACAGTAAAATACTGTGCTATTGAATTCAGATCAGGTTTTTGTCGCTCAAAATTATAACTGATTGAGTCTTAATCGAGCAGACACTTGTGTTGCACTTAGTGCCGCTTTGCACTGGGCTTAAGATAGAACCACTTCAGTTCTGAAAAGAGGGATTAAAGCAAAGAAAAAAAAACTCTTGCCATTAACTCGAAGGATGGAGAAGGGACTGGAGTCTCTTTGCATTCCTCCAGTTTGTTTTGCCATACTGCACACATCCTCTCCACCCCCACCACTGCACACATCCCCTCCACCCCCATCACTGCACACATCCCCACCACCCCCATCACTGCACACATCCCCTCCACCCCCATCACTGCACACATCCCCTCCATCCCCATCACTGCAGACGTCCCCACCACCCCCATCACTGCACACATCCCCTCCACCCCCATCACTGCACACATCCCCTCCATACCCATCACTGCACACATCCCCTCCACCCCATCACTGCACACATCCCCTCCACCCCCATCACTGCACACATCCCCTCCACCCCCACCACTGCACACATCCCCTCCACCCCATCACTGCAGACGTCCCCACCACCCCCATCACTGCACACATCCCCTCCATACCCATCTCTGCACACATCCCCTCCACCCCCATCACTGCACACATCCCCTCCACCCCATCACTGCACACATCCCCTCCACCCCATCACTGCAGACGTCCTCCGACATCAGTCCAAAGACTCTTTGCTGCACCACCTGTACTGTATGTGTATGTCTGTGTTGCCCTTCATGTTTACCAGCAATCATCCACCATTAAAAAAAATTTTTTTTTGGGATTATTAGATTAATTTCAAATATGAGAAAAATAGTGTTTTATTTTGCAATATCGGGCATACGTGCCTGTGCTTGTGTGTTGTACAAACATGAAGGAGAGTGTATTGATAGATGTAATGCATCTTTGCAATGCTTCCTCTGTTATTTTGAAATGTCTCATAGCAACATACGGCTTCCATAATATTAATAAATGTTGAAATGATACGCTTTGTAATCTCTGCAGTATATCTTCACATGGTGTAAAATACACTCGCTGCATTGCAATTTACTATTAAAAAGACTATTCATTTATTTCTCAAGGGGTTTTTTGAACTGATGTGATTCCTCCTTGTTGTCAAGCTCCTCTGAGACATCTAACACATTTAGAGAGTGAAAAAGATTTCCAACAGCAGGTGACTCTGGGTCAGATACGCACCGGCTCCCGCCCTGAAAAGCTGGTGACTCTGGGTCAGATACGCACCGGCTCCCGCCCTGAACAGCAGGTGACTCTGGGTCAGATACGCACCGGCTCCCGCCCTGAACAGCTGGAAGTGGCCCAGAGCTGGTGTGGATACAGAAAGGAGATGCTTGTTGCCTACTGTGCATACTGTCATAAAGAAATCAGTCTTCACATTATTAAACATTGCATATTTCTGCCGTGTTTAACTTTTTAAAATTGTTGTATTGCTTATCTATTGCATCTCCATGTAGTTTTTTGTTTTTTAGTATTGAGAGATATTGTGGTATCTATGGTCACAGTTAAGTTGAGGCGGCTCATCATCATTTTGAAAGGATGTATTGTGCCTCAGCAATTTTCAGTTCACCTGTCGTCACTGGTCTGAACCACAAGTAGACTACACAAAAGATAGTTAGATTCTCTGACCCTGATTTACAACTCTGAGTCAGCTAACTTATATTTTTTGAACCAGAAATGAGTACACCAGTGCACCCTGGCCCTGCATTAGAAAGCAATCCACATTCTGACAGCTGAAGTGAAAGTAATGCAGTACCCTGAACCTCCACTTTTAAATCTATAAATGCTGTGCTCTGCTCTCACATGAAGTGGACCGTCTGAATTGCATCTTCTAGAATTTACAAAGCTGTTCATTGTACTTGAACCTTATTTCCTCATGATCCAGACAAGGAACCAGATACAGAGCTGTAGTACAATCCAATGGAGGTGTCGTTTGATAGGAATGCAGTAATATAAAGAAGGGATGGAGCTCATAGTAGAATGAGCACAGTTCAGGTCAGATGGTATTATAGTTCGAGTAAGAGGAATGTCTGCACCTAGCCTAGTGGCATCCCGGGGCAGGTGGTGATCACCTTCGCCAGAGCAGAACTATCAGATGACTAGTTTCAGAGGTTTAGCAGGAACACAGTCCATTTCATTGACACCGATGAAGGCTTGGGTGGTGTTCCTAATAAACTGAGCAGCAAACTGGAGAGGAAGTTTTAGGGGAATTTAGTTCCAATCCTGGAGCCAGGGATTTTGCTTAGGAGCTAGTTGCTATTAATCAAGCTTTGAAGAGTACTTCCATATTTTACTATCATTAAAAGTTATAATAATTTCAGAAAACAATAAATTCTCAAACTATGAAGAAATAAACTGACTGTTTGTTTGTGCCTTTTCACCATAGCAATCATTTAAACCTATGAGGTTCCAAGTAAGGTTATATACACCACAGGAACACATGGGAGTGGGGCATACAGCACTACACCTAGAGAGGGAGGCACATAAAATGTGAAAGCAGTGTTTCCCAGACCTCTCCTGCAGTACCCCTTGTCCTGCCAGCTTTAGATCTCTCCCACCTCCAGGACAGGTGATCCAAATGATCAGGTCATAATTAACCCCAGAAGTAGCTTGATAATAAGCAAAACATTTGAATGACCTGGGCTGGAGCAGGGAAAGATCTAAAGCATGCAGGAAAAGGGGTATGCCAGGAGAGGTTTTAGAAACACTGAGCTAAACCAATAAAAAAAGACAATACTTCTAAAAGACAAGTAGGTTGCTTGGATGGGAGGGGGTAACCATTTGGACTCACATGCAGGTTCTGACATATTTGTGTATGTTAAAACCCTAAAGTCATTGTGTTTCTCTCATCTTACTTCCTGATCTTATAAGAAAGAACCTGGGGAGAAAGGCTTAGTCCTGAAATAATCTTCAAATATCACATCACCTTCAAGGTTTAAGGTCATACTGCAGCATTTAGAATTCCGCATCAACGTTCTGTGACGTTATTGATGTACATGTTCATAAATACATTTCTCCCAAACGTGTCACTGCAAAAACAAAATCTTACTGAGTATTTTGTTCTTGTAGTTAGACCTAGAGGAGCAATATGTAAGTTTGTGGCCAAAACTGGTAGTGCAGTCGCATTCAAAATAGTGCAGAGCGCAGTATCCCCTCCTCCTCTCCCCCAGACGAAAGGTTGCCAGCTAGGTTGCCGGATCCAGCAAGAACGTCTACTACACAGAGCTACCATGGCTACGTTTCAATATCATCAATGATTTGCTCTGACAGGGTTGTGTTCAGTTCAGTTCAGAAAAGATCGAGACTAATGACTAACTACTTTAGCAATGGTCATATTGGTCAACTTGCTCGTGACTCTTCTGTGTGGATCGCCCACTAAAGTCCATACTGTAAAATGCGTAAAGAATGAACGAGGACTCATTTGACCGATGTACTGTCTCAATTACATTTCATATTACCATATTATACCATGGTCTGGGTGAATAAATTTTTCTGATTGGCTGGCAGGTATGCATTAAAACCGTGGAACTGCACAGGCAGTTTGGCTACGGTCGTTTCACAATTTGAAATTCATCCACTAGCCAACTTGTAACCATAGCAACGTTACAGCTGGTATTTGACTGGGTACAACAGAAACCTAGCTGCTCATTTATCTCCAGTAAATTTAGCGGCGTCAAATAAGTTGCGTCCTACGGGGCGGTTAACTATAGGTACTCATGCAATAATGACCGTAAATATTATAGCAGCGAAGTAATCAGGCTTTATTCATTGAACGATTGTAATTGTGTACGGTTACAAAGGAAGCTAAAGTGTCCACTTCATGTATCAGCAACTGCTGACATTGCCAGCAGACTGGTTTAAGCTCGCTGACTCGTACTCAAGGGATAATGACCGTAAATATTATAGCAGCGAAGTAATCAGGCTTTATTCATTAAACGATTGTAATTGTGTACGGTAACAAATGAAGCTAACGTATCCACTTCATGTATCAGCAACTGCTGACAGTTCGCTAGCTACGCGCTATGCCAACAGACTGATTTCAGCTCGCTGACTCTACGGATACCATTATAAGTTCATTGTAATTGTGGGTAGCAAGTTAGCTACAGTCTGCATAATCGCGCATAACGTTGTTATCTGCATAATCTCCATTTCAGATGGAATAAGGTATCAAAACATCAGCTAGTAAATGGATGTAAGCATGTACAAAAAAATTCTTTCTCCATGAACGTAAGATGAACTAAGATAGCTGGTTCAATTTAGCATGGCCTATAGTACTGGGCATGAGAAGGCGCCTGTTTAATGATTACCAACTCGGTTTTTTTTTTTTGTGCAAAACTTTAACCAAAAATCTCTGAATGCTGCAATTTGATATTGCTGGCAAATGACCATGGTATAAGGGGATAATCAACTCGAAGGTGAGCATTCCACGGTTTTAAGGCACTTCGCGGAGGCTTCGTGTCGGGTGGGTATTTGCCTCTGCGTCATGCATTAAAACCGTGGAATGCGCACCTTCTCGTTACTTATCCCTTACATGGCTGTGCTAATGCTGGAATGCTTTCCACAGCGTCTCAGCATAATGCCAGAGAAACGGACTAATAATGCATTGCTAATGTCAGCAATGAAGAGCCACAGTTTTTATTTTCTCAAACAATTTGTTACCTAGTCCATTCGATGACCCACGGCCACCTGCATACGCACTAACATACCATGAACGAACATACATACCGTATTCAACTGTAGAGAATATTTGAAATATCCGAGCCTACATTAAATAGAATTAAGTTCGCCAAACTGAGCTGAATCTTACCTGCCCAGGAGAAAATTAGCAACTTCGGCGTTGGTCTTCCAATTCTTCTCTGGTTTCAGCCGTCTCCATCTTTCAAAGGCATGTCCTATACAGATCCTTGTTTTGTTTCTGCCTTTGTCGCGACGTGTTTCGGAATCATAACGAGGCCTTTTATGATTTAGAAACATCAGACATTTGCGCTCCGAAACGCTGGTTGCTGCAGCTCAGTGGTAACTGGCAACCTGGATGCCGAAACGCTACTGACTTCGTGATTGGGAGATAGTTGGAGGGTGGCGCAACCGGCCAAAACACACAATGAAAACAAAAACATTAGTTGTGGGCTGCAACTTCGGTTTTGAAATGAGAATATTCTGGCTGGACTACTGTTGTCAGTGATATAAGTATTTGAAATTAACATCTTTCCTTAATGTCTGGTGATATATCAGGGCCATTTCATGATTAATCAACATGAATTTCTTACGTCTTGCTCCTTTAAAGCGCTTATGTTTAACTTTTTTTCTAAGAAGAAAGTCTACCACTGATATGAGATAATTTTGACTCATTTCTAAATTTTTTCATGGGGTAAGTGAAATTACCCCATGAGCAAATCTTGAAATTAATCAAAATTATACCACAGCAGTGGCACAATTTTATTCTTAGAAAATAGAAATAATTGTTTTAAGTCTAAATACAAAATCAACATGCTTGATAAGATTTTGTTTTTGTAGTGTATTCTTTTCTCTTTGGTGTCTCCAGCAGACCTGTTCTGTCATTATTTCTCTAGAAAACATTTCTTTGACATCTGAAAAGGCTGTTGGTGTGTGATTCATGTAGTCTTGCTAACTGATACCATCCCACCATGGGTGGCACAATTGGGAAACTCTGGCAGAGCCTCTGGGTACATTCAGCGCTCACAGGATCTGGTTTAACAGTGTATCGTCCAGGGATGAGAAAGCAGAAGCCCTGTCGTGTTTCTTCCACATTGTGATAATAAATATACCCAGGCGACTGAAACAATACTGGAGAGGATTTTTTTTTTTTTCAGTACCAAGGTTTAAATTCTGCCAGTGGGGTGGATAACCCACCAGTCACCCTGGAGACATTTTAAAAGCAGGTCCTTATCCTTTCAGCATCAGTCCTGGGGACCTTCTCTGTATGCTGCATTTGTTTTAACTACAATTGCAATCACAGACTTTTAACGAAGTGTTAATGTTTCTTTATTGATTGATATGAGGATAATTTACCTTTTTATGCCACTTAGCTACGCATGCATGTCCTGATGTTTTTCATTCTCATGTAGTGCAAAATTGATACTTCTTCATTGCATAAAAAACGGGGAAAATTTTTACTGATGAAATCGAAGAATCATTCGGCTTCTAATTGGTGAGTGTGGACTCAATGATTTCTAAAACCTAGTCCACATATACAAGTGTATTTAAAAAATGAGGTTCCTCCTTTTTTTGCGGTCCCAAAACAAATCTCCGTCCTTCACGAAGACGCAAAAACACAAAGTAAATAGTGAAAACAGTTTCTAGAAATTTTCATCCTGGAAGGCGTTTCCGCCTTTTCAGCGACTGAAAACGCAGCTTACAAGTGGAGAGGGCCAAAAAACAGCTATTTTGTTATGAATGACAAATTTAAAGACTAGGCGAATAATAAAAAGTCAAATCTGTACTTTGCAAGAGAGATAAAAGCCACATGTGCCTTAATGCAATTAGGACCTTAATGATTCATCATCTTCACCAAATGAGTTCCCTTTATGCAAATATTTGCAATAAAGCATAGTTTTCTCCTATACGGTATAAAGCCACAGCCATTTCAGACGAGACGGCGAGAGGGAAAATAATCCCTTGAAACATGAGAAGGACCTAATTAAGAAAGATTCACACCTTTTTAAACGATGATTGCAGTTGTTTGAATGAAAACCAGCATACGCAGGAGGTCCCCAGGACCGACGCTGAAGGTTCCTGCTTTAAAGTGTTCCCCATGTGCACCTTCTCCATCCCACATCCCACCAATTTGTTTTATATTAATGCGTTGATGTGTTGTGTTGCAGGTGTGTGTCGCTATCCCCTGGGAATGACTGGTGGACAGATTCAGGATGAGGATATCTACGCTTCTAGCCAGTGGTCTGAATCTACTGCAGCGAGATATGGCAGGTATGTTCTCTTACGTTCTTGGGCCTTTGTGCACTTCCCTACAAATCTTCATGAAATACACAAGCTTGATCGCACGTATATTGAACTAGTATGTACAGTGAAGCTGTTAAATGTTATTTGCAGTGCGGACACTGCCAAGAATACACACTTAACATGTTGAGACTTCACATCACCTCAGACTAGGGATCAGAAAGTGTAAATTTAGAGGTTGTCACAAACTTGCCCATCTCGCCCTGCCATGCTCCCTCTCTCCATCCCCTGGTGAGGCTTGAGACTGAAGATGGGGATGGGGCGTGGTGTCCGGATGTGTCAGTGGAGCCCGACATCCCCAAAGAGTTCCTGCAGGTTGACCTGCGCTCGCTTCACTTTATTACGCTGGTGGGCACGCAGGGCCGCCATGCTGGGGGCATTGGCAACGAGTTTGCACAGATGTACAAGATCAAGTACAGCCGTGACGGCAGCCGCTGGGTCTCCTGGAGAAACCGTTATAACAGACAGGTGAGTGAGGGCTGTCTATCTGACATCTTGGCATTGCCTTCATCAAAGCGCTTACGCTGTAGCTGAGCTCAGCTGGTCGCTAGCAGCACAGGCAGTTTTTGACATCATGTGGTTCATATTAAATGTGAAAACTGCTAGTGCTGTCAGCACCACATCAATCCTACCTCGTCCTATACGTCTGTCTGGCAAAAGCTTTGACATGGAGTGTGTATGCTGCCTCCAATTAAATTAGTTTCCCCTGTTTTAAGCTCAATTGTTTTCTAAAAAAAAAAAAAGCGATAGTTTCTGAAATAAAAATCCCTGTGGAAAGTGATACTTCACTGTAGCATTTTTGACAGCAGCAGTAGCTATGTTTAAAACTGTCACATTTACATCAAAATCGCTTTCATATTTTTACTTTAATATTCAAAAGAAAAATGTGATGAAAAATGTGTACTTGTCATGGTTTAGTCCCGCCGGCAGAAGGCATGATGCCGGCGGGCACTGGGACCATGTACCCAAACACCAGAAAAAGGGACCCACATGCACAGGCTGAGTAAAAATATAAATAATGATTTAATTAAAACCGAAACCAGGGGAGCAGCGGCTACAGACAGGACTCCATCACACTCAGAATAGAAACCAGAATGCAGCTGCACTGCCAAACTGCACTGCTCTTTTATACTCTTAATAGCACCTCCACCTCAACGAGCAGCAGCTGTGGCTCGTTGAGGTAGAGGTGCAAGCAGGAGGGGAGAGGGCCTGCAGGGCAGGACCATCACAGTACTTGCTTCCCCTCACATTTTGGAAATAATGATTGGAAAACTTCGAACCATTGATAAGGTTGCTTTAATTTGTGCTGTAAAGTCGCGATTGCCAATGAGAAATAAATGCCTTACTATTACTTGTTGAAAATTCATGCAACCATTTTAAAGATGCACTGAAAATGTAAGCAATACGCTTCTACCAGGTGAAGCCTCTGGGATATATATATATATATATATATATATATATAAAAAATTCAATTAATTTCAATCAATTATTCATGAGCAAATTCACCAATATGATGTTCCCACCTGAGTTATTTAATTTTTTACTGTTGTAGAATCGAAAGATTAAAGCCAATAGACTTTTATCAAATTTATTGTACGGGAAAAAAATCTACCAAGTGGTAGAGGAATACTAACTAGAGGCTCTTGTAGAGTACAAGGCTCCGCCAAGGCAGCGCAATCCAAATCTTCTCGAGTGGGAGCAAAGTTGAGTTATGTTATCGCATGTCATACGATTTCAAGATGGCCGCCGTGGCGGCCAAATTGTTTCACTGATCAATAGGGTCCATCCTTGATGTAATAGCAATGCACCCACAAAATTTCATCCAAATACGTGCATTACTTTTTGAGTTATGTTGTTCACAAACAGACAGACAGACAGACAGGGGCGAAAACATAACTTCCGGCCCAACTTCGTTGGCGGAGGTAATGAAAACCAACTGCTGAAGTCTGTGCCTCTGTCTGGTACCAGCATGGCAAGAGGCCCTAAAATTGGATGCCCAGAGATTTATCCTGAGACAAGCTTGTTCTTTACGGTAAAGTTTGATACAAAAACACACATGGAAGGGAAAACCAGTAAATGATCTCCAGAGGGGGTTTGGGGGGACGTTCAAAAGATAACAATGGAAGTGGGTTGGTGGAATAGCTCGGTACAGACACAGAATGATGGGGAAGGGGAAGGTGAGGAGTGCCTCCTTCTACCACCGTACAATTGAATTATAATGACTGGTGATTTACAGGTGGTATCAACTCCCTTCCCACAGCTTATTGAGGGAAACAAGAATGCCTATGACATCGTGCTGAAAGACCTGGAGCCTCCCATTATCGCCCGCTTTGTTCGCTTCATGCCTGTCACAGACCAGTCATCCAACGTCTGCATGAGGGTGGAGCTGTACGGCTGCGAGTGGCTTGGTAAGGTGCCACAATGTCTTGCGTTATCCAGATCTCATGGAAAGAATTGCTTTAACTATTTATCTTATCTGTGAGAAGGCTTCATGGACAGGTCTAAAAACAAACTGACTGGGTCTACAACCAGCCTTGTCAATAGACCCTGTGCACAATCTGTTCTGAGCCCTTGGCTACTGGGCAGGGAGTCCCATAGCATAGCACAATTAGCAACAGGAATGGTCGTTTCCCATTAAGTCTGACAAACACTAATAGGGCGGCAGGATTATCCCATTTGCCTTTGCATTAATTTTTTTCACAGTCTGAGAGCAACAGCAGTGTGTTGACTGAGCTGTGCGGTGATTATTCTTCATATTCATGTATCTTCAATTTCTGTCAGATGGCCTGGTGTCTTACAACGCTCCAGTGGGGCAACATCTGACGCTTCGCGGCATGCATGTTCACCTGAACGACTCGGTGTATGACGGGGCCATAGGCAACAGGTGTGTTACTGTTTCTTATCCCATGACCCTTTCTGGGAAGGCTGGGAAGGAGTGATTGTTTACATAGATTTTAAGAGTGAAAATTTTTTGTTTTTAAATATTATATGTGGAGGTTGCAGATAAAAATGCATGGGAGTCTCCAGAAGATTTTTAAAAGAATAAGTCAGAACAAGGTGTTGGTTTTCTAATATTTTGTGGAAAAAAACTTCACAAAAAATGAGCTATTGTTGTTTACCTCCTACAGCTCAAGACAGGAGTGATTTAATTTATTGACGTTTTGCAACTATTACCAATACTCTAATGCTGTTGAGGGTTTCATGGGCCTGATCTTAACACTGCTCGAGACATAAAAATACTGTAAACAATGTTGTGTTCCTACGTCATTGCCTAATGTTCTGGGATTTTCTCTTAGATTTTGACCTCATCAGGAAATAGCTTTAACGCTGTAACCAAACTCACTTCAAGTTTGAATCCAAAATATCAAGTTCATAAGAGGGTGAACACACTGTCTGCTGTTCCAACTGAAGTGTGCGCCAAAAGGATGTTCTGCCGCAGACAGCACTGCCATCTAGTGGCTATCACACATACTGAGCATAGAAGCATCCAATTCCAAGTTTGATAACCTGTGAATTTATTGCATCCTTATTCTATGTTTGTACTGCTTATCAGTGTGGTGTATTTATACTGTGCTTGGTGTACTTTAGACTTGTTTTCTGAAAGTTTTTTTTCTTTATTATTCACTTTTACCATATTAACAGCTTTGGAGGAAGATTCTCTTGCTCCTCTGTGCGGGTTAACACCAACAGCGTGTCAGTTGCCCCATTTCTCACAGCTTTGGCCTTTTCGTGCTGCATGGGAATGTTACTGTAAAATGTTCAGGCCTTTTCTGCCAGCCCTTTTTAACTCTGTTTTTAATACTGCAGGATGACTGAGGGTCTGGGTCAGCTTACTGATGGAATGAGTGGGCTTGATGACTTCATACACAGTCACGTGTATAATGTTTGGCCAGGCTACGACTATGTGGGCTGGAACAATGATAGCCTCCAACACGTGGAAATAGTTTTTGAGTTTGACCGAGTCCGCAATTTCACCACCATGAAGGTAAGCAAACTTGGCTCAGCATGTTTAAGTTTTAAACCCTGTTGTATGTACAATGGAGAACACAGATGAAAACTATTAATTTTTGTCAGGGTAACCTTTTTTAATGACTACTATGTGTAATATAATTACATTACTTCACTTTTCACCGATGCTTACTTTTCCCCAAATAGTTCTAATGACAAAATGGATGCATTTACACAGAATGAAAATTAAATAAGCTTGGGGTTAGCATGGGTTCAATCAGATACGCATTTGCCAATTTTAACACTTGGCGTAGAAATCAGTTTATAACTTGTTTTGATAGAATGCAGATGAATTGTATGCTATAGTGTTGCTGCTACACAGGTGCACTGCAACAACATGTTCATGAGAAGCGTGAAGACATTCCGGGAGGTGGTCTGCTACTTCCGCTCGATGTCGGCCTGGGAGCCCGGCCCCGTGTCCTTCAGCCCAGTGATGGACGACGTCAACCCCAGCGCGCGGTTCATCACTGTCCCCCTCCACAGCCGCATGGCCAGCGCCATCAAGTGCCAGTACTTTTTTGCAGATGCCTGGTTGATGTTCAGCGAGATCACCTTCCAGTCAGGTCTGAGGGTCCTCCACTCTTAAATGGTCCTCCTCACCCCAAAATTTGCCCAGAGTCACAGAACAATAACTTCTGACAGAACAGATAAATATGCTAATAATGAGGCTAATTTGGAAACATGTTGCAATCTCGCTCGCCTTCATATGAATGCAAAGATGAGTGGGCTAAAATTCTTCTACGGCAATGTGAAAGACTCATTGCCAGTTATCGCAAATGTTTGACTGCACTTCTCGTCGCCGAGGGTGGCACAACCTGTTATTAGGAGGTAGGGGGCAATTTCTATTTCACATGGGCCAGGTAGTTTTGGATTGCTTTTTTCCCTTAATAAATTAAATCATCATTCAAAAACTGAATTTTGTATTTACTCGGGTTGTCTTTGTCTAATATTAAAATTTGTTTGATGATCTGAAACATTTAAGTGCAACAAGTATGCAAAAAAAAAAAAGAAATCAGGAAGGGGGCAAATACTTTTTCACGGCATTGAATATTGTTATCGTTTACTTATTTTCATCTATATGATCCAATATTACATGAAATTAATTCTTACATAAATAGTACTTGCTTTCTGATATATCTTCATTTTCTTAACATGTATAATCATCACTGCACACTACTGTATACATTTTTTTTTAACATAATGCTAGACAGATGTATGTAATATGATGGTTATTATGGTAATTTGACTCTGGTGTATGTCATTGCCTTAATATGAGCAAACATTTAGCTAATGACCATCTGGCCCATGATCAAGGATTGCCTATTTTCCCCAGCCCTTAATTAAGGCTGTGAGTCCCTTTAAAATCAGACGTAATGTGCTTTTGGTCTTATGGACCCCTGACTGAGTCAGTACTGATTTACAGTTACTTGCTAATGAATGTGATCTGCAAATCTGTGACCCTTTCAGACACTGCAATGTATAATACGACACTACTACCCCGAAAAACTGGGCTTCCCAGCAGCACCCAACCAGGTTTGATTATTACTCATTTAATGTCATTGAATATGATCATTCATGACTATCAATCTCCTTCAAGCAACTTTATTTTTCATGTTTTTCATCAGGCGATGACCCTACCCACAAAGTTGATGACAGTAATACCCGGATTCTTATTGGCTGCTTAGTGGCCATTATTGCCATCCTTGCAGCGATAATCGTCATCATGCTGTGGAGGCAGGTTTGGCAAAAGATGCTCGAGAAGGTGAGATTTCATATTTAACTTTGATACGTGTGCTGTCGAGCTGACTGGCTGGAGCGAAAGGCTCCAAGTTTCTTCACTGGATTATGATTTGACTCAAAACAGCTTTAGCAAATATTGGTCAATCGCATGTAAACTGCATTCTGCTGTATGACCATGAATTGCTGGCAATTCATGAACCAGGTTCTTGCAACACTCTCCTTCTACATTCTTACTCTGGCATCGTAATTTAACTTACATTTCCTGATTTGTTACACATTACTCAAAATGGTATGATTTAAGATAGAAACCACAGCTAGCATAAGTCACAACGACACAAGTTACAAGATCTTGTTATCGACTAATACTTGCAAGAATAGTGAGGTTTGAATAGTTTGTATAGTTAATGAAGATGATGTAAAAACTGCAGCTTAGAACCATGTTTTGTATTCATTGTGTAAGGTTTTCAGAGTGAATCAGTTTGCACTTAAATGTTGTAAATGAGCAGTTACATCATCTAGAGGAGCTCAGCTTCTCTCATACATTTTCATGCACCTATCTATCCCACAGGCCACCCGTAGGATGCTAGACGATGAGCTGACCACCAGTCTGTCCGTACAGAGCGAGACATTTGCCTACAACCGGCAGAGCTCCTCCATGTCTCCCAGCGAACAGGAGTCCTGTTCCACCTACGAGAGGATCTTCCCTCTGGGGCCTGATTACCAGGAGCCATCCAGGCTCATCCGCAAACTCCCAGACCTCTCCCAGTCCACGGAGGAAGACGGTAAGTGACTTGCGAGATGCTCAAGCGGCGCCATCAAATGTTACGTTCTGATTTCCAGTACGGGCTTGTCTATTTGGAACATGCGACAGGTGTTGGTCTGCTGTAGGTGTCAAAGCACTGCAATTTACGTCCACATTTCACAAGCAGACATATGAATGGTTTGCTGAGAAAAGGACCAGAATCACAAGGTCTGAAGTAGGCAGAGAGTATGTTAATTTAAACATTGGAATGACCTTGTTTCAGTCATATTTATTCATTTTCACTCAATAATGAATAAATTCAAAAACACAATCCTTTTGTGACTACTTCAGGTGTTACGAGTTCTTCTTATTCATGTTAAGTTGATAAAAAAATATGCTCTGTGATCATGCTTTGGTATTTAAAACATGCCAAGCACTTGTTGGTGCAGTCTCTCTGCTGTACGGTGAGTGCTGTGTGCTGAATACAGCCTTTTTGCACATGCACAGTTTATATTTACTTTCTCCACCATCAAAATTGTGTATTTGCGAAATTAAGTTGAGATGGGTTGACAGTTTGCCATTAATATGCCAGAATAATGACTTAAGAAAATAGACTTTGCAATCACACATTGGGACCAAATGAAAAAAGTTATGTGACTTAAGTACTCTTAGCACAGGAGTCATCAATCATTCCAAACTGCAGTAATAATTTATATTATTATCATTGCCTTGATTATTTGATCAATGTTTTGCCACATTGGTGAGTAAAAGGACTCCACACATTTGAATTGTGTCCTGTGCTTACAGAATGCTCATGATTTCATGTTTGTGTGTGTGTATTGTAGCAGGAGCAAGTGGCGTGTCAAAATCAGCTCCGGCCAGCGGTCAGGATGGTGTCCCTCACTATGCGGAGGCAGACATTGTTAATCTACAGGGGGTTACAGGCAGCAACACTTACTCTGTCCCCGCCCTCACCATGGATCTGCTGTCTGGGAAAGATGTTGCCGTGGGAGAGTTCCCACGGAAACAGCTGACCTTCAAGGAGAAGCTGGGGGAGGGTCAGTTTGGAGAGGTCAGTGACCAAGTTACCCTTTCACCCTGTAGGCCTAATTATTGATGGAAGAATGTGAGAGGACATTTTTTGGAGTCATCGCACAAAACATTTGGAGTTGCTCTTAGAAAACAAATGGGAAATTACGGCCTCACAGTGTTTAATTTTCCCAGCAGTTCATTGCCTCCAGCAGCGTCCTCAACTCTTCCTAACCTCTTAACCTCCAATTTCCGATAAAAGAAGAGGGAATAATGTGGCTTCAAACGGAGAGTGGATAATTCATGCTCAATTACAGTTTGCTTCTTCTTAAAGTCCAGCATTCCACAATTTCTTCTGTAATCTGGATTTGTTAACTAGCTAATTTATGTAACCATGAGGTCCTTTTTGTGCCATGTTGGTTTTATTGTGTTGTGCAGGTGCACCTGTGTGAGGCTGAGGGGATGCAGGACTTCACTGACAAAGATTTTTCATTTGACATCAGTGATAACCAGCCCATCCTCGTGGCCGTGAAGATGCTAAGAGAGGACGCCAACAAGAGCGCGAGGTGATGGAGGCAGCAAGTCAACAAAGCAGCCCTCCTGAGCTACATAAGCATGAATGCAGAGCATTTTGGTTCCTCTGAGCATTATTGTTGCCCCCAGACCAAGTCAGGCGGCTACTGTAGATTCATGCTTGTCGTCTCCGCTGCCGCATCTGTAGAAATGTCCTTATGGACGCTGTACAGGCTGTAATTTTTCACCAATTGCTTTCACATTTGGTATGAACATGTGTTATACATCACTTCTGACACCTGTAGATTTTGGTTGCCATAACAACATTATTGGCTGAATAATGCACAAATTTGTGCTGAAACACAATTTTCCCCACGGATGCAGTACAGGCTGGAGAAGCGGGCTCTCGCGGGGCTGCACCCATGTGGTCCCGGGCGACCGGACTGTGAGTTGTTTGAATTGTCTTCTTCTCCTTTACCTCCTCTCTTTCCCCTCCTCCATTTGCAGAAATGATTTCCAGAAAGAGATAAAGATTATGTCTCGGCTGAAGGACCCCAATATTATCCGGCTGTTGGCGGTGTGCATGAACAGCGACCCACTCTGCATGATCACAGAGTACATGGAGAATGGTGACCTCAACCAGTTCCTATCCCGCCATGGACCAGGTGACCAGGCAGCCCAGCCTGGTAACACACCTACAGTCAGGTATTCTGCTACTTTAGCGATCAGTATTTCCTGTTAATATTTTACTTATCACAGAGATGTAAAACTATGCTGACGAGGGATTATGAGATATATAACTATATATATAACTATCTACACAGGCCATTTTGACAATGTTTTATGTTCTACGTACTGCATCTGCTTTCCTTTTCAAAATGTACGCATGCCGGTCCGTTTGTTAGATTTCTGGCTGATACCCTCCTGTTTCAACAAAAAATGTCAGGCTAAAAGTGTTTAGGGTTACCTCATGAAAAAAAACAGCCAAGCAGCGCAGTGGTTTGATGCTGATATCCCAAAACTGCAGGAGGAGATTGTTGCTGTGAAACATATGGAATAATAAGAGGGAAAAAACAATTGAATAAAAGGGTCAATGACATATAAGCCTGTTAAAAATGTTTTTTTTTTAAATAAGTCTTTAAAATGCACAGAATACATCTATTTGAAGTCAGAAGAGTGTGTTTAAACAATTCTTAATGGTTGCACAACATTTAGACTGCAATTTCACCAGCCAAAAAATGTCAGGTGGCGCAACCAAAAGTTTCTTGAAAAAAAAAAAACACACCTCCCTCTTCGAAGTGATTTTTTTAGTAAGTATACCTGAGAGTGCCTACTCTGCCTTTTTAACATTACTATTTTGCAGTTGAGCTGGGTATTAAAAGTAACTTATGGATTCTTTATTGTAGGGGGCAGGTGTTTTGGTTTTCCATTGAACTCTGAACTATTGAACTTTGTTCATTTGAAAGGTTTTCAATATAAAATTATTCCCCCATATTAATAATATATTAATTTCTACTTTAAATTACATATTTAATACATTTTACATAGTGTTAATTTGCTCCGACGGTTGCACCACCTGACATTTTGAGGGATTGAGATGGCAAAACATAATATACATATAATTTTATGATAAGCTGGAAATATGTTCAAATTAAACATGTTTTATAGAAAAAATTATGCTTATTATGAATCATTTAAAATAATTTTAAACCAAAGTAGTGCACTTGGACAATGTCTCGTCATTGACCCAAAAACAGGTGTTACTGCTGCAAACACTACATTATAATTCTATGAGCTTGAGGGCATGGTAGGATTGCTCTGTAAAGAAATCTTACTGATACGAAGAGCAGTGTTTCACTGGTTAAAATGTGTTGCTATGATACCGCAAATGTGATGTAACGGTTCAATAGAAGTGGTTTTTACTCATTCCATTTTCTGTGAAAGCGATGCTAACATATTGAATTAAAGCATGATAATGTTATTTCAACCATATCATGCCTCACTGTTGTGACTGCGTTCATGTATCTACTTGCATTTTTGCTTTGGTTCAGCTACAGTCATTTAAAGCACATGGCTACGCAAATTGCCTCCGGAATGAAGTACCTGTCCTCCCTCAACTTTGTGCACCGTGATCTGGCCACACGTAACTGCCTGGTGGGGAAGAATCACACCATCAAGATAGCTGATTTTGGCATGAGCCGCAACCTGTATAGCAGCGACTACTACCGTATTCAGGGCCGAGCTGTCCTGCCAATTCGTTGGATGTCTTGGGAGAGCATCCTGCTGGTGAGGACTCAAGGAGACCCTGCAACCTGTTCACACAATGCCCCACCTCCAGCTAGCATTTAGGGTGCAGGTTTTTCTGACATATTCACTGCCAGGACACCATCTTCACCAAAACTAACTTCATGGTGCTGTGTTCCACTGACATCAGTAGCGGACCGTATGCAGTGACAAAGGCATTGGGTAGCTTTACCTTTCAAAGCTTGATGACCTTACCTTCTCACAGTTTACTTTTCCTGATTAGCAACAGTTACATGACGGTCAAACTTATTTTCGATAGCATTGTTGTAGATTGCAGCGCAAAGTTATGAGGCAGTCTCTTCTGCACATCAATGATGAAGCAAAGAATCTTTATAAATTCTGTACCCATGAAATGGCGCAGATTTGTGTAAATTGGTCTGCGAGGCTCATTATGAGTGCAGGTGTCTGAGTGTTTTTTGAGGCACAAGCTCCAGTTTCAGGTTCAAATTCAAGGTATCAGTAAGAGTAATGTTTTAAATGGAAACAGAATCTGATCATTTCTTGTGGTGATCACAAAGATTACTGTTTACCTGCCCTATTTATGGTAGGTTCTGATACTCAACTCTGAAGCATGTGAGCGTGGTGATGAATGAAGTCTAATATTACAGGGAAAGTTTACCACAGCCAGTGATGTGTGGGCATTTGGTGTAACTCTGTGGGAGATCTTCACCTTCTGCAAAGAGCAGCCTTATTCCCAGCTGTCCGATGAGCAGGTCATTGAGAATACAGGCGAGTTCTTCCGGGACCAGAGGCAGCAGGTAAGCAGAATTTTTTTTTTATAAACTAGGATTCCCTGGCAAATGATTCCCTGTCTTGATGATGTATTGGTTAGACTGAGCCATTGCAATTTTTCTAGAACATCCAAAAACACATCTTTTTAAACTGGCATATTCTGTTTAATTGTATCAGGTATCACTTGTCTCATTAATCCCCTGTCAACAATATTTATTGTAAATTTGTCTTCCTATTTTATTTAATTATTCTACTTTTTTTTTTTGCTTTTTATTGCTCTTTTAACTCTGACTTTAAGGTGGCCTTGAGTGCTTTGAAAGGTGCCTAGAAATAAAATTTATTATTATGATTATTATTAGTATTATTATTAGTATTGTCATTACCAGTTTTTTTTTGTGTCCTACCAGATCTACCTTCCACAGCCAGAAATTTGCCCTGACTATTTTTTCGATCTGATGTTGAGCTGCTGGCGTCGAAGCGTAAAGGAGCGGCCGACCTTCCAGGAGATCCATTGCACCCTACTCGAGTGTCCTGTGTAGATGTTCTATGTGTGTGCTGGACTCAATTAGCCCACACACGCGCACACAGGCATACACACTAAACACGCCAATACACCCGCTTACATACATGCACTTACACATGGAAAAGCCCTTGCTTAAACACAAAAATACACCACAAACACACATATACTGTACATACATGCACATGGTGTCACGCTCTCATGCAAACTGAATACATATACACTCACATACATATTCCAGCACATGCAAGCACAAACAGTATATACACGGGGGGTAGACCAAATATCTGCTGAAATTCTGGGAAGTGGCTTTAACATTGAAGTCTCTAAACCACAATTAGAGGCACATCTGCCAGGTCATCCCAATTAATTTCCGTCTGATTATAATAGTTCTAATCAGCAGCACTTTGATGAGAATAGTTACGGAGTGCCTAAGAGGCCAAGAAGTGCGTGGGTAACCAAATTGCACGTGAGTCTGTCACAAAAAGACCTCAGAATTATTTAATCTGGTTTAGGGAACACTGCTAAAAATTATTACAATAGGTAGGACATTTGCCTGCGGAACTACAACTCTAAAAATAATGACAGAATCCAAGCCATATTTCAATATTTCAGCCTTTCCCATCAAAACCAGAACTTTGGTTGCTTTAAAAAGCTGGTGTTTTTGGCAGTGGTTCTGATACCTTAGTTCTTTGTAAATACTTTAATAAAATATGCTATTTTCATTTTGCATTTTTTTTTTAAATGAAATTAACGAGAATACATTGTACATATGGTATATTAGACATTTTTATATAAGTAGTCCTGCATAAGGCAATAATTGTGAAATAACTATACTTTCACAACATGTAAAATAATTGCCATGGAATGTGGTTTTTAATTTTATTTTTAATTAGTTACAATTGCTTGAATGTAAGATGATGTAATATAACCCAAACAAATGGACCAAATGTAAATAAGACAGGGTCAGATTAGTATGGCTTAAATATGATATAAATATATTGAATTATTGTTATTTTGGGGCTAAGTGCTCATTTAAACTATTTTTTCGTTCCCCTTCTTGTACATGCTGGGATGTCAATCTTTTTAAATAAGTTGCTGAAACAAATAATATTAAAATTTGTGTATAATTTTCTTTTCCCCATTTTGCTGTTTCCTGTATAAATATTGTTTCTTTAAAATATTTAGCCCAATGTAATACACTTAATTTAAAACTGTCTCATATGTGGATTAAATTTTTGTAATCCATAAAGTATGAGAGTATTCTTTGGGCTAGGAAGAAATTATTACCACAAAACTGGATAATGAAGATGCACTGCAGGTTTTGTTGGAAACTTGAAGGAAAATGCTGTTTGTCAGGTATGTGAAACAAATTGCTTTCAGACAGAGAGAAAAGCTTCTCCCATTAATCATGAATATACAATATTATGAGCAAAAACTTTAGATTATTGAACATCAAAAGAAGGTTGTTAAAAAAAATGAAAAGCTTTCACATCATTTTCCTCTTGAAAGTGCAGTGTATTTGGTGGCATGTCTAATATGCACCATCAATTTCAGTTCTTAAGGAAATTTCAAAGGATTTTATGAAAAGCTTTACTGCTGTGATATTTTGCAGAAATAATCTGCTTTTTGCTTCTTACATCTGTGATAAGAGGAACAATAATCGTTCTGTAAATGTTTTTTTTTTTTTTTGCTGGCTGAATAAGCACGCAGATTTTGACCAGCACTGCGCCAGAAGTGTTGATAAACCATTTACTTTTTTCCCCTCTTTTATTTTCTCCCCCTTGAGTCTTCCAGTCTTGTTAAGGAAGAACATTGAGTTACACCTTGACATCAGACCAGTGAGGCGTGTTAATGATGATAATAATAATAACAACAATAATAATAATAAAAATAATAAAAGAAAAAATAACATTTTGAAAATGTCCAGAGGATAAACATGTTTCTGACGGACAAGAACAACAACAGCAACAACTAGAGGGTGTGTCCAGAAGGCCACATCACCCCGCCTGCGCCCTCAACGCCACGTGCATGTCAATGTCATGGTGGAATTGGTGTCCCCATATATGGTTTCCTATTTGTGATTGAACATAACATAGGGCGTATCTCTGGCAGTTTCTCAGTTACAGAGGCTGAAAATATGAAGGTCGGCCATTCTGACCTTTAAAAGTCACTTGAAGGTCAAGGTCACAGTGGCAGTAGATTCCCCACATATGACTTCCTATTAGTGTTCAATAGTAACCATGGGTCTATCTTGCATCGTTTGCCTGCTAGAGCACTGGGAAAAGTGGTGATACTGAGTTTGACTTTTCAAGGTCAGTTGAAGGTGAAGATCACGGTGCCATTAGATTCCCCATATATGACTTCCTAGTATTGTTCAATAGTAAGTTTTAGTCTATCTTGCACCGTTTGGCTGCTAGAGCACTTGGAAAAGTGGTGATGCAGAGTTTGACCTTTCAAGGTCGCTGAAGGTCATAACATTTGGTGGTAAAAGAATCTCCATACTCAACTTCCTATTAGTGATTAATAGTAACTACCTGCCTATCTCCAACCGATTTCAAGTAATAAGCAGTAGAAAGTCTGCCCTATCTGCCAGTGTTAAAAAATTTTCAAACTGATCCAGAATCCAGGGGGATGTTTCAATAAACACGACAGACCGTCCGACCCAGTGACGGACTACTGCCGACTGGATCGGACGGTCCGTCTTTTTCTGAGTGTTTCAATTAACGGTCCGTTGTCCTCCGACCCGGTCGGCCAGTCCGACTTTCTAGGACTACCTAAAACCCGGTCGGACAGAAAATATAATGCCAAACTATGGGGTTGTGTGATTTTGTCTGGAAGCGCAGACAGCCCAAAATATTTCTAGAATGGAAAGACATTATTACCAATGCCCGCAAAACAAATATAGCCTACACCCAGAAACGGGGCTCTGTTAAATCCATGAATGCTGAATGCTGCCAATGCTAAATCACTGGTACCGTTATCCTCATGTGCGACATAAAGTTGTGTTTTTATGCATGCTATGTGGGCTCTAATGGGACAATCGCGGTCTCGGCATGGTTCTCAGTGGTTAAACATCGTATTCGTGATGCTTAGTGTGACCAAGAGTGGAGCTCTGCTTATTGCCCATCTGCTTAAAGGAGCAATATATAGGTTTGTGGCCAAAACTGGTTGCGCAATCAAATTCTAAATAGTGCAGAGCGCAGGATCCCCTCCTCCTCTCCCCCAGACGAGAGGTTGCCATCGACGTTTACTACACGGAGCTACCATGGCTATGTTTCATTATCACCAATGATTTGCTCTGACAGGGTTGTGTTCAGTTCAGTTCAGAAAAGATCGAGACTAATGAGTAACTAAATTTAGCAATGGTCATATTGGTCAACTTGCTCATCACTGATAGCCCACAAAAGTCCATACTGTAATATGCGTAAAGAATGAATGAGGACTCATTTCGCCAATGTACTGTCTCAATTATATTTCATATTGACATAATGGCTGTGCTAATGTTGTAACGGTTGCCACAGTGTCTCAGCATAAACGGACAAATAATGCATTGCTAATGTTAGCAATGAAGAACTACGGTTTTTATTTGTCAAACAATTTGTTACCTAGTCAGTTCGATGACCCACCTGTATACGTACTAACGTACCATGAACGAACATACATAATGTTATTAGACTGTAGAGAATATTTGAAATGTCCGTGCCTATGTTAAATAGAATTAAGTTAGCCAAACTTAGCTGAATCTTACCTGCCCAGGAGAAAATTGGCAAATTCGGCGTCGGTCTTCAAATTCTTCTCTGCTTTCAGCCGTCTCCATCTTTCAAGGGCATGTCCTATACAGATCCTTGTTTTGTTTCTGACTTTGTCACAATGTATTTCGGAATCATAACGAGGCCTTTTAGGTAACGTCAGACATTTGTGCTCCGAAACGCTGGTGGCTGCAGCTCAGTGGTAACTGGCAACCTGGATGCTGAAATGCTGCTGACTTTGTGATTTGGAGATAGGTGGAGGGTGGCGCAACAGGCCAAAACACGAAATGACAATATCAACATTAGTTGTGGGCTGCAACCTCGCTTTTGTAATGAGAATATTCTGGCAGGACCACTGTTGTCAGTGATATAAGTATTTGAAATGAACATGATTCTTAATGTCTGGTGATATATCAGGGCCATTTCATGATTAATCAACATACATTTCTTACATATTGCTCCTTTAAAGCCTCTTTCACACTGCAAAACGAATTTTTCGCACGACAGATTACATTCAAAGTCAATGCAAAGACGCGATTTCACGTCTTTGCATTGACTTTGAATATAATCTGTTGTGCAAAAAATTTGTATTCACATGGCAGCCAGCCCTGTACGATGCCACGCCCAGGGCGAGAAGCCCAAAATCACCTGCAGCACAACCACAGGGAATCCAAGAAGTCTGCATGATACCACCACCCCCCCATCAACCAGTTACCAAAAAGACAATGAATAGTGAATATCCAGAGAGGCAGCAGGCCACACCCAGCGCAAAACACCCCTCTCCCATTCACCTGCCACCGCTTGACAACAGCTTGCTTGCATCCGACCACCTCTATGCCAACATTAAGGAATCTATGACTATATGTATTCTTGCAATCCAAAACCAACAACCCCCCTACCCCACCTCTGAAGCGCTGTGGCCAAGTCTGTGACGTTATTATCGGCCAACGTTGGCTAGCATTAAAACTAAATCAAGTGTGTTACCTGTAGCCAATTAATAAAACTTGAAAACACATTGCTGATCTTGCTAGCTAACCTGCCACCTAACCAGCGAGCAAGTTCCCAAGCTAGCTTGCTAAATAATCGTTATTCAGTGACTTCTATTCATTTCTGTGCACCACATGCGAGTTAGCTAACTACTAATACTCAGTTGTGAGCTAAGCTAATTTAGCCAAGCAGCTACCTAGCTACGCCACAAAAATGTTTAACAATATTAGCAAGCCAGCTACTGACATTATATTAACCAGAATATTTCCAAGGCTGGGCAAAAAGACAGCAAGTCCATCACCGTTAACCTGCAATCCCCACTGCATCCAGTGCATTTTAATGCCTTATGATGCAACATAGGTTGTGAAACGGTAATGCTTGCTAGGAGACAGAGCCAACAGGCCAGCAATGCGAGGCCCCATTCTGAAATACGGATGGATGCACCCCTGGACCACCTTCACCCACCGCCCCTTCAGCCAGAGATCAAGCGGGGAGCAGCAGAACAACAGCAACCCACCAGAACTTCAAGGCTCAAACGACCCACAACACAATCAACTCATTAAAAGAATACAAATATCACAATATAGTATATGTCTCCACGACTACTGTTACACTTTCGAATACAACATTGAACACGAAGCCAATGCATTGGTTCCTCCAAAATAGGGAAGGAGGGAGAGGAAAAGAAAGAAAGGGTTTTGGATGAAGTGCGGCCTTACAGTTTCCCTTCTCCATACATCAATGGACACAGAAATTCTCGAACTTCTTGGAAATTTTTAGACTTTCTTGGGTATCTTGTTTGGGACCATTCCATCATTGTACTGGGACATTTAATGAGATTAGCTTGGACATTGTGCCACATAACTGGGTGAATATTAGCCATTTACTGTAATATTATTCATGTTTTTGTCATCCCAGTTTTAATACTGTATAGCAAAAAAAAAAAAAAAAAAAAAAGGTCCCAGGAATTGAGGATTTCTTAGTTAATATCGTTTTAACTCAGCACTTCATCTTGTGTGCTGAAGGTCACTGATTCTTGTGTGTAAAGAATTAGAAGAATTCCTGTACATAACAGTGGGCGCAGCATCAGCCCAAGTTAATTGATAGCCTGATACTAAAATTTTTGGTTGCAGTAGAGAGAGTGCAAAGGTATCTTATCTGCTTAAATTTCCATCGACTTTCAAGGATGTTATTGTCATGGTTTGAAAGTGTCAAGTTGTCTTTTTGCTTTTGTCTTTATTATTTTTCAGTTTAGTTTTATTGTCGTAGCATTCCTTTTCCCATCTCACTCACGCGCTTCTGCTTCTCGCTTTTCTTTCTTCAATTTTATGGTGGATTGAAAACACATTTTCGAAAGGTGCATACCACCACCAACTGTGCCAGCATGCGAGTTATCGATTGAAGCTGTTTTACCTTGGATATCAAAAAAGAAAAACCTCTCACATCTAATACCCCCCAAAATTCCTGAGCTGTGTCTACTACCATTTTGATTCTCTTATTTTCACTTCCGATCCCTCAAGCAAATAACCACCATTGCAATAAATGCCAAAATATTTCCCTTGTTCATCGTAATGATACCTTAATCATAATAAAGAAAAAAGGGGGCGGAGGGCTACGGCGTTCAGATATAGTTAATTAATAAGACAAATAATTAGATGGTGCTCATTGGTTGAAAAAGCTAGTCTTCAAGAAAGTAGTGAAACTAAGGAACTCTTCTATTATAGCAACAGTAGAAGAGTGCCTTGATTTCACTAATTTCTTGAATACCATAATCATATTGTCTTTCAATGGCTTGAACCCGAGCCTGCTCTTTTCCAGTATTTTCTTTACCTGCTTTTTCTCTCTTGGTTGCCTCTGGATATATTTACTTAAATTCTAGTCCCCCCCACCCCCCATGAACCTCTCCATTTTCCATCTTTCATGCTGCAATGAACCAATTCCATGTCCTCCCCCACAGTGAAAACACGCGCTGTTTTAATGAACTACATTCCTCTTCCTCACATCACATCACTCTTTCCCACATCACTGACACCTATAAGTTTGCCTCCTATACACTGCTGCCACATCTCCATATTCCTGGCACAAGAAAAATGTAAGTGGAGCTCTTTCGTACTTTCACCCTGTAACTAACATGAGGCCTTTTCTCACAGGCAAAAATTTTGCTTAGCCCCGGCAATTGGTGGGGCTAAGGCCTCCCTTTAGCCCCACCAATTTCCCGGGGTTAAGCTTAGTACCAATTCAGATCTCACTGTGTTTTTGGAAAGTGGGCTAGCACCACCGATAGTACAGGACTATCTAGCACCGCAAATTGGTAGGGTTTGAAGGCCAATGAGAACAGAAACAGTAATAGTCCGGGGCTAAGGAAGCCAACGAAATAGGTTGCGCTGCAACCAACCCGAGGCAAGAGAGTCATGAATATTCAATTCTACAACGTGATCGCGAAGACGTCAATCAATGCGCACTAAAGAAATTCACTCGCGGAATTTAAGTCATTGTGCATTAAGTTAATCGAAATCGATTATGACTCGGGAATTCTCAGGCTTGTCTTTACAGATGGATTGAAAGCAAAGGAATTGCATAAAGACGTTTCAAATGGTCTTATTTTATTTACACAATTTAAAAGTTCATGAAACACATTCAATACCTGAGTAAAGAGAAATAGGAGAAGTCCGAAGTCATAATCACTTTCCATGGTGAGGTCCACCTTAACGCAAGTGAAACTGAAACTTCATGCACATGGATGTTTATACGCGTGAGAATCTCATTAAGCATTCAATGAAAAATTGCGGACTACGGTAAATAAGTGTTGCCAACTTGGCGACTTTCTCGCTAAATCTGGCGACTTACTGAATCATCTTGGCGACTTTTTTGTCAAAAGCGCCTTGCGACAAATCTAGCGAATTTTTCTGGTGTTATTGGAGACTGTTCTGCTGTTTTAAAAAAACAGCCTAAAAATGTGTGAGACCTACGCCGAATGCATGAGACTTATGGCATCTCTGATATTACGCCTTAAATTATTGTTAGATGCCTGAAAAGACATTTGTAATATTTGTTTTTATTCTCTGACTTGAAAGAGTGATAAAACGGATCAAATAAAATCAGAATGCTTGACGTTTAGTGTCGATGTTGAAATTGTGCTGTGATTGACAGCTTGCTTGGACACACATGTTTTGTATGGCTGACGAAAAGACACGTTACATTGACCGTACCTGTGCACCTACCCCCGTGTACAGCGGGTTATTAGTATAAAACACACCTCACAGAACAAGCAATACGTAGTTTGTTACCTGAACTTTGTTTGGACTGTTATCAACTCATTTGTAAAAAATTTGACAATGGCTGGAATAAGGAGTAATTGGGAAGACTGTGAAATTAGATTCACAAAGCCTTCGATAGTCCGGGTTTAACGATAGCAAGTGAGAACAGGAGCGATTTTTCTTTGCCCTCATTTCGTCGATAGAATGATACTAAAAATGCAAGTGAGAAAAGGGGCTAAGGATAATCTGGGGTTAAGGATAGCACGAGGCTAAGGATAATACGAGGCGAAAGAAAACCAAGTGAGAAAAGGCCTATTGTTGAGGAAAACTCCATCAGTTAGCCTGCTACTGAATTCTAGCAAAACAGACCTGCTTTCCTGTCAGTGTTGCCAACTCCTCAGTAAGGAAAGTCGCAATCGGCTGTCATAAAAGTCGCTAAACACCCTGACGGCGGGGTGACGCCATGTATTTTGTTGACGGGGGTGGACGCATTTCATTAATATTGCGCACTCAATCGCGCATCTCCCAGACTTTTAGTGCTTTAGGACAGGGGAGGGACTCGTTAAGGACAGGAACTGCAGGACGAGACTTGCTTTCACGTCAGTTGCCAAAACAGCATAAATCTGTCCAATAACATCAGAAAAAGTAGCCAAATTTCTCCCCTTGGCACTTATGACAAAAGTCGCCAAGATGATTTGGAAAGTCGCCAGATTTAGCGAGAAAGTCGCCAAGTTGGTAACACTGTTTCCTGTCCTTCTGTTGCGAGGCTCATGCTGCATTCCATTTACCTTGGAAGTCGGAGGTCGGAGCTGGGAATGACGTTACAGCCCAGTAATCACCGTTCCAGTTACTGTCGGAAAAAAGTAGCCAACCGCCATAAACCGGGAAGAAGAGTAGTAAAACAAGATGGCCACGAGTGAAAGTTATTCTCGCGTTTGCCTTGTCCGAATATAAGCAACTTCTGGACAAATATGTGGTCCTTCTACAACCGTCATACAGGGTGGATTTCCTTAAATTTATGTCGAACAATGTATAAGGCTGATCTCGTGCGACAAACACGAGTCAGAAGCAGTAAACGGAAAAGAGCTTCGAATTACGGTTTACACCTGGGGCAGCCATCTTTAAATGTTAACTCGGGGTTGTGAAGATTCTCTGACTTTCTGAGTTGGAAATCCGACCTCGGGGAGCGTTTCATGCTGCATTCATGTGCTATGGGAATTATGGTAAATACCAAAAGCCGACGTGAAAAGTTCACATGAACACCCCCCCATGTGTTATTTTCCACTGGGCAACTCGTAGAAAATTTTGATACACGAGTTGCCGAGATGAAATAACCTTTCACCTTTTCAACATGGCGAAGAGCGAGCAAAGATTCATCGCCAATGGTAAATAACGTGTCTGCCATTTTTTTATTTTGCTCCAGCAACAAAAGCACTTGAACACTACGCACTCGTAATTTCGAATTCACAAATGGAAAGTATCATCTTCCCGATAGCGCGTGAATGCAGTTGAAACTTCCGACTCGGAAGTTCCGACTTCCGAGTACAAATGGAACGCGACATCAGATGGACACCAGGCGCAAGACAGCAAGACTTGGTTCAGAATTTTTCATTGGGGGGAATCAACCCTTAGCCCAAAGGATGGCAAAAATCTAAGGAAAGTGTTATAATATAAAATATTATAGGCTTATATTATAGGTAATTATATCCCCGAATGGCGCTCTGGGGATATTATGTTTTTGGTCCAACTGCTGCCGCCGCCGCCGCCGACACGCCGCCCTACGTGTCAACGCGATAACTTCAGTAATATTTCAATTAGAAATTTCAAGTTTTGCATATAAGTAAGTATCATAAGGTGGAACTGATTCGATTTTGGACGATTTACGATTTCTAGATTGGCCACCAGGGGCCAAAAACTGATTTACGTGTTAACGCAATAACTTCAATAATATTTCAATTAGAAATTCCAAGTTTTGCATATAAGTAAGTGTCATAAAGAGGAACTGATTCGATTTTGGACAATTTACAATTTCTACATTGGCCACCAGGGGCCAAAAACTGAAAAAAAAAAAACACCGTCATACCTCTGGAAATATTTTTCCGATTCACCTAAAACCAAGTGCAAATGAAAGGTCGTGACCAGAGGATGTGTCGCACGATGACATTATACCTGTTTGGTTCAAAATTTTGACACAAGGTGAAGCTTTGTCACATAAAATTTACCATTTTTGCCATATCTTTGGAACTATTTGTCCAATTGACATGAAACTATGTGCAACTGCAATGTCATGACCTCACGTGTCACTTGATGACATCATACCTGTATGGTTCAATATTTTGCCACCAGGTGGCGCTTTGTTATGGAAAAATTACCATTTTGGCCATATCTTGAGAACTATTTATCCCATTGACCTGAAATTAAGTTCAAATGAAAGTCTATTCAAGGTCTATTCAAGGATTTGGGAATTGGAGGCATTCAGGGATATACCCCCAGCCGTCGCCTCCGATGGTATAAGCCTAGTTTAAAATGAACAAGCATGAAGACTTGGAAGCCCTGAAGGAAGAAACGCAAGAAAAGTCTGAAAGCCACTCCTGAATGTAGTGCGAGAAGTAAAACATGGAAATGACCATGCAGACACTGGAGGTGGATTGGCTGAGCAGACAGGACCTGGCAAGAAACATGGAGGAGTAAACATGAACAACAAACGTGAGAACTGAAATATGAATCCTGATACAAGAAACGGTTAAAACCATGATATGAGTAATGATTATGAACAAAGAAACCAGGCACAAGAAACTGTTAGAACCCCAACCAGTGTTCTGGCAGAACAGCACAGAACACTGGAATCACAACACCTTTCCGTCTCTGGGTCTTTAAAGCTGCTTGACTCCACAAGCTCCTTCCACCTCCAAAAACGATTCCACCTTAGAGGTTAGAACACCTCTAGCACCTATAAATGTTCCCTTTTCTTTAATCTGTGGATGGCACAGTGGACTGTGTTTACAGACAGTGGTTTCTTGAATCACAACGCCTTTCCATCTCTGGGTCTTTAAAGCTGTTTGACTCCACAAGCTCCTTCCACCTCCAAAAACGATTCTACCTTAGAGGTTAGAACACCTCTAGCACCTATAAATGTTCCCTTTTCTTTAATCTGTGGGTGGTGACTGTGTTTACAGACAGTGGTTTCTTGAAGAATTCCGGGGCCCATTTAATAATGTCAATGACAGAATCATGCCAGTGAGTGATGCAGTGGCGTCTGAGGGACCGAAGATCACAGGAATGCAGTGAAGGTCTTCGGCCTTGTACCTTACGCACAGAGATTTTTCCTGTTTCTCTGAATCTTATGCACTTTTGATAAGACCTAAAAAGCCTTTACAATTTGATGTTAAGGAACATTGTTTTGAAGGTATTCCACAATTTCTTTTTTTTTTTTTACACAAGCCTTCACAGGTTTGAGAGGCTCTGGCCATCTTTACTTCTGAGAGAGACAGCCTCTTTAAGCCATCCCTTTTATAGGCAATCATGTTACACACTTGATGCCAGATAACTTAATTACTTGGTAAATGTTATTTCAGCTTATTCACTTATATTTTTGCATTTTCAACCCTTTTATGCATGTGTCCCAACTTTTTTGAGACCTGTTGCAGCCAGAAAATTTGAAATAAACTCTTTGTGGATAAAAATGTAAAATGTCTCTGTTTCAACATTTGGAATTAATTTATGTTCTTCTGTTAATAATATATTGGCTTATGTGATCGGAAAGTCAGTGCATTTTGATTTTATTCACAATTTACACATCGTCCCAGACCATTTGCATCTGAACTAACTGCCTTAATTCCAAACTGAAAACCAAATCCTCCTCTTGAATTTTCTGCTCATTTTTGCCTTTTCTCCTTCAAACCCTCTACCCCATCAAGTTCCATTTTTATACCATTTTATCTGCAATACAAACTCTGTACCTATACCATGCAGAAGTCTGAAAAATCTCAATTTGTTCAATGTAAACTTCCCTTGCACACACTCCCACCCCTCTGATGTCCCTGTTTCTCACTTAGGTGCACTGCTCTTTCGTCATTGTTAATTGTTTGATGACTTCTCATTTGTCAGCGAACGTCCCAGCTCACATTCAGCTCCCCCTCACACCTGTTGCCCATTCCATTAGTCTCTCAGCTTCCCTTTATAAAGCTCTCACTCCCCAGTGTACTTTGCCTGAGAAAGTAACTCCTGTCAATGCTTTTATTTATTTAAACTGGTTTGCTGCAAACATTGGCTCCTGTTCATTTGTTTTGCATTTTCTAGTTATATTACTTGAAAAAGATGGATTGTCCCCTGAGTGGGGTGAGTTGTTACCCAATATGGAGGAGTTTAAGCATCTCAGGTTATTGTTCAGAAGTGAGGGCAAGATGGAGTTCGAGATTGACGGGTGAATCTGTGCAGCATATGCAGTAAAGTGAATGTTGTGCTTGTCCACTGCGGGGAAGGAGCTGTGCTTAAGTGAAGCTATCTATATGGGTTCATCTATCTTCCAACCCTCCCCCATGGTCACAAGCTTTGAGTAGTGACCGAACGAACAAGATCGTTAATATGAGCAGCCAAAATTGGCTTTTTTTGCAGGGTGGCTGGGCTGACCCTTGGATGGGGTTAGGAGCTTGGACAGTGGGAGAGGCTCAGAGTAGAACTGCTGCTCCTCCACCATTGAGGTGGTTTAGGCACTTAGTTCAGATACTACTTGGTTGCCTCTTGGTGTTCTGGGCATGCCCAACTGGGAGGGGGCCCCAAGGCAGACCCAGAACCCACTTGAGGGATTCCATCTCCTGGAAGAGTTGGTTGAAATGGATGGAGGGGGATGCTGGGGCAACTTCTGCTTTGTAACTTGACCCTGGATGAGCTGTAAGAAAAGGATGTTGCTTTGATTCTTCTGTGCAAATAGTTTGAAGTTGAAATGTTTCATTAGAGAACTGCATGAGGTCTAATTATTTTGTGTCAAACTACAGAACAAGGCTTGCCTAGGGCGTGTAGGGTCACTCGAATGATGTGAGGCACATCTAAATTGTTTTTCTTGTTAGTTTAGGGTCCTTTATATTCATCAGGACCACTCACAGGGAGGAAAAGGTGTCAAAAATTGGACCATATATCAAGAGAATGTGGGGTTGGGGTTTTTTTTTTTTTTTTTTCCTTCTCCCCCCCCCCCCCCCCCCCCCTCACTAACTTGGGTGTACCAACTAACCCCCCTCGCCCCTAACTGTTCCAAATTTTACACTAACTGGTAGTGTTTTACACTAATTCGCATATTCAGAGCTCTGCTGGTATCTAACACGAATAATTTATTGCTGAATTAATACACTATAATTTACGAAATTATTTGTTAAAATTGTTCCCTTGCTTGGCCGCTATTTTCGTCTTGTTTTCCGAGCTGCCGATTTTATAGACAGGCTGCAGCAATACCTGAATTATTGTCACGTACCTTTATTGAAGCTGTTGATTGTAAATTCTTGATCTTTCTGAACTGTCTGACACACACTTTGTAAATTATAAAAATGACCGCAGTTATGGAATTGCCACAGCCTTTATATAAAACAGCCGCTTTCACAGCAAGGAAAGAAGAAAATGGCTATCCAGCTAGGGAGCAATTTGAATGCAATAGTTACTGCTTCATTCACATATTTCTGCAAGATTTTCATGCACAGCGCTTTAGACTTTTGACCCTCTTGCCTGGCCGTAGGAAAAAGTGTATTGGATAAGCGCGCTGTGACATCCAATCACACCATGGGAATCAGGCATGTCAAGTGCAGACCATAGGCTACGGTGAAAACATCACATCGGAAGATGCATCCGAGTGGATCGTGGAACACGCATAGCAACAGAGGTCTGGAAACTGTGGTACACGCTTGGACGAACTGTCGGTATCCAGAATGAATAAAGTCGTTTTGGTGACTGGTGCAAACAGGTGAGAATTTGGTTGGACTGCAGCGTCCGGCTTAATTCAATTCTTGGTTAACTACTCGTGGCGCTATTTTCTTTAATATTTTTTGCCAGTGTTTTGGATAAACTGGTTTTTCTGTTTACGGATTTTTGTCAACATAGAGGGTTTCTAAAGATGTTTCAGCAACGGAGAGGATGCGTAGCTGACCGTGAAAATGCCTTGATGAATATTATTCTTTAGGCAGTTGCTACGGGTACGGCAGTTTGCCAGTGCATTTTCAATTTATAGAGGTACGGCAGTCCCCATTTCAGACTCTGCGCTCACCTAACCCTAACCCTAACTCTTATTCCTAACCCTTTCCCTAACCACAATCTCTAATTCTTATCCTAATCCCTTCAAATCGACTGCCGTGCCAATAAAAACTACGGTATCTGTTGACACTACGTTAAATAGCCTTCTTGTCCAGGCGAAGAGGTATCGACGGGATATTTGTTTCCTGATTTATAATATCTCTGTTGCGTAACTTGTGACCAGTCATTGCAGACAGCTGCGCCTGACTTTTTCGTGCCTCTAAAGCTTAACATATTTCGTTTCAGTCAGTAAAACTTTTTTTTTTGGGTCATTTTTCGCGTTTGCATCTCGTGGCTTGGACTCAAGTTCTCAAATGCAATGGGGAAGGGCATGTGCAGAAAAACATTCTTGGTCAGTGGAATGATGCGCGACACCGATCTAGTGGCATCAGTGTCCCCGTGTTCAGAATCAAATCATTTGTATGGAAGAGAATAATTAAGAGAATATTTCAAACTGTCCAGCTACAGAGATATTTTGTTTTTAAATCTATGAATCAATGTCTGGTTGTTTTTACTTAGCCTAGTTCGTATTTAGGCATGAGCAAGGTTCTCTATCACACAATGGCAGTCTTGGCAGGCTAGAACGCTGGTATGACATTTTTACATTTAACCACTGAAATGTGATTTTGAATTTCTGTCATCACACAGCATCACCAGACTCCACCTACAATAAACTATTGGAATCAGAAATATAGCCTCTTTTAATAAGGAGTAATACAGAATTATAACTAGAAGGGCACTCTGAGTGCATACCTCCGCCACGCCATATGTCAGTATCGTTGATTCTTCCAGATCTAGAATCAGAATATGTTCCCGATCACTTCCAAAACTGAATTAACTCATCCTTGGACAACCACCTACCATCCTACCAAATTTCGTGCCAATCTGTTCTTAACATTTGAGTTATCCTGTTGACAAACAAACGTACGGGTGAAAACATGACGTCCTTGGAGGAGGGAATAATGAATGCATTTGCACGGTCTACTACACTTTCTTACAGTGGCTAATCTGCTTTCCACATGAGAAGCCCTCAACATTTACGTACAAAGGTCGCCAGATAACAGGGAAATCAGTTGATCCTTAACACAGAGAATGCTGAATTACTTGCGTTCTGAGCCTCTCGACCTTCAACATGTGAAGAAAACGTGCGTTTGTGTTTGGAGCAGTTATTTATCCTTTTTGAGCCATATTTTGACACATCTTTGGATGCCATGAAAAATAAAAATTTCACATCCAGACTGATATATTGGAAGCAATTGCAGAGGAAAAAAATCTAAAATATATTATGTCAAAGGAAACAATTAATGGATTTGTTATTGGTGAAACTGTGGACACATGGTCATGTAAACTAAATTTATTAGGCGAACAACAGTCAGACCTGTTTTGTATGATGTTTATGTTGTTCAGGCAAATTTTTTTTTGAAAGATCTGAACACCTGTGTTCGGCAACCTAATTTGGAGCTTAGTAATTTTCTCAATGTTTAAAGAAGCAGTGTGTAGAATTTAGATTGATATTATGGCAGAAATGGAATATAACATAACTACTTGTTTTCACGTGATTATACACTACTAAAAAAATCATCTTTTGAGTTTCATTTTGCTTAGAATAAGCCCTTTAAACCTACATGGGAGCGGGTCCACCTCCGTGGAGACCACTATGTTGCGCCATCATTTTTTCTACAGTAACCCAGAATGGGGGGGGGGGGGGAGAGAGTAGATGAATAAAGCCCTGACACAAGAGAGCGCCTTTCACTTTTTCGCAAGTTTTGCGGCCACCATAGGTTTTCTGAGAAAAGGAATGGTCAGTTGGTTGCAATCCATAATCTGACCACTAGGTGGCTCTAAATCTTACACACCTATCCTTTAATTTGATTGGTTTAAAAATGTTGTTTCCTAAAATTCCTCATAATATTGAGAAATAAAATTATATGCTCAAGGGTCTTTTTCTTCAGGTGCACATGGATATGTCTGACAAAGTGTGGCTTAAGATTATAATTAAACGAGAAATTCAGCAAATTCTGACAAATCAATAGCTTGTTAAAATCCTACAACTGCAATTGTGGTTGGAACAAAAACCATCTTATACAGGGGTCCCCCAGGATTGAGTTTGAGAACCACTGATCTATACAGACTAATGCCAGGAAAACCAAGTCACATTCATTCAGGGCCAGGAAGTACCGGTTTTTCACCCTCTCTTTACCTGGGAGTCAGGTGTAAATTTGTCCAATCAGCGGCAGTTAATTAATTGATTGTGTGTGAGAGCGGGAGAGCAGAAAGTCAGGGCTGGATTTGGATTTGAGGGTCACATTCTGTGATCCCTGCTTTAATGCCTAAATTTGTGGCAGATGAGCTGAGCCTGATTTGCTTCATATCAGGGCCTTGTCCACACATGCAGTTCCATTTTCCTTCCTCCTTACTTTTTCTAAAAATGCCTATCCACACAAATAAGTGAAAACACAACTAAAGCGCTGTCAAGCATGCCAAAGCAACATGCAGCGGTGAAATAATTTATTGGAAGACCTTGTGGGCCAATCGTAAACATTAAACTCTGTGATAAAGGTGAGTCACATTGTCACGAGCCAAAAAAATGTACATTTGCCTGTTTCACGTGTGAAAACTGAGTTTCCAGGAATCTTCACCCTGCAATGTGTTTACCACAGGGTTTGCATGAGATTGAAAGGCTGAAAAAATGCTACGTTTGAAAAAATACCTGTGTGCATGGGGACAGGAATAAAGTGTCTGCACTCTGGAGTCGCTTTAAGAGCATCTGTACACCTGTTGATCAATGCTAATTTCTCATCTTCCAATTGTGTGGCAGCAACCCAGTTCATAAAAACTTGTTTGCAAGGTAAAGAGGTTCAGTTGTTGCTCAGACCAAACTACGGGAATGAAGTGTTATAAGTGACTTTGACCAAGGAATGATTGTTGGTATTTGGTAGGCAGAACGAGTGTCCAGAAACTGCTGATCTCTGGGGATTTTCACACACAGCACTATCTGAAGTTAACAGAGAATGGTGTGAAATATGAAAACCGTCTAGTGCGCGGCAGTTGTTAGCCCCTTGTTAATGTGAGAGATCCTGAGAAGAATGGCCGTACTGGTTCCTGCTGACAGGGAGGAAGCAGTAACTCAAACAACCACAAGTTACAACAGTACTCGGCAGAAGAGCATCTCTGAATGCAGAATGTGTCAAACCTTGAATTGGATGAACAACTGCAGCAGAAGACCGCACTGGTTTCCACTCCTGTCTGTGAAGAACTGGAAATATGGAGGCTACTGACATTCAAAAAATGTTACCTGGCCTGAGGAGTCACGATTTCTGCTACCACATGCATATGGCAGAGTTAGGATTTGTAAACAGAGTGTTTCGCTGCTAAGAAGTTCATCTTGAAGCACCACAGATGGCAAGCACCTCCGCTCCGGATCTGCCCCGACTCTGAGCCGGATCAGCTGGATTCGGCACAGAGCCGCGGCAGATCCGGAGCGGAGGTGCTTGCCATCTGGGACTGTAGTCGAGTTTTCATATCCCCACCACACCTTTATTTGTTACGGCTAAAGGTCTGCATAGGCAAGGCAACAATTGGTGCAGCCTGGGCAGGGATGATGGGGGATAAGCCAGAGAAAATTTGAGAGTTCATCTCTTTTTCAAGATCACTACTGGTTGGCATGTAGTTGGACAAGCTAAATTGTTGGCTGACTACATGATCCTCTGATGGCATAGGCAGGGTGTCAAGAAGTGCGGGCAATCTTCATGCGAGTCAGAGGAATGACGTGATGCGGCATCTTCCTCCAGAGCCAATGGGAGCACGTCTTTTCAACGGACTAAATAGTTCAGCTGTGCTCTGGGTGGGGAAAGTCCAAAAAAGGAATTTGGCATAAACAACCTAAATCCATGGCTCCTCTATGCCTTGTGCCAGTGGTCCAGGCTGGCGCTGGTGTAATGGTGCGGAGAGTATTTTCTCGGTACTCATTGGGCCCCGTAATGTGAATTGAGAATATTTTCTCTGCACTTTTTAGACCGCCCATTGTTAATTGAGCGTAAATCCAAGGTCACCTACCTGAGTAGTGTTGATGACCTACCAATCATCTGGATTACTTCCAGCAGGAAAATGTGCCATGTCACATGGCACGCATCATCTCAAGCACGTTCCACGAGCATGACTGTTAGTTCAGTGTACTCCGCCGGCCTGCACAGTCGCCACGTCATTCTAATGGTGCACTTTTGGGAAGTGGTGGTACCAGAGATTTTCGACATGAATTTGCAGCCAACAAATTTATAGCAACTCAATGATGCTATCATGCCAACTTGCATTTTGTGAGGAATGTTGCCTGCCTGTTTTATCTATGCCACAAAGAATTCAAGCTGTTGTGGGAGGAGGGGAGGGGATGGCAGCATTTTACATAATAAAGTTAGGTACCTGGTATTTGATTGTACCTGGAGTTGCTTGAAATATTACCTTTGGAAACATTCTCAATGCATAGCATATCTGCTATAGGATTGAATTCAGCAAAGAGAGCTCTGTGACAGATTTTTGCAGAGTGTAAACCTGTCTCCATATTTGTTTGGCTTTTCACAGCGGCATTGGATTGGCCTTGTGTGAACGGCTCCTCTCCCAAGATGGACAGATCCAGCTGTGTCTGGCCTGTCGGAACATGCAGAGGGCTGAGGCTGCCCGGTCTGCCTTGCTGGTCTCTCATAGTGACGCCCAAATCTCTATCCTGCACCTTGACGTTGGAAGCATCCGATCTGTACTGAAAGCAGCTACAGAGGTTAAACAGAGGTACAGTGGGCGAAACATTGATTTACCACAAGTACTTTGTGTCTCAATGTCAATTTGGTTGCACCTTCCATACTACCAGATGGAAACATGGTTGGACATTATGGACTACAACTGGGGGGTGGGGTGATTCAGTGATTTCTGAATCTACTTTAACTTGTATATCATTGCAGACAGTATAAAGATGAGAGATTTTCATGTTTTGTCTGGTCAGCTTAATTTTATTTGTAAATATACACCAATTCCTTTCCTTCAGGCCTGCAACACATTCCAAATAAAGTTGGAATGGGGCAAATTTGAAATGCAGTCCTGTGCAAAAGTATTTGTTTCCTTCCCAATTTCTATTTTTGCATATTTCTCTTTTCAATGAGTCAGATCATCAAATTAATTTCAATGTTACACCATGACAACTCTTGTGAACAAAAAAATTAAATTTTTAGCTTACTATTGTCGTGGTGTGGTGTACATCATCCAGAACATATTTTATCTTTTTTTTTTGGCCCGATGAATTTTCAAGTAAATTTGCAATAACATACTAATAGACCATATCTCCAGAGGTTTTTCTCAGATTTTTTTATTGAATCATTTTTGTCCGTTTTATAAACCCTTGAAAAATTTCATCAAAATCTAACAGACTGAGAGACAAACAAACAAACCAACACCACCAAAAATATAACCTCCTTGGGGGGGTAACGAAGTGCTATATGATAGACCGTATCAAGCTTTTTCAAGATGGGTGGGGCCGCATGCATGTAGATAATATCACCATAATCAAGTACTGACAAGATGCTAGACTGAATTAAAAGCCTTCTATTATCATTAGAGAAAAATTATCTATTTTCGTAACAGAACCCATTTTTATATCTTCATCTTTTTGTATGTTCATGAAGGTGTATTTAATAAGACAGCTTTTCATCAGTAAATTTCCCAAGGTACTTGTTTGATGGCACTCACTTTATTTCAGAGCCATCCAAAGTGCAAATTCTAAACGCATTTTCCCTCAATGAACTGGATCCAGATAAATGCATATTTTGTTTTTGCTACATTTAAAACTAGTATAAGCTCTTGAAGTGGGTGCTGTGCAAGGCGGATAAGCCCTTCATGCAGTGAAGAAGCAGAAGTGTAAAGCACTGTATCATCAGCATAGAAGTGCATCTTGCAGCCATTTTCAGAATTATTTATCAGGTTCATTGTGAAAATGATGCTTGATTGGAACAGTCAGTTTTATTACTTTCTAGTGATGGCGAATGTTGTTTATGTCATGCGCAAAGTATGCATTGTTTTAGATCTACGTTTTGTCGTTTCGTCATATTTTGACTTAAGATCTCTCTATATCTCTCACAGATACAACAAATTGGACTACCTGTACCTTAACGCTGGAATTATGCCCAACCCACAGGTTGATTTCAAAGCCTTTTTAAAGGGTCTGTTCTCCAGGTATAGTTTCCTTCATCATAATTTAAGATATCAATATTCCCTCAAAAGCCATCAATTATGTGGATGCCTGGATATGCTGAGGAACTGAATAGCCGTCAGCATGCGATTACCTTTTGTTGAATATTTTGACCGTTTTACTGCATGGGCAAATTGAATGGAAGTCTGTTCGCATTTATCTTTATGCTGGTCATTATGATTGTTTTTCAGAAATTGAATTATGCTTCTTTCTTTGAGCTATCCCAACAAGGGCGAGGAATACACCCTGGGAATTTTGCTAATCCATTACTGGGTGCACACACACATTCACTGTCCATTGAGTCACATACTCATACCTATGGGTTATTTAGGGTCCCCAGTTAGTGTAACATATCGAAATATCACAAAATGATGTTTCTTATTGCAGAAAGGTGATTCACATGTTTGCCACTGCAGAGGGTATCCTGACGCAGCAGGACCGCGTGAATGCCGATGGACTACAGGAAGTGTTTGCTACAAATCTCTTTGGCCACTATTTGTTGGTGAGTTTTTTTTTTTTGTTGTTGTTTTTGTTTCCCCCACCACCTCAACACAGCAAGTTCATTGCAGCAACCTGCTCTCATCGACTCGAGTGGAAGATGCCATGGCACTTGATTCATCCAACACGCTTGGCGGCTGAACCTTCCCTCTTCAGACTTTGCCAGCACACACCCAATTACATACTGCCTGTGCTGTTGGAGGGTATAGCTATAGGCATATATTTTGCTCATACATCCTCAGATGCCTTGCTGACCAGGAGTGGCTCTGAGACTGGCTTAACCTTGATTTTCTCGGACGAGGTTTTAGCCAGTTGTTACCAGCTCTTGGACCTCAGGCCATAGCTGGTAATGACATGGCTGGAATTCAAACACTTACCACTGGGCTACCAGACAAGCTTAGCTGTGAGCCAGTTTTAGGCTCTTGGTCCATTAAATATGGACCACATCATACGAACAACAATTTTCAATAACTTGCAAACATCCCTTTATCACATGCAGAAGATGATTTATCTTGAAGACCTTTGTGTTTGTAGTGCACTGCTGAAATGTGGAACGTAACCTGGTATGCAGCGTGTACATTGTATGTCATTGAGCTGCTAGGAAAGCTGAGTTCCACTGTGAAATATGCATGAGCAGAGACTCATATTGACATCACCTGCTGTCAGAATGAATATACTCTTTCAGTCCTGGACATTCTCCTTTATTAATGTTCCCAGATTAATGTCAGTGCATTGTCCCTTGGTATTTATAATCATGTTTTTCTTCTGTTTTATTTTCCTAAGTAGGGTAAAAATGTTTCAGCTAACTTGTAATGTGCATATGTTGGCTCACCCAACTGCTCTGACATCTTGCATCTTCAAAGTTCATATAGCAATGCATGCAAACTGGTGGCTGAAGGTCAATCAGGAAAACCAAGTGTCCATTGACCAGAGATCTGCTGTTTCCTGAAGACGACTATGTAAAATGTAATTTATGTTGCATAGTTTGCTAATCTGAACTCTGCTTTTCTGGCAATGAGTCCTGACCAGTTTGAAGCTGAAAGACCATAATGTATATTCAAATTTTATTATTTTTTTTCCCCCAGTATGTGCTTCCAGAAAAAAAAAAAAAATTCTGAAGAGCAGTGGCTGTCAAACACAGGTGCTGTGAATTGGAGTGATTCTGGAGATGTAATTTGTATTACTCATGTCAATAGATTTCATTTGATGGTGCCTGTCTCTGAATGTTAAAAACCATTTTTCTGGACCAGTGACCTGAGTAGCTTTATAAACGTTCAAAAAAAGCATACTGACAGGCTGCAGTTCAAATTTGTGTTCATTCCCTTTGACAACTTACAATGCCCTTACAGTTGATTAGACATTTAACAGTGTCCAAGAGTATCTTATTGTTTTTAAAGCTTTTATCCACTGACAGAAATGTGCTTAATGTGCTTCTGAGGAAAAAATTGGGTTCACTGTCCGGAAGGGAAAAATGTATTGGCTATGTTACCTGCTTAAGTCTTGCAGATCGCTTTGTTGTGTGTCATCTGATGTAGGTAAGGGAGCTTGAGCCGCTTCTGTGTCAGCCGGGTCGCACAGCCCAGCTTATTTGGACGTCGTCCAGCAATGCCAGGAGGTCTGCCTTCAGTCTTGATGACATTCAACACCACAAAGGGGCGGAGCCTTACAGTTCCTCCAAGTATGCCTCAGACCTCTTGAGCTTGGCCCTCAACAGGCACTACAATCGCCAGGTGAGATCAGGACCCTGGTGGGGGTAGTCCACTCGGTTCTACCAGGATAAATAAGAAGCTCAGCATATCGTTAAAAAAATCAAAATGCACTACTGGCAGTTAGGCGAGAAACTAAAAATATTTGCCTCAGTTCACATGCATTTATATTTTTCTGGTGTCTAAATGTATATTTCTTGTTCAGTTTTTATTTTTTTTTTTTATTTTTTTTTTTTTTAAATAAGCTCGCCTGGACCATAGATCCGTGTGCGCTATTGCCATGCCTTGCTGTCAGTCGTCGTCTGTCATTACCTTTTTTCAAAAATCTTCTCATCTGAAACTACCAAACAGATCCAGACTAAGATTAGCCACAAGCATCCTAAGGATGTCTACTTAAATCATCAGAATTTTTATGCCTGCTGTCTGAATAGCTTGGCCGGTGTTCCTAAAAGTAGAACATAAGGGTAAAACCACCGATTTTCAGCTATATCTCAGGAACTGAAGCAGCTACAGAAAAAACCATTCCTCAAAATGATCAGCAGATGAAGCTCTACAAGTCTCCATAGGATTAAAATCATACAATGCTTCCTTGTAGGACCTATTGGCCTTGAAACGTCAATTTTGACAATTTTGTGTTTTTTTTTTTTGGCCTTTATAATGACAACTATAAGAGATGGAGAAAAACTTTGAATCGCTGAAATGATCAGCAAATAAAGCACTACAAAAGTCTTCATTAGATTGAAATTGTACTATGGCTCTTTGTAGGAGTTATTGGTCTTAAGACATCAAATGTGATGATTTTTGTCATATTTGATTATAGCAAGGTAGTACAGAAAGGATAATGGGAAAATGCTCATGAGACAACAACTCTAACCACCTGACATCCAAAACAACTAGAGGGCACCATCCAGCCTTCAACTCGCACTGAACAGCAAGCTCATATTAGTCCCATTTAAGGTATACATTAATTATGAATGGCTGAGGTTCATGGAAACCTATCTTAGAACTGACTGCCTTGTAGATGCAGTGGAACTTGTAGTTTTCAATGGTTCTTCATCAAACATGGTTTTTTTTGTTTGAGCCAAACAGTGAGCGGCTATGCACGTTGCAACTAAGTTGAAATTGGGAGATTTTAACGGAATCTGTAACATTCTTGTTAGCACAAGTTTGTTTTCCCAAATTAATAAACACATCTGCATAGATCAGTCATACTCAGTACATTCAATATGGTCATCTTAGCCAAAGATTGTGGAGAGGAGGGATCCGATTGTAACCCTTGGCTATTGATCACAATAGAGTCTTGAATGTGAGGAGGTGAATGGATCCAGGTGAGCGACTCAGGCTCTCTTGAGCAGGGCTATTCAACATTATCCTGTAAGGGCCGGTGTGGTGCAGGCTTTCATTCCAACCAAGCACCTACACACCTGATGCTAATCAAGCCCATTAGGAAAGATTCTTGGGGTTGATTAGTGGTGTCAGGTGTGTAACTGCTTGGTTGGAATGAAAGCCTGCACCCACACCGGCCCTTTCTGGACACGGTTGAATAGCCCTGCTCTAGAGCCTCTTTTTTTTTTTTTTTTTTTAAGGCATTGTCGACCTGTTTAAATAAAGGTTTTATCCATACGCTCGCAGATGCTGTTATTATAAATACCCATTGTACATACCCAAGGATGTCATTATTTCTTATTGTGTGTCTGTGTCTGTGTGTGTGTATTTGCAGCAATACTGTACATGATGGGCAACATGACGTTATTATGCAACTTTGTAATAGTGTAGGCAGTGTTTGTTTACTTTACAAATGAACCAAAAATGTTGCCAAACTTGCACTTGAAGAGTAGACGACCGATGTTGGTTGCCTGATTTGAAGCCATCTATCCTGTCCATAGAAGTTTAGTGCGTATTCCTGTCTGCTCCATTAGGGTTTGTGTTTGTATACATCACTACAGTGACTGAGTGGGGAATCTTGGGAAGTGTGGAGCTAAATACACGGTGCAGCTTCTTATCAAGACCAGACAGACTGCCACAGTGCAGTTATGCAGCTTCATACATATATCAATGACCTGTAAAATATCAGAGGGTATTCTGTATCATTGAATGAAACATTGTGTTTGCCATGATTAGTAGCTGTGCTTAAGGACCTAGTTTTCATTTCAAAGCTTCAGTCTTAATCTGCTATTGCTCTTACAGGGACTGTTCTCCTCTGTGATTTGCCCTGGATTAGTGATGACCAATCTTACATATGGCATTCTACCTCCCTTCTTCTGGACTCTGATAATGCCCATCATGTGGCTGGTTAGTGAAAATGTGTGCCTTTCAGATGACATTTTGACTTTTAATCAGAGATTCCCAAATCTTCCCATTTGATTTTGCATCTAGGCTTGTATGTATTATTTGCAAGTTCCATATTTCACTGTATTTACAAGCATTATCATTCTGATTCTTGCATCCTTGGACAATATGTACGGTACATTACCATACTTGCTCCACTCCTGACTTCCTCTATTTTTGCACATTAATTGTTCTCTCCGAAATTAATTACTGTTCGGCCACCTTTGGCGTCAACAACTGTGTCCAAACTCACCGGATGGCTTGAGATGAGTTTTTACACTGTGGTATAACTTTGGCCTACTATTCTTCATAGTATTATCTTAATATGGCCACATAGCAGAATTTCCTGTCAGGACTTCAAACGGGCCCCTTCAGAATATTCCTTTTGTTTTTGAGCCATTCGGAGGGATACTTGCACTTGTGTCTCAGATCTGATGTCTTGCTACTTAGTAGACCAATTTTTCTTGTGTGTCAGATCACGTATTGATGACCACATATTCTCCTTCAGGATTTTCTGGTTGAGATCAGAGATCTGTGGTTCTTTCAACTGTGGTAATTTTTCCAAACCCTGAACCAAAAAGTACTCCCATACATCAGACGACCATTGCTATGTTTAGCTGTTGATGTGATTTTCTTTCCGTGGGATGCTATTTCAGCTTTTAGGCTGATTTAATGGGATCTTTGTTTTCCAAAACATCCCACTTTTAACTCCTCACTCTCAAAACTTATTCCAAAAAAATAGGGCATCATCAAGATGCTTTTTTTTTGTGCCCATGTGAGACAAACCTTTATGTTCCACTTTGGTTACAATAGGTTTCAGCTTAACTTTCCCATGGAACATTTTTTTTCATCGGGTCATGGAATCATGAAGCAAACCTTATCGGTGGTGAGCAAGGCTTCTAGTTCCTAAGATGTTCATCTGGGTTCTTCAAAAACTGTGCAGTATTCTGTGTTTACTCTGATTGTTCTCTCATCTTGTTTGAAGATCTGAAACAATGAAATCTGACTGTTATGCAAAAATTGAAGAAATCAGGAAGGGGTAATGAAAAATTTTCAAGCCACTTTGATAATTTTCTTTGCTAAAAATTTAGTGCACTGAGATTCTTTTTATGAATCCATAAACGTGTCATCATTAGTTACTGTTAGTCTGATTCGTGTCTTTCTACTGTCAGGAGTGGTGTTGAATGAAGGTGTCAGACTGACTCTGTTTATGTGGGTCGACTTTATGTAAAAAAATTGAAAGTTAAAAAAAAAAGTCTGATCAGTAGAGCAGTCACGTTTAAACTTTTTCAACTTTTGGGGTCAATTGGGCGATCATAAGTGTGGGTGTGGGATGAAAGAGTTGATGTCAGGTTAACATGGCAGTCATAATAGTGGGCTTTTTGATGCAATAAGTTTATAAACGGTCTAGGTCAGTGGGGCAGTCATAATAGTGGGCTTTGGGATGAAGCCCTCTATATATCTGCTTGAGCTGCATTACACAGTTTAGCAGGTTTAAATATGTACATTTTATTGTGAAAGCATTGAAAATTCTACATCTTATGACTGTACATTTGAAACTGGTAAATGTAGAAGGATAAGTTGCCTGAAATAAGCTGTTCCTGCTAATTTAGTCTAAGGCGTGTGACTCCTGTGTTTTCACTAACACTGCATAAAGGTAAAGAAAATTATTCAAGTGACGTATTTGTGTGCATTTATCCTGAATTATCACGTGTTATTCATTTCACAGAAATGCACAACTATTCTGAAACTGACTTATATTGGGGCTGATAAAGCGCAAAAATGTTTGCTCTTGCCATTGTAAAATTATAAACTGAGACATTGCTGGATTTTTACCTACAGATCCGGGTCTTTACCAACACGTTCACCTTGACGCCTTATAATGGAGCAGAAGCTATGGTAGGTAATCACACTTCAATCACTGAAGAAAAACATTTGTCAATTTGCAAGGAATGACAAAATATACAGGTGAATCAACAAATTTCAGGGGAATCAATTTCAGTTTCGTACTCATTTTCTGTTGAGTGCATGTGGCACAATGAACAGCGATTGACACTTTGCAGGTAGAGGCTCAATCTCCCACTCTGGCTTCTTGTGGCTGTGATTTATGTGCTGATACTGTCCCTCCTCTTTACCAGTGTAGCCCAAGCAAAAAAATATGAATAAAGAACAGAACCTGTCTCTGGTGTTTTAAAATAAATCGCAGCGATGGATAAGTGAGACCACCGATCTTCAGAGCTACAGGAACTACATATCATGGACTTGAGAGAAGGAACCGGATGCAGATCCAGGACGAGCCACTTGACGCTCTTAATGCTGGCAGAGTCCACTCTCCAGCTCTGAGGCTGGGTCATTGGGGAAAAATCGCAGCTGAAGAGCTGCTGAACTAAAAGGAGACCATCCCTATCAAGCTAATTAAATGTTTTTCTTGTCAGATTCCAAAGACGATAGAGTATTAGACTTGTACTGGGAACTGGAGACAGAGACAATCCAGTGAATGGCGGACGAAGGCACCGGAAATTGTGTTCATACCAGAACAAACCATTTGGGAGATGGGAACCATGCCAACGTGCAGAGACCTGGAGGGAGTGGAATGAGACAAGAGAAAAATTAATCAATTAAGGAAGACTGCTCTGCAAATGGACACGGGCGGCTGGATCGCGGGTAAACACTCAGGACGTGACACATGCAGTGATGGAATCGTGTAGTGCTGAAGAGCAACAGCGAACCGACTACGCTTTGTGAGTGTGCATGCCCCAATCCATGTGTCACATTCAACAAATAAAGATGCTTATCTATAAATGGAGACCAACCGATCGCACTAGGCACTTGGACCACACCCGGACTACACTCGCCTTTAAACTTGGCGTTCATTGTGATCTCAGCTATACTCCTGTGAAGTTTTGTGGCTGTATTTTGAATGGTTGTGAAGCTTTTGCTTTGACAAAATCTGTCTATTGACAGACATTTAAATGCCTGGCTAAGTACTCAAAGCCATTTCTGCGGTAGCTCCCTCTAAAATGGGTGCCTTCAAGACCCATGATGTCGCATGGGTCACACAGACCAGATGAAAACGATACCAGCAGACACTGGTGGATTGTAGTTGCTAGCTAGCAGACATTGAGATGGTGAGTGATATTGAATACCGCACACAGAGGGGTCACATGACGTCATAGATTTATCCCTGGCATAGTTTCTCGCATCAAAAACTGATGTTTATGTTGGAGGAGGCCCTGCACTCTACCATTTCAAGCTGCTTCCTCCAGCCCCTGTTGCACAGGCAGATGCCGGTCGTATCGGTGCCCGGTGGTGGTTATTGTGGAAGAGCTGCTTATGAGCTCTGAAGCTGTGCTTGGAAGACATGGAGGCCAGTGGTGCTTCTGCAGTTATAGACGGTCAGTCAGGATCATTGCCAAATTTCTAAATATCAACTGCCGGCAGTCTTTTGCGGGTGGTAATGAACTTATCACTCGAGTCCAGAAATTGTTAAATAAAAATAATTCAATTTTGCAATTTGAAACTTAAGGTTATTACAATGAATCTATAATGTAGATCCAAAGAAAGATCATTTAGCAACTTTAATTTGTCAATCAGGACACCGTTCACTTTGTGAAATTTGCTGGCAAGGTGTATTTGATGTGTAACATGAAGATGTAGCCTACAAGGGTGAATATACCATTTTAGAATATTCACTTACAGTATATAATAGGGATATAATGGGAGTATTTCTGTTTGTTGTTCCATGGTACCTGCAATTGAGTTGCTGAATAACATCCATCTGTTGCGTAATTTATTACAATTGAATTAAACAGTGACAAGTGTGTATCTCACATTCTGGTTTTGACGGACCAATATTTTCAATTGTAATTGAACTTGTAAGGAAATTAAATTCTGAGCCGAACTGCGTTTAAAAGGTGCAGAACAGTGGAGAAGGGGATGGCACTGCCGCCCCACAGCAAGAAAGTTGTTTGTTTGAATCCAGCCTGGGGCCTTTCTGTGTGGAGTTTGCACGGTTTTCTGTATTTGCGCAGATTCCCTTTGAGTATTCTGATTTCCTCTCGCCGTCCAAAGACACGCTGGCCTGGCAAATTGGAAACACTAAATTGCCCATAGGTATGAGAGTATCAGTGAATAGTGTATGTGCTCTGTGACGGATTGCAGAGCTGTCCAGTGTCTGTGTCTACCTTTCGCCCGTAGTCAGTTGGGATAGCTCTGTCCCCTGCGACCCTAGTGCGATAGAAGACACATAGATAATGGATGAATTGTGTTTAAGCACGTACTTAAAGGATCATTTACCCAAAAATGAAAATTCACTCATCTACTTACCTCAAGGCTAATCAAAGGGTCTGTGAATTTTGTTCGTCCTCAAAAACTTTTGGAGTTTCAAAGAAAGAAGGCATTGAACACAAATCCAAATCAACTGAAGTCATTGTTGACCACTTTTCAAGCGTAAAAAAAAAAACATTTAAAAAGCACAAAATGCCTCCATACTGCTTGTGCAGCGTAATCTAAGTGTGCGTAAGACCCGCCACTCAAATTTGACCCAAAGATGTCTTTTCACCAAGTTTTTAGCCTAAATGTTAAGTGTAGCCATTTAGCTAGGAGCCCTGTTTATTTTCACAGAAGAAGTTGACCTCACTACGGTGGCCAACGAGGGTAAATAACACTGCAATGGCCCTAAACATCTCAAATTTGAGAAACGCGCTGCAGTGTTTGAATATTAGTATTCACTAACTGAACAGCTTATTTACCCTCGTTGGCTACTGTAGTGAGGTTAACTTATTCAGTGAAAATAAACAGGAATATGAAAAATACTTTTTCACAGCACTGCATTGGTTGTAGTTGCGCTGGTGAAATCTGGATTGATATTCAATGAAATAAAAAGCCATAAACTCAAGATTCAGCTGTTCCAGACATTTTGAAGTTTGCCTTCTGAAAAGCATTCAGGCTGACATGAGCGGTAATGCACTCTACATTTTGCTTGATCTCTTTGAAAAGAATGTAGTCTTCTGTTGATGTAGAGTAAAAGTCTTTGTTGCATTCAAATTTCATTTGTTCTTGATTTTTTTGGGGCTTCAATAATTTGAGATTTTTAAAAAATTGCAAATCATTTATTAATTTTTGGATATAGTTTGGACCACATTATGGATTACTTTTTTCAAGGCCTTAAGCCCCTTCTGTGGAAAAATGCACCATAATTGGGCTATTGCAGTTGTTATATACCCTTTTTAACAGCTAATTACTGGATAACCTTGTTCATCGTTTTGGACATGGCATGGGGTCCATAGGGTGGAGCCTGCTAAGAGCTAAAAACCTTTACCAGGTAAAAGTCAGTAAGTTAACGTCTGTCCTGAGCGTTGTTTATTAGGCTGGAACTTTTCTCCAATTTTCATAGCATGAAACGACTGACAGTATTGCTGCTCCCCCTGGACGGGATGCAAGTCCAATTAGAGGTTCTCTCCCCCCCAAAGCATTTAGTCAGGCTTCCCTTACAATTTGCAAGCACATGAGTGGGGCACTGTGGGACTGAAGTTGCACAACCGAATTAGATGTAATTCATAATTCTTTGGGATACTGCTGGCCCCTGCTCATTCCGTCAATCCTTCATAATTTCTTCCATGTCCTTCGTTCAGATTATGATGCTTATTGGCTGTCCCCGGTTACTCACTGATTTGTATATTAGCGAAAAAATAAAAATAAATTGACGATGTCTTTGTTCATCTCTGTTGGATAAGCGGATTTGTCAGTGGCAATATGACTTATAACCAAGTAAGAGAATATAAAATTCATAAGGTAGTAGTGGCAAAGGTTAGAGTAAATGGAAAATTATCACTCATTCTCATCTTGTTTTGCAGAACTGGCTGTTTCATCAGAAAGCAGAGTCATTGGACCCGCTTGCCAAGTACCATAGCCTAACATCTGGGTTTGGGAACAATTACACACGGCCCTATCAGGTTTGTGCACACAAACTGCTGCGTGGCTTTAAAGCATTCAATACCACTGAGTCCTTTAGAAAGGGCCACCTCAACCACATCCATCTTCAATTATGAGCTGACTGAGGCATTTATGCCCATGCATGAAGATGAGGACCAACATGCATGGAAGACATTAGGCAGAAAAACTAGCCTTAAATGGCCTTTTCTCCTCCTTCAAATGTCCTTGGGATTTTGTACTTCCTTCATGGAGGGTCTATGACCCTGACTGTGTATAGCTTCTGAATAAAGACTATAGGTAAAATACTGGTTGTTGTTTTATTTTGTTTGTGTTTTATAGAGATGGTTGAACCAATTTTTTATCATTAGTGGTTTTTTGCCTCCCTGATTTATCCTGTTCTTCCTGTTCCCTTTCAGATGGACATTGATGAAGACATGTCAGTGGCCTTTTATGAGCAGTTGTTGCAACTAGAGGGCGAAGTGAGAAAGAAATTACCAGAGGAAGATCAGGACATGTCCACCCATGGGCAGCTGCTAAACCACAATGAATGATGTGGGAGGACACTGCCACTCGTGTGTTTGCACACTTAATGACCTCTCTGAATAATTTCCTTCCGCTCTATCACCTCTTTCATATTTTGTATAACCCTTGGTTGACTACTGAACTATTAAACAGGTATTCAACCTGCACTTGACTTATTCACCTTGTATCATGGTCAAGGGAAAATACTGGGTCCTCACTGTTCACACAACACTCAGATCAGCGAGTTTGCTTGCACAAAAATGACTGCTGATCTAGTAATCAAATTTCAATATTATGAAGAGCTGACATGTCCCAGTTCATGTATTCTTAAGATTCAGCAAGATGGACTGTGCAGACCATCTGTTGTCCCGTCAGGTCATTTTTAGTTTACCAGGACCAACTTTCCAGCAGGCTTAAGTCATCGCATCGTTGCCTGTCGCTGTTGTTTATGGTTAACAACGATGAACTACACTTCCGAAACTGTTGGGTGGACATTTTCCAGCCCAAGAAGATGCTAAAGTTTGCATAAATCATTGCGATTTGATTTACAGCATGGCCATCATGGAGGCCAAATTGAAAATGTCATTTTTACATCTATTTGTCAATCATTTCTGAAGCGATTTGGTTCTAATTTGGTATGTATGTACTACGCAGCATGACTCCACTGAAATGTGGGCTTTTCAGATGTTACATTTTGATTTGACCTCTAACATCAGCCAGTGCCCCTAAATTTCTGAAGAAGTTACAAAAAGCTTCTCTGAAACATATTGTCCTTGGAAGCTGAAAATGTGTAGACCTCTTCCGACCCATGAAAGTACCATTTAAAAGGTTGACGAAACTTGACAAACTATGATTATTTCAGTAAGTTTCTGCCTCAGAATAAAAGCTCCTTTAACCCTTTTGCGCGGATAGAAGCAGGTGTCCGTAAATTCCAAAGTTTAATTCCTAAATAATTCTGTAATTGAATTTCCGGAATGTCTTGCTTCACTGAAAAAATTTTCCACAGTCCCTGTGACACAAATACTGAGTTATAAAGCCAAAATGGGCTCATGCATAACAGGAAAAATTGGCATCATTTGTAATCTGCGCAAGGGGGTTAATCCCATGTTAAATGGGAAATTCCTTAGGACCTGCTGCTAATGATATTGTATTAATACACCGAATACATGAATATCTTGTAAGTCGTTTCTAACAGTCACAGAGTTCTTACTGGATCCTGCAAACAATTGTCGACTTTTTTCCAAAAATTTGAATGTCCCAGCCGGGGCCACATTCATAAAAATGTGTGCAGATTCCATACTTATCCATGCGCTATTAACCAAACCCATTTCCAATTATGTAAAAATCATTTCCCTTGGCAAATATGTTGATTATGGGCCAATATTTGGAAAAACGGTGTTAAAATTTTTTTTTTGACCCTTTGGCCCTCCTTTCCAAAATGTAGCAGATCTGCTTCATTGGGTAATAATGCGAATGGAAAAATTAGTGATGGACCATTCAAGTTATTCTCAAATGTTTATTCGGCAATAAGAAACAAAACCAGCAGGGGGTCCAGGCTGTTAACCCTTTTACTTAACCAGTGTAGCATATCTGCTACATTAATAGAGGGTCAAATAGTGCATTTGTTCAAGAAAAGAAAAGCAGTGCACGGTAAAAAGTATTCAATTTATAAAATGGTTGTTGAATTAAACTGCAATTTTTCTGTGAATAATCAAGATCAACCTCAAATTTTGCAAATGTACACAGTCCTATTTTTAGTGTTTTGTCAAGTTATGTTTCTTTTTGTAAATCTGCAATTCACCACAAAAGGGGCATATGCATCTTTTATTTGCGTTCGTGCCATTTATAAATGAGGCTCCAGGTAAGGTGCAGGTTTCCTCCTGGTCAGGTAATTCATAGGATGTCTTTTTCTTACTTGATCACCTAAAGAAGGTTCAATTCATATCATCCATTTATGAGCTGCAAACATGTTCGAGCATATCTACTATATCAGAATTTATAGCTCAGAGGGATGGAGTTTGCTGATGTGCTGTTATGATTGGTAAATCATTAGGCACGACTTCAAATATTTATCTGGCTCAAAAGCCAGTTTTGCAGAAGTTGTAGACCAGAGGACCTCAGTCCACGACATGTATAATCCCAATGTTCAACTGCAAGCATGCCGGAATCTTGTTACATCGCCATCCGTTATGTCTGCTTCTGTTGACGTTTCTCAAACCAAGAGAATTTCCGTTTCACCAAGCCCAAGCAAAGTTGGTGCATAACGTAACAGTGACTCGGCACATATTGATTCTATTGAAAACCTGCAATTGGGCTGATACTAAGTCTTGTCCCTGCCTAAAATGGACTATATTGTCATCTATGCCATTTAATGTATACAACTCAAAAAAGCTAAGAGTCAAAGATATTTGAGCAAATAAATATAGGGTACTGAGGTGACTGTCACGCTGGTGTCAGAAGTTTACTTTCCCATTCATTTTACCCATAGACTTCTTAAAATATTCACTTTGAAGTACTTCTTGTTTTCATAACTCCATTGATTTTGAGATTTTGTGTCATATTTCTGAGTGACTATAAATGTCGTTTTTCTTGACCATAGTTGATGAAGATTTAAATCATTTGCATTTTTTCCAATATGCTAATACTCTTTGTAGCATAAAATAACACACATCCCATGATCCTCTGGATTCCTGAAAAAACGAGCTCATACCTTCCCCTGATGGAATGAAGTCATGTACCCCAAAATGATGTTTCCTCAAGGTGCAGAAGCCTCGGTAACTCTTGTAGCCACCATTAGCATTCACACATTCTTGACAATGTTGGCGCAGGCTGTTCACGTGCTGGCATTCACAGATTCTTGACAATACTGGTGCATGCTGTTCACCAGGCATTGGAAATGATGGGGAGGGATCGCTTGGCATTCTGTTAGCAATTGCTGAGCCAGTTGCCTGAGGTTGATGGCAGGGCTGTGATATGATCGAATTCATCGCCCTAGTTCAGCCCACGCATGTGCAGTGGGTGACAAGTGAGATGAATATGCCATCCAATCCATGTGCTGAATGTTCTACTGCAGCAGGAAATCGGGCACCACCCCGGATAAATGAGGTCTTCTGTTGTCGTCCTGGAACCAAGCTCCTGGTCCAATCCACTGCAGAAGTGGCAATACCAGATGTTGGACAATCTTGTTGCGATAACATTGACCAGTCAAATTTCTGCTGATGACAGACAGGAGAGTTCTGTAGTTCATGGATATCCCTGTCCCCAAAATCAAGCTTTCTCCTTCAAATGGTAGACATCAAGCAATGTTGACGTCAGCAAATCTCTATGCTTGACAGCGATAAACATCAGCCTGCCCACCTTTGAACTGGAGCAAGAAGCATGACTCATCTGTTAATACTGTCTCTGCCCACCGACCACAGTTCCGCTCGATATGATGTCCACACCAATCTCTGTGAGCCCTCCTGTGACAGTCAAATAGAGGTGGTTGGACAGCAGAGCGCCAGCATTGCAAACCTCTGTCTCACAGATGATTCCTAATGGTCTGGTCAGACACATTGGTGCCTCTGGTAACTCTGAGTTGATCCTGAAGATGTTGTGTAGTCAGCGCTGTCACAACACTGTTATCGTCAGGAAGGGGATTCTAATGCTGTTGTTCCTCTAAACAGCAATAGTTGTCCTGCACCTCTGCCAGAGTCTGCTGATAAAGCATTGGCTGACATTTAAATGCTGAGCCACAGTTCTCCGAGTTTGTCCATCTTGTAGCCAGCCAAAGGCTCCTCCCCTATCTTGGATGTTGAGTGGTTGTCGATCATCTTCAAATTCCAAAGTGAGGATGAATGGAAAGTGCTCATCCTTTTAATTGCTGAAATTGCCACACACAGAATGAGACTCATGCAAAACGCATGCAAATGGTGCACGAGGTGTCGCAATGGGTGTTTCGAGTCAGTTTGTTAGTTCAGTCTAACTAGGTTTGTGCTTCAAATCCATGAAAATGAAATCTAGGTTGACTTAAAAAGTATCTGAAGAAAAGTACAATGATTGCATGTCCCATTACGGCGTGATGTCAGTAGTCCAAATGACAACCCAAATGAGATATTCTCACCCTATCTGGCATGAAAAGACATACTTTCAAAAATGATCAAAAAATGTTCTTTGACCCTTAATCTCTTAAACCTAAAGGGCCTCTGTAAAAAAAACATTGTAAATACAACATGTTTCCTAATGGCAACATAGTCATGCGGCATATCCACCTAAATGGAAGAAACTCGGCAAAAAGCTCATAATGACCGTTTCTATCTCAACAAAACACAATTTAAGCATTAAGTAAACAAGCATGTAGCAAAACAGGATAAAATATCAGTGCTTGATCGCTGGCCTTTCTACTGAGTCTGTGCTATGCACACAAACAATGCATCAAATGAAAGACGAAAGTCCATAGAATCCAACAATATATGGCATGCCATTTTAAACTGCCACCACATTCAAAGAACAGCAGATAAACATCTTATATCCTGCAGCAATGAGCAAATATTTTTCTTATCTGATATTTTGTAATAAAACTCTGTGTTCGAGGGTAAATTTGCGCTCGCTATTGGCCCAATGTGTCCATGTAATATTGAAGCTAGTCTCCATGTATGTTTTTTTTTTTTTTTTCAGGGCACTGCTTCCAGTGAGATCAGGCCCTGAGCATTCTGCTTGCACACAATGTATTTTCTTCCCTGTGATCAGCTTGTGATGCTGTCAGTTTGAATTTGCGGGCAGCCATTTGATTTTACGGGCAGTGACATTTCCAATGAGCCCTCAATCACTGTAATCGCACAAACTCAGCCTGAGATAAAGCCTTGCGTTCCGGATGCGTCTAACTGGGAGACCATATGCCATTATGTACATGTACTCAGAGCGCAATATAATGCTTAACTGGTTTGTTTTCAGTATTTTTGGTATAATTCTCTATGAAATATTCAACAGTCATTTCCAGAGTCACTTTGTGACTGGAAATCCTTGTGTCATTTTGCCCGAATACTGAGAGTGCAACAATACATGTGCTAAATCGGGGTGCATGTTTTGTTGTCTCACTCTTCAAAGTTGCAATGATACTGCAGAGACACAGTCCCCGCAGCTAATGTAGTGGCTAAGGCAATAGGCCCTACCGTGGGAGACACGTATTCAAACCCTGGTGAACCATGCGCAATTTTTGAGCTGTGGAAGTATAGTTCTTGTATAAATAATTGCTGAATAGTTCTTGTACAAATAATTGCTGAGGTGTTTGTTCTTTTTACTTTTTTCCATTTACACCTGATCTTTGTATTCATAATTTTGTTCATTTGCTTGTTTTTTTTTTATTTTTTATTAACCTGCTCCAGTGGAGTCAAACTTCATTTCCTTCATGTTCACTTCATGTTTTAATATTTTAAAATAATTGCTTATTGAAAATGTACAATATGATGACTGCAATGGAGTAAAAAAAAAAATTGAAGTCGACAGTCATGGCTTCCTTCCAGAAGACTGGTTGACAGGAGGGTGGTGTTGAACCATTAACGGAGAGACTTGATTACCCCAAGAGTGCACTAAACTGCATTGCTCTGTTCCTTGAGTTTCTGCTACTCTTGCTACCCTAACCATCCTCCTGACTCTTCATGAGAGCAGTATCCACATGACTTCCCCTCCTGAAAAGTATGCCACTGTTCCAAACTTCAGAAACATTTTAATTTTTGATCTAGCCGTGTTCAGTATATTTTCTACAGCTTATGTACTTTCTTGTGGCCTTTACTTGATTTGTGTTGGTCCACAATCCATCTATCCATCACCAATACGGCATCTTACTTAAAAGGGTTGTGAGGGAGCTGGAGCCTATCATAGCTGACCGTAGTGAAAACTGGGCATACACCCCAGAAGGCTCGCCAATCCATTGCAGGACAGGCAGAACATTCACATTTCACACACACAAACTCACATCTATGGCCAATTTCAGAAACCCACCTTAGCAGAGGGAGAACATGCAGAAAGACCCCAAGCAGGATTCAAACCCACAAACTTCTTGATATGAGTGGCTGTGCTACCCACTCTGCCATAGTGCCCCCCTAGACAATAATATCTGCAAGGAGGCTGCCATGTTTGATTATAGGGCTTTTTTGCACCAGGGAATATGCATCAGAGGCCTTTTTAAAATTGGTTTATAAACTAGAAGAAATTAAAAATATTAAATGATTATTTGGAATCTTCATTTTTGCAGCTCAAAAAAGCAGTCCTAGTGTTTAGTTCAGTAAAAATTCAAAAATATGAAGAAAAAAAAAGAGTCTAAGGCACTCTGGTAGTGGAAAAAGTAAAAAGCCTTTATTGAATGGTTAATGCGTCAGCAAGATTAAAAAGCGCACCCTTTCTGGCATTAGCCATTCAATAAAGGCTTTTTACTTTTTTTCCCCACTTCCAGAGTGCCTTGGACTCTTTTTTTTTTTTTTTGTTGTATTTTTGTTACATTCTTTGCCCCTTGCCTAAGAGCACCTGGTACTGTGATTTTGATTTTCTCCCCAAGGCGCACTCCTTTTCCCGATTTATTCATTCAGTAAAAATACATTTTGGAATTTCAAAGAATAGTCAAATCATCAGGATTTGTGGAAAAAATTATCTAATGTCACCATACTTTTGAATTTGCAAAATGATTACCAGCCATGAAAACAATGCAGCTTTTGTTTTCAGTTGGTCTCTGCGAGCCATCAGGGTAAACATCAATAAGACTAGTCTAAAACGACTATACAACTGCTTGCAAAGATGTTTTAAGATTTTTTGCAGGTGTTTACGTCTGTCTGCCCATTGTCCTGTCCATGGACAATTCTTGTGAACACAATAGCATTGCAACCGTTTAAGATGCAGTCACAAAACGTCATAGGTGAATAGTTGGGATATTCTCAGAAGCAAGGCTGAGTTCTGATATTTATTAAGATTTTCCATTTTGTTTAATGTACAATTTTAGTTTCCTATATTTAATATTATTCATAATGATCAGTACACTGAGAGCCAAGTCAACCAGAGTCAAGTTCCTTGTTTGTGCATGCATACTTGGCCTATAAATTGATTCTTAAGTTGAGTGTCGTCGAGGACACATTCGCCGAACTGGGCGTGGACATGGGACGCACGGACTGAATGCGTAATAATGACGACTGCTATACTGAAAACAATACCAGCATTGCTACAGCGGCTGGTGCGATTCAAACGGTCTGAAATGTATTTATTTATTTATTTCAACCAGAGGCTTAAAGTTGTAGTACCCCCGGTAACCACTGGAGTAAGCCAGCACTAGGAGTAATGTAAATCCCTTGTCATCCAGCCTCAGCCAGTGAGGTCGTACGGGGACCTTAATTTTAGAAACAGTACCCTGATGTTGGTAGGTGAGTGAGGGGACTCTGTACTAGGCGTTATACATTTTCTTGTGCATGAGTGCAATTATTTAACACGTGCACTCACACTGCCGAAAGCGGTCTCATTAAAATAAAACGGCGATGTTTTAAGGTGTGCTGCGGCGAAAATGAGCGGCACAGCGGACCGAATGGGTGGAAACAGCCAACATTTGCGTCTCCCCTCTGTTAATTTATGCGGATTTGGGTTGAACTCAACCCTGTCGTCACGCACTGGTCGCACGTTCGACGAAAATGGGGCGAGATTTCTTCGCCCACGGCCACGGTAGCGATCTTTATCGCACTCCTCATTGTGACAAATGGAGCGCGGCTTTTTTACGCTCCCACTTTGAATATACGGTAATGCGTAAAATAGGTGAAGCTCTTAAATCGTATGGTGGTGTGATGAACGCGAAGTAAAAGGTGAGGGCGAGCATATAAATCTTTATTTTTGCAAGTATAAGTTATTCGCAAAAAATTGCAAAAATCTTGCTGAAATACTAATCTTAAAACTACATGGACCATACAGCTTTTGCGTCTCTCCCCGAAAGCGCAATAGTATGGGCACTAATCTATCAACGAAACGTTTTGACAACTAAATTCATAAGCTCCGAGAACACCATTATCACAACTGGGCGATAGAAATGAAGGTCTGACGACTTCGTCACTTGGCACTCACATTAAAAAGAGCAACAAAATAAATAGTAACGGTCGCAAGCTAGTCGGACTGAAACACTGTAGAGGGGCTTTTCAGATTGAAACTCGCTGAACAAAGCAAGAGAACAGTATGGCGTGTGAAACAAAGAGGCCCCAACTCAGCACAAATTTAGCTGACAAGTCGGGGTTCGCCGTGCAGCACGCAGCGAGATAGCTTTCAGCCAAGTACGTCATGTGGGCAAGCTATTTAATTCATCCACAGCTAAGTTTTATTATCCATAAATTTCATTATACTCTCCACAGAACCAGAGCACCACATTACTTTGTTCTGTCAACGGAATAGTACTTGTGTTCACGTTTAACAAAACCGAAATTGCTGGTTTGTTGACAACTCGTCCCGCGCATGGCGCTTGATCCTGCTTCGGTTTATAAACAAACTGCTCTTGACTTCCACAACAAAACAGCTCATGTCTGTCTCATCCACAAGAAAAGAAATAAACCCTTCGTGCGCAACATAGCTTGGATCTTGTAGTTTTCATCTGTACACCTACCAGTTTTCTATTGCGACTCCCCCTCTTAATGAGACTACAAGCCCCAATACGACAGTTACGTAAAACTCCCGGATGTCCAATCGCGCCGGAAGAGAAGACAGTCTCTTTCCCGGCCATCTTGTGGCAATATCCAGCGAACTGTTCGCCTCAAGCCCCGTTGAATCGGAGGAAAATCCCGCTGAAGGGGCGCCATCATGCCCGGACATCTGCAAGAAGGTTTTGGGTGCGTTGTAACCAATCGGTTCGACCAGTTATTAGATGACGAATCGGACCCATTCGAAGTATTAAAGGCGGCGGAGAACAAGAGGAAGGAGGGGGCTGCAGCAGGTACCGCCAAGACCGCAGCCCAGGCTGCTAAGCAGCCTAAAAAGGAGTCTCAAAAAGACAGGAAGAACCCGCTCCTTGACAAGAAGGAGGAATCTCAGGCTCCAGTACCTCTTAAGAAAGAAGGTGATGCATGCAATGTTAATTTACGTATTTCCAATGGGATGCAAATTGGCACACAAACCATTCCACTCATTTGCTGTAACATTAGCTAGCTCTGTTAAATCCCCACCCCCATGAGGTCAACATGGTTGCTATTCTGAGCCAGTTTAAGGGCAACGTGATGCCTCTTGCCTGATCGCAAGTTACGATTTCAATTAAATCTGCCTCAATCGTTGAGATTATCTTTCAGACTGAGAAGCTTGCAACGACCGATGCTGACCGGGCCGCTTCTTTTTCGGCTGTGAAGGCGAATGTGGGCATGTAGCTAACGGTTGGTATACAGTGATACTGGCTAGATGGACAACTATGTTATCTGGATAGCTGTGAACCAGCTCGGGGTCGTCCAGTTGCGCAGTTTCCCTCCTGCATTCACGCTTCTGTCTGAAGTGTCCTGCGCTGTGCCCGAAACACGCGGCTGAAGGTGGAGTGCAGACTGTCCAATGAGAGGCCGCGGGTTTGCACTACCTCGTGGTGTCTTCGAAAGGGCGGGCAGGCGAGCTGTCAGATCGCTAATGTTAACTGTTCATCAGTCACCGTGCATTGGCTATCTGCTAGTTAGCTAATACTGCGAGCTGCTGTGGGTTCAAATCCAATCATTAAGGTCAATGTAACGTGTGTTGCTTTTCCATAGGAATACAATATTTGGCTTTGTCGAACTCGACGAGTAATGCGAGCTAATGGTACTTCGGATCAAAATGACCATTTGTGATACCAACTTACCTAACGTTATCGCGAATATTGTTGCGTTTGTTATCTGACGATCTAAGAAACTAGCAACGCTACGTGACTCGAGCCTTTTCGATTAAACAAAGTTAGCAATTTAGCGCAGAAATTAATCCAACGAAAGAAACCGGGTCCGTTGCCGCTCGGAAAACTCTTGATGCCATATCGACGATAGGTCCCAGAACTAGCTTGGAAGGTAGTTTGTGCTTTCTGACTCCATAGGTTTTCTAGGCAAGGTTAGTAAGCGTCCACAGTTCGCCTCGCGAGTGGACCTGCCTGGGCGTCGCATCAAGGCTGCCTCATGTATGTTGTATCTACTTGATGGCCAAATTCCCATTTCTCAGTAGCTATGACTGAAATGATTTGGTGTTGAAAATAATGTTTATCTGTACTCATGACTTAACATGTTCACCTGAAAGCAATGAGGGCTGCTGAGCTGCAAATGGAGGATTTCAATCATTTTGTCACACATGAACACCGAAAACACTGAATACTAGGGTTGGTGATAAAATTGAATCACAATTTGACCGTGTTAAAATGAACTTGGTGCCAAGTTGCTAATGGACCAGCCTGTGCCTTGTCCTTTTAATTAATCATACCTGATATGGTCTTAAAAACACGGCAACCACTTGTCATGTGAAATGCCAGAAAATTACTTCACTGATGTCAGTGTTTAATAGTGACTTGCTGATTCAGGGCTTGTAATTACATTTTTATCCCCCCTGCATATAATGCGGGGGGATATAGCTATCGCTCTGTCCGTCCGTCCGTCCGTCTATAAACATTCTTTAGTCCGGAGCATAACTTGAAAACCGTTCAGTATTTCTTCATGAAATGTGACATGTAGGTCAGGTGTCATATGTAGATGTGCCTTTTGGTATTTAGGAATTTCTTGAGCAGTTAACCCATGAATATGGGGGGCCGGGGGGATACGCCATTGTCAGATGGCTGTTGTTTAAATTGATGGCACTGGAACTCCCGAATTAAAAAAAAAAAAAAAAGGCAAAATAAATTTAAGATTATTTTGATGGTAGAAAACAACTGTATAACAGAAAGTGAAAGCAGCCTTAAAAACAGATAGTGATCTGTTTAGGTATCAGACGCTGAAGGGGCTTCATATTCTGCCTCTTGAACTTAACAGCTTGCTGGATGTTGTGAAATAAATCCCTGACCAGTCAAGCCCAAATTCTTCATTTCATTGCATTTTTCTCAAATATTCTTGTGTTTCAGGATGTCTCCATGCTTAGCAAAGCTCTCGCGCTTTAAATGGCTCGACATCGCTATATACACTGTGATCTGTCTTGCAGGCTTCACAGTGTACATTGTGATGTGCCACTCATGCCTTTGTTATTTGAAGTCCTTCAGCCATTCTCTCTGAAGTGTAGCTCACCTTATTCAATGGTCACGCATCCACATCGGCCTCACCATCACCAACCATTTCAGCAGAAAGATGGTACATCATTTACTTATTTTGTAACATTGAAGTGACTGAAGAAGTCTGGAATTGCTTGCAATAACTCCCAGGTAACATTACTTAACGCATTAGTTCTCGGCATCACGTGAGAGCAGTGAGGAAGGCTAATAGTGACCAGTATAAAATTACTATTGAAGGTTAAGAGCATCAAGCTCACGTTGTATGTTTGTTTGTTTAGAAGGGTCACTGCCTGTTCACAAGGCATATGCTGACTTGTGTTGTCAATCTTCCTCTACAATCCCATTTTGAATTTTATTTCTTCTTAGTTCTAATACTCTAATTATATTCAAATTTTCATTGCTCAAATTTAGCTTATTTACAAAGTGCCTATGTACTGCATACACAGGCTTATGCATTGCTGATGCCACTTTTGGCATCTGTTAGGTATATTTTATACCATTAAACAATTGGAATCCTCAGCAGGTGATATGGCGGTGACTTTCTTGCATGGTAATAATTAAGTTTAGGAGGAAAATTAAAATTGGAGGGTGATTTCTCCCTCGTCAGTGTGATGAGGGCCCCTGAAAATGCCCAGTGACAGAGGCGAGACATTTACAAAATATTGCACTTGCCGTATGTCAAGTAGGTACTCTCATACGGCTCCTGGTCCGTCTCTGCGCTCCATCTCAAAACTTACTCCGAATCTCCCAGTCACGATCAACACACGAGCAGATCCTACAATGTAGTTATCTAGCTAGGTCGCTCTCACGATGCTTAATGGTAGATAGATACTGCATTCGCTAAAAAGGAGCCTTCAGTGCATGTATTGTCACTGCTGTGGCAAAATTGGCCGCAAGAAAATGCCGTTGGTGAAGCAGCCGCGCAATTAATGATGCAGTGAGTATGCCTTGGTTTTTCTCAGTTCACTGAAAGAAGCTGGGGTATTGAAGAGAAGAGTTCTGTGTTGGGATTGAAAATGTTAATTAAAGTGGAAAAACATATTTTTCCTGTTTGCTCGTTGTTGTGTGAGATTTCCTTTGGACCTTGCATATTCCACAGAGTACTATATTTTTATTTATTTTTCCAATTGTTGATGGAAATCCAAAAATATACCACACATTGCTTCTGAAATGATTAGAGGTGTTGATTGCCGTGGGTGTGTCGCTTTCTGTCACTTCTGCTTGTGATCATGTGATTCAGAAAACTTGATTGTCCATCAGACGTGACGAATGTTATTTTCACATGCTGATAGGCTAAGGCAAGAGGGGCAAGATTCACCAACACAATTACAGAAAACAGGAAATTTTTAGTTGAGAAGTAATTATCAGCGTTTGTGTAAATTTTTTTACAATGGACTAAATTGGCATTATGACCACACATGCACAAAAATTTTCCAGTCAGAGTTCAAGACTACCTACGATGTCAATAAAGCCTGGCTATCCCAGTGCAACAGCCGGCTACTTATGGTAATTATTTAAGTTATTATACATTGCCTAAGGTTGTTACAAGGCGATGTGCCGCATTCACATTGTTCAGTCTGTGATTGTCCTTACGGTACTTTAGACGGGCTTTAGAACTGGATGGAGGAATTTTGCTCTGTTCTCGAGTGCAATAAAGCGACAACACGCTGTACATGCGGCCCACCGTTTGTACTCGTCCCTTTTCCTACTGAAAGAAAAGATCCAGAAGGATGTGTAGAATTGATTAAAGCAATTCTTACCTTTCTGGCATGTGGCACAGCCATAGACTATTAAAAAAATGGACGAAGCAACCGTGACGACACCCATTGGTTTCGGCATACCATAAAGGAAGCCCCGATTTTGGCAATTTGAATTACGCCATGTTGTCATTTTGAGACCGGATGTGATTTCTATTGGACGAGAGCGAGAATCAAGATCCGGGCGAGAGAGACCGTATCGGACGAGGAGCAGAGTATAGCCACGCCTCTAAAGCATATTCTGGCTTTATTCTTTATTCTAGTCTACTTGGGACCATAATTTACAAAAATTAACATCATGATATATCGAAGGAGACTTGAAACTTGCTATTGCTATCATAAGATAATGTGAAAAACTATTATTTAATTGAAAAATCAGGTGGGAAAGTAGGGTCATTTTCTCATCGACTTCTATAGTATTGAACTTATTTCTGCAACCACCGACGTCGCCATCTGCTGGCTATTAAATAGAATTCCATTTTATGGTACTTCCGCATGGGCTTCTTTTTTTCAGACCAGAGTGCTGCGTCCATCTTTTTATACAGTCTATGGGCACAGCATCACACTATAATTTGAGGAACGTTTGTCTGTCTGTTTGTCTGTCTTTCTGTTTGTTCCCCTACTCCTCCGAGGTCCTCTGACGGATCTTCACCAAACTTGGTGGGTCTATGTAGGTTGTCCCTGGAATTGCCCTTGAGGGGTTAGTTTTTTGAAAGGTCAAGGTCACTGGGGTCAAAGGTCAATTTTTCATATCTCCCATCTCCCTGGACAGATTTTCATGAAAGTTGGTACGTGGGCGTAGGTCGTCACAAGAAATGACCGCGACAGGTCCGTTCCGTCAAAGGTCAAAGTTACGAGGGTCAAAGGTCAGCGTATTGATGAAAGTTGGTATATGGACGTAGGTCGTCACAAGAAATTATTCTCGCCACGGGTAATTCACTAGTTTAGTAAAAATTTGAACATGAACAACTCCGCCTCCCTCCAAAGTCCCACGTTCTTCCCCCGGCTTGACCTCTGTGGCTCCCCTCCTCCCCTGATGCGTGCGGTAAGAAAGTGAGCAGCGCGAATGAAGCTGCTCTCACTCCAGACGCGAAAGATTACATTCAAAGACAATGCAAAGATGCGAATCTGGCGCGTATTCGCGTCTTTGCATCGATTTTGAATGTAATCTGTCCTGCGAAAAATTCGTTTCTCGTCCGGTGTGAAAGCATCATGAAACGGGGCAATGGACTCCGATTCAGAGGCACCGGTTAGTGAAAACTATCCAACAGAAATTGCATAATATTCAATTCTATAAGTGGTATAAAATAAAATGCCCTCGTAAGGTCTGACGAACTAGCATTAATGTTATTATAGAAGTAATTATAGCATTTCAGCGCCTGTTTGTTTACAGTCAGATGCGTCGTTTTTCTGCAGAATTAATACATATTTTCTTGCAAAACTGGTGTCATAACGTTTTACCTCACCATAACTGTCCCGGTAACGTTAGTCGCTAAATTGGGAGTAGTTGCAGCTGTTTTATTGGCAGGCTAACTCTGAGTACCTGTTTTGTCTCTACCGCTCTGCTGCTCTGCCAGACAGGCGAACGGTAGGCAACTGGAAGGGACGTGGCGACAGATGACCGACAGGAAGCTCAGCAAATCATTTTATTTGGACCAAAGAAAATGATTGGTCAGACTTTTATCAGAAATATATGAGAATTGAATATTGATGAGTTTCAACACCTGGTGGATTTCTTTTACATTTTAGTGTGCCATACACTTTTAAGGAACATTTTAAGATTACAAAAGAAAAGTATTAAAATGTCAGAAAGGTGAGAATTGCTTTTAATCAGTAAGTTGGCGAGATGCCGATTTAGTTTATTTGACTTGTATTCGTTTCCTAAGATTCATTCCTACCACACTGACGTAGTACATAGTGAATGTACAGTGTAAGCGATCATGTCAACTGGAAAAAAATTGTCACTCCAGAACAACTATTTGTACTTCCACAAAAGCTCCCAATCATATTTCAAGGTTGTGCAAATTAAATTTCGGGAGCATATGTGACTGAAATGGTTGCAATTTTGAGCCCTGTATTTGGAGCTATGTTAAGGTGTGCAGGGTCATCACCTTCTAACCAACTATTACTCTCACTCTGTTCCCCTTTACTTTGTGTCCAGGGTTAGCCAGGTACTGTATGGTTTACCCGTCTTTTAGAAGGGCATTAAAAAATTTTGACGCGTCTGGGTTTTTAAATTGCACGTCCAATCTGACGGTTTAAACTCATTTAATTTTTAAATGCCCTACCAAAAGACTGACCAACTGCCTGGATAAACCTTTGCTCTGCTTGATTATTAGTTTTGCTGTATATTCTTCCATTTACTAATACTAAACACACTGCGATGGCATGGTGCTAATTTACGGACGGCGGATTCACCTTCCTACTTGCATTACATTGAGCCCCTGCGCAATGCAAGGTTATGCTATTCATGGTCTTAAGGTCCATTGTATGGCTGCACCTTCTAACCTGGCATGTGATCAGTTGGCAAGAGTTGATCAGTTTGCAAGATACTGACTGCACTAATCCAGTATTGCTGGCAAAACGTGACGCAGAGCAAAATATGTTGCTAAAATAGAGCGAACGGTTTGGATCGTTAAACACATGCATGAAAGCATTGCAAACATGGGTAAATAATCATTAAGCTCCTGCATTTCACATTAAATCACCAGTAACATCGCTTAATTCACCGACAACGTTAATGCTTCCTTTCCATTGGCGTTTATTTCACAGTAAATTTTACAGTTTTGTCGTCTCTTGTCCCGTTCCAGGTTACTTAATGCGCACAAACGAATGACAATGAAGAGTTGAAAAATTTAATGGAGAATTAAAATCTACTATCTTGCTCTTACAAAACATTTATACCAACAGTGCATGAAATTTTTACTTGCTGATTCTCAATGCGGTTACTTTGATTCTGACTTGACTTCGTTGGAAGAGAGAATGGTCAGTTGGCTCGGGTATGCAGAATATCTTAATGTATTTGGTGAACCATTAACAAATTGCAGTGGTACCATTGATGGCAAATAGAGCGTATGAGCTGCAGGTTTTTAATATTCAACTAACTGGGAGAAGATCAGAGAAACTTAAAACTCAATGAGGACAGGTGAGGGACAGAGGACACCCAGGGCAGGAGAGTCAGAGGAGCTGACAGGCACGGAATACAGATCTCACAATCTTGTGTATTTCAGTGAGTTTCCTTTAACTTTGATTGTGGTGCGTGGAGAAAAGGCAGCTGCACGCTCGCTTTAGCTGAACGGGCTTCTTTTTTTTGCATGTATAGGTTTTTGTGTTGATGTGCGTGTGTGGCAGGAACTAATTTCTTCACTTGGCTCACCAATGGCTGCACACAGCTATGCGAAGAAGAGATGAGGAATGTTGTTTGCTCTTTTCGTGATTATGATGTTTGATATGTAACGGGCAGTCCGGTGCATTATTCCATATTAATATTGTATGCTGTGACGTCACAGATTCAACAAAATTTTAATCTGTTCATCAGCTACACTATATGTGGCAATGTGCCAGGGGAGACAAGGAGACCCCACTGAAATCCCACAATGCCTAGCATGCATGTCATCACACAATGGGCCAATTTACAAACCATAATTTCAATTAAGTAGGAACGTTGTGTAAAATGTGAATATAAACAGAATACAATGATTTGCAAATCCTTTTTGTCCTATATTCAATTGAGTACACTAGAGACAAGGTATTAAATGTTCAAACTGATAAACCTTATTGTTTTTTTGGAAATATTCACTCATTTTGAATTTGATGCCTGCAACATGTTCTGCCCTGCGTTAACGGTGAGGGTGCACACTGCGTTAAGTAGTGCGTTTGGATAGTTTGCAGTGATGGTGTGAGTAAAATATGGCGTTTTCTCTTTCGGTTTCAGGCATTCGAAGGGTTGGTCGGAGGTCTGACCAGGAGTCCAGGCCGCCTGCCCAAGGGGGTGGCCAACAGCAGGGGGGGCAGGGTGAGGGCAGACCCGGGGACAGGAGACCTGACCGGAGGCCGCCCCGTGAGCGGCGCTTCGACAAGCCAGCTGAGGACAAGCCCGAGGGAGGAGAGTTCTCTGTGGAAAAGTAAGTGGTCAGGAATGGCACTGCAACTCACCGAACCGGAGAGAACTGTTGTGCTGGAGGCTGTTGGGCCAGTCATGCAATGCCATAGTGTGTGCAAGTTCTTTTGGATGCATTGCCCTCTGCAGTCAGTGTAGGTTTTGTTATTGAATAGTACAGTGATTCCCAACCCAGTCCTTGGGGCACACCAGTCACATTCAGGTATTTGTTGTGTGTCACCTTAAGCACTCCTGATGTGACAAAGCATGGGCTTGATCATTTGCATCAGGTGGGTCTAAGGTGGAACAGAACAAATGCCTGGATCTGACTGGAAACACTGGACTAGTATGACTACAGTGAAGGTTTTATCTTTTAAATTGCATAAAGGCTAACTTCACCCTGACATTTGTATGACTTTCCTGGCATGGAAGAGAGGTTCTTTCAGTCCTTTTCAGAACCTTTTTTGGGGTTTTCTGGTTTATTCGATTGCCTCAATGAGAAAAAATACTTCAAAAAAAGGTCTTTTTATACCTTGAGACTTGTTGCTCTTATTGGAATCCACAAGCAGGGCCTGTGCACTTGCATGTTGGTGTATCAGACTGCTATGTCAGTCCCATTTTTATTAGCTGAAAGGTCCAGGTGAGCTATTGCCATCGCTTGGCATCCGTCGTTGCCATTTTTCAAAAATCTTCTCTGAAACTACTGAACAGATCCAGACTAAAATTAGCCACGAGCATCCTTTAGTTGTCTACTTTTAAAAAATTGCGTCGATTATGCCTGCTGTCTGAATAACATGGCTGCTGTTACTAAAAATAGAACACAGGGGTATAACCGTATATTTTCAGCTATATCTCAGGAACTAAAGCAGCTCGAGAAAAAACCATTACCCCAAAATGATCAGCGGACGAAACTCAACAAAAGTCCTCATAGGATCAAAATCATACAATGCCTCCTTGTAGGAGTTAATGGCCTCAATGTCAAATTTGACGATTTTGCTTTTTTTGGCCTATACTGTTTCATTAAAATTATTAGAGATGGAGAAAAACTTAAGTAAAAATTGCTAAAATGATTAGTGAATAAAGCTTTACAAAAGTCTCAATTACCCTGAAATTGTACAATGGCTCTTTGTAGGAGTTACTTGCCGTAAAACATCAAATATGATGATTTTTGTTGTATTACACTAATATCTGAATAAAGCATCACATTCAATTTGCTCATTAGATTCTTGAAATGATGGTCAAAATCCCCTGGAATTTCCATTTGAATCAAACTGATTTATTTATTTCTTTCCCATTTAAAAATTGATTTAGCGACATTATGGGATGAGGTTGGAATCATAATCATGTTTTTTGGTATTTCATTAAAATCCTGAACCTTGTTGTTTGCATGCTGCAGTAGATTAAGTTTCTGTAATTTTAAGAATTGGTTAGTTTTCATTTAGACCCAGGTGAGCGATTCAGGTTCTCTAGAGCCTCTATTCCTCCTTATGTGGTTCGTGATCAGTTACAGTCCATAGTGCTCATGCAATGTCAATAAAGGAAACCGCACCCTGCTTTGGTACCGTCAGTGATGTTTATAATTTACAATGTGCTTGCTCAATTTGTTCATGACAAGGGTATTTCCATAGGGGAATAACTTAAGTGATAGCAAGATACTTGACTACTTTTAAAGCAGAACTATTGTACCACCTTGCTCGTGGATGTGCTATTCCTGTCTTTATTTTTGGTGATTTGTCTGGCCAACAGGAAGAGCTTAAGTAGTTGACTAAGAGACTTGACAAATAAAGAAAGCTTCATTACCTCAGTTGTAAGAATGACACACTGGCGACCATTTTGCACAAATGTAATCTAAAGCAATGTATTTTTCAAATTTCCTTTAAATGTCCTGTTAGTTTTTGATATTTTTGAATACCTTTCTCTTTTCTACAGGGCTGTGGGTGACAGGCCTCTGAGGGGACGTGGTGGTGGCAGGGGGGGGCGCGGTGGCCGAGGGCGTGGCATGGGACGGGGTGATGGCTTTGACTCTCGTGGAAAGCGTGAATTTGACCGACACAGTGGAAGCGACAAATCGTAAGTCATTCGCAAGAAGTTTCCCCCAAAATGGCCCTAGGTAGAGGGCAAAATCTTGCATCTATAATGGAGCAGCTTTGTTTGTGTGTTGTCTGATGTGTCACTTAATGCTAAGCAATTTTTCAATTTTGTTTCAGCAGCCTAAAACCCGAAGAAAAACGTGGAGGGAGTGGATCTCATAACTGGGGCACTGTGAAGGACGAATTGAGGTCAGCCAAGATTTTCACAGAGTGCATGTGCTAGCTGAAAATCTTCATCATTTAATGTGATAAAGTACCGTTTTATTGGGAAAAATGGCAACAAAATAGTGACTATTCATTTTTTAGAGCTTGGTTTTTTTTTTTTTTTAATTGTATTCCTTTCTTTCTGGGATTAGTGTTGGCAAATAGGCCCCGAGGACTGAAAATAGCCACAAAAATTAGAGTATTGTGTCTGTAAAAACTATGTTTGTATAATGTGATATAAATCTCTTAGTACATTTTAAAGTAGCCCCGATATTACATGCTTGTCACTCAACGTTGCATGCTTGGATCGCTTATCACATAATATCTTAATTACTAGATGACCTAGCGGGGAGAAAGTGCTCTGTAATTAATGTATGGCTAGATATCTATCATTGTTGAGATTTTAGCTTTAGCTAGCTAACAACATGAAAACATATTCCGAAACTTGCATAAACCAAGGGTTACAAAGGTTGATTTTCAACTGCAAAGGATAAAGAAGGTCTGAAAAGCGGGGTTTGGGAGAGGGAAATTGGCAGGCTTGGGTTTGCGTAGGCGTAAGGGGAAAAAATTTGAAAAGAGAAGGGTACACAGACTGGATATCATTTTCATGACCCTCACAGATAACTACTCTTAACTGTAAACTGGGTTTTGGCTCAGACTCTGAGGAGTTTAACATAGTTATGGACTGGCTTGATTGGTTTCAGAACATAGGAGTTGTATAATGGAGTCAAAACACATTGGCAATTGCACCTCTTGCACGTCACAGTGGTATATATTTCAAAACTACCCATACTGCAATCGCTACAAGATTGAGTTGTCGTATAAATCATAGAATTGAATCTATTATCTATTGCTGTGAACTTGATTTCTAATGCTTATGTTGTGCTTAATACGCGTTTCTTAGAACTGAATAATATTTATAAATGAATCACTATTTTGGTTTGCTATCACTTCAATATAGCAGTACCAGCAAGTTAATGTACCAGCCAACTATATCCATGCTGTTGTCTTTGTTGGCAAGTATTCTTTGCTGAAGGGTGAATATTTTATGTGGTTAGAAACTTGAGTGTGGGTAATGGCATCCACTAGGAAGCTAGGGGGACGTGATAATTTTGTCCCTGACTTTTGTGACTCGGTCTACTGTCCGAGAGTATATTGTGAATGACTGGCTTAATTTTTTCTACTCCCCCAGTGGTGAGATGGATCAGTCTACTGTAACCGAGGAAACTCCAGAAGGGGAGGAGCATGCTCCTGCAGACTCTGAGAATAAGTGAGTTTCCGCAGTACTTCCTCAATACTTTGTGCTCATAAGCATCCTTCGCTGAAACCATTATCTGTTGATCGTTATTAGCAGTGCCTTTAGTATAAGTACAGATGTACCTTAATGTCACTTCACGCAAGATGTGTTGTATAACCACCCTGCCCAACCCTGTAACATGCCTTTAAAATGGAAAATTGAAACCTTTGGCCCAAATCACTTAAGTTGTCTGTACCCTCAAAATGCTTGAAAATAAGCTTCTGTTTTTCCATGAAAAAGGACAAAGGTGAGATCGAAATGTGCTCTAATTTACATGAGACGTGGAATTTTAAACTCATGACACGCCAGATTTATAGATTGCATGTTCCTGGAATACGTCTTTGATAATCACCAAAGTATGATATGAGGGGAAATAAGAGTTTTTGTCCAAAAACAAAGCATGACGTGTTTGGGAAGGTAATGGCAGAGTTTAAAAGGATTATTAGGCTGCCTTTAATGTGCATGGCAAAAATCTCACAAGGCAATTCATTCCATTTTTAAAGCTACGAGATCAGTTTCAAAAATGGCGTGAAGAACTTACGATCTGCTTCGGTTGATAGGCCCGTTGTACTTTGATTTGATCAAATGGCTCAGGAAAAGTTTAAAGCAAAATACATTGGCACATAATCGCATTAAAATTAAATGGAGCGACTTCTTTGAATTCCAGTTATTCTTTTAATAATTAATACTTTCAATCGATTGTTCGCCAAGTTTGCCTTAGTTATGTATTTATTATACATTTCAAGTTAGGCTTTCCTGCAAAACGAAGAACGTTTATTATGCGTTTTAATGAACCGATGATGATTCATCTTTGCTCTTGTTGTGTTATTTTTGCGTTGTTCCTTGGGTGTAATCAGTTGATCCGAGCGAAACCCCCCCCCCTTTAACTTTTATGAAAATAAATGTTGAAAGAATGAGTAATGTTACATTGCAAACTCACATTTCTCCATCATTTCCCCCTTTTTTTCCTTTAAGGAAGTTATTTTCTTTTGCCGTTTTTGGCTTGTAATGGTTATCAGCTAAGACAATCATAGCGATATGCAGAGATCTGACTTAAATGAAGTTCTTAAACCAAAAAAGACAAGTGTTTGCCACTAACTTGGCATTATCCCCCACCGCCTCAATTTTATGTGTCCGTACGGACGCACGTACAGACGGACGGACATAGCCCAATGCTATATCCCCCGCTTCGCGTTAATCGTGTGGTGGGATATCTCCCTACCCTGGATTGGGATGGTGATTATGCAATGCATCACTTGTAAATTCAGAGTTCTTCTTCCAGTGCTGTTTCCCCTGCCCTGTTTGAGCAGAGGTATTCATTGCCATGTCGTGGCTCAGCATGCCTGACCTTACAGCTGGGATTGGCATGTTACGACTCACAGGCCATTGGCTAATCTCTTCTGGCCTTGTTTTCAGGGAGAACGAGGTAGAGGAGGTGAAGGAGGAAGGGCCTAAGGAGATGACACTGGATGAATGGAAAGCCATGCAGGACAAGGAGCGCGCCAAGGTGGAGTTCAACATCCGCAAAGCCAACGAAGGCACCGATGGACAATGGAAGAAAGGCTATGTATTGCACAAGTCCAAGAGTGAAGATGTAAGTGAGAAAACCAGCACTGGCCTTGCACTCCCTTGTCAGCTGTTGGATGTACAGTATGTAAAACCTTGACCTTGATGCTGTTTGTTTCTGTCTGGAATGACACACCTCATTTGATCAGATGAGCATTAACTGTACATTGCTAGTCCTGTTGGTCTACACTGGCACAGGGTTCTCCAACATTTAATCTGGTATATCTAACAGGATTGATTACTTGCAAGCGACAGCCTTCCCGTGAGGTTGGTGTTTTAGGGCTTTAACTCAGAGGTGATGTCTTCACAATATTTGACTGTGAGCGTGTTTTTGACTGTCGGGGTTGTATTGCTAGTATTGGTTATGCCTGCTGCAAACTGTGACGTGTCCACGGGAGTGGCTGACGGTTGAAACCCCAAGCTCTGTTTCATGGCCTTTTTCTCTCAACAAACACACAGAGACCTGCTGGTGCTTTAATCGACTCTGCCGAGATGGACGCTGAATCACCCGGCCACTACCAAAAGGTGCTTCTATCACTCCAACCGTAACCCCCTCCCCACCACATACACAGCTGAGGTTTTGAGGCTTTTGTCTGGGCAAAATCTTTTTGTGGTCTGGTTGACCGGTTTGGATTTATTTTCAATGGCTGATGCTGATACTGATATTTAGAGAGTGCCAGTATTTTTATTTATTTATTTTGCTGGGTTGAGGCTGGATTTTGTGGGCACTAATGGACAGTCAAAATTTCTGAATTTTGATGATTTTTATTTTACGCTCTTAAATTAACAGCAGAATAATAACATTTGCAGTGCCTTTATTCCAGAGCATTTTCATAAAGCAAAATCTCCTCATTTCTGCCCCAGCGGTTCAAGTCAAATTTTCATGAACTATTTTGTCTGTAACATACTTCTGTAGTGATTTGGATACAAAAATGAAGTGAATCCCTGTTTTTGAAAAGGATTGACTGGACCTTATCAGATTTTGGTATTTTCGTGGGTGAAGTTTAAGGTACAGGAAATTGAAGATGATTAAAATGAATATTCTAATGCTTTGAAGACGAGCAGTCGTTAGCATTGCAGTGAAAAGTGATGTCTTGTAGTTGAATTATTCTATTGACTTTACAATATTGCTCATTATACATTCAATCAGTAAGGGTTTATTAATCAGAATTGCCATCATATAGGATGGGAAAAGTGTGTCTAACATTTAGAAAGTCAGATAGAGAACATTTGTAGCAAAAGGGTACATTTATATTATCGAAAGGTGTGATTGTGCGATGTGCAGTGTGCTGTGAGTGTTAACAACTAGTCAGCTGTCAAACCTGCTTTTGTTTTTGCAGTCAAAGAGTAAAATGAATTTCCATCGGTCAACTTGGAGCAATGGTGGTTGAATTGGCTTTGCTACCGAATTGCTTGCAGAACTTGGCATAGTCAGCTTCCCTGTATCAAGCCACGTTAGCAGATTATAATCTCTTCTGCAAAAACAACTTGCCAGATTGATGTGGAAAATTCTGTTACAAAAAACATTTCAGTATTTTGTTCCTCCTAAACACGAAAAAAAAAATTCTGTTTTGCGATTACCTGACCAAGCCTCCATAAAATGTGCTGACTCTTATGTAATTGGACCACCGTTAAAAATGAAATTTACCTATACTGATCCAACCCTATACCTCCTTGTGCAGCATCTGGATTTTGAAGTTTTTTTTTTTTTTGTTTTAGTTTTTTTTGTTGTTGTTGTTCTTCAGCAGCACTAAATGCGCAAAGTGATTTTAGTAAAGTCTAGAACATGCTGTTACAGCTATGGGAAGCACAAATACGATATATCTTGGTTTCTAGCAAAACTAAATGTAGTAAATGCATTTCCTGTACTTCACAGTTCAGGGTACTGTCATTTTCATCCTCAATAGGCTACCACTTTGTGCAAAACCCTAATAATTCAATTGTCATACAATTATGCTCTTGAAAAAGACTCATTGGAAGAAGACACCGATCCAGCATTATCACCTTTATTCTGTTTATCATCCACGGGAGACTTTTGAAAGGATCAGGTTAAAGATTGATTCTAGGCTTAAAAAAAGACATCCTTTATATATATATATATATATATAAAACCTTTGCAGTGAAATTACAATACTTAAAAAACGAACACACGAGCTACCGGATAGCTCATTTGGTAAAGTATCGCGTTGCGAAGCGGAGGTGACTATCACGCCACGGGTTCAATTCCCGCCTCGTACCAGTCGACAGCTCTTTTCAGAGTAGTGCGCAATTGGCCAATGCGCTACAGGGATGCAAATTGGGAAGGGTTTGCCGGGATAGGGTATTGTAAAATAACAGGCACCTCCTGTTGGCCGGACGGGTGCTCGTTGGGAAAGATTCCAAGCCTGTTCATGTTCGGGTATCCTCCCTCGTTCTGAGTTTGCGAGGTTTTGACCAATGAGTGTATAAGAAGCGGTGGCGACGGGCCTGTGCTTCGGAGGAGAGCCGCGAGCTGTCTCACTCTCCTGAGATGGCAATAGGGGGCCGCATATGCGAAAAGCCTTGTACATAGTTCCCTAATTTGACATTCCAGATTCGGTTGGGATTGGAGATGCCAAATTAAAAATAAAAAAAACTGAACACACGACTAAAAACTCGCTGAAAGTTCACCTCCAACTATACAGTGATGTGGCTGGATTACAAGTGTTATTTTGTCAGCAGGCTACCTTGGCTGGTTGTTTTCTCCAGTGATGTACGAGTTTGAATCTCAATCTGTTAATCGCAAAAAGACAAGTGTCTAATTGCATATTCAGATTTTATAGCTATGATATTAAGTATGGAAATAGGAGAGGAAATGTAAAACTTTGATTGTTAAGAATTAAGTCTTACCATTTTGGGTAGTGTGTATTCAAAACGTCCGACCACTAGAAAATACAGCTATCCACCTGCAGTTTAGGTAGCAGAATTGACACAAGAGTGTTAACATGCTTGTTCATCTGCCTCAGGGACTGGGATGTCTTGTTTTTCCCTGATATTGGCCTGATTATTTGGCCAGCCTATAGATAGGTCAATCACAACTATACTTCTTCCTGTTTCTGCATTTTTTTTCTTTTTCCTAATTAATATTGATCTTCCTTCACAGATCATGAATCCGTGCTGTACTATTTCTCAAAGATAGGGAATGAGTTTTTGATTACAGACAACACTACATGTGAGCAAGAATGTTAACCTCTAAATATGCTGCAATTCATTTATTCATCTTTATGTAGATTGACTTTTTTTTTTTTTACTTCGATCACCTTCAGCAGAAGACATTATGGATGTGGTCCAAATTCTAGCACAATTTTTGAGTAATATGAGAAGTTTTCAATTTGTCAGGTGCTGCTGAAAGCGAGAGGAATTGGTATTCAGTATTTGTTGACATTTTTGTCTATACGAAATTGAATTTGCAGTGCTCAGTGCAGGAATGGGCTTGGAATTCATGCAAGACGCACCTCATGACATTTGTTACAGATGATGGAATTCATTGCAATGCTTGTCTGCTTTGGTTACCTTTTGGGATTTGTTCTAATAGCTGATTGGGTGTTTTCAAATAGTAGAAAAATGGCAAGAAAAATGGTCTTTTGATCTCAGTGAATTAATTGATATCGTCTGCTGAACCGCTAAAGTAAATGTGGAATTTTAATTAGTTTTTGCAAACATACATATTAATTTGCATAAATATTTCTAATTGCCCTGCATAATCTTTCTTTTCCCTGAATGCCTACTGTCAGTGACTCCTCAAATGAACACTCAAATTAATTAAAAATGCTATGATTTTGGTGTTGAATAAGGAGTTTTAATCCAAAATGTGTAATGCGAGGCGTAGTTCATAACCACAAATTACTGCAGTCAAGACTCAAGTGGGTACTGACATGCTGAGAAAATTTAAAAGCGAAAAGGCTTTCCCCACCCCAGGATTCCTTAATTATTTTTAATGGAAAGACGAAACGTATCTGCAAAAACCTTTCTTCAGTGTTCTGTTGCAAGGCATAGCCAGACGTGAAGCCCCAAGATTTCACCACACGATAAAATTGGAGCTTTACAGATTCACAGCCATGCTTGTGTTGGATCCTTGTAAAGCAGTATAATGTTGGAGAACCCTGGTCCTCTGAATTCAAGGAAGGCTGGATATGTGTGTTAAATCGCAAGCATTGATGTACGGGCGCTGCCCAACCAGTTCCTTCTCTAGTTTATCTGATACCTGACACTGTGGACACACAGTACCACCTCCGTAAGTAACTTAAAATGACACACGGTAAGATTTGGCTATTCAGAGTTTAAGAAGCAATAATTTAATTTGCTGGATGCTGTCCAAAATTTTGGAATTACTCCTCAAATAAACTTATTAGGAAAAATAAACTGATTCACAAATTTTTCAACTAGGGATTTTCACGTTACATCGTAATATAAACTGAAAAGGCCCAGAAATTGGATTTTCCATCTAGTCAAAAAAAAAAAAAGTCAGTCTAGTTTGGGAATTACTGGGGGGAAAAAGAAAGATTCAGGAAAAGTAATCCACAGGTACTGCACATCTGTGGGAACTTCTGTAGCAGGGGGGTGTCTGCTTTCGCAGAACCACATGACTATGCATGAAGAAAAAAATTGCGCATGCTCAAAGTTTTTATTCCAAAGGGTTTTTTTAGTTCATGTTTTAATGTAAAACTGGAGGGGGGGGGGGGGGTTCATGTCTCATTGTTAGAAAAATGTAGGTGCGTCCAATTTTTGACTGGTGCTGTATTACAAATGGTGGGAATGTTTGATAAGAATTCAGATTTTCTTTTGCAAATGGGTGTTTTACACACACATGTTGGCAAAATCCTGCACTGTGGACTGTACTCTTAATTTCTGATAAAATTCTGAATGACTGGCCAAATTCATATTGAGGCTGAAACGGTTGTTGACGTACAATGCATCGTTGTTGTGTCTGAAAAATGTATCGCTAATCAAAAGGGGCAATGGATGAGTCTGCAGTGATATCTGACAGAAAATCAGTGATGTCCATCATTTTTTGTCGGCAGTTTTCTTATGGAGTTTCCTCTGTGTTTCCGGGTGTTGCAGGCCAATGCTGACGAAGCCTCAGCCGACCACCATTTCCGCAAGCCGGCCAATGACATCACATCCCAGCTGGAGATCAACTTCGGGGACCTGGGCCGTCCAGGCCGCGGCCGCGGGGGTCCCCGCGGCGGGAGGGGTGGGCGAGGCGGCCCTGGAGGAAGTGGGGGGAACAGGCCGGCACGTGGGGGCAGAGCTGACAAGGTGAGCAGATGCGTATCGCGCATTATCTGTGCTTGTTATTTCTGCGGCATGTTCCATTTTACATGCTGTCTTCCAAAGTTCTCTTCACTGGGCATGTGACTAAAATGGTTTTGTTTTTGTCATCAATGTATATGTTATAAATGTTATCAATGTCACATTAGGGCTGGGCGATATGGACAAAATGTAATATTTCAATTTTTATTTTATTTTTTTTGGACCTAATACCTCAATATCGATATTTTACCGATGTAATCGGGACAAGAGTTGGTGCTTTCACGAAATATTTCCACAATGATATCTTTGATAACCATTTATCAGTAATGTTGCTTTAACGACCAAGCAAGGGCAGGCAACACCTACAACAGTCTAATTAGAGCAGAAAAATGTGATCCTTTACTTTATCTCATATCAGGATATTACGATATCCAAAATCTGTGACGATATTACATCACGATATCGATATATTGACCAGCCCTACTTCACATCTCTAGAGCGATGAAGGTGGTAGACACGCTTAATACTTACTTTTCTCCTCCTGCCTCCCTCTTCACAGCCCAGCGGAGTGTCTGTCCCCAACGTGGATGACCCAGAGGCGTTCCCGGCTCTTGCCTGAATGAATCTGCGATTCGTGGCCAGCTCACCCCCCGCCCCCCCTCCCCTTAACTTACCTGAAAAGCCCTTGTGGGTCGACCCTCCGCAAGGCTTGCATGCTTACAGGTTCTTCAACTGTAACAAAAAAAAAAAACATGAAAAAAAAAAAAAAGACTCATCCATGCCATTCACACCCAAGGACTGGATATCAATTGTTTTTAAAAAAAAAGACAAAAAAAAAGTGGAAAATGGACACTCCTGCTACACTGAAGCAGAATATTGGTAGAGGTTTTGTATTTAGAAACATGGTAGCAGGGATGTTTTCATACAGTATTTTTTTTTTTTCCAGAGATTATGCATTCTTCATGAATACATTTTGTATTGCTGCTTGAAAATATGCATTTCCAAATATAGGTGTGAAGAGTGTATTGGTTAGCTCACTGTGTTCTGCAGCTTGCTTCTCTGCCCTTAAGAATTAAAACTTCAGACGAGCATTTAGGGATCGTTCTCGAGCCATCTAGGTCTACCAAAAGGAAAATATGAGGCGGAAAAAAAAAGTTACTGCATTATTTTAATTGAGATGTACAGGACTGTAAGTGCTTTGGTTTTCGTATATATACATATATATATTTTTAAATGTTTAAGTGAAAGACGAGAAGTCTAGTAAACTCCACTTTTATTCTGGTGGGCCATTGGTCCTTGTGTGTGAACATAACTCCACTGGAGAACTCTACCATGGATTATTCATTCAGCGAGAAGCCCAAGCTAGTTCTGAGCCAGTCCTTGGTTCAATTAGGTAAGATTTTTTTTTTTTTCTTTCCCAAATAGAGCAAGGACCTTCGGACCACTCGTGGAATGTAGTTGGTGTGATGACCACTGAAATTGAAGTACCCCCCCTGCCCCCAAATATTGTTTTGTTCTGAAGTTAGACTGCAGCTTTAACATCTTAAATTTTTGCCCGGATTAAAGTTTTTGTGTGAAAGTGGATTATTTGCTTTTATTTTATTTTTTTTTAATGTGTACTTGTATTGCACTTGGTTGGGTGAGGCAAGAACTTGCCAGTTTTATTTCGCTCCACACCTTAAGATTTATTTGACTTTTTCTCCTTTTTTTTTTTTTTTTTTTTTTTTTAAGTTTACAGCAGCGCTACAGCTTTATTATTTCTGAAAGCTGTCTTTAATTTTCATGTAAAATAATTCAAATGCTACAAAGTGTATGAGTGCTAACCATGCCAGAAGGCGCCTCTGTGGGGAATTGTAATTTGAATTGGGCCGTTGAGCCTTGTTTAGCTTTGGAGGCGGGGAAGTATAACACTATTGTTGGCAAACAGAGCAGTATTTAATGTTGGAACAATTACAGGAAACGTACAGGCGCTGGTGGTTCAGGCAGAATATCTGTTGAACTGTTGGGTCTAAATGCAATTGGCCCTTTTGACTTCTCCCCCCTCCCCCTACTGCAAACATCCCTGTTCTAATAAATTGCTGAGAGGTGTTACTTGTGTACTGCCCCACAGGAGTGAGTTGTGTGAAATGCTTCTGCTTTCGTTCATGGTATGAAAAAATATGTTGGTCCCTGTGTATATGAAAATTCATTACATTCACCGGAAAGTAATGTTGTGAAGTTGAACTGGCTGCTGAATACACAATCGTAACATCATGGGAGAAGGCAATTAGTGGTCACATGGCCTGCCCTACTGCCTTCAACATACAGGATGACAAGTATATTATCAAGTGCTCTGAATTTTTGGTTATTGGAGCTATCCAATTCTGAAACAATCTCCACTACCTGATGGGTTCAAATTACAGCTGTTATTGAAATGCTGCAGGTGATCACAAAGTCTGCAAGTCTTTGACCCCGTGGCTGGCGCCACAGGTCCTCTGTGCCAGCACGATAAATCGGAACAGTTTTTCTGGGAATTGCGTGAAACTTGTGTTCATTTGTGGTTGGTGAGGACAAACCCTATTGTTTTGTGCGAACCTGCAGCCATTCATCTAGTGCCACCAGGAGGTGAAACTTTGAATTACCGAAAGCAATAACTCAAACAGTATTGATGGGAATCATGTCACACTCAAGGTAAACTTATTCAGTTTTAAAAATTGCTGCAACTGAGTTGCTCAGATTTAATTGAAATCATGTCAAATCTGCTGAAACGTTCTAAATGCTGTAACTGACAGTTTTTATGGGAATCAAGTCAAATGTTCTGTGATTGCTCCTGGTGTTTGGAAGGGTTGCTGGTGGCCTATGACCTTCCTTATAATACTACTGCTATGCTAAACTTTTCATTAACAAAAAAAGTAGTACCTTGAACATTTGTCAGGGGAATCCTATCAAATCTGTCAACAATCCTGGCGCAACGAGGAGGAATCTTGTTGATTTTTATGGCTCTATTGCTTTCACTTCTGAGCCGTTGTTGTGTTAAACTACATTTCCAAATGCAGTTAGTTGAACTGCTGTGATGCGAACCAACTTTGCTGCAGATATCTGGCTGCATATCGGGGTAATCCTGTAGTTCTGGTGATATCATGACCATTCCTATGGCGCCACTTTTCGGCCAAAATTTTTTTCAAAAATGCAAACAAACAACCTTATGGTAATCGGGTAAAATTTGCTCTGTACATAGCTGGAGCCAAGAGTGACTTCCCTGTTGATTTTCTGGACTCTACCCTTTCCTTTATTGCCACCCCCAGGCCAAACTATGCATTTTGCCTGTGGAAAGAATGCAATGTAATCTGTGATACACCCAGTTGTCCACAGACAGTATTTGTTTAACTTTGGTGCAGGGCTGTTCAGTGAGTGCAGAATTGTGGGGACCCTTGATAAAAATGAAGATGAACGGAATGAAAAAAACATTTTTTTTTGATAATCCATGCTGGTACTGAAAAACATTTAAGTGCATTTGTTTTGATGTTTTTAGGTCACCTGAGTCAAAGTCTCAAAGTGACCTATTCTAATCGCCTTTGGTCCGTCGTCGTCTGTTTTGCATCCGTAATCATTTTCGACTTCTCAGAAACCGCTGATCCGTATTCAATAAAATTTTGTAGGAGCCTTCCTTGGTCAAATATGGACCAGAATTGTGAATTATATGGTGCCCACCCCCAGGGACTCTGAGGGGTGGGGGTAAAAGTGATCAAATCATTTTCCACTTTTTCTCAGAAACCACTGATCCGATTTCAATGAAAATTTGCAGGACCCTTCCTTGGTCAAATATTCTACAAAATTTTGCGTTATATGCTGCCCACCCCAGGTGCTCTGAGGGGCGGGGCTAAAAGTTGTCACATTGGCTGATATTTTCAAACTCTTCTTCTCCAGACCCACATATGCTGGAAAACAATACTCTTCATCGATGTCAGGGTCTTCAGGTGCTTTATCAAAATTGTTCATTTCATGGCCCCCCAGGCTTCATGTTCGCCCTTGGAGGGGGTGAACTTTACTATACTTTATATAGGGAAATGATGGGTTTATTTGGTTCATTCACATCAATAACATGACTTTTCATACAACTCAAGTGACCATAAAGGCCATTAGGAAGAATAATGCCACGGATTTTTAAATTGTTAGCTCCTCTGGTTTAGTACAGAGTGCAACCATCCTTGATACCGGTATTGGCGGTGAGCATTTTCTCATTATGGCTGAGAGCAGTATTGGTGGGACCATTCCTGAGTGATGAATATTTCAAACTTGCTGATATGCTGTAGTTTGTGCCTATGGCCTGGTCTCAGTTTTTACCTCATAGTTCCAATGGGATTTAAGTGTGTAGACTGAGATGGCCATTGCAGAATGTTACCGCTTAAAATATTTATGTACATTTGGATTTGCTCAAGTCCATAAATATTCAGGCATTGATCATGTTTCTATTTAAGCTGTCAACCACTCCACCAAGGTGGAAATGAAACTAAATTATGAGTTACATCACCATTCTGGCTTTCAGCTTTAATTTGAGGGTAGTTACCTCCAAAATAGGATGGTGTGGGAATTGCAGCACTTGTTAAAAATGGTCGCACCCACTCCCTTTTTTTTAAAGGCTCAAACATAATTAGACATGTGGCTGTGCAGCTGTTCTATGGCCAGGCGTGTTATTCCCTCATTAAATTTACGAGCTAGTTTTTGAAACGTAGAGAGTGATTTAAAGTTGGGAGATGCATCTGGATTCTTTTGTTGTTAGCTCTGAATATGAATTCCAAAGGGCTGTGAGTGAAGCAAGCAGTCATTGGGATGAAATCAAAACAAGTTCAGAGAAATGGCGAAAATTTCAGGAATAGTGATATCAACTGTTAATGCTACAGCTAGTGCCGATCAAGTAATTTGATTGCACCAGAGACGCTTCATGAGTGCTGATGATATAGAGTACAACATCACTGGGACATATAACAGCAGAATCATTCTGCCCCCAGGTGTTTTAATAACCGTTAATGACGCTCACTGCTGAAGTAAACTTGGCGCTACATTATTAGCAACAGTCAAGTCCCAATCCATTTGTGGAACCATTTGCACTGGCGAAGCCACATAAATTATTAAATAAAAAATAAAAAAATTGTGATCTGTTGTCGCTTATTGCTGTCAACTAATAAGTAGCATTTGTAGACCTGTTATATAAAAGCAATATAAACTCGAGGTTGTGATGTTGCAGCTGAATATCATCAGGGCTGTGATGTCTATGACTGCATCACAGCTGTGATGATATTCAGCAACAACATCACTCCCTCACATGTGATATTGCTTAACTGGTCCATTCTCATCAGGGAAGCCGGAAAGCCTCAGGAACACCAGACGGACACAATGTTGGCAGATGGCCCAGGAATTCTTTCCAAATGGAAGAAAAACTCCTTCACAACAACTGGCCAGATCTAGAACATCCTCCAGGAGGTATCTGTCAATATCAACAAATGAGAAAACCCGAGTAAATGCCGGTGGTTTGGCACAAGATGTAATACACTGGTTAGTCTCAATTGGCAGCATTATTATGTCAACAGAACCCGGTTTCATTGTACTTATTGATGATGTGACTGCTGACAAAAGCAGCAGGATGAATTCTGGATTCTGTTGGCTCAGTCGGGTAATTGCTTCAAAACTCATTCCATGGTCCGTCAGTGGAGATGGACAATGACTCGTGGTACGCTGCTTAACTGACTGAACCATCTTTCAAGCCAAGGAGGTGGTATGTTCTTCAGTTGCTTTGGTGTTTGGTGAAGCTGCGATCAGTAGTTGCTGAGTACTGACCCATATAAGATTTCCTGCCTTAAAGCTGTAGTATACAATTTGAAAGTATGATCATTATTAATAACCTCATTTAGGTGGTGGTTATGGTCCTATAGTACAATCTACACAATGTGAAGAGCAAAAAACATAAAAAAATCCATTCACTCTAGTGGCTGCAGGGCTGCAGAGACGTTGACCAATGTCAGCCATCCGGCCGGATGACAAGGCAGAGACGAAGAGGAAATGTGAGCAACGCAGGACTCAATGCCAAGTAAACATCGGGTCATCCATTCAACGCTGGAGGAAGCAACAGAAGGATTTGGGCCTGAAAACTGATGCTGATACAACAAACTTTTCGTTGAACAGGTAGGTTATTTTTGACTTTTATTGTGAGTTGTTTCATGAATAACTTTTTATAAGTCTATGACTGGTGGCTTATGACTGTAAACGCTGCCGGTCATTTTCTCTGTGTCGACAGATGGCATCGGAACGTTAGCAGTTTATTTTTAGCATTGTAAACTAGCATTGCTATCATCAGTGATGTGCCTGAATGCATTCAATGAACTCATGAACTCATTCATATGTATTTCCGATTGATGAATGTTATTGTGAACGTGTTCATTGTGGCGTTTGTTAACAGTGCGCTCTCTAACTGATACAGAAACCCCAGCTAAAACACAACGCAATTGAGATTGTGATTGAGAAAGGCAAATATTTTGTATTTGACCAGCTGTTATTGTTGCTCATTAATGTGGAATAAATATTGCACTGTGGAGCTGTTGTGGTATTATCATTAGCGAGACTTTCATGACTATCATGACAGCCTTCACTAAATATTGGCCGGCTTGTTGCTCTAGTAGAGGGGTGTGTGTGTGTGTGTGTGGGCAGGATGCTTTTCTCCAAATTTTTCTCAACGTCTCAATCTTTTTCAACTGATTCTCAGATGGTATACTACACCTTTAGGGTCACAGCGGAAAGGTCAAAGGTGAAATCCAGCAAAAAACATGACATTGTACATATGTATATGACAGCGAGTTACTATACCATATTTGGTGAAGCTGCGATAATTAGTTGCTGAGTACTGACCTGGACAAGATTTCCAGGTTCATGGTCACAGAGCTAAGGTCAAAGGTCAAATCCAGCAAAAAACCTGACGTTGCACATCTATGGGTCATAGTGAGTTACCATACCAAATTTAGTGAAGCTGCGAGAATTAGTTGCCAAGTACTGACCAAGACAAGGGCCCAGGGTCAAGGTCACAGCCCTAAGGTCAAATGTCAAGACATTGCACATCTATGGGTCATAGTGAGTTACCATACCAAATTTTGTGAAGCTGTGATCATGAGATGCTGAGTATTGGCCCGGGAAAGTCACCCGAACAAGATTTCCAGGCTCAAGGTCACAGCACTAAGGTCAAAGGTCAAATCCAGCAAAAAACCTGGCGTTGCACATCTCTGGGTCATAGTGAGTTACCATACCAAATTTGGGGAAGCTGCAATCATGGATGGACGACGGACGACAGACAGACGCAGGTGACGACAATACCCCTCCGGGCCGGAGTTGGCCGAGGGGTAAAAACTAAAATTCTGAAATATGATTGTTTGTTTGTCTTAATACTTTCAAGCTCCAAAAACTGGAAGGACTATACATTAAAATGGTTGTAATTACAAGTAATATATCTGCAAAAACCCTGTATATTTAGGTGGAGGCTTACCCTTCATGCATACAGTGCTGTTATGATGCCCTCTGAAATGTGCTGGTATTTGGTGGCATTCACTGTGAATCATCAGTAAAATAATAACTCTCTATTTGATAGTATACATGAGGCACTTCTTTGCATTGTTTTAGCCACCAAAAATATTTAAGGTGATATTAATGTTACTGTCATTAATTAAATTCTCTTCCAGTCATTGTTTCAATGTTGTTTGGCAGATTTCACATGCATTATTATCCCCCGCCAACACGAAGTGGGAGGGGGATATAGGTTTGACCTCCGTCCGTCCGTGCGTCCGTCCGTCCGTCCGAGATAAAGGGGACAGCTTTACTCAGAAACTACTACAGATACAGTAACCAAATTTGGTGTGTAGCTTCAGACCATAAAGGCCTTGATTGAGTTCGAAAATGAGAAGCGCACGATTGGCGGGGGATGTTGTAGACCATGTCGACTTGTTGTGCTTGGTTAGTACTTCCCACTGGAATCCATGCTAAAGAGTTTGTCAGTATGGAGGCGGCATTTCATGATTTATTTTTGGAATCAAGTCTCCTAGATGCAGCAATTCTGCAATTCTTGAACTGTGACTCAGAGGGTTTAATTGCTTTCCCAGCCATTTTCTACTCATGGGGAAATGTACTTGCAACCTTTTACGTTTTACTTTTCATTTTCGTATTAACACACAGTATTAATTTCCTGTCTTACAGAAATTTCCTGCCAAGAACAAATATGAACAAGCAGTAGGAAATTAATCAATGACTGAAGCTGCTTCTCTTTTTTTCAGTTCCCCCCCCCCAAAAATATTATGTTTATTTTTTAGATCAATGTATTTATTGACTGAGTGGCCCACTTGTCAGATGGCCTTTCTGGCATTTGCTGTCTATTTAGCCAGTCCATCTCATTCTTGGCACAATAAAGCTTACAAAAATATGTTGTTGAACTAGATGGGACAATATTTGAGTTTAATCCTGGGATATAGGATTCCTTAGAATACCCATCCAAACCATTTCCCAAGAAATACAACAGTAATGTTTTTAACCAAACATTATTTTTAATAAAGGTAATTAGAATATCGGAATACTGTAAATATAGAGCAGAGATGTGACTTTCAGGTAGGGCTGTGACTTTGCATTTTCATGTAGGATTACTCATGATCAATTGTCAAATAATAAATGACAAAACATTTCCAGTCATCATAAAGACATGATAAAGACAGAGGTAACGAGGGTACAATATAAGATCAAACAGATGACATTTATCAGCACAAGTGATTTGAAATGAAATCCAAAATTTCCCTGTATTCCATAGAGAATACGAAATATAAAAGTGATCTCAGCTCAATAGAACAACTATAATGTGCATTACTTTCTGTTATGAATTTTGCCTGTTTTAACTATGAATAATTGTCAAAAATCACTTCCATTTAGCTATTCTCTGCGGACTAATCACAGGCAATGAACTTGGCATTTGCTATGCCTGCAAGTAATATCAAAGTAGTTCAAGCTGCATATGACATTTATTTTATGCTCGTTCTAATGTTTAGTAGTGAACACAAATGACATTCTTTTACCTTCATAATCATGCCACCCTGCATCTTGAAGAAAAAAAATTATGCTGATTTCCCTAATAGGCCTCTCATTACCTAATTTGAAGATGTTGTGATAAAAATGCAAGTAAATGAAAGTTTCTATCACTTACAACTTTCATGAAATACGAATGAAGATTTTCCTCTTTTTTTCTAGTATATGTAGGCTTTTATGCACCGATGATAACGGCAACCAATGCTGTTTAGGTGCAGTGAAACACCCACAGATGTGGCAGAAAACATCTGGATCATGTTTGCATTTTCTTCTGTCAGTGGCCATATCATTAAGCCTGAAATCAGAATTAGGCATAAATATACTCAGCAACAAAAGTTTCTGTGACACCATTTATGTGTATGTTATAAATGACACGCAAAGATCTCAATGCAATCAATATGTTTATTTAACAGGAGAAACACTGACTTTTCAGTGCCAACGTCACTCAAAACGAAAAATGTCATTTTCATGCGTCATGAAGCACTTGTCTGACGTCTAACCAATTGTGACCTTCACACTTCAATACCGGGTGTGACTTCCTCGTGCCATGATGCAAGCAACGCATCTCCGGCGCATGGACCGAATCAGATGTGCCAGAAATTGCTGTGGGATGTCATTCCAAATCTGACGTAGACGTTGTCGCAATTCCTGGAGTGTAGCTGGCGGGTTATCCAACCGCCGCAAACGTCGATCCATCTCGTCCCAAAGATGCTCGATTGGGGACATGTCTGGGGATCTGGCTGGCCATGGCAGGACATTGACATGTTGTTGCATCAGATACTGCTGTACAATCCTTGCAACGTGTGGTCTGGCGTTATCATGTTGCAGCGTTATTCCGGGACCATGTTGCATCAAAAACGGTACCACCAATGGCCGTAGCACTTCATCGCGATATCTTTGACCTGTCAGATTTCCATCAATAACAAGCAAATCTGTTCTGTTTCTCGCCGTGATCCCTCCCCAAATCATGACACTACCACCTCCAAAACGATCAAATTCCTGAACACAGTTGTTGGCATAACGTTCTCCACGTCGACGGTATACACGTAAACGACCATCACATCGGTTAAGCATGAATCTTGATTCATCAGTGAAGAGTACAAGATCCCACTGACGTTGGATCCACCGTCGATGTTGTTGTGCCCACTGTAGAGGCAGTCGTCGGTGTTGTACTGTGAGTATTGGACGTCTTGCTGGCCGACGTGGGACAATGCCAAAATGACGGAGACGGCGACGGATTGTCTGTGCAGACAGTCGCCTCAAACCAGGTATCGTTCTTGCAGTTATGGTTGCAGGTTGGAATCGATTTCGGAGATGGGTTGTTCGAATCCAGTTGTCCTGTCTGGGAGTGGTTACTCGTGGACGGCCGCTGCGAGGACGGTCTCTGACATGTCTTGTCTGCTGATGACGCTGCCATAAGTTCCAAATGGTGTTTCGGTGGACATTCAGGCGATGAGCAACTTCCCTCTGCGAGGTTCCGGATTCAATCATCCCAATTATCCTCCACCGATCATTTTCAGACAGTCTTGGCATTTAGAGGGTAGAGTTCCTGATCCGAAATGGCTGTGTTTTCGATAAGTGATGCTTCCGTCGTTCATCAGGCACAATGTGAACATTCCAAAAATTCTCCTCTTTTATTGCCATCCACAAGCATGATTTACGCACATTTTCACGTGCAAAGTCATTTTCTCGCATTTTCATGATTTCCATTTCAATGTTGTGTTTACGTGTACTGTTTCAGTCTGATATCACCATGTATGACAATTTCATAATTGCATTATGAAAAATAATTAACAATATTGGTGTCACAGAAACTTTTGTTGCTGAGTATATTATCGTTAGAATCATTCATAGATGTGAAAATCAGCTGAGAACTGGAGAAAATACTTCTCACTTGGCTCAGAGGAAGATGGTAATTATGTCATTCTGACAGTTTTTCTGGTGATTAAGGTATGATGCAAGACTTTTTAACCTTACAAGTGGTTGTTTCAAAGTGACAGTGCCATGAAATGCTCATCATACTCATCATATGTGAAAATGTGATGAGCTGGAGCGAAATAGACACTTTGTTTGGAACCAGCACACCAAAATTAGTAAGAAATAAGTATTGGAGCTGAAATCATCTGCTTCCTTAAAAACAATTGCAGTTCCTGGAAGTCCTGGGGTAGTGTGCTTTTGTTTCCCGGGATAGAAAATGTCTAATTTTCAGAAAAAAATATGAATCTCTACATGATATTAGCATAGGTCTAAGCTACTGCACGATACACTCTCCAAATAGACCAAAATGAAGCATTACGAACAAAGAAAAGGCAATAACACAACTTCTATTTTTTCATTAACTGTTAGACCATAGGCTAACCTGACAATCTCCTGATACAGGGAGAGGATTGGCCATATGTCTAAAAGCGAGATGGTTAGGCTTTCAGCCTGCTCTGGTTTCAGAGCACTCTCAGAATGAAGCGAAGTGCAAAACAATTTGAGAATTCATTTTGTTGTCATTGCTAATTTTTGCAAACTCTGGAATTTGGGTTGCCGCTTTGATAGCAACTGGTGGAATGGTGATGTTTGGATTCTTTTATTTATGAAGTGATGGTTACTTCTGTGTAGACAGGCTATCTCTTATTAGGCTGGCAGGTCTGTTTTAGTTTTGGTGCTGTTTTGAGCTTTTGTCTCTCCCCCTCTGCACCCCAGTGTTCGGGTTGCCGGCTTGGACACCCCATCTTGAAATGCTCGCTCAGTCACAGAGTCACTCAATTATTTAAGAGGACATTTTCATGAATGTACTTTAATAGTTTGTTAAGTTGTCAATCTGTCAGTCAGCAGATTAAACAAGCATTTTTATTTTTATTTTTTTCTGTTTTTAGAACTGGGGCGGCCCCACTCCCTTGCACTCCCCCTCCGCAACACTCCTGCGCAGCAATTTTAGCAACTCCATTCACGTTTTATCATCAAATTTGCTGTTATACTTCTTTTAGTGAAGAGGAGGTGAGAAGACTTGTCACATCAGCCCTTTTCGATTTTTTTTTTTATGTATGTATTTTTATTTTTTGCATTTCCCATGAGATACCAACTTTTTGAGATGTGGTGGAGAATAGCTAATTGTTGGGGGTGTCAAATATTTTGACCATTATCAGAAATTAATAGGATTACTTGAGCAAATACCATACTTGTGATCATTTAGTTCAGTGCTATAAAGTATATGTTCTGAATATTATGCTCCTGTCATGCACATTTCTTAAAATAAAGGAACAATGGCGGTTTCTTCCCCTAAGATTTAAATTCAAAATCTTGATCTTGTAACTGCTGTGCAGTATCCATTTAGCGCCAATGGCAGCAACGTGAATTTTTCAGGGTCTCTTTGCTTTCTTCTTTTTCATTAACTTTTTGTTTGCATATTCCTTGAAGATAATGTCATGGTTTCAATCAAAGTTTGGATATCCAAAGCTCTTTGTGTATTATAATCAGATTCTTGATTTTGTGTAGATAATCTTCATTTTTCTTTCCCTCTAACCCCTGGAGATATTGGGGATCATCTTCAAAACCTAGAAGCTGTAAAATATGGTCAAAATCCATGTTGTCAGAATAGCCCAGGATGGTCAAATTAAAGGTCCCCTATCTTGTCACCAGATTCACAGCTAGTTATCCATTTCAAGCTATCTGCTTCTACGTGACAACACATAGCCCTGACACATGAAGGACTGATCACATTCAGCCAGCCAGTTAAGCAGTTCCTTCCACCGATGTTTACAAAATTCTTTACGGATCATAGGTTCTTTCATCATTTTAGGTATTCCCTCCCCCTTGTGATGCCATTTCAAAGTCTGCTTTGTGACTTGTAATGGCTACTTGGTTGTGCATCTGGTCATACGATATCAGACCTTTAAACTAGATCTTGGGGCTGTGTTGGTCTCAGGACTGTTCGCGCCACTTGTACCCCAGTGATTTATTGTTTACATTACTATTGATGACTGGGCTTTGTTAATTGTTGAATTCAGCACTGTGAAGCTTTGAAAGTGCTTGAATTGGTGCAATTCCAGCAGAGCAACGAGACCTGACTCATATTGTTGAAGAAATGAAATGAAATGCAACAGGTTTGTCAACACTTTCTGTTGAATACACTGAGAATGATGGAAAATTGATCATCGTATGGTGCGGCTGAATGGTTAAACACGATTCTTCGGATATTTGGAATTGCTCAAAGAATGTTATTGGCAAAGAAAATATGAGACGTGCGTTTATGAGATAAAATATACTGCTCAAAAAAATAAAGGGTACACTTAACACAATATAACTCCAAGTGTTCCCTTTATTTTTTTGAGCAGTATACTTATTTTTGAAGTTTTCCACTATTCGCCTGAAGGCTGTTACAGGCTATAACATTGTTTCACCACAAGGAGGCGAAAGCGGTTCTGATGAAGAAACCGAGACCAGCCTTCCGTATGACGTCACTACATACCTACGTTTGGCAAGTATGGCGGAAGTCAAGAAACGTCAGCATGTCCGAATTAAAGGAAAAGCTGATGATAAAAGTGGCTCTCACAGTGATGAAGCGACGGGGATGGCGGCCGAAACGCTGACAATATTTTTAAAGCTCTTTGCGGCAGGATTTTATGGACTCAGCTCATTTCTGATCGTTGTCGTGAACAAAAGCGTCCTGACGAATTACAGGTAACTGGCTCCTCGGAGTTGGGAGATCGCTGTTGGACTTTGAACCTTTGACTGTGCTCCACTGTGCGATAAGCTAGCTAAGTAATGCTAGCTGAGCTTACTGTGTGGTTCACGTAAATAACCTGGCTAGCAAGGGAGCTTTAGTGGAGACGGCAGATAGGCAACATTACACTTGTTAATATGCATTGAAGAATCATAGTTGGACGTCGCTTGTTCCGCCGTCATTTAACATGAGACATCGTGCGCTAATTTTACGTTACATATTCACCTGGAGTGTAACTTAACTGAACGTCTTCTGGGCCATCGTTAATGCCATGCAAATTTATCAATGAACTGGCCCCATAACCTCAATGAATGTCGGCGTCCATCTGACCGCAGTAACGTAGATGGCATTGGATTAATAACATGCTGGCAAACTGCCACCTTGTGAACTTGCTCGTCAGTAATTCTGTTCAGCGCCGAGCTGAAGTAGTCAGTGACGAATTGCCCTACGCAGCTCGCATTCGTAGAAATGTATTTATCGAGGGTTGCATGGTCTTTTAGATCGAGTTATAATCGGATGTCTATTTAACCTGCGCCTTGCCTTCATGCGGCGACTGGCGTCGGCTCCAGATTTTGCCGATGATTCATGTGCGATTCATCTGCTGTGTCCGTTTGAAATTGCAACATTTTAGATGACCGCAGTGTTTCTCTCATCAGACGAGCCCGATTCACGAGTATAGTTGGTTTATTCGCGCTGTTCTTTTTTGTATCTAAAATTACCTTGTTGGACTGTTGACGTTTGATTTAATTATTTTAAAATTGTATGCTATTGATTTGTCAACCGAAGGTGTGTTTGACAAGTGTAGGTGTGGACTGGGTTGATGCCTAGCGGTACACTTGATGTGCAAGGCGCGATGCAAATTGTTCGATAATTTTCTGCGTGTCTGCCCTCAGGTTCCCGTCGTCAATATGTGTCGGGATCGGGCAGGTAAGTCTGAATCTCTTGGTCTTCATTCTTGAAACTCACGGTTACTATAATCAAAGGCCGTCTTGTTCACACCAGTCCGATGCCTTTTCTGCAGATGTTTGCCACAGTCGTTGTTCTGTGGGTGGGAAAGGCGCTCAGGGTGATAAACTTTCCCGACTTCGACAAGAACATACCTCGCAAAGTAAGTTATGGATGAGATCATTTTATGTTAACGGTTTAAGATTATTGTAGAAAGGTTCCTGATACTGAAACGCTGAGCGCACAAGCCAGCAGCATCATTATCCTCTTGATATCAAATGAAAATATTAAGCATTAGTTTTCCTATCTTTTCAATTTTGCGGATGATTTTGAATTGATCTTTGGGGGAGGTACTGAATCTTAAGGAAGGTAATGCGGTTATCAATGGCTTAATTCAAATCCATTCCCCTCTTAGCACTACTTGTTCGTTGGTGAATATGGAATAAAGAAGGCTCAGTGTTCTTTGGCTGAATTAAATACCCTGTTGAGCAGGTTGCTGTGTCACAACGAACTGAGGTGCATTGGACTTATGGCTCTTGGCCTTACCGGAGAGTATAAAGACTGCTTTGTTGCATGAAATCTGTGCTGTCATTCACTTGAAGTATGGCCCAGGCAAATGTGGGAATCCAGAAAAACGTTTGCGTGGTATGCATTTCTGAAAAGTGTTATCTTGTAACTATGCCTGCTATTCAAGGTGAATATTTCGTTTTGCAATTAAATGAGTCTCGTGTTTGTTATCGTCATTGTGAGACAAAGGGTGCTCACTTACAGAATGTTTCTATGTTCCCTTTTATTTCTGTCATTACAGACATTTCCTCTACCTCTTCTTTACGTGGGGAATCAAATTACCGGACTGTTCGGAACAAAAAGACTGAAGTATGCATTTCTTTCTTAATGTTTGGGTTTCTTAATTTCATAATGTTGAACTTTATGGCCACACTCATTACTTCTCTGTTTGGAGATTTTGGATGGTTTTGAAGCTTAGATATTGAAGGATGAACAGCTAAAGTTATGCTGTCCATCAGTTGTTCAGGGCAATGCAAATTTGCTGAGGCTGACCTTGCAGTGCAGTATAAATAAATATGATGGGGCCCGGCTGTCAGTGCATTGATCAGTGAATTCTCTGAGGTTGTCTGGCACTGCAGCATGTTTTCATTATGCCCAAAATCCATTCTTTTTTTTTTTTTTTCCAAGTTTACCCATGTTCACAGTCCTGAGGAGATTCTCCATACTCTTCACAATGCTGGCAGAGGGAATCCTATTGAAGTAAGCTGAAGACCCACTGATCCATTGTGTCACCGCACTTTGGAAAATCTCGCACAGACATGTCTTGGTAATCCATTGGTGGAATGAGCCTGCTCTTGGTTTTTAAGTACCTTCTGACATTGGATTGCTATCGATGTACTCATTATGGGCATTACATATTCAAGTAGTAGAATTATGTATTCATAATTTCCTTTGGTGCACTTGGTCTGCTCATATTATTCTCGTTAGTGTTTGTTTAACTCCTGCAAATTTTGTAGTTCCACTTACTTATTGGTATTAGTTGTTATTAATTTTGATGCTTACGGTTAGACTAAGAATAAGAGCAATATGTATCCACCTGGTCCAGAGGACAAGACTACGGAGGAGGTCCAGAGTTGGGATGCAAGGATTAAAAAGTTGAGAGGAAATGGAAAAATGCTCATAAAATCAGGAAGCGGTAATGTCTAAATTTACTTTGAGTAGTATTTCATCACAGACACTATGAAGACAAGATACTTGTTGTTTTGTCTGGTAAACTTCTTTTTATTTGTAAATGGAAATCCATTGTTGCCATTCAGGCCTGCAACGCATTCCAAAAAACCTTGGGACGGGTAAATTTAGGATGAGAGAAGAGTCTCATTTTGGATTGAGTCGAGTGTTTGAAATTAACGAATGCCTTGCTTTCGTTTGGTAGCTAGCATTACCTTCACATATTGTCGTAATACAAATCAATATGGCCAATCTTTCTTGGACCATGTGCTCCTGATCTAAGAAGAAACATGAATCAAGATCTGGTTGCACCTTTAGGGTCACTTGGATTAAAAATTGAAATGCATCTAATTTTACATTGTGTGTTGTTTTCAGTAGCCATAGTATTCTCTTGATCAATGCTTCAAATTTCATGGACTAGTCACAAATACTAAGAATTCTATGGCCTCAAATGTATGCATACCCGAGATCCATTTTGTGACATTGTGCACACTACTGCATTAAGAGTAACGACTTGAATGTCTTGGAGGGGACAAGTTTTATTCAATAAAATGTGCTAAGTACACACCTTTTTATCATAGTATGAAAACAACATAATAAATAAAATACCATTTTTTCATGAGTGACGTCATATCTAAAATTTTGCTTTTTATAACCACTGTTCAATACAACATCAACACCGGAAATTCTCACCTTAGAATGTACTGGCATATCAATTGACCTATGGCCTAGCCCCGTCCTCTCCACTGACTCTGCAAACAATCAACATTTTAGAACAGGCGCTAATGGTTGGTATCACAGTCGGAGATATTTTTCCGGATGCTATCGATGATTTTTGGCGGTAGAAGGCTCAAATATTAAGATGTCAGCAAAAAGGGTAACACTATGCATTGGAGGGATACATTAATGAATTTAGTGGAGAAGGTCAACGAAAAGTTTAAATTGGAAGCTAAAATATTCAGGTCTCAGTGCAAACGCGATCAAATGCATCTCGTTTACGTCACCCTCTCACAAGATGGAGGATCAGCATTGTTTGTGCACTGCAGGGTAATACATTTAATTTACAAATTATTATTGCTACTGAATTTAAGAAATCTCACCTGGCGTGACTGAACTCCTAAATAAACAAGGTGACATGGTGAACAACGCAGTCAGGAGCTCACGTTAAGCTAACATCCGTCAGCACTGAAGTTAGCCATAGAGTTTACTAACGTTAGCTAACTTGGTGATGTAAAAGATAACTTTACATTAATCTCCAGCGAAGTGACAAAATGTCGCCTTAAACACAATGTTGACTTAGCTTGGAGGTGGAACAAATGTAGACATCCTTGTTGACCTTTGTTAGCTACGTTAAGCTGATGGTGGGGTCTTCCATGAAGTTTTATTAAGAGGAGACACTTCTCTTGGTTATGATGTGGCTTTGGGAAGGGTATACAATACACCCCATCGCCGTGCCTCTCGGGATACCTCGTATCAGAGTTACATTTACCCCAAGCACAGCTTTTCACCATTTTTTTTTTTTTTTTAAACTGAGGAACATTTTAAAACCCCATAATGAGGAGCGACTCGGAGTTTCCGTAATGCATTTCAGTGGAAGTTCAGGCTCGTAATGTCCGAGTATATGGGGAGAGAATACGCTGTGATTGGCATTGCATTTGAGGGCGGGGCTTAGCTATACGTCAATTTAATTAGTGGAGGTTTTATTACATCATAAGTACATGCATTATAACGTCATAAATACATAATCGCAGGCACACTATAAATTAATCTAATTACGTCAATTTTTGCATAAATCACAATAGAACTTTTTTAGGGCTCTGTTACTTTTTGAACACCCTGCACATCTTCAGTGTGTGTGGATTTATTGTTATTTGGTTATTACTCTAGTTTTAACTTTTAATAACCATATTATACAAATATATTAATTTGAAGAGTGATTGATGCAGTAATGGAGGATGTGGGGGAAAATGTTGCCACTACAAACAATGCCTGAGCTCATTGGTGCACCACAAAAGGACGAATATATTGAATTGATTTTACTGAAAATAAAATTTATCTTAGGAGCATTATTCAACTTATGGTGGGATAACCCCACTTGGCCAAGTCTTTACAGAAATATATGCTTGACAGTATACTGTTGCAGACTCTACATATTTTTGGCGACTCCATTCGATACCAAAATCAAGGCAATATACCTGACAGGGAAGTGTTCCCTTATCAAAACTGTTATCATTTCTTTGTAGGAATTGTCTTAAGGTACTCAGAAGTAACTCTAAGGTGTTTTTAAGTGTTTATAAACCCTTCAAGCCAGTAAATATTTTAAAACGAAGGAAATGAAAAATCAATAAATGGACATCAGAGATGTCCAATTGTGATAATTATGGCATCCCTGGTGGGATCTCTACAAAATAACTGGCAAATAAACCATAATAAATATTCAGAATTAATATATGCAAGAAACTAGTCTTCTATTATTTCATTTTATTTTTTAGAAAATCACAATTCAAAATCAGTTCATGTTAAAATGCCCCTCCATGACAATATGAAAGTACAAACTGGCTTGCTAGTAGTCGCTGCCTTGACATCTAAACAGTTGGAAAATTTATCAGTTCTAGTGCAACTGATCATTGTATGTTACTAAAAGTATAATGTTGAACAGTGTTGTTTACATATTATTTCATAGGACATACTATAACACAGACCAGGGAATATTTACAACCTCATCTTGATTCACATCACAAGGACCATCCTGACCGTTATGAGCAACAAGTCCTAAAACCATGATCTTTCATAATATGGGATTGTGTCCATGCCCTTGGCATGGGTAACTGGCACTTTTGTGAGCTACCATTACTGCTAAGAAGCGCGCAGATTTTGGAGCAACATAGACTGTGTTCTAGTCAACATCTTTTCCAGGAATACCCATACATACTTCAAGATGATGCAAGTTGCAATCTCCACTCATGAAAAAGGGAGGGCTGTGTAAGAAGGGGGTGTGGGTGTTTGACTGGCCTGCCTGAAGTCCCTAAAAAAGAAAGTGTGGTGCATCATGAAATGCACAATGCACCAAAGAAGACCCTGTTGTACATTTGTATGAAGGGGACAAAATTGAATCTGAAACACTTAATTGCTTGGCATCTTCAGTCTCTAAATATTAATTAAGTGTTATGAAAAGGAAAGGCAAGATTATGAAGTAGTAAGTACTTCACTGTCCCAACTATTTTTGAAATATGTTGCATGAATCAAAATTGCGATGTGATTATTTTGGAAATTGAAGAATATTTGATTGGTGAAACATCAAATAATGGGCTATTACAATGTTTTCAACCCGGTACAGGTCAAAGATGAATCACTAATCACTCCTTTTAGTTTTATGTTTAATTTAACATGCTGTCCTAGCCTTTTGATTGAGGGTTGTAATAGCCTACCTACGAATTTGCTTTCCTATTATTCTTCAGAAAGAAATTTTCCCGGCCTGTCCAGCTAACAGTATTTGCCATGATTCTTGGAGCTTTTGTAGCTGCCAGGTAAGTTTGTTATTTCTTGTTGTAATGAAAACCATTTGAAGCACATGCAGTTCTTCAGATACAAGCTTATGGTTACAATACAAGCGTTAATGTATTGACAAGTTTGTGTGTTATGTTCTTCCTTGTCATTGTGTGGTCATTCCTAGGGCAGGATATTGCCGTTTTGTCATCCGAACCTCAATAAGCCTGATGACTGAATGTGTATTTACATCCGTGACTGTCAGATTTATGGCTTTTTGCTGTCAGCAAACACATTGTTGGATTTGATTTCAAATTAGAATGGAAATGATAAAATTAAGCTTGATGGCATGATCCTTCAACTCAGTTGAACAAATAATGAATACTTAAAAGATGAAAATTGAGTTCTTGTCAATAAAACTTGTTTTCAAATCAGAATTTAATGCTTTATGAATCTTTAAAGGGAGGGGGTCATTTTCTCTTCTGTAGTTTCTGTCAGATCTATATGTTGTATATGTCATATGTTGAAATGGCAAATGTATGTGCTAAATGTGGCCAAATTGTCAAATAATGGAGTAAACTGATTTAAGAGAAATTTCTGGAAGAAAAATATTCAGACCTCAAATGTCGTTTTTTTTTTTTTCCCCCCTCCCACGATTTTATCCAATAAGCTGAAGTCTGGTCGTTGCGGATGTCCTTATATGGTCGTCCGGTTGTGCCCTGGGACAGAACTTGGTGCTGCCCCGACAAAATTTGATCAATCTGAAGAAAATGGGTTTTTTCGGTAGGGAGGTCTTGGAGACAGGAGCTACAATGGCTCGGGCAGAGGCTGAATTGAGGGGCTGCATTAATGGCCAATGTAAGATAAATAAGTATAGTTTTTTTTTTTTTTTTTAATTACCTTGAATCGTGCTAAACCATTCTAGTGGAGTCCCAGTTTTGAAAACACAAAACGGATAATACAGCATAAAATCCTCTCCCACTATAATAATTGTAAATTCATGTGGAGTTTCTGCTCTACTCCTTGAGTTAAATGCTGGAGGTCTTGAAATTTCTTCAGTGTTATATGCTAGGCTCAAAACTGAGAATGAAAGAGGATGTCTCACTGGCTTGTGAATGCTATCCCAGTACTACCTCAGTTCTGAAAAATTACCACATCATTGAAAATGCAAAAAAAAATTAAATTAAGAGAATAAAATTAAAAGGCGATGATTTTTAGGAATTCACTCACCCTATTGAGAACAGTACAACAGTTGTGTGTGAATTTGTGCATTTTCAATAAGGAAGCAATAGTGTGATGACTACAAATCGTCCAAAAAATTTGGAACACGACTGTTTCCAGTCTTGCAGTCTTCCAGTCAGTCTTGGGGTTTTTTTTTTTTTTTTTTTTTTTTTTTAAAACTCTCCTAAAGTGTTAGGCCACTGCAGATGCAGGTTGGTCGGGTCTGAAAAGTGATATGCAAGTATTTCCAAGCCCTCGTTGTGATGTTCTTTGAAGCCTCACTACATAAGGCATTGCTGTCTGACTCCAAAGCTGGATTTTTGGTTCTGCGTCGAACCGACGCCGTTGCGACGCAGAGCCTCTGCGGTGCCGTGAACCCCCGCCACAGAGCCTCTGCGTCGCCTGCAGTGCACCTCAAATTTTCGAACTGCCCGTCAAAGTGACGTAGACCGCAAGAGCACTGATTGGTCCACTCTACATCACTTGTGCCGCTTCGCTTTTCCGGTTTGTTCCTTCTGCTAGACCGCCATTTTTAAATGGTTGGAGTTGCGGACGAGTCAAGAAGATGGATCAAGTTGAGGAACGGTTGATTGAGGAAGTTCGAAAGTACGACCACTTGTACAACTCCTCTTCCAAACACTATGAAGATTGTCAGATGTCCAAGAACTCCTGGAGGGAAATTTTAGAGAACGTTGGGTTGGATGCGACTGACTGTATGAAGAGGGGGCCGGGACAAGTACGTTAGGGATCGGAAATCGGGTACTTTCAGAAGTGGTTTTCAGCCTTGCTGTTAACGCCTCCAACTTCACCCAGTTTCCTTCTATCATTTAATTGTATTACAAAATGTAGAAATTGTATTGGCGCTGTTTTGTCTTTTGGGAGCATTGTTAGCATAGTGATGTATTAAAGTTACCCCGCCCCCCCCCCCCCTTTTTTTTTTTTTTTTTATTGTACGCCCGTCTCAAGACGGGACGTATTATGTCATCACCCCCGTCCGTCCGTCCGTCTGTCTGTTAGCAATTTCTTGTCCGGGGCATAACTCCTGAGCCGCTTGAGCTACATTCGTGATACTTCACATACACGTGCACCATCACTAGGCGCTGTGTCGCGCACCATGATTTCGTTCACCCGGTCAAGGTCAAGGTCACTGGCAAAGGTCAAAGGTCACATGGGGCCCAGATGGGGCTTGTCCGGAGCATAACTTCTCAACCGCTTGAGATACATCCATGATATTTCATACACTGTGTACCATCACGGAGCGGAGTGTCGCGTACCATGTTTACGGCCCTCCCTCCAAGGTGAAGGTCACTGGCAAAGGTCAAAGGTCACATGGGGCCCAGATGTTGTCTGTCCACTTCCTGATCCATGTTCATGACGGTCGTATTATGCACCGTTGGCGGTGCTCTTGCTCTTGTTTTTTTTTTTTTTTTTAAATAGGTGAGCTTCAACCCATTTTTGCTCTTGAGGCACTGGACCTTTTTTGGAGGCTCCTTGTATACTGCAATATGACTAGCTCCCCTGAACATCCATCACTGGTTTCATATTACCTTATTATTACAACTTGTCACATCAGTACTGGTTCTGAATTACCCTTGTGCTAACTTTTATGGAGTCTTTTGCAGTTATCAGATTTGAAATTAGGATACGTAACAATGTCACCAATGACTGGTGTAGTCAATAACATTATCTTGTTACAGTGGCATATGTCAATGGGTTGGATATATTAGGCACCAAAATATTTTGTCCTTGATGTTAATACGTAGAAAGCAGGAAAAATGGTCAGGAGTAAGGATGTGACAAGTGACTTTGACAAGGGCCAAAATTGTGATGGCTAGATGACTGGGTTGGAGCATCTCTAAAACTGCCACTCTTGTAGGGTGTTCCCAGTTTAGTGGTCAGTACCAACCAGCCGTGGTCCAAGGAAGGAAACGGGTGAACCAGCGTTCGGTTTACGGTCGCCCGAGGCTCAATGATACGTGTGGAGAGAGAGAACTGGTCTGTGTTGCCAGATCAAACAGAACTACTGTAGCTCAATTTGATGGAAAAAGTCCTTGCTGGGTCTGATAGAACGGTGTCAGAACACACACTGCACTGCAGTTTGTTGTGTAAGGGGCTGCATGCTGACCCCTGTCCTCTGCCGAAAGCACCTACAATGGGCACTTGCCCTCCTAGACCATGGAGCAATGGAAGAAGGTGGCCTCGTCTGATAAATCACATTTTCTTTCAAATTATGTGGATGTGGAAGCGTTTTTCATGTATTCGCGTCTTTGCATTGACTTTGAATGTAATCTGACGTGCGAAAAATCTGTCGCATCCGGTGTGAAAGCGGCTAAATGCATAGAGACCCTTCGCAACTGACAGGACTTAAAGGATCAGCTGCTAACGTCTTGGTGAAAGATACCAGAGCACGCCTTCAGAGGTCTAGTGGCATCCATGCCTCTATGGGTCGGGGCTTTTTTGGCGGCAAAGGGGGGGCCCCTACACAGTATTAAGCAAGTGATCATCATGTTATGGCTGATCGGTGTATACTTTCAATGAATGATGAAATGCGCAAGTTAAAGCATCAAATGATGTGGTGGTGTGTTTTAAGTAGTTTTAACAGTGAGTGGACTTCTTGTATCACCCTTTTTTATTTTTATTAGCATTTTGTTAAAGCACCAACCTAAATATAAACGCCCCATGTCAAATTTTTGAATTTTTATTTACAAAAAACTGGAACTGGGATTCTTCTATGAATAGCACTCTTCTCCAGCATGCCAAGGGCCATCAAACGTGTGCGTTTGCCCATGCGAGTTGGTTCTGACGCTGGACAGCGGTGAGATCCAGACCACGGTGAGGACGCCGAGCGTGCAAGTTGGCTTCTGTGGCTTCACGGACTGTCTGTGGTGTGATGTATCTGTTGTGCAGACCAACGGTCTCATCTGCTGTGCGTGTTGCTGATCTGAGCCGATCCCGCTGGTGGACGAGCCGGATGCAGCGATCTGGTGCTGATGCGGTCACACGTGGCCGACGTGGATGAGGTTGATTTGCAGTACTGCCCGTCTGTCGGAAACTCTCAAACGGCCTATCGTCCGATGGTTAACATTCAGCTGCTCAGCAACTGTTCTGGTGGACATCCCTGCTTCTAGCATGTCAATGGCACGTCCCCGCATGACCTGAGATATCTGAGGCATGATGACTTTTGACAAACTGACATTCTGGGTTGGCCTTTTATTGTCCCCAGTATAAGGAGTGCCTGGGTACTGCTCATTCTGTCTGCTCGCCGCCTGGAAAGGCCACACCCATGTACTGAGTGAAATCACTGAGCAAATGCTCACTGACAGAGAGATGGATTAAAAAATGGTGCAAAAATCAAGAGAAATATCCCTATTATACAAGTAAAAGTCAGCTTATGCTCACTTAGAGTTGTTAACTCCATGTGGCATCAATATTTGACATGGGGCGTTTATATTGTTGTTCAGTGTATTTTGAATGTGTTGAATTTCAACTCTGCCAGATCTTGACAGTGTGTGTTTCGCCATTCGTTCATTGATTTTTCTGGAGGTTGTTGCAATACATACCCTGTGCAAGTGAGTGTAGGGTGATTCACCATCTTGGGAATTTATTCCCCAAACTGTCTCCTGTTGTGTGGGTAATATTTTCTTCAAAAGTTATCCTGGAACATCTCTCATGCATTGTATTTGAAAGCCCTGAAAATGTACTTTGAATGTGCCCTGAAAGGTCATCAAATTTTATGTACAACAACATGTACTGTTAAAACCTTGATTAGTTTGATTTGTTTTCACAGCACTGACTTAGCCTTTGACTTACAAGGCTATGTGTTCATTCTGCTGAACGATGTCCTGACTGCAGCCAATGGGGCATACGTCAAGCAAAAATTGGACTCCAAGGTAAGTGGAATAAGGTCTCATTAAAAGCGGCTGCTTACTTATTACTTCGGGCGAGAGCCACTGAGAATTTATTGAAGCACTGTATTAAAGTATATCCTCTGTAGCGGTGGACAAATGTGTAACTTTTTTAATTAAAATTTTGTTTCTTGTTTTCATGTAACTCATGGGTGCATTGTGAAGAGGTTTAATTTATATCTGAGGAAAAATTAGATTGGGCTTATTCTGTGTCTTTAACCACTTTGACTATAGTATGATTGTTTGCAACAGTTGTTTGCCACATTGTATTGACTTTGAACCGCAACAATGATTTTTGTAGTGAATGGGCTGAAATGGTAGAAAACGCCAACTTGCATAGTTTGTCCACATTCACAGTCAATGGTTCCAACTATGTAAGTTGCTAACTTGGTTTGCAACTACGCTTTTGGGAAACGAACCGCAGGATGCGTTTCACCTGGTTTTGTCTTTGAGGAATTTCTGCACTTCTGGAGACAAAAGGCAGATCTTACTCCATGTGAGATTAGTGTATCTGATCCAGCAGTGTATTCCACTTTTGAGTTTCATATTATTAGTGGGCAAGCAGGAAGTTTGCACACTCAATTTCTCTCGTTCTTTGTTTCTTTCTTTCTTCTCTGCATTTTTTGCTGACTAAGTAGTCCTACATATTTTCACTTAGAAACTTCATTCGAACTTAAAAAAACTTTTTAAAAATGCTATTTTCAGCTATTTTTACTTTTAGATAGATATATCATTCAAACTGGAAAGTGTTAAGCTAAGCTTGTATCATTTCTTATCTGTTCAACTTTTTCGTTACTTCATTTTTTTTATTATAATTTTTTTAAATAATTATTTTTACAAAAAATTCTGGGAATTTAGAGTGTGGTGATGCCACTTTTAGAGTGGAGAACAGCTGTAAAACTGTTAAGAAGTCTTCTAAACTTGCTCAAACTCCACATAAATATTTTTATATCCCAAGTTGTAGCAAAAGTTGTGCTGGTCATGAAAATGTAACTATGGAAGCAATCGGACGGATGGTTTTGGCATTAGGAGCCAAAAAGTGACGGGAGCGTTAACTGAAACTCCATTTACTCCTATATTAAATGAGACAGGAAAATTCAAATTGGGAAGCCGAAGACAGTTTCATAACTTGCTCATTTTCCCACATTTATGGCGCTACACACACAATTTTGACATATTTTACTCAGCAGACTCTCCTCTTTACTGTGGTACCTCCATTTCATAGATTGGACGTACTGTCTTTCTGGTAGAAGTACGACTATGAAAGGAACGCCTTAGCTAAAATCTCCGTTGGACCAAATGCTTTGGCCATAAGCTCAAATGGCTCAGGATAACTCTGTGAAATTGGACATAGTGGTAGAATGCATAGCTTAGATGTGGAACATTTGCAGTTCGATTCAGCCCTCTGCTTGACTTTTTCCAGGCCTCAGTATTATTGTTGAACGGATTAAAATTGATACAACTAAGAGAAATTTAACTCTGCGCAGGAATCACCGACCTTTTTTGCAATGTGTGTTCAAGAGAACACCTTACAGTAAAACTTGCAAAGCAGAAAAAAATTGCTTGAGCTCCTATTCCAGTATCAGCAAATTTTTGATCGTATCTAAAATAGGCAAAATATTGGTATCACAACAGAGCTAGTTAAGTACAAAAAAAATGAAATTGATTTCTCCAGTCACTTTTTGTTCATCGCTTTAAATTACTTTTTCCTGCATCTGAAAATCGCCGGGTTTCAGGCCCTAGTAAGCAGTAGCCCCTCGTAGTTTGGATCATCTTAAGTGAATTTCTGTTGATGAATAATCACACCCCGATTTACAGTCCTGCTCGTTGTTCTGGTGATCTTCCCTACCTAAACTATCGTTACTTAAAATAAATTGATTTTAAGGCCAGTTTCACAGATGTAGATTAAGCTTAAACCTTAACTTAATCTAATTTTTAAATGAAGAGTCCCCAGATAAAACTGTTTAGTCCAGAATTAGGCTCAATCCACTTCTGTGAAACCAGCCGTTAATCATTTATATTCCTGTTAATGACATTGGTCCAAATATTTATTGGGCTTGATGATTCTATAAACCTTTCTTCTTTTAAAATCAACAGCACGTTTTAAATTGGAGTTCTGCTTTATATTTGCTGGAAAATTAATGAACACCTTGGAAAAGTTGGAAAACGTATAGCCTTTACTTTTGCGTGTTTTTTTTAACTTACTGGCCCAATGGGCCGATAAGCTATTGTCGTGGTGTGGCGTCCGTCGTCTGTTGTCCAGAACATTTTTTTCTTTTTATTTTGGCCTGATGAATTTTCGTACAAATTTGACATAACATTCCACTAGACCATATCTCCAGACACTTTATTCGGATTTTTGATTGAATCATTTGTCTGTTTTACGGGCCCTTGAATTTTTGGCCCCAATGTTAAAGATAGGACTGAGAAATTTTTCTCCAAAACTGTCTGATAAATTTCTTTTATTCTAAATCAGGCAATCAACTTACCTTTGTACCATCGATGTACAGTGCGAGCGCCATTTTGATTGAATCGATGGAAGTGGGTCTAATTGGGGTGCTGTACTTTATGAATATGCAAGATGGCCTGTGGAGGCCGAATGGTTGCAGATGGAGATTAAGTTTGTATTATCGACATTTAGGAAGTCATATATGTCCTGTATTTTGGCTGTGTTAAAGTTTACCTCGGATGACCTTGAAAGGTCAAACTCGAGGTCAAGGAAAATATTAACAATGTTAAAAGATAGGACTTGAAATTTCAAAAAATTATTTCTCAAAAACTGTAAACTTTTTTTTTTTTTCTCTAAATCTGGCAATCAACTCTCACTTAATGAACAGTGCGAGTGCCATTTTGATGGAATTGACGGAAGTGGGTCTAGTGGGGGCGCTGTACTTTAGCATTGAGAATGGGCTAAATCGCTGTGAAGGTACACGGGTGCAGAGAGAAATCAGGTTTGTGTTATCATTATATAGGAAGTCATATGACCTATATTTTGGATGTTGACCTCAGATGACCTTGAAAGTTCAAACTTGAGGTCAAGCAAAATGTTAGTTTTCAAAGGCTTCTAGCAGTTCTCTCAATTGCACGGCCATGGCTACACCCTCTATTTTTCAGGTCCTATTTCGGGCCCATTCTCGCACCGTATCCAACTTGGTGTTGCGCCGTTTCCAAAGCCCAGATCCCCATTTTGACACACCCTGACACCCACTAGGATGCACCACAACCCTGCTACATGGTCCCAAGTGTCAGGGGAGCAAGTAAAATGGTTGTTTGGGGTTTACCATGGTTACTGGGAAATTCGACAGGAGAGCCAGCATTACTTTCCAGGTGGCAGAACCTTTGGACAACCAGCAGGCCTTATTAGTGCTCTGCCATCAAGAAAGTTATGGTGGGTCCTGGAATGTGGAGACTGGGCTTAGACAGACTAGTGGAGTCCAGCTCTTCCTTTTAAAATTCAGTTTAATAAAGACAGATTTAACGATAAACAAATTTGTTTTTTCAAATCATTTTATTTGTAGCAGCCAGCAGCAGTACCAGATTGTCAAAGACTAGTTTCATTCTGACTGCACCAGTACAACTGTACCACAGTTAACAGATCGGCAAGACTAGTTTCACTCTGACATAATGGGAAGTTGGTGACAATTAGGAATCTGTTATCTAAGGATTCCCTCTGACATCTGACATCATATGGTTTTTCTGTAAAATGATTTACCTACAGCCTTAGACATGTGATAAACCCGTCCAGTTTCACAGTTTAATCTTGAAAGAAGGATCATTATAAAATCTTCCCAGAGAGCACATGGTATACTGTTGATGAACAGCGTCACACGATTCTTCGGTCACGCAGACACACCCACCTCACTGACAACGAATTACGTTGTTGTGGCCCTACAGACTACATTTGAACACATTAATAATGGTAATTTCCTTTTTGGCTTGCAATAACATTCAACAGGATGCAGTATTTTAAATTCTAGGTCTTGTATAATCAGCTACAACTCCGCCAATTCGACCAGATTTGTACGCATGACCGCGGATGAGCTGTTAATAAAATTAGCATGCCAGTGATAATCAGGGGCGGTCCTTGACCTGAAAAATTGGGGGCAAATATCCATCCCTTTATTGGCAACAATTAGTCCTGGCTAGTTCTAGATTGCTTTCCTTTATTAAGGGGTCAAGACTAGGTTCAGATTTGAAAAAATGATTTTGTTTTTTCATTTTGTAAAAAATCTTTCAAAACATTCATTAAACGTGAATTTAAGGCCAAAAAACAGTCTTTTAAGCAGATTTTTGTGAATGCCTCCAGTGCATTGTTTCGCGACAAAAACATGATTTTCTCGCATTGCAAAATTTCATAGTTCATCAGGCTTGCAGCGGGCATAAAATCCAAAGTTTACAAGGTATTGCTCTGAAATTTTCACCATAGCATGAGTTCATGTTCTAAACAATGACATAGCCATTTTTGGGTAGGTAGATACATGGTGTATTCATGATCCATCTGCCAGGCACGTCCTGCCACCAATTTCAAAATTCTATGACCAAATAATTTTTCAAAATAATTTCCCCTGAAAATACCCAGAATGAGTATGTCATTGTATAGCTAGTGATATTTGCTTCAAAACTGAGAGATATTGTTGCCACAAGAATTCACGTTTTTCGCCAATAATGTACGATTTTCACGGTAACAAACTTATTAAATTTGATTAAAATAAAATACCATTCTGAGATTTTTTTAGTTGACACAATTGTGTTTGTAGTGTTTAGAAGTACTTAAATCAGTGGTTCTCAAATTCGGTCCTGGCGCCCCCCTGTGTATGCTGGTTTTTGTTCCAGCCACAACTGCAATTCTAAGATCTTAATAAGCTGTTACTTTGTCTTAATTAGCAGCATTCCATGTTTAGAGTAGTTATTTACCATCTTAAGTCACATTTGGATGGACACATCCATTCTGCTATGGAGAATAAAAACCCTTGAACATCTTGTGCTTAATTTTCAATATTGCTGGGATTTTCAGGTGAAAACTTTTTTTAAGCAGATCAAATTAGACTCTGAGAAAATCAATAAGCTCCAAATTAGGTTTCTGAATGCAGGTGTTTTGAGTTTTTCCCAAATAACCTGCCTGAACCAAATAAAATCAACAGAAAACAACACAGGTGTGACTCCATTGTTTGCCAAGTAAATTGTCGGGTTTTACCTCCATGTGTTAAGGGTTTCACCAATGAGGAACCTGTGGATATTTGCATAAATGCACCTAATTAAAACAAATCAACAGCCTGTTAAAATCCTAGAATGGCAGTTGCGGTTGTAACAAAAACCAGCATACACAGTGGGGCGCCAGGACCGAATTTGAGAACCACTGACTTAAATTGAGTGAACTCAGGCTTGACCCCTTAACACATTTTCCAATTTAAGAATAATCAAGTGGCAATTGAAGACACGGCCTCTCTCCCCCATGCTACCAAACAGCGACAAGATGATGGGCTATATTCAGTACAGAAAAACAATTTACTTATAATTAAGTCTATGCACTGTGACTCAGCTAGAGCGGCATTTCTGAACTCGTCAGCGATTGAAGGTAATTCTAAGTACGTGGTTTCGTCCGTTTACATTTTCCAGTCGGACAGCTGTCTATTATTTACAGCAAGTTGTGTGACAGTACTGCAAAAATAGGTGTACGTACTTGTCATCGAAATTGCATTCATTCACAAAAGAGTTCTGAAATGCCGCTCTCGCTGGAAAAAAAAATTAACGTTGCTGAGTGCCAGTGCATAGACCTAATTATAATGAAATTATTCTTCTGCACTGAATGTAGCCCATTATTTTGTCACTGTTAGTTTGCATGGGGGAGAGAAGCCGTGTCTTCAATTGTCTCTTGATTATTCTTAAATTGGAAAACATATTGATAAAGGAAAACAATTGAGAACTAGCCAGGACTAATTGTTGTCAATAAAGGGATGGATCTTTGCCTCAATTTTCAAGGCAAACGCTGGCCCTGACGATAATTTATGCACACATGCCGGCAAAATGTCAGAAAATTTCATTGTTCTTGCATTGTAGCAGTGATTCAGTTGAGAGCCCTGTCTAGGCTTGAAAATATTGAAGATTGGGAACATGTGTATTTAACGCTTCTAGGTAGTCGTATATGAACTTTCATGTGTCGGCCTTGAACTTGACCTTCAGTGACCTTCAACGGCCAGACTATACAGTGATATTTCAATGACTTGTATCAGCAAAATCATTACTGATTGAGTGTAGGTGTGTATTGGAGATGTATATTAAGTCACATGAACTTTCATTTGGTGACATTCAACTTGACTGTCAGTAACTTTTTGGAGGGTCAAACTTGACAGTGAAATTACAATGAATTTTATCACCAAAATGGTCATAGATTGAGCCATGGTTTGTATGGAGACATTTAGAAAGTCATGTATGAAGTCCATTTGCTGATCCCAACTTGTGTTAATATCAAAATTGTGATATTAAAAGGTCACAGAATGTCATGTTAAATTATAAATGACTTGTATCACCAAAACTGCTTCAGAGCTTAAGATTGTGTTACTATTACAGGAGGTCTTATAAATGTATGTAATGTATTTAGTGGCCTTGACATTGATTTTCATTGATTCAAATGTCAAGCTTCACATGTAACTTTCAGAACTTGAATTATCACTATACGACTGCTTACCAGTAAGCTACAGGACCCTTGGTCCTATTTTCTGTTTTGTTATTTATTATTTTGTTTTTTTCTATCATAATTAAATGATACTACTGTCCTAAATAATCTTAATTTTCAGAAGCTTTAACCTTGTATAATTGTTAACCAACAATTTGAGCCTCTCATCGGCAGCTTTCAGCTTGCCCACACAGTTTCACCTGAAACTGCACGTAGTTATTAGTAGTTTCCCTTTTGATCCTGGTAAATTTCTTGAGCTCTTTGTGTCCTGCAAACATTATCATGTGCTCATCTGCTGTAAATTGTGAGATAGGATATTAGAGTGCTGTTGTTCTTCTGTGCATCAAGTTCTATGGAATGTGACTGTCAAAGTATTTTTCTAAGGCTAAGCGATTGCCTACAGGAATTGTGAATGCTGTCATTTTGAGGAAATGCCTTTTGCTTCCTCCTCCGTGAATAGCACTGAGTATTTTCTGTCACATCGTGTTGCAAGAATTATCCTGGTTTGTGGTCAACTTCCTCTTACTGAAGACTGTTTGAGGACTGATTTGCCCTCATTCCTGTTAAAGAAAGGCGTTTGGGAATTTTTTCATTCTTTGCATTCCACATTGGGGTTGTGTTTTGAAAGAACATGATTTTCGGGATGTATTCTCATCTTTATGCCATTTCTGATGCATAGTCTGAAATAATACTGCGTGCTAATGCATAATTCTGTAAACGCTGTTTTCAGAAGTTCTTGTTTTGTGGTCAGGAGTGCCACTAGGGATATTAGGCTCCAAGAATACAGCTCTCTTCTGGCCTAATCACCCCAACAAAAATGTTTGTTGTATTTTTTGAGGGCTCATGCCAGTCAGAACCGCCCCATGGCACACATGCACACTGACAAACTTGGCCAAGTTCGAAAAGAATGCGTATCAAATTTGTTTGTGGTGATTACCAGTCAAGAATCTTTGCAGGGAAATGGTTGGCTGGAAATATTGCTAGAGAAGTATTTTATGATTTATAATTTTGGCAAGATTATGGAAGTCTGATAGGATTTAGTGTGTGGAGCATTGTTTTTCCCCAGCATTTACTGGTGTGAGACGAGCTCCTCATTGCCCTCAGTGGGTATGTGGTTGTTTCAGTTCTTTGCAGCCAGATTGATGAGGGAGGTCACCTGAGGAGACCAAGTCACAGGCAGTAAACCTGTCTCTGCTTTGAAGTGGTCAAGAATACATTGGCCACCAGGGTCTTTTTTTTAATAGAAAGCCGAGCCAACAGCTGTGCTCAGTCATAATTCACAGGAGTGTTGAGTGTTAATTTCAGCGACCTCTCAGTGAGCCATACAGCCTCACGAGAACATTAGGCGTGAGCGTGCACAACCTTTGCTAGACAGGTGGCTGAGTGGGGTTACGCTAACTTGCCGGTTTAGGATGGAATGAGACCCTTTATCTTGAAGTGTGTGCTTGGTTTCCCACGCTGTTTCTGCTTCAACAGGAGCTTGGGAAGTACGGGCTGCTGTATTACAATGCACTGTTTATGATTGTTCCCACGCTGCTGCTGGCCCATTTCACTGGGGATATAAAGAAGGTAAGGTTTTCGATAAGTGAGAGCATAACACAGTTAGGGCTGCTCAATCACCACCAGTTAGCTAAACTAGTGGGTGTCAGTCCTTCATGACTTAATTATATTAGACTACTTTTTGAAGAATTTCTAATTATCAGACTTGTCCTCAAAGTAACAGCATCCAAAGTGCACATTTCCAGCTTCTAGAAAAGCCTGAATTAGGGAATATTTGTCCACCTTCTTGTATCAGGCCTATTTTTTGAAGCACGATTCTTTTAACCCATTTAGACCTGAGGCCTATTCAAAAAACGCCTATGAAAACCTATGGCTGATTTTGAAAAGAACCCCTAAACCTGAGGTTTTCTGGAAAATAGCACCCAGGTGTCAACGTCTAGTAAAAAGCTGATATCTCAGCCTCTGTAGTAGATTCAAAAAGTATTTGAGAGCTTGCACCTGTGGCTTTCATAAGAACTATGTTTTTTATTTGTGTAAATCTTCACAATATTTAAAACACTGACCAAACTATAACAAACTGTAAAATATTTATTTTATTGGTTTTATTATAACAAATCTCTATCTACATAACATTCGTAACTCAAATGGAATAAAGAGGCCTAATAAATAAAGGTATTAGCTCTGCACTAGAGAATGGCAAACATTTTTTCTTTCTCTGGAACAGGTCGCAGCAGAGGCGGAGCTACAGGGGGGGGCGAAGACGCGTCCCTTTTAGTCCTGGCTAGATCTCAATCATTTTCCTTTATTAACGTCTTTTCCAAGTGATTGTAAGTGACAACTGAAGACACTGTTTCTCTCCACATGCGATCTAATCGCGATTAAATTGCGGGTTAAATTCAGCACAGTAGCGGAACAGAGAATTGGGTTGCGAAAAACAGCCGTTTAAAACGATTATAAATCCTGACCTGTTCTCAGTCATCATGATTAACAGAAGGTTCTCTCCGAGAGCACTCCGCCCTTAACAGGTGCTGCTTGTTCTCCCCCATTAGGTAAGATGACAATCATTCCTCTGGATGCGTATTTGCTGTATTTAAATCTACGTTATTCAAAATTGCATACCTGCCGACTCTCACGCAAATGGCTTGAGCCGCACCCATGTTATAACCTAGGCTATTTAACTGCCGAGTGCCCCTTTTTTTTTTTTTTAATTTAATTAACCCACAATATACCGAGACTGAAAGTCCGTGTTTCATTGGAACATGGACCAGTTCTATCGCGCCAAGCACTGGCCAATTAATAAGTAAATTATTTTTCTGCACTGAATTTAGCCTATGATTTCATCGCTGTTAGATCACATACGATGAGAAACCGTGTCTTCAGTTACCAATTACGATAATTGGAAAAGACATCAATAAAGGAAAATGATTGAGATCTAGCCAGGACTAAAAGGGACGTGTCTTTGCCCCTACTCTAGCTCCGCTACAGGGTGGCAGGCATAAGTGTCCATTCAAATAAAATAAAAATTAAGATTACATTTTTTTATTTATTTATTTATTTTTTTTAAGTGTCTTGAAGTGTTACTATGGCATCTGCCCTAGTATAAAGTGCCAGTAAAAGAACAGCTATAAGCCAGGAAATGGTTGGAAAAGTAATGAAAACAAAAATGACGTATCCGCTTTCCCGGCCTGAAGGGTAGAAATGCATAACAGCGTCCCCGGTTTTAAAGGTTAAAATGCGCCCATGCTGTCCCGGTTTAAATGGGTTAAGCAAAGCAAGAGTAATTACCGCCATGAGGCAAGCAGTCGAGGCTGCTTTTTTTTTTTTTTATATTATTTTTTTTTTTCCCCCCCATGAATTGTACCTGATGCAGAAAACTGCAGCCAAATATCCGAGGCCGTGTGAAATGCTTCTAGGAAAAAAAAATCCTCTCTGCTGCCTGTATTTGCCAGGGACTTGAAGCTACATTCAGGTCTGCAGAGTCATCACCTTTTAGCCTCCTATTACTCTCATCCAGTTCCCCTTTACTTTGTTTGAGTAACAATTCAACAATTGATTCACTAAATTACGATTTTGAATTGGTAGATCAGCCAATTTATTTAGACACCATTTTTATTGGAAGTGTTAAGATATTTAAATGCTCAAGAAATGGCACAGATTTTGGGTGAATGTGTTATGTAAGTTTTGTTTTTTTGTTCGTACTTTTGTTCAAATGCGAAAGTAGTCTGTACCGGACATTCACGTTTGATTGCCTTAACAAAATTTTTTCCACCTTGTGTATATTTGTAAATGCATAAAGTCTTTGGCCATCTGTGCATCTATTTATATGTTGTTAATGTTTAATCATTTGCTTACAAATCCTACAATGAGAAAGAACTCTTTCTCTGAAATCTTTTCCGAATTATTGAGACTATTCTCGCAATCTTGCATAAATGTACTTCGGCCCATCTGCTTCTCATTATAAGCGCTTCATTATTGTAGGCTGTATATTGGTTTTGATTAGTCTGTAAATAAATCGCTTGATTGTTATTTTGGAAAAGGACACAGGAACTGGTTGAGACTAATTATGCTTTAAAAGGTGATTGAAGCAAGTCCAGTCCGGCTGGTGATTGGTTGACTTCTTATCGCATCATTTTCCGGGAATCACTTCACATGGTCTGTCACATTAAGTTGCTGCTTGTGTAAGACTGCATCAAGTAGGAAGAAAAAAAAGGTGCAAGTTCAGCTGTTCACCCCATGACAGCAGTCATTCCTATTGCACTTAAAGTAAAGGTGAGTCAGTTAATTGAGCAGCCCTGATACATTGGCCTGGTGAGAGAAAGTGGCGCAGTATTCTGTAACAAAGACTTTCCTGGATGCTGGAGAGCTGCATTTTGGATGTTGTTACCTTGAGGATAAGTCCTATAGAAAGTGCTCCTCTGACAAAGTGTCAGTTGATATAGTTATATCATGAAGGGTTGCAGTAGAACTAGCTTTGATAAAACTGGTGATGATATTGCTATTTAATTTGCGAAATTTTCTGCTTCGGTCCTAATGCATATGAGCCAATGTTCGTTTTATTATTAGTTTTTAAACCAAAGTGAAATTGGAATGTACCAGGATGTTGTTTTTCCTCTTTTGAACGGTGTTATTTGCATACCCTTCTTTCTCCTCTCTCTTTCTCTCTCTCTCTCTCTCTCTCTCTCCCTCTCTCGACTGAAAATATAATCAATAGTACATTCTTTTATTTTTGGTCATTATTCAGTTAGCTGTAGTTATCCATTTTGCCCTGAAATGCTTATTATATATCATGGTCATGAAATGGGAGATTTTTAGTGAGAAACTTTTAACCTGAAAAGAGCACTAGGTGAGTTCTTGCGCTGATGTTTCTGATGACATGCATTTCCTGAAGTTGCAAATGAAAGTTGGCTTTTTTGGCCTCGGTGCCGAAGGAATGGAAATTCCTTTGGCAGGCCAGTCAGGTTTCTTCATTGCCATGCCAGTCTCTGCGGGACATGCCGTGCTGGGGCCTGCTCAGGAAGAGTGCCGTGAGCACAAAGAAGCCATTATGCCCTCGGCTGAAATTTGTAAAGTCAACTTTGAAGACCTACTTTCTTCATGGTGTTGCTCTGTTGAGACTGAGCTGTGGAAACCACAATCCCTACCTTCACAGAAGTGTCACATTGATGTTCTATGTCTACCATACAGGGGTGTGCAGGGATGATTATACACCAACACTTTTGTCTAAAAGGGGTCCTAATATATTGCTTTTTTGGTGGAAATGTATTTGAAAATACTGCTGTAGGCAATGAAAACAAAAAAAAATCATTCCCACAAGTATATTGGGGTAGAAATATGGGTGATAAACAAGAACACTGAACACATCCATTTTTTAATAACAATTGAAAGATGTTGCAAATGTTATTTATTTATTTATTTATTTATTTTTACTCTTGCATGGCCTGATTGCATGTTTCAAGGCTCAAAAAATTTGTTTGAACTGCTTTTGGAACTTTTGGCCAACATATTTCTTCTCAAAGAGACCGGCAAAAACTAGTGCAAATTGAGGTGTAAAACAGAAGTTAAGTGCCTCTGATGCTGATTATCTATGTATGACTAGTAAAACACCAGAAAAAAAGTTGATAGCACGACAACTCTCCATGGTGATATTAATAGCTCCTAGAGGTGAAGATATGAAAGTTCAAGATCTACTATTTCTAGACGCCTGCATGAAAATGGTCTGATTGGTCATGTTGCTGGCAACATCAAAAAAAGGCGAGTTTGCTCAGAAATGCTAGGATTGGATACCAGCTGACTGGGAACAAGCCCTTTGGATTGACGAATCAAAATTCAAAATTTTCTCACCCAAACACAGGACTTGTATGCACCGTGGAGTTGGGTAACATTTAAAAAATGTTTTACCCCTTCAATAAAACATGGAAGTGGTAATACTACGATTTGGGGTTCAGTCTGCTCTAAAGAAGCTAGTGATCTCATAGAAAATGATAGAATCATGGATCGAAAGAAGTATCACGGCATCCTTATGAGGCACGTATTGCAATCTTGAAGAGACTGATTGGTCTGGGATTTTATTTTCAACGAGATAATGACCCTAAACACACTTCTAAGCCGTGCAAGAATTACGTGGGAAAGAAACGTGGCGACATAAAAGTTATGACTTCGCCTGCTCAAAGTTTAGACTTTAATCTGATTAGCAAATTTGTTGTAACATTTAAAAAAATTTCATTGGAATAAACTTCAAATCATATGAAATTAAGTGAGTGGAGGGGGGCGGGGGAACTCTCACGCATTTGATGTGATTTTAAGTGGCATATTTATGTTCCTCTGCTGTAGTCAGCAATTATTCTTTCAACGTGTATTTAAGAGATTCTTGCGCAGAATGGAAGTCCTTGTGCACGGAGGGGTTTGGAAGCAGTGGAGTTGCATAAAGACATTTCAAATGAACTTATTTCATTTGAACGATCATGAAAGACATGCATTGCTTCCAATCCCTGAATAAAGAAAAGCGTGAGAAGTCTGGAGTCGTAATCGGTACGCGTTATAAATGAAAACCACATCTGATCATGTTGAGAGTTATTGGAGTTTCTGTAATGGTAATTGAAATGAATGATTGAAATCAGATCGTGAACAATCATTAATTTTAAGGAATTGTTTTCAGCATCCCCTATCGCCAGTTCACCAGCCGCCACTGATGTGAAAAACTGTGCCGGAAAGATTAAATGCTGTAATTAATGCAAAGGGTGGCCACACTAAATACGGACCTTTTCTCTCCAAAAGACATATTTTTGTTTTTACTATACAGTATGTTGTTGTTTGTTTCTGTTTACTATTTTCATCTGTATAATCGAATATTACTTTGAATAAATACTTGAATAGTGCTTGGTTTCTGATTTATCTTCATTTCATTAAGTGTATAATCATCGCTGCGCCCTACTGTACAAGACAGAAGGACAAATCTCCGTAATCTGGCACAATATCATGGATGCATATTCAACATGGATAGCATCATGTAACTTGAGAAACGGAGCGTTGAGAAGGGTCCATCCTGAAAGGAAAATGACTGCAGTAATATTATGAATACTGGACATTTCCCCCCTGTCTCTACCAAATCCATTTACTTTTCTGTATGGCAGGGCACTGCTTAGAAATTTTATCATTTCTGCTCGTAAGAAAGCTTTTGTAAGAACTTCCAATTCATGTAATGCATATTGTCTCTGTGAAGATAAGCTCAGGTCTTTCTTCTTCTGACCCCGATTTTACAAATGAATCCAAAAAGGCGCTGCCTGCACACCTGTGATGTACAGAGAGAGATTTTGGGGTGGCAGTGTTCATGACAATGTCCTCTTACTCAAGTACTGGGTGAAGGTTTAGAGCAAAGGGGGGCACTTGTATGAACCTTCTTATAAGTTTTGGAATGGTCTTTGGTGTCAAATTAGAAAAAAATCAGAATCTCCTAGTAACATTTGTTGATTTCTTCTTCTAGGCTATGGAGTTTGAGGGGTGGTTAGACATGCTGTTTGTCTGCCAGTTCGTGCTCTCATGTGTCATGGGGTAAGTGGGTTTTTTTTAATTGTTTTTGAATACAGGACAGAAAATTTTAGAGGGAAAAAATCAACTGTCTGGTGAATATCCAAGTCTCCCAACTTGTGATTGAAAATAGACAGGGGTAGACATATGTAAGAAGGTTACACGATGCTATTGCCATTTTGCCACTGGCAAAGCGATTGCAGCAGATGTCCAACAACTGTTAAAAAAAAGCCCGCTGGAGGCTATGGTGTTGTTGACTGTGGCAGACTTGAAGCGTCTAGTTTGTATGAATGGGAAGCGTCTGGGATTAGATCGGCCATTGTGGGTCATTTCAACTTTTATTTTACCCTCCATATTGGTTAGATTAGAAAAGTTTGGGTTCCTTATCATTATCATGTTTTAAGTTCCCCCAGAGTAATTCAGTCTAATGTTGATATATCTATGGGATCCGATATCATCAAAATGACATAATACCTGCTCGTTGGTGTTTTAAGTGTATAGTGTAGTCATTAAAAAAATGTCCAGTGCCATCTCCTGTGCTATTGGATACTGCTACACGGGCAGTGATCCTTTGTGTATTTTTGTCGCTTTGTGGGTGTGATTGCATTGGGGAACTGATTGCATCTCTTCCACTTTTTTTTTTTTCGCCCAGGTTCATTCTGATGTACTCAACAGTGTTGTGTACGCAATATAACTCCGCTTTGACAACAACCATTGTAGGGTGCATTAAGGTGAGCGGTCTTGAATTATGAGGCACCAGCCATCGAGGTTGATGTGGTCTTTTCTGTCCTCATACAAGCATTAAGCATTTTACTCTGGAAAATAAGTATTTCTTTTTCTTTGTTTCCTAATTCCCTTTGTCTTAATTTCGCCAGAACATTTTGGTGACGTATATTGGGATGGTGTTTGGTGGGGACTACATATTCACGTGGACCAACTTTATTGGTTTAAATATCAGGTAAGCAACATACCATAATTTGCACTTGGTACAAATGGCTGGTCGAAGTCAGATTTTTTTCTAATCCTCTGAAATTTTCCTTTCCATTACAAACTGCTTTTAAGTTGCTTACTGTGGGGTAAATGCCTCATCTTGAGCTTGTAGTGATTTACCACCTTAGTCTGGCATAAAAGTAATGCTCATTACCTTGTCCACTGGCAGGTTTCTCGTAATGGGTAACATGATGGAGGGCATTAAAGGTTTTTGTCAAATTTTGGTTACTCCAGTAGTCCATTGGGGGTCTGATTGCTTAACTGTTGGGTTGTAGGCTGTTATAGGTATTGGAAGAACATTGTTAGGTAGAGATTTGACTGTGGTTGCTGTGAGGCTGGACCAGTCGGGGCTTGTGACTGTGAGCTAAGCTAGCTGCAGCTGGGCTGCAGAATTCTCCGAGACCCATCATTAAAATTGGGGGAGCAGTGGAATAGCTTTTGACCCCTGCAATCTCAGTGACCTCTTTGTCGTACAGAGTCATGAGGCCTAGGGCAGATGTATCATGACTCCATGTTTATGTCTCCATTTTGACGGCAGAGATTCTCTCTGCCTCTAACATCAGTATCATGTTTCGGCTCTTTCCAGGTAATTGAGACTTGATGGTCTTTTATCTACAGTGCTTTAGTTGATGTGATCAGCAAATGTTCAAAAATACTGTAGTTACTTGAACATCTTACATTTTTTTGTATTCCTGTCCTCAGTATTGCTGGAAGCCTGGTGTACTCCTACATCACCTTCACAGAGGAGCAGTCAAGTAAGCAAAGCGAAAGCAGCAGCAAGCTGGAGTTAAAAGGGAAGATAGCTGTATGACTGTAAGATGAGGGGTCCCTCACCAAATGCTCAGCTCTCAAAGAACTGGTTTTATTTATTTCTCACTGGTCTTATTAAGCCCACGAGCTGAGTGGGGTGACGGTCAAACTGCAATAGCAGGAAAGGCCTCACAGCTGTGAGGGGTGGTTTTTTTTTTTTTTTTTTTAAACTGCAGTATTAAGGAATGTGTTTGTTCATTCCTGGTTTTGTTTACCATTGCAATAACTTCAGATGGACATTGACAAGACTGCTCTGCAGCCAGTCTGCCGCAATTTTATGGCTCAGATTTTAAGAATTTTTTATTTTTTTTTGCAAAATTTTTTTTTTTTTTTTTTAAAGATGTCTATTCCATGATGTGCTGAACTGAAAATAAGGAATGGCATCTGATTAAGTTTTAGATGAAAGAATTCATTTATTTTTTTATTTACTCCTATGGTTGTATTGCATATCATCATGACAGATCTGTACTGAGAGCAGTTCTGTTGAATTATCAGAAGGAACTAGGCGGTTTTGTGTGTTTTGACTTCATGTTCCATTTAAAAATCATCGAAAGTAATACCTGATTAGGGGGGGAAAAAATAATATTTATTCGTCAGTGTTTACACTATTGTACAAAATATATTTGGGAAAAAAACAGAAAGTGGTGTTTTGTGACACCATGGCTTTAAAATGCTGGAGCAGTGCATTGTAAGATTCACACGATCTGTATTTGTAGTCTATTGTGGTTTGTATTTGACAAATAACGTGGCTAGTGAATGCACTTTTAACAATTTACTACCATGTAGGATTTTTTATTATGTATATTGTTGAGATGTGGTGAAATGAGGGTGTATTTCAAATGTTTACTGTTTTATTTCAACAGAAATGCCTTAAGGGGGAGAGAGCCAGCTGGCAGTTCAAATTGAAATAAGACTTCCTTCGTATTCAGTAACTGGTCATTTGTAAAAACGGGTCGGTGTAATTCCGTGAAAAAGGAGAGAGGTGATGGGTAATTCGCCTCATGGATTTTATGAGAAAGGGGAACTTAATTCTTCAAGCTTATATTTTTCAGAGTTTTTATAATGGTGTCAAAAAATTGCATTTTTTATTCTGAAGATTAAACTATGTCATTTGCTAGCTATAGAATAACTGTTCAGTGTTAAAGGATTTTGTCAGAATAAGAGTATGTTATTGAGGATCTCCTCAATCAGAGATTAAGTACAATTAAAAAGACTGCTTTGTCACTTGCCGTAGTTTTGCTTAAAAATATCTTCATTTTAATTGTTTTCTTCATTGTACATTTTTCAAATATTTCATATGTCCCTATAGTATTAGCGTTGTGTCACTAAATTCGTTTTTTTTTTTTTTTTTTTTTTTTGGAATCCCAAAATTCAGTCCAGTTGAGCCGCGGTGTCCAGGTTTGTGAACTCTAGCATTGCCCCATTCTTGAAAATAAGCTCACTGTGGACTTCCAAGAGTTGAGTTCAAGATCCCTGCTGTATTGCATGCATTGTCACAAATTCTGTCTCCAAAAGGTGGCAAATTCATGATCACAACAAATGTTCAGTTTTCTTCTTTTAATCGTCTGCCAATTTCATATGTTCTGAATAACTGTTACACATTTTGGTTGGTAATGTATTTTTTCATTGTGATTTCTCAGTTGTTATTGCGTTTCAGATGTAAAAACACAAATGGAGCATCAACAAACTGTCTGTCCAGATTGTATCCTGTAGTGTGGAATCCTCTCCTCTGACTGCATAATGTGCAAATTAAAGTGCCTACATTTCAGATATGAATTTTGGTTTTGTCATTCTGTTGAAATGTAAATTGAAATTGTTGTAGACAGAATGTATCATTATGCATCACAATTAATCAAGAGGTTGAAAGAGAATTGGAACAGGATTATCATTGTGGGGTTTCTCAAAAGTGTAGTTCAACCATACAGTCATTGGTACCAGCTATATAAGTTGGCATCTGCGCTTTTGGGAAACATTCCCCTTAATGCTTAATCTCATTTGCAACAACTGAAAGAACTGCTTGCAGACTACAGTACATACAGCAGGGAAAAGAAATATTGAATGCATCAACATTTTTCTCAGTAAATATATTTCTAATGGAGCTATTAACATGAAATTTTCTCTAGATGTCAGTAACAACACAAGAAATCCACACTTAGAAGTCAAAACAAATAAGTCCATAAATTATGTGTAATAGAGTGGAATGACACAGGGAATAAGTATTGAATAAATGAAGAAAAGGAGGTGCAGAAAGACATAACAAGCCAAGAAACTAGCTGAAATCTGTAGCTATTAAGAGAGCAATCCTGCCCCTATTAATGCAAATTAATAACGGCTGGTTTAGTCCTAATTGGTGGCCCATTAAAAGGTGTCTCATTACCAAGGTGTCTCACAAGAAGCATCTCATGATGGGCAAATGCAAAGAACTCTCAAGACCTTTGCAACCTTATTGTTGCAAAACAGAATGATGGCATTGGTTACAGATGTATTTCTAACCTTCTGGGCCCGGTTGTTCAAAACTGGTTATTTTAACCACTGGTTAACTCGTAATGGCCGGTTAAATCCTTAACCGGCCTTGCTAACCGGACGTTAAATATGCGATGTTCAAAACATCGTTAGTCATGCCGTTAGTGAACGTCGCCGTCAAAGTTAACCACGTGGGTAATGTCACGGGTTGACATTCCTCTATACCACAATTTTAAGTTTTGTTTACTTCCGTTTTATCAAAAATGGAAACTCAAGGAAAAAGAGAAGCAGTAATTTCTCTGCTGAGGAGGAAAATGCAATACAATTCATGGTGGAGGCAAACTGGTCCGTGTCAGAGCCATTGATATTCTCAGAGTTGTGACATTCCCATTTCGTGTACAAAAAAGTGCGGCCCACTCCCGGGTACTGGGAACCTCCAAAGTTTCAAAAGAGGATCCTCGCAGCTTCAGAATGATTCACTTCCATTGAGACAACATCGACTGCAAGTAAAAAAATATTGAAGTCTTATGATTCACAAAATGTATGTATCATATCAGTGAAGAAAGGAGAAGACGCCTGCACACTTACTCCAAGCCACCAAAGAAAACTTTATTAGTTATAAAATGACAACGTTTCGATCCGACTTGGATCTTCGTCTGGTCGGCAATTCTCAAAAAAAGGGGGGGGGGTACACACCCATATTTATACATTATCCCCACCAATAAACTGACAGGATTAATTATAATCTCCAATAGGGCAGGAGACTAAAAATTCAAATTCAAAATTCAAAAATATATCACATAACACAAAAGGAGCAAACTGGTATAGATACCCCCCAAAAAAAGTAGAGCCACCAACTATATTGTGAAAATTGTACGTAAAAAGAAACATACATCCATAGATACCAATGTGCATCACAATATAAGCATCAAAGACCTTAAAAAAGCAACAAGATATCCCGCCAATGTAGTATAAATGTGATCACAGAAAAGGTTTGAGATCAAATTCTTGATTGAGTCCTCTAGGTGCAAGAGTCTGGAGTGTGAAAATAAAAAACTTTCTCTTTTCAGCAAGAGGGCATTTGTGTCACCTCCTCTTCGAGGAATTTTAACGTGCTCAATGCCAATGTATCTGAGAGAGGCCACTGTGTGGTTGGCCTCTCTGAAATGCAGTGCCACTGGGCTACGCTGGTCCTGAGTCCAAATGCAACTCTTGTGTTCAGCTATCCTTGTTTTTAGTGCCCTTTGTGTTTTCCCCACATATGCTAAACCACAAGGACATTAATAACATAAATCACATTTTTTGTAGAGCACGATATAACACCCTTTATTTTCATTGTTTTTCCTGAAACTGGGTGAGTATATGTGGAACATTTGTACGAAAAATTGCACTGAGCACAAGAGCCACAGGGATAATTCCCTGATGGAGGATCAAGAAAGGTAGTGTTTCTAATGGGTAAGAGATCAGATTTTACCAACATTTGTCTCAGATTAGGGGGATGTTTGTACACTACCTTGGGTAAATCCTTGAATTCATTTTGTAGCTGTGGATCAGAACTCAAAATATGCCAATGCTTTCTTGTAATTTTTTCAAAGTCATTGCCCAGAGCTGAATATTTTAAAAAACATCTCGGAGCATTATTTGCTCTTGATTTATCTTTTTTGATTAGGCACTCTTCCTGTGTTACATTAACAAACCAGTCTCAGGCAGATTTTACCCAACTTTCATTGTACCCTCTTACTTTAAATCTATACTGTAATTCATCAGCTTGTTTATCAAAATCTGTTTGTTTAGTGCAAATTCTTTTAATGGGACTAAATTGACTGATGGGAAGGCTTTTTTTCTGATGAACGGGGTGAAATGACTGCCCATGTAAAAAAGAACATTTGTCAGTTTCTTTTCTGTACAGGTCTGTGACCAATGTACTGCCGTCTCGTAAAATAAGAATATCCAAAAAACTAATTCTTGGAGTATCATAACTGATGGTAAATTTTAAATGTTCATGACAAAAATTGAGGTACTCATAAAACTGCAAAAGACCACCGACAGGACCATCATAGATCATAAAAATGTCATCCACATAGCGTTTCCATAATTTTATGTGGTTTAGGAAAGGATTTGTTGAAGGAAAAACATAATCATTTTCAGAACAAGCTACATATAAGGAACTGAAATTAGGAGACATTTTACTGCCCATAGCTGTCCCTTTTCGTTGTCTATATAAAGAGGATACTTTCTCAAACATAAAAACGTTTTTTGAGAGAACAATCTCCGCCGATTCCCTTACACAGCTAGTGCTCGGCACAGTCCAAGGAGGTCTTTTGTCCAAAAACAAGGTTAAAGCATTTAAACCACCCTGGTGATCGACATTGGTAAACAGATTTTGAATTTCCAAAGTTACCAGGTGTGTATTGGTACTCAAATCAGCTACCATCTTAAGAATATTGATCATATCCATAGAATCACGCACAAAGGATGGAAGAGATGTAACAAAAGGTTTTATAAAAAAGTCAACAAAACTGGAAATATTATCAGTTAATGAGCCGATGGCAGAAACAATTGGTTGACCTGGTGGGTTTTCCAGACTCTTATGAATTTTAGGTAAGATATAAAGTACTGGCATAATAGGGTGGGACACCTTCATGAAGTCACACTCTTTTTTTGTAATTTCCCCAGCTTCCAATAAAACCTCAAGTTTCCCATCAATTTCTGCTTTGTAAGTAACAGTTGGGTCTTTTCTTAGTATTTCATAATAGGATCAGACAACTGCCGTTCAACTTCCTTCAAAATAATCAGTACGATTAAAAATACAAATTGCACCACCTTTATCAGCAGGTTTTATGACGACACCAGTGTCATTCTTTAACTCAGTCAAAGCATCACGTTCTTTTCTGGATAAATTGTTATACACCTTGTATTACTTTCTCTGCTGCGCGTCGTGCCTTTGAACGCCCCTCCGCCATTATAAAATCACTGTAACCCACTGCTTCTCGGAACTTATTCTTTTAATTTACCACAGCTGTAAGGTGCTGGAAAAGCATAAAAATGCACCTTGAAAATCCTTGAAAAGTGCTTGAATTTCACTTTGCAAAAGGGGTACGAAGCCTGTAGACTGCATTAAAGTGGTGTCTTTTTAGATTTGTTTTGTTTTTGGTTTTTTTTTGTTGTTTTTCGGTTTATCTATGTTCCATTTATTGTTTGCATCTTTACAAAACATCAAAATCCCAGTTAGTTGGTGGATTATGTCTAACATGACTGCTTTTACAATCAATCTGTAAGTAATGTAAGGACAGATACAGTGATCTGTAAGTAATGTAAGGACATATACAGTGATCTGTAAGTAATGTAAGGACAGATACAGTGATCTGTAAGTAATGTAAGGACAGATACAGTGGTCTGTTAGTAATGTAAGGAAGGATACAGTGATCTGTAAGTAATGTAAAGGACAGATACAGTGATCTGTAAGTAATGTAAGGACGGATACAGTGATCTGTAAGTAATATAAGGACGGATACAGTGATCTGTAAGTAATGTAAGGACAGATACAGTGATCTGTAATTAATGTGAGGACAGATACAGTGATCTGTAAGTAATGTAAGGACAGATACAGTGATCTGTAAGTAATGTTAGGACAGATACAGTGATCTGTAAGTAATGTAAGGACAGATACAGTGATCTGTAAGTAATGTAAGGACGGATACAGTGATCTGTAAGTAATGTAAGGACAGATACAGTGGTCTGTTAGTAATGTAAGGAAGGATACAGTGATCTGTAATTAATGTAAGGACAGATGCAGTGATCTGTAAGTAATGTAAGGACAGATACAGTGATCTGTAAGTAATGTGAGGACAGATACAGTGATCTGTAAGTAATGTAAGGACGGAGACAGTGATCTGTAAGTAATGTAAGGACAGATACAGGGATCTGTAAGTAATGTAAGGACAGATACAGTGATCTGTTAGTAATGTAAGGAAGGATACAGTGATCTGTAATTAATGTAAGGACAGATGCAGTGATCTGTAAGTAATGTAAGGACAGATACAGTGATCTGTAAGTAATGTGAGGACAGATACAGTGATCTGTAAGTAATGTAAGGACGGAGACAGTGATCTGTAAGTAATGTAAGGACAGATACAGTGATCTGTAAGTAATGTAAGGACAGATACAGTGATCTGTAAGTAATGTAAGGACAGATACAGTGATCTGTAAGTAATGTAAGGACAGATACAGTGATCTGTAAGTAATGTGAGGACAGATACAGTGATCTGTAAGTAATGTGAGGACAGATACAGTGATCTGTAAGTAATGTGAGGACAGATACAGTGATCTGTAAGTAATGTAAGGACAGATACAGTGATCTGTAAGTAATGTAAGTGTAGCAGGCCGAAGGAGGGCCCGGGCGAGGACTTGAACCTCCCAAACTCCCGGGTAAGAGTCATGCGCACTGACCACATCGCCAAAGAGCCAGGCTCATTGGCAAGGCAGCCAGGGCATGTACTTATTAGGAGACACTTCCAGTGACAGAACCCTTCAACTGTCACATCTCTCCCCCTCTTTCGTGAGCGTGTCCTCACACTCCATGCCTCATGCATGCTGCCATCCATCAGGATGCCCCAGATCCTGCCGATTACGCCACAATGTAGCAGGCTGAAGGAGGGCCCGGGCGAGGACTTGAACCTCCCAAACTCCCGGGTAAGAGTCATGCGCACTGACCACATCGCCAAAGAGCCAGGCTCGTTGGCAAGGTAGCCAGGGCATGTACTTATTAGGAGACACTTCCAGTGACAGAACCCTTCAACTGTCACATAAGGACAGATACAGTGATCTGTAAGTAATGTGAGGACAGATACAGTGATCTGTAAGTAATGTAAGGACAGATACAGTGATCTGTAAGTAATGTAAGAACAGATACAGTGATCTGTGGACAGGGGATTCATGCTCAATTCATAATAAAAAAGGGTACAAACCCTGATAAAATCTATAGGCTACATTTTCCTTCTTAATAACTGACTGAGTTGACATCAAGGCAGCTGTCTGGTGTGCTGCGCCAAGGTAAATTGCCACCCCCAAATTCAATTTAATCCCAAATTAAATGTAAAACTCTGTTTTAAAATAATGCAATGATTATTATGATTAAAATAATGCCTCTGAAATGTGCATAGTGGTGCACCTTTGCTTTAAGGAAGAACTGGCAGGAGATTGAATGATATTACAGGTCAGCAGAACTTTAACGTGCTAAGTTGTGGGTAAGATGGATAGATATAGATGGATTTTATTTCAGAAATATGACATCCATATACAAAATAGATGACAGACTTTAAATATTTAAAAGGAACAAACAATGTAATACGATAAAGGAGACTTTAACAATACAGTTTCACCTTCCACAATAATAAAAATTGGTGACGATAAAGAAGAGTAATAAATGACAGAAATTACAGAGTTTTTACATTTGACAATCCGGTTTTCATGGAATATATGAAATTACGCCACAACTCACCAAACGATTTTACAGAATGTGATGCAAACGTCCCACTTGCGCTGCAGCACCAAGGGAGACACATTAGTCTCCTGAACTTATCATTATGAGTGACCATTAGTTTTTGTATAGACTGTTTAGTAAAATTACACCAGAGTGGAGCACAATACAAGTTACTACAATAGGCAGAAAATAGCTGGGTCTTACCATTTATGCTACAACTACCGAAGTTACGGACCAGATGGTTACATCCAATATACAAAGACTGCATTTGGCGATTAATATCAGCATTTTCAGAAAAATCGTAATTTAGATACACACCAAGATATTTAAAATTTTCCACCATACTGAGCTTTCTGCCATATAGTTTAAATTCAGGGGGTATTGGACAATTTGTGCTTTTTATATAAAACTGACAAACAGTCTTATCGCAATCATAGGCAATATTATTCAACTCATCATAGGATTTACACACATATGCTTTTGTAACCCTTTTGCTGAAGGGCACAAAAACACCAGATCATCAGCATATGCAGGGTGATTTACAGTGATATCACCAAGAGTACAGCCAACCTGTCATGAGTTGAGTGACACTAAGGTCATTTATATAAAAATTAAACAACTTGGGTGACAGGATACCTCCCTGGCGAACACCATTTTTAACAAATAAGGAAGCAGAGAGAGATGAGCCCAGTCTAACTTGAATAATCAGAAGAGTTGTCCAAGAGCCAAGGAACACTCGCGGAGAGACCCGGAATTAGCTGGTGCAGTTGTTTCAAAGAAAATAGGTAATGCACTCAACTGCCGTGGCCTCTATGCATGCTCACCGAGCAAGACTCCATTGCTGAAGAAAAATCAAGTTGAAGCTCGTCTAAGGTTTGCTGCACAACATTGGGACAAGCCTATGAAATACTGGAAGAACATAGTGTGGTCAGATGAGACCAAAATTGAACTCTGGATGTCGCAGCACACACGGCGCTAAACATCACCCCAAAGCATGATACCAACGGTGAAGTTAAGAGGTGGGAACATCAAGGTTTGGGGCTGTTTTTCAGCATATGGTACTGGCAGACTTCATATAATTGAAAGAAGAATGAATGGAAAAATGTCCAGAGACATTCTTGATAAGAATCTGGTGCCATCTACCAGGTTGCTGCAGATGAAACAAGGGTGGACATTTCAGCAAGGCAATGATCCCAAACACAGCCAAGGAAACTCCCAATGGATTTCAGAGAGTGAAAATTAAGCTGGTAGAATGGCGCAGTCAATGACCCGACTTGAATCCAATTGAAAATGTATGGAAAGAACTGAAGATCAGAGTAGATATATGAGGCCTCTGGAGCCTTCAAGATTTGAAGGCAGTTTGCGTGGAAGAATGGGCCAAAATCAAACCTGAGCAATGCATGCGATTATATTCTCCATACAGGAGGCGTCTCAAAGCTGTCATTCCCAACAAAGGCTTTTCTACTGAGTATTAGATAAAATTCAATAAGCATATTCCATACTTTTTCCCTAAGTGTGTCATTCCACTTTATTACACATAATTTATGGACTTATTTGTTCTGATTTCTCTGTTTGTGTGGATTGCTTGGGTTGTTATTAACATCTGATAAAAAAAATTCATGTGAATAGCCCCACTAGAAATATATTTACTGAGAAAAATGTTGACATGTGCCTCGGGGCCTCACAGGACCTTCATCCGGCCCTGATTAAGACAAAGATCAGCATGTTCCAGAATGATAGGAATTTTACAGTGTGGAGAAGGAAATGCAATGTGATCTAAAGCATACTATCTCAATCAAGAAATAAAGTTGGGGTAGGCGTGAATAATTTCATTTATAGTTGTTCGTTAAATTACTTTTAGGCCCCTATGGCCCCTAAAATAATGGTGTAGGGGCAAGAGTTAAAAATGTTTTTAATTCCGATGTGGTTTATAACCCTGAAAATTTGCGAGTCTACACTTAAAGCAGTCCTACTTGTTTCAGTTCAAAACCACTGTGGTGGCTTTAAGAGTCAAAATCATAAATTGTGCTATTAGTAGATTGTTGATCCACAGTCCTATGGTGTGTGAACTAAACAAATGACCTTCATGCAGTTTTCAGCTCAGAACAGGTGTAGTATCCGGGCCACGGGGCTAAATTTGGCTGGGAATTCATGCTGCAAAGCAGGCAACGTATAACTGGTACCCTCTAGTGGGTAAGAGAACACACTTCAGAAATTAATGCTGCAAACTGTACCTGTTCTCGTAGCATTGCATACAATTACTTTTCCTTTGGAGCAAGGTTTTAAATTCGTTCAAATGGTTTTACCTCCTTTTTAAAATGAAAATATCATAAAAATATTGCAACTGAGAATTAGGGGTTTAATGTTAAAAAAAATTCATCACATCTGTGGTATATACTTGTTCCTGAATATGGCGATCAGTGCTCCTTGGTGTAGGTCTTTTACCCCTTGCTGCTCCGGGGGCCCGTCCACGGGCCGTCAGGGAAGTTAAAAACAAGAACAGTTTTCAATTTATTTTGGGTAAGCCTGGGGTAGGTATTTTTTGGCAAATGTTACTGGAGTGGTAAGGGGTTAACTTAAAGGGACCTATAGCTAATCAAAATGCCAATTTTGGTTCCAAATTTTAGCTTTGAGGTAAGAACATGAGGTGGTCCTTCAAATAGTCTGTAATATGGAGTCATGTTCCGAAGGAAACATTCATCACGAACACTGTCTTCAAGGCTGGAACAGCTATGAGTGTGGGGACTTTCAATGATGGCCAACGAGAAATTGCCTCCATTCTCAAGAAACTTGGCATTAAGGCAGGGGCACACTCAATAAAAGGCTATCATGAAATGGACAGAAAACGTGTGAAACAGAGTGAAAAATGTGCAATAGAACTTGAGAAAAGAAATGAATAGACACTCGACAAGCAAGTAAAACTAGGGAAGAAACACAGATTGAAGAGGGAGTAACTTATGAGGCTGGTGCCTTTTAAGGAGGTGAAAAAATTCTAAAAACCACTAAAAACAAAATGCTAAATATATTCCTCCGGAGAACATTACGGTCAATCTTTGATCACATCATTACTGCCAAACTAAAATCACATTTTTCTAAAAATACAGATTTTTAACAAGAAAATACAGATTTCTCAGCAACTTTACATCCAATTAACTTCATATATGGTAGTTTTCTTAATTTTGTGATGATCAATGTCTGTACAGAGCTCTTTTTACAATATGCCCCTCTGAATGTGAGCAAATCAAAATTTTATTAATGAGTGGTTTCCCACCAAAATTGATTTAAGGGGTCAAAATCAATACTAGAACAAAAAAACCTGGAAGAATAGCTCTGTTGTGATATTTAGGAATTTTTTTTCCTTCACATTACAGCTGAAATTATAACCAAACACTGTTTAGTTGTCAGTAACTATACTTCTAAGTATCTACATTTTCATGGCAACCACTGATGTGATGCCACAGAAACTCAGGGTTATAAGTTGCAATTTCTTATAGAATTATTTTGAGAATAATTCTTAGTTTAAAAAAGGGAAAATCTTGGAAAAATGTTTGCTTAGCTATAAGTCCCCTGAATAAACACTAAATCAAAATATCAAACTCAACACTCATTAGACATTTATTGATTTCATGCAACTGGGGGAGGCACAGCCATACCACTCTCCAATCTCCTCCAGCCGTGTGGCTGAAGCTTAACAGGTGTGAGCTTGGTTAGTTCTTGGATGGGAGACCACCTAGCCAGTTGGTTGCTATCCTCCCTCTGGTGGAATAATCCCCAGTGCAGAGATAGGGCTACTATACTGAAGGAGACGCCGTCTTTCGGATGAGAAATTAAACCGAGGTCGTGACTATCTGTGGTCATTAAGATCCTATGACACTCTTCAAGAAGGGAAGAGAGTTCCCCGGTCTCATGGATAAATTCCCAATCTGGCTCTTTCGACTTGCGACCTGTTCATACCCTGATCTAATTGGCTGTGCTACTTGTCCACTCCCTCCGCACCTCAACCCCCAGGGTTCCTTGAAAAAGAGGTTTCAATCTCAGTAGAACTTCCCTGGTTAAATTAATCCTCTTTTAACCAGCGTAGCATATCTGCTACATGAAGTAAAAGGGTGAACAGCCTGGACATCCTGTTGGTTTTGTTTCTTATTGCCAAATAAACATTTGAGAATAACTTGAATGGTATGTCACTTAAATTTTTTCCATTAGCATTATTACCCAATGTAGCAGATTTGCAACAATTTGGAAAGGTGGGCCAAATGTGTCAAAATTTTCTTGTATACTGTTTTTCAAATAATGGCCCAAAATAAACATTTTTGCATAGGGAAATAATTTTAGCACAATTGGAAATGGGTTTGGCTAATAGAGGGTTAAGGTCAAATAAAAAAAAATAAAACATATATTTGTCATTGATAACTTCAATAAAAAAGGTACCACATGATCAACAGAATATCAAACTACAATTATCTCTATGTAATGCGACATCTTTGCACAAAGTTAATCAGATTGCGGAGTACGGCCTGTGGAATTTTCCCCCCCACTCCTTCAAAAGCTACAGGAAGTTGTTGGATACTGGTGGGAACTGGAATATGCAGCCGTATGCGCTGGTCCAGAGCATCCAAAACATACTCAACGCGTTCCAATTCCATGCCTGGTGAGTAAGCAGGCTATGAAAGAACTGGGATAGTTTGTTTTCCAGAATTGGGCACAGATCCTCATTACATGGGGCCATGCATCATCACACTGAAACGTGAGATGATGGTAGATCAATGGCACAAATGGCGTTTTTTAACCTCATCACAGCAGCTGTGTGTATTCAAGTTTCCATTCATAAAGTGCATATGAGTTGGCTATCTGTATAAAGCCCACACATACCAACATCCCCCGATGGGATACAATGTTGAATTCAAAAAACTGCTAGCCTATGTGACTGTTTACATGCAGGCTGCCATCTGCCTGGACTGTATTTCATTAATGAAGAAGGCCCTTCTCCCGCATGCCACTGGCCATTGCCCACTCACGTCAACTGTGGCACAAAACCAGTCGATTCTGGAGCCCAGAGAAGTTGTTGAGCTGATGAGCTTCCCCGAGATGATTTCTGAGTTAGTGCTTCCCTCGTATAAAAAAAATTTATGTGGCCGGTCTCAAAGACGAGAGAAGTGACATGTGGTGATCCTGGGTCAGCATAGCTGCACGTGGCTGCATTTGAGGCCTAACGGAGGCACTTTGAAAAATCTCTACAATGTGGAAGGCAGCTTATGATGGATAAGTGTTCCTTCGTTACTCTGGCGACAGCTACACAGGGCTGCCTTTCCCGAAATCACAGATGCTAACTTACAAAGCTGGGCCCACTGACTGAATGGATGAACTATGTTAATTGCTAACGGAGTTAGAGACTACTCTTTTGGGAAATGCACCACAGGACAGTGAGCATGCCAATTGCACAATCCCTAAATCTTGAGGCCCCTGTGGCATGGCATTGGGGGACAACAAAAATTCATTTTAGTACAACCTTTTAAAGACTCAGTCATTAGAAATGCCTGGTGAAGTGATGATCACAGCTTTTAACCAACATCTCCATCTCACCTCCTGCAGAGGCAAGGCATATCTTATCAAAGAATATGCAAGCGACCAGAATGGTTTGCCCGGGAAAAATTTGTATTAAAAGGTTTGTGCACATGGGGAAAATTTTTTGATTTGAAAAACTGCAGCAAAGTCAAAGTAAAGCAATAGTATTACATGTTCAGTGTAAATTATTTTGATCTAAAACTGCGGTTTGAAAGAGCCACCAGCACTCTCAATTCACAGGTTATCGGTGTTCCGCCCCCACCCGAGTAAGTTCAGTTTAAGAAATGGGAGATAATAGGCCAAGATTTGCCCAGTACATCAAAACATCTTGCATTCCTTTTTAGAAAATCTTTCACTGGGGCTTAATTTATAAGCAAAGTAATTCAGATTAAGATTCGCATCCCTTGGACAAATCATGCAAGAAGGGCATAAGTAACATTTTACAAATTTTACAGGAGAGGCAAAAAAACTGCTCCAGGTAAATCTCTACCATATGGATTAAAATCTCCATGGTGAATGAGTGGGTCATGTGATGATATTGAAGCCTGAAAGAATTTCAATGAATTTCAATTTTAATCATAAAACAGTGAAGAGACAATCCTGATTATGTCACTTACACCCTTTCAGCATGAGTCGGGATGGAGAGTTCTATACATGAGAAAGGCATCCTAAAAGGGCGTATCTGCAACACTCTGCTAACAGAAATGACAGCGCCAAGAATTCATAATTTCTCATTTATAAATACCCACAATAGTTTCCAGTTTCCCTAGTAAATGTTTTAAATGTTAGAAACATTTTAATACGTGGATATGATATGGCAGGATGTACATTTTGGTTTCCGCTGTCAAAAGTATTTTGTAAAACAGCTGGTCTATCTGTACTGCATGAAAATTCATTCAAACTGCAATTTCATGCAGTAAACATAGACCAGCTGTTTTACATCATCAGATCTAAAGATCCACTATACACCCCAGTGGCTAAAAACAATGCAAGGTATTTCTGAATTAAGGTCACTCTGTCACCTCTGTGCTGACAGATACCTGAAGCCATAAACAACAGATAATACAACAAAGGATAATACAGTGTGCATTGACTACTGGCACATGTACAGTTTATGATAGTACCAACTCGGACTGGCAATATACAAAAAAAAGAGCAAGAGGCAGCAACATCTGGACTGAAACTGCATATCGGTTGTAAAAAAGGCCATTAACCCACTTATGCCCATTTAGCATAGGAATTGTTAGATACACCCTTCTACATTGGTGGGAAAATTTTACTTGCAGATACGCCTTTTTGATAAAGGGTTTTGACCCCTTTAGGATAAGAATGAAGACCCAAAATTTTGCCAGAAGACGCGTCCTACATAGATGCTTCTAAAAACTGAAAAATATAATTTTTGCCCAAAGAGTCACTCACACCCTTTTTGCATGAGGGTATCAAAATGGCGGGCTGTCTTATTAACATTTTCCATTAACGCCATTCATCCTCTATATCATTGGTCCACTGGCCTCATAGATGCTACTGCTTGACCAAAAAAATTTTAAAAAAACTTTATTGGCATGAACAACAAATTTATGTTAATGAAAATAAAATTACATTTTGTTTGATAAGGGACAACAGTCTCTCATAAGCTAAAGCTTTAAAACAAGCAACATGATTTGTGTAGACAAGTGCCTACGCCTAGTACCACATCTATTCCATTTCAGATGCATCTATGGTTTTTAAAAAATAAAAACCGTAAAAGGTTGTGGTGCTTTGAAGTGCAAGGACAGAGACTCCTTGGAGCAAGTATTTAGCTCAGAAACCCCATAGAGTTCCACTGCCTCACACAACAGCACCAAACCACATTTTTGGACCATTATATTTTCTGAGTTCGATTCTCACCAGCAGCCATTATTAACGTTGCACACAAATATGCCAGAAGTGGCCAAATACCGCTAAAAAGTGAAGAATGCCATTTTGGACAGATCTTTCATGGTCATTTCACACCTCCAGGACAAGAAAAAAAAAAATTCAATCTCTCGAATAAGCGTCAATACGTTTATCAAAATAGTAAGAACTATGCACAATAAGAAATTTATACAAACTTCTCTCAATAAGTACTGTTATAAAAAATACAAGATCAAGTCCGATTCAACGGAAGTTCACAAAAAATACAACTTGAATTCAATCCCTTTCCAGAATTAGAAATCTAGAGGACATCATTGATGTCAGCCTAAACATGAGTAGGGTAGGTGACCTGCCCAACTCATTTCCCTAAAAACCAGAGTGCTCACTGGGTATCGCGGCGACAAAGCCTCGTGTTTGTAGGTGGGCTCAAACTATTGATAATCCACCCTGAAAGGAACCCAAAATCTTGAGTGCCTGTTCACTCACTGAGTGGCCAACACGTGCGTCAAAAATAAGGGGCTGAAGGGCAACAAACCCCATGCATACTTCAAAAATATATCATGTGTACAAAAATATTACAGATAATTTCCCATTCAAAAAATGGAATAAATGTTTCCCTCTCCCCTTCCCCACACGAGCTCATCCTGGGAAAAAGGTCAGATTTATTTCACCCGACCATTTGTGGAGCAGCGTTGCTTTGGAACACAAACGGAATCAGAGTATGGCACACTCTCCCCAAAAACAACATTGCATTGTCTTGCTAGTGAGCCAAGAATGTTTGGGATGGCCCAGTTCTGGTTCAGCTTAAGGTCCTGATTTTGGGAAAGAGTCTGTTCCACTTGGTGCTGGGAGTGCTGGTCATGGAAAGTCCTGCTTCGTCAACCTCAGCCCAGCGTCTCTTGGCCATTCGCTCACGGCCATTGTCGTCTTGGAATGACCCCTTCTAACCATCACTGCGAGGGCCCACCCCTTCTTGCCCATTGGAATCTCTGGACGTATAATACTCAACGGATTGGCCCGGGCCATTGGTCTGAATTGCCTCCAGCTTGAATTTTTCATCAGACACAGCCTCCAGAGCACCATGACTCACTACACCTGTTAAACACAAAAAGATGACAGTGTTCATTTCCCTCAGCAGTTTCATAATGGACCAAACATATCTTCATTCATCTTAGACTAAAACATCTCCAAAATCTCCAACGTTGTGTTTTGCACTGTTGCTTTAGCAAGGGATCTCTCAGTCCCAGTCAGTCAGTCCCATCCCCCTAGCATCGTCCAGTGCACACCAGACATTACACTGGCTAACGTACTCAGCGGTCAGTCTCCTCGCTTATTTCTACAGGCATTACCAGCTGCTTGTCGTCAGGAACGATAATGTAGTTGTCATTATATCCAGATAGCCAATGATGGATAATCAGCCAACGTTAGCTAGCAAGATATACTCAACGTCACTATAGAAGTCAAAGAGGGAAATGACCATCCTCGTCCTGTATATTTTCTCATTTTATAAACACTAAACCACTTGTTTCATTTCTTTGATTGCTGAAATGTATACTTGTATCAGTTTTTGTGTTTTGATAATTTTCTCACTGTGGCAGACTCGGTCTCATTTACCATGCTTTGTTCATTTCTATGCAACAAATGAGTTCATGATTGTTTACAAGGGCAAAAAAAAAAAAAAAATCACTGAATCTCATCTGTTTTGCTCTTGAAGTCCACCACATTTATGCAACACTTGAAAACTGACAACATTTTCTTCCAAAGGCACCATGCACCCAGATCACAGTCCCACAAAATGAGAGAAACACTGAGGGGACAATTGGACTTGCTTGCATATCAGTCAAGATCAAGGCATTCAATTACTTGCAAAAACACACAAAAATAATTTTTCATTATTGATGTAAAATTTAATGCGAATATCTGAAGATATATGGGGTATCCCAAAATTTCAAGGTGCAAATATTTTTCAAAATATGATGTGTAGAGTGGGATCACGGAATGAATGACTTGTGTGCGTTCCGGACACTACAAATTGTGTATGTATATATATATATATATGGCACTATTATGAACTTGTGAGATCATTTATTATTAACATATACAATACAGATGTTATTAGGTTGTTTGCTTTGTGACCCCATACTTATTTTAATTTGTTTGAAACTTTGTAAAATTTAAATTAATATGTATAATACCTTAAGTACCAAGTGAGCAATTCCAAACGACTGTTTTTGCAATACAGTCTGTTCCAAATAAGTAGACACTGACCCCCCCCCCCCCCCCCAAAAAAAAGCATTAATGGCAATATTTTCATACAACATACAGCTTTCTACAGCTTGCCTAATGCCTAAAATCTTGCTGTAAACTCAATTTGGACAACAATACCGCATATACTCCATTAATTTGAAGTTTACTTGGTTATAGATATGACACTGACCAGACCGCAAATTAAGTATTTTTTAAAAATTAAAAAAACATTTTTTTAAAAGAACATTTCAGTTACAGATCAGAAATGAGTTATACTAACACGTAACAGCAAATTATTATAATTTTCCTTTCGGACACTACATGTGTTTCGGACACTACAAAAGTTGGCAAAATCTCAAGACGATATTGCTTACAGACCAGGCAATATGATGGAACTTGGGTGTTGCAGGAAATTAAGTGGTTCACTTTTTTTCTTTTTTTTAATTAACAATACCAAACCCAAAATCATCCAGTTCTTAATCTTGATAAGCTCTAAAGATATAAAATTTGCAAAGGATCTATAAAATTCTCTATAAGTAATTGCATTAACAGGAAGGATCTGCGGCAGACAAAATGATGATGATTCCACAATTCTCACATTACAAGCAATGAGAAATTAGCCAATTTCTATTACAAAAGCCAAGATTCAGGAGATGCGTGGATATAAATGAATGATAGATGGACATAGGTCATTGCAAAAAATGGCCCAATTTTCACCCTCAAAGACTACGCGAACATTATTTTACAGTCAATTCAAAAAAATTTTTTTTTGAATTGGCTTGCCTGTCAATGTCCGTTTCCAAGCAGGATTACTAAAAAAATATCTGGCCTGATTTTATTGAAACAGTGAGGTGGTCTATGTGACAACATCAAAGGTCAACAAATTTATGCAGGTCAAGGTCAAAGTCAAGACTGCAGATGAGGCCAAAAACTATTAAGCAGGGCTCTCCTGAGTGTCCTTCAAATATAAATAAATAAGCAAAGTGTACATTTTAATTTGGCACTCCTTCTCTTCTGCTCACACAATTCGGAGTTGGCTGCTGCGCCTGGAGTTGCCATAGCCAAACTGGCCCAAACTTAGCGAACTGATCAGAGAACGCAGGCTATGAAATCGTTGAAGTAAAGGTCCTTAGACTAACAAGGTACCAAGGCCGCATTGGTATGCTTGTATACAGATACCCAGTTTGCCTTGTATGAAGTGACATACACATGTAGTCTTGTGCACTAAAAGTCATTTTCTCAAAGCATTTAATATGGGAAGCCTGCTTGAAAGCTTTAGAGTCATGTGCAAAAAGGATCAAACTTCTGCCCACTGTCAAGACCAATGGATCATGATACCATTATTACTCAGAGGAGACATGCTGTCGTTTATACTACCCAATAAACACCAGACGTGCAGTGACAGATATTCCATTATTCAATTAGTTTCCTACAATAAATAGACTTAAATGACTAATAACATAGACACGAATGAATCGGCCGGAGAATGGTGCGAGGGGAAAAATGCTCCTTCATGATTCACATACAGTGAGCAGCAGTGACGCAGAGCCCATAGAAGACTCACCATTGTGGTTGCTGCTCTCGTCCTTTTCGGAATGGCTAGCGCTGCTGTTGGAGGTAGTGGGCGGGGGAGAGGCAGCCCGACTAGAGGCTGTGCTCTCCGTCTCGTCCAACAGCCGGTCCATATAATCCCTGAGGGGAACCAACAGTAACGCAATGAGGATCTACTCTCACTGTCCCATCACAAACATCTTCAGCACTACCCTTCCGTCTCAGCATTATGATGGGGCATCACCAATAAAGCAAAAAGTGGTAGTGGAAAATAATTAGGTTTCCAGTATTTGAATTGTTGTAGACAACTCATGCCTTTTTATTGTACCTTACTTCTCACTTTTCTCTGTTAGACCACTTAACACAGATATTGCATGACTTCTAAATCAGCCATTCTCAAAGTCGGTCCTGATGGCCGACAATGTATGCTGATCTTTGTTCAAACCATAACTGCGATTTTAAATTTTCAAAAAGCTGCTAATCCATCTTAATTCAGTGCATTTCATATTTAAAGTCGTTTTTTACCATCAAAAACCACATTTTGAAAGAAATATTCATGTATGCTAGGCATGCTAGAGACTGGAAAAAGATCAAATGAAATCATTTGCAGGCTCCTACTGGGCAAAACTGACGACAAATGGTCCTGAAAACTCACCATGCTTCATGCAGGTGAATGATAAAGGGTCGTACCTATTTTTTTTTATGTCATGTCATTAATTTCAAGCAAGTATTTTGAAAAAATACAAAACACCTGAATTAAGTAACCTAATGATTTTCTCAGTATCTGATTTTATCACTTTTAAAGTGTTATTCCTGGAAATTTCTTGCAATACAGATAAGACAACAGGTTTTTATTCTTCGTGGCGTGTTTGTACATTTCTGTGGCTTAATCATGAAAATGCAAACAATGGCAAATGGCAAACTAACACCAGGTTAAAATAAAAATAATTTAAAAAAAAACTACAATTGCAGTTATGGTTGAAGCATTAACAATGGGTGACCAGGACCGCAATGAGGACCCCGGCTCTGAATTAATCACCATTTATTTTTTCCATTAAAAGAATGAAATCAGTAAAGGTTTCGCGAAAAGTTTTCCCACCCTAAAGCATTTAGTCGTATCGACTTCAGATCTAGAGTTTTCTGCTCAAAATCGTGCCTTGAAAATGGTTGAGACTAATGGATCTTTAGAAGTTCACACTTTACCATTTTCATTTCAACAGCAGCTAAGGAAGGATGTATTTTTTAGAGCTAATTCTGTATACTTGTGGCACTGACTAACGCTCACATTTTCCAATCATATTTACCTTCACATCCAACACGGAATTAAAAAATTTTCATGTCAACACCATAAGATTAAACCTGGATGTCACCAACAATACACCATGATGTTCATTCCTGAATTACACCAACAGTGCAGTAATGGAACAAAACATTAAATTCCACAACGGTTTCAACAGAAAACCAGTTTCACTGTAATGTGATATGAAAAGCGATAATTATCAAATTGTATGCATTCAGGAAGTTGTACAATGCTTTAAAATGACAAGAATGCGACCAAACAATAAAAATAAAATTAAGGTCATCATCTTTCTTCACATCAAAAAGGTTTAGCCAATGAGAGGCTGAGAAATGCTTTGGCAGTCATGTGATAGTGACATTGATGGACTATAGCTTTTGCCCAAGATTCCCACTCATTTTGAGCAGTTTTTTTTACTTTAAATTGGTTAATGCAATCCCTTTCTACACAAATAGTCTACTGATGAGAGATATTTCTTTGTCTTCTCATGGTTGGTTTCTTTTCTACAATGAGAGCATGCGTAAAAGACAAATTGCCTTTCATATTGGGCAGATATTTACATCAACAGAGGTATTACCATAATGGAGACTGTCTACTGCCTCCTGTCTACTTCTACCCCGAGCCCGGTATAGTAGATGAACATTTTAGCTCGCCCCTACATGCCTTGAATAGACTTTATTCTGAACACATTTCACTATGAACAGTATCATGTTGACTTATCCTCACTCAACGCATTTTGCTTGTAATAAAGGAGTTGCTCAAAAAAAAAAAAAAAAAAAACCCACTTCATTCTTTACAATGTCACTAAAATAAAAACAATAGTGTAGTATAATACTGTATACCATAATACCGTGAAATCTTGATATTTTCTGAGACTCATCATACCACGGTAGAAATAAAAAACTCCCGCACAGTCTTCTCAGCAAAAAAAAACATTTCGGTCGCATGACCTTCATCAGGTGGATTACAGGTTGTTGACAAATCAACCTGATGAAGGTCACACGACCCAAACGTTGACAATGAAGTATTTTTTTTTTGCAGAGAAGACACGTGCGGGAATTTTTAATTTCTATTTGCCGACCATTGGTCCTCTCCCACGCACCTGTCAACCTACTAGGTGTGCAAAAGCCGTCCTACCACTTATCGTACCATGAAAATCTCACACCACTGCACTCATGAATTCCACAATGAAAACATTTTTATTACAACGGCTTTCTGATCAAATAATACTGAATTTTTATTCAGATCAAAGATTGAATCGGAACGGCCCCATCTTAATTGTTTTTGGTTTTTGTTTTTTTTTTTTTTAACAACAGCCATCACAGTTGAACCCATAAAACCCTGGAAGGCCAATACATGTGAGGACACTGCCTCAAAAGAAGGGTTACTTACGTCACACCTGGGTGAAGGTTGTATTTCCTTTTCCCAAGCCTGGTTTGCTGTGCAAAGAAATCATAACGCTCAGATTTCTTCCACATGTAATAAAAGGCCACACATTCTCCTACTGATCTAGTTCTCACCTGAAAAAATGTAATTTATCAGACATGAAATACCTAGGGGGAAAAACCAGTGTTAAATATGCATGATCACAATAAACAATCCATATCAGCTGACAGATTTTTTAAAAAAAAATCATGACAATAGTTCATCAAGTTAAAAAATGCCTATACTTGATTGTACACATGATAAATTGATATCCGCACATTTACGATCAAATCAATCAAGTAATTAATTGAATGTTAAGGTACTATAGAATGTTTTCATGACATCTTTGAATAATACTCCAGTCATTTAAGGATTTGCTAATTCCTTCCAAAACTGTACTATAGATAAAACAATGTAAATATGAATCAGAAAACAATTTATAATTCTATTCGAGATAAACCATTAATATTTGAATTCATGAAATGCTGGTCATACCTTGTTTCCTTGAATTAAATGAAAATCCTTTCCATAAGCTTTAAGTCCTTGTTCAAAATTTCTACATTCTTCCTCAGTCCATAATGACAACTCTTCTGCAAGACAGTTGAACCATTATGCATATCATTACCATCAACAACCCCAACTCAAAACAAGAGCTTAAGTAAACTCTAAATATTCCCAACATCAGGCAAAAACAATCCAGCAAAATCAATTCAGTGACTGTCTACAGTGACAATTCAGTGACCATCTTCAGAAATTTAAGGCTGTGCGAAGTGATATTCCATGTTTGGTATGTAACATGGATAGCTCGGTAGGAGGCCATAAATTAAAGTTAAAGGTCTATGAAGCGAGGGAAAAAAAAAAAACGCAGTAGACATGCATTATTGCCTGTAATTCACAAACCCAGCATTTAACTCTCGTAATTGTATGTCATATTGGCAAAAAAATGAAGAAACTACACACTTTGAGACCTCTCCTTAAAACTCGCGAGTGATTGGCTAATCGGCTGCCACGGATGAGAAGTAAGTTGCACCAGAGCTAGTGCAGAAAATGACTTATTTCACTCTATTTCAAAAGCCAATTTGTGAAAGAAAGACAAGTTATAGTTATCTTATTTGGGATGAATATTCTTATCCATATATATTTTCTACATACCCTATGAAATGACACCAACTGTCCAGATTTTGTGGGTTTTTAACTTTTCCGAGAACAAAGCTCCGATATCATCTGGGATTGCAAAACAAAAGTTTGCATTGGTTGTAAACGCGTGTACAGTCATTTTACGGGTTCTTGCATTGCTACTCAAAATGAATGCTTATTTTGGACTTTGAACATAGTAAGCGACTGTACAGCAACTTCATTCTCGCATGGACAAGTCGCTTGTGTTTATGTTTGGGTTTCACTTTCGGATATGTGCAGTCCTAGTAGGCCCGGTGACTAGGATCACGATATGGCCAGTGTTTCAGAAATGAACACAAATGCTAAATTTGAATGTCATCATCCACAACAAAAACAATGATCAACAATACTAAGTTACTAACAAAGCAACGTAAACACAAGCCCACTTGTCAGCTCGTCTTCACAGCACCCTTACATAGACATTAACACTGAAGCCGTATAGCGGGGCTGGGCTGTGGGCTACCCGAGCCGGGCCCGGCGGGGTAGCAGCTGATCAAGTGGGGAGTAAGCACGAGAACGGATCTCAGAGATGCCAAGTCTCAAGCATTTGACGTAAATTCTACGCATTTTTTAGACTTATTCACTGTAGTCCGCAATTATTCAATGAAAGCTTATTAATGAGATTCTCAAGCGGAATTAAAATCCTTGTGCATTGAGGTTTCAGTTTCACTTGCGTTAAGGTGGACCTCACCACAAGCAACATGGAAAGCGATTATGACTCCGGACTTCTCGTGCTTCTCTTTACTCGGGGAAAAGAAACATGCATGTGTTTCATGATCATTTAAATTGTTTTAATGAAGTAAGACCATTTGACACGTCTTTATGCAATTCCATTACTTTCAATCTCTCAGTAAAGACAAGCGTGAGAACTCCCGAGTCATAATCAATTTCCGCGACACTAGTGGGGAAATCCACCGTAATGCATGTGAAACTGATTAACTTGATGCACAACTTAAATTCCGCGAGAGAAATTCTAGAGTTTCAAAATTCAAGAGAATCAAAAAGGAATAAGGCTCAACTACAATGTCAAAAGTCTTCATTTTTAACACTTATTGTGAAAAATAATCAAAACTAAATAAATGGATATCGTTATGAGCACTATACAGTATTGCTTCACAACAGAACATGCACCTGAATGGGATACTGAAGTGATACCAATTTTAATCGGCATACACTCACTCTTGAATAACAGTTCAAGAAAGCACACCATGTGGCTTCTCCATAATCTCACCTAATGATTACCTCAAGCCGGCTCCAGCATAATTTACTAACCCTCTCAACTCAGCAGATTGATCAAATTGACAGAAAGGATAACAGATTCAATAAAGCAGCAAGAGCAGGAGGCAGAAGACCATGTCACAGAGGCGAGTGAACACTTCTTGGCTCTCTCGCAAATTAACAGTATCAGGCAGGACAAACTGGGGGGAGTATTCTGTTAAAGGCAGAAATATAGTCACCAAGTGTTTCCCCAGTACACAACACACCCAGAAAATGTTCTTCTCTGTGCAATACCTGCCCAGTTGCATACTGTGAACCAACAGGCCTCACCTCTGGCCGCTTTAACATTGAACTTCAGTCTCCTCAAGGCTTCCTCAGTGTCGAAATTGCATTTCACCAATTCATAGAGCGCCTGAAAGAGACAGATCGTTAGTTCATGTGATTAGTTCAAAACAAGGCGATATAACTACCGTCCAAAGGAAATACCAAATAAGTCACATTTTGGCCGAGTTAAGGTCAAAATCTAATTTACTGGGTCTATTCACATCATAATAAAGAGTTTTCATTGGTAAAATGTCTACCAGCGCATCAAAACCACAGAGGTAAAACATAGCAAGTACACAAGTTAGTCAAGTATCCCAAGGCAAAACCCAGTAAGATTTGCTGTGATAATATGAGACCACAAGTTACATCCATGATCAGAGCTTGGAATGGCCTTCTATTGGAAATGAAATTTATATCTTTACTTTTTTACTGGTTGATACTGTTTGGAACAAGTTGATCAGTCTTGGCACTGACAGGATACTTCCTACAGATAAAATGGTTATATTTCATTAATGTTTCAATTTGAGCATAAATACATTTCCATTAATTTTTAATTTAATTCTTCTTTCATTTCCTCCAAAAACAAGATGGACAGCATCATTGCAGCTGAAATCTACAGATCTAACTGCTCAGAACTATGACTCACTAGGTTTTGTCATTGCATTCTTTCAGAAATTCTGAGGGTAAAACATAGTAAGTCACATTAAATCCTTTTATCCGGCATATTTTTGGATAGCTCTCAAATGTAATTCAGTTGATTAAAGTGTTTTCCATCACCAAACTTCTTAAAGGTATCACTCCCAATCATAATGCAGGGGCTTGAAATTTTTCCCCATCTTTCTCCAAACTATCAAAATGTGACTAACTAGGCATTTCCTTTGGACACTAGAACTGTGGATGCCAATTTGTTAAACTGCGCACATGTGTGTACAGGCCTGCTCTGGGTGGTACCTGCTCGTTATCTTTGATGTGAGATCCTTCAGGAATGGCGTCCACACCCTGTTCCTCTCCTGTGCGCTTTGACGCTTCGGTAAGAAATTCTACCACTTCATTTTCCGGGAGAAATTCAGGATTCCACAATAATTGGTCATCATTCTCATACACTGTGTGCAGGAACAGTAACAGGCAATTAATTTCACCACAACACCCGAGATGCAGGCAGACATAGATGAACAGTCATGTTGATTTTAAAAAAAGATGGAACTGTTAATGCAGTTACAGGATAATATTGTTAGCCTCATAGCATAATGGCATAAGTTATATTTTTGCCAAATTGAGAAACCAGCTGCCTGTTCTTTCATGATTCCATGCTTTTTCCTTTGGGGGGGAATTAGAAAATTAGAAAAATTAAAAATTAGGTAGAAAATTATGTAATGAGGCTAAAGATATCTGAAAACATTTTTTTTTTAAACCAATGAGGTCCCAAGGAACCAAAGGAGAGCCAATAACATGTCACAGTGATGTGGTCCACATTTTTCTTTAGCTGACTCCTAGTAAGGCACAATCTTCAAATGGTTTGAGGAAATCCACACTGCCAGAAAAAATTAATCGCCCCTGCCCTGATATTATCCTCTTTCTTCACTTATTTCCTTCAATACATGCAATTCCCATTTAAGAATTACACTCTGTGTTTGTCTTATATTAAATTTTGTTCAAAGGATCTGAAACAATGAAGTTTAAGAAATGCGCAAAATCAGCAAAAAAGAAAAAAACTACAGTATTTTCGCTTGTGTAAATAAATGTCTCCCCAATATCCCCCACCTCAGAAACCTCCAAATTACCAAAAGGCACCATTTTAGTTGCCGATCAATGCACCTAAAAAAATTTAGAAAAGGATTATGAAGCAGTTTCTGAGTTATGGTCCAGAAACACTTTGGCAATGCTGACCCAGACATAAAATACGTGGAAAAAACAATATGCCCCTCCCTCCTCGCCTTTGGAGCAGGGTGGGTGTTTAGGAAGGGGGGACATTTGGAAAAGAGGCAAAGTTTTTTTTCACACCACCAAACTGAAGATTATGTGTAACAAACTACTGAAAGTGCTTCAGCTTGGACAGCCGTAGCTCAAATTCCCTCATATTTCAAGTACTTTAAGTGCAATACTTTACAGAAACCGCCAAATCGTGACAGGTACAGGAAATAAACCATCCTGAAATTCATAAGAAGTAAAAGCCAAACTGAGAACAATCCCCTTTACCTTTCTCATTGTCTCTGTATCTGCAAAGCCCAGCTGGGGTTTCAGCCTGATACATGGAACCCACCATGATCTCCTGATGGTACAGAGCAATATTCAGGCCGCCAGCAATCAATGATGGTGCATGAGATAAAATTTTTTCGTAAAGTCTCGAGCATAACACTCTCATACCTTTTTCCAGTCTTCAGATGGAACATAATCTTCATCCTCCTCAGATTCCTCTTCACCATTATTACCTAAAATGGGAGCAAAAACACATCAGCTGCATTTCAATATCCAACAGCAGCAGTGCTAAACAGCTGTAACCAGTTGCCTGTATACTGGAGCTTTCACAACAACATGGCCCAAAACACATTATATTTAACAGCTAATAACGATTATCTGCCAGACACTTCAATACAGAGATTCCGACTTTGCAATGCAAAAAAAGGGACCAAATGCCCTGTAGCATACTGGCCAGCATTCAAAACCAGTCTGGGCAAAACCCACACTACTCTCACAATCACAGTATACAGATCAGTCACTAGAGGGTACAGTTCCATCACACTAATCAAAAATTTATCTCAGCATATGTTCTAAAAAGGGAAATTCTAATTGTGAAAAAGACTTTTTCAAAAATCAAAAAATGAAAATTTTTTTTAAAACTGCAAGCAACCCTCAGAAACACGGTCCCAACAAAGCTTCATACGAAATATGAAGCGAATCTGGCTATCGGTTTCTTAAGAGAAGATTGTGGTACATTTTGTCAACTGAACAGAACCATGCCGGACACCGCCTGATCCCAAAACCTCAGGCTACCTATTGACCGGCTAGCACCTAACTTAACATTTACCTTTCAAACCCCATTGAGAGCAATAATCCAATAAATAAAACAGTCACCATTGTAAGTAATGTTAAATTACACAGAAGATAACACTGGCCAACAATGGGAAGGTACATGAATTTTATTTACCCAACTGTTGTCCACAGTGACTTGCATTTTATCATAGGATACATACACAGGTGTTCAACTTTATCAACGTCAATATGATCATGGGCCAGACTCAGCCATAACATTTACACACTGGCACATTAAGATGTGACAATGAAAAGGCTCATGCTTAGCAGAATTTCAAAAGGTTACATCTTTCTTGTTGTGAGCCTGCTAACAGGGTTTGATGGCAACAGCAACCCGATAGCCCCGGGCTAGGAAAAAAGTGTCATCGACACATAAAACTAGGCTGGGCTAGAGTTAAAACGTGTTTTCCCGAAAGAAAGAGAAAGGAAGAGTAAGAAATGATGCTACCATAAACTCAGAATGGTAATGCATAGCTCTCACGGTGATGATTCTAGAAAATTTCAAAAGTGGGCCAACTCTCAGCCCCCCCCCCCCCCCCCCGACTTAAAAAAAACATGGGCCAATGGGGAGGGGGGAGGGAAGTGGGCCAACTGGGTATACCTGGTAAAATACAATTTATATCAAGTTTTTAAACAGTACCTTGACTGGCTCACTTATTTATACGTACACACATTCAGTTTTTACACCTTATTGACAAAACTTCGACACGTAAGACAGTTTGAGTTTAAGGTTTTAATAGCAAACCTTCAGTCTCTGCCAATCATAATTATGAAGTCTATGACAAAATCACGCATAAAATAATAGTTCCTAATGCCCGATTTGGTACATAGATTAAAGCCCGCCTCCAAACCGAAGTCCTACTGCTAAAGTTGTAAGTACTGAAACTTCACCAGGCAGTGAAGCCATTCTCTTCACAGGTGTACGCTGAGTAGCACGCAGAGACTCACAATTTTACCTACATTTCATTTTATCCTTTCAGAGTTCTGAGCCATGTGTCGTTTTATAGAACTTAATCGCAAGCCTTGTGCTGCTCTAACCTCAAGCGATGCAAAGATGCCAAGTCTCACGCGGAAATATGTTACTGCTGGTGAGAGGGATGCCGTTTTTACCTCCCGTGGTTTTACCAACTGGAAAGCAGCACTCGAGCGTGACGGGGGTTACAGAAACACGCATCCAGCCACAGTCACATACAGGCAGATATAGATGTCTCTTGCTGCCGACATTTTGCCAGAAATCTTTGCAGTCGGTTTATAAATTTGTTGAATATACGCATGGAAGTTTATTATAGACGATGCTTTCATATCAATCTATGCACTAGAACAAAGGATTTGTGCCAAATCATAATGTAATGCATAGTTGCTGGTGCACTGTAATCTTCATTTAGCGCCAAGTCTGTCAAACTTGCAGGATCCCGCAAATTACGCATCCGAGAATCATCACTGTCTCATACTTCACTCAAACACCCATTGAGAACAAATCCAGATAGGCCCCGCCAATACCAGGGGGAAACATACCATGACCCTCCGCAGACTGAATTCTGGGATGAATAATAATTTAATTCTGTACTGCAAGACAGAGCCAAGAAGAAAAATTAGACCAGAGTAAGGAGACTAGTGTACTGTGTCATATTCCGCTAGCTAACCAACACAGGACTCCAATAAAAACTGTAATTATCATACACTTCAATGCAAACAACAAAACACAAGAGTGTCTGGGTACCTTGGGACTATCCAGCAAAAAAGATACTGCACTGAATTTTCAGGCAATTGGCAACAGTCACACTTCAGATGCATTACCTCAAGCTATCACAAGGCGAATTTCCCATAGACAAAATATATAGCCAAATAACAAACGTTGTAGATCGTTTAACTTGTTTGTGCTGCCAGTGCATAACTTTTCAGTATTTTCATTACTTCACCAAGTCGCCCAAAACTCAAGAAGGCTCTGGAATGCAATAATTTGATGTAGAGGGGGATATTTCATTTTCACCATCATTCAGACTTGTCAATCTGGTCTTGGGGCCAGTAGGTTTCAGACCCACAACCCCAATGGACCAGAGGCAAATATGTCGACACTGAACCCCGGCCATTGACAAAGATTTTAAATAAGACACTGGTGCGGATCCCAGTTTTGTATCTGACTTTGTGCATCCGTTGGCTACATGGCTACTGCTGCTATTGCACTGCTAATTTCGGTGCAAACTCAGTTGAGTCCTGACAAGCTCCCATTAAAAAATTGCAATAAAAATGTTTATTATAGAACGCAATGCTTAAGTACCCTCGGCCATATGGGCATAAGACAAGGAATTACAACATATAAAGGGTTGTTTAATTTATGCCTGTGTAACAGAATGTGTTTAATATTTTCGGGCTTGAGAGAAGCTTCAAGAGTGAAAAGGAAGACACAGGTAATTGTCCAATTTCATCTAGGACCTGCAGGTTATACGGAAAGCGTGGAACAGGACAGCTGGGACTTTACATCGTTTGGCATTCAGAATATGAAGTCTGACATGATGCGCAGTCATCAAAATTCAATGTTCTGTTGAAGATGACTGAACAGTTTGGTTGATAATGTTGCAACATCAAATTGTTATTAGAAGATATTTAAAGTAGGTGAAGGCCATGTAGCTTCCACTTCCTCCAACCTGATTATCCAGTGAGTTCACCTTATGAAATTGATATAGCTACACCAAAAAATGTCATGGTAGTGCAAAGGCGTAATGAGAGTAACACTGTTCAGAAACAATGTGACGTTTTGACCTCATTAACGAGGTGAAGGTCATTCCACCTTTATTTATCTGAAAGCCGATTATCCAGAATATACATGCTGTAAATTTTGCGCGGCTACAACAACAAGAGCCATCTGGCAATGGCGGATCCCCCCAGCTGTAGGTGTGTAACCTACAGGTTGTGTGGACAGACGGATGGACCGAAACCCCCAAAAGGCACAACTAGACCATAAGGAGAAGCTCCATACCAAATTTGGTGTTTGTAAGTGGTATAGTTTTCGAGTTCTGGTCCGGAAACGATCTTATTACAGACGGACGGACGGACGGACGGACACACTGGTCGCTATATCCCCCCGCATTATATGCCGGGGGGATAAAAATAGTGGATGTAATCAAGGAAACAGTGTTTACAAAGAATGTGACTTTTTGACCCCTTAAAGAAGGTCAAGGTGACCCATCTTCAAACTTGTCCGAGCTATATGTCCCAAGAACAATCCCTGTGAATTTCATTACCCTGACATTAATAGGAAAGGACTTATTGTCTACACAGACGGTCTGACAGACGGACAGAGATACGGATGGGCGGACGCAAGGTCTTCGCAATACCTGACGGCCATATTTTGGCCTCGGGTAAAAATTGCATGCCTAATAAGAAAAACACAATTCAAATCAACAAACCAATATTAATTGATTAATTATTTGAACATAAAAAACACAAATTTTCATTTAACCTCTCAACACTACCCTGTGTACTCCATCCAAAAATTCAAGATTTCACAATTCAAAGCATTGTCAGAATATGCACAAACCATCAGTTGCACATGTCTGGAAAAATGTAATAAAAAGCCTTTGTTGTCAACAGTTATGTACAAATTTGATTGAGACAGAAGGGGTGACAAAGCTCCATACTTTCAAAGTACTTGCACTTCCGAGGCCGGATGAGCTCAGCAGTACTGTGAGACCGACGCCGCTCATCAGTGGAGTACACTGGTACCTCATCCCCGAGATCTCCTGAATGCTTAACTCTCCCATCTGGAGCTAAAGGTAGGGACTGGGAAAAAAAAAAAAAAAATAAAAAAGGCAGAAATTTTATGAAAAAAAATATAGGTATCCAATTTCCAGTCATATAACAAGATTTTACCAAAAAAAATTATCAATTTCAATTTAGGTAATCTGGGCATTATTTAAAATTTTAAAGTTGGAAAATGAAAAGCAATCAACGGATGAGTTGCCTGAGCAACTCATGTTAAACTTTTAATCAAGTAATGCCGAAACAAAAGTGTGGCACGAACCAAACGGACACCTCTCGCCAGCGATTCATTTCACCTTTGGCAGCCATAACAGGATTCCCATCTATTTTTGCTGACAATATTTTGAAACTTTTCTATGACTTTGAGGAGCCCAAAAAAATTCCCACGACCATCCACAACCTTTGTGTAGGTGTAGGTGCCTTAATTAATACAGCCATCTATGAAAAATCATGCTCAAATTGCAAAACAAATACCCTACTCCCCCCAAAGAGGAAATGCATAACCCACAATATGACCCAGTTATGCAATACTGCCACTGCTTTTTATTTTGCAAGCTTTCTCATTGCTGACAGCATCATTTGAACATTAAAACGAATGCAGAGATGCAACTTAAAATGTAATTTAGTGCAAACTTTCAAACCTCAGCATTTAGAATAAAGGAATTATTCCAGCATCAATTAACCTAAACAATCACATAAATATTATTTCCAGTTTAAAAAAAAATAATTATTGAAGGGGAATAGAATTTTAAAATGATAAATAACTTAACGTCAATGTTAATACGATCCCAAGTATAAAATGTACAGAGCAACACATAGAAAACATAAAGAAAAATTTTTTACTCCATCTCATGCTGCAGGCTTGAGGAAGAGATGACAATCGAGGGGTTGACTTTAAAGGTTCCCTGACATTAAATAGGCCAAAATTAACATTTAGAACTTGCTGCTGTATTTTTTTTTTTATTCAAACGAAGATGCAAAATGCTTTTCTGTGAAAGTTTGCTGTTTTTAAGCTATTTCGGATTAATGAAACTGTTCGGGAACGCCCCCTTCGAAGTATTCAGAACTGCCTTATATGGCAACTGATGTCACGCAAGGAAGCCAGCTGGTCAGATCTCGCTCGCTCTACAATGAACTGTTGGAATACCATAATATTTATCACCAAAAAACTATAGTATTACTGTAGTAATTGTAAGTTTTTTTTGGAACGCACTATATAGATTGAAATATACTGCTGAAATATTGTATGGCTACCATAGCTAATGAAATAACAGTACAGAAAAAAGCTTTTGTAATACTATAAACCTCAGGATTATTCGCCAGGGCGTTTGCCAGAATAGGTGGTGTTGAGCCGCTTTCACACCAGAAGCAAGGCGGGTGTTTTCGCACGACAGAATACATTCAAAGACGTGTGTATGATTGCGTCTTCGCATTGACAGGGTGTGATCTGTCGTGCGAAAGGTTTGTTTCGTGTCCGGTGTGAAAGCAGCTTTCGACACGCACTCAAGCTAGATGGCTAGCTGACGTTAATTTCCTGCAGTACTTACCCACATAGCAAGCACCTCCGCTCCGGATGTGGCCCGGCTCTAAGCCATATCAGCTGGAGTCGGCAGAGCCGGGGCAGATCCAGAGCGGAGGTGCTTGCTATGTGGGTAGCTAGCTAACTTAAATTCCACATAACGTTAGATTTTCATGAATTTCGATTATGATATTATACAGCAAGCATTCATACCAGTGTTGAGATAACTGTCAAGTTACACACTATCTACCTGCCAGTTTAACTAACCACCTTACCCATTTAGCAAGCTAACGTTAGTGACAGTTGCGTGTATTCCCTCGATCCAATCGCACCGGATCTCGGTTCAGGCTGTTATCGAGCTTTATGAGCAGAGCGTTTCGCGTGCATTCTCATCTTTGCATTGACTTTGAATGTAATCTGTCATGAAAAATTTGTTTCACGTCCAGTGTGAAGGCGGTTTGGCGCCGCCTATTCTAGCAAATAATCCTGAAGTTTAATGCCATAGGTGGTTAACTTAGAAAAATTAACAGGCGAGGGCAACTGTCACAGCTGGAGAGTAACATCGGGAGAGTAGCTCCCGATATGAGCCAGATGAACTCGGAAGGCTGTATTGTGAAGCCTGATCGCCGGCTGTGCTGTATGAGGTGGGCATACATGATCACAGTGGAACTAACGCTGGATTATAGGTTTGTGACTTCAGCCACAACATGTATGCAATATTTTTTATGAATCAGTGAGTTATGTTGATGCCTTGTTGCACCCTCGTCATTAGATTTATACCAGAGTTTGGATAGTTGTCCTCATGTCCACTATGTATCCAGCCATATAGCTTCATTAGCCTGCGTAACACGGTTTGTCGAGTGTAATGATGAGACAGAAAGATGGATAGATAGAAAGATATATAGATAGCAGGCTCATACACTAAGCAAACACACTAGAAAACGTGTGTAAACAAGCGAGTAAATGTACCGCTAAGGCAGAGGTGCTTTCCTTTGATGACGTCATAGGAACATGTGACTTCTCGGAAACTTCCTACTTTTTCAGGGGGCGGGGCGTAAGAGTACAAAAATATCACTTTTATTCCTTAAAATTGATGGATTTTTCTGCCATTTCAGAACTTTTGAGCGCATAGAGAGACATAAATAATCATATTGAACAAAATAAACCAACAATTTCAGGCGGTGTGCCTCATGACAGGGAACTTTTAAGGGCTGAAAGATCCACCTAAGGAGGATCTATCAGTCAGACAACAGGTGCTCACAAAGTAAATGGAAATCTCACAAAGCAGTTTACTGCTTTTAAAATAGTCATCTTTCTCACAAATTATGTATGCTTAAATTGTTAGGACCCGAGTCCAGTTCCCTGATGTTAAGTATCCAACAAAAATTAACTCTGACAACAGACTTTAACTTACTAGTAAAACGAGACCACTGAAAATTTTGCGCTGTAATTTCAGAAGCAAAGATAACATCAAGCATTGTTATCAGTTTGCTAGCTAGTTAAGCAAGATTCAGTTACCAGTTACCTTAGTTGGCTTGGCAGTAAAATAACATTGACATGTTAATTAACATTAACATTACACTTGTCAGCAATCATTTTAACCCTGATCAGTAAAACGCAGGTCAGAAATGAAAAAACGTTCATATTTTTTACAAATCTCAATCTACCGATCCCAATTGTTTTTTTTTGTGAACCAAATTTTGTGTGTGTTCATTGTGAATGTAGAAGTACTCCCAAAATAAATCTGAGTTGATGACCTGGAAACCTCTGGGTGACTTCATATGGAATGACCTCTTAGCATGACTAGTGAGGGCTGCCTCCCAGACGCCGCACACATAAAAACACTTTCAGCAAAGCTTGCATCCAACATCTTTTTTCGGCTTTCAACCTCGGTCTTTGGAAAGCTATGAAATATCAAACATACACTTTTCTTGCATGTCTCAGATTCACATTGCATAGGTACCCATTTCAGCTAGGATGCCATCTTGGGGAGAGAGACAGGCGGCAGGTGGGTTAGTACCAGATGGTGGGGAGCGCAACGTAGTCATACATCAAGGGCATGTTACAGGCCATCATCGACAGAAAATTGGACTTGCATAGCAAAAAGATATGTGGAAGATTTGCGATTAAAGATTCCTATAACATAGCCAAAATAGATTCATGTCAGACAGCAAAATTGAATTCCGTGACTTTTCTGAAACTTCTGAAGATTTTACTAAATTTATGACTTCTTCAGACCTGACAAATTAGATTTTAAAATTCCATAACTTCTTTGGGCTCTCCATGACTGTGGGAACACCAAAATAATTTGCCTTTTATTTTTGCATTTCACAAGTCCAGGCTGCAGTGTCTTTCCAAACCTATGTTCAGAAAGTAAACTACGCAAAAACATGCGATTCATGGAATACAAAAGAGTGCAGAATGAAATTAATGTACGCCTTCTCCTGTAGTCCATCCTTCCAGCAATCATGCCCAATTCCGTCATAAACTCAATGCAAGATGAAATAAAACAAACCTTATTCATCTTCAATTCCTCGTTACTTCTGCTGTGATCATTATTCAAATACTCAAAGTCATCCCCTTCATCTTCATCACCATCTGCATCCTCATCCTCTTCATCATCCTCTTCCTCTTCTGGAGACCCTCCACTACCATAACCATAGAGGTTTAATAGCTCCTCAATTGGCATTTCACCCTCCTGAAAATACAAGCAACACAGACAAGCCTGATACAACACAATATAAAAAAAAGAATATAGCTCTCACTCTTTTGACCGAAATATAAATAACCTCATCCCCAGGCAACAGATTGACCCAAATATCTCAGAGTAGTCTATTAATTTTACGTTCCTGTCACAAACCACAATAGAGCAGTCTCATTGTGCGGCTCAGTTATTATTCCTGCAGAGACTGCACGTAAGGACCACACCTGCAAACAACGATCCATCTGAGTGCACGGAGAAGGTAAATTATAACTCATTTCTAATCAATCGAGCTTAGTTATAGACAGTGCAAGGAAAGCAAATTTGACCTGAATAATAAGTCAGACTGCGGCAGTTAACCAAGCAGCGGTATCTATCCGACGGTCTTTCAAGTTTACTGGTTTGTGGGGACGTGAACTACCCGGGTAAAATGGTCAACAACCAAATTATTTGCGACTTACTCGGGCCAGGTCTTCAATCTCATTGCCAGAATTAGTCTCTTCTTCCAGCATCTCCTCTTCATCCAGGGTCCTTTCATCATCAAAGTCATGAACCAGCATTTCTGCAGAAGGGTCAAACTCCTGGTCTGAGCCAGCCGAGCCCCCTGACAGTAGTGCACAGAGGTACTTCATCACAAAACCAAAGACATGCATTACCCCACACTACAACTCAGAGGCAGGAATCAAAATATAAACAAGAGCATAACAGGTGCACTAATATGCAACTAAAAACTATTATTAGATTTAACCAATTTACAAATACAACACATTAAGGCATAATTATCGGTCAGGTGGTAAAGATATAAAAGGCATAATTATTGGTCAGGTACATAAAAGGCATAATTATTGGTCAGGTGGTTTGAGAGACTTACCTGGGCTCAAACTCCCAAAGGAGGGCTGCTAGTTAAATGGGAATAAGAAACAAAAACCCATCTTGCATCAGATCTCGTATCAGTGGCACCTTTAATAATCAGTTGAAAAAGGTAGGTCTGCACACTGTCAAATGAGCTCCAAAAATAAACTTTATTAAATTAAAACAAGCAATGTTTCGATCACCCAGGATCTTCGTCAGGCATATGGATAACAGGAAGAAGCAATGGCCTATATCACATGATACTTCATTCTACACCCGCCCAGGCAGGGCACCCAAAGCTGTCAATCTTCCAGACAGACAGGCGGCTTGGCCTGTGTCAGTCATACAAAAGGCAAAACCAAAAACATTCGCAGGTTTAAAGGAGTAAAGATACTTAGAAAAGATTAAAAATGTGCATATAGTACATAAGCATATACAGTACTTTTTCAACTGTCCGACACCATTGTCTGGCGCCTGCAAAAAGTGACTTTGGATGTGCGCACCCTATCCCAAATGACCTTTAATAATCACACATTATCGTGCTTTAACAAGTACATCTTCTATGTTAGCGAAGATGACCACCTCAGCAAAAACCCTCACAATGTTACTTATTTATTCACGTAGCCGGCTAACGTTAGCGAACTTCAGTAAGAAGGGGAGGAGAGGATCTACAAAGCTTAAGACTTTACAAAGATAACCGTGCAGGTGACGGAAGACTATTAAACGACATACACAAATAATCAACTCAACTCTGTTATGGGCCGTTTCACAATCAGGGTACGGATGAGATTTGTGAGCCTTTGAGTGAAATTTGCCAAAATATACTTAGCTCCATTAAAAACGTATGGGTGAGGTACGTACTGTATTTGCGGCAAATTGAAGAATCGATTGATTTTTACAGATTTTCCAGTGAGAAACGAGAGGAAATTAAGAAAAGCATATGATATTGTAATCCTAATGCGCGCCATGTGAACGCGCTAAGCACTTCAGTAATAACAAACAGTGAGCTGTTTGTGATGTGTCGTGAAACTTGACTGGTTCTTTTTGGTACGGTCAATAGCAAACGTAAACCCAACAAAAACAACAAAAAATACTACTGCATCAAGAAAATGCAACGAATTGTGACGCAGGGGAGAGAAAAAGAGCCTTTGGCATGTCATGGTCAGATCTCAGCCGCTGAGAGGTGGTGCGTCATTTGCACTGTCACCATTCAACAATCTATCAGAGCTGTCTACCCGAAAATGGAACACAGGCACTGTCACTGACCGACCCCGCTTAGTGCAGCCATGAGTGACAATGGCAGCTCAAGAGCGCCACATCTGGTTACAGCCTGTACGTGACAGATTCCTGACAGCAACCAAAACTGATCATGAGATGAGGGATCCGAGATGATTGAGGGCGAGCGCAAGTATCGTTTGATGCCTTCTATGTGAGCAACACATGCGTGCACATGGGCCCTACGGAAAAACCCAGTTTTTGCCGATTTACGCATGGCTGCCCTTACCGTGGTAAGTCAGCGACAGTCCTTGTTTTCCATTCTCAGACAGAAACAGGGAAATACAGAGCCAGAAAATGACACAGAGGCAGGTGCCCACAGTCAGAATTGAAGAGTTCCTACTCCTGTTGATGGGCAAAAAATGGGTTTTCTGTAGGGGCTGTGTGCATGCATGCATTGCTCACGTAGACGGCATCAAGCGGCACTTGCGCCTGTTAGCTTGAATATAGATAGCTTGATTCAAATCTTTTTTCATTATTCTTATAATCTACGACTTCCCCTGGACTGAAGATACTCTTACCTGAAATTTGCTCGATAAAGTTCATGTACTTTATACATATGGTTTATGACTCCGTAAATGTCCTCTCCAGAAACTCTAGTTTTCATGCGATATTAACCTCTATCGCAATTCCTGTCCGAATATTTGGATGCTATGCTGAATGCACTAATGTTCTGGACCAAATACTTATTTTTTCTGTTTTATTCATACACTTTTCTGTTGTCCACCAAACTGTGTTAATACCCGATCGCCCAGGCTTTTTCAAGAATATTCATGCACAGTAATAATTTAAATATAGACTTATTATTTGCAGTAAAGTTTTGAATATTAAACAGTATTATTTTTCATTTTTGGCATTGTCAAAATGTTCTAATCAGTACATCTGTTATTACCTGACACTAACCTTGCAACTAGAACAACATTTCGTCAGAAATAGCTCGATATATTTATGTATGATACAAAATTAATTTTCAGTATGAGTCTATAAAATATTCATTATTTTACAACATTAACTCCAAATATTTTCCAAACTAAATATCCCTATGCCAGAGAAGCCAAGTCTCACGCATTCTGCGCGAGTCTCTCGCCTCTTAGCACTTGGCATTCCCGTTCCTGGACCGTAGTCAGCAATTATTCAATGAAAGAGCACTGAAGAAATTCTCTCGCGGAATTTAAGTCATTGTCCATTAAGTTAATCAGTTTCACGTGCATTTTGGTGGATTTCCCCACTAGTGACACGGAAATCAATTTTGACTCGGGAATTCCAACGCTTGTCCTTGCTGAGGGATTGATAGCAATGGAATTGCATAAAGACGTTTCAAATGGTCTTATCTCATTTAAACAATTTAAACAATCATGAAACACATGCATCATTTCCAATCCTTGAGTAAAGAGAAGCACAAGAAATCCGGAGTCATAATCGCTTTCCATGTTACTTGTGGTGAGATCCACCTTTACGCAAGTGAAACTGAAACTTCAATGCACAAGGATTTTAATTCTGCGTGAGAATCTCATTAATAAGCGTTCATTGAACAACTGCGGACTATGGTGAATAAGCCTAAAAAAATCTGTGAGAACTACGCCAAATGCGTGAGACTTTGCATCTCTGCTATGCTCTGAATTTTTATAAATCTGATCGTGAAATACAACCCCAATTCCAAAATAGCTGGGACAAAGAGTAAATTGTGAATAAAATCAAAATGCAATGACTTTCAAATCACACCAGCCAGCATTTTATTCACAATAGAACAGAGATTACACAGCAAATGTTGAGACTAAGAAATTGAAGAGATTACACAGCAAATGTTGAGACTAAGAAATTGAAGAGATTACACAGCAAATGTTGAGACTAAGAAATTGAACAATTTCATACACAAAATGAGCTCATTTCATATGAGCAGCTACAGGTCTCATAAAAGTTGGGACAGGGGCCTGTTTACCATGGTGTAGCATCCCCTCTTCTTTTTAACACAGAGTGGAGGCGCCTGGGCATTGAGGAAACAAGTATCTTGAGTTTAGCCATTGGAATTTGATCCCACTCTTGTTTAATGCAAGCTTCCAGCTGCTGGAGAGTTTTGGGTCTCCTTTGACGAACTTTTCGTTCAATTATGTGCCAAATGTTCTCAATCGGTGAAAGATCAGGACTGCAGGCAGGCCAGTTCAGCACATGGACTCTTCTACTATGAAGCCATGCGGTTGTAATAGCTGCAGTATGTGGTTTGGCATTGTCCTGCTGAAATAAAAATAGGCGTGCAATGCACGGAATACCCCTCAGCCCGATGTCGAAGTTTTTGGAGACGCCCGCACAAAGGATAGCAATACCCCATCGGCCTTGAGGGCTGAGGGGTAAAAAAAGGCCTTCCTTTGAATAGATGTCATCTGGGGGAAGCATATGTTGCTCTAAAACCTTTATATACCTTTCAACATTCATGGTGCTTTTTAAAACATGCAAGTGTCCCACACCATATGCACTAATGCATCCCTCTACCAATAGAGATGAATCAGAATCATGCCAGTGTGAGATGCAGTGGCGTCTGAGGGCCCGAAAATCACGGGCATCCAGTAAAAGTCTTCGGCCCTGTCCCTTACGCACGGAGATCTTTCCAGTTTCTCTGAATCTTTTGATGATTTTATGCACTGTCGATGATGAGACCTTCAAAGCCTCTGCAATTTGACGTTGAGGAAGATTGCTTTTAAAGTATTCCACAATTTCTTTCACGCAAACCTTCACAGGTTGGAGAGCCTCTGGCCATCTTTACTACTGAGAGACTCAGCCTCTCTCTGACATCCCTTATATAGCCAATCATGTTCCACACCTGATGACAGTTAATGTAATTACTTGCTGAATGTTCCTTCAGCTGATTCTCATATATTAATTGCTTTTTCAGCCCTTTTTTTTTTTGCCTGTGTCCCAACTTTTTTGAAACCTGTTGCAGCCATAAATTTTGAAATGAGCTCATTTTGTGGATAAAAATGTAAAATGTCAGTTTCAACATTTGAAATGCTTTCTAAGTTCTGTTGTAAATAACATTTTGGCTCGTGATCTGGAAGTCATTGCATTTTGATTTTATTCACAATTTACACTTCGTCCCAACTATTTCGGAATTGGGGTTGTAGTATACAATTAACTCATGTAGAAACTTCAGACCCATGTCAAACTTTATTTCCACCCATGTGTGAGAAAACTTTTGTACCCTGAGTGTGAAACAGCCCTTATAATAATGGAATTGGCAAACTAGCAATCTCGCCTAGTCATCACTGAAACGGCTCAGTTACACATTTAGCTAGCAATGCAACGCGAGGGCTGACCTAATGTTTCAGGATGATAATACTCTGCAAATTAGAGAAGTTTAATAACAAAAAAAAAGAGGGAAACTGAACAACTAATTCAAGAAATCTCGTTTAATCACGCCAGCAGATCACTTCCCCCGGCGCTAGCAAAACGTCAACTGAAACTCCTTTAGAAACGTTTGCTGCTTTGCGAAGTAATGTTAATAACCAGGTAGTTAGCCAACGTTAACCAGTGACTCCCAAAACGAATGCAAGTTTTCAAAGGCAAGAAGGAAATAACGTAGCTCGTCAATTGCCCAAAGTAGCTTACTAAGTTACAGCCGGTTAAACATAACTTTACTTGCCTGTAAACAAACGACTGAAACCATCGAGCCAGACAGTGTTAGTAAAGGAGTGTGGGTCCACAATACATGTAACTAGCCTAGTTCGCTGGGTAACCATAATTAGGTTAGGAACAAGATATCGAAAGTTTAAATGTATTGAAAAGCGCGCTTAAAACTTGACCGCAAAGTAATCGTACCTAGTCGAATTAGCGAGCGAGCAAGCAAAGGCTTAGATAACGTTAAACCAAACCAACTTGGGTCAGCTAGAAAGCTTTCCTAACTTCGACTCGCAACCCAACTAAAACCAGTATGATATTCTGTTCAGTCGGAGTCACGTTAGCTGGCTGCATACTAAAAAAAAATATGGAAAATAAATCGTATTTTTAAATGGCGTTTCAGGAAATCTAACGTTAGCCAATGAGTTCAAATGAATACTGAATTATATCAGCTCAGTAAATAGCTTGTTAATAATAATATCAGCTCAGTTGCAATGTTTGCAGGAATGATAAGACAGCAAACGTTAGTTTCGGGGTTAATTATGACCTCACTCGCGCTCGCACACTGGGAAGCTCAAAGCCGCTTTCACACTAGACGCGAAACGAATTCTTCGCGCGGCGGATTGCGTTCAAAATCAATGCAAAGGGGGGCGAATATATTCGCGTCTTTGCATTGACTTTGAATGTAATCTATCGCGCGAAAAATTCGGTTCGCGTCCGGCGTGAAAGCAGCTTAACGTTAAGCTATGTAAACATCTTATTTCCAAGCCACATACCAAGTGCAGGCTCCAGAAAAAAAGATGCAAGGTCAAGCGAGCTGGGCAGCATTAGTAAACACATGCCAGAACAGACAAAACTAAGCAAAAATGTTACGAATGTTGGTAAATGCCGTTTGTTGACTGGTATTTCGTACTTATTGAAAGAGAAAGCAACACACAGGTTTCATTATTTTGCCTACAACTGCAGCTATACGTAGCTCGCAAACAAGTCACCTTCATCAAGAATGAGCTAAGTTAATCGTGTTGTAGTTTGTTTAATTAAGTACCCGGAATGAAAACGGAGAGATTCTTAAATAAATAAGTTATAAGTAGCTCGGAATACATTTTAATTTGATTCCTCCTTACCTCCGCCATGTTTGCTGTGTTTTGGGTTCTGCGGGTCATTTTGGGTCCCGGATTGACTCCCTCCCTTTTCCCTCCGTTGACGTCATTGATGTCGCTGCATTTGTGTAGTATCACCAAGTATCACCTTGCTTGTAGCAAAAAAAAAAAAAAAGCACAATTTTCCGAATACTCCGTTGTAAAATCCTTATGCCTTTTCGTAGTCAAAATTAATTAATTCAGAGGGTGCTTAAGCTTCTTGAAAACTGCAAAAGGAGACTCAAACACATATATTCTGTGAATGCGCCTCTTGTGATGACATTTTTCAGGCAGGAATACATCACATCTTTCTCTTTAATTAAAGCTGTGTATTCACAGAGAAATATGTACTGCATGTTATTTATATGAGGAATATTTTGCTTATGAATTAATCCCAACTTGTGAATTTTGTATTCACAAGGACAAAATTTTGGAATTGTGGCAATATTTCTGTTAATGATAGGGGTGTTTAATGACTGAGAACAAGAACTACAACCCCAATTCTGAAATATTTGGGACGAAGTGTAAATTGTGAATAAAATCAAAATGCAATGACTTTCAGATCACATGAGCCAATGTGTTATTTACAATAGATAACATTTCACATGTTGAAACAGAGACATTTTACATTTTTATCCTCAATATGAGCTTATTTCAAATTTTCTGGCTGCAACAGGTCTCAAAAAAGTTGGGACACAGGCAAAAAAGGGCTGAAAAAGCAATTCATATATAAGAGAATCAGCTGAAAGAACATTAAGCAAGTAATTAAGTTAACTGGCATCAGGTGTGTAACATGATTGGCTATGAAAGGAATGTCATAGAGAGGCTGAGTCTCTCAGAAGTAGATAGCCAGAGACTCTCCAACTTGTGAAGGCATGCAAAAAAGGAAATGTGGAATACCTTAAAAACAATGTTCCTCGATGTCAAATTGCAAAGGCTTTGAAGGTCTCATCATCAACCTTCATAACATTATCAAAAGATTCTGAGAAACTGGAAAAATCTCTGTTGTTAAGGCACAAGGCCGAAGACCTTTACTGGATGCCCGTGATCTTTGGGTCCTTAGACGCCACAGCATCACTCACTGGCACCACTCTGTCATTGACAGTACTAAATAGGCCCAGGAATACTTCAAGAAAATACTGTCTGTAAACACAGTCCGCCGTGCCATCCACAGATGCCACCTAAAACTCTATCATGCAAAAAGGAAGCCATTGTTGAGCATGATCCAGAAGCGCCGCTGTGTTCTGTGGGCCAGGCTCATATACAATGGACTGTAGCCAAGTGGCAAAGTGTTCTGTGGTCAGACGAGTCCAAATTTGTCATTTTTGTTGGAAATCATGGGCGCTGTGTCCTCCGGGCTAAAGAGGAGAAAGACCACCCCTCCTGTTATCAGCGTTCAGTTCAAAAGCCAGCATCTCTGATGGTATGAAGATGCATTGGTGCATATGGTGTGGGACACCTGCATGTTTTTAAAAGCACCATGAATGCTGAAAGGTTTATAAAGGTTTTAGAGCAACATATGCTCCACTCCAGACAACTATTCCAGGGAAGGCCTTGTGTATTTCAGCAGGACAATGCCAAACCACATACTGCAGCTATTACAACAGCATGACTTTGTAGTAGAAGAGTCCGTGATCTGAACTGGCCTGCCTGCAGTCCTGATCTTTCACCCATTGACCACATTTGGCGCATAATTAAACAAAAAGTCCGTCAAAGGAGACCTGAAACTCTCCAGCAGCTGGAAGCCTGCATTAAACAAGAGTGGGATCAAATTTCAAAGGCTAAACCCAAGAAACTTGTCTCCTCAATGCCCAGACGCCTCAATTCTGTGTTAAAAAGAAAAGGGGATGCTACACCATGGTAAACTGGTCCTAGTCCCAACTTTTTTTGAAACCTGTAGCAGTCATTTTTGAAATGTGCTCATTTGTGGGTAAAATTGTTTAATTTCTCAGTTTCAACATTTGCTATGTTATTTCTGTTCTATTCTGAATAAAATACTGGCTGATATGACTTGAAAGTCATTGCGTTTTGATTTTATTCACAATTTACACTTTGTCCAAACTATTTTGGAACTGTAAACACCGTGCAACTAGGCCGAGGAGGGTCCTAGCTGAGGCGGAAGGTCTCAGCGTGTTTGCCTTAACAGCCAGCTAAAAGCTGGTCCTCGCAGTCTCCATTATAATAATGGGGTCTGGCTACAGCGTCAGCCCTAGACCCCTGCCCCAGGCCTCACATGATGACGTCGTTCACGTTCTGCTTTTAAATGGCCTGAGACGTGCCTAGCGGATGCTGCAACCCTAATATCTTCGTGGTTACAATATATCTGACTCCATATCAAATTTATCTGACTCCATATCAAATTTAAGATACAAATTTGTAGTTGCAATCTTTTGCGGTTATCATGCGTTTGCATAAATATGTTCGGATTTTAATTATTACCGAATTATTAATTAATTATTAATATTATTAATTATTATTGCTTATTACCCAATTTGGAGCTCTGTAGTGCATCGGACCCATAACAGGTTTATACCCTACTCCGCCGGACCAAAACCATCTGAACTATCCAATCCGGCGAAAGAACTCAGAGGCTGGCAGCCTATTAAGCCAGTAATTTGACATAGCCTCGCTATGACTAGGGATTACCGGGGCCCACAGCGAGCAACTACAAAGGCATAACGGAAACACATCGTTCAGAGGCCTTGCGTCTTTTAAGATTTCCGCCTAAAAATATAAACGGAATCTTGCTCGAAGCCAATATTAATAGCGTCATACACAGCATGGAAAATCCACCTTATAACGCAGATGCCAAGCGTGTTGATCAGGCACGCGATTATAGTCTACGTTACTCAACTGGGATCCAGGAGTCCGAACCGGTAGGTATATGTTTGTCCAAAGTCAGAAACACACCACAGATGCGAATATCAATTTATTTCGCCAGGCAGGCACAAGCTTAAATCACAAGACCTAATTACATCGTTACAGAAAAGAGAAAAGAAGTCAATTCATACCTGGCGCAGCCCAAAACTACACATATACACAACGTATATGAGGGAAGGATGAATACAAGCTTCCTCGACTTCTCTGTTTCCCCCTCTTTTATGCCCAATCTCTAAACTGCGTCCTATGGCGGGGTCATAGGTCGTTTTGGGTCATTTGAGCCAGGAATGCTCCCCCATTCCGCAGGGGCTTTGGGAGGAGACATGACCACAAGGAAAACTGAAGCATAATTTTCCCTTTAAGTTATTGAAGGAGGGTATGGCACAAGTCCAATGCCTTCGAAATATTCCCTATGAGATTTCAGAAATTACGAGGATTAAAATGATACCAAACACAACCTACTTGCGTTAGAGTTGGTCATGAAACGTCCGACACAATACCGAATTACAAGAATAATCTGCATTAAGGTTATTATTCCACTCTTAACCTTCAGTGTAGCAAAATACACATTATTCTGTGACATCGTGAGAGAGATTAGAGTTTTACTCAGGAAATTAAAAGTCTTTAGAAATATTTACCTAAACTGTAATGTATTGAAATTGTACGGGTGCTGTTATGGCCCCAATTTGTTATTACATTTATAACACAACAGCAACAGCAAGGGATGACAAACACAGTTTTAACAACTAAAACACATTTAATTTTTAACAAAGACAAAGACTAATAACAACCTACAACTAAAGACCAAGATTGATAAATAAGAAAAAACAGAAATAATTACAGTCCATTTTTGGTGGGGTGGCTTGGTGATGTCCTGGATGAAGAAAATGCTCAAACACAGGCAAAGAAATCCACAAAAGAAACGTCACAGGTCTTGAACAGAATGGCAGGTCTGGTCATCTTCTTGCAATTTCTCCTACTACTTTACTGTCTCAATTCTTTTCCTTATATACTCTTTTGCAGACCCCACCCACATTTAGACCTCTTTTTTTTACTTTTCGGGGACTTGCCCCAGACATGTCCAGGACATGTCTAAACATGACTCCAGTCTGAGCTTAACAAAAAAAGGTAAATACTGCCATCTAGTGGCCTATATTCACATTACAGTGCAGTTATGTCAGAGTCCATTGGATAGCACTGTGGAGTTGTCCGGCATGAGTCTCGCTGGCCAAAGGTTTGTGGACAGCAGTTTTTTGGTAGATTCCCAGGCATCTGCATTAACCATTAACCCTGTGGCAACATGAGATTGGCGCCCGAGAGTCTGGTTGAGTCCATTCCCATGACCCTGGGGTCATCTGCTAAATGTTGGAGCACGTATCCCAACAACGGTCAAACTGTTGGCGTAATGATGGGGCACGTATCTCAACAAGGGTCAAACTGTTGGCGTAATGATTATGGCGCTAGATAATCCAGCCAGATAATCCTCTGTCTTTCCCGCTTACAGAACCGGAGTTGAATTAATCGGCCAATACATTTGACTAAGTTCTCTCTGTCCTATGATGCTCTGTCCAAAGGAATGAAACTATTAATTGTGGCAAATATGCAAAAATGTAACAAATTATAAAGGGGGGGAAATGGCCTACTTTCTGTATGCTGTGCTTAAACAGTTACAATCATTTTACCTGCCTATGCTCTGCAATTTAATGACCTAGTGATTGCTCTTAATGACATCATATGCCGTTGTTTGGGTAATTGGGTATGTTTTTGCTGTTGCCCCGTTTGCCCGAGGCTTTCGTAGGCTATGGGGGTGAAGAAAAGTTTGGTTTACCTTTTAAAACCCATTAGGATTAGGGTAAGTTTTAGTAATTTATTTTGGCAGATTAAATTATTTTCAAGCTTGTAAGAGGCTTGCATTTTTAAGATTTAGCAAAGTGTATTTTTTTGTAATATATGCTCATCACACATTTCCTTCATTTTATTGTATAGATAACATTTACATTTCTTTTTAATTCATTTGAATGAGAAAAATGGCCTTTTTTCCCCCCTCACAATTTTTCACAAAAAGGTCATTCCGTGCCAACTCACCTAAATTTCAGGAACTCCCCCACGTCACCATCTCGGATTTTACTCTATATTCTATATAGAGTAAAATGATCTATAATCAAGAATCATATGTTTGTACCACACATGCAAAATATTAGCCCCCAATTCATTGTAGTTTTGGAACTACAGGCCTTTGAAATATTGATGTCAAAACACCACGTCGAAATTGGCTCTTTCCCCAACTTCAGAGAATAATAACTTTTTATTGCAGCTATCTAGAAAGTTGTGTGTGCAGATTCTTACTGAATGATACCCACTCTTTTCAAATCTGTTGCCAGAAAGCCTCTGAAGGACAAACTTTTTGCATAATAGGAAGCCAAAAATGGCATTTTGGCCAAAATCGCTTAAAATTCATTAAAACTCTAAGAGGCCTAGTAGAAATATGAAACTAGTTAGATTTTTTTCCTCATTACATAGTAATTGTAGGGTTGTTATCTGTTCACAGAAACATATTTTGCCAGGAAAATTATATTCCTGAATTTTAAAAAATTTTTTTAACATCTTACGTCCTTTCCGAGGGGGCTAAAATAGGGCATTTTTGCCATCTTATTTGGTCATGTGGCTAGGGGTTTAGGATCTTCTAATTTTTTGTGAAGATGCTCTCATATAAGATGTAATTACTTCCTGATTTTTTTTAACAAACGCCCCTTGCTTCATATTTTAATAATTTTTTTTGTACATGGACAGTTTCATCATTTTTCACTTTTTTCCACATTCAGAACTCTATAACTCTAAATTGGAAGATTCCTACTGGCAGCTATTTCAGATTTACATACACTGACATATAAATTTTCATATTTTAGTAGTAGTATGCCCAAGAAATTAATATTTTTCTTTCTATTGGGACCTAAAAACAGCTATTTGGCCAAAAATGACAAAAATGTTGACTTGATATTTTTCAAGTTTTGGAGGGAATGGGCTATTTTTTTCATAAATTAATGATCATGGTGACTTTTTCTATCCATATATATATATATATATATATATATTAGCAATGATATCCTTAGCAAATGTTGATTTTTAATTGAAAAATGTGTCTTACATACCTGTTATTTGAAATCATAATAGTTACGACTTGCTCCACCAGATGGAGCACTGGTCGGTCTCCACAGTTAACCACAAGAGGCAGCACTGTCTGTCTGCCTGTGTGTCTGCTAGTAGAAAAAAGTGAGAACAAAGGGAGAACAAAGGGAGAAAAAATGGATGCTGAAAAACCTAGGCCTAGCAGCTCAAATGTGCAAAGTTCATGCACTGTGGGAAGAAAGTAGCAAGAGGAATGTCACAGGACTTACTACACAAGGAAATCTGGACTGAAACCAGTTGCTTCTTTGGAGAAGAAGACACAGGAACTTCTTTCATGGAGGGCAAATATTACCTTTAGTCTAGAGGATACTGTCTGCCTACATCATGAAGCTTTATACCTCATCCGATATGAGAGCCGGCAGACCTCTTGCTGTGATCCATTCAAGATGCACAAGAAAAGTGTTCGAAGTAAGTCACAAAGTTTATCCTGTCCATGATTTTATTATGCATTATGCAGGGGGTGGGGAATTTACATATATTTAGGCACCATTATAGTGCAGTCTGTGTAGGGGCCGTGGTGATTTGTGCATTATATGCTGCAGAATCCTATGTATATGCATATGAATATCATAGACAAACTTAATCACTGAAACCTTCTAGTGAGTTGGTTTTATCAAAAATTAGTCAAAGCTTAAAAACTAATCAAATTTTTTTTTTTCCAGCTAACCTCCGAGTTGTGCAGGAAGAGGCTGCCAGGACATTCAAGTTAAAACCAGGACAAAAAGTGTGTCAACAGTGTGAAAAGGAGTGTGCTGAGAAAACACCCGCAGAAGACTCCACTAGTCAGTCCAGTGGAGAATTTGAACCACGAGAAGTGGCACATGATTCTCTGGACCAAAGTGTACAGCTGTTAGGAATTTCCCCCCTAAAACGTAAAAGTGAGAGGGATAAGCCTGGGTATGCGAAAAGGAAAGCAAAAGACATCAAAACAGCTGCAAAATCAAAAATTGCTGAAGTCCTATACATCCCAACAGAAGAACTGACTTCGAGTCAGGATGAGGGAGGCTGTGATCGGTGCAAAGACCTGGACCGAATGGTGACACTTTTGAACGAGAAATGTGCCACAGCAACCTACCAGGAAAAGATAAAAATCCTAACTCTTGCCCCTGAGAGTTGGACCATTCAAAGAACAGTTGAAGAATTCAGTGTCACTGAACATCTTGTTAAGAAGGCAAGAGAGCTTAAGAAAAACAAAGGCATTCTAGCAGATCCGGACAGTAAAGCTGGCTGTAAGCTGGATGAAGCTGTAAAGGCACGAGTGACCGCATTCTACCAAAACGATGAGTTCTCTAGGATGTGCCCAGGCAAGAAAGAATATGTGTCAGTCAAAATTGATGGGGAAAGACATCAAATGCAGAAACGACTTCTTCTAGTTAATGTAAATGAGCTCTTCTCACATCAAAGAATCTGGAGACAAGATTGGAATATCCAAATTCTATGAACTTCGCCCTCAGTGGTGTGTGCCTGTGACCAGTTCAGGCATGCATTCTGTTTGTGTCTGCCAACATCACCAGAACACTAAGTTATGCTGTAGTGTGATTCCAGAAATAACTGACTACAAAGAATTGTAAGCAAGATGGTTTGTTCTCCCGAGAACAGAGAGTGTATGCTGCATTATTGCGACAACTGCCCAGGAAAGGACGGTCTAGTAACCTATTTAACTGAACTTTTCGCAACAAATAACATTGAGCCCGAGGACATCATAACTTACAAGCAATGGGTACATACTGACAGGACCGCTCTAGTGACTTTGCAATTGCCAGTGAGTGAATATATCCCACAGGTGTGCCAACAGTTCAATGATCTCCGTGCTCACCATTTTGTTGCTAAAGCTCAATCAGCTTTTTTGCGTGAACTAAAGGACACCCTTCCCCATGATTCTGCTATTGTTCTTCTGGACTTTGCAGAAAACTATAGTTTCATAGTACAAGATGCAATGCAAGGTCACCACTGGGACAATAGTCAAGCAACACTTCACCCCTTCTGCATTTATGTCAAAGGAGCATCAGAAAAACCTTGTCTCTATTTCATTGTGTGTTATTTGTGCCTGAAGCATGACACCACGACAGTGCATGCTTTTGTTGGAAAAGTTTTAGCACACCTGAAACAAACACTGCCACACCTTCAGAAGGTACTGTACTTTAGCGATGGTGCAGCATCCCAGTATAAAAACTATAAAAACTTTAGCAATTTGTTGCACCATCAGAATGACTTCAACTTGGAGGCTGAGTGGCATTTTTTTGCCACCAGCCACGGAAAAAGTCCGTGTGACGGTATTGGGGGCACAGTGAAACGACTTGTTGCAAGGGCTAGTTTGCAAGCAGCTGACCATAACCAAATTCTCACAGCTGAAGCAATGTATAAATGGGCTGACCAGAATATCATGGGAATCAAGTTTTTCTTTGTCTCTGCGGAAGAAATTCTTCACAGTGCTGTGGCATACAAGTTGGAACAGCGTTTCAAAAATGTTTCAACCTTTCCTGGAACAAAATCTCATCACAGCTTTTGCCCAATTGCACCCACTCAGCTGGAGATGAGAAGGGTTTCTTCTGATGTGGTACCATCATCGGTAGTGGACATAGGACCTGAAACCACACCAGTTCTACAGTCCCAGTTACAGGCCCCAAGCCAAATGTCCCAATCTGCACCAAATATGTACCAGCCGGGCAAATATATTGCCTGTGTTTATGACAGAAAATGGTACATTGGAAATATTGTGACCAGAAATGAAGAAGAAAATGATGTGTATGTCAATTTCATGAGACAAGGACGAGGCAACACATTCTCATGGCCACCACAAAGCAGGAAAGATGAATGTTGGGTGCCTTTGCTTCATGTCCTTTGTGTGGTAGAGGCCCCAAACATAAAAAGTGGGGGACGCCAATACCAACTAACAGAGGATGACTTCAAACTTGTGAAAGACTTAAGTTTTAACTCATGTACTGCTAGATGACAGTTTATGAGTGTCTTAGCTCATCACATGAAACTGTATTGCCTGTGAATGAATTACCCATTATCACGGATACCCATATTTGACTTTAAATTATGTACAAATCTTGTGATGTTTTTCAACATCATGATCATGGATCATTGAATGTGTTAATATGTAAATAAAACCTCATTGCTAAATGTTTTGTGCTTACACAACCTTGAAGTATATTAAAAATACTACTCCAGAATTTTGTTGTTATTTTTCTATATTTTCCAAGGATATTCAACAAAAATTGCAATTATACCTAAAATTTTCTAATTGCAAAAAATACTATACAATACAGTAAAAGTTGTTAAGGAAATGTGTATGCCTAGAATAGGTTCTGATAAGCCTTAATTTGTGTGCAAAACACCCCTTCATTATTCCCTTGTTTATTAAAAGCTGCCCAGCGTTTTTGTCATTTTTGGCCAAATAGCTGTTTTTAGGTCCCAATAGAAAGAAAAATATGAATTTCTTGGGCATACTACTACTAAAATACGAAAATTTGTATGTCAGTGTATGTCAATCTGAAATAGCTGCTAGTAGGAATCTTCCAATTTAGAGTTATAGAGTTCTGAATGTGGAAAAAAGTGAAAAATTATGAAACTGTCCATGTACAAAAAAAATTATAAAAATATGAAGCAAGGGGCGTTTGTTAAAAAAAATCAGGGAGTAGTTACATCTTATATGAGAGCATCTTCACAAAAAATTACAAAATCCTAAACCCCTAGCCACATGACCAAATAAGATGGCAAAAATGCCCTATTTTAGCCCCCTCGGAAAGGACGTAAGATGTTAAAAAAATTTTTAAAAATTCAGGAATATAATTTTCCTGGCAAAATATGTTTCTGTGAACAGATAACAACCCAACAATTACTATGTAATGAGGAAAAAAATCTAACTAGTTTCATATTTCTACTAGGCCTAATTTTAAGTGATTTTGGCCAAAACGTCATTTTTGGCTTCCTATTATGCAAAAATTATGTCCTTCAGAGGCTTTCTGGCAACAGATTTGAAAAGAGTGGGTATCATTCAGTAAGAATCTACAAGCACAACTTTCTAGATAGCTGCAATAAAAAGTTATGGGTCTCTGAAGTTGGGGAAAGAGCCAATTTCGTCATGTGGTATTTTGACATCAAAATTTCAAAGGCCTGTGGTTCCAAAACTACAATGAATTGGGAGCTACTATTTTGCATGTGTGGTACAAACATATGATTCTTGATTATAGAATTTTTTGAGCAAAATCTGAGACGGTGATGTGGGGACCCTTAGGTGAGTTGGCACGGAATGACCCAAAATTTTAACGTGTTTACATGAGTAGATAACATGATTGATTTGAGTTCACTGTTTCAGGGTGGTGATGAAACCCTACTCTGCAATATTTATTTTGCTTCCATTCAATAAAGCAAGCCTTGATTTTACTTCACTGCACTGCAAAAAGTAAAATGATCAGTGAAGGGAAAAAACTTACTGAACACTGTGACTTTCATGCCTTGAACTAGTTTAAAAAGTTACTGTACAACAAACAACAGCATAATCATTTTCTTTTGGCTGTTACTTCGTCATGGAAATATTTCAGTTGATCAACAAACTTTATAGATATTCAGGCATAAATGTTAAAAATGTTGATGCAGTGAGACTTTTATGCAAAACCTACATATATGACGCACAAGGTTATGAGTGCTGTTTACAGATTCATAGTAATGAAACAGTGCTGCCATATCAACGGGCTTGCATCACATTATCTCCAAGTTTTGGAGAGCCAAGCATTGTAAACATGCTGAAATCATTTCCACCTGCATGGTCCCTTCACTAATGCAGTCATTTTGACAGATTAAATTTGTCGCTTCCCCTTCTCGGTCAATTGTCACAAAGCAATTACTAGTGCAAGAGGAGTGCAGAGAATCCCACTTTCCTACCTCGAAAGTAAATAAGGAAGTCATTTTCAGCGTCTTCATGCAGACGGACAACATCATAATATGTGCTCTAGCAAATCAATGACTTTTTCAGAGAAAATATTCATGCCATTCCACCAAAATAGGGACACTGTAATGCCCATATGATTTAACTGCATATGACTATTAATGGAAGAAAAACAAAAGTGAAATGCATTTCCAAATGTCCTGGTGCTTGATGAGCGTTGAATTTGGGAAAGCAAAAATGCTCGGTGAAATTCATCACAGTTTAATTTACAGAATTTATTCTTGCTTTAGGATAGAAATTAGGATAATTACTTTTTGTCTACTCTGTCATCATTTTACTGAGTTTTCAACCCATATTTCAACTCTAAGAGATTTTATGGTACAAATGCATCAGCAACCAAGCTTGAATGATCAAAGCTTGAATTAAAAAGATACCTCAATTGTGACTGTTGTTGTATAAAACATATTGTAATATCTGGTTTCAATCTAAAATGGTATTTACTGACCATACCATAATTATACAGACCATTTTCATCATTTTTAGTGCGTGCATCCTGCTTGTTCTTGGGGCATTCTGCCATCAATTTTGCCTTCAGAAACTGAAATACATGTACAAATGCATCCATATCAAGTGATAAACTTGATCATGGCAGAACATTCCATTGCTTTTCTGAAAAAAGTCTCACGTTGCTTTCACATTATGCTTCGGGTGACCGCACACATGAAGAGCCTAGTGCTACAAGTACTTAAGTCATATTTTCACACACCGCGAGGTAACGATGAATTAGTTAGCTAAGTCAATTTTCTCAAAATGGACATTGTGTGACTTCAGTGCGTTTAGCACTAGGGTCCTCACATCTACAACCCCTGGCAAAAATGATAGAATCACCACAAATAGAGGATGTTCTTCCATCTATTTTACTTCATAGCAAATAAATAAATAGGATATGACACAAAGCCATTTTTGTTCACTAGCTTAACATTCAGGCTTAATGAAATATCTCAAACAAATTAGATTAAGTTATATTAATTAATACTTGGTGTGAATTAGAAGTTCTGTGATTTCAACATTGTTCACGAAATATGGATATAAATTCCCTAAAACTACAACTGAAAGCCTGCACTTTCTGCTCATATTCACACAATATAATTTCAACTCCCGTATGTTTTATACTGCTTAATACCAAATATTGTATGTGTTCATGCTGACAGCATGTAAGGTGATAACTGTCGTCTCACATTGTTCACCTTTGTGGGTTTGAGCTCTTAGAAAAATGACAATCATAATATCATTGAGATGTATATTACTGGAAACCTGTGACTCTCGTCATTTTAATGACTCTGCACTGAGTTGAGGCCGAAGCAATAAAGTTGTTAAGCACGGCCTCAAAAACAGCTATCTAAAAGGATGTAATTTAATTCCTCGTTAAGTTGCTGAGGCTGTAAAGCGGTGATTACCAGACTCGGGTCACTTTCTTGAGACACAAATTGCATCATTAAGGGATTCTAGGCGGAAAAACAAAGCAAGCTGGTTGAGTCAGTGAGTGGGTTGGATTGTTAATGGAAAAGGTCAGAGGTAAACTCAGGTACTGACAGAGAAAGGGATGGTTGAAGATATATATAGCAGCTCCCACTACTCACAAGTACATATCAGCTTGAGGAGTAGAAGTGCAGTGTCTCAGTGTTACCAGGACAAGTGACTGAGGAACAACATGAGGGTACCACTCCTACCTGTGCTTCTGTTGTGGGCACTGTGGACAGTGGCACAGGCACAGGGTGAGGCGACTGCTGTAAAACTTTGTGGCCGTGAGTTCATCCGTGCTGTGGTCTACACCTGCGGTGGTTCCAGGTGGAGGAGGCTTGTTGAGGAACGAGAGCTGAAAGGTGAGTTCCCTTCTGACAAGCATGAACACAAGTCCCAACCATACAAACTGGTGGATGTGCAAACTTACTAATTGGAAGATATATCATGATCTGTTCATTTCATGCCAAAATTGTGGGATTTCACTGAATTTACCCAGAACTACAAAATGTAAAAATTTCAACACTTAAAATAATAAGTGAAAATTTTACAAAAATGTCTGAGTAAATGCAGATTTAAATCAGGACTTAAGACAAATAAATAGGAGCACATCGACACAAAAGCAAATAATTGTCAAAGCTTCCAGATGGCAGAAAACCAAGTATTTTCACATAAATCAGGTGCAGAATTTCGGTTAGCGGTTGGGGTGTGGTGCTCGAGGAAATGTTCTATAGGGAAGCCCAGGGCCCGGTAATCCATGTGGATGTTAGTGTGACAAAGCTATTCTGGCGGCTTAAGGGGGATGTACACAGTTTTAGGCACTTGGTTTTGATGTTGCGGCTGATCGGAGTGATTTTATTGCAATGCAGGTATTCAAACATTTCAATATTTTTTTATAAGTGTAAAAATGATTGACAACCTTGATTTATTTGTCCAAACAACCCTGGCAAAGATGGCACCTGAAAATCTTTTTCTGTAATTCGTAAAAAGGTTTCAGAAATCAGAATGCAATTGGAGGAATTTTTTAGGAAGCGCAGATTTAAGCTTCGATAACAATGAGTTATCACTTTTGGTCCACAGTCTCCTTGTCCAGACCAGACCAGTTTTGACTGAGATGACCAATTTAGAATATCAATATAGTAACATTTAACCACTTGTGCATAGCCTTTGTGTATATTTACACTATATATATTTATTTGTTCCAGAAAGAAAATCTGCCTATAAACTTCTTTCAGCCAAAGAGCCTTCTTTCAGCCAAAATTTCCCAGTGCATTGTTGGAATTATTTATACAGAGATATATTAATGGCCCTGGTTCTCTGGCAACAAAACATGCCCAAAACATCAATTAATCACTACCATTTATTCACATTCTAAAACAAACAAAAAAACTGAAAATTACTCATGGACTGTTTAACAATTGGTTGATTTGAACTCTTTGACAAAAGATGCATGCAAGGATAATAGGATAACTATTTTTCATGAGAAAATGAGGAATATAGGTATAAATCAGGTACAGGTATAAATCAAAAAAAAATCTTTCATCTTTAAACTTGGTGTTGAACATCCCGTTTCAGTGCCCTGACTAAATGACCTTCAGTTATTCTATTCATTTAATCTCTCTGTGCAAACATATGAACTAATTCTGGTACATGGACAAACAGTAAGATATCGAGCTAGCTCAATTAGACTAAATGCAACGTAGATTTTACTCTATTTCCCCACGTTCGGCGAGTTTTGCATGAAGCTTCGATTACAGATTTATGATTGCTTCTAGATTTTTCGATTGACAGACATTACCTGCTGGGGCGTGAATGAGATTTCTCAACCCAGCCCTGCATTGAGCGGTGTTTAGTTAATCATCTTATTCAAACAATTTTCACAATGATTGGTCACATTACTGTCCCTATCTATCATGGGAGTGCAGGAGTGGAAGATATGCAGGACCAGAATTCACTGGGGCCACTTGGAGAGAGCATTGGGTTGGACCATGCACAACGGGACCTAAACCAGATGTTGACCACGGTCTGCTGCCAAATGGGCTGCCGAAAAAGTGACCTCGCTTTCCTGTGCTGAGGACAGCTTTGGCACGTACCAGGAAATTGGAAGACCTAAACCAGGCTTTCTTTTCTCTCAGTGAAATGTAAGCAAGCTTGCTCTCAATATATTGCCATCACTGATTATAATAGCCTGTGATAGTGATAGACAAAAAAAAACTATTCATTTTTGCTGTGAAAATGAATGCTTACTTTATTTGCACTGTATAAATATAAAATTATTCCATTTGCCAAGAAAACAATATTCAAGAGTAAAATGTGCAAGGAAACATTCAGTCGAGATGCTATGTCTTTCCCTTCCAGGAGACTATGACATTAAGCGAATATAATTCATTTCTATAAACTTCATTGCTCATCAAAGGTGATAATGTACTGAAAATTGAACTAAAAGATTTTTATTCCCAAAAACCTCTTTATTGTATTTTCACATCTCAGAAGTGGACATATGAGTACAGTGGATAACACCACCTGGACTGCCCCAATTAAATTCACTGTACTATACCATGTATTATAAAAGATTAAATTGAAGAAACTTGGCTCTCAGTGTAAAGAAAATGATGTAATAATATCCATGTTGGATACAGATGTATCTACTCAAATTCAGAAATGGCTGAAGATTCTCATATAGCACACATGCGAAATACAAAAAGAAAAAGCACTGCCCTTTAAGTACATTCAAAATGTTTAGCATCTATAAAAGTGTGTATGCTCTACATGTGTTGTATTTTGCTATTATTATGTAATAAATATGATTTCACATTTTGAAGGTGTGCACAGGAAAGCTGATGTGCAATTCTTTGTTTCTCGATGATGGTTTTAGATGCATTTATAATAAAGCTATAAAAGGTCAACCCCAGCAATAATAATTACATGAATTCATGTAAATGATTTCATTACTCAATGCCAAAAAGGCAGCAATGCATTACTTTGAGCGTACATGTACTTTCCCGACATATGGAGAGAAGGTACACTCACAAGCAACTGATTATCCATACAGACACAAATTAGAAGTGAAACATATTACTGGACAGCAGGTTATCAGAAAACAATTAAAAAATAATCTGGTGCAAATTCAAGTTTGAAAACAGTAATACTGCGGCCATAATTTTATTATAATAATGTATTTGTTGGTTTCATTTGGGTGCCACCTATGTTTCATGTGATGTGAGGTCACGCAGGGAATTCTATGTTGTAGAGCCAGATGGGTATATGCAATCTGACACACTTGACTTCCACTTAGGGTCTTGAGATGTTAGTGAAAAGTCACCAGGGTGAAACGTCTGTGCGAGTGTCGTGAATGGAACACGCCGTCTCCTTTCAGCCGAAAAAACCTGACAACGGGCAATAAGGAGGTCAGCAGGATTCATTCAAAGTACACGCCATAGACACTGGCGACTGCAAACAGGGAGCTGTTCTTGAAAGCGTACGAGGAAAACGTGTCATTGGCGGGGTCCCACAGGCATCGGCTGCCCATGCGCACGCTCTGGTCGCACAACTGCCCAATGTTGATCTGCACGATAATCTTGTAGCGTGGAATCATCAGATCCTTCACTCTAGCTTTAATTACCTGGAGCAATACAAATAATTCACATACATCATGGTACTTTTGCAGGTATTGAATTATTTTCAGTAGCGTTAAGATTGTGCCATTCCTAATTGTGCTCCAGTAAGTCTCCATCACTTTGACCATCCACTAATATGAGAGTTTGCCCAGAACAGAACAAAAACTCTGTGGATGTAAAGATGTATAAATGTGAAGCAAGCATGCAGCATGCATGTGCAAATTCATGCTACACAACTCCGCAGGCCTACTTCTCACCTCCGATATTGTCTTTGTCATCTGCCTACAGAGTTCAGCCTCGTACTTCTCTTCCTGTAGATAGCTTGTCAGCACATCCTTCAGAATATTGTGGACAGTAAGCACTGGGAAGCGTTTCAATGGACCTTGTCAGAAACAACAAGAGCAATAATAAGTCCAGACATGCTGGTTTGCCCAGACACTCAACAATCACCAAACGTGGTTTTGTCATTCACATGTCTCATTAGCAAGCCATACAATAAATAGCTCTGAATCATTTACATACGACCCCAGCACAGAAAAAGTTGGGCAGGTATAGAAAATGTGCACACATAAACATACAGCAGTGATATCTAAATTACTTTGACTTCTACAGGGGTGTGCAGTGATGATTATACACTTAAGAGAACAAAGATAAATCAGAAATTAAGCACTATTTAAGTATTTATTCCATGTAATATTGGATCGCATAGATGAAAATAAGTAAACAGATAACAATATACGGGAAAAACAAAATAATGTCTTTTTGATAGAAAAAGTCAATAGCTAGTGTAGCCAGTGGCTACCCTTTGCTTTGATTACAGCATTTAATATTCCAGGCTTAGTTTTCACTTTTTTTTATTTCCTCATTCGCTCAACCATTCCATAAGGTTTGAGATTAATTTCAAGGAGATCCTTTCAATGCTAAAACAGACTTGCTCAATCAGATTAAGGTCTGGATTTTGAGCAGCCCAAGTCATAACTTTCATGTCATCAGATGTTTTCTTTTTTTTTTCTTGCACCACTTAGAAGTGTGTTTAGGGTCATAATCTTGTTGAAAATAAAATCCCCAAGCAATCAGTCTCTTTCCAGATGGCAATGTGCGCCTCACAAGGATGTTGTAATACTTCTTTTGATCCATGATTCCTTCGATCTTTATGAGATCACCGGCTCCTTTCGAGTAGACTGAACCCCAAACCATAATACTACCACCTCCATGCTTTAATGAATGGATTAAAAAGTCATTTTGAAATTCCCAAACTGTACGCCACACTTTAGTTCTGGGTTTTGGTGAGAAATATTGATCCATTGGTCCAAAGGACCAGCTCCCAGTCCATTGGTGTCCAATCCTCTAATTTCTTGGCAAATTCAAGTCATTCTCTGATGTTGCCAGCTCTTGGCTGCAACATAACCAATCAGACCACTTTCACGCAGGTGTCTGGAATTAGTAAATCTCAATACTTTCATCTCTTTGCTTCAAGCGCTATTAATATCATCACAGAGTTGTCGTGCTGTCAACCACCGATTTTTTTTTACTTGTCATACACAGGCAACGAACATCAGAGGCGCTTAACTTCCGTTTTGCATCTCTATTGCCCCGACTTTGCAGCAACTTTTTGAACCACTTTATGGTGTTTCTTACAGTGCCATGGCAGCAGTTAACATCTTCAGAATCGCCTAAGGCCACAATGCGGCTACGAACAATCTCGGAGACCTCCTTCAGTCGTGCCATCATGTTTTACACTCTGACCCTGCTCCAAGTTCATGTAACCTTATATACTGGAACAAATGACCGTCTGAGGTAATTTTTCATAATAATATAGCCTCAAAACAGCTTGAACAATTTTTTTTGCGTAAATAATCATGGAATGAGCCTTCAAACATGCATCAGGCTAAGCAAGAGTAAAAAATATATAATTTGCAACACCTTTCAAACTGATGTTTTCAGCGTCTTTGTTTATTACCCATATTTTTACTTCAATATAGGAATTGTCCTCATTGCCTACAATAGTATTTCTCAATACATTTTCACCAAAAAATAAGAGAGAAGCAATATATTAGGGTCAATCTTAGACAAAAGTGGTGGAGTATAATCATCATTATGCACTTCTGTATTTTATTGCAAACGGTACAAAGACAAGATGTTTAATGTTCTGTCTGGTCAGGAAAAGAATAATAAAAGGGAAATTTGGATCAGGCATTACATTGCCGGAAAAAGAGACACATGAAATGGCACGTTTTCACATAAATGACTCCTTAACACTGCTTGTACGACTCAGAGAAGAGTGTGAGACACAATATTCCATGCAGTCACAGGCTAAGAATCACATTGCAGATACAGGAGGCAATTGTGTGCCATAGGTAGCAAGGTTTCACGACTTCTCATGACCACACCTTAAATATTTGTTATGGCCCCAATTTGTTATTACATTTATAACACAACAGCAACAGCAAGGGATGACAAACACAGTTTTAACAACTAAAACACATTTAATTTTTAACAAAGACAAAGACTAATAACAACCTACAACTAAAGACCAAGATTGATAAATAAAAAAAAACAGAAATAATTACAGTCCCTTTTTGGTGGGGTGGCTTGGTGATGTCCTGGATGAAGAAAATGCTCAAACACAGGCAAAGAAATCCACAAAAGAAACGTCACAGGTCTTGAACAGAATGGCAGGTCTGGTCATCTTCTTGCAATTTCTCCTACTACTTTACTGTCTCAATTCTTTTCCTTATATACTCTTTTGCAGACCCCACCCACATTTAGACCTCTTTTTTTTTAATTCTCTGAGACTTGCCCCAGACATGTCCAGGACATGTCTAAACATGACTCCAGTCTGAGCTTAACAAAAAAAAAGGTAAATACTGCCATCTAGTGGCCTATATTCACATTACACCTCCATTCCAAAAGGGAAAAATTTTGACTCATAAAGGCAAAATTTTTCTTTTCAATACAAAATGGTAAAGTGAACACTTGTCTATATATACATATCATACACACTCAAACACGGGATAAGCAATCAGCAATTACATTGTCTGTACCCTTCACATGCTTAATTTCCAAGTCAAACTCCTGTAAAATCAAACTCCAATTCAACAATCTCCGATTCTTGTTTTTCATCTTACTCAAAAACATTAACGGATTGTGGTCAGTGTACACAATCATTGGCTTTTGTCCTGTACAAACATAAACCTCAAAGTGTTGTAAAGAAAGGACCAGAGCCAACAGTTCCTTCTCTATTGTGGAATAGTTCCTTTGGTGGCGAATGAACTTCCTGGAGAAGTATGCCACGGGATGCTCAATGTCATCAGAGTCACTTCTCTGTAGGAGCACAGATCCACAAGCTTGGTCGCTAGCATCGACCGCGATGGAGAACGGTTTGTTGAAGTCAGGAGATTTGAGCACGGGGAAGTGACACAGCAGAGACTTCAGGCGATCGAAGGCTCTCTGGCATGCATCATCCCAGGTGAACTTTACGCCTTTCTTCAGTTGGTTAGTTAGACTGAGAGCAATCTCAGCAAAGTTCTTGCAGAACTTGCGGTAGTACCCGATCATTCCAAGGAAGCGGCGCAAAGCTTTTTTGTTGTCAGGAACTGGAAAGTCCATGATGGCTTGGACTTTAGCATTTATGGGTGCCACCTTACCCTGGCCTATGACGTAGCCAAGATAGGTGACAGTAGCACAACCAAAGTCACTCTTGTTCAGGTTAACAGTCAGGTTAGCCTGAGTCAGGCGCTGGAACAACGTCTCTACATCTTTTAGATGTTCTTCCCAGGAGACACTCCATGTGATCAGGTCATCGATGTACGCACCCGTGTGTGGCAATCCGGCGATTGTAGACTGTATCATCCTTTGGAACGTGGCTGGGGCATTTTTCATGCCAAAGGGTAGGACTTCATACTGGTACAATCCAGATGGTGTGGCAAAAGCAGAGATGCTCTTGGCCCTCTCAGTTAAAGGCACACACCAATAACCCTTCAATAAGTCAATCTTGGTCAGAAACTTTGCTTGCCCTACACTATCAATACAATCATCAATCCTAGGTATTGGAAACACATCAGTTCTAGTTACAGCATTGACTTTGCGATAATCTGTACAGAATCTAGTACTTCCATCAGGTTTTGGAACTAGCACACAGGGTGAACTCCAATCGGAGTTGGAGGGTCTGATAATATCATGCTTTAACACGTACTCAACCTCTTTCTCAGCAATCTTTCTCTTTTCAGGATTCATCCGGTATGGATGCTGTTTTATTGGTTTGGCATCACCAACATCTACATCATGAGAGGCTATAGTAACTCTCTTTGGAACATCAGGAAACAAATCCTCATATTTCTTGATCAACCTTTCAAACTGATCTCTCTGTGAGGGTTCTAAGTGCTGGAGTTTTACATCAAGATTTTGCAACACTTCAGTGTTTGACAATTTACATGAAAGAACTTCAGCTTTAATTCTTGGTTCATCATCTTGAAACTCCCCCTCATCTTCACACGTTTCAACCATTGGAGAATCTGAAGTGACAGCTGCAACCCTAGCATTTCTGTCATGATAAGGCTTCAGCATGTTAATGTGACACAGTTGTTTTGGTTTTCTCCTATCTGGAGTCTTCACAATGTAATTGAGATCATTGAGTTTTGTCAGTATTTCATAAGGACCATGAAATCTAGCCTGCAATGGATTGGACTGCAAGGGAAACAACACAAGGACCTTGTCTCCTGGTTTAAACTCACGGCTTCTAGCCTTATGATCATACCAAGTTTTCATTTTTCCCTGACTTGATTTCAAGTTCTCTTTGGCAAGGTCACAAGCTGCACGCAATCTTTCCTTGAACTTGCTAACATAGTCTAACAGACTGATTTGCGGCTCTTCCTCTTGCCATTGTTCACTCAATAATAGCAAAGGTCCTCTCACTTCATGACCAAACACTAGCTCAAATGGACTGAATCCAGTAGACTCCTGCACTGCTTCTCTAGCTGCAAACAACAGCAAATGAACCCCTTCATCCCAGTCTTTCTCATGGTCATAACAATAAGTCCTCATCATTGTCTTGAGAGTGGAATGAAACCGCTCTAAGGCACCCTGACTTTCTGGATGATAGGCACTAGAAAGAATCTGTTTTGCACCTAGTTCATACACAACCTGCTGAAACAATCCTGAAGTGAAATTGCTACCTTGGTCTGACTGAATTTCCCTGGGAAGACCAACCAACGTGAAGAACTTTATCAAAGCCTTCGAGATTGCAGTTGCCTTGATGTTACGTAGAGGTATGGCTTCGGGGAATCTGGTAGATGCACACATGATTGTCAACAAGTACTGATTTCCAGATCTAGTCTTGGGTAATGGACCAACGCAATCAACAATGACCCTAGAGAATGGCTCCCCAAATGCTGGGATAGGCTGCAATGGAGCTACAGGTGGGTCTAACTGGTGTTTTCCAACTACCTGACAAGTGTGACAGGTTTTGCAAAAGTTGGAAACGTCTTTCCGAAGCCCAGGCCAAAAGAAGTGTTTCATGATCTTATCAACAGTCTTGTTAACACCAAGATGACCTCCTAAAGGTAAACTATGAGCCATTGTTAAGATCTCATTCCTATAGACCTTCGGAACAACAATTTGCCTGACCACTGCCCAATCTGCATTGGCAGGGATATCAGGAGGGCGCCACTTCCGCATCAACACACCATCCTTGAGATAATACCCAACTGGAACTGCATCTATTTCTTTTTCAGGAAGGGCTCTCCTCTTTAGTACACCAATTTCAGGATCATTAGTTTGCTCCTCAATCAACCGCTTTCTGGACAGAGACAAGTCTCCAGACACATCAGAATCACCAGACCCATCCGGCTGGCTGAATAGAGAACTGATAAAAGTATCTGATAAGTCCTCAAACGGAGAAACCATAGTAGGCCAATCAGAGTCATGAGGCGAACCACCTGAGTCCTGACTATTCAATGTACTGGACGGCACCACAACATCATCTTCTTTAGCCTTCTTGGCCATAGCACGAGTCACTGCTCAAGAAGGATACAGAGATGGGTCCTCATCCCCATTTTCAGTGCTCGGCTGTGAAGTAAGATGTACAGGGGGAACTACTTTGCCCCCAGCCAGGTCATTGCCTAGCAACAGAGAAACACCCTTTATAGGTAGACTTGACATAAGTCCCACCTTTACCTGTCCTGTAACTAAATCTGACTTCAAGAATATAGAGCGCAGGGGTACAGATACAGTCCTCCCTTCAATACCTTGTACAAGTATGAAATCCCCTGAAGCGGTCTCATCACGTAACTCCAAGGAGTCCATCAACAAAAGTGACTGAGAAGCTCCGGTATCCCTTAGGATATATATGGGGACAGGAGTAGTATGCTCATTCAGAGCCACAAATCCCTCTGACACAAATGGAAGAAATTCCTCCCTCACAAAGTCAGCTGTATTAGGCTTTTTAGCCCCACAAGAAGCAGGCAATTTAGCAGATTGGTTATCTACTACAGGGGTTTCTAACCTTGTTTTCACAAAGGCATTTGGTTTGGTATCCTTTTCTTTTTCTTTCTTAGCTTTAAGGAACCAACAGTTAGTTGTAACATGACCAGATTTCTTGCAATAACTGCAAACTAGACCACTTTTGTCACTGTCAGCTTTCACACTTTGATCAGACCTGTTACTGGATTTCTGAGCACCATCACCAGATTTGTCTTTGTCTTTGGGTGAGGAATCTTGGGTATCACCGTAACCCTTTTTCTGAAATTGGGACCATCTATTATTACTGCTAGACTGAAATTTGGACTTATGTGTGAGAACATATTCATCTGCAAATTTGGCAGCTGATTGCAAATTCAGTGCTTGCTTCTCATTAAGGTAGGTCTTAACATCATCTTTAACACAGTTCTTGAATTCTTCAACTAACACCATCTCTTTTAGTGAGTTGAAATCATCCTTGACCTCCATAGAAGTACACCAGCGCTCAAAGCAAACCTGCTTCTCATTAGCAAATTCAACATAAGTCTGATTTTCAGATTTCTTCAGACCTCTGAATTTCTGTCGGTAAGCCTCTGGAACCAACTCATAAGCTCTCAAAATAACCTTTTTGACAACCTCATAATCAGAGGAATCATCTGCAGACAAAGCCGAATAGGCTTGTTGAGCTTTACCCTTGAGGACAGTTTGCAACATCAGAGGCCAGTGTTCCTTTGGCCACTGGAAACTCTTTGCTACCTTTTCAAAACACTGGAAATAGTTGTCAACATCCTTTTCAGAAAATGGAGGCACCAGTTTTACCTCCTTACTAGCACAAAATTTATTTTTCATTGCTATTTTAATTTTTAGTTGCTCCATTTGGAGTCTTTCTTCTCTATCCAACTTCTCTAATTCAAAATCTCTCTGTCTCTGTCTCTCTCTTTCTGCTCTTTCCTCTTTCTCTCTCTCAAATTCTCTTTGTTTTTCTTCTCTTGCTAATTTTTCTAACTCAAACTGCCTTTGTTTTTCTTTTTCTTCCCTCTCCATCTCTAGCATTTTTAATTTAAGTTCCATTTCTATATTTGGATTTTCCACTGGAAACTGTTCCAGATCTCCTGGTGCAAACACATTTTCATCAATGTAATATTCAACTATCTCTCTAGCCAGTCTTGCTTTTCGCATGGCTGGTTTTACCTCTGTCAGCTCCAACTGTCTGCAAATTTCTAGCAGTTCTGTCTTTTTAAAAGACTTCAAAACCCCTACGGTTGGTGATGCCAAGAAATCATCCATTGCTGTTGTCAATATATATCTAGGAAAATTCACAAAAACAATTTCACAATTTGGAATGTTAGATTTTCAATAAATTACTCACACAATGGTCTATCCCGGACGAGCCCCCAATTTGTTATTACATTTATAACACAACAGCAACAGCAAGGGATGACAAACACAGTTTTAACAACTAAAACACATTTAATTTTTAACAAAGACAAAGACTAATAACAACCTACAACTAAAGACCAAGATTGATAAATAAAAAAAAACAGAAATAATTACAGTCCCTTTTTGGTGGGGTGGCTTGGTGATGTCCTGGATGAAGAAAATGCTCAAACACAGGCAAAGAAATCCACAAAAGAAACGTCACAGGTCTTGAACAGAATGGCAGGTCTGGTCATCTTGCAATTTCTCCTACTACTTTACTGTCTCAATTCTTTTCCTTATATACTCTTTTGCAGACCCCACCCACATTTAGACCTCTTTTTTTTTAATTCTCTGAGACTTGCCCCAGACATGTCCAGGACATGTCTAAACATGACTCCAGTCTGAGCTTAACAAAAAAAAAAGGTAAATACTGCCATCTAGTGGCCTATATTCACATTACATATTAAACATGTTTAGAGACACAGACACATATAATGCTTAAACGTAATTACAGATGAACATTGGTTACATGTCCTGTGTCATTTTTTTTGCATGTACAGTATCCTATTATACCAGTAGTCCTGTAATAGACATGAAATTGCCTTTGTTTCCTAGAAGTTGACAACTTTATAAAAAAAAAATGAATTAACTGCTTTAATAATGTGGGGTCTAAAGATCACATTGATGGTTTGGTGAATGATTCAACTCACAAATGCCTGATATGTGCCCAGTTTGTCAGCATGACACTGTTGAATTTTGTCAATTGCCTGATAGTAAAGTGGTCTGAATTTTGAGGTATGGACTTAGAGCATTGTTTCAATTTACTGGTGAAGTGATCTTATCCCATTACAATTATTATAATAATAATAATGCATCAATTTTATATAGCGCTTTTCTGCTTTCTGGGCACTCAAAGACGCTTCACAAGGATACATTATTCATTCACTCACACATTCACGCTCTGATGTTTTAGTAGCCACAGACTGACGGAAGCGTGGCAGCCAATATGCGCCTACGGCCCCTCCGACCACCACCACCAAACATTCACACACAGCCACACAGTGTTCCTATATTGCATGTTTTTGTGGGTGGGGGAAACCGGAGTACCCGGAGAAAACCCACGCGAACACGGGGAGAACATGCAAACTCCACACAGAAAGGCCCCAGGCTGGATTTGAACCCACAACCTTCTTGCTGTGAGGCAATAGTGCTAACCACTATGCCACCGTGCCGCCCATATATATATACTCTCACACTGGAGGTGATATCACTTTAAGAGCTCAACATTGTCACGTTTTTCATAAATGATCATGCAATGAGAAAGCTGGTTCTCAGATGGTAGCCATTGTGTTTTGCTCTTCACAACTTAAGTCCTCTTGACTACTCTTGGCAAATCTGAGTGTTATGAGCAACTTCCTGCTTTATAAGTCTACGTGAATATCTCTTAGTAGAAAAACTTAGCAGAATAATTCTTAGTGGAGTCCTCACAAAAAAGACACTATACTGTTCCACATTTTAAGATATGTTTGCAGGAAGAATGAGACAAAATTTCTCCCAAAACACTTAATCACTTGGAGTTGTCAGTCCATAGAGTTTATCAGGTCTCGCAGAAAGGAATGGTAACATTACAAAGAGGTTAATATTTTTCCATCCCAACTTTTTTTATATATTGTTTGCAAAAATCTAAAAGATCTTGTCTTAAAAAGTCAATAAAATTAATGTAGTGAACCATAAAATAATGCGCAGTTGTATTGTTTTCAACGTAATAAAGGTCACCGATAATCTGCAAATGACTGCTTACAGTTTTAATTTAGATTGACCAAACTGTCCCAATGTTTCTGATTTGGTGTTGAATAAAAAGAAATAAAGCAAATAAGTGTTTTTAGCTGAAAGGATTATATGACCCCAATTCTGAAAAAGTGGCGCATCATGGTTAATGCAAACATAATCAAAAAAGACTGATTTGAAAAATCCAATCAGTCTAAACTACATTGAAAAGAGTACAACAATCTTTAAATTCTCTAACATGAATTGAATTGTTTCTTGAAAATAAACAACGTGATGACTTTTGGACTAGTACCAGAAACTTCGAATGCCACTTCCCACATATTTTCAGGGACCCCAATGAGTCACCTAACAGTCCTGTAGCATCTGAAGAATTCCTGCCATCACAGACTAATTGAGGTGAGGGTGCACACTTATTAGGACAGAGCCTCACCAAGCTGGTAGGTATTCTCCATCTGTACGGTTGGTCGGGGGATGTCGTCATGGTGACCTGGCTCGTCAATGTATGAGACTGTGCTAATAGAGCTGCAAAAAAAAAAAGGTGGTGAGAGACTAAGGGTTAAGAATAAGAATGTGCTCAGAATGCGTTACTTTCAAGCCTCCGTGGAGTCTTACCCAGGGCCTTATCTTTACTTCTATCAGTGATAAAGACCATTGACTAAGGTGAGCAGTAGGTAAAGCAGGCATACCAATTCTGTTAACTGCTCCTCAGGAACAAGGAAGGGTAATCCTACTGATGATTACCCACAAGGTTATCCATCAATTAATCAATAATTATAGCCCACTTATACATCCTGGGCATAGATTGTACTACAACAGTCTTAATAGCAGTTTTTCAGCAACAGTAATAAGGTTAGATTTAATTAATACACCCAAAGACTGTATGCACTGATTCTAATCAATGTGCTAAAAACACCTACTCCTTGGTCTTGCCAATTGCTCGGATTTCATGGCTGCCCAGTGAAGAAACACTTGTTCTTTTCTTCAAAAGACGTGCCGCCTTTTCTTTCGCCACGTCCGACATCCTTTCTATGGAGTAAAAAAGTAAATAATAATTGATTATTATCATTATTATTATTATTACTATTTAATAATAATAACAATAATAACTAGAAAAGCACTCAGAGAGCGCAGTCCTCCGCCAGGGGGCAGCAAATCCCAGAAGCACGGCGATTGGAACTCCGGCCCATTGGAAAGACTTAAAATCTTGAACTTTGGCGTATATCTCGGCAGTACTTTAAATTTAAATTTAATCACCCGTTCCTTGACTTAATACCCACCTTCTCTGAAAATTTCATCAAAATCTGTCCATTACTTTTTGAGTTATGTTGTACACAAACAAACCAACAAACAAACGGCACCAAAAACATAACCTCCAAGCCGGATAATTAAAATATTAAGCCATCCATTCTCTATATCCGCTTCTTCCTTACTAGGGTTATGGGAGTAGCTGGAGCCTATCCCAGCGGACTACGGGCAATAGGCAGGGACCCACCCTGAACAGCTTGCCCATCAACTGCAGGGTGCGCACGCCATTCACTCACACAGTCATATCTATGGGTAAGTCTTTGGATCATGGGAGGAAACCGGAGCACCTGGAGGAAACTCGCGCGAACATGGGGCGAACATTCAAACTCTTCACAGAATAGCCCTAAACCGGATTCTTACCCACGACCTTCTTGCTGTGAGGCGACAGTGCTTAACACTACTCTACTTGCCAATAATAATAATAATAATAATAAGAATAATAATAATACATCATTATTAAAAATGTTAACGTTACATTTTTAAGACAGAACTCTAGTATGAGCAACAAAGCTTACTAACCATCATAATTCATATACACAGAAACATTTCAATGATTGCGCCTGGATAGTTCGATCAGTTTACGCAGCTAGTTGAATTTACGCAGATAATAATCAATCATCTAACCAGTTAAACACTCCAAATCAGTTCTCCCAGTCAGCGACGAAATCCATCGAAAATTTCAACGATTCTTCTAACATTAGCTAACATCCAAATTACCTACCATTAGCAAGGTTTAGCTCCAGCTGACCAGACGATCAAAAGAAAGATCAGGTTTCGTGCGGAGACGACGGAGTGAGGGTAAGTCGGTGTTCAACAAAAATAATCAAGAAAAGTAAAAGATGTGATTGAGGGAAATTTTGTCTCAGATATACACCAACTGCTTGCATATCGGAAAATCGACTGTTCTTACCGATGCAAGAAGAACTGTGTGGGTCAGCAGGGCTGGAGTGTAAACTGGATTGTATCCTTCAGCTTCAGCGGCAGAGCGTCCAGTTGACTTGACAACAGGGGCGTGACTTCCGTCCAAACGAATGGCTCATTTTCAACGGAGGGCCGAGTGGTCCATACGGAAGCCACCTCCACTGCATCTTTCAAGATAATTTGTAATGAACCACTAAGCAAATAACATCGGCTAATCGTCATTGGAACGATAATGTGCATTGCACAAAAATCGCGCAGATTGCGAGGCTGATGTCAGCGGCCCAAATATTGCAGAGACAGATAATATGAACTGGTAAATATTAATGCAAATATCAGTAGCTGCAATGATATGCATCATTTTAAGTAAAAAAAATTTAAAGTATGACATTTTTTACATTTCAATATATGTCATCTTAAATAGATGTCAAGTTCACTTTAGAAAATGTTCACTCTAAATGAGAAAAATTGAGATGACATTATAGGGCAGGGGTCCCAAATCTTTCCCAGAAAGGGCCGCTGTGGGTGCAGGCTTTCATTGCGACCAAGCAGCTACACAGCTGATGCTTCGAATTCAGCTTATTAGCAAAGAGTCCAGAGGTTGATTAGCAGCATCAGGTGTGTGATTGCTTGGTTGCAATGAAAGCCTGCACCCACACTGGCCCTTCCTGGGAAAGATTGGGGATGCCTGTTATAGGGTATCCTGTGTGGAACTGAGGGTGGCTGCAGTAATAAGTGGCGATGATGTTTTTTTCTCCTTCAGTCCAAGGTACTGTTTCTGACCCACACAGTGGCATGAAATCCCATCGAGCATCGCACTCCTGTCGCTTAAAAAGTACTAGCATTGAACAGCACATAGGGGAAAAAATTGAATAACGCTGAGTGATTCACTTGGGATCATTTGCATCATCACAGTAGCCTCATTTAATTTAAAATACCATTCTTGAAATCAGATGAGCCTTACTTTAAAGAAAACGCAAAATAAATCAATATCAAACCAGAATTTCGCATTACGCTGATTTTAAAAAGTATACAAAAAGAGGTACTAACCCAATACAGATGGGGAAACAACAACCTCAGTGAACAAAGAAATTCACAATGTTAATTATAATCCTGTGTAATAGTTATTTTGATTTTTTTTAATGAAAAAGTGTGATGAAAATATGAGTACAAAAAAGACTACACAGGCACAGACCCATACTAAACCGCAAAACACACTTCAATTGTTTGATCATCTTCAAATAAACAGTTGGTAGAAAGATTTTACTGACTGAGCACAAATTGATTTTCTTCTCTTTATTTCCAAGAAATATACATGAATGGAAATGTTTAAGCTTAAGTAATACATCATAGTCAGTCTTATATACTGAGTATATAAGTCCATATGCTTTAGAAGTCAATATAGATGAGAATTTATTCACGATACATTTACATTAAATGATTGCATATTCAGAATCACATGGAATGATAGGATGTAGAAACAACTAAATATCACATTTATATAAAAAATGCAACAGAAATATTTACAAAGACGGTATGATGAATTTACGATTCTATCACAGAATACACAGCAAAGCAAAGCATTCATCCAGAGAATATCTCTTCTTCACACATTCTTAATCAGCAGCCAAATTACACAGGTGGTTCAAGAGTTGAGCAATTACTTTAAATCGCATAAATTACAAAGTGGTCCCTTAACAATAAGGCTTTAAAACTTATCAATTTGCTTGAATATTTATTCTAAAAACACACCCATGATGATTTTACGTATGTACTCCATGTGTATATTGTATGTTGTTTTTGTATTTTATGATGATGTCAAATGAGAGGTTATGCCAAAGGATGCTATGTTAAGTTCTTATTTGAGGAGCAGAATGTACATTGCATTAATAAAAACAACAAAAGCTACTTTGCCTTCAGAGCAAAAGTCAGTCCAACAATTTGCAAACTTAGAACAGGGCATAAAATGGTCATGTTTGAAAGGCTGTTTTGGGTATGAGGTAAAGGCTGTTGATGTTACTCAAATGGAATGTATGATTCCCAGGGTAACCAGTCTTTGGCCTTAGTTTAATCAGCTTAACTATGCTCAGCATATTTAAAACAAATCACTCCTTAATACTGAATTTCATGGTATTTGGCTGTTATACGCTTCTTTCTTCCTATCATCCTTTTTTTTTGCAACTTACTCTATTCTGATTATAGGATGTTGTAAAAAAAATAAGTGTCACATAGCTGGGAAGAGAATGAAAAAAAATGTTAAGGAAACAAGCAATATATTAAATATATTGTTTTATGCAATCTTACATTGTAAAGCTGTCCCCGGTTAGGTTATACATACCAATTTGTATTCAGTCATAATTTTATTTTGAAGATTTAGACACATATTTTCATTACATACTTCCAGTTTGCACATTGTCTCAGTTCAGTGTGGTTCCTTTCATTTTAATCAGCATGGTCAGACTATTACTAACCTAGTGAGGCAAAGTATACAAGCTTATAAACCAGCTAACATTCTTCAAAGCCGACCTTTAAACTGTAGTTTCCCTCAGTGTGCAGTTTTGGGGGTTTGGGAGCATGCCCCATGTGAATATGATCAAATAAACCTCTGAGTCTGGGAAAAACAAACTCTCGTTCAATTTGCGAAAATAGGCAAACATTTTATAATGTTCTCAGCAGCACATAAACCAAGGACCAAGCTTCTCTGTTCTAACACAGTGAAAAATTATACATCACAAAACAAACACATCATTTCAAATGATTTGCAGCTGATAAAACAGTCATACACAAAAATTGGACACACTGTGAAAATAACATAGACCGGGAATTTGTCATGCTTTACAAAGAGAAAAAAAAAGCAATCTCGAAAGGGAATGCTATCTTGTTTTTTTTTTTTTTTTAAACATGAATGGATATATTTCGCATGATTTGCATTCTGCTAATTGTGATTGCATTATGCTAGATTTTTTTTTCCCCACACTGGTTTGTACACCTCATTTTGACAGAAAAAAACAATACCTGGGCATTAATGAATTCAGCAAACATTTGTACTAAGTCTGAGGACAGTTCCTCAAAGCAGGATTACAGAGTTAGCTGGATAACTGTCTTAAGTAACACCTGGATCAGCTTTTTTTTAAACATCAGTCCATGTTCCGTATTTGAGTGGCTCCAAGGCGTTACTCCATACAGTGATCAAAGCTAAGTCAGCAATCCTGCTTTATAGAACAGGCCCTTGAGTATGGAACTGAGCTTCAAATACTTAGACCAGAAAACTACTACAGCTCATTCTTATTCCATATTTGGCTCACACTTTAGATTAAGTGTTTCTCATAAAGGCTTTATACAGCATGTATAATGCCTTCATAAATTAGACATAATGTCCTCATAAATCATACCTAAGCAAATGTCATGCTTTGTTAAGGGTGAAATAACACATCCTTTTTTCAGCATTAAATAGTGTTTGCTGTAATTATTTATTGCATTGAAATGCGCCTGACATTCTGGAAACCTGCCTGTGAGGTTTCGGTGACGTGTGTGCACTGTGCGCCGGTCGGCCAAATTACCACTGCGCAGAAAGTAAACCAGGTTGGAGCTGGCGAGCTCTCTGCGCCCATTCGGTGGATCCTTTATCCACGAAATTGTCACTTCGTCATGATGAATATAGGACACACCCCCCTACTACGCCGCCACACCCATCTCAGCGCACATCCGTCTACCAAATTGCCAAAGTGGCTGCACAAAGTGTTGCACCGCACCAAATTACCACTGCGTGGGCTACGCCATGCTCATTTATGAAGGCATTATACATACTGCATAAAGCCTTCATGAGTAACACTTCATCTAAAATGTGACCCAGATTTAGGTATCTTTCTGGGTGTAATGCAGCTCTATGGTCTATGAGTTTATGTGACTTCAATTCCAGCTTTGCATATTGCAAATAGCACTGAATGTTGTTTTTTTCTGTTTATTTACAAACACAATTTAGTGAGGTCAGTCATTTTATTTCTCACAAATATCACTTACTGTCAGTTAAATTCAAGGACATGTGAGTGTGTTGGAAGTCTGTAGGAACATAAAGGAAAAATGTAAAAGACTTCAGTACCAAACCAGTCAAATTCCTGCTAATATAGGAACTTTTTCTTCTGTTTTTTTGTGTCATTTAAAAATGTATAGACTATATGAATTCAATGTCTTTTATTTTCAAAATAATAAAATAAATGAAATATGTCTGCATGATACTCTGTTGTGAATTGAACAGAGCATTGAAATAATTTTGTCAAACTCTACAGTACAAATAGTTTTTCTACATAGTATGTAGACTGTTACAGTACGCAAAATAAAAGACATGGATTCAGTTACTTGTTTTATTCTGACTCATGCTGGAAATGTCAAGCAACATGTCGTTGAGAATTCTATGACAACACACTGAGGTCACATTGACATTACAATGTTAAAAGCTGACAAATAGATCCATAAGTACAACTCTGATTTTGCAAGGACAATGCATCCATGATGCTCTCCCATTAACCACATCATATATAGCTTCACAGAATTAAAAAAAAATATATCTGCAGTCAATTTTAAAAGTATACCTTAGCATTACACTGTACAGAGGTTACAAACATACACAGTTAACAAAAAGAATTAAAATATAATTCTAGGGATTCTGATAAACTGTACCATTCATATTATAGTCATATACAGTCACTTTTTACAACAATAAGTATTATAAATAAATAAAAAATATAGTGCGGAGATGTAATTTGAAATCTATGATTTTTTTCGGAGTAAACAACAAAATGTGATGTGAAAATACGCAGGAACACCCCACCCCTTGAGGACAATTTTAAATTACACTTTATACATTCTCTATGGGAAAATATTCTGCCCAATATTGCGACAGGAAAATGATTGATGTTATTGATATAGTCTATAATTCATTTGTATTGAGTTACTTTCAAAGGAAATAGACTGCTTTGTGTTCCACCCAAGTGCAGCCCTAATGTTTTTTCATCAAATCTCCCAAGCTTCACATAGGTGCAGTCACAACCTGTTTGTCAAAACAGTGTTCAATAGTAGCATTGTCAATATAACCAATATGATGAGTGGAATTCTTCTTATATATGTAAATAGATGGAGCTACAGAAACAGAATGCATAATGTTTTTTAAAGATAGGCCGTTAGGAGTTGGTAAATTTGTTTCCTTCCAAAGAATATTCGATTTGGGGAGATTAGTCTTTATGGTCTCTAATGCATTATATTTTTTCCCCTAAAACCTAGGTATCCTGGTATCGATTTATAATTGGGATCATAAAAAGTGTCACCAGTTGCAGGAACAGTGGCTTGTGCGGTTTTGCACGCATGAAGGAAGCACCAACCCAAAAACTGTCCGATTTCCACAACAAACACAGAAACTGTGCACCTAATTCACGTTTTTTTTTTTTTTTTGTATACATAACACTGTTGGACGGATCGTCTTTTAGTTCTCACTTAGCATTCAGCAGCGGTTCTCAATGTCGATTCCTGGGGTTCCCCTGCGCACACTGGCTTTCGTTCCAAGCACACTTGCAATTGTCATTTTGAATACCTGCTCAATATTTACCCTCTTTGGCCACATTGTCCAAAATAGCAATAGCTGTGCAATATGGGATAAAAACTGTGCTAACCCTGAGCTTCACCAATTTGAAGCCAATTGATCTCTAACCATTTCCCTGCTTTTTATGCATTAAAAATTTTTGCAATATAATTCTATAACCATATGGAACTCTTCAGCCATGCATGGCAATTTCTGACATAATATGGTTCAAAAGGGCAAACTATCCTAATAAACAGGAATAGTGCATTTACAAAAGATTAACACTGTATTAAAATTGAGGATTGCAATTGAGGTTGGAACAAAAAGCAGCATGGACAGGGGGTCCCATGGACCAACATTGAGAAAGACTCCCATAAAAGACTAAAAAATTTGTGTAGCTGTCAGTATTTCGCAGCAAGTGACCTTCAGTTCCCATCAGGGTACAACTTTCACTGTGTTCTTCTGAAGAGGGATGAACAGGTTAATTTTCTGCCAAGTATTTTCCTGAAAAATAAAAAACAAAAATTTATATCACCCTATTTAATTATAATTAGACTATTCTGTGTTCTCTTGAGTATAAATACTCGCAAGTGTAAGATAAGAACATTCAGTGACATCAGTAGCAATGTGAACTACAATATCACAAACTCATAAGATTACGAGCAGTTAGCAAAAAATTCTGCTTCATCAGCTAGGCTTATGCCATCAGAGGCAACGGCTGGGGGTATATTTCCGAACGCCCCCAATCCTCCAATTCCCCACTCCTTGAATAGACCTTGAAAGGACTTTCATTTGAACTTAATTTCAGGTCAATTGGTCAAATGGTTCTGAAGATATGGCCAAAATGGTAATTTTCCATCACAAAGCGCCGCCTGGTGGCAAAATATTGAACCATACAGGTATGATGTCATCATGTGACACGTTGTGAGGTCATGACCTTGCAGTTGCACATAGTTTCATGTGACAAAGCTCCACCTTGTGTCAAAATTTTGAACCAAACAGGTATAATGTCATCGTAGGACACACCCTCAGGTCATGACCTTTCATTTGCACTTGATTTGAGGTCATTCGGACAAATATATCCAGAGATATGATAAAAACAGTGATTTTTTTCAGTTTTTGGCCCCTGGTGGCCAATCTAGAGATCGTAAATTGTCCAAAATCGAATCAGTTCTTCTTCTTTACGATACTTACTTATGTGCAAAATTTGGAATTTGTAATTGAAATATTACTGAAGTTATCGCGTTAAAACGTAGTGCGGTGGCGGTCGGACCAAAAACATAATATCCCCCGGAACGCCATTCGGCGTTCGGGGATATAATAATCGGTGATGGCACAGTGAAATGACACTTGAAGCTCCACTAAAATCCCAGAGAATTTTCATGAACCTAAACACATCCAATTTGTATTCAATACATCCAATTTGTGCTCGAGGAAAATAAGGTAAAATCAGGTATCATTACTCAAATGTAAAATGCATTATTTTGTTCCCTCTGGACCCTCATCTACAGAGTCACTGACACTCGCATTAATAGTGCCTCTCAGGAAAAAACTGGACAGCATCTGATCAGTAACTGTACATCGACTCTCAAGAAGCAGCCAAAAAACGCAACCCGAGAGGGAGATGGATACTTTGGCCTCTAAATTGAATGCATTTTTGAAATTATAAATAGTAAGCCAAAGGGTGCGTGATGTTAACTGCAGTTCAGGATTTTAATACATTTCCAAGGGAAATTCTCATTTTGTTCTCAAATCATATTCATTTTGGTGGACAACTGTCATTCCATTTCCATGACAAATGCATTTGAAAACACGTCATACAGTATATATTGATCGCTTATATAAAGCCGTATGAGGCTGCTTGTAGATCAGTTTCACTGAAACAGAAAATGGAAAAAGGAGATATAAAAGGGAAGAGCTTATCCTTGATCATGCAATCAATTTGTCCAGTAGGCACCAGAAGTCTGCATGGAGCGCTGGACCGCGGCAGAGTCCGCGGTGGCCACATCCACAGTGCAGTGATGGGCGGCCGTAGTGAAAATTTTGAGGATGCAGTGAGGCTACGGAGTGATTTAGAAATTTTTTTGTGGATGTGTTGTGGCTACGGAGTTCAGCCATGCGGAGGCAGTGTAGCTTCAGAGAAAGGTATATTTTTTGTCCAGTTTTTCCATCAAAATATGCTGTTTTTATATTTTATCATTAAGTACTTATAACGATTCACAGACATCTATAGGATGCACAAGAAAACATAAAGTGGACATGACAAAGCCTCTTTCCCCTTCCTTACAACATATTGCAGTGATGCCCAAACTCAGTGCCGACGGCCCCCTGTGTTTGCAGGTTTTTGATCCAGCCACAGTTACAAGAAAAGGATTGCGTGATTTTGATTCTGAGATGGATTACTAATCTTAATAAAAATTAGGCCAGAAAAATGCATCACTACAAGGAATACATGCAATCCCCAAGTCCATACTGTGCCTCTTAAAAAATGCAAACAATTACATAAAAAAGAGATAACATTAACCACTGAGGAAACAGGCTTCTGACTTGGATGGCATTATTTTTCTTCCTTAAACATCAATGCAATACAGGTTTATCTCAAGATCAAGATTTGCAGGTTTGCCTTAAAATTGTCTTTGAATTTTCCATTATCGATCACATGGCTCTGATTGGTGGCCAGGTGTCTACCTGGACATCCACTAATTTGCAGCCCACTGACTCAGATCAGTATCAATTTGATCAGAGATTATTTGCCTCCTTTTCTGTAAGTACGTATTTGCAATATAGCCCAATAAGCACTATACGTATACCCACAAAAATGCAATTGAAAATATCATACAATGGTATTTCTGATGTAATATGATAAAGAATTTAAGTAATCTGGCATGAAAGGCACCTAGTTTGAAAAATAAATAGCCTGTTAAAATAATTAAATAATAATAATAATAATAATAATAATAATAATTTATTGAATTTGGAGCCAAAACTGGTATACACAAGGGGGCCTCCATGATTGAGTTTGGGAGCCAATGACTTATATACAAAGCACACTCTAGATATTACACACCAAACAACACACACACACATACACACACACACACACACACACACACACACGTACTTGCATAGAATTGTTATACGTCCAAACTATTTGTATTAGGAATTTGCGGCTCTGGTGCAGGAGTATTTCTCATTCCTCACAATACATGTGGATTTAACTCGAGCAGCTGCGGTGAGGCTGCCGATGTATTGTGATCATACATTGCAGATGCGGTGTGGATGTGGATAGCGAATGGTGTTTGTGGAGTGACTGTGGATAATTATTTTTTGGCCATGCAGACCTCTGGCGGACATCGTAGTAGACTACAGCTAAGTATCCACCAGCTGCAGGATGACCAGTACAGGACACATCACATGGTGCATTTAGGCGAAGCATGGGCCACTGACTCCTGTTTTGATAGAACTCCACTCACCTGCAGCAAACCTCTTCTTGATGAGGGAGAAGCGATACCCACCACCAACCAGCTCAATGCCACAGCCTGAGAGAGTGCTTCCCTCACTGGTGAACTGCACGGCCAGGGGAGCGGGGTTACTGGGCCCCTCCGTCAGCGTGAACCTGCCGAGCAAGGACCCCACCCCTAGAAGATAGGGGGAAAGAAAGAGAAGGGCCCCATGCTCAATACAAATATTTCCACCACTGAGAGGTCACCTCTGTGTTGATTTTCAATTTTATTTGGATTATATTAGGGTTCACAATACGGTGAACTCTCTAGCTCGTGATAAAATAGCAACATTTTCAAAAATTGCAACATTTTTCAAAATGTTTTTAACAAGGTTTACCACCTGTGTTGAGACCTGAGAATCAGCATCTTGAAATATAATGTTTTTCACACCATTTCAAGTCAACTGTCAAAGACACAACTGTGCCGATAGCTATTTTCTGTGGGATGATTGCAAATACACACACTTTGCTGAATTTTAATCTAACACCAAAGATTAATCAAAGTGACACTATCATTAACTCCTGGATAAACTGTTTGTGAATTAGGAACTGCTCATCCATGCCAAGATCACATTTATCTTACCACCCGTGGTGGTGAGAGCACTCAAAACTCAACACAAATTTCTCTTATCCAGAGGTAAAAATTGAGCTGAATTCTACTTACTAACAAGTTTCCTTGGTAGGGGTGTGTAAATGTCCAGTTTGCACGGCAGTACCCATTATAAAGTACACACAGCCAGGTCCATGTGTATTTAGACACTGACTCAGTTATTGTTATTTTAGCTGCCCTCTACAGCAAAGGGATAAAATTAAATAATGAGCTCCAAGTGCAGACGTTCTGTTTTATTTAGAGGAGATTTATATAGAAATCACACACTCAATTCTTCTGTAGTTATGAGTGTGTTAATCCCTCATTATTTCATTAACAAGTAAGTAAATAAAAAGTTTTCAGTTGATTTCATTAGTGGCGTCAAGTGCAATTGCAAGTGCATCAGTGCACTTGAAATGTGTTACTATTAACTCTCAAAATTAAGTCCAATAGCTGAAAGGCTATAAATAGAATGACATAGGTAAACAAGGCCATACAATAAATAGCAAATACATAGGTGTAGCCAAATCAAATATGTGCTTCATTAATAAAAGTGGAAAAAGCATGGTGAGTGCAGGAACACCAAAAGGCCTGGAAGACTATTATGGTGGATGACACATTAATTTTTTTTCTCGGGAAAAAACAGCGTCATAGCAGTTCGCCAGATACCGAAGAACACTCTTAGTGTATCCAAGTTTATGTCAACAATCAAGATAAGACATCCTAAGAGTAGATATAGAGAGTTTCCACAAGATGTAAACCACTGGTAAGCAGCCAAATCAAAAAGTTTAATGAAAAAGCATTTTCAGTTCTGGAACAATATTCAATGGACAGATGAGAGAAAGATAAACTCTCATCAGAATGCTGGGAAGAGGAGAGTATGGAGAAAGGGAGAGAACAGCTGACGATCGCAAGTATTCCTCTTCATTTATGGTGTCATTATGTGTGGGCATGTATGGCTGCCAACAAAACTAATTGCCTCGTATTGACTGATGTTGTGACTTCTGACAAAAGCAGTTAAAGCCCAAGGAACAAGCTGGATCTGAAGATAACTGCATTGAAGCTCTGCATAGCACAACTAGCATACATTAGGAAGTACAGATGTCAAGCCTGAATATGCATGCATGCACCCAGGGCATGGTGCTTTCGCCATATTGAAAGCTATATAAGATGGAGAACTCAACATACTAATTATTCTATTGTTTACAAACTAACCAACAGCCTGGGGATCATTTCCCAAAAGCTTAGTTGCTACCTATGCTAGCAACTTACTTACAACCCCAATTCTGAAATAGTTGGAACAAAGTGTAAATTATCAATAAAATCAAAATGCAATGGCTTCAGATCACCTAAGCCAATATGTTATTTACAGTAGAACATAGATAACATTTCAAATGTTGAAATGGAGACATTTTACATTTTTATCCACAAAATGAGCTGGCATTTTGCTGTTTCTGGCAGTAACAGGTCTCAAAAAAGTTGGTATACAGGCAAAAAATGGCTGAAAAAGCAATAAATATATAAGAGAATCAGCTGAAAGAACATTTAGAAGAATATTTAGCAAATAATTAAGGTAATTGGCATTAGGTGTGTAACATGATACAAAAGGGATGTCTTAGAGAGGCTGAGTCTCTCAGAAGTAAAGATGGTCAGAGGTTCTCCAACCTGTGAAGGCTTGCGAAAAAAATGGTGGACTACTTGAAAAACAATGTTCCTAACTCAAATTGCAAAGGCTTTGAAGGTCTCATCAGTCACAGTGCATAACGTCATCAAAAGATTCAGAGAAACTGGAAAAATCTCTGTGCGTAAGGGACAAGGCCCATGATGCCCGTGATTTTCAGCCTTTAGACGCCACATCACTCACCAGCATGATTCTGACATTGAAATTACTAAATAGGCCCAGAAATACTTCAGGAAACTACTGTCTGTAAACACAGTCCGCCGTACCATCCACAGATGCCTCCTAAAACTCTATCATGCAAAAAGGAAGCCATTGTTGAGCACGATCCAGAAGTGCCACCATGTTCTGTGGGCCAAGGCTCATTATAAATGGACTGTAGCAATGCGGCAAAGTGTTCTGTGGTCAGATGAGTCCAAAGTAGACATTCTTCATGGACGTTGTGTCCTCCGGGCTAAAGAGGAGAAAGACCACCTCTCCTGTTATTAGCGTTCAGAACAAAAGCCAGCATCTCTGATGGTATAAGGATCCATTAGTGCATATGGTGTGGGACCCTTGCATGTTTTAAAAAGCACCATGAATGCTGAAAGGTTTATAAAGGTTTTAGAGCAACATATGCTCCCCTCCAGACGACATATATTCCAAGAAGGTCTTGTGTATTTCAGCAGGACAATGCAGAACCACATACTGCAGCTATTACAACATTATGCCTTTGTAGTAGAAGATTCCGTGTGCTGAACTGGCCTGCCTGCAGTCCTGATCTTTCACCGATTGAGAACATTTGACGCATAATTAAACAAAAAGTCAATCAAAGGAGACCCAAAACTCTCCAGCGGCTGGAAGCCTGTATTAAACAAGAGTGGGATCAAATTCCAATGGCTCCTCAATGCCCAGACGTCTCCACTCTGTGGTAAAAAGAACAGGGGATGCTACACCATGGTAAACAGACCCCTGTCCCAACTTTTTTAAGACCTGTAGCAGCCATAAAATTTGAAATGAGCTCATTTTGTGGATAAAATTGTAAAATGTCTCAGTTTCAACATTTTCTATGTCATCTCTGTTCTATAGTGCGAATAAAATACTGGCTGGTGTGATTCGAAAGTCATTGCGTTTTGATTTTATTCACAATTTACACAACTGTAAAAAATTTACAATTTTTTTTGTCCCAACTATTTCAGAATTGGGGTTGTAGTTTGTACCAGCGGTCTGGATCAAACCAAGCAAGTTACTCACACAATTAGCCACTAAGCTTTTAGGAAACGTACCCCCGGACTGGTCATGGATGAAGACTCGCTGTTTATGTGGTAGATTTTGCGGTGGTTTAATTTTCATGAATGCATCCCTGACAATGGAAATAACAAGTCACAAATAAATACATTCAGTTGAGTGGCTTTGTAAATTTACATGCTGAAGGTGTCAAGGTTTGTGAGGTTTGCGTGTGGTTTGGACTTTTCTTTGAGGTTCTCGTCCCAGGACGAGATCGAATTCCTTGGCTATCGAATTCTTTACCCAGCTGGCTGTTTGAGCTGGGGCGGCGCCTTCCCGGATTCTATATAAGCAGGAAGTGAGGCATGCCTCCTTCGCTAGAGTGTCTGTTTTTGGCTTCGCACTATAGCTGAAGATACCTGTAGTCAGGTTTTGTATAACTTTCTATCTTCTTATTATTGGAGTTTCTTCTCCCTTTTTTCTATCTCGCTTTGCTTCTCTATTACATACAATTATATGTCCTTTGGAAGCGCGAGTACTTTAGTTTGGTCAGTATTTTCCTCTGTGTTTGAACTGTGTCCGTGCTGCTCACTTTCTCTCTGGTTATTGCGCTTGGCCTCCTAATTCTACCCGCCATTACAGAAGGTGCAACGCTTTTTACATTGCAAAAACTGTAGTAAACACAAGAGGATGACAGACACTGCGCTGCTTTTTTTCATGACTGACACTGGCACATTTGCTGTTGTTGATGCACTAACTGTCAGAATATTGCAGTGCAACATTTTTATTGAAGTGCATGGGAAAAATTGATTGTGTTCATTAACAATGTTGTGTTTTTATTAGTAGGAAGGAAAGCAGTAATATTTGGACTCTGTGTCTGTTCATAACACCTCACTATGTGATATCAAAGTAGCAATGTGGGTCTGAGCTTGTAGTCTACATGTGGATGACTTGTATCAGTGGCTTGAGAAACGTGGATCACAAGCAATGTGCTGTGACCTGTTTTGATAAGTACGTTGTACACAATATTCATTCTGTAGCCTACTAATTTATTTTTTACCTTTGTTAAAAATGGGGTCTTCACCAACCACGAATTTAACCACTCGCAAAATTGTGCGTCAAGTATGAAGTTGTGAAAAATATGTGTACGTAAAATACATGGCATATACAGTGCCCATCTCTGGCCACACATACCTGCTGGAAAAACCAGCATGGACCAGCACCAAAACATAACATATGCTGGCATGATGCCCTTATATGCCTATGACCAGCATACTAGCATATGTTGTGTTTTTGATGCTGGTCCATGCTGGTTTTTCCAGCAGGGCTAACTTGCCACCCATATAAATAAGCCACTAATAAGCCCCCTCATAATTGCACTCCGCGCTTGCGCGATTTCCCTGTATTCACAATTGACATTTGTATTGTATTGACATTTCACGAAAGGTCATTTGTACATAAAGGAGAATCGAACAGCTTTTTCAGCTATCGATTGTAATGGTAAGCCCACATTGAATAACAATATCGAGGTTGAAAATTACACTGCACATGAGCTTAGCTCCTTCCAAGATTATCATGAGCGAGAATTTGTTTGGAATTTCATACTGGTGAAGTATAATGTACGCTTTTCAAGAATTAAGTGGATTAGATGAATAAATTTTGATGCTTGCATCTTAACCGGTGGAGTGGCTGTAACTTTCCTGAATTAATGTGGGTAATTCAATTAATGAGGGCACGTGGCATGAGGATGCCCAAGTTCGGAGGTTAAAAGTTGACTTTGTGGTCGTGTCATCTGATCTTCGGCTGTATGTCTTGGACACTCGGGTGAAGAGAGGGGCTGAGCTGACCACTGATCACCATCAGGTGGTGAGTTGAATCCGCTGGTGGAGGAGGAAGCTGGACAGACTTTGCAGGCCCAAGCGTGTTGTGAGGGTTTGTTGGGAACGTCTGGCGGAACCCTCTATCAGAGGGGTTTTCAACTCTCACCTCTGGGAGACTTTTGACCAGAGCCTAAGGGAGGCTGGAGACATTGAATCTGAATAGGCCATGTTCTCCACCTCTATCGTTGACGCGGCTGTTTAGATGCTGTGGCTGTACGGTTTGCGGCGCCTATTGTGGACACCGGAAGTAAGGGATGCCGTCAAGCTGAAGAAGGAATCCTACCGAGCTTAGTTGGCTCGTGGGACTCCTGAGGCAGCTGACCGGTACCAGCAGGCTAAGCGTGCTGCAGCCCAGGCAGTGGCGGAAGCAAAAACTTGGGTATGGGACAAGTTTGGGGAGGCCATGGAGGAGGATTATCGGTCGGCCCCGAAGAGATTCTGGCAAACCGTCCGGCGCCTCAGGAGGGGAAAGTAGTACCCTGCCAACACTGTTTATAGTGAAGGTGGGGAGCTGTTGACTTCGACTGGGGATATTGTCGGCCGGTGGAAGGAATACTTGGAGGATCTCCTCAATCTCACAGACACGCCTTCCGTAGAGGAAGCAGAGGCTGGGGACCCAGAGGCTGATTCATCCATCACTCGGGCTGAAGTCACTGAGGTTCAGGAGCTCCTCCGTGGTAAGGCACCGAGGGTGGATGAGATCCACCCTGAGTACCTCAAGTCCCTGGATGTTGTAGGGCTGTCTTGGTTGACACGCCTCTGCAGCATCGCGTGTCGGTTGGGGACAGTGCCTCTGGACTGGCAGACCGGGGTGGTGGTCCCCCTATTCAAGAAGGGGGACTGGAGGGTGTGCTCCAACTATAGGGAGATCACACTCCTCAGCCTCCCAGGTAAAGTCTATTCCAGGGTGCTGGAGAGGAGAATTCGGCCGATAGTCGAACCTCGGAATTCAGGAGGAACAATAGATTGTAATCTGTTCCCCTATCCTTCCTATTCCTTCTTGCTCATCAATCGACTTATCGTGACTTTCAAGATGGAGGCGACTGGAAACTACATCGAGGTACTGTTTGCATAAATAGTATTTTTTAATAAACAACTGGTGCATTTTCAAAGTTCTCCATGCCTTGTTTTAAATGTCAGGGCCCTCGGAATTCTACCAATGAAGTATGGAGCTACTTTGAGCCTTGTTAATGATGAAAAAAATAGCGATTTCTTTGCATGGCAACGCAATGCCCAATTCACAAACATTGCAAGCCTGTTGGGAGCTTTGGCTAATAATCCATTTATTTTGAAAAGTTGCGTGTGTATGGAGGTGGGGTATTCAACAAAAGTTAGCACTCATTATCATGTTTCAATACACCGCAAGTCAATTTTACACCGGAATTCTCCTTTAAGTATCTGGGCGTCTTGTTCACGAGGGAGGGAAGGATGGAGCGTGAGATTGACTGACGGATTGGTGCAGCGGCAGCAGTAATGCCGTCATTGTACTGATCTGCTGTGGTGAAGAAGGAGCTGAGCCGAAAGGCGAAGCTCTCGATTTACCAGTCAAACTACGTTCCTACGCCTCACTTATGGTCATGAACTTTGGGTCATGACCGTAAGTGATCATGATCTTGGGCACAAGTGGCTGAAATGGGTTTCCTCCGCAGGGTGGCGGGGCGCTCATTTAGAGATAGGGTAGGAGCTCAGAGTAGAGCCGCTGCTCCTCCACGTCGAGAGGAGTCAGTTGAGGTGGCTCGGGCATCTATATCTGATGCCCCCTGGACGCCTCCCTGGGAAGGTGTTCCGGGCATGCCCCACCGGGAGGAGACCCCAGGGAAAACCCAGGACCCGCTGGAGGGACTATGTCACTCGGCTGGCTTGGGATTGCCTCGGGATACCCGCAGAAGAACTGGAGGAAGTGTGCAGGGAGAGGGAAGTCTGGGCATCTTTGCTTAGGCTGCTGCCCCCATGACCCAGCCCCGGATAAGCGGAAGAAGATGGATGGAGGGCCATCTAATAGTTTTTATTCCACCTTCTGCTGTTCACTACTAGAAGCATGAAGGTATAGTAATTTAAGTGAGGAGACAATTGAGTTGGAAGCATTTTCATTAGGTCAGTTTGCATTATGACATATTCCTTAACACCAACAAGCATTGACTTGTAGGCGAACATTAAGATCAAGGTGTATTTGTCCGCTGCTGGTTGAGCAAACGGAGTTATTTCAGCTGGTTAATTTGAAACAGTATTAACAGGTGCATTTCCATGACATCGTGAGCAGTCCTACTGCAGCTTGCAGGTTTAACACAAACTTTGCTCGCCGGTGTCTCTCAAAAAAGCGAGAACCATAGCTGATGCGCTTGGTACCGAAGCCAGCCTGACTAGCCTAATCCATAAGAAATAAAAAAACACACACATACAGCCAACAAACCCAAAAAAACGTGTCATTTTTGTTTATCTCGTTTATTAGTGGAATGGGCTATTAAACTTCACATTGTGGATCATTCACTGGGCATGTTTGGCATTTTTAGCACAATTTAATTGTTTAAGTACTGGCACATTAAAACCGAAAGCTGAATGAGTTGAGTGACTGCCGTTAATGTTCACACAGCTTTGAAATTTGTCAATTACGATTTGAGACATCATATGTGAATTTGCTTTATCCAATTTATTTCTTCAGTCATTTTTGATCAGTTTTTTTTTTTTACTTAGAATAGTCTATATACTTAACATTGTTTGAATCAACTGAACTTCTCCAGGTTTATTCTGTATTGTGGTTTCAAAGGAAAAACAACACTGGAATGGACTGTAATCTCAGCTGTTTTCTTTAAACAAGAATTAAAAGCCCAACAGTTTAAATCAATTAATAGCAACAATGAAAACGAAAATAACAATAATAATAATGCACCCAATTCTTTATTGAATGTTATTTCCACTTTGTGTCTATAGTGTACTAAAGTGATGACGTCACGCTGATGTCGGAAGTAAAATTTCCCATTCATTTTACCCATGGACTGTTTTTTCAGTTCACTTTTGAATCACTTCCCATAGTTTTCAAGCCTCCTTTTTTTTTCTAGATTTTGCATTATATTTCTGACTAAAAACAAATATAATTTTTATTGACCGGAATCAGCTAAATTTCAAATCATTTTAATTTTTCGCTACCATGCAAATCCTTTTTGTAGTCTAAAAACTACACGTCCCATGATCCTCCTGATTCCCGGGCTAAACAAGTATCCCAGTGCGATTTGTACCTCTAGAAGCAGAAGGGTTTTCTTCCACTTGTTCGCTTTGCACTCTTTTCTTCCGAGAAGAGCTTCCTTGTCTTCCGTCTATCGAGTAGAAGCAGACAGAAGATCGGCGCTCTCTTCCAAAACTAAATGGCATCCGCGTCATTTTTTTTTCAAGCAACATCTGACTGACACTGACCGCAGTTCCCGTATGCATCCACTGCAGTTATAATCGATTTGTATTTACGCTGCAAGGCTTGCTAGGGCGAATACTGTTGGCAGTTTACTTCTACATGTGTCTCTCTTCTCTAATTTCATAGCCATTATAAGCTGTTGCATGTTGTGTGCCACTATATCTCTTCCTTCTGGCTGTTAGATATATAATTAGAAGTGTCCTCTGGAAGGGTATTCCAGAAGGCGAAGTGTGCCAAATCGTACCGGGCTCAGGACGCGTTAGAAGTTTCTGCTCGAATTTTCCAGCACCTTGCCATAGCCGTTTATTTGCTTAATTAGTTAGCCACTCTACGTTCTACTTGGTTATGCTTTCCTTGCTAGATATCGAGTTTTACAATTAGCAACAATTTACTTTAATAGCCAGGCATCTATGGCCAACGTTTGTTTGCTTAAACCCTCGGTAGTCAGTGAACGAGCTTATCAGCCTTGTCAAAGCATAACTGACAGCGAACTAGCTGTCAGCAGGCTAACTTAGCCAGCGAGCTAGTTTACCGACTTCGGCAGTTGTCTAACTTCATATTTGGCGCATTTACTTACATGCCAGCTTGTGAAATGCTTGGAGCTCAACGCTAGCTAAGTAGCCAATTAATGGCTCTTCACTCCTTTTATTCACTTGGTTAGCTCGCTAGCTAGGCTAGCAAACTAGCTAGCTAGCTATTTTGCTACCTAAGCTAGTGATATTTATTGAATAGTCATACTTGCTAGCTTGCTAAATAACAGTGACGGTGAACTACCATTCACGGTTTCTATCAGTTTAGGTATGTGCGCAAGATGTGATAAGCTCACTGGCTGGCAAGCTTGGTGGTTCACTAGCATAGCTTAATGCTAGCTAGCTAAATAGCGAAATAACAAATCATTGCGATCCTTTCATTTCTAGGTATGTAGCTAGCTAATAGTAGCCCACTATGTGGGAATGGGTGCACGGACATACGGCGATGTAGGGCATGGATGGGCTTCCGTCGTGGTACGTTGGCTGAAACTGAGGTACTTCATTGGCTTGAAACAAATCACAGGGTACTTGCCCACTTGTGTAGCGGATATGTAGTTCGGAGACGTGGAATACAAACTGGACTACAAGTGCTAAAGCATTTAATTTTGGCAATAAACTACGAATTTGATGTGATCATTTGACTCTATATACCCTGTAGGCTAATCTCGGAGCGAGGCAGCTCTTAGAATTAATACGAGTTTGAGCAATGCCAGAAAGTGTCCAAACCCCATTATAAATTCCCATTGGGATTTTACTTCCGACACCAAAAGCTAAGTAGCGGTGACTTCATCACTTTACTACTGTATTTGAGAGAATAGAATCCAATCAGAATCTATAAGAATTTTGCAGCTCGGGTGGGCTGTATGTACTAATGACCTTTGACACGGTGACGTCATGCAGCTCCTATGGGTAATTACAAAGGGGCTTATTGGTGTTAACTTTGGTTGAAAGCTGTTATACTGATGTGCAAGTAAATTAAGCCTGAATACAGAATTTCTGTTAGCGTCCGGACTGCCGGTCCTGATAAGATCTAATGATTTTAAGTGATGACCAAACTCTGTGGCAAATCATAACAGCTTCATTTGGTGTATTACTTTACAATGGCAGCACTGTGATTTCTGGTATCACCATGGTGGTAAAGCTAGACATTTGTACTTCCTAAACTGTGCCCCTAGGTAGGCAACTCAGCATCTTGAGATGACTATGGGTTCCAGACTTCAGGCAGTCAAGCACTACAAACAATTTGCAAAGAGGTATTTAGATAGACAATTCGTCTCATATGTAGTAAAAAGTTCTGCATGTAGTACTTTTCCTACATTCCAGCTCAAGACATACTTTTCATATTTTGCTCGGTACATATCACTTTTGCGAAGATTTAACTGGCTGAGAGCATGGGAAAAAAACATTGCTCCGTGTTATATCACTGTTAATTTTTAGATAAACAGAATACCAAGTATGATGCTGGTTAAATCGGTATGGCTTAGTTCTGCAGTGAGCAAGCAAAGTGCCACTCTCACAAGTTAAAACACGAATGTCTGTGACTCACTGACTGGCTGAGAAGCACTGATGGAGTTAGCTCAATGCTAACGTATAACGGGCATTACCATTAAGCTGCTCATCAAAATTAAATTTGATTTCTATTAAATTATGCAATTTAGATACTGCATGTGATGCACTGAATCTTACACACTTGGTCGAGTCATATGAACATTATGACACTCATTGAGTAAATTTTGGGTTAGTTGCTTGCTAAAGCTTGCAACAAACCTAAACTTTATTCAACTTGTTTCATAAATTTCATATGACATGACGACTTGTGTAAGGTCCTCAGTGTTTTATGATGTTGGTAAAGCCTTTTGAGCCTCTAAACTTGGAAAGGTTATGCATGAAAATGGTTGCAATTCCAACACAGTTCATGAATTTTTTTTTGGCAAAATCCGTTAAGTCCACCCTTCAAGCACATCTTGAGCGATTCATTTCCAAACAATCTTGATGGCTATCTGGGCCAGATTGCTGAGCATTGTCTTATTGTCCAAATACTCATGGGTCAGACCTTAAAAATGGCTAAATCTACAATCCCAATTCCAAAATACTTGGGACAAAGTGTAAATTGTGAATAAAATCAAAACACAATGACTTTCAAAACACACCAGCCAGTATTTTATTCACAATGGAACAGAGATAACAAAGCAAAAGTTGAAACTGAGAAATTTTATAATTTTATTCCCAAAATGAGCTCATTTCATATTTGATGGCTGCTGCAGGTCTCAAAACAGTTGGGACAGGGGCCTGTTTACCGTGGTGTAGCATCCCTTCTTCATTTTAACACAGAGTGGAGGCATCTGGGCATTGAGGAGACAAGTTTCTTGAGTTTATCCATTGGAATTTGATCTCATTCTTGTTTAATACAGACTTCCAGCTGCTGGAGAGTTTTGGGTCTCCTTTGGCAAACTTTTAGATTAATTATGCGCCAAATGTTCTCAATTGGTGAAAAATCAGGACTGCAGGCAGGCCAGTTCAGCACACGGACTCATCTACTACGAAGCCATGCTGTTGTAATAGCTGCAGTATATGGTTTTTCATGGTCCTACTGAAATACACAAGGCCGTCTCTGGAATAGATGTCATCTGGAGGGGAGCATATGTTGCAGTAAAACCCTTATATACCTTTCAGCATTCATGGTGCTTTTTAAAATATGCTAGTGTCCCACACCATATGCACTAATGCAACCCCATACCATCAGAGATGCTGGCTTTTGAAATAAACGCTGATAACAGGAGGGGTGGCCTATCTCCTCTTTAGCCCAGAGGACACGATGCCCATGATTTCCAACAAGAATGTCCATTTTAAAGTAGCCTTTGCCCACAGAACATGGCAGTGCTTCCGGATTATGCTCAACCATGGCTTCCTTTTTGCATGATAGAGTTTTAGGTGGCATCTGTGGATGGCACGGCGGACTGTGTTTACAGTGTGTTTCTTGAAGTATTCCTGGGCCCATTTAGTAATGTCAATGACAGAATCATCCCGATGAGTGATGCAGTGGCGTCTGGCGCAAGTACTCCTCTGTCCCGCCTGTGCCCCGCCTTCCAGCGCAAGTTGGCAAAAGCGGCGTATTTGGGTATAACACAGCCGAGTCAAATATTGCTCATTGGCAAGAGAAACGATGGATAGCGTGTTCCTATTATTACAAACTGTTGCTGCATAAAATTTTGGGATTAATATGAATGGACAACAATGCAAGATACGTTAGACATTTATTTTCAATATGTGATCTTAACTCAGTATGAGATCATAGCAATCAGGCTGTATTCCTTTCCCCCACTAAAAACGATAAAACCTAGGTGACAATTATAGTAGCCAAGTATTAAGCCGCTTGCACACAGGACGCGAAACGAATTTTAAGCTCGACAAATTGCGTTGAAAGCAGTGTCTTGTGTCCGAAAGTCTGACAGGGTTTTAATATATTTCCGTGTCCGACCGTCTAATATTGCTTTAAATTTCTTCAAATCTACTGACTCTTTTAGATATTAAACGTGAATGTTTTGATAAGAGGGCTCGGTTCTTCAAGATGAGTACCGAGAATTTCAATCAATGTTTCTGTTTAAGCTCCGCTCAATAAAGCGAGTCGACATTGTTACAATGCCTCCGTGTCTGACAGCCAAAAAAAGAGGACGATTAGAACAGATTGACAACGAAATAATGAATAAAAAGAACATTTTAACAACAGAACATCCAACGAACACTGCGATTAATTTATTTGCGGGTCATCTTTTTTGGATGTCTGTTGGTTGGTGATATATATGTATTTTTATTCTTTATTCCATTATAAATCTGTTCTCATATCAATATTTTTATTTTTTACTGGGTGCCGGACATGGAGTATTTTGCATTTCGCGTTGGACAGTCTTGATCGTGCATGCGATAATTTATTCACACTGTCATGGTCATTCAAATGGTCATGGAATTGATTTGCTCTCTGATTGCAAGCACTATTTTATCTCTGCTGTGGAAATAAAGCTTGAATCTATTCGATCCATCTGACCAACTTTCAAAAGAAAGACTGAATAAAGACTGTTGTCTATCTTCAAAGGAAGAAAACAGACGAAATAAAAGACCACGAAAAGTCGATAGCTCTTTGCATTGACTTAGATTGTAATCAGTCGTGCGAAAAATTTGTTTCGCGTCCAGTGTGTATGCGGCTTTACCGAGCATAGAACGCAAGTATTATATATGCACTGCCTGATGCCGAGGCAGTTTGTGGTTGGCTGAGAAAGATGTGAAGTCGTTCATTTGATTTGCATCATTCATTCAGTTGCTTTAATTAAGTCAGGTCGAGTCTCCATCACGCGTGCCAACCGCCTTTGATATGACATCAGGACAATCGATATAGATATATAGATACTATAATTTATGTGCTGATTCAGATAGTAACATTAAACAGTGGTTGCTGTAATTATTTACTGTATTGAAATGTGCCTGACATTCTGGAAACCTGCCTGTGAAGTTTCGGTGACGTGTGCGCACTGCGCGCCGGTCAGCCAAATTACCACTGCGCAGAAAGTGAACCAGGTTAGAGCTGGCGAGCTTTCTGCGCAACTGCAGCGAAGACTTTTTCTACGAAATTTTCACTGCGTCTTGATGAATATGTGACACCTCCCCCTACTATGCCGCCACACCCATCTCGGCGCACGTTCGTCTACCGAAGGCTGCGCACCTCACGAAATTACCACTGCGCGGGCTGTGCCATACGAAATTACCACTGCGCGGGCTGCGCCTCGCTACGCCACCTGCGCTGCGCCAGGAAATTAGAGCCCATTGGCTCATGTGATCTGAAAGTCATTGCATTTTGATTTTATTCACAATTTACACTTTGTCCCAACTATTTCAGAACTAGGGTTGTAGTATCACCATGTAACTGCAGTTCCAGGATCAACAAAGCAATGCTTGTCCAGGAGAAACATTTAGTCCACCGTTGAAGAGTAGCTCTGACATCTCTATGGTGAGCGTACTTATGTCACAGATTTTAGTTGTCTAAAGTTAGCTTGTTAATGTTAGCAAGCTTTTCATGCAGTGAAGCAGTGACTTGCAGCGTTCAAGGAAGACAAAAATAGTCATTGCTTGTGAAATTTATACAATTTTCACATCACTTTCACTCTTCAATTGCTCACCTTCGAGATTTTGCTAGTTCAAAAAACTAACCAAAGGTGCTTGCTAGACATATGCAATGCAGGGTTGTAAAGCCTTCATAGTTTTATGACATCAACATAGCAGAGCCACTATATATTGATGTACTATATATTTTCCTTCTGTACAAGCATTATTTTGTTGATCCCAGAATTACACGGCAAAATCAGACTGTGCATAAAAATGCCACCTTCCAAAAGTAAAATCTTGAGCATTTTTACCTCCATTTTCTGATTTGTGTGAAATATCTGGAATCTTCCACAAGATTTTCTGTTGCTCTGCATTCCTTCAAAAGGGAAATGAACAGAATCACATTTGATTGGCTGCCACTCTCAGGAATGCCATTTTACATGATGCCAATCAAAGCCATATTGACCTAAATATGACCATATGACCATTTTAACACATTTAAACAACCACAAAGACAAAAGACATATCATTGACAAGCATAAAGAATTAATTGGCGAATTCATTGGCCCCCAAACAAGAACACAATTTCCTCACCAGGCAGCCGTGGGCAGCATCGCCTGAAGCTTGGATACCCCTCCATCGACTGGAACTAGGAACTGAACATTGTTGAGGGCAGTCGGTGTGGTCATAGCCTCACCATTGTACTTATAGTCTATTCTGAGGTCTGTGCTGGTTGGATCACACTTCCAGCTGACAGCCAAATTGAGGGGCGTTGCCTGAATGCCCTGTGCAGACACCTGCAGGCATTAAAAAAAATAAAAAAATAAATCAGAATCGAAGTATTTCACTATAATTCATATTTCAGGCTTGTAAACTGATGCAGACCATTCCAAGACTCATATATACTCATATGCCGCACAATAGTACACAATACAATAGTAAACAATAGTAAAATTAGGATTGCACAATATTTTTAGTATGGAACACTGCATAAATCAGAATCCTCACCTGATATTTCAACATGTCCACATTGTAATATGTTGCCTGAGGCTTCTGATCAGACACCTTCTTCAAATGCGTCATCAGATTTGGCATATTTACCCAGAATTCTTTTGAGTTGGAAGCAGAGTTAGGCTGTGTGGTGTCACTGGTGGACAAGAAACAAGATGTAGTTATGACTGGGAGCGCAAGAAGGTGCCTAACAAATATTTTGTGTGAAAAGATTCCAGCGATGATTATTTAAATGACAACTGTAGCTGACCACTTTCACCATGTTCTGATTGTTGAAAGAAAGGTGATTGAAACTGCAACAACCAGATCTCAGTAATAATGTAAACTAATACGATGCACTGCAATGCAGAACATCATATCTTGTTACAAGGAGTAACAAAGAGGACGTACAGATTAATAATTAATCTGAATGAGGAAGACTGTTTAATTGGAGTTGATAGTGATAGGGAACAATGATCTCTTTTGGATCTTGGACAATAGATCCATTAAGCTGGCAGACAGGGGTTAATGTGAGTGTGCGTATAAGTAGGGTGTTGGAGAATTTCTGGGCAGTACTTACCAGCATAGTAGCTGAGGATTAGGTAGAATGTGCTCCAGTCTGCTGCAGTTCGTTATGCTGAATGTAAGGATGGCTGGAGAAGGATTGTTGGCAAAGTGTCGAGTGATTCCAGCAGGAAAGGACAAGACCATCTCTCCCGTGATCTTTACCACACACCTGAGGAGAGGAGGAAGAACAAAAATGAGGAGGCATTAAATATGCAGCAAGTACTCGAAAAAATCTTTTTCAGTTTTATTTAGAAATTTGCCCTTACACCATCAAACTAAGGAAAAAAAGAGCAAGGGTTCAGAAAAAAAAGTAGAAAATGAAAAACTTGAATATCTGGGTTGGAAAAATCACCAGTCTCCTGCATTAATACTTTGTTGAGCCACTTTTTACTTTAATTACAGCCACTAATGTCTTTGAATAGGTTTATAATAATTTAGCCCACCTACATTGGGGAATATTTGCCTATTCTTCCTTGCAGAATTGTTCAAGCTCAGTTAAACTCAGTGGGGAGCAGCAATGGACTGTTGTCTTCAGGTCCATCCATAAATGTTCTATTGGATTTAAATCAGAGCTCTTACTAAACACGTTCACCGTCTTATCCCTAAGCCATTGCATTGTTCTTTTTACGGTATGTCTGGGATCATTGGAAGATCATCTTGGAAGATGAACGACCTGCCAATCTTCAGATGCCTAGCAGAGAGACACTGGTTAGCCGACAGCATCCACCTTCCCATCAAACCTCAACAACTGCCCAGTCCTCACTGGAGAGAAACTCACTCAGTACAGAATGTTGCCACCTCCATGCTTCGCAGTGGGCATAGTGTTTCTTTTTTATTTTTTTTGAGTGTCACGCTGTGTTCACCTGTCAACAAACATAACGCTTGGAGTTCAGTCCGAAAAGATCGATTTTGGTCTCGTGACCGAAGCACTTTTTGCCACGTCATCAGAATCTTTCAGTTGTGTTTTTGCAGTGCACAAATGAGCCTGTGTGGCATTTTTTCAGGAAAGGATTCTTTCTTGCCACCCTGCCATACAGGCCAGCTTTGTCACATTGTTGTCACATGCACAGACTCCCCAGTCTCAGCCATAAAGACTTGCCATTTGCCTCTTGTTAGCCTCTCTGATCAATGCCCTTCTGGCTCGAACATCCACTTTCGATTTACAAGGTGTTGGTGGTGCCATACGCTTTCCAGTTCTTAATGATGCTATAAATGGTATTCACAGGGATCGATAAAGCCTTAGAATTTTTTCTTGTACCCCTCTCCTACTTTATGCCTTTCCACAACTTTATCCTGAACGTCAGTTGAAAGAAACAGCTGGTTTTATTCAGAAATAATCAATACCAATTGATCTCAGTTTGGGCAGTTTCCTGGTGTTTGATCAGAAAGTTGTTTGGTTACACCCAAGCAAGTTCATAACGGCACAGTCTAAGGGGCTGATCCCTTAACCAAACCAGTAATTTCACTAATTCATCTTCACTACATTTTCTAAAATTTTTCAAAATGCTATTTTCACTTGGATTAGAAGGCTTATAAGTGTACTATCAGTTAAAAAAATTTAGACTTAATTTATTTTCAATTCCGGTAATGATGTATTGATTGACTCATTTCTTATTCAATGCCAGAGGGTATAAACTTTCCACAGTAACTGAAAGACACTGATAGCACAATGAGAAGAGAATAAAAACCTTTGCGTTAGAGCAAGATAGATTGTATTCTTTTAACATTGGGCACAGTTGCGCAGCTGAAAATAATGCGATTTAAAGAAAAAAAAGACTTCCAAATCTGGCCTAAAGTGTTCAGTTACATTTACGGGATTTAAATGAGGTATGGACATAGTCAATGGGAATTTTTCTGAATGAAACAGGACTGGAGGGTTCCTTCTATCGGTCTCTGGAGGAAGGATTAAATGAAGAAATACCGCTATTGCTACTGTGGTTGTACTTTGCTCAATGTGGCTTTTTAAATTCATACCATATTCAACGAAATCGAATGCCAACGTTTCGGCTTGTTTATTATACCAACAGCTTGAGTACTTCGGTAGACCCCCTAGTTATAATAAGGTATATTTCAGATATTACTGAGTTAATGAGTTATACTTGTTCCTTATAAGGAGTGAAAAGTGTTTATAATAGGTTGCAAGCTCAGAAGTAGGAACTGGTGGCTTTTCATTGCAAGGTGAATGTTCTGACCGTTAAATAAGCAGATTCTTTAACACTAGCGCTGTGGAATTCTAAACCACCCTAGAACCGCGGCTGTCACTTTTTTCAGGGCAGAGCAAATGTGAGGCTATTTCATAATATTGTGGGATTATAAAGAGGGAATCAACAATATATTGCTTTTGAATGAATTAAATAAAAAATTGCCAATAAATGTGAATGTGAATTTATTACCTACAATAATTAATTTTGCTGACAAACACATTATATGAGAAAACAGCAACTTGCGTCAACATTTGCCCAATTGCGTAGCCCTACTGCAACCAGAACGAATCCGACAAGCGGTGCACTTGACAGCTGTGTAAGCCTGTAGGCTAATAGTATACAACAGTAAAAGTAAAAATAATCATCATGTTTAGATAAATGTAGCCCAGATCAGGCTGTGTTTCTAAAGCCGCGTTCACACTGGACGTGAAACAAATTTTCCGCACCAAAGATTACATTCAAAGTCAATGCAAAGACGTGAATACATGCGAAACGTGTATTTTGCATTGACTGTGAATGGAATCTGTAGTGTGAAAAATTCCTTTTGCGTCCGGTGTGAAAGCAGCTGAAGGAAATCTCTGTTACGTTATGTTATAGGACACATACCCACATAGCCTACACACGCACTCATGCACGCACATACACACACATTTTTCTCTCTCTCTCTCTCTCTCTCATTTGTTGCAGACAGGGGTATTTGCAGGTAAATCCACTGCCACGAAAAAGCGGCTTCAGCGCTCAAAGTAAATTAATATCAATACTCACGTTTCATAGCAGAAGTTCAAAACTTTGATATAACATAGAAAACACATATTTAAAAAAAGTCATGGACGGATGGACTCATCTTTTACTGACATGAAATAGCATGCATTACTAACATCAGTGCCGCATAAAAAACGGCAGCCGCGGTTTTAGTGTTACTGAGTATGTGTGCTGGCTTGTGGGACTCTGAAGAAAAATGGACAAAATTCTAAGCTCTATCATGGAGAAATGGCATGTTTTGTGTGTGGAGAGATTCTGGTGATCACCGATGTCCAACTGCACCTATATTGATAAACTCAAGCAAAATTTAACCAGAAAATCATTACTTCATATTGAATTTCATGCGTGAAAAGTTGATTTGTGTTAAATATATGATTATATTATGATTTGGCAGTGCACCATTTTGAGGGATCTTAGAGTTTGGGGAGCCACCTGTATAGCTGCCCTATTTGGCTCCTAGAGAGTGGGTAATTAAGAATGCAATGCTCACATGAACAATACTTGTGGCCAAGGAGTTTATGATCCCAGAAATGTACAGTTTTAATCCCCAGCCTTTTCAATGCTCAGTATTATTTTTTTACAGCTTGAATGTTTCAAGTGTCTTGACTCAGTGAAGCTGCAATCTTGAATAATAAAACCTTAAATAAGGTAACACATAAAGAGCCAGATTTGGCTTCGGCGCAAAGGGGTTAATCATGACAAGTCACCTAGGTCCTGAGGTAGTAAAGCAGCCCCAAGCCATCTCACCACCAACAATTTGTTGGTATGTTGGTATGATGTTCTTTTTGTGGAATGCTGTATTAGCTTTACACCTGATACTGTATAATGGGACACATCTTCCAAAAACTTCCCCTTTTGACAGAACAGTCCTCAGATTACTATCCCATAAGTCCTTGGGGTCATCAATATATTTTTTGGCAAATATGAGACAAGCCCTTGTGTTCTTTTTGGTCAGCAGCAGTTTTCACCTGACAGCTCTCCCATATGTGCCATTTTTTTCCCGTCCCTTTCTTATTGAAGAATCGTGAACATTAACTGAGGCTGTTGAACTCAGCAGTTCTTTCGATGTTAGTCTAGGCTCTTTTGTGACCCCCTGGTTCAGTTGTCAGTGCTTTTTTGGAGGAATTTTGGTTGGCTGGACACTCCTAAGTAGGTTCACCATTGTTCCAAATGATCTTTATTTGTAAATGAAGGCTCTTACTGAGGCTTGATGAAATCGCTTTGTAAACCTTTAATGACTGATTGATGATAATGACTTTGGTTCTCATCTGTTCTTGATTTTTTTTTAAATGAGACGCTGTCTTGTTTTTTGCCTACTTCATACTGACAGACAGGTTCTATAAATTAAAATTCAATAGGGCAGGCAGCAATTATGCCAGGGTGCGTCTGGTGAAATTACTTTTTTGAGATAGGCCCAGGTCAGGTTAAATAGCTTTTTTCCCTTGATAGAAAACCATCATTTAAAAATTGCATTTAGAGTTTACTCGGTGAGCTTTTTCTAAAATGAAAGTTAGTTTGAAGATCTAAAACAATTCGGAGTAACAAATATGCAAACATAGAAGAAATCGGGAAGGTGGCACATAATTATTCACAGCACTGTATATGTTATAGCCTGGTGTAAGCAGCACCACTATCAGTCTCATGATTAACTGGAAAACAAAGACAACCCAACAGCAGAGTACACCTCTCTGCCACTGTTATTTATCTGCTGCGATTCTGCATTTCTGCCATGCCATGTACCATGTTCATGTCCTTGTATCAAGTTCTGTGCCTGGCCTTGTGCCATGTTTTGATTGACCTGTGTGTTTCTGGACTTCTGCTTTGGTCTGACCATCCTTAGGATTATGTATTGTGTTTTGGTAATTTAGATTTCAGGTTTATTATTTTCCATGTTTTAGTTTCAGTTTAATCCATGCCATGTTTCTAGTTCCATGCATTGCACTTCGTCTCCCCCGTCTTGTCATGAGTGTATCTTTGCTCACAGTCCCTAGTCTAGCGTGCCACTCCTTTGGGTGATTTATTGGTTTCTGGGTTTCAATCTTCTTTCACTATCTCGTGCTCTTCCTTCCTCTTACTTTTGCTATATTACTAACACCTACTAACAGTTTGTTATTTTTGATAATTATTAACCAACAATAACCTTGTATATTTTGACTAACTTACTAACGAGCACTCGGGATTGTATGGCTGCACTTACTAATTAACTAATGATCTCTCAGCATTCGCCCTATTCTAGTCTCCGCCTCTTGTCTTTCCCTAATTATCTCTGCTGCGTTTCTGTGGGTCTCCACGACTGCTTTGTGCTGTTCTTTCTCTCATTATCTATGCACTTTAGTACTCCTTGACTGGAGCTGTTTATCTGTCTATAGGTTTGTCTTGTGATCCTTGTCTGCGTTTGGGTACTGCCAATTTCATGTAATTAGTTTGTTCCCAATGTGTCTCTCCATTGTTATCATCCCCATTGATTGCACCTGTGTTCCTTTGTCATGTGGTCTCCCGGAAATGTATATTAGATGTCTGTTTGTAGCACTTCCTTGTCAGATCGTTACTTCCCTTGCTACCTGTGCCACGCTTCTCTCGCCTTGTATCATTGTTATTATCTTTTCTGACTGGACCGTTCCAGATCTCGAGCCTTGCCTTCTCCCTGTACTTTGTCGCATTCTTGTTTATTGACCCATTTTTTTCTGACTATGATTTTTGTAATTGGTGCCCTGTTTACGGTTATGGATTTCGGCCCTTGGATTCTGACTTTGGATTGTGGACTTTGTACTGTCGCCAGCTCTGTTGGGGGGTTTCCCCCTTCAGAAATAAAGCCTCCTTTTTGCATTTTGCTGGTGTTTGCACTTGGTTCATTTCGTAAAACCTCACATTATGGAGGATTGTGAAGCAGGCTGTAACTTTATCAATGCTATCCCTGTCTCACAGAATTCTATAGATTTTCCTGATGCCAGGAGTCATCAAACCTGAGGGCTACAAATAAAATATTAAAAGTTTGGTTATTCTTTGGCTCAAGACTTAAGGCCTTGAAAGTCTTCATTACACCAAAAATATTTTATTTGATCATACTTTCCACATTCACAACATGCTAGAGTTCACTTCCAGTGCCATCAAAAGTAAATCTGCTCAAAGCCATATTCGTGTGAAATCCTGTAATTTTGCCCTTGTTGAAGTCAACATGGTCTTTTTTGTAATGTTGTATTCTCTGGGGTAGGAGTCCAAGGCACAACTGCTATTTGCGACAGTAGAGTTGCACTGAGAAACTGTGGGGGGCGCAGCTGTGCAAAAAAAAAAAAAATCGTAAATAATGGGGCTTTATTGTAAAATAGCATTATTAATTGCCATCTGAGCGACTCAGTTCCCTGCCTAGTTTTTTGAGCCGTAAGAAAAACATACACTCTGCCACACTGATACCCACACAGCACAGAAAAACAAACCACACTCATCCATATTTACTTTAATTTAAATTTGCTTTTGTATTAGCAAGGAGTTTGGTTCTGCAAGCAGGCACTACTGCTTATGAAATTACATTGCATCCTCTGCAAGATAGTGTTGCTTCGGAAAGAGCTGGCCAAAACAGCCATTCTGGAAATTAGAGTAAAGGTAAATTTAAACGAGACTGCATTTTTTATCATTAATATTTAATCATGGTGGACTCTGAACCCTTGACTAATTGTGCCATAGTAAGAAGGAATGTGTGAGTTTCTCCCCCAGCTACATTATTGGGCAGCATTTCTTTGTAGAAGTTGTGATTTTTCAATTTCTCAGTGTACTGCGTTGTATTGAGTGTTGCACAATGGGTAAAGGTGAGCGCGAACGGCTGAAAAAGCCATACTTGCTAGGGTCGGCTCCTTTGAAGTAGGCATTCACAGTTTCGGTAAAAGCAGCTGCCACTGGGAGGGAGTCCTGAGCACCCATAGTTAGAGGGCTGGGCCCGCGAGAGCAGCCTGAAACACACAATAACACCACTCAGAATGGTTTTCTCCCGGAAACTCTTGAGTTTGGCTGGAACACACGCACTGGTCACAGTGTTGCTGCACCCTCAGTAAAGAACGGAGGCAGGCCTCCATATAATATGCTGTTCTCTGTGCTCTGCTACGCATGGTCCCTATGCACTAGTACTGCCTATCCACGCCCTTAGCTTCACCCGACTCCCATGTCTGCTTCCACAAAATGTACAACCCTAATTCTGAAATAGTTGGGATTAAGTGTAAATTGTGGATAAAATCAAAATGCAATGACTTTCAAATCACACCAGCCAGTATTTTATTCACAATAGAACAGAGATAACAAAGCAAATGTTGAAACTGAGAAGTTTCACAATTTTATCCACAAAATGAGCTCATTTCAAATTTGATGCCGGCTAAATGTCTCAAAAAAGTTGGGACGGGGGTCTGTTGACCATGGTGTAGCACCCCCTCCTCTTTTTAGCACAGAGTGGCGGCATCTGGGCATTGAGGAGACGAGTTTCTTGAGTTTGGCCATTGGAATTTGATCTCACTCTTGTTGAATACAGGGTTCCAGCTGCTGGAGAGTTTTGATGGACTTTTCGTTTAATTATGTGCCAAATGTTCTCAATCGGTGAAATATCCGGACTGCAGGCAAGCCAGTTCAGCGCATGGACTCTTTTACTATGAAGCCATGTTGTTGTAATAGCTGCATTATGCGATTTTACGTTGTCCTGCTGAAATACACAAGGCCTTCCCTGGAATAGAAATGTCGTCTGGAGGATGCATATGTTGCTCTAAAACCTTTATATACCTTTCAGCATTCATGGTGCTTTGAAAACATGTAAATGTCCCACACCATATACACTAATGCATCTTCATACCATCAGAGATGCTGGCTTTTGAAATGAACGCTGATAACAGGAGGGGTCTTTCTCCTCTTTATCCCAGAGGGCACAACGCCCATGATTTCAAACAAGAATGACAAATTTGGACTCGTCTGACCACAGAACACTTTTCCACTTCGCTACAGTCCATTTTAAATGAGCCTTGGCCCACAGAGCACAGCGGCGCTTCTGGATCATGCTCAACAATGGCTTCCTTTTTGCATGATAGAGTTTTAGGTGGCATCTGTGGATTGCACAGTGGACTGTGAATACTGACAGTGGTTTCTTGAATTATTCCTTGACCCATTTACTAACGTCAATGACAGAATCATGCCAGTGAGTGATGCAGTGGCGTCTGAGGGCCCAAAGATCACGAGCATCCAGTCAAGGTCTTCGGCCTTGTCCCTTACGCACAGAGATTTTTCCAGTTTCTCTGAATCTTTTGATGATGTTTTGCACTGTCGATGATGACACCTTCAAAGCCTTTGCAATTTGACGTTGAGGAACATTGTTTTAAAAATATTCCACAATTCTTTTACACCAGCCTTCACAGGTTGGAGAGCCTCTGGCCATCTTTACTTCTGAGAGACTCAGCCTCTCTATGACATCCCTTTTATAGCCAATCATGTTACACACCTGATGACAGTTAACTTAATGACTTGCTTAATGTTCTTTCAGCTGATTCTCTTATAAATGAATTGCTTTTCAGCCCTTTTTTGCCTGTGTTCAAATTTTTTTGAGACCTGTTGCAGCCAGAAAATTTGAAATGAGCTCATTTTGTGGATAAAAATGTAAAATGTCTCAGTTTCAACATTTGAAATGTTATCTATGTTCCATTGTAAATAACATATTGGCTCGTGATCTGAAAGTCATTGCATTTTGATTTTATTCACAATTTACACTTCGTCCCAACTATTTCGGAATTGGGGTTGTACTTCTTTATCCCGCATAGATAAGAGATGGAGGTAAAAAAAAAAGAATTAAAATGATGGTATGGTGGCAATACAGAGTATACAGTAACTAACATGAACTTGTAACGTGTGTTCATAAACTGCGTCAACTATCCAAATATATCAATAGCAGTTTGGTTTGAGAGAAAGTTTAACGGCTAAAATACCCAGACCCTGTCCTAAAGGCCTGTAATACTTCATTCTTTCCCTTCATTAGGACAAAGTGAGTTGATCCTTCAAACTGATAAATAACCAACCAATGTCCTATAAATTTCAAATGAGAAATTAGCAATATTCTGTGAGCATTCCTGCTTTGTGTCTGCAAATTAGAAAATGCAAATTGGGTAATAGCTGATTTCACCAACCAGACCTCGAACATTAGAAGTTTTGTTCTATTTTAGTTTAGAGAAAAAAAAGTGCATTTTTACTCCTGGAAAAGCGAAGCTTAGGACAGAGTGCTGCAATGAGACTCGGGCGTCACTCACAAATCAATCAATCAATTTGCCGTTAGCCGGACTGCAGGCAGTAAGATACTTATGATCTTAGCATGAATGACCGGTCCCTAATTCACAAAAAACTTAGCCAGGAGTTCATGATTTTGTCACTTATTTGAGACTCAAATTGAACCTGGGCGAGCCAAATATAGGATGCATCTTATTCATGACAAAATGGCAGCATGTAAAATTAAGCTGCATCTAAAGCACTGAAACACTTCATTGGAAAGATATCTGCCAGGTTAGTTTGCATGCACTTCCAAGCAAGTCAAAACTGGAAAGAAAAAAAAGACTTAAAAAAATTCAAACTGAATCCAAAAAAGCAGACCGCGCAATTCTGAATGTGTCATTACACTTCCTGGAATGGCTCATGGCCCTGGATGCAAGAAAAATGCAACATGGTTGGTAGTGAGAAAGAACAGAGCGATGCCAGCGCAAGGAGCCATGAGATGAAGCTGGGTTTTTTTTTTCCACATGGAACGAAGAAATGGAGGAGCAAAGGAGGAGGGGGGGGGGGGGTTGATAAACCTCAAGAGCTGTTGCTTTTCCCATAACAACTCACCTTCGAAGGTTAAATAAAACTTTCCTCTGTCAAACCAAACCAGGGAAGGCTGGTCAATCTCTGTGTGGGGGGAGGGATGGTGAAGTGGAGTGCCAAGGCGGCAGGAAAGAGAGAAGGACAGCAGTGTGAGTCACATGGCAGCTTGATCACATGACAGTGGGCAGGGACAAAGAAAGCACTGCAAGCCGTCAGTGAGCAGCAGGCAGAGTAAGCTTTTGGCAAGGATGTCAGCCATGACGCGTCAACAGCTGCTTGTAATATACTGTTGGTGCAGTTTAATAACTCAGGTAATTGGCTGCAGTGCGCAAATCTAGCCAGCAGGAGGCAGGCATGAGCAGAGGCAGGGAGTGACTGGCCTAATTCTTTAGGGCACTGAAGGGGGAGAAGGAGAGAGTAATGAGGGAGCTTGCGCTAAAAGGAGGGCAGCTGGAAGGATGAGAGGATGGAGGGCAGAGTTTTGCTCTGTAGTGTTGAGTTAATGGATGGTATTGACGGAAGGAACAGGAAGTTGCGGACAGCGGAGGGAAAAGCTGGGAGCTCCAGCAAGATGAGCTTAAAATGGGAAGTATGAGCACTGGAGCAATGCAGACTCAAGTGGAAGTGGGAGTGTATATGAATGACCATCTGCTAAAACTATCTGATGCACTTCATATAAGAGGGAGCAGAGGGGTCTATGATTGATGTTGCATCCATGTTAAATAGTTTTGAATAGGCACATGAATATACTGTATTTAATAATATTAAACGCTATATGTTTTTTCTTCATTCTTATGATGGGTGCCAAAGAATTATGGAGCTGACTGCATGAGCTAGACAGATTTCTGCCTTTTTTTTTTAAAGAGTTTTTGCTTTGTTTGGTGGTTGTGTGGTGTGGGGGGGTGGGGAGGTGTGCGGCGGGTGGCCTGGGCTGGATTCGAGCCCAGGTCGCTGCGGCGAGGACACAGCCTTTATGGTACATGCGCTTAGGCTGATGAGCCACCGGGGCGACCCGCTTTATGCCTTTTAAATTTAGTTGAGAAACATGTTAAGAATTTTGTCCTTGCAGAATTATCCACTGACCCAAACTTCAAATGCAGCAACCAAAATGTTGAAATATGTTGTGTAAATAAAATAAGATTGTAATTTTGGAAAATGAAACAATGTGTCCCAAGGGCAGTCAAATTTGTTTGGGTATGGTGATGTTGAAGGCTCTTTCCACTTGATTGCCCAAAGAGTAGAGTTTTTCCCCTCCACCCAATTTGAGTTGAACGCTGCAACAAGTCATGTTCAAACTTATTCAAATAAATAGCCACAACAATGTCACAATTACTTGGCATTGTCTTGACACAACTTTTAAACGTAAGCTGATTGCATCATAATGAGCGAGAAACATCCGTTCATATGCTCATTAGCAGATTGTCACAAAGGCAGGTTGCAAAAAGATTAACGTCCACGTATCTGCCATTTTGTGGCTATTGAATTCACGTCGCGGTCCTACATCACCCTGAAGGGGTTTATTTCTCTATAGTGACCGGCTCGTTCTACATTATCCAGCTTATTACACGGTTACTCACTAAGGAAATCAGAAGCTTCCCATAAAATGTTGATCTAAATATGAATTTATTGATTTACAAAAGTTTTCATTGTTTCTGCTTGAAAAAATAGTCTGTTCATTTCTTCGGTTGGAAATGTAACTGTAAGCAACGGTAACTGAAGCATCCATAGCAACAGTCTGCTATTCATAGCAATGGTCTGCTATATAGAAATAACCATAGACAGTATAAAAAGATGGATGAAGCTACTGTGATGTCACCCATTGGTTTCAGCATACCATAAAGGAGGCCTCGATTTTGGCAATTTGAATTGCGCCATGTTGTCATTTTGAATCTCTATTGTACGAGAGCGTGTAGTGAAGATCCTGGGAGGACCGTGGCTCTGGATTTGACAGTATCGAACGAGGACCAGAGGATAGCCACGCCCTATTCTGTCTATATCCTTTATTCTAGTCTATATGGGACCATAATTTACAAAAATGAGCATCATGATCTATCAAAGAAGAGTTGAAACTTGCTATAGCTACCATAAAATAATGTGAAAAATCATTATTTAAATGAAAAATCAGGTGGGAAAGTAGGGTCATTTTCTCATCGACTTCTATAGCATTGACCTTCGTTCTGCAACCACTGATGTCGCCATCTGCTGGTCATTAAATAGAATGCCATTTTACAGTACTTCCGCATGGACTTCATTTTTCAGACCAGGGTGCTGCGTCCATCTTTTTATACAGTCAATGGAAATAACAGACCTTCGAATGTTGTAATTGACCAATCAGGATCAAGCATTTGACAGAGCCGTGTCATAAAATGACACAAGCACCACAAATGACTGATCACATGTCACCATCCAACAGCAGGACCGCCTGCTCAATAAAAATAAGCTGTGCTCGGGAACACTGATGCCCCCGGTGGCAGGTTAAAGTATTGCAGGTTAAAGCTTTTTTCCTGCTGCAGACAAACAGACAGACAGACTGACAGGTGAAAAACTATATGCATAATAATAAATATAATGACCAGTGTATTCACCTCCAGCTCCTTCACCATTACTTCCATTCAGCAACAGAACAGTCACTATTCAAAAGCTAAATGTCGTCACCAGAACTCAATTATGGTACAGTATGTAATCAGTTATGCGTAGCAGGTCTACGAAACCAACGTCCTTGTCGTGACCTGGTATTGACCCCAGCTTGTCAAGACAGGCAAAGGCACTTCAAGGCTGGAATGCTCCAAGATAGAGCAGGATTTTGTTTTCTGATGAATCACTGTTCATAGCTAGCAGCCATACCACTACTTAATGTGCTCAGCCACATGGCTGAAATTAGGCAGGTGTGGTTAGTGCTTGGATGGGAGACCATCTGGGAAAGTGGCAGCTGGAAGAGGTGTTGATGGGGCAGTAGGTGGGGATCTCCCCCCCGACCCCCCAGTGGGATAATTCCACCGTGCAGTGAAGCAGTGATGGGAACACTGCACTGGCACTAACGCTGTCCTTCGGATGCAACACTAAATCGACGTTTTGAGTCACTATGGTCATTAAATATCCTATGACACCCTTCAACAGAATTCCTCGGTGTCATGGCTAAATTCCTAGCTGGCTCTTACAATTTGCCACTTAATCATCCAGATTAAATTGACAGTGCAATTTGCCCTCTCCCTGTCAACCTCAAACCCAAGGGCTCCCTTGAAAAAGAGATTGTGATCGCAAAAGGACTTCCCTGGGTAAAAAATTGATAAATGAAATAAAGTTATGCGCTTCTGATGGGAGAGTCTGTGTTTGGCTTAGGCGAGGGGAATGTTAGGCTGATGCTCATGCTCTGAAGCAAGATCGCTGAGGTGGAACATATATAACAAGACCCAGCTTATTTTCATTGACATAAACCTCAGTGCCACTCATTTCCAAGATGAAATTCTTGTACTGGAAATGGTCTTGGCTAACCCTACAACAGGATAAAATGAGACCAGACCTCGCAAGGATCTATCATGACTATCGAAGACAAAACAATGTTCAGCATCTTGATTGGCTTGAATTTTCTGTGGATCTGAACCCAACAGAACACCTATACGATATTCTGGATTATTGAGTGAGAAGACTTAATCCGGAACTGCCCACAGTAGAAAAGTTGTCTCAGGCATTCCGAGAGGAATGGGAGAGAATCACATAGGCTGAAATCTGACAGCTTATCAAATCACTGAATGAAAGCTGTATGGCAGGGCATTTCAAAATTATCCAGAAAGGGCCTGTGTGGGTGCAGCTTTCATTCCAACCAAGGAGTTACACACCTGATACTACAGTACTAATCGACCCCAAGAGTGTTTGCCAAAGAGCTCGATTAGTAGTATTAGTAGCAGCTATGTAACTGCTTGGCTGGAATGAAAGCCTGCATCCACACCGGACTTTTCCGGATAATGTTGAATAGTTCCACTGTATGTGATGCCAGAGGTGGCCTTACAAGGTACTAATGTTGCTGATCCAAAACCATGTTTTGATTCGTGGGAATTAACTATTGTAATGCCTCTCCCCGTAGGCATTCCTATGCCTGGCTACCTGCCCTTAACCAACTATTCTATCATCCTCAGTTCTCATAAATTAATGTTTCACATCTGTTTCCTTTTGGTTAACTAGGCTCATGCCATCGGAGGCGACGGCTTGGGGTAAATCCCCGAACCCCCCCAATCCTTCAATTCCCCAGTCCTTGAATAGACCCAATACAATATAAGGCCTCTCAGGTCATGACCTTTCATTTGAACCTAATTTCAGGTCAATCGGGCAAATGGTTCTGAAGATATGGCCATAATGGTAATTTTCCATCACAAAGCTCCACCTGGTGGCAAAATATTGAACCATACAGGTATGATGTCATCATGTGACACGTTGTGAGGTCATGACCTTGCAGTTGCACATAGTTTCATGCCAATTGGACAAATAGTTCCGAAGAAATGGCAAAAATGGTGAATTTTATGTGACAAAGCTCCACCTTGTGTCAAAATTTTGAACCAAACAGGTATAATGTCATCGTGGGACACATCTTCAGGTCATAACCTTTCATTTGCACTTGATTTGAGGTCAATCGGACAAATATTTCCAGAGATATGATAAAAACAGTGATTTTTTTCAGTTTTTGGCCCCTGGTGGCCAATCTAGAAATTGTAAATTGTAAATCGAATCAGTTTTTTCTCTTTATAATACTTACTTAAATGCAAAACTTGGAATTTCTAATTAAAATATTACTGAAGTTATCACGTTAACTCGTAAATCAGTTTTTGGCCCCTGGTGGCCAATCTAGAAATCGTAAATTGTCCAAAATCCAATCAGTTTTTCCTCTTTATGACACTTACTTATATGCAAAACTTGAAATTTCTTACTGAAATAATACTGAAGTTATCGCGTTAACACGTATGGTGGCGCGGCGTCGCCGGCGGCAGCGGTCGGACCAAAAACATAATATCCCCAGGACGCCATTCGGCGTTCGGGGATATAATTAAGATTCCTCCTTCTATTTAAAGCCTTATTTGTCCTCTCACGGGCAGGTAGCCATAGTCAGTTCCCATTTTTGTTATGTGCAGTTTCCTTTTCAGTAATCCTCTGGGGTCCTCAACTCCACTCCTTGCCCAGGTGCCCTATTACCATCTTTGGGTGCCAGGGCATGACAACTATAAGCGCTTTACAAATAGATTTTCTTCTATCTGTGCAAACCAAGGGTTTGTTGTAACATTTTTTTTTTTGCTCCAAATTGTACGGAAAATTGTGTGGAAATGTTTCTATTTGAATAAACGCAAATCTTGCACTGTAAGTTTGGGTCAATGTTGTAAATGATCACAAATATAGTGTAAGTGTAAAATTCATCAACACTGAAATGTGAATCATGCTGAATTTTGGTGAGGAGATACAGTTCAATTAATTCCCATTACATTTGGAAAGTGTGATAGCGCTGAGGATGCATTAATTTAAGCTTTTGGAATGATTCATGGCTGATCAGTGTACTGTATGTTTATGGCACTGAGGGATGATGACATTGCAAACAGCCACAAAATGTCCTGAATGTTACTCTAGGCATAAAGCGTGAGAAAAAAATAATAAATAAGTAAATAAATAAAAACAAACAGGGGACGAGAGTTTGTTTCAGTAACAATGTAACTGCAAAATTGATAAAAAAAAATTCCCCCAAAAAATCTCCCAGTTCCACTTGTATCAGGAAACATTGTGAACTGAGCAACACATGCCGTAGCTTTCCCACAATCCTTCTGCCATGTGAAAAGCTGCCATTCTCTGTAAAAATGACTCCGGGATGGGTGGGAAGAGAAAAGCTGAAATAAAGTATGCAGAGAGCAAAATTGTGGGTAATGAAATAATGCAGAAGCACTTCTGTTCAGAAATATCTCAATGCTTCCCCCACCCCAATCAGTCCAGAGGACCCATACTGTACCGGATGGCTCTACCGCTGACCTCTCAAAGGTGGGCAGTTTCTCTATAAAAGAATCATCATCTGATGGTAAAAACAGAAAACATGCTGGTTGCAAAGGAAAAGAAAACAAACATGTCCAAACTAAACATTAAAAGCAGGCAAAACATCAAGATCATAACAGCAACAAATGGAGTTTCTTGTAATTTGGGACGGTAGAAAATACATCATGAATGAACTGACGACAAAAAAAATGTATGAACAGAACAAAAAGAACACAAACAAACTGATCTACAGGAAAATGATTTGCAGAAGCACAAAGCAGGTTGATGGGAAAGAGACCCCTTTCTCCATATAAGAAAAAATAGGAAGTTAATAAAACTATTAGACAATGCATGATTTGCAAACTAATTAATCAATTTGTACCATGTGCATGGTATTTTCATTTAATGAGTTTGAAAGCTTTGTTTGATCACTGGAAAATCCTAGAAAGTTAATAAAATTATTAAACAATGCATGAATTGCAAAATAATTAATCAATTTGTACCATGTGCACGGTATTTTCATTTAATGAGTTTGAAAGCTTTGTTTGATCACTGGAAAATCCTAGAAACATAAAGGTGCCATGTGCAACTTTTACAGGTATTATTCACTTTCTAATGCCAATGAGTAAATGCACTGTAACTTCGAAAATAAGGCCTTTCCTGGCTTTTTCCATTGCCATAAACACTTGTGGACTAATTTACATGAGAAACTACTAAGTCCGATTTTCTGCAAATATTCAAGGGAAGTGAAGTTTATGTGCACTCCCTTGCCTGCCTCTCTTGACTCCCCTAGTCGTTAGCATGTAACAATAGCTAATGATTTTATCTTAGAAATGAGTCCACTAACTTAAACAAACGACCGGTGACAGTAACAGTGACAAAACTACGATAAGATGTAATTATACAGCAAATTACTATGATACATGAATTGATGGAAACATAGACCATGTTCCAGGTCAATGCCAAAGGTTTCTTTCTGTTTTTTTTTATAACAGAACCTGTTCTGTTGCTTTGTGGCTACATTTTATGAGCATTATGTCCAGTCTAACGTGACTCATTACACTCCTATCTGTTTATAACTGACATTACTTCAAAATTAAGGCATTGTTCTCTTAATCCACCGTCTGGTCCATTCAATATATTAACATTAGCTGACGAAAAATGGTCTATTCAATTATATTGGAACAATAAGAGTTGTGAAAGCTATCACATTGATAATGAAGGCCGGCAAGACAACTTAATTATTATTTTCTGTGTAGTTCACAATTAGGTTGCATTATCATCCAGAGCCTCTCAGCAAAAGTTAACGTAACACAAACACCGAATGATAAAGCTGGCTAACAAGCTAACTTTGATGTGTCATGTAAATGCAGTCAATGTATCTTGCGAAAGGTGGATGACGATGGATGACTTCTATGTCATCAACCTATATTGTGCCAACTGACAATATTATGATTAATAAATCCAATTTCAAAAAGATATAATGTAAGTCAAAGTATAATAACAGGTAACTTTACTTTGGTATCTACCACATTTATCGCATGCAGCCTAGTGTGTGAGTGCAAGTGCAGGCAACTGAATGCTGAGGGCAGTTCATTTAACGGCTGTTAGATTTTAGTGTTCACAGCACATATAGTGATATATGGTGTTAGGTTGGCAGTAATCTAGAATCTTTACAACCAGCTATTCTGTTTTGCCCAACTACTTAATCAAGGCAGTTTCAGTCCACTGCTGGGTTGATGTAGTCAAGCAGGAACACACAGATGGGTTATGTACTGTATTTATTGAGACAATGTCATCTGTGTTTAACCCAAGGAGTTAATCAGGCACTATTGTTTTTGCACCATAGCGAAACTCCAGGGTCAATATCCTCTGTTCACAATGGTACTTAAACCCTGTTGTACCCCAATGAAGGCAGTCAGATCATAATTATACTGGACACTGCACTGGTCAAGATGAAGAACTCTGTTTCCTTTTAAACTGGGTTTTCCAACGTCAAATCTGACCCCATCTCTTCTCTTGAAATGCACCATGAAGTCGCGGCTGTTTTGTTTTCACGAAGAGAACACAAGAATTCTTCACGGCCAATGAGGTCAGTAATGACAAGGAATTTCTAGAAGTTGCACATTGCACCTTTAATACTACTAAAATCATTCCTCTTCTGTACGTAACTTTTCAAAATGTGCCACATGTTAGCACGTCATTTACACATCATTTAAATTTCATGGTAAATATCAGGATTTGAAAAAAGTGGCAGTGGAATATTCTACATTAATTTGCAACACATATATTGCAATGCTAATGTTGCTTAAAAGATAGATTTTTCCATCTGACTTAGTGTGATCAACCAAATATTTTCCTTGTCTTTTTGCCCAATTGAATTGCTGCACATTGGCTTTCAAAGAATGAATCTGTCTGAGGGTTTGATGACAGACACACAAACATGGAGATGATGATGATGCAAATAGGCGCACACCTGACACAGAGATGGAGAGCTCTTTACCGACGGTGGGTGTGGTAGCGGTGCTCAGAGAGTTGGTGGAGGAGATGGATGACGTACTCTCAGCCCGGGCCAGAGGAGCAAAGGGTGGGGGGCTGGAAGAGTTGATGGGTGGGCTGAATGGCCGAGCCTAAGAGATAAACAGATTAAATAATTTATCATGTTTAGTGCCTCCCTCCCTTATGGACCTGTACCCATCTTACAATTCTCATCTACGGATGCACACTTTTTACTATAACAACTTCACACAGTGGAACGCAAACACAATGTGCCTACAACCCACTTAGAGAACAAAGAAATGTTATATTATTCAATTTCGCCAGCATGCTACACAAATGCAATCTCATTATTTGTATCATGATGGTTTTGCCAAGGTCCAGGGTTAATGTGGGAAATAAAAAGGAAAGATTTGTCATTGAGATAGGTACATACCACATCCCCTACACTGGGTTTCCCAGGAGGCAATTTGGGTCGTGAGGAAGGTCGAGGGGGAGGTGGGGGTGGAGTCGGGCTACTGGTGCTCAGCGGAGTTCCAGGACGTGCTGGGGAGGAGGACCCTCGGAGTAAATTTTTTAAAATTAGGACCGAAATTTAATCAGGTGATCCTTGAACCACTGCTCCCCTCTCTAAACATTTTGGGTAAATTTCACCCAGCTGGTCCTGATTGCCACAAACAGACAGACTGCTACAAGAATGCTACTAAAGAATGCTACTAAAACAATACCGCTAGACTGAAGTGATTGATTGATCAGCATTAGCAGGCCCTTGTGGCAGCGTCACGCAGTAATATTGTATAGCAGTAAATTTTAGGTTGCACTGAGCATGACTGCATTTAGACTTACCACTACTGGTGGCTGGGGCAGAGCAGGGCCCAGGAGAGGACACCACTGCCCTGTAGGTTGGAGGTGGAGGAGGAGGGGGTGTGGCACGAGGGCCTGGGGTCAGGTCTTTGGGTGAGGCCATGGATTCGGCCAGTGCAAATGCTGAGACCTCTGGGCTCCTACGGTCCTCTTTGCTTAGGATGAGAGGTGGGGGGATTGTGCGGGCAGGCATCACCGCTGGAGAACAGATACTACCAGGGGAATCAGGGGACTGCATGGATGAGGTACCTGGAGCAACCTCGCAGGTTGACTCTGGGGGTGGGCTTGAGTGGAGTTGAGGTGCAGGGGCCTCTGGCGGGGTTGTGGCAACAGGGAAAGAAGGAGGTGGGGTCTGTGGAGGGGGTGAACAGTGGGGCTGAGCAGCAGGAAGAGGGGGGGTTGAGGTAAGTGGTGGGGGTGAGACGACATAAAGGGGCAGAGATGAGGCCTGAAGTGGAACTGAGGCATCTGGAGGAGGGGGAGGTGGTGTCTGAGGTGGGGGTGACTCTCGAGGGGGAGCTACAGGAAGGGGAGGAGGTGGAGTCTGTGGTGGGGGTGATTCCCTGGGGGTAGCTACAGGAAGGGGAGGACGAGGGGTTTGTAGTGGAGGAGACTCTCTGGGTGGAGCTACAGGAAGAGGAGGAGGAGGGGTTTGTGGTGGAGGAGACTCTCGGGGTGGAGCTACAGGAAGAGGAGGTGGAGGGGTTTGTGGTGGAGGAGACACTCGAGGGGGAGCTGCAGGAAGGGGAGGAGGAGGGACCTGTGGTGGGGGAGACTCCCCGTGGGTAGCTACAGGAAGGGGAGGAGGTGGGGTTTGTGGCGGAGGTGACTCCCTGGGGGCAGTGACGGGAAGGGGAGGGGGAGGGGTTTTTGGCGGTGGAGACTCTCGAGGGGGAGCCACAGGAAGGGGAGGAGGAGGGGTCCGTGGTGGGGGCAGGCTCTCAGGCGACTCCTCGTGGAAGCTGATCCACTTGCTCTCTGCAGTGTCCTCCATATTTCTGAGGTCTTCAATGGGGCCAAATATGTGGTCCACATCAGCAAGGGAAGGCTTTCTCACGGCTTCCTTTGAAATTGAATCTGATGACCCAGCACTTCTGTGTACTTTGTCATGTTCAGCTTTACTCAGGTCAGTAACTATCCAAGGAGAAAAGGGAGCAAAACATGATAAATCAAGCCTGTACCTTCTTACATAACCATTACCAAACAACAAACATGGAACTGGTGGTGAGAGTATGTTCAGAAACACACAGACCTGTCACTAAACATCTGGGGATACGTATGTCCACAGGTGGACCAAAGTAAGACATTAAAATGTAAAAATATGTGAGCCTCATAGCAGATGGTGGGCCTGATTGCCTTGGGGTTTTTGAAGCCCCATTCTTCCGTTGTGAACTTGAAGGTGCTGCCTCTTACCTGCACCGGGGCTGCTGTCGGGTGGCAAGGCAGGAACATTCTTGGGTGGTAGAGGCGGTGGAGCTGTAGTGAGAGTGTGAAAGTTTGTTCATTCTGATACAGCCCCTTTAAATCAATTAAGAGTTTGGATGGACTGTCCATGCACAGATGACAAGTCTGACACCAGTAGTCTCTTGCATCTCACTGTTCTCATGTAATGACAATGGAACTCACCTGTCGCACTGTGTAATGAAATGAAGAGTGGCAGGTAATATTTGTATTAGAAGAGAAAACAGGCAAAACACATACAACAAGCAGGATGAAAAAATAGAGATCTATTATGGTACATCTGCTTAGAAACACAGGGAAGAAATCATTATCATCTTTAGAGAAGAGACTGTAGGCTTACTTCCGGTTGGATAGGGTCTTGTTGGAGGGGAGCCAGGTCGTGAACCTGACTTGGGTGCACCCCAGACCTCAGGCTCAGCAATAGCTGCCACATCTAGAAGGAGAAGAGGTGCATTATGAATTTCTCAATGTATGCATACTAATTAAGTGTCATTGCACCACGCAAAACCTGCAAAAAGTGATAACCTGCAAGGTCAACAGATGTTATTAGAAGTCCAACCATAGACTGGTCCTGGGCTAGAATGAAGGCAGGTAAAACTGTTTGGTGAATAATCACTCTGTTCAGGAGTAAGGGGCAATTAACCCCTCCAATGCATTTTGCTCAGCAAATTTTGATGAAATTGACAAGCTTTGCCAGTTTTTGTCATAATACTTGACAATAAAGACAGACTTTGCTTATTGGTACACTGCAGCAGACATCCTAGTCTTTCAAAAAAAATGTTGCATACTGCAAGGCCTTATGGGTATATTAACCCCTTAAGAAAGTTTAACCCCTCAAAATCATAAAATAATATCCAAGCTGCAACAGAGCACTGATACAGAGCACATTGATCGACCCCATGTCCTTATACTTGTCCACAAGCAATAGTACCATTGTAAGGGTTGGCAAGGAGGCCAGTAGAAAGTGGACTGGACTTAAGTACAAAGATGGATTTAGTCATATGGTTTATTATGCCGACCGTACAAGTGGCAGGCATACACAAAATATTCAAACAAAACAGGAATCGCAGTTTCAAAACAAACAATTAGTAATACAAACAATACGTTCTAACACAACAGTACTTGTATTACAATAACAGCATTAAGAACATGCGATTTGGGCATCGACATCAAAAGAAATTTTTGATATTTGGAACGTTTTACTGCCGATTAGATCAGGTAGGTACTTGCAAATGTGCTACCGGTGCTAGGCCTTGGCCAATATTTGAACTAATGCCATGACAATTCAGTCATGTGCATTGATGCAGCCACGATCAGCGATCACAAGGATGCAGGTTACTTTCTGAATGCGGCAGGCCTGTAACAAAATCCACTGCTCAATGTGACCAGGGTCGAAACGGGACTGGAAGTAGGTTTAGTTTACTCATGTGCAGCTGACACGGTGATTTGGAGATTGCGCATGAGGACACAGCTACCTCCACATCGGAGACCAGGTGGGGCCACCAGTATTTACGACTGGTTATAGTGGTTGTTCGTTTGACCTTGGGATGTCCGGCTGACAGGGAGGTATGTGCCCATAGAATGATTATCTCCTGAAGAGATGCTGGGACAAATGCCTTACCCAATGGAACAGTGGAAGTGGGCGGATTCCTTTTCATCTCCCTCGCAATCTCCCAATCTAAATGCCACTTGATCAGTCCAAGAACGCAGGAGGGTGGCAGGATGGTTTCTTCGAAATCCGGATCCTTTTCTGTGTCGTGTCTTTGGGAGAAGGCATCAGCTTTCGCGTTTTTAAAACCTGGGCGATAGATTATTGAAAAATTAAACAGGTAAAGAAAAGCGCTCACCTGGCCTGTCGCGGATTCAGCCTTTGTGCCTCCCTCAGATACTCCAAGTTGCGATGGTCAGTTAACACCAGGGATGGATGCCGGGCCCCCTCTAGCCAATGCCTCCATTCCTCCAGTGTCAGCTTGACTGCTAGTAAGTTCTGGTTTCCCTCATTGTAGTTGGCTACAGCAGGAGAGACTTGGAGCCGAATGTATGCGGATGGGAAAAGCATCTCTGGGGTGCCATGCCTTTGCGACAGAATTGCACCCACTTCCACATTAGAGGTGTCAACTTCTCCTATGAAGGGTTTCTCTAGGTCTGGTAATTTGAGAACAGAAGCAGTAGTGAATAGGTGTTTGAGAGCGTTGAATGCGTGCTGTGCTTCCAAATCCAATTACAGTGCTTTCCGTTTCCCTTTAAAGAGGCGTGTCAGGGGATAGGCCACAACACAAACTCTTTATAAAACAGTGGTAGAAGTTGGCAAAGCCTATGAATCTTCAAAGCTCTTTGACGGTCCGTGGGACTGGCCAATCAGCTACTGCCTGCGCCTTCTTTGTTTCCATCGCCACTCTCTGTGGTACGATGCCATATCCTAGGAAGGAGATGGTGAATTGTTGGAATGAGCAATTCTTGACCTTGATGTAGAGTTGGTGATGTAACAGACACTCAAGTACCGCCCTCACCTGTGTCACGTCCTCATCAGTGCGGGCGTAGATCAAGATATTTTTGAGATAGGCTTTGACGCCCAGTATGTCTTGTAGCACATCATTGATGAATGATTTGAACATGGAGGGGGCGTTGACCAATCCATACAACATAACCTGGCACTCGTAGTGGCCAGAGGTGGTACTGAAAGCTGTCTTCCACTCATCTCCTTTTCTGATGCCTATCAAATTGTAAGTGCTGCAGAGGTCTAGCTTTATGAATATTGTCACTCCTCAAAGCTGCTCCACAGCGCTCGGGACCAGGGAGAGTGGGTAACGATAATTCATCGTGACGTCATTTTGGCCCCTGTAATCTATACAGGGGCGGAGACCTCTGTGCATCTGAACGTAAAAAAACTGGCTGAGGCTGGTGAAGTGGAGGGGCAAATTAAGCCTAGTTGCATGGCTTCTTGCACGTACTGCTCCATTGCTTGTGTCTCAGTCATGGACAAGGGGTAGATTCGGTTCCTTGTTAGCGTGACCCCAGGCCGCAGCTTGATTGCACAGTCCCATGGTCAATGCAGGGGCAGCTACATAGCTCTCTCCTTACTGCCAGCTGCCTTTAAGTCATGGTATTCCTGGGAATTTCAAGTTGGTCCACTGGGTCAGGGCTCTCGAGGTGGTCGAGGCTATTATGAGGGGGCCACGATGTTGTCGGCACACTGGTGATGGGAAGTGGAGTTCTCCGGTATTCCACACGATGGTGGGGTTATGAGTGAGGAGCCAAGGCAAACCAAGGATGATTGGGTCACTGGAATATTGTAGTACTTACAGCGGAATGGTCTCCAGATGGCACTCCTGGATCACAAGGGAGATCGGCGCCGTCTGTTGTGTCACGCTTTGGTTGCCCAGGGGTTTTCCGTCTTTCGCCATCACCATCAGGTAGGAACAGAGCTGGTGGAGCTGGACGCCAGGTCTTTGTGCCAGCTGGCAGGAGATGAAATTTCCCGCAATACTGGACTCTATCAGGGCCTCTGCACGAAGGGTCAGATGGTTAAAGGACACCTCAACAGGGATCAAGAACCGCTGTCCCGTGATGGTAGAGGGCGACACCTTTACCTTTGGGGGCGTGATTTCCCCGGCTTCACTCCGGTAGCAGGGGCCAGCTCTTCTCCATGGCAACGATTGGCAGGTCTAGTAGGTCCGAGCTCCATCGGCTCCACCCCTTCTGCAATGGAAGCTTCGAAACCACTGGGCTGGCTCCACCATCTCTCCTGCAGCAGCTGGTCCAGGCTTATGGCGGCGTTGATGAAAGCTGGCAGGGACATTTCTTAATCCCTGTAGGCCATCTCTGCGTGGAGCTCTGGACATAGCCCCCTCCTGAAGATGGACAATACGGTTGGTTCATTCCAGCCACTGGCTATAAACAAGGTATGGAACTGGAGGGTGTAATCCGCGGCGGTCCAGGTCCCTTATCTGAGCTTTAGTAGCTGGTCACCAGCCCTCTCCACGGGGCGATCAAAGCGAAACTCCAGACGGAAGTCAGCATAGGTGGAGAAAGCTGACTCCCCCCAAACAGCTGCTGCACAGCCTAGGGCCTTCCCCGTAAGGCGAATCACCACTGCGGCAATCTTCTCGGCATCACTCAGTCTTGGATGGTAAGTTAAGTATAGCCCGCAATGTAGGAGGAGGCCCCAGCATGCAGCAGGGTTGCCGTCGTAATGTTCAGGGAGGCGCACTGTAGAATCACACCGGAAGGAGGAGGGGGCAGGCTGCAGTCCCGCAGGAGAGATGGGAGAGGGCACTTGTGGTGGAGCAAGGAAGATCACAAGTCCAGCATAGTGCCTAGGCGGCCGATCTCACTCCGTTGCTCTGCCACAAGCTGGAAGAGGTTGGAAATGGGGGGCACCGAACTCTCCCGACTCCGTGGGCAGTGGAACCTTCACTGAGTTCATCTGGATTGGCTAGTTCTTTTGTAAGGGTTGGCGCGGAGGCCAAGAAAACGTGGACTGGATTCAAGTGCATAGGTGGATTTGGTCATATGGTTTATTATGCAGTCTGCACAAGCAGTTAGCATACACAAAATATACAAACAACAGGAAACAGAGAACAGGAATCGCAGTTCCAAAAACAAACTATTAGTAATAGAAACAATACGTTCTAACACAACATCACTTGTATTACAATAACAGCATGAAAAAATACGATTTGGTCATTGACATCTAGAGAAATTTTTGATATTTGGAATGTTTTACTGCTGATTAGATCAGGTAGGTACTTGCGTATATATTACCGGTGCTAGGCCTAGGCCAATATTTGAACTAATGCCATGACAATTCACAGTCACGTGTATTGCTGCAGCCAGGTCATTATCCCATGGGCACAAAGTAGCCTGATCAACCATGAGGTCTATGAGAGGAGTAGAGACTGAGTGGAAGAAAAACCCTGGGTTGGTGGCTAAGAAAATCAAAGCCCATTTTGTAAAGGAGAACTGGCTGATTATCCAGCAGGTTTGAAGCTACTTCTCTCTTCTCTCTGTCCAGCAGAAGAGTGGCCACTTGATTAAAGATAATACTGACACTCCTTTAGATGACCAGCACCTGTTAGCCTCCACCATGACAACAAGATCACGACTGCGGGCAATGGTCATTGAACAGGTAGATCTGTGAACTCTTAGTAATTCTAAAAGGGTCCACATGGACACTATACAATGCCTATTGGTTGACAACGTGGATACTTTGGTTGTCTAGTGAAGTTTTATTTATTCTTGCTGTGATTGTCTATGGTACCATTATCGTGATTAGCAGCTGGACTTGGGCATAATAGCATCATCTTTGTTTGTGAAGTTACAGGACCTCTTGGGCCCAACACTGCTTTATATATTTGTTACTAAATATTATAATATACAGACAACAAAGTTTTTTTTTTGTCTTTTTGTTCTTCACTTCCTCATGCTGGCTACCCTAGTGGTCGGGTAGTTGCTGCCATTCTAGTCCAAGACAGCCTCATTACTGGAGTCTCTAGACTCTATTTTAACTAACCCTGAAGTTTGAAACAAGAGCAAACAAGGGGCTGAGGTCTATATTGGGTTGTTGCCAATTTGTTCAAAGGGTAAATAGTTAGTGAAAGACAGTCTGGTCCATATGAAAGGTTTACAGAATATTGGGTTGTACATCGAAAAATGCCTGGTACGCCTCTTTCCCAGGGAAATGGCCATATTTATGATAGAATACCCTTAGTTTTCATGTGTTGGCATTATAATTGAATGAATAAGGCCAGGGCACATAAAATAACATTGGTAGTGTTCCTTACTTAGAGTGCATGTTTGTAGTTCCACATACAGCATATGGTTGGCAGAAAGCCAACTAGCAAAGAGGCAACTCCGGTGGGTCGGACATGTCATCCGGATGCCTGGCTTCCGTTTGCCCCGACAGGTGCATTATGGGCAACTCCTGTCAGCAAGTAGGAAGCCAGGCGGTCGAAAGCTGCGGTACAAAGACCAGCTGAAATAGACGCTAAAAAGATGTAACATCAAGCCCAATGATCTGGAGTCAGCTGCAGTGAACCGGCGCCACTGGCGTTCTTTATGCCACAAAGGAGTGACACACCTCGAAGAAAAACGCACCCAGCGAAGGATGGTGCAGCGCCAGCGGAGACACCTTTGTGCTGTTCCAGTGCCACCTCAGCCTCCTGATCCGGGCCTCACGTGTCCTGACTGTGGCAGGATTTGTGGCTCCCGAATCGGGCTTCATAGTCATCTACAGTGGCATCGTCGCCAGCAACGATAACCACTGTCCAGCACACCACAGGAGAAGGAAGCTACGTCATCTTTGACTACGATGGACTGCCAAGGAGGTTGGCAGCACCACAAAAATAATGAAATATACTCAGCATTTCTGGTACTACTATGTAGTATTGCGGCAAGTGTTTTTACCACTGATTATGAAAGACCAAGTCATTAGCCACCATTTTCACCATGGTTCGTAGTTTCTACCCCTGTGGCGGATGACTTGAGGAGTCCACTTGCAAAGCCCTCCAAGTCAAGTTGGTCCATTTTGTAGAAGAATCTTATTTTTTGGTAGGCTTAGAAATGATCTTCCATAGAAACCTATTTTCACTATACTGAAACTATTAGTCTCACAGACATAATCCATAAGGCAATTCATTTTTTTTTTCAAGAAATGACTTTGCAACACAACTTCCAGAAAAACAGTTTGATTATGTTTTTTTTTTTAAAGTGGAGTGGAAATTTAGCAGGTTTTGAAAGTGTTTAAACCAGCTCCGTAGCACAATATGTGAAGGTTTTTCACTCAAGACCCACTCTACATGCAACTCAATGCTACAGACAGCACAGAGGTTGAATAGCTGCTATGACAATGACAACATCCATGAGTTTAAATCCCCCTTTTATGGTATCACTATCATCACACTTTTTAGAATTGAGGAGATTTGTTTGAATTTTCTGCAATCAAAATGAAACTTAAGTTTGCATCATCCATCTTGAGTTAGAGAAAGCAGAAGCTGAACAGGCTATAAAAGCTCGACCGTGATTGGTGCCTTCGAGCAAATGGGCTGATGACCCAGGTTATCACCCTTTGCAGGGTCTATCCATGCAATAACACTTAATTGTCCTTGTTTTTCAAGAACCCTGATCAAAGGTAGGGCATGTCCTCGGGGCAGGGAGTGAGGTACTATACTTAGTTCTATTAACTAAAGAAGTATGACTTGACCTACTTAAGGCATTGTGCTGATATACAGGGACATGTGGCATTTTCGAAAACTCTGCTCCTTGACAAAATGGCTGCTTGGCCAGTGGCCAAGCCTATTTGTCATACAGCCACAAAGCAACACTTAATTTGGGATTTCCTCCAAGTAGTCATACACACATCTAGTATCTAACTCAATGCAGAACTGAAACTCTCTCTCTCTCTCTCTCTCTCTCTCTCTCTCCCTTTCAATCACACACACACACACACGCACGCGCGCACACACACACACACACACACACACACACACACAAAGCTACAGACAGATTTCTTCTGGAGTTCTAGAATTTACATATTCTGGGTAACAGTCTGAAAAGCCTTAAAAGCCCAAATATCGGGGATAGAAGTTCAATAGCTGCCCTGCTTTAAAAGCACAAGCACACAGAAATGTAAATAATTTTAAAAAACTCATGAGCACAGCTTAAATCTTTTTACGGGAGGCTGCTAAAACCCAAACAGTGGAGTAAATGACCTGTAGGGTTTATAAATAAAAACACAGACAGACCTTTTGACCTTTCAAATGATTAGGACATAGCATTTTATATTATGACTGTGAGTCACTTTCAATTGTTTTGAATGAAAACTTGAAATCACAATGATTATTCACCCTGTCATGCCCATGATTTTCAGTAAGTGCAATCCTTTCCTCTAACTCCAATACAAAGATTAAACGTATCAAATGCAACATGGATAAACTGTCAATGAAATAGTATTGGTTCAATCTTGTTTCTCTGAAAGTTTCCTATTAATCTTTTACCGCTTTCAAACTGGGAGTTACTTAGGGCACTTCAGAGGCAGCCCCGAAGCGCTCTAAATCCCAGAATCAAAGGGTGATGAGACCAGCCTAAAATTTTAGGGTGCTCTTAAGTTAGAGCGCTCTTGGAGGTGGTTCAGGGCTGCTTCAGAAGTGGTTCAGCAGCAGTATGAAACATTGCAGAGTGTTTAGAATGCTCTAAATTCAGTGGACTGTGAACCGTGATATACAAGGTGAGCTGCAAGCACCGTAAATATCAAAATGTAAGTGATCTCGATTGTCAGGCGATGTTCAATTAATCGAGAAAAGATAAGTGCCGTGAGGTATATTGTCATGAAACGTTTGAAGAGAGGTGGGATTTCGCGCGGAACGTGATGCACCATTTGCAGCTAAGCAGGCCTACCCAAATCCATATATACCATATATCGTTACCACACATGCATGTATGCATTATCTTCTGAAATTTTGCGCCCGCGATGCATACTGTACATGAGGGGGGGCGATAGGTAACCTTGGCAACTACTTTTTACATCGGTCTTGCACGCACCCTGGGTGGTCACGAAAAGCAGTATAAAATGACCGCTTAAGAAGCAGCCTTAATTCTCTGCACTGTATTAAAGGGGTACTAATAGCCTATAAGCAATGGCAACACATTTTGATGCAAAAATTGCACAGCCTCCCAGTAGTAACATTATTCCATGGCCTGGTCTTGCTGTGACCAGACATGGAGGGAACAAAATCAAACATAACAGGAGCCATCTGGCAATGGCGTATCCCCCCGGCCCCCCACATTCATGGATTAACTGCTCAAGAAATTCCTAAATAGCAAAAGACACATCTACATATGACACCTGACCTACATGTGGAATTTCATGAAGAAATACTGAACAGTTTTCAAGTTATGCTCCGGACAAAATAATGTTTACAGATGGACGGAGAGACAGAAGGACGGACAGGGCGATAGCTGTATCCCCCCCCCCACATTATATGCCCGGGGGATAAAAAGGGGAGCTTACACCATCAAAACTATATTTTATGGTTAAATTCACACTCATGGAGTGACACACAAAGAAACGGGCACGCAGCAAAACAAACTGAAATACGCAAATGGAGAAAATTCACAGACTGCTGGCAGATACCTCCAGGATGATCAACAGTGAAGGCCGTCTCAAGGGGAGGCCCAAACAGGGCAGTAGCATCCTCCAAGGTCCCTTCTCTGCAAGAGGGACAGCAATAATATGTAAGACAGGGCAACAAACTGCAATACTTGCAATGACTCTACCGCTCTATCTTTGGTCTCTCAAACACACCGCAAGAATCTAAATTAGTATATTTAGAAGCATACTACTGTGAGTGGCCTCTCAGACAAAATACAGCTGGTGTAATATGCCTTGCACACTATCCATTGCCTCAGGAAAATGTAGTAATACCTAGGTGTTCAGCCTCATAATGTACTCATCTCAGTCCCTTCAGAGGGCATCGTCATTTTGACAACAAAGCTGCACTTAATCGCAGACAGGAAAGGCAGATTGACAGTGACACTAACTCGGGTAGCGCGGCCACAGCGAAGGGGGCGGGGGCCACTGCTGGCGCAGGCACTGAGCGTCTTGGTCTGGCAAACTTCTCATCTGGTGGTGGAGTGAAAGAGGTATTCAGGCATGAACCAATCAACTTGTGAAACTGGCAATCAAGCCAACTGCTTCCCACATTAACATGAGCCATTCCTTCATTAATTACAGTCATAAGCAAGTTGGTTCACTTCACTGCTTACAACAGGAAGTACTCACTTGATAAATTCCTTTTGCTCTGGCTCTGTAATAAAAAAATACAGTAATTTCAATCAAACACATACATGCACACACAGAAGATCATAAAAAGGGACCCAATTCAAAATAAAGTAAAAAAAATACTCCCGGAGTAAATTCCTGAATTAAAAAAATCCGTATAATGACAAAAATACGCAAAACCAAAGTAAAAAATAATACGCATTAGGAAATCCAATTCTAAAATCCTGGGTTGACTACCAGTTTTGAGGTCAAATAAAAAAATGCCTCATCCTACAATCCCTCAGTCAACTTTAGCAATTAATGCGGTAGAACAAGTACATCCACAGCTTTTACCTGTCATAAATAAATATTTACAGAGTGATAACTCAATCCAGCACAAAATGATGGCAAATATGAAATAATAAAATTAATATACCCATAATTTTGGCGAAAATTGGTACACAGTACCCAGAAGATGGCTATACCAAAATCAAGGCATGTAATTGAGCGAGAGGATGCCCCATGCTTTATCGCTTCTTCACATTTAGGATTTAAGACAGGGGTAGCATGCAGGGTAGTGGAATGTGATGGGGTTTTGGAGAAGGAAGTAAAGGCACTGGGTATATATTCATTAGCGATATAAGCACTATTCCAATCCGTATGGTGCCTGTAAACTGAAACTGATGTCTGCTGCACAGATATGAGATTTCACAGGTTTTGCTGCAACTCTGTGTTGATCTTTGTGACTCACGCACTGGCTCGTGAGATTGATTTATCCAAGCAGCCTGGCGTATGAAACCAGTTACTGAAAACACAGAAAACGCATTTTTTCTTCAAGAATTCAAACGCCCGGGAGCATTCTCGCTTAGCATGTGCGCTAGACCCTGCTTTCTGTAAACATGTAATCACAGACAGAAAAACAGCTAAGAAATTTTTCGTACATCATGCAAAAAATATCCAGTGTTATTTATACTGAATCCTATAGAGACAAGATGTATTCAATATGTAGTGATGACTCATTTTAATATTTGCCGCCAATATTTTGCAGTGGATTAATTGCTTATCTTCCTTTTTATACACTGCCATGTTAGCTAAAAAAAAAAAAACTAAAACAATAAAAGCGAAAACTCTGTTGCAATACTGGGTTTTCGGCTGACAAGGCCACAACTTACCGGGCTGCGTTTCTGTGGCCAGCATTAAGGAAGAGAGAACAGAGACCTGGTCAGAGAGTAACAAGTCAGTAGCTACTCGCATTTTACACGTGAGCAGCAGAGAAAGGTAATGAACCCCCCAGGGCGAGCATGTTCAGCCAATTATACCCTCTGGTCAGGAGCGTGATCTGCTTCATGCACTATTTCTGAACAAAAAAAAAAAAATGCAGCATGTCATATATTGTACATGATGACATGCTGCATTTTGACTAGTTCAAATTCACCTCAGATAGCCTACACCTCAGTATTCATTAGGTTTTTGGTAAAGTAGTGATTTAAACGATATACAGGTGAAGGAAATTGTTTATGGCTATTAATGAAAAATCTTTCATAGCTAAGCCATAAAGCAGGTACTGTGATCTATGACCTCCAACTATCACAAGCAGTATCAGCACTCCGTATTAAAGACAAAACAGGTGTTCACAACAGTGGGAAAAAAATATTACATTTGTGATGCTGTGTTGCAGACTATAGACCATAATGCATAGGAGTGCTCAGCCTATTTGTCGTCAAAAAACAAGTCTGCTCCCTCTATCATCTTGGTGTTCAATCTGGGATAAGCACTAATGCTCATCGCACTAGATGTAAAATACACACTAGATGCCGAAATACAAGATTTACATTTTTAGGATAGTTGACAGGCAGAAGGCAGTAAAAAAAACATTCACTCATTTGCAAGGGAATATAATATGGCAATCCATGTGACAAGGTATTGACACAGACGCAAATAATAAAGGCAAGATGAGAATGACTCTCAATACTCAATACCTTTTGTTAAAGAAGTTGCGTCATGATTACTGCACATGCTCAGAACGTACATCCCGTGAAAGTGAATCTGCTTGACTGCAAGTCATAATCTGATTTCATCCTTGCCGATCCGTCTTTCATTTGTATTACATATTTTATATATACATACATATTTTAATCACTCAGAAATTATGCTTATAAAATGAAGTAGTTTTCTTTGGAAGTCCAAAGAGTCATAGCACTATTTTCTCCTTCTCCGTCTATGATTATTGACGATTTTAAAGGGAATGAGAGATGACACTTTGATTGGTTTATTTCATGTTACTGCCAAAACAAGCTTATGATTAATTGAGAGATTAAGTGCAAACTTTGTGCCTTACTTTGCACATGATAACCCACCATTACCCAAGCAAAAATGGATTTTGACACACCTTAAATGCTCTTGTGTCATATGCTTCAGGCCATGTACTTAGTTTGTTAAAATAGAGGCCGTAATGTTGTATTGAATTATAACATTTTTCAGTTGTATAAACTACCAGTTAAACGTTTCTCTAAAATAAGGTATTATATATATAATTATTCCCTGTCTATGACAAAGTAAAATCAAGCTTGCTTATCGATTACAAAGCACATCGATTACAACTAGAGTGTGGGATGCAAACATACAGAACAATATGATTGTCCACTTAAAAAAAATTCTATGAATCTGCTCAGTTATTGATTATAAAGGGGGCCACATTAATTAACTGAAATTTTGATACAGGTTCTTTTTTCTTATCTCTTATGCCATGTTAATTGTGGATGTAAAATTCGAAAGGCAGTGTAAAGTATGTGAGTATATGTAAATATTTCTGTAAAAGAAGCTAAGCACTTACCAAGGCAATATTTCCAATAGATGCTTTTAGCTCGTCCACTGTTGGGACTGTTATGCTACTGCTGTCTTCAGTCAAGGGTTTGATCTTGATTTTGAACTTTTTCCTGTGGTCTTCCTCTTCATCAGACTCACTGGATGAGTAAAAGTGCCGGCTCTTGGGGGTAGGTACAAGATGGGTCAAGGAAAAAATGAAATAAACCAACATTTTCTTCTGCTTTCAACACCGATATCTCATTCTCAAAGAGAGGTGTCTCTATTATAGACCACACGGAATGATCAATCCCCACAATTCTGAAGCCTGAGGTCTGAGATTTACGGAGATATCAAACTTGGTGTTGAGATAAGTTTCCCTGCCACAATATTTATTACACAACATTCTTCAAAGAGTAAAGTGAGTTCAAATCAGAGTAGGTCAGACAGAACACAAATTGTATTCTCTCACAATGTGAGAACTGTCATGGTTCTGTGTTTTTGTTATCATGCTTCATGTTCATGGTCATGCCTTTTCTTTATTCTTTTTGGTTATCGTACTCTCAGGTTTTCAGTTCATGAATATTTTAAGTTCCATTGCACTCGTCTCCCCAGTCTTGTGATCTAGTTGGTCCAGTCTGTCTCCCCAGTCTGTGTGCTCACCTGCTTCGGGTGATTTCAATGGTTTCTGGTGTTTCTTATTATTACTTCAATTCTCGTTTACTTCCTTCGCCTTGCCGTTCTAGATTACTAACAACACGAACATTTATATTTTGTATCATAGCCTATTTTAACCCAACTAATCCATGTATATATTACTAAGTCACTAACAAGCACTTTAGTTAATCTGTAAAGCTGCACCTCTACTAATTAGTACTAATTCAGTCTCAGCAATCACCATGTTCTAGTCTCTGCCCCTTGCTTGGCTTTCCCTGTCTCTCCCAACGTTTCTGCGAGATCTCTCGCACCTGCTTAATTGCTTTCCTACTCTCATTGTCTGTGCACTTAGATATCTTTGACCGGAGCTGTTTCATTGTCATAGGATGTCGGCGTGAATCCCGTCCTTGTCTTAGCTTTTGCCAATTGTTGTGGTTTAGGATTTCCCCATGGTGCATACTCTCGTACCTTCCTTTGTAATTAGCTCTCATCCCATTCACCTGTTCTCTGCATAGCATGTGACTTCCCTTCTGTCTATTTGGAGTCCTCACTGCTGTTCTGACTTTGTCAGAACGTTGATCAATATTCCTTTGTGCAGAGTCTCGTGTATGCCAATCGATTATTGGTTCTCTTCGACTGTTTCGTCCGACCTTGAATTTAGCCATAGCCCTTTTTGTCTTGTTTTGCTTTTCTGGATTTTTGACCCATTTTTGTATGACCATGTCTTCTGTGTTTGGATACCCTGTGTATGACCCACTGCTTTAGATTTCGACTACGACTTTTTGCCTACTGTCTATGTACCGTCACACCTCTGCTTTTCTGGTTCTGACCCCGGCCTGTCTAGTTGACTTTGTTTTTGGATTTTGTTTTGTGGCTTGGCAATTCTTGTGTCTACTGGTCCTGACCCAGCAATCAATGAAGGCATACGTTTTTTGGATTTCCCTCTCTCGCTTGTGGTTCCTGAACGCACCGTCACAAGAACTGCATACAATTTCAGATTTGACACAAAAGCAGCAAAGAGATGTTGAAACAATATCAATGCTCATTGATACAGGAAAGAAATGAAATGCAGCCATAGCAATTGCATTCATTGACAAAGGGAATTGATTAAGTAAAATCATAGCAATGTATTTTAAGAGAACATGTAGTCCCCCCAGGAATCCGCGATTCCGCGATCGCGGAATTTACCGCAGATTTCAAAGCCCTCCGCGGAAATCAAAGCAGTCCGCGGAATATAGGGCGAGGTGCAGAATTTTATATTTTTTTTCATGTATTTTTCATCCCGGCCGCTAGATTTTGCGGTCAGATAAACGGGATCTAAGACTCACAGCTGGTGCTGCCGGTTACGGAAACTGATTTTTTTCTGCTATATGCAGCATAAACTATATAAAAAGATGGACGCAGCACCCTGATTTGAAAAAAGAAGCCCATGTGGAAGTACCGTAGAATGGCATTCTATTTAATGGCCAGCAGATGGCGACGTCAGTGGTTGCAGAAAGAAGTTCAATGCAATAGAAGTCTATGAGAAAATGATCCTACTTTCCGACCTGATTTTTAATTTAAATAATGATTTTTCACATCATTTTATGTTAGCTATAGCAAGTTTCAGGTCTCCTTTGATATATCATGACATTCATTTTCGTGAATTATGGTCCCATATAAACTAGAATAAAGTATAAAGCCAGAATATGCTTCTGGGGTGTCGCTATCCTCTGGTCCTCGTCCGATACGGTCAGATCCAGAGCCACGTTCCTCTCCGGATCTTCGATTCACTTCTTCATCTTCGAACCAGTGGGTGACATCACGGTAGCTTCATCCATCTTTTTATACAGTCTATGGTATGCAGTAACGATTACAATATCCATAGGATACAGTGAGTAGTTTACACTTTGTTGAAATCTTTACTTTGATCTTTGGCACTTGTTCAGTTACTAAGCCTCGTTCACCCATAGTTTGGTGAAATGTTTTGCACTTTATAAGTTATGCAAATAAATCTGCTCAAGAGGGACAAAAAGAATGTTGATGCTGCTTATTTTATAACCACAATGTTTCGCAGTGTTTTGGTATTGCAAATAATTTCATAAGAGAATTTTTGCTTCATTATTACATAAATTTGCTTTATAACTGGTCATTTTAGGTTTTTTTTAATGCCCGCGGAAAATCAACTTTCAAGCCGCGGAATCAAGAATTGCTCTCCGCAGAATCAGGAATGTTCTCCGCGGAATCAACACTTTTTCTCTGCAGATTCCTGAGGGGACTAAACATGAAAGAAACTGAGCACTGAAAAACATTTAGGAATGAAAGGATATTTTCCCCTTCATCCTCAGGTCTAATGCTGTATCCTTCATCATCCACCTCAGGTGAATTCTGGGGGGGAAAAAATGTCAGCTGTAATATATCAAATGAAACACAAGGTCAGCCCTCACTCCGCACACCGCATGACACTAGGTATGAGGAATGAAACCGACAGCAATTTACTCAACAACCACTGCTTCATAACCAGTATATCTGTTCAAGACTATTGACTATTACAACCCCATTTCTGAAAAAGTTGGAAAGTAGGGAAAAGGCAAGTAAAGAAAGAAATCATCTTCGATCTACACTAAATTGAAAACAGTTTGAGACAAAATATTTTATGTTTTACTTTCTCAACTTTGTAGACTTTTTGGAAATGCAAGCTCATTCTGAATTGAGAAATGAGACACGGACAGTGTTGGATGCTAAAACATGAATATAAAGGAGTTAAACGGGTGGTGCTAATGCGGCTGAATAAAAGGGGAGAATCCACACAAGGCTCAGTTGTTCACAGGCAATGAGTAGTCAAGGCTGTCTGCATTATGATATTACGAGCACTGAAATTGACTGAATAATAAAACAAAACAATACCCTGTACAATGTACCATCTGATCATATTCATCAGGGGAATTCGTTGTGTGTAGTAAGAGACTGAAAATCAATACTGAGTGCCCTATATCTTCAATTCTTCAGATGGCACTGGATTGAAAGTGGACGTGCCTTTATGATGGCTATAATCACATTCTGAAATTTTTCCCATGAAACACCATTCATTGTTGCATCCAGACATATAATGCAGTGAGGGTGACATACGTCAGACCCATCCAGAAATGCTGCCTCTTTTCTGGCATCTAAGATGGACTAATGTGCAGTGAAAAGATATATTTTTGTCAGCCCAGTTAACCATTTAACTTGGTCATGGTGATTATAGGTGTTGTGTTCTCCAAGCCGAGGAAGAGAAGGACCCTCGTGATTGTTACGAATGTAAGGTTCAAGAGTCGGCACCGGTGAAAGAGTATGGGGTGTATTCGTGCCCGTGGGATGAGTAACTCAAAACAACAGTTTAAGTACCATTGATGCTGAAGGAAAAACATCCATTTTGGAGCTAAAATGCAGTCCTCTAGATTATATTTTTCCAGGGAAGCCCCTCCTCATTTCAAAAAGAAAACAGAAAGCACACATGCTCTATGTGTTACAACAGCATAATTTCCTAATTAGAGAGAGCAGCTTCTAGACCGGCCAATCTGCAGTCCAGATCTGCCATCTGGTGAAAATACATCATTTTTAATGAGGTGCAAAAATGCAACAATGACGATCTCGACTTCAGAGTAGCTGGAGACACTTATTTAACTTACATATCGATCCCAGTCAATTTCTCCATAGAATCCATTTGGTGCCCCATTTGCCTTTTTCTAAGATCAATAAACAAAGGATTACATCGTAGTGAGACATTCAAAGTAATGCAGTAATTGTACTTCAATCGGGACAGACACAGCTAATTTACTTCAACATGTTAAACCATTTGTAAACTGTTATTAGCTTATTTTGTTAATCACATATTTTGTGAACCAGCTTTCCAGAGAAAAAGAGATGCAAAATCAGAATATCATGGTTCAGTTATTGTATTCAAAATCCTTATGAAATCATATGACAGATAAGGCATTTTACTGAAAAAAATCTCTCGACAGAAAAATAAGCGGACACGTGGACTCATACTTACACTGCCATCTTTGTCTGGCGAACCACTGAAGCAGAGAGGAAATAGACGTTTACAACAATAGTGAACTATAATTCTCTGTCGTCCAGTATTTGTGGTACAAAACAATGGAAAACAATCTGGCACAGTGGTCCCGAGTATTCAATCATTGGGTCTCTTTGACAATTGTACAAATATCACTCCAAGTACATCAAACTGGCCACAATGCATTGTTGTCAGATGTCAGCACCCAAAATACAGTCACTGACAATAATCAAGGAGAGGTTATGCCAGTGTGTCTCAGAGCACCTGACTTTCCACAGTCATTATTATGGAGCCCCCTGATTTATGCAATGCTTGAATTTGGTTCAAAATAAACTCACTATTTATAATGCTGAACAGAGGTGGAAAACCCAGGCTCCAAAAGTAAAAGTCCTCTCTAGTATGGTCCAACCACCTAAATTTGTAGTTTGGCACAATGTCTCAGCCGTACAATAGGAATAGTCAAATGGCTGAATTCGAGGGTGGAGGAAACACGAAGCAGAACTTTCTTCTTTATACTTTCTGACCCCTGGATTTTCCACTTCAGGTGCTGAATATAGTCAAATCATCTCCCTGAGCCAATCAAATCATTCTATACATATGGAGCAGTATTAATGTGGTCCAGTCAGACAAAACATTTTTTAGATGTAAATATTTTGTACTACTTTTTAACGTAATCTCTGAATTACTACAAATAAAACTTTGAGTGTATTTTATATTGAGCCACTGGAAATTCTTTGCACTGTATGTTGCAAGCAGCTGAGGGACTTTGAACTTTGAACATGGCTTGACAGTCCTACAGGTATTGCTGCTGGTAATCCTGCATTCATTGCGCAAACCTACGTTGAGTCAGTGTCCTTTTCTTTCTTCCGGATCCCGAAGGCCTTCCTTGTTCGTTTTTTCAGTCCTATGGAAGGAGAGCAGAGTAACTGGTCTGTCCATTCATCAAATCACTGCAAACTACATGCACAGTGTGTCACCATTGTGGCTAGATTTCATGAGCAAGTTTATGAAATGTAAAGCCAAAAACAGCAGCACTATAAAGATCTCACTTTTCCAATTTATATGATCCTCAAACTAATAATAATCAATAGAAAAAATTAGTTATTCATAAGTAAGATTCACACACACAGCACAACAACACATAACACAATACCCCGGATAGCAAAACCCAACTAATACAGTTAGTAACCACCTTTTTGTCCTTTTTGATTTGCAGCACAATGTGTTTGTGAATAAGACTCTTTTCTGCATGTCTAGTCTTTGGAATGGTTTCACATTCTTCCTTTAAAATAAAGTTCAAGTTTCTTCAAATTGTTTGGGAATCTTCTGTGCACAACACTTTTGTATCATCTACTGTTTTTTTTTTTTTATAGGATTTAGGTCTGGCTTCTAACATGCCCTCGCCACGACTTTGATTTTCCTTTCCTAGTTGTATGGCATGCTTTGGGTAACTGTTATGTTAAAAGTTGAAATTCCCATTTCATCTTCAGCTTTGTAAATGCGGCTAGAAGGTTTTGAGCTAAATTCTCCAATATTTCAAGCTGTTCCTTATTCCATTTATCTTGACAAGCTCCCCATCCCAGCTGAAGAGAAATTGCTAAAAGCATGATGATGAGAAGACAGTGCTTATGATTGTTCCTGCGAATTTTGGGCAATTCTGAAATATCACTAAATAGAAAGATGCATTTCGAAATGTCAGGCTCTAAAAGGCTCTCTATATTCATGAAAAATCGCAACATCTTAATGTAACATGGCATTGCCCCCCCAACCCAGCACAATCATTCCTGTCACATCTCCTACCAGCATTGTTTAGCTTTTAATGGCAAGTTTCCTTGCAAACAGAAAGACCCCACTCCCCCTGTCCTTGCATGCATTTACTTGCGGACCAATCCTGGAATTTTGCATAATGCTGACATTCAAATTTAGCAAGCTCTGCGTGACTAATCATAGGCATGACTCATATCGGAAAGTGACTAGGCCTTTCTCCTGACTAGAGGGTTTAAAGCCAGGGGCTGGCACTACTGCTAAGATGAATTAGAGCTGTTCACATCATAACCTTAAGAGGTTCTAGTTTTTAACAGTACTCCTGAGCCCTCCCAATTTACTGAAACCCAAGGAAAAGCTGAACAAAAAAGGCTATGAAATATGTCTATGTTGGTGATCAGAAAACAAATATAAATAGCATGAACTAACATAAGTTAAATTTTAAATTCACATTCATAGGGTGCAGTAATTTCTACATGGTTCACCTGATTTATGTGCACCCTTAATTGAAAGCTGACAGTCAAGCACTTTCACCTCATATTCACAATGTACAGTAGTGTGCAATGATGACTATACACCGCCATTTTTGTCTAAAAGGGGTTCTAATATATTACCTCTCTATCATTTTTGGTGAAAATGTTTTGAAAATACTATTGTATGCAATGAAAACAAGATAATAATAATAATAATAATAAATTGCCAATAAATTCAAGAATTGGTCACCAATGGACTGGGAACATGTCCTTTGGGTCGATGAATCAAGATTGCACATTTTTCACCAAAACACAGTTTATAATCATCACTGCACACTGCTGCATGTATGTGAGTCAATTTCACATTGATCAAAATAACCATTTGCAATTATTGCACAGCATACTCATCTATTTTTTTCCTTTGAGGCAATCATGTGGTTTTGAAACTTCAAACTACCATGGCAGATAAAATTGTGCTGTAGCGCTCCATGACCTTGTTGTCAAAGAGGTGCCAAAATAGCTTAAATTTTAATCACATTTTTGAAAATGTAGATAATTTGTTGGTCTTCATATATTTCTAAATATAATTTTTTTTAATCAATCTCAAAATTTTTGGCAATATATAAATCGCATTCCGGAAGATGAAAATAATTTGTTGGTCATCATATATTTCCAAAGATGGATTTTTTTTTACAATCTCAATCTCAGATTTCAGGCAATATCCAGTGAGGTCAATTCCTGTTTTTTTTATTTCAGACTGTTCTTGCCTTACCTTGTGCCATTTGAGGCTATTAAGGAGGGTTTACCGCTAAAATTTCACCAAAGACAGAGTACTAAGCACAATTAAAGCATGTTTAAACTACTGGCCGGTATTATGTCCTATATAGGGTCATAATACCGGTCAGCCCAGCTTCTTTCGTGTCATTAAAAGATCAGTTCATTGTAATGCTGCTAATAACAGTGGTGAGCTTGAAATTCTTGGTGCAAAAATAAAAAGTTTCTAAAGAATTAATGAGGAAAGAAATAGGTGCATTATCACCAGAATGTGTTGTTTCTTTTTTTACACAAGGAGCAAACACACTCTTTAGTTTGCACAAAGTGATCAGTAGCACAGTTACATTAGATGTGGAGCTGACAATATTTGCGCTTATGTATGTGAGATTTGTGTGGTTTGGGTAGTGTGAATTCCTGATACTGCTCTTGTCTCAGCAGGAATGACTACAAAAAGAGGCCTGCACACTATTCAAACGCAAAGAAAACACTTGGTACTGCTGATACCCAATAAAGATACACTGAGTAATACTCAAATATATTTTTTGGTAATTTCAGAAAAATGTTTTTAATGACTAAATCAGTTCGAGAAGATCAGATGTATATGTTGTTGGCGGTGTTTCCTTGGAAATGAGGCAGCTTGCCACATAACCGAAGTACCAGAACTCTAGAGCATGCAGAGGTTAAAAATACAATGACAGTTGAGAACTGTTGTACCAGAATTCAAAATGTTTATAACAGATTTTGTTTTTAACATTGCTGAGTGTTCACAAGTACTGATTTCCGCATTCTTGCGTGAATGGCCTGTATGATAGTTATCGGTTTAACAACAACAAATTTTAAGTTGCCATGAGATTTGGAGAGCTTGCCTGTTCTATCTGTCACTAATGCTGTTGTTCCTCCAGCCTAGCTAAAGCTGACAGGTGCTCTGGTTTGGGGGCCTGCCGGTGACTAAATTCTGTTGGGATGGCATCACCTTTCAAAATCTGATATTTACAGGGCGATTCAATTCCATATTTTAGGTAAATGTGCTCCTTGAAACAACTGGGTAAAAAGTGTGCAGTGTGTGGTAGGTCCAAGTTTCCCCATTTAGTTGGAGCAACCAACAGCCACATACAGTGGCATTATGACAGATTTTGTCACTCAGGTCCCAGTAATGATAGAAAGATCAAAGGTAGGTATTACCTATGTAAAATTAAGCTGCAGCATAAGTGATAATCAAGACTGATCTATACACACTTCATATTGATCAGCTGATTTTCTGGTGTCCTCACGCATCATAATGTCTGGTGCATTGCCTCAAGTAGTAGTTTTTGATTGGCTAGAATATACAGAATGGTAGCATTAATGAAGTTGTGCTGATGGGTTGTATACAGAGGTTTGACGTTTGATAACTCGGTGCATAAAAATGGCAAAACTTTGCAAAAACATTTATGGAAGGAGAAAAACATGTAATCCTACTGGGTAAGAGCAGAAATAAATTTCTTATTTGCCTCTAAGCGCAGAAAAAAAGACAAACTGCAGTTGCCCTTTGCAAGTGAACCCATTCAACTCATGTGCTGAATTTCTCCATGCATCACTGCGACTGAGTCAGAGCGCCCTTACAGCTACCGGGAGAATCTGTTTATACATTCATACAAACAGCATTTACAACACTTTTGTCCTCTAGCCCTGACTTATGTTTTTTTCCTGAATACACAGTGGCTCAAGCAAATGCCTAACATACTCTACCCACAGCCCTGAGATGAGCACAAGAATATTTCATCCATCCTTTGCAGGAAATATGATAGTGCATGGCAACCCTGATAATTTACGGCAAATATGCAAGTATTAGCATTTACTGTTTGTGCATTTTGTGAGTCAGTAAAGGCATGTTTAGTTAAGCAATGCATGATGGAGAATAAAATAAATGCAGCGGGAATAACCATATTAATTCATTTTTCTTTTAAGAAACTGCAGTTTTTTTGGTCATTTCAAGTCAGCATAATTGTTTGTAATTACAACCATTTCATAAAATCAGGACATGTCATTGAATGTGAATATAAACGGAATGGAATGATTTGCAAATCATTTGAACTCCATATTTCATCTAAAATTGACCAGTTTGGCTAAACCAGTTTGATCATGAAACTTATCTTTTCTGTGGCCCTTTCCAACTTTCTTTCGTCATCGGCTCAAAATATCTATGAAAGAAGAGTGCTGCATTATCAGGCAATGTTCTGGGAAGGAATTTTTGGTTATTTTTAACTTTCCGAGGCCAAAATATGCCTTTGAGGAATCCAAATGTGTGATAGGGCATTATCGGCAGAGCAATGCTTTCACCCAATTACCCTTTCAAAACTAGGAAAGCATGGAAAGACAGACTCAAAAGGATATGGATTGAAAAGGAGGAAATCACAGCTCGGAAAAGCCTCAAAAAGATCTGCTTGTACAGCACTGATTCCGTGTTTTCCGACCGTTTGCTCTTGCTGGAGTGAGGGAGAAGAAAGGTGAAAGCGGAGACGTTCCCGTATGAAACCGCGTTGCTAATGCTTGCGCAATGCATTTGTGATATGAACATTCGATACTAATATTCATACCCCCGTTTTCACTTAAAAAAAACCCGGAAATATACTTGTACCCCCTTTAAAAATTGTTCCGGCAAATATAAAGTTGTAAAAAGTGGAAGTTGCACATAGAAATGTCCCCGCACTCACCCTGGTTTTGAAAGGGTGATTGGGTGAAAGCATCGGTTTGCAAATAATCCCCTATCTCACATTTGGATTCCTCAAAGCCATGTTTTGGTCTCGGGAAGTTAAAAATGACCATTTCCTTCCCACGACATTGCCTGATAATGCAGCACTCTTTTTTGGAGATTATTTTGCACAGATGACATGAAAGAGAGCTGGATTCGTTTAGATGGTTGCACTCCCCCTTTTTAATGGTGATGGCTAGACTTTCCCATGGGCCCAGCTATTCACATTGCCCCTTTAAGCGAGATTTCAGTGGCGCACATGCTCTTTGCAGACTTCATATGGCAGATGATGCGCAAATCGCATTGTAAAAGGGGGGAATATTAAGTTCTATCGCTTTCTCCATGGTAAAAGGCAGCGGACAGCGTGGATTCGGGTTATAAACAGGAAGAATATGTGTTCTAAAGTAACATTCTAAGGTGCACAGTGTACATCTTTTGGCAGGATGGCCTGATTTTGTGGACCCTTACGAGGAAAGAATTCTGCATTCAACCTTCACCAATATCGAATGAAATCAGAACTTTTTTGGCTTACCTTGATGTTTTGATACCCGGAGAAACATTTGGGAGTTTAAAAATGTAAAGTGTACATCCAATCAAGAAAATTTTGAGTTAAATGTCTAGCATGACCCTACATGGTAATGGCATAGAATGGCAGCAGCCATGATACTAATGACACATTGGATTGCTAGGGCATATGCAGCATGTACATTCGCGATATTAAATATTGATGTTAAAATCTAACCCCACATCTCTCTCATAAAATATATTACAAATCATTCAGACAAATAAAAAGCCAAAAAAGTGGAGGCTGGATAAGGAATCCTTTCCCCCTGATGATGCAGACTATGCTCTAACAGTCGTCTTCAAACTAAAACCATTGACTACTTCGGCTTTGGCACAACTTAGACTTGAAAGACTATATCGGCGAGGTATTGTCAAGGTAAGTCCTTGACGTTATTGTTTTCAGCACCAATGAGAATTCAACATCATATCTGTTGCATTCAGTCAAGCAGTAATGATGTTGTTTCAGTACGTCTTGGCCTCGTATTTCACATGTGTTCCTGCACACTTATCAACGTGGAGAAGAGGTTAGGATCATATGTGCTCGCCGGTTCATCTGAACAGTGCGAATTTGTTGCAGGAACACTGTAGCGGTTGCCTGACTTATAGCGTGGGACCCAATTATCGTGGTGTAGATGACATGAATTCACGTACGCAAAACTAACCGGCAAGCAAATTCAACTTTGTTGGCTATATAAAGCAAGTAATTATGTAATCGAAATCACAAAGAAACCAAATGATTATTACAAGAAATCAGTGCTGAAACAGCTGAAATGAAAAACAAGTCAATCTAATTTTCGGATGTTTAAGTGACCCAATTATTGTAGTAGTAAAGAAGCAGTGAGCAGTAAATGGGGATGGTTAGCCTGTCATGTGCAAATGTTTGTTGACTGCAGACGTTTTTCAATCATTGCTTGAACTAAATCTCTGAAAAAGGCTCAGATGCGCTCAGCTCACGAAAAGTTATTAAACAATTAAGCAATGGGTACTAAAACCTATAAAAAGTAAAACACACTAATCAAGAAGGCATAGGCAGCACTCCAAATACATAAAAAATATATTTATTGCCACACAATAGGACGTTTAGGGTGGTACCCTTCCTCAGCATGTATGGCAAACAGGATCAATCGGCACAGGTGTGTTTTATAGGCACAGGTAATCTCATTACTATGGGCATCCAACAGGTGTCTCTAATACGACTTAACATGCTAATTAATGCATAATACACACACAAATAGGCTGTAATGACCAACCCCAGTCGCTGATTTAAAAAAAAAAAAGTTTACCTTATAGTCAGTTATTAAGGATCGAACGGATCTGTCACTCTAATGACTCTTTTGAGACGCATGCTGAATCTTTGTATAATAACTTTACATTGCGTGGTTATGATACTATGTAACTAGATAGCCATTTTCAGAAGGTTCGTAAAATTCCCAGATCAGTCCATCTTACACCTACGTCTAAGGATAGGTCATCTCAAGGGATTGGTTTGGTTTCCACATACAGTCCCATGTCAGGGGAGATCAAACGCATAGTGAATAAACATTGGCATATTTTGGAGACAGATACACAAATTGCAAGTGCTTTTCAAACTCTGCCAAGATATTTCTATAAGCGGTCTTCTAATTTTAGGGACCTTTTTTGTAAAATCAGATGTTGGCTCACCCAGACGCCCCACACATTTTTTGTCGCAGATACCCAGTGGTAACTTTCCGTGTCATAATGGTGTATAGTGCTATTCTATGTGTAAAGGCAAGCAGTTCACTCATCCAAAGTCATCAACACAATCTCTGTGATATACAATTTATGGGTATATAGACAGTTGATAGACCACGGAGAGGTGGTGATAGAGACAGAATTGTGGTTTTGCATTGTCTGCATGTCAACATCATTTTCAGGGAAGGTCTTGCTTCTTTCAGCAAGACCTTCCCTGAAAACGATGTTGACAGGATTGCAATATATGCTGCTTCAAAACCTGTGTATATTCAGAATTAATGGTGTCTTCACAGATGTGTTAACATAATTAACTGAGATGTTCCACCAGCTGTATTTTTATTAGCACCAGGCAACTTTTCCAGTTTTTAATTGCCCTCATCCCGACTTTTTTAAATACATTCAAATTTTGAATTTTCAAAAGCAGAAATTTTTCTCAAGCAATAAAATAACCAGTTTCAACATTTGATAAGTTGTCTTTGTGCCATTTTCAATTAAATATCAGGCTTAAATTATTTGCAAATTGTTGCATTGTGTTTTTATTTACAATTCATACAGCATCCCAACTTTTTGGGAAATATAGTTATTTTACATAATTATAACACTACTTGCAATTAATAGCTTTGCGCATTTCTCATTCAAAGAATCTGACGCAAAACTGTTGAAGGTAAGGCGAGGCAAACTTATCTGACATTTCACTGAACTTAATGTGGTTAGGGGAGAATGTTAGATGCACTGCTTAAATGAAATTAAATTTTAATTGTAGAATATGTTTAGGTAACATATAGGTATTTACGGAATCATGAAGCATCTGACAAATGATGGTGGGAGTAATGGATAGAGTTGCCAACCCCCTTGGATTTACTAAGAGATTTTCAGAATTAGTTCCACCCTAACAGAAAAACAAAAAATCCAAGGAGAGTAGGAGAACATTTTTTCTCCACGATCAACATGTATGAGAACATATTTTATATCCCTGTATCTACGGAGTCAATAAACAAACTATGTGTGTGTCCTTTATATACTGTCACGTCATCCAAAGTTTTGGGTCATGATAGAAAACATTATGTCACCTACTGCTTGCATTTTCTGTACGACTTATGTGGAAGTGGTAATGGTTGCATAGATGTTCTTCTAATATCTAGTTTTCAGCAGCATGGCTCAGAAATCGAATGTCCTGTATTTGCGGTGGGTCTAGCATGAAATTATTTCTTGTGCATTACTAGGCTTGTTGATTATCTTGCTGAAGAATTATACGAGAAAATAAAATATGATAACCTTGAAAAAAACATATTGCACTGATATCATAACCAAATATTGCATCAGTGTGTGTGCATGTGTAATGTGGGGAGGATGATGGGAGAAGTAAATTTACAGTGGCATTTAGATTTGCTTTTTGGTATTGTGTCTGAGCCTACACAAGGCAGATTGAAGGGAGGATGCATGGGAACCAACATATTTACTCATAGCATGATAACTGGAGTCAAGCAAAATAAAAAATGTACGTCAGTAGGACAAATAGCTGTGATGGATTGTTGAGCTGTCCAGGATGAGTACTTGCTTTTCACCCATGGTCAGCTCCAGCTCCTCTGTGAGGCAGAAACTGTGTTGATATGGATGGATGGAAGATATACAATTGCAAATAGAGGCATTTTTAATAACCATATTATTTGGAACACGACTGCCACTAGAGGTAATAATGTTCAGTTCTGCTTTTAAAGGGACACTGCCTATTTTCATCCTTCTCTTCATCTATCCAAGTTAGGGATATAATGTGAAAAATTCATATAGTGTTTGCCATCTCTTGGAATCAGCCGCAAAATCTGTACTTCCTCCCCCAGCACTTTCATTTGACATCACTGGGCGAAATACATCAGAATCTGGAGATATCTTGACCTCCTGATACGCCGCGTATTCGGATGTATTCGGCTTTATCCAGATCATTGACTAATCCAGGGGAATCCAGGCGTTTTGAGTCAAGATTTGTTTATCACATCCCGACTGTATTTATTGTAACACATTTTAAGGCACATAGGGTGTAAGCGCTGTAATACAACATTTCCAGAGCAGCAATGTCAAACTTTAACAAATAATAAGTTGCCTTTTAAAAGGGTAGCCTATTCAAGCAGTCTCTAGAGCTTTTACTGTCCTTGGCCCAGTATGAATTTAAAGTGCGATTCACTTCCTTCAACAACAAAATATTTTGCATTGTATGTCTTAAGTTTATCATGAATGTCTGTCCAATTCCAAAGGATGCTTGACACTATTACAGGCTGCGTCAAAGCATGCCAGTTTGATTTAGATTATTTAACTGGTATACAGATGGTTTAAAGAATCCAACAGCACATTGTGACACCAATTGTAATTGTTAGAAGTTAAAACTTTAATCTGTTTTCATATTAACCTTTTAAACTACCAAAGTCAATATCTTAAGTGATATCAATATTATGGAGCATAATGGGCATAAGCATAAATGCCAACCTGGGCGGGATGCGGGTGGTAGAAAATATACAGAGATATCATGAGCCCGGATATGGATGGTATTTCCTGGGATGTATCCGGAGTTCGTAAATGCTCCAGATACTGATGGGTGTCCGGAGATATTATCCCCAGGATACCAAAAACATGTCTAGGATCCGGGTGCGTGAACGGAGCCTAGATACAACGCGTATCAGAACAGTCCCAATCCGGAGTTGGGATACCCCCGGATACGAGATGCGCACAAACCGGTATCTGGAGCGTATCAATCTGTATTTCCCCAGATACAGATAATATACGGACGTATGCGAGCCGCAATATCTTCGGAAAACCAGCCTTTTTGCCCAGTGCATGTACAGTGACATAGTTGTAGGTAAGGAAGAACTGCAAGCTATTTCAGCTTGGATTCCAGTCTACCCCTCTAAGTAGCCACAGTGCCTGCCCCACATGTTGCTCAAAAACAAAACTTTTTTAGTGTCTTTGGTTGTAGTGTAAACTAGCAACATTTTTAACAGCAATTCCAACATTTCTAACGACAATGAGAGAGCGAAGGTTGTTATGAATAAGGACGTATTTTACAGAAAGCTGTTGGGAATTGCACATTTTGATCAGCTATTGATGGTTTTTGCTAGCTCGTGGTTGTAGCAGACTGAAGCAAGCTAGCTGAAAATTTCGACAGCCATTTCGGCAAAATAAACATTTTTTTTTTAGCACTGTCAGCATTAGTTCCGTCAAGCAATGTTAATGTCACGTGGTTGAAACATAAGTTGGCTGGAACTAGCTGGCATGTGGAAAATGTTGCCATTTTTATTACCCAGAATGCCTTGCTTATCTTATCCATATTGCTCCAGCTCTGAGAGGCTATAAAATACACAAAATTCTATTTATGTACCATGAAAATAGTTTTTCATTTACCCAGAATTTTTTTCTTAGAAGTTCAGGTCAGAAAGAAATGAAAGTAATCTTATAAAGGATTTAATGTTTGCATAAGCAAAACTTGCTCTGTTCTTATCGTCAACTTTTTTTTGCTAATTTTATTGATTTCAATACAGAGCCTAAAGACCACCTTAATAATGGAAAAAAGGTCTATTTGTTAGTAGTAGAAGCTTTCATCATAGGAAAATAATATAAATTCAATGACGTCATCAAGTTAGCATTAATTAATTCTACTTAACAAAGCGGACGTTAAATTATGTAAGATATTGCAAATATAACGGAATAAGTATATGTTAAAAAGAAAATCTTGAAACTACATTGATGAAACCGAAATCGGCTATTTTTTGTCAGACATACCTGTTAGATAACCGTTGACACGGAAACGTTGAAAATGGTGGACTTCACTTATTGGAATAAGACAATTGTTCCAAGACAAGTTTTAGGAAAAGTCGCCAAGATTGGTGGTCCTCCATTCAGAAATTATACAACGTGCAAATTAGCGCGGGCATGAAAAGCCCCAGACATAGACAGGGTTCACATAAGAAAACATCTGAGCTTCCTTAGCTGTGGCTCCAGCAGTCATCGTCTCTTCCAGAGTGGGGGTTTAAGAGGAGAAAACGAGCCTTGATCGATTGGGTCAAAAAATGGATGGTATGGTCACATCATTCAGAATTTGCTTTCAAGGACAACCCCGCAACTCCAGTTAGAGGTTTTGCTTGTTGTCCTTCATAAGAAAATGCTCGCTGCAAACTCTTGCATTTGTATACTAATTTGCTATGTCTACTGTATAGGTCTTTTTGCAATGGTCCATAGCTATTGCATTGCCCGCAAAGTATTTGCAGATAAAGAGTGAAAAATTACGCCCCTACCCAGACAGCAAGCATACGTCACGCCGACGTCGGCGTTGGCACATTGGCCCTTTGAAGCGCAGGTACCGTATGACTAAGAGGGCCCTAGTCAACTTCATTTCAAATATACACTTATTCCTGTCATTCAGGCCTGCAATGCATAAAAAAATAAAGCTGGGACGGGGGAAATTTAGGACGAGTAATGAAGTAAAAATATTTAATAATGATGTGATTTGAAGCATTTAATGTCAGCAGGTGATTATAATCATGATTTGGTACAAAAACTGCATCCAGGAAAAGCCCTGAAGCGTTGATGGGCGTAGGATCACCATTGTGCTCACAAATGCATGGGACCGAAATTGAAAGATTTAAAATGTTCTTCAAAGAAATATAGGAAGGAATTTGGATATTTCACCCCTATGGTGCATAACATAAATAAAAGATTCAAGGAATCTGGAGGACTTTCTGTGAGTTAAGGGCTAGGGTACAAACCTAAGCTAAATACCCCTGATCTCCAATCACTCAGATAGCAGTGCAGCAAAAACTGTTATTTATCACTGAGTGATGTACCCACACGGGATGAGTGTTACTTTGGGAAACCCTTGTCAAGTACTATAGTACAGTATGTAGCTACAACCACAAATGCCAGTTCAAAATTTACCATGAAAAATGAAAGCCTTATGTTTACAGTGTGCAGAAGCACTGTTGACTGCTCTGGGCCTGAACACATCTGCCGTGGACCATCACACAATGGAGTCCTTAAAGGGATAGTTCGGGATTTTTCACATGAATCTGTATGGCATCACCGCCTTTAGTCTCGTGCACACACACTGACTTTCCCCCGACAGTGTCCTGTGAGCCGAGTTCTGTCCAGTTTTGGTCAAAGCGAAAGTAGTTCCGGCAGGTTTCCTGGGGTCTGCAAAGTAAAACATTTTTCTTCTCAAAACAGTATGTGTTCGAACGAGTGATTTATTTGCATCACAAAACCCTGGTATTCCAAAAAGTCACATCTTGTAATTGCTTGGGGCTACTTTCTCTCAATAGCGATCACTGCGCGCTGTCACTGCTAACAGCTGTGCGCACTAGCCAACTACTTTCATCAGTTGTTCGACAGTGTTTACATATTCCAGCCAGAGGAGGATGTCTCCTTACGGTCGAGGACGGCAGACTCGAGATAAACTACTACATCTTAGCGAACTGACCCAGGGATAACCGGAGCACTCGGAGTAACTTTCCAAAGGATTTTATTATTATTTCGGGGAGACGCTGCTGCGTCGACACCAAAATAAATATGTATGCTGGGTGCTGCGGTCATCCCTCGCTCTAGTAGCTGAGAAAGGTAGCCAAGTTTGTCTTTGTCTTTGTCTATTACGATTGTAATAACAGTACAACAATAACAAAACATATTATGTTTCATAAGCTTCACTGGTAATATGACGCCGATAGATGAATCTATGTTGCGCATACATAGCCCTCGGTGCAGCACCAGAAGGCTATGCACAGATGCTATAGAAAATCTTTAGTACAATTTTTTTTACCTGGGGTTTACCCAGAAATGATGTGCTGTTTTATTGTTTGAAAGAAATACAGGTCAAAGACAATATACAAATCACTGCTTAGCAGTTTTAATTTTAACAAACCATCCCAATTTTTCTGAGTTGGGGTTGTAAATATCAAAGCAAGTATCAGTAGGAGCCTCTCTCCGAGATGTAGAGGGAAAGGAGGTCATGAAAGAATTACAACAGTATTGAACTTTATTTTCAAGGCTGGCTTCATGTGAGCTAGCTGAAATAAATCGCATCTTGGGCATGAGATGCATTGTCGTCTCAGGAAAAGGTGCCGTGTAATAGCTTGAGACAAAAGCTAGAAGCACATATATCAAATAGTCTTGCAAAGTTCTGCATGATGTCCGATAACTTCCACCAGAGTAACCCAAATAAAACCTGAAGCATTCACAAAAAACTGAAGGACTTATGAGGTTCAACCTATGGACTAATGTTACAACATGTCTGCATCTTCATCATTTTCTCTGGTATAGCTTTGGAGTCTTATGAAATACTCTCTACTTGGCTTTGAACTATGTAATATTTTCAGGACATATGAGAGTTCTGTAGTGGTTAATTAGCTATGTTACTGATCACATGATTCATATAGGAGTATGTGCTCTATCTGCTTGCTCAGATGCAACATTCAGGGATTGCTTTACTTTGAAATACCTGACCATAAAGACAAGAAGGCACTGTCACCCAATGCAAAGTCAAAGGAGTGCAAAGTCAAAGGAGGGTCACAGTTTGTTTCCCCTCTGGGGTGAACATGACCTATTTGCGCTCTGTCTCTATAGTAGTTTGCCAGGTCATAGACTGTAATCATTTGTTCTGCATGAAAAGCTAGTGAGCCAGCTAAAATGAAATCTTAACCAGCTTATAGAACATCGACACTCTGTTATGATCCTCTTCTGCCTGACCATGTTTTTGTCTCTGCCTGACTACCATGTTTGTTTATGAATTTTGCTTTGTTTGACCATGCTCTGTATTTGTGATTAGGATCCCATGTCATGTTTTGTTTTGCCTTGTTTCTGTGTGTTCTGCCAAATTCCACTCCTGCAGTTATATTCCAGTCCATGTTTTGACTCATACCATGCATTGCACTTTGTCTCCGCCTGTCTTGTCTTTTGTCATGTGATCGCTCACTGCCCCAGTATTGTGTGCTACACTTTCGGGTGATTTCATGGTTCCTGGGATTTCAACCATTCCTGCCAATCTCGTTTACTTCCTTAACCTTGCTTTTCTGTTACTAACAATACTAACAGTTTGTTGTTTTAGTTAAACTTACTAACTAAGACTAACACTGTTTATAATACTAATTTACTAGCTAGCACTAAGGATTGTATAGCTACACATTACTAATTGACTAACAAGCTCTCAGCACTCGCTCTGCTCTAGTCTCCGCCCCTTGCCTTCACTCAATTTACTTTGCTGTGTTTCAGCAGATTTTCTGCACCTGGCCAATTACTGTTCTGCCTCTCACTCTGTGCACAGTAGAACTCCCTAACCGTTGGCTTTTGCCAATTTCTTGTAATCAGGAACTTCCTCATGTTCATTCCTTTGTAATTAGTCTGATCCAACTCACCTGTTCCCTATCATAGCATGTGACTTCCCCTACGTGTATTTAAGCAGTCATTTCATTCTCAGCTTGTCAGAGCGTTTTCCCTAGCTGTGATTGTTGATGCCTTGTACTCTTAGTGTTATACTTCTGACTGGAATGTCCCCGATTTTGGTTTATTCTTTGATACTTATCTGCCCATGTACTGTGCCTGTTTTGCCTGACTCTGAGTTTTGTGTTTGCTGCCCTGTGCTCAGTTTGGATTACATCCGTGGTTCTGATTTTGGATTGTGGACTTTGTACCGTTGCGTTCTGCCCTGTGGGGGTTTACCCCTCAACTTCAATAAAACCCACTAAAGCTGAAACTTTCTGGTCTCGCATTTGGTACCAGAACGGTACCTTACACTCACTTTCACCCAGAATGAGCTAGTGTGGGTGCCGGCTTCCATTCCAACCACCCAGTCACACATGTGATTGGACGAATTAAGGCCTTCCAAAAAAACTCTTGGGTTGATTTGCAGAATCAGGTGTATAAATGCAGGGTGGGAATGAAAGTCTGCACCCACTCTGGCTTATTCTAGATAACCAAACAAGGTGTATTTTACCTTCATACTCTTAAGTAAACATTCTGATTGTATTTCCAGTCTGACTGTACAGATCAGAGGTGGGCAGCGAGGGCCGTATCTTTCCCTGGTTTTCACACCAACGTCTGGTCTTTAATTAGTTTGTCTCAATTAGCCAAACCATTTATGAAATCTTACGTTTCATGAGCATTTCTTTAAATTATCATGAAACTACAAAGACTAGTTTTGTCTCCCTTCATAAAACATTTTCCTTTGATCGAATCATTGCTAATATCTATATTTGTGCATGCAATCAATTAACTCAATTAGTCAGGGTAATTGATAGGAATAAAAACCTGCATACACACCGGCCCTCCAGGACCGTGATTGCCCACCCCTGGTATAGATGCTGTCCCAAATATAGGCAGGTTAAGTTCAGTGACTGACTTAACCCTTTGATGCATGAGACCTTTCCCCCTGGTCAATAGGGGGTGTTCATCCATCCAGTGGAGGATGCCTTGTGAAAGCTTGGGGGGGGACTAAAAAAACCTCACATATGTGAGGCATATGCATCAAAGGGTTAAAAATGCCCAGGCTATAAATTACATTTTTACATATATAGTAAAGCAACCTAATCCAATGGTCTAAATAATGCAAAAATTGCATATTTTTTAGTCAGATAATGCAAAAATTTTCTTTGGGGAGGGCACCCAAACCCCTCACTTGGCATGGATCCCCTTCCCCAATGCCCCCTATAACACAAATGTCAAAGTCCACCTATGCTTCACAGCAAGGAAGTCTTGGTCTGTTTTTATAATACGGGGACGCATGCAAATTACTGTGCTAACTCACAAATGAAACCGCAAAGGGATCTTTCAGGACAATGACGTATTAATTTATTTGTTTATTTTTGTTTCAAAAGGTGTGCAAATAGAAACCTTAGTGCCCAACAAATTTTTGCATACTGTCTGAATATCATATCCTGTTCCTTTTGTTAGTTAGTTATCTCCACAGTCCGGCTGTCTGTCTCCTTTCTGTAATTAGTTCTTGTTATTAACTTATTCTTCCTTGCTTTGTCCCCCCCCTTTGTGCTTTCTCTCACACATGACCCTCACTGTTAATTGTTGACTGTGGATATTTAAGTTCCTGGTTTTCATCTTCTACTTGCCAGACTGCACCAATTCTTTCATGTGGTGATGCACTCTTACGTTTGGTCACTATTTATGGTTATAGTCAAGTTCCTGGTTCCTGCTTCTCCAGTTTTTTCATTCAGTTTCCCTTTTCGTTGTCTTCTAGTTCATTGTCCTTGCCATGTGTTCTGCTTGCGAGATTCCACCTTTTGGTTCCTGAATCTTAATCTACTTCTTCCAGACCTTATGACATTATTCTATTTTGTGCACGTAGATGAGCTCCCCTTTTCGTCCATTTGAAATTTAGATTTATTGATGGCTATTCATGAACAAAAGCCAGGTACATAAATGATACTGTTATGTATGAGTATTTTATGTAAAGTGTACTGCATATCATTTGTAAATGGAGATTTGTTACACACAATTTGTGCTGCCTTACTGGTCAGCTATTTGTTTATTTTGTTCATCATTTAGCACCCTCTGGTGGTGTGTCTGTAGAAAAACATGATCTGATGCAATACCACTTGTTTGTGATGAAACAGACTAAAGCTTTGTAGAAGTTTCTGGCTCCTTCTTGCCTGGAGGGGGCCGGATAACCCAGGACTCTCGTAGATCTTTCCAGAACAAGAGGCTCCTCAGAGCCTGTACTCAGGTCGCGTCTAGGCTTAGGCCAATCGTGATCCCGGGGAAAAAAAAAAAAAGAAGAACGGAGCCGAAACAGACTAGTGGCCTTCCAGCCTGAGTAATAATCCTAGTCTTTATAAATGCTGCGATTTTGCTCAGTGTTATTATAAGATTGCTCAGTGGATTATTTGTAGAAATTTTTGGACCTAATCAGTGAAGAATAAATTTGTTTAAGTTGTCATTGCTGGTTTTCTTTGTTGTAATTTTCAAGTCATAGCAATACATTTTGCTCAGATGGTACTGAGGATTGTGACCTTGCACAGAATCACCATATAAATGGCAAATAAAAGGTTGAAGTGCAAATAAAAACCAAAAGTCAAATTTGACAGATCAATCGTGCGTGATTAGGGGAATTTGAGTTGAATATTCAACAATAAAAACACCTTTTTCATTTGCCACTCATCACAAGTACTGCAAGGTTGCATCGGTATATACTGTATTCTTGAGGCTTTGGAATTATTTGTCAATTTTCCGGATTATTCACTGTTGACTTCAGATCACCAGAACTGACCAACCCAAAATCTGGCTCTTTGGCACATTGAGAAAGGGGAGTATTTTGTCTGAATAAAAGGTATTTGAAAACCATTGTGTGTGCTGCCTTTGTTCAACGACGATTCAGTTTGCTCAGCACAACATAATATACTTATGCTGGAACTGATGCAATCACTCTGATAAATTATTCCCACATTAGAAACAAGTGAAAAAATTCCTTCATGCTCGCCTTGCAAATGATATTGTTTGCTATTCATGATTGCTCCCGCTATATTTGCCATATTTTTAACTTATTTTATTTTCTTGAGCAGAACAACCTACACATTCTATTTATTTATTTTTGCATCTGTCAGAGGGAAGTAAATTGGATTCCACATGTATACGCAGCCTCTGTTCTAATTGGGGTGAGAGGGATTCATATAAAGAGGAGGCAGCAGATGGCACTTTGAGTGGCTCATGTGTGTGGGTTGAAATATCCACTCCCGTTATGCGGCACAGTGCCCACAGCCCAGCTCAAGACCCACATTAACATTACAAAGACACAGGAGGCAAGCCTAACTCCCAAAATGGACAAACCACATCACTGATGTGCCTATTAATATCAGGGCTGTGATGCTGCTCTTGTGCAATAAACCAGTGACACAGGCTCCAGGTTTCTGCTTCTGCAAGCCAAGGCCCTTAATATCCTATATATTATTATTAATTAACAAAAGTATTTATTTTGAATCAAAAATAAAATGTGCCTGCTCCCAACAGTAGTAAAAATGCCAAAATGATATGGACACCCCTTGATCTTAAACTATTTTCATGGTTCCAGCTGGGTCTTTTGATTCCGCAAAAAAATAATTAATTAATTAAAAACATCTTGAGACTCCAGCGTACATTGAAACTCCAGATGCTTTGATGCTTCCAAAATTTCGTGGAGAGGGCACTTTCTGTTTTAGCAAGACAATGCCTCCATAAAGCCTGTAAAGTCAATACAGTTTGTAAGGATGGTCAGAAGGGCCTGTGCAGAATCCTTACCACAACCCCATCATGCACCGTTGAGATTAGCTGAGAAGCCAACTTCAAGTCTGGCATAAAAGCAAAACTTCACTGCCTGACATCTCTTTTACAAATCTGGTTGGAATAGAAAAGAATCTGACAATACTGTGGTAACATCTCGTGGAGTTTCTTCGTGGAAAAGAGGCAGTAATAGCAGCAATGGTAGGAATGATTCCATATTAATGATAAAGATTTTGAAATGAAATGCTGCATGAGAATTTGTCCATATTATTCTGGCCATGCTGTAAGCATTTTTTTCATTAAAGAGCCACATGTCTGATCCAAGAGGGCCAGGGATTACGAAACAACTCAATTCTGGTACTGGAAAACAGCAACACTGCCTGCGAGCTTTATTTGCAGGTCTTTCCTGTTTTAGGCAAACACTGTCAAGGGAATATCAGACACTCCTTTGGGTTCAAAAGTGCTAAAACCAACTTTCCTTGAATTACAACATTGCCATAGTGGAGCACCTAGAGTACCACTGCATTAGAGCATTTCTACCCTCTTGTCAGGACTCCTTTTCGAGTTTCTCCAATCATCAAATTAAAGTCCTTCAGGCCCTTAAACAGCTGGTTTTAAACTTCCCTTTAGTCAGGAGCAAAGACAGTTTACCCAGACAGAAGCACTGATTCTTTTGTTAATTTTTCGTTTATCTGGAAAAAGCGAACCAGGGCAGATTTTCAGATCCAGCTTTGGTGATCCCTAAACTAAAATTACTACAGGCCCATAACATTGCTGGCAGGGGTCGGTGAGCAATGTTCTTGCATGTTATAGCAGTTCTTCTACAGTAAATAAGCTCAGCAGAGGCATCACAGGACAAAAAGATAGCATCTGTGACAGAAGGACATAATTTATCAGAAAGATGCCATTATCCACCCTTGACTGCTGTTCCTTACAATGTAAGAATAATAAAAATCATTCATGAAATTCTTTGCTTGTTATACAAAGCCGTGACCCACATCTCTGCTGGCAGATGTCTTCAAGTCGGGCTTCTAACCTTGTTTTGTTCATTCAGTTGTTTGAACACATTTTGAGCCAGCAAGGTCCTTTTATAAGTCTCATTTCCCTAGGTCATGCTATTTTACAAGGAGGAAATATTCAATTTTATCATACATTATTATTTATACAGTATTTGAAGAGGTTTAGCATTCCAGATACAAGGCAGACTACTGCTCATCTCATATTACTGCCGGAAGAAAATTCATGATCGAGCATCCAAGCTTTTGCTGATGCACGCAATACGAAACGTTTTCGTCTCGGCCAATTTTCTCAGGCAGAGCTGGAGCTTATCCAATGCCCTTCCATCTTTTGCATTATGAGCCTCACAGGCCACTATAGCAAAACAATTCACAGTGCTAACAGCAGCTTTAGCGTACCGCAAATTACAGTGGCTTGTGTTTCCATGGGAGGTCCATTCAAACGTGCAAATGAAAAACCTGTCAAAGATTTATTGTCTGTTTGCATGGGTATACCATTTTACATCACATATTATTACATTCCTCATTGGCATTAATGACTGTATATTTTAAATTTAATGATCTCTGCAATACAACAAAAGGCCAAAGCACTGCATGCTAAGCAGAATCATGCTGCACAATAAAGCATATCTTGCGGTGCTTACAATTGATACATTACCCTGAGCAATTTAAGTTGTGTTGCTTTTTAATTTACTGCTTGACTGCAAATGGTAGCAAATTTGAATGTAGCGCATCAGGAATGAGCAAAGAAACAAATCAGAGCTAGGATGGAGGATTATCTCACATCCTATGTATAGTTGGCATCAGCTGTTGATTATGTAATCACCAGGGCTCTATTCCCTGAGATTCATCCATCAAAGGCTGAAGCTTTTTCCAGGATACAGTGGTCAAGAGGCAGGAACAGTTCACTTCTCAGTCACTGGGCTCACATACCATTCACTCACATACCACACACTCATACGTAAGAGCAATTCAGAGTGTCCATATTGCCTGACATGAATGTTTACCAACAAAGTGGTGGTACTAGGAAAAGATGCATGCAAACACAAACTCCGCATAGCAAGGCCCAGGCCAGAAATAAACCCACAACCTTCTTGCTATGAGGCGGTAGGGCCACCCATATCACAACTGTGCCACCCACTGCTGACCCTGTAACAGATGTAGACTTTTTCTTTTTTTTTCTTTTGAAGTTCCTCTGAGTATGACGCGTTTCAGAGAAATAACTTTATTCTTTGATGGGATGAAAAATAGGAAAATCCCACACCACTGCTTAGCACCCATCTCAACTCACTATTATCCGTGCAAGCTGACTGTCTGCATAGCCTGCTTTGAACAATATGCACAAACAATTTGCTAATTATAAATAATAACCCAGATTCAACCAAATTTTCTTTTGTTTACTAGTAGATAACATTATTAAAAAGCATCAGTATAGTTCAGCACATTGCCTGCCTGCATATCCAACAGAATGGGAAACGACACATCCAGTGGTCACACTAGACAGTGGAATTTCAAAATCTGTGTGTTACAATTCATTTTCATTTCGATAAAAATACACATTTTTCACAATAATAACACAATAGCCCCTATCTATGTCGGAGGAAGAAGGCTGATGGAGGATCAATTTTGTTTTTCCTACTCATAACAAATGTGATTAAGAGATGAGCAGGGGACTAGACTGAGATCAGTGCAGCGGTTTTAATGGGGCTTTACGAAAACGGGCCAATGAATGTGCGGTATTCTGTGACAGATGCTGAGTTCCCGAGCGAAAGAAGCCATGATTAATTTAAAATAAAGATGACTAAAGGACTGGTGGTGTCCCTTAAGCCACTGGTTTTCACTGGCAAAGGAAATAATCAACAAAAAAACAAATGGCATAAAGAATCAAATCCAGGCACAAGAGCAGATGAATAATTAAAAGGCCTTTATTTAACAGGGCAAAGACAGTGAAAACACATCAACGTTTTGGCTTGAGCCTTGAAGAGGTCTTAATGTTTTGGTGTTCTAATTAAAAAATGTTTGTGACCCCCACAAGCTAATAATAATAATAATAATAATAATAACTTTATGTGTAGTGTAAGCTATTGATCTTGCATCTTATGTTTGATGTTCAATTTAAATGATGTACTTTATCTCTGAATCTAACTATGGAACAAATCGCCTTGTTAACGAAAAGCACAATAAAATGTCAAATGTTGAGGAAGATTTACCCAAAGAAACTGGATTCATTGTGAAGTAAAAAGAATGCCGGTGCAGCACTGATATCTGCTAAATTCTCACTTGTTATGCACCTTTTTCAATAAAAATAGTGACTAACGTTTCGATGTAGACCTACATCTTCATCAGAGTCCTTAGTCCAGAGTCCAGAAGCGCGGAGAACGCTCTTTTTTTTTTTTCTATTGGAAACTGGATTCATTGTTTGTGGTCAAGTCTAGGTCACTGGCCATGTAATTTTGAAAAGCTTTAGAATTTTCTTGTCCATAGGATGTAAAGTATTTTCTGCATGAAATGTGGATTCCTGCAATTATAGTAATACTGACATCCAGAAGAAAGGAAGCAATTCAGGGAATGAGAGAGAGAAGCATCCAAGATTTCAAGAGCCTTTCGTGGATGATCAATATCGCCTTCAAAACAGAGCCTTTGCAGAGAAACCTGAGATATATCCAGAGCTTATATGCCTACCCAGGCAGATAGTGAGTAGTTTTTGCCGTTTTTTGTTGAAAAGATTGACAGCATTAGATCTTCAATCCCCCAACTGCCTCTCCCATTGAGATACAGTGTCCCAATTTGAGTGTCAATTTTTTTAAGCTCTTTTAAACCAATTTCATTGATAGACCTTAAATGCATTGTATCGCATATGAGACCTTCCTCTTGTCCTTTAGATGTCATACCCACCGGTCTGTTCAAGGAGGTCATTGAGACTATTGGCCCTGATCTGCTGATTATTCTAAATAGTTCTTTCTGTATTGGATGTGTTCCTGGCTATTTTAAGACTGCATGTGTTTACCCTTTTTTTTTTAAAAAAACCAAATCTTGATCCTTCTGTCTTAAATAATTTTAGACCCATCTCAAAACTGCCAGTCGTTTCCAAAATTCTGGAGTAAGTGGTGTGTACACAACTTCTCAATGAGGGTGGTGAAAAACAATATCTTTGAATAATTCCAATCTGGTTTTAGACAACACCACTGTACAGAAACTGCCCTTCTGAGGGTTATGAATGACCTTTTGCTGAATGCTAATGCTGGAGAATGTTCTGTGTTGGTCTTACTTGATCTCAGTGCAGGATTTGGCACTGCAGACCACTCTGTTTTCATTGACAGATTGAGAGACTGAATTGGTATCTGTGGGACTGTGTTGGAGTGGTTTTCTTCATATCTGTTTAACAGATACTTCTTGTCGCTGTTGGTGATCATGTATCTTCCACATCTTTAATCAAATGTGGCTTACCTCAAGGTTCGATCCTTGGGCCTATTCTTTTCTCACTGTATTTGCTGCCATTAGGCCATGTTATTCATTGGCATGGCATTTCTTTTCACTGCTATGCTGATGATACCCAGCGTTACCTCTCATGTAAGCCTGATAATGTTAATAAGCTGGCTCTTTTGCATGACTGCATCAATGACGTTAAATCTTGGATGTCTGATGACTTCCTCCTATTATATTCTGAGAAAACAGAGGTCCTTCTCATTGGCCCGGAGCAGTCATTAAAAATAATCCAATCTAACTTAGGGCCTTTAGCTCTTTACCTTAAATTTGTTTCAAGAAATTTGGGAGTTTTATTTGACTCAGACTTAAACCTTGACCAGCACATTAAAAAAACTGGTTCAGTCATGCTTTTCCCACCTTTGATACCTTGTAAAACTAAGATCAGCCTTGTCGTTTAAGGACACTGAGCGTATTACACATGCTTTCATTTCATCTCGCTTGGACTACTGTAATGCCCTGTTTTCATGCCTCAACCATAGGACATTGTCTCGCTTCCAGCTAGTACAGAACTTAGCTGCCCGACTTTTGACAAGGACAGCAGCTGTGTCCCATATCACCCCAGTGCTGGCCTCATTACTCTGGTTGCCTGTAAATCTTAGAATTAGTTTTAAGATTTCATTAATCACTTACAAAGCGCTACATTGCCTTGCACCTGAATAGATTACACAGGTGCTAAATCCTTACGTAACACCGAGGCCTCTCAGATCCTGTGGCCACGGTCCTCTGGCTGTTCCAGAGTCTAGGTTAAAACGCAAGGGGGACCGTGCCTATGCAATAATGACCCCTAGACTCTAGAACTGTCTACCACCGAGCATCAGATCAGCTGAATCAGAATCCATTTTTAAAACACGTCTTAAAACACATTTTTATCAGAAGGCTTTTCCCGAGTCTTAACTAATTTTATTTTTTTACTTCTTTCATTTATTTTTAATAAATGATATTGATATAATATTTTTTTACTCTTTTTGTACTCTTACTCCTGTTTGTTTTACTTTGTGTAAAGCACTTTGTGCTCCTCCACGAAAAGTGCTATATAAATAAAGTTATTATTATTTTTATTATTATTATTACCCTTGAGACCTGCCTGAAAAGGCTGTCGTGACCACAGTCCATAAGCGTTACCCATGAGCCCTTTTCTCAAGATGTATAAAAAAATCACCCATGATTCTGCAGGTTTGGATAAACCACAGTTTTCTGATAAACTATAGTACTCAGCCACCAAACATTACCCACCTGTTAGACTTTAAAGGGTATTACTGCAGGATACAGAGGATGTTTGCTCAGGATCTCAGCTCTGTGCTGGATTTGGGTACCAAGCAAATACTGTAGAAAAATGGAATGTCTGTTTGCAACTACACGTCTCTTGCCTAATCCCTAATCCCTCGGTAGTCTACCCTAATAAAGACAGTGACTCACCTGCAGTGTAAGCAAAGGTTTGCGCATCCTGCTTTGGTACAAGATTTACCAAACCCCCATCCCCGTGACGTGTTATGAGCCACAGAGCAGACAGGAATCGTGAGGAGAAAAGCTCCAGATGCTAAGCCTTTGCAAGAGACCTGCGATTTAGTCATTGCCAAGGCCCATGGTGACGGCTGACAGCCTTGGAATTAAAAGCAGGTTTCACAGTCAAGAACAGGCCTTCGCAAATTAAACCACAGCAGAACTGAAGCTGCCATTGAGCCTATGTTTTAAATATTGAGCAGACTACACGTTATTGCTTTAATACCATTAAATTATGTTCAAAATATGCCCCACCTAAGCATAATATTTGATGTGATTTAGCCTATTTCTTATTTGTTTTTCCCTCTCTCCCAATAATTGCCTGTTGGAGATTCTATTTTAAATAGCAAAATGAACCTCGAAATAACAATTGTTGTATTTCCTTATCTTTTTGGACAAACTCTAAACCAGGAAATCAGTTTCATTTAAACTGATGAAAACAGTTTGAAGTGTGTATGAATTCATTTTGATGATGAAATTAATGGCAGGATCTGACAGATTCAATTCCCATTTTTGTTTTACAATGGTTAAGCACAGTTGCTGTCATTATCAAATTCAGTGAGTTTGAGTGACGAGAGAAACATGCATACCTGCCGTCAAAAAGCACAATAAATTCAGTTTGTAGTTTGATATTGTAATAAAATGTACTTTCAATTGAAGACTAAAGAGTGTTATCTCTGACAAAGGTTGAAAAAAGACTGTTAGTTTGCACAATTTCCTATGCTATCATTAATTCTGTCAGTTTGTTCTATGTGATTTTCGCAAAATTCCTGGAAAGTTTCCCACATAATTTATTCAGTACCCAAAACACGTTATATTGCGTATATGAGATCAAGCCTGGTGAATGCTTCCACCAGGTTTGTTTTTCAATTTCTCTCGAACATTGTTGATGAAATGAAAGATAAATCTAACCGTCAGAGGTTATGACGATAGCCATACACGATGACAGAAATCTACAGACAATAGCTTACTGGCTGAACAATGTTTGTGTGAGGAAAAACCAAGAAAATGTTGTAAAATATAGCCACCATGTTGAGTCCCAGGAGTACGTGCCCCAGTGCAATGCATCGTCTGCTCTCTACATTGGTCAAAGGGAGTCTATCGTCAGTCGCATGACGGCCTTCGTTGTGTCGACCGTTAAATGTCTGACAGAGTTCTGGCCTACTGTAATTTATTTCTAAAGCTAGGCAGTTGGTATTAGTGCTTCAGACATATCAGGAGATAATTTTTTAATGGAGACAAGACCTATACTAGCACCCAGGAAATAATGGTTCTGACCAGTCTGTCAGAAATTATGATAGAAACAGCATGTGTCAACTGTCATTTGGATGTCCGTCAGAAATAACATTAGGAACAACATGTTGATTATGAATACGATGCAGTTAAATCAGTAGAAATTATACACAGCATGACATGAAAGAGGTGATTATAACCCTACTGAAAAAACTATAATGATCAAAAGCCAATGAAAAAGGCCAAATTATCTCTCAGGATTTTCATTGTTTTTCTGCCAGAATGATGATAGAAACACCACCAAAAATTGCCACAACAAAAGTGGGGGAAAAAAGGGATCTTGCGCAGAAGCTGATTTAATAAGTTTGTTTCGTGATTCTGACCCTATCAACTATCAAAAAAGAAGATCTAATCTCGGGTTTTGGTAAATTTGGGAAGCTGGGGGTTGAGGGGTACCAGTTATGATAGAATCTGCCATATAGCTTCATGGGATTCCCTACATTAGTCACAGCTGGCATTCTGGTTCAGACAGCAGTTGATCTGAGCAATAGAACCTTTTAAGAACATATTGTTGCTGTGCCACACTTTGACATCATCTGCCCTGCTGCTGAAGCAAAAGAAATTATGCTCTGCACCGTACAGCATAGAAACATTACAAAGGAGACCTTCATGCTATAAAATGGTATGGAGCATGAATGAAAAATGGGCACTAACCATTTGGTCAGTCAAGCATCAGGTGAAGCTGAGAATTTGGCTGACAGTGGCATTTCAACATTCCAAGGCACTCATCGCAGAGAGTGGGGGTGTAAGGTTCCTTGATAATTCTCTAAGGGCAAGATACATTTGCCTGCCTGCCACTGACCCTTAGGAACAGGGCGACAGCAAGACTAACAGGATGGTAAAAACGTACACGGACGCTTAAACCAGCTACCGTAAGGAGTAAAAAAGATCATGAAAAGGAGTTCATCGAACAACAGGGCCGAAAAAAGTCAAGCCAACTGAGGTTTCAGGTTTTGTTTGGGACAATGTGGGTGGCGAGATCCACTCTGAAATTTACATTCTTCCCTACAGTGTGAATGGTCACAGCTGATGTTATCAAAGTGTCATCGTGAAGGGGCCAAGGAGAGAGCATGGCGGGATTTGCTGTCTTGGTTACATCATCACTGGGGACAGATATTTTGAATATCTTAGGGGTTCGGGGCTGGTTTATTTTGGACAGCTTGAAAAATGAACGTGATGAGTATTAATGAGAGATCGGCTCAAGGCCGCAGACTCCCCACGGGGCTTGAGATTAAAGCCCCCCTCCACCCCCACATCCCCATTTGACCGGAGGACCTGGAGCCATGAACATTTGGGCTCAGATCTGCGCCTTCTGTGCCAGCAGTGACTGGGCTTCAGCCGTGCCCATTGCTGAGCCAGCATGGTCACTCTCCTTTATCGTGCTACAGATCCTCTGCTCTGCAGGTTGCCACGGCAACCAAGCAAGTACTCAGTGCAGGCACCAGATTGCCAACCAGATTAGAATGCAAAACTATCATTACGTTCAGTGGTCAAACCGGAATTATTGCCTCCACAAGCACTGGAGGATTTTCGTCATCTTTATGGTCAGGATTGCAAGACCACTAATTACAGTACATATGGTGTGTAGTTCACTACGGACCTTCCATTTTGCAAGTACATTGCTGTTTGAATGCTGCAAGCCGCAAGTCTAACAGCTGCTACATGATCTCACCTGCTTCCACCAACGATTAACACTGTATTTTGATGCAGTTTTTGGTGCTTAACAAATTTGCATCTTGTAACACATGAATGAGAACAAATGTTACGGATTACACAACCAGTGCGGACTTAGCACTGTTTAGATGGCGCCATCTGAAAACCATACCTTTCAGTCTTTAATCTCAAATTTCGCAACTTGTGCCAATTCAGAATGAAAAATTCCTTCAATTCATCCCTCATCCATTATCTGATGAATTCAATCTCGCTGCCTTTTTTCTGCCAAGTGCTCCATCATGCTGTACTGATTTAATTCAATTTTCTTTCAATGCGATGTATACACAGATAGATGTTACAAACCAGGCAGAAGGAACCACTTTTGGATGAATGACGGAAGCCTCTTGGGCGTATGAACCATGAGCAACAGGCAACTGTACAGAAGAGGGTTTGGGAAAACTGCGGGTAAGGGGAAGTCCGAGTCAAGTGATCAGCATGCAGCAGTAGAAGGGCGTATCTGAGTCATGGTCAAGGCAGTCTAGGAGTCAGAATCCAGGGGTCCACCTAATACTGCAGCGGCCAAAAATGCATCCAGGAAGATAACTTTATTGGGACATGGGCTCCGTTTTGGAGACCACTGTAGAGCAGGAAGGTGTTCCTAATAAAGAGCTCATAAACACAGATGAACTGTTTTCTATTTTACCGGGCAGACGGAGGAAGACGTTCTTAACTCAATGCTAGATTACTCAAATGTAACTTAAGACAAGGGGCGACAATCCAGTGAAGACTGAGACGCCACAAGAAAATTTTATAGATGAAACAATTAACGAAAGGGCCGAATCATACAAATGTTCACACTAGAAGGTGAGGGATGTGAAAGACAGTGCATTGATTAAGATAGACAAACCGCAAAACTCACAAAGACGACTGGAACAGGGGATTATTATCATTATTATTATATTACAATTATTGAGACGCGAAGGTTGTGATCGACAGGCACTGTGAATGCTCAATAATTAATGTCTTCGTATATAAGATTCTTCTCATTTGTTTATTTTGCACAAAAAATACTGACATGCATCACTGAGGAGAACAGTGGTGACATGAAGTCAAAGGACCAAACATCACATGGAGGGAGTGAGTTGGAAGAGTGAGAACATTGAACCAGGTGTGCTTTAGGACTTGTATTTTTACCCCGCCCCACCCGAAGGGTGAACTCAAGGGATATTGTTTTTGGTTTGGTTTGTTTCTCTATTTGTTTGTGCATTTGTTTCTGTCTGTTTGTTTGTTTGTTAACACATTAGTGGCAAAACTAATGGCCAAATTCACACCAATTCGGTATAGGGATTGCCACTCACCCAGAATAGATCTCTATTGAATTTCGTACAAGTAAGTGAAAGTATGTGCGAGGTGTGGGGTTTGTTGCGCCTGGCACCCCCTGTTTGTATTTACTTCTCTCCCAGTAACTATACCATGCTTCAAGGGAGTCCCAGCAGGCAGCACATGTTTAGTTCTGTCATATGAATGAACCCAAATGAAAATAAAATAAGCACATTATTTGAAAATGACAAATAGATGTTCCATCAGTGAATAACCAGAAGGTAAAATTGTAAAAGAATACATTTTAATGAATGAGCAACAATGAAAATGCACAGTAACAGGCAATAATACTGGAGTATGCAACTTTCTATGTAAGCTGTGCACAACAATATATGCTCGTACATCATAATAAGTACAATAGACTAGTGATACCAAAATTCATTATGGCAAGCTTTGAGCAGAGTTTTCATTTTAGGCTACACAAGGCCAAAACGATTAACCAATACACATTCTAAACATACACACCTTATTTTGAAACAATGAACTGCAGCAGTTGCAAAGCACATGCAGCTGACACATCAGCAGAGCTAAATAAAGCAGAAACTAGATGTATTCATGCATTTAAGTGGGTCACAGTGAGATCATTTCGGGTACCTCTGCAATCGTGGCCTCAGCAAATCACATGTAAGGCATCCTGAAAAAATACAGCTCCTCAAATGTCCTGCTGAACAATGTAATGTCAAGCAGGACATATTTCTCAGGAAGCCCAGTAGCTGTGCCAATTGTTCTTTATTATGATACATTATCATAAGCAATATGGTTAAGGCAATTTTACTCTTGCCCCATGAAAACTTTTTTCTATACCCCACCCTCCTTTTCTAATAAATGTTAATCTTTTATTGAGTCATCTTTTCAAAATGACTTTTGAAATAACCACATGCCATTCATCACTACCCTAAAACTTTAGTTTTAATAAGTGACAGCACTCATCAATATGAATGTGGTGCATATTTGAAAATTCACCCACAATGGACAGCCTCAAACTACTAGCAACTTTCCCTGGGTTTCTTTCAACGAACTCTTTCTTCTGGTATCTCTGTTCAAGCCAGTATGGAGGTTGATGTACACTGCAGTATTGTGCATTAGATAACATTGCATAAAATAACATAGTATAGCATAGCACAAGTGGCAAGAACAGGCTTCCAGCCCAACTAGGCTCACCATTTTCTTAATACTTCAGTGAATCTGATGCTTCAGATACTCAATGATCCAATGGTATCGAACGCTAAATCAAGCCTGCTTCTGAAAATTCCCAAGGTTTCTGCCTCAACAACATGATCAGACAAGCCATTCCACACAGATTACTCTGGGTGAAAAAATGTTTCCTAATATAAGTGCTAAATTTACTCTCGGTCAACTACTATGTGTGACCCCAAGTTCTACAAACAAAACTTGGCCTAATTAATCCCAAATAATTCACTTTGTTGATCCCTTTAACATATTCAAAGACCTCAGTCTGATCACCCCTAAATCTCCTTTTCCTAAGACCGAGGAGATTAAGGATCTTCAGCATCCTCTCATAGCTTTCATCTTTTATACCTAGAATTAACTTTGTGGCTCTTCTCTGAACTTTTTCTAGATCCTCTATATCTTACTTAAAGTACGGCTCCCAGAACTATACCCAATACTCTGGATGTAGTCTGATGAATGTGTTGTACAGGAGAAGAATAACCTCCTTAGATTTATATGCAATACTTCTGGCTATATATACGAGCATCCTGTTGGCCTTTTTAACTACTATGGCACAATGGCTAGAACTTGAAAGGGTTTGGTCAACAATCACTCCCAGATCTTTTTCATGTGGATCACATTCCAGTTTTAAACCTCCCACGAAGTAATCATGTCTAATGTTTTTATTACCTACATGTAGAACTTTTCATTTAGCTACACTGAATTTAATTTGCCACATTTCTGCCCAATTCTGTATTCTATCTTAATTATCCTGAATCACTTTAGTGGACTCTAAACAGTTCACCAAACCTCCCAATTTGGTATCATCTGCAAATATAACTAAATTGCTTCCAATATTCCTATCAAGGTCATTGCTGTAGATGAGGAAGAGCAGAGGTCCCAAAACCAATCCCTGAGGGACTCCACTTCCCACAATGCCAAGCTCAGATGAGATCCGACCACCACTCTTTGTGTTCTGTCCTGTAACCAGTTCCGAGCCCACCACAGAATACCTCCTGTAACTCTAACGGCGCTCATTTTAAAAATTAGTCTCTCATGCGGCACTGTATCAAATGCTTTCTGAAAATCTAAGTACATGATGTCATAGGTCCTGCTCTGATACTCTGATGACCACTGTTTATTCCAGCATCTGCACTTTTACTCCCGGTCTTGCTTCCTGGCACTCACTTAAGCCCCTCTGCTTCAGCGTCCAGCTGCAAGGAGACTTGGAACAGGAGTCAGCCGAGAGCAATACACATGCAACCTGAAATCTGGAACAAAGCCACTCTCTGCTGGTTCACCTGTCAGAGCTCAACCTTCATGCCCTGCTCTATTTACGACCCGTTCCCTACAGCCAGTGACTGACAACCTTCCAGCAACACTTGTGAGATCAGATCACTTGTGAGATCAGATAAAAATAGGGACTGAGACGTTACTCTGTATAAATTGGGTAAACACACTGTATGAATTGAGGTCTTGTTTGTTTTTACAAAATTAAATTACCTGTCTGAAAAAAAAAAAACTCATTAAATCAAGGTATTATCAGAGACAGAGACCTGTCCTTTCCCATCATGGAGGCACTGTATCGTTCGAAAAAAACTAAAATGTATCGCGATATGTCGTGTAAAGCACAGCCAGGGTATTAGCAGGATATTACAGACCCAATATAAACCAATGATGAGGTCATTATGAAAGCGCAGAAACGTGAAAGTCCATCATGTCAAATTATCTCAGATTAGGGAAAACATGCAAGTCCTCCTCATTAGTGCTTCCGGAAAGCAGCACTCGCGCTGAGGCTCCATGTCATGGAACAAAATACAGGTAATTTGCATCTGAGGTAATTAGCAGCCTCTCCTCCGAGAGGGCCAGGCCACACAGAGCTGCACGCGCTGTCCATTTCCGCTCAAGCGGCCTGTCTGATCCACCTGCCAGACACGCACACAAGCACATCTGGAAATGGCCTCGGCAGCGGTGACCGCGACTGCGAAACAGCCACTTCCTGACCCACGCCCCATCGTCGTGGAAACCCGTCCAGCCGGGACATCAGTGTGATGATACAATAAAATTGAGATAACACTCAAAGATGGGATGGGAGGATGGGAGATTTACGTGGGGTGATTGAGAAAAAATAGGCTGCGCCATTGTGTTTACATACATAGGACATTTAGGAGCGTTCCCTGCACTCAGTCACTGGTGTTCTGATGCTTAATAGGTGTGCCGCGGATGGGATCACGAGAGGCATGGAGAACCGGGCGAGATGGGAGGGAGGGAGAGAGAAATGGAGAAAGAAGGATGGGGGGAGGGTGGAGAGAACGGCTTACCTTCCATCATGGTTGCAGATTTGCATTCCTCAATCTCCAAGGAGCCTGGAAACAGTAGCCTGGGGTGACGAAAGACCCTAGCAACGAGGTGCTACTGAGAGGGAGCTCGGCATGGGTCTCGCGGGCGCTGAACATCGACCTTGGCCCTCCCTTAAATACAGAGGCGCGCAAACGCACGCAAGCACATGCGTTTCCACTCGCATGCACGATGGACTGTCGCGGAGCTCCTGGTTGCAGAGGTAAGAGAGGTGCAATGTGAAAAGAGCTGTAGTTTCAGTCCAGGAAAGCAAATGCAATGATAACCTCCATCACGACTGAAGGATGCTGAAAGGGAGAAAGAAGCAAAGAGGGGGTAGAGAGAGAGAGGAAGAGTGACAGCATGAGAGAGAGAGAGAGAGAGAGCGATGAGGGCGAGAAGAGGGGAGGGAGGGGAGGTATGCAGATGTCATACCCCAGCTGAGCCAATCGCGGAAACCCTCTGTTGAATCACATGACTTCTGATTTTAGCTTGCATCTCTGGACATCACAGCCTTCCAGGGCATTAGACAACCACCCCCCTCCTACTTCACGCATGAGCGCAAGCTTACACACGCTGACAGACAGAAGCCCCTCCCCTCTTCGCTCTGATAGATCACGTAACCTGGTGAGCATCTGCTGTTTGCAGCCCAGTGGTGTTTTGGCCCCCTGTGGTCAGGGAATGAATGGGATTAACTATTGACTCACTACCACATATGACTGTGCGGCTAACACGGCGGCTGTATAGTATGTAGTATATGTATATGTTGGAGGGTTAAATTGCTTTCTCCAAAAGCCTTCTCGGGTTTTATTCCATCACTGTGAATGAACTGTGAACTAGCCAGTACTCTACTGTGTGAGTGCAGTTGTGTGCGTGCCCAGGCAAATTCATATATGTACCATTGTGTCTCCGCATGCACAATATGTTTGACTGTATATGCGTTTATTTTCACATTTGTCTTGTAACGTGAGTCTGTGTGTGGACCCTGTGGAACTCAGGAGAGTACACGTTCCAGTACCACTGTCTTCTTGCCTCTCAGGGAAGAAATCAGTGGTTCTCAAGTAATGGCAAATTCAGTAACATGTTCAAGAGAGAGAAGTTAATCATTGCAGCCTTCTGGAGAAATTTAAGAAGATGAGGGTGATTTTGATGAGAAAGGGGGAAAGGGTAAATATTTGACAGACAAAAGTAAAATGAGAATCTGAAAGTTTTAATTTGCCAGATAGGATGCTACTTGCTGTGCTACTTCAGTCAGACAACAAAAGATATGCCCTCATTCCCAGAGACACTCCCATGTATATCTGCCCCTGTTCTGCCTCATCACAAGGTAGGCTGTTTTAGCCTCTCTCCTGGTTTGCCAATCCATTCTCCAAAGTTTGGTCAGAAGCCATGAGTTTCATTATATGAAGACAAAGGCGAGTCCTCTCCCGCCACTTTTGGACGACCTACCCAGTGTGCTAAAAAGTGAATCCAAGGGGGTCCTTGCCAAGCCTCTGTATGTGATGAGTTGGGAGTGAAAACGTGCTGGTTTTGCCGCCCGACAAAAAAATTCTTCTGCCTGCTGCTATACTGCGTCACTCTCAGCTGCTACAAATAACATTGCCAATGGCTGCATCACGATTGCCTGCTGCTCAACAATATCTATCTCCATCCCAGCATCCACCTCCAGGATCTGATTATGTCCCAACTGGGGAGGGGATAGCATGACAATCCTTGCTCTCATCTCGTCAAACTCAGTTAACCACAGGGTGTGTGAAGGTCAGCGCTTAGATGCCGAGCTATCATTGTGTCCACTGTATTTGTAAAATAATTCAATCAACTATTGGCTCACTGAAATACATTAATCAATAAATGTGTCATTGTAATAGTGTATTACTATGCCATATTAATTTTGCATCCAAGAAAACAGACCCAGATATACTCAGAGACTCTTTACTATTGTGTAAATGAACACTCTCATGTAAGGATGTAGGATTATAATTCACCTTATCAATCGAGACACTAGAATCACTCCTCTGAGGGACAGACCAGCAAGGCGTGTGATTTTAAGTGCGTGGATATTCATACCTTGAGATGGTTGGTTATGATTTTTTTCTGGTCTTTTCCTATATTCCTCCCACCTTGACTATCACCTTCTTTAATAACAGAAATGAAAAATGAGAAAGGCAAAGAATAATAAAAACCAAAAACACTAATCAACAATAAAAAAATGATAACAGATAAAAAAGAAAAGATGAACAACAACAGAAATGCTGGCAGAAAAAAACATAATGAAAGAAAAATGATAATAATTTTAATAATCGAAGAGAAAAAAATAACATTTTGAAGCTGCTGAAGAATAACAACAGTAACAGGAAATACAAAAAAAAGAAAAGAATCAAGAGCAACAGATGATTTCCACACGGGAGACACCTCTGTTTGATGCCAAGCCCAGGGTGGGAAACCATAACACCGCCATTAAAAGTACTGCTGCACTCAAGGTCGCTAGCCGCACACTCAAGGTAATCAAACAGATCCCCGTCATCCCACCGCCCCCACATAAATCAGAAACCAAAAAGACAATGAGCAGTGAACATCCAAAAAGGCACAAGGCCATTCCCCAATGCAAAAAAACCACCCGCCTACCCACCAACTGCCAGACAACACCCAATGTATATGCCTTCCACCATTCACTGCCAACAACAAGTAATCTAGGACTATATAAAAACTTGAAATGCAATGCTAACATCCCCCTGACAAACCCCAGAAGTCTATAAGCCAAATCAGTGAAGTTATTAATTACCAAATATTTTTGGCCACTATTGGCTCACACTGAGACCAGATGTAGTGTGTAATCTCTAGCTAACTACTTAAACAGAGACATCAATTAACATTTAGGGTCAGGTGCAGGAGAAGGCAGGAGAATGTGCAAGGAGAGGGGTGAAATAATGAAACAATAACTCTATGACTAAAATCAATAAAAGAAACAAACAAAAAAATATGCCGACAGCCAGACTGCAGGGAAAACTAATTATCACATAATTAGGATGTAACAGAGCTTCACCATATTATCAGAAATTGCCTGGAGTGATTTGCAATACTCTGTATTCTTTGTTGTAATTAGTTAATCATTTTGTCAAATTTATTTTGACAGTCAAACACTGGGATATGCTTTGCTCGCATTTTAGTTCTCTGCCTTCGGTAAAATTCAGGTGCTTAATCGTCCCCCGTCGCAACGCGGAACGGGGGACTATGTATACAGCAGCGTCCGTCTGTCCGTATGTCCCGTTTCTTGTTAACGCGATATCTCATGAACCGTTGCACCTAGAGTCTTCAAATTTGGTATCAGTATGCTTTGCTCGCATTTTAGTTCTCTGCCTTTGGTAAAATTCAGGTGCTTAATCGTCCCCCGTCGCAACGCGGAATGGGGGACTAAGTATACAGCAGCGTCCGTCTGTCCGTACGTCCCGTTTCTTGTTATCGCGATATCTCATGAACCGTTGCACCTAGAGTCTTCAAATTTGGTATCAGTATGCTTTGGGGCATTACGCAGACACCAGTCGAAATAAGTGACCTTGACCTCATTTTCAAGGTCACCACGACACTTTGACCACTTTTCCAACTCTTTTTAACGCGATATCTCATGAACCGTTGCACCTAGAGTCTTCAAATTTGTTCTCAGCCTACATTGGGGCATTACGCAGACGTTAGCAGATATTGGTGACCTTGACCTTATTTTCAAGGTCACCACGACACTTTGACCGCTTTTCCAACTCTTTTTAAAGCGATATCTCATGAACCGTTGCACCTAGAGTCTTCAAATTTGTTATCAGCCTACGTTGGGTCATTACGCAGACACCAAATAATGTGGGTGACCTTCACCTTATCTTCAAGGTTACCACGACACTTTAACCGCTTTTCCAACTCTTGTTAACGCAATATCTCATGAACCGTTGCACCTAGAGTCTTCAAATTTGGTATCAGCCTACATTGGGGCATTACGCAGACACCAGTCAATATGGGTGAACTTGACCTTATTTTCAAGGTCACCACTTTGGTAGCTTTTCAAACTCTTGCTATTACATTGAAGTATGTGGTATTTACTGAAGCGGTATGTAATGAAGGGGCAGGGGACAAGACCACCTTTAGTGGCAAACGCTTGTTTTCTATAACTTTTTTCAAATGTCAAAAAGTTGGGTGTAAATAGTCTGGGTCAATAAAAAACATAATAGACTTCACACGGTACAGTATTGCGCGGTGAAGATCAGAAAACAAGTGCTATTCAAGTATTAGTTTCATTTAATATTGGATTCTATAGAAAATAAGTACACAGAGAACAATATATTGTAAAAACAAAAATCACAAAACGATATGGACATCACTATCCCCCGATCAAGGGCCATGAGGGCCATTAATCAATATGCAAAATTTTTATAATTTGACAACAATACTTTCTGAGAAAGCTTCTCTCCATTGGATGCAATTGGCTTGCATTGGAAATTTCCAAGGGTTATAACTCCGTTCACAAAAAAGCAGCGCCATCGATCTTCAAACCTAGATCATGACTGGTTAAGTAGGCACGCAACAATTAGACTTCTGTATCTCTCAGAGTTTTTCAGAAAACTGGTCTCCATCGAAAGTGTGACGGACAGAGGGACAGAACCTTATCCAATATCCCTCGCACCACTTCGTGGTGGGGGGGATAATAATGTTTTTTTGAGAGAAATGGTCTATCTAGTGTGGCCACCCTTTACATTGATTACAGCATTTAATCTTTCAGGCATAGTTTTTACCCCTCGGCCGACTCTGGCCGGAGTGGTATTGTCGTCACCTGCGTGTCCGTCTGTCGTCCATCGTCCGGCGTCCGTCGTCCTTCCATGATTTTGTCCGGGCCAGCACTTGGCAAATAATGATCGCAGCTTCACCAAATTTGGTGTGGGAACTCAATATGACCCGTAGATGTGCAATGTCAATGTTTTTTTTGCTGGATTTGACCTTTGATCTTAGCTCTGTGACCTTGACCCAGTGAATCTTGTCCGGGTCAGTACTCGGCAACTAATAATTGCAGCTTCACCAAATTTGGTGTGGTAGCTCACTTTGACCCATAGATGTGCAATGTCAGTTTTTTTGCTGGATTTGACCTTTGACCTTAGCGCTGTGACCATGACCCTGGAAATATTGTCCGGGTCAGTACTCGGCAACTAATCCTCAGAGCTTCACCAAATTTGGTATGGTAACTCACTATGACTCATGCATGTGCAACATCAGGTTTTTTTTTGCTGGATTTGACCTTTGACCTTAGCGCTGTGACCCAGACCCTGAAAATCTTGTAAGGGTCAGTACTCGTCAACTAAATATCGCAGCTTCTCCAAATTTGGTATGGTAACTCACTGTGAGACATAGATATGCAACGTCATGTTGCAGTCAAAAAAAAATCAAAAGAGTAGCAATGGTTTTGGATTGAAAACGTAGTCAGCATAGATGAAATTCCGTATCTGTGGCTGAGTTTTCATTCCAGCCCAACACTGCAATGTTTAAGCACTTAAATAAAAGAAGTTCTTGCAAAGGTTCAGACTGCAATACTGCTTTTTCTATGCTTAGACCATGGTTTATTTCCATCTGCTTTCACTCCTCTTAAGCATGCTGGCACTACGTGCTGTCTTTGCCGGGAGCTATCAACTGAGTATCAGCTGATCACATCTATCCTATAGCTAGCCACCACACCCGAATTCCTAACCTTATTATTTTACTGTTACTTTCTTAAACATGTTCTCTCTGCTTTAGTACATACTAGCTGCTGTTTTGCGCACGCTCCACCTCCACTTCACCCCCAGTCTTTGCAGATTCATCAGCTCCATCAAATTCATCTGCCTATCAGTCTCAGCAGAACCATCAGCCACCACCATCACCAGTATCAGGACTCTATGGGGGGATTTATCCGCTGCTGCTCAGGACACATGCTCCTTGACTATAAAAGTGTCGCCTGCAGAGTCCAAGCACCAAATGTGTAGATTCTGTTATCTGGACAATTTGTTATCTGTAATAAATAATTATCATTATGTGATTCACTTGTCTCTTCTGATTGGTCTGAAACTATTAGTAAATGGCCCTGTGGTTTCGGACAGTGTCTGACCCTGAGTTTATTCTTTCCCTTGTATCTTGATGATTTATTCAGTGTATTTATTTTTCTGGTTTATGTGTTTATTGGATTTTCTCAGTTATTTGCATTAGTTGTCTTTACTGTCTCACTCTTTTTGACTGTCACATGCTTTTTGACTTCTTCCCCACACTCATGCACTTCCCCTCCCCAAACCATTTTTTTATTAACACCCCTCATTCCCTTATTTGTCGCCACACCTCCACATCTCTCCCTGCACCTGCTACTGATGCCATTTTTCATCTGCCCTCTGTCTCCCTTCATATGACCCACTACTTATCCCAGTCCTTTGCGAGTTTGTAACCAGATTTCCTGTCATCTCACGACCGCTCTGTAGTCCTAGAGCTTTTTTGGTCTCAGAGTGTTTTTGTCTGCGGTTTGCGATTTCTGCCTTATCCCTAGTATCTTGTTGATCAATTTCAGAGCCAATTGTAGGATTGACGATGAGCCACAGTTCCACTGTTCATTCTTAGGTAAAAGCCTAAATAATTCTCAGGTTGTTGCTTTTGGCATCTTAGTGTGTCTTGAAATGAATGACAGGCTAGTCTCAGCTGGCTACTTCTGTTTTATTACATATGCTTTTTATGAATTCTGCACTGATTTTGGTTTTACACATTTTGCAGCATGAAGAAAAATTGACTTGATGTCTGCATTTGACCATAGTGAATCATTAAGTAGTATGAGTAGTATATGTGAGGAGCAGTCATATTTTTATTTCCTGCATCAAGATTGACCCCTTGTGGTGACATGTAAAAATTCCACACAGTCATGGCTGCTGGGTTTATATCCAGAATGAGCACTCAGCCTCAATTGAAATGTATATTTCTTTTTTTTTTTTTTAATTATCATGACCTTTTTATATTTTTTATTTTCCAGTAGCCTACATTATTTCCAATGCTAAGAGAAGTGTGTAAAGATATGCCAATATCCATAGACTATGGACAATTGTGCTTAATGAATGAAAACTTCTGTGTGATTAGTGATAACATAAGTGTCAAAATATTGAGTACAATCAAGTGCAAAAGTCACGATTTTTTTAATGGATCATTCTGGGAAGCCTGGTTGCATTGAAGCGCTAGGAACAGGCTACGTTGAAGATGTTCTATAATGACTACTTGCAAACCTTCTATACATCAAAACCTCAGTTTCTTAAATAACGTGAGACATGCAACAAAACCAGAGAACCAGGAACACTTAGACATCAGTCTGGGTGTCTTTTTCCATTCCTCCAACAACCTTTAAATCTCACACAGACATCACAAAATCATCATAGACAAACAGCATCTCATCCGGAGCACCTTAGTGCCTGTATTTTCTGAGATATTAAGTGTCCGTTTATATACCAGCTATTTTATGTGTAAGGACCCTGCATTTTTGTCTGTCAAGAAGCCATTTCACAGGGTTGGTCTTTCATAAAACATTAAAATTATGGTCCTTGTCTAAATCATACTCCAGTATTTGAAACTTTCTAGGGTGGATTATCCCAAGAAAACAGATAATGTTTTGAAATCCAGTATGAATTCATATTACTTCAGGCTACAATTCACTGCTGTTGGCCATTTAAACTAATAATATTATAAAATAATATTAGTAATATTATGATAAATAAAAAGGCAAATAATGGCTTTTCAGTAGTTTTTTAAATTGTGAAATTGTACTCTCCTGCATAGCAGAGCACTCATGTACAAGAAAATCTTTCTGCACTCACACTTCCCCAAAATATTCACTTTTTTACACATTGCAGTATTTGATTAGCCTGCCTGCAGTCAGTCAAATAAGGCGCTAAATTTTATGGCTACCTAAAAAAAAATTGCAGGAGGAACTAGCTTTCTCCCAGCACTGAAGGAGCAAAAGGTGTATGTTCTTATGCATGAACCTCTATACACTGAAAAATTTGATACGCATAGATTTTTTTCAGTTTTGTCATATGGTGGGAAACAGGCGCAGGTTATGAAGAGGGAAGGCCGGCAACTGCTTGGAGCATTAGGCCACTAGGGGGCCCCTAAGGGCTGAATAACTTCACAGCAACGTTTCAAAGTGTGGCAATAGCAGTGACGGCAACCACTATCTACATTTCTACGTGAAGGAGCTCCGCCAGTGTCCAAGAGCTCAGCTGCAGGGTCAGCAGTTGGGATATTCTGATCACAGATGTTTTCCCCCTTAAACCCAGTATATCTTCTAGAAGGGGCCAGGGGAGCTATGTCTCCCCACCCCTCTGCCACCTCCTTAGGGGGGTGACGTCCCCCATGCCACAATCAGCTGCCAGCCACCTCCGCTTCTTCCAAAATGTCTTTGGTAGGTTTCAATAGCCTTGACCTTGCTGCTCCAGCTCTTCAAAGTAGTCAGATAGCTGGCATACAGACAAAACCTGACATACCATCTGCCCAACCGGCCTCCCCGCGCTCCAGTTTTCTTGAATTTAAGTGGGATGTTCAGGACCCTCTTGGCAGATGACGACCATATCACAATATCTGGATGGAAGGATGTAATAGTAATATCATGTAATATTATTTCAACCTGCCAGCTAAGGTCTGTGTTATGCTCAACATCTATACTTTGAAGAGGAGAAGGTGTAGCGCTGAAATTCATTGATAGGGTCTGCCATTACCGATGGCTTGATGGCCCAGGGCCAGTTAAAGCTTTTCTGTAGCAAGTTCACTCATCAGTCACTGGCCTAGTCAATAATCCCCACAGCCAAACCACTGACAGAGCTTCCATAGGCAAGGGAAGGTGTTGCATCCTGCCTTTATCAGGAGGCCAAGCCTTGATTGGGGTGGCCTTCCGGAGGTCTGACCAGCTAAGGGTTATATTGGTTCACTTGAGTCAGATTTAACTATTTACTACATTTACTGGTCGTGACTCTACAGTGATGCTCTGGAACAATCAGAGCAAGCATGACACAGACAGTCCCTGAGATCACAACCCTCCCGGCAGAGCCTGAGATTATTTTAAATCTCATTAACGTGGAGATTATTGAACACAATTATGAGCAGATGCTGCTTGCAATGAACAATGTTATCCATAAAGGAGGAGGCTGGGGAGGTGGAGGAGAAGAAAAGCAGGTTTTTTAGTAGGCCAGATTAGAGCAAAGTACACAGAGCCAGAGAAATGAATGAAGGCTGCCTTAGTTATAAAAGCTCACTGATTGGGTGGGAGAAGCTAAAGTCAAGCTTGATTGGACAGAAACGGGCTTGTGATCAGCCTGACCCCCGTGCCTGACTGACCTAATGTGAAAGCTCCATTTATGCCTTCCCATGTTATTCAGGCTCCATGGACACTCGAGGAAACAGCTTTCACTAGGCAATGCTCATGCTCCATTTTGATCACATTATGAGCATCGTGGTCAGTTTCAGTTTCTGCCATTTTTGGTTGGTGCAGACGGGAACCTTCACATTTTTCCCAAGGTGATTAGGACAATTCTACTGGCCTCGTAAACAAAACGGAGCGTACCATTGTCTGGCATAAGAATGGCAAGAATGTCATCCAATGAAATGGCAGAATGTGCCCATTTCATAAAATTAACTGAATTTCAGTTTTTTCTCCCAGCCTTTTCTACATGTCTCGTACCACCACATGCAAGAAAGGCATCCTGTGTTCCTTTGTGTTACTCGCGTTTTGCGTTAAATACAAAATGAATGGGGCGCTTCCGCATTCGCGTAAAATAGCGTGCAGTGTAGCTGTACCATCAGGAGGCTGGTCGCATGAAAATGGACAGTGCGTGCAAATTCCAGACACAAGCGCCCTCCTTACACTTGGTGTGTCTTGGCTGATGGAATACGAAAGAGAGGGCAAAAGAGAGCGAATCATAAAGTGGATACTCTCCTTTTATCAAAACCTGATTAGGGCAGAGAAACTTCACTCACACTTTTGCTGTGTGATGACAATGCGTTGTTTACGTGGGCGATGTTATCACGTGAGCAGCTCGTTCATAACTCCTTCGCGCAGAATACAAATAATGCCTGTTATGCATGAGCTTATTCAGGATTTATAACTCAGTATTGGTGTGACAGACAGTGGAATAATTTTTAAGCAAAGCCAGACATTTGAAAATTCAATTACAGGATTATTTTGAAATTAAATTTCGGAGTTTATGGACGCCGACGTCCACATCTGCACAAAGAGAGGTTTAAAGAGATAGTCATAGTTAGGTATGAACTTTCAGCTGACCAATGGCACCTACACTTCTTGCTCTCAGATTTGCTTTGTCACAGATAAACACAAATCAGACTTAATTAACATATGTACGAAAAGCAAGCACAGCTTAGCCAGAATAAGTTGCAGATTTTTTAGACTTATATAGTGGGTGATTTCATTTGGAGAGGAACTTGACATGTCAATCTTTTAGACGTGCAAACTTCTGAATCTAAGCTTTATTGAAGTATTCAACTTCTCAGTTGGTCGTTGACTGACAGCATTGCCAGTGCATTTATCCTTTCCTGAGACATATCAGTTCTCCATAATTGTTATGGGACAAGGGGGAGTATGGACCCAGGTACAGATAAAATATAAATTATAAATTGATGGTTATTAAAACAAAAACAATAAATACAAATGTGCTTCGAAAGTAGTGCCCCTCTGAGCCGAGAAGAGAAGATTGCAAATGCTTTTAAGGAATACTTTATATCCTTTGTTAATAAACTGGCATCAGCCTTTTCCACCACTTCCCCTCCCTTATCTTCTCCACTCTCAGCGCACAATTTGTTCTCTTTCTCTGAGATCACACAACAAGAGTTGCTAAAAACATTGAATACGCTAATAAAAATCCCATAGCTGTGACAGTTATGGCTTAAATTCAATATTTTTGAAGAGCCTTGCTATAGCCTTATACCTATTCTCCAGCATTTAATTAATCTCTGCATGAGGATGTCTATTTTCCCCTCCAGCTGGAAAACGGCCCAAATTATCCCAATTTTTAAAGCTGACAACCTCTATATGGTCTATAGACACTGACGGTCTATAGGTCACTGTCTGTGCTCTGTTTGTATGTTGTTTATGCAAGTGTCTCTGTTGATATGAGATGTGTTCTGTTCCTGTTATGTGTTATATGTCCGGCAGAACCGGAACCTGCTGGAAACCAGTTTTATGCTGAGTCAGGCCCGTTTGAATTGTAACTTTGTTACTTTTGATACTTTCCTGCATAAGAAAAAGAAAGAAAGAAAGAAAGAAAGAAAGACCCCTCAGCCCCGACATATCAGATGAACGACCCGTACAAAGTTTCAAATGTCAATGTCACTGAGAAAAGGTCAAAGGTCAACCATGGACGAAACCTCAACAAGGCACAGCTACCCCCCAAAGCGAGTATACATATGCAAAATGAGGTTCCAGACCCAAGCATTACGAGAGAAACGGCCCGGACAATGTTTTGAAGGTCAAGGTTACAGAGCAAAGATAAAAGGTCATTCGGGTTAAAACCCTTGATGAGGCACAGCTACCCACCAAGCCGAGTCCACATATGCAAAATGAAGTTCCTAAGCCAAGCGGTTACAGAGAAAGGGCTTGGACAATGGCTGGACACCCGTCCGCCCGTCTGCAAAGGGGACACCACTACCCTTTGCCCCTTAGCTGGAGCTGAGGGGTAAAAAGCAGACTGAGGAAAACAGTAGTTCAATTGAAAATAGTTTTCAGTAGAGAGCAGGAACAGACAGGATTACAGACTGGCTCAGGAACAACGCAAGGTATGCGAAAAGCAGACAGCAGTGACAAATACCTAAAGGATTAAAGAAACCAAAGATGCATATATACATGCAGACCAAATGAACTGTCATGAAACAGCTGGGGAGAACATGAGAAACATAGCAGAGGTGTGGGTAAAAAATGAGACAACACAAGAGAACACCTATAGAATAACGAGAACCAGCTAAGGCACATGGAGAAGAAAACACGGACACCGAGACTACAAGATCACAGGGAAAACTGACAGGTTTTTTTAAAATCCTTTTAAGAATCAAAAAGAGTTGCTTCGTTTCGGTGGTTGTCATCTGGGTTGCAATCAAAATGCAAATAAGTTTGATTGCTTCAGAAAGCCTCCTGCAACTCGGTACTAGGTAAAACCTGAGAAAATGAAATCGCTTTACTGGAGGATCTGAAGTCGTAATTCTCACATAACAGTGAAAGTAAAGTTTGTAGACATGGTTTGTTTGGAACTGGATACGCACCCCCTGCCTTATTTAAGATGTTTGTAGGGAAGTTGTTTGAGAACGTTTTAGTGCTTGCCCTTTTCTAAATTTTGTACCTGCTTTTATTGTTATTTGCTCTTGTATGTTTAATTTCTTGTTTTAGACCTCTTTAATGCCTTAGCTCTGGTCTATATTAGGCTAAGCTAAGCTATGTTTCATGCTAATGTTTTTACTCTCCCTGCCTCTTTTGTAAAGCATTTTGGGTCAACTCCTGTTGTTTTTTAAATGTGTTATATAAATAAATTGACTTGACTAGAACTCACAGTAATATAATTGAACAAAATAGCAGCAGCCAGATGCCCAGAGAAGGCGTTGCCTGACACTGTCTCACACACCGTGTAGCTTAGCATTTTGTTGAAAGCTCATCTATATCATGAGTTGACATCACTGCAATGAGCAAAAATAGATGCATCAGGTGTTTCAATTTTCTTAACGGCATGAATGACATTGCCGTGATCTTATGTACTTTTGCACCATCAATATTTCTCTTTCAAAGATGTCCATGGAGTGGGCCTATTTTTGCCATGATGTAATGCAGTGTTTCCCAACCTTGTTCCTGGAGTAGCCCTGCCCTGCATATTTCAGATGTCTCCATGATTTAACACACCCAGATCAGGTCATTAAGTGCTCCACTAATGAGCTGATCAGCTGAATCAGGTGTGTTAAATTAGGGAGACATCTGAAATATGCAGGGCAGGCAGACTACAGAAACAGGGTTAGGAAAAACTGATGTAATGGACCAACTGCGTGAAAAATGGAATTGCCATCCTGACTATGGCAGAGTCAAACTCTCCATGTAAACACTCTCGTTCCCATAATCTGTGCGAGCAGCTCGACTGTGCAAGTTCCACTGGGTATCAGATGATTAGGTGCATCTTGACGCAAGTGAAACGGAAACTTCAGTACACAAGGATTTCAATTCCGCATGAGAATCTCATTAAGCGTTTAATGAATAATTGCGGACTACGGAGAATAAGCCTAAAAAATGCGTGAGACCTACGCCGACTGCGTGAGACTTGGCATCTCTGCATTGTATGTTTCTGCTATCAGCCTATTTCTGTCTTGTGCAATATATCCGAGCATTAAATCTTTTAGGCGAGGAGATAATTTTAAATGGTCTTGAGAACGGTAGCTCCACAGAACTTAATGCGGTCAATCAGCTTTAACAAAATATTCTGGTTTATGCCATCCTCCAGCGGCGTCGCTATGTTGGCCTGGCCAAACGTGGCCAGTGTCAATGCACTTTGTACAACGTGAATGAGCCTTGCCAGACTCATGCGTTTTGATTGGAGCGACCTGATATGCAATACGGCGCATCGCAAGGCAGATATGATCGTCGATAACGATGGATTTAAGGTCAAAATGTAGACGACTGTACTTCCACCCATATCCGCGCGCAATCGAACACTATAATCGTCATTTATAGCGTTCATTTCCAAGATGTGGTCACAGGCTTAGATAAAAATGTAGCGGCATTTTTTTGAAGTCCATGTCCACGATGAAGCTTCACAATGCTCATCGCAGAGTGAGATAACAAAATCAAGTCACAGTCAATTTCGAATATGATGGCAGAGCTAGATCGAGCAAGAACAACACAGTGTACAGTACAGTGCAAACGCCACCTTGCCGAGTCATATTGTAAATATGTGATATTTAATTTTTTGTTTTCTACTGTTTAAAAAGATCAGAATTAAGACAATAATTCAAATAATAAATTAAATCTTAGATATTCACTTCATCAATTATGTACCGCAGCGGCTGGGGCTTTGTAGCCTAGCCTGCGACTGCATGCATTGGCTTGGTGCAGTTGGCCGTACTACCGGAAGTGCGGACGTCTACAAGAAATCCTATTCATTCATCTCATCTCCCAATTTACGTCAGTTTTTTGCGCTATATCAGGTCGCTCCAATTGGGTCAGAAAAGTTTTCAAGCCGGTAACTCCATTGTGAGTCCAGATATTTTCTGTTCCTCCTGAACCCACAAACAAAAGCGAGAATCGTAAATAAGGGAAACAGCATAAATTTTATCTTAAGAGCAACCGCTGAGCCATGTTTTCTTCTCATACCACGTTTTGGAGAATTTCTGCATGGTTGATTGTTTTCCGGTTATCCTTTGTTTGCTGAGGAATGGTAATGTTTGGTCAGTCTGGCCCACGGTGCTTAAAGAGGTTATACTATACCAATTTCCTAGTTAAATATTTTCTCTTTCTTTGGTCTAATTACATAATTTGCATGTTTTTATGGTCAAAAAAGCACTGAGTTATCACTGTACAGGCAGGCTTGCAACACCTTAGGCTCACTCAGCTTGAAACAGACTGTTTTGGCTCCTGTCTCTTTGAGATTCCTTCCCTTTAACCCACTCTGTTGTGACTGGCCAGCTATCCAGCTCAGAAAGCAGTCCTTGGAAAAATGAAGGGAACACAAAAAAGTTTGGGGTTTTATGGCTGAGGAATAGTGGTAAAAAAACAAATTTAACCACTGATTTTACACTTTGTCTTGTTCTGGAAGTCCATAAAGGAGAAATTTCTCTACTCATTGAAGAAAACAGCATCTTCCTGGCCTCTGCTCTGCCCAGCTTTGTTTGAAGGTGAGCCAAACAAGCCCCAGAGTGGGCATTATGACAATGTGTTTCATCATGACAGTCATGTTACAAAATAAGTGGCTGGACTACAAACAAGGTGTTTTAGGCAGTCTAAGAGCTGTTTCCTTATGAGTAGAATAACTCCCTTCAGCGTGGACTTAGGGCTTTGTAACTTCGTAGAAGTCAGACAGTACATGCACAAAAAAGCCATATAATACACTTAAGGAAAGGAAAAACCCAAAAAGCAAAATATGGCCCCTTTAATGAATATTTTTTTCCCGACAGAAACCACTTAAATAGGCTTAGTGAAAGAAATTAAAGTGCTCAAAGCACTTGTTGTTTCCATATTTGTTGTGGTTACCTGACACAACTTAGTACACTATCAGGTGACCCATTGCCCCAAGCGCTGAATATAATTCCAACATGTGACCACCAGAATTTACACTATAGAGGCAGAGGTGCTGAACACTGCCCCGATATTGCACAATCCAGCAGTAAAACTGAACAACCCTTGCTTACTAGTTTTTTCCCCAAATGAATTATGACTACACAAATAAGTACAATAGTTTAGAACATTGTAATGCAAAGAAATATTTTATAAGCAAGAACTATTTTAAATTACTATAATTATAATTATAATTACTATTACTATAACTATAAAAAATTATGCTTACGGAAGAGCTGTGACTGGCCTTCTGGATTCCTTCCTTTATTCGACTTGAAGAAATGGATACAAAAGTTTACTTTTGAAAAGTTCAAGTCGAGTTCAGCTGTTTTGGAACATTCCCTCAGGCAGGGATTGCTGGAGACTACTTTTGACTACAGAAGCAGATTTTAGGAGTTGTGAAAGGTAATATTTAAGGGGAATATAACCATTTTGGGCAGAATATGCCGATATACAAGATGTCTGAGCTGTACTTCTTCGTCAGCCATCTAGTTTTACCAATCGAATTCCCTAATTAGCCTTATTGTCCTGTTCTAAGCTGACGAGATTAAAATCTGGCTCAGTCTTCTCCTGCGGTCTGCTATCAGCTTTATGGGTTGATGCACTATGCGCTCAGAGATGCAGTTCTCCTCAAAACTGTTTCATGAATAATAGCCTTACTCACCTCACCAATAATTTCCAGCCACAGCCCTGCTTCAATGATCATTCAACTTGCCCTACTGAAGTAAAGCAATGCCATGAAGCAACAAAATGTTTGTAAAACAAAAATGGTGCAATTTTCAATCAGCAATTTAGAATAGGAAAAATTGTTAACTTTGTTCATGGTTGCAGACGTTTTATGTGGTGCGATTCCTTCCCACAGCAACGTTCTTGTGTGCTAGAGCCGAGCTTTTGTGTTCCATGACGTATTGGCATTGAGCCGATCAGAATGCTTGCAATATGATAATCCTTTTGTGTTCCCCCTGTCAAATACTAACCTTTAAAGTGCTTAATTTTTACTCGCTCTATCCCTCCTGAAGTTAATCATTCATTATGTAGATGACAAATGACCTTCTGAAGGACTCACAAGTACCTGCAAACCCTTCTGAAAGTCATTGACATCTAATTTGTTAACCAAAAATTGCTAAAATTGACCTTTTAAGGTTGAAATCTGAAATTTTGCTTTCTAGACTTTGCGCCTTGCATGAGTATTATAGCAGTGGCTAGCACTTAAAGGGTTAATGAACAAAAATGATGGGTGCAGAAACTCCTAAAAAAAAACTCGTTGAAAATTACATTTGTTATAAAAATCAGATCGAAGACAGACAAAATTCATGTATATGTTAAAAGCCAACTCAATGTTCCTTCAATTAGAAGTAGCGTTCTTTCTTTAAATACTGCTGGACGTTATATTCCTCAAGCAAACTGTCTGTGTGTCGTACAGGATGCTACCCTTTATTAGAGAGGTTCTCAAGAATGAAAAGCCAACTGGATGAGACCATAAAGATGACTTTACCATTATCGCGATCGGCCCGGCGTCCAACATCTAACAACTGAAGCGCTGCTGTGTAGCTAAAGAACTTGTGCTCGGGAAAACTTCAACATTGATGAAACCAGAAGAAATTCCTCCTTTTGAACGATTTCAACATGTTGGTTAGCCTCTGTTGCAGTGGTGCATTTCCTTCCCTCAACAGTATACTCCTAAAGCTTCAGAAGTTTCAGAGCTTCACTTTGATAAGTTGACCGCAAAACTCGGCATGAGTGCGGAGACGTCGTTGTAGGAGGTAGGCGCACCACATAATACATCTGAAACGGTGGCCAGTTCGTGGGTAAGTTTGATACCTGAAGGGGACATTTATTTCCATCCTGGAATGACTTTTTTCCCCAAAAGAGGGTGCAATTAGTCTTGATTTACATACACAGGAAAGGACAGTAACTGCGAATATGTTAATTTCGGTACACTGAAATTGTTCAACAGTAAATGTAACTTTTTTTTTTTTGCCATACAACATTTGATGAAATAAGGTGAGCAGTTGGCTTTAGGGTTTTATTATCATGTTAAAAATGATCAACATTTCTTGAATTGCCACATTGTTCTTTTGAATTGCATCACAGTTTAGCATATTTTGCAATTAATTGCAGAAAATTCCGCATACATTATAAAATTCAGATGAAAAAGGTTTGCACAAATGTTTTAAAATTACGGAGCTGTGAATTGGTGATGGAAAAAAATGTGCTTTTGCATCTGAAAGCCAGTGCTGTCTTTAATTGGACACAAAGCAATCCAGTGCCGATTACCCTAGTGGACTGATTAGAGGAAAAAAAATGCACAATACAAAGACAAACACAAAATGAAAAAATTCTCAGGCTCAGGCTTTAATTAAGCGGGATTAAAGACAGGAGACAGGAAGCTGTTCAACCTTTGCCTTATTAGATCATTTCCCACATGGTTTGGAACTTTGGGGTGACAGAGTATTTTTTGGCAGAAAAGACAAAGGCTGAACCGTCTGGCCTTAATTCTAAAGGATATGCACACGTACGTATGAACTGGCACACGTACAGTTCATCATCCAAACAAGATAATACAGCTCACTGTCCAAATAACACCACTCTGACTCTGAAGCACTGAGGTGGTAGCATGCTTTGGGGCTGCTTGCCTTGAGTGTGTCAAATATAAAGGTATTCTTTCACAAATCCTGTTTCCCTCAGACAGATAGCTGAAGATGAAGAGGCATTATATGTTGTAAACCATTACCTAGGGAATAGATGGCACTAGAATGCACTTCACTCTGAACACACCATACTAATATTGGGTTGGACATCCCTTTTTTCTCTGAACAGCCTCACTGCTTCAGTGCTTTGTGGCATGGATTTCACCTAGCGCAGGCAACTTTTTCTCTGTTCAATGTCAAAAAGATTGCATCACTATTTTTGCACGTTCATGCCACAAATCTCCTGTTCTATCACATCCCAGAGGTTCTCTACAGGATTCAGTACTGTTGACTGGAGAGGCCACTGAGCTACATTGAACTCTGAAGTTTGAAATTACTTTTGATTTGTTACAATGCTGGAAGTAGCCATTAGAAGAGGTGTTAATTGTGGCCAAAATTGGATAGTCAGCACAAATACTAAAAAGCCTATGGTACTCCAAAGTAAAGAGTATATTCCTCATCTGAGGCACTAAAAAAATTGTATGTAAATAAACTTAACTCACTTCCTAACCCACTTTTGTTGATACACAGTCTGATTGCGGTGGTAATCCGAAATTGTTGTTGCATTTAGCTGAATATGAATTTAGACTTTTATCCTTTAATTGCATTGTTTGTTTTGTATAAGAATGTGATTTTCACCCTTTCATTGTATTACCGATTTGATTCCGCATTTGCAGGGCACAATTGCAAAAGAAGGCTCTGCTCTCAATTGGTCTTCCCTTGACTTAATAAAAGTTATATAAATTGTGCCTATAAAATACTCACCACATCATTTAAAGCCAGAACTGCTGACAAATGGCAGGTTAGGCCTATAGATCCATGTTGTTGATATTAAATTCTGGCCAAACCATTTGCATGTCGCAGCAGTTATTGAATCAGGCAACATTTTTACAAACAATAAATGTCAAGTATGGGTGAGCCCGTGCCAATTGCAGCTTCAAATTTCGGTTCTATAATACACATGAACAATATGCACAGGCTCTTTGCAAAGTACAGGTCTGGTGATGTTTGAACATAAGAAGACTGGAAGTCTGTTCCTTCAATTCGTTTATGAGCTGCACTTTCTCAAATCCGTTTAATTTTGAAGTCATTGCTTGATTATTATTATTGTTGTTATTATTATTATTATTATTATTATTATTATTATTATTATTATTATCATTTAAAATTTTTTTTTGCCACAGTTGTTGAGAACCCCACATCCTATTTTTGATATATTGCACAAGCACCCACATTACTGTTGCCCTAAACTCGAGTGGACATAATTTGATGGCTTGAATTCTACATGTCATTTTTATAAACAAGGTAGAAATCTACTTTTTAATTAAAGATTAGATTAAATACTCCACCAACTAATACAGATGTAATTAATTTGTTTGAAACTTCAACGGAAATTTTTCATATAGGGTGAAAGCCTTACCTATGCCCTCAGTACTTTAAGTTTTTTTTCCCAGGCGCTAACCTTTTTCCTTTGCCTTAACCAATATTTGACAGCAGACCTTCTGTGAGAAACACTTTGTAATTTTCCAAAAATTTATTTTGAAATAAAGTATTATGAGCCAGCTTTCTTGTCAAGTGAATGTAAATGTGACTTGTCATATTTCCCTGGAGAACTAAATAAGAAATACTTAGTAATTAAAAGAAGTGTTGCTGTGGCATAACACGCTGCTGATCTGCCATGACTGCGACAAGGGCTCATTCCAGTTTTGTCCTGCCATTAAAAAGACTCTCAATCACAACTGCCGTTAGCAATCATGCAGATCACAGTTCAGTCGAGGTCAGTGCCGACACACAGCACAGCCTAGGATACTGTGTAATACTTACACAGTAATACTGTAATACTTGTGTAATACTGTAATACACATTCACACTGACACTGGAAATGCACAATTAAATGGGAAAAAGTGCCACCGGAAAAACATGGTAAGGGCACAGTATTGAATCACAGAACTTATACACACGTCTTAAGTCTTATTTCTGTGCCACAATGAAAACCACATTGAGTTTACGCACTATGTACAATGTGCTCTGGTGTAACATACGTACATTTAGAGGAGTAAAAACACAGATGTTTGTTTTCAAGGACAGAGTTTGAACATTCACATCAGAAACAGTGAAGTAGACCTGCACCAGACTACAGACACGTACACACAGCATGACTGTTGTCAGTATACATCGACAGTGAGCACCAAAGTTCTTTGCACGCATTTTTTTCTAGTTTTGGTTCTGTTGGCTGAATAAATTATTGCATTTGAATTCGATTGAGCATGTATTTTACCTGCTGGAGAAGAGACTGAAGGCAAAAAAAGCCCCTGAAGCAAGCAGGAACTGAGGACTGGCATGGCGGTGCATCGACAGGGAAGATTACTAACGCCTGGTGATGTCTGTGCTTATCAGACTTTAGGGCAGTCATTGCATGTATAGGACATGCAGTCTGAAAATGAAAATGATAGAAAAGGCCAGTTCAAACCTCTGAAACAGTTTCAGAACTTCTGAAATGACCACTGTTTCAAAGCGTTCTGAAATTCTTCGAAACAGCATTTCTACCAATTGCACATCCTATCGGCAGAAACTTTTAATGCGACTATTATAAATTATTTGAACTGAAAAAAAAGCACAAGTAATCGCAGATGAGCCTCAACAGCAGATCGCTATAACTGATAGTTTTTCCATCCAATTTATAATAATAGCATTTTCTATGCTGCACAATGTTGGTTATTTTGGTTTCGTACCTTTTGCCCGTCAGGTCAGCAACCAAGCCCCCATCTTTGCTGAACAACTCACACAATGTAATGGTTCAATTTCACCATTATTTTATGAGCTGAATAAAACAATAAATCAATCCGTTGTTCAAAACCACTGTTCTGCTTGGAGGGATATAGAGGAGATGAGGTGGAAGATCTACAAGTTTCAAAAGTCCACTCTGAAAAGAACCGTGGTGAAGTTGTTTTCATCGTACTGGAACTTCAGCTCAAGACCAGTGCATCAACGGATACTGATCTAATAATCTCAGACTATCTAACAACGATAACATGTATACACATGACCAATGCGCATATATCTATCTAGCTATATCTATCTGTATAATTCAATCAAAATAGCTTTATAACAAAGTAAATTAACAATATGTCTCTCAAATTCAATTTCCAATCACAAGCTCCCTATATCAAGCAATAATACCATAAACGCTCAACAAAGCATTCAAAGTGTCCTGTGATGGATAAGGACTTTTTGTCTGGGACAGATGCTACTTGGTCAATTGACTGAAGTTTTGAAATGGTTTTGTTAATCCGTTTTAATACTGGAGGTGTCAAACATGTTCGAAACGAATTGAAATTCAGTGTCGAAATTTCCATCAGTAGAAAATGATGACTTTATTTTACATTTTGTTAAACTATCCAATATTTTTTGATGTGCCCCAAAATGGAGGGGACAGTGTACAAATGGTGCTGTTATTGGTCGGAGGTTCATCCAATATGGATGAAAACACCTTCAATTTAAAACTGATAGTCTGCAATTCAACTTCATTGTCATTGTTCTCAAACTCAAAGTGCTAGAGTACAGAACCAAAAAAAAAAATGTCTCAACCCTGTGAATTATGGCGCTAAACGCAAGTTATCCACCCATCAATGCAGAAATCTGGATGCAAGCAGTGCCTTCATCCTCTCATTGGAGTTTTACTGTCTCTCCAGAGTCTGCAGTCTGTAACGGCTAAGGACGGTCACACACTATGGCTGTTGACCAAATGCGGAACAATTCTTGGTCAGCTATGTGCAGACATCAACTAAACCCAGGGGAAATGGACACAACCCCACCATACAGCGATTCCTTTAACCAACGAAATCATTAGGAATTATGATACAGTCATAGAGTCATAGAGCTGAACGTTCAAATCATCAAAGTCCCAGTTCTAATTTGGGATCTTTATTACATGTGAAATCCCATCCAAAAATTACCACCCACTCCCTTCCTCCCACCTACCCCCTTGTTAAATCCTCCCCACATCAGCAAGACTGCATATAATGTGGGTGCTTTTAACTCAGTAGGGAAAGATTTTCCTGCCTTTTCCAATCTGCTACCACCACGCTGAGGCCTCGCTGTGTCTGGTAATGAGGCCTGCCGTGGACCATTTGCTGCCAGCTAAAAATGAGACCTCTGGACAAGGTTAAGCATGAGCAGAAACCCTCTGGGGTGTAGCCTGTAATTACTGTAAACTCCACTAAAAATAACTGGCCAAACAGGCTGAGACGAATTCACATCCCGAGACGAATATCCATCCCAGTCCCTGATACTCCCCCCCACCCAGTATATGAGCACCACAGCCCTGCCTTTACTCCTCAAATGGCACGTAAGCCCTGCTGCTAAGACATGCGGGCCGCTTATCGCCATCGCTCAGAGAGGAATTTCGCCTTGCCCCAGAAGTCAGAATGTGAAATATAACAATAAACCGGGCAATCAGCATCCTTCATCGTCCACAGTCTCGCAGACGCTGCCATTTGTTTGGCCCCCACCTCAAAGCAAAGCCACAGGGAGAGACTGCCAGTTAATGGGACGTGCAGACGGGCACTCAAGGGAAGCACGTGCAGAACTGTATCTCCTTGCTGATCTGATAAACGACCCAGTTGAGCTGTGGAGAAGGCAGTTATGTTTGGGCACAAGATTGCCCACTGTTTCCTTTCACTCTGTGTGTGGGAAGTACAAGTAGCCTTACAGCGATTCCTTATTTTTCCTTTCTACCCTTCATCCCCTTACTGCACGCACACACACACACACACACACACTCTCTGGATCCAATCAACATCAGTCAATAAATTTCATTCAGTCACATCTCATGAAAAAGCAGCATTAAATACGAGCATTTCATTCTGTTTGAGCTTTTAGACCGTATGCAGTGTCATATTAAAAATGTTGATCCAATCTTCTCAACTTATTTCCCTTAAAATGACAGAACCTGCTGTATGCTGGATTTGGATAGGGTTTAGGGGTGTTAGTAAACCTTTGAAACTTTTGCAGACCGAAAATTCCTATCGTTGCGATGCAGAGGAACATTTCACAGTATCAAAGGATGATAAATTTTGATGAAACTTTTGTTCATCATTTTAAAAACCGAATGCATCTCCTTTAAAGAAGATTCTGCGCCAAGGCGTCAATAAAAGAGGTTTTCCCTTTGGCCATCAGCTGATGTGCTGAGCATTCTGAATCAAAATGGCTGCACGGCATGACCTAAAATTTTGGTTATGCATGAGGTGAGTTTCCTTTGCTCAGTAAAGTGCCTCCGGTGTGATGAAAATACACAGACGGTAAGGAAGATGGTACTGGAGGCAGTAAAGAAGCCAAGGGTCCTGGCTTAAGAAGTGCAGTGATAGGTCATAGTTTACCAAGTCTGAAGAACCACCATAACACGCCATCTCGGTAGCAACAAACTTTTTGGAAAGGCTACGAGAAGACAGGCTTGAGCTCACGAAAGAAAAAGTCTTCCAAAAACAATTTGAAAAAACTTGAATAAACTTAAAGACTAAAATTGGCAATTGCAAAACAATGATTTTGCTGCCCAAGAAGCAGTTCTACATGGATTTTGAGGCGTGATTTTAGTGAATGCACAGCTGGAAAGACTCAGCCTTCTGGTTAGAAAACAAAATTAATATTTTGTTACATGAATTAAAAATTGAGTTTTTATTGAATTATTATAACATGTTTGGTTGGTTGCCTTGAAACATTAATGAAGTGCAGAATTTTTCTATCCAAACATTATCCAAGTTCTGCAATGACCATCTCAGTTGTCACACTTTAAATTACACTGAAAACCTTTGTAGTGATTTCAAGAGGGAGATTACAGTAAATTATGATAATGAGCTCAAATCACAAACATCCCCATTCCCAAAAAAAGTTGGTACATTGTGAAAAATAAGGTCAGAATGCAATGATTTACATATCATACAAGCTCTATATTTATATGAAAATAGGACAAGGATAATGTATCAGATGTGTTATGATCCTGATCTGCCTGACAATGTTTTTGTTTCTGCCTGACTCCCATGTTTGATTAGGAATTCTGCTTTGTCTGACTATGTGCTCAGTATTTTGTATTGTGATTTAGATTCCATGCCACGTTTTGTTTTTGCTTTGTCTTTGTCTGTTTGCCATATTCCACCATTGCAGTTATATTCCGGTCCATGTTTTGACTCATACCATGCATTGCACTTTGTCTCCCCCTGTCTGGTCTTTTGTCATGTGATCACTCACTGCCCCAGTATTGCGTGCCACACTTTCGGGTGATTTCATGGTTTCTGGGATTTCAACCATTCCGTCCAATCTCGTTTACTTCCTTCACCTTGCTTTTCTATTTTACTGACAATACTAACAGTTTGTTGTTTTAGTTAAACTTACTAACCAAGACTAACATTGTTCATAGTACTAACTTACTAACAAGCACTAGGTATTGTCTAGCTGCACATTACTAATTGACTAACAAGCTCTCAGCACTCGCTCTGCTCTAGTCTCTGCCTCTTGCCTTTACTCAATTTACTTTGCTGTGTTTCAGCAGATTTTCTGCACCTTGTTAATCACTGTTCTGCCTCTCACTCTCTGCATGGTAGAACTCCCTAACCGGAGCCGTATGTTTGTCAGAAGGCTGTATCTGTGATCCCTGTCCGTGTTTTGGCTTTTGCCAATTTCTTGTAATCAGGAACTTCCTCATGTTCATTCCTTTGTAATTAGTCTGATCCAATTCACCTGTTTCCCCTTCGTACCATGTGACTTCCCCTATGTGTAGTTAAGCAGTCATTTCACTCACAGCCCTTGTCAGAATGTTAAACCTGTGCTGAAATTTTTGATGTCTTGTACTCTTAGTGTTATACGTCTGACTGGAACATCCCCGATTCTGATTTTGGCTTTACCTTTGATACTTATCTGCCCATGTACCGTACTCGTTTTGCCCGACTCTCTGAGTTCTTTGTTTGCTGCCCTGTTAACGGTTCGCATCCAGTGGGCGTAAAATGTTAATATGAAATGATACCAGCAACATGTTTCAAAAATGTTTGAACACGAGCATGTTTACCACTGTGCTGCATCACTTCCACATTTAACAACACTGAAGGACCAATTAGGGGTGCCACCCTAAGATTTTCACTTGCCCCATGGGGTCACCTCTATGAAAATTTTCTGGGGGCGCCACTGCCCCCCAAGAAAGCACACTAAACTTACATCAGCTTTCTGATTAAGAAAATTGTATCTGTCCCATTTTTTGACCCTTTTAACATTTCTTTTGCACTTAACATAAATTACTAAATTTGCCTGAATTATGCAGCTATTTTCCTTCATTTTATATAGAAGGCCAATAATTCTCCACCTGACTTCATAAGAATTTAAAACATTTCCACGGCCAGAGCCTTTTATTCCTGAATTTCTGTTCCTGTTTTTATGTTCCTTGCAGGTGCATCACTAGTACGTGTGACAAAGGGCTTAGTTTCCTTCATGAGTGTCATTTCACATTTTGGCCATTCAAAATAGCCTTTGGAATAAAAACAAAGATGCTGATGCTTCAGAGGATGTTTTGAACATGTTTTATCACATGAGTTTAGGGGTCCTGGTATACTTATGGTCAGAGGGGCCATGAGTGCCAGCAAAAGGTTTGTCCCATAATGGGAAAATATTGCATCCTCTTCCTCCTCAGCGCTCATGAGAGTAATCCTAAGCTAAAAATATTAAAACCTTTTGTTTCATGTATTTTTATGGCTACAACACTGTGTTTTACCATCTAAAAACATTCAAACCCTTCATACTTCTGTGAGCAATACTTTTTTGTCCAGACTTGTTCCATATCATCGACAAATTGAATAAATCAAGAGACTGACGCAGGAGACACAGAAATCAACGCCTTATTTGCTACATGGAGATGAAATAACGAGGCATAACTGGAGTTCCCCCATTAGAAAGTTGTCCTGGCTGGGATTTTAGGTGGCTTCTACCCTATGACCTAGACACAGAAAGGGTCAATGCTGTCTTAGTCATGTTCAAGGGGCCCCATGAGTTATTATGAATGTAGGTCACTCCCACACACTTCACAATCTCACCAAAGCCATAAAACTGACAGTGGATTCCCCTTAAGCAGTCTGTTGTTGTTCTGTGTGGACAAACAAAGTATGTTAGCTGGGGGAGATGGAAACCCCTGATAAATTTTATCTCTCTTTGGATCTGGATGACGGTATTACCAGTCCATTGTGCATGCCTGAAGTCTAAGTTTCCACAAGAACCACAAAAACTCACCCAAGCATTATTTTGTTCTTAGTTATTATACTCAGCAACAAAAGTTTCTGTGACACCAATATTGTTAATTATTTTTCATAACGCAATTATGAAATTGTCATACATGGTGATATCAGACCGAAACAGTACACGTAAACACAACATTGAAATGGAAATCATGAAAATGCGAGAAAATGACTTTGCACGTGAAAATGTGCGTAAATCATGCTTGTGGATGGCAATAAAAGAGGAGAATTTTTGGAATGTTCACATTGTGCCTGATGAACGACGGAAGCATCACTTATCGAAAACACAGCCATTTCGGATCAGGAACTCTACCCTCTAAATGCCAAGACTGTCTGAAAATGATCGGTGGAGGGCCATTGGGATGATTGAATCCGGAACCTCGCAGAGGGAAGTTGCTCATCGCCTGAATGTCCACCGAAACACCATTTGGAACTTATGGCAGCGTCATCAGCAGACAAGACATGTCAGAGACCGTCCTCGCGGCGGCCGTCCACGAGTAACCACTCCCAGACAGGACAACTGGATTCGAACAACCCATCTCCGAAATCGATTCCAACCTGCAACCATAACTGCAAGAACGATACCTGGTTTGAGGCGACTGTCTGCACAGACAATCCGTCGCCGTCTCCGTCATTTTGGCATTGTCCCACGTCGGCCAGCAAGACGTCCAATACTCACAGTACAACACCGACGACTGCGTCTACAGTGGGCACAACAGCATCGACGGTGGATCCAACGTCAGTGGGATCTTGTACTCTTCACTGATGAATCAAGATTCATGCTTAACCGATGTGATGGTCGTTTACGTGTATACCGTCGACGTGGAGAACGTTATGCCAACAACTGTGTTCAGGAATTTGATTGTTTTGGAGGTGGTAGTGTCATGATTTGGGCAGGGATCACGGCTAGAAACAGAACAGATTTGCTTGTTATTGATGGAAATCTGTCAGGTCAAAGATATCGCGATGAAGTGCTACGGCCATTGGTGGTACCGTTTTTGATGCAACATGGTCCCGGAATAACGCTGCAACATGATAACGCCAGACCACACGTTGCAAGGATTGTACAGCAGTATCTGATGCAACAACATGTCAATGCCCTACCATGGCCAGCCAGATCCCCAGACATGTCCCCAATCGAGCATCTTTGGGACGAGATGGATCGACGTTTGCGGCGGTTGGATAACCCGCCAGCTACACTCCAGGAATTGCGACAACGTCTATGTTAGATTTGGAATGACATCCCACAGCATTTTCTGGCACATCTGATTCGGTCCATGCGCCGGAGATGCGTTGCTTGCATCATAGCACGAGGAAGTCACACCCGGTATTGAAGTGTGAAGGTCACAATTGGTTAGACGTCAGACAAGTGCTTCATGACGCATGAAAATGACATTTTTCGTTTTGAGTGACGTTGGCACTGAAAAGTCAGCGTTTCTCCTGTTAAATAAACATATTGATTGCATTGAGATCTTTGCGTGTCATTTATAACATACACATAAATGGTGTCACAGAAACGTTTGTTGCTGAGTATATATACCCATATGGAAAAGAAATAGTAAAAACTTATAAGAAGTTTCCATCACCTATAGTAGTAAATTTTTATGTTTTATATGTATTGTGCATCTTATAAGGCTTATAAGTCTCATACTATGATAAACTCTTTTGCATTCTTTTCATACAGGATGATAAAAAGAATTAAGTATAAAATTATGTATGTGGTCTACAGGGAAATGGAATGAAAAATTATGTTTTCCATACATGTTTCATGTAATCTTTGTAGTTTTTAACTATATGTCTGTTTTAAAGACATATGCTTTTCACATATGAAAATATACCATTATATATAGGTTTTCTGCATGTAAATAGTATATAGTTTGTCGGGAAATTATGCTTTCTTTATATATTTTATATAAGTTTATTATATGTCATCTAATTAAAATGACTAAATCAGTATAAAAAACATATTTGAATATGTACCATTACTAACAAGTTTTTTGTATGTTATGGGATATAATGTCATTATTAACTATGTTTTCTTTATGTTTTTCTATAGGAATTCTAATATTTTAGCCTATGAAATTTACAATAGCAATACATAAAATACATACTTTTTATGGGTGAATTTATAAAATTTCATACAAGTGTATCTAGTAAAAAACATATGAATCACATACTGAAGTGACATGACTTAATTTGACGCTATAATGACTGCAATTGGATCAAACTGAGTTAAAACTAGCATGGCACAGACTGCCTGGTCAGCATCCAGGACAATTAATTTCTATCATTACAATTTCATTCCAATTACATAAATGCAATCTGTAAACAATTGTTACAGTGAAATAATGCTAATATTCAGTTAGAGTATGTAAATTTATCAGATTTTTCAACCCTATTTCTTTACAGTTAACAAAACTGAGTTTTTACTGGTACCTCTACTGTGGAAATTCTACTATTCTACTACTGTATGAACATGGGCAAAACTAAGCGGGGCCAAGACCCGTTCACTTATAACAATTTCCCCATAATGAGTAAAGCCAATCAGTGTGACATCATAACATTAAAAGAATTTACTTCCAGGTGGATAATGTTGATTGAGTTGCAGCAGCACAACTGTATTTCCTGTGTTATTAATCCAAAGTTAAGGGGTTAGGTTTTTAAGCTCTTGTGATTATTATATGTCAAAACCCAGTTTTTTCAAATTCATCTTGTGCTTTACCATGTAATTTCATTGTAAAATTATGTTTTTTTTATTTATATGTCTTATATATGTGGGACCTCACATAAGTCTTGTAAGTGTTTTCTATAATACTTGTAAGATTTTAGTTTCACTGATGGTTGTCCAACACATATAAGTTTGAAATTACACACATCTACTAAGGATATTGTATGTGGAATTACTACCAAATATTGTTCTTAAAAGTTCCCAAATCATACAAGTTTCATATTGTATAATTTTACTAGGGATTTTATATCTGGTTTGACCGTCTTATGTGTAACTTACAAGTTTCAGATAAAAGAGATAAAAACTTTATTAAATTCATCTATATCTTTTCCATATGGGTAATTAAATGCAAGTACTGTGGGAATGGTCCTCAACCCTGGCACTAGAGAACTACGTCAACTTATAGGCAAAAGCATAATAAGATGACTTGTTTTTTTGTCTAATGAAGCCATCTGTTGGGTGACTTTATAGTGCTGTCTGACCAGCAACTTTTCATCAATTGCTGAATACTGATGCTGCAATTTTCCTTTTCCTTTCCAGATGTCCCTACCCTTCCAGAGAACCTAACACAGCCGAGCCATATAAAATTCATCACAAAAAAAAACAAGTTTTCAGAGAAAAGTTTGCAAGTTGAGACAGTGTAGTCATTTAGCTCCAATGTGAACGCAAGCTAGTTGTCCATCAAGTTAATGATGTAATTAAATGACCAGTACTTGTAAATTGAGAATTAGATTCATATCATTAAAGGGCAGTTCTACTCATAGGTAATTTGAATCTGGTCATGGATATCAATCATGCAACGTTTCTGTTGTGGCCACTATCTTTTGGACTGTGGCACCATCCACCTGTCCTCACAGAAATATAGCTTTTCAGCCAAGAATTGCCCATCTAACAGCTGACGAAAAACAATTACCTCTATACTTCAATAAGATCCAGTTTAGGACAGAAGTTCACAATCACCTTTGCCAAATGCATTTAAACACCGTTTTCCACAATTCCTGATATTTAATCCAGTAAACATTCCCTGCCTGCAGTTAGTAAAGATCACTACTTCATTTAAAGAATACAATATGTCAGACAAATAGTAGAGAGAGATGGATTTCAGCTTTTTGTTTTTTTGTTTTTTTTTTTGCGCCCTTTCTTCACATTCCCATTGGATCAAAAGTTTACAGGCACGCATCATTGCCTTAAAGCTTAAATGCCCCCCGTGACAAAATTGGCGTACGATTTTGGGGGTTGTCAAAACCATTGACCCCACATAAATTTTGCAACCTAATACCTATAGTGACATATGTAGACCATCAGTGCTGCCATCTGATGCATACGCTTGCTTACGCTGCACCAGCTAAACTTTCCAATATGGCCGCCCCCATGGTGGAATCCACACAATAGATCAGTACCCATTCATCACTGGATAAAGTAGAAAAACAGGTAAGCTAATGAAAAATAAGCTGTGCTAAATACTTCAGCTGTATGTCAACTACCAAAACTACGATGGACAAAAGTTCTCTTTATATCCTAGAAACTTAAGATTGACATATATGTCACAAAACTAATATGCGGTCAAAGGTCAACAAAAATTAAAAATTGCTATTGGGTTGTGATTCGCCCCTGCCCTGGACATATTAACAGAATACATAAATTTTTCTTTCAACTTTTACTCTTGCTGGGCATTTAATGGTGAACATTGTTAAACTTACTTGGGTCAAACATTGTGGCAGGGCTTGCAAAAAGTTGCTGAAATTTTTACATTCCTCCTGAGTGAATTGGTGTAACTGAGTCGGGTCTGTCGGCTCCCCTGCTCACTCATGCCTTTTCTGTTCTGCCCGCAAAATCTCTTTTGGACTGAGGTCAGAGCTTTGAAATGACCACTCAACCTTGATTTTGCTGCGATTTAACCATTTTACCATTACTTTTTAAGGACATTGTCCGTTTGAAGGACACATTTGCAACCAATCTTTAACTTCTTGGCTGATGTCTCGAGATGTTGCCTCGGTGTAGTGTCTGAATAATTATCCTTCTTCATGATGCCATCTATTTTGTCAAGTGGCACACTCCCTTCTGCAGCAAAGCACCCCCACAATATGATGCTGCTCTTTAGCTTTCAAGCATCTCCCTTTTCCCTCAGAACATAATGATGGTCATTATGGGCAAATAGTTTCATCACTTCTCAAGATATTAAGATCTTTGTCCCCATCTGCAGCTGCAAACCACAGTTTGGCTTTCTATGGCAGTTTTGCAGCAGTGGCTTCCTCGCTGAGTGGCCTTTCAGGTTATGTTGATGCAGGACTCGTTTTAATATGTTCATGTTCTGTTACACACTGTTTGTGTTCTAGATTTTCAGCAGCCACGTACATTAATATAAAATTAACTTCTGTATAGTCACTACTGCATAATGCCTCTCGTGCCAAGAGCTTTAGAGCAATGTAACTATGCAGGCACCACTATTGCTCACCCCTTTCCCTGAATTGAAAGTTGCTGGGGGAACTGCTTATGCACAGCCTTGCCATTTCTGTTGAATCTGAAAGTTCTTGTTTTTCAGTTCAAACATTCAGGGTTGAATCATTATCTCCAAAAAGCAGTCATTGTCAGTTTATTGCCTCAACCAAGGAGGTTATGTTTTCACCCCAGTTTGTTACATGCCAAAATCCACAGTTTCAGCATAACAATTGATTGGTTCGGTTTGCTTGCTCATCTGTCTCTTAGTTTGCAATTTCTAGCAAAAACAACTGGCGATATTTCAATCAACGTTGACGTATATTGTTGGCACTGGCATCTAGTTTAGGCCTTTTGAAAATGAAGACTCATCAACTAATGGCACCATGACCTTTGACCTTGAAGACTTTGGCATGTCCTAGCTCTGTGAGCGATGTCTTCCGTTTGTTTATCTGTCTGTCTGTCTGTTAACAGGATAACTCTGGAATGAAATTTTGTAGGATGATAGGTGGTAGTCTATGGATGAGCTTATTCAATTTTGGAAGTGATCTGGAGATTATTCTGAATCCGGAAGAATAAAAATATATCTGTCTAACGTGGGTCTGTGTTATATTTCTGACTGGATAACTCAAAAAGTTATGAATGGTTTGGCATGAAACTTGGCAAGATGATAGGTGGTAGTCCAAGGAAGAGTTTATTTAATCTTGGAGGTGATTCTGAACATATGATGTAACCAAAAGAACAGACATATGGCGTGGCGGGGGTATGCGTTCTACCGAGTGCCCTCTAATTGGCAGTGAGTTGATTAGTGAGTATGTGTGCGTGCAGTTGTAAGGAAGAGGCTTTTGGCATTAATGACTTCAGTGCCCATTAGTTGGCTCACTTAATGGCAGAAGAAAACCACAGTCATGCGAAAGAGCAACTCCGAGCAAGAGGATGCAGAAATGAGACTCAAAAAGTCTCAGTGTGGCCAGTCTGTTGTGCCACAGCTGCTGACAAGTAAGGTATTTGCGATGGCTCGCCAGATGGGCAACATGCACCTGTAACAACGCGCTTCCTAAGCGTACGTGCATTGTGGGACTGCTGGCAGATATGAGGTAGGTGCCAGCAAAACACGACATCACCTCAGGAAAGTTTAGAAAGTATGGAAAATGCTCACAGAAAAAGAAAGCACTGACTTCTAAATTGACAGGCAGTATGAAGACGAAATATTCAATATTATCTCTGGTCAACTTTAATGCCATTCAGGCCTGCAACATATTCCAAAAAATGCTGGGACGGAGGCAATTGACACAACCACAAATACTATGCATCTCCGGGTGTTTATGGATTTTCACGTTGAGAAATGTCCGCTCCATCCACACCCCAATAAACATGTCAGCTTGTGGGGAGTGAAGTACCGTATAAACAAGAATGGTGAATGAGATTGTGGTAGAGGCATTGAAAGTCTGTGATATTATAAAGATATTGAAACAGAGAAGAGTACCATGGCTATAATGCTGATAAGAATAATCACTTAATCGCCCCAAACTGATGAAAATTCACAGACATCAATCACACGGCGAATCTATTTGTGCTAGTGTTTGAGCAGTTCTAAGCGCGCACAGACCCACAATCTTTGGACTAATTCCATACTCATACACTCAAAAAATGAAACCCCATGAAATGTTAGATTTACTTTATTATATTATGTCAACAGGTTCCACACAATTGCTCTGCGTAACCTTTATTTGACTTCTAACATTTTTTGGCAAGTTAAATTAATTGCATTGAGTGGAATGTACTTAACTCAGTTTTGAGGAAAAAGTTGACATAACATTATTAAGTAAATCTAACATTTCAAGGGATTTCATTTTTCTGAGTGCACCTTAAGTATCTTGCAAAATCTTGAAAAATTAAAAAAAAAAAAACTTTTACGTTGCACCTTTCAACCTGTAAGCATGTATTTTGTATGTACTTGCTGGCTTTGCTGGAAAATGTGGACTTTGGATGATAATGGAATGAAGCATGTCACCTTTAAATAAACATAACTAGCTTGTTATAACTAAGAGCCTGTAGTCATTCTGCATAGTGGTAGCATTTTCAGCATAATTTTTCAGAATACCGACCAGCATGGAGAGCTGAAAATTTTCCCCAGCATGCATTAGGAAAACTGCAATGATCCCGCCTGGCGTGAATGAGCGCAATATTTGTGGAAGTGAAAGATCAATTTAGAAATAATAATGAGATTTTTAAAAATTGAATAATATGTATGAAGAGCAGCATCCAGGAAAGGCCTAGTCCTTCTGGAGCCAAGATAATCCAAAGATTGCCAATTTGCCAATAAATGGATGAGAAAATCATTGAAAGGTCCAAAAAAAAGTTCCTCAAAATGAGATAGGACTTCATTTGGAAACTTCAGCCTCCACTGTACACAATTTAATTAAAGGACACAAGGAATCTTGAGGAATATCTGCGTGTAACAGGTAAGGGCGCGAGGCTTAGTTGAATATTTGAGATCTACAAGCACTCTTGGCATCCAGAACTGTCATTTATCTGTAAGTGATATGACCACAAGAACTCAGGATTAGTTTAACATTGTCAAGCACTACAATACATAGTTACAGCCAAAAATGGTAGTTCAATCTTTACTGTTCAAAAAAGAAGTCTTATGTCAACAGTGTCTGGAAGTGCTGTTTACTTTTCTGGGCACTGTGGTTTATTCGATAGACCATGACACAGTGGAAATGTATATTGTGTGGTTAAACAAATCAATGCTTCATGTGTTTTTTTGTTTCCTCAAACGAAATGGATGCTGTGCGCTGCGAACCAAATGATAAAAAGAGATCCAGACTATTACCAGCAACCGGTCCACCCCACAATTTATAATTATTTTACTGACAGATGGCAACAGTGATACTGCTGTTCTGCACTGTTAGCATAAACATAACTGTCAGGGAGCTGCTTTGCTTTGCCCTTGCTTTAGAACATCCAACGTCATGGTCACACACGAATCCAGTCATTTTGCAAATGAAAATCAGATGCCCGGTGTGACTGAATCATGATCATGCATCATCTCAGTCAATCATGCAGGAATTAGAACAATTTTTTGTAACCCCTAAATTAATTTCAGGAGCTCAAACACAAACCAACAATCATAAATCAATATTTTAATACTTAGTAACAAATCATTTGCAGTCAGTGAAGTCAGGAACCCGTTTATTTGCCTTGAAGACATGGATTGCATTTGCAGCATATTTCAGGTCATTGTCAATATGCACTGTGCCGCATCATTAATGGAGTATTAAAGCATTTGGCTGAATGTACTGAGATAATATAGCTCTACTCAGTTGAAAATTCATCCTGCAGGTTCATTATCAATAAACACTAGGAACCGGTTCCATCAGCAGCCATACATGCCCACATCATGACACAATCTCCACCCTGCTTCATAGATGAACTAGTATGCTTCAGATCACACATACTTCCCTTCTCTACTCTTTCCCAGTCCATCATTCTGGCAAAAATGTATTTTTGCCTCAATTGTCCATGGAATACTATTCCAAATATGCGCTATTTTTTTTTTTTTTAAGATGTTCTTCTGGCGCAATGTGGCCTTCCAGTTTTTGAGATGTAGCAATTGTTCACATCTTGTGGTAAACCCTCTGTATTTATTCTAGTGAAATATTCTTTTGATTAGTGACTTTGGCACTGAAACACCTACCTCAGAGCTCATGCTCTTGCCCTAGAAAACTGGTTTGAGGGAGTTTCCTTCAGCAGGAAGATAATTCTGTCATCTGCGTCAGTGTTAATCCGATTAGGCATTCCTGAGCACGCCATTGTCTTCTTTCTTTTTAACAATATAACAAATAGAAGACTTGTCTACAAATATTTTTTCTACCTCTCTGATAGGTCAATTTTAATTTTTCAGTCTAAATGATGGCTTGCTACATAGGTGTTAATGTCTTATTGGACTCCATACTGAGAGTTGACACAGCGTCACCTGGATCATTACCAGTAATAGTTGTTTTACACCCTCTTTTATCATTTCAGGACTGCTTGTACATTTTGGCAATCTTTTACCAGCTGCTAGTTTCTCTCCAGTATGAGTAAGTGCTCAGGAAACTACATCAGCTACATCACAGGCACATGCAACATGTGTCCTCTGTCAGATCTGAGTGTTAAGAAGTTTTAGGAGGACTGACATAATCTAGACCATAATCAACTAATAAAACCATGAAAATCGCTCACCTGCTAAATGGGATGTTAAATAGACTGTAATGTCAAGTAAACATCATGTATGGAAGTTTCTAATCTTAAGATGATCGGAGAGGGATATCGTTTATGACTCAAACTCAATCCTGGGGGACCTCTGTGTTTTGAAGTTTTCCTTCCACTGTTGCAATCCCAGAATTTCAACGAGCTTGAAGTTGTTCTGAATTAGTTGATGCTTTGGCTTAATTGTGAGAGGGATTATTCACCCCCGTCAACCAAGCTACAAAGGGAAAAAATGCATTCCATAAACAATAAAAGCCCATCCTTCCTACTTTATTCATTCAGCTATTTTCCGAGGAACTGCTGTCAGGGTCTGAGATCTGTGTCTTTTAGTTTTCAGGTATTTCATTGCTGTGTTCATTGTATTTGTTATTTTTCTTATGTGTTTTTTGTGATTAGTAGTTATAGTGCGTGTTTGGTCATTGTGTTTAAATATCTGTCATTGCATTCTCACTCCAGCACTCACTCCCGATTTGCCTCAGATCTCCCTTTATATACCCCTCTGTTTCACTCAGACTTTTTTAGTTTGTTTGTTTTCCATTTTCTGGTCGGCACCATTGGAGCCTTTCGTATTTCTGATAGCACCTCCTTGTTTTGATTTATTTTCTGTCCATAGTTTGTGAATTGTTGTTTTTCTGGTTACAAATTTTGACTGGATCACCATCCATGATTTGGATCCCCTTTGTTCTGCCTTTCCTCTCTGCTTCTGAACAGCGCACTGTTTATTGATTACAATTTGGATTACTTTTTTCTGCGCTGCAAGCGTTTTGATTGGGTTTTGCCCCGGATCTCCTGTCTGCATCTGAGTCAAGTGTTCTGTCCCGGTCAAACATAAAACAAATTTTTTTTTTTAACTGATCCAGTTTTAGACTGTGGTTTATTTATCAGCAAGCTGCTAATTAGATTTGTGACCGTGGGTATTTAAGTTACTTCAAAATGTTATGTACTGACCATTTGTCCATTATTTCACCTATTTGAAACTAATACATTCTTTATTTTCCTCTAGTAACAATGTCCTCCACTTTATATGCGATGTAAAGAAAATCTATGTAGTATAATATAAATATGGAAACTTTTAGGGAATGCAGGGCAATTTCTGACATAATGTTGCTCAAAAGAGCAAATTATGTGTGAACATGAATAAATTACTTTTCAAAATACTGGATTGCAATTGTGGTTTGTGGAAAACCCAGCATGTATTGAGGTCCCCAAGGCCTGCTGGTCTAATGGGGGAAGAGTTTTTTTTTCGCATTGTGGTGGAAGAAGGCATTCCAATTTATGCAATTTCTTTTAAAGAGACCCAAATCCTATCAAGAGGTTTAGAAAATGCCACACTCACTAATGAAGTTATTTTGAAACAGCACTCAATATTCCGACTTGAATTACGATACAGATCTCAAAACAATGTTAACAAGTTAAGTTATGTTTTCAGAGGGAATTTTTACCAGTCGATCATCTTCAGACCTTTAAAAACGCCAGCATCCTTGCTAAATTATTAGATCAAATCTGTGTAAATACTTCAGGATGCAAACAACCATAAAATTATGTGCATTTGCTGGTATCCATGGATATTAATCAGGCTAAAGTCAAGTCAGATGTGCAACTTGGGTATAATCTTTAATTAAATGGTAACTTTTTCCAACTTCTCATTCTTATTGTGTATCAGAGGCAGCAGCCTTGTACCTTAAAACCATTAATATCCTCATAATGCAATTATCAATATAATAAAAGGTATTGTATGTCATTTTTTTCAGCGCACAATCATGCACGAACCCTTTAGGGAAAAAAAATAGTTGAATATTTTAAACTTAAAAAGACAAGGATCTCATTACTCTCAAATAAACATAGCCCTCATCTTTATGTTTGTGATCTGCTCTTGCGTTATAAACGCAAATGGAACTCAAAGTCTTGCGACAGCCTGGAGAGTACCAGTTTGTTCACGGAAACTCCACGAGTCAGGTGTTCTAAGTTATACGACACGTGATTCCAAAATATGCCTCTAGATCATTGACTGAAATGCCATTCACCTCACTGCATGTCAAATCTCCTGTGTCATGTACGTATGTTACTGATCCAATGCGCTTTGTCTGTTATACACTTCCTTTGGCATAGGTGGCCCTACCAGATGACTAAAACTGCTACCAATTCGTGAGCATGGCCATGGCTGCTGTGCAACATGAAGAATTTGCTGTTATCATCTGAGAGTTTTTCAATATAATATTAATGTTCCTCAGCATCAGCTTGTTCTGCTGAAGGAATCAGAGTTCGGCTCATTGTAATCTTTGGGTACACTATTGCTCAAAAGTTTAGAATCACCAGAAATTTTCACATAGATTAAAAATAAGAAACTGGTCGCAACCTTCATGTTTCCTTGACCGTATTCAGGACATTTGGGGTCCAATGGACCCCAAGCAAATTCATTTATTATCATCTTTTTCGTTTTAAATGACACGTATCCGAGATTTCATGTAATTCTCCATGGTTTAGTCGCACAAAATACAAAAAATAATGGCATTGCTAGGGCATGCACTTTTTGAGTAAATTGAAATTAATACTCTGGGGTCCACTGGACCCCCTAAAACGGACTTGAGCACTTCTGAAATCAACCCTTCAACTGATGTTAAAGAAACATGCTCACATTATTTAGAGTTATTGCGAAAAGCATCTAGCACCCAAGCCTTCATCGGTTTCCAGGATCGGGACTGCTTAACCCTTTGGTTCAGTTTTCAAGCAGTTCTGCTTTGGCAAGGGCGATTCACCACCTGGCCTCTCTTCCAGGATGGTCGCTGGCCTACCCTCTCTAGTCATTTCCAGCTTGACTTGACTGCCCCCTCCTATGTTCTGGTGCTGCGGCCTTTAATACTCCCTCACTGATCGTACCCTGAATCTGCACCTGGTTTCTTGTCTGGATTTTCCCAAAAATCCTTGTGGTGCCGAACGGCACAAACCAGAAAATAAATCCAAACTGCAGAGAACGGAAAGGAAATTTTGAAGGAGAGGCAGGTTCAGTCTCCTGACCTAAACCCCACAGCACTGCTGTGTAATTGCCAGGATTGTAAAGTCTGTGGCCATCTTCAAAGGACCAGATATGGGAACTATTGCATACCTTAGTAAAACTGATATTGATATAGATAAAATTTGCAAATTTGAGATTGAATCTCACAGGGAATACTTTGATAACAATCACTAAAACAGATAACTGCGTTGTCTTTGACTTTAGAAACTTGTCTGGCTTTAAATGCATTTTTGTGTTTGTTTCAAATGATTTACTATTATTCAAACAGTTTTCCTGAATAAAATGGTCAGTATTAATTACATGACAAGTGATTCCAGACTTTGGAGCAATAGTACGTCCTTTATTTTTGCTTTCATGTTATTTTCTTGCTAAAAAATGAAGTGTCGTTCAATGAATTTGAAGCCATATGGTTGGATTTCAGCAGGTACTTTGCTACTGTACCTTTCATAGTAAATTCACATTTTGCCATCTGCAGTAACATCAGCAATAAAGATGAGCAAACCGGAAGCTGTGGCAGCCGTGCTGTGCCCCTCTAATAGCAAACCCATAATCATACTTTATCTATGTCTCATCTCTCCACAAGAGCTTCCTTTACTGGCTCTTTACACTGGCCATCTGTTTTTATGGCTTGGTAATATTTTTTATTTCGCCGCGTATTCATTTTAGTTCATTAAATTATTCTGTTTGATGTTTTTGAAGACACATCCAGTCCTGGGTCCTGATGAGTTTTTCAGCTTGTTTGGGGTTTTTTTTCCCATTACTTGCTATGATCACTACGCATCCCAGAATTGCCTCTCTTTCTGGTCTCCATGTCCTTAATTAAACTCAGCTATATTGAAAGTGTATACATATTTTACTAAACAGGAAAATAATATGTTTTATACCATACCATCATCAGCATGCAAATGGAATATTCATTTAACTACCTAAGAATGAAAGGCATATACGTCTCAGGCGAAATCACAGAAGCAGCCTATCTGCCTCGTATAAGCATTAATAGTCTATTTTTTTCCCTGAAAGTTCAGTTATTTGCTGCATATTTCATAAACTGAGCATGCGGATATGTGTTCTAAATTCAGAGAAGCCTGCATGTACGTGACAAAAACAGCTACTGTCAAATTTAATGAGTTAGTGTGTTTTGATGCAGGTTGATGGTGGTACTGCATCAGCAAAAAATGCTTTCACTCAGACAGCTGTACTTTGAAGCACGACCATGGCCTGAACTGAACCCAGTCAAAAGCTATGAGGGCTTACTGTTTCTGAAATTCCCTCATTTTCCTGCACACTTTCAGGCCAATCTAAGCTCTCAAAGGGGAAAAAATAAACGAGTCAACTTTGTTTCACAATACTACATAGTATGATTAATTTATAAAATTAAATAATTTCAGTTTCTGTTGAGGAAAACAGGGTATGAGAAAAGCCTAAAAGGTTATGATTTTAGCAATATGATGGTTCAAGGTTATCCACTGACCTGACTGTAAATTTCTCTGGTCTAATGCAGTCTTCCTCAGGTTCTCCAACATGTTTTTGCGACTGTTTGTGTTCTATTTAATTGTCATTTTGGAATATTCATGTATATTTTAAGTCATGTATTTTGCTTTACCTCATTTCAGTTTTCACATTGTGACAGTGCATTTGGAAAAAAGCACGAACACCGTCGATATCATTTAATTGAACTGAACTGAATTGAACTGATTGAAAATAATAGCAATGGAGCAATGCAGTTTGTCACAGCAGAAACCAAACTCTTCTAAGCATTAAACCAACCTCAGGGCATCAGTAGTCTAGCTAAACTACTTCTTTCAAATAGTTAGGGGGTTAGTAATAGTAAGTAATAGTTAGGCTTGTTTTGTTATCACGAGTCTTCATTCACTGCTTAAAATTACAAGGCTCATACAGCCTTGGGGCTTTCTACAAAACCCAAAACCAGTGAAGTTGGCACGCTATGTAAATCGTAGATAAAAACAGAATACAATGATTTGCAAATCCTTTTCAACTTATATTCAATTGAATACACTGCAAAGACAAGATGTTTAATGTTCAAACTGAGAAACTTTATTTTTTTTTTTGCAAATAATCATTAACTTAGAATTTAAAGGCAGCAACACATTGCAAAAAAGTTGGCACAGGGGCCTTTTTACCACTGTGTTACATCGCCTTTCCTTTGAACGACACTCAGTAAACGTTTGGGAACTGAGGAGACCAATTTTTGAAGCTTTTCAGGTGGAACTCTTTCCCATTCTTGCTTGATGTACAGCTTAAGTTGTTCAACAGTCCGGGGTCTCCTTTGTCGTATTTTACGCTTCATAATGCGCCACACATTTTCAATGGGAGACAGGTCTGGACTACAGGCAGGCCAGTCTAGTACCCGCACTCTTATACTACGGAGCCATGCTGTTGTAACACGTGCAGAATGTGGCTTGGCATTGTCTTGCTGAAATAAGCAAGGGCGTCCATGAAAAAGACGTTGCTTGGATGGCAACTTATGTTGCTCCAAAACCTGTATGTATCTTTCAGCATTAATGGTGCCTTCACATATATGTGTAAGTTGCCCATGCCGAGGGCATAATACACCCCCATACCATCACAGATGCTGGCTTTTGAACTTTGCGCCTATAACAGTCCGGATGGTTCTTTTCTTCTTTGGTCCGGAGGACACCACGTCCACAGTTTCCAAAAACAATTTAAATGTGGACTCGCCAGACCACAGAACACTTTTCCACTTTGCATCAGTCCATCTTAGATGAGCTTGGGCCCAGCGAAGCCGGGGGCGTCTCTGGGTACTGGGTACTGGGTGAGAGCCTCAAGCGACGTTGCACTGCTCAGGCAGGTCAGACAAGTGGGATCCAAGGCCAGGTTGAAAACCACAGCGCTGTCGGGCCCAGTGTCGTAGAGGTGGAGCAAGACGGGAGAAGGGAGGAGGAAGAGAGGGAAGGTAATGAGCCCCAAGAAACCATCCCAGCAGCACCCACAAGCGACCCAGGAACAAGGCCATCCCCACGAACCAGAAGCCTTAAAAGCCCAGTACAGAGAAACAGGATCAAATGGCCGAAGTCCAATGAGACGGAGGACTGGAGAAGGCTAGATGAACATCTGAGTGAATTGCTCCAGAAAGCTCTGCGTGGATCAGTGGAAGCAAGGCTGAACCTGTTCGGCGAGATTAGGCGGAGAAGGCAAGCTTTTGGCTCTGGTTGAGACGGCGGGATGTAGCCTGGGGAGCAGGCACAACGTAAGAATGCTAGCTGTAGGGGGTGGCAGGGAGACGTCCCTGTTCACTGCCCCGCCACCAGGAGATGTTCTGGGCTAAGGGGCGAAACATCTATGAGCGGTGGTCCCCAGCTGATGACCCTGCAGCTAGCAGACAAGGCACCGGCGGAGGTGCTGCATGCCCAATGGCAAAGCAGGAAAACATCTACCTGTATAAAAATTGATAAATGGCTTTCGCTTTGCATTGTAGAGTTTTAACTTGCACTTGCAGATGTAGTGACGAACTGTAGTTACTGACAGTGGTTTTCTGAAGTGTTCCTGAGCCCATGTGGTGATGTCCTTTACACACTGATGTCGGTTTTTGATGCAGTACTGCTGAGGGATCAAAGGTCATGGGCATTCAATGTTGGTTTTCGGCCTTGTCGCTTACGTGCAGTGATTTCTCCAGATTCTCTGAACCTTTTGACGATATTATGGACCGTAGATGATGAAATCCCTAATTTTCTTGCAATAGCTCGTTGAGGAATGTTATTTTTAAACTGTTCGACAATCAGCTCACGCATTTGTTCACTAAGTGGTGACCCTCGCCCCATCCTTGTTTGTGAATGACTGAGCATTTCAGGGAAGCTGCTTTTACACCCAATCATGGCACCCACCTGTTCCCAATTAGCCCGTTCACCTGTGGGATGTTCCAAATAAGTGTTTGATGAGCATTCCTCAACTTTCTCAGTCTTTTTTGCCACTTGTGCCAGCTTTTTTGAAACATGTTGCAGGCAGCAAATTCCAAATCAGCTAATATTTGCAAAAAATTACAAAGTTTACCTGTTCGAACATTAAGTAACTTGTCTTTGCAGTGTATTCAATTGATTATAGGTTGAAAAGGATTTGCAGATCATTGTATTCTGCTTTTATTTACAATTTACACAACGTGCCAACTTCACTGGTTTTGGGTTTTGCATATGACCCCTATTTATTCTCTGGATTTTACATTGTTATGCAATTACCATTGGCTCCCTTGGTTCACATCAGCATTTTCATGCCAAGTTGCGATCAAAAATTGAGGTTGGGGAATGCAGTTGAGGAGAGTGAGTTTCTGTGTGGCTTCTGAAGGAGAGACAGCACAGCTCTGACTGCCCCCATGTTGGTATGATCCAGAATGCTCCATGAGCCCACGCATTTATGGTTTACACATTTCAATTCCAGGGATGGTTTTCATTTGGGCTCTTAACAGAGTCTGACGCCAGCATCCCATATTTCACATAACTCAGCATGTTTCTATAACAAACGTTTCCAATCAATCACTTGGAAACCGAAAAGCTGCATGCTGGGTAATAAAAAAAACAAAAAAACAAAACTATTCCCAGTCACTCATGACTCGTTCACGTTTCTTTGAATTGCGCTAGCTGAAGAAAGGTGTCACCTAAGAATCTTCCGAGCGATTTAAGAGCTGATTTCAGAAGTGACTTTTACTAGCTCAGGGTTTCGTTTTTAGCTCTGACCGGCTGCTCATTTATAGTTTTTCACAGAAGGCTGAAGTTAAGCATGGAGGTCAAGTGTGTGCTTGTGTTCATGCCCATTGTCAAAAAGACAGTGGGAGTAGCTCATCATAAAAAGGAGATTAATTCAAAGCGGATTCATGTGACATGGCTTAATTTTGTTGAGAGACACACATACATGCATGCATACACACACACGCGCGCGCGCGCACACAAACACACTCAGATACGAGGAGACAAACAGCCACTTACTTCCAAATGGATTAACAGAATGCCACTGGATTTTGTGGAAAGGTTGCTTGTGAGCAGGGGCAGAGCTCGGCTCTCACCTCAGAGGGGGCAAAGCATTAGTAAGGGGCACCTTAGATAGTCATAGCAGTCAATGGTAAAATAACAGATAGGCCTTTATCTTACTCTATCATATCCTACACAAAGTGTTACTTATTGAGCCAAGCAAATTTATGTTTAAGAAAACATACTTGAAGCCTCTTTGTCAGTCAAGCTTGTTCTGAAGGAAGGGGGAGATAAAAAAGTTGCCAAGAGTTTTGGTGGCAAAAGCATGTAGGGTATGGCTGCCAGACATCTGCTAATCAAGAGGAGTAATTTTCTTTTATTCCAAGCCTTTGGTAAGGTAGAGGTGAGAATTACAACTCGAGTGTTAATCGAGTGTTAAACAGTTTAAATGAAACTGATTATTTCATATGCCTTATTGTGAATATTGTGAATCATATTGTGTTCGTACACTGCCCGGCCCAAAAAAGTCATCTCTTGGATTTATCTACACAAAAAGGTAAGTGTATTCCATCTGATAATAACTGCAGTGATTAATATGTTTCAGCTGGTAACATGTTGTTTAACCCTAAATGATGTAGTTAGTACACTGAACAAAAATATAAACGCCCCATGTCAAATATTGATGCCACATAGAGTTAACAACTCTAAGTGAGCATATGCTGACTTTTACTGGTTCAATAGTGATATTTCTCTTGATTTGTGTACCATTTCTTAATCCATTTCTCTGTCAGTGAGCATTTGCTCAGTGATGCAGTGATTTCATGCAGTACATGGGTGTGGCATTTCCAGCGATCAGACAGAATGAGCAGTACCCAGACACTCCTTATACTGGGGACAATAAAAGGCCACCCCAAAATGTCAAATTTTGTCAGAAGTCATCATGCCTCAGATGTCTCAGGTCATGCGGGAACGTGCCATTGGCATGCTGGATGCAGGGATGTCCACCAGAGCGGTGGCTGTGCAGCTGAATGTTAACTATCAGACGATAGGTCGTTTGAGAGTTTGTTTCCGACAGACGGGCAGTTCTGCAAATCGACCTCATCCTCGTCGGCCACGTGTGACCACACCAGCACAAGATCACTACATCTGGCTCGTCCACCTGTGGGATTGGCTCAGATCAGCGACACGCACAGCGGATGAGACCGTTGGTCTGCACAACAGACGCATCACACCACAAACAGTTCGTAACCGCCTGCGAGAAGCCAACTTGCACGCTTGGCGTCCTCACCGTGGTCTGGAACTCACTGTTGTCCGGCGTCGGAACCGACTCGCATGGGCAAATGCACATGTTTGATGGCCCTTAACACGCTATAGAAGAGTGCTATTCACGGACAAATCTCGGTTTCAGTTTTTTGTTAATAAAAATTCAAAAATTTGACATGGGGCATTTATATTTTTGTTCAATGTAGCTTCTAATTTTTTAGCAACAATGTTAGATAATATCATGTGGTCATGGAAAAGGTGCTGTTATACTCTGTTTCAGAATGGTCAAATTACTGACCCGTATCAGGCAAAGAAAACAACTGAGGAGATTGCTGAGACTACTGAAATTTGGTTAAGAACTGCGGTTAAGAGCTATAAATTAAAATTTGGTGAAGAAATGTAAATATCAATGCTTACTTACCTGCCGAGACAACAGCCACTACCGTAATCATATACATGAGCAAAAAAGAGAAACATTACATTATTGTTAAGAGTGGGATAATGATGTTGATCTTCAGGCATGGGCACTCCGGCCATGAACCCATTGCAAAATCTGGAGGACCCAAGGTTCCAATAATACATTGGCTGGAGGCTTTCAACCTCCACCAATATTGAATGAAATCAGTTCTTTTGCGGTTTAGATGTTTGGGCACCCAGAGAAACATTCACGTGTGTGAAAATGTCAAGTGTACATCCAGTCAAGAAAATGTTTAATTTCTAGTGCTGCTGTACGCAGTAATAGCGTATAACGGTGGTAGCCATGCTACTAAGGACATATCGGGTTGCTAGGGCATGCGCAGCATATGCATTTGTGATATTAAATATTAATCTTAAATTCTAAACCCCCCATCTCACAAATAAAACCCCTGAAAATACTGTATATTGGCACCAGTGGCGGCTGGTGAACTGGCAATAGGGGAAGCTCAAACCCATCCCTTAAAAATAATTATTGGTCATGACCTGTTTTCAATCATTCATTTAACTTACCATTACAGAAACTCTGAAAACTTTCAACATTATCAGATGTGGTCAGTTCTGATTAGTAACACATACCTGTCAACTCTCACGCATTCCGCATGAGTTTTCGTGGCATTTGTATGTTCCCCTGTTGCCAGTTCACCAGCCGCCAATGATCGGCACCCCCTTTTAAAATCTGGCAAATAAAAAGCCAAGTGGAAGTTGGATACAGAAGTCTTTTCCAATAGTTTTATAAACAAGGCCTAAATATACCCAAAGACATATCCATCCATTTTCTATACCCGCTTATTCCTCACTAGGGTCATGGGGCGAGCTGGAGCCTGTCCCAGCTGCCTACGGGCAAAGGCAGGAACCCACCCTGGGCAGGTTGCCAATCCATCGCAGGGCGCACACACCATTCACAGACCATTCACTCTCACACTCATACCTGGGCAACTTGGTGTCTCCAATTAGCCTGATATGCAAGTCTTTGGACTGTGGGAGGAAACCGGAGTACCGGAGAAAACCCACGCGAACACGGGGAGAACATGCAAACTCCACACAGAAAGGCCCCAGGCCGGATTCGAACCCACAACCTTCTTGCTGCCCCCAAAGACATATAGATCAATGAAATCATATTTGCACAGACTAGCTAACCCTCATTTATTGCCCGCTCCTTCCTCTCTACAATGATAATTTGATAAGTTAAAATGCGCGAAAACGTGCATTTTGGTGCAGGTACCTCACTAGTGCGTTATCTGACATAAACGCAGGACATAATAGTGACTTGAAAAAGCATGTGACAAAATGGACAAAATTTGCAATATTTAACAATATTTAAGTACATTTGAAACATGTCATGTCTCCTAAATTGCCCAGCTAAACACTGTCTACATAAACCCCATAAAATAATCAATTTACTGCGCACAAATTGCTTTATTTCTGCAATAGATCATACACAAAAATAGACTCTGAACTAAAAGAAAAGTCACCAGTAGGCCTACTCACCTATTTTATTAGCATATGGCAAGCTTTACGTCAAGCAAAATCCTGGGCTAGTATTGAAATTCATACAATAGCCGCGGACGTTATCAGTATTTAGGTCAAACCTTAGCTTAGCCACACTAGCTTGATCTGTCACCTGTAGGCTGCATTGCTGCTTGGTTCTGGAACTGCTTGAAGCCAAATTAACTTACTTTTGGTAGCTTTGCTACCCCCTCCTCCTATTCTTTCTTTTCTTTTCTGACTACTGCTTTTATGCTTGAATGTAATGAGTGCTCCTGAGCTTGAAAGTTTGATGATCTTCAGATTTTGTGTTTGAACTATCAGACAGACACTATTACAGACACTACCTGGTCAGATTATCAAATCAAATGCAGATTTAATATTGGACAATACATTACCCGGCAATCATCTTGACAGATTTGCATTTGAGGATGAAAGTAAAATATCAAATAAAATCATTAAATTGTTAATTTCATTAATTGTCTTTAATTCTAAACATGTATATGTGGTGGTTCTGCCCTGCAGTTCCTCCCCCCTGCTGCATTCTTCACCTGCACCTTTACGGGTAACAGGTGTGGCTCGTTGAAGTGAAGGTGAATACTTGTTATTTAAGGGCTAGCTTAAGGCGCAGCAGTATTCTGGTTTCGAAGCCCTGATTTTTTGCGCTGCTGCTCCCCTTGTGGTTTTGATTGTCTTTTTAACTATTTATTAAAAGTTCTTTGTTTTTACTTAACCTTTGCGTTTGGGTCCCTTCCACTCCTTGGGTACATGGTCCCAGTGCCCGGCAGCTTTGTGTCTCCAGCCGGCAGGGGCCAAACCATGACAATATAATTGTCATATAATGCTATGAATGATTGTGTGGTAGGCCGAAGGAGGGCCCGGGAAGGGAATTGAACCCCAGACCCCCGGGTAAGAGTCAAATGCGCTGACCGTGTCGCCAAAGAGCCAGGTCGTCAGCAAGATAGCCAGGGTGCGTACTTATTAGGAGGCATTTCTAGTGACAGGACCCTTCAACTGTCACAATTGTTAGAATATACTCATAACAGAGATAAGGTTGACCCTATAAGAGTTTATATAAGGATTGTCCCCTCCGCGAAAAATCACTGGGTACTATATGTGTTGGTCGAGTAACCCTTTTTACAAAATGGCGGATTGTTTTGTGATGAAAGTTTGTAAGTTTTAGACGAGTCTGCTATTACAGGCCTTCCAAAGAAAATGGCCAAAAGTTTGTCAGATGTCTACCTTTTTTCAAAAAACCAGCATATTCCTGCAAAACTTTGCACTAAAACACTTTACAGTCGTTACATTTTCACCAAACAAACTAATTGTGCATGCTTGATGCCACCAGAGAGAATCTTAAAATTGGCTGTGGTTGGTGTCAGTGCCCCAGACATATTTTTCTTTTGAGATGAATTTCTGTCTTAACATGAAAGGAATGGTATTTCAACTGCATTTATTTGCTGGAATTACTCCTGAAAGTTTCTATCAAGTGATGTTTGTGACGGGAAGGCACTGTTTTTGTTTCCCAGACAATTGCCCCTATAGTCTGTCTTAGTATTTGCACTCCACTATGTTGACTCCCATGTGCAACTGCACTTCAAAGTGATTTACTTTATAAATTACTCGAAATCGGACAAGAATATTTGTTGGTATCTGCCTGCACATTACTGTAAATGTTATTGAAAGCATAACAGGATATGCCCCTTGTAATCTGTCCCCATGCCTTGCTAAAAGAGGAAAGTGTTGTCGATGACCGTGAAAATGGACCCCTTATCTCGGCAGTTTAGAAAAAAATGTCTTCATTCTTTATAAATGGATTTTTAGAAATGTATGCCATGGAAGTTGATGAATATAAATTCACATGGGAAAACATGTTACATTAAATATTTGGAGCTGTCAAAATATTTTCTTCCATTTTCACATTGTTGATTGTAATTTAAATTTATAAGATGTATAAAGGTTTAAAGCAGTAAGATGGTAAAAAAGTATTCAGCTGGTTTATAGGAATCCGTCATAGCTGCTTATGTAAAAAATTTAGCTAGGTGGATAATTTTTTACATCAACATGATTTTTCTTTTTTTTTTTTGTTTTAACCCTTGTTTACTATTAGGAAGAGGCTATTCGCCCTGCAGCACTTCAGTGTGAAAGTTAAGAGAGGCGGATTATAAAATGAAATCTCTTATTGGCCCAGCTTCGGAATAGTGAATCTACTTCTCTTGTCCATCCCGCTGCTTTGCAAATAGCGGATCTCTTTCCCCCAATTCACCCTGCTGCAGAGCGAATAGCCACTTATTACCTCCGCCAAACGAAATTGGTAGTAGGTTATGTGATCGGTGCCGTTTGTTTTTTGCGTGTCTATGAACAAGATAACTCAAAAAGTAATGAACGGATATCTCTGAAATTTTGTGGGTGCGTCGCTATTACATCAGGGATGGACCCCTTTGATTTTGACCGCGATCAGTGACCGAGATCACTCAAACAATATGGCCGCCATGGTGGCCATCTTGAAATTGTATGACACACGATAACTGAACTTTGCTCCCACTCACGAAGATTTGGACTGTACTGCCTTGGCGGGAGGTTTGCACTCTGGGTGTGCCTCTAGTTATTATTGTCTTCTTGGTTATGGGATTATCTGCTCCTTTTACCGAGTTAGGATTTGACAGTTGACTCGGATTAAGTTTCCTCGTTTCATAACTAAATATCATCTTTACCCCTTAACGTAATATCTATTGCCTTTAATTTATCTGTGGTCACTGCCTCTGAACATTTTCCTCACCCCAAGTCAACAGATGACATTATGCTGATACAGACTATAGGTTTGGTCGTTATGGTAAAGGGAGAATTTACTAATTTCAGTGAGAAGTACTTTGTGTCGTCCGTTTACGTTTAAGTCAGACAGCTGTCTATTTTTTTTTTTACAGCAAGTTGTGGGGACTGTGCTGCAAAAACAAGTGTATTTACTTGTTGCCGAAATTACCATCATTCACTGAAAAGTTCTGAAATACTGTTCTCGCTGGAGAAAAATGACCGTCGCTGAGTGCTGGTGCATAGACCTAATTATAATTACTTTCTGGACTGAATGTAGCCCACATTTTTTTTGCAGTTAGATCGCATGGGGGAGAGAGGCCATGTTTTCAATTGTCACTTGATTATTACTCTAATTGGAAAATGTGTTAATAAAGGAAACTGATTGAGAACTAGCTAGGACTAATTGTTGACATAAATGGATGCATCTTTGCCCCAGAATGTTCAGTTCTGGCGCCGGCCCTGGCATAAGGTGTATTTCTGAGAAAGAACATTAAACATCCTTACTGTGTTCTATGATACTCAGGTATTTTCTCTCCACCGGAACTTCCACAGGGGAATGCGCATACGCAGATGGTTCATCTCTTGGTTTGTTACAAGACATGCAATTTAATGAGTTTTGTTCTGGTGAAAATGTAATGACTTTAAAGTGTTTGGGTGCGATGTTTGTGTTGCTGGTAATTTGAAAAATGTAGACATCTTGCAAACTTTTCTGACAGCTTGGCCGTTTTCTTTGGTAGGTCTGTATTAGGCGGTGGTGAGAAAGGTGCTCAGTGAAGCAGCAAAGGCCCTGCAGTGGGCCCCCACAGGCCGTGGGCCCTGGGGCGGCTGCCCCCTTGGACCCTGTGGTAGCTCTGCCTATGGTCGTGAGCCAAAGTAAAACAAATGAGCTCATCGTGCCAATTGGCAGAAAGGGGGTGTGGCAGTGTGATGGGCCCTATGATGTCAAATGAATGGGCCCCCGGCCAGGCAGCAATTGGTCACCATGGAACCTGACATTCTATTTTGACAGGAATGTACTACAAAAAAAAAAAAAAATCGAGCGTATGTAGAAATGTTTTGTTTGTAAGCAGAAATGTTTCAAGTGTGCGGAGGCAGTTTTGAGCGCGAACAGAAATGATCCGAGTGCAAGCAGAAATGTTTCAAGTTCGCAGAGATAGTTTTGTGCGGAGAAAAGATCCAAGTGCGAGCGGGGGTTATTTTAATGCGAGAGCAGAATTTTGGGGAAAAACTCTGCAAAATCTATGAATGAAGTTGATATGTCTGCTCTCAAGTCGAAATACTACGCGCTCGAATAAAGATAGGGATTTAACTCCATTAGAGGCAGAGGTCATCATTTCCATTTTGGGGGGTTCACAAGGTGCTGGAGTGTGATGGTGTTGAAAATTTAGCCAGGGAACTGTACTATCACTGCATTGCAGCATTAGGATTCACTAGACCAGAGGGAAGGCCCACAATCCCCAATTCCAGCAGCAACTTCCTTTGGCAGGAATTCCTTCATCAATGTACTAACCAAGAACACATTAGCTAAGCTTCAACCACGCAGTCATTACTTGGATGATTAATATTGTGGATGAAAAACAAATACAAAATCATACCATTCATGCTTCCTTTTAATTATTTCATAAAAAAGTATTTAAGATTTTTCAACACAATATACAATAATATTCCATACATTGTGCAAAACATTAAAAAAATATTAAAATATTAACCTGGAACAACAGAGAATTCAACAAACATACAAACTCATTGGTCATGCAGATAGTGTTATTCTGACTAACCATTCGGACAAAATTTAGACCAAAAGCTTTAACATGGATTATAATATAAAACAGACTGTTGGAATTTAAAAACTGCTAACAATTTTGGTCGGAGTTCACATCAGCACAATAATTACATAAGATTACTTTTTGTTACTGTAACATATGAAATTCACACTGGTATTCAGAGAAATTGAAACATGCCACCAGCATCTTCCATCTGCTCTACATTCTCTGACCAGTTGTGCTGTGCGTGGATTTGTTTCTCAATGACACTAACCAATTTCATGAAAACATCAGCAATCTGCATCTAAAATGCAGCATTGTCAGAGTTAAGGTGCTAAAAACACTGTATAGCTTAAATATAAGAAACACCTACATCCTTCACCATGACCTCTTGGACTCCCTCGGGTTCCGTATGCCTAATAGCCACTATTCAGGGCACTCTTGTGCAATATATAAATACAAAAACATTATACAGATTTAAAAAGGCTCTGTAGTCTGAGCCAGGACACACAAACACTACCATCCTAGGTAATGCTGATGCATATAAATTAAAATACATTTAAAAAGAACATCTGCATTATTTACAAAGTTAAAGTCATAAATACCACTGTTATAAACAGCAAACGATGAACATGGGCTCGTGCGAGGTTTGAGGGTGGGCAATGTGCGACTAAATCTTGTGCGACCTAATTGCAAATACAATGCATTCTGATGACGATTTAGCTTGTTTCTAATGCTAAAATATTCACACTAGCACAACAATGAAGTGCTGGGGTTTGAAGTATCTCTCAAGGATAGCAGTTCTGACCATAAATGGGAGGTTCAGGACAATGTGTGGTCTGTTTAGCTATTTTTCTTTCAGCTCACTCACACATTACACCAGCACTAACAATATCTAAAAAAGGCTATAGTTCATTTGGTAGCTTTCGGTAATCGATATGTGCAGAGTTCTAGATGGTGTCATAGGATCAAATTGTGAGGGATTATATGTGCATTTGTACGAATAAGAGAAATGTCACTAGTGTAAATAAATATCGTGGACAATGTAACTAACTGATATCCAATTTTGTACTTTTATTTTTGGCACGGAGCATGGTTATAATAACCATGGTTATGTCTTGCAAGGTGAAGAGTCAATAATTTGTCTTTTGTCTCACAAACAGCTAATAAGTGGTTTGAGTGAAATTGACTTGCATCACAGTTTTGGTTCACAATTCATAAGAGCCATTGCTAAGAATTTACTTTAGTTTTGATCAACTGGCATCACATTGAGCCAGAGTGCTTTCATACTTCAGAATCTATACTTTCTGCAAGGTTTCAGTAATGTCAGAATTTAGAGGTTGTCTTACTGGAGGGAAAATGATCTCGGAAAACAATGTATTGCTTCTCTACAACAATGCATACGTAGCAAATTAAACAAATATGACTAAACCAAAACAAAGATCTGAGCATTAAGACTTTACCCTGACCAAATCTATAGCATACAAAGACATACTTCTTAACTTCAAAGTGTATTATATTGTCAGTAACTAATGAGACTGTGCTCACTGTAAGCCATTTTCCCTTTCCCAATATTCAACCCGTATGAAATGAGTGCTAGATATTAAACAAAATTCGGTTATTTAGTGAAGACAGAGTCTCTGTTCACTCAGATATTGCCCAATGAAAGTAATACGGAAGACTGTTCATTCGCTCTTCATTTAAGAGATAAAAATATTATCTTCAGCCGTCTGCCAAAACATATCACCATTCAAATCTACTAAAATTTGTTCAATAAATAGAAACATAACTTCAAAAACACAATTGTAAAAAAGGCACACAAAATCCTTAGACAAATGTCACAGAAAGAGTGAAACTCTTTGCATTACAAATACCTGTATATCAGTAGTTCATATGCTACCTCAGGACATCCCTTCATTAAAAAAAGTCACCATGTTAGAAAATTAAAAGTAAGTCTTAATAATGTCAGGTGACTAAATCCTCACTGATGGCCTCAGATCCTTCTGTCAGGCCATGCAATGTGTTCCAATTGCCCACTGAGCCCTAGTGACAGCAGCAGTTTCCTGAGAGCTCCTTCGACTGTCCCGGTCCTGGCTCCAAAGGCAAACGTGCCCTCTCTGGACAGGAAAGCTAGCACTTCCGCAAACTCTAAAACCATGTCCACGGGCTTCTCAAAATAAGCAGGATTTCTCCTAAGAATGCGACACGCTTTTCAGCATTGTCCACCCTGCTATGTATCGACTGGCGACGCGTCGTGTGTTACGATCTCGATGTGCGTAGCTGGCTCCTGGCTATTACAGTCCAGCGAGGAGCGCGACATCCCATCGTCCTCTTGGCTGTTCTCTTCGTCCTGCTCCGTGCCTTCCTCTGAGTCGCCCTCCTCCTCCTCCAGGGTCAGCTCGAAATGGAACTTGTCCCCCCCGCTTCCGGCCTGGCCGTTGTCCTGCTCGTAGAAGGGCGGCGACGGACTCTGGGGGATCATGCTCTGGTACCAGTTCCGGTTATCCTCAAGAGTGTCCAGGATGTCTTGAGCATCGGGGTGCACCAGATCTGCCCACGTCTCCCACAGAGGATGTACGATGTAGTCAATGAAGCCCACCTGTCAAAGCAACACCGCAACACATTAGCTTACACATTAATTTCGAACAAACACTTCTCTCACAAACAGCAAAAGCTTCAAGCAGAAGACATGCAGCCCTCTAAGCGTTCGCTAAACTAAGAGCTATATAGTTGTAAAGTGTTTGTGTTTCACAAAACTATTGCACCCAATAACCCCGTAATATATGGTAAAAAGGAAGCATAATATTGATATGCGTCTAAGTTGGGACCTTAAGAAATGCGCACCTGTGATTTTTCCACAGAGGCCGTGTGTTTGTCACACATGGGGCTGATCTCCATGCCTCTCTCCCGCTCTTTGTCGCCCTGATGGAAGAACTCGTCCATGATGCGGTCGGTCCACTGCCGGTACAGCTCCAGGGACTTAGTGGGGTTACTGAGGTCAGCGCAATGCACCATATTACGAAGGACCTGTTCCCAGGCAACGAAGAAAAGGGAGGTCAGCAGGGGACAACTCATGTCGCCACAGAAAGGAAGCAATACTTTTCAAGGCCTCTTGACCCTAAATTCGTGGAAAAATATCTATTTTTCAGTCGCACGACTCAATGCGGATACAGACCAGAATTACGTCCACTTTAAGCTCTTTCAAGCTTTCCATCATTTTATTTTCCAAATATGAGGACTCACAACATGCAGCAACAAAGCTTTTTTTAATAAGTCTCAAGCTGAGTAGGATTCGTACATGCACTTTATCGACTATGGAGTTGGTAGACATACCTGTATCCTGTCTGTATAGTTGTCAAGCAACAGCACTCCAGAGCTGGTCACCTTCTTGGTCTCGACCATGGTCTTCAGGTCTGCCAGCAAGCTCATGTGCTTGGACATGTCAGTCGCTAACACCTGCAGAAATCACGAAGGACAGTTCCATCAGGTCTATGCTCCTGGCACCCGCACAAGGACTAGCTTCAGGGGCCCGCATCTATAAACAGTCTGTCCAAGGGAATATAGGGACTCACCATGTCGATAACCATCTTCCTGAGGGACTGGCGCTGCTTCTTGCTCAGGTTCTGGAAGATGTCGCAGTTCTCCTCCTGGAGGAGCTTGAATCCGACAGCCAGATGATGGTTCTCCAGCACTGATTCATCGTTGTACATAAGGGCCAGCTCCGAGTCTGGGAGGCAAATGCAAAAGATCAGGTTAGGACTTGTTAGAACATCCGCCGCCACAGATATTACCCATAAACATTATCCATATACACACTATTCTCCCCGTTAAATGCGTAAAGTCTAAATTTTAATCAAATTTCAGCTTCAATAACAAAAGGACAGGTCTTTAAATGCTAAATGGGAGATAGTGTGTCTTGACCATGAAATTGCGTATCCAGACAAAGGTACTCACTGGTGTTGATCAGGAACTGGTTGGACACTCCAGGGTGGTCCACATCATGGATTGCAGCAGCAAAGATGGCAGCTAAGATCTCCAGATCTGTGAAGACAGCCTGTGGGGGTAAAATAAACAGTAAATAAACAGAAAAAAACTAAACATTGAAGACTTTAGCTAGTCCACTTCTCATTTAAAGCAAACATTTTTACAGTGAAATCTTAATTGAAAATGCTTATAAATAAATATATATAAATAATGCTAAAATAATTATAATAATTATAATTATAATATTATTATAATTTTATAATTATAATAATATTATAATTGAAAATTGAAACTGGAGCTCATACTTTTTTATGTATTCATTTATTTATTTATTTGATTTTATTTCTGAATATGAAGCAGAGTTTAATGAACCCAAAGGTTATTGGCATTACAGATGAGGCAGGCATTTAAAAAGGTAATTAAAGAGCAGTAAAAGTGCACAGACACACATGCGGGCTGAAGGCATGAACAGGCATGCTTACGTCAAGCGCAGGTGTGGAGAGGAGGATGTGGGTAGACTGGGCCACGTCAGCTGCGTGCAGGCTGTTGTGGTACGCCACGTCGCTATGGTAATGGTCCTCCAAGGTCATCATGAAGGTCACGAAGGTGTCCACTGGGATCTTAAATGTCTTCATCAGATCTCTCTCCTGCGTATGGGGGAGGTGAAATGATTAAATGGGATGCAACAGCAAAGTAGGCCTACGTTGAAAGACTAGGGTGCAATAATCTCACAGTGGTTTGAGCTACACCAATTTGCATAAAATCAATTTGCATAAAATGAGAAGGTGTTGCTAGCATTTTAGCGGTATTTTAGCCAGACAGATAAGATAATGGCTTTTACTGAAATGTTGCCTTTGCCAAAGTCTGTCTCAGGAAAAAGACTGGTTCTTCATAGAGGCACTTGGTACAAAACAGGTTACATAGGGAGGTTGAATGTAAGCTATTTTTTACACTATACCTTAATACTGGCTCAGAGTCTCTATGGACAGAAACATAGCATATAGAGCTGCAGAGGCGTAAGGGAGGTGGGCTCTCACCTGGAAAATGGCGTACATGATGCACGTGAGCGGTCTGTGGTTCGAGAACTCAGAAACTCGGAAGATGTTCAGTCCCCATTTGTTCAGATCATCCAGTTCCTGAAAGAGAGAAGCTACTTCATGAGAATGAAATCCTCTCTTTCAAGCGAAAGCCTGTGAGATATTATCCCAATAATAGTGTTAAAAGCAACCGGCAGGCCGTTAAATCACAAAGAAATGCAATTCCAACGATCAAATTCCAAATGCCATTCTTTTTTTTTTTTTGGGACAAGTGTAATTAGGATGTGGCTGTACCTTGCCCAACTGGTCCTCGTTGTCTGTTCGGACACCGAAGCGGGGGATTCCACAGTTGGAGAGACCAGGCCCATGGGACACCTTCTTAACCCCGCTGATCTGGGTCATCACCTGCTGCTTCTTCTTCTTCTCTCGTAGTTTGGGCGCAGGAGGGGGAATCTCCACTTCATTCTGCTTATCTGCAGAGGAGACAAACAGCATTTAACAATGTGTTACTAAAGTCCTTTTTCATTTATTGTTCTGAACTGAGGCCTTAAATTAATCTTAACAGCCCTTTAGGGGCACCTCTTTACACCCATACTGTCAAACGCGTACATTTCTTCGTGAGCTCATTCAGTAATTGTGCTCGGTCGTCATTTCAAACTCATTCATAACCGGAGCTGGTAGCTCCTCCATTCAAGTATCTCATTTCAACAAAACTTCAATTTTCTGGCAGGCCCAGGATTCCTTCTGCTCTAACAGCCATTCAGATGCAGCAGAGACAAGTATAAACTTGATGTGCGCACAGACCCAGGGGAAAAGCGCAGTCTTGCCCAATGTTGCAATGACATCAGCCGCCTACTTCCGAGCTAAAGCAGCCTCGTGTCTGCGCAATGCGTGAAAAGCCCTGTGCTTGACTGCACGGGGTGGAAAGAGATGCTCAGCTGGTCCTACCATGTTTCTGAGGGAATTATCCTGGATTGACATGGCTTGGAAACTGTAGTCTACGCAGTTTCTCAACCTCGGCACGGCTGCCGCGACCACAAGCCAAGTCCTTCGAGAGTTATCCAATTACTGTATTACAATTTTTTTTTTAAATGGCCGTTTGGGCTCTCTCCCTAATCAATGTAACATTACTCAAGTCAGAGAATCGAAAGAGACGCTATTCATTAGGTGCGCAACAGGACACAATCGTGCCAGTTTCTCTGTTGTTGGAGTCACAACAAATTAAAAGGTACTTAGCATAGCTGAGCACAAAGCACTGCAAAAAATTAAAGCGGTAGAAATATTTGACGTCTGACCGGCTGAGTAAGAGAAAAGCTTGTGTAATTCCGTGTGAACTGCGTGTTTGTTTTCAGGCAGGTGGGGTATTGGCCCCTTCCAGACATACGCTGTCACGTGTTCAACACAGCTGACACACTGGATATTAATTACCATTCGCCCTCCCGGACTCTCTCTCTCTCCTCGTCTCCCTCACTCACACACACTGGCAGAGATTCAGGTGGCAAGGCAAGGTTCCTTATAAGACTTGTCGCCTGATAAACCGCCCCCAGCCAACTGCGTCAGTAGTGCGAATGGGAAAAGAGACTGAGTCAAGATGATCGCAGCTATTTGTGATCGTTCCTTCATAAACGAGGAGACTGGGACATTAACGGGACATAGGTCCATAACGATCAGAACTGAAGGTGCCACAGCTGCCCTTCTCGAATTGGGACGTGATTCATGGCAGCTGGCATTTGACTTTTCCGACGGAGGGGGAAAACCGACAGCGCAGCAGCTGTATAAGGCTCAAAGATGGCACATGCGCAGACACGCTCGTGCACTGCAGTGAATGTTCTCCCGTGAAACCGGATTGGGCCAGAATGTTTTCCTGGGGCAGACTACCGCGGCACAACCCCCCGCAGATTCTGCTGTCCCGTAAACAGGCGTGGGGTGGGCCGAGGAATCGCGGCATAATCTCTGGGGCCAGCGAGGACCACCATCGCGGATAATCCAATTAGGTGCCACAGTGCCTGCGACCATTCGAAACGGCGGCAGCATACACATCAGTAGCAGTGTCAATCACGTGGCCCGCCATGTCACAAAGCCTATTGATTCCTGGCCCAAATGCATTCTGGCCACATTGGCTGCGCAAAGTAATTTGTCCACGTACAGCCAATGCTTTGGTACAAAATGTGGCACTAGAAGACTATCAGCAGAACCTCTGTCCCTGAACTGTGCTAAATTGTAAATGGATAAATGGGCAATAAATGATGAATGTACCATCTCTGTGAGCAAAGGGGCGAGCCCTTTGTGGGACTGAGTGGACATGAGCCACATTGTATGTGTGTGTGTGTGTGTGTGTGTGTGTGTGTGTGTGCCTTTCTCGCCTCTTACTGTCTAAAGCTGAGGTATTAAGCTGGTGCAATTACCCAGGAAGGTGTTGGAGATGAACTCGGAAACTTGGTTGCCGGACCGACTCATTTCCGACAAGTGCGTCAGCTCCCGGTTCAACATTCTCTTGAACTGAAAGACAGAGGAGAGAGAGGGGAGGGTGAGCACATGCTGAACTGTGGCACAGTCACCAACTTGACAACCTTTCACACATACAATGGCTAGCAGTGATACCACGTGGATTAAACCACATCGGCGGACAGAACGGTAATGCAAACATTACAGACCGCATTCCTCTCGATACAGCACAAACCCTGACAAAGAGATGTCAAAATGGCTGCAGCAAAACCAGTCTGCAGCCAACACCACCACAAATAAATGCTATGTTCCAAACACCCATCAAAATAAGGACGAACGATGGAGAACCTTCTAAAGAGCCTGGGCACTGCATATCTTCATATGTACAGCAATACGAAGCCGAGCACACGTATAGACTAGCACGTCTCACTACGAATTCAAATCGAACGTAACAAAAATCCGCCTCTTCCGCGACTCCATCCACAAAAACGAAGCACAATCGCCGCACCTTAATGTAGCCCCAGGACACAGACAGCAGGTAGTTGGCCTCTGGCATTTTGGACGCCGTGTTTGAGCCGAAGCCAGGGGCGCTCCTCTCTGTCGGTGCGGACCAAGACGGTGGGATTCCCCAATCGCAGACGAGACACTGCGTACCCCCCACCCCCTCTCTGTAGTCGCGGCGGTCAATCGACCTCGGCTGTGGCCGGCAGCCGCCTCTCGCTGACCGTCGCCATCGCTCCTGCCTCCTCTGGCCGGACGGTATTGGGCGTCGGAAGGAGAAAAAGCGGGCGCGAAAGACCGAGAGGCTCGGCGGGCTCGAGGCGCGGGTTCCTTCGCTGCGTCAGTCCAGCTCAGATGCTCTCCGCTCTCCTCTCGCGCTGCCTGTGCGAGCCCGCCCCCTCCCGCCTCTGGCGACTCGCTCGACGCATCAGCTCTGCGCCGCACACATGATGTGGCAGTAAAAGGGAGGGAGCCCCCGGCTCGCCTGTCTAAAGCTGATTTGGGGAGCTAAGGGATGCGCCTCACTGTGGCTCGCTCAGGCTGAACACACCGTGTGCGCGCGCGTGTGTGTGTGTGGCGGGGAGGGGCGTTTGTGCTCGATACTCCCCTCTCTATTGCTCTAATTCAGGAGCACTGCGTCAATTCACCACAGCCTGCCTCAAAAATTAAGCAAATGCCTTCATATGGATAATAATTCCCACAATGAACCAGCCGCTTGAATAACCCAAGTGAAAAACGAAAAAAAAACAAAACCCCCTCTAATGAAAGTCAAAATTATCGAGGCAGTTTAGATGTAAAAAAATAAAGGAGCAGAAATTAAAAAAAAAGATAATGTTATTCTTATTTTTTAATGATGGATTCCACTAGCCTGAGCTGCGTAACAGCTATTAGATAAGACCGAGCAAGGTTGTTTCAGGCATTATTTATAGCATTGCTTCAGTGTTCATTTACGAGCAGTCGAGCTCATTTCTCACACGCAGCGGCGGGTAATCGCAGTCATCACCATTTGCGGTGACATCACCTCAGATTTCCCTCTGCTGCAAGAGAATCCTCGTCTATGCAGGCAGAGCGCCACCAATTGCGCGGTCGTTAGAACGCCGTGGCAACAGCACCACGTGACCCTCTGGCTGCTGTTTCTGAGAGGTTCCCGCTTCCCAGGCGCAGTGCGCAAGACCCATTCAGCTGCTGCCAGTGGTCCACTGTCATCTAGCGCTTTCCTGGGTTTCACCAATAACCATTCCAGGAAAACCTCTGACACACTTTCCACAGAAAGCAGTGCATTAGCGATTTCTAGGGTAATTACCAGGTAGAGCTCGGATAAAAATTATTTTAAGCCAAGCGATAAAATTATCAGGTTAATGAGCATATAAGCTGGTCTAAAAAAATGGTATATTTTCAAAAAAATAGGCCATATAATTACCAGTCTAATGACTAGATAGTCCAGTTAAAATAGACATCATTAGAGAAATAGCAATTTTATGAGTTCTCTTGAAAAGTCAATATCAAGGCTGATGAATGCAGGATGTATATTAATAACATACAATAACTGGTAAGCTCCAACCGCCAAACGAATTTAGTTTGAGGCAGATTCCAAAAAAAATAAATGAATTTAATAAACAAAATAGCTGAAAGCACAAGTTAGCAAGAGTTTCAGATCAGACTAACATGCCAAAGGAAAAATCTAAGTATAAGCGAGAAGCTCCCTGCCACTTAAGTGTGTTTTCCTTTCAATCATCAGCAAATAATGCATATCTTTCATAACATAGACTTGCTCTGTGAGACAAGCGGATCAAACAAAGAGATGGAGTCAGTGCCCAGAAACTGCCACAGTTCTCAGCCCTGATTGGCCGCACTGCCTGTACAGCGCCTTCTCAGTTTCAAGCAACAATGATTCATGTTTGACGCCAAGGCCTTGATGAAAATTGTTGACATTATGGATATCAAATTTTAATTACAACACAAGTCGCACACGAAAAGGATCTTTTTTGTACATAAATATGAAATATATTTTACCGAATGCTGACAAACAATTTCACGAGGTAATTTCTGCGCAACATTTCGAGTCGTTTCAAGTAACTTAGTGGTGGATTTGGTGGGGGGAGGGGATGAGTCAGAGATCAGATTTCTAGAAGGTTCGGAAGAATGTCAGATTACTCCCATTGAAGATGGTCAGATTACACTCAGTCTTCTCTCTTTACGCCATGGCAAACATACCGAAACACCTGAATCAGATTTCCAGTAACTGAGCGCCAGCTCTTCATAGGATTCGGCTCAGTGTGTCAGCTATGGAAGTCATGGAGCAGACAGTGACCTTTGCATTAAAAAGCAAAACCCAAAGCTGTCATACAATGAATGACGCAAAGAGAAGACCGACTCCTGTATACAGAAAGAAACCGACACATGTTGACGTGTCCTCCACGAAATGAGTCATCTCTCTCCGGTGATTATTTTGCAGCCCCAACCCAAAGAGGTGCGCAGACAAGGTGTGATAGAGGTAGCAGGAAAGGAAGGTTACGTAATGTGTTGAAATACTTCAGGTTCTAGCAGTTGAAAGTATCCCCAGCGGCACTGCAGACTTCATTCATTCATGAGGCAATTTTTCTAAATCCTTTTCTTGCGTAATTTCCAGGCAATTACTCGTCAGTCAAGTTGACAGTAAAGGGGTGAGACTCGCCCTCCAACGTAATGCTCAAAGATTTAATTTTTAATCCAGTAACACAGTCTAAATTTCTGCAGAAGTGTGTCTATGTCACCAGATTGTAATAAAGATTTTTATAACTTCAGTGTGGTAACATTATGTCAAATGTGACTAAGATCCTGTTGACTCATTGAACCAGGTGTGCAGGTTTCTCTTTGGATATTAAATCAAATGAATGAATCTGTCTTGCATACCAGCTGAGGACTTGACTTTACTGGAGGGTTTTAGCATCCCAGTCCAATACAAAGCTTCACTGCTAAGCTCTGCAGTTTACGTGAATCAGAATGTGGACCGTTGACACGACGCCTCATTTCACTCTAATTAAATGAAAATATTATTTAAAATACATTTAGCTTCCATAACACTATAATCGATAATAGAGAATGAATTGCATTAAGTAGGTTTTAAAATTTAAAAGTCAAATAAACCCTTTGATTTTGATCATTTTTAACCTGAACATCCAATATATCCTGCAGTGTGACTAAGGCACATGAGGCAGGAATTGTAAGCAGTGAAGAAATAATCAATAATGCCTGAAAATGTGTATAACTGCTTTAAGAATTCTTTCACTCTTTGCAACTTTATCAATTGAAGGTTTCTTATAGCACAGAGTTACAAAAAACTACTAAGACTGATGTTAATTATTTTATGTATAGACAATGACGTCCTGCGGTGCTGCTATCTGAATAAAGCCCCTGGGCCCCAGGACCAAGTCACCTCTGCTAGATCCTGACCGCTTCAGTATGGTTAGTGCAGCTGGCCCTGTGCTCTGCTATCAGTAATACTGCACTGCATGTGACCACGAGCTATTTGTCCATTTTCGAGTTGCCAGTCAATTTGATTTCACACTGCAGGCCACAGCTGGAATTAAGGTCCCGGCTTTAACTTGTAGTCCTCGGGCGCCAATTGTGGGATAAACAGCGCCCTCCTGTTGTCTGACTGGTGTAACCGCTAACCGCTTGCCGCACTTTGAGGACAGAAGCCACGGTGGGCACTGGCACCGTTTCTCCCGAGACTACGGAAAATAAAAGTGCAGTGTAGACGAGAGCAGAAAGACTTCAGAGTTTGGACAAATGAAATTGCCAGATTATTCTTGCTCAGATGACAACCAGAGTGAAGAGCACTTATTTATTTTCTCATACCACTGTTAATTAGCCGCTCAGAGAAAGCATTTAGATGATTATCCAAGCAGCAATAGTGAGCAGTTAATTGCAGTTAAGCAGAGATGCATAATGAGATGCTTCCGTCAAAGTCCCAAACTTGCTCATTCAACACCAAACAAAAAGCAATAAAGATGGAATGCACTGTCAAAACTTAAGTTTTAAATATTCTGATATCAATTTTTTAAGTGCCAATTAAATAATGCCATATTTGCAATCATTTCTTTTCATTGCTTAATTCAAACTGTGTGAACCGACACAAACAATAACCACGCTGAATCAATTAATTGTAAATCAAGACGAAGTGCCATGAAGACAAGTTCACTCTCAAATCTGCTTTTGCAAAACAAGAGAAGTTCACAATTTGGAACAAAAGTGGCGCAGTAAAAACAGAGTTTCTGTCATGTTGCAAACTGCTGCAACTACTGCAGAAATGATAAAAACAGATTCAAATTTCCCCAAGTGAAAATAGTCACAATGCAAGAATACCGGCTCCAGCAGGCAAGTCGAGTCAAGTCAGGGTTACTTGAGTCCCTCCTCAGAGAAAAAAATTAAATTTCTTTCTTTATGAAGGTAGAACTTACTAGTTTCCAGTTGCGAGGTATTCCGTGTTTTGTCTTCTTCTCGGTGCGACACCGTCGCATTTTAAGTGAAGCATCAGTCCCGCACATTATGAGGTGTCTTCTGTCAGACAGTGAGAGGTATTCTGACCTCGTCTGTGCTCCCGTCCTCGCTCTTGTAACAGGGCTGCTGGCAGACTCAACAATGCTAATGACTCACACGCCCAGTCACGCCGCGCTCTATGACACCGCCAGCCAGCTGACTGGATTTGACTAACGCAGATACGTCTTTGACGGCCGACCGGGGTTTTCCTAACAGGAGTGTACTCCACCCAGCCGGCACTGTGGCGGTGAGATTAATACCTGTTCAAATAAAGGTGAGGTCCTCAAATTACCAAATTCCCTAAATTATTTGACCAGCTTCAATTCGCCTCCTTTTTTTTTTTTATTCTTCTTTACTGTAAGTCAGTCCAAGCAGTCACGCACTGCAGGAAGCTGTCGACGCAGCACGGACGTGCTGAGGAATGATGTTTCTGAGTTTTCTCCTTGTGCTCGCTTCCGGAAATTTGTTTGCAGTCTAAATACGGAGCTCTGTGGCGGTGGATGAGGGAGAACGGCACTTCGTGCGTTTACTCAAAACAAAAATCATTTCCTACATTTATTATTCCTAGAATTGTCATTGTTGTTGGGACTTATTTTCCTGGCTCGCTCAAAAAAGGGACTTTAACAAAATCCCTCCAGTTAGAGCAGTTGAAGCATGCCAGTTGTGCCCGATTACATTGCACTGCTTCGCAATAAGACATCAGGTTGGAAGGGGTGGCATTTTTCTTTAAAGGACAATGCAGTACCGCCATGCAACTTTCAAAGCATTGATTTGGAACAAACAGCAATTGAATCCTTGCCGTGAGTTTTCAGTTTTAAATAGAATGCTGTGTGTTCCAGTGGCAACAAGAGATAGAAGATTCTAACATCGTCTATCACTTGACCTTTTAGTGTTTCCCAATGAGTACGTGCAGGGCAGTGCATGAATTTTACCGACAGTCTGCAAATCAAACACTCGGCTTCCATACACTGGATCCAGCAGATTGGATCTAGAAAGCTTTAGTTTCGGCCCATAGTTTGGACCTTTTAACGAACCCCTATCACAAGCAGGAGTACTCAAGGTCGCTAGAAAGGGCAACTGCTGGTAAAGGCTGTCACTGCAAGCCAACAGCTGCACACCTGATTCTGGTAATCAAGGTCTCAGGAAAAGACTATACAGGGGACAATTAGAAAAATCTGGTGCATGACTGCATGGCTGGAACGAAAGCCCACACCTATTACAGGTCCTTTCTGGACAAGGTTGAGTATTCTTGATCATGGATGTGTAAAGTATGGAAGCCTCCAGACTGGTTTGTTTTGCATCGCAAAGAGGTCGGAACAAGATAGGTTTCCTCTACAAGGCCGTGAGAGTGGAGGAAACCCTTTGGGAATACACAGGAACATAAATCGTCCTGGACGGAGTCAGAGTAATTGTCCACAGCAGCTTGTTTGTGTGGCAGGGGGCCAACGCTCTTCCTTGCGAGGGACTTCTTGCCCTTTGTCTTTGCTCTGATGACGCTGGTCATCCTCAAAAAAAAAACCAATAAATATGATCCTCGGTCTCATCGCCGTCACCCCCACCCCCCTCTGGAGCCTCTGCAACCCAATGAGGGTCCTGGACAGGAAGGAGGCAGGAAGTTCGAGTCACACTTGTAGCCGCCGCTTACTCGCCCGTCTCGCCTGCGGAAGTGGCACGCTTGCTTTGGATGCCTTGCTTTAGCATCTGGTGCGCTGCTCTTCTGTGCTCTGATTGGACAGCTTTGAGCTCATAAACAGCTCAGGCGTCTGACCTCCTGTTGTCTAGCTAAACTCTTTATCCCCAGTGCGCTTTTGTAACTTCAGCAAAAAGACTAACTCATGGAATGATACCCCCTGTGAAAAAAGTTTATTTTATACCAAAAAAAAAAAACCTTGAGGATTGGTCACTTTCAGCTGGAGTCTTTTGGTTTAAACGATGTCATTTGCTATTTTGAAATAACTTCACACCATTCAATTAAGCCATGGACACTTAAAATACAAGAGAAAGTGCAAATAATAAAAAGATATTAATACTTCCACACAAGACCCTGAACTTACCAAACCCTGTAGGAAATTAACAAAAATATGATTTTCACCGATCTTCACAGAATAATGAGATACACACAGTCACTGTAAAACCTGAAGATAAAACACAACTTCATTCCCTCACACACTCATCTCATCGCATCAAAGACCCACACTGTTTTTATTACTCCACCAAGATGGAGTCAAATTCATATCTAGTAATCAAAAGCACCAGAAAACCAGCAGCTGCGTGTAAAGACACAAGAGAAAAAGAATAGCAGCGAACACAGCGCAATGAGGAAGGAAATGAACAACAATGAAAACCATTGCCTTGATAATATTGTTTTTGTGCCCAAAACACCAGTTTAATATTTCCAACGAGATCTGCTACATACTTTTCTTCCTTAAATTCAGCGATGTCAACTTGTTTTCATTATCTTGAAAATAGGTGGGCTAGCCAGCAATGGCATATGACAGTATGCTACCGTTACGGAAACCTTAACCATAACCCATAACACTGCAAACTATCAACACCCGAACTTCTGCAAAACAAGGAAAAGTTATTTTAAGCCCGCTAACAGGACTCCTTAGGTGTACAGAAACGGCAGAGGGGTTGAGGGAAAGCTCTTACCTTGTTAGACGCCATCTCGCTGACCGATCGGTATGTCTGAATGGCCTCCAGCTGGTCCAGACACCAGTCCAGCTCTTCCATGCTCTCCATGGCCAGTTTCTGGTAAGACTCCTCTGTGAACAGACAGACAGACGGGCGGTCAGGGCCGAGGCCGTCCGCACGCTGGGGTCCACCGAACGGCGAACAGTGCTCCTTCATCACGGTCGGCGAGGCGCCGCGCTGTTGCTTCGCTCGGCCGAGATAGCAGTCTCTTCTTGCGCGCACCCCCCTCCCCTCGCTTTTCCCAACGAGTCTGGCGTCTGGAGTCCGCAGTGCTCTGTGGCAGTCAGCGAGCTAGCTGAGGGGGCCGGGGGGGAGGGACCCTCTCTCTCTCTCTCTCTCATCCATACATATGAATTTCGGAAGAAGCACAAGCAGCTTTGACACCCCCTCTCTCTCATCTACACACGTGTATTTGAGAGGAAGCACGTGTAGCCTCTCGCTCTCTCGCTCACCTCAATGTGAATTTTTGAGGAAGCAGAAGCTCTCCCTCACTCACTTGCATAAAAAAATTGAGTGAGTACGCTCAGACTCTCTCTCTTCTGCTCACATCAAAAACACTAAGCAGTTTTGGGAAGAAATCGGAAGCCCGTTTAACACCACATGGTGCTTGTAGGACACTGGTCCCTGATGATGCTGACTAGGGCTTTGGATGCATTTGCTTCACAACCCAGAGGCAGAACACTAAAAGGTAGTGAGCGCGACAGGGTCAGCGGCTTTGTGTTGACAGATTCAAGTCCTGTATATTCCAGGCTGACATGATGCTAGAATCGGCCATACCAAAGCTACCCAATAGAAACTTTCCATGACTTGCGGTCCCATGCTGAAGGGAGTCTGCACTTCCAGACTGAAGGGCAATCCTCTCTTGGAAGAGGAGAGTTGGGTTCATGCCTGTTTTCCCAGTAAAGTGAAACCTTTCCCGAGCTCAGGGGATTTGTGGATGTAATTTTAGCTATCTACTGATCCAAACAACCCCCAGGCACAGTTTCACACTTAGTGCTTCCTTTTTTAAAACTTTGCAAAATTTACCGGATGAAAAAAAAAAACACTTCAGTGGGAGTGAGATAAACAGTTTACATGAACACAAACATTTTGCTTGACATTCCAGAGTTCATCAACAATCTATGATCAATAATACCTTCATATCACGATCATCTAAATATGAGGCAGTATTTAGAAAAATAATTGAAGACCACAAAGGAAAAATGATCCAAAAACGAGTCCAAATTTAGCATTTTTGTATATATTATTAGAATATTTAATATATTCTATATTTTTTGCAGATTTTTTCAGTGCTTTGTTCCCAAGATCGTTTAGAATTTTTAATTTAACTTCTCCACAAAGTGAAAATGTGACTCTGATCATTTTTCCATTCTGGGCTTCAATTGTTTTTGAGTTTTGACTGTTAAAGAAATGCTAAGTCAAGTCTTTCATAGTACTGGATCATTTTAACTCATTTTTCAGGTTCCCCCGTAAGAGATGAATAAGAGGATCCCATTTCAGATAATTCAGTTAGGACATAAAAAGCAGTAACCTAAACTGAAACCAACCCAGTCACAACTGCACCGCAGAAACTTCCACATTTTCATCACGCAAGGAAGCAGAACAGTGAAAATGAGGGACCGCTTAAACATTTTAGTCTGACATCTGGCCGGCCTCAAAGAAATGAAGCCTTTTTGTGACATTGCACTACATTTGATTTTTGGCATTATTTTTGTATAGACAAAGTATAGACAAACAGTACGCTGTCAAAATACTGCTCTTTGAATTTAACATGAATTTTAGAAAAAAAAGTGTCACACTCCTGACATCTCCTTACTGGATATACATGGCATGTTTGTTAATATATAAAACAAAAATAATACCAAAATTCAAATGTCGTGCAATGTTGCAAAAAGGCTTCATTTTTTTTTTGACCCCGAACATCTAATCAGTCCACATGCTCTTTAGTGTTCCCGCGTGCACTATGGCAGGAACAGGTTTTTTCCAGATGCCCTAGAGTCTGACATAGCCATTTACGTTATTACGATTCCATAAACATGCTTTATATTCTGCCTGTGCTCGGCACGACATCACAGAATCTGGTTTTTAATGGGGGCGAGAGAAAGCCTGGCTGTATGGTAGACCGCACGAAAAAGTAATGGCTGGGTTTTCCGGAACCCTCCCGGCTCGCTTCGGCCATTGATGTGGCTGCTGGCATCCCTTCTGAGCAGCAACCAATCTGGAAGTGACTTCCAGACCAGGTGGTCCACTCTGATGGAGTTTTAACCTCACTCAGAGTATAAAACCTCAGGAAATAAAATTGACAGCTGCAACCTTGCCTTTCATAAGTAGTCAGGGAGAGCAATGGTCCTGTCCTAAATGTGAGGACTAACCAGAGCAGACAAGCACGAGCATTCTAAGATACTCGCGGGCAACCATCTTAAATGAAACCTCTTCAGATTTGACTGGTTTCAATAGATGAAGACGGAGCAGTTGTTTACAACAAGCTAACTATTACGCACTGACAGAGCAAAGAAAACAGCAACACTTCTGAAAACCCCAGCAGGAAAGGTTACGCTATTGGAGGCGTAAGGTTACTTCCTTTCTCGTTTAGCATTTGCGTCATTTCAAATGCGCCCCAGTTACTCAAAGAGTTCTGCCCCCAGTCATATTGGTCTCTGAGGCTTTTAACTTGCTGAATGATGCTGGATTTCAGATAAAGCAGAACTGGAATACCAGCTAAATTACTGAGCACCTCTAAAAAGAGGATGTAAAACAATAGTACACTGCAAGTGAATGGATAGTAATTGTAGAAAAAAATGAAGAAAAAGTGAAATGCTGAAAATGCAGGAGAAAGGCATCCACAATAGGTCTTTCACAACCGGCCTGACGTGGCTAATGAAAAACTGTCACACAAAAAAAAGTTTTTAAAATATACTCAGCACCATTAAAAATGCACCGGTGAGATATGTACATTATTTGCGGCAAACTGAAGAATCAATTGATTTTTATTGCTTTTCCAGTGAGGCATGAGAGGAAATAAAGAAAAGTGTGTGGTATTGTAATCCTGTCCCGCACCACGTGCACGCGCCAAGCACTTCAGTAATAACAAACATTAAGCTGTTTGTGATGTGTACAGTGACACTTGACTTGTTTTGTTCTTTTTGGTGTGGTCAATAGCCCACATAAAGCCAACAAAAAAAAAAAACGAAAAATACAACTGCATCAAGAAAATGGAAAGGCTTGCGGCACAGGAGAGAGAAAAAGAGCCTTTGGTATGTTACGGGCAGATCTCAGCCAACGCGAGGTGGTGCGTCATTTGCACTGTCATCGTTCTACAATCAGTCGGCTGTCTATCCGAGAATGGAACACAGGTACTGTCACTGACCAACCTGCTTAGGGCAGCCACGAGTGACGATGGCAGCTCAAGAGCGCCACATGTGGTTACAGCCTGTATGTGACAGTTTCCGGACAGCAACCAAAAATGATCATGAGATGAGGGGTCCGAAACGATCGAGGGTGTGCGCAATACCGTTTGATGCCTATGTGAGCAATACATGCTTGCACACGGGCCTTACAGAAAACCCAGTTGGTGCATGCACGTGGTGCGCGTCAGGATTACAATATCACGCGCTTTTCTTTATTTCCTCTCATGACTCACTGGAAAAGTAATAAAAATCAATCAATTCTTCCATTTGCTGCAAATACAGTGCATACCTCACCGGTGCGTTTTAATGGAGCTGAGTATATTTTATTTATGTCCCTAAATTTGTGTCAAACATGTCCTCATGATACCTTCTCATAAGAACACTTGGAACCTGGGCTTTCTTTTTGACTATGATAATGAAAATTAGCATATTATATAACTATTAATGCAAATTAGCCATCATGAATATTGATAAGAAAATGGATGAAAACAAGCAAAGTTCATCTGTTTGATGGATCTACGAGAAATAAAACACCAAAAGTCAACAAAATTGAACAAAATATACTTTGGAGAGTGTAAAAGACAAACAAGATGATGTCATATACTTTGAGGAGCTGAACTATTCCGACAATGGCCAAACAGATTTTAATATTTCGGTAACATCAGAAAGAGCAGGTTCTCCACTTTCTTTTGATGTGTAACAAAAAGTAATCCCATGGAAGAAACCTGACCGGGATTTAGCAGTGCTGTTAGGAAAGAGTTTGTTCCATTTCCAGACTTCAAAGGGGAGGTTACGAAAAGTTTTGAGTTGGTCATGTTAGGGCGTATAACCAAAAAATACTGAGGCTTATGATGATTATTAATTAACTAATGTTTTCCCTTTTAAATTATATTTGCTGGTTGACAATAAACTATCTTTTACAAAGGAATTGTTAGAGGACTGAATTCTGTTTAAAGGCAACATTTAACAGGAACAGACAGGCAATGGCTGTTAACCATACTTAGTCAAGAAATACAGTTCAACGGCTCCAAAAGTAAAATCTACACTTTGAGCCTTAATCCATTTTTAGTAATTTTTGTAAGCTAATTTCTTTTAAACCGACCTTTGAAAATTCTCCTGAAGCAACAAAATTAAATGACAGGCGGACAAATCGAAACTCGATTAACATGAGGAAAAGCTACAAAAAGGAGATTTTAAAATTGACGTGCTGCAATTTGGTCATTCAAATTAAATTAACTCAACAAGCACAGGGTATTTTCTCACAGTAGCTTGCTTTCACCTAGTTGCAAACACACAACGACCTAAAGTGCTAATTTACCAACCCGCACAAAACGGTCTCTGTGCAGGCTGCTAGCACTGCGACATTCATTGGGTTCCGGACTGCCAACCCGCAATCACCTCGCTCGTTACCCCCCCACACTGCCCCTTTTCTCTGCACCCATGAGAAGGACTGCTCCTCATCAAAAATATTCCGGAAAGAAAAGGCAAGCCCCCCTCCCCCCCGAGAAATGCAACACATGAGGGTTAACTGTGCAGAGTTGATTTGCACGGAGATTTCATGATTCTGTACAGCACCATTTTTCCAAAAACAAGTCCTCAACTTCTCCCGGGAAATTCAATAGTGTACTGCTGATGTCCTTATCCAATGTTTGCTAAATGCTGAAGCAGAGAAGTCAAGGAGACGACACATCAGTGCACAAAAGGATTTTTAAATATTTGTTGCCATGATATTATGCGGCCTATATCCTGATATGACCAGGGTTATTAGTCTGAAATGTGCTATCGACAAAAATTCTAGTATCACGTTTATGAAAATTCAAAATGTTTTATCTTTCCAGAACACCCCGGGGCTACCTGATGTGTCCCAATTTTGAACGTGCTGGATGGCTGGATTGCCCTGCTGCTAAAGAAAGTAAATGCTGAGAAACTGCAGTCCTGCGGGTTCTCATTCGTGAGCATAAAAATATTTTTTCAAATATATCAGAAAAAAAAGTAAATAAAAGTGTGCAGAAACACTGGCATCGTTTGTCAGGGGGCTGCGCATAGATGGAAACGCTGTTCATGCTTCACCTAACTTGAACTGGCAGGCCCCCGGGCGAGGGCAGGAGGGGCTGGCCTCAATGAGGGCATTGTTAATACCCCCCCTCTAAACAACTGCATTAGCGCACATTTCAGAGCCTGAGAGAATGTGCGCAATTGAACCATCCACTTTGATGTGAATCCACAACAATTTTTCGATACGAAGATAAAGAGATGAACGAAAGCCCGCACCCAAACTCATTCATGGGTCATTCTAAATACTGCTAAAATCACATAGTACAGAGCTGATGGCACGGGTTACCAAGTCCAAGATGGGGGAGCCTGGGGCTTCAGTAAAATGCCAAAAACAAATTGAAAATTGAAAGATGGAGTTTAACATAAAGTAAACCTTGTCTGATCTACTAATTCTCGATAACCTCCAGATCTTTATAATTCTACAATCCTAAATGCCTGCACATTTTGATTCATATCGGGAAATATTTATCAGTAACATTACTTATGCAGGCTTGCAATAAAAATAACAGTGTATTGGATGTTGGGTGAACTTTGGCACACCAGGCCAGATCCAGCCTTCTAGCTTTCCGGTTAGAGCGCTATCGGCTCCCTATGTCGGTGCGATTTTTAAAGGCTAATATGTAATGCCGTTGAAACGGCCACAGATCTGTGATGTGCGAATTCCTCGCGATTTGCACATTTGTCTGTCAACACAAGACTCGAGGACCGCTGTCCAGAAAAAATTTGAAGAATGTCACTCCACATACACTGGGTCAGAGACAGTCACAAGATCTGCGAGCTTCTTTCACTGTGAAATTTCCGACCACTTGAGTCCAGTTAAACCAGGCAATCAAATGAATGCTGTAACAAATGATAAATGCATAGCTTACAGCATTAATAACTTAAACCAGCACGAGGACTTGACGCGCTTCTTTGCCTAGGTTCAACACCCTCATCTGCAAAGCTAAAGTAAATAAAATAAATAAATAAAATAATCAGAAGTGAACTTTCTCAGGGTCCCAAGGAAATTCAGGGACAATTAATGAAAAAAATTTACCAGCCTTCTCTATTCCATGTGCAGGGAGATAGGGCGATGAGTACACATGAAGCTTTATCAGCCCCCCCAATGAGACAGAATTTCCCCCTGAGTAGGGTTCTACACGCCAAAGAAGATGCGAGCGACATTTCACAGTAATTCCCCCCCTTTTTGTTGTGTTTGGCCTCGCAGTCTAGCGGGCAAGTTGAAACCACCGAAAACACAATGAATCAGTTAGTCGTCGTGCGTCAGTAGTGCTAAAAACACGAACGAAAAAAAAAACAAGTATCTCTTTTCTTTCACTTGCTTGTTTATCTAGTTTCTTTGATCTGTGCAGGAGTGAGGCAAGAAGTGAGAGAGGGAACTTAATATAATTGGAAGCATCATATCGTTTTATTAAGGAATTACGCATACATTTGTAGCTTCCACAGTACATTTTAATACATTCTGCCATTTTAGAGTTTTTCTTTTAAAGCAAATATCGGCCAAAATTTTATTGGCATGTACATGAGGGAAAGAACCATCAAAAGCATTTTCTCCCTCTCATTGCCAACATTACTGTTCATGTGTTTTATTACCATTGACATGGACATTTCATCTCTCCACAGATGATAAATTACCGGTGCATTCTTTCGCGCCTTACTCTGCTGCATAGAGCACTTTGGCAGCCCAGTACCTCAGGAATGGGCAGCCGACTGCTTTATGGCTCAGTTGACGTCAATGGCATAATTCAAATGCTTACGATGGTGCACACTGCCAGTTTTCAGAGGTGCCTTTGAAGCCAGGGGGAAAACCAGAAGCAGACTTCCTCAAACAGGTTCTGGGCTTTGGCTACACATACAGGCGAGTGCAACCAGTTTCAGAAAGCACGTGGAATTAATCGTACGAGATAAAAGCAGCATTCCTCCTGATATTTATTAATGCCATTCAGACTTTGACATCATCCAATTACATCAATCATAGTCTGGCTGGAATGGGGTAATTCACAGGGGTAGCTTTCTCAAAGTAATTCTTGCCATCTCATCATGAATTACTAATCATGATCTCATCTCAATGACGAGCACTACTGGGCTGCACTTGATCAGCAAGCATTAGTGGTGTATTTTATTGTCCAGGGTCGATGGTATATAGCAGCCATTTTGAGGAAGACAGCTGAGAATGGCTGCTTGGATAGACAGTTCTGAGATGCATACACCTGATAGAGTAGCAGGTACCGTGACAGAAAGTACAAAAAGATGCAGGTCTGACAGCAGCACAATGGCACTGCAGTGATTTTTCCCTCTGGGTCTGGTTTGTCCCCGCGTCTCCAGCATGTTCTGTGACAAGGCTACCTATTAACCCCATAACATGCAGCAGCTGTATTCAAATCTTTTTAAGTTCAGACCTATATTAAACTCTAGTGGAGATCCCGAAGTTCCCAACAATCACAAATACGTCCTGTTGAATCACAGGAAATGTGTATAAAATGAGGCACAAGATATTTTTTCCATTCGATGTATTGTTTCAGCCATAAAAACACGACGTCTTGGATTTCAGTATTTCTCTCATTATTAGGCAAAGTCTACACTAATGCAACTTAATTTTAACATGCATAACTTTTGCAATGTTTTTGCCCAGCGTCTTCACTACTCTGGCGTTTTCTAACCCCTAAAACGTGAGATTTCTAGAAACGCTGCTGATTCAGTAATAGTTTGAAAAATCTGGCATTGCGTTTTAGAGTGGACAGCGATCGTTTTCATTTTAAAGCGCCGTTTAAAAATGAAAATGTATTTATTTGGACTTAGCCTAAATGTGATGTAGCATCAGTGCATTGCTTAAACCACCAGATACAGAATATTTATGTGACATTGTCCAACAATATGAAAAAAAATGCATTTCGTGACTTTGAACTCACTGTAGGGAAAACTTCAGTGATAAGTTAGAGTTAATGTAGTGAAGGAGAGTCACTTCAGATGATGGTCACAGAAGTTACCTCATTCACCCAGTCATGAGCTCCTTGCAGTCAGAACAGTCTCTGCTTCCTAACTTCCAATATTCTGTCCCCATTAATTCATGGAATTTGAAGCACAGTTTCCATACCAAGCTTAGAAGGGTAGGGGGTTAACATGTACATTTTTTCCCCGTTTTATGTATGCGAGTATAACACCAATGGAACTTGTCATCCATGGAGGCAGATCTCATATGATCCCCTGCACTTCCATGTGCAAGGGGCTTTTATTTTGCAAAATTTAAATTAGCTGAGTTCACTGAGGCGTAAAAACTGAACCACGACACTGGTGTCAATCAAGGGAGAATTACATGGTCCATCAACACGTACAACCAGATTTTTTTAAACATCTTCACATTTTAGTTTTATGGTGTTTTTTTCTGAGATTCTTCTTTTTTCTAATACACCCTGCATTACAATTGCGATTTAGAAATCAATATTTTTTTAAATGTTCCTTAGCTTCTGTAATATTCACAGAAACAAGCAACAAACACAGTAAAATCCTGACAGCACTCAGGATTTTAATGTGCATAGACCAGGCAGAATGATGAGAAGAGATTTTGTGCATGAACTGATATGAAAGACATGCCATTATTTAAGCATTGAATAGCAAAAAAAAAAAAAACCTTCAATTACAGTAGTGTATTGACTGAATGATTTAACTTGAACTCTTGAAGACAAGTAATAATTATATTAATGGTCAATGGTCGGGGCCGGCAAAATTAGGCAATTCTGAGCAACAAGCAGAGTGTAGGAAGATGAAAAAAAAACAAAAAAAAAAAACGGTGGCATTCAATGTGTATTTTTCGTCAGTTGAGGCTTGAACTCACAATTTCTGAATCTGAGTTCCGTCTTCTATCTCACGGAGCTAACTGGCAAATGCGTGGCTTCACAAATTGACGAAACCAAGCATCAGGGTGCCAGACAAGTAGCCATCCATGCCATGGAAAAGCAAATTTCAAAGTGAAGGTTCCAAAGCTGTAGCACATATGGTTGATTTGGTATAAACTTTCAAAGTTTTGAAATTTAGAGGCTTGCTGTAGCGCCACCATCAGGACAATAGTCTTGTGTTTTCAGTTGAGGACATATGAGGAGATTTCTCATAAGGAAATGTTGCACGAGCTGAGGCTTGAACTAACATTCTTCAACACCAAAAAACATCCTCTATCTCACTGAGCTAATTGGCAAATGGAAATGTCACACGTAGCTTCACAAATTGACTAAGCCAGTCACCTGTGAGCAAGACAGGAGCTGTTAGCGTGTAAAGGCAGATGTCAAAGGGCTGTCAAAAATTTTGCTATTAAGACAAAAATCCAAAAATACACAAATTGCATCTAGACAGCATGGAGATGTTGATAATTTGTTCTTAACAATGATTTATTGGCTCCATAAGTGAAAAATTGATGTTTAAAAATGCCATTTTTGCATCGACTCCAATTGTTCGCATGAGAGTGAAATCCAAAATGCTGTCAAAAATTCAGTTTTTGAGATAAAATTCTGATATTTTCCAAACATCATCTACCATGACTCATTGTCATTCATTGTCTTATTTCAATGAATATTGAAAATGTATTTTGCAAGAATTTGCAAGTATATGTTTACAATACCATTTACAGTCAAACATTTTGATGCACTGTAGGCTCAATTTTTGAAAATCAAAAATCTGTGAGGATCGTTTGTGTAGGACAGTCTGAAGATGCTCTGTAGCAGGTTTGGCGTCAATTGAGCAAAAACTTTAATAAGTTTTAAAGTTTTTGAAAAAAAAAACAGAGTGATGTAATTTGCTACATTTTGGTGAAAGTTGCAAATCCGTAGCACAAATGGTTGATTTGCAGTGAATTTTCAAAATGTTACCTTAGTAGCTGTAGCGCCACCATCAGGACTATTGGCCTGTTTTTGCAGCTGAGGCAATTTGGCATGGGACTGGACCTTTGTGCAAAGTTTGGTGATTTTTAATGCATGGGAAGTAAGATTTCCTCGGAAGAAGAAAAAGAAGAAAGAAGAACATGCAGGATGACACAAGGGTCCTGGCAGCTTAGGCTGCCTAGCCCATAATCATCATGACTCGTGTGGATGCAGATATTTCGTAAAACTATGTTGTGTGGACATTAAAAAAAAAAAAAAGAAACCGAATAAACCTGTTCAGAAAAATATGTGTGTACGTGTGGACAGGCCGAAACCAATGTGTCCTGTGTCAAGTTGTTTTCTTCATGTAGGCTGCTGCCCTCACTGGCATGTCATGTGAGGGCAGGATAGCATGTGTTCACATAAAACCTAGCATGAACGATCATCGCAGCCAAAATTGCATTCTATTACATTGCAATGTAATCGCAAATGCAGTTAATCGTTCAGCCCTAATGCCAGGTGCTATGCCCAATAGAAAAACATAAAAAGTAAAAGTAGAATTGAGTGGTGTGGGGCCGCACCGTGCAGTGTGAAAGAGTCAATAGCGGCCACATTACAGCCAGAGTATCTTGATTGGTTTTTGTTCAAACAGCAACCTTGAGTGCATAGAAAGTAACATAAACAGGGCTTTCTACATAAATGCAATGAAGTTCATGCACATGTGATACTGTGGCATCTGCAGCCGCCTCTTTACGGTAAATCCTCATTGATACAGTCTAATATCAGAATCTTCAAATTCCATTGGTCGGGCTCATATAATTACTAAAATTTCCATGGGCTAACAATGCCAAGCCATTACAATAGATTGACATGAAGTAGCATAGCTCTGCTATGCTGCTCAGAAACCTTTGGATAACAGCCAAATAAAACAGGAAATAGTTCATGCAAGGGGTTTGTCAGCAGTGTGGAACTCTCAGTGAAGTCATTAAACAAAGCCAGAGAAAAACAAATTTATGGTGCACAATCATTTCCCATCAGTGACGGTGCCGGAGGCTGAATGAAGAAGTAAACAACTGCCAACGAATATGATCTCAGCCGCAAATCTTGTTTATGCGGTTAACTACATGGAGCATTCTTTCAGTTACGACACATGTAGCCAATAAGCATGCATAGTGGATCTTGCTGGAGATGTTTCAGCATACCAAAATGCTCATCAATGCTTGCCACCCATGCAAAATGCATATGGGGGAAACTTAGCACACCGGAGGAGAGGGTTATTGGTCAGTCTGATCTGCTTGGTCACACTGTCTGAGCGCTTGAGGAGACACAATGGTCTACGCAGCATTATAAGAGTGCAGGGAGAGACAGGGATTGCATTGCCCAGAGAACTTAACCCCAGGCCGATGCTGCAGTTTGGTTATCCAACGTCCATTCATGATGCAGTTTCGATCGATCGGTCAGTTGCAGGGTTATGAAGAGATATGTGTCTTCAAGTTGCCTGGCTGATGCCATGAACCCTTAGGTAAACCATAGGCTACTCTTACTTACCCAAGCAATAGTCCTTCTGCCCTCCCCCTCCTCGCCTCTAAAATATTTACACTGCCTTCTGTAGACTGAAACAGAGGCTGTAATATCTACTGCTTGGTGCACAAAAAGGTTAAGTGCATTTTTTAAGTTCTGAGAAAAAGAAATTTGAAACTTTTGAACAATATGAAAAATATTATTTTTTTACGAGCTTCTTGGCAGGTAATTGTGTTTAGTAATCATGTCATGTTTAGGTCAGTATAATTGTGCATCAAAAAAGCACTTTTTTTTTTAACAAAAAATGCACTTAACCTTTTTGTACTCCAAGCAGTCGATATGTATACCGATTCCAGGGTCTGAAGTCCTAAATGAACTTTGCCTGCACCAGAGCCACAGATATTCCTATATTAGGGCCGGTAGTGCACCAGCCTTTATATTTTACTAATCCTGGTTAATCAAGGGATCACACCACGATAACAGAGGCTTCAAGAGAAAGAACTGCAGCCCCAGACTCCACCAAACTGCTGCTTCCCCGCATATACAGTGAAAGAGGTCTTAGGAGGGGCAGGATTTGCTTACACCAGAATGGGGTGGGGTGTGGGGGGTAATGTCTGGGTTTTGGTAGACTGGAGTCATCAGATTTTCAGGGGTGGGGTCCGACTTCCGGAGAGCTGATGTTTTGCGGAGATTGGATATCAGTGACGCACGTTAGCAGCAGCCATTTTTAAAGTGGAGGACCCTCAGCGAAGGGCCGCGATTAGGGGTGGGTAATCTGACACTGCTCAGTGTACAGCTATGCAGATTCCATAGGCTGGGGTCACAGTCATACAGTGAAGTAACATTCTGCTTCTAATGACAGCATATAAAGGTTTTCCAGAAACGCTGGAAATACACTGAAATGACCATCCTCAACTTCCAAACTCCAACCAAGAATGACACAATTTTAACTGGGATCCTGTGACAAAAAAATCCCTATTTTTTCAAACATCTCATCTGAATATCTCCTATGTGCAAAAAAATGAAAATGGGATACACAAATAGGTTTGTGACGAACGACATCCAACTGAGGAACTGATAAACTGAGCTTTGTGGAGCGTGGGATGCCAACCTGCAGTTTGTGACAAATGCAAGACGGGGCGTTCGAGGCGGTACAACTACAACTTTGCAGACCCACATCCTGTTCCACTACAAGGCCGGGCTCAAAAATCGTGTTGAAATCGCTGGTGAGCCGCCTCTTTCATGAGAAGCGGACAACCACAGAAGAGATGTTTCGGAAGAGCATGTATTATGCAGATATAATCAAGATGTCCGATCATGATACATTTCTGAGAGAGAAAACAATAGCAAAGAAGAATTCACACGGATATAATTCTCAGAAAGCGCGTCAGAGGAAATTGTACAGCTTGGTTTCCGAAAAGCGACAGAAACAGGTAGGGCAGGTATTTCTGCAGTGAGCAGCCAAAGAGCTTGTATGTGTGTGAGAGAGAGAAAGAGAGAGAGAGAGAGAGAGAGAGAGAGAGAGATTGAAGCAAAGAGCATGAGAGGGCGTGTATAGGAGTTTGAGTGTGGGTTAGGGTAAAACCCTGTTTATTTACAAAAGCGAGAGGGCGTAGGAAGCTGTTGTCTTTGGACGGGACCCACGTCCTCCTCTCTGGAGTTAGCTACGTAAATCTGCTCACCACGAGTCTTCCTGTAGCTGCAAGTGCGGTAGAAAAATAATACTTCAAAAGAAAGAGAGGCACCAACTACACTACAGTCCCACAGAGACATACTAAATATTACCACAGACCCTCTACTGTCTTACAGACATGCTATATGTTCCCATACACCCTCCATAGTCCCACAAAGACATACTATAGGTGCCCATAGACCATCCAATTTCCCAAGATACACAATACAGTTCCAAAGACCCTCTAATATCCCAGAAAGACACATTACACGGTCTTATCGACCATCTACTGTTCCACAGAAGCATACTACACAATCCCACAGAGACATAACTTACGTCTCCACTGATCTACCAATGTCTCATAAAGACATCCTACATGTTCCCAGACTCCCTACTTTCCACAGAGACCAACTACACAATCCCATAGACTGTCCATTTACCCACAGAGACATAACTTGCGTCTCCACTGATCTACTACTCTGGCCAACTAAAACAGACTACATGTTCCCAGATTCTCTACTTTTCACAGAGACATACTATACAGTCCCATGAACCCTATACGGTCCAACAGAGACATATATCTTCCTACAGACAAGGGGTGGGAATTCCAGTCTATCAATTACCCTGACTAATTGAGCTGATTGGTTGCATACAAAAATATAGATTTGTGCAAAGATTCGATCAAAGAAAAAAGATTTATGTAGGGAGACAAGAACAATCTTCAGTGGTCATTCAGATTTCTGAAATATCTAATTTATATAATTAACTAATTAAATGCCAGAAGTTGAAGCGAAAATTAGGGGCAGATACGGCTCACATTACCCACCTCTGCCGTAGACCCTCTAATGTCCCACAGGCATGCACTATGCAGTCCCACAAACACACTACACTGTCCCACAGACACACATACTACTGTCCCACAAATGTGTATGATACTTTATAATGGAAAGCCTGTATGCTGTTCTAAGGCTATATCCTGTCATAACTAGATGAAGTTGACTGCCAAGAGAACACCACAGCCCTTAACTAAATAAATAAATAACGGCATACACCTATGGCAAGGCACAGGTATGCTAACCACCAATCCTTGTGTTCCTGCAGCGGAAATTGTTATGCATACCTGTATAAAAATTCAAGGTCACTGTGCCATGTCAAAGGTCAAATCCACTAATGACCCTTACGGCGCACACCTACCCCTCACAAGGAACCTGCACATTAAATTTGAAGCTATGAAAATATTAAAAGGTATTTCAATTGGTGATCGCGAACACTGAATATCGAGGGTTTGGAGCGCAATGATTATATGTCCATTTTAGAGGTTTTGCGAAAAATAGCAAATGTTCTATTAAATCAGGTACATCATTTACATCATTTTTATGTTGCTCTTTTACTGCATGGTTCAGAAGTATACTGAACATGAATGTTTTTATGTTTTCAAGTGTGGTATTTCGACATCATGGTCAAAATAGCCAAAATTGACATGTCACCTCTGTGCTCCAACTAATCTAGCACTTGATGTGACATAACACAATGCTGATAGATTGAAGTTAAGTCCGTTTGCAATGGAAGACAGATGATTCTGTAACACTATTCATGTTTATTCATCAAAATATCAATGTTTAATTCATATCAGAAGATTTTGTTGGACATACCACAAAATGAAAATGTAAATTGTTTAAAACTGAAGCGCTTGGACATATAATTATTGCGCTCCAAGAATTAGCTGATAGAAATGTGTGACCGGAGGAAAAATTCTCAAAATCTGGACACATCACCATTGTGCTATAAGTCCTCGATATCACAGTATGCAGAAGATGCAAGTTTTATTCTTGATGGTAGTGAAAAATCTTTCAGATCAACAGTGAACATCTTGAGCTAATTTGCAAAATTATCAGCGCTTAACATTAATTTTGACAAATCGGACATTATATGGATTGGATCACGAAATGATAGTGACCTAAGGTTTCTTCCTGAGTATCATTTAAAATGGAACCCCACAACATTAAAAATTCTTGGAATTACTTTTAGTACCGAGTTGTCTCATATGCCTGAGATTAAATACAAGTCAAAATTATCTTAAATACAGGAAATCATGACTAAATGGATGAAACGTATCTTGACTCCTATTGGTAAGATTGCCCTTATAAAAGCCTTGCTTATATCTAAATCGAACCAACTGCTGCTTACTTTACCTACTCCCACTAATGATTTTCTCAGTAAGATACAAAATATCTTGTTTAAGTTTCTGTGGAATGGAAAAAATGATAAGGTCAAAAGAGATTTAATTTGTCAGCCTATCTGTGAAGGTGGCCTTGGTATGATTGATATTAGAAAGTATGTTCTATCGTTGAAGATTACATGGATTCGCAGAATTTGTGATGATAAGTGTTGGAAAACTGTACTTGAGTCAGAATATTATGATTTATCTACAGAGCAAAAATAACAAGGCTAATTTTGATACAAAATGGGCAAGATATTACTGTCTTTTTGAAGAGCTTGAGTATTTGCTGTTCAGTTCCAGCTTACCAGAGACCCAACAAATGTTCATTTTTATTTATTTATTTTTTTAAATATGCTCATAAGCTTGGTGTGAATGGTGACAGAAGGTGTGTAGTAATGTAAAAATTCATAATTATCCATTGTTAACTTAAACTTATTGTCTAAGAGGAGCATATTTTCCCTGGGTATGCTTCTTCATTCGTAACAGGGATTTTTGTGAAATAAAAAAATAAATAAATAAAAAATTTGAAGCTACTGTGGTTCATACTTCTGGAAATATGGCCCAGACGAAATTGTCAAGGTCAAGGTCACTTTGCCAAAGTCAACAGTCAAATCCACTAAAGAATCTTACACTGCATACGTACCAGGGATGCAAACAGAGGTATGGTCAAAAAGGAGTGAGATTATCAAAGCCCACACCCCCGTGGGATCTCGGACTGATGGAAATCCTTGCAGTGCAGTGAAGTGCAGCCAGCAGCAGATAATGGCGCGCAGCCAATTGGCTTTACGTGTGCAGCTTTCTGATTTACTGTTTCCTTCTCATACTTATACTTCCTATGTTACATGAACTGTAACGGCATTTGTTTATTTAGTCATTTTAATATAGAAATTATGAAATTATAATTCAGGGCTCCCAAGTTTTGAATGCAGGCTCGCGTGATTTTTTCCTCCGGGGGGGTTGGGGGGGGGGGGGGGGGTGGTGCATGTTACTCTCGTTTTCAAAGGTGCACGGTAACTTAAGTACATGTACTTCGTTACAGCACTTAAGTTGTTTTTTTTTTTTTGAGGATTTGTGCATTACTTATGAATTTTTTTTTCTTTTTTGAACGGGGACTTTTACTTTCAACTCTACTGCATTTAAAAGATAAAAAGTATACTTTCACTTCGTTATTTTGACACTAGCAACTGAGATACTTGTTTCAAATTAAAATATTAATTGAATTAATCATTTACGGATTATCCGGATTTGGCGCGTTCGCGAAGAACAAAGGTGCATCTTTTGTGCAGATGTGTCCGCCAGTGGACGTGGAGCTGCAAACTTAGGCACGCAGTTATAATATTCTACCACTAGATGGCACACCAGGATCGGTCGCGGAAGTTTTGTGCGCGTTGTAGGCTATTTGCAGAATGAATGCTGACCGCGTTATCCGTTGCTTCTTGTAGTCAGAAGTGATAGCTCAAGTAGTAAAACTTTACGATATACAAGTATCTATCTTATATCTGCATATTGCGTGTATATTTCCTTTTACTTTGCACCATCAAGCATTTTACAACAGCGTCACGAATATGAGTTAGTTGGACAGCGACGGCATTCTCAAACGCTATTTGACATGAGCTTAAAAATTTTATTTCAACTTGCTAGCGGTTACCCTTGGAATAACTGTTAGATTTTGAACAAGATAATGTTTAGCCAAACTTGTACTTTTTTATTTCAGTGGGACTCCCCAGTATAATAAAGGCTAAATTAAATCATTGTTTTTTGTATTTGTATCGTTTTGTCTGTCACAAGCAAGAGATGCTGCGATACCACCTCTGACACCGGATCGGAGCAGGGTTTGTTTTCAGCCAAAATACACTACATGGAGGGCAGAGATCCCCCTCTCTCCCCGTAATAAGTTACAAGTCAGTTCATCTAACCATAACCGTCCAAAGCAGTTAAATTGAAGCAAAAAATTATCCATAAAGCAAGTATCCTACATAGTTCCTCGAGTTTAATAAACAGCCGTTGTATTATAAGCGTTGTATAAGCGATTACCTGATTTCGGGCTTCCACTTCCAGCTCTTCTCTGTCGCGTTCACACAATAGCATTCGCGCGCGTGTGTGGAAGACGTGATTACGGCGCTGCTATTTCACCTAGCAACAAGAAATACTATTATCTGATTGGCTAATAGGTTGAGAGCTTGAGAGCCCTGATAATTATAATGAGGCACTCCAACAAACACCCCCCCACCTAAAAAAAAAACTCATCGGATCTGCACGATTCATGCGAGTCCCCCAGACAGCCGTGAAAAAGGCGGCATCCGCCAAAAGGCGCGCCGTTTGCATCCTCAAAAAAAAAAAAAAAAACCAGCATGCAAAATTTGAAGATCCTGTGGCCAACAATTTTGGAGAGATGGCCTGGACGAATTACGGAGCCGCCACCCACCCGCCCGCCCGCCCGCCGGCCAGAGGGTAGAACAATACCTCATCTGCCCATCGGATGCATACCAAGCCTGCATAGGTATTTGTGGCATCTCTTAATAACTCAATAAAGAAGTTGAGGTTTGATGGAGCAGATGAACACACCCTCTGCCCCTCTGCCATTACCTGGGAGAGGCCGTGGCCAGAGGCCAGAGAAGGAGCATTCACTCTCATGCACTGGCTACTTAACTGGAAATCAAAAACACATATTCCTGGGACTGGTAATTATTTTATTCAGCAGTGAAAATGGTGGTAGGGTCGCTGACCTCCTCGTAATTTGACACCAAAAAGTGACACATCTGGTTCTTGCATGGAGGGCTTCAATTGTTACTGCCATTTATATTCTTCAAATACCAGAACCACACTAAAGTACATGCACAAATAACCTGTGACGATATGACGGGAAAACTTGAGCGTTAGAGGCGCTTAATCTTTGCAGAATTTCTTTCAGCTTTTAGTAGTGTTAACGAGGAGCATCTTTGCAAAATTTCAGTTGTTACATTGACTTGTGAATGCTTACCTTAAAGAGCTTGTGAGCGGCACTTCCCATGTACATTTTGCAAAACAAAGACTATTTTGATGATATTAATGACAATTATTGGAAATGATCATCTTCAATGTTCATATCGGGCCTCCTTTATCACCACAGCTACAACAGCACTAAAAAGAATGGAGGGGCTGCTGGGTCCAGAGCATGGAGCAGTGTGTCTCTGTGCCTCTACTGAGGCCACAGAGTGGGACGATTTACATAACGTGCCAACGTGCCAACTTCACTAGTTTTGGGCTTTGTATATACATATACACACACACAGACACACACACACACACACACACACACACACAAAAATTAAGATACAAACTATTCCGTGTCAATTTCAAATTTTGTGCCGCCACGACAGTCCATCAATTACACAAGGTCTCCGATATGGTATGGAATACGTGATTTTGATCGTTGAATAACGAATGAGGTTATATGGGAATTGGAGACCACTTTTTCAAACGTAAAAAAAAACTATTTAAAAACCACAAAATGCCACCATACTGCTCGTGCGGCGTAACCCAAGTGTCCGTAAGCCCCATATTTTTTGCCTAAATGTCCAATGTAGTCACTTAGCTAAGAGCCCTGTTTATTTTCACGGAAGAAGTGAACTTCTCCAAGTTGGCCGACCATAAAAGTACGGCGATCAGTCAGTGAATATGAACATTCAGAACTGCAGTGCATTTCTCCAATTGGAGATGTTTAGGGCCGTCGCAGCATTATTTGCCCTCGTTGGCCACCGTACCTAGAAGTCTTGAATTTTCAACTTTTTCGGTGAAAATTAATAAGGCTCCTAGCTAAGTGGCTACATTGGACATTAAGGCTAAAAATATTGCCAAAAGGCATCTTCACGAGTCAAATTTCAATGTCGGGGCTTACAGACACTTGGATTACGCCACACGAGTAGTATGGTGGCATTTTGTGGTTTTTAAATGTTGTTTTTTATGCTTGAAAAATTGGTCTCCAATTACTTCAATTGATTTGGATTTGTCTTCAATGCTGTTTTTCTTTGTATCTCCAAAAGTGTTTTTAGGAGGAAAGAAATTCATGGACCCTTCAATTAGCCTTGGGTTGAATAGATGAGTGAATTTCATTTTTGGGTGAACTTTAAGTTTAAGTCTTTAAGTCTATTGTATGTTACCTCACAAAAAGGGCAAGTCACGAGCGGACATTTGGTCTTATTGGCCCTCCTTAATGTCCGATAAGTTAGAGGCAAGAAAACGAGCCCATTACTCTCATGAAGGGACAACAGTTGAAATTCAATATGGTGGTGGCCTTGATTCATTTGATGCAACAGAGGAGAAGCCACACTGCCCTCAATTCTCCCTGCATTTTGAGTGCAGTTCTGTCTGCCACTCCAAAAGATGAATATCAACTTCTGTGAGATAATCTCCCACACTTCCTCTCTATTTTGGTGTGTGCCTACAACAAACACCTACGTTCGAGGCGTATTTCCTCTAATAACAACGCGACTCCCGTGTTGCCAGTTCGGGATCCTCGATCCTTCTTAAGAAGAGCAACTTAGTTTTCACTTTTTGTGCAGCATATTTCTTGTTTCTTCTTAAGCAGTTCTGTCCTACATCTGAGCAGCTGACAACATCCCATTGTGCATCCATGGCGGCAAACTTGCTAATATTCTTAAAATAAATGGGACTTCTGCTGTAGGCCCTGCTGACTGCCGTTGGTGAAAACTCATCACATTCTGAAAATTAGTCTTTTAGTTATCGGGATTTTAGGGACTACCAATAGGTCCCTTCATTAATAGGCACCCTGGACAAGAAAAATTGGCTGCATCATTGTCAATAGCGCAACAGGGGCTTCCTCAGCAGAGAATCTGACCCTGGACAATCAAGCTGACTTCAAGTGTAACTGCTTTAACAACAGGGTCCATCAGATTCCTTCTGCAAAACGTCAGAAGGATTTCACCATATTAAATTACCTAATTAATGCAGCTCCTCTGCAAGCCACGGTGATTCCTCACCCACACTGCAACTTCCTGCTTCCAAGCCAACCATCCTGTGCCATTCAGCCTCTGTAAAACATTCAGAATGTAACTACCCAATTTAACTTTCACCTTCGTGTTGCAGTTCTCCCAGGTTACTGGCTGCCAATTTCAGCCATGGTCTTCTCTTAAGTCTTGAGTGTGGCTTCTGCTGCAGTCAACAAGATGTATTTGACGACATGTCACATTATCTGTAACTTCTGTTTTATGCTGTGTAGCCGTTTCAATGACTTGACAAACACTTGTAGTGAGTCACTTCAGATAGGAGCATCTGCAAAATAAATGTTCTGCGAGGGCAGAAAACTCTGAGACGGTGCAAAAGGAAGCACCTAGAGGAGGACTGATGACTTATTTCATCATCCACTTAACCTGCCTGTTTTTGCGAGCCGTAAGGTACATGCTGTTCCCGAGCTACCATGCGCATTCCACGCTCCACATAAAGAGCAAGTTAGTCTTAGTGTTTTTGTATGGCATGTTTCCTGCCTCCTCTACGGCAGTTTTTTCTTACATCTGAGTGGCTGACAACATCACACTGGGCATGCACAGAGGCCAACTGGGTCATATTTTTAAATATTATTACTTGATCTTTAAGCATTCATGAATGAATTGCAGGTTTGGCATTTTTCTGATCCTTTGGGCTTTATTTTATAATGCATGTTATCCATTTATATATAAATTGTGTATATATATAAAGCTGTTCCACACATTTTTTCAGATTTTTTCTTGTCCACATGACCAAATTGGGCTTTGAATTCAGCCATTTTTGGGTGTTTTTTTAATCATGAGCATTTTCAGATGCAAGTTACTCCTAAACTAGAGACAGGAGACAGGACTGGGTTTAAGGGGCTGGTGCGCTGTAGCTGCTGAGGGTGAGGCTGTAATATGAACCCCTGACTATGCATACTTCGGTCAAGGGGAACAACTAAAAATCAAATAAAAATTTTGGTTCTGTAAAAACTGTCATTTTCAACAGCCTATAACAGGAATATCAAATGACGTGCTGAATCTGATTGTGGATTCATTTCAGTTAATTTCACCGATGTGCACCCATTGACATTAATTTAGGAGCATTGGAAAGTATACCTGTATCCCTTCAAAAATGCTTATAAGTCATTGTTACATTGCGAGTGACTAGACCTTCCTTAAATTGAAAATTACTCCATGAAAAATTGGAGTTGGAACTTAAGATTTCGGATTTGACCACTTGAAATGAAGGCTAACACCCATGATTTTTTTTTTTTCAAATTTTTCTGAGACGGTGTGGTGCAAATTTTCGGAAAACTGGTGCACTTGGCATGGAGTGACCCCATGTTAATTTACATACTTAATGCAGTTCCTTGGCAAAGCCGTGGTGATCCCTCACCCACAGAACTGTACCCCCCTGCTTACAAGCCAACAATCCTGCGCCACTCAGCTGCTGCAAATCATCCAGGATGAAGGTGCACAATTGAACTTTCACCCATGTAAGTTCTCCCAGGTCACTAGCTGTCAGTTTTAGCCATAGCCTGATCTTAAGTCTTGACTGTGCCCTCTCCTGCAGACAACAAGATACTTCTTCAGGTAGGAAGGGGCTAACGACAGTATAGACCAGCTCAATTACTCCACTTGGCTGCAGCAGGTCCACTAGATCTCATTTCCCTCCGGATGTATGGTTCTAGCCCTTCCCAGCCATAGATCTTCTCCACCTGAGCTCTCCAGTGGTGGACTGACCTCCCCATTCCTGGAAAACAGCTCTCAGCCTCTGCTCCGCCATCTCAAGAGGCATCTCATCAGACAGCACCTGACACAAGTCATGCATTGCTCTTCTCTGAATCCCCACCCCACCCCTATCTCACATTATCTTTCAAGTCTCGTCACTGTACCGTAGCACTAGTATTTTACATGATATTTTACTTGCTGTTCTTAAGCGGCTGTTACGTTCTGATCATTCTGTTTGTTTTGTTAGTTGGTCATTTCACTTTGCCCTGAAGGACTTACCTTGCCCCCATCATCTGCTTTACAGTTTTAAGTTAATTACCAAGTTGTCTGATACATCATATTATTTGCAACTTATCTGTTTTATAACTGCGTAGTTGTTTCAATGATAAACACTTGCAGCAAGATACTTGAGATAGGAGCATCCGCAAAATAAATGTTATGCAGCGAGAGGCAGGACCGAGAGGAAGCAGAGAGACTTTCTTTCATCACCCGCTTAACCTGGCCGCGTTTGCGAGCCGTCAAGTCGGCACATGCTGTTCCTAAGCTACTATGCACAGTCCACACTGTACATAAAGAGCAACTTTACTTTTGTACGGCACGGGTCTTCTACGGCAGTTTTGATTTACGTCTGAGTGGCGGACAGCACTCCATGGAGGATGCACAGCCGCCAACTAGGTCATATTCCATAAATAATTGGGGCAATTGCTGTCAGCCCTGCTGTCGGCCGCTGGTGAAAAAACTTCTTGCGTTCTGAAAATTGCTGTCTTTTAGTTATCGGGACTTTGGGGATTATTTCCTCGATAAGCAAGAGTCCCTTCAAAAGAGGGCATCCTGGACAAGACAGAGCTGCTCTCCATTCCCCACCAAATCTGTGCTTTGCAAGAGATTGGCATCATTGTCAATAGCGCAACAGTGGCTTCCTCAGCAAAGAATCTGACCCTGGACAATCAAGCAGACTTCAAGTGTAACTGCTTTAACAACAGGGTCCATCAAATTCCTTCTACACAATATTAAGAGGGATATGACCATATTAAACTACCTAATTATTGCAGCTCCTCTGCAAGCCATGGTGATTCCTCACCCACACTGCAACTCCCTTGCTTACAAGCCAACCATACTGTGCCATTTAGCCTCTGTAAAACATCCAGAATGTAACTACCCAATTTAACTTTGACCTATTTAAGTTCTCCCAGGTCACTGAGTGTCAATTTTAGCCATAGCCTGATCACAAATCTCGAGTGTGGCTTCTGCTGCAGTCAAAAAGATGACCTAGGTCAAGCATTAGTCTTCTTTGAATCCGCACCCCACGCCTATCTCACATTATCCTCCATCTCTTGTGATTGTATCTCATCTCTTGTACTTTACTTCATCTGTTCCTTGTTGATCTTTAGTTACCTCAGGTCATTCTGTTTGTTTGGTTAGCTGGTCGTTTCACTTTACCCCAATGAACGTAACTAGCACCCACCACTTACTTTACGGTTTACTGTTAATTACCGTGTTGACTGATATATCATATCACCTGTAACTTATGCTGTGTAGCTGTTTCAGTGACTTGATGAACACTTGCAGCGAGCCACTTCAGATAAGAGCATCTGCAAAATAAATGTTATGCAAGGGCAGAAAACTCTGAGACGGTGCGAGAGGCAGGACCAAGAGGAAGCAGAGAGACTTTCTTTTATCACCCGCTTAACCTGGCCGTGTTTGCGAGCCGTCAGGTCGGCACATGCCGTTCCTGTGCTACCATGCACATTCCACACTGTACATAAACTGCGATGACCTGAGCCCTGGCTGAGTTCAGCACATATTGACTGAGCATCCCACTGCACAGTATAGCTAACACTGCCGGAGTCGATCCTGCAGAAACCTGGCTAGTCCGTGTAGCAACACATGCCGGCAGACCAAAAGGCTCGGTCCACACACATCCCAAAATGGAGAAGCAACGCTTCTGCTAAAGCACGCCTACTTGTTCCGGGCTACTTTGTTAATTAGCTTGTGAAAAACAGACGTCGCTTCCTTAAGGGATGGGTTACATTGCGGATGGAAAAACAGGAAAAACCTGCTCAGCTTTCCTGCCTAGGAGGGTGTTTTGGTTAACACGGAGGATGAAGCCCCCGAACAATGAAGGAAATCATTTTTTTCTTTTTCACATTGTCTCTGCAGTGGCAGACAATCAGGGGTCTGCATTACATCACGTCTGTTTCTTTACAATGGGATTTTAATGTCATGGACATCCAAACCACATGGCAGGAAAAACACAAAATAATGATTCAGAGAGTAAGTGCCAACAATTATTTAAAATGCACGATCTTACACGTTCATCTGACTGGAGCTCAAAATTATTTTCAGCATGGAGGAAAAAAAAAAAGAAGTACTTATATAATAATGGGCACAATTTTGCCGAATATTTAAAAATGAAAAAGGAAGTAGACGCATACAAAGTGTCATCCAGCTTACGTCATTGCTTTCATTTCTTGTTACTAAGCGCTGATTAATTTCCATGAGTTTCGCCGATTACGGTTTCTTGAGAATTGAACATCAGTGCCCTGCTGAAATGCACACATGCCAAACTCATTCCCCAAAGCCTGTTTTTCATTTGCTCTGAATACTAAATAATAACTCCAGAGCCTGAGGTCTGTTTCCCCTACTCCCACACACCTGGTAGCAAAGGGAAAGAATAAAGGCTCAGCTTATTTACTGCCACCTGATCTACACTCTTTTACCTCCACAGGATGCTTTGGCCTGTTTTGTAAGCGCAGGGAGGAAGTTAGTGCAACCCACATGCAGGCACGCTGACGTCAATAGAGGCTTTAACTCCCGTGAAGCAGAGGCCTGCCAAACGGCTGACAGGAACCTCCCCTCCCTTCCACTGTATTGCGGCCCAGTGAGCTAACAGAACTGCCTCTGTCTGCTACTGGCCCACACTGGTCCTTCCTGCTGCAAATGCCATCAACTGTCCGTCGCCAAGCCTGTTCGGCCTCCTCTCAGCCTAACAGGACCGCTTATCTGGAACCAGTTCTTCACCCTTTTTCACAGAATAGAAATAAATGCCATCTTTCCTGCTATGCACAAGCCTATTTAGGCTTTATAACTCAGTATTTGTGTCAGAGAGACTCTGGAATTCATTCCAGTGAAGCTAACCATTTGGATATTCAATTACAGAATTATTTGGAAATTAAATTTCAGAATTTACGGACGCCTGCGTCCATATCTGCGTGAAGGGGTTTTAAACTTTATAATGCCTGGACTCAAACTTTTGGAAACCAGACAAAAACAAATACATGAGGTGGATTGCAGCTTAAGACTGCCGCGTTAACCCTTATATTTGGGTTGAAAATTTATGAAACAAAACGGTGCAGAATGCACCGGCAGATTTAATGCACAACGCAATCTTCTCTGGTGACATGGCTCTGAAAAAATGCTAAAAGAATTTAGACAAATTCCAATGGCTGCCAACATTAATGTATTAAATCAGGCTGGATAACTGGCAGACATCATCTTTTCAATTTTACTGCGGCACAAGCAAAACGCAAATTTGATGAACTGAACTATTTCACTCACACATGCATACCGGCACGTATTTTGGCTGGAACACACACAGACTGCTCCACAGCTCTATTGTCCACTGTTAATTTGAGAGAGCTCATGCCTGCGGACTCCGCCACACACAGGCCTGTTATTACCGTGCACCACCCTCGTTTAAGGGTGCAGTGAGGATTTGAACTGACAACCACAGAGCAAGATCTATGCCAATGTCATCCAACTTTTCTTTATACTGCACAAGACCGCTTCACATAAACGGTTCTGTAAACACTATAAAAACAGTGTTGGCCAAAACCAAGACCAAAATCAGTGACTTTGCGAGTGCTGACAAAGCCAGTATGTCCAAGCAATGTTCTTTTCTCCAGATACCTGCATTCTAGGCAGTAATGGCATACCAAATTTAACTTAATCAGATATCAAAATGAAACAAAATTTCTCAGCGACTGCGCAGCTCCAAAATATGTGCTCAATTTTTGCATCCAGATTATATCATAAGGGAAAAAAAAAAAAACAGATGGTTGATTCATAACTAAATTTCTAGTAAATAGCTTTTGTCATCTTTTAAAGTAAAATTAAAAGGCAAAAAAAGTACAATGACAGAAAGATTTGCAGATAAATTAAGGATCGTAGTAAGTTTTATATGCTGTCCCCTCTCTTTTCAGATACCACTTTGGACAACTGTTTGCACAGCAGTTTCCGGTTTTGTGTTATTGCCTGTTTATTTCATTTACAAGTAAACTGATAAAGGGGGACTGATTTCAAGAGTGGCTTTTCTATTTCACACTTTTTTTTGCTTACTTGAAATATGAAGTCTAAAGATCACTGCCACTCAAGTAGCCCATCACTGGGCTAAAAATCAAAACAAATCCATCAGAAATGTGGTAGCTGGTATCTAGGTATCTGGTCAAATCAACTGAAGATCACAGTGGAAAAATGATCAGAGTCGAATTTTTAGGATGAGGAGAAAATTAAAAACGATCTTAGAAACAAAGCGCTAACAAATATGAAATTAAATTTTTTTAAAAATAATAGTATATAACATAATTATATATTATTATACATATTATACTAGATTATATTTAAAATACACAAAAATGCAAAATTTGGACTTGTTTTTTCCTTCGTGGTCTTAAATTATTTGGTACATTCTTAATGGTACCCTATTATGCTGATCCTTCTAACACATACAAGTAATGTTATAATGTTGGACGTCCATACTCAACCTCAGCAAAGTTTCTAAACATAGGATACACGGGTTTTATCATAATCCGAGAACACGATTTCCTGAACGTGATTTCCTCTCTGAACAGCTTGTCCCGAGATCTTAACAAGATCCGGGCAAGATCTGTAAGTAACGATACAACAGCAAATAATGTAAGTGAAGCTAACATGTTATGAGTGGCTAGCAGGACCACTAATGATAGCTAGCACTAATAAGTGGCCTCAAACACAGGGTTTGTAAAATATCTGAAGATAAAGCCTGGACCGGTACCAACTGTCCGTGACTCATGAACGCGGAAGCAGTAATTTTAACCATTTTGTGTTGCTTTACAGCATAAGCCTACATAACATGATAACCTGTTAAATGTTGCTGCAGCATTGCTGCTAATGTAGCTAAGTTACTCTTGCTAATGTTTGTGTCCTAAATATGCAAGAGTAAATAATATCAAGGAGAGATTCAACAGAAGGCGTGACAACATAAACCTCATTTGAGGCCAACTTTTTATACTTGTTTGTAATTTGGAGGCTTGGTACAACTCTTCAAGGTAACGGAACTTAGTGTCTGTAAAAACAGCGTTGCAGGGTAAGTTTGTTTCTGTCGATGTTATGACCGCTCAGTTACTACCGTATATTAGTTTGTGTTCTGTGCTACTTAAAATATGCACCTGGTTAACTTATATGCAGTAATTCAGACTGGTATGCTTCTGTTACTTTGGTTAGGATCAAGGTGGTAGTTTCATCATAACGTTGCCTGACCATAGCCGCTAGAGTTGAAGCTAACCAGAGAGGCGTTGTGTGTGTCTGCAAAGTTGGGCTGATAAGGCTGCAGTTAGACCAGATGTGGTCTTTGCAGAGCTTAGGGCACATGTTTGGGTTTGTTTACTGCTGCTGTGAAATGATCGTTTTACTTATACATAACCGGGGTCAGCCGGATACTTTGCCGTGGAGTGCGTTTAGCTCTCTGATCCTGCCACGGTGAAAGCAATAGCGAAAAGCCCTATAACGTGGCTGGTATAACAAACAATTTCTCTGCATTGCCGTGGAGGAATTTCATCCACCTTTGAAAATTGTTCTGGCTAATAAAAAGCCGAAAACAGTGGAGGTTGGATACGAATTTCCGGTAGAAGTTATTGATTTGCTAGCTCCACATAAGCAACACTTACACTGTTAGTGTGTTTTTGCAACAAACCCATTCAGTAGCTTTGTGTCGGAATTGTGTTTCGTTTTGGTAGAGATGGTTAACAGGAGCTTTTGCCAAAGTTTCCTCCAGATAGCTAAGTGGGTATATAACATGACTATGTAACAGTACAGCTACAATCACATGCATGGGAGGCGAGACAGTCTGAGCAAAACACTAAAATTTCAACTTGCCACTCATTGACACCTTGCTGTATACGTTGTGGCAATAATTCAATTGCTTCCCCCTCCCGCTCGGGGTCGGATTTGGGATCAAATAAGTACGGTCTTACAGCAATAGATGCCGCAGAGGGCTGTCCCTAAATACCTGCCATCTTGGTTTTCTTGGTTTTTCAGGTCTGCATCCTCCCCTGGAATCATAGCGGCCAAGCAGCCAATCAGAGCAGCGCCTCATTAGCATAGCCTCCCCGCCCACTCAAAACAGTTTGTGTTTCAGGCTGGCACAGACGGGGTGAGAGAAGAGGTCTCACTAGGCCTGGATGAGTGTGGTTTTTTTTTGTAACTGAATTCTAAGCATTATTTTAGACCCATTGGACATATTTTAAACAACAAAATACAGCATAATATGGGACCTTTAAAGAGAAAAAAGCACTGGTGAGCTCTGTAACACCAGAAGAATGATCATGGATATCAAATGTGGAGGTTGACAAAAGAATTATTTGCAAGGAGAAGAGAAACCCTGTTTCAATAGTTGGCCGAGACTGAAAAGAACTCTCGGGAGGTAGGCATATCCGTGTCAAAGTCATCAATCAAGAGGTGACTCCACCAACGTAAATATAGAGTGCTTACCACAAGACATAAATCATTGGTTTGCCTCAAAAATTTCCCCCCCCAAAAAATCTAAAAAGGCATGTATACTGTAGTTCTGCAACATCATCCATGGAAAGTTGAGACAAAAATCTACGTGAAATAGTTTTTCAGGGCCTTGGTCGGTACACTGCCGCTGGGCCCCCCTTCAGAGCCATGTTATCTCACTGGCACATGAAAGAGCAAATAACGCCATTACATCACAGTATAATAAAACTAGTCAGACCAAAAAGTGGCACAGTGAGCTACGGTAAAGCTAAGAACACGATCAAATCATAAACTCAGAGTGGCCAAACAATTTCAACATCATAAAATGATTTACGGTTGAAGCCAGCCCCCCTCCAACAGTTCACTGTTGTCCTGCTGTCTCTGTAAGCCTATGCATGTACACAGGCAGGAGCCAAGTAATGCATCTGTTGCTTTCATTTAGCAGCTGTTAACAGAGAAAGAGGAACTGGATTGCGAGTATGGGGCAGATAAGGAGAAGAAGGATCTGAAGATATTCTGTCAATGCAAACCAGCTGCAGTTGTCCAGTGCATTAATTTTAATGTAGAATTTCAATATAATATTTTTTCTAAAGTAGAAACCTAAGTTAGCATATCAGCAAACTGGAGCATCAAGTTCATTTTCAACCCCAATTCCAAAATAGTTGGGACAAAGTGTAAATTGTAAATAAAATCAAAACACATTTACTGTCAAATCACACAAGCCAGTATTGTATTCACTATAGAACAGAGATAACATAGCAAATGTTGAAAAAAGAAATTTTACTATTTTATTCACAAAATGAGCTTATTCCAAATTTGATGGCAGCTACAGGTCTCAAAAAAGTTGGGACAGGGGCCTGTTTACCATGGTGTAGCACCCCCTCTTCTTTTTAACACAGGGTGGAGGAATCTGGGCATTGAGGAGACAAGTTTCTTGAGTTTAGCCATTGGAATTTGATCCCACTCTTGTTTATTTCAGGCTTCCAGCTGCTGGAGAGTTTTGGGTCTCCTTTGACGGACTTTTTGTTTAATTATGCGCCAATTGTTCTCAATCGCGAAAGATCAGGACTGCAGGCAGGCCAGTTCATCACGCAGACTCTTCTACTACGAAGCCATGTTGTTGTAATAGCTGCAGTATGTGGTTTTGCATTGTCCTCCCTGGAATAGATGTCATCTGGAGGGGAGCATATGCTGCTCTTAAACCTTTATATACCATTCAGCATTCATGGTGCTTTTCAAAACATGCAAGTGACCCACACCATAAGCACTAATGCAGCCCATACCATCACAGAGGCTGGCTTTAGAACTGAACGCTGATAACAGGAGGGGTGGTCTTTCTCCTCTTTAGCCTAGAGGACACAACGCCCATGATTTCAAACAATAATATCTAATTTGGACTCGTCTGACCACAGGACAATTTGCAACTTTGCTACAGTCCATTTTAAATGAGCCTTCGCCCACAGAACACGGCGCTTCTGGGTCATGCTCAACAATGGCTTCCTTTTTGCATGATAGAGTTTTAGGTGGTATCTGTGGATGGCACGGCGGACTGTGTTTACAGACAGTGGTTTCTTGAAGTATTCCTGGGCCCATTTAGTAATGTCAATGACCGAATCATGGCGGTGAGTGATGCAGTGGCGTCTGAGGGCCCAAAGATTGCGGGCATCCAGTAAAGGTCATCGGCCTTGTCCGGTATGCACATTTTTTCCAGTTTTTCTGAATCTTTTGATGATGTTATGCACTGTTGATGATGAGAGCTTCATAGCCTTTGCAAGTTTCAGTGAGGAACATTGTTTTTAAAGCAATCAACATTTTTTTCACGCAAGCCTTCACAGGTTGGAGAGCCTCTGGCCATCTTTACTTCTGAGAGACTAAGCCTCTCTAAGACATCCCTTTTAAAGCCAGTCATGTTACACACCTGATGCCAGTTAACTTAATTACTTGCTAAATGTTGTTTCAGCTGATTCTCTTTTCTCTTATTAATGGCTTTTCAGCCCTTTTTGCCCGTGTCCCAACTTTTTTGAGACCTGTTGCAGGTAGAAAATTTGAAATAAGCTCATTTTGTGGATAAGAGTGTAAAATGTCTCAGTTTCAACATTTGAAATGTTATCTATGTTCTATTGTAAATAATATATTGGCTCGTGATCTGAAAGTCATTGCATTATGATTTTATTCACAATTTACACTTCGTCCCAGCTACTTCAGAATTGGGGTTCTATCAGTTATGGAAACAATTTTCAGATTTCAAACTATAGAGAAAATATATACGCATATACGTAGTCAGAGCTTTTAACAGTTCTTTTTCTGTCGGCTTTTCGAGCTTACGTTTCCATTTCTGCCACCCAATTTTCATATAACTTTCTGCTCAGTTTAATGCCATATTCACCCTGCCCAAGAAGCAATGCACTCCGACTGTTATATTTCTCAGGATAAAATTAAAGATAACATGTGAGAACTAACCTCAGGAGGCCCTATAACATCAGTTGATTGACTTTATTGTCAATCACTTCACCATCAGTCTTCCATCAGAATGTCCCCAGGAGGCAGGAGCTTGGGGCTGGGGCTGGATGCATGCTGCACAGTAAAGCGCGATTTCATCAACAACCCCAAATGATAAAAAGTTGACGTTAAGTTAAAATAAAAATAAAACGGAAATCAGTGCTTTGTAAATGATCTTTGACCTGTAGTTTGTTGAGAAAAATACAAAATCAGATTATTTTAAGGTTCAACACATGAATTTTTTTTGGATTTTTCCCAAATAAACACATATCAATTTTGATTACTATAACATATTGTTAGCCTCACAGCATAATTGCCTATCTTTTAACTCTTTTAATTCTTTTAAACCTTTTTTAGCCATTTAATTATTTAATTTAAGGAATGGATTTTATCTTTTTATCGAGAAAGAAGGAAAGAAAAAAACATTTTTTGTCAACACAAAAGAACAGCAGCCGATATCTCGATTTGGCTAAAATATAACTTCGGCAATTAGGCGATGAGTTGAATAATATTTAAAAAAAGTTGGGACAACAAAGTATTCGCCACTTTTTAATGCTGCTATTCCTTTTTGCAGCACTTAATAATCAAAAATGGACAGAAGACATCAAGTGATTAAGTGTTACAGAAATAATTTCCTATTCCTCCAGCAAACAAGCCTTAAAGTGTGCAACAGTGTGGGGTCTTAATTTTCACACTTTGCCTTTCAAAATGTACAAAACAATCTCTACTGTGGACAAATTGGGACTACAGGCAGGCCAGTGCAGAACCTGCATCCCTCCTCTTTCGCAGCCATGCCTTTGTAATAATGTAATAGTGTTCAGAATGCGGTTTTGTATTGTCTGGCTGATATATGCACCACCGTCCCTGGAAAAGATGGGATCTTGAAGACAGTATATGTTACTCCAAATCTCATTGTACTTTTCAACATTAATGGTACCTTCACAGAAGTGCAAGTTACCCTTGCCAAGGCCACTGACGCAACGTCATGAAGTGAAAGCGCACGACTGTCGGACTTGTTGCTGGTAACAACTGAAATATTGATTCTTCTGTACACAAAGCGTGTTTCTACTACGTGATGGTCTAGCACAGTGGGCTCAGACCCCAGAGAAGTCTTCTAAACAGTTTACATAAGGCTTCCTCTTTACACAGTTAAGTTTTAACTGGCATTTATGGATGTCACTATGTATAGCAATACATGACAAGGGTTTGCAGAGGAAATCCTGAGCCCTTGCGGTTATATCACATATAGATAAGTCAAGGATATTAAGCTCAGGTTTACACTTTAGCCCTTTATGCACAGAAATCCCCTCAGATTCCTTGAAACCTTTAATCATATTATGCACTGTAGTGGGTAAAATATCCAAATCCCCTACTATTGTTCTTTGATGAAAATTATATTTAAACTTTTCAATTACTTTCTCTCTCATATGTGGGCTAACTGGCAATCCAATGCTCATCTTTGCCCATGAGGACTAGTTGGCCTGAGTGCAGCTTTTGTACAAAATCATGATTATTATCCCCTGCTGACATCAGCTGTTTTAAATCAAATTTTAAGTTTTTACCCCATGCATTGCTGGCCTAAATGGCAGGAATGGATGTACATTTCTTAAAGATATAAAGTCGGCCACGCACAAAAATTAAATATCTTGTCTTCATGCTGTCTGCAACAAAATAGAAGCCAAAGTAAATTTAGAATTCACTGCTATCTGTTTTTTCTGTGCATTTTCCGTACCATCCCAACTTTTTACAAGGCAGGTGTGTATTCAGATTTGGTGCTTCCTGAAGGATACTGTGAAAGCAGCCCAAGGCTTTTTTTTAAGGCAAAGAACTGGGGAGTTGCTCAGTGGCAAATTCAATCACCAGCCTTGAATCCTCAAAAATGCATTTCACTCGCTGACGGAAAAACTGAAGGCAGAAGTCCCATAGAACGAGTGAGTGAGGGCCATGCAGAGCATCACCCAGTGTCTGTTAATGTCTGGGAGCTACAGACTTCAGGCAGTCAGTATTAGCCACCAAGTATTAATAACAATTATTTTAGTTTATGATTGTGCTAATTTGTCCAATTAACTCTGAGCCCCTAAAAAGGATGGTGGTTGGGGGGGGGGCATATCTAAAAAACTGTGTTATTCCTCCACGGTTTATACAATATTCTTGATATTCTCTTAAATTAGAGCAGAAAGTCCACACTCTAAGGATATAGAGCCAAAATCATGAAAATTGGGCCACTGTCCCAAATACTAAGTTGAGGAAACCAAACCAGCTCCACAGAGTGTCATCGCAGAGCGACCTGGAGATTGCCATGAAAAAACGCCCACATGAACCAGGCTCGTCTGATTCAAACCTTGGTGTCTCCCTGCAACGATTCCTCTAATACCCAGGAACTTCTTCAGTGAAAATAGAGTGAAATATAGGGGAACATACCTGGCAAACAGACTTTGGTGGTCTGCGGTTGGTTGGCAGCAGAGGACCTCCTAGAAACAAATGGCAGAAGGATCTCAGGCAAGCCTCAAATATACAGGCCCCCTAAAACCACATCCAATGGTAACTATTCTATTACCTGTAATGTGAATATAGGCCACTAGATGGCAGTATTTACCTTTTTTTTTTATTCAGCTCAGACTGGAGCTATGTTTGGACATGTTTCAGACATGTCTGGGGCAAGTCCCCGAAAATTAAAGAAAAAAAAGGTCTAAATGTGGGTGGGGTCTGCAGAAGAGTATATAAGGAGTAGAATTGAGACAGTAAAGTAGTAGGAGAAATTGCAAGAAGAGGGGTACATGTGACCAGACCTGTCATTCTGTTCAAGACCTGTGAAGTTTCTTTTGTGCATTTTTGCCTGTGTTTGAGCATTTTCCTCACCCAGGACATCACCAAGCCACCCCACCAAAACAAGGGACTGTAAATATTTCTGTTTTTGTTGTGTTCAATCTTGGTCTTAAGTGTAGATAGTAGTTTAGTCTTTGTTTTTTTCATTAAATGTGTTCAAGTTTTTAAAACTGTTTCTGTCATCCCTTGCTGTTGCTGTAGCTGTTGTGTTGTAAATTGTAATAACAAATTGGGGCCATAACATACCAAAATTCAGTTGGATGGTTGAGGGAGTATAAAAACATTTGAGGACAGAGAGGCAGTCCAACACCTTAACACAAAGTTATGTCTGTGGCAGAGAATCAAGGTGTTGGGGTGTATTACCAACACGTGGTGGCATGGTGTGATCAATGGTGACCAAGAATCAAGGCATGAGGGTTGGTCTCCAATGAATTAAAGGTCACACTTTCTGTGTACTCATCAGTGCATTGCGGGAGTTGTCATTACAATGCTGCCACGTGAGAAGCATGACAACTGAACTCTTCCTAAGGAAAATGTACACATAGACACCAGAGCTAAAACACATTTGCACATGAAACACACAAGTACAAAAGCCCGTATGTGCGAGAAACTGCACACTTTTCCCCAAATGTCAACCAATTCACAGCTGCGAGTGTACACGTGAACACACACACACACACACACAAACACATTTGAATGCACACAGGTACACACCCTGGCACACTAAGACGATGGCCTTCAAGTATGTGCACGCATACACACACAAACACACACACACACCCATGCACACACCCACTATTTCAAACATAAGTGTTCTTTCAGTTCCAGCTATGATTTAGTGTAACAATAGTCCAATAATGACTGTGTTTGACCAAAGATTAAAATATCATTGAAGCAATCCAGATAATAAGTTGTCCAAGAATCAGTAAAAATGCACGTCAATGCACAGACCTCACAAAAGACTTGATAAACATTATGTGACAAAGCACTAAGCAAATACTGACACTCATTTAATCAACACTTTACTCATTGTCAAACCAAGTTCATCTGAAGCACATACCTACTTGAGTGGAAAACATTTTAGCAGTTTTTTCACAGTGCAAAAAAAAAAAAAATTAAATAAATAAAATTGCCCAAGTATTTTAGTAAATATTGTCTTGTAAATGTTTTGGCACAATTATTTTTATCGTTCCTAATCATTTCCCGCCAAGAGGCTTTGTTTAACAAGGCATAACAGATTCAAAACACCTTCACTCTCTGAGTTTTTTTATTTAAAATTTATGTATACAGATCTGAGACATTTTTCTTCTTATACACATTCACGCACAGCGTTCTCTTGAGTTCCCACAAATGAGCTTCTCTTCCTCTCAAATTGATTTTATTATTTTTTTTTTTTTGCAGTTTTATTAGTGTCCTCACAAACCTTACAGATTTTATTTGTTTCATTGTCCTCAAACATAAACCTCTCTATGCTCAAGTAACACTTATCATTTCTTTGGATAACTGCACAGTAGGAAAATATGGGTTTTTAAAAAAATTTTAAGACAGTTGTTTTTTAAATCAGTGATAAAAATACAATTAGCCATTCATCAGATAGTTTGCATTATCTGTGCTCTGAAAGATGCATAACATAGGTGAAAACGTTTTAGTTTTACAGACGGTGGACATTCACGCTAAAATATCTAACCAGACTTGATTAGCTTTTTTTGCAAGACCAAAGACACGGATAAGACTATCAGAACTTGATCTACATTTTACACGTTTGTTAGGTGTGCTATGCGTATTTGATCTCTCATGAAGTGCACTCTTGTTACCAGCTGTTAATATTGAATTGGTCAAAAGATTTCATTACCTGTAATTTCATTAATCATAAACAAGCATTCCTTCCATTTCATTTTAATATCTTTAGTGCTAAGGTCATTATTCTAATTACTATAGATTTTTTCCCCCAATAATCATCATTAAAACCCCAAATCAGAAAAAGAAGTTGGGACAGTTTGTTAATTCAAATTAACTGACAACAGCAATTTATAAATTGTCTTAGAGGTACATTACAATGAAAACAATACAACAGTACACCATTTGCTTTTTCACCTTCTGAATTTTACTTATTTTTCATTTTGAACGCTTAAATTTTGATCCTGGCAAAATATCTCAGAGAATGTTGGGATAGTAAAGTATAAACCACTTTGTAATGTTGCCATTTCTCTTCATAACGCATGACCATTCAGGGACTGAAGACACTTGATGATTAATCATCCCCGCCCCCCCCGGGATTTTCAGTGAGGTGCTGTCGGAGGTATAAAAGGTCATTCTGTAACCTCACCTGAAAATGCAACATGACTCTAAACTGGTTCTTATTTACTTTTCCTAATTAGGAGAGAGCTAAAACACCAGTTCCGGGGAAGGGTTAGTGCACAGTCAGGGCCATAATGTAATAATAACTAATTCATTAAATTACCCAAGGTTTCAAAGCAAGTCTGCATCAGTGTATTGAGTCACCCCTTAACGACGCATGTGGATGTCAATGTCTTTTGAAGATTCTGAACTCTTGCAGCTCATAAAACGGTACATATAGGCTAATAAGGGACGCTTTTAAATTAATAATTATTTAATAAGCTTTTTAAGAAAATGTTTCCCATTTTAAATACAGTCTTTTCATCATAAAAAGCATTAAGAATTAATAGCAGGGTTGATATAAACAAATACTACACTCGTTTCACAAATTTGATATCTCAACTTCACTCATTACAGACCCTTTATAATATCTGGCTAATTTCAGAGACTAATTGAAACTAAAAGTTCTGTTATCAGATTCAAAATTTTCAGGAATAAATAATAATAAGTTCCTTATTGATTGACATAATTATTAAACTTGTTTAACAGTATTAAAACCTTTGACATATTAACAGTGGAATTGAGGCTATCATTTCAGTCGCAGCATTCAATAATTTGCAAAAAACTATGTTCATGACTTCCATTCCCAGCTTGTATACCTCCAATCTCCGTTGACTAGTTGAAAATGTTGAATTATATCTTCAGGAAATTCATATTTTGATAATTCCTTCTAAAGAAATGCCCATTCAAAGCAATTCAATTGTCAGTACTGATTGCCATCAATGTTGAATCAATTTTTTTTACTTTTTATTTTATTGTTTTAGTATTAAGCAAGTTCTTACATTTGTCTTCAGTTTCAGTATAAAGCCAGTTTGACTGTATTGAATGACGTTAGGTGGTTTTTGGCCATCCTCTAATTGAAGCATTTTTTACCCTCTATTAACCAAACCCATTTCCAATTGTGCTAAAATTATTTCCCTATGCAAATTAGTTTATTTTGGGCCATTATTTGAAAAACAGTAGACAAAAAAAAACTGCACATTTGGGCAACCTTTCCAAATTGTAGCAAATCTGCTACATTGGGTAATTATGCTAATTAAAAAATTAAAGTGACATACCATTCAAGTTATTCTCAAATGTTTATTTGGCAATAAGAAACAAAACCAACAGGGTGTCCAGGCTGTTAACCCTTTTACTTCATGTAGCAGATATGCAACGCTGGTTAATAGAGGATTAAATAAACTTATTGCATTTAATCAAACTAACTGGCCAACACTCAGAGGATGTACTAGTGGTCTAACCTGGTATAAGCATTACATTTTCAACTGCATGATACACCGTTAGCTGAATAGTCTCTTTCCATACCATCGATTATGCCTTTCAGAAACATTGAGGCTATAGTTGAGATAGTTGAGAAAAATTCTATTGGTAGGCCCTCCACTCCAGGTACCCTTGAGCTGTCTATCGCCTCTTTCATTTCTGAAACAGCAATTTCTATCTTCAGTTCCTCTTTATGCTCAATTGTCAAAAAGAAAAAGTTTCACAAAAAACAAGACTTGAGTCAACTCTATTTTTACATGGGCTCAGAAGTAAAGAATTTCATAAAACAATTTAGGTTTTTTTTTTTTATTACTTATTGGAGCATTGAAATTTGAATCTCTGAAATTATACCTCCTCTTTCTGTTATTCTTATTAAATAATAAACATAACTGCTTATCTGAACTGTCTGACGACATATAATTTGAGAAATTTAAATTGTTTGGAATCACATTTTAATTGTAAATTGGCCATGTTCCGATTTCAATTTTTGAATTTACTCAAAGTACTTCTTCACATAAGTTTTCTTGTGGGCCTTCAATCAGAACTTGGTTATAATACTGCTTTTCATGAAATGAGACAAAAAGATTGCCAATGATATGACACAGTTTGATTCATTTCAAGATGAGCTCTAGACAATTCCACCTCACCGGCAAAAAAACCTATTAAACCAAAGGATGCATTAATTGAGTTTCGGAGGGAAAACTTCATTCAAATCTGATCTAGTCTTGGACTAAGCTTAATCAATGTGAGTGAAACTGACCTATAATTCAAAAGTGGTCAAGAAATGTGGTTAAAGAGAACTATTTTTTAGACGCTGCAGTGCAGATCGTTTTGGTTTGTTTAATAGTGCCTAACTTCATAATGCTGATAAATTATGAAATGATACTACAAACAAAATATCTATCAAGAGATTTGTGCCATGGCACAGATAAGCCCTGTGTTTATGGCACGTTTGAGTGTAGAGATTGCCCTCTAGTGGCGAACTTGCCTGAGTACAGAAAAAAGAGCTCCCACGAAACGAGAACTCTTTAGCTCACACACTACTTTTAAGAAAAGCTTTCATACATTGGCAGAAATGATCATTACCCTTTTACAAATGCACTTCACCATGCAAAAATATGTACATAAAACCATACTGAGGATGGGAGGACATCATGCCATTCGATCGAGTCCAGAACATGTCAGTGCTGACCAAGTCAACTAGTTCCACAAGGTGATCAAACAAACGTGAAAAACTCAGAACCCTAACCACGTGATGGCCAATACCTGGACTGGAAATAAAATATGGCGGGGGGAGGAGCAGAAAGATATATCCATATAATACAGCGCCCTCAATAATTTTTGGCACCCCTGGTTAAGATGTGTTAAAAGCCTTAAAATAAATTCAATTTTTATTGCAGAAGCATACTCTCACACTTAAAATTGTAAAAAAATCTAACCTTCAACTCAAGTGAATTTTAAGGGAAAAAAATCCCTGACTAAGAAATAATTATTTTTCATAAAATCACCTGTTCCACAATCACTGGCACCCCTAACAATTCCTAAGAATTAAATGTAATTGAAGTATTTCTGTCATTTCTACAGTAGTTTACAAAGTTGATCAGAGTATCTAGGAACATTTAATTAGTAAATCATCACTTCCTGTTTCCCTGGGGTATAAATATGACGTGACACAGAGGCCATTTCTCTTATCCACTCTTCAACATGGGAAAGACAAAGGAACACACCATTCAAGTAAGGCAGATGTGTGTTGACCTTCACAAGTCAGGCAATGGCTACAAGAAAATAGCCACTCACCTGCACCTGCCCATATCTACTGTCAGAGGAATCATTAAGAAGTTTAAAACAACTGGAACAGTGGTAAACAAGCCTGGACGAGGACGCAAGGTTATTTTGCCGCCACGAACAGTGAGGAAGATGGCAAGAGAAATAAAATGTTCTCCAAAGCTCACTATTAAAGAATTGCAACAAATGGTCGCATCTTGGGGTCACAAAGTCTCCAAAACCACCATCAGGCACGATCTACATGCCAAAAAGCTGTTTGGGAGGCATGCATGGAAAAAACCTTTTCTCACTCACAATCATAAACGCAAACGTCTGCGGTTCGCTAAGCGGTTTTGGAACTTCAACTGGGACCGTGTGCTCTGGTCAGATGAGACCAAGATAGAGCTTTTTGGCAACAAACACTCTAAGTGAGTCTGGCGGAAAAGATGAGTATGCAGAAAAGCGCCTCATGCCCACTGTGAAGTATGGGGGTGGATGGGTGATGCTGTGGGCCTGTTTCTCTTCCAGAGGCCCTGGGAACCTTGTTAGGGTGCATGGCATCATGAACGCTTTGAAATACGAGAACATTTTAAATCAAAATCTGGTGGCCTCTGCCCAAAAGCTGAAGATGGGTCGTCACTGGGTCTTTCAGTAAGATAATGACGCTAAACATGTGGCCAAATCTTCACAGAAATGGTTCACCAGACACAGACTCAAGCTCCTCCCATGGCCATCTCAGTTCTCAGACCTCAACCCATTGAAAACCTGTGGAGTGAGCTGAAGAGGAGAGTGCAGAGGAGAGGACCCAGGTCGCTGGATGATTTAGAGAGATTGTGCAAAGAGGAATGGTCGAAGATCCCTCTTTCTGTATTCTCCCATCTTGTGAAACATTATAGGGGAAGACTAGGTGCTGTTTTGTTGGCAACATGGGGTTGTACAAAGTATTAACATCAGGGGTGATGATAATTGTAGCACACATGATTTGATGTAAAAGAATTATTTCTCAATGTGGGATTTTTTTTCCCCACTGAATAAATGCACTTGAATTAAAGGTTGGATTTTCCTCTTTTCATTGTGGTCATATATTATTTCGAAAAAAAGTGAATTTATTAGAAGCTAAAGAACACATCTTAACCAGAGGTGCCAATAATTATGGAGGGCGCTCTATATGGAGCTGAACTGGATTGCACCTGCAGTTGACTGTGGTAGCAGACAATGAGCCATTCTGAATTAGGACTGGTATTATACAGACTCGGTTCCAAGTCAGGTGCCAAAAGAACTTTTTTCAACTATTTAAAAACTACAGTGGGAAAAAAATTTCCCTGTCTCTTACTTGTTAGAAGCACACTGTACATTGGTCAGGATGGTGAAGTTGTTCCGTACACTTCGAAGGCTTGCAAGCACCTACAAAGGACCGCAACATGCAAAAATTACTCATAGGAAAAAGAACATGCATAAATGTGTGCCAAGTCTGAATACCAGATGCAAGATGGGAAGTTTATATTTACCTGGGCAAAAGGGGTAACTATTAGATCATCTCCATGGCTGCGAATGTAAAATGTACAAGTCAGTCATGATTTGAGTTCAGCCTCACATCCTACAGTATTAAACACTATGCCATGCTGGCAGGTCTTAAAAAACATCAGTAGAAAGACAGCAATGGAAATACATATTAAAACTCTAATCTGTTCTCCATCCCAAACCCACACCTGAGACATAGTAAGCCCAAATTCAATAAATATTATAGCCTCATGTCTGACTTCAAATTAGGACTCATTCAGTCTTCAACCTCAGACTGAGTTGTGTTTACTATAACCATGTTGTTTTCCAGTGAAGTTGAACTGAAAGCAATCTTGTTTGTCAGGTTAAAAATCTGTACACCATGAGATTCAAAGCATCCAAGCAGAGTTGCAAGGCGCCTGTTCCCTGGACAGCCTTTCTGAGGAGTGTGGGAAAAGATGGCGGGGCTTACAGCTCATTGACGATGGAGGAGTTGCGGGACATCGACTTGGGCGAGAGGTCGTAGTCACTGTCAGAGCGGTACAAGAAGGACTCGCGGCGCTGGCTGTGTCCTGGGAAGTTTGTGTGGAGGACCAGGCCAGACCCAGGTGAAGCCTGCGGGTCCAAAGGACTACAGCTGGCGGCAGGCCCATTCTCCACGTCAAAGCTGGAAGACAAAAATTATACAAAAATCCATCGTCACACTCAGAGCACAAAGCAAAATCGCATCCATTTATTACAATAATTGATAACCACCGGTCCAGTTAGGAACTAGCCCCCTCCCATTTCCAGGATATTAGCATTTCAAAGCACTTCACCCAAAACTTCAATTTTGTCTGACTACATTTCATTTAGCAAAGCACTTTGTAACATTAATAAAAGCACTAGATGTTATTATAAGTGATTATTATTATTATTATTATTATTATAATGCCACGTTTCCACTTAGCCAAAGGGATATTCATCCATTTTCCAAGAGAAATTTTCTGGGAATCTGAATGAATATGCAGCAGCTCTCCTTGACACGTGGTTCTCCTGGCCAGAAATGTACATTTCAAATACTCAAAAGCAACACTTTTACCACATACGTACAATGCAATGGTCACATTTCCCAGTGTGTGCTTTGTTCATCCACGCAAAGCCTCAACCAAAAGCTGATTGCGGCGCCACTAAGTCAACATTGCTAAACCATTTTGAAGCAAAGTTTCATAAACAGAACCATGTGAAACTGATCCGCACACAATATCCTGTGCATGCTTCTACAAAGGATGTAAAGGCTTTTCGGACTCTAACGGGAAAGAGAGACTGAAGGACTGAACACAAAAATTACAGCATGGTTTCACAAAGTAAAATCCAACTGAGTAAATAAGATTGTCTATTAAAAGAAAATTACAACTATTTAAACTATTAAAAAGAAACTACTGAAAAGTACTCACTCAACATAAATGTTAAAAATAAAAAAGCCAACCTAAATATAATGAGGTGAACTGGAAATATGCTAGTACTGCAACAAAACAAAGCAGATATGCTTGTACTACAACAAAACAAAGCAGGCCTACTTCTAATATTCTAAACTGAGATGGGCCTGACTTATAGACGACATGCACAACAGCCACTGAGAACATGTTTTCATTCAAAAAGGGAACAAAAACATCCCAAGCAATGACATGCTGTCTCAGGGCACTGTGAACCAGAAACACCACAATTCCTAGAACCCCAGTGACAGCACACTGAACAGTGCTGTCTGCAGAAGAACTGGTACTCCTCAGGTTTTTCCATGGGGGCAGAGGGAGAGAAGACCCCTGGAGACAAGTTCCGGAAGTTTTCCCAGGATGCTGAATGCAGTAAAAACAAGTAGATCAGAAGGATCTAATGGCTGCGACCTGGCCTAGCATCCGTCACGTGGCCTAGTGTCCATGACTGGTGGTTTCTTGTACAAGTGTGATCTCGAAATTGGAAATGACCTTTAAAATCAATAGGGGACCCTTCCTCTGTACCAAGAAGCTTGTTCTAAGATGTAATAGCCATCCATCAAGTTGAAGTGGAGTTACGGTGCGAAAACCGTCAAATCGGGCAAAATTGACACTTTTTTGCCTTTGTGACCTTGGGATTTGACGGATGACCTTGATAAACGATAAGAAACACCTCCTCTATGCCTAGAAGCTATTTCCAAAATTTCATAGCGATCCATGAATTCTAACTGGAGTTACGGCGCGAAAACCCGCAAACAAGGTTGTGACCTCTGTGAACTTGACCTTTGACCTCGACCTTGTGCATGGACACCACTTTGGTGAAGGTCAATAACTCCTGAAAATTTCAAGATGATACGACGACAGGAACATGGTCGAAAAGGTGTCACAGACAGACAGACGAACAGACAGAAACGTTCATAGAGCTGCTTGGTCGCAGCAAAAAAAAATACTTGGGTCAACTGTGAGAGAAGCTGTCAAAGATGAGAATTTCACAAAACATAGCTAGAGGTACTCCACAAGTGCAAACCTCCACCAAGGCAGCACAGTTGAAATCTCGCTGAGTGAACATGGCTCATGAGAAACTGAGGGTATCAGCAACATAGGATTTCAAGATGGCTCCCATGGCTGCCATATTGTTTGATGCAGCGCGTTCCAAACTGATAGCTTCCGTTCCTGATGCCATACCAATCAACCCAAAAAATTTGAGTGATATCACTGGGAGCGAAGTTCAGTTATCGCATGTCATAGGATTTCAAGATGGCTGCCGTGGCGGCCATATAGTTTGACCAGTTCATTGCTGATGTAATAGCAACCCTCTCACAAAATTTCAGAGATATCCGTTCATTATTTTTTGAGTTATCTTGTACACAAATAGACAGACAGACAAACAAACAGACAAACCAATGCCGGAAAAAACATAACCTCCTTAGCGGAGGTAATTGTGAGAAAACATCCAACCTGGGGCCAGAGAGTAGCCTAGTGCTAGTTGCTAGACTGCTAACTGATGAGGTGCTAAATTGAGGCTCCGGTGGTGCTTGGCATTCTGAGTTGCATCTGGAGTGTGGAAATTGGAAAAAGAACTCATTGAAAGGGGCCAACACAGCACAATGGGCTTTTACCCATTTCTCTAAATCCCTCTTTGCTGGGAACTGCCCTATCTGGCATTTCTCCCTGAACGTCCTTGAAAAAGAGTAGGCTAACTTACCGTGTTCTCAATGAATATTCCCAGGTTAAATAAAGGTAAAAAAAATTCATGCCATACTTGATATACAGTGGCGCTCGAAAGTTTGTGAACCCTTTCAAATTTTCTATATTTCTGCATAAATATGACCTAAAACATCATCAGATTTTCACACAAGTCCTAAAAGTAGATAAAGAAAACCTAGTCAAACAAACGAGACAAAAATATTATACTTGGTCATTTATTTATTGAGGAAAATTATCCAATAATACATATCTGTGAGGGGCAAAAGTATGTGAACCTCTAGGATTAGTGATTCATTTGAAGGTGAAATTTGAGTCAGGTGTTATCAATCAATGGGATGACAATCAGGTGTGAGTGGGCACTCTGTTTTATCTAAAGATCAGGGATTTATCAAAGTCTGTCCTTCACAACACACGTTTGTGGAAGTGTATCATGGCACGAACGAAGGGGAGTTCTGAGGACCTCAGAAAAAGCGTTGTCGATGCTCATCAGGCTGGAAAAGGTTACAAAACCATCTCTAAAGAGTTTGGACTCTACCAGTCCACAGTCAGACAGATTGTGTACAAATGGAGGAAATTCAAGACCATCGTTACCCTCCCCAGGAGTGGTCGACCAACAAAAATCACTCCAAGAGCAAGCCATGTATTAGTCGGCGAGGTCACAAAGGACCCCAGGGTAACTTCTAAGCAACTGACGGCCTCTCTCACACTGGCTAATGTTAATTTTCATGAGTCAGGAGAACCATCAGGAGAACACTGAACAACAATGGTGTGCATGGCAGGGTTGCAAGGAGAAAGCCACTGCTCTCCAGAAAAAACATTGCTGCTTGTCTGCAGTTTGCTAAAGATCACGCGAACAAACCAGAGGGCTATTGGAAAAATGTTTTGTGGACAGATGAGACCGAAATAGAGCTTTTTGGTTTAAATGAGAAGTGTCATGTTTGGAGAAAGGAAAACATTGCATTCCAGCATAAGAACATTTTCCCATCTGTGAAATGTGGTGGTGGTAGTATCATGGTTTGGGCCTGTTTCGCTGCATCTGGGCCAGGACAGCTTGCCATCATTGATGGAACAATGAATTCTGAATTATACCAGCGAATTCTGCTGGAAAATGTCTGGACATCTGTCCATGAACTGAATCTCAAGAGAAGGTGGGTCATGCAACAAGGCAGCGACCCTAAGCACACAAGTTGTTCTACCAAAGAATGGTTAAAGAAGAATAAAGTTCATGTTTTGGAATGGCCAAGTCAAGTCCTGACCTTAATCCAATCGAAATGTTGTGGAAGGACCTGAAGCAAGCAGTTCATGTGAGGAAACCCACTAACATCCCAGAGTTGAAGCTGTTCTGTATGGAGGAATGGGCTAAAATTCCTCCAAGCTGTTGTACAAGACTATACAACAGTTACCGGAAATATTTAGATGCAGTTATTGCTGCACAAGGGGGTCGCATCAGATACTGAAAGCAAAGGTTCACATACTTTTGCCACTCACAGATATGTAATATTGGATAATTTTCCTCAATAAATAAATGACCGAGTATAATATTTTTGTCTCATTTGTTTAACTGGGTTCTATTTATCTACTTTCAGGACTTGTGTGAAAATCTGATGATGTTTTAGGTCATATTTATGCAGAAATCTAGAAAATTCTAAAGGGTTCACGAACTTTCAAGCGCCACTGTACATGTCAAAGTAAATCTACTTCTGCTCAACAGCATGCTCCAAAAGGGGCATCATCAACTAAGATATGATCCAGGAAAGATGTGATGCGCAAACAATTTAAAAATGCAATAGGTAAAAAACCTGTAGTATGCTATTCAAAAAAATGAGGATGTAGCAGGAATTCAGGGTGATTAGAAACTAGCAATAACCAGGGTTAGGTCTGCACTGCCACGACAGGTCTATGAGGCATTTAAGGGAAGAGTAGCTACACATTCCATCTCATCCTTTGTAACTGTCAAAGCTAAATGGCTAAACTCTCGGTCAGGTCAAAAGTAGCAGGTAAGGCTGTTTCTCAACAGGACTACATGAGTGTGTGAATGATAAAATCGTTCATGTGATAAGACAGATTAAACATACTAGGGTAAATACACATCAAGTGGACCAAATTTCAGGAAGTCAGAAAATTAATCCGCCTCATAAATTCTGGAAAAATATACATACCTGGGCAAAAGTTGAGAAGCAGAAAGTTCATATGGAAATCTTCCAAAAAGTGGAAAGTCCTAGCCTGCATTCCATGAGCGTGTCGCATTCAAAAGGTTTTTTCATAAACTGTGCTTCGTTGCATGTGCTGAATATTAGAAGTTGAACGGCACCTCTGAAAACACAGGTTTCATCGTAGATATTGGTCCTGTTTCCTCAAATTTAAGCTCCGACTTCATGTATGTCCAGGCCATAATTCAAAGAATTGGGCAATGTTTCTTGATGTTATCAATTTAGTCCTGAGCTGAACTGGAATGTGTTTTCAGAATTGGGCCGTGCTTAACTTTTACCCAGGAGTATATGCACTAAATGAGGAGAGGAAGGAGTTGCACAAATCGTAGGCATTTGTCTTCAAAATTGGACCGTTGAAATTGGCCGTTGAAATTTTGGTACAGAGCCCTTCAATTTTGCTCTATATTCAGGTACTCAAAAAATCCCTCAACACGCAAACAGAAAGATATTAAGTCTTGCACAGAATTTTGCATAGATTATTAACTTTATCTATTGAGGTCCAGTCACAGTTTAACACTGCAAGTTCCTCTGATAATTTCAGGAGTTTACCAACTTCTAGAATGGAATCCATACACGCCAAGGGATTATTTGGCATATAAGGAGACTTCTATCTACAGTGCCACTAATTTGCAAAACAATAAATTAACATCCAAAACTAAATTTAATCAAAAAATAAATTAGGGGCCTAAAACTTCAGTGCAGTACCGCTAATTTTTTCTAGAATTTTTGAAGATGGTCGATTTCCCACCCTCAGCCCACCTGTCATTGAATGATCCAACACAATACACTCCATGCCATTTTCAAACACTTAAAATGTGTAACTCAGGATATTGCACAGTAGCCTCCCAGTTTCCCTGTGCTCTACCCCTTGAACAAACTGACTGTGCTATGCTGTCTGTTGGCTACATCATGAAAAGGCTGTTGGTTGCACGGTCACGTTCTGAACCCCCTAAACTCCAAATTTTCTCCAAGTTTTCCATTTGGTAGGCTCACAGTCTTAACCCCAGAAAACCACACATGGGTGTGTCAAATGCAGTTGCAGTATTGTGACTGGTGGAACTTCAGGCCTATTTCAAATTCCTGTTGAGATCCCAAGATTTCCAACAATCCCAAATATCTCCTGCTGAAGAACAGGGAAATTTGTATAAAGTGATGCACAAAATCTAGATATTTTCCATCCGCTTTAAAGCTGTGGCCATTAAAAACATGGTGCCGAGTTTGAATATTTCTCTGAATGCAAGTGTGATGCAGTGTCATTGAAGCGCTGCAGCAGCAGATATAGAATATGTTAGTGACATTGTCCAACAATATATGACAAGAGTCATCAGAGGATGACATACCCCACCCCCGCTATCTAATCTCAAAAATCCCAAAATATCGAAAGGCACCAGTTTAGGGCCTGATTGATAAACACAGCCAGTTTCGTAATAAAATATTGAACGGTATTTGCATTCTGCTCCAAAAAGGAAAGGATTACAGACAGACGGACGTACGGAGGGATACATTGATGAATATATTCCCCCGCATTATATGCCGGGGGGGATAAAAATGCTTCTAAAAGTGGCAATGAATTCTTGCACAAAGGAGTCCAACTATTAGCATGTGATGTTGACTAAAGGCCAGCAGAGGGCATCAGAAATTTTCATTTAACCACTACTGAACGATGATCACTGCAGCCCACTTCACACTGAAATTAAAGACCTCAGAAACTGACCTGCGATCAATTAAGGCCTCATGCTATCTGATCAACCAATAGACTGGAAAGCAAGCTGGTGGTAGACACTGCCAGTCTAACTCTGAGAATGTATCATGCCTACATAGAGTGCGGGTCTAAAATACAGGCTCACCCAAAAAAGGCATGGCAAAGGCCTTAAGCCAGGGGTCCCCAATCTTTCCCAGAAAGGGCCAGTGTGGGGACAGGCTTTCATTGGAACAAAGCCATTACAAACCTGAAACTACTAATCAACCCCTGGACTCTTTGCTAATACGCTTGATTAGTAGCATCAGGTTTGTAGCTGCTTGGTTGCAATGAAAGCCTGTGCCCGCACCGGCCCTTTCTGAGAAAGACTGGGGAACCCTGCATTAAGCCATGTAAAGCCTTAAAGGCTCCATCAAAACAACACAAAGGTTATCTGAGAAATCAATATAGGATCTAATTTGATTTTTTTTTTCAGGAGGGGGGTGGGGGGGCTTTTCAATCCCAAGCTTTTAGCAACAACAAGAAAGCAAGTTATTTTCCATTACAAGTCAATATTCCCTACTGCTTGTGAGGAACAATTCATGTCTCCAACGAAATACTACAACCTCAACTCAGCAAACGCTGAGACGGCATGGAAAATGCCCGTTATAACAGTAAGCAGTGATTTCTAAATTTACTTTGATTTGAAATTCTTTGCAGACAGTATGACAACAGGATATTTCTGCCTTGTTTTAGTACTGTAGTGCTCTTGCACTTCCAAGAAGGTCCCATAATTGCTGAAAAGTACGCTGAATTTTTGGAGCGACGTATGCTGCCTTCAAGAGAAGAGGGCATCTTTTTCAGGGACACCGGATCAACAAGCATTACAAAACTGTATTCTGCAGGCATTAGAGAGGCTGTATAAGAACAGGGAACTGGCCCTGGACTGCCCAGCTTGCAGTCTCAACTTTTCCCCATTAGAGAATGCGGTGCATTTATCAACGCAAATGCAGCAACAAAGACCTCATACTATATGCACGTTAAGACTTGCTTGTGGGAAAAATAGAACAAACTTACACCTGAAACATTAATTCACAATCCCCAATTCTTTATTAAGTGCTGAAAAGGTTAGTAACATTACAGCTGGTATATACTTTCCAAGATCTTTTTGAAATATGTTGCCAGAATAAAAATTAAAATCAGAATTTAATCATTAAAAATCATTAAAATTCACGTCGAGACACATCAAATATTGTGTAGTCTTATTGTTTTTAATGTATTAAACAAACCATCCGAAATTTTTCAGATTAAGGGTTGTAGAATTGTAAAAATTCAAGCGGGAGCAAGTTATCAAATGGAACAAAAGCATTTCAGCGGCGTAAGGGTAAAATCTTGCCGTGTGAACTGGAGGGGAAGATCAACAGAATGAACTCATAACATTGAACATTAGGGTGGCGCATCTTTGGTTAATCACAGTGCTCAAGTCTCGGTTTGTGGGAGTCAGAGAAACATGCCTATGCCTATGCTCAACCATGACTGGACAGGGCAACCCGGATCATTCAGCGCACTTACAGGATCTTTGAGAAGCGCTGACTTTTTGAAAAAAAAAACAGCATAAGCTTTTTATATCCAGCGTTTGTATTTAAATTTCACATTAAGATAGTTTTGAGGTCCGCAAAAATCTAAATTACGAACTTGGCCAATCCGTTCCAGAACAGCGAGGGAAAAAATTGTACATCCGTGCGCTTACTGTTTCCATCGGTGAGCTACATTGCACCAACTCAAGCCAACGTGAAAATAGTTCGCTTTGAGACAGACAAACAACTGACCTGACGCCGCCGAAGTTAACTCTCTTCGTCACGTCTTCGCTGAAGTCAAAATGCACTCTGCTTGCGCTTCTGTGGCAGGGAGACCTCCGAAACATTTTCTGGATCCCACTATCTGTTTTGCTTAGCGCTACAACATACCATGCGGCAAAATCCTTTCCACTAGATTGTGACACCCGGAATGGATAGGAAAAGGGCACTGACCCACAGCGTTTGTAATGGGCACTCCCCCCCTCAGCTCAAATACGAGGTGAGCTGCAGCTAAATGTCATAATTTCATGTAATCAATAAAGAAACGTATAATTACAAATATTATTCGATGCCACCTGACACAAGAAGAATCAGATCGAATAGTTTTTTTCTTCTTATTAGAAAATAAGAAGCAGGTTTCATTCACCAAACCCATTAAATGGTATGGTAATAATGTATTGGAATGCATGACCTCACAATTGCCTCGCAAACTTGCTTGACTGGATTCTTAGCTGCCAAACGCATTAGCTGACCCCCCCTAAAAAACGATCATGCGGAATTAAAGTGACTTGAACCAACTTGAATCGACAGAACTCATAGCCCCAAATACTGCTGTCAAAGCTGCGAGGGAAGAGGATTTAGGTTTTCCCGATACGCCCTACCCCGTCGCAGTAGGCCTTCAAAGCACGTTGGGGTGTTTTTTTTTTCATTCAAATACCTTTATTAGTGCGCTTACTCATGCTTTTACGGTAGCTGCTCCATATTACAAACTCGGGGATGAAATTTCTCCAAACACAACATGATAATTTTCCATTTCATCGTCCAAATGACATGTAGTACTAATATTGTTTGATTGACCGCAGTAGGACACATTAATCACAACATTTAGCAAGGAGAGTTAAAGCAAGTACACTGCTAAGCAAAAACATCATGAACACCAGCATAATGCAACTGGTTCTCAGCATGCCACCGTAACCGCAATGTAAAATTGACGTCCATATGAATATTTGGTCTGAGGTCATCCCAGCAGAACATTTCCCAGAGCATCACACTCCGTCCGCCAGCTTGTCTTTGCAAGATGAAAAGTTGGTCCATGGTTTTGTGACATGTAGACTTGATAATTACAATGCCTTTTAATTTGGATTTAAAGTAGTGTGCAATGATGATTACACATCAAAATGAAGATAAATCAGACACCAAGTATTATTCAAGTATTTCTTTAATGTAAAATTGGATCATGTAGATGAAAATAACTAAACAGATGACAATATATAGTAAAAACAAAATGATAATGTCTTTCTGAAGGGAAAAGTCAGTATTGAGTGTGGGCACACCAGTGCTTGAAATGGGCCGGTTCTCACCGGTACGTAGTACCGCCACCTATGATTATTATTATTATTATGGAATCATGATGTCTGTCTGTCTGTCCGTTGCTTGTGTTCATAATAACTACGCCAATTCTCAATCGATTTTACCCAAATTCACACAGCATGATCATATCAGTTGGAAATTTGATGAGTTCCGAAATCAGCCTGATTGGATCACCCTCTTTCTCAAAATTAACCCTTTAATGCCCTGAAATCGACAAAAAGAGCCGGTCCGTTGCTTATGTTCACACTAAAATTCACACAGCATGATCACATCAGGTGGAACTTTGATGAGTTCAGAGAGCAGTCTGATTGGATCACTTTCTCAAAATTTACCCTTTTAAGCCCCGAAATCGACAAAAAGAGTACACAAAGTAAGGCGACAGAATGAAGAAATTCGAAAGAGAGAACCTAAAAAACATGCTGCGGCAAACAAACTAAGGAGACAAAGTGACGATGTACCTTCCCATCAAACTGTTGCGTGACGGGCATATATTGCTGTCTCTGACTGCTCTTATTATCCCTCTGCGCACCGTAACTTCTTACGGCGCCCTACAGCGTACCGTCACCTTTTGACACGTCTAGGCACGCATATTGTAGCTCTAAATTACGGTATGTGCAGTTATTTATTTGTTCTTTTGAAGCAACGTTAAATTTATTTTTATGCACAAGACAACCAAACAGTCCTCCGCACGAGTGCATTCCAATGTAAAAAAAAAACAAGAGCAGTCAGAGACAGCAATATATGCCCATCATGCAACAGTTTGCATAAAAGGGTTAATTTTGAGAGAAAGGGTGATCCAATCAGGCTGATTTCTGAACTCATCAAAGTTCCACCCACAGAGATATATAAGCCTTGGTTGTCACTGGGGCAGTACCCTCAAAGGTACTGCTGTTGTACCTTAGAAGTGGGTTTTCATTTGTTCTGGAACATAAAAGTACCTTTTAGACCCTAAAAAGGTTCACACAGGTACCTCAAGGTCCTATAATTAGCCCTAAAGGGTACATAATACCTTGGGGAACAGAAATGGACTCCTGCTGTACCCCTATTTCTGAGAGTGTACTTTCATCTCTTGAATTCTGGCACGATTAATATCATTACAGAGTTGTCATGCTGTCAAATGCCAATTTTTTTTTTAACTTTTCATACACAGATAATGAACATCAGAGGCACTAAGCCTCTGTTTGTACCTCTATTCCCAATAGTTTTTAAATGCTTGATGGTGTTTCTTATAGTGCCATGTCTGCATTTCATATCTTCACCATCGTGTAAGGGCACAGTGCGGCCATGAACAATGTCAGAGAGCTCCTTCCATCATGCCATTGTGTTTAACACTCTGACACTGCTCAAAGTTCATGTCACCTAATGTACTGGAACAACTGACCATCAGAGGTAATTTTGCAGAATGATAATGCCTCAAGCCAGTTCAAATAAATTGTTTTCTATCAAAAATCACAGAATGAGCCTTCAAGCATGCATTCAGACTATACCAGGTCAAGCAAAGCCATCAATGTTGTAACAGTCAGATAGAATTACCTCTTTGATACAAGTCATGAACTTCAAAAAGATGGCATATTTAACATAAGGAATATGCGGCAGACACAAAAATTTTTGGTTTCTGAAGGAAGAAAGTTGTGACTCAATGTAGAATCAAATGGTTTATTTGATTCTACATTATTTAAAAAATTTTTGACAGGAGCAGATCTCTTTGGCGTTATTACATTTGCCTGTTTATTGCTCTGTGGGTTGGTGCTTTTAGGTGTTATTTCCTAAACAGTGCCATAGGGACCTACGCTGTTTGGTTGACATGGTACTTTACATTACAATACAGAAGACTGGACTTCTATCCAGGTTTCTCATGAATTTGTGGGTTGGTTCAGTTTTTTTAGCTACTGTAGGTAGCTGTTTTTGGCTGCACTATCAAGGCTTAAATGAAGTATTGAATAGATGGCTCCATATTGAGATTTGTATAGGTGTTCTGAGGTCTGAATTTCCCGTAATCACACTTAAAATAATCGGACAAAATCAGACATATAATCCACGACCGCATACTAATAACGGGCTGCTTTATTTGGAATAAGGCCATAAGAGAGCTAGTCTTCGTAATTCTCAAATTGTTCTTAAAAATAAAATGGTAATTTATAAACTTGTACCTTCAACAGGTGTTTGTGTGCATGAATGCATGAAAGGCGGGGCCCCTCGAGCTACAGCGCCCTCCATAATTGTTGCCATCCCTGGTTAAGATGTTAAAAACCTTAAAATAAATTTACTTTTTATTGCAGAAGCATACTCTCACACTGAAAATTGAAGAAAAAAATGTAACCTTCAACTCAAGTGAATTTTAAGGGGGAGAAAAAAAATCCCTGACTAAGAAATAATTATTTTTCATAAAATTACCTGTTCCACAATTATTGGCACCCTTAACAATTCCGAGGAATTAAATGTAATTGAAGAATTTCTGTCATTTCTACAGTGGTTTACAAAGTTGATCAGAGTATCTAGGAACATTTAATTATTACTTCATAACTTCCTGTTTCCCTGGGGTATAAATATGACGTGACACAGTGGCCATTTCTCTTATCCACTCTTCAACACGGCAAAGACAAAGGAACACACCATTCAAGTAAGGCAGATGTGTGTCGACCTTCACAAGTCAGGCAATGGCTACGAGAAAATAGCCACTTGCCTACACCTGTCAACATCTACTGTCAGAGGAATCATTAAGAAGTTAAAAAAAAAACTGGAACAGTGGTGAACAAGCCTGGACGAGGACGCAAGGTTATTTTGCCGCCACGCACAGTGAAGAGGATGGTAAGTGAAATAAAAAGTTCTCCAAAGCTCACTGTTAAAGAATTGCAACAAATGGTAGCATCTTGGGAAAGTCTCCAAAACAACGATCAGGCACTATCTACATGCCAACAAGCAGTTTGGGAGGCATGCATGGAAAAAACCTTTTGTCACTCACAATCATAAACGCAAACGTCTAGAGTTCGCTAAGTAGTACTGGGACTTCAACTGGGACCGTGTGCTTTGGTCAGATGAGACCAAGATAGAGTTTTTTGGCAACAAACACTGTAAGTGGGTCCGGCGGAACACAAAAGATGAGTATGCAGAAAAGCACCTCATGCCCATTGTGAAGTATGGGGGAGGATCGGTGTTGCTGTGGGCCTGTTTCTCTTCCAGAGGCCCTGGGAACCTTGTTAGGGTGCATGGCATCATGAACGCTTTGAATTACCAGGACAATTTACTTCTAAATTTGGTGGCCTCAGCCCGAAAGTTGAAGATGGGTCATCACTGGGACTTTCAGCAAGATAATGACCCTAAACATGTGGCCAAATGTACACTGAAATGGTTCACCAGACACAGAATCAAGCTCCGCCCTTGGCCATCTCAGTCCCCAGACCTCAAGCCCATTGAAAATCTGTGGAGTGAGCTGAAGAGGAGACTGCAGAGGAGAGGACCCAGGTCACTGGATGATTTAGAGAGATTGTGCAGAAAGGAATGGTCGAAGATCCCTCTTTCTGCATACTCCCATCTTGTGAAACAATATAGGAGAAGATTAGGAGCTGTTTTGTTTGCAAAAGGGGGTTGTACAAAGTATTAACATCAGGGGTGATAATAATTGTGACACACATGATTTGATGTAAAAAAATTATTTCTCAATGTGGGATTTTTTTCCCACTGAATAAATGCACTTGAATTAAAGGTTGGATTTTCCTCTTTTTTCCATTGTGGTCCTATATTATTTAGAAAAAACTGAATTTATTAGAAGCTAAAGAACACATCTTAACCAGGGGTGCCAATAATTATTGAGGGTGCTGTATGTAACACAAGAATGCAATGCTGAGACCCTTTGCAGAATGTAGGACTTCACACTGCACTGTGACTGATGTTGATGAATTTTAGGGACTTGGTCAAGGTCAAGTACAAATGATTCAGTGTGGTTTCTGCACTCTTCCTCCAATTTCCAGGGGTGTAGTAGCTCATAGCAATTTGGCAAAGCACTGCACAACCCAGACCCCCAAAGTGCTAAGGGTACTGTTTAACATTGTTATATTCTTAAATAAAATATCACAATATCAACTCAAGGAAGTCACATAGTAGGTTAACAAGCTTAACATGGAAATTCTTGAAAACACACTGCAATCAGAGCATTGCCAAAGATGGAAACTGCACAGCATAATATTTACCACTAGATGGCCCTCTAAGCCTGTGAATGACTGTGCTCATCATGACTCTTCTTCCCTTCTCTCTGAATCCGTGATGTTCAACTCCAACCCTGGTGGTCCTCAGCATCAGCAAGATTACGCGGTCTTGTTTCAATCAGCGGGCAATTAAAGCTTGACGAGTTAGCAGAGTGGACTCATTAATTAGTCAGTCGCTAACTTTCCACTTGCGTGCAAACACGCCAAAAACCAGCTGACACTGTGGCCCCCCAGGACAATAGCTGCCCATCCCCTGACCTAAATGATTGCAATGCGTAACTATAAAAGCTGAGAGTAGCACATGTCACTAAGCAAATGCAGGGGTCAGATGAGACTATTACGCAGCATCAGTAAAAAATTACAGACAGCAACGCATTTATTTAAGTGACCATAGGTCAACAAGCCACTGAAGGGGGAACCGAGTGCACACGCTCCATAGAGACACACAAATTGCCATGAATAGGTGAAATGGCAGCCAAAGAATCAGTGTCTGCACCTGGTTGACCAATCCTTTAAAGGCATGCTATGTAGTATGAAGCTTCTTCGGCCTGTCATTGTACCTGCATTTGGTCAATAGCAGCTCTGGTCAGCAACTTCAGTCACTGGGATGCCAGCATTTATCAAACACCTCTAGCCCCCAGTGGTTAATCAGGCAGCCACAATGTGTCAACAGATACAATGGATTGCTCTCCCGTGACAAGCTATTTGTATATCCAATTATAATTCAATGACAACATAACTGGTCTGAAGAGTGGCAGTCATGCTAAGCAGAATCTTTTCTATGCATGGCTTTTCACTTGTACAGCACGACCACGCAACCAAACAGTCTTCAAAAAATGGATGTAGTAGGCTTCATTCTTACATTTACAAAGGCCAGTATTGACATAACATCAAACTCATGATTAATGACACAAATAGAAGTCTGAGAGCAAGATCCATGAGACCATGATATCCACAAGATCAAAAGCCTTATTTCATTGGGGGCATTGAATGAGTTCAGTCAGACAATAAATACAGCTATGTTCAGTTGCGCCCAAAATGATTCATTCCCCTACCAATTTTTGTTTTTTTTCGATATTTAGTTTTTGACAAATCAAATTTATTCTTGCAGAAATGACACAGTAAGTTGACATAAGGCTGTAAGACGTACAGTAAACAATTTTTCAAGAAATACATCACTTTTTGGTATTTTATGTGACAGATTTACAAAAAATGCCATGTACAGAATTATTCATACCCTTTTCTCAGTAATTGATGGCAAAGCCTTTATTCACGATTACAGCCTCCAAATGCATCCTGTGGTTGATCACAAGGTTTCTGCACATCTGCACGAGGATTTTGGCCCACTCCTGTTTTGCAAACTTCTCCAGGTCCTTAAGGTTTGAGGGTTTCCTTGCCATGACCTTGGTCTTCAGTTCCCTCCACAGATTATTGATAGGATTGAGGTTGGTGCTCTGGCTTGGCCACTGTAAAACACTCACTTTGTTGTCCACTAAACATTTCTTGAGGGATTTGGCCTTGTGTTTAGGATCATTATCCTGTTGGAAGATCCATTCCTGCTCAAGACCAAGTTTTTTGCCGGATTGCTTAATGTTTTCACTGAGGATCTGGATATTCTGGTCCTGTATCATGATGCCATTAACTTTAACAAGGTTTCTGGGCCCATTCGCTGAAAAGCAACCCCAGAGCATGATACTCCCGCCACTGTGTTTGACCGTTGGGACCGTGTTTCTCAGGTTGAGCACTTTACCTTTCTTACGCCTCTTAAACTTCCCTAACCCAGACACACAAGAACTAGGCTAGGCTTTGCAAAAGTTCACCTGGATGAAGATATAAGCTTCTGGCTGTCAATGTTATGGATGGATGAAACAAAGATGGAGCTGCTTAGGCACAGAGATGGGGCTTTTGTTTGGCGTAAGAGGTGAACCATTCAACCTGAAAAACACGGTCCCAACGGTCAAGCAAGGTGGCAGGAGTATCATTCCCTGGGGTTGCTTTTCAGCAAATGGGCCCAGAAACCTTGTTAAAGTTAATGGCACCAGGAAAAGGGACCAGAATTTCCAGATCCTCAGTGAAAACATTAAGCAATCCGGTGAATAACTTAGCCTTGAGCAGGAATGGATCTTCCAACAGGACAATGATCCTAAACACACGGCCAAATCAGTCAAGAAATGGTCCGTGGACAACAAAGTGAACGTTTTGGAGTAGCCAAGCCAGACCACTGACCTCAATCCTATCAATAATCTGTGGAGGGAGCTGAAGACCAAGGTCATGGCAAGGAAAACTCAAACCTTAAGGACCTGGAGAAGTTTGCCAAAGAGGAGTGGGCCAAAATCCCCGTGCAGATGTGCAGAGGCCTTGTGATCAACCACAGGACGCGTTTGGAGGCTGTAATCGTGAATGAAGGCTTTGCCATCAATTACTGAGAAAAGGACATTAATTAATTCTGGACATGGCATTTTTTGTAAATCTGTCAAATAAAATACCAAAAAGTATTGGATTTCTTGAAAAATTTTGGCCATGACTGTACACACAAGCTAAGCAGGTGTGGGCTTAGTTAGCACTTGGATGGGAGACATCCCTGGAAAAAACCAAGTCGCTAAAGAGGCGTTGGAGGGCCAGTAAGTTGCCATCTTCCCTCTGGTGGAATAATCCCCAGTGCAGTGACGGGGACACTGTACTGAAGGAGATGCCATCTTTCGAATGGGACGTTAAACTGAGGTCCTGACTTACTGTGGTCACTAAAGATCCCATGACATTCATTGATAAAAGTAGGGGGTTCCCCGGTGTCATGGTGAAATTCCAAACTTGGCTCTTTCGACCAGCCACCTAAGCATCCCCTGATCTAATTGGCTGTGCAACTTGTCCTCTCCCTCCCCACCTCAACCCCCAGGACTCCCTTGAAAAAGAGATTTCTATCTCAATGGGACTTCCCTGTCTAAATAAGGGTTAAATAAAATAAAAAAAAAAAAATAAAAACATTGAACACTGGATGAGCTGCAAAGGAATGCGTCAAACATTACATACACGCAGTTTCAGATACAGACAGGGGGAGGCTGATCTGTCAGAGGACTTTCACAGACTACAGAATCATTCAGGCTCAGAGAATGTCAGCCATATTTCCCGTCTCCAGCGTGAATATTTTGATGAATAGTGTTATGAGTGCTCAATAAATGATTTATGGCTGAAATCCACAAATTATATCTCTTATGACACAACCAATAATAAATTGATGAAGGTTCATGTGACAAATTAGGAAAGTTAGCCATCTTGAGAAAATTCCACAGAAGCAGTATATAATGCACACTTTCTTGGAGCTTGGCATTTCATACCTTCCTATTTACTTTTCCTAAGTTACATGGCAGTCCCTTGATTACTACAGTATACTACACTAAGGCCCAATACACGACTGTTTTCTTCCTGGCACCCACAGTTCCTCAAAACTGCCAACATCAACATGGCATAGCAGTTTGTTGTCACACACGTTCAGGCAGCACTGATATGAATCTGTATTCCACGCAGACACAGTCCCTGCAGCATACCTCCAGGAAAGGCCAACAGACAGAACTCCTAGTTGTAGTTTCAACTCCAAGGCGCCAGTGACCAAAAACAAGGCCCATCAACTGATCACCGCATCAACACATTTATGACACAGCTTATAAGATGTGATTATAAGAGGTGCTGTTAATCATTAAGGCGATAAAGTGAACTAAGCCATTTCTAATACAGTCATTTACTGCTTCATACCCAATCAATGTTCCACATTTGAAATCCCTTCTGTTTGACCAAAAATATATATTACATTAAGATTATAATAGATAGTACTGCTATAAACCACAAGAAACATGTAGATGAATGTCATTATGCTTACCTTGGAAGGCCCCTGCTCTTGATGCTTCTGATCTCAAAAGTCGCAAAAGCACACAGCCTTCCTTGCGGTGCATTTCAATGGACATATATAGTTCAGACTCACACAGATGCATCCTCTGGTGTACAGTGGGTCGTCTCGCAGGCAAGACGATGCTGTTTTACACCATCAAAAAATATTCTACATTCTATTAAACATAGCCAGATGTAATAAAATTGGCAAAAAGGGAACTGCATGTATTCAAACCCAACCCAAAGACCACAGTAGGAATGCGCGCAGTCACTGGGAACGCAAGTCGTGTCCCTTTGACGAGAATTTTTTAAAACTCGCATACCGTGCTTTCTGCCATAAAAACTGATCCTCTAACAATTTTTATGTTCAATTTATTTAAAAATCATTAATTTAAAATTACTCATTCAAGCCTCTTTTATCTGGAGGTAAAAACCAGGCGCATCAAATGTTCAGCTGGTTCCCGAAAGGCTGATTTGGCTCTCCAGGATAATTGAGCGCCACAGGCTAGCACTGAGTGCGGATAATGAGAGAGAGCTCAGCAGCTGGGCTCTCCGTGGAGACCGGCCTCTCATGGTGCCTCCTGACGAGCATGACGTGTGTGTGGCAAGGACAGCCTGTCTTTGGCTAAGTAGAGCTGCAGACTTTCTGATGCAACAGTGGCTGGTATGAAAGGTATGGGGGCTGTACATAAATGTCCCTTACCATTCAATTCCAGGATAAATAACAGGGAATGCACGCAAAAGGTAACGACAATCTGTCTGAAATTAATAAAAATAACAAAGGACCAATTTTGTCCTTATTCTATCCAGAACATAACACCTAAGACTTAGCAGTTATTTGTCAGATTACTATCACTCAGGGCAGCAATGGCTAACTCCGGAATAAAAATCATGATAGTTCAATTAAACGCCATGGCAGGATCACGTTGAAAACTTAAGGTCTGTCGATTGTCTCAAGCTGCTTCTTTTCACTAGTTCATTGGGGTCGCGTTCTCAATTTTTCAATATTGGGTATGTCCAAGTCCATTCTGAATGGCATACTTAATTATTTTGCAAAGCACTTTTGTTAAGCTGAATTGAGAAGTAAAACAGAGTCAAATCATTTGTGTTACATGGAATGCACTACAATGAAAATACTTACCAAATACTTACAATACCAAAGTTATTGAGCCCAAGATGCAGGAGATACATCTAGCCTAAAATCCCTATAATAGATGCCACTGAGTCAATTAATGAGCAAAGAATGAAGCTCTGTAGTTTGAATGGATTTTGTCTGAGACTGCTTTTGATGGTGACAAGAGTGACTGGGGGGGTATCACTTTGTGTCGTCAGGGAGTGGAAAAACATTCCAATTGCAGCGCGCACCGTCACAGTCTGTTGATGTAGATCAATTTTCAGATGTGCTTTCAATGATTATGAATGCATTTCAAAGGGTATCTGACTGGCAGTCACAGTTCTTTGATTTCTCCTCGCATCTGAAGTCACTCAGTAAATTAAGCAGTATGTGTCGAGATGTGGTCTCTATCTTGCTATCTTTCTCTTGCTTTTTCTCATAGAGTGCAGAGCTGAGGAGAACAAAAGGCACTGGATCAGAGGGTTTGAAAGCCCTCGGGCTTCCTTCCAAATGGGATCAAATGACACAGATACTGAGAAAGTCCCAAATGCAGCCGAACAACCATGTCGCTCCTCCCACACACAGCAATAAGACATAGCCATCCATGGGCATATACAATTCACACGGGTCCAGTGGGTTTGTATCTCACCACCCCCAATTCCAACTCTTACAATGCTGCCCTACATGAAACTGCTCACTCAGTGTTGTTCTTCCAGACCACTGAAAGAATAGGGCTGTTCTTTTGAAAAGTTCTGACAGTGCACCACCTCAACCATCATTGAAGATTTAGGGGTTAAACACAGGGCGTAACTGACGATTTTTTCAGAAGATTTGGGCGGATCACTTTTCGGGGGTGATATATGACCCCTTCAGATTTGACAGATTATTATTATTTTTTTTTTAAGTTGGAAGGCTTGTGGGTGGAAAGAAAAATCCCAAATTTCTAGGTCCCTGATCCAAGCGCTTCTTCTTTTTTTAGGAACTCTAGAAGGGTCAATTGCTTGAGGGGAAAAAAAATGACTTCTTAAAAAAAGCAAGAGCAACGCAGAGCGTGGCAGATGCCCCCGCCTGAATGTTGATCAAGGGCATATTGAGATGGCTGCTGTGGCGGCCATATTAGATATCGCACAACGCTGGTTTTGGAAAGGAACCTTCCTCTAGCCACTTTAAATATGCCATTAAGAAATGGCATCAATCCGATGAGGGATTCTATAGTTATCCCACGGAAACGAAAAGTAAACGGACGACGGACGCATGAGACGACAGACATGATGTCGACATAATGCCCCCTTTCTTCTTTGGCGGGCGGGGGCATAATTAGCTTTTGAAATCGTAATACCTCAATGCACCAATGACTCCCCAGCTTTATTAGGGCCCGAGCACCGACCGGTGCGAGGAACCTATTGTTTTTGATGGGATTTTTATTATTCTTCTTCTTCTTCTTCTTCTTCTTCTTCTTTTTATTCTGCTGCGAGAACGCATTTTTGAGGGCTTTGCCATGCACGAAAACTCACAAAAATTTGCCCACACGTCAGTCGTCGTGAAAATTGCAAAGTATTATTATTTTTGTGCTTGGACATGCCCCGGTGGCTCTATAGCGCCACCAAACACGCGGCCATTTTGGAACGCACTTGTTCCGATTCTCACGAAATTTTATTGAGTCATAGTAGTCTTCATAAATTTTTTTGTAAATTTTTTTGAAATTTTTTTGCCGCACAGGAAGTGAGCTATGAGCCATTTCCTGCGTTTTTTCAGATTTTACGAACACATTTTTGAGGGTTTTATCATACTCAAAAACTCACCAAACTTGGCTCATAGACTAGAAATATTACGTTCTGTGATTCGATATCTCATTTGGCACTGAGTGTGACATGGTAGCTCTATAGCGCCCCCTAATACATAATTGCATTTTTGAGGGCCTCACCATGCTTGAAAACTCACAAAACTTTGCAAACATATTAAGCTGGTCTTACTTTTTACTAGGATATAGGGTTTACAGATGGATGTGGCAAAATTGCATTACAGCGCCACCTAGAAAATTTCAATGAAGCTGCCCTCGCAGCGTGTTTGACCTACATGTACAAAATTCGGTGGACATGTGTACTATGCCAAGACCTAAAAAAAAGTCTCTTGGTGCCATGACCTAGACTCAACAGGAAGTCCGCCATTTTTAATTGAATTTGCAACTTTTTTTAATTTTTTGCCATTCACAGGCGTCGTACTTTAACGAACTCCTCCTAGAGATTTTATCCGATCAACTTAAAATTTGGCACAGGCCATCTAAAGACCTTTCTTATGTTAAATTGCGAAGCTTTTTTGGATTCATCGAAATTTGTGTCCGTGGCGTTGCGGCGAATTTTGATGTTCCGCCATGAAAATGGAAGTTGCTCTTATGAGCACTTGCTTTGTGAGATTTGCGTGAAACTTTCCAGGCTTAATAATAGTCTACTTCCAAATATACCTATATGTTGATATTGGAGTGGGTGTGGTCAGGTGGCTCCACAGCGCCCTCTTGACACGGCCTTGTTGATATAAAAGTGCTTGAATGTTCATGAAATTTTGTCTGATCATTGCATTTGTTTTTCTGGGCTATGCTGATTTTTTTGAAATTTTTCGGCCAAACAGGAAGTGAGCTATAGGCCATTTCCTGCGTTATTCCAAATTTTACGAACACACATTTGAAGGCCTTAGCATACTCGAAAACTTGCAAAACTTGCAAAAATTATACTTTTCTGATTGTCTTCAATTTGAGGCAGAAATTGGCAGTAACTGTGGCATAATGGCCCTATAGCGCCCCCAATCAGATTTTCGAAAGAATTGCCCTTTTGAGGGTCTCAACATGCTCAAAAACTCACAAAATTTTGTACAATTCTAAAGACCATCATTCCTATTACACTGATAAAAAATTTACATTTAGGCCTGGCAAAAATGGCATTATAGCGCCCCCTGGAAAATTTCAAATAAGCAGCCCTTGCATCGTGGTTGACCTGCATATATGAACTTCGGTGGACATGTGAAATATCTTGAGACCTAAAAAAAAGTCTCTTGGAGCCATGACCTAGACCCAACAGGAAGTTTGCCATTTTTAATTGAAATTTCAACTTTTTTAGATTTTTCGCCATTCGCAGGTGTCGTACTTTAACGAACTCCTCCTAGAGATTTTATCCGATCAACTTAAAATTTCGCATATGACGTCTAAAGACCTTGTCGATGTTAAATTGCGAAGCTTTTTTGTATCAATCGAATTATGTATCTGTGGCGTCGCGGCGAATTTCGATGTTCCGCCCTGAAACAGGTAGTTGGTTTTACGCGCACATGCTTTGTGAGATTTGCGCGAAACTTCAAAGGCTTGATAAGAGTCTACTTTCAAGTATACCTATATGTTGATATTAGATTGGGTGTGGTCAGGTGGCTCCACAGCGCCCTCTTGACACGGCCATATTGAGATAAAAGTGCTTGATTGTTCATGAAATTTAGTGTGATCATTGCATGGGTCATGTCAGGGAATGATAATTTTTTTGAAATTTTTTGGCCAAACAGGAAGTGAGCTATGAGCCATTTCCTGTGTTTTTCCAAATTTTAGAAACACATGTTTGGAAGCCTTAGAGTTCTCGAAATCTTGCAAAAAGTTGCACAAATTTTAATTGCCTTATTGTCTTCAATTTTATATATAAATTTACACTAAATTAGGTACAATGGCTCTTTAGCGCCCCCAATCAGATTTTTGAAAGAATTGCCCTTTTAAGGGTCTCACCATGTTCAAAAACTCACAAAATTCTTTAAATGTATAAAGACCATCATTTAAATTACTTTGACAAGAAACTTACTTATAGGCATGGCAAAAATTTAATTATAGCGCCCCCTGGAAAATTTCAAATAAGCAGCCCTCGCAGCCCGGTAAACCTACATCTATGAAATTTGGTATACATGTGGAATATGCCGAGACCTGAAAAAAAGTCTCTTGGTGCCATGACCTAGACTCAGCAGGAAGTCCGCCATTTTTAATTGAAATTGCAACTTTTTTGGATTTTTCGCCATTCACAACTGTCGTACTTTAACGAACTCCTCCCAGAGGTTTTATCCGATCAACTTACAATTTGGCAACTGATATTACGAGACATTGCCGATGTTAAATTGCGAAGCTTTTTTGGATTCATTGGACGATGAATCCAAGGCGACGCGGCGAATTTCGATGTTCCGCCATGAAACAGGAAGTTGGTTTTACTCCAACATACTTGGTGGGATTTGCCTGAAACTTTCCAAGCTTCATAAAAGTGTCCTCCCAAATATAAATAAATGCTGATATTGGATCAGGAGGTGCCAGGTGGCTCCACAGCGCCCTCTAGATATGGCCATGTGAAGATAAAAGTGCTTGAACGTTCATGAAATTTGGTGTGATCATTGCATTAGTCATTCCGGGCAAGGGTTAATTTTCTAAAAATTTTTGGCCAACCATGAAGTGAGCTATGAGCTATTTCCTGCGTTTTTCCAAATTTTACGAAAACACGTTTAAAGACCTTAGAATGCTCCAAAACTTGCAAAACCCCACAAATTATAAATGTCTTCTTCTCTTCAAAGTCATCCATAAATTGGCACTAAATGTGGCATAATGGCTCTACAGCGCCTCCAATCAGATATATAGAAGAATTGCTCTTCTGAAGGTCTAAACATGCTGGAAAATTAACAAAAATCAACACACTCATGGAGCTCGGTATTACGATTACTCAATTGTAGATTGTGCACAGGCATGTCAAAATGGTACCATAGCGTCCTCTAGAAAATTTTTGCACTCCCCTCAGGATACCACATTGTATGCAGTCCAGCAGTGTCCATTGGCTATGAATGGACACCTGCACCCATCAAGATCTTGCTGCCACCCCAACGTGCACGAAGGGGGCGAGGGCCCTTTCAACGCTGCTTGCAGCTTTAATTTTGATTGATGTCAGTCCACCATGGAAAAAATTATGGAAAATTGCTAAATTTTGGGGGCCAATAAAAGGCACTGCCAAAAAGAAGTGCTGCAAATCTGAAAATACCATGATATTTGAGGAATTTCTGTGAGTCCTCAATTACCCAATCTACTTTATGCATGAAATGAGTCCATTAGCAAACCCAATCCCATGTGGGATAATGAAGGTGTGAGTAGTGGTCCAGTCGGTCAAAAAACAAAATTAATTGTTTTTGGGGGTCACATATCTCAATGCGCCCTCATCTGATCAGGTAGCTTGTTATGACAACTAAGGGAGCTTGTCAATATTCTGAACGCATTCAAATTTGAACAGGCATTCAAAAATGAACTAGTCTCCATTCGTTCAGCTAAAAAACGAATGGCAGAGTGTTCAAAAATGAACAAGCATGCGTTCATTTTGCTTTCAAAAATGAACAAGCATGCGTTCGTTTTTGACTGGACGGCATCCAAAAATTAACACAGCGTCTCACGTTACAAAATGAATCTGCTGTCTACTTTGCAAAATTTACACCAACATGTGTAAATATTTCCCTCTTATGAGAAAAACATTCCCCGTCTCCCATCCTGCAGAATTTAGAAGCATATTGTAAGGTAAATGCCTATTAAATGAGAGTTTTCACTTAGACTAAAAAATACTACACTTTTAGTCGAGTTTGATAAGATGCTTCAACACATTCCACACTCAAGACCGGAGATAAATTGGGATTCAATGGTACCGGGGTATGTTCAGTCAGACAAAGCTTTCAAATGCTGCAGTGTGAATACTTTACTGGAATGAACATCACTTCCATGTGGTGTCAGTATGCCACTTTTTCCTCCTTATATGAAAAAGCATTTTAGAATTCCAAATCATGATGTGACCGCTAAGCAATTTGTAAGCAAAAGATAGTAAAGATAGTAAATAAATGACATTAAATACAAACCTCCTGACGTCATATAAAGAACAAGACAAGCTCAGTGGAGCTCGTTTTTCTATTACTGCCTATGGGACACGAACTGCAGTAGATTTACAAAATCCCGTTATTTTCCTGTGAAATTTCGGAAAACGGCGGAGAAAATGCCTTCCAGATGCATTGTAGCAGGGTATAGTAACGTATCCAAAGGAGGAGTCAGCTTTCATCGATTTCCAAAAGAGGAAAAAATAAGCAAAATTTGGGCGTCGCGGGTGAAACTGACTCGGGCGAAATGGCAAGGACCAAGTGACAATAGTGTGATTTGTTCAACGATTCTGACTTCGAGAATAAAGAGTTTTGGTCTGAGTTTGCGATGAAAAAGAGGAGAAAAATCAAGCCAGATGCTATCCCGAAAATCAAAAGTCCATTCGAGGAGAGAAGCACCGAGGAAGAGGGGAGAAAGAAGAGCAGACCGGGCACTGAAAATGTAAGAAAATAAAGGTAGGCTGCTAATGAACAATTATAACGCGTGAGCTACGCCAGCGCTTCAGCAGGGCTTTCGTTTTAGACACTAAAGAGCTCAATAGAGCGCTGGCTGCTCATTAAATATAATGAGCAATCTCTCGGTGTGACCTTGAGAGTGACGAGAAGGTCACCAAAATCAACTGGCGCCGGGGTATCATCCTAATACATGTTGACATCAAATTTGAAGGAAATTCGTCAATTCGATCTTAAGATATCTCACTGACAAGGATTCGGGACGTACGGACGGACGTACAGACGGACGGTCATGAATACTATGTCCTGCCGCTTCGCGCGTTCCGCGCGGCGGGGGACAATAACGAGCTTTTGTATTGTTTTCACTGAAATACAGATAAATAAAAAAATGTAAAGGTGATCACTTTCAGTTTTAATTATTATAGTACTTACAATCCAAACTTTTTCTGCTTTTGCTTTGTATGAACGGACATGCGGGTCTAAGAAGCAAAAAAGAAAAGTAATGTTACAATGCTGAATAGGATGCAAAAGGTAGTTGATGATAGACATCAAATAAATTAGGAGCGTAATGTTTTTGATGAAAATACGAAAAGAGAATCCAAGCGTACATTTCCATTACAATCCAATTTACAGAGTGATCTTTCATGAATTATCAACTCTTCCAAGAACAGGCCCAAGGTCACAAACTAATATTGGTCGGGAGACAAGGAAAGCAAGAGCATTCCTGAACGCCTCTTATCTAAATTAAGAAATGTCAAGGCATAAAACCTTTGTCCCTTCCCACTCTCATATTAAGCCTCTTATAATCCGCAGTCCTTTGATTGGGCCAGCTCTGAAGAGCCGTCGTAAATCAAGGACAGGGAGAGCTGTGCTTTTATTCTCTACTGTAACCGTGGGCTGCATTCAGTTGGAATTTGGCTATAATTTTGGCTTTAACATTCATGGTCCCGAAATCAACATAATCAAGTTTCATGACAAAAAAAAAAAAGATCAAACTCAGTTTATGAAAAGAATAAAACATGACTGTCAGGCATATGTAAAAATAATAAAACACAGAGGGATTACCAGTAGATTGAAAAAGCTGCCATTTTTTTTGTAAAAAAAAAAAATGCTGCCAACTTGTCATATAAGTGTGATTCTGAAATCAAGTCTTTTTTGCCTCCTTGAAAGATCTTTTCATTTAAATGCATGGTGTGCGATGGCATTACACATCTGCGAGGCTACACAAGGAACATGCTGTACTGTATTAAAACATTATCAAGTAATCGTGTCAGCCATCAGAAACTGCAAACAAACTTGAGGCCACATGAAATAGAATACGTAGGATTCCCAATTAATACAGGACGCAAAAAAATGTGTGACATCACAGTCTATTACCTAAACATTGTATCACATTACGCAGGTTATTTTTGAACATAAAGGCAAGTTTAAATAATCAAAGACAGACAGACAGACACACGCACACACACAAACACACACGCACACACACACGCATGTACATCCACACGCATACAGAATTAACTACTTCGTTTTATATAGTAGTGACCTGACACACCAAACAGCACCACGGAACTCACCTGCAGTTTCTGGCGCCAACCTTAGCGGCCACCAGGCAGCAGCAGTGACATCACTGCTGGCGACATCAGAAAAAAATTGAAGCTTAGTTGCCGTGGGGGTGTGAAACAACGTGCTAACTATCACTTCCAGCTCACCTTGATCCACCAGAAGTCAAACCTTCACAACAAAACCTGCCAGCAGTCCACTTGCAATGGGGAGTGCCCGAATCAAAATGCCATAAAGGGCTTCATCTTTCCGTGCAATCAGTACTTTCCTAACATTCAATAGTATTCACTTGAAAATGAGGCTTTGTGGGAATAGTTGACCTTCATCCGAAGCAGCAATGTTCTATGAAAAAAAACACTTGATCGAAACCATTACTGCACTTAAAATGCAATAGAAGGAGACTAAAGAAAGCTCTTCTCACATACTACCCACAACCAGGCGGAAACAACCAACAGACCTGCAAGAACACGACCACGGTACTCTCAGCTAATGTTTACTGGCTAAGTTGAACAATACATTGCTCAACTAAGTAAGTACAGGACTTATTTAAATTTAATTCAATTTTTCCCAACAGAGGACTGCTACGCTGATAGCAAAAGTGCTTTGAGCAACTGGAGGCTAAAGTAGCGGGCCCTGCTGAATCAGTCTGCCTCCATTGTGAGAAGAGGGCAATGGGGATTTGGCGGGAAACTGGTTCCAGCAACACTCTGAGGCTGTGACTACAAAGCCTTGATGTCTCTGAAGCTGTCATAATGGAAAGAAATACACAGTGCAGCTATGAGGAGGGCACCAGTAGCATTCTGGGGAAGCAGTAGTATATGGTCTTTTTCTGCAAATAAGACTACAATACTTATGCATTTGACTTGCAATGGTTACCAGGGAAAATAGGGATTTCAGTTTTCTCATGGGGAACATGCCAAGGAACTCCACATAAGTAGAGGAAGATGGGAAATTCAGACCTCTGCTAGCTACTTGGAATATCCCAGACAACGTAACTGTCATCAGAGTCTACAGTGATGCAGTATAAAGCAGTAAGTCAGAAATCTGAGTTGTCGAGGGGAGAAAAAACGCGCTTGAAATTGTGTTTTTCCTGGTTAATAGCAGAAAATGGCATGCTTTTTAGTTCAGTGTGATTCATTTGTAATGCACGGTAAAATAAAGTATGTCCAAATGTACCGGCAGTTTGACAACATATAAATTGTGAGTTACTGCATTTCACCAGATCAGAGAAGTTGTGAATGGTTTTGTAAAAAATACATTTGAAAAATTGTAAACACAATTGAAAAACTTGTTAATTTATAATGGTTAGGCTTTACTTCAGGATGCAAATGTAGAAGATCAAACTTCAAATCAGTTGCTTGTAAAGGTTTGCAATTTTGAAAGCTACTGAAGGAACAGCATACTGAGAAAGCAGTTGGCGTTGGCTTGACAGCAAAGGCACTCAATGACGCGAGTCCATGTTTCTACTCGAAGCAAATGTCTGGACAACTGGAACCAAAATTATAGATTTACCGTGTTAAGTTACAGAAATTAAGTTTTCAACCTGCTTCGAATTCCGACTTAAAATTGAATTCACCTGCAGTTACAGGGGGAGCACTCCCTATGTGACATAGGCAAACACTATTCACTCTTCCATATTAAAAGCACCTCTTCACTAAGAAAGTGAATGCAGTTTTGTTACATTACAGTATAACAAGACACTATTTTGATTTCAAACTGAAAGGCAGTTTAGATGATGTCACAGATCAGGAGATTTAATGATCCTGTATGATAGTCAGGACGAATATTGGCAGAAATACCAAGAGGAAAGAACATGAATATCAAAGGATTTCCAGTGATTCTGAACCTAGAAATTTTCACAGCGGAATAGGAGCCAGTCTGGTGATTTCTACATTATTCGATGCCTGCACAGTTCAACTATTGGGGCATATTGCAATGTTATACTTCAGCTGCAAGAGTCTGCAGAGCACTGATTAATACTACTGACATGAAGCCCTGCATGTTTCTCATCAAGCTATGCTCAATCTCTAACAATCAGTTGTAATGTGAATATAGGCCACTAGATGGCAGTATTTACCTTTTTTTTTTGTTAAACTCAGACCGGAGTCATGTTTAGACATGTCCTGGACATGTCTGGGGCAAGTCTCAGAAAATAAAAAAAAAGAGGTCTAAATGTGGGTGGGGTCTGCAAAAGAGTATATAAGGAAAAGAATTGAGACAGTAAAGTAGTAGGAGAAATTGCAAGAAGATGACCAGACCTGCCATTCTGTTCAAGACCTGTGACATTTCTTTTGTGGATTTCTTTGCCTGTGTTTGAGCATTTTCTCACCCAGGACATCACCAAGCCGCCCCACAAAAAGGGACTGTAAATATTTCTTTTTGTTTTTGTTATAATCAATCTTGGTCTTTAGGTTAGTTAGTTGTTATTGTCTTTGTTTAATTAAATGTGTTTGAGTTTTTAAAAACTGTGTGTCATCCCTTGCTGTTGCTGTTGTTTTAAATGCAATAACAAATTGGGGCCATAACAAATTGGGGGCTCAAGGTCCGGGATAGACCATTTTGAGAGTAATTTATTGAAAATCTAACATTTCAAATTGTAAAATTGATTTTTTTTAATTGAATACATATATATTGACAACAGCAATGGATGATTTCTTGGCATCACCAACCGTAGGGGTTTTGAAGTCTTTTAAAAAGACAGAACTGCTAGAAATTTGCAGACATTTAGAGCTGACAGAGGTGAAACCAGCCATGCGAAAAGCAAGACTGGCTCGAGAGATAGTTGAATATTACATTGATAAAAATGTGTTTGCACCAGGAGATCTGGAACAGTTTCCAATGGAAAATCCAAATATAGAAATGGAACTCAAATTAAAAATGCTAGAGATTGAAAGGGAGGAAAAAGAAAAGCAAAGAGAATTTGAAAGGGAAGAAAAAGAAAAACAAAGGCAGTTTGAGTTAGAAAAATTTGCAAGACAGAGAGATTTTGAATTAGAGAAATTCGATAGAGAAGAAAGACTCCAAATGGAGCAACTAAAAATTAAAATTGAAACTAAAAATAAATTTTGTGCCAGTCAGGAGGTAAAACTGGTGCCTCCATTTTCGGAAAAGGATGTTGACAACTATTTCCAGTGTTTTGAAAAGGTAGCAAAGAGTTGCCAGTGGCCAAAGGAACACTGGCCTCTGATGTTGCAAACTGTCCTCAAGGGTAAAGCTCAACAAGCCTACTCGGCTTTGTCTGCAGATGATTCCTCTGATTATGAGGTTGTCAAAAAGGTTATTTTGAGAGCTTATGAGTTGGTTCCAGAGGCTTACCGACAGAAATTCAGAGGTCTGAAGAAATCTGAAAATCAGACTTATGTTGAATTTGCTAATGAAAAGCAGGTTTGCTTTGAGCGCTGGTGTACTTCTATGGAGGTCAAGGATGATTTCAACTCACTAAAAGAGATGGTGTTAGTTGAAGAATTCAAGAACTGTGTTAAAGATGATGTTAAGACCTACCTTAATGAGAAGCAAGCACTGAATTTGCAATCAGCTGCCAAATTTGCAGATGAATATGTTCTCACACATAAGTCCAAATTTCAGTCTAGCAGTAATAATAGATGGTCCCAATTTCAGAAAAAGGGTTATGGTGATACCCAAGATTCCTCACCCAAAGACAAAGACAAATCTGGTGATGGTGCTCAGAAATCCAGTAACAGGTCTGATCAAAGTGTGAAAGCTGACAGTGACAAAAGTGGTCTAGTTTGCAGTTATTGCAAGAAATCTGGCCATGTTACAACTAACTGTTGGTTCCTTAAAGCTAAGAAAGAAAAAGAAAAGGATACCAAACCAAATGCCTTTGTGAAAACAAGGTTAGAAACCCCTGTAGTAGATAACCAATCTGCTAAATTGCCTGCTTCTTGTGGGGCTAAAAAGCCTGATACAGCTGACTTCGTGAGGGAGGAATTTCTTCCATTTGCGTCAGAGGGATTTGTGGCTCTGAATGAGCATACTACTCCTGTCCCCATATATATCCTAAGGGATACCGGAGCTTCTCAGTCACTTTTGTTGATGGACTCCTTGGAATTACGTGATGAGACCGCTTCAGGGGATTTCATACTTGTACAAGGTATTGAAGGGAGGACTGTATCTGTACCCCTGCGCTCTATATTCTTGAAGTCAGATTTAGTTACAGGACAGGTAAAGGTGGGACTTATGTCAAGTCTACCTATAAAGGGTGTTTCTCTGTTGCTAGGCAATGACCTGGCTGGGGGCAAAGTAGTTCCCCCTGTACATCTTACTTCACAGCCGAGCACTGAAGATGGGGATGAGGACCCATCTCTGTATCCTTCTTGCGCAGTGACTCGTGCTATGGCCAAGAAGCCTAAAGAAGATGTTGTGGTGCCGCCCAGCACATTGAATAGTCAGGACTCAGGTGGTTTGCCTCATGACTCTGATTGGCCTATTATGGTTTCTCCGTTTGAGGACTTATCAGATACTTTTATCAGTTCTCTATTCAGCCAGCCGGATGGGTCTGGTGATTCTGATGTGTCTGGAGACTTGTCTCTGTCCAGAAAGCGGTTGATTGAGGAGCAAACTAATGATCCTGAAATTTGTGTACTAAAGAGGAGAGCCCTTCCTGATAAAGAAATAGATGCAGTTCCAGTTGAGTATTACCTCAAGGATGGTGTGTTGATGCGGAAGTGGCGCCCTCCTGATATCCCTGCCAATGCAGATTCGGCAGTGGTCAGGCAAATTGTTGTTCCGAAGGTCTATAGGAATGAGATCTTAACAATGGCTCATAGTTTACCTTTAGGAGGTCATCTTGGTGTTAACAAGACTGTTGATAAGATCATGAAACACTTCTTTTGGCCTGGGCTTCGGAAAGACGTTTGCAACTTTTGCAAAACCTGTCACACTTGTCAGGTAGTTGGAAAACACCAGTTAGACCCACCTGTAGCTCCATTGCAGCCTATCCCAGCATTTGGGGAGCCATTCTCTAGGGTCATTGTTGATTGCGTTGGTCCATTACCCAAGACTAGATCTGGAAATCAGTACTTGTTGACAATCATGTGTGCATCTACCAGATTCCCCGAAGCCATACCTCTACGTAACATCAAGGCAACTGCAATCTCGGAGGCTTTGATAAAGTTCTTCACGTCGTTTGGCCTTCCCAGGGAAATTCAGTCAGACCAGGGTAGCAATTTCACTTCAGGATTGTTTCAGCAAGTTGTGTATGAACTAGGTGCAAAGCAGATTCTTTCTAGTGCCTATCATCCAGAAAGTCAGGGTGCCTTAGAGCGGTTTTATTCCACTCTCAAGACAATGATGAGGACTTATTGTTATGACCATGAGAAAGACTGGGATGAAGGGGTTCATTTGCTGTTGTTTGCAGCTAGAGAAGCAGTGCAGGAGTCTACTGGATTCAGTCCATTTGAGCTAGTGTTTGGTCATGAAGTGAGAGGACCTTTGCTATTATTGAGTGAACAATGGCAAGAGAAAGAGCCGCATATCAGTCTGTTAGACTATGTTAGCAAGTTCAAGGAAAGATTGCGTGCAGCTTGTGACCTTGCCAAAGAGAACTTGAAATCAAGTCAGGGAAAAATGAAAACTTGGTATGATCATAAGGCTAGAAGCCGTGAGTTTAAACCAGGAGAAAAGGTCCTTGTGTTGTTTCCCTTGCAGTCCAATCCATTGCAGGCTATATTTCATGGTCCTTATGAAATTCTGACAAAACTCAATGATCTCAATTACATTGTGAAGACTCCAGATAGGAGAAAACCAAAACAATTGTGTCATATTAACATGCTAAAGCCTTATCATGACAGAAATGCTAGGGTTGCAGCTGTCACTTCAGATTCTCCTATGGCCGAGACATGTGAAGATGAGGGGGGAGTTTCAAGATGATGAACCTAGAATTAAAGCTGAAGTTCTTTCATGTAAATTGTCAAACACTGAAGTGTTGCAAAATCTTGATGTAAAACTCCAGCACTTAGAACCCTCACAGAGAGATCAGTTTGAAAGGTTGATCAAGAAATATGAGGATTTTGTTTCCTGATGTTCCAAAGAGAGTTACTATAGCCTCTCATGATGTAGATGTTGGTGATGCCAAACCAATAAAACAGCATCCATACCGGATGAGTCCTGAAAAGAGAAAGATTGCTGAGAAAGAGGTTGGGTACATGTTAAAACATGATATTATCAGACCCTCCAACTCCGATTGGAGTTCACCCTGTGTGCTAGTTCCAAAACCTGATGGAAGTACTAGATTCTGTACAGATTATCGCAAAGTCAATGCTGTAACTAGAACTGATGTGTTTCCAATACCTAGGATTGATGATTGTATTGATAGTGTAGGGCAAGCAAAGTTTCTGACCAAGGTTGATTTATTGAAGGGTTATTGGTGTGTGCCTTTAACTGAGAGGGCCAAGAGCATCTCTGCTTTTGCCACACCATCTGGATTGTACCAGTATGAAGTCCTACCCTTTGGCATGAAAAATGCCCCAGCCACGTTCCAAAGGATGATACAGTCTACAATCGCCGGATTGCCACACACGGGTGCGTACATCAATGACCTGATCACATGGAGTGACTCCTGGGAAGAACATCTAAAAGATGTAGAGACGTTGTTCCAGCGCCTGACCCAGGCTAACCTGACTGTTAACCTGAGCAAGAGTGACTTTGGTTGTGCTATTGTCACCTATCTTGGCTACGTCATAGGCCAGGGTAAGGTGGCACCCATAAATGCTAAAGTCCAAGCCATCATGGACTTTCCAGTTCCTGACAACAAAAAAGCTTTGCGCCGCTTCCTTGGAATGATCGGGTACTACCGCAAGTTCTGCAAGAACTTTGCTGAGATTGCTCTCAGTCTAACTAACCAACTGAAGAAAGGCGTAAAGTTCCCCTGGGATGATGCATGCCAGAGAGCCTTCGATCACCTGAAGTCTCTGCTGTGCCACTTCCCCGTGGTCAAATCTCCTGACTTCAACAAACCGTTCTCCATCGCGGTCGATGCTTGCGACCAAGCTTGTGGATCTGTGCTCCTACAGAGAAGTGACTCTGATGACATTGAGCATCCCGTGGCATACTTCTCCAGGAAGTTCAATCGCCACCAAAGGAACTATTCCACAATAGAGAAGGAACTGTTGGCTCTGGTCCTTTCTTTACAACACTTTGAGGTTTATGTTTGTACAGGACAAAAGCCAATGATTGTGTACACTGACCACAATCCGTTAATGTTTTTGAGTAAGATGAAAAACAAGAATCGGAGATTGTTGAATTGGAGTTTGATTTTACAGGAGTTTGACTTGGAAATTAAGCATGTGAAGGGTACAGACAATGTAATTGCTGATTGCTTATCCCGTGTTTGAATGTGTATATATATATCATGTGTTTGACTATTGTATGATATGTATATATAGACAAGTGTTCACTTAACCATTTTGTATTGAAAAGAAAAATTTTGCCTTTATGAGTCAAAATTTTTCCCTTTTGGAATGGAGGTGTAATGTGAATATAGGCCACTAGATGGCAGTATTTACCTTTTTTTTTGTTAAGCTCAGACTGGAGTCATGTTTAGACATGTCCTGGACATGTCTGGGGCAAGTCTCAGAAAATTAAAAAAAAGAGGTCTAAATGTGGGTGGGGTCTGCAAAAGAGTATATAAGGAAAAGAATTGAGACAGTAAAGTAGTAGGAGAAATTGCAAGAAGATGACCAGACCTGCCATTCTGTTCAAGACCTGTGACATTTCTTTTGTGGATTTCTTTGCCTGTGTTTGAGCATTTTCTCACCCAGGACATCACCAAGCCGCCCCACAAAAAGGGACTGTAAATATTTCTTTTTGTTTTTGTTATAATCAATCTTGGTTTTTAGGTTAGTTAGTTGTTATTGTCTTTGTTTAATTAAATGTGTTTGAGTTTTAAAAAAAACTGTGTGTCATCCCTTGCTGTTGCTGTTGTTTTAAATGTAATAACAAATTGGGGCCATAACACAGTGAACTTCAGTTACTCGTCTGATCTTAAAGTGAAGCTTCACCTCCAAGTGCCAAACAGACAGGGATGATATTACAAGAGGTACTATAGCCTGTGTATTTATACCACGAGAAGAAGATGCTAATCCCATAGTGCAGATTCCAAAGTTTCCAGCGAACTCAAATACTCAAATATGCTGAATGACAGGGAAATATACATAAAGTGATGTACAAGATCTAGATATTTTCCAACTAGTGTCATGCCGTGGCCATAAAAACTTGGAGTCCTCAGTTTAAATACTGTATTTCTCTCAACAGATGTGTGATGTAGCTTCTGTGAAGCGCTGCAACCAGCAAATAGAGAATATGAATGTGACACTGTCCAACAATATTGAAAAAATTTTTTTTCCTGATTTTGAACCTAATTGAGGGAAAACTAATCGGAAAAGTCTGAGTTTAATGGGGTAAATTTGTTCTTGACAAAGCCATTCAGTAGGCTTGGTATGCTTAAAAGGTTTACATGACAATGAAATACAATTTTTTGTAAGTAGGATATTTCTTCCTGAACTCTCAAAAGTCATCATCAGATGGGGGTTTTGGTCAGTCATTGTCAACCTGTACCAAAAAGTTTCACCACAAAATTACCCTAAGCTAAGAAAGAGGGGCCATTTTCTGCAGGTAAATTTAGCATGGGACCCAAACACAGGACTGAATATGTATTACTCATATAAAGAAACTCTTCTCAGTTTCTAAAACCTCCTAGAAAGAAAGCAGTAGCTAAACATGACCGCACAACTCTTACTGAAGACAAAACCAAGTTTTATTGCAGCCCATCCAGATCAGACAGACCACTGAACAGGTGGGGAATATGACCGATCATGAAATGTGCTGTCATTGCATGACTAATTCCTTCTGGCTCATGGCACGCCTTCCATCTCTCTGCAATGGCGCTCAGTCAACGGGACTGCAGTGCAGTTCATTCGGCTGCTGAGCGATGCATCGCTTGTTTTCCTGGCCATACAGAATAAGCAGCACACTAAAACCCAGGCTCAAACCCAGTGGGCACAGATAGTTCTTTAACTAAAAGACGCATGCTGAGTGGGTCCAACCGCAGAGTCAACCAGAGTCAAGCAACCTAAATGTACACAACAGGACCTGCAGTACCCCAGATAGTGGCACCATAATAACAGGGCTCTAATGCCTCTACCACACATCCACCCCTGGTGATGATTACACCCATTGATGCCAAAAGGAGGTGTCAAAGTCTCTTGTTGCTCTGGTAACCGTATCCAAGGACCTCAGCTGGAATTTACACAAAGCACACTGAGCCTTCATTTCCCCCTCACAGAAAATAACAGGTTAAAAAGCCATACTGAGCCACATACTGCAGTGAGAGAAAGCATGTTTAAGGCAGCCTTCCTATTCAATCATTCAACGTTTGAAGCACACTTAAAACGATGCATTCACCTCACTGAGGGAACTGTTCAGTCACTCACGCGCTCTCAATCGCCTACGAGGCCACTCACACATAATTTGTTTTTTTTTCTGCACTTGGGTGAGAGAAGGGTTTTGCAAGTACAACTTGTGCGAAATCCGACAATAATCATGCCTTATACTCATCAGTTGTGCTGAAACCTACTTCCAGGCAATAAGCTATGGCCATTTCAGTGATGCACCCAAACCAGGTCACATTCATAACAAATAAAAACACAAACTAGAGACAATCCGAGAGTGCAAACCTCCGCAAGGGCAGCTGAGCCAAATTCTTGCTGAGTGAACATGGCTCATAACAAATTTAAGGATAGGTTCCGTCCGTCATGCGAGACCAATCAACCCACAAAATTTGAGTGATATCACTGGGAGCAAAGTTCAAAGTTCATCACGTGTCATAGGCTTTCAAGATGGCTGCAGTGGCCGCCATGTTGTATGACAATTCGCGGTCAAAATCAACAGGATTTACCTCTGATGTAATAGCGACCCATCCAAAAAAATTCTGAGAGATCCGTTCATTACATTTTGAGTGATCTTATACACAAACAGACAGACAGACAGACAAATTAATGCCGGCAAAAACATAACCTCCTTGGCGGAGGTAAAATGCAATCCAACTAACATTGTGAGACAGAAGTTTCAGAGAAACACCTTTGCAGCAAACAGAAAATACACAGCTCTGACAAGCTGGCACTGTATAGTTGGCTTGGTTATTCTGGGTCGAGTAAAACAAGTTTTTTTTTTTTTAATATATTATTAGTACTATTACTATTATCAGAAATTACCAACAACAAAGAAATATGCATTTAACAGGCAGGATTTTGTCTCTGCAGATTGTTGAAGGAGTTTGCTTCTGTTTTAGTGATTATTAGAAATAGCTGCATTTACATGGGTTGTTTTCCTCAATCTGATTGAAATCGAACAGATTAAATTAATCTCATTCGATCTGTATACAAGAACGCTAAATAAAGCGATCCACGTTTAATCTGCATATATACGCATACATGGCCCAAGCTGAAACCTATTACAGTTTCTTTTGCATGCGCAAAAGGTCCCACTAACGTTATTACGTGATTATGTGACTCCTACATACTAGGGAGCGCATGCGCAGAACGAACAATCCAATCCATCAACTGAATCCACTCTGTTCATATGCAGCATCAAGCTGATTATCAATCGGCGTGGACTATCTCTTTCAATCCGATCGAAAATTTTAACCGATCCGGGTGAATTGGATCGGCTAAGGTGGTTACGTGAGACATTTTGAATCTGACTAACCTGTCAATCCGATTACAAGGAGGATTTTTGGACCCATGTAAACCTAGCTACTGAGTCCATTGATTGCACCAGCTGAAGTTCATACAAGTCCACCAGGTAGTGTGACTGGAGTATTTCACCACAACATTTTCACCCCATGGAAAAAAACTTATTTTTGTCTTTTGCTCAGAAAAGGTTTAAATGTAAAAAGCAGTACATTTAAATTTATAGAAAATTTACAGTTGGTAAATGTAATATACTAAGTATTCACCAGTTCAAATTTCTAGCACCCTTTTAATTTAAATTACTGCCATTTTGAGGACCAAATTAATAATAATAAAAAAATTCAATAATTAAACAAAAATGGGCCTTAAAGTATTGTAATTCCTTACTGGCCAAATGAAAATACTGTAGAATTGAGTGCAAGACCTGCAGACCTCTCACCTTATAACTGACCCTTTCCTCATTAGACCAAGTCAAACACATGAAGAAAACAATCCCTACACTAGACTAAACAGATAGCAGATACAGTAAACAAATGACAACCACAAACCAGGCTCTGAAAACAGAGAAGTTATATCTGATCGAATGTTCATTGTAGACATACCCTGACTATACTCCATGAAACGCAAAGGGAAGACACTTCATGCATCCACCCAATGATATTAACTTGGTAATGCATGCAGACATATAAAGGGAGAGTCTGTTGGCAGACAAATCAAATGCTCCAGGTGACATTCATATTGTCAATGAGAAATAGCATAAATTCAAGCACTATGCTTGAAGCCATGGATAGGATCTTGTAGCGCCCTACAAGATGTTCACTCGGCATTCTAAACATGCAACTGAGCCTACTCCATCGTGCCCTGGGGAGGACTATTTTGATATGTATTTTCGGCCACTGCACTTCTGAAATTATACCAGCGCTCTTGCAATATAGGTCAAGGCCGCAGTCAGATACAGATCTTTATCAGTGAGTTTATGTAGATAGTGTGACAGAAAATATCATTAAGAGACATGAGTGTAGCTGCCATCTGGCAGATGGTACTTGACCATCCGGTCTCCCACCTGCAGACTAAAGGACAGTTTTAACCGTGGGCCATTAGGCTTCTCAACAGCCTGTGCCTCAAAGTTCATTGTAATTTTCTACACTTGACATGGCATTTTAATTTTTTACCTCAACAATGTAGTTTAAATTAAATTTGTGTAAAATGGACTATTTTGTGCAGTTTCTTTGGAACATATTTGGATTCTGCATAGAACTGGATTTATTTTGTAATTCGATTCACTTCGTGTTCTTTTTATTTTATTTTGCTGTAATTCTATTTCGTTATTTTCTTTTTCAGTATCCACAATACTCGACTGATTTCAGCTATGTAATTTCCATTTCATGTTTATTTATTTTCCTTTTTAGTATTTTTGATACATTTTCATCCGACACAAATTATTAAGTTCTATTGTACACTAAAGCTAGACAAGGGGTGGTCTGGTCCAAGGCAACTGCTGTGTCCTTGTGCAGGGTTTTTAGTAGTATGGCTGCTTTATCCAAGGAATTTCAATGCCAGTCTGACTTTGTGTTTTCTGTGCATTTGACAATAAAAAGATTTGAACATGAACTTGACAGTCCTTTGTTTGTGTTAAGATGACTGACACCCCCTTATTGATTAGCCCATAGATTCAGATGAACCAAATGCTAATGGCCGCTGTCTAGCCCACGCTACGTTTTGGTGAAGCTGATGGCTTGACAGCTCCAGCGCTAATCACTCCGCCTCCACGGGCTCCTCTTGACATCTGTATTCAGGAAAGTGAAATGTCGTTCCAATCCATGGAGGCAAGCATGACGCGTGCATTCAGTCCACAGTGACATGACAAACACTGAAATGCAAGCGCAAGAGTGGAATGCAGCTATCTGACTCTAGAAGGATTGATTAGCATGCAGAGTGTGCTTAGTTCCTGAGAACAGGGGCGTCACTAGACCTAATACTGTACTGGGGCACAGCTGGGGCACAAACAACGCGAGCGTGCAAAGCGCACAAGCAAATATTCTTTAGCACTAATTTATCATAAAAAAAGCATAAATAGTGCTTCAAATTATACATTAATGTCAGATTATCTTGTTGTCTCATAACCAAAGTACTCGATGAGCCTGATTCTCTGTTCATACAGAACCCATGTTTTAACGTGAAATAGCTCATATATGCTCATCAAACATCGATAGCAATCTCCAGAAACCGAGTTGACAGTGCTAGGCTAACCATTATAAATCAACGTTATGCCTATGATGAGCCAGTTAGCTATAAGGCAGCAGCTAACGTCTGCACTAGGCTGCTTCAATTTACAGCCGGAGCTAGCTGGCAAGACGGCCAGCAAAGCAAAGTTTAAGCAAAGTTGTGACATTTAAATTCCCATGGAAATGGCGACACAGAGGAGAAAACAAACAATAAGGACATGCAGTTTCCCAGCACTAACCTGAAGACAGGTGGAAAGAATGACGGCGAGAACAGTCACCACTCACAGACACTGCTGTGTGAGTGACCTTGTGTTCCTAAGTTCTGAAGTGAGCACTAGCCAATCACAGCCAAAGCCACGTGAATATTAAGTAGCCACATGCCATTGTGCACTATACGGAGTGAAGTGAATAAAGTAGCAATGAGTTACAGTTATCAAATTAAGTAGTTGTGTGCCTATGCACTTTCTGTTACTGTAGATTCTCTTACCATAGATAATGTGGACATGTAGGGCTCTAATTTCTTGGCGCAGCGCAGGTGGCGTAGCGTGGCGCATCCCACGCAGTGGTAATTTCGTCCGGCGCAGCCCACGCAGAGGTAATTTCGTGAGGTACAACACCGTGCTCAGCGTTTGGTAGACGAACGTGCGCCGAGATGGGTGTGGTGGCGTAGTAGGGGGAGGTATCACATATTCTTCAAGAGGCAGCGACAATTTCGTAGAAAAAGTCTCGGCTGGAGTTGCGCAGAAAACTCGCCAGCTCCAACCTGGTTTAATTTCCGTGCAGTGGTAATTTGGCTGACCAGCGCACACTGCGCACACGTCACCGAAATCTCACAGGCAGGTTTCCAGATTGTCAGGCACATTTCAATGCAATTAATAATTACAGGAAGCACTATTTAATGTAACTATCTGAATAAGGACATAAATCATAGTATCTACATCGATTTTCCTGATGTCAGATTAAAGGCGGTTGGCACGCGTAATGGAAACTTGACCTGGCTTAATCAACGCAGCTGAATCTGTGATGCAAATTAACGACTTCACATCTTTCTAAGCCAACCACAAACTGGATATATGTATATAACATGCTTGCATTCCATGCTCAGTAAAGCCGCTTGCACACTGGACACAAAACAACTTTTTTGCACGACTGATTACAGACAAAGTCAATGCAAAGACGCGATAGTCGGACAGGGTTTTAAAATAGCTCTATTTCCGAAAGTCATAAAAGTTCTAATTTTTCCGAGTATTCCAGGAAATATTAGACATGCAAATTTGGCCATGTTTGTGTTCGACCTTCACAAAATGCAAATTGATAGCTATCGACTTTTCTTGTTCTTTTTAGCCTATTTGTCTGTTTTCTTCCGTTGAAGATAGACAACAGTCTTTATTCGCTCTTTCTTTTGAAAATTAGTCAGATGGATCGAACAGATTCAGGCTTTATTTCCACACCAGATACAAATATTACTTGTAGTCAGTGAGCAAATCAAATCCATGACGATTGACAGTGTGAATAAATTATCGCATGCATGATCAAGACTGTTCGACGCGAAATGCAAAATACTCCATGTCCAGCAGCCAGCAAAAAGTAAAAGTATTGATATGAGAACACATTTATAACGAAATAGAGAATGAAATATATCACCAAAAAACGGAACATCCATAAAAGATGACCCGTAAATAAATAAATCGCAGTGTTCATCGGATGTTCTGTTGTTAAAATGTTTCTTTTTATTCTTTATTTTGTTTTCAATCTGTTCTAATCGCCCCCCCCGCCACCTATTTTTGTCAGACACGGTGGCATTGTACATTGTCCCGTGCCAATGTCGACTCACTTTCTTGAGCAGAGCTTAAACAGAAACATTGATTGAAATTCTCGGTACTCATCTCGAAGAACTGAGCCCTCTTATCAAAACATTCACGTTCAGTATCTAAAAGAGTCAGTAGATTTGAAGACATGACACGGAGTTCATGGTTCACCCCCAGCTCTTAGGCAAGAGCTACATGATCACGTCACCCAGTAAGCGCATTAAAATTCTCTTGGCGGCGCTGTGCGCTTTTCCAAGCCGTTATGAATTCCCTTTTACACCTTCTCTGAACCTTCTGACATTTTCCATTGATTTAAAAGAAAAGTGGCAAGTAAGTAAGACGACAGGATGGAAATTTTTTACTATTCGAACACGGTTCCTGCTCTATGGACTGATGAGTAAAATTGGGAATGTTACTGCTTGGTTGGAATGAAAGTCTGTACCCACACCGGCCCTCTCTGAATAAGGTTGAGACACCCTGCTATTATTTCTTTTGGATAGTTCAGCTCCCCCAGGTCACAGAATCTGCTGAGACAGTAAACCTTTTGTAAAGATTGGGGAATATTTTGCAGAATAGTCTCTGCACAGCCCCAGGGATAAGTTCTGGGCTCACTGCCCCGCAATCTTTCCTCTATGTGCAACAGAGAGAACCAAATCGTGAGGCAGAGCTTCAAAACCTACAGTATCTGGACATGAGTCACTGCTACAGCTAAAGCCCCTTCTCCCACCAGGGTCAATAAATAAAAAAACCCAACACTAATAGTCCCATGCATTTCAGATGGAAGCTAGCATGGAACTAGTGGGCTTAATGAACACAAACACACACACGTGAGCTCAATCAAGTTCACAGTCATACAGGGTAATGTCTGCTGCTTATGGTCTTGTGCTTTTACCTGCTGAATTTACCTCATTTCCACTCACCAGGCCTTCCACATCCGTGCAGCCCTTCTGTAAGCTGCCGTTAAATTGAGTTAACTGTGTCGCAGGAACAAAAAAGGATGTTGGTCTGAAAAAGGACGCATATATTCTGCCAAAATGGGCTCACTGAATCATTTTGATGTGATCCAGGCGGAAACTAGAGGAATCTGGCTCTCTGAGAAAGACATACGGTAAACCCGTGAGCTTAGTTCCAGGTTAAACATTTTCACAGATATGAAGAAAGTAATTTCAATGGACAAAAGATGCACCCTGGCTTATAGTTGATGGAATGAAAAAAATATTGCTTGGGAAAGGAGTTGCAATTCTGAAGCTATGACTGACAAATACTTTGTTCGATAGGCAGATTTACTGCTTGGTTTTCCTCAACATGGAAGAAGTTTGCAATAAAGAGTAGGCTGGGTGGGATAGTCTCCACAGGCAAATGACAGCACACCATCATTTGCTGTGGCAAACAGTGCTTCAAACATTTATTAGACCACCTGTCATGAAAAAAAAAAATCTAGAAAACACAAAAATTTAAGAAATTTATCAAAAACTTGTTCAAAACTAAAAATTACTTAGTTATTTCTTTGGCAAATAACGAACTGAAACCACTAGAAAGTCCTTATTCACACATAAAAACCAAAAAAAAAAAAAAACAACCCATTTTGTAGGGCCTCCTTTGGCCTTGATAACAGCTTGCATTCAACCACTAAAACTAATTTTTATGTTCACGAATGCAAGAAAATAACTTATTTGACATCTTAATCAAAAAATAATAATGTGCTTAACCATTTTTTCCTGCTTTTTGTACAACCCCTATTTCAAAATAGCTGGGACAAAGTGTAAATTGTGAATACATTCAAAAAGCAATGACTTTGAAATCACACCGGCCAGCATTTTATTCAAAACAGAACAAAGATTACATTGCAAATGTATTTTACAATTTCATCCACAAAATTAGCTCATTTCAAATTTGATAGCTGCTACAGGTCTCAATAAAGTTGGGACAGGGGCCTTTTTACCATGGTGTATCATCTTCTTTTTAACACAGAGTGGAGGCATCTGGGCATTGAAGAGGCAAGTTTCTTGCGTTTAGCCATTGGAATTTGATTCCACTCTTGTTTGATAAAGGCTTCCAGCTGCTGGAGTTTTGGGTCTCATTTGACGGACTTTTAATTTAATTATGCACCAAATGTTCTCAATCGATGAAAGATCAGGACTGCAGGCAGGCCAGTTCAGCGCACGGACTCTTTGGCATTCATGGTGCTTTTTACAACATGCAAATGTCCCAGACCATATGCACTAATGCATCCCCATACCATCAGAGATGCTGGCTTTTGAACTAAACGCTGATAACAGGAGGGGCGGTCTTTCCCCTCTTTAGCCCGGATGACACAACGACCATGATTTCCAACAAGAATGTCAAATTTGGACTCGTCTGTCCACAGGACACTTTGCCACTTTGCTACAGTCCATTTTAAATAAGCCTTGGCCCACAGAACACAGCGGGGCTTCTGGGTCACGCTCAACAATGGCTTCCTTTTTGCATGATAGAGTTTTAGGTGGCATCTGTTGATAGCACGGCAGACTGTGTTTACAGACAGTGGTTTCTTGAAGTATTCCTGGGCCCATTTGGTGACGTCAAAGACAGAATGATGCCGGTGAGTGATGCAGTGGCCTCTGAGGGCCCGAAGATCACGGGCATCCAGTAAAGGTTTTAAGCTTTGTCCCTTATGCACAGAGATTTTTCCAGTTTCTCTGAATCTTTTGATGATGTTATGCACTGTCAATGATGAGGCCTTCAAAGCCTTTGCAGTTTGATGTTGAGGAACATGGTTTTTAAAGTATTCCATAATTTTTTTACGCGAGCATTCACAGGATGTAGAGCCTCTGGTCATCTTTTCTTCTGAGAGAGACAGCCTCTCTTAGACATCCCTTTTATAGCCAATCATGTTACACACCTGATGCCAGTTAACTTAATTACTAGCTGAATGTTCTTTCAGTTGATTCTCTTATATATTAATTGCTTTTTCAGCCCTTTCTTGCCCGTGTCCCAACTTTTTTGAGAGCTGTTGCAGCCAGAAAATGTAAAATAAGCTCATTTTGTGGATAAATGTAATGTAAAATATCTCAGTTTCAACATTTGAAATGTTATCTATGTTCAGTTGTAAATAACATATTGGCTCATGTGATCTAAATTACATTTTGATTTTATTCACAATTTACACTTTTTCCCAACTATTTCAGAATTGGGGTTCTAAAACAGTAAATTCAAAAATTCATGGATAACAACAAAAATTATATTTCAGCATTTAAAATATCACTTCAGTTAAAGAGCTTGCTCATACTGGTGGATGAACCATTACAGAAACATAAAAATGATTTTGGTAATTACCAACACTGTTAATTTAAGGCAGCTGTGGCATAAACCTTACATTGGGTGCTGGTCTAATAAATTTGTTAAGCAGTGTTTATCATGCTTACCATGGTGCATAAAATTCCTGGATCATCATTCGCTTCCCTGTCTGCCAAAAAATGAGTTGCTAAGTTGGATGCCAAAATGTGATGGAAAAGTGAGTCCTGCTGATTTTGGGTCTGGGTGCAAGCCTTCTGAGCTCAGGCAATATGAGCATCTTTAATTATCCGTCACATTATCAGTGCAAGTCTGACAAACAGTATTACCTCAGAGCTCAAAGATTTGGCCCAAACAGCACAACACCTTCCCACCAGAAGCACTTTATAAATTCATCTTGAACAGAGCGTGGGCTAAACATTGACAAAGATTATTTTAGAAGGATGCTAACCCAGATTTAGCCGCTAATAATAATATTCTAATTGATGGCGGCATTATTTTTCTACTTTTAATTGTCTGCTTTCTCCGCTTATTTTCTCAGACAAGAACATAAATGTCTTTGGAAATGTCATGGCAAAGCACAACTAACCAACCAATTACCTGAAAACAATCATTTTAATAAAAAGTATAAGGAGACTTTCTAAACTTATGAACTGAAAAATACTGCGTACATTTCAGATAGAGGTATTCAAACACAACCCAAATATAATGGCTGTTTCAAAGCTGATTCATTTACGACAGGTCTGTGTGATAAGTTCACTGGTTAAAAGACTGTCAGAGAACCAGGCCATTTTGATGAAAAACACTTCTTTGAGTAAGTCAAAGGCAGGAGAAGCACTCATCACAGCCGGTCCGGTATGACACTGCAGAGTAAGGCAACATTGCCAAAAGCGAATAATAAACTGAACTGCCATTCCCTCATGGAAGAAGTGCATTTCCGCACTTCTTTTAACAGCAATCTTATCGTCTCGGGAGTCAAGTAACTATTAAAATCATTTTTTTCCCCTTGTCAACAGCATGCAGGACAGCAATGCATAGCAGGCCTCAGTACATATAATGACTACTTTAGACTTGATGCAATTATTAGCATGGGACACCAAGGAGGCACAGTGGGTACCGCTGTTGCCTCACAGCAAGGAGGTAGCAGGTTACAAGGTTGTCAAGTTGTGGGGCCTGCATGTACTCCCCATGATAAAGTGGGTTTGCTCGGGTACTCTGGTTTCCTCCCACAGTCCTAGACAGGCAAGATAGGCTAATTTAAGGCTCTAAATTCCCAAAAGATATGAAGACCACAATGGAACAATGATCAGAGTCACATTTTCACGTTCTAGAGAAATTATTAATTAAAAATTCAAAACGATCTTGGAAGCAAAGCACTGAAAAAATATGCAAAAAATATAAACTATATAAAATATAATGATAATAATGTATATTAATATTATATATTGTAATAAATATTATACTAGCATATAATATATAAAATATGTGCAAAAATGCTAAATTTGGACTCTGATCGTTTTTCTTGTGGCCTTCATATCTGAGTATCTGAGTGAATATTACGTGATTCAATTCTTAAAGGTGTTTAAAAGAGTATAATAGACAAAAAAATATAGCCATAATAATGCGCAAGAAGTGTCCTTGAACTATTAATAAACAAAAAACAAGAATTTGCAAAAACAGAAATCCATATGATGGTAACTCCAGAAGGTTGAACTCCTGATACCAATCTAACAGCAGAAGCTCTATCCATCAGTACAACAAATGGCAACAAATGGAGCATAAGCGCATGAATTTATTCCATTCATGTCCATCTGCGCCACAGAAAACAAGCGGACCCAGCATAACAAAAATAACAAGCTCACAGAATGCACGCTCATCCCAGTGCAATTTTAATTACTAATATTTCAAGCAAATTAGAGCAAGTATATGACCAGACTGCTATGTGCCCTGGCCACTCGAACGTCTTCTGGCTGCATCTGATCGTCATGCTTCCTCATACTTCACAATATGTAATAAACCTAAACAGACTCAAGTTTAAAGCCACACTAACTACTTTAATTTGCAACCAAAGGAAAATAACACGTAAGAAATTTTAATGGATGAGAATGAATGTGCCCACCTTAAAAATTAAATTAAAATTAAAATTAAAAATTAAAATTCCCTGTTTCACCCGTTCAATCCCAAACATTTCTTTGCAAAGTAAGTACGTGCATTTTTACTCCATAGACCTCCCTAACACATAAAGTGTTGGTTAAGATCAAAGTTGCAGTTTTTTTTTTGCCCAAAGCCAACAACAACACTTTTAGAGCTTTTAAGCAAAAAAAAAAAAATTATATATATACAGGTGTATATATATATATATATATATATATATATATATATATATATATATATATATATATATATATATATATATATATATATCGGTCAGAAATGTGACCAGTGGGATGAAACGGGTTAAAAATTGAGAGATTAGGAATTATTTTTCAGACTTGATACAAATGGCCCTGTAAGCAATATGGTGGCTCGTTTGTAGAGGCAGATCTCGAAGCAGTATTTTAAAAGTGATTAAAACACTTGGAATTTCAGGGCAGTAGGTATGGATATGTCACAGGAGAAACAAGAATGTACAAAAGCTAAACAGAGGGCAAAGTAGCATGTAAGCAGCCTTTTCTAGGGTCATATTGCAAAGATTTTCAGTTTGCTTGCCTTCTTACATCTAACTGAAGGGCTTTTGAGCAACCAATATTATTTGCTTCAGGTAAGTATGGCCGAACACTATTATGAGGTTGACAAAAGCCCAGTCATAATCAAGTCGTATGATTGCTGAAAGCTCAGCGGTGCAGTAAGAACTGAAAATTTGGTGGGGCACAGAACCTCACTTAGAAACAGTTATTAGTCCTGACTTGTTTTCTCAATCATTTTAATGATTAAAAATAGATTCACTCTGAGAACACTCCACACTATCAGGTGTTGCTTGTTCTCTCCGTTAAGATAAGATGACAATCATTCATTTGGATGTGAAATTTGGTGCATTTAAATAAGCGTTATTCAAAATTGCATACTGGTCAACTCTCATGCATATGGCGAGTCTCACGCTTTTTAGTGGCATGTCACGTTCTCACACCATATTAACTGTAAGATTGCTTACTAACAAAAGTGAAGATTGAACATTTTAAATCGGAGAACAAAATTATATTTACGTATTTGCCAAGTCCCACTTTTTAATCAGCCCACGCTGTACCGAGCGAAAGGTGATCTATCATTGGAATGCTGATCAGTCATTATTCAATCTATACGTGTATTTAAGAGATTCTCATCCGGTATGATTTACTCTCTAATATTTTTAGCAAAAATTCATTTCCACTACTTTCCTGAGTTACTTCGCTTGTCAGCAGCATATTACTGCATGAGGAGTCATCAGTGTCAGAAATGGAGCTTGAATCTTCCACTTTTACTGAACCCATGTCTATGCCAGGTTGTCAAAGAGTCTGCCTCCGATACGTCATTGCTGAGAAGACGAAGTGTATTGCGCAGCATTTTTTCTACATCTTATTTAGCAACTTTTTGACAGCTAAAAATCATTTTTTGTACGGAGCGTGTATTAATAGGGACAAATAATACCTTTAACCACTGACAGAATTGACCATCGGGTGCGAATTTGCTAGAATAACTGAACGCGAAATAGGCCTTATACAGCAATGTCGTACACAGTGTGTCATCAACGAAAAGGCAATTGATTCCTGAAATGACTACCCAGACATTCTGACTGAATCAAGCAAATCCTTCGGTGGATCTTTTGTTGTCATAGTTGATCCATCCAGCATGGGGGGTATCACAAAGCAAGGCTCTTTAAAATAAAAAAATGCCTATCACAGGAGCCTTACCAACAAGACAATGAGGCAAAAGCCCTGGCAGGCACTGAAAGGGACAGATGATGTCCTCTAATAACAAGCGAAGTAAATCAAGTACCCATGTCAGAGGTAAGATTAAATGACCTTTTTGTTCCCTTTAAACTTATAACCCTGGCCATGAAGTTTTGATTTAGAATGGAAAAGTAGCAAAGTAAACACAAAGGACCCTTAGAGGAAAAAAGTAAAAATGTTCTTTTTTTGGAAGCAGGAAATGGTCTGTAACTCTCACCACAATCCCTGAAGCGAGGGCAGACCGAGACAGCCTGCTTACCCTCTAAACAAGCCAAAAAGAAGAGGGCCTCTATGAACCCCCGGGACTCACAGCGCTGTTGATACGCAGTCCCCCCATTTTAGCTGACCAGTACTAATATACAAAACTCAAACAGAAAATTTTAACAGTGGCACCACGACCATCTACAATCTTAACGGACGTAGGGATGCCAATTTTCTTCCCAAAAAAAAAAAAAAAACTACCCAAGATGGCGATTATGCATGTAGCTTCCACACTAATGGATATCCTAGTTAATAATGTATACTTCATGCATTAACTGAAAGGAAGCCACTAAGCGGAATATCTTAAGGGGGGTGGGGGGATTGGAGTCTGATCTGACACAGGACACATTTAAGGTAGCCCTGGTCTTAAATCTGACCATTTCCAAACAAATAATCTTTAGGAGCGTCCTTAAATTACTGCTTATATAGTAGTAATTATTATCAGTGCTTAGTGGCAAGTTATTTGCTTTCTATAACTTCTTAGTCAGTGAGCCAAAGAGCTGATCAGACAGGTGATGTAAGACTTCAGTCCTGCACACAGCCAGCGATATGCATGTTATTTGAACTCAGGTTAGAAAGCAGGTCAAAGAAGTCAAGAGCATTTCACTTTAATTAAGGCCCTGAAAAAACAAAAAAAAATTGGTTGCATTAGCAGTATGTTAGCGCCCACTTTCATGTGGAAAGATGAGGTGCTCCCTAATGAGGTTTGACATATTCTGGTGGATATTAGCTGTTTAAGTCCACCACAGATTTTACACTTCCGCTAATTTTCAGTCATATTTGGTCCCCTATTATGACAGAACTAAGGATAAAAGCTCTCATTTATAAATAGAACATCCAATATGGATGTAAATTGTCCACATCCAAAGGCTGCAATTACCATATTGATTCTCCCGTTTCAAATCCAATGTGCTGAAATACAGAACCAAAACGAGTAAAATTTGTGCAATTGACTGTAAATTACGGAGCTGCACTGTATTTCTGTATCAAAGGCGGAGAAATTTTCACACTGCAATGCACGTACAGTATGTGGTCAGTTGTACCCCTAAAACCACAATTGCTCATTTGGCATATTTGGTAAGTACTGGGATAAAGCAGAGGTTTTTTGTGGGTAGTATTTCATAGAATGTTTCCTGGCACAGACTGGATCCATGTAATATATATATATATATATATATATATATATATATATATATATATATATATTTTTTTTTTTTGCAGAAAAATGTACTCAGAAATGCAGTTGGGGGCTTATTAGCAGGGACAACCTAACTGGCTGCGACGGCAGGGGGCCAAGCAGATGGATGTGTGCTGAAGGCATAAGGGACCTGCGTAGGCGAAGACAGCTGTGCCGTGAGACAGTGACTAACAGGGACTGGCAGACTGCAGGTCCTTGAGGCCTTCGTAACACTGATGGTGATTGGCACCCAAGTTGTTTGGCGATTTTGAGTCTCTTCATTTTAAAATCATGGCACAGAAGAGCAGACAGGTTTTCCATCTAAAAGTCGCCAATCCAATAAGCCATCACTTTTGAGAGCAGATGCAGCAATGCAATGGAAATCACTGGTCACATGAGCGATTCTATTGTGAGAAATACATCAGCAGGAGCAGATACAGTGGAAGACAGCGTTTTCAGTAGTGCTAGCACAGAGCAGACAGAACACTAAACGGGGTTTTCACAGACATGGATTAAGCTTAGGCAGTCCTTGGCTAAACAGAGTTTTCTATTGAGATTTTCCATTGAAAACTGAATTTAGAGTGGGATTAAGCTTTAACCGTTTCCAGGAAACTGGCCTTCGGACTATGTAAGTTGTGGTCTTCAGCTGTCCAGTGTTTCAGTTCAGTTCAATAGATAAAGAAGAAAATACTGAAATAAAAGATCCATAATCGTTATGAATGCATTTTCATGACCTGTAGCCTACAGCATGGCCATTCAAAATTAACAAAATAGTCGGTAATAGTTCTGCGAGGCTAATGTTAGATACTGCCATGTCACTAATAATCAACTCTGGTCACACCAACATCAGCACAAATAGTGGATCACTCTTCGATATTATCCTCTAATGCACCATTATACGCTCAAAGGAGACAATTCTAACTTATAGGCAGTCACTGCTTCTTGTCAGAAGCCTTGCAGCATTGTCAAACTTCACGTTAACAAGCTATATTCTGCGTGTCATTGCAGCGTGCTCAGGACAGAATAGCAGGCTACCATATCAATGATTTCAACCCGGTGGTTGCTACATTTTTTTATTCTCTAGAAGAAAAGTGCCAGACCAGTGGTTTGTGTTTCCCGTCATTTTATCCATCTAAACTCCCATCGTGCCATCTCTCAGCAGATCGTCCTTTCATACGCTGTGCAGGAAGACAATATGAAAACCTGTGACATCTGCTGCAGGGAAATTAATACCAGGAAAGATGCTGTAGGTACATTATACCCTCTCTATGAATCCAGTAGATTAACTTAAAAGCAGAGGCACTGTAGGCAGCACAGGAAAAAATTAATTCACCGAACATGTTGGACAGACTGACACATAATCCCAGGTGTGAGTCTGATCTAGCTGCATACTACAATGGCCTTGACTTTACACGGCGAAATTCAATAAGCTTCACGTTTAGCTCTCCAAAGTCTTCCACCTCATTGGAGATCCAAATCTAACCCTGAAAAGCAAGCCTAAGGCAAAACCTCCCTGTATGGAACAGATAAGAGGAAGTCTTTAGAAGAACCAGTTCCAATGAGAATGAAATACTCATATCCCCCACCACAGGATGGGTGATATCTGGATTGAAAGCAAAAACCAAAAACGAAAGCATAAAAAAAAAGACGCATCCACGCGATATGATGTATCTTTATATAGGCCTAAATTTCTTAGAGAAATATAGAATGGTTTAGGAGTTCTGGTCTGGAAAACAATGGGATGGCTAATATCTGGCCTGGAAACTAAACGTTGTGGAGGGACGGACTGATGGACAGGAGGACGTACGGATGAAAAGGCACATCTGCACAATGGGGTGTGTACATACACAACTGGATCCACGGATTCGTTTTATACAGTAAAGCACAGAGGTAACTCCAGGGAAAGACATTCCTTCTTCAGTTACTTATGTGATTAATTATATAAGATGTACCACGTCTTAAATTTTGTCAAGGAATGTTTAGCAGTTTAGGAATTCTGGCCCAGAAAGTAAATGTAACCAATGGTCGAATGGACTGATGGACGAACACATGGAGGGACATCACTCATTCAAATATGCCCATCCACTTTGTGACAGGGGATAAAAACCCGCCCACCTCTGGCCTGTACAGCATGTGTTAACGGTCACGGCAAGCAAACCAATCATCTTTGAAATAAGTGAGATGACAGTTGAACCATAGAAGTTGGTTACAACATTGTTTTAAGCAATAAATGAGGACGTTTTTAAATGCAAATAACGGATATAGTTATAGTCAGAGAGACCAAAAGGATAGACCCCATGTCATAAACAGTGAAACAAGTATGAGGCAAGACAAGGACATTCAAAGCAATAAGGTCAACAGAACCTAATGTCCAAACATTGAAGTTGAGCCTTCATAAAATTCAACTTGTGCAAATGCATACAATCCAGTTTGATGTTATTGTAAACTGACCCAAAACTTGCCACAATAGCCTGCAAAATCAAGCTGAAAGTGGAGGTGGCCCTCTGAACAGCGCAAGCAGAATTGCGTGCAGCAATGTTTCGATACCGTATGAATACAAAAGCTCCAAATCCAAAGCTTGCTCAATAAGCACATGCACATAAAGGCATTTTGTTTACTTACATAGTATAAATAGTCTTGGCGACTGCCCTTGAATGAAATGCAGTTCTGACGCAAATCCCTTTGTGCCAGATGGTTTCAAAGTCAGATGCTTTATCGCCATGGGATACATGTCTGGTGAGCTCTGCAATAAATCTAAAAAAAAAAAAAAAAACTTTCCCTCCCAACCCCAAAATAAATTCCACTGAAGTAGCATATAACCCAGCAGTTGATGTTGTATGACGGAAGTAACTGAGTAGGTTAACCAAACTCATGAACAAATAAGCAAATGTACTGTTTTCCTATTGACATAGTGAGGAGTTGTGGGGAGTTGGGTGGGAATATACAAGGGACCCCAGCAGGTCTAGGAATGACACCCTAAAATTAACATTCACACACAACACTCTTTCTGCCTTCAAGGTGCAGGTTGCTATAGAGACAATGGTCGGCAAGCACACATAATTAACACTGATTACTACCTTCTCATTGTTTCCATGGCAAAGGGGACTGCCACCACTCCACTGTCCCTTCACATTGATAAAAAAATATTATTCTTATAACCTAAATCACTGCATAATGTGCTGTTTCATAATAGAAATAGTAGAAGTACAATGAGTAAGACATTAAGGTGTGGTTTAAGCATACTGGAAAACACCAATTATCTCATGCTAATTATGTATGCATGCCTTTGTAATTTTGTCATTTTGTGTTTTCTCAGTCAGAGCTGATTAACCAGGTTAGCTTTTCAATATAAAATAGCAGGCTCAGCTTTCAGTGCATAACCTGTTCTTGAAAACAGTAAGCAGGAAATTATATAAAATAACCAAGATAATGGATGAAGATCCTGCCACTTGATGAAATCAGACAATGCAGTTGGTGGACAACTGCCGGTTTATTCATAAAACTATTGCATTCTCCCTGTGGGCAAATTGCGAAGTTTGACGAAATGGTGCCGCTATGAGCAATCAAAAGGGGAAGTACTCAAGACTTCAGGAATATTGGCAGCAAATTTTACCAGATTCCCATCAGAACTGTTTGACCTATTGCATTTTGAAAAAGTAAAGTCTGGCCTAAAGGTGGTGCCACAGGAATACTCGTTGTGTCATCCGCAGAATAGGATTGCTCTAAGAAGTTTGCAGCAAAGTTGATGTCAACAGTTTGACTTATTGCATTTGCAAAGGTGATGCTAGAAAAAAGTAATACTGCCATCAAAATCAATAAGGTTATCCTGCTAAGCACAAGGAATTTCCACAGCAGATTTGCCAGGATTCCCATTTTAAATACTCTTGCAGTTTTTAACAATGAAATACATAACATAACATAACATAACATAACACAACATAACATGAATGGCAAGAACAGGCCTTTCAGCCCAACTAAGCATGCCAGTTTCTTTATACTATTGTGAATATATCCCTTCAGATACTAAATGACTCAATGGTATCTAGCTTTAGGTCAAGCCTGCTCTTGAAAACCCCAAAGGTCTCTGCCTCAACAATATGGTCAGGTAAGCTATTCCACATTGAAATTACTCTTTGGGTGAAGAAATATTTCTGAATATCAGTGCTAAATTTACCTTTGGTCAACTTCCATTTGTGACCCCGAGTTCCTACTAACGACACTTGGCCGAAGGAATCCTACATGATTCACTTTGTTAATCCCTTTAACATATTTAAAGACCTCAATCAAATCACCCCTGAGTCTCCTTTTCCTAAGACTAAAGAGATTAAGGATTTTCTTCAGTTAGCCTGGTGGTGGTGGAACAGCAACAATCATAGGGTGTCCAACATCAATAACAACCCCTCTCTATGTACCACTAATAATCACATCATAATAGCCTTCTCTATGCACCAGGAATGTTGAAAGCAGATTTGACTGGATCCCAATTAACACTATTGCTGAAAATTAAAAATTTGGCCTTGTGGTGGCACTACATTAAAGGTCATAGCATGAACAATATCAATACCAGCCCTTAACATCATACATATTAAAATCAATGAATTTATTGACACTTTGTTTTCAATTTTTACTGAGAAATACCTAAAGTTGGTTTCCACATGCCTGGTTTTCATCAGCCTTTAGTTTACCTTCGGCAGATAAACACAAACCAGCCTAGTTTGAAGACATGTCATCCCTGCCAAAATTTTGAAATGACCTTACCCGGTCAGTATTAGAAATATCAGCTCGATTTTTTCACAGAATATTCCTTCCATGATGTAGAATGACTTTGTGTAAACAACTGTACATCCCCAGAAAATGACTTTAGCTGGGTTATCTCAGGCTGGGTCACAAATTATTTTAATTAAGCCGTTTAGATAATTGCAATTTTTACAAATTAAAAGTTTGTCCTGGTGGTGGCACTACAGCAGAGGTTAAAGGGTGACCAACATCACTAACAGCCGTTCTCTATGCACTAGAAAAGATCATAAGAAGTGTGACATGACTCGCTTCAGAACTGTTTGAGTTACTGCTTTTGGAAATGAGTCACTCCATACTAAACTGAACAATTCACTGTGTAGAATAAGAATGGTCAATAACATTTTTGTCTCTGAGAATTAAATGATTTCCATTGTTCATTTTTATTCACTCCCAGAATGAAGATATACAGCGCCCTCGATATGATTGGCACCCCTGGTTAAGATGTGTTAAAAGCCTTAAATAAAATTTTTATTGCAGAAGCATACTCTCACACCGAAAATTGTATAAAAATGTAACCTTCAACTCAAGTGAATTTTAAGGGAAAAAAATCTCTGACTAAGAAATAATTATTTTTCATAAAATCACCTGTTACACAATTATTGGCACCTCTAACAATCCCTAAGAAATAAATGTAATTGAAGTATTTCTGTCATTTCTACAGTAGTTTACAAAGTTGATCAGCGTACCTAGGAAAATTTAATTAGTAATTCATCACTTCCTGTTTCCCTGGGGTAAAAAAATGATGTGACACAGAGGCCATTTCTCTTATCCACTCTTCAACATGGGAAAGACAAAGGAACACACCATTCAAGTAAGGCAGATGTGTGTCGACATTCACAAGTCAGGCAATGGCTACAAGAAAATAGCCACTCGCCTGCACCTGCCCATATCAAATGTCAGAGGAATCATGAAGAAGTTTAAAACAACTGGAACAGTGGTAAACAAGCCTGGACGAGGACGCAAGGTTATTTTGCTACCACGCACAGTAAGGAAGATGGTAAGAGAAATAAAAAGTTCTCCAAAGCTCACTGTTAAAGAATTGCAACAAATGGTAGCATCTTGGGGTCACAAAGTCTCCAAAACAACCATCAGGCACTATCTACATGCCAACAAGCTGTTTGGGAGGCATGCACAGAAAAAACCTTTTCTCACTCACAATCATAAACGCTGATGTCTGGAGTTCGCTAAGCGGCACTGGGACTTCAACTGGGACCGTGTGCTTTGGTCAGATGACAGCAAGATAGAGCTTTTTGGCAACACAACAAACACTAAGTGGGTCTGGCGGAACACAAAAGATGAGTATGCAGAAAAGCACCTCATGCCCACTGTGAAGTATGGGGGAGGATCGGTGATGCTGTGGGCCTGTTTCTCTTCCAGAGGCCCTGGGAACCTTATTAGGGTGCACGGCATCAGGAACGCTTTGAAATACCAGGACATTTTAAATCCAAAATCTGGTGGCCTCTGCCCGAAAGCTGAAGATGGGTCGTCACTGGGTCTTTCAGCAAGATAATGACCCTAAACATGTGGCCAAATCTACACAGAAATGGTTCACCAGACACAGAATCAAGCTCCTCCCATGGCCATCTCTGTCCCCAGACCTTAACCCCATTGAAAACCTGTGGAGTGAGCTGAAGAGGAGAGTGCAGAGGAGAGGACCCAGGTCGCTGGAAGATTTAGAGAGATTGTGCAAAGAGGAATGTTCGAAGATCCCTCTTTCTGTATTCTCCCATCTTGTGAAACATTATAGAAGATAAGGTGCTGTTTTTTTTGGCAAAAGGGGTTTGTATTAGCATCAGGGGTGCTAATAATTGTGGCACACATGATTTGATGTAAAATAATTATTTCTTAATGTGGGATTTTATTCCCACTGAATAAATGCACTTGAATTAAAGGATTTTCCTCTATTTTACATTGTGGTCCTATATTATTTAGAAAAAAACTGAATTTATTAGAAGCTAAAGAACACATCTTAACCAATGCTAATAATTATGGAGGGCGCAGTACATAAGAAAAAATCAGTCATCTATCAAACAACACAGCAGAAAAGGTGGTTTCCGGATGTCAGCCAAGGCATTGTGAAGGATATATATATATATATATTTTTTTTTTTTTTACAAAATTTGGCAGCCAACTTCATGAAATGCTCATGACATGTCTGTTGATACTTCAAAAGAAAGCGGAATGAAATGTTGCAGAGAAATACCCATTATAACTGTTTCAATTGTCTGCACTAAATGCAATTTGAAATTACTGTTGTGGGCGTAACCAGTCGCGTCCTCACGTGTTTCTTCCATCCCTGTGGGTGAATTTGCATAATGTATCCAAATAGCATAAAGATGACCTCGGCAAATTAAGGTATTCACTTCCTGCATCAAAATTTGACAAGGCGTCAACCAATCATATATACCATGCTTTTAAAAAATAATGAAAAATTTTCCGTGTCCTAATATTGTGTTAAAACCATAAAAAACATAAACAATCTGTGCGCAATCACCACAGACTGAATAAAGAGACGGACGCAGCATCCGGGTCTGAAATGTGAGACCAATGCGGAAATTGAATTCCACTTAACGGCCAGCAGATGGTGACGTCAGTGGTTGCAGAATTGGACAACAATGGGGTTCTCCCCCTTACACCAGGAATGTTGAAAGAAAATTTGACATGATTCCCACTGCAGCTGCTTGAACCGCAGCCATTTTTATGATTTGAATGGCACGATAACGCAGTGGTTAGCACTGTTGTCGCGCAGTAAGGAGGTGCCACAGCAAAGACATTGGGTGACCAACATGAATAGCAACTCTTCTCTCAGCACAGAGAGCGATTACAAGAAGTGTGACAAGATTCCCTTCAAAACTGTTTGAGTTATTGCATTTGGAAATTGATCTGGTGGTCGCACTACAAGAAGGGTTGTAGGGTCACACCAAACAATAGGGTTTAATAGGGTTTCAAGCAATTTCCATATATAAAAAAGCTTAATGTGATCACACCTATAATGTAACTCATGTTGTAACTGTATTATTATTTGATCATCAGACTGAGACCCTCACCCTCAGCTTATTTGTTCATACAATGCAGAAGCTATTACACTTCATTAACTCAGTATCAAATTATAAGTGTAAGAACAGTCTTGCTGACTCTTAACAGCAGCTCATCAGAGCAGAAGGCAATTAGCTGTAGCATCACCCAGGGATAGAGGGTTTCATTATCATCTGTCTTCCTCTCATCACAGTCAGCAACTACAGATACAAATGGGCATTTTCATCCACGCCCCGAGAAACTGCATTTGGGGTAAAGTAAAAAAAATGTATAAGGAAATTCCACTTCAAAGTATTCATTACGTTTTCATCAAATTCAGGTATCAGAAGTCAAAAACATTACCTCGTTACCTCTATTTTAATACCCAAACGAAACAAGAAGAGATGTAAATTAAATCAATGCAATTTTATAAGTGGTCTAATTTTGGGAAATATTAGATATAATAATTCTCGAGGGTGAAACCTTGATTTGGAGGAAATTGATTTTTAATTGATTTAATTAAATCAGTAAATGATTTTGGTCAATTCCACTGGAACATTCGTTTGGTCCAGTATTTTTCACATCCTACTTAGAGTTTCTCAACAAATTCATTTTTTAAAATGTTTTTACTGTTTATTTTGAAGCCCACTGTATAAATGCTACAGGCAAACAGTGTTTCTTGCGAAGTGCTCGGAATGTTGAATCAGTCATTTCATGAAATGCCTAAAATCTGTTTGCCTGCAACATATATAAAGTAAATACAAATAAAAATGCTTCAAGGGAAATAGACCTTGTTGCCAACTCAACAGGAAAATAACATGTTTTAAAATCCTAAGTTAAACTGACAATTTTAGGTCAGTATCACAATTTCAGAGACATTGCCAATCTGGAGGCTAATTATCATGCCAACTCAACAATTGCCTGGCAATTCCAGTTTTAACAGCCTATGACTCATAAGATAAAGCGACTTACAAATTTTACTTAAAATACTGGAATTCTATCCAATCAAGCGCAGAGTGTTTGACAGTGCACACAACCGATAAATCTATGTTCCATTTTCAGAGAAAAAGGAAGAAGAAACAACGTCTTTTTCTGGCCACTGAAAGGGTGACTGGTTTTGGGTGAAAGTTAAAGAGCAAACGACATAAAACATGTAGCTACAGCTTAGGGGACATGTAAAAAACCCGAGGTAATGTTCAGCAATATTAGCTCAACTTCGGCTTTGAGCACCATGTGAAAATGTTGATTATTTGGAATATTTTTGTGCAATGAGGAACTCCCAGGCTCCAACCCACCGCCCTCCAGTATGAGGCATGAAAAACTCCCCAGGAACTCCTGGTTTAAGGAATCAGGCTGGAAAATCATTTGCAGGGGCGGTACGCTAAAGTTTCACTGTGAAGGTAAACAATTCTGATTCAGTGACACCAGCACGGTGATTTGCTTGCCATCCTGTTATAACCGAAGGCTTCAGGAATAGCATGCAAATGCGCCATAATTACATAAATTACCGCAAAGAAGAACAACATGGTTATCTGAGTAACAAAAACCGATTGCAATAGAGACAACATAATAGGAGGCTGTTGTTGTTTTTTTTTTTTTTAGCATTTCCCAAAGGCAATATAGTTTAGAACATCTTCTAAAATGTATGCCACAATAGCTTGAGGAGTAAATGAGCACTCAATGCCCCTCTAAAAATATTGTTTATAGTGGGAAGATGCAGCTCATTTTATTCTCGCCTTGTTTTCTGAGTGCATATTCACATAAAAAAGACTAAAAGACAAGATACCAACTGGGGGGCATTTCACTCAAAACACCCTTTATGGGCATTTTTTTTTTTTATTATACTTGCTACGTATTGTAAAAATTTATTATAATTAGGTTATTTCTGTCTCTGATTGGTCTCTGTCAAGTTGTGGTCGTAAACGTTTGCTGATACCAAGACATGTTATTGGCCGTAAACAAATCACAGCCTAGTAATTCATTAGTATAGTGTATATGCATCACATAAAAATGGACTACAAACTGTACTACAAGTATAATAACTTAACATTTTTAACGATTAACAATGAATTTGATATGCCCACTTATATCTATATCCCCTGGAATTTAATCTTGGAACACAGGAGTACAAAAAAAATATATCTCTAATGGCAATTAAAGTCCCAACCCCATAATAAAGAGTCACAATGATGGTATTCAGAGAATAATTAGGATGAACTTTTTAATAAATACAATATTTATTTATTTATTTATTTTGTATGCATAGCCAACTCTGCAAAAGCATCTTCAGTTTCCAAATACAGACAACAGTTTCAGCGTTTCTATGGGCCATTTTTCAATTTGTTTGTTCCCTTGATCAAGATCCCCCAAATAAAAGCCATTTCACCAAGATGAAAATGTTTGTCGTCAAACCGTCAATTCTCAGAGCTTCACGCACACAGCAAATCTGAACTGTGCAACACATTTACCATCATAGTGTGTATCATATTAAAGTATGTGAAGGGTTGGGACCAATATGAAGCAAGAATGTGCAGTTCAAACAAACTGCTGCACACTCATAAAAAATGAAAACTTCATAATTAAAGGAGCTGGAACACAAATACTATGCATGCTCACAACTTTGAAAATTGTTCAAGAAATCAAATGAAAAGAACTACCTCCATGATGTTCATTGGCAGTTGGCAAGCCAGCTTACATTCTTCATATCCTTTGGCTAGTGTTAAAATAGTGCTTTGAATCCTTGCATTTTCATACAAAACTCTTTCATTTAAAAATCATAATTCCAGAGTACCTAAAATATATAAATACAATGCAAAACGATGACGGAGTAGCGAGGATGGAATCAGATTTTGACTTGCAGTCGAGTGGATTCACTTCATTTGATTTCTTGTTCGGCTGTATAAGTTTTGATTTTATTTTGAGTATGCAACAATTAGTTTAGACCTTTCATATTAGTAGGCTGATATATAACCTCAGCTTGGAAAAAGTCAGTACATAATGGACAATGCAAATAAACTCAAAAAGCAGTGATTTTTACATGCAATTATTAAACTGGCATGCCCTTAAATCCAAAATGTGAAGACAGTGATTTTTCACAATGTCAGTGGAAACAAGGCAGGTGATAGTATAATGCCACATTTCCACCAAGCGGAACGATTCAGTTTGGTACGGGTCGTGTCACATTTCAGAGAGTTTCCATTACAAAAGTTGTGGATGGTACCTTTGGAACCGTTCCTAACTGTACCCATTTTTCATCACCCCTCCGGTTGGGGTACCAAGGGTTACCATCTGATACTGAGGCGGAGCTAAATCATGCCTTCTGTATTGGCCGGGAATCATCACTGCCGTCTGTTGATTGGCCAACAGAATCGTCACTCTAGCGTGACTTCCATTAGGAAACGGCAGGAAAACATACGTCTCGCCTACCAGTTTGAGAAAAACATTTTTGGAAATGACTGTTCGTAACAACGCGCCATGGAGCAATAAGGAGGTGCAGATGTATATTTCATGCATTTAAATTTAGTCAATTTAAAATGCATATAGCCATTATTACGCAAACTAATTTGGCTGGAGTTGCACCGCGAGCATTTAGCTCACTAACTGGCATTAAAAAAAAAGTGCCAAATAAAAAGGTTGCCAGCTAAAGGCGCTTTCACACTGGACAGGAAACAGTTTTCGCAGGACAGATTAAATCAAAGCCAATGCGTGTTTGCACTGCATTTTACCATTCGGTAAAAAAACCCGCCTACATTTAAGGGTACTGTCTGCAGTGGAAACGCAAACCAGATCAAGGGGTTTGGAACCAAAAGTGCGAATCCAAGGGTACTATACTGAAAGTACCCCAATGGAAATGGGGCTTAATGTGAGGTTTTACGAAATGAACCAAGAGCAAACACCAGTAAAATGCAAAAAGGACGCTTTATTTCTGAAGGGGAAACCCCCCAACAGAGCTGGCAACAGTACAATATCCGCAATCCAAAATCAGAATCCAAAGGGCGAAATCCAGAGTCATACACAGGGCACCAATCACAAAAAATCGTAGTCAGACAAAAGAGGTCAAAAAACAAGAATGCGGCAAAAGTACAGGGAATAGGCAAAGCTCGATATCAAGGACGGTCCAGTCAGAAAGATAGACACTGAGAAATCAAGGCGAGAAACGTGGCACGAGGGAGAACGATCTGACAAGAAAGTGTACCAAACAGACATCTTATATACACACCCGGGGTAAACACATGACCAGGGAGAACAGGTGCAATCAATGGTAACTATGATCAGGGAGAGACACATGAGGAATAAACTAATTACATGAATTTGGCTGTAGCCAAAACGCAGACAGGGATCACAAGACAAACCCAAGTACAAACAACAGCTCCGGTTAAGGAGTGTTAAAGTGCCAAGATAAAAGAAAAGGAAAGCACAAAGTATAAGTGGAAATCCACAGAAACTTGCAGCAGAGATAATTAGGGATAGGCAAGGAGGCGGAGATTAGAATTGAGCGACTGCTGAGAGATTGTTAGCCAATTAGTATGTGCAGCTATACAATCCCAAGTGCATGTTAGAAAGTTAGTAAAAATATACAATGTTAATGAGGGTTAATAATTATCGAAAACAACAAACTGTTAGTATGGTTAGTAGATAGTAAAAGAGAGAGGAAGGAAGCACACGAGATAATGAAGGAAGATTGAAAACCCAGAAACCAATAAATCACCCTAATGAGTGGCACGCAAGACTAGGGACCGTGGGCAAAGACCTACACAAGACAAGACAGGGTAGACGAAGTGCAATGCATGGAAATGAAAACATGGCATGAAATAATAATAAAACATGAAATATAAATAACCAAAAAACACAATACATGATCCTAAGAATGGTCAGACATATGCAGTGGTCACTAAACAGAATCAAACATGGCAAAGCCAGGCACAGAACTTAAACATGACATGCAGAATCAAGATCACAACACTAAAGAAGAATCATTAATAAGATTAATGGGGTAAAGCCTGAGACATGGCACATCTGAGAATAATAAATCTCTGGAATTCACACTCATAAGATAAAACACAAAGTCCATGTGAACATGACCTTGATTAATTGACATTCATTTTACACAAATTTGATTTGGTCAATAAAACGTTTGACACATGGGGCACCCAGGTATTTTTCCAAAAGTACTGCCCTATCTTGTAGTAACTGCTTCAGTTCCTTTGGGCTGAGAGATCCAGCATGCCAATGACTCACCAGAAACATTTGGGAACTCAGACTGTCCTGCTGATATGGACAGTCATACTTCACCCATGCTAAGGCCAAAAATAACTATTAATCTGAGAGGAATTGGTAGGGGGTGAATTGAGCTTTTTTTCTGTTTAAAACAAGAAATCCTTATGTAATGCCTGGCTCACAGCAATGATTTGTTTGCCCACTGAGCAATGAAAAAAAGACAGAGAGCGAACTGACAGTGGAACTCCCAGAGGGAAGAAAGTGCATGGTGCTCCGCGAGAGAAGATTCCAGAAATGTGTGGGGGTTCCGTTCACGTTCAGAGGGAACTGAAGGGAACTTTTAGTCATATGAAATAATGTTCAGAAACTGAACATGCAGGCGCCAACAGAAGAGCACGCATCCTGAGGTGACTGGATAATAGACAAACAGGGACTAGCAGCATGGGGCAATTCCCATGTAATGAATATGAAAGAAGCTTGCAGACTGTAATGGAGAAAGAGAAACAAGGGAGAAAGGAAAGAAGAACAGGAGCGCCGTAGACAGAGTCGAAGGCAATGGAGAATGAAAGAAAGACAGACAGGTCCTCTGTGAAATACACTGCCCGGCCAAAAAAAAAAAAGTCGCACACTCAAATATTTCGTTGGAACCCCTTTAGCTTTGATGACAGTGCACATTCATCTTGTCATTGATTTGACAACCATATGCAATGCCAGAACATTTATTTTCGATCAGAAATGCCATAATTTATGGCCGAGATCTTGTCTTCTCGACGTAATGGTTGAACCACTCGTTGGTCTTCCTTGAGCTCACCCCAATAACTTTCAATGTGGTTAATGTCAGGACTTTGTGGTGGCAAATTTGTCTGTGAAAATTATTTCATACTTGTTTTTGTCATTCATGGTTTTCTTTGCTAAATACAGGCCAATAACATGCCCGTTCTGAAATACTGTAGCATCGTCTCCACCATCAAGGGATGTGTCTTCCGACATGATTTTTTAAAGAAATGAGTAGCAAATCGCTCCATCAGTCAGGGTAAAAATGATTATTGCCAGCTGAAACATATTAATAACTGCAATAATGATCCAATTATAGAATTTGTTCAGTCATTTCCAAACTGTGACTTTTTTTTGGCCGGGCAGTGTAATATTCCTCAAAAATATATGAAACAAGCATGAAATACTCAGATCCCCTGCCACAGGATGGCTAATATCTGGCCTGAAACAAAATGCGGTTGAAGGACGGACAGACAGATAGGCGGAAAGACAGAAGTATAAAACTGCGAGTCTGCACCATGACATGTATCCATATGTATCATTTTGTTGACAAATGTTTAACGGTTTAGGCCAGAAAAGTTCTGGCCCAGAAAAGAACTGGATGGGAAGATATCTGGCCTGGAAACGAAACATGGTGGAGGGACAAACGGCCATACTGGAAGACAGACAGCGGTATGCAGGCAAATGTATATAAAAAGATATATCAATATATGCAATTTCATTGAGAAATATTGAACAAATTATTAGTTCTGGCCCCGGAAAATAAGCATGCCGGATGAATACGCAGAAGGACGACATTCATTCCTATATATTATTATTGGCGATGCCCAGCTCTAATGCTGCTGCCCTGATACTTCTGCATGGTGCTCTTCCCTCGCCTGAAAAGCAAGGAGGAAGAGCTTCAGAGATGTATTTATACTTGGCCGCCTGGGCGATTTCGGTTCGCCTTCATGCACTAGTTCTCTCTGCAGCTATTTCCAGAGGTAATTGCCCAGCATCACTGACTAACGTACCCCCCTCCACAACCACTAAACCAAGTCCCTCAAGCATGAAGGATCATGGGTACTGGCATACATGGCCCTACCCTTCAGCACAACAATGTTGTGCCCTCAACTTCGTCTCAGTAATTACTGTATTTCAAATCAGAAGCGAAGTGATGAGAAAATAGAGTATCAGGTCGGCTCCCCTCCCATCCCCTCCCCTCCCCTCCCCCAGGACAGCAGTTGACGTCAGAGCTATCGCTACCTCAGCTATCGCTCCGGATCTGTGCCAAGGGATCAGACAATGCGCTCAGCGGATCAGACAATGCGCTCACTGGCAAACAGTTATGGGTCTCATTTCAGAGACTGGCATTCCACCTCCTCAGTAACTACGCTATTGTTGAGAGCTGTGATACCTGAGCCTCCTCGTCCAGTGGGTTTTTCATCAGCGCACAGACTCGTTTCTGTGACAGAAACTCTGTGTGCCTCGATCCGGAGATTGAGACTTTTAATGGTAAAAGCCGTGATAAAAAACAGGGCATGGCAGAAGCACCGCAATAGCAGTACGATTATGCCATTAATTAGGAATTAAATAGAGCAAAACAAAGTTAATGGCATCATTTTTTGTAGGCAAAACAAAGGAAAACACTTGAGGGTGCCCCTGTACAATATAAAGGATGATACTGGGTCACGCACGGCGAGATCGATAAATGCATAAACTAATGGGCCAACGTTTAAAGCAACAAAGCTTGCATTCCTTAAAGCACATACAGAGTCAGTGCCTCAAAAGTCTGTTCGAGACTGACCGCCATGTTTAATATTAATAATTTCCAGCAAAAGACGACTATGTTACGCAAGAAGAAAATAGCCACACAAAGCTCCTGCTTGCATGTCAACGCTCATAAACACGCAGGGCCTGGATATGGGCATTTCTCTGCGTCGTTTCCCGCAGACTCGTTCCTTTGATGTTGACGCTGTCAGTTCCCAGGGGTCACGCTGTCTGTCGTTGATGTTTGCGAACCGTGACTGCCTCCTACGCTATATTCCTTCTGGATGCACACAATAACACACCAGCGTGCAGTAAAGCCTGAGAGCTGAACTCTTGTCCACTGATGGCTCCGCCAAGTCAGGGTTGTAATCTCTATGAAACTGACCAATAAAACCCTATCCCTCCGGTGGAAAGCTACACAGACTGGAATGAACCGGTTTTGAAATCAGTAGCTGCAACCCCTTACCCTCATTCAGAGCAATCACCTAATTATGCATGCCCCCCCACACACACACACACACACACACACACACACGCACACGCAAACAATCAGTGACAGGCAGAAAATAAACTTGCACGTGTACATAATCAAAAATCAAGTCTTCAACTGCATTTCCCCTCATACTCATGCAAGTGCTCATGCAGGGAAACATACACTCTCACACACACGTACGCACGCACACACACAGGCACTCACACACACTTTTGCTTTCTTGTTTTACAGGGACATCCCATAGACTTACGTTCAGTCCCCAACCATGAACCTTAATCTTAACCATAAACACTACATGCAGAGCCCTAACCCTAACCTTTAACCTCACCCTCGCCTCATTTCATCTGTAGAATAGCTGTTTAACTCCTGGGGACCAAAATAATTTCCTCACTTGATGGAGAAATGTCGCACTCCATGACTTGTGGAGAAATTTGGGCCCCATAAAAAGGTACGAAAAGCTGACCCCCCCCCCCCCCCCCCCACACACACACACACACACACACACACACACACACACACACACACACACACACACCCACAAACATATCGTGAAGGTCCTGTCACATTATTGCGCAGTACAACCTGACACAGACCAGTAAAATCTGTTCTTTGACCACTCGGTCTCACTAAATGGAGCAGCTCGAGAGAACAGTCGCCATCAGCTGTGCCTGTACATGTGCATATTGGTGGCGGTTCCCCAAATACATTCTTAGTTGTCGATTGAAATTCAAGCTCAATGGAAATGTTTACACACTTGAACAGACTCTCAAGAACCTAACGTGATCCATCGACAAAAAAAGCTGTCATCTTTCATTGCTCATTGAGTAATGAAGTGGAAATGAAATTTGGTTAAAACAACAGTTAGTTTAATACTGCATCAATGACTGAAGCATCAGATATGATCTGAAACCATGTACAAAAACTCTCCACTTAGTTTCTCCCCAGACTGCTCCCCCCTTTGCCTTCTAAAAATATATATATATCCAAATAAATGTTGAGGACAGCGTGTGTATACAAACACTGTATACATTCAAGTATACAGACACACAAGCTTACATTTTCAATTTTTTTTCAGTAAGTGTTCACGCCTATTTGTGGTAACACTTTATTTTGATGTTGGCCAAGAGCATGAGCAAAACACGCATTTTAAATTTAGTTCCACCAATTCTCTGCAGGGGTCTGAGCATTAAAAACGGCGCATGCACTGGTAAGCCAAGAACACTTGGCAAAGCTTTTAAAAATTTAACAGTCGTTAAATTTAAGCAACCAAAAAGATATAACCCTGAGAGTGAAGAAAGTGTTGCAGCAACAGAATGTAGTCTCACGGCAGCTTTTTCAAATATGTAAACACGTCTTGTGTACAAGGTCCTAAACCATCAAATTATTGGAGGTTGCCAGATCTGCACACACAGGTAAGTGTTTTCAGACACAAAAGTAAAGCAGCTCAACATAAATAAGTTAAGGACAGCTGTCATCCCCCCGCCCCAGTTATGCAGAATTAATGCATAACACTCAGCAGAGAAAGGACATTGAAAGGTACTCATGTAAGCCAATGGCCGCAAGTACCCCTCTAAAAGGTGCCACCCTCACCCCTGTTCCCCCCCCCCCCCCCCCCCCCACAGCGTACCCGCCCTTACCAAGTGTGAGCAACTGTGAAGCGTCGGCGCTGCCGGATGCTCTTATTCACCGCCAGCTTCCTGAAGAAGCGGGGGGAGCTTCGGGGGGAGATTTTGGGGGAGCCGCCCCGCGTCCCTGTCGGTCTTGGGGGCTCCAGCTCCAGGCGCATGTGCTCTCTGATGGTCCGGACAGCCGGGTCCGGTTTAAGCTCTGCCCCTGACATGGTGCGGCAGTACTGAGGGCCAGTGCCTCCTATGCCATGCGGTTTGCCGGGGCGAGAGCAAGCGAGCGGTAGGACCGGCGCGACGAGACGCGGCGATGGGTTTCCTCCGCTGTGGCGCTGCCACTCTGCCAGACCCGCTCCAGTGCTGGCTCTGAGCGAAGTCTGTTGTGAGAGCAGACACTGTCGCGGGAGGGAGAATAATCTCCACACGTTCAACCCCCCACCACCTCCCCATCTCCTCCCCCTCTCTCTCTCTCTCTCGCTCTCCCCTCTCGCTCTTTCCCTCCCTTCTCTCCACCCCGTCTCTCACTCTCTCCCTCCCTACCCAACCCTAGTCTCTGTATCTCCCTCTCCTTCGCTCATGCTCTCTTCCTCGTCCTCTCCCCTCGTTCTCCCTCATTCTCTTTTTCTAACACCCCCCCCCCGGGCACAGTCTGCTGGGAGTTGGGTGGTTGCAGTCATTGCTGGGTTCTCCCTTATGAAATATTTGTTGACTTCTTGAACCAGCACTCATCCTGATCCACTGTTTAAGGGACTGAGGAGGCATTCCCTGCCTCCATTACCTTCTCTGATAAAGGCTAGCGTCCTTGAACGACCGTGAAAAAAGAACAGGAGGGAAGCAAAGTGCTGGTGTTCTGTACGTCACGAGGGTGCACCTTTCACTCTGAGGGACATTTCAGAAGTCAGTCCACAAAACGGCAAATACCAAGCCCATGGCATGCTGATCGGTCTATCCTATCGGTTTTGTCCTACAGCAGGTATAGGAAGGCTGCCAGAGGGATTGGGGGGGGGGGGATCAACAGTACATTTCTGGGAGGCAGTGAGGTACAGTGTATGTATGCTGATAGCTGGTGACCTTTTCTCAGTGCAACCACTCCTTCCTGTCAAATAAACTACCAGGCGTCTTCTAACATAAAGCACAGTGCGTCTCCTTAACCTGTAGTTTGCGAACTCGCTGGAGGGGGAACCATCGCGCATGGTTTTAATTCCAACCACAACCGTAGTGCCAGATTTTAACCAGTTGCTAATTTGTCTTAATTGCACTATTTGAGTTTATGGGGATAATTCACTCTTTAACGCTTTTATGTCATAGCTATGAATGCCATGAAGAGCTCCATATTCATATTTAATTATGTTGCAATTTAATTTCTTGCATAAATGGAGGCCCATTCACTGCTGAAATTAAAGAATCACATGGATGGTACTTGGTGAAACTGCAGACACGTTCTCATTAATTAGATAATGGAAGAATTCTAGAGACATAACAAACTAGTCGAACCTGCTGTGGTTTATTTTTGTGTAACGCTTTAGGGAAGATATTTTGAGAGAAGTTGCGTTTAGAAATCTAATTAGCTTCATACTGATTCACCACTGTCATGCCACCATTTCTGTGTAGTTCCACAGAAAACAGCAAAACACGACATAAAGATTAGGCTTTTAGTGTGCATGGAATGCATAGCCATTTTTGTCATAACATGGTTTTTGAGGGTTAATAATCCCTGAAGCAATGACTGAAGGAAAGTTTACAGCTTGCTGAAATTATGGGATTCAAGTTATGGTCGGAACAAAAACCAGCGTGCGAAGCGGTCCCAGAGGCCCGAAATTTGAGAACCATTGTCCTTAACCCATCCAAGCGTGCGCGTGGGTCTGAAGCAAAAGTGAAACAAAGAACAGCTTGTTCAAAAGAAGGAGGACTCGACCTAAGGTGATCACGGCCAACTGAGGGGCCTAGCAGGATTTTTTTTACTTTCAGCTGTGTTTGCCCCTTATAAAAAAGAACAATCTCACAAACAATCCAAAACATGAACAAAACATAATTAAATGTCACACTCTAGGCCGAGCAGACAGGAGAATTTAAGGTAGCAAAAAAAGGAAAAAAAATGAATAAAAAAATGAAAGGTCAAAAATCCAACTCAATCGGTCTCCTCGAATTCGGGTGCAGCAGAAATCACACAGGCAGTACACCACAGTAATACCCCTGCCCACCGCCACAGCAGCTCCCCACGGCAACAAGAATTATCGATGGAAAGTCAGCAGCGGCAGTGGCTGCCACAGGTCTGTCAGGACATTGAAAATCCAAGCTGCTATCGATGCCAAGGGCATAGCCCAGTTCCAAAGACACCTGAGCCTCAGAGAAATGTTGTTCGAAATTTTACCCGAAGACCAACGGTGGACATGTCAACAGTATACTTTCTCAAGACAGAAAAGGTCAATCTCGGGATATTGAAAGACAGTTGGCTTGGTTGGCAGATAGCCATTTCACAAGGTTGTTCAATACCGAGCAAGTTCATTCCTAACAGCTGCTCATCCTTCTTGCTTTGCTGTGCAATATTCCAGACTGCATTCAGTCAACCCTAAAATACCTCTCGAGGACAGCTCACAAAATAGTACAACTCCACCACGTGACAGAAGATGGATGCCTTCATTTGTGATGCTGGTCCTTCCAGACTAACAGGAGCCAAGTCTGGCGAATACGTGAAAAATATATTTTTTAGCCCAAAGTTTATTCTTTCCAGGGAAGTTTTACATCCCCAGGAGAGGCTGCCAGGGCTCCAGGGTTACAAAAAAATAACAGGCAAACCAGCAAAGAACACATCCAGCGAACGGCAAACAAAACCACAGCACACATCATTCACCTTGTCAAAGAGGCTATCACATCCACGATACAGTAATGTGAGAATCACATCAAGGATACTGCATACCCTACGCTGCAATGTGACATTCACGGAACCTGACAAATCTGCACCGCAATTCTGTCACATCCAACCAATGCCCTTCATTCTGACCCGACGATAATTGGACCACGTGCACCTGATTGAAAGAAGGGTGAGCCACAGGGCATTTCCAACCAGAACAACAGCATCCTGCATGCATGATTACTTTCCAGAAATAATTACTGACTGATCAGCTTCTCACATCACACACAGCACAAATCCAGGCAAGAACTGCAGACCTGGGAAAATGATGGAAAAGAGGTAATGATTCTTTTATCTAGATGGATATCCCCTGTTAACAGCATATCAACTGGTAATAACCAAAATGATGCAACAGCTAGGTCATACAAGATGGTAAGAGGGCACTACCAATTATGTGGCACCGAGTTGTTGATGAATCGCCACTGGATACTTATTCAGACTTAATTAGAAAGTATTACACATCATTCAGCATTATTACTATTTTACACTTCATTAATAATGCCATTAACTGAACAATAGAAAGTAATCGTACACTGCTTAAAATTTTTATCCTGTCCAATTTTACGCCGGATTGTATAAAATAGGTTCTTGAGCAAAATAAAATCTGTATGCTCTTATCCAGAACAACTCGCAGACAAAGCTGCAATTATCTACTTCCTCAAAAACAGAAAAACAAATATGTTATATAAATACATATTATACGGTTGCAATCAAAGCCATTCAACCCCAATTGCAAATTGGGTTACTGGCAAAATTTACAAACGTTCAGCCGTTTGTAAACAGATTAAACAAGAACATTTTAAATAGCTCAACACAACTAAAGTGGTTTCTCCAATTTTAGCAAAAAATGCCACTTTTAATGACTACTGCAGTGTCAAAATTATTCAACCCTCCAAACAGAATCCATCATTACAGCATATTTGCAAATCAGGTGTTGTCTCAAGCACACCTAATCAAGAGCCTAATTAGTTGCATCAGGCTTGCTTGAGATAGAACACATCAAATTCTTGCACTAGCTTGGAGTTTGTTGACAATGACATTTGATTGCATATTAGAAATATGGCTGTCAAAAGAATTGTCCAATAACCTAACAGAGGAGATCATTGCCTGGCACAAACAAGGAAAGGGATATAAAAAGGTAGCACAGGCACTAAGTGTTCATAGAGATACAATTAGAAGCATAGTTCACTAGTTCAGAGTTAAAGGAAGAGTGGCTACAGTACCAGGATGTAGCAGAGAGAGGAAGCTATCAATGGCTGTCACCAGATTCCTGAGGAGATGGGAGCTCAAAAACCCTTGGGTGACTGCAGGAAACTCGCAGCAAGACTTTGAAGCAGGAGGCACTGAGGTTTCAGTTTGCACATAAGGGCTCATACTAAACATTGAAGGTCTCCAAGACATAGACCACAACTGATCCAAAAGCACAAGCTCCAATATGCACAAAACCAAAAAATTAGCCGCAGAGGTTTTGGGATACTGGTCTGTGGATTGATGAAACAAAACTGGAATACTTTGGGCTCATGAATCAGTGGTATGTCTGCAGAGGGAATAAAGAAGCATATGCTGAAAAGTACACCCTGCCGACAATGAAGAATCACGGGGGCTTTTTGATGCTTTGCGGTTGCCTTGCTTCCTCTGGCACAGGAAATCTGTAAAGTGTGGAGGGAGAGATGGATGAAGTCAAGTACCAGGATGTCCAAGGAGAAAATGTCATGCTGTCTGTAGGGAAGCTGACGCTTGGGCATCATTGGACCTTCCAACAGGACAATGATCCCAAGCATACTTCAACATCCACCAAGCCCTGGTTTCAGAAGAAGTCTGGGAAGATTCTAGAGTGCCCATCACAGTCGCCCCACTTGAGCCCCATAAATCTCTGGAAAGATTTGAAGACGGCAGTTGCAGTACGCAAACCCCAGAATATTAGTGAACTGGAGGCCATTGTCCATCAGCAATGGGCTAAGATTCCTTGGGAATGCTGCCAAAAGCTGGCGTCAGCCTATGCCTCACATCTCCAGCAGGTCATATCGAACAAAGGGTGCTCTACTAAAGAGGGTTGTCATGAAGGGGTTGAATCATTTTGAGCCTGCAGTAGTCATTACAAGCCACTTTTAATATTTGTTGTGTTGAGCGATTTATATTTTTCTTGTTCGATTTTGTCATGGTTTTGGTTTTTGGTCATGCTCATGTTCTTGTTCTATGTTCATTATTGTCTTTTATTTATTCTTTTTGGTTATTGTAATGATTCAGGTTTTAGTTCATTCCATGTCTCTGTTCCATTGCACTTCTCTCCCCCGTCTTGTGATCTAGTTGGTTCAGTCCGTCTTCCCTGTCAGCGTGCTCACTGACTTCGGGTGATTTAAATGTATTCCGGTGTTTAATATATTCCTTCGAATCTTGTTTTCTTTCTTCGCCCTTCTGTTCTGATTACTAACCATATCTTACTTAATTCCATCATGAATCAGCCTTCTAGCCAAGACAACGAGATTATTAGCCAAAATTGCCCAAGACTTCCCCATACATAAAGGCCATCTCTGTTGCAAGACCTCAATCTGATCAAATACCCGTGTGGCTGACTGAAAAAGACATTTAATAAGCTCAAACACAGGAATGTGACAGATCTTGAAATGATCTTCACAGAAGAATAGTCCATTATCCAACACTTAACTTGAAACAGGTTGAGAGTTAACCCGCTGTCGTGCCCTGGCACCCTAGGATGTTGAAGAGGGTGCCATGGGCCGGTTGGACCAAACATATCGTAAGTGCTTGTCGTAAGACACCAAACTTAGTACAGCGCTGAGATATTTCGTAACTGCCGTTTCACCAAAAACTCTTGTGCATGTCATAAAATCCATATCTTAAGATACGTCTTAGGACATGTCCTAAATGACATACACAAACATCCCAGGCCGTGAAGTCCTGACTGGTGTCTCCAACTTCAGGAAGGTCAAATCTGAGTGGCAAATAGTCAATTTTGGATGGTGTAATATATGTATGTATGCATGCATGAGCAGTTTATATGATATATATTATAATATATAAATAAAAATTAGTATCATAGAATGAACAGAACTAAGACAGCAACATATAACACACACTAAAGCAATTAGGTGGTTTTTCTCTGAAGTATAGCAAAAAAAAAAAAAAAACATCATACCGGCACAGTCTTGAATGAACGACACAGGAAGTGCCAACCATCAGAGTGCGTGTGAAATTCTTCTGGAAAAAACTTGACCGACATCAGTATTTTTCAGCGATGTACTGAACGGAGCTAAGCAAAGGGCTACAAAATCGTCTCTGTTTAATCAATTAGGCAACTCTAAGCCTGTCTCCATTTACTTTGCTCAATCAGTAATCAAACAGTAGATTTGCTCATTTAAAAAGTTGAATGAGTAGATACTCCAATCAAAATAGCATGTTTGATTATCGCATATTGAAAATTAAATGGCCATAGAATGGCACAGTTTTGCAAGAATGTGATTGCCCAATTTTTTGCAAAATTGCGATGATTTATATCTTAATGTCAGGTTTCTTCTTTTATACAGAATGTTTTCAACCTTGTGAATTTTTTATATGCCTAAAATCCACAGTGATCTTAAAATGAATCTCTTTGTTTAATTAATCTGTAATAATCTCCTAAAAATGCTACAATGAGAGATGAAATTCAGTGATGGGATGTGGCAATGTTAAACCCCGTTTTTTAAAAGCATGACCACTTGCCGTCGTGGGGTATGTAAACACTTGTGTGCAATTTCTTGAAATGTACATACTTCAAGTGGTCTCACTGTAGCAATTTTAGGAGATTATTACATATAAATGAAAAAGAAAGAGATTTATTTTAAGATAGCAGCACACTTAAGTCACCTCCCACCGCACGTAATTTTCTGTCGTAATTCCGTGTCCTAACTTGTGTTGGTGCAACGGCTCTTTTCGCCGTAGATAGGCGTAGATAGATAATTTGTCTTATGACACAGCACTTACGACAAGCCTTGTCCTAAGTCATCGTTGGTGCAACTCATTGGTCCAACCTGTAACTTTAGGACAGCACTTAGGACCATTGTTGCAACTGGCCACAGGGCAAAGAGTGGAGAGGAGTCACAAGAACGTGAAGTTTATTAAATAACGAGTGCAGGGAATAACTAAAGAAATACAAACTACGGGAGACCATAAAGGGGAGTGCAGCAAACACAAAAAGGGAAATCATATGAAGGCTACCTGCATGAATGGGGAAAAACTTAGCAATAAATACTCATGATAATGCAGTTAACTTAACAGAAACAGGTGGGCATAATCAAGCCAAGGGAAAATAGATAATTGGATAATTGGTGCAGGGCAGGTGGCCAGGGGAATAGAATGCCAAAGGGGAGGGGCATTACACCCGCGTTATGGTCATGTCACTGGTTTCAAATCAATTCAATTTTATTTGTATAGCGCCCAGCCTAATCCCCACTAAAGCAAATGAAGAAAAAAAAAGAACTCACAGTATGGAGAAAAATCCTCAAATATTGGTGAGCAAAAACTTCTCAGTGGAAAGAAATCTCAGGAGGAACCCGGCTATAGTGGGGAAGCCCATCCTCCGCCGGCTAAATATCAATAATAAAATAAAGTCCATTGAAACTGAATAAAATATTGAAGCATTGGTATCTGTAGCTCCAGGAAGTGGCATGGCAAGGATGGAGCAGAAATGGATCAGGACCGGATCAGGATAGCAAGACAGCAGTAGCCAGCGCTCATGATGAAGGACAGGGCTTGGATGGTCCAGCACTCAGAGTTATGGAGGCAAAAGATCCCCGGAGAAAGACACAGAAAAAAGGGGGGTTAGGCACTGGATAAAACTACTGCATATTAATAAAAATTCTGTCCTGTGTCAGGTGCCAAGTGACAATTCAGGAGCAATTGGTTGAGAAACAGTCAACACTCCTCCATCCACTTACCGCAGCACAGAGGCCCAACAATTATATACAAAGCTACAAGATCACATGGATTTTCTTAACACTAGCCACCAGAAGTACCATGTGGACCCTCCCAGTGACTAAGGCTGTGGGTAGCCCTGCTGGCAGCGTTAATGCATGCTCAGTGCCACCGGTTCCACATGCATTTACAAAACTTATCACTACCACTAGTACCATATGGACCTCCCCAGTGACTAAGGCGGTAGCAAGCCCCACTGGCACCTGTCACGCATGCTCAGTGCCACCAGTTCCACATGGATTTACTCAACACTGGCTTCCAATACCATGCGAACCTACCACAAAACTAGGGTGTAGTTAGTCCCACCAGAACCAAACAAATATACACAACTAATGATGAAGTAATTAGTCATAGGCTTGATTAAAGAGGTACGTTTTCAGCCTGCTCTTGAAGACAGAGACTGTCTCTGAAGTCCAAATTTGTCTCAGGAGCTTGTTCCATAAAACTGGTGATTTGTCAGAGAATGCTCTGCCTTCTATATATATATATATATATATATATATATATGAATTATCAAGTATTCAGCACCACGTGAAACCATCTTAGTGGGGAGTAAGGAATGAGAATACTGCAAAGATATTCTGGGGCCAAGTGGTTTAAAGCTTTGCAGGTTAGCAATAGTACTTTGAACTCAATTTTAAATTTTACAGGCAGCCACTGAAGATTTTTGAGCACTGGGCCAATGTGATCATATTTCCATGTCCTATTCAGAACCCTAGCAGCAGCATTCTGCACTAATTGAAAATGTTTCAGGTTAGAACTAGTGCAACCAGACAGTAAGACGTTAAAATAGTCCAGCTGAGAGGACACAAACGCATGAACCATTTTTTCAGTATCCTTAAGGGACAACATTTTACTGACTTAAGAAATATGTTTCTAAGATTGGAAAAAGCTACTTGTATAAGTATATAAGTTGTTGACAAGAGCCTGGAGAGAGAGTTCTGAATTAAGAGTGAAGCCAAGGTTTTTAACAACAGCTCTGGAAGAACAGAGAGGCCATCCAAGTTGGGAAAACTTAATGAATGAGACTAAGAGATTTTGGACCCAATACCAATATTTTAGCCTTGAAAACTTGTGAAAGTGAACGAAAATCGTGTGTCATCCATGTTGTAACAGCTTTAAGCCACATCTCCAATCTAGTCACCTGATCGTTTTCACCCAGCTTAAAAGATATTTAGAGCTGTGAGTCGTCGGCATAGCAATGGTATTTAACATTATGTCGTCTCATGATATTTCCACAGGGAAGCATGTAGAGAGAAAAGGGACCAGAATAGATGCTTGAGGTACTTCGAAATTTACCTTGGAGTACTCTGAACATTTGTTATTTACCAAAACTAACTGAGATCTATCCAAAAGATAAGACTTAAACCACAAAAGGGCAAGTCCAGACAAACCAACTGATTTTTCTAGCCCACAAAGGAGGATATAGTGGTCTATGGTATCAAAGGTAGTACTTAATCAAGGACAACAACAGAGATGCAGCCACTATACATGGAGAGAAGTAGATCATTTACTTCAAAAGTGAGAGCTGTTTCAGTGCGATGATTTCTATAGGCAGACTGAAAACTCTCATATACTTTATTAGTTTGCAGGAAAGAGGAAAGCTGTTGGGTGACACATTTTTCAAGGATCTTAGATAAGAATGAGGGGCTTGAGATCGGCCTATAATTGGCTAGGACTGTGGGATCCCAAATTTTCTTTATAAGAAGCGGCTTGATTTCAGCCATGGAAGTGGGAACAAAACCTGAAATCAGTGAAGAATTATGTGCAAAATTGGACCGCCCAGAATGGGCAGGAGTTCCTTTATTTGCTTTGTGGGGATGAGACCATGGACAATGGACAACGGACACCAAACCACCACAATAGGTTATCGGCTGCAGGGTTTCCCACAAAGAATCAGTTAGTCAAGGTGGTGACCGGAGGGGGGGGTAGAGAAAGAAAGAGATGGTGACCCAGGGGCCGGGGTGGCGGCAACAGTCATCGTATATTCGTTTATGTACTCTTTATAAATAAGCAAAGCAGGTAAAGTGCAATAACACAGTGAAAATGTCAACAGTCTTGTAACTTTATTGATTGACACTCAGATATAATAAAATGTATGTATTATGATTTCATGGAAGTGAGATCAAAAATTGCAGTTCCAATGGGTTTCTGGGTTTCAATTGCGCATTTTTTGCGCTTAACAGTCTGAGTGAAACACTTGCTTGTACACAGTGTATTTTAGCCTTACTGTAAGAGCTGAGCTGGCAATAACACGATCAAATAAAAACACGCAATCTTACCAAAATTAATGCTACATGAATGAACACAGCCAAAATTATCACACAAAAAAAAAGAAGAATTAAAAGCGCGTAAAATGCGCAGAACCGTCCCTAAGGGTTAAACGAAAATTAATGTAAGAACAGAAAATGCATGCTATCTGTTTTGACTTCAATTCCCCAAATGCTTTGCAGTTGTGGTTATGTTTGGGGAGAGGAGAACGTATGTATGAGGGCGCATTGCATTTGCAGGATAAAAAAAAAATACACCTTATCTTGTAACTAGGCTTATGCCGTCGGAGGCGACAGCTTGGGGTATATCCCCGAACGCCCCCAATCCTCCAATTCCCCAATCCTTGAATAGACCCAATAAAATATAATGCCCCCCAGGTCATGACCTTTCATTTGAACTTAATTTCAGGTCAATCGGACAAAAGGTTCTGAAGATATGGCCAAAATGGTAATTTTCCATCACAAAGCGCCACCTGGTGGCAAAATATTGAACCATACAGGTATGATGTCATCATGTGACACGTTGTGAGGTCATGACCTTATGGTTGCACATAGTTTCATGTCAATTGGACAAATAGTTCCAAAGATATGGCAAAAATGGTGAAATTTATGTGACAAAGCTCCACCTTTTGTCAAAATTTTGAACCAAACAGGTATAATGTCATCGTGGGACACATCCTCAGGTCATGACCTTTCATTTGCACTTGATTTGAGGTCAATCGGACAAATTTTTCCAGAGATTTGCCTTTTATTTTTGGCCCCTGCTCTTGGCGTCCTGTTCCAGCAGCTATCACAGTTGCAGCTCTGGCAACACCTCAGCTGGATCTACACCACAGCTGGCAAGGGAGAGACCTCATGTAAGCACGGCCGCACCATGTGCACAGGCTAAGGTTTCTGAGAGAGGTGAGCAAAGTTCCCGCCGCTGGCCATCTTCTCCTTCCTTTCACCATAATGTATGTTCCCTGACCAACTTCCCCCTCATCCTAGAGGAGTCTACATACATCCAGCCTTGGCAAAGGGAAGAAAGGAAGGCGATGAAGAATGGGGCACAGAGAGAGAGAGAGAGAGCAGGCTGCCAGGGTGACAAGAATGTGCACAGACTATATTAATGGGAGAAAAACGTACAGAGAAGAGAGTACCCTGTACAGCAACAAGCCTCTGATCCTCCATTCTTAACGTCAATCTTAGACTAAAACTATAGTGGCTTATAAATTTTTCATACAAGTCAATTTTATGAAACAGTGATATCCAACTGTAGAAAGAATAGCTTAAAATCAGTTATTGATACAAGGCAATGAAAAGAACTCAAATAAAATAGTTGGAATGAACAGCTTATCTGTGGCCAAATTCAAGGTAACACTGCTCTCTAGTGGCTGCCTTTCTTTCAGTTTGTCTCGCTGTGCCTGCGCTCTCTTTTCATTGACAAATTCGTACTTTAGACTTACAGCATTACTTTTGGCTTTGATCTGCCATGGTTTTCTGAAGCAATAAAATCTACTCTAGCAACAAGACATACATTGGTCTTCATGCTTATTTAAATATATAACACTCACATACAGGCAGGTGACAAATTAAAGGAAAAATTAACATACAGTCTTAGTAAGGGCCCGGCCCACCGCAAGCTGCCAGATTAGCTGTAACACACCTTGCCATAGAGTCTACAAGTGAATAATTTTACTGGAGGGTACCTTTCTTCTATAAGATATTCACTCATTTGGTGTTTTCATGATACTGACAAATTGCACTGTCGGACATGTTTCAAAGTCCTGAGTCGCTAGTTTGAGATCTTGTGACTGTGAAGGTGATGGTGCTTAGTTAGGATCATTTTCAAACTCATAAACCCATTTAATGACCCCTTGTGCCCTGTGGGGCTCAGACCACATCATCATCATGATAAAGACCAGTCCCATCAAGATAGGAATGCTTATCTGTAAGACTTTTTTTTTTTGGCAAATTCAAACCTGGCTATTGTATTTGCTATTGGTATTTTTCACCAGCCAGAAGGTTAGCACGGGTCCTCTCAACAAATTCACTGTATTGATGCATGGATTGCATTGAAGATTATGTAAGATTATGTAATATTTAGCATGTCACTGGCCGTGCTTTGTGTTTTACAACTTTCTTGAGGTTTATCATTGTGCAAATACTGATCTTTGAATGTGATTTGTATTAACATATAGCATAAATGTTCATGTTCAGCCTTTGTACCTTTGTAAGTTTTGATATGATTAAGATTTTGCAATTTGTGACTGTTTTCAAAATGCTGTATCTCGAGAACTGTTTGTCATACAGACTTGATCTTGGGCTCAAAATGTGTTGAACGTCCATGGTTATATGCATCGACGACACATTATTATGCCTAGAAGGTCATAATTTTGAGTTGTGAGCAAAAACATGTTTCTCGGCGGCCATATTTGGACACCATCTTGAATAATGCAAGCACCAAGCAAGATCCGAGGTGAGTCTTGCTCTTATATGAAAGAGGACATATTTGACTACGTTTGTGCCAAATTTCAAATCTCAGAAGTGAACCATTCTTACCTAAATTGGCCCTTATGCACTTGACTATTGTGCAGATGGTAGATCATGTGTGCACCCTTGCTGGGACAACTTCTGGAAGAGATGTCTATTTTTCATAGTTTTATTGTAACAGTGCAGTTCAGTACCATTGGTCTTTGCATTATTAAGGCTTTCTACTCATCAATCTTCTACTCTGAAATTACTTTCCAGTGTCTTCATCCCTGGGATTCTCTAATTCTTGCAACACTTGTTTGTTACCTGATATAACTCCACAGCATCCAACATCTGCCCCGTGTTTTCAGATTATTTACTCAATTTCTATTAATTTCCCACTTAACAGATTGCAAGGATGGAGTTCCATTTTTAACCTTACAATTTCCAACAAACAACTCTAAATGAACTCCCAGTTTAGTTTTGGAGAAGTTACTACTTGCATGGTCACCAGTCATATCTCAACAGATGGACTGAGATGACCCAAAAGATGCTCCGGCTCAACACAGTGCTCCCTTGGTAATTTTTCTGTTAAGTCTGCCAGTGAGAGTCTTGCAAATACATCTAATCTGTGTAACTATCGCAACAGAAAGTCAACTTGTAGCTCCTGTATTCCTATGTACAGCCCCATTTCCAAATAAGTTGAGAGGCTGTGTAAAATGTAAATAGAAACAGAATGCAATGATTTTCAAATCATTTGAATTTTATATTTATTTGAAAATAGGCCTAGTTGTTGCAACCGATTTTATTGTTTTTTGAAAAATATCTTCTCATTTTGAATATGATAACAGCAATATCTTTTAAAAAAGTTTTTAAAAGTTTTTTTTTTTTTAAAAAAGGACGGGACAATAAAAGGCTGGAAAAGTTGTATGATGCTAAAAAAAAAAGACAACTGGGCGACCATCTCACACTTAATTAGATTGTTTAGCAATAAGTCAGTAACATGATTGGGTATAAAAAGTTTTTTATGGGGCTGCTGGATAGGTCACTCGGTAAAGCATTGCGGGAAAATTATAGTTGCCTTGTTCGTTGCTCAAGCGCCTCCTGTTGGCCAGACGGGCGCTTGTCGGGAAGATTCTGAGTCTGTTCATGTCCGGGTATCCTTCGGCCTCATTCTGAACTTGCGAAGATTCAACCAATGAGTGTATATGATGCGGTGGCTGACAGGCGCGTGCTTCAAAGGAGAGCTGCGAACTGTCTTCAATCTCCTGAATTGGCAGCAAGGAGTCGCAAACGAGCAAGCCTTGTGCATAGCTCACCAATTGGGCATTCCAGATTCGGGCGGGATTGGAGATGCCTAATTTTTTTATTTAAAAAAAAAAAGTCTTTCATAAGTAATTATGGTTAGGGCTTAACCAGTTTGAAAGACTGAATGGGGAAATGGTTCAACAATGTAAGAACACCGTTTTTGACTCAAAATCGCAAAGAATTTGGAGATTTTATCCTCTATGGTACATAATATCATTAAAAGATTCAGAGAATCTAGAAAGATCTGTGCATGCATGGGGAAAGGCCAAAATCCAATTCTGAATGGCTGTAGGCTGCAGATCTTTTGGCAGTACTCCATTAAAAACAGACAGGATTCTGCAGTGGAAATCACTGCATGGACTCAGGAACACTTCTGTTAACCGCTGTCAGTAAATGAGCTGCAAATCCAAAGGCCACTTGAACAGGGGAAAAACCACTTTTCACTAGGTTAGAGAGTAAGGTACCATTTGTATAGCTGCCATGGGATATAGAACGAGATAAAAAGATTAAATTAATGTCCCGTGCAGGGGAATTCTTGGCAAAAATCCAATTAAATAGGGAAACCCTGTTCCCATTTAAAACATCTACGATTGCAGGAATCCCAAGAGATTTAAGTAGCTTGCTATGGTGACTCCTCCTGGGGAGACCAAGAAAGCGCTTTACAGTGTCACCCTGGAGGCTTTCCAAGGATACAAGGTCTTTGGCACACACGTCAATCGAATGGCACCCAAAAGTCAAAATAGGGCGAACAGCCGTTTTCCACAAGTAGCATTTGACATCGGTGTTTAGTCCAGGATAACAGAGACCATCGTTCAGTAAACTAAAGGCACGTCGCCTAGCAGCTGATACCCGGTTCTCAACATGTATAAAGGATGAGAGATTGTTGTTCAGACTTACCCCAAGAACATCCATAGTTTCAAAACAGCAAATTTCATCGTGGCCTAACTTCCATTTCGGACTCTCTTAGAATACGACTTTACCGAAAACAGTACACTTGGTCTTAGAAATACCAAAACTAAACCGCCAGTTTTGCGCGTAGGCGTAACACATATCAATTAAAATTTGGAGACCGGGGACGGTCGCCGCCAATAGGGTTATATCGTCCGCGTATGCAAAGTTATTAAAAAGTTGTTCGGCTATCCGTAAACCATGTGGCATATCAGATAGGCCTTGAAGCAAATCATCAATAAACAAGGTAAAAAATATCGGGGACAATATGCTTCCCTGACGGATACCTCGTGTGATATTAAAAGTATAACTCTCACCTCCATTCCATTTGACTACTGCTTTCAACTTCGAATACCATTCATACAGCACTAACCAATGGTTCAATGGGATACATTATAACAGCTTATAAAAAAGGCCATCATGCCATACTCGGTCGAAACATTTCTGAGCATCCAGACTGCAGACATACACAGAGCTATCGTTATTGTAAAAATATTTTATACTGTCATGTAAAAAAGCACAGGCCTGGTCAATCCCCAATCCCTGTTTAAACCCAAATTGAGTACAACTACACTGGCTATTATCGGGCAATAAAATAAGTTCAAATACTTTACAATACATAGTACTTATAGTTATTGGGCGATAATTGGCAGGATCGTTGGGGTCAAGACTAGATTTTTTAAACACAGGTACAACAGTTCCAATTAGCATATCTAAGCCAATAATATGCCAACTTAGCATCACTGTAAACAAATTACTTATAATATCACACAGTTGCGTAGATGAACCATACTTAAGATGCTCTGGAGTTATACCATCTACTCCAGCAGACTTTCCACCTTTCAGCCTATCAATTACAGCTTTGACCTTAACACTGGCAACAATACATTCAGAATAAACAATCGTAGTGGGAGTAAAATTTTTTCTTAACAGCAGAACTAACATCACCCTGCTGAGGGTCAAGGTCGTAATTATCCTTCATGATATTGCTAAAATGCCCTGCAAAATCCTGGGCAGATAGATTACTAGACGGATTGCTGCGTGACCGCTGTTCAAGAACATTCCAAAACCTATTGCTGTTACCTGCATGGAATAAATTATTCAAATCCCGAATAGGTCTGTTAAACACTTCACGTAGACACAGCCGAGATGCCTTGCGAAACTGCTTTTTAGCGAATTTCCAACAATCAAAAATTGCACCGCTTCTGGGACGGTCGTTGGAAACCCTCAAATTCCACCAAAACTTTTTGACATCTCTCAGGTAGCTGAGATCAGCACACCAATACAATTTAGGTTTATAAGACCGCTTCATGCTGCGGCCAGACTCAATCGCTGCGCCATGGACACTAGCATTAACTTGGCTGAACATGCCATTGATATAGGACTGGGCGTCGTTACGATTATTAAAAGTAGAGGCATCTTTCACTTGCAGATTACAAAGCTTCTCAGCAAGAATATGGTTATACTTCTCCCGATTTTCGGGCCTATTCCATTGCAGGGTGTTCCTGGGGCCTGAGTATTGACTACAATCATACTGTTTATCATTAACACAGACATTTACCTTGACCAAAAACCGTAAAGGCAAGTGGTCACTTACATTGCCCGCCTCAGGTTCGATAATTCTAAAATCGCAGCTGTCGAAATTACTAGTCAGGACATGGTCTATCCAGGTAAAAAACACCTCGTTTGATGCATGAAAATGTATAACTAACTTTTTGTACACAAGACAAATCTGCAGCGACCAAACTGTTTGAAGAAATAAAATCAAAGAGCAACTTGGACTGCTTGTTAGATTCTAAACCCTTAGATTTGTACCAGTGACGGCGTAACAAATACTCTCTAGGTAGCTGAGCATTGAAATCGCCACAAATTTTGACAGACGCCAAACCGCCCCATCTATTCAAGCTGGCCTGTAGTGCATCTAAGCATTCAATAAAGGGTACTAATTTCTCACGACACTCACCCTCAAAAAATGGCATGTACGTGTTAACAATCACCTGTCGCACACCTGAGCCATCATTTAGCAGCACTCCAATAAGCCTGTCACTGGCCAGTTCTATTGGCTGCCAAGTTAGTCCATCCAATTTCCTACAGACTATCGTAATACCACCAAACGGTCGACCATTGTAATCTCCGTCAATGTCGTTCATACAAGATTTAGAGAAAACTACAAAGGAGGCAGGGTTAAAAGCTGAGTCGATCACAGCGAATACCTCAAGGATACCAGTTTGTTCGTGAGGCCTTAGCCAAGTTTCACAGAGACACATTACATCACAGTATCCATGATAGTATCGGGGTGCATAAGTGCACATGACATGGGTAAATTGCGCATCAGTGAAAACACCATTAATGGTGATCAATATATACAGGTTTTCGTGCAACATTTACTGCCATTCAGATGCCTTATTTAACAGAACACCTTACTCATTTCAGCAACACCACACCATGTGCCTGCAGTACAGACCTGCCACACACTGAGAATTTTTGGTGCATTATGATACAGAAAATGCAACAAAGGAGGCTACATTTTTGAAAATGGGGTTGTAAAAGGGCACTCTATGCATCTTAGTTTCCCCATTTTCTTCCTGTTAAAATTCTTGCAGGGTTAAAGTCAGGGTAGGTAAAATAATCAAATATATAGTTATTGAAATGGTCTTTGCAAGCCAAAAGCAACAAGTCGACATGGTCAACAACATCCCCTGCCAATCATATGCTTCTTATTTTCGAACTCCATCAAGGCCTTTATGGTCCAAAGCTACACACCAAATCTGGTTGTCCTATCTGTGATAGTTTCTGAGAAAAGTGGTCCCCTTTCTCTCGGACGGGCGGACACACACACGAACTCACACACGGACGGACAAAGGTCAAACCTATATCCCCCTCACACTTCGTGTTGGCGGGGGATAATAAATAACTTGGGAGTTATGAAAAAAGACTGAAAAAGATTTGGCATCTGTCGCTGCTGTAATCTGGCACCAATCAATCATACAAACTGGAAATTGAAAAAAAAGACATAATGATAACAATAATAATGAAAGCACTGAAGGTGCTGATGCCTCGGTGCTTACAGCAGTGACAAGTATGTCCCTTAATGAAGCTATAAAATTCTGCGCGGACATGTCAGAGTGCCCTGGCTGTGCATCTATGCTTGACATAAGCTATGCTTCCATCCACTTGTCAGTCGAATTATGTAAGTTCCACAAATATATTCATGCAAATACAGGCGGTGAAAATGAAAATCAGCGTATCAAATGGATTTGAGTGAACAAAAGTAGTGCGTAGGCAACAAAATTAACTAGTTGGCAATAATGGATCGCGTCTCCCAACAAATGATGACAATTGCACAAGTTGTAATAGTGCTTATGTGCCAGCTATTAGCAACATAGAAAACCATTATCAGAAGGCAATGACGGCATAGAAACGCCGTCACGATGCAGTCGCAGATTTATTCGGCAAATAACCTTTCCATCAACAGTTATCCCATGAAGCTTTTACCGATCAAGAAGAAAATCAGATGAGATCAACCGTAAAAACTTAATGTCGATATCTTGAAAATCAAGTCAAATAATTTGCATAAGAACGTGTGGATGGAAACATGGCAATTCTCAAGTATTTGCCCACCAATGGCCAGTTGACATAACGAGTAGATAAGCAGCTTCGTAGGACCGCTTAGCGAGAATGCAGTTGTTAGGCTTAGTCCCAGCAATAACAAAGTGTTGTTCATTTGCACACTGTTACTGCGTGGGGGGAGAAATCATTTGTGATGGTTTATAAAGTTCATACAGCAGTAGCCTTAGTTCGAAAATCCACACAGTGATGTATTTAACACAGTGCGCAATGTGTGTCTACATGAGTCACTGCCGGCATTATGCTCTGTTGTCAGGTTTTGCCATCAGCAGTAACTATTGCTGAGATATAAATCGAACTCACAACTTGTAAAGCGATGCACTGTAAAGAGCTTTTTCATCGTTAAAGTCTTGATCGCCCGCAGCATCCAACGTGGTAATCAAATAGCGCTACAACTCGAAAACAAAGCTCTGTGTCAAAAATCTGGCTGATTTAAATCCAAGATACCATGGCATTTAACCCATAGAGCCATATTCTAGGACCTGATTTTGACCGGCGTAGCGGCTATGCCAGTAACAGATAGAATGAATGACACACAAACGAACTACCGTATACCCCGCTTGCGCATACACACACCGAGGGATAAAAATAATAGTAAACGCATCTTTTATGTTGCTTCTTCCTCACAAAGGTTTCGGGGGAACTGGACCGTATCCCAGCTAACTGTGGGCGAAATGCTGGGACCCACCCCAGACAGGTCACACTCTCATATCTATGGTGTCACGACCTGGCTTAGAAGCCCAAAAAAAGAGAGGGAAATGTAGGCTGAAGGCAAACAATGGAAGTTATTTATTTTAAACAAAGGTAAAAATCAACCAGTACACACACAAAAAAATATGGGGTGTGGTTATCAGTAAAGTCAGTACTGTTACTGTAATGTGCGCATGCATGAGGGAAAAGTGTAGAAAATGTAACATGTTGGATGTGGAAATGCAAAACTATTGGGCTGCAGCAGGTGAGAGTGAGCGTCTCAACCAAGGAGGTAGGCTTTAATGGACAGCACCAAGCCCAGGTGCTTCCAACTAAGGTGATTGCCCGGCCTTTCGCCCCAAGTGCCTGCTGCAATACAAAGAAACAAATTAATGTGCAATCCAGCCAGTTACCTGCCACAGCCCCCTCCCAATGCCAGGGAATCCTGGCATACAATGCCTACCAAGGCTAAAGCTTGGTCAACTTATTTTTACAAATCAAAAAATCAGCCAAATCATCAGTATCCCCCCTAAACTCATAGACATTACCAAGGGTTTCTTTTTCAAAAAAAAGAAACACAATCAGTAGTGAAATGGTAGCCTGCTCCATGGTCCAATATCCCCTGCACCAGATTCCGGCTCCCACAACTGGTGCACCTAGGAAGCAATTTAAGATGCTTAAGATAGGTAAGAGGAGAACCACCATTGAACCATTGTTTATGGGGGGCTCTGGACGACACATCAGCCACCACATTTTTGTCCCCCTTCACACTGGCAGCAATACAGACTTGATTATCATTACCGCCTCGGGGCTAACCAAAATTGCCTTAGTGCATCAGACTCAGCACATAATCATCAGTGAGAGCCGCTGCTGCAACCGCAGTGTTTGCTTTCTGCTCGCAGAAGTACGTTTCACAGGCACAGAGTTTTTAAATTCCTCCAGCACAAGAAGATTACAGTCCATCTAAATCCATAACACTCGAAGCAGAACACCAACAAGTGAAATGAGTAGTCAGATCACGCGCAAACTCAAGATGACTCTGCTTCTCTCCTTTTTTTCAAGTCCTTAACCATTACTGGTATAGGCTTCGGGAACCAATTAATAGACCTCAGCTGACTTTACAAAGGAATACTTCTGACTGTCAGTGTCAGTTAGCGCTGAGTATGCCTCCTGCGCTCTGCCTGTTACCACACACTGCAACAGTAGCGTGCGCGCAGAATCAGTCCAATTACATGCAACAGTGAAACGCTCAAACAACGAAAAGAACGATTCTGGGTCTCTTTCAGAGAACTTACGGTGATGGCCGTGAGTTTGCCAACAAGTCAAAGCTATACAAAGACTGCTCAGGAGGCGAGAGACGGCCTCCTATTCAGATCAACAGCTGACAACTTGCCTCCCTTAATATGCTTTGATTTAAACCGTTCCATATCCAATTTGGCTGGTTCGATTTGTTGCTGCATTTTCTCCACACCTAATTCCTCCTCCAGCTACAGGCCTTGCCTTTTGCAATGTGCAGGAGCTCAACTGGTTACTCTCCTACACTGGGCTAGGAGGGCTAATTGCTCTGTTACCTCTCGGGGACCACTGCTCTGCGTGAATGATCTGAGGAGGGTGTTCAGCCACTCAGTGATATTTCTGTGTTGTAGACTCAAGATTTTTGTGAAGTTGCAAAAACAAGCCACTGCACTGATGCTTGATTTTAATACATACAAAAAAGGCAACTAGATTGCTTTTTGTGCCTTTTATTATAGCAAAATTGTAATATGGAATAACAAATACCACAGTGAGATAACTTTCAAAGCATTAAAACAACATTTTAACACACTGGATGACAAATTTCTCCAGCACCTGCCATGGGGCAGCGCTCATCGACAGTCACTCCCATGGTTACTCCCAACTGAAGTGAACTTAACAAATAACTTGCCTCTACTTCTGGACGAGCAATAGTAAAAGAATCGTAGGTAAAAAAGAAAATGATCTCATATTCATAATATATCTCATATAACTCCCAAATCATATTGGAAAGGCGAGGCGCGTGATTGATTGCGCCCCTTTATGGGGCTTTATGGGGCGCGAGCGCAATTCAGCCTTTCAAAAGGCAAGGGCTGCAGCTCCGCTTTTAATTTGTCATGATCAAGTGGTAACATAAATAACTCTTCTTTTGCAGTTCAATACAAAACCCATTTTTGTTAAGGGCGGGAACACAATACCAGGAGAAACACATGATGGGATTTCTGTCAAAACCTTTTTTCAAATAAATTAGACTGCGCGTTGTGCCTTAGAACGCCCCTCCGCCGTTATAAAATCACTGTAACTCACTGCTTCTCGGGACTTATTCCTTTAATCTCAAATCTCCACTGTGGGTCAAGCAAAACTCCAGGACACTAACCATACTTGCTCAGAGTGAAATCAATGCAATTAAAAGTGTGAGTTAGGCCGGTGCACAAGACAAAAGCTGGCATAAGCAGTTTCCGAGTGTGCCCCTCTAGCTAACTGCCAGACTGTATTCTACCTACCTAAACTCAACCCTGGTCTTCATGCAGTTATTGGTGGTGGGTAATTATGCACTGAAGCCCAGTGGCGAGGAAAAGCAACCAAAAACTGGCAACTCCTCCTGAACCATGGATGTGCTCCCGAGACAAGTTGCTCTTACCACGGTCACTGCAACACTAGTTAAACAATAAACAAGACGAAACCCAAAGGGGTAACGCCACTAAATCTAACAGGGGAACACCCTTTCACTTCCAAAAATCTTTCAGTCCACCAGCCAAACAACACTTACTTTACATTGCTTAGCTTTTCTTTTTTACAAACACAGCCAGGAAAGAAACCTCCCCTACTTTGCAAACCCCAAATCAATCATAATCAATAATAAATTCCAAATTCTGCATCTCCCCAATAAATGTGCCTATTTGCCAGCTATAGGACACACAAATGATTCATGAATACAAGGCGGCACTATAGTGAATCCCAGGGACACCCTTTAAAACCTAGGCTTATGCCGTCAGAGGCGATGGCTTGGGGTATATCCCCGAACGCCCCCAATCCTCCAATTCCCCAATCCTTCAATAGACCTTGAACAGACTTTCATTTGAACTTAACTTCAGGTCAATCGGACAAATGGTTCTGAAGATATGGCCAAAATGGTAATTTTCCATCACAAAGCGCCACCTGGTGGCAAAATATTGAAGCATACAGGTATGATGTCATCATGTGACACGTTGTGGGGTCATGACCTTGCAGTTGCACATAGTTTCATGTCAGTTGGACAAATGGTTCCAATGATATGGCAAATATGGTGAATTTTATGTGACAAAGCTCCACCTTGTGTCAAAACTTTGAACCAAACAGGTATAATGTCATCATGGGACACATCCTCAGGTCATGACCTTTCATTTGCACTTGATTTGAGGTCAATCGGACAAATATTTCCTGAGATATGATAAAATCAGTGATTATTCAGTTGGCCCCTGGAGGCCAATCTGGAAATTGTAAATAGTCCAAAATCGAATCAGTTCTTCCTCATTATGATACTTGCCTATATGCAAAACATGGAATTTCTAATTGAAATATTACTGAAGGTACCGCGTCAACTGATAGGGCGGCGTGGCGGCGGTCGGACCAAAAACATAATATCCCCGTTCGGCGTTCGGGGATATAATTACATGACGTCAAATCCGTGATGGCAACTCCCATTTAGATTCAGTTCCGTGACGCAATTTGCTGTTTTCAAACCAACAACTGTAATAAAGTACGCCAAACACTTAAAAAAAACTTAAACTAAAAAATATCAAAGCTACAGTACATACCCTTATGCGCAAAAACGGACCAACAGTGCAGACTAGCCCCCAATTTGTCACAATCTGGCTCAGAGGCAATGACAAAAGAGGGACATGCAGGCTGAAGGCAAATAATTTAAGTATTTTAAACGAAGGTAATAATCAAAACAGAACCCACAATAGAAAACTATAAGGTGTGGTTATCAGTTTAGTCACTGGTGTAAGGCGTGTGTGCATGAGGGGAAAGTGCAGTGAGGTAACAGGTTGGATGTGGAACCGCAAAACAACTGGGCTGCACCAAGAGAGGGTGGGCGTCTCAACCATGGAGGCGAGTTGTAATAGATAGAAAGGGCACCGGGCCCAGGACCTTCCAACTATGGCGACGGACCAGCTTTCCACCCCCAAGAGCCTGCTTCGTTACTAAGAAACATATTGATGAGCAATCAAGCCAGGGAACCGTCACGATGGGAAATTTTTTATCTCCCATTAGTGTGACATGTATGTCTTTGCACAGAGAGAGGATACCCAAGCTAAAGAAGGGAGAATTTACAAACTCCATACAGAAAAGCCCCAGGCCACATTCGAACCCGCAACCTTCTGGCTGTGAAGCTGCAGTCAGTATTCAAACCCACAACCTTCTTGAAGCTCCTGATACTTAAGTACAGACATTGAAATGTGCACCGATTTTATGAATGTAAAAAACATTACCATAAATAGCTGCAAAGAAGATCTTACATGAGTGGGCGTGTCATATGAAAGTTATGAAACAAGTTGAGTAAATGTTGCGTTTGTTGAGAGCTTTAGCCAGCAAGAAACGCAACATTCACTCAACGAGTTTCTTAACTTTCATATGAAAGACCAAGAGTTTACGATTCTATTTATCACGTAACTGAATTGTGTAATTTAATAGAAAACAAACTTAATCTCCGTAAGCACCGAATAGTAGATTATTTGCATTATGTTACCCCTGAGCTCATGCAAAGACTCATATACTCCAAGTCAATGAGTCACAGACATTCGTGGCTGAATTAGCCATGGTTTTTAAATTCACAGTCAATGCTAGCGAGCTAGGCGACAAACTAACTGCACCGTCCAACACGTTTCCCATCTTGAGTTGTTTGTTTAAGATCTGATGACTGTGAAAGCGATAATGTACAGTGGGCTCGAAAATTAGTGCCACCCCATATTCATTAGATTATTTTCATAGGCATAAAACTATTCAAAGATCCCTTATGTTCTGTAGGGCTTTGGCCATCCTGGAGAGAGCAGTCCTATAGGAATGCTTTGTAATAGGATATAAAGGTTTACACTGACCATTCTGCTATGAAGGAGATGAGTGAACCCAAACATACAGGGAAAGGGAACACAAGCATCTGCATTTGTCCGCACATCATCAGAAGAATTTTGATATTAGACAAAGACCATCCAAGAAAACACAAAATGCAGTTCTTAAATGTTTAACTATTGACAGAAAAATGTTATCAAACCCTACCTGGCCCAATGTGAAAAAGTAATTGCTCCTTAATTACTTAATCAGCCAATTAAATTTATTAGTAATTGGGTTCAATTTCATAAAGCACACCCAGACATGATTACTTCCAGCCCTGCCTTTTCTGTTTCCTCAAGTTTTCCTTGTATTAGAGCAAAACTAGCTGGTTGATCTGACTTATTTCTGACAGATTTTGACTTCTCTTTTTAAGCTTGAGCGCCAAATATGTGTTTTCAGCTGTGATGCATGCCATTGATAGAGCCAAATGCCAACAATTATCGAGCCTGCCCTCAGTGCACATTGCTCCCCCAGATAAACCTCTTTTGATCAACATGTTGCAGGGAAACTGCTCAAGCCTTCCACATTAGCATGATAAGCAAAGAAGTTTCATAACTATATAAAATGGCAAAAAAAAAAAACACCGCTCAAACTTGCTCTCATACTACAGCACAAAATAAAATAGAGTGTGGTTCCAGCACATCCCTTGACCTGTGACAGAATCAACATAAAATAAGTGGAATAATTTGCAATAGTCGCAACCAAGTGCACAAATGCTTAAACCCCACAGCAAATTTAGGGCCGGAACAAACCCACACCAAACACAAAAGGAACCTCTGCTGAGTCCAATGATGCCTCCCATCAGAGTCGAGGACAAACCAGGGCCAAACGTTTCTTAAGTTGTGAAAGGGGCTGTGGCTGAAACACGAAGGCAGGGCAACTCGTTGCCAAAGAAAATGAACTCTGCTTAATGCAATGAAGACTCTCACAAGTGCGTACAACCACCAGTCCGTGAGTTATGAAAGAGGACGTGGCTAGTTGGTGCATTCGTATGTGTCTGTTTGTGTAATCTGATGTCTTTTTATCTGCGTATCTGTTTGTGTGAGTCTTTCTGCTAAGTTTGGTCATTTCATTTGAATCTGTTCATAAGTTAAGCCCCTTTTTTCCTAAGTCCCACTGCCACACCCCATTCTTGCCAACTGGCATGAACAGTAAATCAGCTGTCCTTTCGTTCATGACCAAACTTCCCACAAAATCTTGTGTAAGTCTATGAATCCATTTGGAAGTTTCATGCCTTTTTGCAAATGGCTGCACCCATTGCTAGGCCCCCTTTTAGCCAGTTGGCATGAATACGAACCCACACCTTCTCTCTCTCTCACACACACACACACACACACACACACAGAGACATACACACCTACTTGATGTCCACGCCAAATTTCAGCCTCCTAGGGGAAAAAATTGTAGCCATTAAAGGGTGTTGCAATTCTTATGGACCAACCAACAGACTGGCAGCCAAAAATACACCTCAACAACCACATAGACAGCACACCATCTATTCTGTTGATCGGTCAGGAATGAGGTCAGTTTTACTTCAGTCGATTCACAAAAAAAGCTGAAAACATTGAAATGCATACATCCTTCAATCCTACTCATTCATCACCATACTGCATGTAGTATAGGATACACTTCACTGCTTGAAAATGTTTTCTTTGCTTGAGCTAATAAAACACGCAATAATTTCACCATCTCTGTCAAACACATGCAGTGCATTCCTGCACCTACAGGAAACAAGAGCCATCTGGCAATGGCGGATCGCCCCGGCTGTAGGTTGTGTAACCTACAGGTTGTGTGGACAGACGGACGGACCGAAACCCCCTAAAGGCACAACTAGACCATAAGGAGAAGCTCCATACCAAATTTGTTGTTTGTAAGTGGTATAGATTTCGAGTTCTGGTCCGTAAACGATTTTATTACGGACGGACGGACACACTGATCGCTATATCCCCCCGCATTATATGCCGGGGGGATAAAAAAGCAGTAATACTGAACGCCTCTATACATGGAAGTCAAAGCTAGCATGATTTAAGCAAGCCTTGCTGCTTAAATTTCCGGGCCCAGTGTGAGGGAAGAGGAGGGACAGTAAGCGGAAATAATAAGGACAAAACTCACCCGTCCGGCTCAACGGGAGTGATGTCAATGCGGGGCGGGGGCCCGAAGGGCAGCGTGTTCGGTCGGGACAAGAGGTCCTCATCTGGGGTGCGGGCCCTCTCCACCTGGCGCCAGGACAGCGGAGGTAGCTGCAGGCTGCCAGAGTGACGTCTGCGTCCCCTGCGCAGGTCCACACCCAGGGTGCAGCGGGATGGGGAGGGGTCACGCGGGAGCCCACCTCCACCTGGAGGCTCTTTGCCTTCCTACAGGAACGAGCAGCAAGGGTCAAACCTCAATGAAAATTTCCAGTAAAAACATCCTCTCACAGCCATGTCAGCATTTGTCCTTAACTCAAATTTAGAAGTATTGAAACAATCAATTTTTAATTCACAAACACAATCATCCATTCATCCATCATTCGCTTCTTCCTCACTAGGCTCGTGGTAGAGCAGTAGCCTATACGAGCTGACCATGGGCAAAACGTGGCGACCCACCCAGCATTGCTCACCAATCCATCGCAGGGCACACACACCATTGACACACTGTTCATTCACATATTCCCACCTACGGTCAATTTAGTCTCCAATTAGCCTGATATGCATGCTTTGGACTGTGTTAGAAAACCGGAATATCCAGAGGAAGCCCATGCGAGAACAAAGAGAACACGCAAAGTCCACACAGAAAAACCCCAGGCCAGAATCAAACCCATGGCCTTGTTACTATGAGGCGGAAGCACTACCCCTAACACAACCCGAAGTAAATTTTTATCATCTCTGAACCCTTCAGTTGTGAAACAAATATTCGTTTTTATGGCTTTTCAAATGAAAAACGCTGTCAAATCCACCTATTTTAAACCCTAAGATAAATACTTTTTTGGTGAAAATGTGTTGAGAATTACAATAGTAGGCAATGAAAGCAAATTTATCATTCCCACAAGTATATAGAGGTCAAAATATGGGTAATAAACAAAAACACTGAAAACACCTATTCTTTTATAACAATTGAAAGGAGTCAGAATTTTTTTTTCTTTTTGACCCTGGCATAGCCTGAATGCGTGTGCGAAGGCTCACTTCAGGATTATTGATACTAAACAATTTGTTTCAACACGTTGGAGTCAACATTATTCTGCAAAATTACCTCTGATGGTCAGCTGTTCCAGCACTTAAGGTGTAAGGATCGACCGATATATCGGCCGGCCGATATATTAGGCCAATATTCGCATTTTTTACCTGAATTGGCATCGACCGATTAGCGCGTTGGTTCGCCAATGTATTTTTCCAAGGCATGATTTACAGACAAGCATCCAGGGGCAGCTCTGTGTTGCCGGAAGACCCTGCAGCACATGCAGACGCGTTACCTCTCCCCCACTGGAGGAGTGGTGAAAGCAGCATTGCCCCGTGGCAGCTTCAGAACAAGGTGTTTTAAAATTTTAATTAGCCTCTCACTGTTAGACTTAGTTGAAATATTGCGACCGTCTTTGAAATAGGAAACATAATGGCAAGTAATTGCCATGTAATACACCTGTTTGCAAATGTAGTTAAGTTTTTGGGTCAGAAAAACGGGAATGCTGCAGAATGCTTCGCCTTTAAAAGTGCTTACCATTGTATTTAGGGAGCTGTTGACGTAGTTGTAGGCTAATATGTAGCTACAGATGTTACGAACACCGGTTTAAGGATTAAGTAATGTCAATGTTGTTAATTCAGTTCCATGGTGTTTGCAGGAGTTTAATTCCGTGAACACCGGGCTGAGGTTAAAGTCATTTCTTGTTGTGTGTGTATGTGCAGGGCTCGAAATTGCGACCAAAATGAACACTGAGTGACCTTAGAATTAAAATAGCCGCACCTGCTCGACCGCTTTTCCCCCCCAATGAATCGCCTCTTTTCGGGTACAGTTGGTAGTCAGAAGGCATGCCAGCCGCCGCTGCAGCTTAAATAAAGATGGGTGTATGTCTCGGAGCAGTGCATGAATCTACTGGACATACCGCAGCCGAGCGCACCCAGTGTGTTCCCTTGAGCTGACAGTAACCATTCTAACCAGTCAAAGGGGAGGTTGACGTCCTTAACCTCAGGAATGATTCTAGAATGGTTAATATTTGCCGTCAATAACTCCATTTCGCGGGACTGAGAGTTAATATTGTAGCTATGCACAAGATTTGGACGGAAAATGATACGAAGAGCAATGGAAGATTTTCGCGCAGAGTTGCATCGATATTTTGAATGGCTGAGGTTATAAGAAGGTGAAGTGTACCATGTTCATTGTAAAGATAATGGCCCGAATCTCGCTGGTAACATCGCGTTATCTACTGAGTCCATGCACTTTAAACGTGAAAGTCCTTCCAAACATGGAGAAAGCACGAAACAGAAAATAGTGACAAATGTGCGTAAACGCGTAGGTTCAGTGTTCTGTTAATAGTTGCAACTTATCAAAATATGCTGCCTCGTGGCGCGGCGCTTGCGCGGCACTATAATCGCCGTCTCGGTTTCTTCGCTCATATCTTCAGTATCCTATCTGCAAAAATCATTAACATACAGTTTTTTTACAGCATGTCTTTATACCAGTAAACGTTTATATATTTCCAAGTACACGCAACGGTTTCCTGAAAATGCAGAAATTAGATGACAATGGCGTGTGCAGTGGCGTCTCTGGAAGTGATTATTGGTGAAGCCCAGACCATGCATTTGCGTCAATGATTGTTCTTGGCTTGTACTCAGTTATTTTCCATTATTAACACGTTTTCCAATTTTGACAATAATCCTCTGGCACTCGAAGTTACGGTTTCTCTCTCCATGAGATCGATTGACGACTAAATAATAGGATAAATTCAAATCAGAAAAATTATTTAGGCCACTCAAAAATTGTTCAACGCTTTATGAATGACAAACTGCTCTCAAACGTCTGCGCTACCTTTTCCACACATCAAGTGATTTAACTGGCGCTTCATGATCGTTTTGTTCAAATAAAATAAAAGACCATTTGAAACGTCTGCGTGCAATTCTGAATTCCAACTATGAAAGCAAATGCAACCAATCCATGCAAATTTCTCGCGGACAAAAAATAAATCACCAAGACATTGCAACTTTTGTTGCCACTTTCTGAAAAAGTTACTGCAATAAAACAATAAAAAAAGCCAGGAAAATTGCAGCTGTGTCTGCAATCAGGGAGGTCTTTAGCATGCACTAGAAGAACTTAAATGATGAGAGAAATGTTTTACATGTAGTACTAAATTGTGGCTGGTTGAAACTTTGCAATAAATGTTTGTCTCACTTGAGACCTGTGATATTTGTTACCATTGTGTCATTTTTTCAATGTAAATTGAGGGAGCAAAAGCGGTATCGGCCATAAATATCGGCCCAGGAAAATCGGCAGTCCATAATCAGTCATCGGCTCAGGGTGATGGGGGGGGAAAAAATCGAAATCGGCATCGGCCCTAAATAATCCATATCTGTCGATCCCTAATAAGGTGACATGAACTTTGAGCAAAGTCACAGTGTTAAACACGATGGCATAATGGAAGGAGCTGTCTGAGATTGTTCTTAGCTGCATTGTGGCCTTATATGATGCTAAAGACGTTAAAGTGCCTGTTCCTCCAAAAATAAGATTTGGACCACGGAATCTTTAATATGAATACATCCTTTGTGCACTGGTCATTTCATATAATAATCAGCCATTGCAAATTTATTTGCATTTTAAGGGCTGCAAATCGCGATCATCGCAAAAAGAAATCATCTTCGGCAATGACATCATGGAATGTATTTAGCCAGTGGGAGAGAAAATTATTGTCAATGGCATTTGACTCCGTGATTCGTAATTGAGGATTATTCCTCTGCGAAAATGCCAAATATCTGCCTTGTTTACGGCTGCAACAATATGGCAAATGCAAGCAGAGGCATCATCCATCCATCCATTCTCTATACCTGCTTATTCCTCACTAGGGTCGCGGGGGGAGCTAGAGCCTATCCCAGCTAACTACGGGCGAAACGCAGGAACCCACCCTGGACAGCTTGCAAATCCATTGCAGGGCAAATATACAATTAGAGGCATCATGGTCCATAAAATTCCACCGCAAAAAAAAAAACCCACAAAATTTGAAAATCATGGGTGGATTTTGTGAAGAGGAAACAAGCAAATTTCACAGAGCCCGGTGTTGTGCCCGATTCTGCTTGTGTTCCCCCTTCGAGAAAGTTTTGTGATGCCATTGCTGATTTAAGAAAATCATGATAGAAATAACGGAACGGGCATTGAGGAATCAGCTCGCTCTTAGGAAAGTTATCACAGATGACGGCTCAAAAAGCGATGAAATTTGATTCACGCTTTTCTTTACTCAGGGGTTGGAAGCAATGCATGAGTTTAATTAGGCCTATCGTTTAAATAGTCTAAATGAAATAAGATCATTTGAAACATCTTTACGCAATTCCATTGCTTCCAATGATCTTATTTTATTCAAAGTATTTAAACAATCATGAAACACACGCATTTCTTCCAACCCCTGAGTAAAGAAAAGCGTGAGAAGTCTGGAGTCATAAAGCAGGTGAAACTGATATACCTCCCCGCACAAGGACTTAAATTCCGTGCGAGAATCTCTTACACATACGTTGATTGAATAATTGCTGACTACAGCGGGGGAACGTCAATATACTGCTAAACTCATGCGGAATGTGTGAAAGTTGACAGGTGAGCATTATTAATGAAAACTAACCACACCTGATAATGTTGAGAGTTTTTGGAGTTTCTGTAATGGTAATTTAAATGAATGAAAGAAAACAGGTCATGACCAATCAGTATTTTCAAGTAATGGGTTTGAGCCTCCCCTATCACCAGTTCACCGGCCGACATTGTTATCAGTTTACTTATTTTCATCAATATGACCCTACATTACATGAAATAAATACATGAATAGACCTGGTTTCTGATTGATCTTCTCTCTGTTACGTGTATAATTATCACTGCACACTACTGCATGCTGACACCAAATATGAAAGGAATTGGTTAAAATTTGTGGCTAGTAGAACTTCCACAAGAAAATCTTGATGGCAGTGCCAGCGACAGGCGTCGGAGAGCATGACCAAAGTTTCCGCCCGACTTCGTCCGGGGGTATAATTAATTTATTGCTTAAATCATATCCAAAACCTAATACACATGGGAAAAGACATACACATCTATGGGACCCTTTATTTTCCACCAAATATTCATAATGAGAATTATGAGATCTCAGATTAAATCTGATCTTGAATAGAAGTTATTCGCTCAAAAATTATTTTGGTTGAATAATCTCTTACAGCACACCAGAGGGCGTACTTATACTTTGACAAATTCAGTTCACAATCCCAACCCCAGAATCTGTCCTCCGCATTTCAGACACATTAAGTGGGAGATTTCACCTTCGTTAATTATTGAGGTAATCATTTATGGAGACCTTGTACAAAATGGCAAAAACATGTCAGTTTCAGAGACGCATTTCCCTGTTCACATCAGCAAGAAAATATACAGAGCTTATCCAAGTTACATAAGCATTACAATTCAACAAAGGACAGCTAAGTTATTAATGTTGTTTTGTGAAAGAGCTCCAAAGGAACACATCCTTGCAAGACTCTTTGCCAGCTTTTCTTTTTTGGAGGGGGTCGAGGAGGGGGGGCCTGGTACACAGTCAATCTGCTATAAAAAAGGAAAAAAAATTACTTGGCTCACTGAAGGCATTTCAAAGGCATCGCCCATAATCATCGTCATCGCCATCAATCCCCCTGGCTCAATGAGTCTGTAGTGACATTAAAATTGCCTGCTGTCAGGCAAACTAGATGCGCAGTCATGTGAATCGTTCTTCCATCAATAAGGCCTCAAGTAATGCAGCAGCCAAAGCATTTGAAGCCAAGATCTCAAACACATCACCTGTGAGAAATTTACTCATCAATAAATTCACAAAAAAAAATTTATATTGTAGTCTCCAAATTGTTACATATCAAGACACTATGGTCATCTTTTAGCCAGAGTAGGAACTGGCATTTAACAGGCATGTAACATGAGATCAGCTCAGCACCAGACTATTGGCTTTAAGATAGGACACACATATACATTCATAATTGCAAGTTAGAACCTCCACACATAAAGTATCATTTTATCTTCTACACAATGTAATCAGGGAACTTCCACTTTTCTGTGGGTAGGCGAGGCAAGAGCACAAATACAGAAGAATTAGCCTTCATAATTAAAGAATGATAAGAAATTATCACAAACTAAAGGCTTCAAGTAAAATGCAGTGACCTTTTACAGAACAACCACAGCTGCAGTCCCTGACCGGCCATTCAGGCTCAGTAAGAGCGTACAATATGAATATTGCACGAGAGGAGTGAATTACTCTGTGGATGCACGCAAGTGTATGCATACATGCGTGCACGTGCGTCTTTGTGTATGACAACTTTATGAAAAGTGAGCACCCACCGATATGGCTGTTAGCCAGCAGAACATGCCTGGAAAGCATCTTTGTCATGGAAACCTTGACACAGATGAAAGAATGGAAAGAGCAGCCCTGGAGCACATGACCCTCATGATATAAACATTTCACAGATCTAATCCAGAGACAAAACAGAACTGCAGAGTACCAGAGCATAAGACTAAAATCCATTTAGCACATTACGATTGTCAAAAGCTAGAGAGCACCATTTTGTGCTCCTTTATAATAACTGGGCTCAAGTGCTATGGGCACAACATTTTTTTTTTACAAATTTATTGTGCGACTCAGACAGCTGCTCCAACTGAAATGAATGACACTGTGAAGCCCACTGGGCAAATGGGCATATGAGCGTGGGAAGCTGTTATAGCTCAGGCATCATAATTACTCCTCGAGCTGCCATCAGAGCCAAAGGCAACACAATCTACTCTAAATCTCAGGGCAAAAGAGGAATTCTAGAAAAAACCTTAATTAATTTCAGCATTCTTTCACACAGAAGCCACAAAGAATGTTTGAAAGATAGAATGGCAACATTATAAGTTGCTGTATAGGGCCATCAAATTAGCACTTGCTCAGCAGTTCTTCAAAATATCACTTTTCAACATGGCGCAGGAGTATAAAACCAATAAAACAGGAGTATTTACCAAAAAATAAACCCAAAATAAAGGCTCTACACAAAGTATAAAGCAGAAGATGTACGTTTGAAATCTGCAGCCTATCAAATTCACCAAGACAAGTTCAGCGGGCAACCAACTGAAACAGGCCTACCAAAGAAAACGGCCAAGCTGTAACCAAAGTTTGTCAGAGGTCTACCTTCTTCAAAGAACTAGCAACGCACAGCTGAAAACTCAGTTGGTTCGTCTCTGGGTTTGTTACAGGCCGTGCCATCGTTTGAGTTTGGCTCAGGTGAAAATGTATCAACTTCAAAGTGTTGTGGTGCGAAGTTTAGAGGTAATGTGGCATGTTTTTTGATTTTTTGTTTCTGGCTATTTGAAAAAGGCAGACATCAGACAAACATCTATGACAGCTTGGTTGTTTTCTTTGGTAGGCCTGTGAGAGCAGCACTTGTTTAAAGGGCATACTTCCTTGCTTTGATTGGGCCTGTAAGTGACCATTTACCCCCGCCCATGTCCAAGCCACATCCACCATAACCAAAAAAGACAAAACTGATCTGAAATCAGAGCCTTTGCTCATAAATTTATTCATGAAGAGGGCCAGATCCACTGAACAACAGAAGCCACAAACGGAGGGAGCCCAAACTTTAGATATCAAGTACTCACCCAATACATTCTTGCTTCAATCCGATTTTTTTGTAAGAAAAACCATGAGGGATCACTGATATTTTGAGGTTAATGGGAAAAAAAACTACCAAATGTCAAACAGCATTAGTATGCCACATGTATATACAACGCATATCAAAGGCTGGGAATCAGCAGGGATTTTTGCAGAGATTAAACGGAAGAAACTGTGTTAGAGCAAGACAATGAGAAAAACAAAAAACCCAACAAATTCAAACTCCATTGGGAATTACATAGAAAAAAAAGAAATACAAGATGGAGTGATCAGCTCAATCACCAGATTAAAGCTCCACAGAGCTGTTGCTGGATTACCAGGTTTGAAAACTTTGCAATATTTCCCATACATTAAAATGTTTTGTATCTATAAGCAACATACAACATTTATCAGTCATCGCTGTCTCTTGCAGAATACATCGCTTCTCTATAGGCCAAATTACAGCACATATGCGGGCAGTTTTGTATGAAACCAATACAGTACATTTGTGTACTTAAGTGTCACCATCTACAGTACAGGCCAAAAGTTTGGACACACCCTCTCATTCAATGTGTTTCCTTTATTTTCATGACGATTTACATTGTAGATTCTCACTGAAGGCATCAAAATTATGAATGAACACATGTGGAATTATGTACTTAACGACAAAATGTGAAATACCTGTAACTGAAAACATGACTTATATTCTAGTTTCTTCAAAGTAGCCACCCTTTGCTCTGATTACTGCTTTGGACACTCTTGGCTTCTCTTGATGAGCTTCAAGAGGTAGTCACCTGAAATGGTTTTCACTTCACAGGTGTGCCTTGTCAGGGTTAATTAGTGGAATTGCTTGCCTTATCAATGGGGTTGGGACCATCAGTTGTGTTGTGCTGAAGTCAGGTTGACACACAGCCGACAGCCCTATTAGACAACTGTTAGATACATACATAATTCCACGCGTTCATTCATAGTTTTGATGACTTCAGTGAGAATCTACAATGTAAATAGTCATGAAAATAAAAGGAAATGCATTGAATGAGAAGGTGTGTCCAAACTTTTGGCCTGTACTGTATATGTTTTAATGTCTTCTGCAACCTCTGTCAAGTGTTGTTGTTCCTCATCACCTTACGAAAAGCACACAAATAAACGTAAAACTATAGGCTTAAAGCACCAGCTCACCCCAAAATCAAAATATACATTTTCCCCTCTCACATGCAGTACTATTTATCCATCTAGACCTTTTGTGTGAGTCACAGTTTGTTGTGAGTTTTGGACATATCCGTCTTCTCTCAAAAATAATGAAACTAACCAGCATTCATCTTAAGGAGCTCAAAGCACCAAAAATAATTCAACAAAGAAAAAACTTTCTTTATACCTGACTTTCTGCCGTTGGCAAATGCAGTTCTGTAGAAAGAATGAACAGGAGATTACAGGAGAAAGTCAGAGGAAAGTTCCCTTATTAAATTGATCACCACATGGACTGAGGATTATCCGGTTATGGATTAACCGGGACATGATTTGTAGAAAGAGACATTGGTTTTGAATTCTTCAAAAGTATTTTTTGAAAGCTTTGAGCACCACTAGACAAATGCAATTTCAGTTTAATTACACTCAAGAAAAGGCAGACATCCCTGCAGTCGATAGCTCAAAACTTGGCGACCCAATACAGGTAAGGATAAAAATATGTACTTTATTTTACTTATATTGGAGCAAACTGTTGCTCTAAGGCTTAAAGCTTTGCAATCTTGGACCAAGATAACAAAGAAGCTGCCTGGCCTAATTTATATTTAAGCCCTTGTTTCCAAGAATAGCAAATAAAATTTGCCCAGCAATATCAGCAGCCCATCAGATCACCCATGGCAAATACTTATTGGAATGAAGACAGATAGCTTTAGGGTACTTATTCAGTTATTCCTGTCCCAGTGTTCAGTTTTAAGTAATGGTGAACAAGATGCTATGTGGCACTGTTCAGTGGCTTTGGGGCTATCAAACAAGCAGAGAAAAAAATCACAAGATTTGCAAGGACAAAAGAGCTCTTCAGTGAGGAAAGAAAGTTATGAGATGTTCCACCAGTAGTATGGGAGGGGGGAATAAATACCTCAGTGGGATTCAATTTCATGAGGAAATCAAGGACTGGAAATATTTTTTTAGTTTCCAAGGCTGTTCGTCTGCAGAAAGATAGGTTCCTGTCAGTGGCGCAAGGTGAGCTGATATCGGTAAAGAACAGACCATCCCTTGAAAATAATTTTTGGTCTTGAACTGAAGAGTTTGTTTCCAAAATGCAACAAGTGCCAGAATTACAAAAATTCAGATAATACCATAGAGCAATAGCCCTGTGCTTCTTACACATGCAGCAAAAACCTTCTTTTTTGACATTCACATTATAAGGTGTATTTTTTCATTGTAAAGTGTGTGTTTTCTGTAAAATGCTATAAGTGCCAACATAGAAAAAGCCGATTTACTCAAAATGAGGTAAATGGATATGTTGTGTTTTAGAAACAAACTCGTCAACTCTTTTTAATCACACATTGCTTAAACTCAGAAAACACCCAACATTATCAGGTGAGGCCAGTTTTCCTGAGTAAGGTACCGGGAGAAAGGAACCCGTCATTTTGATGCGAAATTGCATTTCATTTTGCAGAAATTGGTTGACAATTTTGAATTTCTTTGTTGTAAGTGAACAATTATGAAGCTAAGATCAGACAGTGCAAGATGAGCTTACCATAGAAGTAGCTTACCTTTTTTGCGAAGCGAATAAAACATTTCACATTTAATCGTTGCAACATTGCATCAAGAAGGAAGCTATGTGTTTAACTGCTGATGGCCTAATCTTATCATTGGAAAAGTTGCTACTCAAGAAAGACGATTAAAAACAGATCAAGACTTAATATTTCTTGGCTAATCTTACTATGAAAACTGACCAAACCTGATGTTTCTGAGTGCTTTCAGTGTTTGTGTAATTTCATTTTAAATAAATTACTGAAAACGGGTCAAGATCAAGCAATATTTTCAAGGGATGTTCTCAGCTTCAGCTATTTTCAGTTCACCCGCTGCCTCTGGTTCCTCTGCATCTGCACCTCCTGTAACACCGCAGTCAGTGCTGCCCATGCTCCATGCGCCACTTGCTGGGGAGCTGGTAATGCTCAACACTGCTGCATGAGCCCCCATTAAAGAGGTGCTTTTTCAGGGATAATTCTGGGGTGCCACCATTCATGCTCCCAGGGCCATACACCAAATTCACTCCCAGGCTTTCACAAGGCAAAGCCTTGGACCAAAACCTATGAATGGGTTATTGAATAGAAACAAGAGATATGCATATGGCCAAAGATTTCGCTATAAATTTGCTACAAGGGCTGCATTTTCATAGCATTACAAACGGAAAAACACGAAGTGGTAACGTTATGCATAATTTTGTTTGTCACAAATGGCATATTTATGACCTTCGCATGTTTCGTAGTTTCATGCTCTGATATAAAGCCATTTGCTTCACAGTGGGTTGAACGGCCCATTAGGGGGTGAGTCAATGCCTTAAGTCGGCACTTGAGAGTTTTGTATCATAAAGCTTGTTTACGTTTTGACCCACCAAGATCACCTTTTAATACAAACCATGTCATCCTATGGTACTTCATGGGGATTGAATCCCAGCAAGTAGAGCTGTTCACAAGTAAAGGCAAATTATTCATATTGTTCTCATTCCCTTTTTAAATTTTCACTTTCATTATGTAGGCCCGCCCATCAAATAGCGCCCATAAAATATCAATGGAAAGAAATGGGAAGAGGAGGGGGAATGGGCATATTTACACATATTAATATTTTCTTTGTGAGTGGGAAAATATAAATAATGAGCTTCAGTCTCACTCTAGTTTTAAAACCATGACTGCCATTTTTCATAGTTAAAATGGCACACATCTTTTCAAGCAAAGCGCATTATTTGGTGAATTGACCACTATCCCCCAAGTCCCTCGGCATAGGCAGGGTAGAAGCAGCCATGTCCTCTGCAGGCACGAGGGGCTTACTGCTGGATGCCCCACCTCCAATGGGTCAAGTCTCCCGCTTGCTTGACACGATACTTCCCTTTCCTCTTCACCTCGCACCATTGAACTGCTTACTACATTGGAAAGCAGTTCTCAGAGGACCAAAGCAAGAAGCAATAAAGCAAGCTCTGTCTTCACCCGATTTGCTCACATGTTAATGCACTGATTTCAAAGGGACTGACAATGGTGGATCTGATTGGTCTTAATAGAACTAAATCCCCGCTACACCAACAAGTAATTATTTAGTCTTGGACCAACTTTTCTGACAAGAGAACCACATTTGCACAATTGCCTCCACTGACAAAATTATTGGAATGGAGTTAGACACACCCAGATTTGATCTGCAATGCCGTTAACACATGTATACTCTGTGTTCTGGGATGCGGCAGGGCGGCGCAGTGGTTAGCACTGCTGCCTTGCTGTGAAAAGGTCCTGGGGTCTTTCTGTGTTGAGTTTGCATGATCTCCCCATGTTCATGTGAGTTTCCACTGGGTACTCCAGTTTCCTCCCGAAGTCCAAAGACAAGCACATCAGTGTGAGTGTGAGAGTGAATGGTGTGTGCGCCCTGCGATGGATTGGCACACGGTCTGGGGTGGGTCACCTGGGATAGGCTCCAGCTCCCCCCCGCGACCGTACTGAGGAGGAAGGGGTTAAAATAATGGATGGATGTATTCTGGGGCTCAATTACTATCATTACAACACATTTGAAGTGCTCCATTTTGTACGTTCAGTGATAGACATTCAAAAAGCTTATGGTTGAACACATTAAATCGATGTTGAACTCTGATGCGGTAAGTGTCGACGAAGCCCGTGAAAACATGCTGGTGAGAAGTCATCGTTGTAATCCTTGACTAACCAAGTCTTGCAGTCTGTGCGGAGGCTTAAATTATTTAGTGAACTGCAAACACATGCATCAGAGGTGACAGCATTTTTCCAGAGGCAAAACTGTGCGTCGCGCCCAGAGTCTCCACACACATGCACCTCGGCAGGGAGAACTCATGACTGTTAATAAGGCAGACAGAGGCATCTACTGGGGGTACACTGTGGGGGTAAGAGTGGGGTTCAGTCAAATAGAGAAGCAGCCCAGGGGAGTTTGATACATACAGCAGAAAACACGTAAGCAATTGGGACCTTTTTGAGTTACCATGGCAACAGCATCCAAAGACTGCCACAGGCGGAAAAATAAGAGAGCACTTCTTTCATTCATATTACACAGGAGGAAAATTTTTAATTTGCTCATAAACAAATCAAGTTCTCATTAACTAGAGAAGAATTTGAAACTTGCATCCAGCCATGCCCCAGGGACAAGCCAGGAGTGGCAACAGATTGATGAATCATGCCACTATGCATGATGTTCCACACAAATCACATTTGGCACAGTCAAGCAGTTCAACTCAGAGAACATTTACTAAGCGAAACAGAAATCCTTTTACACAAAAATCACTTCAACTGACCTGTGCGGATGAAGGAGGCCTTCCTCCCCTCCCCCTTCCACATCACTCTGTGTCTGTACCTGGCAATGCCACCTATCCCCTCCCATGGTTATCTTTTGAATGTCCCTCCAAGACCCCTTGTAGGTCATTCATTGGTTTTTCCTCTCCATTTGTGTTTCTGAGTCAAATCAGTGTGAACTTTACTGTGAAGAACAGCCCACTTTGTTCCAGTATAAACCCCCATTCTGGGGGCCTCTTTTTCCTAGTGCTGGGCAAATGGCCACATACTTCAGCAGTTGGTTTTTCTTTGTAACAATTGTTCAGTAACTTGCTCATAATTTTACCAGCACATTAAATTTCATAAAAGACATCTGGCTTTAATCAATCAGTTCCACCATGCCTGCATCATGTATGGAGTTCTTGCAGTTTTTGGGCAAAAAGGGAAATGGGATGTGTCTCGTTTTGCCCCAAAACCCTTCATTTGTCAGAGCTGGCCAGATATTCTTTTCAATATATCCTTAATGAATCCTATATTGGATGCTATGGGTACAGTTTTGCAAGCCAAGCTAATCTGATTGCGCTGACTGCACAATAAAAGACAAGAGATCGCTATTAATGCCAATCTCAGGGACACAGAGGCCATTATTCTGCAACCAACTCCATAACAACAGTTTGACATTTTTCAAATAATGACCTTACGAATGTAATTAAGTCTTAATTTTTTTGACTGGCTGCAGCCAACAAGAAAGTATAATGACAGATGCTGATTGACTAACAGAAGTTTCAATGTTGAAGGCAAGCTCCAATCTACAAAACGTAAATTAAATTAATTAATTCTCAATTTACATTCCGCCACCAAATTAATTCATCCACAGAATGAGAGAAAAGCATACAAAGAGGAATGCTTGAAATAAAGACAAAGACACACACATACTGAGGAGAAGACTCAAGTACGATTAAAATACTCACTAATACCCTTTCACATGGAAGCAGTTTGTTGACGTCCTGGATAATCATTGGAGCAAAAGGTTTGACCCAGAACATTTGACCTGGGTCAACAAATCTGCTCGCAACCTCAGAATTTCACAGGATGGCTTCAGTGTGAAAGGGTCAACCCCGATTTTTTGTCTCAGTTTTTAAATCGAGGAACCTCACTGGCAGAAGGTTGTTTGGAAGAATGGCCAATATTTTGCATATTGTACATCTGCTTCATGCAATTTCGATTAAATTTTGTTTCCGGGCAAATAACCAAATGCAATACTAATTTAGTATGATTTATTTGCTACTGACACACTATAACAAATCTCAGCAAGGTAGTCAATACAATAAAGTTTATATAATTTAATCTGTTCTATGTCACCTTCTACATCGCCCACAATATTGCATCCCAATCCTTAAGTCATGAAATGTAACTGAATTAATTTTGAACGATCAAACCTGTGCGAAATTACCTTTAGTTTATTTGCGCAATTTCAAAGAGATTAAATAAAAAATAACTGTGCCTAACTGCCACTAAAAACTCTGGGGCAGAATTTCAACTTTCAAACGAATTTTTCACCCCAACAGTTACATTAATTAGCTTAATAGCGAATGTCCTATTGCAATGATCTATCACTCCTAACCATGCTGTTCCTGGAAATTCGCCAAAATAGCACAAATAAATAGGAAACATGGGAAATATTGCTTTGATTCCAGTGGATTGCCAGTGCTCTCTCTTATAGGAATTAGACCAGACAAAAAGCTACTGGGATTAAAACAGCACCATCAATAAAGGTGTGAAATGGGCACAACAGTGTGCAGTTTCCTTTCCTTCAATCACGTGCTATTCAGTTCAGCAGCTTATTAAATGAATACGCGATTGAACAGCAATTTCGATTTAGGAACAAAAAGAATAAATACAAGAAAATCCAGAGAAATGACATCTCAAAATTCTGTTCTGCTAAAGGAGCACAGAATGAAACTCGCTAACCCCAGTCTATTGTGAACAATAATGACCCTGGACCTTCCCAGGACTATTACATAGTGCGAATAGGTTGAATAAAGCTTGATCTTCTGTTCAGTATCCAGTGAATATCCCAGATTGTGCTTTCTCACAATTGGGTATAAATGGTAATACCAGCTGTCAACAAAAAAGCTAAAGAAAGCAATTTAAAAAAACAGGACTCAAAAAAAGACTAAATAAGGACAGAGAACCTCAGAGTATGATTATGTGTCATTTGAACGAATACACAGAATTAGAATTGTTCAAGCATGGTACAGCTTGTCAGGTCAGGTAACAGAAGCGAACACTTTATAGGGTGTTTGAGACAAGGGCAGACATTACAGTACTCAGATTTTCAACAAGAAAAATGATGAGAAACAGAATGAGCCTGAGATTTTTTTTAACTATGAGTATCCAGAAGGATGGCATATTGCCCCTGGGTAGTCTAACCATCTACCAAGGGGGAACAGATATGTCAGGTGACCTTTTTCTGTGGGCTTGCCTTGTCAGGGGTCTGTATGTTCCACTTGGTCACATGACCAGCATCCACACCTCCACTATAAAACTAAAAGCATTTTCTTTTCGTTCAATTTACATGTACTGGGAGGTACTCACATGTTCCTTCGAGAGGCAGCTCATTTTCTAGCTTTTACTAACCTCATAAGTGACACTGAAATTGCTACGTTGATGACAGATGTCAGCTATTCGTGCTTGGATCTCAACAGATAAAATATAAAAATATACACAGGAAGAAACAAAAAATAAATTATTTCCATTTTTCAGTTTTTGCCCTTAATTTTTAAAAATCTCTTTGAATAAGGTAAATTCACATTGGAATTTGAAGACTCATCAAATCTTTACAATGATCTGTACAATTTATGCATCTTCTAAAGCACTTGTTAACAGGATTCTTCTAAATGTACAGTGCCATGAAAATCTACTACTGCATAATTATCACAATGGTTCGAGGTCATCACACAAAATGTCATGAAATAAGGATAACGAGGGAACACAAAATACAGTTTTTTAACGATCATTTCATTTTTTGAGGGAAAAATGTTATCCAACACCTTTATCGTTCATGTGAAAATCTATGTCCTCCCTAAACCTAATGAGGGGTCGTGTCAGCGACAACTGCAACAAAACGCTTGCAATAGCTGGTGATCAGTCAAATTGCTGTGGTTGGATTATGGCCCTCTCTTCAATGCAGAATCGCTTCAATTCAGTCACAGTGGAAGATTTTTGAGAATGGCCCGTCCGTTTAAGGCCGTGTTGCAGCATCTCAATGCAGCCCAAGCCAAGACTGTGATTAGGCCACTAAAACCGCGATTTTGTTCCTTTTCAGCCATTCATGGGTTGACTTCCTTGTGCATTTCGGAAAATAGTCTTGCTGCATAACCTAGCTATGCTTGAGATTTAGATCAGAAACTGAAGACAGGAGGTTTTCCTACAGGAGTTCAAAGCAAAAATTAATGGTTCAACAGGGCTGACAGTACGTAACCCACGGTGTGTCTGGTTTGATTTACCCCATCTATCACTTAAATTTATCACCAGATAGCTCACTCAGTAAAGCATCGCATTGCGAAGCAGAAGTGACCATCACATGGTGGGTTCGATCCCCGCTTCGTGCCAGCCGGCAGTGGTCGGCAGCTTTTTCAGAGTAGCGCACAATTGGCTATTGCGCTACAGGGTTGCAAATTGGGAAGGGACTGCCAGGAAGGGAAAAGAATAGTTGCCTTGTTCGTTGCTCAAGCGCCTCCTGGTGGCCAGACAGGCGCTCGTCAGGAAGTTTCTAACCCTGTTCATGTTCGGGTATCCTCCGCCCTCTTTCTGAACTTGCAAAGATTCAACCAATGAGTGCACAAGAAGCGGTGGCTGACAGGAGCCGCAGACTGTCTACACCCTCCTGAATTGGCAGCAAGGGGTCACATACGAGCAAGATGTTGTACATAGTTCACCAATTGGGCATTCCAGATTCGGGTGGGATTGGTGATGCCAAATTCATTAAACAAATAAAATAAAATAATGAGGAGGCCAATTACCTTCTCATAGAGTCAGTTGGAAATAAGGTAACTTCTCGATTTTGACGAATGAAATGATTATTCAAAAACTGTATCTTATGTTGTCTTTGTCTTGTATTAAATTTTATTTGAAGATCTGAGACAAATGTGCAAAAATAGGTACAGCATATAGACAGTTTTATCCTTGGACTCAAGGACTGCACTTAGACACCCTTCTCTTTCAGGGGAAAATGCTGTTAAAATATGCATTTCCTTCATGAATGCCAAGCCAAAGAGTCCAGGAACTGTCTGAATTTCACTCTGAGCTATGGGGCATGCCACTCCAGCAAGCTTTATTTAGCACTTTAGCAGGAAATACCAGGGCAGTAATATCCCATACTCACCTCTCCAGGAGAGATGGTTAGCACACTTCTGCTCTTCTTCATTCCCGATGGCAAGTGGACAGATGGACAGGAGGATGGATGGACTGACTCCTCTTTCAATTCCTCCACCCTTCTTGAAGCAGCTATCTGAGCCTGCACCCCTTAGCAGAGGAAAGAGAGAGGAACAAGTAGTAACCACGTGTGCATGTCACTGAGAGAGAGAGAGAGTGTGTATGTGTGTTTGAAGTCTGCACACTGAATTGCTGACTGAAAGAGGCAAAAAGCACAATGTAAAATTCAGAAACTGTAAGACTGAAAATCAAGAACAAAGTGGCATAACTGAGGTCAAATTCAATTTAAATGCTGATGGAGCTGCATAAATAAACCAAGCTCAAATGAAATAATGGGAACAGGAGTAAGACACAGCACTATGAAAACTGCCAGCACTCCACACACTGAGCTCTACACAAATTGAACAAATTTAAACAATGAGGGGAAATTGCCACATCATCTGACAGGTCCCATATTATTCTATTCTCTTTTTTTTGTTGTTGAAATTTTATATGATTGCTAAAGGTCTGCCACACATAAAACACATCTATAAGGTGCCCAAAATATTGTTTAAAAGCATCTAGTTAGTATCTTTAAGGTGAACAAGTTGATTTGGAGAAGTACTGCTTTCTTATCAAATTGTTCTGCCCTGCCCTTGGTTAACGGTCTGGGACTCATAACAGCACCACTCCCATCTTCTGCCCATAAATCTCCTACTCAAAAAATTAACAAGGCATCAGACAGTCATCTAGCAGTGATGAAGACATGGATTACAGGCTGTGCAAAGTAAAAATAAATAAATAAAACAAACGATGTACCTTGAGAGATATAAGTGTAATGGCTGGAGGGAAACGGAGGCCAGGTGCAATGACCAGAGAGAGCAGCACGGACACAAAACAAACACAGAGAATAATACAGACCATACGAAAGTACTCGCGCTTCCAAAGGACGTATACTAGTCCTAACCACGGAAGCAAAGAGAGATAGAAAAAAGGAGACAAAACTCCAATAATAAGAAGATAGGAAGTCAAACAAAACCTGACTGCAGATATCTTCAGCTATAGAGCTTAGCTACAAACAGACACTCTAGCGAAGGAGGAGTACCGGACTTCCTGCTTATATAGATTCTGGGGCAGCGCCGCCCCAGCTCAATCAGCCAGCTGGGCAAAGAATCCGATAGCCCAAGAAACGATATCATACCGGGACGAGAGCCACAAACATCTAGAACCATGACAATTGGTTATTAGAGAATGATATTAGCGAATGAAAGATCAAGCAAAAATCTTGCCAGAAGTAAAAAAAAAAAAATGGAATCAAATCAAATTAAAACCATTGAATCTGTTCAGGCAGATTTTGTGTTTAACTCATGCATAACATCTATTTAATAAGAGTCTATAATGCTTATTGTTTCATAAAGCTATCTTACTGGTTGACCGGGAAAGAAATACCTTGCACTGTTCTGTGCGCCAGTGATTCTGATAGGCTTAAATTTAACTACGGTGTTTCCATCTACTGCGTAGTAAACAGAGTCAGAGATAGAATTTTTTTTATACATATCAGGTGTGGCTGCATTTCTGACGTGCAGAACCACCAACTCATTTTATGTCTACACCATGCACTGCTTCACAAAATTACTTCAATGCCATTTAGCACACCATCTTGAGAGCCAATTTAAATTCCATTTAGTAAAACTGCACAATCCCAAGAGCTTGAGTTTCAATTTCTCATCGAGACATGTTGACCAATTTGCTTGTTTGTAGCTGGCTGGCAGATAAACAGTGTCTTAGAGCAAATTATCAATACTGCAGCATGTTTGCTAGTTACCAGACGGCCTGGAAAAAGGTGAAGTACAGGGCGACTGTTCCTAAAGCAGCTATCTGCAGACACCACACAAACCACAATAGACAAAATATTGCACAAAAATGAACAATTACTTCTTGCCAGACACAAAATAGTAAACATTCGAAATGTCCTCAATTTCAACTCTGTTGGGGTCAGGTTCACTTCTGGACAACAGTTACTGACAAGCAATTTAAGAGGCATTGCTTTTGGCACAATCAGATTCTGCTCTGTTGGCGTTGTTCCTTTAACATTATAATTAATACAGGTCCAAGACTGTCATTGATACTCGGCAATTCCAGGGTGACTTGACGTTACATTCAGAGAGGGAACAGGCCCTTTGGTACGGCCTGGTGGTATAACCTGCACTCCTGAAAAAGCATACTAGGGACTAGGTCTACTTGGAGGCAGGAGGAAATTTTGCTGGTGTAAGTAAGTAGGATGTGAAATTGTGAGCATGACTGACGTACACAAAATTGGCCATTAGGAAAATTCATGAACTTTATTTCAAACTTGTCTTCAAACCATACAAGGTTGACAGCTTTTTTCATTCCAAGATAAGGTAACATGTTACTGAAATTCTAGTAATTATTTCTAAGTTCCAAATCAAAAGCATTATTAGAATAGTTACATAATTATGCACGACTGATGTTATGTGACTGACGTTACAGTTTCTCACTCACAGTTCGAAGTTAGAGAGGATAGATTTCAGTTGATAAAACAAGAAAATTTGACAAGCAGTTGTTGTATAATTCTTCATGTCCATTTACTTTGACAGCTTACAAAATGGTAATAATGGTATTTGTAGTCTTTCTAGACCATAGCAGGTGCAGCTGACAATGGAGGCGACACATTGGATGCACCAACCGTAGCGTAAGTCACGTGATCCCCGAAGTAACCCAGGAAGATAGCTTTGATGGGATGGGAATCCATCAATTAATCATTATTTATTTATACAAAGAAAAATTATTTCCTTGCTCTGAAAGGTTGTTGGCATAACCGGATATTGAACCCCAGTTGCTCAGGTCAAAATGCGTATGGCACACTACAACGTAAAACAAATCCACCAGGTGTTGAAACTCCTCAATATTCAATTCTCATATATTTCTGATATAAGTCTGACCAATCATTTTCTTTGGTCCGAATAAAATGATTTGCCAAGCTTCCTGTCTGTCACAGTCACTGGTGTTTGACGGGAACTATTTAGCGCAGCTGTTAGTTGACAACCTGTGAGGCCTCTTTGTCTTAAACTACAAACTCTCAGATATTTGCCTTCTTGCACAGTTGTGCATCGGGGCCTCTCAATCCTTTTTCTGTCCTTGTTAGTGCCAGTTTGTGCTGCTCTCTAAAGGGAGTAGTGGACAGTATGGTAAGAGAGTTTAAGTTTTCAATTTCTTGCATTGAATAGCCTTCTTTTCTAAGCACAACAATAGACTGACGGGTCTCTTAAGGAAGTTCTCTCTTTCTGGCCATTTTGAGCCTGTAAACAAAGAAACAAACAACTGCTGATGCATCAGGTACTAAACCAACCTCAAGAATGCCATGCTCCCTTTTGCGCTCCCTTATTAGTTCAACGGTTTTCAGCTGTGCAACACATTTGCAGACGGGTTTTCTAATAATCAATTAGCCTTATAAAATGCTTGACTTGAATTAACAGCAATACCAGGAGATTGATTCAGAAGACTGACAGTTCCTGATAACAGGCCTCTATGCAAAAATATAGATCATTTTTTGAAAAAGATCTGAATAATTTTTATCATTTGTGAAATAGATATAAATGTTTGGGAAATGCATGAAAATTTATTTTTCTTTGGAAAACAAAGAAATTTGCAAGTGATCCCAAACTTTTGAGCGGTAGTGTATATCTTTTCCTCTAATTTCTTTAAATCTTTACTTTAAAACCAGTTTTCATTGCAACAAAACCGTTGACTTACTTGCAAACTTCTGGCATGTGAAGCAACTTTTCCCGAAGTGCTCTGAGCAAAGAACTGAATGTTTTGTTGGTTTGTAAGGCTTCCCACAGTCAATTCTTCTTAAGTTAACCAGCCATTCTTTCAAAAGGGCTTCATTATTTTGTGGAAATTGATGGAAACGTATTTTGCCGTATTTTCCAGATGATTGAATGGCATCATTATTGGTTCAACCAACAGTAGCACAAGATTACCCCATTTTCACTATGCTGCGATCAACCTTTATGCACATTTTGCTTCAGGGATCACGTGACCACCTACGTAGATTGTAACAACCTCATTATCTTCTGGCTTCAAGTGAGGTGTGATTATTCTGTCACTTAATTGAGACAGATTTAAACAGTAAAAAAAAAAAGAATTAGAAGCTTGTCAACTGATATTTTAACCAAGTACCACTGGCTCGCAGGAAAAAAAAAAAAAAACAAATTAATGATGAAGACGCACAGTCTGAAAAAAAGATGGAGTTGGGCAAGTTGCCCAGTATTTCAAAATGAACTCATTCTGCTGCACTCTTATGCATGAGGGGAACCCAACTCAGTATAGGCCATTTTAGAGGGCCAAGCATTTTAATTGAACTAAAATCATCTTTTCTTGGCTGCTCTCCAGCACAGAGGTTGCGATGGTATGCCTGATTAACTTTCCCAGGTGGGATGGTCAACAGTAGGCCTATACATGTACTTTGTGAAAATGATGAGATCATCATCTTTGAGTGTATTAACCTACATTAACTGGTGATAACCTGACAAACTAGAGCCAGGCAATGTAAGATACTTACATAGATATCTGTGATAAATTGCACTTTACAAACTCAATAATCAAGGATGGAGGTAAATTTGATGGAGAAAAAGAGATTTTTCTGAAGCCTCCTCCAGTTTCTTGAGATGAAGCCAGGAAGTGGAAATTGGGAAAATCATAAATATTCATGTTGATGCTGCTGCCATGTAATGATGATTAACAACACCAGTGGCGCGCCGTCAGATATTCAGAGGGCCTTCAGTAACCTCACCCTTCACCACTGGATTGACCCTCACGCTGTTCTAGTTTAAGTTTGCCTCATTGACAATAAAGCTATTTATTGGCCGAACAACCAGACCAATACATAACCAGCAATATTAAATGATAATGAAAAAGTGAAAGCCTATTGCCTGCATTTGTAGAATTGATATGATATTGTAAGGATGGCAGTATTAATATGCAAAAATCCAAAACTTTCCCTGACAACGCAACATTTATTTTCACCATCCTTACAATTACCACGCAGGTGCATCATACCTAAAAATGCCCTTTTGCAGTGACTACATTCAAAATATGCAACCCCAATTCCAAAATAGTTGGGACAAAGTGTAAATGACTTTCAAATCACACCAGCCAGTATGTTATTCACAACAGAACAGAGATAACATGTACCAAATGTTCAAACTGAGAAATCTTACAATTTTATACACAAAACAAGCTCATTTCAAATTTTATAGCTGCTACAGGTCTCAAAAAAGTTGGGACAGGGGCCTGTTTACCATGATGTTGCATCCCCTCTTCTTTTTAACACAGAGTTTAGGCATTTGGGCATTGCGGAAACTAGTTTCTTAAGTTTAGCCATTGGAATTTGATCTTTTTTAATACAGGCATCCAGCTGCTGGAGAGATTTAGGTCTCCTTTGACGGACTTTTCATTTAATTATGCACCAAATGTTCTCAATCGGTGAAAGATCAAGACTTCAGACAGGCCTGTTCAGCAGACAGACTCTTCTACTAATAAGCCATGCTGTTGTAATAGCTGCAGTATGTGGTTTTGCATTGTCCTGCTGAGATACTCCCTGGAAAAGATGTCATCTGGAGGGGAGCATATGTTGCTCTAAAACCTTTATATACCTTTCAGCATTCATGGTGCTTTTGAAAACATGCAAGTGTCCCACACCATATGCACTAATGCATCCCCTTACCATCAGAGATGCTGGCTTTTGAACTGAACGCTGATAATAGGAGGGGTGGTCTTTCTCCTCTTTAGCACAACGAACACAACGCCCATGATTTCCAACCAGGATGCCAAATTTGGACTTGTCTGACCACAGGACACTTTGCCACTTTGCTTCAGTCCATTTTAAATGAGCCTTGGCCCACAGAAAACGGCGGGGCTTCTGGATCATGCTCAACAATGGCTTCTTATTTGCATGATAGAGTTTTAGGTGGCATCTGTGGATATCTTTTGATGATATTATGCACTGTCGATGATGAGACCTTCAAAGCCTTTGCAATTTGACGTTGAGGAACATTTTTTTTTTAAGCATTTAAAAAAAAATTTTCACAAGCCTTCACAGGTTGGAGAGCCTCTGGCCATTTTTACTTCTGAGAGACTGCGCCTCTCTAAGGCATCCCTTTTATAGCCAATCATGTTACACACCTGATGCCAGTTGACTAAATTACTTGCAAAATGCTCTTTCAGCAGATTCTATGATATATTTATTGCTTTTTCAGCCCTTTTTTGCCTGTCTTCCAACTTTTTGAGACTTGTTGCAGCCATAAAATTTGAGATGAGCTCATTTTGTGGATAAAAATGTAAAACGTCTCAGTTTCAACATTTGAAATGTTATGTTCTATTGTAAATAACATATTGGCTCATGTGATCTGAAAGTCATTGCGTTTTGATTTTATTCACAATTTACACTTTGTCCCAACTATTTCGGAATCGGGGTTGTAGAACAGATTCTCGATGCTTATTGCTTAAAAAGCCTTGCAAACTAATTAACGCAAATCTGCACTGTTTCACAAGATACACGAGCGCAGAACTTGATATGATATTTTACGTCGTCATGTACATTCAGTGGAAAACGCCCCATAATTTTGTGGTGCAATGTATAACAATGCTATCAATAATAAATTCGACTTTCGTCAGTTCTACCAATTAGTCTGTGAAACTGATGCTAGTTGGGAAAAGTAAACTGAGAGAGGTTTAGGTTATTAAGCATTGAAAGGTGAAATTTCCGAAGCCCTTTGTTGCCGCCAAAGGACAGCTACCAAGGATTAGATTTTTTTCCACTAGACATCCGAACTGGTAATCACTCAGGTTTACTCTTCCAGCCCATCTTTTACTAGACAACTTTTTTTTCTTTAATTTACAGCACAAATATGATATCTGTATCTCAATTTGGTTTTGTACAACTGAAACTCACTCCTATGCTAATTTAACTCCAATTATGTTCTCATACTAATTAATAATCAGTCATGCCAATAAATGAAAGAGACAGATGACCCAAGCCCTTCAGTAAAACAGAAAGAAACTTTTTCTTCATAATTAATAGCAAACAATAAAACTTCAAATTTCAAAGCCCTTCAGTCCCTTGGACAAAGAGAAATCCCAAGCTAAGTACTGATATGATCTCAAATGCTAGTTTATCATTTTGTCGGGTTAGAATCAATGTTGTCAGTGCGTAGGTGTTTGACAATTGCCCAATATTTGCCAAACAGCACTCGACAGCGATACAATACAACAGAGTGCAAAAAATTCCATCGTAATAAGGGGTTAAAGACAAGTCCAAACATCGCTTAAAAGTTGAAACCATGCTCTAATTTACAGTGAATCACTCATTTTTTAGGTTCTGAAAATGTAAGCAATCCTCTGATCATCCAACGTCCATCAATCCTCAAATTCCAACGCGGGATGGTCTGGACCTTGACCATTACACAATCAATAGTATTTTTTAGCGCAAGTGGCAGATCTGGAAATCGTCATCATTATTTTAATAATTAATAGCTACCAGTGTTCAAGGATACCTAGTGAGGTTACTGAGTGATAACAAAAAAAAAAAACCAGAAACACAAGCATACGTTGACAGCGTAATTTCAAATTATGCCATGTATTATATGATCTTTCGCAGATGTTCACATTTGTCCACAATGCGGCAATGCCAATACAAACATATTTATCATTTATTGGCGAAAGAATTCCGGATTCAACCTCTACCACTATCAAATGAAATCAGTACTTTTTCAGCTTACCTTGGTGTTTTGGTAGCTAGAGAAACATTTGGGTGTGTAATCCCATTAAGCACATCCAGTCAAGAAGTTTAAAAGTCTAACCTCTAGAGTGGATATATGTGGTAAAAGCATATAAAGGCAGCAGCCATGTTGCTGATGACTAAACGGGTTGCCAGAGCATGCGAAACCTTTGCATTCACAATATTAAATATGAAAATTAAATTACCAACTGCCTTCTCACTAATAAAACCCCCCAATTCTTCCCATTTACTGGTAGTTGACAACATTTTACCGGACATTCTGACTGGTTTGAATACAAGTTGGCTGTTAAGTTTTACTACTGTGCAGGCTAGCGGACTACCTCAAATTTTGAATCCTGGGCAAACACTATACCTTTGTTTAAAAAAAAAAAAAGGAAGCTCGTCAGACACAAGTATTTTACTGCACCTTTTTGCAGCTTGTTTTGTTCAACCATGATTAATGTTACAGACCCGGGTTAACTTGTGACTGACATTACCAACTTTATTGCATTCTCAGGCAAGATATCAAATAACTAGTCAAAGCAAGGCTAATTTATGAATAATTTGATGGAAAAAAAACATGAAAAAACATTTCCTCTCTGATGCACCATAGCTACCTTCACCATATCATCCCAACCAAAAATTTTGTTCTACAAAACGAAACATCTGTTCTGTTCATTTCAAGTACTGTTTTCCCCAATTTCTGGAGATTGATTTTTGGCCTTTGCGTTTCTGAAAAATAGAATTGCCAAACTGACCAGACACATTGTTGTGATGTCACAGCTTTTCTAATTTAGCTAGAAACAGCAAACTAAATTACATTTCTCAGGTTCTTCATATGATGCAAATGTACTGAAATGTACATGCCCTATCATACTATTTGAAGTATTTATAATGCTTATCTTTTGTTCCACCAAGCTCCAGAGCTGTGACATCACAACAAGGTGATAGTAGGTCATCTGCATTGGTGGTCCTGGACTAACATTCATTGTGATGTTTTACATAGAAACCACCAACATGGCAATATCAGATCATGTTATGTTTTTTGTGCTAGGCTACAGTAAGAGCATGAAAAATAGAAGGCTGTTTCCACTATCACCTTTTATTAGAAGCAAAATCCTATGACCCACTTAAAATCCTATACGTTGACTTTTTGTGTGCTTTGCAGTCAATCAGCATGTGCAGAGCCTGTCAGTTTCTGATGCAGTGTATCAAAACCTTGGATTTTCAATTTCTTTTTCCTGCTAACACACAATGGAACACCTGCAGCGTGATTGTGTGTTGAAATTACCACCCAATTCAATTCCGTTTTGAGGGTGTTTTTTTTTCTACTGTCATTTCTACTGCCTCCCAAGGGCACATGCCTACAGCATGCATGATTCCCAGATGAATGAAGAACTCATTGTATTCAACAAAAGCATTACTAATGTATTTGAAACAAAAATCTCACCTTCTTGCAAAGCATTAACATTCCAATTATGTTCCCAAACTTCAGACAGACCTGAATGAAGACAATAAGCTGAAAATGTACAGTACCTAATATGAGGCAATAAAGTCTTCAACTGACTTAACAGCTCCGGCAAAATCCTCATCATCTAGAGTTTAAATTAACGAAAACAGGCAAGGATCATAAGCATCGTTCCATTGTGTTCCATACAGAAGCAAACTTATACATCAGCCGACAGCCGGCAGCCTGTTGAAGTGCAAAGGCAACTGCTGGAGGGGCTAGATCCCCCAATATCCTTTCTTTTTTCAATGTGTTTCATGTACTGAAGACTGATTTATTATGCCGTCTTAGCACAAAGGGTCGTCTGCCACACAGGTTTTTGAAGCCCGTCATCAAATGTAAAGTTCTTTGCATGCTACTAGGCCCGAGGAAATACCATTTACAGCATCCTGATCATGCCTGCCAACATTACAATCATCAAAGAGGGCTCCTCTCCACCCTTGGCCACCCGCTGCAGCAGTAGATAGCTGGGCATGAAAAGATCTGTGGTACTGCTACCTCTGTCTTCATTGAAGTGCCTGCAAGAGACATCAAACAGTGGCTATGCGGCATGAGAGGGGTGACAGAGTGGAAACATTTTTTTAATGCATATTTTCAGTTGAACATTTTTCACAAATTTAGCAAATTTAGCAGAAGTCCTGTCCTGTTAAGATTTAAGACAAAGCATCCATTCTATAACGGCTATTGAGCAAGTCAGCAAGCAGACTGATATCATGCTATAGAAGACAATGTCATGCAGATGGAATCTTGATTCAATTTAGTCAGACTTTTTTTAATTTAATAATTGATGTTACTTTTTTCCTATTTGAAAAATTGTCTGCTCTCACGTTATTTATTAATCCAACTACCATCTATTTTGAGGATGAAAAATGTCCAAAATTTCCATACAAAATTCAAACAAAATTTACATAGTACTTTCCATTTTCTCTTACCTATGTACATGATTCAAACACACCTCCAACCACTTAATGCAGGGGTATTCAATTACAAATCAAAGAGATCTGGATAGTAAAAATGTCTGCATATTAAAATCCGCAGCATCATGATGTCTAAGTTGCATCATAATTTACATACATTACATTACAGTTACATACAATCATAAATAATAATAAATAAAAGTAAAAGGAATCTAAATGCACTCACTTCAAGACAAATAAGATCTCCATTAGAAAAATAACATACAAGCAAATCAAAGCTGTGAGACATGACTGTGCATCTTAAAGTGCTTACATTTTAGAAAAAACAGATAAAAAGTGTAGCTTGAGTTTCGTTTCTTCCCTTTACAGTCTCGTGAACTGTATAGTTTTAACTTTTTTCATATTCAACAGGGGATTATAATAAGGACTTTAATAATAAAAATGAATTTCTTTCCCTCCCACTGCCTACTTTCTCTAGTTTAGTGAGAGAAGTGAGCTCTGGCTTTGTCTGCCAGGATTTTAAATCTTCTCACATGCAGTATTGTGTTCAGTGGCAGCTGGTGAACTGGCGATAGGGGGGGCTCAAATAATCCCTTAAAAATAATGATTTGTCATGACCTGTTTTCAATCATTTAAACTAGAGCACTCGGCAACCGAGCACATGTATCCCCCGAAGGCCCCCCAGTTGGGCCCAGATGGTCCTAGAGTACCCAAAATCAAAAGGTGTCGTGAACTTACCATAATACATGACCCTGCAAAATTTGAAAAGAATCGGTGCACTTATGTGGGCTGTAGAGCGTTCACAAGGAAATCTCTGCGGACGCGTGACGAGGCCAAATCCATAGTATCCTCCGACCTTCGTTCGGGGGATACAATTACCATTAGGGAAACTCCAACTCAACATTATCAGCATTGTCAGTTTTCATTAATAACGCATTCCTGCCAGCTATCATGCATTTGGTGTGAATTAAGTGGCATATTTACGTTCCTCGGCTGTTGTCAGCAATTATTCAATCAACGCGTATGTAAGAGATTCTCGTGCAGAAGTGAAGTGCTTGTGCATGGAGGCTTATCAGTTTCACATGGGTTACGGTGATACTGACTTTGGACTTCTCGCGTTTTTCTTTACTCAGGGGTTGGGAGCAATGGAATTGCAAAAAGACATTTCAAATGATCTTGTTGCATTTAAACAATCATGAAACACATATAACACTGATAAAATTAAAGCTACCAAAACTGAGTAAAACTCAACAAAACTGACGTGTTGGTTACAGCTCTGGGTCTGGATGGGACGGCGTCCGGATCCGGACTTGGACCACGGTCTGCCTATTGGTGACCTTGGACTTAATGTATGCCTGCCTAAATACCAGGTGGTGGACATCTGGTTGAGCGTGAGATGGGATTGTCTCATTGTGAGAGGCTCCACACCCTCCTTCACAAGTGTACAATTAAATTACACAGTTTGCCGTAAGAAAGCTGCAAAACCTGTCAGCACAAGTTTTACATGCGTAACAGAGCCATGGTTAAGCCGAATAAAGCCAGAATCTCTGAAAAACCAGCGACATCAGACGGAATTAGCGGTGAAGCTAAAGCTAACAACATGCTCGATGGTAGCACCGACCTAGCACGTTACTGGGCCGAGTGAGGTGCCAACAACCGATATCATAGCAGCTATCAATCAGCTAAATGAAAACATTGAGGCAAAGTTTGAATTGCTCAACGCTTCCATCACTGGTCTGAAACAAACACTGGAGGACAAGATGACAGAACACCAAGCAGGAATCTATCTCACACAAACAAAACGCATAATTAAAACAGTTGATTTGGGCACTACCGATCATTTTCGCGACTCGATTTACAGTGAAGTATTCATCAACTACGTCAGCATCCAGGCAACATTTTGTCTTGGGTTTACTTAAAATGACTAGTTCCCTTGGGCTTTACAAAGAGAATACTCAAACTCTTTTACTCAAAACTCCAGACACATTGGCCACAACATTGCAGACCCCTACAATGACACATGGGGACAAAAAAACCATTCTGAACATCATGTAAGTTGCCAGGGGATCATTCACCTCTGTGGGTTTATACTGAATTTTCTCCTTAATTCAGACCCTCTTTATTGACACTCATTACACTGTGCAACCTAAAAGTTCGGAGAGGAGATGTTTTTCATCTTAAAATCAACAGTCTCTTTCAATTTGCGTGAGTTAATGTCAGTTTCCTTTGTCAAATCCTCCACTATACTTCTGAGAAATAAACGACCTCCCATCTAGCCCATTCTCCTTTTAAACTTGGTCTCTTGAGCCAGATGGTGATTATTTTATAATCCTATCCAGGTCACCATTTCACCACATGCAGCTGATGCACTTCTTATTTTTGGCACATCTATCTTTAGGCAGCCTGAGTCATTACTCATTGGAAAAGCATCGCTAGAAAATCTTGAAATGAGTGGGTGGGTGCCCCAATATTTTACGATCCGTTATACACAAAAAGGTAGAAGGACTCCTCAGTCAATTCTGTCGATGCAGCGTTATGGGTAGAATATTGCCGCTTATATTCTACCGTCCTTGCTGCTAAATGCTAGCGATTATTTGTGTATTTTGACAGTATTAACCGCCTTAGATCTTCACCATTTAAAAGTTTTGAATTCATGCACAAGGGCTGCAATGTTGAGGTCAATGTGATGGCAACCAAGAGAAAAAGAGCTTGAACCAGTTGTTTAAGACCAGTCGTTTAAGACCAACTCAAAATAACCTGTTACCAGGATGCTGATGTAGTTAATTAATAATAGACTGACACCTCACAAAATGCGTCTTAGCATGGTGTTGTGATTATAACAAATAGAATATAGCTAGCAACATTTTGCTGATAAGGGGCGAATCCAGGAATTGCTTAAAGGGAGAGGGAAAGCAAAGAGGGGGTGTGCGGACCCTCCCCCAGAAAAATGTGAAAAAATTAATGTACTAAAAACACGTTTTCCTGGTATCTAGGGAGAAAAATCTGGCCTATCTGTTAAATAATTTTCCTCCCAGGGTTAAAAAAATTAAGCTAAAAAAAAAAACTTTCAAAGCGCCATTATAACGCAGTTTTACATTAACTGAAAACTTGAACCTTTACCAAAGACTTTCACTTTACTGTCAAAGTTTGAGACCTTAACCCTTTCACTGCTGTAGGTGATTTGGTCCAAATTTCAAAGAGGAGAAAATCTTTCAAAATAGTCCAAACTAAAAATTTTTTGCATTCATTGGATGGTGCTTGAAGAGAGCTTTCCAGTGAATACCAATGTGCTATGGTTCGAGAGATTTTCAAAGGTTTTGATGTTTCAGAAATGTTGACAAAATAAATTACGTTTGTTTCAAGACTTTTAGCTCGCTATTTCAGTGTCAGCGATGTTTAGCCTTTTAACCCGATAACCAGTTGGCTATCTACCCAGCTAGCTATTGCATTACAGAGTTCGATATCACTTTTGCGTAGCAAGCTATGTTGCTAAATTGCTCGCGATTTCAGTAGCCTATTAGCGATAAATTGTTGACTTTTTTTTGAATATTTATTTTATGCGCTACGTGTAGGGTAACCACATCCATTGAAGTGAACGCTAGCTAGTTGAAAAGCTGGCTAGCAAACTAATGCACAATTCAAAATATTTTCTTGGACTCCGGCAAGTGTGGAGGACAAAAGTCGATCGTTCCCTACTCTCGCTGCTGGTTGTAATGATTTGTCTGATCGGCGCAAGTTGAGAACATGGAAACTCGAAACCGGAAGGAACGTAAAATTATTGAACGGGGTCAAACTAGTTGACAAGCTGGCTAGCAAACTAATGCACTATTCAACATATTTTCCTGCACACCGGCAAGTGTGGAGGACAAAAGTCAATCGCTCCCTACTCTCGCTGCTGGTTGTAATGATTTGGCCGATCGGCGCAAGTTAAGAACAAGGAAACTCGAAAACAATGAACGTAAAATTATTTAACGGGGTCTTCGGGAGACATTCAAAATAGCCTGCTTTCATAGTATATCTATATTAGCGAGCCCAGATAGCCTGATGTGACATGACAATGGCGCTAGATGAAAAAGCAATCTTAGCGTCTGTGTTGCTGGCCAACCATTCTGTCCACTGTATCTTGCTTGGTGGAAGAAGTTCTCAATTTTACTAACCCTCGGCGCATGCGCAGCGAGGGTTACTGTAGTTGGGTCTGTGTGCCTGTGTGTCTGTTAAGTCACATCTCACCTTTGGAGCGTCTGTTCGTCCTGAAAATGCTGTCACGTACTCAGCGGGCAACGGAGGTCAAAAAATTTGTGGGGTTTTCTCTGAAACGGTTCCGTTGCAGAGATCCAGCACTCTCCGTTGTACGGCCATACGTACAGTCGGCCTGTCGAAAGCGCGCATGTGCATTATAGTCCTATACCGCGTGGTACTGGTCATTTCTTCCTGTGTGGTGTGCAGAGAAGAGCGAGTAGTTTCGTGAGTTGCAATTGGTCATGCCTCCAAGCAAGGTCTGTCCACAATGTAATGCTGTTGTACCTATAAGACTGAAAGTGTGCAAGTCTTGCCAACATGTGTTCCGAACTAAGCGCCAAGTAGAGCATACTTTGCCAGCCAGAGCTATGAAGCGATTGCGAGTTGCTTTGCCAGATAGCGTCAAATCAGTCATTAAGGCTAAAGATAAATTACAAAAGGCATGTAAAAGAGCAGCAAAGTGTAGCGAGCAAACATGGCACAGACAGCAGCAGAACCAAGAGCATATGGCCAGCGTGAGAGCAGCTAAGAAAGCAAATGATGTGTCCATAGAACAAGCTATTGTGTCATTTCATGCTGATATCAAGAATGGGCCTGATTTTGTTTGTACATGTTGCCACCGTTTGATGTATAGCAAGAGTGTTGTTCCATGTAACCCAGCTAAATATTCCAAGTGCAGCAATGACTTGCTAAATTGTGTGTTTAATGCTGATTTGAGATATGTTTGTACAGTGAAGCACCAGAGGTTGCTGAGGGAGTACAAGCATGTGTACTGCTCCGGTCAGAGCTATAGCGCTTCCAGCAGTGTACAGAGCCACTTGCTAGTTGGGCCAGTAGTCTTCCATATACTTTTCGTTATACAACGACAGGCGGATGTAAACGTAATACACATGCGCCTCATCTCCGTTCAGCACAATTGCCGCGCCGAGGGTTTTGCACTTCAGTGCTTTCATTGATGCATTATTACCAATAAATTGTCGATTTTTTTTTCTTGTGTGTTTATTTAATGGGCTAGTTATATGTAGGGCAACCATTTTATAAATCACTGAAACCAACTGCTTCTCGGGACTTATTCCTTCATCATGCTCTGCACACAAACCGAAAAGCTCCGAAAAGGCTGCTAGAGTTCAAAAACAGGCAGCAGACATTTATTAGCTTAACCCCTTTGCGCAGAAGCCAAATCTGGCTTTTTAGGTGTTACCTGATTTAAGGCTTTATAATTCAAGATTGCAGCTTCACAGACAGAAAAACTTTGGACGGAAAGTAATCGGTCAAAAATTACAGCCTGTACAACATCCACAAGGGAGTATATATGTCTCAGCACAAATTTGCGCAATATTTGGCCAATACTGTTATCATGGCAACCGAAATCAACAGGTGTCATTAGTGAAGTGTCACATATGTCCATGCCAAATATGAAAGTAATCTTTCGAAAACTGCAGCCTGTACTGCGCCCACAAGGAAATCTGTAGGTTTTGCAGCTAATTTGCATATTATTCGGCTAGTACTGTTGCCATGGCAACCAAAATTGATACATGTCATAAGTGTAGTATAACACGTCTATACCAAATTTGAAAGTAATGGGTCAAAAATTACAGCGTCAAAAAGGAAGTGTCCACGGATGCGGCAGCGGCGGAGATGACACGAGTGAATCCATAATAGCCGCCTGAATTCGTTCAGGGGCTACAATTATTGTCTTTATCAGTCGGATGTTTTCCCCTGTCTGAACACAGCTTAAAATCTTATGAGATTAAGCGTGCATAGAGACGGGGCTCATTCTTGTAGTACAGTTGCGCATTTAAACAAGACTACTGCCGAATGGGGTTTCCGGATGTCAATTTTCTTGCTTAAAGAAAACTGCGGTTTTCTACGACTCCAGCGGTATCCCATTGTGCACAACAACTTTCAGTCCATATAATTAGGGATTTTTACAGTAAAATTTTGGTTAGTTTGTGTGCATGAGAGAATCGCGTGGCCCAAGTTGTACCTAAGTAATGCTGCTTGATTGTGCAGTGCAACAACATGTCTCCTATTCAGCCAGCCATCCAGACTCTGTTTATACAAGACTGATAAATTAATGCAAGTAGTGTCGCCTAATGGAGACTAGTTTAATAGCATGATCGTCATGGTGTTTTGGTTGATAGCAGGCAGTGAAAATAGAACAAATAAATTGTGAAAACTGCATGAATTTGTACAACATATTTTTAGTGCCAGGCGGCGATTAAACCCATTAGCTTTGTGATGGTGCGTTCAGGAACAACGTGCGAGAGCAGGAAATCTAAAAATCGTATGCCTTTATTGATAGCAGGGTTAGGACCAGAAGACATAAGAATTGCCAAGCCAAAAAAACGAAATCCAAAAACAAAGTTGAGTAGACAGGCCTGGGTCTGAACCAGAAAAGCTGAGGTAGCGACGGTACATAGACAGTAGGCAAAAGATCGTAGTTGAAATCCAAAGCTAAGGGTCATACACAGAGCATCCAAACACAGCAGACGTGGTCGTACAGAAATGGGTCAACATTCCAGAAAGACAAAAACAAGACAGAAGGGCTATGGCAAAAATCAAGGTCGGACGAAACAGTCGAAGAGAAACAATAATTGATTGGCATACGAGAGGCTCTGCGCAAAGGAAAATTGATCAACGTTCTGACAAGGTCAGAACAGCAGTGAGGACTCTAAATAGACAGAAGGGAAGTCACATGCTATGCAGGGAACAGGTGAATTGGATAAGAGCTAACTACAAAGGAAGGTACGCATGGGGAAGTCCTAAACCACAACAATTGGCAAAAGCCAAGACACGGACAAGATTCACGCAGACATCCTATGACAAATAAACAGCTCCGGTCAAGGAGTTCTAAGTGCACAGACAATGAGTGCAGGAAAGCAATTAAGCACGTGCAAGAGATCTTGCAGAAACGTACAGACAGGGAAAGCCAAGCAAGGGGCGGAGACTAGAACAGGGTGATTGCTGAGATTGAATTAGTAATAAATAGCAGAGGTGCAGCTTTACAAATTTACCAAAGTGCTCAATTGTAAGTTAGTAATATATACATGAATTAAATGGGTGAGTAGACTATGATACAAAGAATAAATGTTAGTATTATTAGTAATCTAGAAAAACAAGGCGAAGGAAGTAAATGAGAATTGATATGATATGATATGATAATATAATATGAAACACCAGAAACCATTGAAATCACCCGAAGCAGGTAAGCACTGGGAAGACGGACTGAACCAACTAGATCACAAGACAGGGGAGACAAGTGCAATGAAACTTAAAATGGTATGAACTGAAAACCGGAGTGTACAATAACCAAAAAGAATAAAGAAAAGACATAACCATGAACATAAAGCATGACATGAACACAAAACTCATGACAAGCTTGAGTGCTGGGTAGCCACCACCGCATACCCTGGGCAGAACCCTGCAGATCACCAGCTGCTATAATCAAATTTGAACATTAGAGTAGATTCTATTTAACGCTGACATTTTATGATATCTGTTCATTAAATAAGGGACAATCACTCTAGCCAGGTATATTTTAACTTCTTCCGGATCTAGAATCCAGAGCATGTTCCTGATCACTTCCAAAATTGAATCAACTAATCCTTGGACGTCCACCAATCATCCTACCAAATTTCGTGCGAAGCTATTCAGAACCTTCTGAGTTATCTGTAAACTGACAGACAAACACAGATGAAATCATAACCTCCTAAGTGGTGGTGATAAACAAAAACACTGAAAATGTAAATTTTTTAAATAACAAATGAAAGGTGTTGCAAATTCTATTTTTTGACTCATGCATGACATGAATGCATGTTTGAAGGCTCACACCAAGATTACTGATGCTTAAAAATTGTTTAAACAAGTTTGAGGCAACACTATTCAGCAAAATTACCTTTGATGGTCGGTTGCTCCAGTATATAAACCGACATGAACTTTAAGCAGTGTCACAGTGTTAAACACGATGGCCCGGCAGAAGGAGCTCTCTAATGCCACTTTTTCATTACGTAGTTTTAGCTTTACTCGACTCGACTCTACTTGGTTTCGGTCATTTTCCATTACAATTGAGTACCACCTCAACGTGGGTGGGGTCATCATAGCAAGCATCACTGCCTGGCCACTCAGTGGCCTGCAGTCTGTTGACGTCACATTTTCAGCTCAACTCAGCTTGCTTGGATCCCCGGGCGAGTAGGTACTAAAAAAGTACCTAGTACTAGATGGACCTACTGGAAAACCCTAAAGACTGAATCGAGTTGGAGTAGAGCAGAGTAGGTGCTAGTGGAAAAGCCCTATAAGATTGTTTGTAGCCACACCGTGGCCTTAGGTGATACTGAGGAATCAATTCTGCCTTGGCACTGTAAGAAACACCATCAAGCATTTCATAAAGCTTAGCTGAAAACAATTTGCAATAGAGGGGCATAATGGGAATTTAGTGTCTCTGATGTTTGTTATCTGAGTATGAAAAAAAGACAGTTGACAGCATTACGCCTGTGTGAAAATGGACTGATGCTTTGTGTTGCTGCCAAGAGCTGGCAACATCAGAAAAAAGACTCGAGTTTACCAAAAAAATCAAGGACTGGACAACAACAGACTGGGACCAAGTCCTTTGGACTGATGAACCAAAATGAGAAATTTTCTTATCTAAACGCAGAACTTATGCACGCCGTAGAGTAGGAGAACATCTCAAAAATTACTGTTTAACCCCTTTGGTAAAACATGAACGTGGTTATATTAAGTTTAAGTTTAGATTCGTTAATTTAGATTTGAGAACCCAAATTTGTATCAAGACCACCCAACTATTACACCTGCAATAGCACTTGCACAACTGACAAAAGGCAGGATTAAATCCATTGATTCATGTTGTCAGCACCCAATTCTGAATTTACCATCTGCAAGTAATTACAGAACGATTTGTCTGATCCGGTGAAATTTCTTCCTTTCTTTATTTTAATTTTTAAGTCCAACTACTCGTATGATAAGTACGAGACTTAGTCTGGTCCCTCCCACTCAGACCGACTCAATATGAGCAGAGAACATCATGGAAACATCATCTAAGACAGACTGAGCCATGATTATCACCAAGTCATCAGTCGTCTTCACAGTTCCAGAATACATAAGAACAAATGAGTGTCTTGGTGAAACAGAGTGGCATTTATATAATGGCATTGCTTTCCATCTCAATTATAATTTGTATGGTTGTTCTTCATCAGGTATAAAAGCCAAACATGTCACACTACTGCAATCTTACTACCGGTACACAGTTTTTTTTTTTCTCCATAAATACTTGGGAGAGAGAGATAACAACAAGAAAGCAAGAACAGGTGCAATTTGTAATATTCCGAATTCCAGTTTAATTTCAGAGTGTCAACATTTGCAGATCTCTTAATCTTTGCGCCAACACACATTTCGCATAACGGCATGCATTTTGTATTTACTCATTGCTAACATTTCTGCTTTTTGGTGCAAGGCTTATAAAATATTCATAAATCAGCTGTGACAACACCAGCCTGGTTATCATACCCAAGCATGGCTGCTACTGCAATGGGTTTTCAAGTTAAATTAGGTCTGGATGAGACAATACAAGTTAAAGTGAGGGTGCACTTGTATTTCAGGCCTTTTACAAGCCCACAAACCAGGTACTGCCTCAGATGGATCCAGAGCGCAGCAGGTGCTTGTCAACCCATTAATTTCATTTCCATCAGATCAACTGCAAGTGCAACACAAATTTCTGTTGAAAATGTATACCTTAACACCCTGCCAAAAATGATTTCATGATAGCCACAATTGTCAGCTCCACATCTTCAATTATCTCCACTTCTTTGTTTTTGAAAATACCAGCAGGGAATCATACTGAAGTGTCAATTGGGAAAAGCATGCCTTCGACCAATTTCAAATGCTTGTTTAACCCTAATCAGTAAAGTGCAGGTCAGAAATGACTCGGAGCATGAAAAAACGTTCATATTTTTCTACAAATCTCAATCTATCAATTGCAATTTTTTTTTTTTGTGAACCAAATTTTGTTTTTTTACGGTGTGTAAAAATGTTAAGGATCACTTGAGCGGTTTTTATGCATTAATAAAATTGTCAACCAGGTCAGTACTGACCCGGGTAAATGTTGTCACTTATTTCATGCTGAGATTCTGATTTTGTCAGCTGATATTGATTTTCTTTTGCAGGAATGTAAAGAAGTGAACCACGCGAAGTAAAAGAACAAGATATACAACCCAAAATAAGAGTCATGCTTTATCTAACTGTGCTTGTGATTTGTGCTATTTGTGTCAATCAGTTACTATTTATTCATTTTCAGTGGATATTATCTTGCTTATTACCTCATTTCATTCAAGCGGAGTTATTGAAAGGATTGTTTAAATATCTGAGAAAAATTAACTTTTTGATTACCTTATATAAATGGTAATTTTCATAAAATGGTTTGACTGATATGAGGTCCCAAAATCAGTCAAAATCATTACTTTACGTAACTTATAAATTCATAAAAAGAAACTACTTGTTATACTACTTTTATATTTGGTATGTAATTTCATTATTAGTGTACCAAGCATGAAATAAACTGTCAACAAGATTGCAATTTCAATGCTTGAGTTATTAAGGAAAACAAATTTTCAGTTTCACACTTTTCTACATATAAAGAGAAATGTGAAACTTCTATATAGTTTTAATCCCATTTATTTCATGCATACATAAAAGTAGAGACTTTATCCTTTCAGATGAGCAATTGATCATTAAAATCGGAGCAGTATTAAATTTTTTTGTGAATTTTAAAAATGAGGGTCAGTTCTGACCCACGTTTTACGCCATCATTAGTTTTTAGGTTTTACTGATGAGGGTTAAAAGTAAGTGAAGTCTGGCAGGACTAACAATATCCAGAATATGGAGTTGAATATCTGATCAGTACATCAAGACTCAGTGCTTTCACCACTTCAGTAGAATTCCTCTCTCCTCTCAAGCCATCTGGCCACTGTTTGAAGTCTCTTTCGTACACTTCAATGAAAACTGAGTTAGCAGCGCAGCATGACGTCTCTGGCCCAGATCTACACCTCATACCATAGCAGGAGACCAAGGGATGACAGGATTCCTCTTTGATTATCATGTCTTGACAGCAATGATCAGAATAGTGAGACTGAGATTTCCACTTGCCAAGAAGCATGCAAACCACTTAATGCAATTGATGCTGGCAAACAGAAACCAACAATCTCTGCCCTCAAAAGATATTTTAATGAAAATACATAAAAAATTAAACTTAAAAAAACAAAAAAAAACAAAGCTGGTATGAGGAAAGTCCCCATGAAATTAACTATGCCGCTGCAAATGAGATGTCAGCAGCTAAAAACTCTGGAGCAAAACTTCATCTACAAGACATCTGTCAATTTTCTTAGTTCTGAAAGCAAGCCATCTTATTCCTGCTTGCCAATGTCAAACCTTTATCAGAAAAGGCTGAACCGAGGGAAAGGTATGGCGGGATAACCTATGTTTAGAGAAACATAATTTGGCTTTTCCCTTCTATATTTTAATATGGATGAGGTCATGAAGTATGTGAGCAAAGAACAGAGGAAATGAGGTAGATCCCAGATAAGACACCACAGTAGAAAGGAGCAAGAGAAGAGTCCATATATTTTAATGAAAATTAAAAAAGAAACCCCAAAATCAGAAAAAAATATGTTTGTGCTATCATCAGATCAGTTAGCTTGGAGTTCTATGGTATTCTTATCATTCATTTACCATTTTTAAAAATTTTTCCCCTACTTCTTTTCCCCTACCTTCTCCCATTTTCTTTTTTTTTGATGTAACTTGTGAATAATGCCCCATGCCCTCTTGTATGTTGTGTTTGTGTTTTTGTCTTCCACTGCAAATCAGATTTTCCCCTCAAGGGACAATAAAGACCTCAACAGAACTGAACTGAACCAAAAGAAATAAATACACATGCGAACAATAAATTGGCTTGGAGTGAATATGTTGTGATGTAAACTCAATGTATCTGACGAAAAAGGTTTCCCAGGGTCCATTTTCAAATGCAAAACTCCTCAATTGTGACTGTAATCCGAATTAAGACAGCAGCTTCAGTCCACTTTTCAGGCAAAAGGGTACTGCTTGTGTAAGTATCATCCTCAGCACCAGAACCAGGACCTCTTTGCTACAGGATTTGATTTAAATACAGTAAAATCAATGGCCAGGATTTGACCTTTCCACCATTAGAGAACTGCGTTTTTGTCGCTCTGAGGATGACAATGTAATAATCCCTGGGCTGCACCCAACTGCTGAAATCAAACACAGCGGCAGAAGTTCCTGGTGGGGGCAACAAGCTCAGACAACACACAGACCCAAGCAAACAGTCTTTCATTCAGATAGGATTTCCAGACCCAGAACAACGCACATGAGATAACAAAATGAAAACCACTAGTGATCCTGACCAGACCAGGATGGTAGAGTTAGTAGCATATCTGTAAGGCAACAGTCTGCACTTTGTTTTTACAGGGATGGAATTGTATAAAAAAATAGTCTAGAGACCCCCTGTCTATACAAAATAAAAGTAACCCACAAACACACACACACACACACACACGCACACACAAACACAACCATGTACATGGAGACACACACCCACATGCACATTCACACATATGACGAATGTCATGGATGGAGACCAGACTGTGAAATGTTCAACGGTGTAAAAAAAATGTTCTGAATATACATTTTACATATGTATGCATATATACGTATATATATATATATATATATATATATATATATATATATACACGTATATACGGCTCAAAAAAATAAAGGGAACTGTATATATAATGTTTAGCTTGAAAACAGTAACCTGGATTATTCAGACAACAAAATCATTTCAGGTGATAGATGAGGTTAGACATTAGACAGGGACCTCAGAGCCACAAGGACATAAAAATATGAGTTACTATACAGCGAGCACCATAATTCATTGGGCAAAGACACATTTTTCATTTCAGTTCCATGCTCAAGCACTTCCAATCTGAAGGTATACAATGACCAGGCTGTCAGCTGTAATTTGATGGTGCTTTCATCCGCATCAACAGAACCATTAAGAAATGGCAGCACATTTGAACAACTACTCCCCTCCCCCAATTTTTGAGGAAATCAAAAAAATACAAGACATTTTGACATAATGTAGAAGTTAACACTTTTAACATTTGGCCGCGCATTCTCCGCATGTAATGACTGCTTGAAGTCAGTGACCCAGATTAAGATATCCAGCGTCTGGCGGGTATCTCAATCGTGAAGGAAGTTAAAGTGTGCCAGTAGCTCCATACCATTGCATCACCATTGCAAGCACAGTTTCAGGAAAACAGGGTGGATCCATGGATTTATTTCTGGTCATAGCAGAAGTCGGCATTCACCTGATTAGATTGGTTTTCCAATCTATGACTGTCCAGTTTTGGTGACTTGCTCACTGTACTCCCATTTTTCTGTTAACACTGACAGGTATAACAAACAGTAGTCTGCTACAGAAGCCTGTCAAATCCGATGAACATATAGATTCAGGTAGACGTGGTGTAAAAAATTGAAATCCCACAATAAAATAATTTTCCTCTATTCAAACAACACATTGCTTCTTTCACTAGGGCTGTAAATACAGTGGATGCAGCAGAGTTGCTGTGGATAATGGAAAAAGAAAAGTGCCTCTCTTGCCCCATAGATGGCTTAAACATCAGCGTGGGAGAGTCAAGAATGATCAACTCACGCCATGCACAATAAATGATCTCAGTCTCGAAGATCTCCTGGATTTTCACACCTTCGGTAGCTAAGGGACAGCGGTAGCTATGATGAGAGACAGCCAGTCCATTGGGGGCAGTGGCCAAATATCGTGATTGAAGGATGATGCTGATTTGCTGTTAGAAGGACCAGGCTACTTGTGTCAACATTAGGTGTACACAATTAAGTGACCAGTGAATGTATAATTTGGTGGATTTTCCCAGCAGAACACCACCTAAAACATCAAGTAAATGAACTGGCTTGGATTTAATCCATGGACTACATCTTTTGGAGCCCTATCTAATTGTGTGTAGGAAGCTGGGTCACAGATTATTCATTTCTTTTTTTGGTTCGATGCGCTTTGAGCTTTACTTCCTTATTTGGCTTTGGTTAGAGAGCCTTCTCCAAGTCTTTGTCCTGAAGAGCAAATGCTATACTTGGCTCGCTGGTTGCTGCCCAGCTGAAAAAAAAAATCATTTTACATCTTTTTTAAACAAGGTAACACAGCCAAGTGCAGAAAAGATTTAAACAAGTATTAATTTAGTGTGTTTACACTTAACCCCTTTGCACAGAATAGAAATAATGAAATTTTTTGTTTTGCATGAGCTTATTTACGCTTTATAACTCATTATTTGTATCACAGAGACTCTGGAAAATTATTTCAGCAAAGCAAGACATTTGAAAATTCAATAATAGAAGAATTTACTGCTGCTACAAAGGGGTTAATTTTTTAATTTACGTCTATTCCCAGGGTATGCAGACACACTGCAAAAACTAGAGGCACTCGTAGAGTGCAAACCTCCGGCAAGGCAGCAAAATCCAAATCTGCATGAGTGGGAGCAAAGTTGAGTTATCTCGTGTCATAGGATTTTAAGATGGCTGGCCATATAGTTTCACTGATCAAGGTGAAAATCAATGGGGTCCATCCTTGATGTAATAGCAATCCACCCTCAAAATTTCAGCCAAATCCGTGCAGTACCTTTTGAGTAATGTTGTTCACAACCAGACAAAAAAACAAACAGGAGCGAAAACATAACCTCTGCCCCAACTTCGTTGGCGGAGGTAAAAAAAACCCCTTTGTGGGGGCGAAAGCAATATCCCTCAGCCCCGACACCCTGAATCAATGAGGCACGCCTACCAACCAAGGCAAGTCCACATATGTAAAATAAATTTCCTGACCCAGGCGGTTTATGAGAAATGGCCTGGACAAAGTTTTAAAGTTGAAGGTCACTGAGCCAAGGTCAAAGGTCATTTGGGATGAAACCTCAACGATGCACTCCTACCCGGCAAGGCAAGTCTGCGTATGCAAAATTAAGTTCCTTACTCAAGCCGTTTGAGAGAAATGGCACGGACAATGTTATAAAGGTGAAGGTCAGTGAGGCAAAGTCAAAGGTCATTTAAGTTCGAAACCTCGACGAGGCACGCCTACCCACTAAGGCAAGTCGGCATATGCAAAATCAAGTTCCTAAACTGAGTGGTTTGGGAGAATTGGCCCAGACAATGTTTTAACAGTGAAGGTCACTGAGCCAAGGTCAAAGGTCATTCGAGAACAAAATCTTTACGAGGCAAGCCTATTCACTAAGGAGAGTACATATAAGCAAAATCAAGTTCCTAACCCAAGCAGTTACAGAGATACGGTCCGAACAAAATTTTCCTGTCCACCGCCTGTCCGCAAAGGGGACAACAATACCTCTCTGTTCCTTAGTCAGGGCTGAGGAGTAAAAAAAAATCTTTAAAAGCATTTTACTCTACTAACATTGCAACAACTATTTCTGTAATATTTTTCTCAGAATAAAAACAATAATAAATCTGCTTCTGATGTGAGATAAAGTCAAAATTAGCTCACACGATTAAATGCTTGGTTGCAACAGTGTATGCCTGAAGATTTATACAGATTTGTGTGTAAATGAGAGCATATTATATTTCAAATTACAAGAGACAATGGGAATGAAGTAAAGATAATTGTATATTGTGCAGATGATGTAGTGATAAAGCCTTGATGTAGAAAGCATTTGGCGCCAAGACTCCACAGGGAGATAGGTAATCGAGGGGCATCACCCCTGAGCAGCAGGATGATATATTATGTATAACATATATATATATATATATATATATATACACACACACAGTACACACATATATATATATATATATTCCCCAACGGAGTCTGCACTAGTGGAGGTAGTGGCTGCTGACTTCAGATGACACTGACGAAGCTGATGAGGCTAATGAACAGATGAATCTGTGAGGATGAGGCGGCAGGGCTTTATTAAAATTACCACGTGAAATTAACAAACTTGTAAATTTCATTATGGACAAATTTCTTTCCCAGGGTCATAAAATAGTCAACCAGATGTGCCCTCACTCTGTACAAGCACATAAGCCTGGACAACCTCCAAAATTAAGAAAGGATTTATCAGACAACTAGATCAGATCCACTCTGTGCCGTCATTATAACTATGTTTTAAGAGAATTCATCTTTGTAGCCATCGGCAGCACTGAGATTCCATACAGCAGTGACCCACCATTCTCAGAGTATGAGTGATGGAGCAAGCTTAGAAAGATTGCACAGAGTCTCAATTCCATGCACAGTTAATACAGATATGCTGATGCAACCTCTTTGACACACAAGCAGAATGCTTAAGCTTATGTGAGAGACAGACAACATAAGCACTCAAAAATTTAGCGTGAGGCTTCATCCCCAGCCACTCTCATTCAAATGAGCCAGAATCAGCATGGGAAGCAATTATCCAAGTGTACAGAGCTAAAAACGAAACAGACAAGCAGGGGATTTGTTTGAAATAGGAAGCGTAAGGATTCACGCGCATAATAAACAAAAAGTCATATGAGACTTTTTCCCTTTGTAATTCAATTGAGTTGTATTTGCTCTTCTTTGTTTTCTTACACTAGATGCAGACTACAAAAACAGCACAAATGCAGCAGAAAAAGCCATGAGAATTAAAAATCGATGAGTGATGACCTGAATAGTTATAGGCATCAAACTTTGCTGGTGTTCACCTAAATGTAGAAGGGTAATTCCATCTCAAATGAACACATTTCAAAGAACTCTAAATTGATCACCCTGAGATTTGCTTCAAATTTACAGAACATGATGTTCTTGTATCCAGCAGCATGTTGTTTACTTGCCAATTATTACCCAAATTAACTCCAAAAAGTTTGGTTTTGTGGCCAGGTTTGGCTGTCAATACCTCTTTATAGAAAGACACTGCACCTTTCTAGTCTCAGAAATAATTAGTTGTGTCATAGTGCATTCAAAGTTTTGGTTTATTGGCCATTAAAAACAAAAAAAAATATGCACCTGAACCATATTTCATTTGTATATTGCCAGGGTATACCATTAAATAAATTACATCTACATTACATTTGAAGCAAATCTGAGGTTGTCCGTCGAGAGGCCACAGGTGATTTCAGACAGAGTTAAAAAATAGAAAAGTGCAACTTGCCACATATTGCTTTGAACTGATTAATACACATTTCCTCAGTATTGGTCAAAAAACTTTATAGAGGGGTAAAATGACAATTGAAAATATATCTCATGGCAGCAGTGGCCACTGTTGAATTAATTTCTTAAAAATTGATTAATCTTTCTTTCCAAAATAAATAATAAATATTAAAAAGGTCCCCAATCAGCAGTCCTCAATTTTATCAATGTCTCCATTTCCCTAAATGCTGCCTAAAAATTCTAAAAATCTATCAAGTTACACTGACAATAATAATATGCTGCTATTTTTAAAAGTTCATGAAAAGAGCATGTTCAACAGTGTGAACAGAAATCAGGTTCACCCCACAAACACACCCTTCCGTAAGCCCCACTTCAGGACAAAATGAACAATTGATTAATGGCCTTTGACTATTTTTCCTTCGTTGCTCAAGAAAGCTTGAAACTAAAGGTAGCCTATCATAACATATCGGCAACATGCTTTCCTAAGGAAAAAGGTCAAGGTAATATGACTGTCTATATACTCCAACATAATAATCCAAATGTTAAGCTCAACATATGGTGAAGCTCACATTTTACATCACATTTGCAGGAATTTTGACTATTCCTAAAAGCAGAAACCTTCAAAATCATTAATATCATTGGGGTTCAATGGGTTTTATGCCTGGAAAAATACAGGTTGTTTTAAATTCATAATTTCCTTCAGGATATTTCTATATAATTGGGTTCTGTGTGTTCAAGATGAATAACTACCAGTGACAAAGTCACAGCTGCAGAGACAACAGTATTTTTTCATTATCGAGTGGATTTTACATTAAGAGTAATTCATAATGCCGTTGATCTTCCTCAATGACCCTGGACCAACTGCAGTAAAACAGCCAGAATATTAGTGTCTCATGGTCCATATTTAGTTGTACACTCACAAGCACTGAAATGTTAAGTTCACGAAAAATATTATGCCATCTGGTTCCAGACACCTGAGTATTTGCTGCCAGAAGTGCTGATGGTGTTTATGCCCAGGGCCAGTGGTGGACATAGAGACATTGCAGACAGTGCAGCTGCACTGCAGCCCATGGTTGAGGACCAAAGAGGAAGATGGTGGAATTGGCGTTTTGAGGTCATATAGATAGAGTGGTGCACTTAAATATTATTTGAGGACCACAAAAACTTTGCCAGTAAACTTAACCTCATAAAGCCTGCGGACCCATATACGGTCATGAGAAAAAAAACGTACACCCTCTTTCAGTTTTATGGTTTTATGTATCAGGACATAATAGAAAAAAATAACAACTGGTTCTTACCAGGTCCTCAAATTATGTAAATCTAACTACAAGTGTAAAGCACTATTGCTAACTGGCATGATTGGAACCTAGAGTGAATGGTTCAAACTATGCAGCTAAGTTGCCGACATGGTTAGCAACTCAGCTTTTGCAAAATGCACTCCTGCTAACTAGTGGCCAATTTAGCTTACCAGCACTCATGTCCGAGAAATGACCAACTGCTGAATAAAGAAACCGCACCGCGAAGGACGATTCTATCAAAAAAATGTAGGATTGCTTTGTGGCGTAACTTTGCCAATTACAGTTCTTCGTGTGTGCAGTACTGTTAGGTGAGGCACTCACGGTAAAACAAAAGGGACGTGATGGCAGTGTTTTCAGGGGCATCATGGCAAACATTGAGGGCATGACGGGGTGACGTCGTTACGTCAAGCCCTGCTGTATGTGTCCGTGAAATGCAGCTGCTGTATTTAATTCCATTTAGATACAAATGTTTCCAACCATCCCAAATTTGTCCTGCTGAATTACAGGGAATTATGTAAAAAATGATTTTTTTTTTTTCATTTTTATTTTCCCCTCCATACCTCGGTTAACTTCGCAGGGTGCCTGTAAACTAAACAATAAAAATAGTTTGGCCTACAGAGCAATAAGAGACACTTTTTTCTGACTAACCTACTTTGGAAGGTCAGTTACCACCTGTCTCTTTTGAAAAAGTCATTTCTTTGACTTTTCTGATGGTGGTGAATAGCAAAGGGATTTTAAATTAAAAAAGCATTATTTTATTAGGAATGGAGTGCCAATAATTGACTATCATACTTTTAGAAAAAAATGGATTACTTAATAACACACTGACAAATGAGAATGAATATTGTTAAATAATAGGCTGTCATTTTCACACAGGTTCAAACTTACCATACATGTTATCAACCATATGATTCATCATATTCAGGCTATTTATGTATTTTTAGAATAGTACAAAACAATTTTGTTCTAGAAGCATCTCTCCACATTCACAGAAAGTGTGACCTAAAAAATATGGACCAAAATAAGACATAAAGCAATCACTGTCATTAAGATCTACATTATCACTGCTTATACAATCCAGCTTCAGATAAAATTAATCTGACCCACTGATGTACTAAATTATCATTTATTATCATTTATCATTTATAAATTATCATCAATTACAATCATTTTCAATGCCATAATTCATGATAATGATTATGTAATGCGTTTTTTTTTTTTTGGGGGGTGGGTGGGTCAGACCCCAGCATAAAGACCTCCAACACTGTGAGTAAAAACAGAGGGACACAGGAGGGCATTCAGTCTGTAAGATCCCTCGTCCTTTATCTGATGATGGCTGTAAAAATCTCAAATTATACCACATAGATTTCTGTTAATTCTACCAATCTCACTCGCTCATTTCAGCGACAGACAACTCAGAAACACGTAAGGAAAGGAAATGAGCTTGAGAAAATTGGCCCAAAAGAAAGGAAATCCCTGATAAGTTCAAGCTTTAGGTGAAATAGAAAAAATCAGGCACCTATAGATCTGTCTGATTAAAACAATATTGAAGGTAGTAGTTCCAAAATGTGAGCTTCCTTCTCCCAATGCCTTTGAGGCACGGCATCATTACTGTTAAAAAAACAAAGGCGTCACGTCCCGAGTTTTTAATCATTGTTTTTCCCCCACAATCCAACTGTCCTTGGCAGGTTCTCCTACAGTTTCCCTAATTGGTTCTCATTATTTAACTACTGTCGCCTGTTTCCCTTTCCTCTTGTGCTCCAACTCCCACCTGTCTCCTGTTGTTAATTGTTGTTGTGTGGATTACTGTTCCAAGGCCGTGTTTCCCCTTTGCTGGATTGTTCTCTTCCATCCTAGATGTTAATTACTCAGTAAAACAAGAGTCATCAGAAGATGACATATCCCCCCAGCCCCCGCTATATAATTTCAGAAATCCCAAAATATAAAAAAGCACTTGTCTTGGACCTGATTAATATGCAAGGCAAGTTTTCGTTAAAAAAATATCAAATGGTATTCGAGTTCTACTCTGGAAATGAAATTATTACGGACGGATGGATGACATGCAGATGACTATGTCCCCTGGCATTATATGCCAAGGAGATAAAAATTAAATGTTTTATACGGAATCACTTCACAGTGTCTGCAGTCCTAGAGAGTGGCTTCTTCCAGTCTCTTGCGTGCCCTGGGTCATTCAGATTACCATCCCGGTCACCGACTTTGGGCCAGTCCCACCGACCTCACCTAAGCCTGATCTCCCATTATCTTAGTCATCCCAAGATCGGACTGCCTCCTGACCAAATCTCTTCTGTGTGCTTTAAGTCTTCTTCAGTTTATAAACAAGCCTATTTGGCTTTTTTCTGTGATCTGCGTCTGGCTCTCCTTCAGCTATCCTGACACAAAGGTATCATATGAGGTTCTAATAACCTTATATAAAATGACGCATAAGGTACATATGATACATTATGATACAAAGGGTATCATCAGGTTTCTCTGATTTTCTGAAAACATGGAAAATTAAAGAAGAAAAAATATACCTCTGAAGGCACTCAAGTCACATGCCACTGGAAATACCCAATATTGTGAACCTCCTGGAGCTATTCAATATTCAATATTGACAACAGCACAAGGACCCAACGGCTCTCACCGGTGTGCTGCAACAAAAAATTGAAATTTCATCAGGGAATACACTGACACACAGAACTCTTTGTACACTGTTGAGGCACACGGCTGCAATAGACAGTTATCTACAACATGCACAATCTTTTCATACTACCAAACAATCAGCCATCAACACTTCTTGCCCAGTCATTCATGTTTACCTTACATGTTTACATGTTTATCTGGTGTGAACAACTCAATGTTTCCAGAAATGTATTGCATATCGTTTCAGGACTCTTCTTGTCACATATCAGAAGCAAGACAAAATTAGGTTTTTGTATCTTGCCTTTATTCAATGCTTTACGGATGACCGCACTTTTTTGCACTCATGTCAATAGGCATTAGGGATATTCTATTATGGAAGTGAAAATTTTTTGTCCCTATGTCAGGGATTTTCTTATGACATGGGTACAAACCAACTGACATACTGACTGTTACTTTTTTGATTGAAACATTTCAGTGAAATTTTTTCAAGATATCTCACTCATTGTGAAGTGAAGAAATTAAAAGACAAAAATCATGCTTCCTCGATTTAACATTAAAACCAAGATAACCATTGAATCTACACCTCAGTATTTACTGGAATTGAGGCTCTGAATAGACCCATTCAGTTTAAGAGTGAGAAAAAGCGAGATTTGAAGAGCCCATGAGCACATTGTGTATGGCAGCAGAAAAACTGGTGACAGTTAACAACCCTGCAATCAGCGAGAAGAGAGCAATCTCCCAACTCAAGGTTCGTGAATTGAGACAGACATGCAAAGATTTGGATGAACCACACTCAAAGCTCAGAAAGGGAGAATTAGTTGAAACAATAACTGAAAAACGTCTGCTGCCATAACAAACATTTGCTTAAGACAGGTTCACCATCTCCATTTACTGCCGACTCTTTCCCAACTACCACAATAATTGGGTCATTTAAAACAACTGAAAACTAGGTTGATATGGTTTTCATTTCAGCTGTTTCAGTACAGATCTTTGACAATAGCCGGCTACTCCCATTTTTTGTCCATTATTTGGCCAATACTGTCCACACCAAATATATCACAGTAATCGGTCAAAAAGGACAGCCTGTACAGCATCAACAAGGCAAAACAGCAAAAAGACGTTGCACAACTATGGGCCATAGTGAGTTACCAAAAAAAATTTGGTGACGCTGCAATAATTAGTTACCGAGTATTGACTCGGAAAAGATTTCCAAGATCATGCTCACAGCACTAAGGTCAAAGGTGAAATCCGGCAAAAAACCTGACGTTGCACATCTGTGGATCATAGTGAGTTACCATACCAAATTTGGTGAAGCTGTGATCATTAGTTGCTGAGTACTGGCCTGGACAATGTCATGGATGGACGACAGAAGACGGACGACAGACAGACACACAGGTGACAACAATACCCCTCCGGCCTAAGTCGGCCGAGGGGTAAAACTTGCTGCCTGTACTGTGTCCACAAGGAAATCTCAACATTTTGCACTTATTTGCATATTATTCTGCCAATCCCGTCGCCATGGCGACCAGAATTGATAGGTGTCATAAGTGGAGTATAATACATGTCCATGCCAAATATGAAAACAATCGGTCAAAAATTACAGCCTGTAGACCATCAATAAGATAGTCCCAACGGACGTGAATGCGGCAGCAAAGACGACACACGAGAATTCATGGTAGCCGCCCGAATGCGTCTGGGGGCTACAATTAATGTCATTAACACCACAATATAATGTCCCACACCATAAGTCAGCTAATAGCAAGTGTTTCTGCGACAAATTTGCACTGTTCAAAACAACTGGCAAGCACACATGATCCTAACTGCTTCTCAACATGGATTAGATCACAGGTACACATGTGAAATACAAGGCCAAGACAGCATCATTACTGCATGACTGAATGCACCAGATTTGATTTTGGATTCTCATTTCTGCTGAAAACATCAATTTCAAGGACTTACCTTGACAATATCTTGCCAATATAGCCTTTCAAGTCTACTTTGCACCAAAAAAGTCAATGGTTTTAGTTTGTAGAAGACTGATGGCGCATCATCTACATCATCAGGGGGAAAGCATTCCATATACAACCTCCATTTTTTCAGCTTTTTATTTTCCAGAATGATTTTAAAAGGGGGCACCAATATATTTTGGGGGGTTTTAATAGTGAGAAGAGGGATTAGAATTGAATATCAATATTTAATATTGCGAATGTATCCACATGCCCAAGCAACCTGGCGTGTCATCAGTAACATTGTTGCTGCCATTTTATGCTACTACCACGTAGCTGTAGCAGCACTAGAAATCAAACTCTGAATTTTCTTGACTGCATGGGCGACTGATGTCTTTACACACCCGAATGTTTCTGTAGGTACCAAAAAGTCAAGGTAAGCCAAAAAAGTGCTGATTTCATTTGATACTGGTGGGTGGAAGTTGAATACAGAACTCTTTCCTAGTCAGGGTCAACCAGACTGAGGTTTTCGGACACAAAATGCACACTGCACACCTTGAGAACAAAAATTCTTCCTGATTACAGCCCAAATCCACGCCGTTCCCAGCCTTTAACCAAAGGGAAACCAAAACAGCTCAATATTATCCCCTTTTTCGATTTGTGTATCTTCTATCATATGTAGTCTGCAAAGAGCATGCGTGCAACCCAAATGTCGCTTAAGCCGAACTGGTCAATCAACACTAATTTCTTTAGGCAAATTTAGGTTTATTTCAGATCTCTTAAGATTTTGATAGAGTGATAGAGACTGCCCCAAAGAGACTCAATTTCAGTTACCCCCCCCCCCGGCCCCAGTAAATACTTAAGTAAATAAATAACGATTATATTTCTTAATCGTGATAGATCAATGATATGTTGTAAAACTTACAAAATCCCAGAAAGGTTCAAAGCATTTTCACTCTTAAAAGAATGCTCTTTCACACTCTTATATTTTTTCCCTGTGTCCTAACCTTTGGCATTCAATCACCACCTGCTAGTTCCTCTGGAGAACACACTTGCAGAGCTATACTTTACTTCAGGTTGCAGACAATAAGCTAGTTATTTGTTCAACAGAAATTAATTGAAACAAAGGCCGCACAAAAACAACTGTTATTATTATAATTTATTGTGATATATGATTATTAGTGGTCAATCAAAACACAGCATGATACAATTCACACTCATGAGACAGTGACCTTGCAACCCATCCTACCAACACACTCAAAAGATCATAGGAATGATCATGTATACAACCCCAATTCTGAAATAGTTGGGACAAAGTGTAAATTGTGAATAAAATCAAAATGCAACAACTTTTTCAAATCACACCAGCCAGTTTTTTTATTCTAAATTGAACAGAGATAACATAGAAAATGTTAAAACTGAGAAATTTTACAATTTTACCCACAAAATGAGCTCATTTCAAATTTGATGGCTGCCACAAGACTCAAAAGTTGGGACAGGGGCCTGTGTACCATGGTGTAGCATCCCCTCTTCATTTTAACACAGAGTGGAGGCGTCTGGGCATCGAGGAGACACATTTTTTGAGTTTAGCCATTGGAATTTGATCCCTCTCTTGCGTAACACAGGCTTCCAGCTGCTGAAGAGTTTTGGGTCTCCTTTAACGGACTTTTCGTTTAATTATGCGCCAAATGTTCTCAGTCGCTGTAAGATCAGGACTGCAGGCAGGCCAGTTCAGCACACGGGCTCTTCTACTACGAAGCCATGCTGTTGTAATAACTGCAGTATGTGGTTTTGCATGGTCCTGCTGAAATACACAAGGCCTTCCCTGGAATAGATGTCGTCTGGAGGGGAGCATATGTTTCTCTAAAACCTTTGTACACCTTTCAGCATTCACTGTGCTTTTTAAAACATGCAAGTGTCCCACACCATATGCACTAATGCATCCCCATACCATCAGATATGCTGGCTTTTTAAGTGAACGTTGATAACAGGAGGGGTGGTCTTTCTTCTCTTAAGCCCAGAGGACACAACGCCAATGATTTCCAACAAGATTGTCAAATCTGGACTCATCTGACCACAGGAAACTTTTCCACTTTGATAGAGTCCATTTTAAATTAGCCTTGGCCTACAGAACACAGCAGCGCTTCTGGATTATGCTCAACAATGGCTTCCTTTTTGCATGATAGAGCTTTAGGTGGCATCTGTGGATGGCAAGGGACAGTGTTTATCGACAGTTGTTTCTTGAAGTATTCCTGGGCCCATTCAGTAATGTCAATGACAGAATAATGTCGGTGAGTGATGCAGTGGCGTCTGAGGGCCCGAAGATCATGGGCATCCAGTAAAGGTCTTCGGCCTTGTCCCTTACGCACAGAGATTTTTTCCAGATTCTCTGAATCTTTTGATGATGTAATGTATTGTCAAAGACCTTCAAAGACTTTGCAATTTGACTTTGAGGAACATTGTTTTTAAAGTATTCCCCAATTTTTTTACACAAGCCTTCAAAGGTTGGAGAGCTTCTGGCCATCTTTACTTCTGAGAGACTCAGTCTCTCTAAGACATCCCTTTTTATAGCCAAACATGTTACACACCTGATGCCAGTTACCTTAATTACTTGCTAAATGTTCTTTCAGCTGATTCTCTTATATATTAATTGCTTTTACAGCCCTTTTTTTTGCCTGTGTCCCAACTTTTTTTTAGACCTTTTGCAGCCAGAAAATTTGAAATAATCTCATTTCCAGGATAAAAATGTAAAATGTCTCCGTTTCAAGATTTCAAATGTTATCCATGTTCTATTGTAAATAACGTCTTGGCTCGTGTGATCTGAAAGTCACTGCATTTTATTCACAATTTACACTTCGTCCCAACTATTTCGGAATTGGGGTTGTAATTAGCATGTTTACTTGACTCAATCTGAATTCCTGTATCGGCCAACAAGAAAGTTTGCCACACAAATTTGTTGATTTATGCGTAGGAATATATTCGTATCTGTCAAATCGATGAACGAGAATCGTGTCGTTTGCATCACGATGCACTGATTCATAAATGTTTCACTAAGCAGAGAACGTAGGCTATCCAGAGAATGAAGCGTAACCACGCGCTTTGTTCCAGTGTCTGGACTATGTCTACAATTGATAAAGCTGCATGCCACTCCTTAAACGACAAGACGACGCGCTCATTTAAGTCCCTGTCATCTCCATTTTTTGTTCTTCAAAGTCTTCCTCGCTAGTTAATACACTCATTTTCTATAATTCCTCAGCCAAACCTACTTCTTCTTCGTCACGGAGCAGAGTAACTACACGAATTCAATTAAAAACCCAGACTGATACGATCATGGGGGTTCATATAACGTTAGGCTTTCAAACCTTAAGCAATTCCCTTTTCCCCCTTTTACATCAGTATTGAACCAGTGTAGTGCAACAGCTCCACTCCTCCCAAATTTCCATAAGGTTTGATATGTAGCCAATAATTTCTGATATAGCAACATCTTCGCCTGTTCCTCAAAGGCATTAATTACAATTTTGACTTTATTTTCTATTTTTCGAGAAGGCAGTTCATTTACTAGAGGTCTCCAGTTGAAGCATAAACAATTACATCTACATTTTGTAGACGGCGATTCATAATTTCTGCGAGTGCACTGACGAATAAGGGCGTCTAAAGAATGAATCAGTCTTACGTGCATTTACTTACCCGCAGACGTGCGTAAAATAAAGTTTGTGCAGAGAACATTATGTCTCAAAATGTCATTAGCTTTCATACGCTATAGCTAAAATACAAATAATAATAAACATAGGCGATTTACCAGGAAAAGTTTAATAGCCTATGTGTTAAAAATGTATGTGTAAGATTTCACTGTACGGACAACCCACACGAGGACACGACTGAATCACCAGCTGATACTCGGCGAACCACCTCATCTTTCAAAATGTTTTCAATCGTTTGCGAATCATGAGACTAGATTTATTCACATTTGCATGTAGAATAGCAAATCAGACAATTGTTAACGAAACTAGAATCGTGAGACAGCACCCGACGTATATTCACCTAAGATCGAAATATGCAACCTTACCTCAAGCATGAATCGACTTTTTCGGCGAGAACATCATGTAAATAGAAATCGATCGAAAAATGGGATGCCCCCTTTTCGCTTTGTTTGCCCCGAGTGCTGAGGGCAGCACACCTTCCGGCGGACCCGTGGGGTAGTTCACTTGTTCCTCGTCCGAGCCGAGGTTTGGTCTAACACCACACGTCTGCACGGTTCGTGTAATGTTCAGTATGTGTTCCATGCACTCGATCGACTCAGGGCTCTTTTCCTATTGCCCCTGCTCGCCCCGACAGTGATGACGAGTCGTGAAGATGGGATCAGAGCTGCCGAAGTGAGGCCACGCTCTTCTTTAATTTAATGACGAAACGCCCTGACCAGAAAACTCATTTTGGTCAAAGATCATTTAAGTGCGATCTGCGATCGCAAGCATAAACAAGGCTGTTGTATTTCCTATTAACGCGATTTCAGCACCTCGGAGCAAATTTTGGTGTAGTATATGTAGCCTGGACTATTAATTTCTGCTGATATTCACATCCATAAGTGTCAACAATTTTCGTGATAGGCCATCGATAAAATGGCCCCTTTGATTTAATGTTGGTTACTTTTTTGGCACGAGTTCGCCAGTGGTTGATGTCCATGTAGCGCCAAAATAATGCAGCAGTCTCAGACATGTTGCAATCGCTGGGACAGTCCTTTTTTCAGCGTATTCCATTTAAAAAAACCAGTGGTGATTACCACAGAAATATACAGGGAGCTATACTTCCAGAATTATAAAATTTCAAATTACCATTAAACAGATATCATGCCTACCATTTCTTGTGTCTTTAGCGATGAAAGTTTAACATTTATTTAATGTACAATATCAGAGGACAGAAATTCACTATCTACCTCTTTCACGCACTCACCTACGCACGCATGCACACGCACGCGCGCATATATATGCAAGCACATAATGCACGCACGCAGGCAGACACATGCACGCACACACAAACACGCGCGCGCGCGTTTTATAACTATACTTATAAGGGCTAAAAAGTTTTTCTATCAAATTACAATTCCCTTACACACCCTAAGAACAAACCTAGTCAAAGAGTTGGTGAAATTCAAAATGTTGAACCCCTATCTTGTGTGTCTGAAGAGAATTGTAGGAGAAAGCTGCTTGAAGCCATTCTCTCTGCAGGTTGCCGAGACGTCGGATTATTGCCTGGTTATTGCTTACTAGCTTCACTTGTTGGACCTTTTAGACTATGACATGGGCAGTGAACACAAACATTCACATGCAATTATGCTAGTGTATCACTTTATGACGTTGTTTTCTTACTTGACCAAAACTTTTTCCACAGTACGTTACATCAGTCTACAGGCTATCCATGAACATAATGACCTCTCAGTGGCTTAGAATAGCTAGTTAGGAAGTTATAGGATTAAAATGACAGAGTTTTCCGCAAGAATTACTCTGATATGATAGGTGGCTGAGAGGTACATCACAATAGAGTACAACACAGTATGGTATGGCACATAAAGCCAACGGCAGAGTGAGATGCTTTGCAATTCTTCGATAATGATGTTGGCAGGTAGGATAGCTAGCTTCCAATGTTTCAATGCAATAGAGTAAAAATGTGAATTCCACATTCTTTTGCACTGTGAAGTTGCAGATAGTAAACCAAGGTATAACTCTGATGACCTGGCTGGCAATCAAACCTTAGATGTTTTGGTTGCTGAGTCATTTTGATCTATAGAGGAATTTATTGACAGCCATTTTGTTTTTGAGGGTGGCAGAGAAACCGCGTGTATATACTACTGTAATCTGCCGATCTGGCAATTACATGAATCCTGCCACGTAGATAAGTAATGCGTGTTTTAACCCTTTCACCCCCACCAGTGCCCAGTTATCACTGCTATTTGTCCCCATGGCCTTTGCTGACATTCTAACAAAATTTCTGGCTGTCTGTTCTTATTCCTGATTGTTAAAAGAAACATGGCAAAAAGAGTGCCATATGGCATTATTGGGAAAAAATGCCAGTCAGGCAAGAGAGCCATATGGCACTACTGGGGCTAAAAGGGTTAAAGTTGTAACCTCACTGGCTAAGTGATGCTAATTACTGTCGCGGACCAAAACCAACAAGCACTCATTTCAGACCTGGGAAAAATTAGAAAATTGTTCAAATTTGAAAAAAAATGCAATTTTTGAGGGAAAATAAATACTGTTACTTTTCAGGAAGCCCTATTGATCCATTATCTCTTTTCAAAATCTTCATTTCCATAAAAATACTCTACTCTCCTCACACACACATGAACACAAATGCATTAGTGTGCGCACACACACACACACACACACACGCACATATACAGTATGATCAGCAAGGAACTTACCAAGTGGCTTGAGGGCTTCATGGCAATTCCTTTCCAGAGAATTAAATCTTACTTTTTGCCTCTCTAGTATTGCAAGTACAGGTCCCTAACAATCAAAACCCACCGCCAAACTACAGGACCTAATATCCTATTACACAAATTTCTGCAATACTGGCCAGGCCACCAGGACCAGATGAAACAACAGATCCATCTCCATATCTTCCTGGCACTTTTCTTTGCATGAGATCCATCTTTTCGACACCAAACAGTCAACTGCTCATCTATATAGCTGTTACTGAATGGTTTAGGCATCTAATTAATTCAGCTGTACAAATCTCACAGCACCAACTGCCTTTCTTGGACATCTGTGATATTTGTCGACGGTGTTTGCCCACAAACTATTTCTTTCAGATCAAAGGCGGTAAATGCTCCTTTCTTCCAACTCTCCAGAGCTATCAATCACCCCAATAACACTGAGTTTTTAGGTCCAATTTCATGTGTTCAATAGCACAACGTATATGTGTTTTACATTGTAATACTGGCGACAAAATTATATGGGTAGACATAGTCGGACAAAGTATTCGACCGAATTAATTTGGGCATTACCATGGTGCCAAAAACCACCACTGTCTGCCAAAAGCACAGGGCTTTGACATACCAAATAGAAGGCTTCACTGTGAGGCAATGCCGTATGTCATGCACAACATGATGCAATCCTGGAAACGCCGCACCTCCTCGAACCTGGCACGGTTGAGCAGTGCGAACCATCCAACTGGGTGGCTGAATTTGTGGATGAGGTCAGTGCAGTGGCTCACACTGAAGGATCAGAGAGCCTCTTCAAAGCAGGATAAATTGAGAGCTTAACACTTTGCTGCCAAGTCAGTTTTCAAGCACCGTAACCATCAAAGCCTTGCCAGTAAGCAGTTACTTGAATTTGTGGGTGGTTGGCATCATGTTTGCCTACCCTAGCAGTCAAAATGTGACCGTATTTTGTTTTCAGGTTAATTGTTTTGGAAGTAAGTATCACAGCAAAGTCTACCCAGGACTTCGAAAAAATTAAAGTTCAGACATTTTAATTTGCAGATCCCATGACATGCCGGGACAAGCAGCAGGTGGGTTTTCAAATAGTCATCTTTACACCACTATGGTGACGATTCTAGACAAGGGTTGCAATTACTCCTACTCAACCGGTTTCTCAGTGCAGAGGATTGAATATCTAGGGGTGAGTATTTTCAAGAAAGAGTGCCAGATCAATTGTCGAGCCTAGTGCGAAAAGTACTTAAGTTACATTTTCACACACCTTGAAGTAAGTATGGGAATTCAACTTAGGGGCATTTAGAGGGTTGGGAGCAGTTATAAGTGACTGCCTGAATCAAATGCAGGTGATGCAAATGTGACCTGAGATGGCAAGCACAAATTATAATTCCGAAATAAAAATGAGAGAACGTCATATGCTGAACGATATTTGATTGATTACCTTGTTGGAGTTGAAGATGGTAATTACTGTAGGTACAGATAATTTTCATTGAAATTGCTGAACTTGTTATGAATTAGCTAATTTAATAAAAAGAATTGAAATTCCAGAGTGCAAGTCCAAGCCTTCCAGGAATATCACGGAATGCATATATTAAAGACAATTTTTTTTTAATAGCTTATACAAAGGCAAAATTTACAGTATCAATATACAACCCCAATTCCGAAATAGTTGGGACGAAGTGTAAATTGTGAGTAAAATCAAAATGCAATGACTTTCAGATCACACGAGCCAATGTGTTATTTACAATAGAACATAGATAATATTTCAAATGTTTAAACTGAGACATTTGACATCCACAAAATGAGCTTATTTAAAATTTTCTGGCTGCAACTGGTCTCAAAAAGGTTGGGACACAAAAAGTTGGCAAAACAGGGCTGAAAAAGCAATTGATTTATGGAAAAATCAGCTAAAAGAGCATTTAGCAAGTAATTAAGTTAACTGGCATCAGGTGTGTAACATGATTGGCAATAAAAGGGTTGTCTTAGAGAGGCTGAGTCTCTCAGAAGTAAAGATGGCCAGAGGCTCTCCAACCTGTGAAGGCTTGCGTAAAAAAAAATATGGAATACTTTAAAAACAATGTTCCTCAACATCACATTTGCAAAGGCTTTGAAGGTCTCATCATCGACAGTACATAACATCATCAAAAGATTCGGAGAATCTGGAAAAAATCTCTGTGGGAAGGGACAAGGCCGAAGACCTTTACTGGATACCCATGATCTTTGGGCCCTCGGGCGCAACTGCATCACTCAGCGGCTTGATTCTGTCATTGTCATTACTAAATGGGCCCAGGAATACATCATGAAACCACTGTCTGTAAACACAGTCCACTGTGCCATCCACAGATGCCACCTAAAACTCTATCATGCAAAAGGGAAGCCATTGTTGAGCATGATCCAACAGTGCCGCCGTGTTGTGTGGGCCAAGGCTCCTTTAAAATTATTGTAGCAAAGTGGCAAAGTTTCCTGTAGTCAGAAGAGTCCAAATTTGGTATTCTTGTTGGAAATCATGGGCGTCTTGTCCTCCAAGCTAAAGAGAAGAAGGACCACCCCTCCTATTATCAGTGTTCAGTTCAAAAGCCAGCATCTCTGATGGTATGGGGATGCATTAGTACATATGGTGTGGGACACTTGCATGTTTTAAAAAGCACCATGAATGCTGAAAGGTATATCAAGGTTTTAGAGCAACATATGCTCCCCTCCAGACGAAATCCATTCCAGGGAAGGTCTTGTGTATTTCAGCAGGACAATGCAAAACCACATACTGCAGCTATTACATCAGCATACCTTTGTAGTAGAAGAGTCTGTGTGCTGAACTGGCCTGCCTGCAGTCCTGATCTTTCACTGACTGAGAACATTTGGCGCATAATTAAATGAAAAGTCCATCAAAGGAGTCCAAAAACTCTCCAGCAGCTAGAAGTCTGTATTAAACAAGAGTGGGATCAAATTCCAATGGCTAAACTCAAGAAACTTGTCTCCTCAATGCCCAGATGCCTCCACTCTGTGTTAAAAAGAAGGGATGCTACACCAGGGTAAACAGGCCCCTTTCCCAACTTTTTTGAGAACTGTAGCAGCCATCAAATTTGAAATCAGCTCATTTTATGGATAAAATTGTAAAATTTCTCAGTTTCAACATTTGCTATGTTATTTCTGTTCTATTGTGAATAAAATACTGGCTGGTGTGATTTGAAAGTCATTGTGTTTTGATTATATTCACAATTTACACTTTGTCCCAACTATTTCGAAATTGGGGTTATATATGACTTATTCACTTGAAGTGGCTTTTTTTGACCCATTGGCCATTAATGCTGTCACATACACAAGGAGTGGACTTGAGCGCTTTCTTTATAGAAGTTCAATCCATGTCATTCTGATATTCTAATCACTTGCATCCCCTCTTTAACTCCTCTACCACTGATCTCATTACAGATCCCTCTAATTGCCACCCCCTGAGATGCCATTATGAAACTATTTCACCATCATAGATTGGCAATTCATAGGTTGACGTCTGCTAAATGCATATAATTCATCATCGCAGCCTGCCTCACTAACTGTGGCTGGCAGTAATGGAATTCCTGAAACGGTCTGTCCCACTCTTGCATGCAATCAATCAACTGGCTTGTTGTAGCTGGATTAACAGGATTGCGCCTGCCAGGAGAATAGCACCTCTGTGACCTCTGTGTTATTTAAAAATGACTGGGGGGTGAGCATTAATGCAATATACACCAAACGCCCAGCGCTCTCTCTGCTGGGGCTAAAAGATTGGTATCTCTAAAGAGAAAGATGCAGTATGGTACAGGACCTCGCCCCGGAGATGTAAGTCTTATCTTATTTGTCCCCAATTTAATGTGTGTGAAGAGATATTGCACTTAAAGTGAATTGCTTTTTGCTGGGGCATTTGCATGCATTTCTGTGTATATATTGCAGATTTTTGTATTAGAAGGTGTTTGCGTGCACGGGAGTGCATGCACTGTGTGTACGTGTGTGTTTTTCTGCTTGCTGAAGTCCGGGCGACATGGCAGGTTCAGCCTCAGTGAGAACCAGAACAGAAAAGTGTGGAGTGTTATTGAAAATGAGAGCAGATCGATGGGCCATTAAAAAGCACCAAGAGTGGGCTCTCTGAAATAAAGGTGAGAACGGGGCTTCAGATGGAAGCGTTCAGAAATGAGATCAGTAAAGGCCATTTACCAAAGTGTGCTTTACACCTCTAAGCAGACCCATTCAAAATAAAAGCCTTGAGGTAACTAAGGAGATTACATGGTTCAACAGTTTCTGCAGGCGTCCAAAATTTGGTGCTAAATAAGATAAGTGGGTTTACTGTCTTTGATTGGATGATCTAAGGGTGCTGCAGGCTTCAGTTGTTGAATTCTGCGAAGTGACATTGTTCTGCACCATTGTAAACATTTGTTTCCATGCTCTGCCTTACATACGGCAAACAAAAAGCTGTTTAAAAAAGAGCTATACCGATGATCTATCTTTATTTTTGAAACCTTTTTTTTTCTTTTCTCGCTCAATCGTTCCCGTCTCATTTTTGGGCAACATACAAAGGTGGTGAATCCATGATGGATTGTGTTTCATGACCAAACGACAAGTTGTTATAAGTATTTGAGCATTTTGCTGATTATTCTTTAGCTCGTATTTCCACTTTGTCCCCCCCACACACGCAGTATGCTAATGAAATGAGCTTAAAATAATTTCTGAATTAAATCACCATTTTAACTCAGATTTGATTTGGAGTTTTTACTTGTTTGTACACACATTTTTCTCTTTTTGTTTTTTGGCAAGAACATTTTTCTGATTGTGAATTGAAGTGTGGAACAAATGACAATTAAATAAGCTCAAAGCCACTGGCACATTTATTTGGATTGGTTCCTTGTTGGCATCTAGGATGTTGGAACTGACTTAATTCTAATTTCTAATTTGCAATAATAATAATGCAAAGTGGACGTGGAAGCCTATTCTCTCAGGCCAGTCACACCATTCACTCAGACACTCACACCTAGGGGGAATTTAGAGTCTCCAATTCATCTGACATGTCTTTGGACTGTGGGAGAAAACCCACATGGACACTTGGAGAACATGCAGACCCCATACAGAAACGCCCCAGGCTGGATTCAAATCCTCAGCCTTCTTGCTGTGAGGTGGCAGTATGTTTACAACAAAGGATGAGTAAACACCCTGACTGCACTGATTATTAGCTGGTAACATATTGTTGACAAAATTATTACAAAAAAATTACAAAATTATTAATTGTATTGTTATGTATAGGAGTATATAATGAACACAAACTTCATCGTTAGTTTGTAAAATTTTCTTGCGTCTGGTGTTATTCAAAAAAGGAATCTCTGAATTATAGGAGGCAGCAGATAAAAGTGTCTAAAGCAGGGGTCCCCAATCTTTCCCAGAAAGAGCCAGTGTGGGTGCAGGCTTTCATTGCAACCAAGCAATTACACACCTGATACTACTAATCAATCCCTGGACTCTTTGCTAATAAGCTTGATTAGTAGCATCAGGTGTGTAGCTGCTTGGTTACAATGAGAGCCTGCACCCACACCGGCCCTTTCTGGGAAGGACTGGGGACCCCTGGTCTAAAAAAATACAGTTTTGTTTTCTTACATGTGGTCTGTAACTGCTTTTTGCATTTAAAATGAATTTTAAACAATTAATAATTACACTGGAGTGTTTTGGCATGCATGCCAGTTATTTATAAAGCAGTAAATAAGTATATCGTTGAAAGAAATGGGGCCACTCAAAAGCCCTGCTCCTATCTAGTGATGTTACCGCTGACTCCAAGGCTCCGAAGCGTGCTTCAAAGTCGGCAGGGTATTTTTCTGAAGCACTGTGCCGGAGCTTGATTCATATCGAGGAAAACCACATGACTGATGATGTTCAAACCACTTCGCTGCTTCATTCAGACTGAATCAGCTGACCGGTTTGGTTCGAAAGGCGGAGCTTTGAAACATTGGCGCAATTCAGATGTATTTAAGATGGATGAAACAGCGCTCTGTTAGACATTTTTATTCAAAAATAATAATGCCAAAGTCGCTCAAGCACATCCAGTATACACCAAGCACAATCAAAAAACATAATACAATATATTTTTTGGACAGAGTAAATATTTACCGCATTCAATGAGGCTGTGGATGTAATTAATGTTATTATAGTGTAATATGAATTATTAAGGTAAGAAAGAAAAACAGATTCATGTAAGACGAAGTTAGAATTCAGCTTTAAGTATTTTTCACAATACAACATACTCGAAGTGCACACGCAAGGTGCGTCAGCGTCACCTTTGCCAGGCTGTAGAACAGAGGTCCTCAATCTTTCCCAGAAAGGGCCAGCGTGGGTGCAGGCTTTCAATCTAACCAAGCCGTTATACATCTTTTTCTACTAATCAAGGACTTAGGCAAAGACTCCAGGGGTTAATTAGTGATGTCAGGTGTGTGACTGCTTGGTTAGATTGAAAGCCTGCACCCACGCTGGCCCTTTCTGGGAAAGATTGAGGACCTCACCGACATGATGCCAGCAGATGTCACCGACATGCTCAAAGAATGAAGCTTCGAGTATTGAACTCATTTTCAATACAAAAGGTCCAAAAGGGATCGAAGCTTCATAAAGCCTCATTTGACCATCATTACTCCTATCTACCATATAACGAGGTCATAAATGACCCCACTGGTTCATTAGCGTGTATCGCTGGGTCACTTCAGGGTTTATATCTGCTGGTACATTGTGAAATCCATGTTAGCATGAATCCTATCAAGTTGCTTGGGATGTTTGGATTAAAAGTAGACCTAGAAATTCACCTATCCACAACCACACTTCTTATTGGGGATGAAGCTCTTTACAGGACATCTATCTTAATTTTTATGTCAAACCCACCTCTGGTGCTTATTGCCGAAGAGCTTTATTCGGTCTCATCTTAATATAGAGCCCAGTCCCTTTGGAAATTCCAGCACTGTTTCGTTGGCAAGAGGATTCTTTCTGGGCTTGGCATCCCTTCCAAACATCTTATCGTTGCATAGTTGGCTGCTGGTTTTAGCTCGGGAGACTTTACAGTTTTGAAGTACCCATAAATTACTCATAAGAAAATAATGCATTTTACATGAAATGTGTAATAGACTCACACAATTATATTACAATATTAAGAATTTTGAGGCATTTTAATATTTTGTAGCAAAATCCTGTTATAGTTGGCTGGGGCAGACAAAAGAAAGTTAGCCTACCAGCCATAATTTTTCAATCATTGAAACCTATAGACTGATTATAACTTATAATGAGCAAGCTTTGCACTCAGTTAAAAGTTTTCCTGTCAACTGAACTTGAAGGCAATTGTTGAATGGAATTTCTCCTTAGAGTAATATCTGAACATGAATTTCTTCAGCATAATTATCCAGCTCTTTAAGCAGATACGATGTCAACAGTTAACCATGAAGTTAATCCGGTCAAGGACAAAAACAAATGATTTTTATGAACACTAATTCTGCCCACTGTTACACTGTGGAACTGTGAATGAAAATGGAGCAAGAAACTTAGCTCTCAGGGGATTAAAGTCCATCATATCGGAACTAACAACCATCTAAAACAGCTGAAATGCCTGTGAGCACATCGCAGCAGAGCACAGCTAGTATTAACATTCAGACTGAATCATACAGAATGTGCGAGATTCAAGCAAGCATTGCACCGATGGTGCATTTGAGAGATGTACTTCTCCTGGTGGTCATCCTCTTTAATTTTCCCTTGTGTGATTGACATAGTCATTATCACTTTGTTTTAAACGATGCATTTTGTGTCAGATTTGAATCCAAGTTACTGTAGCTTCTCTGCCATTGTTAACCATGCTGGTTGTGTATAGTAATCTGTCACTCTGGATTGGAGTGTCTCCCAAATGAATTGGACACCATGTTGAGCTTGCAATAACATGTAGAAATAGCATTAATTATACAATGACCTTTGAATTACCATTAGGCTTAGTATCACTGCCTGAAACTGCAAGTGAAAGCAATTTTAATTATTGAGGTCTACAGCCAATGACCCTTTCGAAGACCTTTTCTACATGCCATGTTTAATAAACATTTAGCCCTCCTTTAGAGAGATAAAGAAGAAATGCATGCGATTAGAGCTAAATTCAACTAAAGGTTGGAATACATAGGCTCGGAAGAGCTGCAGGGTGTGGTTACTTTTTTTTTTTGATTCAGTAACTCACCTAACTTGATTTTAATGAGAAATATTAGACAGTTGAAAAATGTAAATTAAAATGAGCTGGTCTGGTTGACCACATCTGTTAGACTCAATTCATTCATTCATTCATTCATTTTTTTTTTTTGTGATACAGGTACTTAAATGTAACTTTTATCCAAAGCAATTTACATTTGATTTAACTAAGCAGGGGCCAACCTCACCTGGAGCCCATCAGGTTTATCCATCGTATTATTTTGGAAACATTTCTTTTCATATATCTTCGTAAAAATATATTTTATCTACATAAAGGTGCAGTCACCTTTTGAATATTAATGAATATTAATTCATTATGATAAAAGATTAATTTCATATAAATAATACATTGCAAAAATGATTACACCCAAAACAAATTTTGTGAAATCTTTTGTTTTGTATGGCCTCCTTGATTTTTAAGAACAGCACCAACTCCTCTTGACATTTAATGAAAACTCTTCTCGACCTTTAATGAACAAGATGGCAACATACTGCCACATCTATCTTTCTCCGTTCTTGGAGAATGAACCCTTTTTCAGGTGGATCCTGGATGAAGAGTTACGCACAAATTGTCATATCAGAACTCCCCACAAGTGTTCTTTTGGGTTGCGGTCTGGTGACATGCTTGGCCACTGAATGAATTTCACTCTGTTCTTCCTCAGAAATGAAACTGTGGCCTCTGATGTATGTTTTGGTCATTATCATCTTGAAAGAATGCCCTATGGCCAAGGGCACAGAGTGATGGTAGCATCTTCTCTTCTCTTCATTGATGCCCTCAGTGAAATGCCATTCCCCTCACTCTAAAGTATGGAGTCCCAGTATTCTTTGCAATTGTCAACATGGCCACTGGCAAATGCTAGATGGGCTTTTTTTGTGCATGGGCTTCAGAAGTGGCTTCACCCATGCGTCAAATTGTGTCATAGGAAACACTCACTCCAGCTTGACTTTCACATGCTTTAGCTAACTGTAATGAACTTGCATTTCAATTTTCTTCAACTTGTATAATCACAAAACATTCATGCCAAAGTGTTAAATTCCATGGACAGCCTGGTGTGCGTTTCCCAAAATCATAAATGCTAACTTACATAGTTGGACCCATTGACTGTGAATGAAGGGACTATGTAAGTAGCTAATTTAGTTAGCAACTACGCTTTAGGGAAACGCAACCCTGGACGTCTCACACTGTAAATCCTGATTGTGTGGTGAACTCAAATGTTTTCTGGAAACAGATTACCTCAAAAAATTGTGTAGGCAAACTTAAATGAATTGTAAGGTGAAGTTTTCTTTAACATGTTTTTAAGTGCAGTGAACACAAGATCATTAAAGGCCCATTATGTAATTCTCTGCCACTAGAGGGTGCTTTACCAAACAAAAACAAGAGGCAGAGTTTGATGACGCAATGGGATTGCGTGGAATCATGGTACTTGTTGTCTTCATCAGTTTACATGCACCACTAACAGCTAAATTCTCTGACATGACTCAAACAGGAGCAGCGAAACCATGTACATGGACGAGGTAACGTTATATTTCTTTACTTTTATATAACTTCATCTAATTTTATTCAAATAAAAAAATGTAAGGGATAATGATAAGCTGGCCGTTAACAGCGCTTATGATGTGCTGCAGGTCAGAGGCTGAGATAAGGGAGTGGGGCTGGCTCATGTTGCCCATCTTTGGAGAGAATAATAACAGATGTCAACACTCTGTTGCTGAATGCAAATGCTAAAGGTAACAGATACCGAGGAAATGCCACTGTCAGCTGGCAATGTATGCTTTCAGTTGCTTCTGCCGCTATTGCTATAGCTTCCTTAGCAACGATGTGCTCAACAGACCAGCTGGCCAGCGATTATCTGTTGAGACATGCTGATAGACCAAACTGAATCTGGTATTCAAGGGAGCCGTGTTCTTACTGTAAGTAAGGTAGCTAACGTAGCACTGGCTTCTCATAACACATAAACGATGTGCCGTACACATCAGCTTTCTGTTTGTCATGCGGCATCACAAGAAAGATGTTTTGCAGTGGAGTAACGTTACATTTATGTTACCATCTCGGCTTGAAACTATTTGGCAACGGCGAAGCATGCGTGCGTGGAGGGTGATTTTCTCGGTCTCGTGTACTTTTTGTGTTGGGAGTGACGTTAAATATGCCACGAAAAGAAAGGATCCGTGTCCCTACATTGATAATACAGATATCTCTGTCTTTGATCATCATTGAATACATCACAGATAATGTAAGTACACAACACCAAAACATGTATAACATATCTATATATTTTATAGATGTTTGAATTGGGAAATTTTACATATTGGGCTTTTAAGTAGCCAAACTCAATTTTTTTTAAGTTTCGGTTTTCACAAAACATTTGAATTCACCACACTTATCAGGGTTTACAGTGCAGCAAGCTTCTCACAGGTCCATCCTGTCTGAATTTTTGGATCACTTTTGCGACTGTATCCTGACATATTGGCAATACTTTACACAATAAAGCTCAAGGTTACAAGAAAATTAGTAAAGAAATTATTTTTTCCGCTCAGGTCTTGTGACATTATTTTTTCACATGCTGCTATTTTTGTTAGCACTGAATGGGAGTGGATTTTCCCTCTGATATACCACCCTTAATTGTTAATTAACTGGTGGCCACATCAGACTAATTTGAAGCTGAATTCCTGTTTTACACAGAATTTTATCAGGTTTTACTCCAAAGGCATTCAGCGGGGTATTCTCATTTTTGTATCATAAATAATTTTGTGAGAAAAATTCCAATTTTGTTTTTGGCAATGACAAGTCTGATTTGAAACTAGTAAACTAGATTTGTGTGAATACCTTATAGGATCCCTTATAAAATATTGGTTCTGAAGGGAAATAGATGTTTTTCTGAGAAATCTGATGAGGTGTCCTCATTTTTGCTGAGCACTGTATATTTGGCTACATTGCAAATCAGTGAAAAGAATTATGCATTCAGCATTCATAGGCATATTTCCATTGCTTTTGTTAACAGAGTGATATCTGTATGAATCATACATATATCTTATATTTTTCTCTCATGTGAAAGCTTAATTTCTTGTGCATTTCTTCAAATAATAATTCATGTGCTATTCCTCGTTGAACATTGTTGTTGCTCTTGAATGACTCACATGACTAGATGGCAATGGCTTGCCATTATGAAAAACCAATGGCCCAGTATTTTGGCCCTGAAGCCAATAAAAATCTCACCACAAATTCCCAACATTGCTGCAGGTAAAGGAAAATGTTTTAATTGAGGGATGCTAATAAATGTTACAGTTCCCATCAGGACTACTTTTGTCAGAATTAGTTCTTTTTGACAAAAAAATCATAGAATTGTTTTTGGCAGCATGGCCATTCTGACAGCCCTCCTGCCTTCCGCACAAGTATGGACTGGGATGCCAGCAAGTAAACACTTTACAGGGGGTACACAGATCTGACTCAATCGCAAAGCAATTTTTTCATTTCATAAGTATGAAGGACAGACTGGTGACAGATTATTATTGTGAGATGAACCAAGAGAGCCTGGAGGAAACCCACGCATGCACAAGGATAACATGCAAACCCTGCAGAGAAATGCTGCGGTTGACTTGAACCCAGGACCCACTTGTACCACTGTGCTGTCAATTTAGGATAGTACCTTGAACACATGAGAAAATAGCAGGGGTGAGGCAGGGGTCTTAGATTAACTGCAGCTTCCAGGCCAATGAAAAATTACATTCTTGACTAACAGCATGCCACTGCTTCCTTGCAAGAGGAAGCAGCCTAGCATGTAAAGGGAGGCTAGTGACCACCTGTTATGAGAGTGCACAAATATACAGTGCAGTATGGTCAGGGAGGCAAGGCTCAGTAGAAATGTACATGGTGTTAGGACCAGTTCAGATTTCAGCCCTTGCTCTGTTTTGTCGATTGTACTGTAACTGGCAGGGCCTCAATTTTCAGGCACTGGAATTTCAACCCCTGTTGTCCTTTCAAGTCTGAGTGCTTAGTTATGGCAGGAAAACCATTTGACACTACTATCCAATGTATCTTGACAACTATTATATGTATATCCAAAATTATCATCTGGTGATGGTCAAGAGCTACTCCTGATGAAAAAATATGCCTGAGGGAATGAAGCTGCACTACAAAGACCACATTTGTGGGTCTCCTTCACTAGTTGCACTGGGTCATTTGCTCAAACCAATCTGGTAAAAGAAGTACTGTAAAAATAAATTCATTCTCACCCCGCCAGATTACAATCCTTCTTATTGAAGCTTGCATTTGAAATTCAAAGGCTATTAATAAAGACATGGGGGGAAAAAAGCCACTGTGCCCACTTAGCCAAACATGGCCAAAATGGAACGCTCCCTGTTGGCCAAAGGATCGGTCCGATTCGGCTCAAAATCGAACTTGGTCTAGACCTGACAACTATACATACACATATGAAATATGACAAGGATCGGTCAAAACTGAAGACGCTAGAGCGGAGACAAGCCAAAAGTTTATGTACACACGGACGTACGCCCAACAGACAATCACTAAAGGTCCCGAGCATAGCATAAGCCCCTTGGGCCTTTTGGCCAAGCGGGCTAAAAATGATTTTAAGTGAGTGACAGTGCCCCCTGCTGAGGTCCTAATGCTTATCAGCCCTGATGTCGCACAAATCGCGCCTGTAATGAATCAAGTTGTAAATGATGTTAAATATTGGCAATGCTAGCGAAAAGTTGAAAACAGAACCATGTAGATTTTATTCCTAAAGAGAAGAAAATGTAAAATCACTGTCCAATGTGTAATCCTGGTGCTCTTTTGTTGGCTGGACTTTTTCGATGTTCATTCAGTCACAACTGATGAGGCAAAAAATTCCTACATCATAATGAGAAATGTATATTCTTTCAATGCTTTTAAGAACAACAATTAGCATGTCTACTTGGAGGCGGAGGATTCCAGACATGTGGCACATTAAATATCTCATCAATCACTTACAACGGCATGTACTACTAAACTGCTCACTAATATGGTGCCTCATGAGCAATGATATTATGACGTGACCTGAACAAAATATAAGCTTGAATAGGACTTTATTCTGGTAAATAACATTTTCAGTTCAACATGATTTATTTGCGCTTACTCACTGCATTTTCAAACCCAGATCACACTAGAGCAGTGATGACTTCTCAGTCGCTGCTCCATGGGGTGATTGCAAGTGGTGTCACTTGTATATGGAAAGTTTCAGGGAGCCCCCGTTGCTTTCTAATAACAATTCCCACAGTGGCTCAGAATTCAGTGAGCTCTGCAACCTAACAGAATGCAGGGCTGTCAGCTGAGGCAGGATGTTACTTTAATCGGACAGCCTACATATATAATTCGATCGTCCGAGTATTGTTTAGGAGAAGAGTCAATTAATATAACATCGGAGATTAAATACATAACCGGTACCTTCAATGAGCAAATCAAGTCAATTTGCAACGAGGTTGAGCGTTAAACTAAGTTTAAACTTGAATGGTATGCGCATGATTATCAATGAGCACTTAAGAAGATAAACAGAAAACGATTTATTCTGATGATAAAATAACGGCATTTTGAAATCCCTTCCGCATATCCCCTGATTATTTGACTGAGTACAGAATCACTCTAGTGCTTAGGAGTCCCGTCAGGGCTGTGCTCCTGACAGCACTCCTAGGCACTAGAGTCACCCCACTGGCAATAAATCAAACATTTCAGAGATGAAGAGAAAAGAAAAAAAGATTTTTAAAGAATTCTGTAATTTAAATTTACTCTGAACTTTAGTCACGGGGGCGATGCATCCTGTAATATGCAGTATTCACCAGCAGAAGGCACTGCTGCACAATTTATGACGTGTTGACACAGCCCTGAGATCATACTATAGGTTGTTTGCAGATGACGTCATGTCACAGCGGGAACTGCAAATGGGGAGCAGGAAGTGATTTCTCCATAGAGAAGCCAGAAATGCCGAAGTTTTGTGCTGTTCACGGCTGTGCCACCCGAACAAATCGGGGAAAAAACAAGAGCTACTTCAGAGTCCCCGAAAGTAGAGACGAATAAGGCGAGAAATTTAGAGTTCAGGGAGAAACGGCCAAAGACACTAAAAACCTCCATTTAAAGTCAGACCGCGCCGGTGTATGCAGTGACCACTTCTTGAAAGGTTAGACTCCAATCATTATAACGTTAGTTACTTAACTTGCAAAACCTGCTGCATGCAGGTCCGTCAAAAGCTTTAGTGTATTCATTTTCCTCCATTACCAACAGTGCCCATCAGCGGTCTTAACTTCCTGCCCCCTTTCTGGCTTCTGACCCTGCTGGAAAAACCAGCATGGACCAGCATCAAAACAGCACATATGCTAGTATGCTGGTTGCGCTCAGAAAAAGCAATGGGTGACATTTTCATCACCATCTGTAATTAATCCGAATTTCTTCCATATATTCGACTTGACCTTCAATCATAAGACAAGAGGAAACAAGTTCTTGGCTGCGTTCGAATAATTAAAAAATTGCGTCCTATTGTCTAATTCCTATCCACTTTTCTTTAACCTCTGTGTAAAACGTCACGAGGTAAAGGAAAGGTGCAAAGGGGACTCTTTTACAGCTTAGGAAGAGAACCACGCTAATAAGAGAATCTGAATGCACTTACACTAGGCACAGTGATCACCCGTCCCCTGCCCGTCATGTTTGTTTGTTTTCATGATTGGACGGTCATTGCGGAATTGCAGGATAGCATTTCCTGCTTTCTTTTTGAAAAGGATGGTTCAGTATACCCTATGCTAAAGGTGATAAATTAGGAAACATTGTAGCACCTATTCTTCACATTTAAAGAATCGGAACACACTTATCATAGCTGCCACTTAAATACTTCCTGATCGTTTTTTCTAGGAATTAGGAAATTTCCCAAGCAAAATAAGACTATTCGGATACAGCCCTTGCCTCTCCTGTTGGATATTATTCAGGGGGCTCAGCTTGACCAGCATATGTTGTGTTTTGGTGCTGGTCCATGCTGGTTTTTCCAACTGGGGTGCGTCATTGGGATCGCATGATTGCAAACCAGCTAAAAACTGAGCAAATACCTGCCTGATAGGCATTGCTTTTGTCCCCATGTGTTTGACTAAAGAGAGCATATTTCCTCTCTGGGCTACAGAGACCGAGCATTTAGCGTATAGTTTCATGAATGAAACTCTTGTACCAGCCTTCCACAATGATTGTGAGGAAACATAATCCTAATAATAAACATTTCAGTCCAATGTTATGCAGAGCTGAAAGAATTTCCTTCAGAAAACTGACTGATATTCATTTTGTCAACGACACGTCCAACACTCATGATCTCTTAAGCCCAGTAAAAAGATGAAAATGGTGTTCATTAATTATTTTAATGAGAGGAGGACTGACTGATTGCAACTTTCAGATCAAAGCCTCCGGGATGCACACTCCGGGAGTCAACTGGAATAATGGTACAGAACATGAGAAAAGACTTGGGGACAGAAGAACTAGAAACACACCTGGGTGGTTTAATAACAGGAAGACCTCCTTGTTAGTATACAATGGCTAATGTACATGATTTTCCAAAAGCGCAAATACAGTGTATTCCACTGATCACAGCACAAAAGTGCTCACCAGGAGTTTCCCTAATTGTTTTTCCCTGCGATTGAGCAGTCTGGTTCAGGTTTAGTTTAATTTTGTTTATTCTCATATTTGGACGGCACTGTGCCACCTCACATCAGGAAAGTCATAGGTTTGAATCCAGCTTGGGGCTTTTCTGTGTGTACTTTGCATGTTCTCCTCATGTCTATGTTGGTTTTTTCCGGGTACTCCGGTTTCCTCCCGCAGTTCAAAGTACGCATGTCGGGCTAATCAAAGAATCTATATTTCCCATATGAATGAATGGTAGGTGTGCCCTGTGATGGATTGGCAAGCTGTCCAGGGTGAGTTGCCCATTCTCATAAATTTATTATTGTCACAAACCATTCTGTGCCCTAGTGGGCAGCAGATGAGAACAAGAGGAAATTAATAGGGGATATGGCACCCTCTAGTGCAGTGTTCCCCAAATCACAGTCCTCATGGGCAGAGACCTGCTGGTTTTCCACGCCCCTCTCCACTTGGGAGTCAGGTATAAAGAAAGTCAAGCCAATCAGAAACAATAATTGTTCAATATTTTCCAGGAGGGATAGGAAACCAGGGCTGGATTTGGATTTGAGGGCCAGATTAGGGGAGGTCTGCTCTAGTTCCCCATGGGCAGGATCCCGACTTCATCCACAGTCACATAATATTTCCATGAAAATATTAGTGGTGTTAAACTAATGAAAGCTTCCGCAAACGGGTTTGTTTGCAATAAAAATGGCTGACGATTTTCCCAGTAATGGCAACTTCTTCTGAGTAATGTCGAGGAAAACTTGATTCTGTGGTTTCCATACAATATCCCTGAAAAGAACCACTCAAAAGTGAAATGACACAATTTTTTTGGAAGCTTTAACCGTGTGCTCTCTCAAGAATAAGCTTTTGTAGCCAAATTACTCACTTTCAAACATTCATTTGTAGCTTCCTTCATCGGGTCTATACTTTAAAAGCGGCTTCAATGGAAAAAGGCTTAAAGGTGTTTCATGCTTTGTAATTCTTCTGGCAGTGAACAGTGCCTGACACCAGTAAGCTTTGAAAGAAATTGGAGTGGATCGGCCTCTCTGTGAGCGTATGCAGACACGTCAAGCTTTTTCCCTTAAAATGGGCCTCTACTTGGAGCACAGTGCATTAAAATAAAAAATCCAGATTATTTATTTATTTTTTAGTAGGCTATGTAAGTGTGTGACAGATCTGCAAAATTCCATAGTTGTTGTCTTAATACATTAATCCATGTTAAGCTTTTCTCACATTAAGCATTTTAAGATGTCCTGGTTTTTTTTTACTGTGCAGCCTCCTTTTCATTTGCAAAATGTTATTTTTAGGAAGCAAGATTGGCTGTAGTCTTAGAAAAGAAGGCATTGATTTAACACAGATGGCAAAGTCACCAGCCTACCCTCAAATAGCCACATTTTGTGGCGCAAGTATTAGGTTTGTTAACACAATTCACTAATCCACAAAAATGGCAATAAATATTTTATTTTGACCACAAAAATATACTCTTACAATGAATTCACTGAATAATGGGTAGGAACCCGCAACACAAATAACAGGTTTACAGTTGATGTCTTTTTTAAAGTATGAATAACAATTCTACTTGATAACCCACTATTATCATTACAAAATTGCAGCCATGAAAAACAGATGGTACATTTTTAAGTACAAAAATTGAGGCAACATCCATATCTGCAATACTGAACTTCAGGGTTCAGAAATCATATTTAACAACTACGTTTTGCACCAGTTAGTTGGTGTTTGAAACAAGTTAACAAACTGAGTCACTGGCCAAGTAGTCATTCTAAAAAATGCAAGCATAGCATTAAGCCTCCCTGCTTACTGAGGTATAGCAACCTATAGGTATTAAGCTTTGTTCCACTTCAGTTCTTTGGAATAAAAGGCTAAATGATGCAACATTTGGATCAGATTATATGGAACTGTCTGTTTGCAAAACAAACAGAAACAGATTAGGAATAGATTAAAAGTGTTCATGTGCCATTGCTTAGAAAAATATTAAGGCATAATTTGAGGACAAATTTGAGGATGGAAATTTTCACAGCAGAGGTTTCACTAACAATTCATTTAAACAGATGGATCTCACCCAACCATCAAAGCACAACATTTGGTGCATTGTTCTGGACCCAGGAGTAAAACCAGTGACCATCTTTTACCATTTTTCCATACTGGCATGCTGTTATGATTTGGAACAGCACTCTCTGCACTTGTAATCATTCGAACAAAAGCACTTTCTGCTTCAGAGCCCTTTCGCGCTTTAACTTTCGGTGGTGACTGTCTGGAACTGAGGCATGTAGAGAGGGACACCCTTCCCTGAACCCTCACCCTTGGGTGACCAGCACTCCCTCTGACTAAGGAGGCTGCTGGACTCCAAACAGCACCCCAGTGTGGACACTCCCTGAAACAGTCTCCTCTCCTCACCCTCATCGTTCTGTGAGGTCATACCCAGATAGTAAAGGTCCCGTCTGGAGCCCATCCCATCCAGAGACGGGTCTTCCTGGTCAGAGTTATCAGAGAACTCTTCAGTGGATGTGCAGGAGTAGTATGGATGACGTGGGTTCAACGGCATGCCCTCTGGATCCCAGAGTGCTCCTGGGTAGGATCCAGACATATCAGAGATGTCTGCAGAGAAATTGCCCTCATCAGAGCAGCTACTGAGGCTCTCCTGGGGCTTCCGGAGGGGACAGCCTCCCTCTATGGGGGGCAGGACTGTGGCGTAGGCAATGCTTGATCGCAATGAGCTACCTGCCGAGGAGCATGGGGTTACCAGAGTGTGTAAGGCCTTCTCCACCCACCCAGTTTGTTCCCTCTCTAAGACAACTGATGGGTGGTCCTTTTCCACAATCACTGCCTCTGAGATCGTCTCCATTTCCACAAGAAGGGGGCAAGAGGTCAAGTGTCCGGGGTGTCTAAAGAGGTTCTCAATGGCCTCTGCCTAAAGACAAACACAAAACAGTTAACAAAGCAATGTTTCAGTATTCACCTGATTTCCAATACCCTTTCTCAATTACGAGTTTAAGTGCACACTGGATATGCAGGATAAATGACAATGCTGGCAGTATTTGTTGATTTTAGAACTTCCTGCTGCACACTTATGAATGTTTGTCAGGCATAAATGTCCTAATCCAAACCGCACTCAAAAAATTACTCTGTCTTGTCTGGTCCAATATTTTATCATTTTTTTGCATGCAATTTCCCATTTATATTTTATTTACTGCAAAATTAACCAACTCAACCTGTGTGTTACAAAAATCCTCAGTGACGTATTAAAGATGTATCAAAGCCCATCAGTAACCTCATATTGCAACATATGATGACTCTAAACCTGTTCCCATTTACATTTCCCAATTAGCAACCAAACATTAATTTCCTTGATCGCAAAGACTAATCAGTAGAATGACCAGAAAATGTCATTTTAGCTGGCATTATTTCTCATTGCGGTACAAAGTTGTTATACATTTTTGACATAATAATGCCATCAATGTCTTGAAAAGGTTTTGAATTCATACTGCTCATAAAACAGAAAATTAGTTCAGCTAGGGCTGTAAGTGATGCAATTTTGCATCAGTGTTCAAAAGGTTTTGATATGCAAAAGATGTTTTTCATTTTAAATATATTCCTCTTAATCTTAAAAACATACTGCCATCTTTTAACGAGAGGCAGGGTCAGAACTGATGCACAGATGAAAATCCAGTTCACAGGTTTTATTAATAATCATAGTCAAGCAATCCAGGTCAATAACTGGCAACGAGATTTCAGTGTACAGTGAAGAATCCAGAATTGTGATCAGAATACAATCCAAAAAGTAAAAACCGGAAAGGGGGGTATGCCAAAGCCAAAAGGAAAGACAAATCAAAAACAAAAAGGCCAAATTTGAAATCAAACGCACGTAATCAAATGGACACAAGGAGCAAGACAGGATTGTGGGTCAGACACAAACCAAATTGGAACCGTGAAATCTCAGATGTAGGAGACGGACGGACGGAGCTAAAATACTATGTCTCCCGCTTCGCGTTTCACGGAGGTGGAGGACTAAAGAAGATATTTACAGTGAAATTCGCAAAAACGCGGAGCGGCTGCCTCTGTGTCAAAGTTAATTTTTGACCTTTGTCCAAGTTGACTTGTTTTGTGGAATAAAAACTATATCAGACTTTTATGTCTGGATTGTTTCCAAGGTACAAACATGGATTTCAGCATATTTTGACAAATTATTGAACCAATGGGACAACATAGTCAGGCTGACGGTTTTTATGACTCAATTTCAAATACTGTTTTTGTTTTTGTATTAACATCATAAAATGGTTTACATAGAATGCTGAGTCCTCAAATGTCCAAATGATATATAGTTCTACAATAAACTACAATATTTGACTGTATAAAAACGCAATTATGCCTTGTGACTTGCCCGTGGGCCAGTGCTTGCGAAAGGGTTAAATAAGTAAAAAGGATTAACAAAGTTAACTATGCTTGATTATTTAGGCCAAGTTGCAGAACTTGGGGTCACAGATGGAAATTAACCAAGGGAAAATTTAGCACTGATTTGAAGAAATATTTTCTCATACGGAGAGTCATAACTGCGTGGAATACCTTGCCTGGCAATATCGAAGAGGCAGAAACCCTGAGAGTTTCAAGACTAAGCTTGATACGGTGCTTGATACCATGCAGTCTTTAAGTATCCAAAGTGTTATGTTCTCTTTAGGGATTGTAAAATGCCGAGCCTAGTCAGGTCAAATGGCCTGTTCTCACCACTCATGATATTATATGTTATTTAATGATATTGTCTCCTGCTTTTGTGAAGCACGAAGTGGGGGACATAGTATTTAGCTCGTTCCACCTGTCCGATCCGTTGGTTTTGTAACAATATCTCCAGAACCAGCGGACCAATTTGCTCATATTTACCAACAACATGCACTTAGGGGGGTACCCCGCAACACCAGTTGATTTTGGTGACCTTCAGGGCATTTTCAAGGTCACAGTGCAATTACATAGATTTTGCCCTCGTAAACCTTGCTCGTGTAACATCTTCAGAAACAGAGGATCGATTTTGCTCATATTTAGCTCCAACATGTACTTGGAGGGTCCCGCGATACCACTCAATTTTAGTGACCTTGAGGTCACTTTCACTTTTGTAAACCTTGTTTACGCAGTATCTCAGGAACCAGTCGACCAATTTCGCTCATATTTAGCACCAACACGAACATGATAAACAGTCACTTTATTGACAATTACTTGTGTCATGTTATGTTATGTCATGTCATGTCATGTTGTGATGTTATCTTCTGTTGTGTTATGCTATGTTAACATAATAGAAATCCACAAAAAAATGCTCACCTTCCTGAAATCCACACCTTGTGCCCAAGAGCAGTTGTTTGGATTAGGAACATCCTTCCAAACAAGTTTCATCACCCTATGAAATGGAAAGAGGGCAGTTGCATTAATAATTGCATTAATAATATTAATAATGCAAACAAGTCATCATTTCATCAATGTGCAGTAATTGCCTTAACCATATAAACAACTTCAAATGTGTCTTAGATTAAGTTAGAAATATAATTTTGATCAATGACTCAATATTTGGAAATTTACACATGCCTTTGCGTAAATATTTTGCTCATGATGGCTATTCTATTGAATATCACTTCTTATGCCTTAGAATTGTTTTTTAATTCAAATGGTTAATTTTTGGGGACAAATGACGCCATAAAAAGAAATTGACAAGAGTTATCAAAAGCACTCGGGTAAATTACGAGCTGTTTCATGTTAGAGGCCGCATGTAAGATCTGGAGGTCATAGGCCAACTTATTTTGAAATAGTTTGTATGAGTTATTGCATTTGAAATGCAAAATGTCATAAACGCAAGATCAGACTTCATTCCGCAATTGGTCTTTAGTAACAAAACCTAAGGAACAATAGCACACAAAGCTAGAGTGTGGATTCAGAAGACTGATTCAGAAGGGCTAAGCAATGCATAGTCAAAGGGACTGGTCCAAGACAAGTAACCAAGATAGGCAGCTGCATGAACTTGAGCAGTGAGGATTACAGCACGCCTAAGCGCTAGAGTTCAGGCAGATTGCAAGAAGCAACTCCCAGGACTGAAGAGGAAGGAAGGGTATCAGCAATAAATAGATTTCAGTCAGGAAAGCTTACGTTTCAATAAAATGGAACAATTTATTCATGGGTATAAGCATTACATTGTATTTTGGCGGTGGTTCTGCTCTGGAGGAATGTCCTGCCTAGGCACAGCAAACATACTAACATAGTCATGAACAGAAATCAAAATCTCCCCGATGTGAGCAGAACCAAACAGGCGGCAAGCAAAAAACCAAACAGCATGTTGCATAGCATGAAAAGTCATTGCAAACAGTAGCGGAAGTAAGTGAGCTTGACGTCTTTCAAATAGACCGCTGTATGACCTTGTGATGTGTATCCTCCAATTGTGTTCCTGCTGATGCTGACATGCTGGTAGCTTACCAGGCTGCTGTCAGCTGATGTAGCTCTTCTCGAGTTTCCTGCCTGAACTAGTTACACTCATTATTTGTGTATAGTTAAGAATCACCAAAGACAAAGGACTCAGAGAACAAATCAGCAATCCAGGAAAGGGAGGATGGAGACAAGGAAATTAAATACACCAGATGACAATCACCAATAAGGGAGAGCAGGTGAGAAAGAATCAAGGTGGGGAGCGACTGAAACAAGATGATAATTAAATAACAAGGAACAAGTACAGAAACTGATACAGACAGCTGGGCTGTAGTAAGAAAACAATTAGAAAAACACTCAGGACACAGCACTGCCCGAACCCCCCCACAAGGGCCGCCACCTAGTGACCCTCACCTAGTGAGCCTCTTTGCACTTTCTGGGGAACGTCTCTGGTTACAAAGTCTCTGGAGCTTTACCTTCTGACCACCCCAATAGCTGGGACCCAGACAGTGATGATGGGTGGTTGGGTCCTGGAAGGCCTAGAAGTGTTCTAATTGAGGAGGACAGTCTCTTCTCCATCTCTGGTGGGTGTGGCAGACTAATGGCAAAAATCGAAGTCTTCCGTATCTGCCGCTGAGGGCTCTGGTTTGCCGGTGCTGGGACGGAGGAAAAATGCAATGCAGCAGAGCCAGTGTAATCACACTCATTGACTAACATGAAACCTATGGGCTCCGATGCGGACCTAACACGCATCTGGTGTAATTTAAGGTTAAGAGCTGAGCTGAAGGGTCTTCCGCTTCCCTTGCTTCAACCATGAATACAGGGGGCTGATAATCCAGACAGCAATAGGGAGACATCCCAAGGCCTGCAACAGTGAGGGAATTACAGGAGAGTTCCATCCATGGAAGGAGGTGTGACCACTTCATGGAGGTACCGTCACAAAGACAGCAAAGGGTTTTGCCACAGTCCTGGTTCAACTTCTCCATATGCCCTCTGGCCATGGGCTGGAAGCTGGAAGGGTGGCAAGGTGAAGGCCTTCAAGAAAGAATGTTAGAACTGGGGTCCACAATCAGAGAAGATCTCCTGGGAAATGCTGTGGAGGTGCATCACATGCTGAAGGAGGGGCTCTGTTGTCTCCTTGGCCATGGGCAGCCTCACCAATGGGACAAAGTGGGCTGCATCTAAGTGCCGGTCCACAATGATCGAGACCATAGTGAAACCTTCTAACTCAGGCAGCCCAGAGATGAAATCAATGATGAAGCATGCCCGCAACTGGCCGAGGACTTCAAGGGGCTGACGAAGGCTGATGGGCAGCTGATGACCTAACTTAGCCTAAGGACCGGTGTTGCAGGCGGCAACATAGATTTAAAGAAGAGCTTGTTAGTTATTGGATTATTTGACGGACGTACTGAGTATGGCTCTACAGAATGCATGAGAACACCAGGATGACATCCAAGTATACAACGAATACGGAGGAGATCCTGTTGCAGGGGACATTATTTATCAGGTTCTGGAACACAGCGGAGGCATTTGTGAGCCAGAATGGCATCACCAAGGAATCCTAGCGGCCAAAGGGAGCGTTAGACACAATCTTCCATTCATCTCTTTCCTTAATATGGCAGTAGTCATTGTGCAGGTCGAGCTTGGTGAAGTAGTTGCACCCTTAAAGTTTGAGGAAGGCAGAATTTGTGAAGGCAAGGGGATAGTGTGTTTTGACTCTGATGGCATTCCGGCCTCGGTGGTCAATCCATGGTTAGAGGGAACCATCTTTTTTTCACATGAAAGAGAAGCCGGCATCGGCTGGCGAAGAAGGTCGGATGGTGTTGGAAGCCAGGGTGTCTGTTATATTCTCATCCATAGCTCTGGTTTCTGACACCCAGAGGGAGTGACAAGGGGTGGGGAGGTGTGGAGGAGTGACAAGGCATAAGATTAGCAGGAGGCCTGGTAAAGATTGCGGTAAATGGAAGGAACCCCTAGAAAGTTTGGCGACTTCTTGTGGCTAAGAGGAAAGGGTGCTATCTGGCAGGAAGCAAACCACAGACAAGAAATTGAACAGGAAGGACTCCACTTGGTTATGGCACCTTTAACCCAGTCAATGCAGGAAGTACGACTTTATAGCCAGGGTGTCCCCAAAACTACCGGAGTGCATGGTAATTCCATCAGATTAAAGACAATGGTTTCAAAATGATTTCCAGAGATCCTTATCTGAACTGGACTGGTGGCTTTGATGATGCGAGGAAGCGCCATTTCTGTGAATGCCTGGGGCTGGATTAGCACAGGCTGGAGGATTGTGTGAACTCCCATCCACCTAGCAAGGGAAGGATGGATGAAGTTTTCATCTGCTCTGATCTGATCAGTTAAAGCCTGAGCATAGAATTGATGGCCATGCCAGATGAACTCAATGAAGAAAAGGGGACCAGACGGGGGACCCGAGGGCATCTCTCCTCCTGGGATAGCTTGGGATTGCTGGACTGAACAGTCGGTTATCAGATGCTTAGCTGCTTTGCAATACAGGCAGAGACTAGAATTGACGCATAGCATATTCATAAAAAGAATAACAAAAGAATATTTAAAGCTGGAGTCCGTATTCAGAAGACTGGTCCGGAAGCAGCCAGGGACAGGAGGGCTGGGCAAGGCATTGTCAGAGGGACTGTTCCAAGATCAGTGACTGGGATGACAGGCCATATGAAACAGAGTACTGAGGAGTAGTGCACGCCTTCGGACAGGAGTAGAGGTGGGTCAGAGGTAGCAACTCCCAGGCAGGAAGGGTATACCCGACAGATTCTTAGGCTGTGTTCGAATAATCAAAAAATTATGTCCTATCATCTAATTCCACACCACTATTCTTCATCCTGCATGGGAAAGTTCATGCGGTAAAGGAAGGGTGTAAAGGGGAATTCATAAGAGCATAGGAAGAAAACTGCGCCGCCAAGATTATCCAAATGCACTTACGCAAGGTGACGTGATCATGAGTCTCTCATCCGTTTTGTTTGTTTGTTTTTGTGATTGGCCAGATGGATGGTCATCGCTTTAAATATTGCTGCCACACAGAATTGTGGGATGACATTATCTCTTTTGTTTTAGTAAAGGATGGTTCGGTGTACCCCATGCCGAAGGAGATAAGTAAGGAAGCGCTGAAGCACCTTTTGTTAACATTTATAGAATTCAAACACACTTATCATGGCTGCCAAGTACATGCATCCAGGTCATTTTCTAGGTGTTAGGAAATTTCCTAAGCAAAAGAGACTATTCAAACGCAGCCTAAGTTTCAAGTTAAGGATCAGCGAGCGAAAAAACAATCCAGCAAATGGAGGACAGAGATGAGGAGCTTCAAATTACAATGAGGGAGAACAGGAGAAAATAAAACCAAGAGGAAGGGTAATGAAATGAGATTAAGGGAAGGAAGGGAAATATCAAAAAAAAGTCCAAATTGATGGTCTGAGCTATATTCTCTAATTTTGCCTCAATGATCCTTGCTTTTATAGCACTACTCACTACTAACTGGTGAGTGGGATTTTATGAATCACACAACGTGGAGAGTTACAATCCAATGTGCTGTCAGATATTATGAAGTACAAACCAATGAAACTATTTTTTTTTCTCTTCACCATGAACTCAACTGGGTAGATGAATTGTAAGGAATGATAGGAGTCACAACTACTGATTCTTTCTTTTGCTCCTCCATTTCAGGTACTGACAATGGGAGCAGTATTGCCTCAGAAAAAAGGCTCCTGATGCCTAACCTCAAAAATACTGTCTTTGTTTATACTGAGCTGAGTGGAAAAACAGCATGTTTCACAGGTTTACTGGAATTCACATGAAATGACAGCATGCAAATCAGCCCTCTCCCGCCGGCCCAACGCTCACACCAGAAAGCTGCTGGCTCACACCCCAGCGAGTCTCTCAGCACACAGATGGCAGCCGCAAAAACAATGATGACATTCATCTCCTATCCACAGCTTAAGAATAAAAGTACCATCTCTGAATCACAACAACTGTTGAAGGAGCAATGAAAATTCTTGTTCTTGTAAATATGTAATATGTAAATATACAGCGCTTCACAGGATGCATTTTGCAATAAACACAAACATTTGTTGTAATGATGCTCTTTAAAGTAGAAAAGCGGAATCCTCCCTTTCTAAACCCGATTCTTGAAATAATTCTGTTCTCATTTATATTTTGTTTTTTTGAGCTTAGTCAGTCATATATTCATAGGGCTCAATTTTCCCCATCATATTCAATATATGCAAGGACTGTCGCATATAGGTAAATATACAAAAGGTTAAATATACAAAAGGGCAAATTACTTACTGGCGCTGGGATGCAGCTAGGGTCATGAAAAGCACCACCGACATGAGGGAGATAATCAGCAGGAGGGCGTAGGCAGCGTGTTGGGCATTGGGGCGCCCCCTGTCTTCTGGAGGAGAATTGAACAGGAACGGGAGAGTAAATATGAATTCCAATGATGGGGTCAGCAATTAGAGCTTATCCACAGATTATATAAAACCACATATTCTTTTTTTATCAAACCTTTACTGTAGACTGGCTCCCCTTCTCCATGAAAAAGGACTGGATACAAAATAAACTGATACTCTTCAGATGCGTAGAATTTATCTGCAAACAAGTCCGGAGAAAGGCAAGTTAATCATGAGGAATAAGTAAGGGTCATTTATAGGGTCTGAGCCATATGATGTCCCACTGCCCTCGCGTGAATTAAATATAGACTGTATTTAAAAGACACTATTTCATCTTTTCATATTCAATATTCTGCAGCTGGACATTGAATGGTGTGCATAAGACAGTCTATTATTAAAGTCTGCCTGCTAGGCTGCGAAGTAGGTGTCATGCTCCAAATCATTTGTGTGAGAATCTGACTTTTGCATAGCAGCATGGCAGACTTGTTATGAGTGCTGAATCACAGTTTAAATGCAAGAATATTGGGACAATATGAAAATCTTTGTTGCTCTGCTCTATACTGAAGCACATAAGATTTGATGTAAAACAATGAAAAGAGGAAAAGAACAGACTATCCACTCGAATTTGAAGATATTCACGGCCATGTTGGGTTACCTACGTAGGAGTTACAGCCCAGTTTACACGTACGCAGTCCCCAATTTTTGGAAACCAAAGGCAATTGGACAAATTGCCAGCCTGGAATGAAGTCCTACGGACTTTCACTACTCGGTTGTAATCAAAGATTGCCTGAAGTCCATGATCCTCAGTATCTACCGGGTATTTCCCCATTTGAGGACCTGTGTGCAAGAAGTACCTAAGTCACTAAATTACACTTTTGTCAAAGTTTTAAAACATGTTACAGATATATATTTTTATGTGCTGTTTCAACACTGAAGTATTCTACCATATATATATATATATACACACACACACACACACAACCCCAATTCTGAAATAGTTGGGGCAAAGTGTAAATTGTGAATAAAATCAAAATGCAATGACTTTCAGATCACGAGCCAATATTATATTTACAGTAGAACATAGATAACATTTCAAATGTTGAAACTGAGACATTTTACATTTTTATCCATAAAATGAGCTTATTTCAAATTTTCTGGCTGCAACAGGTCTCAAAAAAGTTGGGACACTGGCAAAAAAGAGCTGGAAGCTATTAATATATAAGAGAACCATCTGAAAGAGCATTTAGCAAGTAATTAAGTTAACTGGCATCAGGTGTGTAATATGATTCGCGATAAAAGGGATGCCTGATAGAGGCTGAGTCTCTCAGAAGTAAAGATGGCCAGAGACTCTCCAACCTCTGAAGGCTTGCGTAAAAAAATAGTGGAATACTTTAAAAACAATGTTCCTCAACGTCAAATTGCAAAGGCTTTGAAAGTCTCATCATCGACAGTGCAAAACATGTGATGGTCCTGCCCTGCAGGCCCTCCCCCTTCTTGCTTGCACCTCCGCCTCAACGAGCCACAGCTGCTGCTCATTGAGGTGGAGGTGCTATTGAGTATAAAAGAGCTGCACTGCCAGTTTGGCAGTGCAGCTGCATTCGGGTTTTTTATTCTGAGTGTGATGGAGTCCTGTTTTTAGCCGCTGCTCCCCTGGTTTTGGTTTAATTAAATCTTTATTTATTTTTTACTCAGCCTGTGCGTGTGGGTCCCTTTCTCTGGAGTTTGGGTACATGGTCCCAGTGTCATGGTCAAATTCCATGACAAAACATCATCAAAAGATTCAGAGAAACTGGAAAAATCTCTCTGCGTAAGGGACAAGGCCGAAGACCTTTACTGGATGCCTGTGATCTTCGGGCCCTCGGACGCCACTGCATCACTCGCCGGCATGATTCTGTTATTGACATTACTAAATGGGCCCAGGACTACGTAAAGAAACCACTGTCTGTAAACACAGTCCGCCATGCCATCCACAGATGCCACCTAAAACTCTATCATGCAAAAGGGAAGCCATTGTTGAGCATGATCCAGAAGCGCCGCCATGTTTTGTGGCCCAAGGCTGATTTAAAATGGACTGCAGCAAAGTGTCCTGTGGTCAGACAAGTCCAAATTTGCCATTCTTGTTGGAAATCATGGGCGTCGTGTCCTCCAGGCTAAAGAGGAGAAAGACCACCCCTCCTGTTATCAGCATTCAGTTCAAAAGCCAGCATCTCTGATGTAATGGGGATGCATTAGTGCATATGGTGTGGGACACTTGCATGTTTTAAAAAGCACCATGAATGCTGAATGGCATATAAAGGTTTAAGAGCAACATATGCTCCCCTCCAGATGACATCTATTCCAGGGAAGGCCTTGTGTATTTCAGCAGGATATTGCAAAACCACATACTGCAGCTATTACAACAGCATGGCTTCACAGCAGCAGAGTCCGTGTGCTGAACTGGCCTGCCTGCAGTCCTGGTCTTTCACGGATTGAGAACATTTGGAGCATAATTAAACGAAAAGTCTGTCAAAGGAGACCCAAAACTCTCCAGCAGCTGGAAGCCTGTATTAAACAAAAGTGGGATCAAATTCTGATGATTTAACTCAAGAAACTTGTCTCCTCAATGCCCAGATGCCTCGACTCTGTTAAAAAGAAGAGAGGATGCTAACATGGTTAACAGGCCCCTGTCCCAACTTTGAGACCTGCAGCAGCCATCAAATTTGAAATGAGCTCATTTTGTGGATAAAATTGAAAAAATGTCTCACGCTCAACATTTGCTATGTTGTCTCTGTTCTATAGTGAATAAAATACTAGCTGGTGTGATTTGAAAGATATTGCGTTTTGACTTTTTATTCACCAGTTACACTTTGTCCCAACTATTTTGGAATTGGGGTTGTGTGTGTATATATATGCGTACATATACAGTCAAAAGTTTGGACACACTTTGCTCTGTTTTCAGAGAAATTTAAATGGCTGAATTTCTCTATTCAATGTCAGATGGAATCTGGAAAGAGGTAAACAGTCAGAAGTTAAGAGAATAATTTACTTGTTTAAATAGTGTCCATAATTTTGGAAAAATCAAAAAAGTCTTATTTTGCAAAGTACACAGAAACAAGCTCCTTCCATTTTCCAACGGCTGAATTAAAGTCATGCTGTTTTGGAACTTATCGGGCAAGAAGATCCATGGGAAGCAAACCGCAAGTGCAGCACATCTTTGGGACTTAGACAGTCGCTCAGCTGCTCATTTAGCTGCTCAACTCATTATAGCGATATAACTACCCTGGTGAAAAAACAGTGAGTGTGTTCAGCAAATATGATGACAAATTCTGGTTAGTTTGACAGATTTAGATTTTTCTCTTTTTTGCAAAATAAAGGGTGGTATGTCCACTTTTGACTGGTACTGTGTGTGTGTGTGTGTGTATATATATAAAATCTTCATGTTTTGAAAACTTTGACTCCCAAAATCACAAAAGTGTTATGTAGTGACTTAGGTACTTCTTGCATTCAGGTCTTCAATTGCTTCTTCACATCCAATGCAATGGGGCACTTTGCCACAACGACAAAATATGTGCCACTGTCTGTATACTTTTGCATATCATTTCATTAATAGACATTCTATTCTAGACATGAGCAAAATGAACTAGCAGAAACAATAGAATGCATATACCTGAAGATTTATGCTACATATTTGTGATTGCACATGGATAAATCCATCTAGAAACACCAATCTGTGTAAAAAAAAATAAAGTACCATTGAGGTAAAGGGAGTAACGGTTGGAGGGGACTCGAACCCACTTCACTCTGCTCCACGGGTTGCTCTGACCCCTCCCTTGGCTTCGACTGCTCCACTCCACCACGAACGACGCCAGCACTGTGGAGTTTGGGAACAGGCTCCAAGCCAAAGCCACGCAGCTGCCATTAATCATCACCGAGGTAAATGAGGAGATGATTCTTGCTGTAGGCAAGAGGCGGAGATGAGGAAAAAAGGTGGGAAAGAGTCAACAAGGGCGTGGAGTAACAGCAACTGCAATTTCAGCTTACCGCTTCTAAAGAGTCTGCCCGAAATGGGACTCTATTAAGCTCTACAATAGGTTTTTTTCCTCCCCTCAGAGCGCTAAAAGGTTGGCTCTACATGAGAACACCTCAATCTGATCTATTAGTGATTCATGAGAACAAGACTAATGGGGGACGGGAACTGAGTGACAGTCTCGTCTTTGCAGAAAAAGACAGGGGGAATAACAGTCCTCGGATTATCAGTCCATTTACCTGAGCAATAATTACATTTTTCCATCAGGAGAGAAAGTCATATTCTGTTGATTAACACTCTGCAGTGCATTATCACAGTAGATGAGCTCTGTCTGGTAATGCCTGTGATGATATTATCTCATCTGCAGCACTTAGCACATAACCAAAATAATTTTTTGATGCTAAATACTGTATAAGATAGATCTTGATTTAGGGTGACTTCAGTGCACGCACAGATCCCAATTTCTGCACTGAGTATAGCAGTAGTCCAAGAGGCTTTTTGGGCCAGCTAAACAGAGAGAACCAATGCTTGCAAACTTGCACAGACCAAAAGTAAGCTTGCTGGGGCCAGCAAATCCTTTACATTGACACTTATAGCAAAAGCCTTAGCACTCCAAATACCCTTGTGACTTTTGACCACGCTCTGGAGATATTAATTATTTATTTACCTATTGTTAAATAATACTTTCAGAGCAGTTGTTTAAGGCTACATTGTACCACCTTTCATTCTCTAAGTTAGTGTAAAAATCATGCACCATTCACTCGCATTATCATACTTAAAGACAATTTTGAGTTCTAATTAGCCTAACATGCATGTCTTTGGACTGTCGGAGGAAATCAGAGAACCAGGAGTAAACTCATATAAACATAAAGAAAACAAGCAACTCAGCAAAGTGGGCTACCCATTGGGCCACCATGTCTGAAGGTATTCAGTCGCACACATTCAAATACTGTGCATTACAGTACATGATTTCTAATAAAGGTCCCAACTACCCACCACACCAATTTGAAGTACAAATGGAAAACTCCTTGTATCTTAGAAATGAAAGAGAATCAAGTAGAAAGTAATTAAATAGCATGATATTGTTGGGAAACAGGATTTTTGGGTATCTGCAATATGAGTTGAGCCAGACGGGTTGATCAGTAGGTATTGAATGTGCATTAGGAGATAAAGAGAAGCTGTCTGGTCCGACGGGACATATCACCTATTTGCCAATTCCGGCTGTGATCTCCACTGTCAGCTCTGACAGGACACAATACGCACTACCACTTTTTAGTTGAAGGTTCCGTATGCCCACATATGGAGCTCACTTCCGAGGGTTGGGAGTCTATTGAACCAATTAAGTTGAGTGGTTCAGGAGAGGCCCAATTGTTTAGCATTCCTTTTTATCAATGTAAATTTATGTGTAAACCCCAGGACCAATCCACAACAACTTCTAATAAAATGAAAGAAATCATACACAAATATCTGTACTTTAACATGTATAAAGTTTCTTATGAAAGTAAGGAATTTTGAACTCTGCATCATGCTGTTGTTTCCACGGCCGGCAGTGTAATAAACTTTTTCCTGCTTTTGCTACAAACATCGGAGTCTGCTTCTTCAGCAGGACAACGTTCTTGGTTTTTATAAATTAACCAACAATATATAAGTGGCTTACTCACGTTTGCTTGTCTTTCTTATTAGCGTCATATTGGCATTCCTGGTTGAAGGTCCTAGGGAGTTGGTAGCCAAGACAGTGACAGTGTGGACTTCCTCCCTCCAGGGAAAGGTGTGGGCAGAGACAAGGCCAAGCTGTTCATTCCACACAGCGCCCCCTGTGGTCTGGTGCTGAACAACAATACCCGAAACACAGCGGTGGGAATCTTCTCTTGTTAATGGCTGGCATGGACAGAGAAAAAGTCACTGTAACTAAAGAAAAAAAGATCATATAAAATAAATGAACAATCAAATAATAATCAATTGATGGTTCATAAAACAGCAGCACATTATCCTCCTCCAACCCACACTAAAGGGACTGCCATTCGTGGTTCTTACCGCAAAGAGGAGGGTGACATTGGTCTGATTCCGTTCTTTGTCATCCTGCAGGACCCTCCAGAAATCGGGCCCCCATTCAGGAGCTGCAAGCAAAGGCCATCACACTCTTTATACATTACATTATTATACAAGGCACTGCACTAGGATATGGAAGTTTGGCCAAGTATGGTTTGTCTCTCGAGTGCCTCCATCTGGCCATCTGGGCACTCGTCAGTCCCATTCTAAGCCAGCATGTTTGGGTTTTCCCCTCCCTCCTTCTAAGCCCGCAAGGTTTGAAACTGCAAGTGAAAAAAGCAGTGGCTGATAGGCTTGAGTTTTAGAGGAAAACAGCGCACTGTCTACTCTCTGTTGCGACGGCAGCATGCGCACATTTATCCCAAGCTCACTGACTAGACATTCAAGATACACTTGTGATTTGGGATGCCAAATTTACAACAAAGAAATGAAGAAAAAAGGGCAAAAAATCCCTTGACAAGGTAGGTGCCCCGTATATGAACAGCCCAAGCTGAATTAATCAGTGCGATGCAGACTTGTGACAAAGAACAACCTTCTATTCTGTGCAAACAAACTAGTTTAGGTAGCTTTTCAATCTTTATTCACATGCACTATTTGATAGCATTACAAAGGAGGGGGTAGCATCTGTCTGGCTGTCTATCTGTTTTAAGTTCAAAAGCTGGTTTCACAGACACTGTTTAATTTCAGCCCTTGGTGCCACAGCAAAAAGTGACTGTCTTAACAAGTCATTTCCTCATTCAGTCAGAAGATATTAGCTTATTTTAAGTCACCATGTGCTTGACGAGTGCAATTTTCTTATCCCATTGGCAAATCTAGAAATAAGTCAAAATGTTCTCACCTCATTGGCAAATTTTTGTCTAATTGAGAAAAATGGTAATAGAATTAAGTGTTTTAAGTCTTAATACGAGATTAAAGTGCTTGGCAAGATGGACTTATTTTTCTATTTTTGCAGATACAGAGATCTACTGTATAAGGAGAATCTCAATTGGAAATTGAATTCTGTCGAGATGTTGGCTTAATTTTTGTCTTTGAAACTAGCCCTGCATGTGTTCTAATGATTGTGGGCCGACTTACCTTGAATAATTTGGACAGTAGAGTAACGTGGATCGCTCCACTCACTCCAGAACCCAGGTCCAAAAAGGCGCTTACAGCGCACCATGACAATGTAGACAACACAAGGGTCTGGCACAGGAAATCCAACTGTCAGATTTACTTCAGTTTTGTAAACCTGAAATGAAGCACAGAACTTTATAACCACAAATTATAAACTAGTCATCAGAAGATGACATATCCCCCCCACCCCTGCAGTCTAATCTCAGAAATCCCAAAATGATAAAAGACAACAGTCTAGGACCGGATTAATACGCACAGCAAATTTTGTTAAAAAATATTGATCAGTATTTGAGTTCTGCTCCAGAAATGAAATGATTACAGATGGAGGCACGGACGGACGCAATATATGCCAGGAGGATAAAAAGCCAAAATGTATAACTGGTACAAAAATATATTTCAAATGAACATTTTTTTTGTAGTTTATTTGTTTTGTCATTGGCCTTATTCAGAGTGACTTCCTTCCAAATTTTACATTTATAACATCCTCTTTATACAGCCACATAATTTCAGGTGATTTAAAACCTTTTAAAGTTGGGAAATGAGCCCAAATGAGAATTGAACATACGGTGCAACCTTTGAATTACAAGTCTCACTCCCTCAGATTTATTGAATGCTAAATGCAAACACAATAAAAATATTAATTTTGTGAAGAAGTTGCCCCCAGTGCTCCTACCCTCCAAATTGGGTCAGGCTTGTCCACTGCATAGCGCAATTCAAACTGTAGTTCATATGTGGGTAGTTCAGGTCGCTTCCATTCGGCCACCAAGAAGCCCTCGGACACAGTGACAGCCACCACATCAAATGGAGAGTGCGGTTTAACTGATGATGATAAGAGTGGAACAAGACAAACACTATTACACATACAGTATTGTTTGGAATCATTCACAAAGGTTGATACATTTGGAACAGTGGCTTGATAGTGGCGTTACATTCATGAAAAGTAAATGCCAGGGGAGCATCACAATTGAAGCACTGATTACTAAAACCCCACAAGTCAAGTCAAGTCAAGTGTGACTCATGGGGTTTTAGTAATAGGTGCTTCAATTATGTTAATGTTAACAACGCAATGATAATAATAAAAATGGCTATAACCATTTGAAATAACTACTTTTTAATTGAGGTTACATGTAATTTTATAAGGCCTCATTTTTCAGAAGCCATTGTTGCAGTGCACTACCAACGCTCTCATGCGGAAGCAATCAAGATAATTAGGTAAAGGTGCGATCACTCCCCCTGAGAACGGAGGAAGCTTAACAGACAGGTGTATGATAAAGACACTACCGTTCATCAAGTTCCATTTTATTATAGCTAAGTAACCTAGAAATGGTCTCTTCACAGTTGCAGAGTGATGTTTGGTGGGTACAACATACTGAAACTGTCAGCCAAGGATGTCTGCGGCATCAGTTCTTCTGTCTAAGGGCACTTTCACACTAGGTAGGATTGTTATGTACCGTGCCACGGTACGTACGTCTCCCTTTCCCTCTCCCCTCTCCACCCGCTGGTCAGCTTTCATACTAGTAATACAGTACTGTACCGTAGTACGCTTGTGTCTGTCAAAATTCCGATGAAGCACATTATAGTATGCACTTAGGTGGTCTTAAATGGGGAAATATAGCTTACAGAGAGAAGAAGCAGCAGACCCTTGCGTGGAAAGAATTTCATATCCAACGTCCACTTTTTTCAGCTTTTTATTTGCCAGTACCATTTTAAAAGGAGGCGCCAATATGCAACCCCAATTCTGAAATAGTTCGGACCAAGTGTAAATTGTGAATAAAATCAAAATGCAATGACTTTCAGATCACATGAGCCAAGAGGTTATTTACAATAGAACATAGATAATATTTCAAATGTTGAAACTGAGACATTTTACATTTTTATCCACAAAATGAGCCTATTTCAAATTTTCTGGCTGCAAAAGGTCTCAAAAAAGTTGGGACACATGCAACAAAGTGCTGAAAAAGAAATCAATATACAAGAGAATCAGCTGAAAGAACATTTACCATGTAATTAAGTTAACTGGCATCAGGTGTGTAACACGATTGGCTATAAAAGGGATGTCTTAGAGAGGCTGAGTCTCTCAGAAGTAAAGATGGCCAGAGGCTCTCTAACCTGTGAAGGCTTGCGTAAAAAAATTGTGGAATACTTGAAAAACAATGTTCCTCAATGTCAAATGGCAAAGGCTTTGAAGGTCTCACCATCGACAGTACATAACATCATCAAAAGATTCAGAAAAACTGGAAAAATCTCTCTGCGGAAGGGACAAGGCCAAAGACCTTTACTGGATGCCTGTGATCTTCGGGCCCTCAGACGCCACTGCCTCACTCACCGGCATGATTCTGCCATTGACATTACTAAATGGGCCCTGGAATACGTAAAGAAACCACTGTCTGTAAACACAGTCTGCCGTGTCATCCACAGATGCCTCCTAAAACTCTATCATCTCTATCATGCAAAAAGGAAGCCACTGTTGAGCATTATCCAGAAGCGCTGCCGTGTTCTGTGGGCCAAGGCTCATTTTAAATGGACTGTAACAAAGTGGCAAAGTGTCCTGTGGTCAGACAAGGCCAAATTTGACATGATTGTTGGAAATCATGGGCGTTGTGTCCTCCGGGCTGAAGAGGAGAAAGACCACCCCTCCTGTTATCAGCATTCAATTCAGAAGCCATCATCTCTGATGGTATGGGGATGCATTAGTGAATATGGTGTGGGACACTTGCATGTTTTAAAAAGTACCATGAATACTGAAAGGTATATAAATGTTTTAGAGCAGCATATGCTCCCCTGCAGACGGCATCTATTCCAGGGAAGGCCTTGTGGATGTCAGCAGGACAATGCAAAACCACATCCTGCGGCTATTACAACAGCATGGCTTCGTAGTAGAGTCCATGTGCAGAGCTAGTCTGCCTAGAGTCCTGATCTTTTACCGATTGAGAACATTTGCCGCATAATTAAACGAAAAGTCCGTCAAAGGAGACCCAAAACTCTCCAGCTGCTGGAAGCCTGTATTAAAGAAGAGTGGGATCAAATTCCAATGGCTAAACTCAAGAAACTTGTCTCCTCAATGCCCAGACACCTCCGCTCTGTGTTAAAAAGAAGAGGGGATGCTACACCATGGTAAACAGGCCCCTGTCCAAACTTTTTTGAGACCTGTAGCAGCCATCAAATTTGAAATGAGCTCATTTTGTGGATAAAATTGTGAAATTTCTCAGTTTCAACATTTGCCATGTTATCTCTGTTCTATTGTGAATGAAATACTGGCTGGTGTGATTTGAAAGTCATTGTGTTTTAATTTTATTCATAATTTACACTTTGTCCCAACTATTTCAGAATTGGGGTTGTATTTTGGAGGGCTTAACTAGTGAGAAGGGGGTTTAGAACATTAAAAGGGACTTTTTATGCTACATATCCAAGTTTATATTTTGATCTTGGACTACCCGCGAGTACCCCTGATCATTCAAAGTCCAAAGAAGGGTTCTTATTTATTTATTTCTTATATTTCATTCTGCCATCCTCAAAAAACCCCATTTGTAGTCCACTGCAGTCTCTGCCTGAAACGCCTTGTTCGGGCGGCTCTTCCGCAATGGCCCTCCCTCCCCGTGTGCCCACTTTCTTTAGATTGGCCAGCTCTGTGGAGGGAGGAGCTGGGGGGGGACTCAGCAGAACACAGTTTTCCGAGTCCGTCTCCCTAGTGTGAAACGTGAGACGCATCTGCCATCTGAGCTAAGGAATCGGCAGGGAAATTCTGCAATCAAATGCTGTACATGTGTATAGATCTAGTGATTAAAATCATAGGCAAAATTCAGTACAGTTGCGGAACAAGAACAGAGAATTGGGTTGCACAAAACATCCGTTTAAAACAATTATTAGTCCTGACCTGTTCTCAGTAATTTTCACAACAGAAGTTTCACTCCGAGATCACTCCACAGTTAACAGGTGCTGTTTGTTCTCCCTGATTTGGTAAGACGACAATCATTCACCTGGACGCGTATCTGCTGTATCTAAATCAACATTATTCAAAATTGCATATCTGTCGACTCTCTCGCAAATAGCTGGAGCCGCACGCGTTTTTAATAGCCTATTGAACTGCCGAGTGCCACTTTTTTTCTCAACTCGCACAATACCGAGAGTAAAAGTCCGCGTTTCACTGGAACACAGACCATTTCAATCAACGCAAAGCATTGGCCTATTAAAAAGTTAATTATTTTGCTGTACTGAATTTAGCCAATGATTTCATTGGTGTTAGATCGCATATGGAGAGAAACCGTCTCTTCAGTTGCCAATTACGATAATTGGAAAATGCGTCAATAAAGGAAAATGATTGAGAACTAGCCAGGACTAACTGCTGTCATAATGGGATGTGTCTTTGCCCCCCCACTGGCTACGCCACTGACCTGCTGGTTCGTGTGCATAACTGTGGTGTGTCGTTAGCGTGGAGTAACAAACGGCTTCTGCACTGGTATATGACGGAGGGACGAAAGCTCCAGGCTAAACGGCCTTTTCAGAAATTGCCCATGGTAATGATTTACTTATTGCGTCGGAATGACCAGCGTTTGCTTGTGGAAAATAGGCGCGTTAAGCTGCTTTCACACTGGACGCGAAACAAATTTTTCACGCAACAGATTACATTCAAAGTCAAGGAATTGTGTAAAAGCGGCTTAATGCACCTATAACGCGTGCATTTGCGTCTTTGCATTGATTTGAAATGTAATCTGTCGCGCGAAAAATTTGTTTTGCATCCAGGGTGAAAGTGGCTTAACGTGCCCATAAGGCGAGCATTGCACCTTTGCATTGACTTTGAAGGTAAGCTGTCGGGTGAAAAATTTGTTTTGCGTCCGGCGTGAAAGCAGCTTGATGGATAGTACGTGACAGCTAGAGAGAGCTCCGGTTATGTTATGAATATAATTCAGGTTTTTTCAGACTGTACAGTTAGCGTGGACAGTTGCTTATGTGGAGCTAGTGAATCAATAACTTCTACAGGAAAGAATTTCCAATTCAATCTCTGCCTTTTTCGGCTTTTTATTAGCCAGAACTATTTCTAAAAAGGGATGAAATTACGCCGGCAATGCAGAGACAATCGTTTGTAGTGCCAGATGTTAGAGCTTGTGTGTTTCGCATTGCTTGCATAAGTGAAGCGATCACAAGCAGCTGTAAACAAACCCAAACACGTATCCCAAGCTCTGCAAAACCTACGTCTGGTCTAACTGCAGCCTTTTCAGCCCAACTCTGCAGACACATAAAACACCTCTCCGGTTATCTTCAACTGTAGTGGCAACAATCAGGCAACTGCCACATTGATGCTTACCGAAGTAGCACAAGCATACCGATCAGAATTACTGCATATAAGTTAACCAGGAGCATTTTTAAGTAGCACAGCACGCAAACTAACATGCAGTAGCTGGTAGCCGAGCATTCAACCAAAGAGACAACCGTTGCAATATAGGTCTGACAGACAGCAAGTTCTGTTACCGCGGACAGTTGTACTAAGCATCCAAATTACAAACAAGTACAAAAAGTTAGCTTCAAATAAGGTTTATGTTCACCTTAACCAGCTTTGACCACCTTCATCAAGCTATAGAGACCAGCTTTAAACATCTAGACCAGCTAATAACACAGCTCAGACCATCTTAAACCAGATTAGAATTCTAGCAGCTAGAATTCTAAGCTGGTTTAAGATGGTCTGAGCTGTGTTATTAGCTGGTCATAGCTGGTCTAGATGTTTAAAGCTGGTCTCTATAGCTTGATGAAGGTGGTCAAAGCTGGTTAAGCTGGTATTGTCAGCTAGAGTCAGCTGGTAAAGGGCTGGTCGACCATCTAAAACTGTCCAAAACACAGCTTAAACCAGCCTGACCAGCCTAGGCTTGTCATAGCTTGAATTTTCAGCAGGTTTGTCACGGCACTAATCTTTTGTTCTGGGATAACCACTGAATTTAACTACTCGCAAATTATTCCATAAATCTGAGTTTTTGTGTGCAGTATCTAGACGTGATTGTCTGTTCATCCTCCTAAATTGTTAACAAGCACTGAACTTCTTTGTTTGAATGGAGAGATCCTTTCGCCACTGCGTTTGTTCGACCAAAAGAGCCATAACAAGTAACAGAAATCTTCTGTGCTCAAGTATGGTTGCTTTCACATTTGTTACGAGTACATATAAACCGTGCCCGAGTCCACCTCTTCCAAGCGGACTCTCGTACCGTGTCCTAGCATGGTACGCTTGTGTTCACACTTAAGAAACAAACCGAACTTTGGGGTCAAGTGTACTTGCATCTCAGCCCAAGTCCCTAGTGTGAAAGTATCCTGAAGACTCTGATGTACTGATCGTTTTGTGCAGTTGGACATCTGGACCTTACACTTCTCTTTCTATTCGGATAACCCTCCTCACTTTTTTGGCATTGTCATGCATGGAAAAGCCTAAACATATCAATTGACAGCCCAGTTTGAAGTGTAAGCCTTTGTTCTGAGGTCATTATTAAACCAAAAAAAAATTGAAATCTATAAAAAGACAGTACACTCAATAGCACAGGAACTAAAAGGACAATATCATCAGTGGGTGCTATACTGGACATGTTGGGAGTGGTGTCTGTACAACCAAAAAAACCTCATTTGTCCAGTTATATAATAAACAACTGACATGGAGTATTGTCAGTACACTAGATTAAGGGTTGCAGAAAATATGGCTTGCAATCATATGTCAAAGCTAAATAAGAAATTGACACAATTGTGTATCATAATTTACAACATTATCAATGTCTTGGCTGTAGGTTTTGATCAGTTCAACTATCACATGGTGAAAGAACGCAAATTTATTACAAAAACACAAATTTAAAAAATGAATTACAAACTTTAGAATGCCACAGTACATTCACTGAGGAATTTCACATTTATCTCCATCACGTGAACTACTCCCAGTATTTTTTTGAGCTTTGAATCAGATGCTGTATCCTACTGGTTGCCACTGTGATCCAAAATTGAACCTCTAGCATGAATCCCCTTCATACTCACTCAAATCCATGGGCACAGCATTCACAGGTCGGGATCTAGCCGTACCCTCATCAGTCCTATACTCCAGCCACATAATGTAGTTAGCAAATGGCAGAAGGGGTTGGAAAGTGCAACTCTTTAAGCCACGCCCATCAATAGGGCACTTCTCTGCTTTAGACGTGGTCAACTGCTCCTCTTGAAAGTCAAAAGGCGTATCACTGGTTCTAGAAGAAAAACAACTTATCTGTTGCTCATGTAATACAAATGGTGGCATGAAAACATCACCTCATGTATTTAGGAATTGAAAACATTTGTGAGATATTCACAACAATTAATAATTTAAAAAAAACACTCACAAAGATTTGACAAATCAAAAGTACTAAGCAATGGAAGCGCATCAGTGAAATTATCTGCCACATATTTTAGAAGGCAGATGGACCAGTAACTGACACAAGTCTACTGCAGCTTCAGCATTAAATGTCAATTATCTCAAATTTCCACACCACAGAACAAAGGCATTTGACCTTAAAATCAAGGAACTGCTTGTGGCCATTTCGGCTATGTCCCCTCTGCATGGTATGGGTCATATTCATAGAGGTCAAAGATCTTTGTGTACTTCTGCACATTATGTCGTCATTTTGCTTTCCTATGCCTGAAAAAATACATTGTTAAAATCCAAAGTTTCAACATGCCCATGCTCACTACAGCTATTGGCCTCTGTACCTGTAATAGAACTTGACCCCAAGGCTAAAATTCCACCTGCAGGTCATGGCACTGAGGTCTCCATTAGTCTCACATGATATGGGCACAATGGCACCTGCAGAGCATAGATCATAAAGCCAGGCATGTTTTCAAAGAAAAATAGACATCCAGAATCAACCACATAGTTTTATCAAATAACATACCCTTGAAAAAGGTTCAACCTCTCCTTTCTTTACCCATGCTTCAACAGGCACTGCAAGTATTCATTGTCGATTCTAAACTGAGAACGAGGTGCATGCAAGCCCTCAATACACGGCTTAGGGCACAGACAAAATGACACCCAAAAGCTCACCATCAGTGTAAAGAGAGGCATATCGGTAGCTGCAGATAGACTTCTCTCCACTCTGCTGGCAGCAAAGTAACATGCTGTACAGCTGTCCTTTCAGTGGCTCCACATTGGTCAGGGTAACACTGCTCACACGTTCGTTGACGACGGAGTACTGCCTTTCTGGAACCTTCTCGTTGCCATTCAGCCACCAAACCACATTTCTGGCGCTGAGGCTGTGGTTATTGAATATGCAGTATACGGTCACGTTGGCGCCCACACTGATGAACACTGATTGAGGGAGATATGTAACTTCTGTAATGACATCAAGCACAAAGAGAAGTCCTCAGTCACTTGATATGTGAGATTCTTGAGATTTTAAATTCACTGCTTTAAGATTTGTTCAAAGTAACGGCACCAAGAAAAGGGGAAATTACACTGCAGTTTGCAATCACTGACATGAGCTAAAATAGTTAAAATGAACGAGGTCTATGTGGTACAGCTGTCTTCAAAGAGGCCAAGAACCAGCTTTTAGATAATTGGTCGGAATCAATGTTATATTTTAACCAAGATCACACCTATCCCCAAGTGATATTTGTTTTTTTCTTATGTTTCAACTGTCGTAATGAATGTGTTTACAAGACGTTTAAAAAAATCTAATTATTGTGTTAGTCCAACTAAAACCAGACTTTTAGAATACATGTAAACATGTTAGCACGACTGAAATTGCACTAAATCAAATTTTATATAGTCGGACCAAAATACCTAGATTATGCGGTTACTAGTTGTATTATTCTTCCATATATACGTTTTAATCGAACCGGACAGGACTGCGTGGTCCACAGATCATCGTGCAGGGCTTTGACCTGGAAGTCTGGTGGAATTGTAAACACCAAACTGATTAGCAGCAACTCTGTGCCCCGTTCAGCTAGCAAGTTTGTACAGAACAGTAGCAATCCTCGTCCGCAAGAGTATAGGTGCTTGAACAGTCACCTGCTTGGGGCTTATAACTTCTTCCATTAATCTGCAAAGTTTAGCGAATGACTTGCGTGTCATCCAAAAATTTTCCTTCCACTCCCCATCGGAAAATTCTCTCCCACCAGTCCTAACTCCTGACCCGCATCCAACATGTACATGACGCCTGGGGGTGAGTTTCCCCAAGGCACAGATGCTAACTTACATAGTTGGAACCACAGATTGTGAATGGACAAACTATGTCAGTTAGCAACTAGGATTTTTGGGAAATGCACTCAGGGGTAGTAGAGAGGGCACAAAGTAGAGCGTAGCGGCGTTCCCTCCTAGCTTTGGCTATTGCCATAACCACCAGGGATAGCATACAGCCCGTATGAAATGTACAGAGCCGTAAAGTTGTCCATGTTCTCACCACTCGACATGCCATTGTGGCCAGCTAACTTGTTTGTAAATTGTTTGGTTTGTGACATAATAGGTCGACCAGAAAAAGGTCCAACACGAATAAGCTGAAAGGGGGCATTGGCCACCTATTGTAGCAGAGACGGACATGCTTCGGTCAATATCCTGATTTCCTAATTGTGCACACTGGGACATGGACAACAGTCCAATTATGGCCTGATCGTGCTATAACCGTACCTTAATTTAAATATGCAAGTAAACTTACTGAGTGTCAAGAAAGCGCTCGGTTTATCAATAAATTTAAAGAGAGGGGGCAAAGCCTTTACATGGGGCTTAGGGGTAGTCTGATCTGGCACTCTCTCCCCCAACCACAGATGATTTCAACTAAAAATGCACATTATTTAAGTGGACAAAGGTTCATTTTAGAGAAAATTAAGTCTCTCTAAACAGGCCTTGCCATCCCCTCGCCAAATTCACAGCCAATGGCTACAGTTAAAACCCAGAACTAACACCCAGTAGGGGTGCATGAGCGACTGCTTCCTCTGTGTGGTTTAATCGACAGGATGGGTCCACACTTCCTGTGTGATACAGAAAAGCCCACCAGAGACAGTAAAGGGGCTTTTGGGGAAGACGCAACTACAGGCCTCGCTCGCAGCATACTGTCATTAATATGAGAGGAAAGACCCAATATGATGCATTATATCAGAACCAGACCGCATGTCAAATTGACAATCAAAAATAAAACAAGATGGCAACTGGATTCACAAGATAAAATACAATCTTTGTGGGTGCATTTGTTAGATAGCATAAGATTTCACTCACTTGGCCAACAGACTTGTTTAAACAACAAACCAACAGTCCTGCAGCTTTATAATTATTTGTCATGACTACTAGTGAAAATAAGAACTCCAAGAAATAGTAGCATCCAAGAGGGTGACCAATTGCAAAATTGAATGAAACAAGATTTTTCTTTCTCCCACTCGAAAGAGTCAAGCAATTTCTAGTGGTCCTCAAACCTGAACTTGAACCACAGACAAAATCTAATTCTCCTGCAGGCCAGAAATCATACTGCTTCTAACATTTCAAAAGAGCTTGTTGCAGCTTACACAAGTGCAAGCCTAAGAAAAAAAAATCGCAATTGCTCTCAACCAATACGGTAAATCCTACTGACTCACACTTTAGCTCAATGGAAATTAAGACTAATATGGAAAGATGCAACTCATGAAACATTTTATAAGAAAAGGGACATGTTAAGATTAAAATCACTTTTTCAAGTTGAAAGCCAAACTGAGTTACTAAAACTCAAGACTGAAAACGCTGACAGATGAGTGCAATTACTGCACTACTCTACACAAGCTATTTCTTTCACTATCCTCCCTTTAATAAACTTATTTTATAAATTTTATTGCAACTGCAGTGAACGCAACAGATGAAGCTGAGTCAATGACTTGTTTCTTCCCTATTGGTCGAACAGTACCACTGCAGAGCTAACATCAGTCAGAACTGTGGCCTCAAACTCAGTGATGAAAACTGCAAGTGAACTGGCGAAGAGAAATAGGAAGAAATTTGTTGACTATTAACGTCATGAATTCTGGCTAAACAAAACCCACCCCATCCCCAGCAAGATCAGGCTTACTGTATGTTCCTTTTCAAAAATCTCAGTCACAGTAGACCTATAACTTGAGGTGCATACGTAGATTACTGGTATAAAGCAATATCCATAACAGACTGAGCCATCCTGTGGCACCAATTTTGTTAATTGTACAAGGGAGATCAAGAGTTGAGATGAAGCTGTGGGGCTTCTCTGTGCCCACTGAGCAGCGTAGGACTCACAGTGAGGACAAACTATCTACTGACTCATCACTCCTCTTAGAAAAGAAGCCAAGAGCCGTTTCACAGGTATACTGTAACCATGGAGATCTACTGATCTCATCACTGCCGCAGCCAACCGTTACACCACAATATCATTCGCTGCTTTAGCGGCAGAAGGCAATAGTTTGTCAGCGCTACTCACAGTAGGCAAAGAGGACCCTTGCTATTCATTCCCTTTCATTCGCCTACAAGGGAATGCAATTGAATGGCATGACTCAGGGCCTAAGCAACAGACTGCAGTCTATTGTTTGGCCTTGATCCTAACAAACCTTGTTGCATGTTAGAGATAGGGATTCAAAAATGGGCTGAGATTACCCTAACAGGCACCCTTGTAGCCCGTACCACATAATTTTGGGGTTTTGAGGCCTTTTCATATTGGAAAGGTCACCAAGATGAGACATGGCTGGGAAGAATTAAATTAGGATAAAAGCAGAACAGGGCTCACCATTCGCTCCAAAAATTTAGAAAAGGGCGCATTTGAAGAGTTTCTTAACATTAAGATCATTAAAGTTCGACGCGCATTCATTTTTACAAGGGTCATCGTACATAAATGAATTCTCCACTTAAGTTTTGCAGTACATACCTATGTTTTAATACATTTTTTTAATCGAAATATCATTTTAAATGAGCATCTGTTCCCCTCACATCAAACAAAGGCTGATTAATAACAGAAAACAAACGGTGTCCTCCATAATTATTGGTACCGCTGGTAATTATGAGTAAAAAGGGGTTATGAGAATTTCAATTTTTAGTGAATTAAGTCAATCTCAAAGAAAAAAAAACCCTTTGAAGTTAACTGATAATGAAAAAAATTCATCATCAGGAAATAATTATTTTAAATAGACGATGTATGCCACAATCATTGACACCTGCGGAAATTATTATGGACAAACTATGACTGAAGTATGTTATCCATGCATATTATCCTTTTTGAGTTGATCAGTGTTAGGCACTTTCAAGCAATAATCTATGACCTCCTGTTTCACTAAGGTATACATAAGAGGTGACAGAAGTTCTCAAGGAAGAGAAAAAAGTTTTGACCCTCAAAAGTCAGGGAATGCATATAAAAATAGCAATTCACCTGAAAGTGCCCATATCTACCACTAGGGCAATAATAAAAAAGTTGAAAGCAACTGAAACCGTCACAAACTTGCTTGACAAAGGACCTAAGGCTAGTTGGAGCCCAAGCACAGAGAGGAGGGTGGCGACAGGGGCAAAAAATCCTCAAGGATTGCGGCTGGAGACTCACAGAAAAAGTAGTATCTCGGGGCTTCTCCATAACTACCATCAGATGCCAACTCTATGCCAAAAAAACAACTTTGAAAGTATGCCAGAAATAGCCTTTCCTACCAGTTCGGGAGCTTGTCAATATTCTGAACGCATTCAAATTTGAACTGGCATTCAAAAATGAACAAGTCTCTGTTCGTGTTCAGCTAAAAAACGAATGACAGAGTGTTCAAAAATGAATGAGCATACGTTCATTTTGCTTTAAAAAATGAACGAGCATGCGTTCATTTTTGACCGAACGGCATCCAAAAATTAACGCAGCTACCCTCTCTCATGTTACAAAATGAATCTGCTCTCCACTTTGCGAAATTCACACCAACATGCGTAAATATTTCTTTCTTATGAGAAAAACTTCCCCGTCTCCCATCCTGCATAACTTAGAAGTATATTGTAAGGTACATGCCTATTAAATGACTGTTTTCACGTCGACTAAAAAATCCTACCAAATCTCCAGTTTCGAGATTATATTTTTACCGATCTTCCGCTATACGCTTAAGCTTTTCATCAAGTTTGATAAGATGCTTTAACACAAATAAAAAGACTGTAAATAAATTAAATACATTAAAATTATAGTTTACGCATTGTATTACATCATCTGCACAACAGCCCAAGTTTAATTCTACTATTCTGTGAGTATAAAAACTAGGATAACTTAGTCCTGCTCATATCAAATTGCAAAATTATCTGCGATATTAATCCTTTCTTTTTAAACCTGTGAATGCGCAAGCCTAAAAAAATGCCGCACTTTACAGCCCATTACGTACACGATAAATTCTGCAATGATATTCAGATTTTGTTCTATTGATTGTCGCAGATTTTGTACCATTTGTCATATGATATGCCGTGTTTACGTGTCTGAAAGTCGGACAGGGTTTTAATATATCTCCGTGTCTACAGTCGAATGGTTTCAATATAACTCTGTGTCCGACAGTCGATATTTGTTTTTAATTTCTTCAAATTTACTGAATCTTTTAGATATTAAACGTGAACGTTTTGATAAGAGGGCTCAGTTCTTCAAGATGAGTACTGAGAATTTCGATCAATGTTTCTGTTTAAGCTCTGCTCAATAAATTGAGTCGACATTGGCGTGGGACTTTGGGCATTTATGAAGAATTTAGTGACTGTCGGACAGAGATCCTAAAATACTCCGTGTCCAAAAGTCATAAAAGTTATAATTTTTTGAGTATTCTAGCAATTATTAGACGTACAGACTTGGCCAGGTTTGTGTTCAACCTTCACAAAATGCAAATTGATATATATCAACTTTTCTTGGTCTTTCAATTTGTCTGTTTTCTTCTGTTGAAGATAGACAACAGTCTTTATTGGTCCTCTGCATGGCACCAGAACAGCTGTCCAAAGGATGTCCACAATTTGAAAACCCAGGGTTTCTGAGCATAACCTTTTCCAGAGCCATCGTACTCCCTCCACAAGCTTGTCTCCTTTCCACAGCGCAACCAGGTGAAGATAAACCGACACATGCCCAGTCGATGTACATGATGTATAAGACAAGGCACTCATTGGACTAAACAACCTTATTCCTTTGCTCCAAGGTCCAATTCTGATACTTTCACACCCATTATAGCAACTTTCTACAATGGACAGGGGCTAAAATGGGCACTCAGACTGGTCTGCAGCTAGAAAGCTCCATGCACAGCAGGGTACAATGACCTGTGTCTCGTAACTTATTCATCAGAAACCATCATTAAAGTTTTCTGCCTCTACTGTCACTGTAGCACTTCTGTCAGTTCAGCTCAGATAGGATGGCCTTCATTTCCCTTGAGTGTCAGTGAGTCTTGTGCACCCAACACGCTGTCTCCAGTTCATGGTTTGCTCCTCTTCAAATACTGTTGGTAGGTATTCATCACTGCTGACCAGGAGGACCCCACAAGCCTCGCCACCTCAGAGATACTCTGTCCTAGGCCTTAGGTCAAAACAATGTGGCCCTAGTAAAGATTGCCCAGATCCCATTTCTCCTTTGTCCAACACCTTGACTGCGAGACCCGACTGTATGTTTACGGTCTGAAGTCTGTCCACTGACCACAGCACGTGCCTTTTTTTTACAAGATATTAAACATAACCTGCTTGTGAGTGGTCAGAATGTTTTGGGATACAGGTGAAGGCTTGAATGGTAAGACCAATTAACCTTTGCATTAGTATCAACTTCATCATCTTCCAATGAAAAACAGCCAAACGAAGATTTCCAGGTCCTTCATATACCTAGTTTTCCCTCTCTGCTCTTCAGGGGAAAGCCACGAGCCAGCCTCATTCAATTTAACTTGGCAATTGAACTCAATATTAAAATAATTAAGTAGCCCATTTTCAGTTCTGTACTGCTAATGGACTCCATAATGAAGTAAAAGCCTTTTCAAAATTATCCCATCAAATTACTTCCTTCATTAACAATAACAAGAGAAGAAGGAAAAATGCCACACTTAACACTCTACAGAGCACTCAGAGTAAGGTAAAGCATTACAGCTCTTATTAGTCCTCCTTTGGTAGCTGAGGCCAAATAACGCTAGAAAAGTTGGGTTTTTCAAAAAAAAAAAATATTCCAAGTTAAAGTTATAATCTTCTCCATTGTTTTGAAATTAAGAGTAGTCATTAGAAAAAAGTAATAAATTATACTATTCTGGAAAATAATATTCAAATCTTATTTACTTCTGATGGGGTCAATATAACCTCAGCACCTTCAGTAATTGGAATCATTACCTATTATTCCAGTGATTTTAATCCCGTCAGAATTGGCCACATCAGAAATTTTTTTCTCAATGCAGAGTAGTGATTCCATACTGAAATACCAGCTGTTTTCAAGAACTCTGAGGTCCTCAGATAATTGTAAATAGATATCTCAATTATTGAACTGCATATCTTGTTTGGGTGTAAATTGTGCTGCTTTTTGGTGAAAATAGTTGCTGTAATTAAAACTCTTTCAGAATATATGAACCCCCCCCCATCATAAACCACCACACAAAGGCCAGTTTGGATTTCCTTCATCAGATGAAGCCGCAAGCTGTATGTGCTCAGGAGAGCAAAATCTTGAAAAATACTCTTTTCTGTGTAGCTGCATTAGGTAAGATTACTTTAGCCGCATAGACTGTATAAAAAGACGGACGAAGCGACGGTGACGTCACCCATTGGTTTCAGCATACCATTTACGAAGCCTCAATTTTGGCGATTTGAACATCACCATTTTGTCATTTTGAAACCGGATGTGATTTCTACTGGACAAGAGCGTGAAGAGAAGATCTGGGGAGGACCGTGGCTCTGGATCTGACCGTATCGGACGAGGACCAAAGGCTAGCCACGCCCCTAAAACATATTCTGGCTTTATCCTTTATTCTAGTCAACTTGGGACCATACTTTACAAAAATGAACATCATGATGTATCGAAGGAGACTTGAAACTTGCGGTAGATACCATAAAACGATGAGGAAAATCATTATTGAAATAGTAAATCAGGTGGCAAAGTAGGGTCATTTTCTCATAGATTTCAATAGCATTGAACTTCACTGACGTCCCATCTGCTGGCCATTATATATAATGCAAATTTTTGAGATTTCCACATCAGTCTCACTTTTCAGACCCGGGTGCTGCGTACATCTTTTTACACACTCTATGGTTCGCCATTTGTTAGCTAATTATTACTAGTTTCAGCAGGCTGTGACAATGGCTAAAAAACCTCAACAGTTGCAATCCCTTCTTGAAGACCTTTCAAGAATTCCAGATAACTGCAAACAAAACTAGGCTTATGCCATCGGAGGCGACGGCTGACGGTATATCCTCGAACGCCCCCAATCCTCCAATTTCCCAATCCTTGAATAGACTTTGAATAGACTTTCATTTGAACTTAATTTCAGGTCAATCGGACAAATGGTTCTGAAGATATGGCCAAAATGGTCATTTTCCATCACAAAGCGCCACCTGGTGGCAAAATATTGAACCATACAGGTATGATGTCATCATGTGACACGTTGTGAGGTCATGACCTTGCAGTTGCACACAGTTTCATGTCAATTGGACAAATAGTTCCAAAGACATGGCAAAAATGGTGAATTTTATGTGACAAAGCTCCACCTTGTGTCAAACTTTTGAACCAAACAGGTATAATGTCATCGTGGGACACATCCTCAGGTCATGACCTTTCATTTGCACTTGATTTGAAGTCAATCGGACAAATATTTCCAGAGATATGATAAAAACAGTGATTTTTTCAGTTTTTGGCCCCTGGTGGCCAATTTAGAAATTGTAAAAAGTCCAAAATCGAATCAGTTCTTCCTCTTTTTGATAGTTACTTATATGCAAAACTTTGAATTTCTAATTGAAATATTACTGAAGTTATCGCGTTAACACCTAGTGCGGCGGCAGCGGCAGTCAGACCAAAAACATAATATCCCCGGAACGCCATTCGGCGTTCGGGGATATAATTAGCTATGGGCTCCCTGTCACCATTCAGGGCAACAGCATCCATTATTTCCAACACCAAAAAATCTTATTGAGTTGACTGGCAAATCCTGCATTGACAGGCTCAAATAGCCTTAAAAGTAAAATTTGTTCATCGGCAGCGTACAAACTAGGTAATTACATGTATTGTAGGGGCAATAATAGAATTACCTGTGATATCTTTTCATGGGGCCCAAAATCCTTGGCAGCAGCCCTGATTTCCAATTCTAATATATATATATTAGAATATATTCATAGTATATGAATACAATAGTAAATACAGGATTGAATCTGCTGGCTGTTTGGCCAACCTTTCCGTTGACTTCTGATGCACAGACAGCAATTTCTGCACGGTTGAATTTCTTCACCCGTCAGCATGCTTAACTGGAGTCATCCCACATAATGAGTAAAAATTAAATCACCAGAGGTCCTGAGGTCATACTCATCTCGTCAGAACAGGGCTTTAATCATGATCTTTCACCCTATGGCTTAACAGGTTCCTCACCGTGTCGATATATGGAGAGGGGTTTGCTCCAGTTGCTCCACAGGCCAGGAGTGTTGAAGCTCTTGCAGCGCACCTGAACAGTGTAAGTCATGCCAGCATTCAAGCCTGTCAGAGTCACAGGGCCTGCTGTCACCTTATCCATATGCTGGAGGAGCAGAGAAAACAGCTTTCCTTAGCAACAGCGCTGCACAAGATAAGGCATATGTAAAATCTGCTTTTCCTGATTTAGCTATTAAACACTGCATTGATTGGCCCCTTATTTCAAGAAAAGCATATTGTTAACTTACCGTGATATTACAGTAATAATACTTAGAACAACCACTGGGGATTTGAACTACAACCCCAATTCTGAAATAGTTGGGATGAAGTGTAAATTGTGGATAAAGTCGAAATGCAATGACTTTCAGATCACATGAGCCAATATGTTATTTACAATACAATGTAGAACATTTCAAATGTTGAAACTGAGACATTTTACATGTTTATCCACAAAATGAGCTTATTTCAAATTTTCTGGCTGCAACAGGTCTCAAAAAAGTTGGGACACAGGCAAAAAAAAAAAAGGCTGAAAATGCAAAAGCAAAAGAGAATCAGCAGAAAGAACATTTAGCTTGTAATTAAGTTAACTGGCATCAGGTGTGTAACATGATTGGCTATAAAAGGAATGTCTTAGAGAGGCTGAGTCTCTCAGAAGTAAAGATGGCCAGAGACTCTCCAACCTGTGAAGTCTCACATAAATAATTGTGGAATTCCCTAAAAACAATGTTCTCAACGTCAAATTGCAAAGGCTTTGAAGGTCTTATCATCGACAGTGCATAACATCATCAAAAGATTCAGAGATACTGGAAAAATCTCTGTGCGTAAGGGACAAGGCCAAAGACCTTTACTAGATGCCCGTGATCTTCGGGCCCTCAGACGCCACCGCATCACTCACCGGCATAATTCTGTCATTGACATTACTAAATGGGCCCAGGAATACTTCAAGACACCACTGTCTGTAAACACAGTCCGCCTTGCCATCCACAGATGCCACCTCAAACTCTATCACCCAAAAAGGAAGCCATTGCTGAGCATGTTCCAGAAGTGCCGCTGTGTTCTATGGGCCAAGGCTAATCTAAAATGGACTGTAGCAAAGTGGCAAAGTGCCCTGTGGTCAGACGAGTCCAAAATTGACATTCTTGTTGGAAATCATGGGCGTTGTGTCCTTGGGGCTAAAGAGGAGAAAGACTACCTATCCTGTGATCAGCGTTCATTTCTAAAGCCAGCATCTCTGATGGTACGGGGATGTATTAGTGCACATGGTGTGGGACACTTGCTTGTTTAAAAAAGAACCACGAATGCTGAAAGGTATATAAAGGTTTTAGAGCAACATATGCTCCCCTCCAGACGACATCTACTCCAGGGAAGGCCTTGTGTATTTCAGCAGGACAATGCAGAACCGAAATGCGTGGGCTGTAACCCACTTTGGTTTTATAATTTCTATATGAAGTAGCCATTTAAAATAAAGCCTTTTTATCTTTAAAGAAGAGTTCCTTGGACTTTCCTTTTTTGGCGAAAAATTAAATATTCCCCGGTAAAACTCAACAAGAACAGCAGTGTAGGCTAGTTGAAACGAAACAACAAAAATGGGTAAATTCCTGATCAAAACCTCAAAAAGGCCATCCGACTAAGACCCTGAACCATCTCACTGCTGCTGCGCTGGCCAGAAAAAGATAATCAAAGTGGTGAGCAGACTTTCCAATGAGGAATATCTGACATATGAGTTTACATTCACTGGAGATCCTGCTACCCCAATACCACTGTGTCTTGCTTGCAGCGAAAAGCAGGCAAATAAAGCTATGGTGCCAAATAAATTAAAAAGACACCTTTCAACCAAACACCCTTCTCCCGCAAAAAAAAAAGAAGACCGTGAATATTTAATGCGGTTGTGAAGCCAGACAAACAAACAAGCTAGTTACATGATGAAACTGCTACAGTGTCAGAAAACGCATTAGAAGCTAGCTACCTGGTCACAGAACTAGTAGCAAAATCAAAGACGTCTCACACAATTGCACAATCTCTTATCCTGCCAGCATGCAAAGCTATTGTCAGGACCATGTTGGGTCAAAAGGCTACCAATGAAATATCTAAGGTTCCTCTCTCAAACAATACAACTGGCAGACAAATTGCAGAAAAAGGTTGTTGTAATGGAGAAAATAAAGGGGAGTGGGAAATTTGCGCTGCAGGTGGATGAAACAACCGATGTCAGTGAACATGCACAATAACTGGCCGATGTCAGATATGTCGATGGGGAGACAATTAAAGAAAATTACTTTTTTATGGAATTTTGCCAGAGAAAACTACAGGTGAGGAAGCGTTTCGAGTGACATCTGTGTGGCTATCTGGAGAAGTGGGGGCTGAACTGGAAATACTGCGTAGAGTTATTTATTTTATGATTGCATAAAAGCCTGAAACCTGGTTGGAAAGCTCGAGTGGTTGTCTTGTCACTCGGTCGCGCTGCGGGGTAGGTAGTGCAAGCAGAACACTATAATATCGTAGCAGTGTGCCATGAGATTTTTTCATAGTAAACAGTGTGCCGTGAGAGAATAAAGTTTAGTAAACACTGCTCTAGGCATACAACAAGCAAACATTAGCAACCCATTATTTGGCTGCAACTACCGTTACTTGGCTAACAACAAAAATAGCCTAGACCTTACTACTCAATGTGTATAGACTACACTCTCTGTCTTAAAGCATTCACTCAGAAAGAAAGACAAGAAGCTAGCTTACCAGTCTAAGAAAAACTCCGCTACCAGTGCATCGGTTTTGAAACCTTTCCATTTTTTCAGATCTCTCCAGTGGTCGAATGCTTCTGTGCCAATGGATATTCGAGTTGCATTCACAATTTTTTACATACTGTTGTTTCTCTTGCATACTTTCCATGAAGGATTTTGTTTTCCTAGCTGGTGGTTGACCACTGGGTGCAGTTGGAGGTCGGACACCTGATTACTCGTTCAGCTGCACCATGACTCCGTCAGAATCCGGCGCTTGCTAGCTATTGGTGGCTACGTAGCTACAGCTAAAGTGCCTGCACATTGGAATGCTTGCGCATGACAGCGTGCACGTAGATTTGGCAGTTTGACTGACAGACGGGCCATCCAATTAAAGTTGTCTGAGACTAATTTGATTGGTAACCTAATTTTGGCCCCTGCTCCTTACACAGATGACCAAATTTCGTCTTTGATACCTCAAATCACTTATGTTATCAATTCCTGTCTAATACTTATCAGATATACTCAGAATTTTAGAATTTTGCTAAAAGATGAGCCGCCTGGGAGGGCACCTTTAAGCGAAAAGTCCATCAAAGGAGACCCAAAACTCTCCAGCAGCTGGAAGCCTGTATTAAACAAGAGTGGGATCAAATTCCAATGGCAAAACTCAAGAAACTTGTCTCCTCAATGCCCAGAGGCCTCCACTCTGTGTTTAAAAGGAGACGGGATGCTACACCATGGTAAACAGGCCGCTGTCCCAACTTTTTTGAGACCTGTAGCAGCCATCAAATTTGAAATGAGCTCATTTTGTAGATAAAATTGTAAAATTTCTGTTTCAACATTTGCTGTTATCTCTGTTCTATTCTGAATAAAATACTAGCTGATGCGATTTGAAAGTCATCGCGTTTTGATTTTATTCACAATTTACACTTTGTCCCAACTATTTTGGAATTGGGGTTGTTCTAAATATGATATTACATCCTGTTCTTTAATAATTAAATGACACTACTGCCCCATTGTCAGCCATCATCCTCTTAGGTTATCTGTTCTACTGAAAGTCATTGAAGGACAACATGTTTACCAGCCAGCTGTTGAGGGAGGTGTTGGAGGTGTAGCGAACATCATAGGTCATTGGCTCAGCAAGGGGTTGTGAGTGAGACCAGTTCAGTCTCAGAACTCCCTCCGTGGTCATGTTGTACCACACCTTCACTGGTGGGTCTGGTCTCACTGCACAACATAATACAGAAGCCACTGATGGACATATCACAAGAAAAAGGCTTTCAGAGGTTAGTCATGCAGCGCCCACACAATCAGGTAGTGATAAAAGAAAGTACATTTGACATGGTAAACATACTCAATAACTCACTACCTACTGGAGTCATCTGATCCACGTGGCAGGCTATGATTAAAGGACACATCTGGGAGTCATATCTACCCGTGTCTGTCAATGTGGTAGCTGTATGTTATAAAGAAATTCAATTCAACTGTACAAGATCACCAAATTTAGATAACATAAAATGATATATATAAAATGGTATGCTTTCATAGTCTCTCCATCATTTAATCTACTTCTGACCAAAGACATTATTAAATTCAGGCTTCTAAGATGAGCTCACAAAAGGACAAGAACGCAAATTCAGAGATTTTGAAAGTTTTTATAAATTAAGTAAACAACCTTCATCAAAATTTGCAGCTAGGTGGCTTTTTGCTTGAACTGATCTATTTTAAATTCTTAGGGAAAATTCCCCCCAATTTGTATCCGGTCAAGCAGCTTGCAAGTCTTATTTCAGTTTTCAGCTCACATAAACTTGGAATATACAAGCAGCAGCAACTCGACCAATTTGGCAAGAGGATACAATATCCGGAAGATTCTTAGTCCAAGAACCCCTGCTGGGTTTGGACAGCTACAGCTTCCGAATGTTTCGGAAGAACTCTTTCACCACAGCCCTGACCTGATTTACAGTCACAGCCAGCTTAGAATTCAGTGAAAATGCTGTGTTTTTTGGCAAAGAGGAAACCTCAATCTTCTTCCTCACTCCAAGCTAAGTTCCGTTAGGTTTTTTCAGTGGTCATTAGATATATTACTCACTAGTTTTACAGTCAGCTTCAACTACAGTTGCTAATTAAAATGAAGTGTCTTGAACTCCTGAGAACATGAGTCCTCCTGAGATTTAATTTGTTTCACTGCCTCAGAGTAAACTGTGGTCCCAAAGAGAAATTAATAAAAAAAGAAATATTTCATTTTATTACAACCACATGAACGGCGTTTTCAGCTGCTAGGGAAATTAACTATTGCATGATGCATCACATATATAATGTATAAGGATGGGATGTGAGGCACATTTATATTCCAGCAAAATGCTTATAAAAGTTAATTATATTGCAAATCCATTATTTTTCTCAATTGGAATGATGTTTCGCCTTTTCATGGTGGCATTGCCGCAGCAAAATTGATTCAGTGTAATTTTGCTGTTACATGATGTTTAACCCCTATCCTATCATCACTTTTAACATACATGGACTGCCAAGGGGCAGTCCAGTTTACATATATTTTGTAAAACCTTGGGGAAAGCAGTGTGTCAGTGTTTGGTTGGCCACCAGAAATGCCGATGAATCAGGGCAAGAGGGCAAGAGAGTCAAGCTCTAAAACAAACTAGCACTGGGAATCCAGAAACTTGAGGATGGGAGCAGTAGTAAACAGCCTCTTAAGATGGTTAAAGGATGAGACTGCCTTAGGGGTCCAGGCAAAGGGGATTTTAACAGATGTCCGCTTAGTTAGGAGAGCAGCAACAATGGAGTACCCTCGGATAAATCGGCGGTGAAAACTGGCAATCCCGGGGAATCTCTGTAACTCCTTTCAAGCTTCCTGGTCCGGCAAATCCAGCAGAGCCTGTGCCTTCTAGTGATCCATCTCCAGGGCTCCCTACATCACCACAAACCCCAGGACAGAGACCACGTTCAAACCCAGGAAAGAGCAATGGGTTTTGCAATTTTCTGGCTTCAGATACAGTTGGTTCTTTAGGGAGCATTTGGGTTACCTAGCGGACGTGGCAGGAATGATCCTCCAGTGAGAGAAGACTAGAATATTGCTGTGGTAGACATAAACAAACTAGGTCTGTGTTTCGGAGGACATCATTTATGCAATTATGAGATACAGTGGGGACATTGCGAGCTCAAACGGCATCATCAGGTATTTGTAGAAGCCCAGGGGGGTATTAAGCACTGTCTTCCATTCATCTTCTTCCTGTATGCGCACCAGATGGTAATAGTTGCACAAATCCAGCTGTGTAAAGAAGCGACAGACCTGGAGGTTTGAGAATGCTGAATCTATTAAAAGGTAACACATAATATTTCTTTAACGTAATTGCATTTGGTTCCCGGTAGTCAATGCAGGGACAGAATGACCCATCTTTCATGGCCAAGAAGAAGAAATCAGTTCCAGTTGGTGATGAGGATGCTCAAATTATTCTGGAAGCCAGGGAATAATTTGTATACTCCTTCATAGCTTGGAGACTCCTGGTTTTTCAGGGAGTATAGCCAAACCCTGAGAAGCAATGCTCCTAGTAGTGAATCAATCATAGGGTCTGTCACAATCATAGAGTCTGTGAGGCAGAGGTCATCTTGTTCTGGCTTTGCTGACTGCCATATGAAGATTTTGATAGATGGGGGGACCACCCTTCAGGTCCAATGGCTCGTGCTGATGGTCGAAGGAGTGAGGTGTAGCTGGGCTGGCGGCTGCACAAAGACTGGACTGTGAACATGATGAATACCACTCCAGTATTGAACCCGAAGGCCAGCCCACATGAGGGTTGCGATGTACAAGCCACCATAGGGCCACCACAACACTAATCTGGACACGAGGCGACTCCATGAACTCCAGGAACGCCAACTCTTCAGCATGATTGCTGAAAGGACTGACTTTAAGCTTTCATTTGAGGGTATTGTCATATAATCTGCATCATGATTCGAAAAATGTAGCCCTTTCTGTCCATGTCCCCACTCCCCCCCCACAACTCCAATGAGTTGCAATGAAGCTCTCAGTAATGGAGGGGTGAACCGATATATAGAGGGTGATAAAATCTGAAAGGTAAAATTGATTTGAATTACAATATCCTCAAGGGGAAGCTGAAATTCTGTCCTATTGGGCCATACTAGCCATCTCATTCAGAATTCACTAAAAACAATTGTATTTAGAATGTAAAAATGTCTGTTTTCTATGAATGTCAATGAGGTTTCAGTAAAGTGCCCACAGACTTTTAGCTATACAGTGTAGGACAGGTATCACTAAAACCCAAATGGAAGCAAAGCTATAGAAAGAAACTGACGCTATTCTCATACCCTTCCATCCAGGCTATCTTCCATGACGTCCTAATGAGCCCAAGAATGGGTGGAAGTATCATATTTAGCATCTCCAAACTAATTTGAATAAATCACAATAGTTTTCCGTAATTGTCTGTCTATGACAGATAAACAGCTAGCGAACCCATTCCTTAAGGGGATGGAAATTTAATTTCCTACCCCTACCCCACATTAAATGTCATCAAGCTGCATCGATTAAATGTTCTTGTCTACTTCAATTGATCTGTTTTGATGATTTACCAGTAAAATGTAGGGACTAACCAAGGTTCTGGAGAACAAAGTAAATCGCTGGAGAAAGCGCTGAACAGTTGCCACGGGAGACATTCACCCTCAGGTATACAGCATCACCCATCGAGCCAGGAGGAAGAGGACATCGAAATAGACCATCAACCTCATCCTGGAAACTGCTGTTTGGGGCCCAGTCCAATGGCACAGCCTGCATTTTCTGGTCTGATCTACAGCAGACAGGATGGGAGGAGAAAAATCTTTCTTTCAAAACATGTAATTGCCCATGTAAGTGTAAACAATTCTCTCAAGCCATCAATCTGTTGAACAGCTCCTGCACCCATCAAGCAACCCATTTATCTATGCAGCTTCAACAAGTGTTCCACTTGCTGGTTTAAAAGTTGACCCCCCCATCGAATGGCCCAAACTTAATTCTCCTTGACCCCCACAGCCAGCTGTGGTCAAAGTTGTATTTCATAATGCACAAAGTAGATGAAAAGGTCTCAACGTAATCTCATATTCATCCAAGGAATCGAATAATAGCCTTCTCGATCTTACCCACTGTGGATAGAACATACAAAATCGGCAACCGTGACACACTATGTGACCTCACACCACATAATGCACAAACAGGAGGGCATGTAAAGGCAGCTGGATACTTGCTGAGGTCTGGTGCTGACAAATACTCACGGTAAATGCTGGGAGCTCAGGGTCACCATTCCGCCGACGTCCACATTCTCACCCAGAGGTTTTCGCTCACAAACCAGATGCTGTTTGTCGCTGGAAACCCAGCAAGAGATATCCAGACACACAACTACAAAGATACAGGTTGAGGGAAAAATGACATGTTTACCGTGCATGAAGGTGTGGTAACCAAAAGACAAAGAAACATTTAATATCATTTATGTTTAATAAAATCGAGAACTGGGCCAATGTTATGATCTTTACCAGGGCAAACAAATACGACGTAAAATACACTTTTGAAGTGATGGAGTATTGAGTCAATTTCCATTTTTTGGCTTCTGTGACTAGGCTGACTTTTATTAAATTGTCAGACAAACTGACCCAACCTTTGACTCATTGCAAGAAGTAATAAAATGTTCAGCAGTTGAAGGATTGGATTTTAAACTATTTCAAATTCATAAATGTAATTGATGATGCTTAATTTCAGTGGATCAACAATTTATTAAACTGAGGTCCAGTGATTCCAAGCACAGATACCAAAACCTTCAAGACATGACAGATATTGCGATTGTTAAACTGCAAAATGATGTCTTATGTCAAAATCACACAATAATTTTCTTTAGGCGTTTTGGTTTCTGTCAATTTTCCCGTGTGGTACATTGTTTATAATACAGGGCTCTCATGCATGTCTCACAGAAAGCTAATCTCTTTTCCAAGGAGGTGCCAAGAGAGAGCCTGTGCTATTGATTAACATGCACAACATCGTCTCCTAATAAATTGGGGCGATGCAGCCTCGCTGCCAGCAATCACCACTATCTGATCCACAGCAGGTGGTGAGTAAGGTACTAAGGGTAATTCAGTAAACGACACGACTGAATAAAAAAAAAATTAGTTGTCTTCATTTTCCTACAAATTTTTTTTCAAATAACCATTTTCCTGCTGTGATCGGAATTGCACTTTCATGATTAAGAAGCGGCTATTTAATAAAGTACACAACGGAGTTAACAAAGTCAACAGATTTAGGATTTTTATAAAAGAACTTACCCCTGTGGGTGTGGGGAGTCCAGGGTGACTGGCTGAAATGGGTCAGGAAGGTCACGTTGCACCGGCCTGGGGGTGAATGCTTGGTGTAACCACCCTCCATCACATCCCTGCTCTTCTCTCCATCTCTCTTGTCTGCTCTGATCTCCTCTGCTGATGTATCACCCAGGTCACAGCACAGCCCCAGCTCTCCAGGGTACTCAGCCACAGGGGGAGCAGCAATGGTAGGGTATGTAGCTGCTGCACCTGAAACCAGAAACCAGAAGGAGATGGTCAGCTCAAACCAACCAATCAGAATCATGTTTATTGTTTGTTCTCATTTGGCCAAATGCAGTGCATTTAATTGACCAACTGTTGATTAACATCAAAAGCGAAACATCCACAGTCTTTGCAGGCAAAATAATTTGATCATAGCAGCAGGATCATAGGCTTTGCAGATTTTTGCGTTGGAAAGATATGAAAAGGCTTAAAAAAGCATAATTTAATAGACTGGGATGAGATATGAAGCAAGAATGTATTCGGTAAAATTGCTCCAGTTCCTTTCCTTGGCCATAAAAAGAAGATGAAACGAGACAGATCAAACTGTAGATTTGATGAAAGAAGCAAGTATGATGTCTGACATTAGTGTGAGGAAAACCTACAAGGAAGTAGAATCAAAAGTCAATTACTGAAGCCCTGCGTAGTTCTGTCAGGCCACAATAATCAACTACACCAGCTGCATCAGTTGCTACCCAGCTCAGTAATAGCTTGCCAATCAGCTCACCCTCATAACAAGCAGTATTTCTAAATGGCCATCCTCTACACATTTGGCTGCTTCCTCCGCATGCAAGCTGCTGCACGCTGCCAGAGTAAATTTGATCGGTGTATGCAGCCAATTGTGAAATTACCTTTGACCCCTCAAAAAAGACGGGGACCAGGCATAAAAAATGAAATTCCCACATCATTCACCTGAATTGGATGCATATACCCTCAACTTAAAGCTGCAAGTCTGCACTTCGAGCTCATATTCATTGTTTAATTTAATCTCTGGTATGCAGTTGGAGACAGCAAAAAAAAAAACCAATAAATTTGTTAAAATATTTATGAACCTGACTGGACATTAAACTAGTTTTGGTCAGTAAGCATGGCTTACAGGATACCCCCCGCAACAACAATTAGTCAGGCAGTACCACAGTCAATAGACCTTCCAGCAAGAAAAAAAAAATGTCAAAATCGGATGAGTAGGTTATGACATCTGGGTCCGGACGCAAAGACGCACGCACACACACACAGACACGCACAGACACACGCAAGCACGCACACACGGACGGACAAAGCAAATCCAGTATACCCCCCTAAACTTCGTTGCGGGGGTATAATAATTATCAAATATTGGAAACATTGAACAGTATACAAAATTTTCAAACATGAATGCAAAGATATTTATAATGTACAAAAGATTAAAATTAAAAGTTTTTTTCCCGAACTGAACATTTTAACATAAGATAGGCTTCTGTACATTTAAAAGAAAAAGTATTCCCAGAGATTATTGTTATGCCCTCAGATCTGGGAAAGAGGCATAATAACACAAATACTAATGCCTCCTCTGTTTGTAGTAAAATGTAGATATAGGGTAACACACATTTAGTGGCATGGCAGTTGTGCACTGTGATTGGTGACTGGTTGGGGAAACCGGAACGATGCTTGTGTCCTGATTGGGCGTCGGTTGGTCTTGCGAGAGCGGGTCTCTTTTAAATTGGCCGCAATGGAAGGTGCATCTTGCTATATGCCGGAGCCCTGAAGTGCAGGACACCTGTCCTAATCTCGCATTTTCCGACCACGTGGTTTTGATTTCATTTAAATCATTGTCCCTAAGACTGCCCTGCTTTTTGGAATTACTCACTAAACTGAACTACCGAACTGAACGACGCGGAGCTATTCGCCGGTGGACCGGCAGCTTCAGCTAGCCCTGGAACGTTATGGTGCCATCCTGAGGGGAGGTAAGTCTCGGCTTTCCTTCCAGATTCACCAGTCCAGGCCAGCCTGCCTTCTTTTATAAGCAGAGTCATATCCCTAGACAAACGTGACCACAAAATTATCTTTCCCCAATTAAAAAGGATTCACTTCAGCACACTCGCGGAAAATTACAAGCAGACCCTTGCGATGAAAGATAATCAGAGTGTACATCTAAAGAAAAGCAATTCAAAGAGATATTCACATTTAGGGTGTTTCAGAGGACTGTGCCTCAATCTGGCCCCAAAGGAAAGACATTTGCTGTCTCTTATGTATATCTGTTATAACAGAGGAGGGCTTAAAAATATGAACACAGTCAGATATTTTTTAATTTATTAATCAATCCCGTTCCAGTTGCACAAGCAAGATTACCATGTTCCTCGCACCTCCATTCACATCTCTGATATATCTGCTCTTTGGTGCATCTGACAGGGAGATTCCTACAGATGGTCATTTCAACTAGATGAGTTCTTATTAGGTCGCCGGCCGTAGGCCAGTAACCTATTGTCGTCACTTTGTGTCAGGTGTCAGTGTCGTCCGTTTAAAGCCGTACCTCAAAAACGGTCTGATAATTTTTTTTTTTAATTTGGAGATGCAATCAAATGGGTCATCAATTCAATGCCCGAGCAAAAATTTTTCTGATTGAATCGTTCGTTTAGACTGGCCAGCCATTTTTATGTCAAAAATGGCCATTTTTGGCACTTAGGTGCAATTTTCTCAAAAACCGTCTGATGATATTTTTTTTTAATCGCAGCAATGAAATCAGTATCATGACCTGTTTCAACAGTGTAAACAGTGTTTTGATTGAATCGCTCCTTCACAGCGCCACCTAGGCAACGTGTCTGGACTTTGTCATTTTTCGGGGTGTTTTGGAGCAAAATGTGCTGTAACTTGCTTATTATTGCATTTAAAGTATAGGTATGAATTGAGTATATGCAGCAAATCATGCTTGCCGAGCACTGTTGGTTGGTCAAATTTGACCTTGAGCCTCAAGGTCAAGGTCAAATGGAAAAAATATGCTATAACTCTTTTAATCTAGCATTTAGAGTTTAGGTATGTATGAGGCACCTATAGGGAATCAGGTATGCAGAAGACTGCAAGTCAGTCGCAATTGACCTTGAGCCTTAAGGTCAAGGCCAAATGGGGGCAGGGTTCTGCACTCGGGATGCACCGACCAGCATTCGGAATGCACTGACCACCACTCAGTTCAGATAGCTAATGCTTTTCCTGACCGACACTATTTTTTCAAAGATCAGTTAAAATTAATGCATCCAGTGTCCAATAAAATTTCTAGAAACAAATCATAAATGACCCTAAATATTGTCAGAATACATTCGGTTTGGACCCACGTCCCGTCTGCGCTGGTCTTTATTGGTACTTACAAACCTGTCCAACAGTGATGGAAACACTGAGTACCATCCGAGCCCTCATGTGCTGGGTATTCATGGCGAATTAAATCTGAGGCTGAGGGGAAAAGGTCGGTGCGGTTGTCTCAATCAAATGAAAGACAGGCAATTATTATTGGGCAGGGTGATTGATTTCTGTAGCGCTGTACTTTGCATGTCGAGAGAAAAGTTTTCTTGTTATATAAACAACAGCAAAACTAAATAAATCTATTTCGAGGACAGTAACATTCTTCACATATTAATCTATCAGTGTTTAATAACGGTGGCGGTCGGTGGGCGGAAAACCGAGGGGGCAGAAAACATACTTACGGATGAGATTATTGACCCGATTTTAATCATTGTTCATGGTTAACACGTTTTCCAACAATATTAAAAATCCATTTGCACTTAAGTACACAGTTTCTCTTTTAATGAAATGGCAAGGCAAGTGAATAATAAATTCAATAAAAATGTTTAATTCACATGTCTTAATAGGTAACCCTTCACAAAAAAAAACTACTGTGGATTTTCCACGTTAACTTTTGCCACATCTTACAAAGCAAGAAATGTGCACTATTTTTGCCTTCAGCTGACGCGTGTTGTCTCTCGTCTTAAGAGAGACAATTAGCTACACCTGAGAAGGGAGAGTTGAAGTATCTTTTATCAAGGAAAATGACTGAAACAAATCAAGACTAATAAGCAGTTAAAAGACGTTTATCACCCTCCTTGTTCTCAGTCCAATGGGTGCCACTGAACAAATGTTTGAAACATAAATGACAGCTGTTAAGTGGTATTCAGACATTTATTCAAAAGTATTTGGATACAAAATATAAAAACAAGTTTATTAATATGGCATCTATCTATGAAAATTAAAGGCATCTCGCTACGCACTGAGGAGCATATCAAAGAAATACACAGTAACCTGGTGACTGGTGGCAATATCTGCTTTTGAATTGACGCAAAAATTTTCCAGCTCGCGCACTGTGCGCGCTCCAATATGAACAATTCTCCAACCAGCACTCCAAGCATCTTGGGCAGAACCCTGTATGAGGCACCCATAGGGTATCATGTATGCCAAACATTCTCAGTTGTTCGAATTTGACCTTGACCCTCAAGGTGAAGGTCAAATGGCAAAAATGTGTTATAATAGCTTAATGTGGCATTTAGAGCTTAGGTATGTGCCAGGCACCAATAGGGAATCATGTAAGCCAAACATTCTCGCCAAGTTGAATATGACATTGGGCAGCAAGGTCAAATGGAAAAAATGTGCTATAACTCGCTGAATATGGCAATTAGAGCTCAGGTGTGTTTGGGGCACCTATAGGAAACCATGTCTGCTGAACATTTTAAGGTAGTCAGTCAAATTTGATGTTGGGTCTCAAGGTGAAGGTCATATGACAAAAATGGCCCATATTTGTTTAATATTGTTTTTAGAGCTTAGGTATGTATTGAGCACTAATAGAAAATCATGTATGCTGGTTGTTTTCGACATATTGGATTTCACTTTGATCTTCAAGTTCAAGGTCATATGACAAAGTCAATCTATTTATTCCTCATTTAATAATTATTTTAGACATTAGTATGTATTAGGCACTAACCTATATATAATCAAAATTTTAACGGGCATTGTAACCGCATGGTCGACCTTTTTTCACGTTCAGTTGCGGCAATAAAAATTGGTCAAAATCCATTTTTGGATGTTTGTTCCTATTAGCATCATGGAATAGAAAGAGTAATACTAATTAGACCCACTCAGTGACAGTGTTGTGTAGAAAAAAATCATTGTCTGAAAGAAGAGCAAGAACCAGAAGTGAATTGGGATGATGGCGCACTTCACAAATTGACAGAGACAACAGTTAAAGCCTAGGTTAGAAAAAAATCTAATCGGATTTCATGATGTTGATTTCTTAAAGATTATATTTTTGCTAAATTAAAGAAAAGTGACAAAAAGTTGCTGTCTGTCACTCATTCATTCACTCCCTGATGGTGGTAAACTATGTTTTTGTAGCCACAGCTGCCCGGTCGCCCCACTAAAACCCTTTCCCACTGAGCTGCGTTGGCCCACAGAAGTATGTGGATGAAATAGTTCTCTTGTTTTGCAGAGAAGCGCGTATACACCGTGAATTGACCCGCAGTGGAACGGGACCGTTCACCATCACCGCCGAAAGTCGCGAAAAAATTTAACAGTTTAATTTTTTTGTGGATGTCTGAGCTGGAGCTTTTTAACACTAATATAGTGTAGAAAACGTGTTACTTTCGCAAGAATTCGTGTTGGCTTCCTGTTGAATCCGCAGACTGATGCTATTTACTTTTCTCCTGTTGGGGCTGTAACTACCGGCAACCTTCAGGGCCCTTGGCACTCTAGTTTTTTACCCATGTCAGATAAGGTTTATGACATTACATTTATTTTGAAAATACTTTCATCCAACATGACATAGAATGAGTGTATGGAATGAGGTCATTGAAACAGCAACACAACAAATGAGACAAGGTGCTACTCATATAGAGCTTAGTCATGAACAAGTGAATTGTAGATACACAGTTGGCCAGAAATTGCATGATACTGGGGCAAACAATACATTTTTGTGGAGAAGGACAGATTGTTGGCGAACAGACAGAGTTAAACGGTTGGAATTATCATTACAGTTGGAGTTGTCATCAGGGGGAATTCTACCTAGATGTGGTACTACATATGAAACTGTAAACTTTTCAGTCAGATACGCAGTGAATCAGTGATTCAGTGTTTGTTCGGTCACTGATGCAAGAGGATGGCTTACCATGTAAAGTAATGAGAAGACAGAAGGTAAACATCCCTCCAGCAGAAGAGAGTCCAGAGTCGAAGATTAAAATTGTGCACTGACTTTCTTCAGCCAACGGGAGAACCAAAACAGGATTTACAATGAGACAAGATTAAACTGCAGGTCCATCACATCTGTCCAAATAGAAAGAACATTCATTACGAAAGCATACCTTGCTAACATGCACGAAGCAAATATAGCAATAAGATAAGCCAACGGCTGTGAGGGTCAGTTTCGTAGAAATAGATTAAATTCAATTTGGCTTGGTGATTCTAAATATGAAGCTCAATTTAATCCAGAACTGAGCAAAATTTGCTCTGCTGAAAGATATCGTTGCAGCCATGCCCTGCACAGCTTGCAGTCATAGCAAATGGCACAATTAGGATTAGTTAGGATTCACTATGAGACCGTTGGGTAGGGTGAGTCAAACTCCAGAACAGTGTCTGAGCATGAACCACTCAGAAACAAAATCAGGAATATTTGATTTGGACATGAGGGCAGATGTTGCATTTTCAGCCCAACATTTAATGAATTGAAAAGACTATGTACCTAACATACATCTGTGCACTTATTAAATACTTTTATACACAACAGTTTTCCCCGATGTATGTTGAAAAGTCAGCCAATGACATAGCCTCCTACCCAATGCCCCATCTCTGGGAAGCCTATCACGGAGCAGGGGAAAAGCCAAACTAATTTTACTGGGATGTGAAACAGTATTCTGGTAAGATTTAAATATAAACCTCAAATACAGCAATTTCCTGCCAGGGAAATGTATTACATAACAACAATCATCAGTGAATAAATACATATTTAGATTGAATTTTAGTTTGGCTCATATTTTGCACTCAGTGACGTTCCTTTCCCTGCAGACTAAATCTTTGTATAGACGGCTCTGAACTGCAAATCTATAGACCGATGACACAGAATAGGAAAAATGACCATGAAGTGTCTTAGGCAGTGGGCCACCCCAAGCCACCAAAACAGCCTCAATGAACTGTAGTATAAGTTAGAGAGTGTTTTTAGGGCAAAAAAAAAACACATTTCTTCACCCAGCTGCCCCTTATTGATGTTCACAGACATTTAGGAAGAAACTAGAAAAGTTAATAACCTCAAAATAGCAAAAGACACAACTGCACGATCTGATGCGAATGTGTGCTAATCTTCATGGAAATATATCAAACGGTTCTCTGAGTAATCGTCCGGAATAGGTGGGAACGCCGACTCGTACGCACACGTGGACGCACACGGGAAACCAGACAAAAATATTTGCTCATTTGGTGTTTGATGATGGTAGTGGACAGTGCTGTCTAACGCATCAGTAAATCAGTTGAGTTGCAATCTACTGAATTTGAATGCAATAGCATGATTAGTAATTTAAGGCTCTAGAACCACTGAAGTGAACAAATGCAGGCCAACTATTTGAGCATATAATAAATTCAAATAAAATGAAGAATTTATACACAGTAAATTTTGACATGACGGAGATACATATAGGTTACGGTGCAAGTATTTGTAGCAGATTGCAATTTCGGAACGAGTTGGGCCGCGGAGGGAGTTTTACAGCACTTGACCTTCGTTCTCTTACAGTAAAAATCCCTCCGCGGCTCAACGCTACAAACACAAGCACAGTAAACTATGTATTATATGCGCCATTTCGAATCCACCACAAACACTCGCACCGTAACCTATATTTAATGATGTCACTTTGAATTTCCGGCCATTTCTGGAATTTGTGAATGCTCCTATCGGTCAAGATGGCAGTATTTTCTGTTTTCTTTGCTCTTAATGAAAGACTGAAGTGCCTCGGCCCCGTTTACAGAAGCCGCCATCTAGGTTGCTCATAAATTTTTTTACACAAATATACTATTTTAAACAAATATACTATTTTTACACGTATTCTCAGCTTCGAAACCGCCCAAGGTGCCACGGAAACCTCCGAGTTGAAAGTAGTTCCGACCATTTCAGCCCCTCTGAGCCCCAACCGGTGAACAATAAAGCACGGGTACACTGGTACTGTCAGCAAGAGACACACGCATATAATACTACATATTATGGCATCATTACTTGTTTGAATATTTCAATTCATTCAATAGCAGCTCCACTGCAGACAGTGGTAGGCCTACGGTGGGCATGATTTTAATGACTTGTGGCATTTTCTTTCCTGTAAAACTCAGTTTTCTAACTTGATCTGCCCACCAAACATGTCAAGGAAACCTTGTCTCAGCCCTCATGTCTTCCTGCCTGCCTTATAGAAGCATTTTCTCCTTAACTGGTTTGGTGTCTTGCATGCCTCCTATTACCCAGGAGTAATCCATTAGAATGCCCCGTTCCCTTGTGTGCTTGTGGTGTATATAAGCTTGAGATTCTGTCAAAGTCACTGGATTGTCATACCAAATACTCTTAAGCAACCAGTCGGTATATTTCTTCTGGTTTAGAACTGTATTACCATCTTCGAAAATTATTGTAACCTATGAGGGTGAAATCCATAATTATTCTTCGGAGCTTTATTAACAGGAACAAACTCCCAAGCCTTATCATCGGTCTCCAGGATTGGGAAAGCATTCCTCCTGACCTGCTTTTCCAGTATGTTCCTCTGACCAGTTTACTGGGGACACCTCCCCAACCTTCACTGGTCACCAGCATTGGGACTGTGTTCCTGCTTAACCCTTCAGACCAGCTATCTTACAGTTCTGCCTTGACAGGGGTTAATACCACCAGGCTTCTGCCCCGGGACACCACTGACCGGGTGTGGGCACGCCCATAACCGTCACCAGTCTATAGCGCCTAAGCAGGACTGTCTTTTTCCTACTCCTACTACCTACTAGTTTCAGCCCCTGTCCAATTATGACTGTATTCTTATCAATGAATACCCTCCCTAGATTGAGCCCCGGATCTGCGTCTGGTTCTTTGTATGGATGAAAATGTGCATGGATTCAAAGTCAATACGCCTGTGTTGTCGAACCTTACTCTTGCAAAGTTGTTTTCCATTCTTTTCCCGGAATGAAACGGAATGCGGGGAAATACTGACTTTAAAAGTAAAAATAACTCTCGATCGTAGTCCGCGAAGAAATGAATATTAAAACGCAGTTTCGATAAACTACAAGTCCCGTCATGCAATACGGAACCATGGACAGTAGCCAGCCCTCGTGAATTGATACGCATAATACACCGATAAGTCAGACAGCAGACCTGCAGACACTTTAAACCGACGAACTATCGAAATTAACAAGAATCTAAATGCTCTCGTTTATGGAATATCTATCATGCAAATCGAACAGCAATTTGACCATTTAGGCAACTTAAAACAATGGACAAAAAATGAATGCACGGAAACGTAACCTGGCGCATTTGTTTTCACTGACAGTAAGGCATTTTATGGGTAAGTTGGCAAACCATTCAGCTAAGTCGGTCGTTACTTTCTCAGAGCCTTTAGGCTGTGGTGGCGACAAAAGACAGACGTGAAATTAACAATGGTACCGGGCTATTAGGTTACGTTAGCTGTGCGAAACTGCTTTTCCCGTTAGCACTTACCGACGCTTAAGAAATTTATTTTGGCTGATATAACCATAACGGCGAATATGACAGTTCTCAGGGATGCTGTTCATCGGTAGGGGGAGGCACTGTGAAGTTGAACTGCCATGTGTAAAGGCGTCGTACTCATTCCAAATAAAGGATTTAACGACAATTTACGTTGATCTTGGGAACAGGTTTAATTCATGCCCTGACAGTATATAGAAAACACAAATTCAGTGTCGGTAGGTTGCACAATGTTTTTGAAGAGGAACAAATGCAGACAAAAAACTCAACTACAATGTGTACTTGATTCTTGCAGTGCTTCATAGTGCCTCCGCTTTATTGACAAGATTTGACTAAATGTTAGTAAATTGACCCACAACATGTTCCGTCAATTGTGGACATCCTGATTACCACTTCTTTAAAACTTTTTTTTTGCCGCGAACTTCATCGCAAAGTGTCATGTGCTACAAATACATTAGGAAATTCCTCAGCTCGCACAATTTATAATAATATTCCTGCCTTAAGTTTACTACGGCAGGATTGGAAAGACTGCACAATTACTGAATATTCCTCCTACCTGTGAAGTCATCGTGATCTGGCATAGTTCCTTCCTCTGTTGTATCTTCAGCGTTTCTGCCTCGGGTAAGAAGAAAGCAGATGCTGAGCGCACTTTCGATCCCGGGGGGAGGGATTTGAACCAGCATCCTCAAAGCCCGATTTGTGAGTCATCGTCGCAACAGTGCCGGCGTTTATCACGTGGAGTGGGATGCTCAGTTGCGAGGTGATCATTGGTGGTGAGTCGGTGTTCAAGCTCAGATAAGAGGTAGTGATCATTTCTATATTTAAGAAAAATAAAATCCAAGGACACATTATACTGGACATAAGCATTAGAGTGCAATAAACATATAAACATATCTCTTTTGATATAAGCATTTTATAACTTTTTTTTTTGGGGGGGGTGGGGATTAATACAGATTGTCTGTTTTCAGTCACATCATTGCTCACAAAATCATTTTCACTTTTAAAACACCGCGCAGCCTCATCCACCCGTCCACTATAAACACTTTTGCAACGCTGAGTATTTATGTAATTATTCATTTATTTATTTTATGCTATTTGGCCATTGTATGGTATGTTCATGTTTTTCCATGCCCGCGAAATTCTGCGTTTATCAATAGATTCCGTTTTCCGCGATTCCGTCCGCGTATCCGTGATCGCGGAAATCATAGGGCCCTAGATATCTTTCGCTGTCTCCCAGTCAAAATCAGGAATCCATCCACTCACTTTCCAATGCTGTTTGTTCCAATGCTCCTTTAACCTCTTACAGGAATAAAATTAATTGTAAAATGCGCTGAAAACATCATTGCAAAGGTTTAAAGTATAATGTCTACAGAGAGGTATAAGTTTTTTATATTTTAGTTATTGCTTGCTTCATGTGATTGATTTTGCTGAGTAATTACAGTGCTCTGTAGCGTATTTGCTTCTGTCTAATTTCTTCTATTTTTGCTTATTTTTTATATTTAAATGTTTCAGATCATCTCATTAATTTAATGTGAGACAAAGAAAACATAAATAAACCCAAAACAGTTTTTAAATGAATCATTTCATTTATTGAAGGTAAGGAGTAATTCAAAACTTACATCACCCATGTAAACATATAATTGCCCCTCTAAATCTAATAACTGGTTGTGCCACCCTTGGTAGCAACAACTGCAGTTTAAGTTTTGCAATAAGTAGCGATGAGTCTTTTGCATTGCTGTGAAGGAAATTTGGTCCTCTCCACTCGTTTCAATTCAACCACACTGGAGGGTTCTCGTGCATTTCCTGCCTGTTTATGATCATGACACCGCATCTCAGATTCCGGACTTTGACGAGGCCACTCTGATATCATCTTATTTCGTTTGAACCATTCAGAGTTGGACTTGCTTGTGTGCTGTGGATCATTGTCATTCTGCATAACCCAGCTGCACTTGGGTTGATGGCCGGACATTCTCCTTCAGGATTGTCTGCTAGACGGGAAAAATTCATGGTTCCATCAATTATGGCAGGTCACCTACGTCCTGAAGCAGCAAAGCAACTGCAGCCCGTCACACTGACACCACCATGTTTGGCTGTCGATATGATGTTATCGTGCATTGCTGTGTAGCTTTATGCTTGAGGTAACAGGACTCGTCTTCCAAAAAGTTCGACTTATGACTCATCAGTCCATGGAGTATTATCCCAGAAGTTTTGGGGGTCATCAAGATGTTTTTTGGCAAATGTGAGACAAGTCTTTTGCTCTCTTTTGTCAGCAGTGGTTTGCAGCTCTCCCAGGGTGCTATTTTTGCCCAGTATCTTTCTGATTGTGGAAAAGTGAACACTGAGTCTGGCCTGCCATTTTTTAGATGTTAGTCTGGGTTCTTTCATGACCTAATGGATGAGTTGTCAATTCACTGTTTGAGGAATTTTGGTAAGCCTGCCACTCCCGGGAAGGATCATTACTTTTTAAAGATTTTTCCTTTTGTAGAAAATAGCTCTCACCATGGTGTGTTGGAGTCCCAAAGCCTTAGAAATGGCTTTGTGACCCTGTCCAGACTGATAGATTTCAATGACTATGTTTCTGATGTGTTCTTGAATTTCTTTACATTTTAGCATCACGTGCTTCTTTTAGCCTACTTCACATTGCCAGACAGTTTCTACTTAAGTGATGTTTCAATTCAACAGAGGTGGCAGTAATCATGCCTGGGTGTGTCTCAATAAATTGAACCCAGTTATTGATAATATCTGTTTAATTGGTTGATTTAGTAACTAAGGGGCAATGAACTTTTCAGCATTGGGCCAGGTGGGTTTGAGTGGCTTTTTTTTTCCTTCAATGAATGAAATCGCTATTTTAAAACTGCAGTTTTTGTTTATTTCAGTAATCTTGGTCAAATTTTAAAATCACTTTCATGATCTGAAACATTCAAATGCGACAATAATGCAAAAATATATAAAATTGTGTTGATATTTTGTTATTGAAGCTGTCTATAATCTAATTTTATTATCTCAGGGCTGCCCTGCCAGTGTCCCCTTAATTGGGCTCTGGTCCCCTTATTGAGAACTATTGATTCAGGAAACTTGTGCAGATGGATGAGCACAAACTGCTGCAAGGGGCTTATTTTAGAGATTAACGCGCAAGGTCTTGTGGTGACTGGAACAACAGACATGCCCACCATCCACATGACACCGCCCGAAGCCATCGATTCCACTCCCCTTACGGTCCTTCCCCGGTGGCACCATGGACAGGGCATGCCAGCCAAGACTCCGTTCAGCACCCCTGGCTGCTGCTCTACACTGGACACCTCCCGCCAGTTGTGGCCAGGCGTGTGAGAAAGGCTCTTGCAGTGCATTTCACATGAGGCCATGCACCAGATCCTCTTCTGCATTTAACAAGCTGGCAATAGAAAGCCAACACGGCAGCAGATGAGGACAGGTTGGCTGAGAGTGCATTTCGCAAGTGCGTTACTATTACGAACTGCTGTTCTCTTTTTTTCGATCGAGTCCGAAGGCAAAGACACTGTGGAATCCCGAATTCATGCTCCCGCCTGAACGCCTCGATCTGGACGCTATTCTTACCCTACCATGTGACCGCGGCTAAATTCCACTAAAGATATTAAGGACTCACAAAGTCCATCGTCTTTTGGTTTATTATTGTAAATAAAATTACCACCCTGCGATGGAACGAAAATCCAAGAAGTGTTTTCGACATAATATGTAATGTATTTAATACATAGGCTAACCATTGTCCCCAAACAACCACCTCTCCAGGAGGGATCTTCTGGAAAACAGCAGGAATGACTGAGCTCGCAAGTTCAAGAAGTAGTGGCTTTATCCAGCATCATTTGCGAATACCTACATGCGCAACCACTCATGTTGAATCGCAAAATTGCCTAATGAAACAAGTTCACTTACAAATGAAATAGCCTGCGTTACAGCATGTGCGGACATTCTTACATTCATTTTTAAAATATCTTGATAATATCTTTCACCCAGTAATCTCTTTATTTTTAATAGTTTACACGAGTAAGCACTGTTGCTCATCCCTGCATTCATAGTATGTAACAAGCAGAATGTGCGTGCATTGTGCACTCGCCTACAAAGAGGCATAATACTATCTGACTATGTCCCCTGAAATTAGCAGTCAAAAATTGACCATTGACTTTAGATCAGGTTTTTGTTGGTCAATAGCGCAATCACTTTTTGCTGTCTCAACACGGCAATATGCCAAAAATGTGCCTGACCACACCTCATTTTTAGACGAACATGCCCATGGGCGCTCTGTTTGGCACAATTTATTGTTTCCCATGCATTTATTCAGGTTTTTTTTAGTTGACACCAGTCTGTATATAATATACTCCAACCTACACAGTACTGTTAGCAGCCTGTTGAATAGTAAGTGTTTGTAAGTAACCCGCACATTGCTATTTGACAGGCTAACATGGCACCTTCATGGCATTGTTACGAATATGCAAATCTACCAATAGTGAGATTCAACATAAAGAGTGAATTGCGGACTGGTTTGATACAATTAAAACATATAAATCGCCATTTACTTGAGGAAAAACACACCCAGGAAGGGGAAGTACTAATGTAATTGGTTAGTTTGCTTGATATATCATGTTCAACAAAAATACATCAGTGTCAGGAATAGTTGGCATGTCTATAGTGTATAGATTTATGAACTTAATTTGGAGAGTGTACATATGCAAAATGAATATAATATGCCTGAGACCCCAATTTAAGCGTGTTTTTTTTTTTTTTTAAATATGTTCAACCGGTAACTTAGAACTTCCTGGTTTGCATTAGTTCTTAAAAGAAATTGAAGGTCTAAATTCTGTGATGCTCTCAGCCATGGTTAAATAGTGAAAACTGTACATCTAGATCAATGCGTGCCAGTGGCTGCCAGTCCCATTGAAACAATGCATCAATGGCTAAAGTGTCATCCAGGGAGGGGGCATTTATCAGTCCTCCTGTGGTCTGTCATGACCAACACAATGCTTGTCCTTCTGAAGTTGAAGATGCATGGGAAACATCATCATCTTTCTGGGTAATTACTACTCAGATAGTTAAGTACGTGGCCAACTGGGTAAATGAGGGCAGTCAAATTATGAGTCACTGGATAACCTGTTCTGAACAGAGACAACAACAGTGAAATAAAGTTAGGGATGAGTCAAGCACTAAAGACAACATAAATGATGAAGTTTTTACAAGACTCTTTTTTTTTTTTTTTTTTACAAGAAATGTAGTATTTCCAGCACCACTACCTCCTTTCTTTGATCACTTGTGGTTCTGGTGTGGACGACTTAGCGAATTAGCATGGGGTCTCCCTTTGTGTATCGCTCCCTTAGTTAAAATTCTGCTCCCGCCCCCCTTTTCCCCACTACAGAAGGACAGCCCTTTTAAAGGTATCCGCTGCAATCAAGGGCAGAACAAAGCGCTCCCTCGCCTAGGTGCGAGGGGGCTGGGGAGCTACGAGGATGGCTGATCACAGAATCATAGGGGGGAAGAGGAGGGGTGGGTGTGTTCAGCGATGCGATCAGCTATGCGCTCAGCTCAAGGATGACATCATCCATCCCTTCATATACCCACGACTTCACTGGGTTGAAGCGATGACATCACCCTAAGCCACAGCAGTTCCGATACTCAGGGGACCGGTCACATGATCTGCTGATGAAATATTCATTAGGGCTTTCCCTACTACTGGCATCACGTCACTAGCGTATTTGTACTGGTGAGGGAATTCATGATTCACTTTGCATGCAAAGCAGCACTTACAGTATGAGACCTCGATGCTAACCTTAGGGGGGCCCATATATGATGCACTGATTCTGTGAGACTGCACATGACAATTTGCGGTGAAATTAACAACATCTAAAAAACCTGCAGCAATCTTTCAGTTCTCTCTCTCTGACGTCAAGTCATGCTGTGTTTTGTTAGTTTGAATTGTGAACATAAAATATACGTGCTGTGGGAGTAACAAATCAGGTTACATGCTGCTTTGTGGCACCCAGGCAATACAAACAAAGCTTTGCGGGAGGCTATGAATGGATCATCCTGGTCTATCATCCTGGTCTTGTTGTGGAGTTATGGTTTGATGTAATAAGCCTATAGCTGTGTTTCTGGGAGAGTTATTTTATGCCACATGCAGAGTAAATTCTATTGGTGAACACAAAATTCTGCATGATGTGTTTAAGTGCCATTTCCTTCGAGTATCAAAATATCAGTTTTTGACCTGTGATATCAGGATTAATTTCAATTTCATCACACCCCTAACCCCAAGAGCAGGGGTTTGAAACCTTGACCGGATTTTCTGCAGGATTTTGCTCTAGCCATGCATTTACATGCCGGATTGTCTGTGTCTAGATCTTTAGCAAAGATTTATAGGATTGAGCGGTAGAATTCAGGTGAGTAACTTCTTGGTCGGAATGAAAGCCTGCACCCGCACTGACCCTTTCAGAATATGGTTGAGAACCTGCTCCAGTGAATGATCCGACTAGAGTCGGGAACCTACCTTGCCATGTGAAAGGCCAGAGCTGGACAGTGTTTACGGCTCTTCTCATTTCAGCCCTCTTGCCTGGAATTGGATTCTCTTTGCCCAAAGAGAGAGATGGCAGAAAATATCCTCGCCTTTCTTTTTTCCCCTCTTCTCTTTCCTATGCACCTCTGATGCAGTGAAAAGGTCAAATCGCACATTGAGCTTAAATGAATGAAATTAAGGAGGTGCATCCAACAGGTTAGACAGCTGTTGTGTTCTCATATCACCCCGGCCCAGACCTGCCCAGTTGGCACCACAAACACATTTAGGTGGGAAATGAGAAGCTTCTAAATGATGCGGTGGACTGGGTGTGAGAATGCTATCAGTGAACTAGTGTGTTAGTACAACGATCATAAAGGGGTGCATGTTTCAGGTTTCTCAGGCTGGTGGTAGCAATCACGTCTATTAGGTTTTTTCCATTGTTGCATTGTCCTAGAAAAACCCCAATCTGACGAGAAATTTCTGAAGACGACACATCTGCTTGCTGCCACATAATTCTAAGCCACTATCCTATTCTTACAGAGAACCCATCAACTCAGCAAATAGAGGTAATCATAATGCATTAAATGCTGTTATGCCATGTGTTTGAAAAATTGAGTCCACAAATAATTTTAAATTAATTTTTCCTCCAGTAGGCCTATATAATGGACACACGTGTAATGCTGTGTTTCCTCCGAACGCGAAAAAAAATATTTCACGGGACTAGATTACATTCAAAGTCAATGCAAAGACGCGAATACACGCGAAAAGATGGTAATTCGTGCCCGGTGATGCGAAATACACAGCAGACGCGGTGCGACCGTTTTTAAGCCAGAATATACTTTGTTTGTGGGCAAAGAGACGACCGGTTCAACGTCATCAAGAGCTCAGCGCAAAGGCCGCGTCCCTTTTTGCGGGAAAACAAACGCTCTTATGCATTGAAATCAATGAGAAATAAGCGCGATAACTGAGCAGTAAAATGCCCAAAAGTTGTTTTGTGCCGGTTTTCTGTCAAATTTTGCTCCCTTGTCAAAAAATGCAACCGTAATGCAAAGCGATCGTGAAGTCTTTGTTTTCGCCTTGATATTGCAATATAAATCAGTTTCAATCAATCAAATTTTATTTCTATAGCACATTTACAGACGATAAAGTGCTTCACAAAAAAAAGTGCTTAAGTGCAAAAAAAAAAAAACACAGGAAACACCAAAGGCAAAAGGAAAAAAGATAAAAAGGCATTGACTATAAAAGATTAGGTAATGCAATTTAAAAATAAAAAGAAAAGATAATTTAAAAGGTAACTGGAATTACCATGGGAAACCATTCACTGGCAGTTGAAGAGGGAGACACTAATCAAAGGTGGGTATTTAAATGGGACTTAAAAATATCCAGAGTCTGGGCTGCATGGGTGTGGAGGGGGAGGCAGTTCCAGAGTCTGGGAGCTGCTACTGCAAAGGAACTCGTTTTGAAGAAAAACCCCCTGGCTTTTAGCCTGGACCTAGGCACTTTCAACAGCAGTTGATCAGCTGACTGTAGTGCTCTGGAGGGGTTATGGTAACGTAAAAGATCAGACAGGTACGTGGGGGCCAGAACATGGAGGGATTTATAAACAGACAGTAGAAGTTTAAAATCAATGCGATAATTTTCACATAAAATAAATAAAGAAATGCAGTGCATTTTAAATGCAAAATTAACAAAAAAATCACAATTTTGACTGATTTTCAACCTTGTGGCATTCATAAAATCACTAATATTCATCTGATTGACTTGACATTTGGACTGAAGTTGTATCTGTTGGAGATCTATGAAATGACATAGGATTTTCTAGATAGGTGCATCCCTAGGGGTTAATTTTGAAAATGAAGCAAGTTGATAATAGTGATTTTTGTTATGGTTACATAACAGAGCTCATTAAATATTCATAAATGTTCCAAACAAAAGGTCCTATGTCATTTCATAGAACTATCTTAAACCTTTCATATGAGACTAATTTGAGTAAAATCTGACCATGGGTTATTGAAATATCAGTGCCTCCACACATTTTCAGATTTTGCCATTAAAGTGTCATTTCCATGGCAACCATGTGAATTTTGTCAAAATACTACATTTTATGAGGTTAAAATCATGCTGATTATGTTTATTTCTTAATTTTTACATTATCATGGCTATTTCTATACTTTACCCTGAAGACCCCTTGATGTACAGTCCCACGAAAAAGCATTTCATCTTCATGATTTCTTCTATCTTAGCACATTTGTCATATGTAAATAATTCATATAATCAAACAAATTTTAATATTTGACAAAGATAACCAGAGTAAACACAAATGCAGTTTCCAAATGATGATTTTATTCATTGAAGGAACAAAGCTATCCAATCCTACCAGAGAAGTATTCTACGAAGCGAGATAAATAGGTTAGCGAGGCATGTTACGCCTTGGTAGGTTTCTCAATGGCTCAAAGGAGACCCTCTTCTGACCTGCCATTGTAACTTATGGTATCTCTGATTGTGATCTCAGAGTTTGTCCAGCCAGCTCACTCAAAGAAAGCCTGGCTAATGCTGAACTTGCTTTGTAGCTCTCCCCCCTCAGGCCCTGTGTGAAAAAGTAGTTACTAAATCTACCAGTTAAACTGATAATTGGGTTTTGTTTCAAAAACAAACCTTGGCTTTACTACTGCCATCCCAACATCACTTAAATAGAGCTTGTATGACAATATGAAGGAGGCAAAGAAGTAGCACATGATGATGTGATGTAAACAAATTCAAGGACAGGTGAAAAACAAAGTTTTTGAGGATCCTCAGAATCCGGACCACTGCCGCCAGACCCATCCCCGCGATCCAATCATGCCTTGCACATTCTCCATTGCTCTGCTTCCTGGGTCTACACCCTGGACTGCCCATATTGCTAATAAAGATCTAGTTTTCACATGCCTGTAGGACCTGTGATTGTTTACATCCGTTCATACCTGACACATAAGAGCCGACACTGGGATACAAGTCGAACACTACATGTGAAAATGTCAGAAATCTGCAATGTCCGAGAAGAACATGATGTCATTTAGATCCATTTCCTATTTGAACCAGTTTTCTAGCGCACTGACCTGCATTGATTGGATAAAAGGGGATTAAATTTGCTCAGAGGCTATCTTTTCCCCTAAATCGCAACATACCACATTAGTTTTCTCATATGTGTCTGAACATTTTTGTGCATGTGTGTTATATCCCTCAGACATGGCCGGATCCAAGGGTGTGCAGGGTACGCCCCCCCAGATTGCTGCCGCGCCCCCTCCAGCTCCTCCTGACTTACTGTCGAATATTTCAGGGCATTGTGATTGAGTGCGCAATGCGTATTAAATGAAAATGAAAAGCATCCCCTCCGTGAACAAAATAAAAAGCGTCTCTCCCCCCCAGCAATTTTCACTGCACCCCCAGTCTAAGCAGGCTGCATCCGGCCCTGCCCTCAAACATATAAAAAAGACTGCACAGGTTTGCTTTGTACAAGGATCAGCAATGGTCTCTCCAACCTTCCTAGAAGTGAGCACGTCAAGCCCCGGGGGTGAAAATCAGTTTCCGCCCAATTACACGAAGCAAGTCCATCAATCCATTTTATTGCTCCCTTGGAGAACAGCCCAAAAACAAGGGAAAAAGGAAATAAACATCGCTTTTGCCACTCCACAAAGAAATCCTGTTTTTCTATGATAATCTGGGTATGACTGAAAATTAGGCAAGAAATTATTTTTTCCATAAAATCAAAGTAAATGCAGCCTCACCAACATTAAATGTTGTTGCTTTGCAGTTCAGACATGGCCTGTTGGATGGAATTATTTTCACAGCCTGTGCTGTGAAATGCCATTGAAAATTTTGATATTACCTCGCTCTTCACTGCAATTGTTGACCACTCTCTCTCTCTCTCTCTCTATATATATATATATATATATATAAATAATGAAGTGCTCAAAGAACACACTTCATGCAACTGGCAGAACTTACTACATGATAATCAATGTCCACACAACTTACATAACTATGACTGCAATGAAGTGGTGAGAGTCTCACATTGAATCAGGTTGTCCAAGTCTAACTGCTGACAAGGAACCCAGCATACTGCATCTGTGCATTAGACCAACAATGCTTAGCAAGTCTACAGTATGACCAGGCAGCACATACAGTGGCTCACTCTGGCACGATGTCGCTGCAGTTTCACAGGTAGGCAGCTGACACGTGTATTTTGGAGGTGAGATTTTTTCTTTCTCTTTCTCTTTTTCTTTCTCAAAATGAGCATTGCTTATAGCAATAACAATGAACACACATGAGTCAAGCATTCAGAATCTGGAGAAAACAGTAGTGAAAACAAAGAAATGAACACAAGCTGAAAAAAATAAACTCCTAACAGAACATGATAGCCCAGTACTCAACCCGTGATATTGCTAACATAAAATCAGGCCAGGAAGTATTGGCATGAATGATAAAAATGAAGAAACATTCCATAAAAGCTCTATAATAAAGAAAATATGATTATTAATCTATACTGCAGTTATCCTTGTGGTGGATGCTGTTCATTCTCTTGCATTTTTTTGGGCCTGTACATGAATGATGTGTTTTCATTGTGGGCCTATGGTTGTGTGTGGTGACTTCTCAGAGAAATGGATGAATAGTCTTGTGAATGTGCCCAGGCCCTCTTCATGAGGGTGCATTTAGAAAGTGCTCCTATGCAAGAAAACATGCTGCAATTTCGAAAATCTGCAGTAAAAATCTTTTTTTTTAATTGGTATGGACTTGATAAGTGACAAAAGCCATGATCCTACCAAAGAATAAACTTGAGTTTCACAGGGAACAAAAACAGGAGATGCTTGTGTGTCATCCTTTCTTGTAGAAAAGTGTAATGATCTCATTGTACTTGTTCCTCAAAAAAGAATTTTCCTTCTGCTGTAAATGGACTTGCTTGAGCTTTTCACAATGGCCGAACTATCGGGGCACAATCAAAAGGGTGAGGTTTTTCCCCTTGAAAGTTGTTTTCAAAGTCACAATAAACAGTTAATCTCAATCGAGACATAGCGCTCCCGCATGCAGTGGCAATATTATCTCTGTATTTAAGTCAACAATTTTGTGGTAATGTCTTCATTTTTATTATGAAAGTAAGGAGTTGTTCTAAAGATAGTCACATGCTTCAGATGACATTAACAAGGCAATGATCTTCCACTGAAGTTGCCAGGTAACATTAAGGGCATTTTTGCATTTGAGTGAGTGAGCTTCAAATAAAGAAGGTGCAATGTCTTCGGAAACGGAAATTAGGCCCAAAACACAATTCCAACTGCTGTTTTTTTTAAATTTCTTTTTATCAGTAGATTTGAAACTTGCAAGGCACCTATCTATCTGTAATATATCATATAGTCATGATATATTACTGTGTATGATACTACTGGATAGAAGCAAGAGATACAGATACTCATATTTTTCTTCTTTGGTTCTCTGCTCTAGCAGTTTGAAAGAATACAATGACAATGACGCTGAAGTGTAGACTGCCGGCTTTTATCAATTAGATGAATGGCTTAGAAACAGCAGCACCTTTAGCACATCACATTGCGCTTCAGGGCACAATCAAAAAATATTTGACAGTTTAACAGATTTTTAGTAATTGGCTGCACATTGTATGCATGGAATGACTGGTTGAAGTCTGTGCATCTCCTTCATATCACAACACAAATAAACTTTGACAATACATCCAATCGGTATGACAAATGGAGGAAGTTTCAGTCCCAAAAATACCAATGTCGGTTAAAAGAGCCTTTGTATATGAACCTCACCCTGAACCTACATCAACAGGAAAAGATATTCTAGCATTGGGCACCCCACTGATACAGTCAGTATTTGTCAGTTATCAGATTTAGACTTGCTCATATTTCATAAATAAGTATTTAGACACTTTTTAATGCTCAATTAAAAATTTTGTGAGTGATGGAGCTGTGATGAAGCAGAGAATGTCTGATATAGATCCGCAATAAAGAGGTAGAACTATCGATTTGTGGCATTTACTTTATCTGTCATGCAGCTTAAATCAAAGAGTCATATCTCAAAGCCAAAAATACTCACCATATGTCTGTGAGATGCATTTAAATTAAATCAGCAGATACACTACTTAAGATTTAGAAGAGGAATACTGATGGAAAATGCATTTATATGTAATAAATAAAAGACGGAGTTAGCAGATAGAGAGATGGAGAACCCCAATTTCAAAAAAGTTGGGACACAGTCAGAAATACAAATACAATCAAAAAGGAGTGATTTTATGAGTCCATTCACCCTCTACTATATTGAAAGCACGTCAACAGCTCATAATTTGATGCTATAACGTGTATAAAACTGAGGTCTGTTGGACTGGAGATCGATTGGTGATCGTACACACAGAGGTGGCTGTCGACCAAGATTTGACTGTATTCCTTCCATCTTTTAATTCCATAATTACATGGTGAAACTTTATTCTCAAAGTAATGGATTATAACCTTAAAAAATTGCAAGTGTCACAATCCCAATCCTACCTTTAATTGGTTCTCCTCGTTCTAACAGTCATTTCCATTTTGCTGCATTGTATCCTTTGATTTTTTATCGCGTTTCGATTCCTACCCCCTTGTGATTCCTACCTTGTGTTTTCCTTGTCCTTGAGTCTTATTGTTTTCATGTGTATGCAAGTTGCTTGTGCTCCGTCAGTTGTCACTGGATTGCCCTGCCTGTAAGATGCTTTCTAGCCTTGAGCCGTTTTCTGAGCTTTGTGGTCACTTGTGTGGTGGTAAGTAAAAACGTAATTGAAGTATTCCAACCAATTATTAGGGACACCCACGACCTGCTCTACCGTGGTCTCCACAGCAGGGACAGACCCCCCAGTGGCACAGCTCTAGTAATTCTGAGGATGTACAATTTTGCAGGCACAGCAACCAGCTGTACTATTCGGCTTCTGATCCCTGGACAGTCCCTAACTACGACTTTGAATCGCCCCTTTCATTCAGTTGCCAATTACCTTACTCACACTACCCCCCGACTGCGGATTGCCAGTGCCCTCTTCAGTTCATCAGGTGTTGCGTTCTGGCTCAAATGCCCATGTGGAAAAGCTTGTGGTTCCCTCCACGTCTGTAACATGTAAACCTCACCCATCTTTGTTCTTGAGAGACTAGGACTTAAGAGACTTTTTAGAGGCTCATTTCAGACTATAAACCGATTAACGCACCTGTTCAACATCACTTTGTAATTGAAACTTCTCGTGATTCTATTAGTCCTAAATTGCCAAAATGCAAACTTTATTGTAATTAGGTATGACGATTAGATTTAAAAAATCTAATTTAAAAAAAGTAACAAGTTGTTTAAAGTGTTTTCAATTTTTGGACAAGGGGTTGTACATGGCATTGGTTAAACTGCAGATTTGCAAGGGCACCATTAATGCAGTAAGTATACATTTTGGTGCAACATATGCTGCCATATGCCATTCTGTTCCAGGGATGACCCTGCTTTTTTCCAACAAGAGGAGAGCAAATGGCATTCTGCACAGATTACATCATGCATGGCAGCGTATCCAGAGTATGGGTGTTTGATTGGCCTGCCTGCAGTCCTGATCAGTCTCCAACTGCGAATATATGTCACTTTATAACGCGCCATACATGACAACAAAGTCCCTGTACAATTGCATAGCTAAAGACTTGCACAATGGAGGAATGGGAGAAAATTCTGCTTGCTGGATGACCAACTGGTGTTTCCAGTGCCCTACCACCTAATGGGTCTCATTAAAAAAACATGATGTTATACAGTAGTGAACAGAGTGTGCCAACTTTTTAAGACTACTGCCGTCATCACAGTATTTTTGCTAAGCTATTAAATTCATATCAGAACACCAAATAATGTGGTTTTCTACTGTTTTCAATATATTAGAGGGTGAATGGAAATCAATCCCATTCATTTGCATTTTCCATGATGTGCCAACTTTTTTCAAAACTGTGGTTGAACTATGAAAAAAATAGCACCACGAGTGCTGTAGCTCACCTGGATTGATGCAGGGGCAGCATAAGTGGCTGCTTGGAGGGTAAGATTTGGAATTTGAATATGATGACATTTTGAAATTTGGATTAAGACCTTTTGAACAAAATTAACTGATGTCATCAGGGATGGGAAAGAGTACACTAGCCATCTATCAGTTATATGACAATGGACAGTGTTGGGCAAGAACAAAATCTGGATGGCCAAAATTGATATATGGTGTAGCAAAACCTGCAAGCATCAGCTGGAACAAGCGATCCACCAATCAGATAAGCTTCAGCGCTTGTTACTACCTACCCATAAATCAAATTTCAGATCAATTACTAGAAAAATAGCTGACTAATAGCTCTAAAGGAGCTCAATACAGTATTTTCAATATGGCCGTCTGGCGGTCATATTTGAAATCAAATCAGAACGCCTCAAACAAATGTTTGTGTCTAAATCATAACCAATATGCCTGCCAAGTTTCAACTTCATTTGTCCATTGGTATTTGACAAGAGTGCGTGTGTCCAAAGTTCAGGGGTCATATTTAGGTCAAAATTGAAAATTTTGCAAAACCCATCAGATACACTTTCGCACTTGCTACCACTTACCCATAAACCAAATATCAGGTCATTTACTAGAAAAAACAGCCAACTAATGGCTCCATATAGTGTTTTAAATATAGCCCCCAGGCTGGCACATTTGAAATTAGATCAGAATGCCTCAAAGTAATTTTTGTGTTTTTATCAGGACCAACATGTGCGCCAAGGTTCATTTTGATTGGTGCATTGGTATTTGACAAGATGAAGTTTACAGTGGCAACTGGAATAGTGGGCATGTCTGAAGTCCAGGGGTCATATGTAGGTCAAAATTGAGAAATTTCACAAAACCCATTGGATAGGTTTCAGGACTTGCTACTAGCCCATAAACCAATTAATTACTATTTAAAAATCTATTTCATCCAAATCAAGACTTCAACAAGGAATGGAATCCCTGGTACAGAACATAGAGCAACCACCTCTGGCAAGGAAACAGGATGAAATCTTTTCCCGTGAATTAGTGATGTTTGGGGCTACTTCTAGAGGTGCAAGGGAACTGGTAAGATCTTTGGCTTAATTAATTCTATTAATTATCAGGCAATTTTGGCATGGCTGAGACTGGGCCACAGGTAAACTTTTCAGAGAGACAACGGCCTAAAGCACACGTCACAATCCACACAGAATTTGTTCCAGACAACAAAATCAAAGCCCTGCAATGTCTCAGTCACCAGAATGTCCAGTTGAAAACTATGAGCTGAACTGAAGGAGGAAGCTGAAAAGTACAAGCCCAGAAAAGCGATTCATCTTAAAAAGGAAGGCCAAAGAGGAATGATCCAACATCCCTTCCAAAGCCCAATCAATCCTAGAGTTTCCAATTAAGCAGGTTTACAGTAAAAGGACCAGCGTGAAAAGCAGAGATGCCATTTTATGTTGAACAATAGTTGCTTCTTCAAGCCAGGCAGTGAAAACTGTGATGCATAAATGCATCTTCAGTGTAAATTGAATTTCAGACTCATAAAAAATGGACCACAGCCAAAAAAGTGCTATGGTGGAGAAAAGCCGCTGCCTTATGAACTGCACCAGACTTTTCAACAAAGCAGAGATAATTTGGTGGAAATTCCACCTGCATTTGGAAATTTCAGCAATAGTAATTGTCGAAGACAATGTAAAAACAGTCTTCAAATCATTTTAAACAAACTTCACAATTTTAAATCTTTTATACAAGTGCTTTAATCGACGATAGATACAGAGTGCAAGAAAACAATGTTTAGTATTAAATCTACCAATAAATTGTGCCTTTTGATAAAATGTTAACTTGAGTCAACGACAAGGACAAAATAAAACTTTAGTCAGCATGAAATGGCAGGTACAAAGCTTTCCCGGCGGGCAGGATCATATATAAGGTGTGCAGAGGAAAGCTGCCCCTAAAAAATCGAAAATTACTCGAAAAATACAAACTGCATAAACAAATTAATGTCATGTGTGTTTCCGAGAAAAAAGTATTCCCTTTATGTCTGAATACACACTAAAGACAACAGGATCAAGGGTTGATGGTTAACTACAAAAAGCACTTCATTACCACCAAAATGTCACTGTTCTTTACAAAAATGAAAAACCAAAAACATAAGCAGGGAATACACATTCATCGTACGCAAAACACCATTCCTCCAAAGCATCCATACATGTTGGGTCTGATATTCTAGGTGTAATCCAAATTAAAGCTAAGACGAAAGTTAGCAACATCATATTATGGTTATGAGTTGAATGCCACAAGCAGTCAAATAAATAAAACAAATTCCCTCGATGAATATCTTTGTGTAGGTTGGTAAGATCAAATGAAAACGTACTGTAATAATAGTTACCATAGTCCAAAATAAGGGCCGTAGCTAACTGTTAAAGGTACTTTCAAGATTGTGCATCTATTAATGTTGCACATTGGTATCTCGGCATACAGGTGGCTGAAAAAGTAAGAGGAAAAACCCATATTAATGAACATAAATATCAAATGCAAATGGTTCCATGAAAGTGTCCTGCGAGGTACAATTCCAAAGTAAAAATCCTATCACGCTCAATGGCATGTATGAAAATGCTGAGCCGGCCAGATTGAGAGGCTTTTAAAGAAGGCTCCTCGTTACGTTCATGGATGGCAGCAACTTCAACTAATGTCAGTTTAGATGGCAACCAGACTGCTCCAGCAGGAATAGTCCTTCGACAATTAAGTAAATAAGGATACCATAGTAAGGTGTCAAATACCATTGCCTTTGCATTCATCAGTTCTCAACTATCTTCGGAACCTATGGGAGATTGTGGACCAACTAGCTCACTGCTCAACTTCCATCGTTTAAATACAAAATGGGAGAGTGTCTTCTGAAAGAATGGTGTGCCTCACCTCCACTAATTTGTCATTCGTCTATATGTGAAATACGTAGCCCTTTTAGATCCAGCATTTTAAAACAGAATACAAAAATTCAGTGTTTTCATTAAGCCCTACAATACCAGTATACTTAATATACTGTATATTTCTTTGTATAGTAGATATATTATAATTATGTAGACACATACTTTTTCACATAGGGAACAGAACTTCCACCTAATTTCGTCACGAAGAAAGACACATTTAACCATAAAGAACACAGCAAACACTCTATGCATCTTCACAGCGAACTGCATTATCTTCCAGGGGAAGACTGAATACCATAATCTTAAAGCAGGAGCATGGGTTCATTATACCACACAGTTCCTCATACACTCAAAACAGCAGTTTTCAGTCAGCAAATCAGAAACAGGAAATGGGAGAGTAGAATAATAAGAGACAAAGAGCGACTATTTTTGGTGATTCTGCGTCGTGTTCGGTAATGTTGTGAGGAGGGGGATTAATCGAGTGGAACAAAATAAGTGTGGACGGCCTGTTCCCGTCATTTCCCTTGCCTTATTCAGACACCGCCACCTGCCCAGCTCCTGGCTAATCAATATTGACATGGCAATGCTTTGGTTAGTAGTGAATGGCTTTGAGTTCCATGGAGCGAAGCGCTCTCCCTCGGTGGGCTCCTGACCCACGTCACTACCACTGCTCCCAGCTGAAATCGTCTCCGCTGCCGAACACTATGAAGAAACCCAGGATGGTGAGGTAGATGACGGTGTTTCCTGCCATCACCAGGCCACAGGCACCCCACTTGATCTGCCAGAACAAACAAAACCAAATCAGCACCTTTGTTGGCTCAAAAAAAAAAAAAAAAAGTCACCAACCCCTCGTCCTCTTACTCTAACTTCGAGTCTCGCAACTCCGCCACTCCCTCTCGAACATCATCTCTCCCCGAAAACTGACATACTTCAGTCCCAGTCCAGTGAGATTCTAAAGGCCATTTTATAATTGTAAATAATATTTCTGTCGATAATATCTGACAGCCAGAATGATGTCAGAAAGACAAAAAAAAGGACAAAAAAAAAAAAAAGCGTCACCAGACAGTTTCTAGTCCCTGTGGTATATCTGTAAAGTCGCAGACCCCATCATTGTTAGTCTTACATTTCTATTTGCTGGAAGGGCCGAGAGGTCTGTCTTCTAAAATTTGGAGAGCTTTGGAAAGACTAGTTGGTTATAAAACGACCATGGAGACGACAACCTGCACCACAGTGTCTGTCACTTCGTTTTAGCAAAATGCATCAGTGTTGTCTGACTCATCTAACATGCATACCAGCGGCTTTACCCTCATATTCTCTCACAAAAAAATGCATGTTACTGATATGGGAAAGTCCACAAAGGCTGAGAACTGGCTGTCTCCTTCCCTCCTTCTTTTAGCTGTGAGTCAACTACAATGCCAGTCTGCCTTACCAATAGCACCAATTGTTCAGTTTATTACCAGGGATGCAACAAAACCAGTGCCGGTATTGAAGTCAACCATTAGTTTAGTTGTACAAAACGGTAAATGATCACTTGCATTACCTCGCTGCCAATTCAATTTCTCAAAAGACAAGACGTTCCCCAATGTCCTTCATCAGGTTTCAGTATCTAAAGACAAAAGTTTTTTTTATCAAGGCTTAACTCACCACAGCACAGCGGGCGAGGATGATGGGCAGCCCATACGTGGACACGACGATGCCCGTGGTGAAGAAATATGCCAGTTCTCGGCACGCGTTGCTGGCTGCATCAGTGTCATCACTCACCCGCCCAGCAATAAAGTGGGGGATGGGGGACACGATGTAGAACATCAAGACAAACAGCGGCCAGTAGACCCTGCAAGGCAAGGAAGGACGCACATTAGCATTCAGGATTTTTGCAAACCTTGAGATGAGACATAAGTTAGTACTACTAAGACAACATACCCATAATTTTCCAGCACACAACCCAGTAAGAGGAAGGTCAGACCAATCGCTCCGCTGAAGGATAGCCCAACCAGAGCTGGAAAAAAAAAAGCCATAAAAGACAGCAAATCCAAAAACCCCTCGAAAAGTGAGCAGTATAATTTAAGAACGCTAACAACGTATATGAAGGCAAAGGTTAAAAAACATCATTTAACTGACTCCCATGTCATAGTTTATATGCGCTGCCCCCTAGTGGAGATAACGTAATTAACATGGTACTGGGAGAAGCTGAAAGTTCAGAGGATGCCAGCAATAGGGGCTAAAATATTAGATACGTGAATGCCTAGACGGATCAGGAACACTTTCGTTGCGAATAAAATGATTATGCTACTGCATGTAAAGTAGGACGTTATGTTCCAGTGAACAAAAATTATTCTAACAAAATTCAGGTTTTTTTTTTTTGTTCGTTTTCTAGTGACATCTCATCGTAAGTGAATTTATTCATGTCGACACCTGACATAAATTGGGGTTCTTAATGATATTTCGAAGTCCTGTGGTAAAGGCGAATGAAGAGTAATCTTACATACGGAAAGTGTAACTGACGAAACTGAATCCTTATCTACACCAAAGAATTAGCCTGTGCCACTGTGCTTAAACTTTGACCCAATGACTTTCAATACTTTCATTTCTACACTCAGATAAATGCGAAGGATTTTTTTCGTTTTTAAGTGCAAAGACACGGTCGCGTTCTACTGACAGCTCAAGCAGACATGCGGCGCATCCAATAACAAGCTAACACAGCTAGCAGAGCAATTTGGTCGAATATTAGCTAGCTAACTAATTTCATTTTCACGTCAAGTGATTTCCAGCCATGTAGCTAGCCAACAGTTAGCCAAGTTACCTGGCAACCGTCTGAACACCACAGAAACTTGGAGAATACAGCTTTCACCGCCTGGACGGGCTGAATTCACGTTACAGGCCATTTCCGTTGATTTAGTGAATCCATTTAACATTATTTCAGCGTGATTTTGGAGAGCGTTTCCCATTTTCACCAGCAATCGAGCTGCCTCCCTAACTCTTTGAAAAGTGCTAGCTGTAGTCTAACTCGCTAGCTAACATACTCGCTGTATTAGCAAAGTCTTTAATATTACCAGTCACTCGTGTTTGCCAACTTACAGCACTTAAGCTAAGTCTAACTTAAGTTAAACACGCTAAGATGCACATCACGGAAAACCTGATCATTAGACAATATGTAATTTTTCGTTTTACATTTACATCTTTAGCCAGTCACTGCAACTGATACCAAACAAAAACCAAAACCCAGCTGTATTGTTTACGCGGACTAGCTAGCTAGCACTGTATCCACTGCCAGCTAAATTATTTTACAATAGCATACATTTTACTGTACAAACTTGATAAGACTTCAACACGCCTGCCTTACATCATACTGTGACAAACAATGAGAGTAAATTAAAAAAGATCGGTTAATCTGTTACCTTTAATCCCCGCCATCCTCTTGATATTCTTGCGGCTGGCCTTAGCAATTAACTTGAATCCCTTTTGTTTTGTTTTGTGACTTTTCTTTGCACAGTTGCTTCCTACTTCCCTGTTGCTTGATCTGTGACGGTCTTAAAGGAACAGACGGAATGATTCTCTCGGGGAAAAAAATGCCTCTGATATCCATGGGACTGCATATCCCGATTTGCGCCGTAGACGGGAAATTCGTTTCGCCTGAATGTCGGTGCATAGTCTGCAGGCATCGAAAGACTTCAAATCGGTACGAACACAGATAAAACCTTGCAAAAATATGAGGTTTGTGCAAATTTGTCTGAACAATAATGTTGTTCTTTATTTGAATTGTGCGTCATTTGACTATCAGTTGAGAGGAGGGTGTAAAGTCTGGGTTCAGAAAGTAAAAATCCTCCCCAGAACTTTAGTTCAACCATCTGGATTTACTTCGGACAGAAGACTGAGCCAATATGAGTGATCAGCTCATTCTGTTGGAAGGAGAAAAACCTGGGAGGACTTTAACTTTCTGACCCCTGGATTTTACACCTCTCATTTAATGACTTCAGTCCTTTTTGTCCACCTGCCTATGACATGGTATATAAATGGTTACACATCCCTCAGATTTGCTCACTCTCGTGCTCTCGAGGGCAAAAGGCCAATTGCTTTCCACAAAACCTTTTTTTTTTCTCTTGCTTCACTGTCAGGCAAGCATTTCCATTTGTGATTGAACTGTTCCTCAAATAAATGGCAGTGCAGCCATGAAATTTTGTTAAGAACATTTTTATTACCATACAGAACACCTTTGTGTTTTGCTGAGGCCATGACCTTCCGACTTCCGCACGTCCAGCAGCACAAACACATCACGAAAAGTACCGCTTTGTAAACTTGGGCTGCCCAGCCCTGCTCACGGAGAACTACCATCTTGCAAGTAAAAAATAAATGTTCCTGAATCTTTTATTCTGCATTAGAATTTATTAAGCTTTGGACACACATGTTTCACAAATAAAAAGGGGAACAGAATGCAAGCAGAAGAAAAGCATGTGTGCGAGTCATTGATGTTCACTGTTATTCTTTCTTTTGTCTCTTTCATACCATTCTTGGTGTGTCTCACATATGCACTGTATAGACTGGACTGGGGTAAGGAGTCAACGTGCCACACACAAAAATAATCTACATATCAGTAATACAGCAGACGAGCAGAATAATAAACAGCAGTTGGATCTTACCAATTTCTTCCTCCAAGTATTTCAATGGCACACATCACTATTAATGCTTATATGAACATAGCCTGAACATTCAAGATTAAAAACTCAATATCTGGATAGGGGACATTCTTTGTTGAAAATGTTACTAGGTTACTTGAAGCATTGCAGTATGGATGATAACGTAAAATAAAGTTTTCAGTCAGTGGAAGAATGAATCAGATAGAATTACCAATATGCCCCCAACAATGCACACACCAGTTTTGAGTTATTTTAAGATGAAATGTCTTTAAATAAGACAAAGGCACGCTATGTAAAAAGCAAAGAAAACAAATGAGTCTTATCCAATTTGAGAAATGAGAAATACTTGCTCGAGTAAGCCAACGTGTGCAGTGGAAAGGCAAACCATAATCAGGCAAGTATTCTGCATGCAGGTTAAGATCACAGATGTATCACTATACTGCCCTTTTCCCATGAAGCCCTGTCAACAAACAGTTTCAACAATAAAAGGCAAATAATAAAATTAATTCCAAGTCAAAAATTATATGCAACCACATCTTGTAAAATGTCAAACCCAAGCATAAATGCATAACACCAAAACAATAGTATCAGGGGTTTCCAGTAATGAACTAAATACTGAGTGACAATGTGATATACTTGCACGCCGAGCATTGATTTGTGACGTGTTCAGGCGCTGAATATGTCAAGTACTTGTACATTATAATATCCACTGAAATTGTACATTTGCAATGATTGGTGACTCTGAAAACGCTTCTTTTCATAGACTACAGGCCATATTATCAGCTCTCTAAATTATTGCTGTAGATAGCAGTGATTTACTCTACTCCAATTCATTGGGAGGTCTTCATCATGTACCTAGAGGTTTTTGAAGACATCCAAACTTCCTTCTGCAGTAGCAGACCATGTTGCTTGATCTAGTGAATACATTTCAAAAAGGAAAATACAAACCCCAAATATATTCTCTTAATTGCAACTAACAGTAGCACAGGCATAATCCTTCAAAAGCATTTTGATGACGCACCTCAAATTAAACATAACATTCAGACAGACCCATCTATCCCATACAACCATAATAAATATTAACAACTAGATCACCTTACATATATTTCTATTAGGACAGTTTTACAGACTAGGATTTTTCTGCATAGAAGTGGAAAAAAAAATTCCACTCCAAGCAACATTGGCTTAGATAAGATTATCAAGCCATCGAAGCTGATGACACCTCACTGACACTCATGTTTTGACCAAAAATAACATTTTTATCATCAGAGGATTGGCACAAGGCATGGAATTACAAACATGAAAAATTTGAGGATTAACTGCTAAAGCACCCCTATTATTGAAATTTATTTTCCCAGATCAGTCCACCCTAACAGTAGTTTCCACTGACAACAATAACCCAGGGAAATTTATTTTGAGAATCCCCAGTTTATTCCTCAGACTCTCCACCCACATCCCTTTTCCCTCTTAGGCATTTCAAACCCACCACTTGAAATTTGTTCTCTTTTCTATGTCACAAAAAGACAGTTTCTGCATAGTTAACACCTACCAGCTCTGTTTGTGCGCCTTGCTCCCTCCTACAAGCTTGCTCAATCTCCCCACGTCTCTCTTCCTGATACCAGGAATGTTAACTTTTTCATGTTTAACTGTACAACTGGCCAATGACAGCAATGCTCATTATAACAGAGGCACTCTCAAAACAGCATTTCCTTCATAGGAGAGAGAATGGGAGGCAGCAAGTGGCCTAGATTTTACCAGTTTTATGTTATGTTATTTCTTTATTTATTTATTTTTTGCACTGAAAAATTATGAACCTCCATATTGGAAATCTAAGAATAACTGTAAAAAAAACAGAGTAATATGGGACCTTTAAGTCAGAATTTCTCAAGTATAATAAACATTATGAGATATCTATTCTTTCATTTCTATGATACTTGATTCCGACAGTGAAATATTATAAGTGATTATTCAAAGCTTAACTTGAGCAATTATTTTGAAATCATTTTGTAAGGGGCAATAAAAAAATACTTTCTTGCCATTTATGTAAACAATTTATTTCATACTGTAGTGAATATATCACTAAGTCTGCAGAGGAAGAGCTGAATAGTCTTTTGTACCTCATGTATTCTATTCTATGGACCACACAGTATAGACTAACTGGAAAGCAATTACTGTCATGCTTCCATTACACCCGCAAAACTCTACAGAAAAGGTCACCTGTGCTTTTCTTCTTCAGTGAGCACATGGAAAAAGCTGTATTCCTGTGGAATGCACAATGTAACCAAGGGGAGAGGACAGAGGCCATCATTTAAAAGAATAAAATAAATAAAAGTATCTGAGCTTCAATGCTTGATATGAGTGGGCCATCTTCACTTCACTTCACTGAGTTGTAGGGTCATGCAATCAATTACAGGTAGATGATCACCTGTCCGTTAAATCAAAGGGAAAACTTTATTGTATGGTAGATATGTTAACTTGCACAACAAAGGGCACAAATGCTGGTGAGCCAAATTGATGTAGATGCCATTTTTAAAAAATAAAATTCCTTCTCGAAGCCTTCCTGAGAGCTCATTCTGGAATTTTTCTATTTCAAGTGAGGTTCATTTTACAATGTTTGCAATATTACTTGACCCTTGTCCTGTTCTTGCCAAGGGCAAAAATAATGGTATTTCTCAATACTTTTGCCAGGAAGCACTGCAGTTCCACATAAGAGGAAACCATAGCCAAATCACCCATAAAAAAAAAAAAAAAAAAAACACATATTTTGCGTAATACTAAAGTCTGGGAAAAAAAAACCCTGACTCGTTTTACGCCTCTCCAGGTGTGAGATCCCAGTGGAACATTCATTCAATACTGAGACACTCCAAGTAAGGCCACAAGCCTCATTTCAACAAGTGAGCCTAACGTTTTCACATCTGTACAGTTAAATCAGCACATTGGAATTTCTATAGTTACTATGGAAAGTGAAAATGCTTTTCACGGCAATAGTTTGTATTGTAAAGGAGAGGGTGTCACAGCACAGGTATGGGAGGTTTAACACACGGAATTTGGGGTTGAGTTACGTGGATAGACCTAGTTGGAATTTTCAGTACAATGGCTTTTGTCCTTGACTTTCAAACTCTGACCAGGCGTCATTTAGCTCCATGAAAATCATCTTGGCATACTGTTCATATGGTTGTCCCGTGGCCTGGAACCAAGAAATGAGTAAAAAAGGTCATTAACTTTGCAAACACTCACCTTTGACAGACTAAATGCACTTTGTTCACATTTTATACATTCAGACATTCAGATTAACAATTACAGAATGATGTATATTCTCAAACCCAGGCAATTCATTTTGTAAGGGATAATCAACTCGTAGGTGTGCATTACACGGTTTTAAGGCACAACACGGAGGTGAATCGCGGAGGGTGGTTGCATATGCAAAGTGCCTTAAAACCGTGTTTGGCACGCCTACAATTTGATTATCCAGTTATACCGTGGTCATTTGCCAGCAATATCAAATCAAAGCATTCAGAAATTTTTGGTGAAAGTTTTGCACTGAAAAAAATGAGCTGGTAATCATTAAACAGGCGCCACGCCTTCTCATAGCCAATGCTTTACCTACATGGAGAAAGAATTTTTTGCGCACACCAACATCCTTTTACCAGCTAATGATTTGGTAATGGATTCCAGCTGAAACGGAGATTGTGCATAACATTATGCGCGTGTAGACTGTAGCTAACTTGATACCCACAATTACGATAAACTTATGACGGTTTCCATAGAGGCAGCGAGCTAAAATCAGTCTGTTGTCATAGCAAACTGTCAACAGTTGCTGATACATGAAGTGGACATGTTAGCTTCCTTTGTAACCTTACACAATTACTATTGTTTAATGAATGAAGCCTGATTCCTTCGCTGCTTCAATATTTACGGTCATTATTGCTGGAGTCACTTACCGCCCCACAGGATGCAATTTACCTGACGCCACCAAATTTACTGGAGATAAATGAGTAGCTATGTTTCTGTTATATGTCAGCCATATGCCAGTGGTCTAACATTGCTATGGTTACAGGTTGGCTAGTGGATGAATTTTGAATGGTTAAACTACCATAGGCTAAACTACCAGTGCAGTTCCACGGTTTTAATGCATACCTGCCAGCCAATTAGAAATATTCATCCAGACCATGGTATAGAGGTCTATACTTATTATCACTGCATAAAATCAAACTAAAATACACATCCATCCACCATTTATACTGTGACTTCCTCATTATGGACATGGGGGAGCTGGAGCCTATCCCAGCTGACTATAGAAAGTCAAGGTAACACCTTAGGTGGCTGGCCAATCCAATGCAGAGTGCACACGCACCAGTCATACACTATTCTTTCAAACACTCATATCTATACAGAGTACCCCGAGGAAACCCACATAAACACATGGGGAGCATGCCAACCACACACACAGAGGCCCCAGGTTGGATTTGAACCCATATCCTTTGTTGCCGTGAGGCGGCAGTGCTACCAGTCTTCTGATGAATGTGACACGAAACTCAAATGATACAACAGCCAGCAATTAATCCAACAATCCTTGTTGCCTAGCAACTTTTATGCATGGATGCTGCTCGCCCCTGTACTTTTCTGTTCTGAAATATTCCTTGGTAATTTTTAAGTAAAAAGATTAGTCTAATCCATGTATGATTCATGTCTATGGGCCCTGTAATCCATTATCTTCCAACAGTGAAATCAGAAAAAAATAACACACCAGGAAAAAATAACTGCGTTATAGTCTTTTTGGAAAATCCAAGCAAATAGCGTATGCAAAGCATGACCTCAGTTCGACAATAATTGCCAGTTCAAGCAGGATACTGCCAAGCCACACACTGCATGCACTACAACAGCATGGTTTTGAGTGTGAGTAATAGACTGGCCTGCCTGCAGTCTAGACCTGTCTCCCATTGAAAACGTGTGGCAAATAATGAAGTGCAAAATACGGCAACGGAGCCCTTGGACTGTTGACCAGCTGAAGTCCCATTTAAAGCAGAAATGCAAAATACAACCCCAATTCCGAAATAGTTGGGACGAAGTGTAAATTGTGAATAAAATCAAAATGCAATGACTTTCAGATCACACAAACCAATGTGTTATTTACAATAGAACATAGATAACATTTCAAATGTTAAAGCTGAGACATTTTACATTTTTATTCACAAAATGAGCTTATTTCAAATTTTCTGGCTGCAACAGGTCCCAAAAAAGTTAAGACACAGCCAACAAAGGGCTGAAAAGCAATTAATATATAAGAGAATCAGCTGAAAGAACATTTAGCAAGTAATTTAAGTTGACTGGCATCAGGTTTGTTACATGATAGGCCATAAAAGGGATGTCTTAGAGAGGCTGAGTCTCTCAGAAGTAAAGATGGCCAGAGGCTCTCCAACCTCTGAAGGCTTGCGAAAAAAAAATTGTGCAGTACTTTAAAAACAATGTTTCTCAATGTGAAATTGCAAAGGCTTTGAAGGTCTCATCATCGACAGTGCGTAAAATCATCAAAAGATCCAGAGAAACTGGAAACATCTCTGTCGTAAGGGACAAGGCCGGAGACCTATACTGGATGCCCGTCTTCGGGCCCTCAGGCGCCACTGCATTACTCACCGGCATGATTCTATCATTGACATTACTCAGGGGGTCCAGGAATACTTCAAGAAACCACTGTCTGTAAACACAGTCCGCCGTGCCATCCACAGATGCCACCTAAATCTCTATCATGCAAAAAGGAAGCCATTGTTGAGCATGATCCAGAAGCGCCGCCGTGTTCTGTGTTAGAATGGACTGTAGCAAAGTGGCAAAGTGTCCAGTGGTCAGACAAGTTCAAATGTGACATTCTCGTTGGAAATCAAGGGTGTCGTGTCCTCCGGGCTAAAGAGGAGAAAGACCACCCCTCCTGTTATCAGCGTTCAGTTCAAAAGCCAGCAACTCTGATGGTATGGGGATGCATTAGTGCATATGATGTGGGACTCTTACATGTTTTAAAAAGGACCGTGAATGCTGAAAGGTATATAAAGGTTTTAGAGCAACAAATGCTCTCCTCCAGATGACATCTCTTCCAAGGAAGGCCTTGTGTATTTCAGCAGGACAATGGAAAACCACATACTGCGGCTATTACAACAGCATGGCTTCGTAGCAGGAGAGGCTGTGTGCTGAATTGGCCTGCCTGCAGTCCTGATCTTTCACCGATTGAGAACATTTGGCGCATAATTAAACAAAAAGTCCATCAAAGGAGACCCAAAACTCTCCAGCAGCTGGAAGCCTGTATTAAACAAGAGTGGGATCAAATTCCAGTGGCTAAACTCAAGAAACTTGTCTCCTCAATGCCCAGACGCCTCCACTCAGTGTCAAAAAGAAGAGGGGATGCTACATCATGGGCCCTTGTCCCAACTTTTTTGACACCTGTAGCAGCAATCAAATTAGAAATGAGCTCATTTTCTGGATAAAATTGTAAAATGTCTCAGTTTCAACAACTGCTATGTTAACTCTGTTATATTGTGAATAAAATACTGGCTGGAGTGATTTGACAGTTATTGCATTTTGATTTTATTCGCAACTTACTTTTTCTCCCAACTATTTCAGAATTGGGGTTGTAAAAGTTTGCTTTTGAAACTCCAACAATCATTGTCCTCAGTTCCAAAACAACTACAGAGTTATATTAAAAAGGGGGGGTGATGTTCCACTCTGATGAACATGTACTTGTCCCAACTATGCTAAGTGGCAGTCATCACATTTCGAAATGGCCAGTATTTCAAAGAACAGCAAAGTTGATGAGTTAAAACATAAGTGAAACTGTCTTTGTACTTCTTTCAGTTGAACACTGGTTGAAATAGATTTTCAAATTACTCCTTGCAGTCTTTATTCTCATTTTCCTCATGGTCCCAGTTCTTCTGGTATTGAGGGTGTAGATTCACTTCTCATGATGGACAGGTAAATTCCCTATGACTCACCTTGTCAGGGTGAACCACCAGCACAGCCTTGCGATAAACCTTCTTGACCTGTTCTGGAGTGACCAGGTCTGCCATTCCCACTGGCTTCCATCGAGTCTCTCCCTCCCACAGCACGGTGTGCATGGTGGACAGCAGGGCCCGTATATTCCTCTCCTTCCCCTCGATCCAGTCCAGGATCTGTGGAAAGAAGCATGTTAATGTCTTAACAGGTATCATCAAATCAAAGTCCATGAGGGAAAAAAAACTGATTCTCCATTTTTCTTTGCCTGGGAATCAGATATGAAGAACACCTGCCTAATGAGCAAGGTGCTCATTCATAAGTTTGGCAAATTAGCTGACAGGATGAAACCAGAAGTTAAGAGTCTTGGAATCATTTCAGACTCTGAATTAAACTTCAAGCCCCAAATTAATTACATCGCCAAGACAGCCTTCTTTCATCTTAGGAATATTGCAAAGAAACCACCCTTCCTGACACATCATAATTCTGAAAAACTTAATGCATTAAAACTACCACTACAGTGCTCTATTAAATGGACTTCTTAAAAATAGAATTCCTAAACTGCAGCTTATTCAGAACTCCACGGCAAGGCTATTAGCTGAAATCAATTACTGAGCACACATCACACCAATATTTAGGGGAGCTAAACTGGCTCCCAGTATCCTTCAGAAATGATTTTAAAATACTTGTACTTGTTTATAAAGCCTTCAATAGTTTTGGTTCAGGCTATATTGCTGACATGTTGCCATTTTATGTCCCTACCCTCAGATCCTCTGCTGCCAAGCTGCTAGAAATCCATTTTTATTTACAGAGGAAAACTGGGGATGCAGCCTTTGGTGTTTATGCCACCAAACTCTGAAATAACACACCTCAAAATATTAGGGAAGCAAACTACATGTCTATTTTCAAAAGAATTTTAAAGACACACATCTTTAATCTTGTATTTAACCAGTGCTCTGGATTCACAGACTAATGCAGGGTTAGAGGAGTGTGAGCTTTTGGACAGGAAATGATGTTTCCAAGAAAAACGTTTGATATACCGATATGGGTCTTTCTCAGAAACTGGGCCCATCGGTGGGTACCCCTCTAGGAATACTTGTAGTTAATAAAATATTTTGTTTTGAATGATGGCATTTGTTTCTATTTGAAATATGATTATCAAATTAGTAGTAAACACAAAGGTGGGTAGTTTAAGTGAATATTACATTCCATGATTGGGAAAAAAATAAACAAAATTTGTTGCAAAATGGCTGCTTGTACCATGACTTGGAAGAGGATGAATTACATTTCTGTTGCCTGAAATATTTGTGGTCCACTATAAAATTCACAATTTTCATATAAGTTATCTTATTTAATTACTTTACACAATGAAATATTGACGTTTCCATATAATCATGTGAGTAATGTTAAAACCTTCGACGTAACATTTGATAACTTTCGTAACGCCTTTTTTCCAACCAGCCTTAGTGCAGGAATGTGAGTTTATTTACTCAAACAAGAAGCCTCGATGTGATATTATATACGTCATCCAAATTGTAATTGAAAATTAAAACACTTTATGGAATTTAAGTTATAATCATGCAATTTTGTCTTTTGTAGCAGGTGCTGAAAGTATGTGTTCTGAGAAGGTTTCCTAGATATTATGTCACGACAGTAGACCATTTTTCCCGTATTAAAAAGGATATATAATTATTAAGTGATAATTTCTCACTGTAAGGTGTCCCCTTTTTTGCGCGGAAGGATATCAATTAACATTCTGTGTGCCTAGACTGGAATTTCCCCTCGCAAGGGGTCATGTTTGTAAAGCGCCCCCCATATCTATTGGCACCACTGGTTAAGGTGTGCTCTTTAGCTTCTAACATATTCTTTCGAAAAAAAAACTGAATTTAAGACCACACTGAAAAAAGAGGAAAATCGAACCTTTAATTCAAGTGCATTTATTCAGTGGGAAAAAAATCCCACATTAAGAAATAATTCTTTTACATCAAATCATGTGTGCCACAATTATTAGCACCCCTGATGTTAACACTTTGTATAAGCCCCTTTTGCCAACAAAACAGCACCTAATCTTCTCCTTTAATGTTTCACAAGATGGGAGAATACAGAAAGAGGGATCTTGATCATTCCTCTTTGCACAATCTCTCTAAATCATCCAGCGACCTGGGTCCTCTCCTCTGCACTCTCCTCTTCAGCTCACTCCACACGTTTTCAATGGGGTTGAGGTCTGGGGACTGAGATTGCCAAGGGAGGAGCTTGATTCTGTGTCTGGAGGACCATTTCTGTGTAGATTTGGCCACATGTTTAGGGTCATTATCTTGCTGAAAGACCCATTGACGACCCATCTTCAGCTTTCGCAGAAGTCGCACGAATTGGCATGACAATTCAAACCTGTGTTGTTTAAATTTAAATTTCAAAATGCAGCAATCAAACAAAGTAAGCAAAGTAAACAGGAACAGGTTACTTTTCTTAGAGTTGCCCACTTGGTTAATAGGAGAGGATTCTGTTTTCATTTGCTTGGCTCCTTTCAGGACGTAGCTGAAAAATTCTGATGTCAGTCAAGTTTTTTCCGGAAGCATTTCCCATGCCCTATGATGTTTGGCACTTTCGTTCAGGACATCACAGGGGTTAATAGAAAAGGGAAAGCTCGGATCACAGAGATGTTCGCCCCATGGCAGCAAGTGGTGTTACTACACTTTAAAAAAAACCGTGATTCATAATCATTGCACCCCTAGTGCTCACCCCAAAGGGCTCTGAGGGGTGGGGCTAAAAGTGGTCAAATTGGCTGAAATTTTACAAATCTTCCTCTCCAGACCCAGATATTCTGGAAAACAATACTCCTTGTAGATGGAAGGCTTTTGAGGTGCTTTATCAAAATTGTGAACTTCATGACCCTCAAGCTCCATGTTTGCCCCTGGGGAGGGGGTGAAATTTACTATAGTTTATATAGGAAAATGATACTTTTGGGTATATTTTGTTCATTTTCTACTGGAAATCATTCAAACTTGATTGGCATGATAACCATGAGCTGACAGTTTGATACTATGACATACTTGATACTTCCCCAGGGGCTGAGGGGTGGGTCATATTGCCAAAAATTTCAACAATCTTCTTCTCCAGACCGAGATAGGCTGGAAACCAATACACTTCATAGATGGAAGGGTCTTGAGGTGCTTTCTCAAAATTGTGAATTTCATGGCCCCCAGGCTCCATGTTTGCCCCTGGGGAGGGGGTGAAATTTACTTTACTTTATATAGGAAAATGATACTTTTGGGTATATTTGGTTCATTGACATCGATAACATCTGTTTTAATACAACTCAGGTGACCCATGTTAAGGCCCATGGGCCTCTTGTCTTCAAAAAGATAGTGGGAGCTAACTGTCTTTTTAAAGACAATTGAAGCATCTATTACTAAAACCCCATAAGTCACACTTGACTTGACTTGACTTGTGGGGTTTTAGTAATCAGTGCTTCAATTTTAACTATTTTAACCCAGAAGATCTCTCAACCTTCTATGAACGTTTCCATTATTAAGTCCAACGTTTTTATAATGGCGGAGAGAAATGTTAATTATGTAGTGGTACTGTATTATTTGCAAGTATGTTTTTTCTACCAGTCATTCTTCTAGATCAATTTCTTAGGGGGTTTTATACTTGTATGATCTTCTTATCTTGTTTTAATCCATTGATGTGCTCGTTTCCTGACTGAGCCGAATTCCCAGCCCCAGCTCTCCTCTGGAAAGCTGACCTGGGTCTAGAACTGCTAATGCGCGGGGTTCTAAAGCCCTTTGAATCATTGTACATGACATTAGGCTATACAAATAAAATTGTCTTGACTTGGCTTAAATTGTACATTCAGTCACCCGGGGGTTACGTACACAAAACTATCATATTTCGGTTGTCCTCAGACAAGCCCTCCAGTGACATCTCCAGTCATAACTATCTCAGCACTGAACCCATTGTACCAACCTTCAGCTTCTCTGGATCCATCTCCTTTGCCATCTCCTCCTTCCTCATTTCTGCAATAGTCCGAGGCCCCTTCTTATCTTTGCTGCCAGAGAAGCCTTGCCCAGAGAGCAGGTCATCGAAATTGGCCTCCGCCGCCCTGGGTTTGGTTCCTACAGCAGAAGCCAACAAACCATATTTATTGCTCTCCTTCCATACATATAACCATATATATCTCCTTCTGATTCTGTATCAAAGCATTATTCAACCCATTCTACTGTACTGCTCCACCTGTTTTTATAATATGCTCACAGTTGAAAACCATACTGAACTCACACGCATAACCAGCACTGCTGCAAAAATCATCAGCCAACCCGCACCCAACCTCACTGAACTCAATAACAACTGAACTCAATAACAAGGCTATCATACCCATTGCAACCTCAATAGTACAGGATTCTACACACCCATTACATAAAAACCTCACCCCGCTGCCCTCAGGGCACCGGTGCAGGACATTAAGATGCAGGGAGGCTCGTTTCGGGAAAAACCTGATTCCCGCACTCATAGCTGCCCTAAACAACAGGCCCCACTGATGATGTCATGTCATGTTCTGTTTCGGTTTTGTACAGTGTTGTTGGCAATGTTTACCATGTGGAGTTCATGTGTACAGTCTGTGGAAAAGAATTTCCCCTCGGGGACAATAAAGTCAAGTTTTTTAAGTTAGATTTTGTGTACATTATAACAGCTCACCAAAGAAATGACAAGAACCTCTTTGTAAGGCAGATTGTGCAGCAAATTCATATTTCCATTGTTCCCCAGAGTATTTCACAATGTGTCTGGAAGAAATAACAGTCACAGGAGCCATTTGAGACAGATTTTTTGGAGATGTATACAGGAGACGCTGTAAGAAGCGGATGCTAGCTTGTAATGGAGGTGTACATAGGCGAACTTTGTTTGTGATTGAGGTGTTTGTTGGGGTTTCCGGACTGAGCCGCACCAGGTTTAGCGCTGGCGTTGGAAGTTCCGCCCATGCTGGAGTAGCCGAGGTTGTAGTTGGGGCGATGTTGGGGGGAAGAGGGTGGTGGCGCCCCTTTACCCTGCTGCGGCTGGGGTTGCCACTGCACCCCCCCACCCTGCTGCCAGGAGGGGAAGCCTCCGCCCTGCTGCCACCCCCCTCCCCCCATGTGCTGGGGGGACTTCAGCGGAGAGGGTGGGAAGGCACCTCCAGAACCAGTGGGAGTGGTTGGCTTGCTGGAGAATCCAGAGCCTCCTGAGATACAAAAGCAGAACAAAACAACATGAAAATGTCAAAGAAAGGTACTTTTCAGTCTAGGGCAGACCTACAAACAGTACATGGGACAATGCTATGATAGACCGCTGAGTTACTGTAGGCTTTGCAACTGACGCAAAATATACTGCAAAATGCGGAAAATATTGTATCATTTTCCACTGAAAAAAGCAAATAGGAAAATTTTTTCCCAGTAATACAAGTATATTTGCGTGGCTGCGGCATCTTGTAATTGTAAATCATATTCAGACATTTTCCAAGTGAACTTTTGAACATAATCCAGGTTTTATGTTCTGCCAATGTCTGGAGAGGCAATAAAGATACTTGATTTAATACCAGTTGCCATTTCATGACATAGCTGTGCAGTTCCTCACTATGTTCTCTACACACTGTTACTTGTCACTGATATTATACTATGCTTTCTTGTCATATATTTATAGGCCTAAAATTCACTTTGGGCAAAAATAAATGAATATGACAGACCTCCCAGATTCCCAAGGTCAGCGAAGGGGTCCAGGGTGTTTGGTTTGGGCTGATGCGTGGGTGTGTTGTGTGCCGATCCCGTGGGGGTGGTTGCGCCTGATCTGCTGCCTGCCCATCCACCTGTAGACACACACAAATATACACATACACACACACACACACACACAAACATGCATGAGTTGTGTTGTGAAAATATTGCCTAGAAATGATGCTTTTGAGGGCTCTGTTAAGTTTAGTAGTCCTTACGGATGTTTGCATTAATATCATAGCCAGAAACCGAGTTAAAATTGTGTGGAGCATTCCTTGGCTCCCTGATATGAACCAATCACAGTTTTGCTTTGAAGAGAAACTTGATTATTTTTAAATCACAGTGGTCATTGTACTCCATCCACTGGTAATGAAAAATGGTAAAAATGGTAAATGGACTGCATTTATATAGCGCTTTATTGTCACATGATATGACCCCAAAGCACTTTACAACTATGCCTCACATCCACCCTGATGTCAGAGGCTGCCATGCAAGGCATCACCCTGCACATCAGGAGCAGTGCAGGGTTCAGTGTCTTGCTCAAGGACACTTTGACACATTCTCTGGAGGAGCCGGGGATCGAACTGTGAACCCTCTGATTCCTGGGCCGCCCGCTCTACTTCCTGAGCCATGCCGCCCCAAAACTGAAGGCTAATGCACCCAAAGCTGGACACAGGTCTCCTTGACACATCTTTAACCACTACAGAGATGACTGACTCTAAATGATGGCTCTATAAATGGCAGGAGAGAGTGGTGCTACACGAGTGGGGATCACCTGCGGCTGCCGGATTGTTGGATTCCCACCCTCCCATCAGGTTCTGCTGCTGAACGTTGACAATGGGGGCGGTGGGGGGCACCGGTGTGGCAGGAGCTGTATAAAAATAAATCATGAACAGGCTTTATTGATAAACCATGTTATCGGAACCTAAAACCAAGTCCATTAGACATGTGGAAGTTTTGGTTCATGTACTTCATGTATTGTAAACTCCATACAGGTGTGCAACAAAAAAAGAGCTTAGAGTAACAAATACGTGAAAGGGAACATGGCTTTTGTATAACCAGATGTGAAGCTTACAGACAAGATACACCAAAATCCAGTTTGGGACTTCCAGACTCCACATCCCAACACACCAATTTGGCATCAGCAGAATATGCACATGTTTACAGTATGTGGGAGGTCCTTTATCCATGTCCCAGCACTAAGAAGGTGATAGCAAGGGGAATATGAACCCTTACCCACTGTCTCAACTGACAGTATGACAGCAAAGAATGTGCAGTCATGCAATGACATAAAGACTGAGAGCGCACTACCTGCTGGAGCAGGTCAGTAAGCGCATTGTGAGCTATCCCCGTTCATGCCACATTACCTGGCCCCAGGAATGAGCCGGCTGACTCTCGCAGTGTGGGACCAGAACCAAAGGGATCAAAATCTGTCGGAAAATACATCAGTTAGCATTACTGTATATGAGAGCTAATGTGCAATCTCAATGACTGTAGAGAGGTATGCTCCCCACTTAAACATCCAGAAAACATATCACACAGGAGTCTGTGTGGTCACCAGCCTTGTGGCTAAGGTGCTTAGTGGTTCAAGTCACAACAAAGTCAGCCTCTGATGCCCTTAAAGCGAGTCCCTTAACCCCATATTGCTCCAAGGGGATAGCCTAGTGAAATGAGATCAACTGTGAGTTGTGCTGAATAAAAATCATCAGCTAAAGAAATAAATTAATAAAACAAGTGGAGCAAGAGGGAGATGTTTTAGTGCTTTGGTGTTCAATAACCCCTCTGATATTTAACCTCAACTGCTAACAAGCCTAATGATGTCACACCATAATGTACAGTATGGTTGGAAGTGGAATTTGAAAAATGTACGTTTTGAATCCAGTTAGAAACTGATCAAAGCAAATTTAAGAGTTATCTTGAAAAAAACAATTTCCAGATTTTTGGTGACAAGACCTACTCCGTTAAATCTAAAATGTAATCAGGTGATTCTTGAACCACTGCGTACCTTTTTGTGTAAATTCTGTAAATTGATTGAATAATTTTTGCGTTAAAATTACAGATAGACACACAGAAAAATAGACTAACAAACTATTGCCACTAAAAACAATACCCCTCCCCCTTTTGGGCAAGGTAATAAAAGACTCACCGTCTGCAGGGAGAGTGGTGACACAGGGAGAGTGGGGTGGGGCAAATTTTTGCGGAGTAGATTGTGCAGAGGAAGGGCTGCTGCCAGGGTGGGGGGTGGAGCCAAACAGGTCTCCCAGAAGGTCTGCATTGGTGGGGGGTTGCTGAGGAGCAGCTGATGGCTGGTCACCAGCCTCTCCACCCAAGCCCAGCAGGTCAACATCTTCGGCGGGTGGCGGTACCACAGTAGGTGGGGCCTCTGACTTCTTGACCTCTGTGGGCGTAGCCCGAGATTCATCAGGCTTCTCAGCGCTTCCGCCAATCTGCCGGCTGTCATCCGAAGACCCACCATCATGGGAGACTGGGGCTGGCCGCTGTTCTGGACCACCAGGAGCCTTGCCAGCATCTGTAGAACAAGAGTGCCCGTGTGCAGGCTGTAGCTTAGAGGCAGATATACAACCCCAATTCCAAAATAGTTGGGACGAAGTGTAAATTGTGAATAAAATCAAAATGCAATGACTGTCAGATCACATGAGCCAATATGTTATTTACAATGGAACATAGATAACATTTCAAATGTTGAAACAGGCATTTTACATTTTCATCCACAAAATAAGCTTATTTCAAATTTTCTGGCTGCAGCAGGTCTCAAAAAAGTTAAGACAGCCAAAAAAGGGCTGAAAAGCAATTAATATATAAGAGAATCAGCTGAAAGAACATTTAGCAAGTAATTTAAGTTAACTGGCATCAGGTTTGTAACATGATAGGCTATAAAAGGGATGTCTTAGGGGGCTGAGTCTCTCAGAAGTAAAGATGGCCAGAGGCTCTCCAACCAGTGAAGGCTTGCATAAAAAAAATAATGTTGAATACTTTAAAAACAATGATCCTTAATATCAAATTGCAAAGGCTTTGAAGGTCTCATCATTGACAGTGCATTACATTGTCAAAAGATTCAGAGAAACTGGAAAAATCTCTGTGCGTAAGGGACAAGGCCGAAGACCTTTACTGGATGCCCGTAATCTTCGGGCCCTCAGACGCCACAGCATCACTCGCCGGCATAATTCTGTCATTGACATTACAAAATGGGCCCAGGAATACTTCAAGAAACCACATCTGTAAACACAGTCTGCCGTGCCATCCACAGATGTCACCTAAAACTCTATCATGCAAACAGGAAGCCATTGTTGAGCATGATCCAGAAGCGCCGCTGTGTTCTGTGGGCCAAGGCTCATGTAAAATGGACTGTAGTGTCCTGTGGTCAGACGAGTCCAAATTTAACATTCTTGTTGGAAATCATGGGCGTCGTGTCCTCCGTGCCAAAGAGGAGAAAGACCATCCCTCCTGTTATCAGCATTCAGTTCAAAAGAGAGCATCTCTGATGGTATGAAGATGCATTAGTGCATATGGTGTGGGACACTTGCATGTTTTAAAAAGCACCATGGATGCTGATAGGTATATAAAGGTTTTAGAGCAACATATGCTCCCCTCCAGACGACATCTATTCCAGGGAAGGCCTTGTGTATTTCAGCAGGACAATGCAAAACCACATACTGCAGCTATTACAACAGCATGACTTTGTAGTAGAAGAGTCTGTGTGCTGACCTGGCCTGCCTGCAGTCCTGATCTTTCTCCGATTGAGAACATTTGGCGCATAATTAAACGAAAAGGAGACCCAAAATCTCAAGCAGCTCGAAGCCCATATTAAACAAGAGTGGGATCAAATTCCAATGGCTAAACTCAAGAAACTTGTCTCCTCAATGCCAAGACGCCTCCACTCTGTGTTAAAAAGAAGAGAGGATGCTACACCACGGTAAACAGGCCCCTGTATCAACTTTTTTGAGACCTGTAGCAGCCATCAAATTTGAAATGATCTCAATTTGTGGATAAAATTGTAAAATTTCTCAGTTTCAACATTTGCTATGTTATCTTTGTTCTACTACGAATAAAATACTGGCTGGTGTGATTTGAAAGTCATTGCATTTTCATTTTATTAACAATTTACACTTTGCTCCAACTATTTCAGAATTGAGGTTGGACTTAACAGAGGTCTGGGGTCTGTTTTCCAAAATCACAGATGCTAACTTATATAGTTGGAACCATTGACTGTGAATGGACAAACTATATAAGTCGGTAACTTAGTTAGCAACTGCGTTTTCGGGAAACGCCCCCCTGGAAGGTTGAGAGTTCAAGCCCCAGATTAGCCACAGCAACACAAGTGCGGCCCACAGATTCATTTTTATTCACTGTTACCCTACTGATTTAAACAACTGTAAATGCAATGTGTGACCTCAATTTTAACAGTGAGCAGGTTACCTGCAGAGCAGTATTTCAGTGGTGAAAGCATTGGCTTTTCTGCTATCTCTGTCCATTGACATTACAGTGTGTTTCATTGGACTGTTACAGATGAACCCACAATTTTTGCTGACAGTCACCCTCCAGATTTTATCCACCTGCAAGCACCTATACTGATGACTAAATGTTCAGGGAATTTCTAAATTGAGTGCCTTTCCAAGAAAACAAAGTAAAATATATTTCTGGGCACAGGAATGCGTGTGCCTTCCCTAAGCCTCTAAAAGTCAGGATGCCAAATCAGGATGACAAACGATGAATCGATAGATTATTTGAGGACTTTTCAACTGTTTGTTATCATCTTAAAGAGTGATGGCTAATTCATCCCCAACACCCTGTCTTCCTCACCGGCAATGGCAAGTGCACTCTGGTGTTCCTCATGGCAGGAAAAGAGGATGCTGGGATTTATGTCCTTGCTGGGGAACTGCTCCCAGGGTGGTGTCAAATCCTTTTGTCTGTCCGCGGTTTCAACCTCAATGTCCAGCTGCACATGGAACAGCTGAGGGTATTTCTCAGGAGAGTCACAGGCATCCAAGTCCTGCCTACACACGGGGCAAACAGACACACAAACATGTCCAGCCAGGTCCTTGAGTTTTTGGACAGTGTTACTAATTTCATCATTTTGGCTCTGTATAACTCCACAGTGGATTTGAAATGAAACAATCAAGCTGTGCTTTAAGCGCAGATGTTCAGCTTTAATGGATTTGCAAAAAATATTGTGTGAACTGTAAAGCAATTATAACCATTTTCATACATATCTTCCTTCCAAATTTCCGGGGCTCAAAAGTACGGGGACATCCTAACATGGTTTTACATTAATATGTTATTTTTACAACTACATAGTCGTAAATCTAATTTTTTTTTTTTTTTTTTCTTATCCCTCCACCACCCCCCCCCCCCCCCCCATTTTGGGGGCCTACTGAATTTAATCAATTACAGTAAATTTCTCAAAGACCCCACACCCACCCTTTTACTCCCATCACAACACCCTAAACCCATATTTACAGATGATACAGTGAAAGGACAATGACATAAATTAGAATGTAAACATACACAAAGATGAGTAAATTGAAGTGAAAATTAAGAACATACCTACACAATACCTACATTAATCATAATTATATATATGTATACATAAACATATGCATACATATATACATATACATACATACACATACATACATACAGCATATAGATATATATATATATACATACATAAACGTACCTAGACACACACACATACATAAGATACATGCTTTAGCAAATATAGTCATACAACATATCATATATTAATGTACTCATACAATTACTTATTTTCATTCCCATCCTTCTGCCACTCTCAGCGCCCTCCATCTATCCTTATACACACTTAACCTACTGTTCTCTTGTGCCATTATACATTCAATTTTACTGTGATGTTTTACAAAGATTTTGAATCTCTCCATCCTCAGAGCGTCCACAGATTTTGATTTAAAAATGAAAATTTTGCCAAGAAGTATTAAAATATTGACTATTTTTCCGCAGTCATTTTTTAGACTGCCCAGAAGAATGGTGGGCAAGTCCAGTGTAAAATTACTTGAATATAAAGCCAGCCACCTCTGAACCCCTGTCCAAAACAGACCCACAAAGGGACAGTACCAAAATAAATGTTCCACTGACTCAACCTCTTCGCCACAAAATCTACACAAGTTGGACTCCTCAATTCCCCAAATATGAAGCATCTTTTGTGTGGCCAAAAATTTATATATCAATTTAAACTGAAAAAATCTAATTGACGAATCTATAGTTGTTTTGTAAATTAAACTGAAGACCTGGTTCCATGGAATTGGGAAATCTAGCATATACTCCCAAGAATCTAAAATATTGTGAGGATTAGCTCTCAGGTTTCTTGATTCAAGGTGAAACTTGTATATCATTCCATTTATGCTAGTTTTTTCAATCCACTGAAAGTTTTTCATAAATGGTCGACAGACAAGCTCCTTGTTACTTCCTCGAACAATTCTTCTTTTCCATTTTAGCGGTATGGCGGCAACCAGTTGGTTGAACTTTTGTAGAGGGCAAACCTTGCCATAAATGTCAATTAACTCTTCATATGACATTAATTTACCTTCATTATTTACAAGATCATTTATAAAAATAATGCCAGAATCAAACATATTATTCCAAAAAATTAATTTCTTACCAATCAAGATGTTAGAATTGAACCATATGATTTGTTGCAAAATTTCCTCTGTATTTTCTGGAGGATAGAATTGAAATTGCAGCCAACTTTGTATGGCTTCCATTAAAAATGGGGAAAGATTGACGGCCAGTTCCTTATTGAATTGTGAGAACTGGGGGCATTTAATCTGTAGAAAGGGAAACAGTCCCTTTTTAAAAATCGGGTGTACATTGTCTAATAGTCTCCGGGAGAACCATCCAGGGTTTTTAAAAAACTTTGGAATCAGGGAGGCTTTGAGTGAGAGATTCAAAGCTCTTAAATTTAACAGTTTTAGGCCACCTGATTCATATTCATTGTAAAGGTACACACGCTTAACTTTATCTGGTTTACCACTCCATATAAATTTGAAGATTTTTTTCTCATATTGTTTGAAAAATGATTCACTTGGTGAAGATAATGTCATAAACAAGTATGGAAATTGAGACACCACTAAGGACTTAATCAAGGTGATTTTACCATAAAGTGTTAAATATTTCCCTCCCCATGGCTGCAGAATTTTATCTATTTTATCAAGTTTTTTATTGAAGTTAACTTCTGAGAGATTATCTATGTTTTCAGGAACATGGATGCCAAGAATATCAACTGATCCATTCTTCCACTTTATGGGTAAATTACACTGTAAGGTAAATGTTGTGCTTTTCAGAGAACCGATCCTAAGTATTGTGCATTTGTCATAATTTGGCTTCAAGCCTGACAAGCAGGAAAAACAATCCAGGTCCTGTGTTAGGCTGTGCAAGGATAAGGACTGAGGTGTCAACAGGAAGGTAGTAGTATCATCTGCATACATAGAAACCTTTGTATGCAGCCCCTGGATTTCTAAGCCTTTGATATTTTTATTTGATCTAATCTTCATAGCAAGTATTTCAATTGCCATTATAAACAAATAAGGTGATAAAGGACAACCCTGTTTTACTCCCCTTGACAGTGAAATATCACCTGAAATATGACCATGATTTATAATTTTACATGTTAGGTTGTTGTACATAACTTTAACCCATTTTATGAGAAAGTCACCAAAGTTAAAATATTCAAGGCATTTATAAATAAAATCCAGAGGAACCTTATCAAAGGCTTTTTCGAAATCTGCAACGAAAATTAAACCGTCTTTTTTTGATATTTCATAGTTCTCTATAATTTGCAGTAGCTGCCTAATATTGTCCCAAATATTTCGACCCTGTAGAAATCCAGACTGGTCATTGTGAACAATATCAGATAAAACATTCTTAATGCGATAGGCAAGACATTTTGCTAGTATTTGCTAGCAAATCTAATTTTTAATACTTTGCAGTCAATGATTGCCTAAAGTCTGGAACGCATGGACATTACCACATGCTGGTAGCAGATGCCTCCCGGCTGATTCTCAGGCCTTCACTATAGCTATCCTCAGCTCATGCTTGTTCTTGCGGTGTTTTTCCTTCAATTTTGCCTGAAGCAAGTGAAATGTGTGCTCCTTGTGTTCAGGCCAGGTGATGGACTAAGTTATTTTCAAACATTCCGCTATTTTGCCTTTTTCCAAGTTTTGGGTTGCTCTCACAGTTTGCTTATGGTCATTGTCTAGCTGCACTATGTAGCACCACCGAATGAGTGTTGCAGCATCTGGCTGAACCTGAGCAGAAAATATGGCCCAGTGCAACTCTGAAGTGCAAGGGAACCTCTTTCATTGGCAGCTATAAATGCCGACATGAGACCACATTTCACACATGAATTTCCATGCTTTGGATCACCAGCTGTTCCTTCCTTTCTATACGCTATTCTCTTCCCTTCACTCAGGTACAAGTTGATTTTTTTCTCATTTGTCCATATGCTGCTATTCCAAAACTTCATAGGATTTATCAGATTTTTTTTTTTTGCAAAATTCTGCAATTCAATGGTTTACATCTTTTGGTAAATCCACAGTATTAACTCAGGCAAAGTTTCCTCTCGATTGCTGACACCGACATTGATGCATCTAGCTCTTAGAAAGTGCTCTCAATTTGACCAAAGGGTTTTTCTTCACTAGGGAAAGAATTCTTGCTTCATCCACTACAGTTATTATGCGTGGTCTACCAGGCCTTTTGTAGTTCTTGAGCTCACCAGTGCAGCCTTTCTTACTAAGAATGTACTAAATATCTAATTTTTTTTGTAAATAACTCTGATGGTATTGCTTTGATTTTGCAGCCTGATGATGGCATAGTTCACTACAGTGACAGCTCTCAAACTTAATTTTGACAGCTAAGAGCTAGGAATACCAAATGCCAGTTTCATACCAGTATGTTAAATTAACTCTGCTTACTTGTAAATCACGTAACACATGCTTGGCCATGTCCATTTACTTTTGTTCCCTTTACAATTTGGGGGACTACTTTAGAATGCTGTGATTCCTACACCCTTCACCCGATTTGATTTAAAAACCCACAAATCAATGCTAAATATCTACTTATCATACTCATTTCTTTGTTTTTATCACCGATATGGTGTAGTAAACGTCTAAAATAAAGATAACTTAATCGATTTTAAAATATTGACAAACCCAACTTTATATCCCTAACAACTGATAACTGAAAACATATGTGAACCTGACATACAGTACTGTTGATGAAAAGACGGAAGATTAACCAGTTAGCTAATGGTAGTGTTTCAATATCCAATCGGATTAATAAATATGGCTAACTGGGTTTTCACCAAGAGGGGTCTGCTGATTTTTCACGGAACCTGTCTTCCTCGGTGGGCGATTTTACCACACAATATTACCATTTATCATATTCTTCCTTATAAATACGGGGAATCTGCCCATGTGATACTAGCGCGAGGCATGAGGCTGTGTCAGCCCCCCGGGCAAAAATCCTGTATCACCCTTATCTGCCCACCGGGCAAATCCCGTATCAGTGGCAGCAACAATTGCCATAGCAACAGTCAAGAGCATCGTTGAGAACGCAACGCTTTAGACACTGTCATGGCGGAGAGACTCATTAATTCCTCAGCGGCTGAAATTTATGAACTGGACTATGTTATCGAAAAGGAACATGATACAGAACTATTTGGAAACAGCAGGCATGATGCCACATTTTGCAGCAATATTCATGCGAAGGGCTGTAGTAAAACGTTTCATGCGTAAAGGCCCATTCACACCAGGGCGGAGCAAAAGAGTGGCATGGATTTGAGGAATATTCGCCGCACAAAAATTCCACGTGAAACCATTCACAATGAACTCGGTGCAAAATTTTGAATTCTTGTGTTCCAATTTCGCACAACAGACACCCAAAATCCGTGAGTTATAATTCAACCTAAATGAACCATGATTGCAGCAGCAGTGACGATGTCATTGTTTGTATGTATCTGAACGATAATGTTAGCCTCACAGTCTACTTTTGCACTGACGTAGCCAACAAACGTTTTGATGTCCGGACCTGGGGCTGTTCAATAAACTTAATTGTTATTAAGGATTGTTCCCGCCATAATTGCAAGTTTCTGGGGTTCATAATTTGGCCTTTTTTCCCGTTAGGCTGTTTTGGTCGCTGGTGACCAGTGTTCAACAAGGCCAGTATTTAACCCTGTAAGGCTACATAACATTACAATACCTGTAGCTATTGAGCTGCATGGTGTACTAACACAAGTTTACACTCATGCAGACAACAGACGGCGAACCTTTCACTGGACTACATTTACCGATAATATAAGCTGCTCAGCTGACCGTGACGACCAGTCCCTAACCAGTTACTACCGTCTTTCTCATCCTCACGGCCTTGTAACTAGTTAGATTTCCATCTTTTCGCAAACAGTACTGTAAAGTAGAAGTAGCATGTTCTCCAATATTTTGGACATATTTGAAGAGGGGTTTACGTTTGCTCAGCTCCTAGATACCCAGAAAACACACAATGTACATTTCATTCGACGTTTCAAGTTCAGAGTTTCCCCGATAAGCCTCTCTAAGTCACATGATTAACCACCAACAATTACAATGGTAGTGTCCACGAGAAAGAGATAAGTTGACAAAAGTCAGAAATATTCCTATATTGTTCAAGTTTTGATCAGACTTTTTGCTGTGAAAGGAATTAAATACATCATATAGCACACTGTGAAACACATAAGCTTTGTAATGCATGTGTATCTGTTGGAATATACCTGATTTTATGCCCTGTCAAAAAATACTGAACATTATGCATGCCAGGCAAATAGCTCAAATAAGCCATGTCCAGTATACTGGGCATCATGCATATCAATGACCACATTTCTTCGGCTTACTATTATTTCTTTCATCCCACGTGCATGATGTCCAAAATAGTGGACGTCAGTATGTATCTTACAAGCATAATGTCCAAAATAATGGACAGACTGACCACCCATTAGTACCCTTCCAAAAAGCATCACTGCATCAAATCCTATCACGTGGTCTCAAAAGAACATTGGATATCCAATTTTAACATATTGGAGGAATTTGTTCATACTCTATGCAACAAAGAGTCAAGCTAACCCATGGTGGCACGAAGTCACTGTAAATTTTCATCATAGCGTTTACGAAATGGGCCACGCGCGAGAACCAGTAAAATGCAAAAAGGAGGCTTTATTTCTGAAGGGGGAAACCCCCCAACAGAGCAGGCAACAGTACAGAGCCCACAATCCAAAATCAGAATCCAACGGGCGAAATCCAGAATCGTAACCGGGGCACCAATCACAAAAATCAAAGGTTCAAAACACAAGAAGGCAGCGAAGTACAGGGAATAGGCAAAAATCGATTGTCAAGGACGGTCCAGTCAGAAAGATAATCACGATCGCTACAAGGCGAAATGATAGTGGCACAAGTAAGCATGAGAGAACGATCTGACAAAGCAGTGCTATGAAGAGACATCTAATATACGTTTCAGGGAGGTCACATGATAGCAGAACACGGGTGCCAGCAGTGAGACTGATTACAAGGGAGCAACACATTAGGAAGAACCTAATCACATGAAATTGGCAGAAGCCAAAACGCGGACAAGGATCACGGGCCAAACCTATACACAATGACACAGCTCCAGTCAAGGAGTTCTACCGTGCACAGATACTAAGAGAAAGGAAAGCATAAGAAGGTGTGGAGATTCCACTGAAATGCAGCAGCGAAGATTAGGGAGAGACAAGAGGCGGAGACTAGAATAGGGCGAGTGCAGAGAGCTTGTTAATTAATTAGTAAGTGCAGCTATACAGTCCCAAGTGCTCGTTAGTAAGTTAGTCTTATATACAATGTTAGTCTTGGTTAGTAAATTAGCAAAAACAACAAACTGCTAGTATGTGTTAGTAATATAGAACAAGAGCCATCTGGCAATGGCGGATCCCCCTGGCTGTAGGTTGTGTAATCTACAGGTTGTGTGGACAGATGGACGGACCGAAACCCCCAAAAGGCACAACTAGACCATAAGGAGAAGCTCCATACCAAATTTGGTGTTTGTAAGTGGTACAGTTTTCGAGTTCTGGTCCGGAAACGATTTTATTACAGACGGACGGACAGATGGACAGACGGACGGACGGATGGACACACTTATCGCTATATCCTCTCGCATTATATGTCGGGGGGATAAAAAGCAAGGGGAAGGAAGTAAACGAGATGGGGAAGGAAGATTGAAACCCAGAAACCATTAAATCACCCGAAGGAGTGGCACGCATTACTGGGGCTGTGAGCAAAGACAAGACCAAGGACCAGACAGGGGAAGACAAAGTGCAATGCATGGAAAAATCAAAACATGGACTGTAATAAAACTATGGCTATCAGTAAAAGGTGGAAAATCAAAACTAAGACAATACATGAATGAAAAGCAACCAAATTACAATATCTGAAGAATGGTCAGGCAAGGCAAAGATCAAAATACAGTCAGAACAAACATGGCAAGGCAAGGCAGAACCAGAATCACAACAATAGAGAGCTAAAGACATTGTTGTGATTGAGGCTAAAGCCAGAATTCATTGTGATTGCTTTTATTAAATGTTTTATCAGAGGTACATACTTGAGTTTTAATGTAAACATGAAAAGAGGGACTTACTTCATGAACTTTAAGTCTGTGGTCCCAGGAGAAATAAATCCAGTGTGAAACTGAATCTGGAATATTTGCATGTTAGAAGTCTGAAATGAAAGAGACATTGTGTATTGCATTAGATAGTCAGTTACGTCACTTTATCCATTCAGTTAATAAACTACACAGCAAAGAGGCGAATTACATAATTTTCAACGAAGATGCTCTATTAAAATGCACTTAATACATCTTAGTGTATTGGGATTATGAGTCACTTTGCTTGAGAGTGCATGCCACATAAAAGATGAATGAGCACACTCAGTTCTCTTGAAACAGCATTGGTAGGAGGTTTTATTGTTACTCAACCTTAGCCTGCAGCCGGTCGCCGATGGTTGACCTCATGTGGTAGACTGAGACGACCACATCCCCGTGAGCACTCACGCCCAGAGGGAACACCACCTTCCCTTCCTGAGCCCGATGTTCTCTGCAGAAGAAAGAGACAGAACAGGCGGGCTGAAAACAAACTCTAAACTACATCAGTCACGTTCAATTGTGGTTTTATCGAGCATCTGAAGGATCTGTATTAAGAAGGTTTGCAACCTAACGGTGATAAAATTACACTTCTAATGACTCTTGACAGTAAATGGCAGATTTTAAATGTACTTTGGCATTTGAATATAGGCCGACATCATGTGCCCCTAAAATACTAAAACTATAATCCAAATGACAAAAATGACAAAAATCAACAAGAAATGTCCAACACAGAATAATGCTTCAAAGCTTCAAGTAATAGCTATTTTCTTGACAGATTAGCCTCTTCCCTCCAGGTTTATCTGTCTGTTGACTTCCAGTCAATCGGCTGAACACTAGATTTCCCTTTACCATTAAATTACTCCGGTTTCTTTTTTGTGCAACAGGAACTGACTTCTAGTGACAGTTTCACAGTGAAAGTGTGTTTCTGCACCATACCTCATTCTCTCATACTCCTGCGCTGTCGAGAAGATCTTTGTCTCTCCGATGAGGATGTCACAAAAGGGCCGACAGCCAGTGCGCTGCTTGTTGAAGATGGGTACGGGGCTCATCGTGACTGCCTTGATGACCAGGGGCTTTGAGTGGGGTAGGGTGGGCTTCTCCGACACCATGCTACACATGTAGCCGACATACCTGAGAGCAGGAAACAACATCCTCAAAACACAATCTTCAGGCAAACAAGGCTTTGGAGTCCACTGACATTCACATTGCCATTATGAGATCAAAAAGGGGCAGGAATGGGCTTTTCAGTTTTTTTAGAGCTTGGTTTTGAATTACTAACGCTTGGAGCCCCTGAAGGGAGTGACTGAGACTCAAAAGGTTGTATTTTCTAACTCCATTCTAGCAACAGTAATTTCAGTGCAGGTGCTAGGGTTTTAGAGCACGACCCTTGTTCCGGGAGGGGATAGGCCCAAGCTTATGCTAATAAAATGCAAGTAGTTTTGGATACCAAGCACAAGCTTATGGAGTTAAATTACTGCCAAAACCTTGTATACAAACCGAACATGTTTTACAAATGCACCACGATTCACAAACAAATACAATGTGATTTGCAAATATAAAAATGATTCACGTGCAAACAAAGTGTGGTTTGCAAATATAAAAACGATTTGCAAACAAATACAGTGTGATTTTCAAATATAAAAACGATTCACGTACAAACTAGGTGTGATTTGCAAATATAAAAACGATTTGCAAACAAATACAGAGTGGTTTGCAAATACAAAACACCATTAACAAACAAATGCTTTCAGTTTTACAAATACAAAACGTACCGATTATATGTATACGACGAGAACCATTTCCCACAAGTACAAATCACTTTTGGCAGTTTTGTACCGCTGACATGGCGTAAAGGATTTCCTCACAAATGTCCTCACTGTTATTGTCCCTGTTAAACAGCAGGTGGGGCTATGACTCAATATCCTAGATCTTTACACCGTGAGGTTGAACAGAATAGAGAACGGCCGCCAGCGACAACCGTGGACATGATGATGATGATGGCTGAGGCTAAATAAAAACGCAGTGTCTTCGTGTTCGAAATAATTCCGTGTCCGACAGTGGGATAGTGTCAATATAACTACGTGTCCGACAGTGGATTATTGTTTTTAATCTCATGAAGTCTACTGAATCTTTTAGATAGCCTATTAAACGTGAATGTTTGATCAGATGGCTCAGTTCTTCAAGATGGGTACCCAATCAATGTTTCTGTTTAAGCTCTGCTCAATAAAGTGTTCTGATTGATAGTGATATATTTTTATTTTCCATTTCGTTATAAATCTGGGCCCGTATTCACGAAGCATCTTATCTTAGCGCTAGGAGTACTCCTAAGTCGCGCTAAAACATTTATGATAAAACAATCTTAAAATTCACAAAACCGCTGAGAGCAACTTTTAGTGAAGAAAATTGGTAACTCCTAGAATAGGGGTAGCTCTGAGATAGGCGGGAGTAATCTCCGTTGCTATGGCTGATGTCAATTCTCATGCAAGTGTCTTGGAACAATGAGCACGGTGATTGGTTGTTTGGTGGCAGGGCAACCAATTGAAAAAAATATCCCACATACCACCCATGGAGGAAAAAATGAGAAAATAGTCCAAGGGACTGGTTTGTCCAAAAAAATAATGGCAGTTGTTACGGGTTCGGCTGTTTTCAAATGCATTTCAAAGTAGAGAGGTACGACAATCCCCTTTTCAACACTGCCCTAACCCTAAGCCTAACCTTAACTTTAACATTGACATTAAAATAATTTTCTTCCCTTCAACTTCAATAATTTAAAACACGGTTACTTTCAAGCAAGTTATTGATAGCATATAATGCATTGGTTTTTTTAGATTCGGTTTAAGATAATAGCATATTGAGCACTTTTGAAAATTGCAATGCACGGTCCCCGTATATCACGCTCTAGGCAAATAAACGTACATAGGAAAGAGATAATTGTAAAAACATTAATAGCATTAAACAAGTTATTAATGAAACGCGTCACTTGCCCCAATAGCTACTTGTTACCCGATGAGAATGAGAATATGTTGCGATCATTTAAATGTCGAGCCGTTCAAGTTTGTTTGCCCTAAACTGTCATGGATGTAAGTTCAAAAATGACGCGAAAGCCCAGCTGGAGCCAAGACCAGTTACTGCTGCTGGGCCAGTTGGTGCTGGAGCGAAAGCATGTAACCTAATCAGAGGGAAAATTGGCTCGGGGGTGAACAGCGGTATGCATGGGATAATATCAGCCAACAGATCGTTGCAGCGTTACCCTCGATGTCTCGGATGGCTAAAAGTTGCTCTCAGCGGTTTTGTGAATTACTTTTCAGATTTTACTCCTACATAAAATGTTTTAGCACGAATGATGAGTACTCCTAGCGCTAAGATAAGATGCTCTGTGAATACGGGCCCAGATTTATAATGAAATGGAAAATAAAAATATATCACTATCAATCAGAACACTTTATTGAGCAGAGCTTAAACAGAAACATTGATTGGGTACCCATCTTGAAGAACTGAGCCATCTGATCAAACATTCACGTTTAATAGGCTATCTAAAAGATTCAGTAGACTTCATGAGATTAAAAACAATAATCCACTGTCGGACACGGAGTTATATTGACACCATCTCACTGTCGGACACGGAGTTATTTCGAACACGAAGACACTGCGTTTTTATTTAGCCTCAGCCATCATCCTCATGTCCACGGTTGTCGCTGGCGGTCGTTCTCTATTCTGTTCAACTTCACGGTGTAGAGATCTAGGATATTGAGTCATAGCCCCACCTGCTGTTTAACAGGGACAATAACAGTGAGGACATTTGTGAGAAAATCTTTTACGCCATGTCAGCGGTAGAAAACTGCCAAAAGTGATTTGTACTTGTAGGAAATGGTTCTCGTCGTATACTTGTAATCGGTACGTTTTGTATTTGTAAAACTGAAAACATTCGTTTGTTAATGGTGTTTTGTATTTGCAAACCACTCTGTATTTGTTTGCAAATCGTTTTTATATTTGCAAATCACACCTTGTTTGTACGTGAATCGTTTTTATATTTGCAAATCACACTGTATTTGTTTGCAAATCGTTTTTATATTTGCAAACCACACTTTGTTTGCACGTGAATCATTTTTATATTTGCAAATCACATTGTATTTGTTTGTGAATCGTGGTGCATTTGTAAAACATGTTCGGTTTGTATACAAGGTTTTGGCAGTAATTTAACTCCATACAAGCTAAACTAGACCTTCGCCAAGGCAGCAGAGTCGAAATCTTGCTGAGTGAAAATGGCTCATAAGACATCTAAGGTATCTGCAACATAGGATTCCGAGATTGCTGCTGTGGTGGCCATACTGTTAGACCGATTGTGGTCAAAATCAATAGGGTCCATCCTTGAGGTAATAGCAACCTGCCCACACAATTTTAAAGATATCCGTTCCTTACATTTTCATTTATCTTACACACAGACAGACAGACAACCCAGCGCCAGCGAAAGAAATATAACCTCCTTGGCGGAGGTAATTAGTGCAATACAATGTAAGATTAAAACATATTCATGCAATATAAAGGGCCGAAGCAGGCAGCCAGACCTCTCTGAGGGCTGGTTGCAGGGCACTGGCTGGCCTACCTTCTGTGGGAGGGCCACAAGCCTGCACCAGGCCTCTTAGAGCTGAGAAGCTGGATGGCTGGGACCGGGTTGCAGAACAAGTGACAGAAGCAGAACATGGCACAAACTAGGACACCTGCTAGGGCTCTGCCATCCTGCTGCAAAAGCCAAACCAAGCAGAGAAGGAAAGAGCAAGAATGACAAAAGGAAAACAGAGACAGAAAAGAGGGAAAATGAAAGAGGTATTACTGTAAAAAGAAAACAGAACTAATATACTATGTTCTCGATAACATCCAGCCATCCAATACCTAACCTGCCTATTCAGGGGTGCAGTTCAGCAGAGGGTTGAAGCCTATGCTAGCACCCTTTGGGCGAGAGGTAGGAGTGCGCCCTCGACAGTTGGCCAATCCATCAAAGGATGCGCACACCAATTACTCACACAATAATACCTCAGGGCAATTTATGGTCTTCGATTAGTCAAGCATGCTCGTCTGTGGACTGTAGGTGAAAACCAGAGCGCCTTTGAGGAAGCCCACACAAACACGGGGAGAACATGCTAACTCCACACAGATAGGCCTCAGGACGGATTGAAAACCGCATTCTCACTGTAAGGCAGCAATGCCACATGATTTAGTGGATTTTTAAATGTTCCTTTCAATTTCAGCTCTGACAGCGCAGGAAACACCTGCGATATTAAAGCACTCACCATGCATGTGAGCACACAAACATTCTTAGGGTTCTGCTGGAGCCAGTTGTGCATGTTCTTGCAGACAGCAAACAGGTTGTGGAGGCTGGGGGCTTGTCGGGCCGGCCAGTTGCACTCTGACACCTGAGGGGCGGGATGATGGGTGTGAATGAAAATCAAAACATGATCAGAAAATCATGGTGCGTAGGCTGCACAGGGATCATACCCAAACTGCTGAGTTACTGGTAAGTCCATAAGGAGTCATGTCTCTGCATGGAATCACTGGAACATCTAATAATAAGGTAGAGTGTACAGTGAGTCTGAGTTGGCGATGGTATCACCATTGGAAATAATGACGAGATAAAACTAATTTGAGAACTAGAAGAGCGCGTTTCACCCATTGGAAGCTTGTCAAAGCGCAGATCACAAATAGTGAAAGAGTACGGCAGAAGCTGCATCTGTGGGTGAGGGAAGGGTTTCCAGGCAGTGGACCTGTCTCGCTTTCAGTTTCTCTGAACAACATGACCACAGCGCTTCCATAATATGACAGCATTGTGACCACCACCCTCAAACTCTGTACCTGCGAGTCCTGTGAAAGCAACTCTACTGCTACGTATACGCTCAGTGAGATCTTACAAGAAAAAAAGCCTGTGGGGTTTTTGGGGTTGACCGCCAAAAGAATGAGTATTTTTACAGTTTCTATAATATTGTCTTAATTACATATTTTTGGACTTCCAGAATAAATAAAACTGGTTCGTAAAGCTTGGGTCTCTCTATACCTTTTTTTGAGGAAAAAATGGACAAAAATAATACCCAAAAATAATACAATCTCGTACACAGTCTGAATCAGTGGGTTGTCCTTTACAGTAGAAGATGTTCTTTCTGTATCTACTCATGAGTGTGATATGCAGCATATTCAGAGTACTAGAGAGACTCTGAGCAGGTCTTACCCTGTTGGAGAATTTGGCGCCGCGATAATTCCTCTGTGACAGATTGAAGACGGTGTAATGGTCCATATGACGTGAGTCCAGAAAAGATCGCACATCCTCCACATGGTTCCTGTAGCCCAGTTCGATGGCCTCGGCAGGGTACGACATCACTGCCAAGGGGAAGAGTACAGGGGGCTGATGGAGGATGGAGTTTGCCAAACATATTTCAAAAACTCAAGTTCTAGACTACAATTCCCATAAACATCTCAAGGAGTTTTCTGATGACCTGCTGTACATCTATCCACTGTCCTTACTTACCTATAATTCGTGAGGTGATGTAGGCAATGTCCAGTTCTCCTTTTGTGTAACTAGAACATAAACACATCCATGTTAGCCAATACATTTGCATGTAAAAGACATAAAGCAATCATATATTCACTTCTGCCTTCTTTTAGTGGGAGTGCTTAGTCATATCTAATGAGTTTCATCATTGCATTGAAGAAATTCTGCTGTGTTCACAATGTCTCATCAAAAGCTGCAGTGAATTTCCTCACTAGTAAAAATTCCATCCACAAAACCTCACATCAGCTAGAACAATTGCCAGGCTGTGATGTCACTGAATGGGAACTTCTTGAGACTCCCCTTCCCCCTTCACCGATATTTAGAAGAACATTAGTCTTCTCCAACCAATAAAATTAGGTTAGGCTACTGCCACCACCAACTCTGAATGCATCCCCAACTTCACCTATCCTCGCCCAGCAAAAATGTTGTTTCATCATCATTTCATCAAGAATGTCAAATACAGGAAGTGAAATGTTCTGCCATCTTCTGTTGTACTGTCTTTTTAAGGTACACTGTTTTAGATGTGTTGTGGAATGAATGACAATCTGTTGGAGCTAAAGATGATCACTTTTTTTATAGTCACTTGAGCAGTATTTTTTTGAAACTCTGTTGGCATTACGCACCGGGAGAGGATTACCCCTGATGCTTATTTTTAAAACCTTACTTAAGATGATAACTCAACACTTTAGGAATCATAAAAAATGTATATTTCTTTGCCTAAAAGTTCACTGCACTACAGTATATGGAGGCCTTTCATGTCCTTATTTTTGTTGTGATTTCCATTTCTGAAATCTCTTAAAATTCAGGATGTGATATGCGGCTGCACACAAAAATGTCCAAAAACACCTAGGCCTGTATTCACAAAGCATCTTAGCACTAAAAGTAGGTCCTAACTGCCTGATTTAGAAGGAGCCCCTAAAAAAAATGTAAATTTAAATCAGTCGTAAATTTAGGTCTAATTATTTTTTTGTTATTAACAAAGCATTTTAGACCTAAAAGTAGCTCCTAAGTCTGAGAGAGCATAAAAGTACTCAAGATGACTCCTAATTCGCTAAAACCTATTCACAAAGAATCGGAAAATGGCTGCTGCTGTTGAAAGATGGAATGACTTGGAAATTTTGAATGATGAATGACACTTATTATTGCTAAAATGGTTTCTCTGAGAGAATTGGTATTTGGATTTGAAAAATGGATCAGGGAGGAGTTATTTTAAAGGTCAGCGTTAAGGATAAGGTTGGGGCTAGGGTTAGGGCAGAGTTTAAAATTGAGACCGCTGTACCTCTCTAGTTTGAAATGCATTGGAAAACTTCCGCAACCGTAGCAACTGCCATTATTTTATGGGACAAACCAGCCGCTTGGACTATTTTCTCATTTTTTCCTCCATGGGTTGTATGTGGGATATTTTTTCAGTGGGCTGCCCTTCCTCCAAACAACCAAGCACCGTGCTCAGTGTCCCAAGACTCGTGCATGAGAACTGACGTCAGCCATAGCAACGGAGATTTACTCCCACCTATCTCAGAGCCACTTCTATTCTAGGAGTTACCAGTTTTCTTAACTAAAAGTTTCTCTCAGCAGCTTTGTGAATTACTTTTAAAATTTTACTCCTACATAAAATGTTCTCGCGAAACTTGGGAGTACTCATAGCGGTAAGATAAGATGCTTTGTGAATACGGGCCCTGATCTTTTAAGTTTTGCTCTCCGCAGCGGTTCTGCTAAATCTTCTCACGCAGAAAATTAACAAAACACATGATTTTACTGTAATGCCCAAATATTTGCACACCACAGCAATTTAGGGAGCCATCATGACTAATAATACTGGTGTAGTTGTGATGTACCATTGAAGCAATGGCAACAGATATTTAAAGCAGCACCTGGGAAGCATTTTGTTCCTTGAAACTAAATTTGAAGCTTGAAAGGATGATAACTCCAGCTTCAACAGAAGATAGAATATGATTATGGATGGCAACTGACAACAGGAAATGTCGAAAACAGATGTTTGAATAACATTTGTCTGAAGAGAGTTTTTATTTCCAGGCAGACACAAAAAGAGACTGGTACTGCAAATTAAGCCTCCTCTAATTCATCTGAGCAGCCAACTTTCAATGTTTGAAGTCAGCTTTTCTTTTTCATTATACCAAGGATGTACCATTAGAAGCTGTTTACTGATAAAATGAATCATTCCAGCAACACACAGAGACAAACATGTATACACACACTTATTTGCGTGACTGAGGCCAAAAATTTAATACACAAAGCTTTAATGGTTTTCTCATTGGTCAGAAAATTTGCGAGGATTAAACAAACGCACTCCCGAGACCTAATGTCCCACCATTAGCTTGTTAACTTTAGCTGCAGTGAACCGCAAGGAAAAGAACTGGAAACTGCTTCATTGTGACGTCAAACCACTTCACGGTGAAAAGTAAATTAAAGCTTTTGAGTATCAGAGAACGCCACAAAAAGACCTGCTTCCCACAATTAAAAGGTTTTTTTGTCTAAAGCGGAGGGATCAGATGTTATTTTTCTAATTTTCTTTCTGTAAAAAGCAGTCCGCAAGTTTACCCACAAGGCTTGAATATCTAAAGAAATCAAAGGGCAAAGTTACTTGATCTTTTAGTTTAATTCACGATAATGTCCGGACAAATAATTTATTATTAAGACCATTCAATGTGTTATTATAGGCCATTTTGGGCTAGGCCCATTTTTTGCCCAGGAGTGTACATTCGCACATGCATGCATTTACACACAACCTATTCAGCCAGTTCAGTCAAAGACATGAAGCAGTGGATTTGAAATTCACAACACTTATTCAGATCTTACCAATGTCATAACTGCTAAAGTGGTACCGAGTGAATTACAGCATAGTGTCCTGATCCTGTTGATCATCTGCCTGCCTGCCCACCTCCAGTAAATCTATCTACATACTTTTCTGAAACTCAATCTTCTGCTATAAAGCCACACTTCCACCCTTTGCTATGTTCCCTGCAAACAGGGATAGATTCTTCATCTCTCTTCAGTTCATCCTCAGGTTTAACAGCATTAATGCAATTTCTTACCACCTTTCTTACAGATTTTTCAAACAATACCATAGTCTTACCCTCTTCCCTCTCCTTTCTATTCTAATACGCCTCTTCCATACCCCTACATTCTGCTCTCTTGCAATTTCTCGCCTTGTGTTTAATTTCAATTTGATATCTGTCAAAAAAAAAGTAGTTTCTGCCGCATAATCATTCAGATATATCCACCCAAACAACGCCTTGGGTTGATAGACTTCCACATCTGACACAATCACAGTTACATCTATCACAGACTTTTTAAAATTTTCTTCCAATAAAAGACATAATGTGTGACTGATATCAAGTGTATTTTTAATTTTGAGTATTTGCTGTGTTGTTGTGGTGGTAACACAATAAATTACCAATAATGTGCAAGAAAAGATACTTGAGAGACCCTGAGCAACCATACATGCATTCCTGCAAACAGGCCTGTGCATTTCTGGAGGTTTGTGATTCAAAGGGTGGGCTCACATCTCAGAGAGGAGACTCTTGCATGACTACATAGCTAGTGCCTGGTTTCCCTGTTAGATAATAACTGTGATTTTTGAGGAGCGGGGGCGGCAGTTGCGTAAACAAAATATTTGTTGCTCCCCAGAGCAGAAATGGTTAACAGACCTTCTCTCAGAAAAACCAACACTTCATCACAGTCCTTCTTGCCGTCAAACAAAGAAAAAAATCCCACATCATAATGTCAGCAAATCTGACTGAACTGTCTCTTGAGCTACCAGTCAGACATATCTGGACATGTTGCTTGTATTTTAGTTCTAAATTTTTGTGAAATACAAGCAATATTGAGATGTAAATAACCTCAAGTGGCACAATGAAAGATGTGAATGGTGACATGTCAAAAAGAGTCTGTCAATCTACAATAGTGACCAACATTTTGGAGTTAATAAAAAATTTGTATCAGGCAAAATACTTATTATTTCAAGAGGCCACTTTGGTCAGACTAAAATATAGCTTGTTTTTTGTAAAACAGACAGTATTTAAATTTCATTTTTCCATCTTCGACACCTTGAAAATTGTTGGTGTCAAAATATTTTTGGCTGGCAGTGTATAGACAGTCTTATAAAGCCTGGGGTTCCTAAGTGTCATGAGTAATGCAATGAGCCGATTGAGATGAGTCGGGTAGCTATTCAGCAGCGTCACCGGAGAGACTGCTAGCATGAATAATTGAGGCGGGCGGCGACACCAGGGCTCTCCTCTTCACGTCTCCATAGTGTGACCAGCTGAAGCTCTTCTTCTATGGCGCGGAGAAATATGCTTCACTCTCACTGTCCGGCCACTGCTCAATTCAACCCCCCACGGGAAAATGGACCTCTCTGACCAGCACTGGAAGACACTTGTTAGTGTTTTCTTTATTTTGAATGATTTTTGCTGCCCACAATTTGCCTTCTAGTCCATAATATCTTAAGTCTCATTAGGCCTCTTGACTTGTTTCTTGGTAACACTGGTAGTCTGGTACCATTTGATTAAAAGATGGAAACACATGTGACCTTTTAGTACAGAGTAAAATCTTTGTGACTTTTCCGCTTGGACCTGCTTATGTGCTGGGAACTCAAGTGTTACTTTATAGCATATTTATTCCCAAATATACCCAAACTCTCACCACACCTGCCACTGTACTGCAGAACAGGCTGAGGACCACTCTATACCCAGTACATGTGGTGAATGCATAAATAAACATCCTAGAACAGAATTTACTCACGTTGCGACTTGGTTCATGACCTTCGTGGAAGTGTCTTTCAGGGTGTCCTTGAGGTTGTCTTTGAAGCTGGTGAACAGCTTTCCAGCTCCACCCTTCACCATATCTAGGAGACCCCCACCATAGTTGCCATCCATATCTAAAAATCATGTGGGCCATCAGATTTGAGATGTTACAATTTTGCAAGCATGCAGTCACCAAAGGCACCAAAACACAAGAGATCTCATTTAAATGGAGATGTTTGCATAGGTGAGATCAATGTAACTGAAGCAATATCATGTTGGAATTGAATGACAGCTCATTCAGCCTCTTTGTAGATATGATGAGCCACCAGCAACACCAAGCACAGAAGAAGGTTTGAACTAAACACTGAGGCTGCTCCAACTCAAGATGTACTTTCTTCTTATTGAAGAGACAAATTCGTACAACGGTGAGGGGAGACACAAGTCCTTTCAGCCTTTCCCTCAAGAGGAAATCAAAATCAGTGAGCAGAAAAGTGGCAAAAAAACCCCCAAAGCTGGCAGTTGAGGTCTGAAGCAGGCTGCTGATAATGCAAATAGCAGCGGAACAGCAAGAGCAGATGGGCTAATGCGCATAAGATCAGCCCTCTTCTCTCCACTCATTTCCACAGAGAGGAAGTACTTCGGTTCTCATTGGGGTTAAGCCTAGTAACTGCGCCTGGTCGAGGATTGTCAAGAGTTTTCCAGAGGATGGGTCACATCTCAAATGGCGTTTGACCCCACTCAAATTCGAACACATTTTCATCCCACCTTGTCATATATAGTGATACTACCTGACCAAGTGTTGAAATATAACAAAAATAGGCTTGTTGCTTTTGGCGTCCTTGTTTGATGCTAATGGTTAGGGTTTGGGTTAGGGGCTATGGGGTGGGGTTTGTGTTAACAACAGCATCAAATAAGGATGCCCAAAGTCACTATTTTTGTCCTATATTGACGCTTGGTCAGGTAGCCTCACTATATCATGAGTCTGAATGAGAATGGACTCCAAATTCAGCTCAAGTCATTTTACTCCAGCCCAAGTCTGAGACAGAGCATTAGAGGTCAGACGAGAACAGTCAGACTCGTTAAAGCTGCTAGAAAGGTTCAAAAGCTCAAATATTAGCTGATCACAACAGCGGTGTGCAGGATAGCATCTCTGACCACACAGAATGTTAATCCTTAAGGTAAATGGGCAGCCTGGTTGCCTTCCTGTCAACTTAAAACATGACAGTCGGGCAACAGTGAGCACAAAACAACCAAAACTGGTCAATTGAAGATAGAGAAAAATGTTGCCTGGTAAAAAAATATTAGTTTCTCTTGTGACATGCAAAAATCTATGGCCTCAATGTAAGCAGAATAAATCTGACAATCTATATGCTCCTTGCAGTTGGTTTTGGTGGCTTAACGGTGCCAGGCAAATACTCTTAGCAGATGTTAGGCTTCTTAATACCAAGTGAACATTATTTGTATGTGACAGCATACCTTAGCATTGCTGTTGATCATGCGTGTCCCCTTATGAACTCATCTCATTTCTGGCAAGTGAATATATCCAGTAGAATAATGTTGGTTTAATAGAAATGACAATGACTCAAGTTTTGTCCAGCGGCCAGACTCACACCCCAATCCAGTGGAGCACGTTTTAAATTATGCGACCCAGGAGGTTTGGTGGACAAATACGAACAAAGAGTGCAAGACAACTATGTCAGCATCGACCTAAATCCTTAAAGAATGTCTTCAGCACCTTGTTGAATCCATGTCATGACTATTTCAGCCCGTTCTGGAGGCAACAAGATGTCCTGTGCGGCAATACATAGATTTACTAAATGAAGTTATAAGTGCTACAATGGTTGCATATTTAGCTAAACAAACAGACAAAAAACCATATTTGTCACATCATATTTCCTGGCATCTTAAAAAGAGTGACAGGCTAAATCTATATCTACACAGAAAGGTCAGAAGAGTCTCTAATACTTGTAAGTCAGCTCTCTTATACTAAAAAAAATAAGATGAAACAATTCTTGCTCTGTCATCACAGTAGTGTAGCCCAAATTTCAGAAGTAGGTGTGAACGCATCAAATAAAAATTTCATGACACTTGGACTTTTTTGACTTTATGCTCTAGTTTGTTGTATGTACCTATAAAGTATTTCATGTCAAAAAAATGAGTGTGCTTCACCGATTAGTTCAAATGGGATCATGTAAGAAGTAAACTGCAATCACTGAGCATATAAAAAGTGTCCAAGTTTAACAGCCTTTATCTCAAAATCACGAAGTGTCACGAAATTTTCATTTTTACTCGATGCGCTCACAGGTGTGATTTGCACTAAATCACTATGAATCTGCAGTCAAATCACAGTGTGAGGGAGACGCCTCAGCTTCAGGACTGTTTTGAACCATCTGAGTATAATCTGAAGGGAAACAGATCTCTGTTGGCCATCATGGACATTAATAGACCCCCACTGCTAGGGAACACAGGAAATCATCGCCCGCATGGTGTTCTGCCGAGATAGTTCTTACGAGTGTCAGATAAGGTCTGATTAAATGTATCTGAGATAACAGACAGAGGACTCATAGAGAGAGAGAATGAGGCAGAAAGAAGGAGCGTGTGGGAGAGAAACACGTAAAAGAACGCACTGAGAGGAATCCGTATGGGGACAGAGCAGAATGCTTGCAGAGCTATTATGTACACGAAGAGGGGTCATTCCGTGTCAACTCAGCGAGATGAGGGTAGGTCTTGGCCACCTCAGAATCTCTTGAAACTTTGTATGAATGATCTTTGGCATCTGACACTGAAATCTTCCAATTTTTTAGCTGAAATTCCAACAGTTTCATAATTTTTCACCCAACAGAAATTTTCAATAAATCACTTGTGAGTCAAAAATTGAACAAGATGCCACTTTCAGACGTCCATATCTCCTAAAGTATATGTCCTAGAGTCTTCAGATTTCCAGGAGATGTTCAGAAATTTCTGAACATCCCAGAGATCAGTATGCTGAGGGAAAGCGAAGCATGCACATAAAACAAGTAGTGCCAGCAGGGGTAGATGAGTATGCATCGAGAGATTATTATATTCATAGGGACAGTGAAAGCAGTATGCACCACCAGCACAGGGCAGCATACACAGAGAGTAAGCAGTATGCACAAGGACAGAGAAGTATGCATCTATCCAGAGAGTAGGATGCATTTGGACAGAGAAGTATTGCTCATACAGAGAGCAGTACCAACTGGGTCAGAGCAATAGGTAAAGAGAGAGCCATAATCATGTGGACTGAGAAGTATGCAAACAGGGAGCAGTACACACATGGGCAATGTGCACATTGAGAAAAGCACACACAGGGACAGGGTGGTATGTACCCAGAGTGTGGTACTCACAGGGACAGAGAAGTATGCATATGGAGAGAGCAGTATACCCATAAACAGAGTAGGACTCACGCAGTATGAGCAAGGACAGAGTAGTACACACAAAGCGGGAGCAGTTCACACAGGGACACTAAAGAATCTGAAGAATGACACAGAGAGAGCAGTATGTTTAAGGACAGAGCAGTATGCACAGAAAGGGAGAAAGCAGTATGCACAGAGAGAGACAGAGAGAAAGACTGCACAGAGAGAGAGAGAGAGAGAGAGAGAGAGAGTGAGCACCACATGCAGGGACTGAGATGAAAGCACCTAGATAAGTATGCACAGCAACTAAGAAGTAAGCAGACAGACTACAGCAGTACGCTTAGGGTCAGAGAAGTAAGCACAAGTAACAATTGAAAGCTATGAACAATTCTGTTGAAAACAGTGCTTCACTTGAGCCTTTCAGCCCAGAGTGCCAATAAGACTCCAGTGTGTGCACCTGGTACACCCACAGTTCACTGGTCTGTTCAAAGCCCTTTTGTATCTCGCGACAGACACACATTCAAGTGTTTGCGCTGTTGCAGCACTGCACAAAGGAGCAGCTCAGGTGCCACTTCACATAAGCACAGGTGCAATAGACAGGTTTCATGGATTCATGCTGTAATATTACTCAACCCTACAAATGTAATGACACTACATACATCATCTGAGCCCTGCATGAGAGGGCTTTACAGATCATGCAGTCAGATTGTGATGTAAGAGATAATGCACAGCGAGCCAGTAATTATTGCAAAATAAACCCTGACAGGGGGATGCAGGACCCCGGCATGAAGAGAAGGGGTCTTAAATCATCTTGAAGGGGTCCATTTTTAAATAATAACTACAATATCCTGCCTATTACATGGCTGCTAACTGAAGAAATCAATAATTTCTGACAAAATATTAATTTTAAATTTATTTTTTCCTTCTGCTAAAAAACAGTTGATAAGATTCTATAGTTGGAAGAGCATCACGCCCATAGCAATAGTCTGTTCTTCATAGCAGTGTTCTGCTCTTCAGAAATGACAACTCGTGGAATGGCGTAATTCACCAATCAAAATCGAGCATTCAAAAAAGTCCTGAAATAAAGAGACTAATGACAGCTCCTAAATGAAATCATATGCAATGACAGGGGAGAGTGTACAACATCAAATATAGCATCAAACCAAATAAAGAAAATTGATAAGAAAATATCACACCCTGAGGAAGGCTGAGGCCGAAACGTGTGGGCTGTAACCCACTTTGTTTTATAATTTCTTTATGAAGTAGCCATTTAAAATAAAGCCTTTTTATATTTAAAGAAGAGTGCCTTGGACTTTCCTTTTTTGATAAGAAAATACTTTTTGATGCAAGATCAAACCAGCATGTTGATGGGCCGCAACGATATTGAGATTCTGGGCCACAGCAAATCAAAAATATCTTGTATACATACTGTAGAGCAATAACAACCAGTGAGGCCGACACAAACAATACAGGTCCCATCCAAATAAGATCATCTGAGTGCATTTGCACGATACATAGGCTGATCTTAATTTAGCTGATGCACTTATCCTGAGAAACTTTCAAAGTGAGGAACCTCAGAAAATCCAATAGTTTTACAAGAGCCAAGTAGTTAAAAGCCAAATAGAAAATAAAAATACTGTTCGACTTGAAGCAGAAGCAGCTATCCTGGGAACCATATTACTAACTTCTGTTAGCGCCAGTGATGGCACCAGGTTTCCCATCGCAGATATACTGGGGAAGAGGAGGGAGAAAACAGGGATGAGCATGGTGGGAGAACCATTGATTTCTGGGAAGAAAAATGTAGGTTACAGTCAAAGTACCACTGCCCGTAGTTAGCACAAAAAAAAAAAAACAAGGAATAAATACATTTTTTCAGAATTGTGAGCCGCTGGAATTCTTTATGTGATAAAATGCTGGGTAAGTTTGTATATGGGCCCCACAGCTTGGCATTGAATCCAGAGCCAGTGTCACACAGAGTAGCACGTAATTGTGAAAAGAGATGTCAGACAGTGGGATCTCTATATTTCAAATTGCAGTCCCCTCTCGGATTGATGGAGCACCCACAATCAGGTTTATTCTGAACACAATACCCCTGCAAAGCTGATTGGCACTATTTTATTGATCAGTGGCCTCATGACAGCCCTTTAGCGCTGGTATATTGACACTGTTGTAAGTGATATGATTAGTAAATCACTAATTTGGAAAATACACTGTTGAGTTTCCTAGTATCTAAACAATTTTTTGGCACAGAAATCAAATATGATGTATTTTTGTGTAATAAGGTGTCATGTCCTTAAAAACCACAATGACTGGGACGCCTCAAACAACAGTCATACCTAGACAACATAAAAAATGATAATGTACGGCAAAATGCCACATACCAACTAAATGCAGTTACATCAAAAACCCTAAAAATCATGAAATTGCGCAAAGACAGTTTAATGAATCACTGCATATAGGACGAGAATTTGAAAGAATAATGGCAAGCATACTGCAAACAAAAACGAAATGCAGGCAAGCTACGCATCACAGCTAACAAGCGTGCTCAATCCAATAGCAAAAATAACGCATTTGTCCCCCATTCATCAGTTTGCTGGTTCAGCAATAATCCACAAACACGCATTTCACATACAGGCGATGAGCCTGTACGCGTGCATGCTTTGGATAGCATAATCGCCGCTCTCTTGTCATAGCCCGGCCTTACCTGAGCTGTCCATGGTTCTGTATTCCTCCGGTCTCCCCGGGCCTGCCTCCGCTGTTGGGTCTGCCGCTGTAGCGCTAGCTCCGTGCGTGCTGCCGCCTCTCCTCCCGTTATTGAAGTCACTGCTACTGTCGACCAGCTGCAAGGTTTCATACCCATCGTAAGCAGTCTTTTTCTTGCACCCACCGAGCAGGCTCATGAGCAAAGCTGTTATACTTATGGATTACATGGACAAAATTTATCCTGGAAACAATGGCGTGGCTACTAAGTTCCACTAGGGCTTTTCCATCCGATATTGAGACGGTGCTGGTTACGCTCTGCAGCTCCGCTTCCGTCTGCCCGCGCGAGGCCGTCACCACCGCCGCATTTCACTACAGAAGGCGAGCCAGTACCCCTGCAGAATAAATGGACCCTTTCCCAGCTTGCCGTTGGCTACAGAAAAATCACAGTAACTGCCAATACACTCGCAGGATACGACGAAGTTTTGGAATATATATATATATCTGACAATATCAAAAAAATCAATATTTGCAACATCTAAAGACCATATCTTGAGTCATTATCTAAATGAACACAGTACTCAATAGGTCTCCAGTTACCAGCAAATCATATATGGTATTGATTACATTAAATAACTATTTCTTTTCAATAACAGTATTATATAAACTACATGTATGCCAACATTTTTTATCGCAGGTAGGCCCAACCCACTAAATTTCAGCATTCCACATCGGCTGTTCTAATTGGCCGCAATTATAACTGATTTCAAAAAGCAGTCGACTGCCTCACAGATTGAAACTCAGCCCACCGTACAATTAAATTTTGATATTCTCGAAAATCTCAATTTTGGTTTATCCGCTCAAGATAATCAAATAAAAAAATGTGTTTAGAAAAATGAAGTGTCTTTTTATTGGTACGGCAGTCAATTTGAAGTGGCGTAGCCAGCGGGTATGCCAAAACCCTTCCCTTTATGACAGCAATAAGTCCTGGCTAGTTCTCAATCATTTTCCTTTATTGATGAGTTTTCCAATTATCATTATGGTTTCTCTCCATATGCCATCTAACAACGATGAAATCATGGGCTAAATTCAGTTAAAGAAATAATTAACTTATTAATTGGCCAGTTGATTGAACTGGTCCATATTCCAATGAAATATCGCCTTCACTCTCAGTATTGCGAGGCTTGATAAAAAAAGTAGCACTCGGCAGTTAAATAGGCTATAAAAAGCATGCGGCTCAAGCTATTTGCGCAGGTATGCAATTTTGAATAACATTGATTTAAATACAGCAAATACACGTCCAGATGAATGATTGTCGTCTGGCCTAATTAGGGAGAATAAGCGGCACCTGTTAAGTGTGTTCTGAGTGTTCTCAGAATGAACCTTTTGCTTATCATGAAAATTACAGAGAACATGTCAGGAGTCAGGACTAATAATTGTTTTAAACGGATGTTTTGAGCACCCCAATTATCAGTTCTGGTTCCGCCACTGTACTGAGTTTAGCCTATGATTTAATCGCTGTTAGATCGCATATGGAGAGAAACAGTGTCTTCAGTTACCAATTACGATAATTGGAAATGTGTCAATAAAGGAAAACGATTGAGAACTGGCCAGGACTAATTGCTGTCATAAAGGGAAGTGTTTTGGCACACCCACTGGCTACGCCACTGGATTAGGATAAGGATTAGGGATTATGGTAAGGGGACGGGTTAGGGATTAGGGTTAGGTTGGGTCAGGGTTAGGTTAAGGCAGGGTTTGAAATGGGGATTGCCATACCTCTATACATTGAAAATGCATTGGAAAACTGCCATACCCGTGGCAATTGCCTTGGAAAAAAAACCATTTTGCCTGAGTCATACATTTCTGGAAAAATGCTAAAAGATCTCCTCTCTTCCCAAATATTGGAAAACAGCGTAAATTAATGGCCGGGCATTCCACTACAGAGGAAAATGGGGTAAATTAAACCAGTTAATTTATGAAGGTTCTCAATATGCATGCTTGTATCTCATTTGAATGGGTAATTAGTGTGTTCCCTGAAGAGAGGAAGTGGACAACACATACAATCCCAATTCCAAAATAGTTGGGACAAAGTGTAAATTGTGAATAAAATCAAAACGCAATGACTTTCAAATCACACCAGCCAGTATTTTATTCACAATAGAATAGAGATAACATAGCAAATTTTGAAACTGAAAAATTTTACAATTTTATCCAGAAAATTAGCTCATTTCAAATTTGATGGCTGCTACAGGTGTCAAAAAAGTTTTGTTTCTTTTTAACACAAAGTGGAGGCGTCTGGGCATTGAGGAGACAAGTTTCTTGAGTTTAGCCATTGGAATTTGATCCCACTCTCGTTTAATACGGGCTTCCAGCAGCTGGAGAGTTTTGGGTCTCCTTTGATGGACTTTTTGATTAATTATGCGCCAAATGTTCTCAATCGGACAAAGATCAGGACTGCAGGCAGGCCAGTTCAGCACACGGACTCTTCTACTATGAAGCCATGCTGTTGTAATAGCTGCAGTATGTGGTTCTGCATTGTCCTGCTGAAATACACAAGGCCTTCCCTGGAATGGACGTCATCTAGAGGGGAGCATATGTTGCTCTAAAACCTTAATACCTTTCAGCATTCATGGTGCTTTTTAAAACATGCAAGTGTCCCACACCATATGCAATAATGCATCCGCTGGCTTTTGAACTGAGTGCTGATAATATGAGGGGTGGTCTTTCTCCTCTTTAGCCCAGAAGACACGACGCCCATGATTTCCAGCAAGAATGTCAAATTTGGACTCGTCTGACCACAGGACACTTTGCCACTTTGCCACAGCCCATTTTAAATGAGCCTTGGCCCACAGAACACGGCAGGGCTTCTGGATCATGCTCAAACAATAGCTTCCTTTTTGCATGATAGAGATTTAGGTGGCATCTGTGGATGGCATGGCAGACTGTGTTTACTGACAGTGGTTTCTTGAAGTATTCCTGGGCCCATTTAGCAATGCGAATAACAGAATCATGCCGGCGAGTGATGCAATGGCATCTGAAGGCCCAAGATCACGGGCATCCAGTATAGGTCTTCGGCCTTGTCCCTTACGCAGAGAGATTTTTCCAGTTTCTCTGAATCTTTTGATGATGTTATGCACTGTCAATGATGAGACCTTCAGACCTTTGCAATTGGACGTTGAGGAACGTTGTTTTTAAAGTATTCCACAATTTTTTTACACAAGCCTTCACAGGTTGGAAAGCCTCTGGCCATCTTTACTTCTGAGAGACTCAGCCTCTCTGAGACATGCCATTTATCGCCAATCATGTTACACACCTGATGACAGATAACTTAATTATTTGCAAAATATTCTTTCAGCTGATTCTCTTATACATTCATTGCTTTTTCAGCCCTTTTTTGCCTGTTTCCCAACTTTTTTGAGACCTGTTGCAGCCAGAAATTTTGAATTTAAGGATATTTTGTGGATAAAAATGTCTCAGTTTCTAGATTCAAAATGTTTTCTACAAAATGTTTTATTCTAAATAACAAACTGGCTCATGTAATCTGAAAGTCATTGCATTTTGATTTTATTCACAATGTACACTTCGTCCCAACTATTTCAGAATTGGGATTGTATGTGAAAGCGTAAACCCTGCTAGTCCGTTAATAAATCCTAGAATTGTAAATTATTTACACATAATAATAGTGTATGTACTTCAACGATTTAATTTCCTGCCCACAAAGCAACTTTGAATTAACAAATAATTTGGACAAACAACGTCAATGATAGTTAAAAGTTATTTGCTCAAACAGGGAGATTTGAAGGTGACTTGACTGTTGTTAACTCGAAAAATTAAAAAGCCGCAAAAGAAGCAACCACTTTCGAATGTACGGTCAGTCACAACTAGTTATTTGTTCTTTTTATTGGATAGAGAAATTTGATTTCAAAAATTATTCAAAAATGAAAGAAACGCTAACAGAAATTACAATTTTAAATGGTCGATATCAGTGTTTTCAAATCTTGTTCCTGGAGTACCCCAGCCCGGCCCATTTTATATCCCTCCTTGATTTGACACACCCACTTCAGCTCATCAAGCACTCCACTAATGAGCTGATCAGCTGTATCAGGTGTATTAAATAAGAGAGAGGTAACATGTGTTGGGTTGGGGTACTCCAGAAACAGGGCTGTGAAAGACTGGTCTATATTACCTTAAAACACTAAATGCAATCTGCATTTAACTTTTAATCCAAGATACACAGCCCATCCAAAAAAAAAAATAAATAAATAAATAAAAGTTGCCATTTGGATTTAAATAAGCAAATACTCAAAAGCCTCTGATTGAATCATTATTGGTATGATGCACATGTTTCAGTGAGCAATACTTCTTGTAATCCCAACTCAATTCAATGCGTAAAAATTTTTTTCAATGCATTTTTTTAAACAACCATGTCGGAAGACATATTTCACGGTCGTTAAAAAGCTGTTGCTGTGTTTCAAGAGGGGCCAATCATTGTTCAGCATCAAGAAAAGAAAACAGCTAAGGAGATTGCTGAGGTCACTAGAATTGGGTCATGAACTATCCAGACATTTATTAAAACCTAGAAGGATAGTGATGAACTGTCAACTTCGCTGAGGAAATGTTTTGGAGAAAAATCCTGATCCTGATTGGAGATCACTAAAATGCTCAATGAGGTCTCATCATAAAAAAATCTAAAGTGGAAGTCATGACCATATTTAATTATGAAGGTAAGAGCATTTTCAAACGCACATTGCAACAAGTTCTAAGTTAGTAGGACTGGGACTAAAAAGCTGCATTGCCACAAGAAAGCCATTTTTTAGAGAGGCTAACTGAGGAAAAAATGAGTTCAATTTGCGAGGGAGAATAAAGATTAGATTGAGGAGCAATGAATAAAAAGTCTAATGTTGTCTATTGAGTCCAGATTTACCCTGTTCTCCAGTGATGGGCACATCAGGGTTAGAATGGAAGCCCATGAAGCGATGCACCAGTCATGCATAGTGCTCACTGTACAAGCCTCTGGAGGCAGTGTTATGATCTGGGGTTGCTTCAATTGGTCAGGTCTCGGTTCAGCACTGTTCCGCAGCAATAAAATTAATTCAATAGATTACCTGCATATACTGAATGTGATGCATTAATGGACTTTTTAATCCCTGATGGTTCAGGCATATCCAGGATGACAATGCCAAGATTCATCAGCCTCCAATAATGAGAGAGTGGTTCATCGAGTGGTTCAATGAGGAATCATTTTCACACATGAATTGGCCACCTCAGAGTCATGACCTTAACCAATTGGAAGTCTATGAGATGAGCTGGTGAAAACTTAACAGTGGTTTGACTCATCCATTGTCAATACAGTATCTCGGCCAAAAAGGAATGCAAATCTGATCAGAAATAAATGTAAAAAGATTGTATAAGTTTGTCGAAACAATACCACAAAGAATGTGTGCGTGATCAAATTTAAAGGTGGCCCAACAAAGTATAATATTGTACTCCTTTTTTTTGAATGAGCAATGTATTTCACCTGATCTGCAAATTTCAGAACCATTTTATATTGATGAAGTATTGAGGCAACATGCCATTTATGGAAATGGGCATGCCTTTTAAACAGGAAAACATTGCGCAATAACATTATATATATATGGTGTCAGCATAATATTGTGTAGGTCCCCCTTTTGCCAACAGAACAGCCCTGACCCGTCGAGGCGTGGACTCCACTAGACCTCTGAAGGTGTGCTGTTTTATCTGGCATGAAGACGTTAACAGCAGTTCCTTTAATTCCTGTAAGTTTCGAGGTGCGCCTCCATGGATTGCACTAGTTTGTCCAGCACATCCCATAGATGCTAGATTGCGCTGAGATCTGGGGAATTCGGATGCCAAGTCAACACCTTGAACTCATTGCTGTATTCCTCCAAACATTCCTGATCCATTTTGGGGGTGTGGCAGGGCGTATTATCCAGCTGAAAGAGGCCACTGCCATTTGAGAATATCAATTCCATGAAGGAGGGTACTTGGTCTGAAACAATGTTTAGGTTGGCAGTACATGTCAAAGTTACATCCAAATGAATGGCAAGACCCAAGATTAACCAGCAGAACACTGCACAAAGCATCACACTGCCTCGTGGGCTCGCCTTCTTCCCATAGTGCATGCTGGTGCCATGTCTTCCCAAGGTAAGCCACGCACACACACTGGGTCATCCACATGATGTAAAAGAAAACATGATTCATTAGACCAGGCAACCTCCCTCCATTGCACTGTGGTCAAGTAATGATGCTGACATGACATGTAGGCACGTTTATAGGTGGACAGGAGTCAGCATGGGGGCCCTGACCGGTGTCCGCCTACAAAGCTCCATAAAAAACAACCTCCAATGTACTGTGTGTGCGGACACCTTTCTATAAGAACTAGCATAAACTTTTTTCAGCAATTTCAGCTCCTCTGCTGGACTGGACCACATGGGCCAGCCTTTGCTCCTCACGTGCATCTGTGAGCCTTGGCCACCCATGAATCTGTCGCTGGTTTGCCGGTTTTCTTGTCTTGGACCACTTTTGGTGGGTACTGATCACAACAGATCAGGAACAGCCCACAAGCCCACAGTAGTTTAGGAGGTGCTCTGACCCAGTTGTCTATCCATCATAATTTGGCCCTTATCAATGTCGCTGAAATGCTTATGCTTGCCAATTCTTCCTGCTTCCAACACATCAACTTCAAGGATAAAATATTAACTTACGACTGATATATTCCATCCACTGACAAGTGCAATTGTATTGAGATAATCAATGTTATTCACTTTACCTGTTAGTGGTAATAATGTTATGGCTGACCAATGAAGGTTTCTCCGCATTTCTGTAGTTACTGAATCAACTTATTCTCAACAACAGTTCATATGACAGCTTACAAAAACTTATGCACAATTTTTTTTGTGCTTAATCCTGCGAATTTTCATCAACACACGGTTTTTACAAGAGGGCAAAAGGGATCCATGGCTAACAAGACAGTCGGGGTAGAGTTCTACACTTCAGCTGGGCTAATGTGCACGTGAATCATTTTAAAAGCACTCACTCCTATTGTACCAATTGAGGTCATGGTGCTTTTATGGTCTTTGCTGATTATACTGTTCATACTTTTAATTCCTCTTCTTGTGACTTGTTATGGACGCCATCTGAATTCCCGGTGTATTTTGGTTCTCAGTTAGCATAGCTAATTCGCACCATGCTTTAGTTACACTGAATCTTCACTCATTGGCGTGAGATGCACCAATGATTGACTTTAAACCAGGTGAATTTACAAAAGTACTATTGCTTCTCTCATTGAAAGTGAAGTCTGGAAAAGAGCACTGTTCATGCACCATCATTAGATAAATTGATATTATGGTGAAGAACACTGTATAAACAAGCATTATTATTAATCAAGTAAATTGTAAAGGAGGACAAATCACTTCAACCAGTAGCAATGCTGGCAGTCTGTGATTTGTTGTCTGCTTCATTTTTGCTTTGGGAGGCCGTCGCTTAATTTTTTTGTTCAACTGTTACAAAAATTCAGAATCATAACCAAGAAATTAAGAAAATACATCCTGACCAGAAAACACATTAAAAATAGCGGATAAACTCAGGATTCAACTCAAGCAAATTCTTTTTCCCACAGCCCAGCAAACTGCCGCTGTGGGCAATGCAGTGCAAATTGTAGTCAACCTCCCTCTCACTCAAGGCTAATAAGCAGGGGCATTTACGCACCGAGGTTCTGCGCAGTTTCATGCTTGTTTCGCCTTTAAGTTCCACAGCAAACATGTCTTTCATTTTAAATAATTCCAGGAGAAAAACATCAGCTAAAACAATTTTAAGTAAGGAGTGACAGAGAGAAGCAGGGGTAAATCCCCTGGAAGAGTTTCAGGTGCAAAGGCTTTGCTCAAGGGCCAAACAGAAGGAGTTCTTTATCATGCTGCCTCCTGAAAAGCAAGTCAGAATCTGAAGCCCCATCTGGGGCTTGAAACAGCAACTCCACAGTTGCCAGGCAAACAATCTACTACTGAGCAGCTATGCTGAGACACAGCGAGCAGAGAACCTTCACTAAAACAATTAACACACAAAACCAACCGCAGAGGAATTTCCATTTGTTGACGTATGAAATGTGTTAGGTGGTGTGACCTCAATCACAAATTCAGCCACTAGCAGCATACAATAAAAAGGCCGCAAAACATTATGACATAGGACTCTGAGCCTCTGCTTTATAGTTAGACAACGTGATGTTATTTCCATAAAAAATTTACAGCAGATAAGGAGGGTGTGATGGTCTGGCCCTGCAGGCCCTCCCCTCTCCTGTTTGCACCTCCACCTCAACGAGCTACAGCTGCTGCTCGTTGAGGTGGAGGTGACTTGAGTGTATTTAAGACTCTGTATTCTGAGTCTTTAAGACTCTGTATTCTGTTGGCTCATTGTTTGCTGGCCGTTTGTATTGGAGCCCTGAATATCGCTGCTGTTCCTCTGGGTGTTTAATGGGTTTTATTAAACTTTATTTATATTTTACTCAGCCTGTGCTCTTGGGTCCCTCAATTCAGTTTTGGGTACATGGTCCCTGTGCCCGCCGGCTTGCTTCCTCATGCCGGCGGGACCAAACCATGACAGAGGGATCTTGCTGAATGTATGTATGGAAAGTAAGATGAAAAAAAAAATTAGTGTGCTTCCAGCACTAAAGACTAAAAAGAGAAAATGTGTGGCTGGAGAATTGAAAGATTTTATTCAAAATGTCAAATTATTCTTCCATGGACTTAGCATTGCCACCTTAGTTCCTTCCAGGGTTAATGATACATTACAACTTAATGTGTGCAGGAAACACAGTTTATGAGCATTCTGATGGATGTTTAATGCCGCCCATGAGGTTTTACAGCATACTTCAATGCAATATGTTCATTACCTCTGCCAAAAAGTTCAGTTAGAGGTTATGTATTCATCCATGTTTGTTTGTCAGCTTGTCTTTTTTTTTTTTTTTTTTTCTTTGAAACAATGGGCCTCACTTAGGTTCAGTGCATACTAGCAAAAAAAAATTGATAAAAACAAACATGATTTAAAAAACATAAAATGAAGGGGATTGGGTATGTTTGCAAAATTCAAGTTGAACCTGATTATTTAAGTAAAATTTGCGTGAAATTTAGCCTACCCACAATTTTATACATGTTTAATTTTTGTTACCATACACCACTTTTATTTTTGTGAACATACGCAATATTTAGTATGAAAGACGTGCAAATTTTTGCAAATTAGACCCAATATCCCTAAAATTTCCCCATCAATGTCAATATTTTGTGGAGGCGCGGGCCATGGGCGAAGGAAGAATTGATTACATTTTAGGATGACTCCAATTCAAATATGACTGCCGCAGCCACATTTGTTCTGTTCTTAGTGACAAATACGATTGCAGAGGTAAGCACTTTCGGAGTGGCTTCTAGTTTAGAGTGACTCTCTTGTGTACAGTTTTGGGAGCGCAAATACATAAGCATTTTGCAGCTTTTCAGAATGTTTTCAATTTTGTTTGTGAAAATAATTCATATATTTATTTTTACCCAGTTGAAGGGCTTGCAGTACCAGGCATAATCATTAACTGGGGAAGACTGTCTATTGCCATTGTACTGGATATGCACACACAAATTGTCACACACAATGCATCTTTCATACATTCTAAAAAAAAAAAACTGATTCATAAACAACAAAAGTAGACTGCTGAGGGTTTGACATGCCAAAACTTATAAACAGCAGTGTACTGATATCTGATTCAGAGAAACAAGAACACTGAAGAAATAACAGTTCAGTCATCTTCAAACCATATTGAATCCAATAATAATAATAGTAATAATGATAATAACAATTCACAACCAAATCAGCATGGAAACATTTTGATTGGCACTAATTGGCAAAACAATCAGTGTGTAATGTTCATCAAACAAGTCAGAGGTGATCTGCATCCATACGAAGATTCAGAGACATTATTCGCTATTCAGACTGGAGAATAAAGTCCCAGCCAGAAGTCTCAAGCAGACAAGTTTCTGTATTTACACCTTGTTAAGCATGATGAAGTGATTCTTAACAAGGTGTCAATATAACACTGCTACTCTACTTTGAGGCTATTACTTTAATGGCTAACCTCTCGGGCCAAGGTTCCATTTTACTATTTAAACATTTTGAGCATGCGAATTATGAGTCAACATACAGTGTTTTTCAACGGATCGAATGCTTTTTATAAGAACCATTAAAAACAAATCCAATAAAAAATATACTGCCGGCATCAATTTTAAGGAAGTGACTCCAAAGATCTGAATGTCTTGACAGCAATAACAGCAAGACGCAATTATTTAACTCGTGATCAGTTATCACCGATGTTTGCGTGTGTACGCGCGCGCGAGTCAGTGTAAAAATGTGTGGGCTGACACACACATTATCAGAAATGAGGATAAGATAGTTTACCGAAAAACAAAGAATCATTAATGCATTTAAACTACAAGGCTTGACCAGGATATGGGCAAGCCTCGTAACATCAGCGCTAAGTCCGTTTCGTCGCAACCGACAGCTCAGCGCTGCTGTTGAACGAACAGCGCTATTTGCGCTGTGGCTCACTGAGGCCGCTTTTAAAATCGAACATTTTCCGATTTGTTCCTGCGTTTCTTTGAATGATAACATATTAGTTGCATCCATCGTGGCAGCAAAATTGCGCAAACTTACTTCTGAAGTCAAAACATTATGCACGACCTATGGAACCGCCGCAGTTCCTCAGATAGCCATGTTATCAGACCGATAATAGCGCATCCAGTTTGTTGAAATCCCAATATTAATTTTAAGCAGGAGGATGATGTCGGCTCATAGCCAATAGCAAAGAACTAGTCAGTATGGGGGACCAGACACGACTATTAAATTTCCCTCAAAAAGTAGCACATAACAGGGCTGCTTGTCATCAAATTCTCCATCCTCCTCCTAGAGAAAAATGACAGCGCCTGCATCAAGGCAACGGATTGCTCTGTCATGGTGATTTCCTCAGGACGAAACCGTGCATGGGATCGCCGCGCTACAGCACCAAAGACGCCTCTAATGTGAACCATCTGGGGGTAGTCGGAAGGCTTAGTCGATTTATTCCCATTTGTTTTGTGTTCTTTAAAGGTCGTAGCAATTGGTTACGCACTGACATGTAGGCTATATTATGTAATAGGACGTCGAGATGTGCTTTATCATCTTGACGTGCAGTGCATTTGGAAAAAATATATATACACACGCGCGCGCGTACCTGCAAATGAAATTCTTCTTAAAAGGATTCCGTCTACTTACCTCTTTCAACGATTTCTTTCATTATCCACCGACGCGAGATTTTTTTTACCCGAGTCGCTTTCCAAGAAGCCTCGCGGATTTTTGAATCACTGATCTTTGATTTGCCGTTTTCAGCTTGTCAAAGGTCAAAGAGGTAGTTCCCCGTCTTCCATCGGTCCCGTGAGCAAGGATGTAAAACGTGGATCGCAGTGTAGCGCACCACTGAATGACGGCCTACTGTATGGCGTCACTCTACAATGAAATAAAATCACGACTCTCGCCGTCAAACATTCTCCGAAAAATGCGGACTGGAATTTTGATCAAGGAGACAGCATGCTTAATGCTTTAATTTTCCTGATTTTAGTTCATACTTGCAGGGGCGGAGAGTATGCGATCTGGCTCATTCTTCACTATCCGCGATTGACCTTAGCATCATCATGATTAAAATTACGAATACAGATTGTAGGACAGATGACACTCCCAACTTGTTAGAAATATAGATGCCATGGTTTGCATCCTATTCTAATGCACGCTCCAGAAAGCACCCCGTGAAGGCTATGACACAACTGGGGAAATGACGTCAGCCCCGTCGTCCTGGGGATTGCACTGTTTTACCATTGTATCTTCGCACGTGTTTCATATCCATAACATTCCTCGTATGAACCCCTTAATTTACCTGTTTACAGTCAGGAGCATATTTAATTTATCAACAACAAACGCACGCTACACAAAACACAATACATTCTTGGAAAATACGACCCCAATTCCAAACAAGTTGGGATGCTGTGCAAATCATAAATGAAAACAGAATGCAATGAATAGCAAATCTCATAAACCCACATTTTATTCATAATAGAGACAACATATCAGATGTTGAAAGTGAGACATTTTACCATTTCATGAAAAATACCGGTATTAGCTCATTTTTAATTTGATGGCAGTAACACATCTCAAAAAAGTAGGGAGGGGGGCAACAAAAGGCTGGAAAAGCAAGTGGTACTAACAAAAAAAAACAGCTGGAGGAGCATTTTGCAACTAATTAGGATGATTGACAACAGCGCAGTAACATGACTGGGTATAAAAGGAGCATTTTAGAGGGGCAGAGTCTCTCAGAAGTAAAGAGGGGCAGAGATTCATCAGTCTGCAACAAAAAGAAAACTGTGTCTAATAAGTGTGGAGCAATTTCAGAAAAAATGCCCATCGATGTAAAATTGTGGAGACTTTGAATCTCCAATAGATTCCAAGAATCTGGAGAAATCTCTGTATAAGCGACAAGTCCGAAGGTCAGTATTGGATGCTCGTGATCTTTGGGCCATCAGGTGGCACTGCATTAAAAGCAGGCATGATTCCACAGTGGTAAACACTGCATGCCAGCTCAGGAACACTTCCAGAAATCTGTCTGCAAACAGTTTGCTGTGCAACCTACAAATGTAAAGCAGTATCATGCTAAGAAGAAGCCGTATGTGAACACAATCCAGAAATGCTGCAGTTTTCTCGGGGCCAAAGTCCTTTTAAAATGGACTGCGGCAGAATGGAAAACTATTCTGTGGTCCCTTGAATCAAAATTTGAAATTCCTTTTGAAAATCATGGATGCTATGTCGGGCGGTGCAAAGAGGAGAGTGACCATCCAGCTTATCGGTGCACAGTTCAAAAGTCCTCATCTCTGGTTTTTCTGACGATATGTTTATGTTCTACTGCGAAGAAAATGTCAGTTTGAGATTTGCAAATCATTGCATTCTGTCTTTATTTACATTTTAGACAGCATGTCAACTCTATTGGAATTAGGGTTGTACAGTCTTGTACAAACCTGTTTTACAAAAGGCTGAAAATGCCTAAAAATTAAACACATTTACATAACATCCTGAGACTGGGGAGTAATGAAGCATGTAAATTGTATTGAGGCAATAGAATGCATAGACTACTGAACTATAACTTACGGGATAGTGTTTTATCAGTTGCCATAAAGGCCAATACACACATTAGAATGTCTAAAGTCATGATTCATTAAAAAATATTTTTACAGATTTCTTGACTTAAAAAAAAAAGTGCATATTTAAAGAATATTTGTGCCTGAAATCCTCAGATTTTAAGAACATTCAGTCCCAGTCCCCAACATAGACATGGTGAGCAGAGTAAAACTGAAAAATCGGAAATAAAACCGATTATCAGGGTAACCCTCTGTCAGGGTTTTGCCCCCGCCAGCAGAAGACATGAAGAGGGAGGCACTGGGACCATGTACCGAAAAGCAAGACTAGGGACCCAAACGCGCAGGCTGAGTATAAATATAAAAAATCTTTCATTTCAATGACAAAATAAAAACCCAGAGGGGAGCAGCAGCAAACGTAACCACATAACAGGGCTCCAGAAACAAAATACCGCTGCACTGCTCTGAGGCGCAGCCAACCCTTAAATAACAAACCTTCACCTCCACCTTAACAAGCCACACCTTTTGCCCGTTAAGGTAGAGGCGAAGACTGCAGCAGGGGGAGGGACTGCAAGGACAAACCCTTACATCCTCAAAGAAATGATTACATTATACATACAGATGATGCAACACAGTGCCCTAAAACAGTTTGATGGCTCGTAATCATAAGGGAACCTGTTTTGGCGCTATATAACACCCATACAGGAGAGGTGCTACATAGTTTAGCCCTTCATCAGACGGTGCCATATAGAATGATTTTAGGTGCCATTCTATGCTATCTTCCTTCAATAAAATGGTGTCAAATAGAAATGAAATATGCTGGACTAACTGTGTGGGGGTTTATACACTTCCCCAATGATGATGAACAGGTAATCATGTCCTCAGTGGGAGACACTGGAATATTTCTGTTTGTAAGCTATGTTAATGTAGCATTTTCATTCATTCTCCAATAAACCAAACTTAACTAAGCTGAAGAACCCATGGAGAACCTCTAAAGAACAATACAGGAGCTTAAAAGGTTCTATACTGGTTCTTCAACTTAGTTTCCCAGGTAAAGAACCAGTGGAAGGGCTTAAGAAGTTCTGTGAGGCAGCGGTGCTATATTGCACCTCAACCCATGCCAAAGAATCACTGAGGATACAACACTTTTCGGTGTGTGATTTTTAAAAAAAAAATGGTATGAGGGTGACAACCTGAGTGGACAAAAAATAAAATTTCAATCCAATGTTGTATTTTTAAAAAGAATAGCAGTTTTTGCTGTTGCCCACTAAAGGGACCAATATTGTTAGCCGATGTATGAATCCAAAATAAAACTTGGCTAGGCACAAAACAGCAGTGAAATATATTGCTTTGATCTTTGAGGACTGGGGTGATGTGACGTCGCATTTTGAATGGCATATTACTGTAGACACCATCCATCATTGTAACATCATCCAGTATACAGGTACACACCTATACAGATTTGTGAGACATGAAAAAGAGACAGCACCTTCAGTTGATTTCCAATCTCATTGGAAATTATAAAAAGCACTTCGTAGACCAAGCATAACTTACAATGAAATACAATCACAGCTCAATGAGCAGTTAAACATAAAGTATTCATTTTTGTATGTTTTTTTTTTGTTTATTTTCATTATACATTCATTTTAACTGATGAATATCATAATAAGAAAGTGAGCTCATAACCATGGTCTCACTTCCAAAGGATCCACGTAATACATAAAGAAATCAAAGAATTATTAAGAAACAGATGAGCACAGGGAGAAACATCAGAATACACTACTTTTTTATGATCCAGACCAGGAGCCAAAAGTGGCGTCAGAGTACAGTCCAATAGTGGGGTTTACTGAAAGCAATACAGATATTGACAGAGGGACGGAGCTGAGAGCAGAATGACACTGTTCAGTTCTGATGGTACAGGCTTGACTGCAAGGGGCATGTCCATGCCCGGCCAGTGGCTTTCCAGGACAGCTGCCAGATGGAGTGCACACTTTGCCACAGCTGAACTATTAGGTGGCTGGACCAGGGAGATAAGCAGGAATACAGTCCCAATCCTTATGACCACAGAAGGCTTAGGCGGTGTTCTGAATAAACTGGGCAGAGGAACAGACTGAGGGATGATTAATAGGATCATGGTCCCCATCCTGGAGACTGATAGTAAGGCTGGGGGACCTTATTTCTGTAAACAGAACAAGGAAGAGAAATGCCATATTTAACTATCATTAAATATTTAAAATCATTTCCAAATACAATAGACTTTTACTAGGAAGATACTAACTGGCAGGTAATGTGCAGTAGGGGACAAAAAATTTTGTTACTCATTGCTTATCTGAAGCACAGGGGAAGCAGTCTTACCTACCTCAGATATGAAGAGAATCATGGGCTGGCCTTGCCAGAGTTTGAACATGAGAAGAGAAAATATACAGCCAGATTCTGAAAAAAGTGCTTCATTAATGAATATGTTTGAATGCCGAGTTCTCCCTGCAGTCAGGAATGGCCTAACGAGCTTTTGGTATCATTCACAAAGATGTATATAAGATCCATCAGCTGCAATGGGGCAAAAGACCTAGTTGAAAAAAGAAAAAGAAGTGTATATATAAATTTTAAATGTGATATTTCACCATTTCACTTTCACTTTTCAGTATTTTCACATTTTATATTCAGTAGGTTTGTCTGTCATGAAAAAGGGGGAGGATGATGAGCAGGCAATATCTCAATTGTCCTGAAGGTGGGAGTATATAGCTCATAACTGCCACGAAGGAGTGCCCTATGCACAATGGCGAAATGACTCCTAATTTAAGAAATATCACTTAGTCATATTTTTACTGCATTTATCCTCATTAACTCTTCAGTCCCATAAGTGGTCTTGACAAATTTAGCTGCTTTATTCAAATGTGAGGAGCTTTAGGCCTATTTCAAATTCTTGTATAAATCCAAAGGTTTTCAAAGATTGCAAATATTCCTGCTGAATTACAGGAAATAAAATGATGATATAAGATATACTAAATCATATATTATTAAATATTTTCTATTTGTTGTAATGTTATGGACATAAAAAATGGCATCCTGCTTTTGATTTGTCACTCAATATAAGTCTGATGTAGCTTCAGCAGATACAGACTATGTCACATTGCCATTCAATATGAAAAGAAAACACCTTTTCTGACTTTGAATCTACTTAAGGAAAAATTAAAGTGAAAATCAGAGTTTTTTCCGTAAAAGTTTTATGTTATAGTGTTTACCAGGGTTTATATTAAGTTACTACATTTTTGAATGTCCGAAAGGGGGTTCATAAACAATAAAAATCCATCATTTACAGACTAGTTTGATTCGGCATCCACTTTATGATGTTAAGCACTGCTCCAATTGACCAGCAAACAAAATTAATCATGAAAAAAGTAATGTTAGCAGTACAAGAAAAGTAGAAAGGTCAGGAGGTCAATACTTGCTGTCGGGGGGAGCAGTATCCACATACAACTTGTGGGTGTGAAATATGCAAAGCAAGTTGCTTGTGACAAAGCAGGAATTTCAAACAGCGTGTTTCCAACAGTAATGTGGAGAAAAAGGTTCTAACGGCTAACGTTGAGGGTCCTCAAAGTCAACCTGAGCTGTTAGAGACAATACAGACCACTGTACAGGTGGGCTAAACGGGAAAAAACATTATCCATAAGATGGGCCCTTTAATGTCAGTACCCAGAGCAGCCGATTTCACAAATCAAAATTATACAGAGCCCTGCACCTTAATTGAAGCACTGAAGAATCCCTGTGTGTAGTTATGTTCCAATCACAGCGGCAGCCCCTGAATTTAAACAGTCCTTAAACAGACAGTTGTCTTATCTGTTGAAAAAAAAAAGGCTTATCCTTTTAACTACACTACCATGTGATTGCAACTCTTTATGTCAAAAATCAGTGCTTACTGTGAGGAATATGCTTCTCTAATTCAATTTGCTGCACTAATGGTAAGCTAAACACAAGCTTTCATTTTCTGGCATAACTTTGCTCACATAACAGACTGGAAAGTGAAATACGAGGGGACCTGCTTGCTGGAAGTTCGGAAACTTCCAGTGAAAACTTCCAGTGACATTTTCACTGAAGATACAATTTATGCAGCTGAAGCAGAGCAAAAAGCAAAAAATATAATAGTTTCCAAAATGACTTTTTATCTAATTTCATTCATCAAGAAATTGACTGTAATTATGTTTTACATACACCATACGGTACACAGACAAACTCATTACCCTTCACCTACGCGCTCCCACCACCCATGATTGAGAACCATTTACTGCACATGGAGATTTTCAATTAACAATGTTCAATGTTACTTTCATAATAACAATAATCTTCAAGTGTGATGGAGCACATCTCATACATTTCAGGGCCAGCACATCACTTTTCAAGCATTGTTATTTGACAAGTTTACAATTTCAGTTCTGCACGGACATTTTCTACAAACTTAAAAACATGCAATAGTGTGCAGTGACGATTATAAACCAACACTTTTGTCTATTATTTGCCTAATAAATTACTTCTCTCTCATTTTTTTGGTGAAAATATATGTACTACTGTCGGCAATGAGAACAAAAAAAAAATCATTCCCACAAATATAGTGAGGTAAAAATATGAGTAATAAACGAAACCACTGAAAACATCAATTTTTAATTAAAAGTAAAAGATTCCGCAATTTTTTTTGACCCCTGCATAGCCTGAATGCATGTTTGAACTGTCATTCCATGATTATTGCAGTTAAAAAATGTTGTTTACACTGGTTTGAGGTGACATTATTACCTTTGATGGTCAGTTGTTGTAGGATATACGGTGACATAAACTTTGAGCAGTGTTACAATGTTAAACACAATGGCACAATGGAAGGAGCTCTCTGAGATTGTTTGTAGCCACACTGTGGCCTTACGTGATGCTGAAGACGTTGAATCTTGCCGTGGCACTGTGGGAAACACCACCAATCGTTTAAAAGAGACCAGTTTGCTGCAAAATAGTGGCAATAGAGGTGCAAAGTGGAATCCAAGTGCTTCTGATTGTTTGTTCACTCTTAATGACGAGTAAAAAAAAAAATCAGTGGTTGACAACACACCAACTTTGGGATGACATTAATACCACCAGAAATGTAGAGATGAACTTATCAAGATCTTCTATTTCCATATGCATGTCTGACAATGGTCTGATTGGTCGTGTTGCTACCAAGAGCTGGCATCATCAAAATAGATTTGAGTTTGCCAAGAAATTCAAGGATTGGACACCAATGGACTGGGAACAAGTCCTTTGGACGAATAAATCAAAATTTGAAATTTTCTCATCCAAACGCAGAACATTTGTGCGCAGTAGAAGCTTTGTTTCAAAAATTACTGTTCAACGCTTTCAGTTAAAACACAGAGAAGTAAATATTACAGCTTGTGGTTAAGTTGGCTCGAAAGGAGTTGGTGATCTCGTAAAAATCGTTGGAATCATGGATTAAATGCTGTAATCAAACAAAGGGTGGCCATACAAGATATTGACTATTTTTCTCTCAAAATGACATTATTATTTTTGTTTTTCCTGTATATTGCGATAAGTTTACTTATTTTCATCTATATGATCCAATATCACGTGAAATAAATACTTGAATAGTACTTGGTTTCTGATTTATCTTCATTTTTTTAAGTGTAAAATCATCCCTGTGCACTACTGTATTTGTTACTTTGATCAAGGGCATGATATCTCACAATGCTTGAGTGCAGTAATATGACACCTTTGTCAGGATTAGAGACAGAACACTTTACTAAAAACCTGTCCAACTGATGACAAAAACTCTCGGCAATGATACAGAGTAAAAGGTGCTGACCCACTGTAGTTACTTATGGTCCTATGGCACCTCTTTGGAAAAAAGAAAAAAAAAGCTGAAGGGTTCCCCACAGTATGTAAACTAAATTCTCAGAATGAGTCCATGAGTTTCACAATCATAAAAAAATGAAATAACAGACAAAAAAAGATGTAAAAATATTTTAAATCAGTTGGTGGGTACAGTGAGCAGATTATGAATGTGTCATGGTGATTGATTAGTCCTTTATTCTCCTTTCCCCTCACCAAACCCTCACCAATCCCATGGACCAACCAGGACTGAAGAGGACAGCTGTCCTGAACAGTCCCTACAAGTCCAAAGGCCTTCTAGTACGTCACAATCATTCCCAGATAGTTTAACAGGTGTCAAAACCTTTTTCTACTTGTTACTATATAACAAAGTTAGTATCAATATAAATTTCAAAATGTCACAATATTAGATCCACAGCATGCGAGCCAAGGCGAATCGATGAAAGCCTCCCTTCACTTGGAAGCCGCTCCAGACCTTTCCCATCCAATATTCTTGGTCCAAACCACTAACACATGACTGCAGATAAATAAGAGAACAAATACATCTTTTATACCAGGGGCTCCAACACAACTTGCAACAACTGAGATTAATGGATAGCTGATCATTGTAAACTTTAAGATATTTTTGATTAATGGCTAATTAATATATATATATATATATATATATATATATATATATATATATATATATATATATATATATATATTTGTTTTCATAACAAATCCATTGCATGCATTTGGATAACTTAAAAATCATATCGTGGTGCCATAGGCCTACACCTGATTAGAAAACACAAAGGTTAAATTAATTATTTTTTGCCAACAGTGGTAAGTGATCACGTTTTGAAAAAGTGATTTCAGAACTTTGCAAAAAATCTATGGGTTTGTAAAACATCTGAAACACAACCTACAGTCAGAGCTATTGATCTTGTCTGAAATCAGGGTAGCACAATACATTTCATTGTTGGTCGACTTTTAAAATCACACGAGTAATCAACAAAAACAACAGACACTTGGTCAGCATATGACAACATAAAAGCTCAGGACGGACATTTAGGGTTGCTTTTACCTGCAGGACTTCGTAGGTCGATAATCTCCAATATTCTGATGTCATTAGTCTAAAAGAGAAAAGTTTTGAAATTCGCCAAAAGAAAAGCGAATGTATGTTCATAAATTTCAGCGAAATTTGTATTAATTCCGAAAGCGAATTAAACAGTAATTATACATTCTTGAGTGATGAAAATGCGTTCAATATCCTAAATAGACAGCTATTTTCAATAACCTGTAGAGTCATAACATGTTTATGAGCAGTACAGGAGAAGAAATCGGTATATTTAATTAGCGGCTTCACTGTATCCAATAGTATCATCAGACTTGTCAACGCAATTGATACGCACGCGGCACATATACTGTAGCTTGCTATCAGTAACACTCTCGAACGTTACCATTAGGTTCTGGGTCCACCACTCTTTCTGAAGTGGGAGCCTTCAGCGCTGCGACAGCGGCAGTCTCCTTTACTGCGGCGTTGAGACAGCTCAAGCTGTCATAACTTTTCAAGATAAGAATAATATTTAACAACCTAGTGGAAAAGTCTTTCTGTCACAACACCCGGAAGCTCGATTTTTATTTTGTCACATGGCTAGCGAGAGATTTCAATAACAAAAATGGCGACAATCACGTTGCTCAATGTGGTCTTGCTGCTGCGTCATTAAATATATTTATGTAAACACGGGGAAGAAAAAGGACATTTATTGGTAAGTGTGATTCTAATATATCAAATAAAATAGTTGATAGTGTAAATATGCGCTGATCAATAATATTGCTTCATAAAACCTTTGGCCGTACACGAGGTTTGTTTTTGCCTTCAAAGGGGTGTGTACTGTATTTGGGCGTTAGCTTCTGGCTGCATAAAATAAAACGTTGCGTACAAATTCATTTCAGGATAGCTGGCTATAAATACATTTACCATATGAAAATATCACACAGCTAGCTCGGTGGTCATGGTGCAGTCACAAATAAGAACTGTTTCAGTTTTACTTAATAGCAAGTTAACTGAACATTAAGTACACGTGATTTTAAGTGATATATTTTTCTTCAGTTACGTGCAGTGGACAAAATGGCATGGACCAAATCAAATGTCTGGAGTTGGAAGGGGTATGCTGCTATTAATTCTGTAATATTACGTTTCCTAATAGAACGTGTGTATTTCGATTCGTCTGCTTTATTTTTACTTCAAGGCTGGAATTTTTCTTTTCGCATAGGCTGCTCCAACGTTCAAGATACTCGTTCAGCAAGTAACTAGAAAAGCGTATGGGGTTTGAGATATTTCCTCTGCTCCAAGTCTGCATTTTTGTTACATTTCAATATTTAGGCGAGGCAGCTCCTCAACGACGCGAATGGAAAACGCGACAAACTGAGTTGTTTACATGAAAGGGTCAGCACGGAGGGCGGAGCGCCAGGGGGAGGAGGCTGCTTCAACAGACGACGCGACTGGACTACTGGAGAGTAACCAAGTCGAAGGGCGGAGTCGCGAGCAAACCATAACAAGTCTGACGTCAACATTGTGTGATGTGGTATGTTGAAATTAGGAATGCGTTCTTCTGCGGCGTTATGTTCTGCAATGTCCTGCTTCGTGCAGGAGTATTTCGGGCTCAAGAGCTCCCCAGTCCTACATGACATGGTATTTTACACCAGTCCTAAAATTACATAAAGAGGCAAATTACTACAGTTAACATCCCTTGAAATATTTCAAGCACAATCAAGCATGATACTTAATCAAGAACTTGCTTTGGTAAATGAACGTGCCTGTCCAAATGTTGTGGTAAAGTCTCCAAGCTTGTAAAGAAGCTGTTTCATCAAGTTACTGCCTTCTTTGTCTTCACAATATACCTTTGTAATTACACTTATTTAATACATTAATTAATACATTTATGCTGCATTTAGTCTCTTTATATTTTAACTTTTTTTTTTGCAGAATTCTATGAAGTGCAGGATACCATTTGCTAATAATTAATATATGTATACATTTGTAAATTGTGTTACACCCACAAATTTAGCACCTTGGTGCATTTGTGATACTGAATTTGATTCTTCTTCTAGCCTTGTGACATTACTCCAGTTATGACGATGGTTGGCTGGCACAAGGAATTTTTGGGGCTGCTTGGCTTCGGAGGACCAAGTGCACTGCTAGATGTGACAGGCTGCCCTGGTTCAGTTCTCACAGTGCTGATGCTGTCCATTTCAAAGGTACAGTACTGTGATAACTGAAGGATGGCAGCCATCTTGGCTCCATTTGCCCAGCATTTGGGGGACAAAGACGCTGTTTAATCCTTTGTTTAACAGCTACACTCTTGTCATTATTCTAGTGTATATAGGTTTTTGTGTTCAATTCCAATTTTGAGGCAAATGTCTTAGTAATTAATGGATCAAAAGAGGAGACATTTTATACACTATATCTGTGGCATGTACCATGGACACTCTTTTGAAAACCTCCACTGGGTAGTTTTTAGATGCTAATTTGAGAAAAATGTTCTAGAAAAAATATGTTTTACCACATTGTTTACAAATGGAAATAGGATATTTTTTGTTTAAAAATGCAACAAATGAATTTGTTTGATGTGCATATGTGCATAATAAAGAGCATTGCTTTAAAACAAACAATGTTTTTTTTACTTTTGTAAGTTGGATTTGGGCTATTTGGGTCCGGTACAGGAAATTTTGCTGCTTAATAAATGTATGTTTAAATGTATATTTCAGCATTCCATATTACATATTTAAAATACAAAACTGTTTAATTTCTCCTTGTATGCTTTTCAGAATCCACATGCATGCAGTTAAGACACCTGGAATATACATTAAGCATCCCTGTTAACCTCTAACTTCACATGGTAGATCACTCATTTAAGTTGATATAAAATTTGACCTTAAAGCAGAAAAAAAAAAACAAAACAAAAGAAAATACCATTATCACGATCATTTTAATGATGATAACAGCTAAAAGCAGGCACATTTAGCAAGCACTAGTTCTCTCACTCCTATGTATTGTACCTTCCAAGTACTTTTAACGTCACTGTATCTTTTACATCATGATTGTGCTCTGCATACAGTTGATTTCACAAGTTAGACGTTGGATTGGATTCGAATATTACTCTGATGAGTATACCATAATTTTAACTAAACTCTTGAGACATGGACATTTTAAACCCAAACTAATATGGAACATTGCAAAAACACTTCTAGGCAAATATTACCCCACAAAAAGGAAAATAGGTTCCTATAGACCTCAAACCCAAACTGCGTCTTTAATTTTCACGATAGAATAGGCATGAAAATTCATCCTTCACCTAATCCACTGTTGAAGATGTGGAGATCTTAAAAGCACTCATGTGTAGCAAGGTCTATTCATGTAAAAGGATAATGTTCTCAATGCCAGTATGAGGGTTATAATTCAAAGCTAAGGAGTTAAATCACTTGATTGACCTTATGTGTTCTCATATTAAAAGAACACAACTAAGGACCCCAATTGCTACTATAGGAATCTACTAAAGACATCATTGTTAATTTCAATAAATACAATTTTACCTCACCACAATTAAAATTTTGATTTTCAATGCTGATAAAATGAAAAAAGTTAATGGTCATGATGCACACAGAATGGCTACATTTGCTCAAACCTTCATCAGTCAAGAGACATTTCTGTTTCCCTTGGCTTACCAGCCAAGTGACATTATTCATACACTTGCTGTAAGACAGAAATGGTTAATAAACATATAATTAAAAAAAAAAAGTGTGACGTTTGACTTAAAGAGGAATTGCCTTCACATTGTTGTAAATTTTTAGTTTATTTGTAAAAAAAAAAAAAAAAAAAAAAGTAATTATAATAATAATAGTAATAAATTTAAATATAACCAAGTGGTACTGTATAAGGGTTAAGGAAGACTGGTAAAACTGTTGATTAAATTTCATAAAGTGATTGTGATGTAGAAATAGCATGATCAATGCAAGATTTCTTCCACACTCCGTGTGTTCATCTAATGATATAGGCATAAAACAGGGAGTTGAATTGGCCAGTGGAATTTTCTCAGTGACAACTCAGTAAAATATTTGGAAGTCTGCTAAATATTTCTTAATGATGATCTATTTTCTATTTAATCTCTCCTCTTGCTGTGGGTTCCAGTCAGTATTCCATAAAAAAGCAGATTAACAAGCTTCATCTGAATATTATAATTATTAGTGTGACCTTGAAGAGACTAGATATCCACATGTAGTACTTTGTAATTAATTATTCCCTTTATCAAATATAACAGTTGAAGCACATGGCCAAGATAAGTGAATTACTTTTTTTCAATTGTCCACAGTTTTGAATATTAACCCTTGCATTTCAGTAATTCATAAATCAACTCCAGACATCACACAGGATGAAAAGTAAGATTGTCACAATACTTTCTGTAAAGAATCATACTTTTTAGAGGATCTTGCACATAAAATGGCAACTTTAACGCATATTTCCAATATTATAAGACGATTTCAGAGCTAACCGCGAAAAATTCTTTCAAAGATCCACCTGCTTTCTGAAATAAAGAAAATTGGCAATTCAATATTCCTAAAATATCACATTCTACACTCTCCAGTCAAATCATTAATTTGCAGGATCATTATTAGCAGTGTCAAAAATGTTCTTAACAGCAAGATAAAAAAAGAGACGTCAATAATAATCAAATAAGCAGTCAGTCAGGCTACATCGTTCACTCTGTCCACAGGGATGAACGTAGAAAATGGGCGAACTGAGAATGACAGACTTGTCCTTCCATCGTCTAAAAATAGTCCCAGCAGCCAGTAGCCTACCATTTCCCGCGAACAAAAATGTTCTACTTTCATTTGGTTTGCCACATTAGCCTCCGTTTACGGTAGTTTCTTTGACAGAAGTTACTGCAATATTTGGAGATCACGAATAATTTCGTTCGGATAAGCATAAGGACGGTTAGGCTTGTTCTAGCTTTAGATGTGTACGCGCAATGATGCACCACCCACACCAGTTTTCACGGGAAATTACAGCCCACTGTTTCTGGCAGTGTCGTATTGGTGACGCATCAAATGCACAGCACGGGAAGTCCCTCCTCTCTCCCGATTGTATACTGCAGGAGTGCAGAAACTGGGCTCAGTCATTCTATTCGCCTTTTCCTTCGTGAGAGCAGTCACGAAGACCTATTAATAGATGAACTTACTGTTGAGTCGTTGAAGGGCAGTGCATGTTCCGGGCAGTTTTCGAAAAGTTCTAAACGGACAGTTACCACTGCCGGAGTAGCCTAATGCTGGAATAATGCTTACGCAGTGTTTAGAGACACGGCAGATTTTATTGGCACGGTAGTCGATTTCAAGGGATTAGGATAAGGATTCGGGATTATGTTTTGGGGAAGGGTTAAAGGTTGAGGTTAGAGGAAGGGTTAAGGGTTAGGGTTAGGTTTGGACAGGGCTTGAAAAGGGGCCTGCCGTACCTCTCCACTAAGGTACTCCACATTAGAGTGCATTGAAAAACTGCCGTACCCGCAGCAACTGCCGAATGCTTATTCCAACGGCGTAAAATTTAGAATCAAACGCGATCATCTAACAAGTGATGAAGATATTGTCGCCCTTTGACATTGGGCTGCTTGCAGATTACCAGGCAACACGTACTTTGGAAATACCCAGATCAAAGTAAATCATAATACTTACAAGCGGTAATTTGAAAATTACAAGTCAAAGTAAAATTATGTCAAATTACAGATCTTAGACCACCATTTCCCAACAGAACTGGCGTTAGCAAAGCGTAGTCACATCCACTGTTCAATCGAATGCAATTGAGTCTTTCAAAACAAGCGACTCCTGATTAACAGAAAGAATGATATGCTCTCGGATAACTGATCATCTCCTCATGAGATGCGTTGGATTAATTGTTGGGTATTATGACAGAATTTTAGCCATATGTTAATGCATCATCCACTGACACTTGATACTTTTGCTTTCAGTTTTAAAATAGGAAAGTATATACGAACCTACTGGTTGTAATGACTGCCTAAATGAAAGCGTTTGTGCCCAGTCATATGCCACCAGTCATGTGCCATGGAGGGCCGAGAGTATGTAGGTATTCATTCCAGCCGATCATTAAACCTGCTGATTACACCAATTAGTTTTCTCTTGCTCTTTGAAGGTATTCTAAGCAGTGACGTCCGCAAGTGTATGATTGGAATGAAAACTTGCGTGCATGTGCGGCGCGGTGGCGCATTGGGCAGCTCTAGAAGGTCTTGGGCTTTTGGGCTGTCGTTTTGTTTGTGCAGTTCGCATGTCATCCTCGTGTTCGCGAGGTAACTGGAGATTCTAAATTGCTCGTTGATGTGAGTGCGTGTGAGTGTGTGTGTATGTGTGTGTGTGTGTGTGAGTGAGTGAATGGTATATGAGTGGTGTATGTGCCCTGCGACTAATCGGCGAGCTGGGAGTTTCTTTGCCTTTCGTCCATAGTAGGGCTAGGTTCCATCTCCTCCGTGGCGCTTGGGAGGAAGAGGCGGTATTGATAATGGATGGATGGATGGATGGATGGATGGAGAACGTGCGTTCCCTCAGAGTCTCATTATTGGGCACCACTAAAATGGTTCTAACCTTTTTCAGTGGCTGTTTTTTCTTTCTTTTTTGTTGTGATGTAACTTTTTGCAAAATGAAACAGTACTATAAAGTACTACAAGATCATATGTTGCCTTACATAAATTATGCACTCATGGACACTCTCAGAGAATTTAAGAAACTGATTGACGGAAACGCACGAGACGTTTATACGTAAAATAAATATCAGGATATTATAGGCTGATGTTGCCTAAACACACTTCATGTAGTCTGATTATGCATGCCATCTTTGTTTCAACTTCATACTAAATCGCAGTGGATCGTCGTTACTTTTAATGCTCTTTTGTTCCAATAACCCGTGGAGTGCCACTCAGAACAGAAACTTTGTTCACTCACCCGTGATTATGGTTTACTGTATTGAGATATGCTCCGCAGGCATGAAAAGCTATCAAAGTTTGCGCTAACAGCCTACATTAAAGAGTTAATAGATCGGTTCCTTGACTGATAGACCCAATGACCAATCAGCGTTGTCTAAACGTCGTCTTGCAGATACCGTTTTCGGGAATCGAGACGCGCATTGACAGGAAGGGTCGGCGAAGTGCGGGGCACGAAGGCAGAATCTCATGCTGTAACAATAATTGAAAAGAAAAGTGATAACACATTTGCTTCTTATATGGAATTAAATATTTGAGGCCTTGATAATATCTGCTCACGCGTGAAAACAGCGGAGGGTTCTGTGGGATTTGTGAAAAGTTTTTTTTTTTTTTAATCGGATGTGAAGATACGGAAGTAGGTGAGTTTCATTAGAGAGCTACTTGGTATTAAGCTTTTTGGCGTTGAATTTTTTTTTTTTTAATTTACTGTCGTTGTGATGGACAATGTCATTTAATGAGCTTCTGATAACGGTGTTAGCAGTTGTGTTTTGTTTGATTTAAAGCGAAGACAAAACAGTGCGACAAATAGTATTAAGACCATCGTTAACCACTGATAGACCACTGCTAGATTCTAAACATCTAACGTAATATTAAGTTATAGTTCAAAGCCGTATGAAATACCAGCCCGATTTTAGTCTAATAGGAAGTGGTATGCCTGCACTATGAATAACAAATGCTAATCGTTAGCTAGTGTAATTCATAACGTTGGATAAAGCTACTTTGTGATCTTAATTACTTTAAATGACATCAAATTGGTTAACAGTAGCGTATGCGAGGTAAATAAAAATGTGCTGGCAAGACTTAAGTTGTCGGTCGCTCACTGGAAATGCTCATGTCGTTCATTTGATTACGCTTTATGGGGATTTCCTAATAATAACAACGGCAACAAACAACAATAATAAAACGAGCATTAATTATAGTTGGAGTAAAATTAGAATGGATTATAATGAATTCAGGATGAAGAAATTACGAATCGAAATTGTGATGGTGATTTATAATTATTACTGCTATTATTATTATTATTATTATTATTATTACATTGTGGTGGTACCATTAGCTACTGCTGTTTATTCAAGTAACTCTTTAACTTAAACTGCCTGAGTAGCAGTGCAAATGGAGTAGGCTGCTTACAAGTCTTGAAGTGTTTGTACAGAAATTGATTTAGTTTTTTCTTATTTTTTGGTCTTAGTGATTCATCTCATATCTGATGCAGTACGTACTATTGAGCGCTTCTGATTTGCCTGCACAGAATCATGGTTTACTGAGAACTTGTTGATGTATATCCTATAGTTTTCTTTGCTGTGAAATGGTTGTATTTGTCCTTGTATCTTTAGCGCAGTGGTAAACCTGAAGTGTTAATGGTGCAAGTAACCCTGTGATAGGCTTGTTGCCGCTGAGTTGAGCAAATTGCAATAAGTGATCTCTTTCTATGGTGGTCCAAGGTGCAAGTGTTAAGTGTTATGGAAAGAACCCTGTGTCATTGCCTTCTAGAGAAAAATAATTATTTCCTGAGGATGCAGTAAGAGTTCAGAAAGTAAATAAAAAATGTTGCCTGCTGTTTAAGTGGAAGGATTTCTGTTTTTACCCGTTGAACTTCAACTATGGAGCTGAGGATATTATCGGGATTTGTAAGAGCCGTCACAAGTAAATTAGTTGTAGCTGCTGGTATGATTAATTATATCTGAAAAGCAACCAATAAGACACAGATATCACAACTAAATTGTTTTTTTTTTTTTTTGTGAAGTATGAGAATACTACGCAAGCCCAGTTAGAAAGAACATTTGAACTAGACTGGCTCGCAAAAATATTATTTGTTGAAAACCTGAAACCAGGCTGACAGAGATAGCGAAAGTGGCAGCGCTATATGACAGTTTACGACAACATCGTGAAGAACGGCCAAGGAAACAAAGTTGAGTCATGACATTCAGCACAAATTATTGAAATAATTTTTTTAATGTCATTATTAGCAGACAACGATTGGGTAAAGTTACTTCAAACATCCAAATCATTTAAGGCTGGGGCTGTGTGTTTTGTTATGAACAAGATGTCAGATCATGGCATTTCAACACGCAAAATTGGTGAAATTTTGCTGATGCCTAATTTTGTACCTCTGACTTGACCACTTCAAACTTGAATTAATGAAAAGGACTTTTTTCTTTACCATGTTGGTCAGAATCCTTGACAAATATTTGAAAAATCATTTCAGTTTGTCAAATGGTTGACTTCTTGGTTAAAACCGACACTTCAAATATGAAATGGCATATGATTTTGTAAACGGTCCTCTATGAACTGCATTTATTGTTATACTCTTTTATTAGAGGGTATTTGTCTCTATTCTGGCATTCTGCCTCATAGACAGCCTGATAGCATTTTCAGTCGGTTATCTGAACTAAGGTCTGGGTTCAGGAAGTGTCAAGGTTAGGGAAGTGGAGTTGCCACTTTGCCCAATTGTTATTACTACAGTTTTTATTAGCTTTATAGAGTAAATGACCGGCAAAATGTAAATAGCTGTGCGGAAGGCAAATATTACAGTAGCTGGGCACTTGTCATAGGAAATACTAATTGTTATAATTCATGAATATTGAAGATATACATCATTACATGTATGCCTATCAGCTACCTCCCTCCTTCCTCTAAGGTCAATCAGTATCTCCAGAGAAGCTGTACAATTTGATGCAACATTCAGCCTCTTAATTTTTGGCTGGAGTTGCTTGGAGACTTTTCTTATTTTTAAAAGAGCAAAGTACTGCATTTTTCTGTCCTCCATCAGTTGTCGTGAATTTGTCCAAAATGTATCCACCTGGCAGAAACCCTCCTTTCTTGGTCAGTACCATGGTCATTTAGGGTCTCCTTTCGGGACTCCAGAGTACCATAAGCAACGACTTTAACTGGATTCAAACTCGACCAAATGCATGCATTACTGCAAGAAGGGCGTATTTACGCAGTGCGACAAAAATCCATTGTGAAGTTTAGGCTTAGCCAAGGGCCCATGCGGCAATAAATTGTTTTTAATGCAGAGTAAAAGAGACTGATCGTGCATACAAATACCTCTTCACGTCTTATTTTTTAGGTGGCATCTTATGGGCCTGGATTATCTGATCAAAGTGTTATGGTGCAACTTGCTTGGGTTACGAATTCTCCCCATTTCATGAATAATTCGTTTAGAGGTCAAATACTTCTCTGTATGGAAAAGTAGATAAATGTTGCAAAATTGTTAGTATTTTTTTTTGGGGAAGAGTAGCTTTGTGTGTTTGGTCGCATCGGCTTTTGATGATATGGCGATCAGCAGAGACACGCAGAAACAAAATGATTTACAGAATTAAAAGAACTGTACTTGCAATTATGGTTGGAGAATCCAACCAAATGCAAACAGATATTACCAAGAGCAAAATTCTGATCCAGAGGTGCACTGGAGTGATTGTGTGTTAAAACTCTGACATACTAAGTCCATCACATCGGGATTTTCATGTCAATTGCCATGTTGTCTTGGGCATTTCTATTTTTTTGGTTTCACTGTAACTGAGGACATGATGGCTACCCCGCCCCAAAAACAAGTGAGCAAAATTCATATGGGCACGGATCCTACACAAATTAAGGATGTGCGAGGTTGCAATTCCTTTTGCCGTGCCTAGGTTAATGATCGCCTCGACAGAATGATTTAACACAGGGTGAAGGTAACTGATATTAGATGTGGGCATTATGCCCAGGCAGGTCAGGTTATGGTTTATTTTCAGATGTTTGGTTGATGCATGCCATAATGCGACGGTTTTTCCTGCATAGAAGAAATCATTGCACCCCCCTGCAGACGGGGTGGTTTGGAAAGGAAAATCACCAGTGCAAAAATGACAAGAATTGAGAATAAAAATAGCGTTTCAAATCCTTTGTGAGTTTGTTTAATGACTACGTATCAAACAGCTGTAGAACAGACAGAATGCAAACCTGCAATGTTTTCTGCAAGTGTAATATGAAACACAATAGTTGTGGCTCATATGTTTTTTTTTTTTTTTAATTTGGCATCTCCAATGCCAAATCATCTCCCACCCGAATCCGGAATGTCCAATTGGGGAACTATGTACAAGGCTTTTGCATATGCGACCCCCTGTTGCCAACTCAGGAGGGTGAAGACGGCCTGTGGCTCTCCTCCGAAGCACGTGCCTGTCAGCCAGTGCTTCTTATTCACTCATTGGTTGAATTGTCGCAAGTTCAGAATGAGGGCGGAGGATACCCAGACATGAACAAGCTTAGAATCTTCTGAGGAGCGCCCGTCTGGCCAACAGGAGGTACCGAAGGAGCGAACAAAGCAACTTATATCACCCTTCCCGGCAGACCCTTTCCAATTTCCATCCCTGTAACGCATTGACCACTTCTGAAAAAGCTGCCAACCACTGCCAAATGGTACGACCGGGACTCGAACCCGCGCCACGATAGTCACTTCTGCTTCGCAATGCGATGCTTTAAGCGAGTGAGCTATCTGGCAGCTTGTCATATGTTGCATATACGCGTTTAAATTTGGCTTTGTAATTCCAGAAAGATTCCCAAGTTCTTATTATGGTTATTACACCGTATTGAAGGCTGACTGCAAAAAACAGTTATGTCCAGTATTTAATGTCTGGACATAACTGTTTATTGCAGTCAGCCCTCGATATGACCTACAAATAGATGAAAAGCGATTATTATGCTTATTGCTTCATGCAACCAAAGAATACATGAAAAGAGATGACAAAAAAGACATTTGACTGGATCCTTGGTTGTTGAATAATAAGCCTTAATGTCTATTTTTCCCCTGTTCGAATTAAACTTGATACAGGTTTATCTCGTTATCATTTGCTGTGTCTTTGACATTATCTCAATGTTACAAATTGTTAGTTTTGGCTGGGTGCCCTCACTTTTATCTGTTAGGAGTGAATTATTCCTCCCCAGCCTTTAATTTGATCATTTATCCCTTTATGCAATTTTAAAAAGACAAACATTTTTGTATTGTTTGGATTGTTGACCAGTAAGCTCTACCCCCATCTTAGGAGTATAAGTAATCCTACATTAAAATGAAAATTAACTGTTTGTGAAATTGCTGGGATTACCATTGCTGCTGAAACAAAAACCAGAATACTCAGTGGTCTTCTTGGACCAAATTTTGGAACCATAATGTGGAAGAGTGTAGGAATTTGCAAGAGGGAGATCAAAACTGGGATATCTTCAAAGTAAACCTTTTGCCTATTTGGTACAGCAAAGACCAATGTTCGGGTTGGCTGAACTGGGGTAATGTATTTCTAAAATATAGGCCCTTTAAAGTATACAGTCTGTAGAATTTGCTTAAAAAGAATAATCCTGCCTGAAATCAAGAGAAACGTTGGATTGCCACTGTTTCTGCCAGTGCCACCAAGACATTAATGCTAAATCTGTTTTCTGAATTCATATAAACCCGCATTTAGCGGTTTTACTGGTGATTTGCTCAGAAGGAAGTAATTTGAGGAATAAAAATGTAACCAGAATAAAGAATGGATTTTTGAAAATGCACTCCAGTTTTATTCTGCCGGCATTGTGTCAGAAAAAGGGAAGTTGAATATCTTGATATCGGTAAAAACAGTTTAAGATTGTGTAACAATGCATTGCAATTTTATTCTGAAGAAGAGGGCCCAGCATAAATGAAAGCCAGCTGGTTACACTTTTCATTTTGCCAAATTAATTCTCTGAAGCACTGGTTTTCTCTCTCTACAACTTTTATGGTCCAAATATAAGGTCCATGGCTAGAACTGAGTATCAAGGTATTTTTTTCCTCAAAAAAAAAAAAAAAAAAGAGGAGCGTGATATGCTTGCAACATCACCCTTTGGTTGATTTACTAGCCATTTAACACGTCTAAACATTCTGTACTATTCAAAAGCCAGGAATCACTGACTTCATGTCTTTGAAAGAAATTGAAAATGATTCACCTGGGTAAAATTCAAGTTTGTTAAAAGTACAAACAAGTTATTCATAATGTGTGATTTGCACACTGTTTTGAAAACATGGTGAAAATTGGGTTGAAAAGAAAGAGAAGTAGTAGGCCCAGATACACTACTGCGCTACAGGAAGAAAAAAAAAGTCAGAAGCTCACGTCTGAGGAACTGGCGTCACCTTGGTCCTCTGTGAGCGGCTTCAAACAGTAACTGGCAAGCATCCGCCTCTGCACTCATGAGGAGATAGCTCCAGGCTACTGAACACATAGGTCTTAACCTGGTCCAGTCTTGTCCTCCCTTTGAAATTGTATCATTTCTTACTGTTTGCAAGTTTCAGAAGTGTCCTTCACTGCAAAATTTTGTCTATAAAGTGGCAAGCATCCCAGAGTTGTCTTTTCACTGGTGCTGATGTTTCGAATATTTCAACATGTTCAGAAGTACTCAAAATCAAAGGGGAAAATTTGGGTAAGAGACTGCAAAAGACCTACTCTAAAGCTGAAATAAATAATGTGAATAAAACAAAAATAATACTCCTGTACATTTATTCGTACATCAGTGAACAATGTGTCATTGCTGGAAGAATCAAGTTAATTTTCCTGTATTTGATCAATAAGTATTGATATTGTTGGACAATATTGAACATCTACTGCATTTTTGAGCACTGAACTAAGATAAAATTCTCCCCTCTTTTCCCAGAATCCGGCAAATACTATGGTTTTGGCGTGGGTCCAATTTTATATTTGTGTACTTGTATGTGTGTGCGCATGTGTGGTTAAGCGCTAGCTAGTGAGCTATGCCATTGCTGTAATTGTGTGTATGTACGCCTAACTACTGATCTTAATCTCATATTGACTTGTTAGCAAGTAATGGTGGCAAATTACAAACCAAATAATTGCAGTCTCAAGATGCCATGCTGAAGTTTTTCTGCTGTCTCTTGTATGATGTCTATTTGCCTGCTCTGTTGAAGTGACACATTCATTGGGTCGGTCTTCTAAGTAGTCCGTGCATTGTTACCCCCTGTAGTTCTCCAAAAGTAAGCCTATTTGAAAACTAGACTACTGATGATTTTAAATATGGCGGTAGCACAATTAATGTCCGATAAGATGCTCTTGCAATTTTGGACAATTTTTAAGGTAAAAAAATCAGTTGTTTGATAAATGGGGCTGTTAATTTTGCCTTGTCTAAGTACAACTGAAATTACTACACAAATTTATGTTTTTTTCCAGAACCGTAACCTCATGCTATTCAAGCAGCTTGTGCTCCCCATGTCACTCCTATAATAATAATCTCTTCCAAATAAGCCAAGTAATTTGTTAATCTTTAGCCATGCTCAAGATATCTTGTCTACCCTGTCATTTTCTATTGGGAGGGATCAGATTACAAATTTTGAAAAGGGCTTTGTGTTTTTCTTTAGACGTCTTAACCTGTAGTTCCTCTTTTATGCTGAGTGATAACATAAACATTAACATTTAAGGTTGTTTGTCTTGAAACTTTAGCCAAATTGTGAAGTGTACACCAAGGGAATTGTGGGGGGTGAAGTACAGAACTCATTGTCAGGAAGTGTGGTTAACAAACTGGAACTTCCCATCAGTGCTTGCGGCAAATACCTCCCTGGTAGCGGGCTAAAAGGAAAAATCCATGCAGCTTTGGGAAATTCTGTTTCAGTTTCAGTTTTGTTTTTTTTTTATGCCCTCGGAATTGCACCTGTCCGTCTGTATGTTTGCTTGTCTGTTTGTCTGCAGTAGCAAAATAGCTTTAACCTTGGCCCTAACTTTTGATTGGTCAGAGATAGGTCTTTGATACTTGACATGTGTATCCCCTGTCACGAGACCTTTCAGATGAGGTCATCATTTTTGACCTTGTGACCTTGACCTTGGCGTAGAATGCCTTTTCCAAAAACTTTAACCTTGGTCATAACTTTTGAGTGGTCAGAGATAGGCCTTTGATACTTGACATGTGTGTCCCTTGTCATGAGACCTTTCGGATTAGGTCATCATTTTTGACCTTGTGACCTTTACCTTTGCAAAGGACGCATTTTCCAAAAACTTAAACCTTGGCCATAAATTTTGATTGGTCAGAGATAGGCTTTTGATACTTGAAATGTGTATCCCTTGTCCCGTAACCTTTCGGATGAGGTCATCATTTTTGACCCTGTGACCTTGACCTTTGCATAGGATGCATTTTCCAAAAACTTTAACCTTGGCTGTAACGTTTGATTGGTCAGAGATAGGCCTCTGATACTTGACATGTGTATCCCTTGTCACGGCACCTTTCGTATGAGTTCATCATTTTTGACCTTGTGACCTTGACCTTGGCATAGGATGCATTTTCCGAAAACTTTAACCTTGGCTGTAACTTTTCATTGATCAGAGATAGGCCTTTGATACTTGACATGTGTATCCCTTGTCACGGCACCTTTCGTATGAGTTCATAATTTTTGACCTTGTGACCACCACCTTGGCATTATTTTGATTTCCAAATAGTTTCCTGGAAAAGTTTTTAAAATTTTATTTGTTTATTAAACCTTTGCAAGTCCGAGCGGTTCCAATCAAGTAAAGTGATGAAGTAATAACATTTTATATTTATAAGGTCAAAAAAAGGTCAGCCTCACTATGACATCACAGTATTAATTATGAGCTCAAAATGCAGACTTTTAAGTTTTAATTTGAGGGTATTTACATCAAAATTGGGTGAACAGTTTGGAAATTACTGCTTTTAACATGTGTATCCCTCTTTTAAGGAGCCAAAATTATTTTTATGCCCTGCTGTTCCATGGCATGCCATGATGTGTCTTCGTTCATTATTATTTAATTTATGAGCAAGCAAATAAAAAGAGGAAAACAGTGTATTTTAAGTGTGGCATTTGCATTTGGAATTTATTGCTGTTTACTTTCAATATGAAGTCCAAAGAGTTGTCACTGTTTACAAAGCAGAAACATTCAACCGAAACCCATTGGAGAAGCTGTAAAAATAGTCAGTCTGGATAATGATTTGGCACATTTTTTGAAACAAAAAGAACACACTTGGGGGAGACCAGGTACACAGGGATGGGCTGGCCATCGGCCGGTTCATTCCCGGCAGAAGCGGCCTGGGTTTTACCGTGCCATCGCAGCAGCGGGCAGCACAAAGAAGAGCGTTGCCTTTTAAACTCAGCCGATCTAATTCTTTCACCAGCAGTATAAAGACCTGAGGGACAAACTTTGCGGAGCCGCCATGTAATTTGGTGGGGCAAACGTTGCCAGTCCGACAATTCTCTTCACCGGCACAATTTTTATGCCAGTTAGAATATGTGCATGATTAGAGAGAAAAGTGGATGTTTATTCATACGCAGCTTGATAGGGAAGCTCATTGTCTCATAGACCACCTTTTATGGTTGTACTTCACTATTCCGGTTGTCTTTCATTCAGGTAAATTTTTTTGGTATCTATACTCTTCCAAAAAAGAAACTATACATTGTTTTAGCATCAGTTTATTATACATGAAATGTTTTGACAAATGTGGAAAACATATTGAAAAGAAAGTGTCATCAATAATTCAATATTTTCAAGAATTATTTATTTCAATAATTCAAAACTGTTTTCTTGCAGATAAATGATGTATGGGCTTAGGCTGTCCACAATTTATTTAATTTGGTTGTTTTTGTCCTAAAAGTTTATGAAGGCGGGCTTGCTGGGAAATTTGTTTTACCAATGCTTTGCTTGTGCCCCGTTGCGTTAACTGTCTAGAAACGCATTTCAATGATGATGGAGATCAGACGAAAATGTCAAAAAACACTGGAGGAGCGGAAAAGCTTAGAGGCTAAAGGAAGCAGGCATTGGCGGCTCAGGCTTTCAAATGCAAAAAATGGACCTTTCCGACTTTCTCCGACCAGCTCCGCCTCCCCTAGTTACTGTTGCTGTGGGCCCCATGCAATGCGGCTAAGTTCCACATTGAAGAACAGTGCAGCAGAAGTTAAAGCATAACTCACCTGTGTGCATTCCGAAAATATTGCGCTTTGTTTTTTTACTTGTTATGGCCTCAATTGGTTATTACATTTAAGACAGCAAGGGATGACAGACACAATTTTTAAACTTAAACATATTTAATTAAACAAAGACTTTTAACTAATCTACTATCTACTCTACTGACCAAGATTGATATATTCAAGAAAAAGAATATTTACAGTCCCTTTGGTTGGGTTGCTTGGTGATGTTCCAGGTGAGGAAAATGCTCCAACACTGGCAAAAATCCACAAAAAGCTTCACAGGTCTTGAAAAGACTGACAGGTCTGGTCAAATGTATCCTTCTCTTTGCATTTTCTCCTACTACTTTACCCTCTCAATTTTCCTCTTTATATACTCTTTTGCAGACCCCTCCCACCTTTTAGACTTTTTTTTAATTCTCTGGGACTTTCCATCTCAGACATGCCCAGGACATGTCCAAACCTAGCTCCAGTCTGGGCTTAACAAAAGAGAAGGTCAATACTGCCATCTAGTGGCTTCTATTCGCATTACATACTGGAAACATCCAACTTGTCCGGCAAAGTTGTCCAGAGACGTCTTTACGATTTTACACAAGGATATATCCATAAAGTCAAAATTTTTGACGGAACAGGTGGAGATGCAAGAGTCACAGCAAAGTGCTGGCAATTGATGCAAAAAAGCCAAACACCCCTTAAACAGCACATTGAGACCAAACCTGGCAAAATAGTGGAATTGTACTGCACGTGTAAAGCAGGGTAAGTAGTATTCATACGTTTATCATACATTTCATATGGTTTTTGCCATCACTTAGCTAAAAGTAACACTGGATCCAGTATGCTGTCTAACGTCAGTAGGCCATGAGTCAGACAGTACGCTAGCTAGACTTTGTAATAAACCATATTACGAAATGCAGCAAACCCTTTAACTCGGTACATCAAGCATAATCGAATTCTTAATCTAACGTTCATTATATCGGCGGTTTCCTCCAAACCAATTTTATTTAAAAGATAAGTTCTCATTCCGGCTCAGCAACTGACATTCTATATCTGATTGTAGCTAGTTTGCCGGCTAGCCACCCAGCCAAGTAAAGTTTTGATGCAGATTACATTATGCTATGGCAAAATCCTTTACTATCTGGTTAAATGTGTTATATTATTTAGTGTTGTGTATGCCTGTGCTGGGTGGCATGAAAGAATCACGTTCTTAGCAGAGTAGCTACGGGTTTGTGGCTACATCTAGAATAGCAAAACTATGTTGGCATATGATTCAGTGATGCCATTGGTGTAATTCTGTCCTCTGAAAAAAAAATATGCTTAGATAGCCAGTAGCTAACTAACTGGTAAGGGCAGTGTTCTCCACTAAAAATTTCAATGACCAGGCAGTAGGTGGCGTTCTTTTGCTAGTGGGTTCGTTTTGTTGGGGGGGACACATTCTATTTTGAGCGGGGGGGAATGCATTTTATTTCGTTGATATTGTGCACTCAATCGCGCGTCTTCCAATGCTCTTAAAATTCTCCTTGGAAAAGGGATTAATTGAGCTCCATGTTGCCAGGCAGGGTATTTTTCATTAGTATCACACGTTCCCTAAGCGCATCTAAGGACCATTTTCGACATGGTCAGACACCTCTCCTATCAAACACTGTTCATGACTGCATTGAATGGGGGACAATATGGCGGTGCTGTCAGGGTAGGCAGGACCTTTGTAAGATAAGGTAATCTGATTTGTAGTTATTGTACACTTGATTGACAAGTCAGAAATGTCAATTGACTTGCTTAGCCATGTTGATCCTCATGTGACTGGCAGTTTTCATTTGGAGGTGGACAAGGAAGCGGTAAGATTGACATTAAATGAATAGGCTATCGCAAGTATTTGTTCAGTTAAAATTTGCTTGAGCTTACAAAACGACTCCTCTGATGGCAAGTTATTAGCCTACTATTTATTGTATATTCATGCTCTGTTTTACAGTGCCAAATAAACTTTGTCCTTGAATACTGAAAGACTCTCCTAACTTTCCATTCCAAGCCCTGTCTTGACGTTCAGAATCACTTGGGCAATTCCACGGTAATGGAATTACGATCAAAAGTAATTTTCATGCCATTTTTACCTGCCATTTATTACGCTAATGTAGTAGCTACTTGCCTGTGCTTTTATCAGTTCCACTGGCATGCCTACTGAGCTGTATCAGACAAAGTTTGGGGTAATGTATTTTGTAGTTGGCTATACGAAGGTGAAAGTGTCGGTAATGGAATTACGGCAGAAAAAATGCCATTATTTTTGCCTTCACTTTGACAGACATTTCTCTGAAATCTTGCAATGATAGGCAGTAGGTTTAAGCTTAAGTTGGTGATGTAGGATGTTGACCAGGCCATGGTAAGTTTATATTTACAGGTATGTTCACAGATATTTTGTAGCATGCCATTTATGAGAAAGAGACCGCAGTAACGGAACTACAAAATGGTAATGGAATTCCATTGTCTGATAATCTACTAAATTTATTATACTCGAAACAACAAAGCAATTCAAAATTGGTATCATAAATGATTTTGTGTTGCTGACCTCCCGTTCAACCTAAATTTTTATCAACAAGTCTGGGCAAAAGGAAGGCAATACATGATATTACTGAAAATAACTCATTTCTGAACCCGAATGTGAGCTTATAATGAATATCCAAGGTCACATGCATAAAAATTGTTGTTCTTTCACTGACTGGATCCTGAAGCATTTGTTTTTACTTTGTAACAGTGTTTCAGCATCATTCAATGGGTATCGTGAGTGATGAAGTCGGTAACAGAATTAGGCAACACAGCCAATGTCAAAAGCACTGTGCCAATCTCAAATGTGTCATTGCTTGCAATATCTATATTCTTTCTATCTTTTCTCAGTCATGAGTGACAGTCACTTCACACAAAAGAAAATGTATAAAATATCAATTACTCAACTCCTGAAACTTGCAAATCTCAAAATGATTACCTTAACATTTAACCCTAGTAAATGAACCATAAGTTTTAACCATTATTGGCAGAAGACAGACACTGTTTATGCAAATGTAATCTTGTCCCTTCTATCCATATCCTATCTGTTTGTGGTCAGAAGTCCTGGCAGTGTGACGACGGGAGCCGCACAACTCAGTCGCTGAGTTGAAAAATCCCCACTTTGGGTCATTTTTGGGCACCACAGCCACTTGAAAAAAGGGCAAGCAAAACTGGCCGTTTGGGTAGTCTGCCATGATGGCCACACGGGGGGTCAACCACGGCAATTGCCACTAGGCCGTGGTATAATTCATGCGCTGGTTATGGAAACTTAACTCACAGGAAGAAACACTCAACTAGAGATTTCCTAAACAATGAACCACAATGCTTCATTAAGTCCTTGTACCACCTTGTGCTATCTTCTGTTTTTCACTGGCTTTCAGAGAAATTATGCAATTCCGTTACTGGTGTTATTGTGTTACCATGTAATTCCGTTTCCACAAATTTTCCAGGATTACAGCTAATTATTAGAGGTTAATGTCTGAAATTCAATATAGACATAAGAAAGAAGAGAATTCTTAATAACAATAAAATGCATGGAGAAATAAGATGATGAAAAGAACTATACTGCAATTTCGGTAACGGAATTACGTTGAAAAATGACAAATTTCACAATGAGCCTCTGGAATCGTCTGTTTGGAATTTCCTGCAATGACTTACAGCCTCAAATACTTTGGCTACCAATGTATTTAAATACAGAAAATACCTGGAAAAAGCTAAATATCTTTTGGGAGTTGTCAGCTTTGGAAATATAACCTTTGATTGTTGTCCTGGAGCTAAAAAAAATTACTAAATTCTAATCTAAATTTTGAGTCGACCGTCAAAAATATTTCAAAATGGTTTTCGGTGTCTGATTTGATAATGAGTCATCTACTTGAAAACATATATATTTCTAATATAAAACACTTTTTAAAAATAGTTGTTTTAGCAACTCTCATGTGGAATTGCCCACTTGTCATTTGACTTGCAACCAGCGAGCACAACGGTTCTGAAGCCCTATGCTCTGCTCTTTAGAGTCTGTAAGTAAGATATGCGACATTATTTTGAAAAGGATATGTATGAACCAGTCCAAATAATGCATTGGTCTTATTGAAAAATTTGAAATTCTCCCAAAGTCACATTTCTTTTTCACATTTCTCCATGTAAAAAAAAATGGATAAAAAAAAGAAGTAATATAAATAAATAAATAAATAATAATATTATTATTAATAATAATAATCCATCCATCAATTTTCTATACCCGCATATTCCTCACTAGGGTCGCGGGGCGAGCTGGAGCCTATCCCAGCTGACTACGGGCAAAGGCAGGGACCCACCCTGAACAGCTTGCCAATCCATCGCAGGGCGCACACACCATTCACACACCATTCACTCTCACACTCATACCTACGGGCAATTTAGTGTCTCCAATTAGCCTGATATGCATGTCTTTGGACTGTGGGAGGAAACCAGAGTACCCGGCGAAAACCCACGCAACACGGGGAGAACATGCAAACTCCACATTGCTGTGAGGCAGCAATGCTAACCACTGTGCCACCGTGCCGCCGTGCCACAATAATAGTAATAATATGAAGTAAAATACATTAGTTTATATGTTGACAATGTTATGTTTTTCATTTCGGACAGTATCATTATATTTAATTGATTTCAGGACATCTTTAGGTTAATCAGGATCTTTTAATATTGATAGGATTGTCTGCTTTTGGACATTACCCACCGAAGCCCTGCCTACAGAATAGTAAGCTCACTTACAAGTACATAAGTTCAACTTAATGGTGGCTCAGATTATGTGTACTGTTTGTGTGTCACGAGAGAACACTCTCTACTTTCACAACACTTGGAATGTTTTGGAAGCATTAAAGCCTCATCCTTCAAAAAATTCAGAAAAAAAGAGCATCACAGCATTTTACTAACTTTTTAAAAGCTGTTGAGCATGGCATCTCTTACTAAACCTGGTTTGGGACTTTGGGGGGGCCGCTGCATATAGCCACTGGGTTTTTATGTTCGATATACACTATAAATATGTTGTTGTAGGCCAGGGGTCCTCAAATCTGGACCTCAAATCCAAATTCAGCCCAGGTTTTCTGTAATCCCAGGCAAGTAAATGAACAGTTAGTGCCTCTGATTGGCCAGACTGTGTAAACACCTGAATCTCAGGTAAAGGGAGGGTGGAAAACCAGCAGTTCTCACACCTTGTAGGGTATGAGGATCAGGGTTGTAGGCTAACTGGAGTTATTTAAACTCAAAAACTAATAATATTAATGTTTTATAGCAAATACAGTCCAATATGATGTTAAAATTCATACTTTTTTTGTCAAATAATGTGAAATTTTTTCGGCTGGCCACTAACTCCCTATCACACGCCCTGGAGAGTCGGCCAATGAGATACGAATTGCCGGGCTGCTTTTTTGCCCCAGTAATTAGCAGTAACGAAACATGTCCAAATGCTTCGGGGTCATTGGTGTTAGAATGAGCCCAGAGCAATCGAAAGGCTTAACCATTTATACTATGCAACGTGCATATGAATATCAAGTAAAGGGGGTTGTTCTTTGCTTCAATGTATAATAATGAGGTGCATCATGATTTGGTTAACAAATGGTCAAAAGACCATATTCTACTCAGCGATGTAGCTATTTGGGTGCTAATTAAGTTTCAATAGTTGATGGCCGTCGTTGGCTTTTCCTGTTTCCAGGTGTTACCATGATGCCAGTGTGCGGGCGTTCCCTTTGTTACCATGACAGGATTACCATTTCAGAGCATGTGGCGGGCCCATGCTTGGTTGCCGGGCCCAACTAGATTATGAGTCTCCTGCTCTCCAGCAGTATGACTCACAATTCCTTACAACAAGTTGCCACATGATAGGTTCAACAGCTTTGACGTTGATATCTTACATACACTTCCTGACAAAAGTATTAGGACGTCACTATTTATGTGTGTGATTTTCTTACAGTGCAGTTGAAAATAGTGAATGTATCATATTTGGAAATAGTTGTTTATTCAAATAAAAATACAAACCCCATTTTGGATACACCAAACTGAATTATTCTAAGTCTTGACCCTCCTTTTATAGAGAATCAAAATCACTCCATGTGCCACACCTGATCATACTGATTGAACTAATAGTAGCCGTGGTCTTCCATTATAACAAAGACACAATTCCAAACTTGTAAATTTGAAGATTACCATCTTGCAAGCACTATTTATTATAATATCTCTTATTTATTACAGACCCAAAGTGAGAGTTTTTTATGCAGAGAAAAAATATGCCAATTTGTATATCTGTAGCATCCCCAAATGTTCAAATAATGTTCTGTGATGTTTACATGTACATTTTAGGACACCATTAAATTCCTACAACACTCACATGTGTAATATAGCACGTACATCAAAGGTTGAGTGAGAATGAGGATCGTCCTAATAATTTTGTCAGGTAGTGTAATTCAGCAACAATTGCTGCAGTTAGCGCTCTAAGGGCTAAAATGGAAAACGTAGTACACTCAGTAGCGCAGCCTAATTGCCCTCTTCCCCTCCTCTTCCTTAAGAGCCTTCATGCCACGATTAGCAGCAATGGAACTTAGCAGGCAGCTGTGCATTAAGATGCGAAGGCCGAGGAGGGGCGAGACCGCCTTGCCTGTACCCAGATGGGGTCTGGAGATCCACTTGTACCTGTCGGACTCCCACCCTCTGGAGTACCTGAGGGGCTGTCACTCGGCTGAGGACTTGTGTACCGAGGCCGCTAAGAAGTGTGGTAAGTATGCCCCTTTCACTTTGTAACCCCTCGGAAAACGGTATTCCGTAGAAGTATTGTTGCTGTGTCACGTGTGTGCGTGTCTATCCATGAAATACTTAAAAATATGTGTGCATGGTGCAATATCTGTTTGCACCACTAAAGGCCGCAGTGTCATAACAAACGTTCCGTCTGTCTTGCCCATCTGTCCGTCCCTCCACTGTGTTTTGTTTGTTTGCCAGATATCAGCCATCCCGTTCTTTTATGGACCAGAACTCCTAAACCGTTGAATATTCTCAACAAAATTTAATTTTTGTATTGATGTGCCTGTGCCATCACCTTATGGGGGTAGTGCGTGGCCCTTCCTCCTGCTGTGTGACTCCATGTTAGCGGCTGGGCTGCTGGGAGAGGCATCCGCCTCTTGATTCAGACTGCTCCCTAAGATAGTGTTTGCTCTACAAATAAAGTTTTGATTTATTGATTTAATTGATTGATTGATTTTCATGCTTCTGTCCATCCTCCTGTTCATCTGTTCGTCCCTCCTCCGCGTTTTGTTTCCAGGCCAGGTATTGGGCATCCCGTGGTGACGGATCTGAATATTTCATGCTTGTTTATTTGTGTTATTGTCTTTTATCGTCCAGTTTGAAATTAGTTATTTGTTGTTTCCCGGAATGCAAAATGCCAGAAACTACAACAGCCTCCTCCTTTCCTATTGTTTTCTCTGCTCTCAGGTATTTCTCCACTGTGTCACAATTTGTTTGCTCTCTATGATGAGAGTAGGTGCATCTGGTTCCCGCCCAATCATGTTTTCAAAATCGACGACAACACCAGCATCAAGCTGCACTACCGCATGAGGCAAGTCTCGCTCTGGTTGCTTCACTTCACTTTACTTTTATAGGAAGACTGGAGGGTCTGGTCTCAAAGCTGTACGTTTGTATTTCTCTGTTGAGCTGTGCAACCTGCTGTGAGCTGAAAAAGTCTTTCATAGTTACAAGTTTGGAACTGAACCAGAAACTAGAAACAAACCAGGGTCAATAGTTTTTTATGTATTCTGTAAGGTTTCTTAAATGCCAGTGCACAAACCCTTATAATTAGAATCTTTGTGTGCTTGTACTCGCAATTTTGTTTGTATTGGCGTGAATATGTGTTTCGAGAGGAATATAAAGAGCTGGATTTTCTGTGGTGAGTCTTCATGTGTAGAACTGGTTCCCCTATCCATGCTACACATGTCCCAAATTGATAATTCACCGGCAAGGTATTGCAGTCACATGCCTCCCACCCAACCTAGTAGAAATGCAGACCAAAAATACTTGGTCAAACAAACAGATTCACAGCGTTTTCCAAAGAACAAACAACTATTGATATAGCGACAGGAAGACTTTGTCTTTTTCATGAATGACAGAACTAAAACTGGTTCTAGGAAGGAGATACTAAAACAGTGATTTCCCCAGTATATGTGTATGGAAATTGTTGAAACTGTTGTAACAACAAACAAGCCACTGTTTTAACTGTGCTCATATTCTTTCTGTTTATGCGAAGGAAGCTTGATCTTGAATTCGGAACTTCCTGTTTACCGTCGCTCTGTGCTGTAGCAATAGCAGTGAAAGGGACAGAGAGGGGAAACCAGCTCAGTTCACACTGCCCTGCCTCTTTCTGTGTGTGTGTGTGTGTGTCTGTGTGTTTGTGTGTGTGTGTGTGTATGCGCGTGCGTGTGTGTCTGTGTGTTTTCCCGTCACTATTGACAACTATATATACAATGACATGTATATCATTTTTTTGCCTCTACTGAATGACTGATCACTACAGCTTGAATACCAAAAGAAGAAAATGGCATGGTTGGTCTTCTTTGTAATTTCTGCAAAACCTCATAGCTCCCCTCACAGTACATCCCTCAGTTCTTTTTCTAGTACTCACCCAGCATACACTTCTGTTGGGCAGGTTTTACTTCATTAACTGGCACGGTACGCACGCCAATGATGCCCCAGTGTGGAGGCACTGCCTGACCAAGCAGAAAACTTTCCCAACAAAGCCAGTAGAGGGTACTCCACTCCTGGATGCTGCCTCGCTGGAATACTTGTTTGCCCAGGTATGCTTGCAGTTGTCATCCATCCACACTATTTCATATTTTGTCTCCAATCACTTAAATACCTCCTAATGTCGTACAACCGTGTACAATGAGTCTTTCTTTCCAGTACTGTTCTGGTTGAATGAAAGTTTTAAGAATCAATATTACTGTAATGATGATACAGAAAGTCCAGGACTTCTAATCCCCTGGTCGGTACTGTTGGAGTAAAGATTTAGGGCAAGTCTCACATGGAATAAACTTAGTCCTGGACTTAATGGTGTTTTGTTCGTCCATCCATCCATCCATCCATCCATCCTTTCTCATACCGCTTCTTTCTCACTGGATTCACGGGGGAGCTGGAGCCTCTGCCAGCTGACTCAGGGCGAAAGACTGGGACCCGCCCTGGACAGCTCGCCAATCTATCACAGGGCGCACACACTATTCACAAACCATTTTCTATCACACCCATACCTATCTTTATTAAACATGTTGTTTCGTCAAGGATTAAGCCTTATCTGCGTCTGTGTAACTTACCCATAGTACCTCATGAACTAGGCTGTTATTTGATCGCGCAAAGCCGGGGAAAGACGTGCATGGCTGATGGGGGATTTCTGATGGAGGCTGGTTTATGTGTTTTTGCCCATGTGTTCCAGGGGCAGTATGATTTCATGAAGGGCCTGGCTCCCGTACGGACAGCAGCCAATGAGTCAGACACCCACGAAATTGAGAATGAGTGCCTGGGCATGGCGGTGCTCGCCATTTCCCACTACGCTATCAGCAGAAACATGCCCCTACCCATCGTGGCTCGCGAGATGAGGTAAGCCAGCCTGTCATCAGTTTTACATGTGACACTATCCTTCCTCAAAACCACCCTGCTGGTTGAGATTTAATGCAAAAAAATAGCTGCAATAGTAATCACAATAAAGTTGCGATGCTTGGTCAAAATACTTGTAGTAAAGTGTGTTGTGAACATTTTTGTGCAGCATCATTACCCACAAAGTTAGATTTTCTTTTTGCTCTGCTACCTGTGGTGAATCCTGTTATTTGGCGGGATCGCAGCGAAGCAAGGGCCAACTCTATAAATAGGAAAGTATGTGACTGAGTAAGTGACTGATTGACTGACTGAGTTAGTGAGGAAGGGAGGGAGATTACATCATTAGTTGGTTGTGTTGGAGTTTCCCTATCAGTCTTTGCTCTTTCAAAATGATTTTCCATGAACAGTCATCAGTTACATTATGTGGAGGCTTTTATAGTGAGGCTTTTACGCTGAGGCGCAGATGGACTTCAAATAGATTAGCAGGCTGTCCAACTCTGTCAACTCAAACTATTATCTTGTTATTTCAAATGGCCTGCTAACTAATAAGCTAAGCCGGTTAGCCCAGCTAGATAATGAGAGCTAGCTAGGTTACTCCAAGTTGAACCACTTTTACCATAATGTATACTGCTACTCATTGATACAAGTGTTACTTAAAATTATACTTCATTTGTGATTATCTTTGATAACAAGCTTTATAGTATGCTGGTTGTAATTAAAATGAGGGCTTATTCCCTCGTATTGTGCAACATAGCTGCCTTGGAAGCCTTTATAAAAGTTTAATGCCCAGGGAAAGGATTTTTGCTGGAGAAAGAAATTTTGCCATGTCTGCCCTGTGTTTGAAGTTTTTCGCAAACGCAATGGCAGTTCTATCTATATTTTTCTGGTGGCAGAGGGCAGGCTGGAACAGTTCTTGATACATCACAATCATGTGTTTTAATGTTGCTTTACATCATAGCAAATGCTACATTGCTAACAAAGGTAACCTGTTATGTGTTGTTTAAATAGCTTACTGATTTTATTTTATTTCATAATGTCAGCCTTGCCGCTGACATTACGCAATATTTTGAGTGCGCTGAAAGTCTTGCACAGATCCTGATGACGCAATCTGTGACCACCCGCTGAATACCTGTGGAATCCTTTAAATGTCTGGAGGGCATTTTTACATTTTATAATTCTGTGATACTGAAATCATGTCAAGAATTATCCGTGTGTTGGGCATCATCCATGTGTTAGGCATCTTCTCCTCTGAGGTCTTCGCTGTTTCGCCAGACAGCATTACAGAGTGGAGAGCATTTTACTGACGATTCTTATTACATTTTTAAAATCACGACTAAAAGGTGTATATAATTGTACTGAGACCTGACAATTAAGCATTTGTAAGTCAACGAAGGAGAAAGAGGGCTATTTTTGTTTTATCTTTAGCTCCGCTGTGAGGATAGTCAGCAGTCAGCGGAGCTTTTCTACTGCTGAGTCGTCTGGCGCCTGTCTGTCTGTCTGTCCGTCCGGCGTTCTGAACTTTTCTATTCAAATTTGAATATCTTAAAAACTGTCTGATAACTTTTTTTCTCATTTGGTGCGAGTCTTCTTATGATATTTTGAAAATTCACTGTGAAAATTAGAAAATTCTACATTGCAGTCTTTGAGAAATTCAGCATTTTGGACTTTGAAAATCAGTGTTTCTGCTCATTTTTTCAGTCTTTCATTTATATCTCTAAAACTGTCTGAAAACTTTTTCGCTCTGCTGTGATGATATTCAGCAGTCAGTGAAGCTTTTGTAATGGCAATTCGTCCAGCGTCGGCCTGTCTGTCCATCCGGTGTCAACTTTTCACATCAAATTTGAATATCTCAGATATCTATCTGATAACTTTTTTCTAATTTGGTGCGAGCCTTCCTTATGATATTCTGAATATTCACTGTGAAAATGACAAAATTCTGCATGCCGGTTTTTGAGAAATTCAGCATTTCATTTTGTAATAGTTTTCAAGGATTTCTTGAGTTATGACATGGACATTTCAGTCATCCTCAGCGGCGCTCTCTAGGCCAACAGGCCTCTAGTTTTAAGAATGCTGCTGTTATTGTGCTGTTATGTTGAAACTCCTTTATCAGGCCCCTCTTCTTCTCTGACGAGAGCAAATGCACATGTGAAGGTGACAGTGTAATGCAGGCTGTACGTTTTCAATTTCAAAGTATAATGAATAGTTAGAGCCTAGAATTTTTCAACAAATTTGAACGGTAGTTTGCATGTTGAATAAAAATTGACAGGCCTAACCCCAGGCAGTCCTCAAATATATTCTGCAACCCAGTTATATACTAGCTTTTTAGTACTACTGTTGTGGTTTTCATGCAGACATATTTTCATATTATGAGGTTCCCCCATCCTCAAACAATTTGAGAGAGACAGATTCTTCAGAAAATTAGGCTTTATTGTGGCATATTGATGAATATAAAGCTGATTAAAATTGTAAAAAAAAAAAAATTGTGCTTCTCTCCTTGTTTCCCCAGCTACAAAAAATTCATCCCGGACAGTCTGAACAGAACCATAAAGCAGCGCAACTTCTTCACTCGTCTCCGAATCAACAACGTCTTCAGGAACTTTGTCAATGAGTTTGACAGCAAAACTATCCGTGATAGCAATGTCTCCACGCATGATTTGAAGGTGAAGTACCTGTCCACGATGGAGACCCTGACCAAGAACTTTGGCAGGGAAGTGTACGAGACAAGCATGCTGAAGATATCCCTGGAGAGTGAGAGGCCATTTGGCTTTGACTCTGTCGAGCCTTGTATTTATGAGGTGCAGGTCTCTGGGACTGGCGGCATCAAATGGAGAAAGAAGCCCCCCAATGTAAGTCAAGACTTATGAGGGCTTAAAGTACATACAGGTGGGGTTAATAATGAGGTAAAACAATTAGATATCTTTGCTTCTTGGCATTAGTGTGGTGTAGCAAAAGCCTGGCTCTCTGTCCTGGAGTGTGGTGACAAATAGTCAGGCCAAGACGTCTCATTAGACCGCTGTTTGGTCCTGAGGAATGGGTAGGGGTTAAAGTGGAAAGCTCTACCTCGACAATCCAATTTAATTTCCTATGATATCAGTTAACTGTATTCTAACCCACTATTGCACACACTGTACTTGATTTAATTCAACTAAAAACTTTATTTTAAACTTTATAAATTGGACTGCAATAATTAGAAGATTATACTTGGATTGTTATTCTATATCATTTTTTCAAATGGAAGAAACTTTCGACGTTTTCTAATTTTTATTCATGTTGAACTTGACAACTTTTTAAAATTGTGAATACATGCAGCTTCATTTTGGTGACTTTTTTTGTTTATCTAAATATGAGCAGATTGCATTGCTGCCCAAAGAAAAGGCCAAATCCAAAAAGAACAAAGTGGATGGAAAGAGAAAGAATGAGAAAAAAGATGTCACAGAAGGTTGGATGCCTTTTTCCGATTTCCATGAGATAACCCACATTGTCATCAAAGAATCCACAGTCACAATTTACAAACAAGACAACAAGAAGATGGTACGTATTAGATCTGGTCTGTGATCACAGTCTTTGAATTACGGGGTTATTGCACCATCGCTGAGTGACATTTGAACATTTTCTAGTTCAGTGTTTCATTCCCTGTTTACTGTGTATGATAATGGTCTTATTATATGATTGTCTTTGTGAGTTCAAGCCCTCAAATTGCTGCATAAAATTTCGGAGGTAAATGCCAGGTTTGCATGTAGGATGGGTGAAGTTTAATGCAGTATATTAATGATTTTTATTATTACAACAAGGCGTGGCACAAGTTTCTTTAAAAAAAAACATGCAAATGAAAAAACAACATTAAGCCATATGCAGAGAACGATAATGAAATTTGGTTCCCCTTTTTAAATGATTTGATGCATTGTGCAATGTGATATTGGTGAAAAACAGTAGTGCATCAAGGGATTTCTGGCCTTCTGGAATCTCCCTTTCTTAAGGGCTGCTTTATAATCCAACAGTGTATGCCAAAGTGCGTTACACTATTGTTTTGAATTTTTTTTTTTCAAAATAAAAAGTGAACAAATCTTTTCTCCCCACCCCCCACCTGTCCATTGCTATAGACGTGGAATTGGTGCAGTTATGCTTATATTAGTCACAGTTAGTATTATTTTCCTGCATTGGAGAGAAAACTATGCATTGTTATTTGTTATGTCTGCGAGTTAACTTAAACAAGGGTTGTTGTCTGGTATGTAAGGTCAAGGAGAAAAGGTCAACAGGGTACCTAAACATTGGATTGCTTGATGTTCTATTTCAGCATCTTGTAGTCTACCTCGTTTTATCAAGGTTTGAACTCAAGCTAGAGGTATACAACTTCTATTTAGTCAGCCACTTCAGTTCACAGTTCAGAACAAGTACACAACATGATGTGAAGGTCAACATTGAATCATGAAAGATAACTGGCTGCCTTCACAACTAAAACTATACAAAACACTTAGGGGAAAATGGGTCTGAGATTTAATAAAGGGTAAGAATAAGGTGAGGATTCAACGCTGTTTGACCCCTTAAACTCTATAAATTTTGGGGGGCCACATATTGGAATTACTAGTAAAACCGACATAGTGGCAAAATAAAATCAGTGTTCTCACAATGTACATAAGACATACTCCATTAACAGAAACTTCTCCATGGCACATGTCTGGTTTTGTCAGATCTGGCGTATTGGTAAGAGTGCCTCCTATACTGATATATTTTTTAAAATTCGTCCCCGTATATCCAAATATTGGCCAAAAGTGCCATAAAACTTCCTTTGGCACGTTAAAATGTCCTGAGAGGGCTAGAATTTCAGCTAATTTTCAAGACTCTATCTTCTTGATTAACATTTTTATGGGCCCCTGAATATCACTGCAAATAGGCGAATTGGAAATTTTTTCATAATGCCTGTAGCTGCTGCCCCAAGATGGAGCATAGTGCCAAAGATGTTTCTGGTGTCCTTTGTTTTGCCCAAAGGAAGGTTCAAATTATTGGTCTACCCATCCCAACTGGTGTCTGGTTATTAATGTTAATCCACTGTACAAACTGGAAAAAATAAGCCCGCACCCAACTTTGGGAGCAAATATCTTGAAAAACCAAAAAAGTGCCAGACTAAATACCTCAAATTTTTCTCACCTTTAATGTCTGAAAAGGGAACCGGTAAGATGAATTTGGCACTGGTCTGGTTGAAAAATTAAAATAAGCCTGAATTTGTAAAAATATTTTTCCCGTTGTACACAGATTTCTTGTCATTGCACATATAACCATCATGATCACCAGGTGGCACTTTCACATTTAAATTTGGGTATCACAGTATCAAATACAGTCATAACTTATTTGGCACATTGTAGCAGTTATCCACAATATTCCTTCAAAAATGGGTATTTTTCCTCAAAAATGCTCAATTTGGTACCTGACTTGTCCACTTCTAGTGGCATTGTAACCATATGGATAAAAATTGTGTGCTCAAACTTCGGGATTTTCTGTTACACGTATATACCATTCTGCCAAATTTCATGCAATTTTGAGATGTCAGCTCCACTAACTGTCTCAAAAGTGCAGTTCTCTCAGAATTATAGCTCTTAATCGAATCTTTACTTAATTGAAAAAAAAATAAAAAGTGATTGGGTTTTCTTGATTGTGGTGGAAGATTAGTGCAAGTAGGCCAGAACTTTTATAGGCTTGTGCTTGTGCTGCAAATTGCTCCTGCATGACTTCTTCTTTGAAAACTTTCCAACATCCATTTGCTTATCGGTAACGGCTCAGAGCTCAAGTCCAAAGATTGAAAAGTGCCCAGCTATCAGAAAGATTGATGATACTTTATACCTTAGTTAATTTGTCACAGTCAGTGATACAGTCTCTCTCTCTGTTGTTTCCGCTGCATTTATTGGCCTGCGATTTGGACTGTCTATGATAATGTGTCGATAGCTGTAATTTCATATCTGAACATGGAGTGTATTTTGAGTAAAGTTGTAAATAATTTGAATAAATATGTTGCCTTTTGGTTTGGCAGTAGTTTGATTCACTTTTCCTAGAGAGGCAGCTGTTGTGTGTACATGTGTGGTGCCTAAATGAAGTCTGCTTGTGAAAAAAATCAATGATAGCCTGTGGACTGAGAAGGTAGACACATTTTGAATTTTTTTTAAAGTATAATTTGTGGAAGGCAAGCTTTATTGTTCTACTTTTGATTGTACAAAACCCAAAACCAGTGAAGTTGGCACGTTGTGTAAATCGTAAATAAAAACAGAATAAAATGATTTGCAAATCCTTTTCAACCTATATTCAATTGAATACACTGCAAAGACAAGTTACCTAATGTTCGAACAGGTAAACTTTGTAATTTTTTGCAAATATTAGCTCATTTGGAATTTGACGCCTGCAACATGTTTCAAAAAAGCTGGCACAAGTGGCTAAAAAGACTGAGAGAGTTGAGGAATGCTCATCAAACACTTATTTGGAACATCCCACAGGTGAACGGGCTAATTGGGAACAGGAGGGTGCCATGATTGGGTATAAAAGCAGCTTCCCTGAAATACTGAGTCATTCACAAACAAGGATGGGGCGAGGGTCACCACTTCGTGAACAAATGCGTGAGCTGATTGTCGAACAGTTTAAAAACAACATTCCTCAAGGAGCTATTGCAAGAAATTTTGGGATTTCATCATCTACGGTCCGTAATATCGTCAAAAGGTTCAGAGAATCTGGAGAAATCACTGCACGTAAGCGACAAGGCCGAAAACCAACATTGAAAGCCCGTGAACTTCGATCCCTCAGGTGGTACTGCATCAATAACCGACATCAGTGTGTAAAGGACATCACCACATGGGCTCAGAAACACTTCAGAAAACCACTGTCAGTAACTACAGTTCATCGCTACATCTGCAAGTGCAAGTTAAAACTCTGCAATGCAAAGCGAAAGCCATTTATCAACAGCAACGAGAAACGCCGCCGGCTTCGCTGGGCCCAAGCTCATCTAAGATGGACTGATGCAAAGTGGAAAAGTGTTCTGTGGTCTGACAAGTCCACATTTCAAATTGTTTTTGGAAACTGTGGATGTCATGTTCTCCGGACCAAAGAGGAATAGAACCATCCGGACTGTTATAGGCGCAAAGTTCAAAAGCCAGCATCTGTGATGGTATGGGGGTGTATTAGTGCCCAAGGCATGGGCAACTTACATATATGTGAAGGCACCATTAATGCTGAAAGGTACATACAGGTTTTGGAGCAACATATGAAGAGTTTGGTTCCAAAACGCAATAAGTGCCAAAATTGCAAAAATTGAGATAATACCATAGAGCGACAGTCCTGCGCTTCTTACACATGGTGCAAAAACCCGTCATTAGAAATGCATACTATATGGTGTATTTTTTCAAGGTCAAAGTTTGTGTTTTTCTATAAAATGCATTAGGCGCCAACAGAGAAAAAGCTGAATTACTCAAAATGACTAAAATGGATATATTGCATTTTGGAACCAAACTCTTCATATGTTGCCAGCCAAGCAACGTCTTTTTCATGGACGCCCCTGCTTATTTCAGCAAGACAATGCCAAGCCACATACTGCACGTGTTACAACAGCATGGCTCCGTAGTAAAAGAGTGCGGGTACTAGACTGGCCTGCCTGTAGTCCAGACCTGTCTCCCATTGAAAATTTGTGGCGCATTATGAAGCATAAAATACGACAAAGGAGACCCCGGACTGTTGAACAACTTAAGCTGTACATCAAGCAAGAATGGGAAGGAGTTCCACCTGAAAAGCTTCAAAAATTGGTCCCCTCAGTTCCCAAATGTTTACTGAGTGTCGTTAAAAGAAAAGGCGATGTAACACAGTGGTAAAAAGGCCCCTGTGCCAACTTTTTTGCAATGTGTTGCTGACTTTGGATTCTAAGTTAATGATTATTTGTCAAAAAAAAAAAAAAGTTTCTCAGTTTGAACATTAAACATCTTGTCTTTGCAGTGTATTCAATTGAATATAAGTTGAAAAAGATTTGCAAATAATTGTATTCTGTTTTTATCTACGATTTACATTACGTGCCAACTTCACTGGTTTTGGGTTTTGTAGTACCACTATATTGAAAAGGCCAAGTAGATGCTCTTCACTGTACTTCGGTTCTCAAAGCTCAGGCGTTTACACTGGCTCTGTCACCAAAATAGGATCTTCACAATTGAGCTTTATGTGCTATACAGTCTCTTTCTCCTAGCTCATGCATCAGGTGTATGAATAATAGTCTCTGTTAGAACACCATGGTCTATGGTACGTGTGATTCGGTGATTCTTTGTGTTAACCTGGCAAAGATCACTTGTGGTTCTCCCTCTTGATTTGTGCGTTGACCCTCTGGCTTTCTGATTCTTCCACTAGGAGCTGCAGTTGGAGTTTTCAGCAGAGGCGCTTTCCTTTGCCTCTCTGGTTGATGGTTACTTTCGGCTGACAGTTGACGCCCACCACTACCTTTGCAGCGAGGTGGCGCCATCCTCAGTGGTGGAGAACCTGCAGAACGGTTGCCATGGTCCCATATGGTCAGTACCAGACCCCTGACCAGACCTTTGCCACTGCTCTCGATTCCTCTCCTCTTTTTCTCACTGTACCCTCTGTCCCTTCCCAGCACCGATTTTGCAGTCCACAAGCTGCGTCTGGAGGGTAACGAGGAAGGGATGTATGTGCTTCGTTGGAGCTGCACCGACTATAACCACATCCTGATGACTGTCGTCTGCAATGAGGTACGAAGGCCTGCAGGACATTCGACCTGCTGCCAGCACATTGACTCACTGCTTAATGTATCACTAATCAGTGGTGAGCAACTAAATTTTACAGCCCTTTCAAGACCAGGCCATCAGACCGCTGCAATATGTAGCTGGTCATTATCATAATGTCCCAGATTGGAAGCGATTGAATTACTCATGCGAAACAAGATTGCATTTATTTCACATCCTTGGAAATGTCATTGAAATTATGTCACTGGATCAGCCTAATTTCGCAAACATAATGTTTGGAGTTGCAGTTGGTGTTGAGGAGACAGGGCCTGGAACGCTTATTGAAAAGTGGATCATATTCCACTGTTAAATATTCTATTCCATTTTCCCTTCAAGGTGGACCTGTATGAGTCCAAGCAAATCCGGCAATACAAGAACTTCCAGATCGAGGTGGATTCAATGGGCTTCAAGCTCTGTGGGACGGAGATGATCAGGCCGTCGCTGAAGGAGCTGATGGAGCACCTGTCTGGACAGTGCCTGCGCACCGACAACGTGAGCTTCCAGCTGAAGAGGTGCTGCCCTCCTGAGCCGCGAGGTAAGGGCCACAACGCATGACAGGCGACGCGCCTCTATGAGTCAACACCGACTTATGAATCGGGACGTATACTGTCAATGATTTTTCAAAAACCTTTTTTTTTTTTTTTTTGCCCCTTTCCACTTGCAACAGATGTTTGAAAATGTTATTAAATAATTGCGTTTAACGTAATGCTGGTATCTTGATGAATGTATTCCTTAACGTAATAGTTCATTCAAAGCAGATGGATCTCAGTAGTTTTGCAAGTAGTATAATTTTGAACATTGGGTTTTTAAGAGGATCATACATTATGGACCAGGATTTAAAATAGCCCTACAATGTTACTGGTTTGTCCGAATTTCATGTCGTATGTGATGAGGAGGCTCTCAAACTGTTGTTCCTGAGGACCACATTATTTGTGCAAGTCCATGTATTTGTTTCTGTTGGTTGCCAAGTTTAGGCCTTGGAAACAAGGCTTTTGGAATCTTCTGGCAATCTGTTATTGAAATTAAGTATTTAAGTGATAGCAGAAACTGGAGACTAGTTATTGGCCTCAGTAATGTGAGCTTGTGACCCACCAACAGAGGTGGACAATCCAGCCCCAGAAAGTAAAAGTCTGTCCCAATATTTTGCTACAACCGCTTGGATCTAATAATTGCAGCAACCCTTCAGCCCAGAGTTTGAACTGAGCTGAGTTTGAACTCAGCTGCCTGAGCTCTTGGCTGGAGTTAAAACACGGGCGGACTTTTACTCTCTGACCCCTGGAATGTCCACCTCTGCCCACCAATAATTTGTCTTTATTCCCCACAGATTTGCTTGCGGCAGTTCCATGTAGTAATAGATTGTTCAAGTAGCTTGCTAGCTTGAACTATAAGCCTGGGGTGCAGCACTGTTTACATTGTGTTTCAGTGCATGATGTTCGCGTCAGGAAGGAAGAGAGTTGTAAATGCGGTTTTCCTGAGCTGAGTACCTTGTGTCTGTTTACTTGTGAAGTCACGGCGAAGATTGTGAAATATTTCACCCGCTTTTTAGCTTGCAGCCAGGAAATCGAAACACAGTTTTTAAAAATATGTCGCGCACTCTGCAAGTTTTGTTTTGCTTCGCTGGTTTTTATCCTCTAGACTATGTGCGTGGGCCTTATGAGGTTTATGAGGAAATGAAGCAGTCTAGATGCATCATAGGACTCATGCGCACGATGTCACTCTGACATCGTGCGTCTCTGTTTGACCTCAGAAACCTTAACTTTGTTTAACCAAGCTGCCGCACTGTTCTGATGCCTGTCCTCCCACAAAAAATGCAGCATCTTGTGCGCTGCATGCAAGGGGAAAACTGGATGCCTGCCTTACTTCAATCCTCATTACTGAGACTATTCAGCATTCAGGGTTACTTTGACGGCCACTGAATTACACTGTAACATCAAAATATGAGGGCAGTTTAATCTAGATGTGCTGTTCCAGCAGTCATATATAGTTCTTCTCTAAGATGGCTTTCAGCCAATCACAAGCCTACTTTTTTATTTCAGAAATCTCCAACCTGTTGGTTGTGACCAGTAACAGAGTTGAGGAACCACCCGCAGCACAGCTCAGTCAGTTGAGCTTCCACAGAATTCTCAAAGAAGACATTGTCCAGGTACCAGCCCGTGAAATTTGTGCGCAGGTGTTAGGCTTATGTCAAAAAGCTTGGGCACCTCTGAGGGCATGGGGTGTGTGTTTTCCCATGCCATTCACCCGTCAGCAACTGTCCCCATCTCTCAGGAGGAGCACCTTGGCCATGGAACTAAAACCGACATCTACGCTGGCATTCTGAAGGTGAAGAGTGAGGAGGATGATGGATACAATGCTTCCCAGGAGTTGAAAGTGGTCCTGAAGGTGCTGGGTTCTGGTCACCGAGACATTTCATTGGTGAGACCTAACTGTTCCCTTAATACAGAGTGAGCGCAAACCCCTCCAAAATCATCATCATTGCCTCACCACCCACTTCCCTGTCTCTCCGTAGGCATTCTTTGAAACAGCCAGCATGATGAGGCAGATCTCCCACAAGCACATCGCCTTGCTGTTCGGAGTCTGTGTTCGTGAGCTGGAGAGTGAGTCAGAGTGTCCGAGCCACACTTCCTTAGAACCGCACTATTAGTCAGAGAATAACATTGCGTACGGTCTGGATTGAATGATGCTAAACTGCTGCATTTTATTGCCATGACATAGTGCTCTAAGCCTGGGGATGTGAACTGCTATCAACTTTACATTTTTATGCAACCAAATTCGCTAATGGCGCACAAATGTGGTTTGTGATAGGATTGCAAAATTAAAGAAATTCTGAAGGCAGTACTGGAAATAATCAGCTTAAACTCATGTAAATTTAGTGGTGGGGTGATTCATACTGTGATTTGAAGCTTGATTACATTATATCACTGGGATCTAATGGAGGCTTTTCCCCTAGTGGCCTTACAGTTGATTTAGATCAAGCTAGTGCCTCCAGTGCAATGTGGGCGTGAGAGCAGTGGTGACATACCTGGCGGTGTGTGTTTTGCTCAGACATCATGGTGGAGGAGTTTGTGCAGCTGGGCCCCCTGGACATCTTCATGCGTAGACAACGTCACTTCCTCACCACACCCTGGAAGTTCCAGGTTGCCAAGCAGCTGGCCAGCGCTCTCAGCTACCTGGTACGACTTGCTTGCACACTGCAACCACCTTAACCCCATTGCGCAGAAAATAAATATTGCCAATTTTTCCTTTTATGCATGAGCCAGTTTAAGGCTTTATAACTCAGTATTTGTGTCACAGAGACTGTGGAAAATTATTCCAGTGAAGCAAGACATTTGGAAATTTCATTTCAGAATTGTTAAGAAATTAAAATTTCGGGATTTACGGACGCAGGGCTGTATATCTGCACAAAGGGGTTTTGAGGCAGAGTTGTCTTCAGACATCAAATCTCACCCTCTTTGGCTTTTTATCTGCTCCCCTGCTCCCCCTGCAGGAGGATAAGAAGCTGGTCCACGGCTACGTGTGCACCAAGAACATCCTCCTGGCACGGGCTGGCCTGGATGACGACTGCGGGCCCTTCATCAAGCTGAGCGACCCAGGAATCCCCATCACCGTGCTGACCCGCAAGGGTACACTTACTCTGCTGCCTGGCTTCGGGCACTGTAACTTTTGAAAAGGCTTTAGCACTTTAGAAGTACTTTAGCACTAGACAGCTAATTGAATTTCTGCATATGTGTGCAGGACTGGGAAAAGGGGTCACTTGGGTCATTTTATGAAAATTTTGATTTTCCAACGAAATCTAAGAGTGATCCAAGTTTTCAATTTTGAGAAATAAATTGGGTGAATTTGTGCACAGCAGAGCATCGTAAATTGACAATACGTTAACGCTGGGATATCACTATCACTGGGATATCACTGAGATACCCCGTTAATCTCAGAATGGAAAAAAATCGCACACTGCAAAAAATGAAAAGATAAAAATACTAGGTAAGAGGAATTTACTTATTTTAAGACTTAAAACACTTATTTCCATCACCATTTTTCTTAGTAAGACAAAAAAAAATTCTTGTTTTGAGGTAATTTTTACTAGCTTGCCAGTGGGGTAAGTAAATTTAACTTGTCAAGTCAAATAGTAACTTGTTTTAAGTTTTTTTTTTTTTTTTTTTTTCCCTTCTTAATACAAGTTACTATTTGACTTGACAAGTGAAATTTACTTACCCCACTGGCAGGCTAGTAAAAATGACCTCAAAACAAGACATATTTTTTGTCTTACTAAGAAAAATGGTGATGGAAATAAGTGTTTTAAGTCTTAAAATAAGTAAATTCATCTTACCTAGTATTTTTATCTTACCATTTTTTGCAGTGGCAAGTGAACCCTTTTCCTTCTACTACACACATTTTGTTCCTTTTACTGCTCACATTGGTGTCTTAAAAATCCTTTGGATACCATGACTACATCAAAATGTGAATAAAGTACTCAAGAGTGGCTCAACCGGTGGAGCCACTTATCAACGGAATTTGTAACAAGCTACAGTCATTCGTCTGGAACAACTTTTGTTGTGCACCGTCTGACACGGGTTACGAAAAAGGAAGCAACCTGAAAGTATCACAAGCGCTACTTGCACATCCGCTCAGCTTCTTTAACAGCTATGTCCGTTTTCCTCAGAGTGTGTAGCAAGGATCCCATGGATCGCCCCGGAGTGTGTGAGGAACACCAAGAACCTGTGCGTAGCGGCCGACAAGTGGAGCTTTGGTACGACGCTGTGGGAGATCTGCTATGACGGAGAAGTCCCTCTTAAGGACAAGAAGCTCGCTGAGGTACCCCATCATTCCCCATTAGCGCTGAATTTAGAAGGTTTGGGGAAACTTCCCTACAATGGTCTTAGTCGGAACACTCCTCTTGATTCTCATATATTTTTACCTGATAAATTACTTCCACGCAAGTTAATACTATTAAGAATGTTACCTTTTGTTGTGCATCTTGAGGATGGATAAAGGTGTGCAGTCCACTTCAGAAGGATGACCAAAATTATTCCTCCCTGTTTCTGTGGAAAAACTAATATGTGGAAGGCCCCTGAGGCCTTATTTCAGTGCTGTGCTCTGACCTGGTACACTCCGTTCTGTCCCATTTCTTTGCGAGCAGAAGGAAATGTTCTACGCAAAAGAGTGCGTACTGGCTACCCCAGACTGCAAAGAGCTGGCAGATCTCATGTGCAAGTGCATGAACTACGACTCCCATAAGAGACCCTTCTTCAGAGCCATAGTGAGAGACCTCAACACGCTGGAGGAACAGGGTAAGGCTGCTGCAAACATATTGTTCCCCATCCCTTACTAAGAGTTTGAGTGTTGGGTTTAATTCCTGCTGGTAAAACTCATTCTTTTTCCGGCATTTTCTGCCGTACGCCTGCCACTCCATTTGTGGGAGGCATTTCGGCTAGATGCCCTTGAATGTGATACTGAGAATCATCTTAGAAGACTCTGTACGGACTGCAGGGTGATTCCTTTAATGTCTTCCACACACAGACCCTCCGCTCGTCCCCGGCATGGTGCCACCTCAAGTAGAGGACCCCACCGTGTTTGAGAAGAGGTTCCTGAAGAAGATTCGAGACTTAGGAGAGGTACATGAGTCTTAGATTTCCATTTAAACTAATGTGAATAATAGCACTTGGCATTTTTCGTTATCAAATAGATTTGGTAATTTTAGTGGCCATTATAAAAAGCTAATATTTCATGTGTGGCTGACAGCGCTTGTAGAAAGCAGGTCTATGTATGCTAGAATACATGTAAAGCATTCATGGTTGAGAGAAGGAATGAATTTTTGGTTGCGATAAATCATTTAGAAAGCGCTCTGGATGTGTCCTGCACAGGGTCACTTTGGGAAGGTGGAGCTATGTCGGTATGACCCGCGGGGTGACCGCACTGGCGAGCTAGTGGCCGTCAAGTCCATCAAGCCAGAGAACGAGGAGGACCAGAGCTGCAATCTGTGGCGCGAGATCGACATCCTGAAGGAGCTATACCACGACAACATCGTCAAGTACATGGGTATCTGCAGTGAGGAGGGTGAGCTTCTGCTACCAGTCCCCTAATGTATCCCCTTTGCTGCCGTCATCACCTGACACGCATGACGCATGATATGACTCAAAGTATATTTTACTTTTTATTGGAACTTTTGCTAAATTTTTGACAATTCTCTGGTGTCTGTAAAACAAGTTTTTGAAGCTTTAGGGGAAAAGAACACAAATTTACTGTATGCAGCCTGCCTCCTGTCTCTGGTTTTCCCCCCTCAGCAACAGTCTGCCATTCTGAGTGGGCGGTTAGTCAGTGAAAATGAGGCCCTGCTCTGATTGGGTGTCTTCTCTCAGCAGAGAAATAGCAATAGGTGCCAAAACTGAAACCTGCCTGTAATGGGCTTTACTATGCCAATACCCTCCCCCCCCCACACACACACACACACACACATGCACACACAATCTGGTTTCTCGTTTTGTGAGGTGTTAGGTTGAAGGAGGACCAAATTATATGTTGAAGTGCAAGTTAAAGGGGGATTTTCATGATGGAGAACCTTTAAGAGTCTTCTATTTATTTTTGTGCGCTACTTCGTGCTGCATCATAAATTGAAACTTGTCAGTTCCTGTAGTGTCAATATTTGAAACGTCTCATTTCCTGTTCAGGTGGACAAACAATTAAACTGATCATGGAGTTCCTACCTGCTGGTAGTCTGAAGGAGTACTTGCCTCGGAACAAATCCCATACAGACCTGAAGAGGCTCCTCAGTTACGCTGTCCAGATATGCCAGGTAGGCCTCACAGTCTGGTTTAGTTCAGTCTCAGAAAGTTTGGACTTTCTATCTCTGGAATGCACAGGGTATACAAGTCTAATCCACACTAAAGCACTATTGACTCAGGTAGCATGGAAAGAGGGGGCGATAGACTTGCAATTTGGAAGCAAGTTTGCATTTTTCAACCATGGGTTCTCTCTCTTTATTGCCAATGCATTTTTTGCATGGGCATTTTCTGTTGATTATATGGTCTACGGCTAACGTTGTTAGACGAGCATTTCACATTTCACCTTTTGCTCTACAAGTGAAAATACTTAGCTTAATATCTCGACTGTGAATTCTGAAGCTATTCCATGATTTTAAAAAGCAAGTTGCTATCACGTTCCTTCACTAGAACTGAAGCATGCGCTCGTATGAAATTTGAGAGAAACTGGCCGTATGTGGCCGTTGCGGTAGTTGTAATGTGGCAACTCCTGAGCGATTTGCTTTTTCAATGCTCAGTCTTTAATTCATTCTTAAACGAATATACATCCCCAAATCAGAAGACGTTTGGTCGGTATGGTAAATTACAATCCCCAATTCCAATGAAGTTGGGGCATTGTGTTACAGAATACAGTGATTTGCAAATCCTTTTGAACCTATATTCAATTGAGTAAACTACAAAGACAAGATATTAAATGTTCAAACTGATAAACGTTATTAAAATTCCATAAACTGATAACCTTTGGAAATATTTCAAATAGACACTACTTTTGATTTTGATTCTTCCTACATATTTAAAAAAAGTTGGGACTGAAAAATTTACCACTTTGTAATCTTCCCTTTCACAACACTTAATAAACGTTTTGGGACAAGAGCCGCCCAAGTCATTACGTGTTTCACTGTAATTTCGTCCTATTCTTCTGGCAAACATGTCTTAAGGTGCACAACAATATGGGGTCTTCGTTGTATTTTGTTTTTTTCAAAATTAGCCACGCATTTTTTAACATGGTCACGCTGGGACTGCCGGCAGGTCAGTTCAGCCCCGATGCCCTCTTCTTACGCAGCCATGTCTTTGTAATGTGTGCTGACTGTGGGATTGTGTTGTCCTGTTGAAATGTGCATGCTTTTTGGGAAAGACATCATTTCAACACCAGCGTATATTGCTCCAGAATCTCAACATACTTCATGGTGCATTAATTGGCATTTATGGTGCCTTCACTCAAGTGCAAGTTGCTCTTGCTAAGGACACTGACACAACTCCATACCATCACTGAGCATGACTTTTGGAATGGTTGCTTGTAACAGTTTGGATAATGCTTCTCTTGTTAGGTCCGGAGCATGCACGGTGCCCATTTCTTCCAGAAAAGACCACAAATATTGCTTCATTTGACCACAATACTTATCCACTCTGTAATGGTCCATTATGCCTCTGAGGCCAGAGTTTACAGTGCTTCTAGACTATATTAAAATAAGGCTTTACAAAGTTTACACTGGTATTTGTGGGTTTAACTTTGCATATTTGTTCTTGGCAAGGTTAGCCAAAGCAATTCTGAGCCCATTTGGTGATATCACTTATAGATGAATTTTGGTTCTTGGTGAAGAGTTATCCGTGTCATTGGAGATAAGTTGTAATCAGCAAAGACTAGCCCCTTCCCTTTTACTCACTCAAATTTCTCATTTTCTTGAATCTTTAAGTGTTAAGAACTTTCAAGGATGAAATATCCAAATATCCAAATTCTTTGGTGAACATTATTTTTAAGTGATTTTATCACACTTGTTCATGCAAAAGTACAATCCTCAGCTCATCTTTGCTTCAAAGGTCGAAACCTGAAGGACTAGGTCTTTACCAGATGTTGCCTTTGTACGAAATCATGATTACAGCTGCCTGCTGACATCAGCCATTTCAAATCACATAATTATTCAGTTGTTTTCCATCACTTTTTAGGAAAATGTTGCAGGCCTGAATGACAGTAATGGACGCATACTTTCAAATAAAATAAAATACAATACAATGTACTACAATCAAGTACATTTATATGCTCTCTGTTTTTATGGGCCTTTTCCATGCTGTCCCATCTTTTTCCAAGTAGGGGTTGCAAATTAGCTTGTAGAGGAAATCATGAAAAGCGAGTTAATCATGGACACTATATTCTGCAGAAAAATAAAAAGCGCATGCAAGAAGTCGAGTGGAGCTCTGGCTTGCGAACCTATGACAGAGAAAAAACTGCCTGGTTGGCACACAAAAAAGACATCACCAGCATGTAACATCGGTGCAAACAAAAAATATTGAGATCACGTCTATTTTCTAGTTAAAGGTATTGGATATCATCGGTAAAGGAGACTATTTTTCCTTGGAAAACGACCGCATTGATTGTAAATGTTTTCAGCCAAAATTACCTGTATTTACAAATAAAGTGACAAATGCCCTCTAGCGGCCATAGCAAGTATGACCCGAGCAAAGAAAGAAATCAGATGACGTCTTTGCATACCATTGAGGTCCGCATTGGTAGTTGGTCGCAGCAGATGGCTGCGACTACAAAATGCGGAGGCTCGCATAGGATGGCCGGTGTTCAATTCCCGATTGCAACAGCAAGTTGAACATTGTCAACTGCGAGTCAGGACTGTTCTTAACAATCACAAAACAGTCATTTTACTCTGAACCTGAACCGTAAACTTAAGGAATCCTCCACGGATTCAGAATTTGTTGGATTTTTTTTTTATTATATATCTTTAAGGGCTCCAATTACTTGGCGCAGCGCAGGGTGGTGCAGACCACGCAGTGGTAATTTCATCTGGTGCAGCCCGCATAGTGGTATTTTTGTGCGGTGCAACACCGTGTCCAGCCACTTTAGCAATTTGGTAGACGGGCGTGCGCCAAGATGGGTGCGGCGGCATAGTAGGGGGAGGTGTCACATATTCATCATGACGCAGTGACAATTTCGTGGCAAAAGGCTCCGCCGAAAGTGCGCAGAGAGTTCGCCAGCTCTAACCTGGTTTACTTTCTGTGCAGTGGTAATTTGGCTGACCGGCGCACTTACACACACACACACACACACACACACACACACAAAAAAAATTAGTTGCATCAATCAGTACCACACTTTGAAAAATAAATAAACAACTAATATTAAAAATGATGTTAAAATATATATATGAATGTATGAATATTTGCCCAGCAAAACAGAATATATGACACATATACAATACATAGGTATACAGACTATGATGAAATAAAGGATAACATTAACTGTAACATGCACAATTAAGCTCAAAATGTGAACACAAATATTTTTTGAACAAATTAATTGATGTTATGGACCCAATATTTGGTGGTAGATTGTTCCAGTCAGATGGGGCTTTAAACCTAGATGATTTTTTTCCAAATGATTTTCTGACTGTTGGAATGAAGGGAAAATAAGCCAGTGAATGTGTCTTCTTGTACTAAGTGTGGTCCATTTAAGTGAGTTAAAACAATTAACTAAAAAAAATTACAGTTTGTTAATTCTGTGATTGTAAGTGTGGTTGGAATGAAAACCGGCATACACAGTGAGTCCCCAGGACCGGGTTTCAGAACCCCTCTATCAGGCAATGGTCTACTTTAATGTATGACTTCAACTGTGGGCGTGACCATTTCACCATTGTAAAATTGCGGCTGAAACAAAGTGCAACTGTGCATACAGATTTTGGAATGCAGGGAAATAAAGGTTCATCCTGCTGTAATTGGATGTTTGACAGCACCTGTCAATACTATTGATATCTGGCAGTCCCTTCCTTGTAACTAACAGTACCGTCAGTCACAGTATTGTTGCCGTACTGGGCACTTCTACAGACACAATACTTAAATAATTGAAGCACACACGCGCACACAAAAGAAAATATTATTTTATCTTCTGGAATTTCAGCATGCAGTTATAGCAACTCTGTTAAACAAAAAAAAAAGGCACATCAATTACAAGGACAGACAAAGGCATGAATCTTAATCCTTTTATATTCCAGAATTCTGATCAACTTTGCTGTCTCTTGAGTCAGTATTTGCAGTGACGCACGAATACCCAGCCTTCTTTATATTTCTCACATAACCTTATCATACTTTTCAGAAAGTATACTTTTCTTTGTATACCTTCTTGCACTGAATTACATTTCTGTAATCAGAAAGGTTTTTCCTCATTTTAGCTGCACAACACCATGCCATCTATGTGTTGCTTACAATTATTTAGCGGAAAAGAGAGGCCTGGTTAACTGAACACATTTTGGATATTTATGCTAATTTAAAAAATAAAATGTAAATTGGATGGGCCTGCATTAAAATGTGAAATGTTGTTAAATGGCCACATTATGGAAATTCGCTTGTCTGTGAATGCTGTGCTTCCATCAGGGTATGGATTACCTCGGATCGCTGGACTATATCCACCGGGACTTGGCAGCACGAAATGTGCTTGTGGAGAATGAGAACACGGTGAAGATCGGCGACTTTGGACTGACCAAGAGTATCAAGGACAAAGAGGGCTATTACACCGTTACAGATGACCTGGACAGCCCTGTCTTCTGGTGAGAGCTTCATTTTCAAATCTGATTGAACTGGTAAAATAAAAGCCTCAAAGAGAGTTTGCGGTGCATTGCAAAAACAAAATCTTACCAAGCATTTTAATCTTGTATTTAGAATTGAACACTTGCTCCTTTTATCTTCTTTACAAGAAAAAGAAATTCTGTCACTGATTATGAGTCATTTTGACTCATTTCAAGATTTGTCCATGGGGTAAGTGAAAACATCTTTTCCCGTGGGCAAATAAAAGAAATGAGTGAAAATTACTTCAAATAAGCGGAATCATTTATTTTTCTGAGAATAAAAGTTATGGGAATAAGTGTTGAAGTCGAAATACAGGAATAAAATTCTTGGTAAGACTATGTTTTTGCAGTGGATTGAGAACCCAGAAATCAGAAGAAAAGCACACATTCTGCGTTACATCGCTGACACAGACCTACAAATTTCAGATTTGAACGGCCCTGTTGCTAGAAGAATAGAAATAGCCTGTACTATTAGTGTATCGAAAAGCAATGTACAAAAATAATAGCGGATCGCGTGTGTTAAAATGAAGGTTTTTAAGGCACTTTTCGTGAAAAAAATTTGAAAAATGAATTTGCTTGTTTCCTTTCTGACAGTCTAATGGACCCATATATCAGAAACTCTACCAGTTTTACATGGCTGGTAGTCTTCTTTTCCGTAGGAATGCAGTGAAATAAGTTTTTCATCTGTGCCAATGCTTAATCGAGAACCTACAAGTCATCTGACTATTTAAGTTTCCGTCTTCGGGGGCGATGGAAGTGATTAGTCTTTGTTATATTATTAATTATTATTGATGAAGATTCACTCCATGAAAGCAGTTAAATGGTTGGAAATCCAGATTTTCATGTGAATTACCCCTTGATGGTAATCGGAATAAGGATCGACCATACATCGGCCGGCGATATATTAGGCCGATATCTGCATTTTCTTACTTGAATCGGCATCGGCCGATTCGCGCGTGGGTTGGCCGATATATTTTTCCGGCATCCAGGGGCAGCTCTGTGTTGCCGGAAGACACTGCAGCACATGCAGACGCATTACCCCTCCCCCACTGGAAGAGTGGTGAATGCAGTGGCTGCTTCAGAACAAGGTGTTTTAAAATTTTAATTAGCCTCTTACTGTTAAACTTAGTTGAAATATTGCCACCCACTTTGAAATAAGAAACATGAATGCCAAGTAATTGCCATATAGTACCCGTGCTTGGAAACATAGTTAAGTTTGTGGGTCAGAAAAACAGGAATGCTGCTGAATGCTTCGTCTTTAAAATCGCTTACCATTGTATTTAGGGAGCTGTTGACGTAGTTGTAGGCTAATATGTACAGATGTAACGAACACCGGTTTAAGGATTAAGTGAAGTCAATGTTGTCAATTCAGTTCCATAGTGTTTGTAGGTGTTTAATTCAGGGAACACGGGGCTGAGGTTAAATGAATTTCTTGATGGGTGTGTATGTGCATGGCCGAAATTGTGACAAAATTAACACTGTGCGTCCTTCGAATTAAAATAGTCGCACCTGTGCGACCGCTTTTCCCCTCCAATTAATCGCCTCTTTTCAGAAGGCATGCCAGCCGCCACTGCAGCTTAAATAGAGACGGGCCTATGTCTCGGAGCAGTGCATGAATCTTCTGGACATACCGCAGCCGAGCACACCCAGTGTGTTCCCTCGAGCTGACAGTAACCATTCTAACCAGTCAAAGGGGAGGTTGACGTCCTAAATCTCAGTACTGATTCTAGAATGGTTAATATTAGCCGTCAAACAATCCATTTCGCGGGAATGAGAGTTACTATTGTAGCTATGCACAAGATTTGGACGGAAAATGAAACGAAGAGCAATGGAAGACTTGGTACTGTTAACGTTTAAAAAGTCGAGTCAGTATGAAAAGTTACTGAAACTGAAAATCATGACTGTGATGAAGTGCTCCTTGTTCATTATAAAGATAATGGCCCGAATCTCGCTGTTAACAGCGCGTTATCTACCGAGTCCAAACACTTTAAACGTGAACGTCCTTCCAAACATGGAGAAAGCACGAAACACCGTAAATACTGTGACAAATGTGCGTAAACAAGTAGATCCCTATTTCTGTTAATAGTTGCAACTTATCAAAATATGCTGCCTCGCGGCTTGGCGTTTGCGCAGCCCTAAAATCTCTGTCTCAGTTTCTTCGCTCATATCTTCAGTATCCTATCTGCCAAAATCATTAACATTTCATTTTTTACAGCGCGTCTTTAGACCAGTAAATGTTTATGTATTTGGAAGTACACGCAACGTTTTCCTGAAAATGCAGAAATTAGTCGACAATTGCGTGTGCAGTGGCGTCTCTGGAAGTGATAAATGGTGATAATTGGTGAAGCATTTGCGTTGTTCCTGGCTTGTACTCAGTCATTTTCCGTTATTAACACGTTTTCCAATTTTGACAATAATCCTCTGGCAATCGAAGTTACGGTTTCTCTCTCCGTGAGATCTATTACCGACTTAATAATGGGATAAATTCAGATCAGAAAAATTTTTTAGGCCACTCAAAAATTGTTCAACGCTTTATGAATGAAATGAAATGAATGAAAACTGCTCTCAAACGTCTGCTCTACCTTTTCCACACATCAAGTGATTTAACTGGTGCTTCATTATCATTTTGTTTAAATAAAATACAAGATCATTTGAAACGTCTGTGTGCAATTCTGAATAACGCTGATTTAAATGCACAAAATTACGCTTCCAGATTAATGATTGTCACCTTACTGAAATGTACCGTACCGGCGTATTCTGAGTGAATCTATTGCTCAGTCCCTCAAGGAAGTCGCATGTCGAGATTGCAACTATTAAAGCAAATTCGACCGATCCACGCAAATTTCTCGGAAACTAAAAAATAAATTTCCAAGACATTGCAACTTTCATTGCCACTTTTGGTAAAAGCTACCGCAAAAAAAAAAAAAAAAAACAATAAAAAAGCCAGGAAAATCCTGGAAGGATTGTTTGTCATTTATGCGAATGATTGCGTGCAAGTCAGGGTTAGTAATTAAGGGGAGCTCTGGGCCGCACCAATCTTTAGTCCTAGAGACGCCCCTGGGCGTGTGGCATAGGCTATCTTAAAACAAACATAACCAACTCATTATAAAGTCTGCTTATGTTATAATTAGCCAACAAACAGCAAAGTTGCCGCTGTGGACTGATTCATATTGCAATTTTGAGGCGAAAAAAAGGACTTTACGACCTTACGTCAGATCTGCATTTAACCCTAACACAATTCAAGATTTGATTGGGATCAGTGTGGAGGGTCCTCTGGACATATTTGATGCCTCACACACAATGAGGAGATGGATAGAAGGGCAGAGAGCAAGGAGACCCAATTTAAAATCCTGGCCTCCTAAAGCCAATTTTGTGGAAACCTTTGTTAATCAGTGAACTCAAGACTCTCATATTGTTTAATAATTGTCATTTGTTGGAGACAGTTGTATTGTTAATGTGGTGTGTTATATTGTAGTCTCTTTAAACATTAAAAAATATATGTATTGGTGCTTCTTTGATTTCGGTGTGTGCGCTCCTAAATTTTTGCTCGCGCTCCTAACTTTTTGAACTTAGGAGCGCAGCGCTACCAAGCAAAAAAGTTAATTTCGAGCCGTGCTGTGTGCCCTCTCCCTCAGAGCGGAGTGGCGCAGCCATGTCTGCTATCAGAGAGGTCTTTAGCGTGCACTAGAAGAACTTAAATGATGAGAGAAATGTTTTATATGTAGTACTAAATGGTGTCAGTGTTTTATGAAAACGTATTTAGAGCCGTTTGCTGCTGTTATCAATCCAGTGGTAGTGGAGTTTTTCAGTTAGCGTTTGCTCAGCTGATGTGTGTGTGTGTGTGTGTGTGTGTGTGTGGAGGGGGGGGGAGCAGCCATCACATCGATGGCTGGTTGAAACTTTTCAATAAATGTTTGTCTTGAGACCTGCGATATTCGTTATCATTCTGTCAATTTTTTGATGTGAAGCGAGGGAGCAAAAGCGGTATCGGCCACAAATATCGGCCCAAGAAAATCGGCTGTCCATAATCGGTTATCGGCTAAGGGTGATGGAAAAAAACCGGTATCGGCCCTAAAAAATCCATATCGGTCCATCCCGAAATCGGACATTAACAAGAACTAAGCAGACTGCATACTGAATTTGTGCGGTAAATGTAAAAATTGCAAATACCCTTCGGAAACCAAGTACATGGCTGTAAGACAGCTGTTTAATTTAGAGGACTCTTTTTCTCTCCTACATATGGATGAACATCTGTTCTGTCTGTTCCTGTCCAGGTATGCCCCAGAGTGCCTTGTCCACCGCAAGTTCTACTGTGCGTCTGACGTGTGGTCCTTTGGTGTCACCATGTATGAGCTGTTGACCTACTGCGAGACTGAATGCAGTCCAATGGTGGTAAGTCTAAAGTCCTTTCATATCCAGTCATGTATCCAGCCCCTACTACTTCCCTTACCTTCTATATTCATCCCGTTCCTACTATTCTGAATACACTGTACTGTTCGCCCTTTGTCTAGTATTCCCCCTACACTTAAACAATTCATTCTTTTCCCCAGTCTGTACTGTTTTCCATGCCTTCTACCAGTCTCCCTGCTCCCACAATCCCCCATTCTATCTACTGTTCAACATTATTGCGCCAGTTCCCTTATCCTGAACATTGTAGCCATTGCTTTACACCCTACTTCTGCTATGTTCCTTACTTTCAGCATTTCATACTGTTCACTCTACTCTTGATACTCATCTCACCCTCTACTATTCACCCAGATGTACCACTCTCCTGACCTTCTGCTATTACTGCTATCTCTTCTCAATACATTTGAAGTGAACTTGCTGTGGAACAACTTCACGACCAATGGCATTTACTTACAGGTGTTCTTGAAGATGATTGGCCAAACCCAAGGGCGGATGACGGTGACGAAATTGGTGCAAGTGCTGGAAGAGGGGAAGAGGTTGCCCTGTCCTGCCAACTGTCCAGAAATGGTATGGACCTGTTATTTTGATTGGCCCAAAAGTTCACACATTTTACCATGCCTTAATGCTTTTAATTTTGTATATCTGCCTTTGAAATACTGCATTTAAACTTGTGAGACAAATTGCGTAACGATAACGTCCTAGGTTATTTTTTACAATCACTACTCTTCATATAAGCTTTTGAACTGAAGTGAGGGATCAAGACGCCAAAGGCATTGCAAAAGCTGGAATCGTTTCGACTACCAAAGCCGATTGACCAAATTCCGATGCATTAATCTTCTACTGAATATTATTTTCATATTGTAAATGCTCTGGACCATTGCTCAATGACTCCCGTGTAGGCTACAATGTAGAAGCTATTAAATACACTAGCGATTGAGGGCCTTTCTTAAACAGGCGGTCATATATAATCGGACAAATATATGAAACTAAAGCTACTCAGTAAATTCATACAGTTTGGATGTCACAAATTTAATATAAAAATGAACTCTGAGGAACTGGGCTCAATCAAATGGTTTTGCTGGTTGCAGGTTTATGCCCAGATGCAGAAATGCTGGGAGCACACTCCAATGGACAGGATTGACTTCAAGAGCCTGATCAAGGTATTCCAGCAGCTGATGGTGGAGAGACCGTGACCGAGGAGAGTGACCATGGCTGACTGTGACCATGCCGCATAAGAGACTTGCGCTTTCGTACAAATTCTGGCCGAGGATGGATTGTGGCCAGGATGAAAAAGACCTACATAGCCTATTTCTGGGACACCTTTCACCGCCTTTGCCACTATATGTTTTGCCATCATTGTTCGCTCGATACCAGTGTTTTCAATCATTTCTTGGCGGTTGAGCTAATCTCTGAAGTGCCAGAACTGAAGTTTAAAAAGGTTGAAAGAACATTTTAAACAAACTTCAGCTTTCAGTGTTCCATTTTTTGAGCTCTTTTTTTCCCTCACAAGTTCATGTGCAATCTCTAACCATTTGCATTAAGTTTTCATTTTGCTTCCATCAGTTATCCCTCCTTGGAATCATTTAATGGTTTATATTGTTATTATTATTCACGGGAGATGGGAACATATTTAAGCTTTCACAGATCCTAAAGAATTTTTTATAACTGTTATGTGTGAATCTTTTGAAAAAGACCCACAAGGATAATGCAGCTATAGATGTTCCCTATTCCCAGTCAAGCATTCGTAGCACTGCCTTAATTTGAGAAGGTAAATTTGTGCTGCATTGCTGCATGTAACCACCATTTCTCGGCCTCAGTGACTGCGTTGTTCTTATTCGACGACTAATTTGCTCTATACTGGCGAAACGAGACCTCAGCCAGACATTTTCCTTAATTGCCAGAGGTTATGCCCTTGAAGCAGTCCTGTAATGCGGCTTTGCTCTTGATGTAAATGAACATTTTTCCTCCTCCAAACATGCTGAAATCTTTAGACCAAAATGTGGAAGGTGAAAAAAAGCTTGGTTCCCCAAATGAGACACTAGAGGACAGGGTTGCTTGCCAGTAATTGTAATGCAATGTCATTCGAAGAATTTTTTCAGTGCATCCCTTCCAACTGAAACAATTTTGCGCAAGTTACAATATGTTATTACTTATTCTATGTGGAAGCGTAGTAAAAGTGGGACAAATTAATCACCATGAAGAAAGAGTTCCAAGGAATGGCTAAAGATATGCACTGGTCATCATGAGAATGCACAGAGAATGCTCAGGGGCAGATGCCATGCCTTTCACTCTTCAGTAGCGGTCGATGAGAAGTTGATGGGAGGTGATGTCTGTTCAAATTTATTTTTTAAGGTGTATTGCAAAGGTTTTGGTCTGCCAAGGAGAAAGAGTCACTTTGCAAACAGACCTTGATCCTCAATGTGGAACATAGAAGGGATGGTGAAAAAGTGCAAATGAGTTTATGAGATTAAGCCCAAATGCATTACAGACATTGTCGTTTGTATACAAAGCATACATTAAAACTTGGAGAGGAACAATAGAAATGTCAGTGAATGTAAATGTTCATAAATACCAGTATATGAATCAAATAAACTTTTTTTAAATCAAAATGTAAATTTCTTCAGAGAAATGTAATGCTATTGAGGTACTTGATAAAAAAAATTGGAATTCAAAATGAAACTATTTGAATAACTTAGATCTGTAAAACAGATGGACATTTGCGGCCATCTGAAATAGATTTAGAACAGCAAATCCTTGCAAACTGTCCCCATGGGCATTTCAGCAGTTGTAGGCAAATTCCTTCTCAGAGCCCTAAATACCATGCTAATTCTCATTGAAATGCCTCTGAGCTCAACATTTTTATCCCTTTTTACCTCGTGGAAAGAATTTATTGTCAACAAGTCTGATTAGTCTGATTGGCTCGCTGTTACACCGCATAGATCCCAGCAGGACGATTTGCACTTGGAATCCTGATGTTAACGCACCTGCCAGTCAGGATATTCACTCTACACTGCACAAGGTGCAGTACAAAATCCAGGGCTGGTCACCAGAGGGACGCATTTTTTTTATTATCAACAAGTAGTCTTTTGTCTGGTTGGCATCTTGGGTGCATATCCATGTGTAACCATAATTACAAATGTGGGACAGATACTGTATAGCCTCCTGGTCATATTGGGGTAAGTCTATTGCCACTTGTTCAGTGTAGTGTAGACAAATAACACAGAATTACCATTTTAAAACTAGTTATACGGTATGTAAACGAATGAGAGAGCCTCAAAAAAAGAAATTTGAAGAAGCCAAAGTCTCATTTGACCACTGACTGTAATGTTTAACTCATTCCCATTTACCTGGTGGAAAATTGTGATGGACTAGAGGATCTATGTGCACTGATGAGCCAAATTATTAAAACCATTTAGAGACGAAGCGAATAATGTTGATTATTTTGTAACAATGGCGCATGTCAAGTTCTCCTTAGATGATAAGTGAATAAACATTTCTTTTAGCTGATGAGTTAGATGTGGGAGAAATGGAACTGGAGCGACTTTTCCCAGGCTTAAATCGTTATGGCCAGTGGAGTGGGCTGTTGCATCTCCCCCAGGGGCAGTTCCTTGGGGGTGTTTCCAGTCAGAAGTGGTGAGTACTTATTGACCATGTTCCAAGGAGGGGCTAACCAATGTGCTGGAAACTGCGTGTTAGGCATGCAATGCTAATCAAAGCTATGTATACACCCTGCAATGTAGTCACAGTGCCTTGCAGCAATAGACAAGCTGTCATGCCCATTATCCCCCCAATCCACCACCAAAAGTGCCTACCATGGGCATGGGTGTTGAAAGTGTTTAGCAAGTCTCTTTTCTTTTACATCATGTGCATCCGCTGGGTATGAGTAAGATGGCATCAAAATGCACTGTGAATAGAAGACAAGCTTAGAAAGGGACTGTGATACTCTGGGAAATTCTCTACTGTGGAAGCTTGGGTGCAGGAATTCAAGTGGACGACACTTTGACAGAGCTGTTTGGTGGCATGAGGGGGACTTACCTGATATTAGCCACGTGTTTTTAACGTTGTGGCTGATCAGTGTTTATATTGTAATAAAAATCACAAGGCATCAAATCATTCAGCACAAATAATACTTAGTAATAGTATTATTTTCTTGGACCTTCCTTTAGTGACTTCTACTGGTTTTTAGAATGAGAGAAATGCGCCAAGAAACATATTTTGGGTTTGTAATCTTGGAATTAGAGAAAATGGATTGATGTAAAAAAGAGAAAAACAAAAGAAATGTCTCTCCTTTCAGAGAACTAAAAGGGAAAATCAGCATTTTCTCGTCATAAAAGTTTTTTTTTTTTCATTTGGAATAGAGATAAAGTTCAGTTCAGGTAAATGCAAAATATAAATTTAAATTCAACGAATAAGTAAATTATGCTGAATTATGAGGATGTTTATTCATGAACAACAATATTACTTACTGGAAAAGGTGACCAGGAACTATTGTCCTTAAGTAAATACCAGGACTGGCTCAGCTGTGGAAGCTTCCTCTTTTTAGCTTGCCGGCTCTATGGGCCGATAAGCTATTGTCGTGGTGCGGCGTCCGTCGTCCAGAACATTTTTTATCTTTTTTTGGCTTGATGAATTTTCGTGTAAATTTGCAATAACATACTACTAGACCATATTTCCAGGCTCTTTTCTCAGATTTTTGATTGAATCATTTTTTTCCATTTTATGGGCCCTTGAAGTTTTGGCTCCAATGTTAAAGATAGGACTGAGAAATATAAAAAAATCATTTCTCAAAAACTTCGGGATTTTTTTTTTTCTATATCAGGCAATCAATTGACCTTGATACTGTCAATGTACAGTGCGAGAACCATTTTGATTGAATTGACGGAAGTGGTTCTATTGGGGGCGCTGTACTTTATGAATATGCAAGATGGCCTGTGGAGGCCAAATGGTTGCAGATGGAGATTAAATTTGTAATATTGACATTTAGGAAGTAATATATGAACTATATTTTGGCTGTGTTAAGTTGACCTGAGATCACCTTGAAAGGTCAAACTTGCCAAAACGGTCACAGATGGAGTCTAGGTTTGTATTACAGACATATAGGAAGTCATATATGAACTTTCATTTGGTGACCTTCGTATTGACCTTCAAAGGTCAAATGTGCCCTAATGAAAATTCAATGACTTGTATCACTAAAACGGTCACAAATGGAGCATAATGCCCATATTCAGAAACAACACTCACCCTCACCCTCCACTCACCATATACTGTAGTGTGTACGATTGAAACGTAACTGGAGTGTGAGAAAGACATCGACCTACCACTTACGAGGAAGCGGTCCCACTCCTCGCCAGTTGCTATTCACAAACGCCTTTCGAGCATAACTGACAGTAGTGGGCACTGGGTACCACAGGCGGTGCGTCGGCTGCTGCAAAGGGACGCTCAATCCTCACCCTTCAGTGCTGAATGACCTAAACCTGTCGCAGTTTACTTTTCTAGATTAGAAAGTTTCTCAGACTAATTGGTAAAACGATAATCATATTTATTTTTGATAGCCTTGTTGTACTCAAATTCACCACAGTGCAGTTCGTAAACACTGAAACCAGGAAGTCAGTTAGCAAGTTACCGGCATCGTTATCATCATTAGAGTTAAAATTTGCATAGTTGCGATTGCGTCGAGCTCGTGGCTGTAAATGATCCAGAGTTTCTAATGTTTGTAAGCACCTGAAAGCCATGACAATGAAATACCGGCGCAAGTTAGTGCGGCTCAAGGGAGATGTTCCCTGCACTGAACCTTCACTCAGAAAGAGACGCTATTTTCAGTGTGAGTGAGCTCTCTGAAAGCAAATGAGTGTTAGGGCAACCTCTGACTCATTTAGTACAACTTGACACTAATTAAGTTTTAGTACTTACTCACACTCAATTAGTGAGAGTGTCCTTTCTGAATATGGGCCTAAGTTTGTGTTACTGACATCTAGGAAGTTGCAGTTGAACTTTCATTTGGTGACATTCAACTTGCCTGTCAGCGACCTTTGAGGGTCAAACTCCACAGTGAAATTACAATGACTTGTATCACCAAAATGGTGACAGATTGTGCCTAGGTTTGTATAGAGACATTAAGAAAGTCATATATGAAGTCCATTTGTGACCACAACTTCACATTCTGTGACCTTTAAAGTTCACAATTGACATATTGAATACATATTGACATATTTTAATGACTTGTATCACCAAAACTACTTCAGAGCTTAGAATTGTATAACAGAAAGTCTTATAAATCAATGTGAACTTTTATTTAGTGACCTTGACATTGATTATCCCCCGCCGCATGATTAGCGCAAAGCGGGGGATATAGCATTGGGCTCCATCCGTCCGTACGTACATCTGTCCGTACCGACACATAAAATTGAGGCGGCGGGGGATATTGCCATGTTAGTGGCAGACAATTGTTTTCATTGATTCAAATGTCACACTTTACATGAAATTTTCATAACTTATATCATCGCTGTAAGACTACAGGACCCTTGGTCCTATTTTTGGAATATTTGTTATTGTTGAAATTCTGGGAGTGCTCACTAATGTAAGTGGAGTCCAACACCGAGCCTGGAATGCATGTTTCTGTGGTGGGGGAAAGGAATGATGCAGATGGAGGGGACTGAGCATTTGGGGATGAACAGGGAGAAAGAGACAAAGTGAGGGATGAAGCTCTATAGAGGAGATATAAGTGAATTCATATAAGTGAATGAAGCTGTTTCACTCTTATCTCACGTCGAAGCGTTTGTGTTGCACATCAGTTTCCTAAATATCCCAATCAGTGCCCGAGATCAGGTTCCATTGTCCATTCTAATTCAGACATCTTGCCTTGCCTTTAGACCAAAAGGGAAGTGTTTTCCTTCAGGGGCAAAAAGCAATCTGACAAAGTCAAGGTCTCTTTATGCTGTTAAATACGTGAAGTGGATGGGCAGCTGTTAAAGACTCATGAATAAAATTCTGTAGCAGAGCCTGTAATTTCCCCACAGCTGCGGATCTATCCACAAATATGTGAAGCCTGGTCTGAAAAACATCAGGTCAGTACAAGTCATTAAATCACTGAGGCACGACCTTCTTGCACAGTTTTTGGCTTTATCTATGGGTCACATAACTGGATATAAATTTTAAATTCACTAAATCCCATCAGTTCACTGCTGCTCCCCTTACCAGTGTTTACACAGAAAAACTGGCTCCAGCCAGAATGTGTCAGCCCATTTACAAGCTGCACTGCAGAATCACAAGCTAGAGTTCTGCGGCATGACATACATTAATACAAACCAGTGATCGACAGATTACTGCTAAACTGATAGGGTTACTCTCTTCACACAGAGATCAGAAGCTCTCACTCATCTCCAGAATGATGTTTGTGCTACGAGTTGTGGTTACCTGTCCACATCACCGGCTGTACAGGTTAGTTGAGCTGGTGGTTATGTTGATGCTGAACTGGTTACTGTAGCATACGTCTGTATTCTCTGCTTATCACCACAGTTAGTACCAGAGTGTTCAGAGAAAATCTCATTGGCTGCGAGCGAAGGGGGAAAAATCTTTTTGCGTTAGATCTCGTTGTTTATACGAACTTAGCCAAACTGAATATCGAATGTAATGTTGGTTAAATCGGTTTGGCTCAGTGCTGTAGCAGGCTCGTTAAGTGCCACTCACATAACTAAGTTCACGTAACTTAGCTAGGTGGCGTGCGCGCAATACTTTTTTCTAAACCATTATGTAACAGTAGTTTGTTGGCTAGCCAGCAAACGTTGGCTAAATACTCAGATGACTGAATATATGAATCGTTGCTCATTCAGCCACAAATGTAGGTCACTCAGAGACTAAGCAGAGCGATGTAGTTTGCACAGTGCTAACATACAGTGAGCGCAAACTGAAAAATACGTTTGCTTTAAAGTAAATGACGCAATTCAGTTATGCATTAAACAGAATCCTATACTTTCGGTCGTGACATGAGAAAGTTATGAAATTCAAGTAAAGTCTGGGTTTGTTACGAGCTTTAATCGCAAAATTTACGCAACTCCCTTTATAAACCTATGGCTAAAATAAACTGCATTTCATTTATGTAATAAGGATGGACTTGGAATTTATTGACAGTGTGCATAATCTCAATTTGCCTTTTTTAATGTCAAGTTTGTTCTTATAAATCAGAAATCTGCAAAGAAAGTGACATGCATATCTTTTTTGTGCCGACGCACTGTTTATAAATGAGGTCCAGGTTTGGATTTTTTCCACATCTGCCCACTGCTTGGTGGGACTAGAGGTGGTCTGGCTCGGTGATCTTGCACTGCACATCGGTCTCACAACACATTTTACCTGAACTGGATAGTAGCACAATCTGCTCTCGATGAGAGCGTAAGCTGAGATATGGCAACATACAGCTGCACCGAGTCATAATTTTCTCAGTAGTCCTGAATATGATTGGACTTACCAGTTTTTGCGACTTGGAAACCTTAAGTAGTAAATTGCAGTAGATAAGGGTTTTTGAAAAGCAAATGGAAACAAGATTGTACCTTGAGGCATTAAAATAATTGCGACAACAGCCTCTTGGCAGGTCATTCCCCACAGAGGCCCTCAGGCCCCCAGTCTTCTGCTGCAAGTAAGGTTCACCAAGCAAACCAGGCAGCTGGGAGAGAGCAAAGAACTGCTTTAAAGCATCTGGATGTTGGGTTTTACGAAATGAACCAACAGCGAAAACCAGTAGAATACAAAAAGGAGGCTTTATTTCTGAAAGGGGAAACCCCCCAACAGAGCTGGCAACAGTACAATGTCCGCAATCCAAAATCAGAGGCTAATGGGCGATATCCAGTGTCATACACAGGGCACCAATCACAAAAATCGTAGTCAGACAAAAGAGGTCAAAAAACAAGAATGCGGCAAAACTCTGTGTCAAGGGCAGTCCAGTCCGAAAGATAAATCACTATGAATCAAGGCGAAAGAAGCGTGGCACAGGAAACAAGGAAGAACGATCTGACAAGGGAGTGAATCAAACAGACATCTTGAATACATATCCGGATGAACGAATGATCAGGGAAAACAGGTTCAAACAATGGTACAATAATCATGGAGTGACACATTAGGAATTAACTAATCACATGAATTTGGTCGTAGCCAAAACGCAGACAGGGATAACAAGACAAACCTATGGACAGACAAACAGCTCCAGTCAAAGAGTACTAAAAGTGCATAGTTTAGAGAAAGGAAAGCACAAAGCATTTGTGGAGACCCACAGAAAATCGCAGCAGAGATAATAGGGAAAGGCAAGGAGGCGGAGACTAGAATAGGGCAACTGCTGAGAGATCGTTAGTCAATTAATAAGTGCAGCTATACAATCCCGAGTGCTTGTTAGTAAGTAAGTCAAAATATACAAGGTTACTGTGGGTTAGTAATTAGCGAAAACAGCAAACCATTAGTATGTGTTAGTAAGATAGTAAAAGAGAGAGGAAGGAAGAACACGAGATAATGAAAGAAGATTGAAACCCAGAAACCAATAAATCACCCGAATGAGTGGCACGCAAGACAAGGGACCGTGAGCAAAGATACACACATGACAAGACGGGGGAGACAAAGTGCAAAGCATGGAAAAGAAACATGGCATGGGAATATGAAACATGGCTATGAAAACAAAACATGGCATGGAGACAATGAGAACTAAAACATGAAAATAATTAAACAAGAAATCCTAAATACCAAATACACAATACATGATCTAAGAATAGTCAGACGAAAGCAGTGGTCACTAAACACAAGAATCTATCCAACATGGCACTAGGCCAGGCACAGAACTTGAACTAGACATGAGAATGGGCAAAAACATGGTGCACGGACATGGCAAAGACAGAAAATGCAGGATCACAACACTGGAGTGCTGAAACAGAGCAGTGTGCTCTCTGGGGCACTAGCTTGTAGGATACTCACAGCACTGACTTGTTGGTCTTTCATGCGCAGTAGCTTTTGCTCTGCTTGCTGCATTCGTTGAACAGCCAGTAGAATACATCAATTTCCTAATAAGGTGTTCTGCAGGGAGAGCATACAAGCAATATTAAACTCCTCCAAGTCACCCCCAGCCTAATGACCCCACATTCCAATCCCCTCAACTCATATCATCTTCGAGCAAAATGTCAACATAGACTGTAAATTTGGAACAGCTTCAATGAAGAGCAACCCAGTGTTCAGTTATGAACTCGGGGCAATGGATACTCAAATCTAGGCCATAAGGCAAGTAGTGCAGCTAGTTGTCTTTCATTGCTGAGAGTCTATTCCCCTGATTGAAAGATGTTCCTTTCACCTTTTGTCTCAGAGCTCCTGACCTAGGCTGTGTCCGAATAGTCCAAAAATTAAATCCTATCCACTAATTCCGAGCCACTTCTCTTTTCACCTTTGTGGAAAATGTCATGAGGTAAAGGAAAGGTGTAAAAGGAAATTTTTAACGGCTCAGAAAGACAATGGCATTGCGAAGAGATTCCAAATGCATTTACGCTAGGCAAGGTGATCATGTGACCCTTGCCGGTCATGTACATTTTCTTTCACGATTGGCCGGATGAATGGTCGTTGCTTTAAATATTGCTGCAGTGAGAAATTGTGGGATAGCGGTATCTTATCTAAAGTGCTGAGATTGCACAGATCCTAAAACAAGTTCTTGAAATAATTTGGTCTCTAAAAATCAGGCATTCATTAAGAATTTGGGCATGACTGAGCTCATTTTTTTTTCATCTGAGAAGGATCTAATATGACCTGTGGCTAATTGAGACAGAGTGACTTGCACATGACACTTACTGGAAATGCGTTAATATCAAAAATCCCCAGTACAATGAAATTGTGACAAACCAATTTGACAGCTGGAAGTATGAAATATTCCCCCATCCCCCATTCCATTCTAAAGTCAGAGGAAAGGTGGAGTAGATACGCATTTACCATGCTATCCCAAAAAAGTGACAAAACAGCAGCAGCCTGTGTATGTGTGTGTGTGTGTGTGTGTGCGTATAAGTGTTTGTGTTTGTGTGGGGAAACTCCCTCTGTACTTGTTGTTCTGCCAGGACATTCCCAGCACCTGAAGGGAAACTGTATAACTACAGACTGTATGGACTGAGATTACTCTCATGACACCCCTTGACTTTACTTGGGCTCGGGGAATGCCATTTCAGCACACAGAAACTTAGTTCCTTGGCATCGCCATTTTTATCACTTTGGAACCAGTGTCTGCAGTATTGCCTTACATCCAAGTCATTCACAAAGCGTATGAGACAGTAACAAGTCTGCTCCTGATTCTTTCGCAAAACATTTCTTCGTCGTCAAAATGGCACATTAGCTCAACAAATCTGTACACGGGAAGACAATAAAACAAAATAAAAATAAAACGATGAGCATACCTTTACCTGAAGGATAAAACAATTTACTCCTCATTTTCACTATAAAGGAAAATATGTAAAATACTCACTATAGTGTGCTCATAAAATGAACTTAACATGTTTTCTTAATTTGATGATATATTAAGTTGAAGTACTGACTTCACTGACAACAATGTAACAGCCTTTATTTTCCTTTCTAACATTTCCCATTTCTCCCCATAGCATTTGTTCATGGTTAGGTCTGTGTGATCTTGCTCGTGTGCTTATTTTTCCTAACCAAATTGTGGTGCTACTTCTGCTCTGAGTCCGCGCTTCAGCCAATCAGACTGTACCTACCTGGAATTGTAAGACAATCAGACTGTACGTAACTGGAATTTTCCCCTAACTATGTTGTGATAAATAATCTGGTATCCTGCCCTCAGCCCATTTTGAAACTCCGAGTGGGTAGATAAGACACACACTGGTTGGCAAACACAGCGTGCCGTGGAAGCATGCAAGCATGGATCAATTGTACTAAAATTAGATTCTACCTAGCCTAAAAAGTCTTGACATCCTACTAAAAAGTTCCAGAGACTCAATGAAATTCCTGTAAATATTGGAGGAGCATTTGAAAGCTGGAGGCGGCTGCAGCCCATAAAATTTTAAGATGGATGCAGAATTTGCTAATGCCCTCCAGCTAATCTTAGCTAATCAAGCTAATTTATCATGGCAACTACCATGTATTTATCCGTCTTATCCGATCAAAGCCATATAGGCCTATCTATGTCAGAAAAGTAAATTCAATTTTTTTACTGAATCAATGTTTTCAAGTTCAGCTAGCATTTGATTGCGAGCTAGAAAGCTAGCTTTATATTTTTGTTAAACGATGTAGCTACCGACAACCTACAGTTAAATGTCAGTGCTTGCCGGCCAAAGACTGAAGAAAGTTTGTTCTTTGTCAGCAAATGTTACAATTTCTAAGCAATCCGCCCAACATGGTTTGTCAGTTAGCATACGGCTGGTCGTCTTCGGTTTATCTCAAGCAGTGATTTATTTGTTGTTTGACTGGTATTTTGGTTTGGTTAGACAGTATTAGCATGACTTTAAGTTTTATGTTTGTAGGAAAAGGTTATGAGAAGTGAAGCTTTTTGCTAAGCACAGTTTGACTTCTGTAAGTGGGTTTCCATATGTAAAAACTGATGGGTATATATCAATTAAAGTACACTTGAAGAGGCTCCCACAAGTTCACATGGTTTCAGTGGCTTTAACCTTTCAATTGCATGAGCTTCGAGTTTGGGAGTGGGTAGGGGGAGATCCCTCTCTCCAATATTTTTCATTTGGACAGCAGTACCCATTTTAAACACTTGCCGTCAGAGGCATAAAAGCCTCGCAGCTTTTAATGCACAATTCACTGCACAAACAATTGGGTTCACCTTTGGAGCAAATATGATGGGAATTTAGTTCATTTTGAATGCAAATATGATTCTCATATGGTATTTGCAGATGTAATAAAATACAGTGAAAAAGTTGTGAACTATAAAATTTACTGCACATTCTGTATGGATTTGCAAAAGTAGACAAATATTAGGCAAGTATTCTTTACAGTTTCGCATTAAGGGTTGCCAGATATACTTTATGTGAAAACACAAATGTGTTATATACCACCTTCACTAACTTCACTAATGGTAAACAGGTTATTTTTATGTCTATTCTGGAACCGGCCCGGGTGGTGCTAGTGAGTGACGTTTTCAAATGACACCTGGTAATGTGCCTCAAAAATGAAGTTTTATTATGGCAGCAAATGGGTTATTCATGCTGGAGGTTGACAAGGCTGGGCATGGAGGCAAACCTGACATACTGCCCCCCATCTGGGGCAACTTTGCACACCACAAACACAAAGCCCAATCCATTCATCCACACACCCATGCATGTGAACCACCACGCACACGTACACACAGACAAGCAATAATTACAAAACAGTAAACCGTACAGTATTTACGCAATCAGAATTACAAAAAAGATAAACATGCGCAGATACCAAATAAAGACATCCACAAAGAAATGCATAATTTCACACTGAATAATCCCATCATTCTGAACCCCTGCAGAATTTCATAACCAATGCAAACAGATACGGCACGGCGCAGATTTATTACAAGTGGCTTCATGCAATCATTATTTTCAGAACAATTTTCATAGCAAATCCAATATAAACCTTGAGAGCTAATCAGAGAGTCACCTGCATTAAATTAAAGGTTGCCTTCCAGTTAACACTTGCGGTGGGCAGTCATTCAATCAATCGTTGTGCTAGGAGACATGCAGTGCGGATATTTTGTGAGACAATGTAGCTAATGTCATGTGGGATCTATGGGGCATATTTTGACCCAATTCTACTCAAAAAGCACGTGACTTAGGAAAAATTAATCCAGAGTTTCATGCTCTGTTTGATTTTTGCATATGTGTGCGTTTGTGTTGGAGTATACGCACTCACACATATTTCAATTGGATTTACGGATCTCCACTTCTCAATAAAAAGCAAAGCAACTCTGATTATCTGATCCTTCTGTTGTAGCACCAATCAAAAGCAAAGAAACTAGAATAACCAAAAAATTTTAGGTATTCCAGGCACTCAGAAAAAATAGTACGGTCCAAATGAAGAATAAAAAGCCTTTATTAAAGCAGGGCGTAACGCCCTGCTGAAGACCGTGTAGGTCGGAACATGTTGGCTTTTTAATTTGCTTTAGCCATGCTTTAAAAAGGCTTTTTATTCTAAGGCTTCGTTTGGACCCTACTGTTTTTTCTGAGTGCCTGGAAGACCTACAATTTTTTGGTTGTCCTCTCGTCCCACTTTTCCAAGCGCACCAGATTTATTCCTTGAACTAAAAGATTTTTTCATCCCATGAGCGCCTAATATCCTTCTCTTTTACCCTTAAAGAAAGTAGAATTCTTTAATTCACAAGAAATATCAGACTGCTCCTTTTACAGGTGCACAATGTTATATATCTTATATCTAATCGTTTATTAAAAATGTAGCAGTCCCTGCATGCATAGCCATTCATTGCTGCTTGAGGTGATCATACCCATTGCAGCAGTATTCTGATTGAAACACAACTCCATCAGTTCAAAAAATTGTGGAACTGGCCAACTATATTAATAACACTGCAGGGTTTGCGGTGAAGAAATAAGATACAAAATTTGTCCCGTCTGAATTTGACAGAAATGTGTTCTTAGAGTGCGTTTTAAAGCATAGAAAATAGACATCTTCCCAAAAGAAAAATTAGATGTGCTGCTTTCACTCGTGCACTTAATACACAATCACTAAATGTGATAACTCAAAGCTGATAATGGCACTCTGAGATCTTGACTGAAAGAATTTAAAAGCCCTTTATGGAAAGCCCACTCAATAGTGTAACAGTCAACAAATCCACTGGCAATAAGCCTGATGGTTATACCGTTAAAATGATGAGAAAAAGCATCTAGCAGTCTGGGGCCTTTAATCACAAATGGGCAGAATAAACATTTGCCCTCCAAAGGAGCCTCTCTGACCACAGACTTGCTTTCAAACAGCATATCAATAAAACAGTGGAGTTATCGCTGCAGGGGATTGGCGGAAGCCCGTGCTTTCCGGTCATTTGAAGTTCTAGCTTACATCTCAATTTCATTTCTGACCGCTAAAATCTTCCGGAAAAACTGAAAACATTTCTGCGAGAGCTGAATGTCTAGTCCAGGAAAGGCTTTGTCTCGGTTCCAGCTCCTGTTCATTCTCTGCAGTATTCTCCAGCGAGATGGATTTCTCCTGCATTCCCTCCAAAGGGCTCTAAACTGCTTCATTCTCTCCTCTCTGCTAAGCAAAAGCACAACGCATTTACCTTCATTTCTTTATGATATAGGCATTCATAAGGCTGCTTCAGGCTCGAAAAATGAGCCGACAATTTGTAATTACAGGAAAGACAGACAAAAGGGGATAAGACAACAATAACAAGAGCAGGCTGGAACACACAATATATAAAGTAAACAAGAGTGGAACCTAGTCAAGTACTGTTGGAGCAATTTGGAACACTGGTGTCCTGCTACAAGATCACAAGTGCACATCTGTCAGTAACACCATAAGAACCAGTATTCTTCTGTCATGCCACCGAAAATAATGCAAGTTAGTGATTTGGTAACAAAGCGCTGTGCGCTACATCCACAGACAAAACAAAAATGGAAATTTGACAGATTTGATGTCAGACGGACTCTTCTGATGCTGGACGATGAGAGATACAGACTTGCAGATTTTTTGAAGATCACTGCCACCAGTCAGAAATGTGCAGCTGTGATGTGCCAACTAAACGGTTTCCATGTGGATCATACTTCTACATTTATGAAAGATGGAATTTGCTTCCATACGCTAATTGGAAAATTAGATAAATTTGCGCAGAACTGGTAAAACTGGTAAAAGAGGTGATTGCTTTCCAAGAAAGTAAATTTATTGCAAGGCAGTCATTGAAGCATTAAATAACCTCTAATATTCAGAGATTAGGCAACCTATGGGGGAAGACTGTTGAAATTCACTCTGATTGACTAGAATGTGATGGCTAAATTGGGACTCCAGTATGAATAGTTCAGAGTTTTTTGTTCGTGACATGAGTAACAAGATACAAAAAGTTTTTCATAAATTTATTACTCATTCTCAACTATGCAGCAGCCTCAAAACATCTTACAAGCTCTTTCACGACATTTTCATTCAAACCAAGTATTCTGGGTCAACCTTCTTGAGGGCCTGTCCAGAAACACTCAGAATTATGCAACACCGAATTCTGAAGTAGCACCAATCTGGGATGATAACTGCACTAACAGGACTGTGTGCAAAAGAAGGCTCCGAAAATTGCCTCACAGCACATCAGGTCGCTATTATCACCACTGTCTGGCGCGACTTCTATTGACCCCCACACCTCCTACTCAAGGCCGGCACAGAAGTGGATGCTCAAACCATAATCATACGGGAAGGTTGAAGGGAAAATGCATTCAGCTATGAACTTTTCCCCCTGGGACACTCCAGTACTTGGAAGTTTATAGGATTTACAGTCAGCCAGCAATTGTCTGTTTATGTTTGCAAATGTGTGTGTATGCGCATGCATTTGATCGTGTGTGTGTGTGTGTACGCAGTGCTTCTGGTAGAGGGGGGTATATTTGGTGCCATAGGCATAGCCCTTTCCAAGGGCATAGGCTGCTGGGGAAGATAATTGAAATCACATACTTTCCTAATTACCTCCTTTCAGCCAGGAAAGCAGAAAAAAGTGAGCAACATAGGCGATGATTTCTGCTGGTGGACTGGGGCCCTGTCATGGTGTTGGCCTGCAGGCCCTTCCCCCTGCTGCATTCTTTGCCTGCACCTTAACGAGCCACACCTATTGCTCGTTAAGGTGGAGGTGAAGCTTTTGTATTTAAGAGTGGGCTGCACCTGTGTTGGTGTGGCAGTATATTGTTGGTCTCCTGAGCCCTGCCTTGGTATTTTGTGCTGCTGCTCCTCTCTGGGACAGTTCTTAATTAAAGATTTATTGTGTTTTTTTACTCAGCCTGTACGTTTGGGTCCCTCTAACTTCTTTGGGAACATGGTCCCAGCTAAAGCAACTATGCTTTAGGGAGACACACCTCCGAACAATGCTGATAAGCTAAGTGCCTGATTTGAAGAAGCATGGAATGCTGTGGACAAACCAAAGTTGGCTGGAGAGTGTGGACCACTAACTAGCTGAGAGACCTACACTAGTAGCCTGGAATGAAAGCCCAGACTGTGGTCAGGAAAAGTAGATTGAAACTGTTGCAAATCTGCCCTATTAAGTCTCACCACTTCTCCTCTTTTCTCCTACAAGAGCAAATAAGGTCAGTATTCCAGACGGGAAGGATTTCTGTTGCTGTATTCCCGCAACTCCAACCCCCAGACTTTGAAAAAATAAAAATAGCTTTTTTTCCCTTTGACTGGACTCTGCCTCTTCTTGCCGATTGGTTGGTTGAATGCACCTCCAGTTTCTCACAATGCATGCCTGCGTGTACGTGCATGTTTAGAAATGAAAGAGGGAAAGTGTTAACAATCTGACTAGAGGTCAATAATTAGCCTCACAAATTTGTTTTCCCTATTTTCCAGCCAGTAAAGAGTTAATGCATTGAAAATGCTCATTTCATGCTGGTGAGATACTGAATTAAACAAATAATGTAAAAGTGTACATTAATTTGTTTAAATCCTAAGATTAACAAAAACAAAGAGAAAATGCAGAAAACTTGTTTGAAGTCAAAATGGGAAAGTTTCAGATTTGGTGTACATGGGCTCTTAACGATTTAAGATGGAGAGAAATTTTTTGCTCTGTGCATTTTCATTTCATTTTTCCATTTAGTCTTTAGTGTGAAATGGCCATAAAGAATATTTTCATTGACATGAATATAGGGCTAAAACAGTTACCAATAAGCACAATGCATTTTGCATCAGACTGATCAAGATTCCATAGCTCTGTGATGAGGGGTTGAGTTTGATGTTTACCTTGTGTCATTTGACTCGTCATTTAATCTTTTACTCTGTAGATTCCGTAATTCTGTTTTCTCATATCCTTTATAAAGACCTTTTTGAGGAGTACTTTATGTAAAGATGTATGAATCATTATTTTTGCACACAACATATTTTGATGAAAGAATGAACAGTTTGGATCACATGTTCTATTTGTATAATTTCTGTTTGGCTCCAAATTGGTGAGAATTTTTAAATGTGACATCTTCAGAGACTGAGTTTCACACCCCTGATATAGACCATGCCATTGAATTGTGTATGATTCCATAGATACGTACATATATTTGTTTTACATTTAATGGTTGGCCAATTACTTTATTAATAATTATTGAAACAACTTTAGTCATGCAATTGTTTATTACAATCTTTCATTTCAAAATGTAAACCAAACTGAAATTCTCTTTCTGCATAAAATCATACTTTTATTTGGGCTGAACATATGTGAACTATATTTATACCCATAATTTTCATTAAAAAAAAAACATATTAACTGTAATACACAAAAAACAACTCCTCAATTGCTTTATTGGGCCAAAGAGGACACACTGGGATTCAAGTAAATTTCCCTGTAAAAGACTAAAAAATTTTTAGATGGTTAAACATACATGATCCTTACCTGTAATTTTAGCAGTTATAACAATTATTTTTCTCTTAGGATCTTTTAGTGTTCAGTAAACTCCCAGTCTAATGGATGAGCCAGCATTTTTCTGACCAAAAAAATGTTCCATTATACTTTAGCAATATGGCATATGGAATAACAATATGGAATAAAAGAGCAACAATATTATGGAAACTGCTACTAATCACCTTCTCAAAAAACAAACAAAAAAGATGCATATTTATACTCAGTTTTATGTGTCAAAATTGGGTGGTACTGTATGATTCTGGGGAAGTCCTAAAGACCTGAATTTACAATGACCCTTCGACACTTATTACTATATGCAGTACTAGCAGGTGAACAGAGGGTATAACTGCATCAAGTTCCAATTTTGAGAAAAGCTTCTGTATGAATGCATGAGAACACAAACATTTACTGGATGTTGTGGGATCATGTCATTTTCACAGAAACCAAATTGAGTGGGAAATGACTCTTCCTATTTCAAAACATCCACCTTGTGAAATCCTAATTCATTATTATTTCATCGTATGCCAGCATATGAGTTCCTCTCCTCTCACACTTTCAGGGAATAGATTCTGGATTTGCCCTGGTCAGGAAAATTAGACAGAGCTCTCAAAACCTTTCATGATACAACAATATTCAAAATATGGTTTGACCTTTGTAGGAAATAAAATGAGTAATCAAAAATACTGCCATGGGTACTGTTGCTCACCTGGACATTCAGTAGTTATTCTGGAAATTACTTGTGAGAGTGTTCAGGTTACTTATGAATTTTAAGGGGTATGTCTGATGTCAGAGGTAAAATCAAGGTCAAAACCTGGAATATGTGTGTTGAAGGATGCCTACCTACATTCCAGTAGCCTGCCTAGTAGCCTACCTACGTTTCAAATTTTGGCGGAAATGCTGCAGGAATTATTGACATATAGGTCAAAGTAGTGTTCCTAGATGGCAGCAGTGGCAACCATATTAGATAAAAGTTCTCATTGACTGGAAGATTTCTGTAAAGTTTCAGCTTTATTGGCCAAACAGTTCTGGAGAGGAAGACCTTTATAGATTCCATTGACAATGATGACGACTGACATGGACAGATGAACAGGCCATGGCATAAGTCCACCTGACCATTGGTCCAGGTGAGCTAAAACTTAGTGGCCTCTCTCATAGAATGCAGTCTTTAGAATGCAGATATTTCAAATCAGTACTTTACACAGATATAGGGAGACATGGCTCAGCAGGTAGCGCTGCTGCCTCATAATAAGAAGGCTGTGGATCAGAATCCAACCTAGGACCTTTCTGTGTGAAGTCTGTGTGTTTTCCCTGTGTTCATTCGGGTTTCTCATAGGCACTCCTTTTGAGTTTAACATGGTATGGCTTTACACAGTGTGTATGTGTGTGTGTACATACATAGGGGTTTTTGAGGAATACAATATAATTTTAAAAGCCCCCTAAAAGATTCAAATATGTGCATTTTCTGCAAGCCAGCTAAGTCCAAGAGATGGACTGCTCAAATCATTGCCTGAACCCCTGCCATAGAATCAGTCAAGGTTCATCATTTCACTAAGGTTCTGACACACACTGTAACTGGCTAGATGGAACTCCTCAGATGTCAATAGTACATGGACCTTTAACAGTAGCAAGTAAGTGCTCCCGGTTGTAAACTAATTAATCAAAGAATTGTTCCTTATTAGGAATCATGAGGGTAAGTGGTTTCTCTGAATAAACAATTCAGAGGAAATGAGAAATCTTTTCAAATTGAAAGAAGCCTAAATTTCCTTCTCAAATTTCCTTCCCGATAGCCGATCGTTTCAACTCAAAAGCAATTAACTGCAGTTTCCATTCCTTCACTGTTTAACAGTTTTAATTTGAATTCTTCCCCAGTTTCTTAGAAAGCAGGAGAATCATCAGCAGGCTGCTTTGTGGGGAGGAGACTAGAACAGCTCCACCATACTGTAGCCCTGGGGAAATTCACACCACACAGAAACATGCAATTTCTCAGTTAAGTGGTATTAACACTTGATGATTCAGTAACTTTGAGGCAACTCATTCAAAGGCTCATCATCCAGGCTCAATTTTGCAGTAATATAAAAAAAAAAAAATCCAACATGACTGTAAAAATGATTCCATCCGCAGACCAAATGTCTGTCAAATAGTCAGTTTTATCCAGTCCAAGTGCAGTATTTTGTGTTTTTCTAATCAACATTTTAGCAGGCTTTCAGCTGCTTATGGTCAAATTGACTGATGTTTCCAAAGATGGATTTTAAAAGCTATTCACTGAATGTGTATTGACAATGAATGGGTGATATATCTTGAGAAATGTGTGCCACTAAATAAATGTGGCTGTGTCGTGTATACCAGCAAATAAAAAAAATTTTTTTTTCATATATAGCATCACCAGCTGGTCCAATCAAGCAAAAACATGCTCTAATAAATACCATGATCAATTCTTACCATCCAAAATGTTAAATATCTTGATAATGCCATATCACTCGAGGAAAGTGTTGCTTTACAGAATATGCCACCGTCACAGCTGTGATTCGTACACACAGCCATTAAAGGACTATCCTGGTTGTTACACACATGAAGTTCAAAAGCCAGCATCGATCATGGCATGGGGTACATTACGAGAGCATTGCACAGTGATCTTAGAATGTGGGTACTCAACTAGGCTGCCTGCAGTCCAAACCTGTCTCCCATTGAAAATGTGAGGCATATCATGAAGCAAATAATACAACAATGCAGACCTCAGCTCCTTGAACAGCTCAATACCTCTACTTCAGAAAGAACAGAGAATTTAACACAAGTCAAGGATGACTTCCAAATTGCTGCTTTCCTTTTTAGACACATTTTTCATGCATCCCCCAACCATTTTGGAAATAAAGTTGTGGATAATGTACAATGATAAAACCTCTGAAAGACAAAATCAAACCTTTGAATTGTCACCCAGGGTGCAAAAATATCACATAGCCCACCATATTGACCTACCCCAGTCCATCCAACCCAGAAACAAACATACCAACAAAACCGCTTTTGAAATGCCACATTTCAGAGAGTTACACATAGCTTCTGAAAAGACCTGGTATAAGACCCCCCCCCCCCAGTGTCTGTTAGTGTCTGTCAGTGTCTGTTGCTGTTTAGAGTAGGTTTCAGAACATGTTTATTTATCAATAAATGCATGCCAATCCTGATGGCACAGGGGAAAGAGGGTCTTTGTTTTCTCTGTCAAATTTCTCTGCTCTTGCAGCACAATCGCTTCAGCAGGGGTCAAAATAGTTTCTTTATCCTCTTATTATGTTTTGAGTGGCCCTAAACAAAAGTGGCTGGACCAGTTTTCTCCAAAAAATATCTGCTTACAGTGCACATTGGAATGAAAAATATAAGATGCTTTCATAAACGGGTTAGTCTATGATGAAAATTTAACCTATTTCCGAACATGTTCCTTGAAAGACTTTCCAATTATTAGTATAATCCATAGGCAGTTAAACATACAATTCATAGCTTAATCCAATGTTATGATGATTAAACAATACATCCCGTTCAGACCATGTTTTTATTCACTAAGCGCGCATCACAAAAACAATGAAATACACTGTTAACTTCCGCGTTTGCTTTTTGAATGTCCTGCAATGCAGGCGGACTAATTTGCAGTTCATGGGTGTTATAACTACAACAAAGAAGATGATTATCAACGTGAATCCATAATTATAAAAAAACATTTATTGAAATGCATACAATTCACTATCCAAAAAAAGCATTTTATTTCTTATCGTATGTGTTTTCACAAGGAGAGTTGGCCAGACCTAATGATGCTAAGTGTTTTCAGAGTTAGAAAAATATTATTTGAAGAAAAAAAAAAAAAAAAAAAAAAACAGACCGAAAATAAATCAAGAAAAATTATTACTGTAAAGGGGTACCTTGCGTATACTCTATTTTTAGATCAGCAGCCCCTGGATTCGGAGCCAATTACATTCCACATATTTCTCCCGATTTATTTTGACCTCTCCAAGTGTCCAAAACACAAGCAAACTAGGAGACACACAAAAATACATTCTGCATTCACAATTTCAAATCAATCAATCAATCAATCAATCAATCATTTTTAAATAAAGAAAATACTTTCACAGGTGGATGAGCCTCACAATGTGGCTGGGCCCAAGCCCTCAAGGCCAAAAATATTTCCAATGCCTGCTCTGAAAATTTTTGGATTATGTTGATATTATTCAGGTTTTTAAAGCATTCTTTCCACAAATGTAGCAGATGCAAATATGCATCTCAGTTGTAGTTTTTACTGCAGCTTGCAACACAGCCTCTTGCCTGTTTATGGTAAACAAAGCATCTAGACTGTAGTTTGAAAGGCTGGGGTAAGAATGCATTCACATAAGAAAAGCCCACATTTCTTGTTTAAGACATAATGAAAAACATGGAGGTTTTTTTTTTTTTGGATACGGGAAATATCACACCAGTTATCTTTTCATAAACTTGGTGGAACGAATGAAAGAGGGAGACTGTGTTCACGCAACTGAACAAGTACACAACCAAAAGGAAACATAAATAAATTCAGTTTGATTGAAGTATGCCCGGCAGCATGTAAATGGGATTGGTGGAGAATTCATTCTCATGAGCCATGTAAAAAAACAACTAAGTAGGAATATCAGGCCTCATCTCATTTATAAGAAATTCCCACCATCTATCCATTTTAGCCGCTAATCAGGGGCTGGGTTACAGGGCTCACTGATTCAGCAAAGTAGCCCAGGCATCCCCTTTCCCAGCTACTTCCTGCCACTCTTCCTTGGGGATCCCCCACTCGGTACTTCGCGGAAGATTCCGTTACTCTTCATCAGGCCTTGGATGTGACAGAGAGTTGATATGTTGCTCTGCCTGACATTTCTTTGCTGGAAGACCGATTTACGCAGTTGTCTAAATCCACTCACTACATCGCCACCTAAAAATGGAGGCAAAACTGACCTTCCCAAAATTATTGTCTGGAGACGCTTCTTCATGTCTTGACACGAGGCAATTGGTTTTCACCAATTTGACATCGAACCCAGTGCTGCTGCCGATGGACGCTGCCATGTTTATGCAGAAAAAAAAAGTTCCGGCTAATGGCTTCCGCAGTCACACATCCGAGGTTTGATTGGGGGACCCCAAGCCATTTCTAAGCCAGCCGAGAGATACAATTCGTACCTCCTCCCATTCGGACATGTCCAAAAAACCTTTCGAGGGAGGCGTCCAGGAGGCATCCGAACCAGAAGCAAAAGGTTTCACACAAAAACACTGCATGCGCACAAAAATAGAAAAATGGCTTTTAGCAAAATAATATCCAAAATTAAAAAAGAAAAAAAAAAAATGTAGGGTATGCTAACTTGCTGCCCATACAATATTTACTTAATAACTTACAATCAAGTGAGGAAAGTGTAATATAATTATAATTTTGCATGTTTTTTTAGGTGACTTCAACAAACAGAGAAAGGCAATAATTTAGGCCTTAATTCCACCAAACACTCTAAATATAGTACCCTAAGAACTGGTACATGACCAGTACCAACCAGTATCTAAACCTCATAAAGCCTAAAAAAAAAAACCCCAAGAAACCTATACCCTGCTTTGGCTTACCACTGCTGAAAGCATTCATAAATACAGGTGAGGCTGATACTGGATGATAATAGCTGTGTCAACCACAAATTCATTATCACCCTTCTGCATTGTACTGCGCCGAACCACCTGGAGCAGCAGCAGAGCTACGTCCGGATGCTCATTGTGGACTACAGTTCCGCCTTTAATACAATAATCCCTGATAGACTCTGCAAAAAACTGGACAGTTTCGGCCTCCCCTCCCTCACATGTTCCTGGACAAAGGACTTCCTCACTAACCGTCCCCAGACTGTGAGACTGAGCCCCCACCTCTCCCCCACCCACACACTGAGCGTCGGCTCCCCACAGGGCTGTGTGCTGAGCCCCCTCCTGTACTGCCTCTACACCCACGACTGTAGTTCGGCCCACAGCGACAACCTAATCATCAAATTTGCCGATGATACTACAGTGGTTTGACTCATCTCCAGGGGCGACGAGGCGGCCTACAGGGAGGAGATCCTGAAGCTGGCAGCCTGGTCTTTAGAGAACAATCTTTCTCTAAACACCAAAAAGACCAGAGAGATCATCATCGACTTTAGGAAGCACAGCACCGACCCAGCCCCCCTCTACATCAACAACGAGCGTGTGGAGAGAGTCCACACATTCAGGTTTCTGGGTGTCCACATCTCCGCTGACATCTCCTGGTCAGAAAACATTATCTCCATCACCAAGAAGGCTCAGCAGCGCATGCACTTCCTGAGAGTCCTCAGGAAGCATAGCTTCAACACCAACTTGCTGCTGACCTTCTACCGCTCCTCCACTGAAAGCCTGCTGACATACTGCATCACAGTGTGGTATGGCAGCTGCACTGCCGCAGACAGGGAGAGGCTGCAGAGAATTGTAAAGACAGCGCAGAAGATCATTGGCAGCCCTCTCCCCTCCCTGCTGGATATTTACACCAACCGCTGCCTCAGCAGAGCCAATAACATCAAAGACAGTTCACACCCTAGCCATGACCTGTTTGACCTGTTGCCCTCAGGTAGGTGCTACAGGTGCATTAAAACAAGGACAAATAGATTCCAAAACAGCTTCTTCCCCAAAGCTGTAACCACCCTGAACTCTCACATGCACTGACCAGATTCACTCCAGCTACTAGTGTCAATGTCACTATATTACATGTGCAATGTACAACATCGCTTCACCTACCTCAATGTATATATCTTTAGATTCTTTTATATTCATTTTTATATTTATATCCTTGTATATATTTGATCTTGCCCTTCATTCTGTTATTGCTTTGCACTGTTTTAGGTAGGGCTACAATTTCGTTGTACTGGAGTATAATGACAATAAAGGCATTCTATTCTATTCTATACTCCACAGGTTTTCAATGGGGTTGAGGTCTGGGGACTGAGATGGCCATTAGAGGAGCTTGATTCTATGTCTGGTGAACCATTTCAGTGTAGATTTGGCCACATGTTTAGGGTCATTATCTTGTTGAAAGACCCAGTGACGACCCATTTTCAGCTTTCGGGCCGAGGCCACCAGATTTTGATTTAAAATGTCCTGGTATTTCAAAGCATTCATAATGCCATGCACCCTAGCAAGATTCCCAGGGCCTCTGGAAGAGAAACAGGCCCAGAGCATCACCGATCCTCCCCCACAGTGGGCATGAGGTGCTTTTCTGCATACTCATCTTTTGTGTTTTGCCAGACCCACTGAAAGTGTTTGTTGCCAAAAAGCTCTATCTTGGACTCTTCTGACCAAAGCACATGGTCCCAGTTGAAGTCCCAGTACTGCTTAGCGAACTCCAGATGTTTGCGTTTATGATTGTGAGTGAGAAAAGGTTTTTTTCCGTGCATGCTTCCCAAACAGCTTATTGGCATGTAGATAGCGCCTGATGGTTGTTTTGGAGACTTTGTGACCCCAAGAACTTTTTACTTCTCTTACCATCCTCCTCACTGTGCGTGGTGGCAAAATAACCTTGTGTCCTCTTCCAGGCTTGTTTACCACTATTCCAGTTGTTTTAAACTTCTTAATGATTCCTCTGACAGTAGATATGGGCAGGTGCAGGCGAGTGGCTATTTTCTTGAAGCCATTGCCTGACTTGTGAAGGTCGACACACATCTGCCTTACTTGAATGGTGTGTTCCTTTGTCTTTCCCATGTTGAAGAGTGGATAAGAGAAATAGCCTCTGTGTCCCGTCATATTTATACCCCAGGGACACAGGAAGTGATGATTAACGAATTAAATGTTCCTCGATACTCAACTTGATCAACTTTTTAAATTACTGTAGAAATGACAGAAATACTTCAATTACATTTAATTCCTATGAATTGTTAGGGGTGCCAATAATTGTGGAACAGGTGATTTTAGAAAAATAATAATTTCTAAGTCAGGGATTTTTTTCCCCCTCACAATTCACTTGAGTTGAAGGTTACATTTTTCTACAATTTTCAGAGTGAGCGTATGCTTCTGCAATAAAAATTGAATTGAATTTATTTTAAACAGAGGTGCCAATAATTATGGAGGGTGCTCTCTCTCTCACTACATATATATATATATATATATGTCTGTCTTTGCCCATGTGACCTTTTACGCCCTGATGAAGACCATGCAGGTCGAAACATGTCGGCTTTTTAATTGTTTCAGCCGTGATTTAATAAAGGCTTCGTTTTGACCTTATATTGTTTCTGAGTGCCTGGAAAACCTACAATTTTTGGTTGTTCTCTCATCCCACTTTTTCAAGAGCACCAGATTCATTTTTTCGACAAAAATATTTTTTCATCCCATGAGCGCCTAATATCTTCTCTTTTAACTCAACCACATAAGTACTGGGTTTTGGTTCAGCCCTTGTTGAGAATTTCTAGCTCCATCTTTTAGTTATGGATCAATGTGCTAGGTACCTCAACAGAGAGGTGACAAAAAAACAGAATTGATTGGAACAGTTCTTTAGGTACCAGCCACAACTATGACAATGGAAACACAAAAATTTCTGTTCTGATGTGTAACAAACTGAACTGAACCGGTGGAAACAAGGCTTTTGTAGACTGATTTGGGAAAAGAGAAGCCTGTGTCACACAAGATACCACCAGCTGAACATCAGATATTAAATAATGTTTTGTCCTCTTCATTCAAGTCACATTTTACTTGGCCTAATTGACTGCTTTTTGAGGTAATTCCCCATCCAGGTCCTTCACTGAGAGGGTTTGTGTCCAGGCTACAAGGCTGTCGACTTCAGTCTCCCAGTCTCTCCGTTTGTAAGGCCCACAAAGATTCTGACTGGCTGGGAGTTCTTTCCACTCTGATGCTTGTTGGTCTATTTTTAGAAATCTGAAATCTGCAAAGACATTGGCATATACATCATTTCTGTGTCTACCCACTGCCAATAAATGAGACCCCTGGAGGTCTCGACAGCGGGAAAATTCTTTTCATGTGTTTTTTTTTTCATTCCAGTTTTAGATCTGTCTTTAAGTTTGATTTGCTTTGCCCGACTGCTTGTGCAAAATGACCCCAGTGCAGCAAAAAGGCCATTCAAAGGAGACCATCCTACAGGCAAATTTGCAATTTGTGTATGTAGCGCAGCACTTAACACAAAACAATTCCTTATATACAGCGGGGAAAATAAGTATTGAACGTGTCAACATTTTTCTCAAGTAAATATATTTATATTGCGGCCATTGACATGAAATTTTCACCAGATGTCTGTAACAACTAAAGTAATCCACATATAAAAAGAAATCAAAACAAATATGTCCATAAATTAAGTTACGTGTAATAGCGTGGAATGACACAGGGAAAAAGTATTGAACACAGGAAGAAAAGGAAGTGCAAGAAGGCATGGAAAGCCAAGAAACCAGCTGAAATCTGTCAGTATTTAAAAAGCAATCCTACCCCCTTTCAGTGTAAATTTATATAAGCTGGTTTAGTTCTAATTTATGGCCTATAAAAAAGTTTCTCATTACCAAGGTGTCACATCAGAAGCATCTCATGATGGGTAAAAACAAAGAGCTCTCTCAAGACCTTCATAACCTTATTGCTGCAAAACATACTGATGGCATTGGTTACACATGTATTTATAAACTTCTGAAAGTTCCAGTGTGCACCGTTGGGGCCATAATCCAGAAGTAGAAAGAACACCATTTCACCATAAACCTATAAAATACTGGGGGAATGTAGTCTGATCAGATGAGACCAAATTTCAACTCTTAGGATGCCATAGTACACAACTTGTTTGGAGGACAAAAGGAACTGCACATCACCACCAAAACGCCATACCGACAGTGAAGTTTGGAGGTGGGAACATCATAGCGTGGAATCTTTTTTTAGCATACAGCACTGGCAGACTTCATATAATTGAAACAAGGACGAATGGAGAAATGTGCCGAGACATTCTTTATCAGAATCTGCTGCCATCTACCAAGATGTTGAAGATGAAACGAGGGTGGACATTTCAGCAAGACAATCATCCCAAACACACAGCCAAGGAAACTCTCAACTGGCTTCAGAGAAAGAAAATAAAGCTCCTTGAATGGCCCAGTCAATCACCCAACTTGAATCCAGTTGATAATCTGCAGAAAGAACTGAAGATCAGAGTTCATAGCGATGGCCCCCAGAACCTTCAAGATTTAAAGACCGTTTGTGAGGAAGAATGGGCCAAAATCACACCTGAGCGATGCATGTGACTTGTTTCCCCATACATCAGGCATCTTGAAGCAGTCATTACCAACAAAGGCTTTTCTACTATGTAGTAAATGAATTTCAGAAGCGTGTTCAATACTTTTTTACCTGTATCATGCCGCTAAATTACACATAATTTATGGACTTATTTGTTTTGATTTCTTTATACTTGTAGATTACTTGGGTTGTTGCCAACGTCCGGTGAAAATTTCTTGTCAATAGCCCCATTAATTATATATTTATTGAGAAATGTTGATGCATTCAATACTTATTTTCCCCACTGTACAAGAACATGCCTAGCTGAGAGATTTCCAAACCAAATATTACTTGTTCTGTGATCCGCAACTCACTGTAAATTCCTCCTCATATTTGATTAGAAGCTACAAAGCTGAAACAAGCGTAGAACAGAAATCACTGTTCATGTTGAAAAACGGACAATCTCCAACATCTTTCTCTGCTTATTTCACCAGTTATATCAATTATAAATATTAAATGGATTCTGGCATTTTCAAAAACATTTATATTCCTTGTTTTAAAAAAACATTTAAGAGTCATAAAGAATAAAATGCTGAAAAAAACACTCTGGACAGTTCTTGCGCTTGGACTTACTCTGATTTCTCATGCTAGCTCTTGTTCCGGTAGTCGCTATATTCAGCCAAGCTTCCAAATATTCGTCAAAAGAGATTCTCCTACAACTCAAAAAACATCATTATTAAAAAAGAAAAAAAAAAACATATTTGCTGATACTTTGCACCATTTCAATCAAATAACAAGCCCAAGCACATTAACCTAACAAATGTAGCTAAAATTAACAAAATAGTTTAATGTGAAAAGTATATAAGTCACATTTAAATCAAACCTAGCACAAATTTAGGTTTAAAATTGGTTCATGTGTGTTTTATCATGTTTATTGAAGTTTTACGCTTTCTAGCTTGTTCTCATGCTTTCTTTTCCAATAGATCAGCGGTTCTTTTACATTAAGCAAAGATAGATCATTTAGCAGTCATGCAGAGTCTGGAGCACTGTCCAAACTAGTTATCTAACATATTCTATAGGATCCATCCATGTACCCACTACCCTTGAGGGAAAGGGAAGATTGGTGAAAGATAAAAGTAGACAGTGATTTGAGACACTTCAGATAACACTGTACCAACCTGCAACACAGGATGTTCTCTCCATTCCTAACTCCTACAGGGGGAGAGAGGGTAAACTCAGGTCCCAGATCTGGACTTGAGGCCAGATCCGTATCATTGCGGGTATTTTTCATTGTAGGGGAGACCAGGTCTAGTTATAACACGTCCATGAACTTCTTACATTCTAAATGGTTCCGATAATAAAACAGGAGACGGTGCTCTAATTTTTCCAGCTGCTCCGCGAAGGTGACCCGTGTCTTTACGTGCCAGAAGGGCTATGTCGAAAGTCGCAGGTTAGTGTTTCAGAAAAAATGCTCGAAAAAGTAACTTTCTTGGTGTTTGGGAGATTTTGATTCACATCAAGTGTAATTGATACATACCCGAGATTTTCTGGATTATGAGAGAGGAAGACACTGTGTCACGGCACACCCATGTAAACATCGCACTGGAAGATTTCAAAATGTCGGGACAATGGCGAAGGGTTGTTGATGAACTAGTTGATCCATCCAAGTTGTTACAATAAGAACTTGCCCCAAAACTTGTCACAACTTGGGCAAGATCAAATTACCTCACTGAATGACTTTCTACCTTTTTGTATTTCAGAAAGATGCCTTGAAATTACAAACAAATAACTAAACCTGGCAATGCCATTAGAGAATGACTCAAGAGGTTCCTTACTGTGGCTTCATGGGATAATAGTAGTAAGGCATCCCCCTTGCCTACTTAAGTAGGAAACACATCTCACTTAAGCAAATTCTTAGTGTAACAAAATGCCCCACAACCTGCAACAAACTACTCCTCCTGTAACAAACAACCCCATATATATGGTAGTTTGTTACAGGTGACAGGTGTCTGTTCTTTCCTCACCAGCATTACGCATGCACAGAATATAGGGGTTGCTGCAGATCAGTCATGTAGTCTAATAAACTTTCTATCTTTACAGTGCATATTGATAACAAAAACCTGATAATGCCAATTCTACAGCCGTTAAAAGAAAAAGTGTAACAACTAGACCCGGTCTCCCCTATATTTGCGTCACAGTTCCTGTGACTGTTGAAGATGCCGAAAGGGTGGCGCTCAGAGATAGGAATAGTTTATATTCTTATAAAATCTCAGTAAAAGCCCTGAACAGCCTAATTAAATAGCGTCATGCTAAGATTTACAAATCAATGCACAAGAAGAGAATGTCAGAGCGGCAAAAACTGAAGGAATGCATGAAAAATTAATTTCGAGCATCGGCTTATGAAGGAGTCTTACTTCCGTCACGGCAACCGTTCGCCGTCAGCAGTGGAAGAGCAGAACGAAAGTTCTCACCCCTCTCTCCAGGCGGCTTGGACATGGTGCTACATTCAGACCAACAGCTGTGCAAGAGAAGGGGGGAAAAGTCTAGTTTGCCACATTAACAAGGCTTCCAAAAAACCTACACGTTTACACCAACCTTAACTTCTGTTCTGAAACTATACACTTTCAGGAAAAAAATTCTTGCGTAATAATTTTTTTTCATCCTGTACCTTATTAAGAAAAAGTAAGACACTAATAATTTCGTCGAAATATAATGCCTTCATTCGACAGGGCTCCACAATTTGCCCTCGAACCCTTTCGAATAGGTTGGAAATGAACCGGATTTATCCACAAATCACCTACATTCTGGAAGTTCGCCGGAAATTAATATTTGGATATGTTGTTCTGATGGTTGTCAGGCAACAAATTTACATCTTTACTGCCATCTTGTGGGAAATTTTTAGTATTACTACAGTGATTCCTGAAATAAAAAGTTGTTCATCGCGCGCTATTAAAGGGAAGGGTGCACCGTCGTAAGCCGCCCCCTTAAATACTGTTTGTTGTTATGAGTCTAAGTCTTCATTATTCGGTTTTTATCGCCCTGTGCACATACGATAGTGTAGGGGAGGCTGGGGAGAGTTGGGCCACAGGGAGAGTTGCGCCACCCTTAATTTAATGGAACTTGGAAACTGTATTGGGCAGGTGGTGTCATCTAGTGGAAGTACTAGGCATTATCTATGATTGACATGAGGACTGCAGAATGTTTTTGCAGAGAAGTGTATTTTTGACTCAAAAGAGTCTAAATGAAATGGAATTCACAGGAAGGATTTTTTCTTCAATACTATACAGTATACTGTCCTTAGTAATTCTACAAGATAGCTGTGACATTCCTCATCCATCAAGGTATTGGCCAAATCTGTGTGATATGTTTCTTTGCTGAAATTGTCAGTGAAATAAATATGGTAGACATTGGGAGAGTCTGGACACTTGTGGGTGGGAGAGTTGGGCCATATGAAGTTACACCTGGGACGTATATTTTGCTGATAAAGGTTTGCTTTTTCTGGTGGGGTTGTATCAGAATTAATTTTGATAGGCCTACATAACCTTTGGATACAAAGGTTTGTTATCATGTTGTTCATAATTTGCATTGACATGAGAATGTGACAATTGGAGAATGTAGAATATGTTTCTTAGCAATGCTGTTATTATCTGGTGAAGTTCAATGTTTAAACAGTTACTTTATGTAATATCTGGCATTTAATTGTTCACATTTTCTGCTAAATTCTTCAACAGTTAACACAATGTGTTGCAAAAAGTTTCTGTTTCTGTAGACTTTTGCTAGTGGATTTCTACGAGAATATTGACTAATTTCATGTTCATTGTTATTTCATGAATTTGGAATTAAACTGTTCATATTTTCCTTGCCTGGATGGTTGTTGTGTGTCTATCTTAACTCTCCTGTATGTGGCCTAACTCTCTTCAGCAGTGGCCCAAGTCCCTGGCCCTGGCCCAACTCTCTTCACTAGGAGGGAAGGTTGGGCCAAAAAACATTACTTTAAAACTTGTCTCTCCCTCCTACACATATGCTTGCATTCAGAAACAGCTGAAATAGGAAATGTATTATTGGATGTGTGTATCGTAAGTGCAATTAATGGTTATATGCTGCGAATAGAATTAGCTTGATACCCTAAAATATAAAAAAGTGGCCCAACTCTCCTGAACCTCTCCTATTCTGACATTGTATTCTGTTTAATGGAGAGGCACTCTCTGCAGGTCACGCCATACAAGCATGAGGAGGGCCCAGTCTTCAGACATAAGCCACACTTGGGGAACTATGCCCTTTATATCCCTGCTAATGGCTACACTCAGTGCATCTAAAAGAGTAGGCTGCATCCTTCGAAGGCTGCATTTTTAGGGGTGGTCACTTGCCCAGAAAGCAAGCTCCTCCGCTCCGGATCTGCCCCGGCTCTGAGCCGGATCAGCTGGAGTCGGCACAGAGCTGGGGCAGATCCAGAGCAGAGGTGCTTGCCATTTGGGTTTCTTCCATCTGCCAAACTAACATTTAGGGAAAGGGACAAGGTTATATTTTGGGTTAAGTTTAGGGCTAGGTTTAGGGTTAGGTGTTAGGGTTAAGGTTAAGGTTAGAGAAACCAGTGACAACTCGCTTAAACTAATGCTGTTTAACGGAAATGAAACGACATTACCTCAGTTTGGTTGACGGAATTAAATGACAACCCCTAAAAATGCAGCCTTCAAAGGACGCAGCCTATACTTTGAGAAGCACCCACTGTGTTGGCAAAAGCATGGCAGCACCCCCAGGGGTGAGGGTCCAAGTGTTAGACCAGGGAGGAGAGCTTTGTTTATGTTGAATCGTCTGTACTCACAGTAGCAGTCACAGATGATGCAATTTTTCTGGTTATGCTGCACCATCGGATAGTGTAGAAACCATCACTCCCCCTCTTTGCTACCTCAGGAGTGGACGGCTTCGCTATGAAGCCTGCAAGTTCAAGCTTCTTCCTCTGCTCCTCAGGCTAAGAATCGTAGCTTCTGGAGGGGCTTGGAAGTGGGGTGCATTCTTCCACCAGAGCAGGGCTGTGGCATAACGATTGATACCTTCCACCTCAATATGTACTGTAATCTTCTCTAGAGGAGCAATAGTCTCTTAATCCTCCTCAGATTGTGTTATCTTCTTTTTGTTTCTAAAAGGCAGAGTGTCTACCTGCCAGAGACTCTCAACATTACAATGAAGTTCAATAGTGGAATGGGCTGGTTGAAGTCATGAGGCAGCTCTGTGGCTGGCACTATTGTGGCAATCTTCTGGCTGGGGCTTGTCCCCCTTGTGGTTCCTCTAGCTTAATAAATGTGAGTAGGTAGGTCCGATAACTGCCAATGAGCAGCAGGGGACTGACTCCATACAATGAATCAAGGGATAAACCTCTCAGGTTTGTACCTTCTCTGTAGGGTAGCCAATGGAAACGTATAGTCTGCGAGGCTAATGTGCTTGGAGGTGAAGGTGCCACCGATGTCAAATATCTGCTGTGGATGAGCAGTTGCGGAGATCTTTAAGGAGATCTTGGCTTCATGGATGGTCTCAAAGTCCTGCCAGACTGCTCTCAAGGGTAGGTTTTCTGGGGTGCCCTGTATGCCTAGTCTGTTTGCAGCGGTAGACAGGAGCTCTGTTCACTCTAAGCCATTATCTAAGATGGCATACGTGTATAAGGTGCAATCCTGGTGTTGCAGCTAGATCCTGATGACTGTCGTCGGTTGGTCTGCCGAAATAAAAGGTTGTCCCCGCGGTTCTGCCAGAGTTATCCCTAACTATCACACCGTGCAGATTCTGTAGGTGCTTCTCTTGACAGTGTTATGGTTCTGTATCTGCCTGTTTTTGTATTTATTATTTTTCATGTTTATTTATTACATTCCATTATTGCATTGCACATTGTCTCCCCTATAATGGCTGATGTGATTTGTGTTATCCTGCCAGTGCACTCCCCTGTCTGCATGCAGAAATGTTTTGGGTGATTTCGGAAATTTTCTGGTATTTCACGAAATTCCTTCAAGTCTCATTTTACCTTCCTTTCCGCTTTTCTGAAATTACCATGTGAATTAACTGCTAGGCTGTTTTGTTACTATTGGTAATTTTTCTGTAGACTAATCCCTTTATCTGTACATAAACTAACCAGCTAATATTCACGTATTTTGATTAGGTGTGTAGATATCGCTGTTTACTAATATAACCAACTCTGCCCTGCTCTACTCTGTTCTGTAGCTCCGCCCCTTTTGCTTTCCCTGTGCTCTGCTTTGATTACAGCTCACGCACCTCAGGTGCACTTCTCTCTCTGTCCTGGAATCTTAACTGCGCACTTAGAACTCCTTGACCGGAGCGGTTTCTGTCGTAGGCTGCCAGCATGGATCCTGTCCGCGTTTTGGTTTTTGCCCATTGTTTGCGGTTTAGGACTTCCCCATGTGTGCTTACCTCTGTAATTAGTCTTATCCAATTCACCTGTTCCCTGCATAGTAGGCAACTTCCCTCTTGTCTATTTAAAGTCTTCAATGCAGTTCATTCCTTGTCAGATTCTAGAAGAAACTGGTTTGTTTAAGAGAATATAGGTTTTTTTTTTTTCCTCTGCATAATCTGTTGATCCACACTTCAGTTCATATGGTAGCGGTAATGCACCTTAAGCTGGTTTTCCAACCGCCAAAAAAGGGAAAGAAGAAAGGGAAAGAAGCTCCTCGTATGTCTTTTGTTAATTGCTTCTTCACGACTGTTTTGCCCGACCTGGAGTTTGCCATTGCCCTTCTGTTCCTGCTTTTTCCTTTTGGATTTGACCTGTTTTTGTTCGACTAAGATTTCTGTTTTTTTGGATGCCCTGTGTCTGCTCTGGATTTCGACTACGATTTTGGCCTGCTGTCAATGTACCGTCGCACTTCTGATTTACTGGTTTTGACCCCGGCCTGTCTAGTCGACTTTGCTTTTTGGATTTCGTTTTTGGCTTGGCAATCCTTGTGTCTTCTGGTCCTGACCCGTTTTGTAATAAAGGCTTACGATTTTTGGATTATCCCTGAGTTGCGACTGGTTCCTCTGAGCGTATCATCACAGAGAGATGTTATTGGGCTGAACTTATAGGGGAGACACTGGCTGAGAAAGTGCTTAGTACTTTGGCAGTTGCAGCAAAAAATGTTTTGGGATTGATCTCCTTCCCTTTTTCCACAGTGAAAGACTTGGCAGGTGGAGCTGTTTGTCTTCTTTGAATGGACTCCACAGGCTGTGAAGGATGGCTGCCATACGTGACTGAGTGAACTGGTCCCTTTGCTGCACTTGCGTGTAACTGGGCATACGCTGTCGTGCAGGATAAAGTTTGGGCTGAACGGTTCCCAAAACACTTAATTGAACCCATTCTGGATTGCACTGGGTTGGCTGTGTGAGCATGATGTGAGTGGTATATGGCTGGATCTGATGGATGCAGCTCTGGCTTTATAGGGTGTGAGGATGGGGTCTAGCCCTTGAATATCTGCAGCTCATTTTTTCTAAAAGGGCCATACCATCTCCAGATGCTGATGACTTATTTTGACCTCTTTTTTACCTGGCAGAGTTGTAGCCTTGATCAGCTGGAGGTTTTCAGCTGTGCTAGGCTTGAGTAGGGACTGGCTCATGTTGAATCCAGGTAGATGATTCTTCAAATCATTTATATGAGTATTAATGAACTGACTGGTTGTGGGGAGGAATGTTGCGTCATTTGTGCATATTGATGGACTGATTGTGTATGGACAATGATGGACTTTCATGCTCTCCGGAACTTTTTGATTTCTCTCTAGCCTATATTAGGCTGTGGGTTCAGGTGGTCCTGCCCAGCTTCAATAATGACTAATTGCTGACGGACTCTCTCCAAATTGTCATGCGGGGATAGGTTGTGCTTTCCTTTAAAATGGGTGGGCTGAGTGTACTCGGGGCGGCGAGAGAACGGGAGGACGCACGCAAGTACTGATGAAGTGCCGGGAGTGCTGCAGATGGCTTGATGCTACGCAAGCTAAGTATTTCTGAAAGGAATGTTTGAATTCGGGCAGTCTTACCTGTGTGTTGAGGTGAGCGGTCCAAGTGGCTGTCTTGCTGTGTCCTGATCCCCGATTTGTTGCAATTGTAGCGGTGCGAATGAGGCCATGGAGACTCCATCGGCATTACAGATCAGCTGTGAGAAACAAGTGTGGGTCCAGCGAGAGTGGCAATTCAATGTTCTCAACATCTTGTCACAGACTTGTAGTACTCAAGTCCAGGACTCGGACTCGAGTCCGAATATGTCGGACTCGTGACTCGATTCGGACTCGTGCGCTGATGACTCGGACTTTGACTCGGACTCTAGCTCTGGCTGCATTAGGGCTCGGGGGAGGACTCTGAGGACTCGAGCTTATTTACCATTGAATCCTTTGTATTTTTATTTTTTTTATAATTTCTTCTGGTATAATCCTCATATCAGCTTCAGCCGACGGCGGGTATGTGTGTTAGTTTACCTGCATGTGCATTCACGTGAACGCGCTGATGTCAAAGACGGTGCAGCGGGTTGTACGCTTCGCATTTAAAGATTTCCCTACAAATGCTGGCAAATGCAGAGCAACGTGCTCATTACGCAGAAGAACAATTGAAGAGAAGACGGGGACAACGTCAAACTTCAACAGGCATCTGTCAAGGATGCACCCAGCCAAGTGAGTAGATGGCGATGCTAATGCTAATAGTGCTTTGACTGTTGATAACGTTATAAGTTAGCTGCTAACTAACGACAACGTTAGCCTCTTAACTTACTCAATTGTTCCACGATGTTTGGTAAAAGGGATAATTCACCCAAAGAGTGAAATACAGTCATTATCGACTCACCCTCATGCTGAGCAACACTCTGGAGCAATTTTTTATTCTTCTAAATGCAGCTGGAGATTCGGGGGGCTTTCACTGTCCACCGCAATCTTTATAAGGAGACTTGATAGTGTCCGGCACAAAAAGGTCCATAAAAGTCCACAAAAACTTTGTAATATTCCTCCATACTGCTCGTCTGCTGTTATCAGTGTCCCGAGTGGGTAACGCCCATATTTTACACGAAACATCGTCATTTAGAACATATATATACAGTGGTGTAGTGGGGATTTTATCACTGGGGGAACTCTCCAAAAAAATAAATAAATAAATAAACTGACTGGCAGTGCACAAACAATACTTCAAAAAATTCTAAAATGTTTAAAGAAACTCTAACAACATGTGAGAAATATGCATGTTGATATTAATATTCCAATAGATCCAACGAAAACCATTTACTGATTTACTTAATCTATCCTCCAAATCATGGTTTCACAATTAATGGCATCCTTGAATACTGTAAATAACATCTAACTAGCGGTGCGGACTTTATTGCAGAAGGCCTTGTCCAGTATCAGCGTCTTCAAGCCTTTCATCTCATTGGCAGCATCTGAGTTCAGTTATACCGGTCAAATAGTGCCAGAGATGCTAAGTCTCACGCATTCGGCATAGGTCTCACGCATTTTTTTTTTGGCTTATTCACCTTAGTCTGCAATTATTCAGTGAATGCTTATTAACGAGATTCTCACATGGAATTAAAATCCTTGTGCATTGAAGTTTCAGTTTCACTCGCGTAAAGGTGGACCTCATCACAAGCAACATGGAAAGCGATTATGACTCCGGGCTTCTCTTTACTCAGGGATTTGAAACAATGCATGAGTTTCATGATCGTTTAAATGAAATAAGACCATTTGAAACGTCTTAGTGCAATTCCTTTGCTTTCTTCAGAGATTTTGGATTTATAAAAACAAGCTTGACAAACACGTAAAATTCATACAATGAGGCACATATGAAAAATTCCAAGCTAATCGTAGTTAAAATAAAAATTCCATCCACAGTTTTACAAATTAGGATTATTTACTATTCACTGTTGGTGTGTTCCATCTTGGTTTCAAATCGGTTCAAATCTTTATAAATAAGACCCCAGTTTTCTAATTTTTGCAAGCTATTTAAACATTGTCAGTGGACAGATTTCAATAACCCTTAAAGCCAACTTCATGTGTGACGGAGAGAGGTGTGCTGGTTTTCTCTTATGCATAACTGCTCAGCTCATTTGTGGATTTTTTTCTAGTTCAACCACTGGAGGGCAGTAGATGTCGAGTACTACCTTGTGAAAAAATGTCTTCAGAATTTTCGTCGGTGGTCCTTCAAGGGCTTCACCACCTGCAGTCTTTGTACTTAGTCAAGTGACGACTGGGGTGACACATATACTGGATTTGGCAAAAGTGTATCAGTACCTGTAAAGACTGCAAGTGCAGTGAGGTCCTGTCATTTCACATTGGGACACACGGATTTCACTGGTGGGCTTAATTCTCAACCTTTCCAAAGGCTTGGCTCCAACATATTATCATCCCGACTTTTTATATAGTGACGCAAAACCAAGCGTCGACAGAGGTGCAGAGGTGTACAGTAACAAAGTAAATGTACTTCGTTACAGTACTTAAGTAGGTTTTTTTAAGGATTTGTACTTGACTTGAGTTTTTTTTTTTTTTAAACTGGGATTTTTACTTTTACTCTACTGCATTTGAAAGATAAAGAGGATACTTTTACTTTATTACTTTGACACTGGCCACTTAGTTACTCATTACAAATTAAAATATGAATGTAATTCATCAATTAAGGATTATCTGGAAGTGGCATGTTCGAGAAGAACAACTGTCCCCAGCAGCGCTTTGTGCAGATGTGTCCACCAGCAGACATGGAGCTGCAAATTTATGCATACAGTTACAATATTCTATCACTAGATGGCCCACCCGGATCAGTTATTGAATATTCACAAGCATTCCGAGCTCGAACAAGGTTTGGAATATGGAAGTGTTGACTCCAATCCCTGTTTTTCAGGAGTTGCCTGAATTAAACTCCTCAGCTAAGCCTGATGGGCAAACTGCTCAATATACTCGCCGATTGTATCTACCAGCAGTTCAAAAAAAATTCTCTCTTGCTACAGAAAAAAATTGTTGTCCTCTGTCGCAACCACTTTAGCTACAGTGAGCCAATGATATCCCAATTAGTAGTTTTTTCTGAAGCAAAAATTTAACGTGGTATTGATACTATGTAATTCTACAATCAATTATAGTCAATTATGGTGGTTTTTTTCAAACTGCCAGTAAAATCGAAGAAGTATTTGTGTGCAGGACTAGGAAAAGAGGTCACTTGGGTCATTTTATGAAAATTGGGATTTTCCAGCAAAATTAAAGAGTGATCCAAGTTTTTCATTTTGAGAAAAAAATGGGTGAATTTGTGCACAGCAAAGTGTAGTAAATTGACAGTACAGTAGTGCTGGGATGTAACTATAACTGGAATAATACTGAGATACCTAGTCAAACTAAGAATGGAAAAAAAATCCCCAGAGACCCCTTTTCCTAGTCCTGCACACATATAAAGGGAAGCCAGTCTGTTTGTTTTTTGAAAACTGTATATTTCATTCGCCTGAAAATTGATTAAAGAGCACGAGGAGAGAACAATGCATGGTTGCTTTGCTTTTATCTATGCGTACTGTGAAAAATAATTTCTATTTGCACTTGCACTTTGCACTTAAGTACATTTTTTCCCAGGATAATTTTGGTACTTAAGTACATTTACTGTGAGCCATCTTAAGACTTTCACTATTTTTTTTTTTTAACTAAGTAATTTTCTTATGGGTGACTTTAACTGAAAGTTACCTCGGTAAAAGTTATGGTACTTCTACTTTTAATTAGTTTTTTTCCCCAGTACTTTATATACCCCTGAGCATCGGTATGAGATGAAAACTGAGGCTTTTGGCATCCTTATTTGTTGCTCGGGGTGAGGGTCCGGGTCAAGGTTTAGTGGTTAGGGGGAAAGGTTCCTTTTAAACTGGCATCAGATAAGGACACCAAAAGCCTCCCTTTGTGCTTGGTCAGGTAGCGTCACTGTATGATGAGTCGGGATGAGACTGGGCTTACGCAGCAAACTGGGTGAAGAATTCTGATGGCGGGTGTGTAACGACATTGGCAACTTGTTTGACTTGAGAACAAAAAGCTCAGTTTTTGTAGTAAACATTTTAAATGCAGCGTAACGAAAATCTGTAATTCTGTCGATAATGTTGAAGACGCATTAGTTACGTGTCACTAAAGTTGGTCAGAGAAGTGTGTTTAGGGTCAATATCATGTTGAAAATAAAATCCCTGACCAATCAGTCTCTTTCAAGATGCAATGCATGGCTCACAAGGATGTTGTATTAAATCTTTTGCTCCTATATTCTGTTGATTTTTAAGAGATTACCAGCTCCTTTCGAGCAGACTGAACCCCAATCCATAATATTACTCCCTCCATGTTTTGCTGAAGGGGTTAAACGATCATTTTTGAAACAAACTCAAACTTTACAGTGTACATAAGTTCTGCGTTTGGATGTGAAAATTTTGAAAGAGAAAAATTGAGAAGAACTCAGGCTCTGCGAGAATCAAAAAATTAGATTTGTAACACCTGTCAATTGTTATAAAAATTGATGCTTTTTGTTTATTACCCATATCTTTACCTTAATGTACTTGTGGGAATGATTTTTTTTGTTCTCATTGCCTTCAATAGCATTTTTCAATACATTTTCACCAAAAATGGCAGAGAAGTGATATATTAGACAATTTTTTGACAATTGTGGTGGTGTATTATAAACACAGCACACTACTGTAATTTCATGTAGAGGCTTGTTTCTTTATCCCATATAGCAGGCGCAAATAGAAACAGATTATGTCAAGTAACCCATGCAAGCTAAATGCTGCTTTTGGATTTCTGGAGAATCTGACAACCCATGCAATTTGTACAGAGTACACAAGCCATTACTAAAGTAATTGTGTTTTATTTCTTTTCAGTATTATTGACGAGCTAAGAAAGGCATTAAAAAAGAACATAGTATATACTGTATGATTTCTGTATTTGTGTACATGTCGGCCAAAAAGAACATCCCCGTGCAGAATAAAAATTCTGTTGGCATGATAATCTCACAAAAAAAGCCAGTTATACTTTGAATATCATGTACTCTCTACTCTTTTGTTCCCCCTAATTAAAGGGATATTTGGCAAAAATAAAGTATTGGTTGAATTTGCCTATATTTGAATTTGGAAAAAATATCATTCTCACTTGTGATTACTTGATAAGGAGGATGCCAGGGCAAGGAGTGGAAAGGAGGACCCAGTTGCTGGGACGAGGAGCTTATTAAATAAAGAGTGAAGGGGTAACTAAACAATACAATACCTTGGGAGACAATAAAGGGGAATGATCTAAACACAATGGAGGAATCCAGACAAAGGCCACCTGCCCAAATGAGGGAAAACTGAAGTTAAATAATCTCAGGTACTTAATAACAAAAGGAAATACAGGAGCTGATAATCAAAAATGAAGGAAGCAGATAATTGAATAATTAGAGCAGGCCAGGTTGTCAGGGGAAAGGAAAGCAACAAGGGAGGGGCATTGCGTTCCTATAGCACGACGCCATCACTTAGGGCTCAATCTTACGCCTGAGTCACTAAACCCGTTATTTTGGGATTTAGCATTGCGTAAAAGGCGTTCCCCCGCCAAAGTTGCTATCTTGCACACCTGCCTATACAGGGAAACACCAGTGCTACCAGTTATATTACGCATAAGCGTGGTTTGGGCGTTACGCCAGTTAAACCAGTCAGTGTACCAGGTGCCATTGCATGTAGGAGCAGGCTGCGCTATCCCAAATCCTCAAACCGAAACCCATGTTGGAGAGAGGAAGGTCGCCACGTTTCTCCGTTGACGAAGTTAAATTGCTTGTGCATGAGGTCAAATCCAGACAGAGGAGGATCTGTTTTTGTTAAGTTAATCAACAATTGTATTATTATTATTATTGTTGTTATTATTATTATTTGCATTCGACATATTGTTTAATGTTTGGTATGTACAAGTAATAAAAAAAAAAATCAAGCGTACGCCTTTTGTGATGGAAACTTCAAAAAAGGAAAAAAGAAATGCGTTTCTCCATGCACTTCCAACTCCCTCTCCCTTCTGAAATGAAGCATAGAACAAAATCCCATTTTAGAAAAATAAAATTAGGTCTATGCACTGGCACTCGGCGACATAACTTTTCCAGCAAGAGCGGCATTTCAGAACTCTTCAGCGAATGAAGGTAATTCTGGTGATAAGTAGGCTACCTGGTTTCGTCCGTTTACATTTTCCAATCGGAGAGCTGTCTGTTTTTTACTGCAAGTTGCGTGACCGTGGTGAAAAAACACCTACTTGTCGCCGAAATTATAGAGTTCTGAAATGCAGCTCTCGCTGGAAAAAATAATTACCGTTGCTGAGTGCTAGTGCATAGACCTATCTATGACTAAATTATTTTTATGTGGAGAATGTAGCCCATTATTTTGTCGCTGTTAGATCGCATGGGGGAGAGAAGTCGTGTCTTCAATTGCCTCTTGAATATTCTTGAATAGGAAAACGTGTTAATAAAGAAACACCATCTAGAATTAGTCTAATTGTAGTCAATAAAGGGATGGATATTTTCCATGTCTAGCGCCTGCCCTGATATTATGTATAATATATAGGCCTATCATTAATATATATTATATAAAATAATTATATACTATTATAAAAGCAGAAAAAAATGATTGATACAAAATACAAACAATATTGACTTACCTGAAAGGCCCAGGTATCTGGTGTGCTGGCAGTACAGGCGTTCAGGGCGATTTAGTACTATCTCTGCCGTTTTCTCAGGGGTTCAGCGGAGGCTAAAGCAAGGTGGCTTTTTATAGGCGAGTTAATTCGGGAAGTGGAGCCGCATGTGTACGTCCACATGTACCCAAGTGGACGCGCAATGAAGCCGCCTGGGCGCGCTTTTGTAAAAGCCCAAATGGTTAGCGGGTGGTTTGAAGACCCGCTGCCCAACCTGTTGCCGCTACCCGTGAATTATGCATTTAGCAGCTTGCACTATCCCTAAACGGTATCTTGCGGCCACACGATGTGCTAGACATTATGCTGAATCCTTTATTGGAGCCTGGAGGGGTGCCCGTGGGCGTGTTTTTGCGCTTTCCATACAATTGCTATCTTGACCACTCAGGTTTGGGAAAGCGTGGTAGCGGGTCCTCAAACCACTGCTACCCATTTGGCACTTGAAGACAAGGCAGATGTCTTCAGATCTATGCACTGGCACTCAACGACGTAACTTTTTTCCAGCGACAGCGGCATTTTAGAACTCTTTTACGAATGAAGGTAATTTCGGCTACAAGTACGCACATCTGTTTTTGCAGCTAGGTCACGCAACTTGCAGTAAAAAACAGACGGCTGTCCGATTGGAAAATGTAAACGGACGAAACCAAGTACTTGTCACCAGAATTACCTTCATTCGCTGAAGAGTTCTGAAATGCCGCTCTCGCTGGAAAAAAAAGTGACGTCGGTGGGTGCCAGTGCATAGACCTAATTTTATTTTTCTAAAATGGAATTTTGTTCTATGCTTCGTTTCAGACGGGAGAGGGAGTTGGAAGTGCATGGCGAAACGCATTTTTTACTTTTTCTTCTTTTTTTTAAAGTTTCCATCACAAAAGGGGTAGGCTTTTTGTTGTTGTTGTTGTTGTTGTTATTTTTTTAATTACATACCAAACATTAAACAATAGCCTATGTCAATATCAAATAATAATAATAAGATAATACAATTCATGCTTAACTAAACAAAAGCAGATCCTCCCGTGTCTGGATTTGACTTCATGCACGAGCAATTTAGCTTCGTCCTCGGAGAACCGTGGCGACCTTCCTCTCGCCATCACGGGTTTTGGTTTGAGGATTTGGGATAGCGCAGCCTGCTCCAAAAGGCAGTGGCACCTGGCGCATTGATTGATTTACCTGGCGTAACACCCAAACCGCGCCTATGCATAATATAACGGGTAGCGCAGGTGTTTTAGGGATGTAGACAGGTGTGCAAGAACACCTCTTACGCAATGCTAAATCCCCAAATAACGGGTTTAGGGACTCTGGCGTAAGATAGGTTAGTGGCCAATCCCAAACCGGTCCCCATCCACTCGCCCTGTCCACTCCCCCTCCGTTTGCGGGTTCCCGCGGAGGGTCTGCCTCATTGAGTGCCATCCCACACCAATGAGCGCGGAGTTTAAGGGGCTCATTAAGCCCTCGCAGCGAGTCTACAACGATGCAAGCTTCAAACCACCCTCCTTTCAATTGTAGTACTTTGTCAGGGACGGAAGAAATACTGCATATCAACAAATGTCAGTTCCATACGGCTATTTCAGAAGAATACGTAAAACATTACCTCATCTCAAATGGACATTTGATTGACTATTTCATGAGCAAATCATGGAGCTAAAGGTTACATTGTATTTTGAAATGTATGTGCAGATGTGCACACGAGAAAACACTGAGGGAGTAGTTTTATTTATTTAACTAGAAAAGCAATCAGAGAGCGCAGACCTCCGCCAGGGAGCAGCAAAGCCCAAAAGCATGGCGATTGGAACTCCGGCCCATTGGAAAGGCTTGAAATCTTGAACTTTGGCGTATATCTCAGCAGTACTTTGGCCTAGATATGCCAAAATTTAATCACCTGTTCCTTGACTTAATACCCACCTTCTCTGAAAATTTCATCAAAATCTGGCCATAAGTTTTTGAGTTATTTTGGAAACCAACAGACAAACAAACAAACAAACAAACAAACCCAGGCAAAAACAAAACCTCCTTGGCGTAGGTTTCTGAAAACAGAAAATATAACTTGAATGGGACCTTCAGGGTTTAAAGCATGCCAATTCAGCGACTCTGCTACACAGAACAACGTACACCACGGGATTACAAGGGAATGGGACATACAAAATAAAAATGGAAAACGCCTTGAAAGTGTAGGTACATTAAACCCCAAACCAATTAAAGGCAGAGTAGGCAACTTTGCATGAATCAGAAAATAATATGGCTGTTTAATGTCACCAGTAGAAGAAGAAGAAGAAGAAAAAAAAGCCTGCTAATTTGAGTCATCGCTCCAGAGCCACTCCCTCAAGAGATGCAAAGGCGCACCCATAGACTGTGTAAAAACATGGACGGAGCATCCGGATATAAAATGTGAAACCAATGCGAAAATCTCGTAAAATTGCATTCTATTTATGCCTACGGATGGCGACGTCAGTAGTTGCAGAAAGACGTTTAATGCTATAGAAGTCTAAGAAAATGCCCCTACTTTTCAACCTGATTTATTATTTCAATAATGATTTTCCACAGTATTTTATGGTACTAATCGAAAGTTTCAAGTCTTTTTCGATATATCATGATGTTAATTTTTGTAAATTATGGTCCCAAAACGACAAGAATAAAGGATAAAACATGTTTTAGGGGCGTGGCTATCCTCTGGACCTCGTTAGTCACCTTCAGATCCATACATAGATCACCCCGCGCTCCTCCCTAGATCTTATATTCACGCTCTTGTCCAATAGGCATCACATCCGGTTTCAAAATTACAAAATAGCCCTGCTCAAATTTCCAAAATCAACCCTCTCCAGCCCAATTTATTATTTTGAGATATGAAAAATATTTCATTCATGGAGAAAAGTTCTTATACACTAGTGGCTGCAGGGGGAACTAACGTTGTATTTTTGCAATACTGAGCTGGAAGGGTTACTTTATCAAACCATTTCCCATGTGGTCTTTATATTTTATAGTCGGTCATCAATTGATTTATTGTTGCAAATTTGCAACATGAGCCTGGAGAGGGTTAAGGCTTCCTAAATGGTATGCTGAAACCAGAGGGTGATGTCATGGTTGCTTCGTACATCTTTTTGTCCAATCTATGGCCGCACCGCGTAGGCTACTTTCTGCCCTTAAAATGAAGAGAACGTGGGAGTGTCACCCAGCTCATCATTTGTTGATATTGCAATGCAAACCTTATCCAACCTCTTGTTGTATCGTTCACATACCAGAAAAAAATAACGACTGACGATACATGTAGCCTATTCCTCGCTAGCTCACGACTTAAGTTCCTCCTTTGTTCAACTACGACAAAGTCGCGATGGCCCACTTTCATAGGTTTCAGGGGATCTCTGCTCAGCCAAGGTATGTCCTCCACCATGAGCTGCTTGAGGGGCGCGCAATGTATGAAGCTCATGTGAAACCAGCCTGTAAAATGCCTCAGGAAGCCACTCATGTCGCGCTGCTGTCATATGACCTACATTACACGAGTCGGCCGCAACTAACGAAGCGCACTTTTTCACCCTCGGTTCCCCCGCACTTCTGCTGCCGCAAATTTCATCCAACCTCCACTCCAGCATCCACCAGCAGACTCCGATTATCCATTCCAGTGGCGGGTAAGATCTCAACCGCTACCTCCAGCTTCTCTCTGCTCACTCGGGCATATGCTTGCAGGAAATGACCGGATCAGAGTCTGGACGCTACTGCAATAATCTGTTCATACATTTCATTGCATCATCAAATATATTTCAATGCTTCGGTTGTCTGAAATAATTAAAATAATGTTTTTTTTGCACTTAATATTTAGATTGTCTTCTGCGGTAAGGTTTAAGGACTTTCATATTCAATAGTTTTCATTTCTGAAGTGCTGAATGAAAGAAATCGATTGAGTAGGCCTAGGCCTATATGATAAAATGGTACAAAACAACGATTTTCTCCTGTTTGTTTGTCAGGCTTATTCCGACGATCAGCCTACACATGCTGATCCAAGTATTAAAGCTCGCTTTATTTTTTCCACCATAATTCCCACGTTCATAATTGTACATGCATTCATAATATCTGCCTGCTTGATAATGAGGCCGACTTTGCTGGGTTTTCATCACTCGCCCTCTGCACTCCCCCTCCGTTTGCGCGTTCCCGCGGAGGGTCCGCCACATTGAGTGTCACCCAAACCAATTAGCGCAGAGTGTTAGTGGTTCATTAAATCCCCGCTGCGAATCTACAACGGTGCAAGCTTTTAAACCACCCTCCTTTCGGGTGCAGCACTTATTTTGTGTCAGGGGTGAGAAACGCTACCTATCTACAAATGTGTGTTCCATGCGGCTATTTCCGAAAAATAAGTAAAACATTACCTAATCTCAAACGGACATTTGATTGCCTATTTCATGCGCATATCACGGAAGTAAAGGTTACGTTGTATTTTGGAATGTACGTGCAGATGTGGACCCGAGAAAACACTGAGTGAGTAGTTTTATTTATTGAATTAATAACTGATCTTTTCACAATGTGCCATTTTATGCTCAAACGCTTTCATCTTTGTCAAAGGTGTGTATTCAATTTTTTAATATCAATTTTATTTAATTACATTACCCTCTCAAAAATATTTCGGTAAGGCATGTAAAATTAGGGAACTGGACCATCGTATACAATGCAACACACCTATCCGTAGGCATGGTGATGATTACCTCCGCTTCCCGTTGGATTAAGGGTTAGGGCATCCCAAGGTTTATACACATTTTTAAACCCTCCCCCCTCCATAGCAGTGGAAGAAAATGTGTTCCTGCTAGACCATGACCCAAAACATTGTCCATGTCCTGCAAGGACAGTCTGTAAGTGGTCAGCTCAGTTGCATGATTTATACCCCATGGAACTGTTATTGGGTCCCCTGGACAATTAATTTAATGAGGCGCATCCATCTTCAAATACACACCTTTGGGAAATATTGCAGTCCATGTGGCAATCTATTGAGAGTGATACCTCAGTAAAATTCAAATCCTGAAAGTCAATAACTGAAGAGCCCAGTGCTAAAAGTACTGAAGGCACATTTACATACACCTTTAGATAACGATGGGGAAATGTTTTATATAGTTATCTAAGTTCACTGCCTCAATTTTCTCAAAACAGACGTTTTTAGATGAATGTACTTTTAGTACTGGAGTCTTCAATTTGAAAATGGTGATATCGTGAATACTTAAATATGAAATCACTGAAACAGGAAAGTATAACACTGTTATTTATCATTTGAAAACTATTTTTGCTCCCAAATACTTAAATAATAGACCTACAAACTCATTTTGGTGTTTCGTGGACAGTTTTAATGCCTGAATAAGATTTTAAAGGTACTGCTATTTGCCTTCTGCATTTACTTTCAAGCACAAGATCAGGATGGAGTCTTCATTTATGCAGTCATAACTGATACTTAGGAGGAACATTTTAAGGAATCAAGAGATCATTTAACATTTAAATGTGGCCTGAGCCCTCCAGGGCACTAGGGGTCACTAAATTAGTTTATGAGTTTGGAAATGATCCTAATCAAGCACAATCACCTTCACAGTCCCAAGATCTCAAACTGGCAACTCAGGATTTTGAAACGTGCGACAGTGCAGTTTGTCACTGTCATCAAAACACCAAATGAGTGAATATCTTATAAAAAAAAAGGTGCCACATCCCTCCAGTAAAATGATTCACTTGTAGACTCTATGGAAAGGTGTATTGCTGTTTATCTGGCAGCATGTGGTGGGCCAGCACCAAAGACTATTTTAACAATTTTTCCACGAGTACATGATATATATGAATAATCATGAAAAGCAATCTATGTCTTATAGCAAAAGTTGATTTCATTGTTTCAGAAAACCATGGCAGATCAAAGCCAAAAGTGCTCTATTGGTGCTTTAAGTCTGAAGTACTAAGCAGTCAATGAAAAGATAATCAAAATCAGAGGCACAACGAGACAAACTGATGGTATCTGCTCAGAGATGCTGAAATACAGCAGCCCAAAACTACACAAGGCCATCCTCAAACTCTTCAATTTGGCACTAAATACTGGGTGTTTCCCTGAAATCTGAAACCAAGGCCTAATCACCCCCATATTGAAAAGTGGAGACAAATTCGACCCAAATAATTACCGAGGCATCTGTGTGAACAGTAATCTGGGGAAGGTTTTCTGTAGTATAATTATTGCCCGGATACTGGCCTTCCTTAAGGAGCTTGATGTCTTGAGTAAAAGTCAGACTGGCTTTTTACCAAATTGTTGCACCTCTGATCATATTTACACCCTACACACACTCAAAAACAAGCATGTCCATCAAACAAACAAAGGAAAAAATTTTTGCTTGTTTTGTCGATTTTAAAAAAGCCTTTGATTCAATTTGGCATGACGGACTATTTCTTAAAATTTTACAAAGTGGTGTCGGGGGTAAAGTCTGTGTCATCATAAAATCGATGTACTCAGAGAATAAGTGCAGTATCACAATAGGAGCGAAAAGAACAGAATTCTTCACTCAGGGGCGTGGAGTGAGACAGGGCTGCAGTCTGAGCCCAACACTCTTCAACATTTATATCAACAAATTGGCCTCAGTTGTAACAGTCTGCAGCCCCTGGACTCACTCTTCACGATAAAGACATTAAATTCTTGCTCTATGCAGATGATCTGGTTCTGCTGTCGCCCACAGAACAGGGTTTGCAGCGGAGCCTGTCCTGTCTGGAGCAATTCTGTCCAACCTGGGCAGTGACAGTGAACCTGAAAAAACCAAAATCATGGTCTTCCAGAAAAAAATCAAGATTTCAGGGACACAGGTACCACTTCACCCACGGAGCAGACACTCTGGAGCACAGCACCAGCTACCCTTACCTGGGGCTGCAGGTCAGTGCTTCAGGGAGATTCGACATGGCAATAAATGCATTAAGGGACAAAGCACGCAGAGCATTCTATGCAATTAAAAAAACTATCTCCAGATTCAACCCCCCAATCAAGATCTGGGGAAAAATATTCGCCCACATCATTCAACCCATTCTCTTTAATGGGAGCGAAATATGGGGCCCTCCATTACACCAAAAAAATAAAAACTGGGATCAAGTTGAAACAGAAATGTTCCACTTAGAATTCTGTAAAAGTGTATTACATTTCCACAGAAATGCCCCAAATAATGCCTGCAGGGCGGAGTTAGGCCGCTTCCCTCTCCGGCTGACAATTGAAAAAAGAGCCCTCAAATTCTGGATCCATCTGAGGCAGGCCGACCCAGACTGCTACCACCACAAAGCTCTTAAGAGCAACCAAACCCACCCAGTGAGTGACCCACTTGAACAATTCTCCATCAAAAAACCTTTTTTTGACAAAAAAGAAAACTATCCACCTATAATATTTAAAACATTTGAAAAGATCAATAAAAATCAATACGTTACCAATTGGCAAGAGGAAATTAAACTAAATAACAAATTAGACATCTATTGTTCTCTAGAACAAGATCACTCACTGTCAGAGTGCTTAACTAGAGTCAAGAACCCCAAACAAAGATGGCCATTAATAATGTACAGACTCAGTGACCACAGCCTCGCTATAGAAACAGGGAGACACAGAAAGACCTGGCTGCCGAGAGAGCAGAGGCTGTGTGCTCACTGCGCCCGGGCAGAGGTCAAAAAAGAGGCCCACTTACTTTCCCGCCCTAAATATGAACCAATCAGAGATCCATACTTTCCCAAATTCACTGCCCAGATAAAAAAATTTCCAAATCAACCCATTCCAAATAAATAAAAAAATTATTTTGGGCGAAGAACATCACACAATAGTGGTAGCAGCGCAATTTGTCTCTGCCTGCCACACACAAAGAGAGGGTGTGGGCTAAATCACAGCCTATTATACTGCTCTTATTGGGTTCATTTTGTCCCATACATGTTCAATTTTAATACAAAATCCATCCATCCATCCATCCATTTTCTATGCCCACTTATTCCTCACTAGGGTCACGGGGCGAGCTCGAGCCTATCCCAGCTGACTACGGGCAAAGGCAGGGACCCACCCTGAACAGCTTGCCAATCCATCGCAGGGCGCACACACCATTCACACACCATTCACTCTCACACTCATACCTATGGGCAATTTGGTGTCTCCAATTAGCCTGATATGCATGTCTTTGGACTGTGGGAGGAAACCGGAGTACCGGAGAAAACCCACGCGAACACGGGGAGAACATGCAAACTCCACACAGAAAGGCCCCAGGCCGGGTTCGAACCCACGAATCTTGCTGTGAGGCAGCAATGCTAACCACTGTGCCACCGTGCCGCCCTAATACAAAATCATTATTGCTATTTTTATTATTATAATTGATTTAAATGTTCATGTGTATATATCAGTCAATTAGTATGTTATTGTGAGTTTTGCTTGTCATTTAGGTTTACCAATGCTTTTGCAACACAAGTTTATTTGTCATGCAAATAAAGCTCATTTGAATTTGAATTCTGAAAGAAAAGTAGCCACTAGAGAGCAGTGTTTTAAAGAATTTGCCTGCAGTTAAGTTACTCATTCTTATACTATTTCATTTGAAATATTTTAATTGCTTTGTATCACTAACTGGTTTCAAGCTATTCTTTCCACAGTTTGACATCACTAATTCATAAATTCGACTTGTTCATAAAATGTTTTAGTAAGTAGATTTTTATTCAAAGAATGACATGAAGAATAGATGCTTACAGAAACATTGGGCTGTACAGGCTACTCTACTTTCTGAACCTCAGTACCTCATTAACATAATCTATGCCCATTTTTGTCACTCTGGCAGCCTGCTCTCTCTCTCTCTGTGCTGCCTTCTTCATCGCCTCCCTCTCTTCCCTCTGCCAAGGCTGGATGGGTGTAGACTGCTCCAAGACGTAGGGGAAATTGATTTGGGAGCATCTATTTTGGGTTAGGCATGGGGAGGGCTGCCAGTAGCTGGAACCTTGCCCACCTGTCTCAGACACCTTAGCCTGTGAACATGGTGCAGCCGTGTTTATATGGGGTCTCTCTCTAGCCAGCTGTGGCACAGACCCAGCTGAGGTGTTGCGAGAGCTGCGACACTGCACCAAGCTTAAGGTCCTGTCTCCTGGAATGGTCTGTTTTTTATCACGGTTCTGGAACCCAAACTCAACATCCTCCTTGCTGATGCCTCTCTTACTATTCTGTGGCAGCATGTGGCTGCCAGACCTTGCCTTGAGCCTTTGGGTGAAATCAGCTCCAATGTTGTCTTTGGGAGGCTGAAAAGAGCTGGGCTTTCTAATTTTTTCCCCAAGGCTGTGAAAAACCCTGACGGACTCTGCTATGCGTTCATGCAGGTGGCTCTTGAGCGTGCTTACTTTAGGCTGGACCGTCGAACGCTCTACATTGCTTGGTATGTCAGCAGCAATGACAGGGTGGGCTTGTTGTGAGTCACTTGGGACCTTTTTTTGGTCCATGATGTTCTGGTTTACACTCTCCCTTCCATCAGCTTTGCCCTTCATCCTTTTCTTCTTTCTGTTCTCTGGAACTCCCTCCGTTTTCCTTTTTTGGTCCTGTTTTGTTGATACTTTCATTTCCATCTCTGCCTTAACCTCCTCTACAGACTCAATGTTGGCCAGACTGCATGGTATGGAGACATGAGGCTCGCTTGGGACCTTTTTCTGGTCCATGATGTTCCGGTTCACGCTCTCCCTTCCATCAGCTTTGCCCTTCATACTTTTCTTCTTTCTCTTCTCTGGAACTCCCTCCCGTTTCCTTTTTTGGCCCTGTTTTGTTGATTCTTTTTTTTCCATCTCTGCCTTAACCTCCTCTGCAGACTCAATGTTAGCCAGACTGCGTGGTATGGAGACATGAGGCTCGCTACTTTGCACCTCAGGACCACCATGGACTTGGGTCATTATCTGCTGCCTGGAGAGACAGGATTCATTAACTTGCCAAAAGGGGTGGCTGGGTACTTGGACTGGCTGCACAACCTGGAGAGCTGTGCCATGCATCATATTTATGGCAGGGACATAAGGGCTGATGACTTGCACTGCGGTGGGCTGCACCCAAACTGGCGGGGGCCTTATTGGGTGTGGGAAAGCTTGTAACTGCCATGGAGTCCAGTGGTTTAATATCACAAGATTAGGGAGCTCATCACACCCTAGAAAAACAGCAATTTTCCATTAGTTTTATCCGCTGCGGTTCTTGAACTTTGACCTTTTTTCCAGAAAGTTTAGCTCAACAAATTGGAGTTAAATGAGGAACCGTTTTTTGAAATTGTCTATCACTCATCAGTAAGATCTCTCAAATGTTAATGTTAAGATAAGTGACATCTTTCAGATGTTAGTGTAATCTAGTAGCAGTAGGAATCAGTGGTGTGTCAATGTAAGTGGTTCCTATAGTACTAATAAGCAGTAATCTTCATGGGTATGCAAGTATCATCATTATTCAGATTAAATTTAAATTTTTGCTGGTCAGAGTACAATCCTAACGGAACATTCACATTGGCGCGGCGCTTCAACGCCTGCAGACGCTTCTATCCCCTTGGTTTTGCCGCCTTTGGGCGGTCCAGTTTTCTGGTGACGTCACTGGAAGCGAAATGCATCTGTCAACTGGCTGAAGCAAGTTTTCATTAACAGCGATATGAATTCACCCAATTGTCATTTTTCCCGCTTGGATTTTGAATTTTTGAGGGACTGCAGTTGTGTATAAATGCATTCCGTTATTGCCACGGAGTTTAATCATTGTCATGGATCAGAGAACGAGGACAGTTCTGATAGTCGCCATCCTATAACTTCGGCGAAAACGGCGCCGGTCTGGGCACGTATCTGGGCCTGTAAAAAACGCGATTTTGCTGAGCGCCGGGTCTCAGTAATTTGAGCAGCACAATACTGTATTTTATTTCATTTTTAACAGTGACAGAATGCTCAAACCCACCAGAGACACCAACAATCTCTGCTACCTTCCTCCATGCGCAGTTGCGTTTCTCATTGTACCTGTAACTAGACAAGGAACCGTCATATAAAACAGGAAAAGAGGACACGGCGATAATAAGCTTTTCCTCCATCGTGTTCCCGAATCACTTGCAATAAGCGGAACCATTATTTCGTAGCCCACGTTCCTGGATGACAACGTACACACTGTCTTCAACCACATGATTGGTTATACGCTTTCCGTTTGCCGGATTCATTATTATAAACTTAATTTTCCCAGCTTCCTCGACTCGCCGCAAGCACAAAATTTGACGCGCCGCTCCCATCATGCATTGCGCGGCTACGGACGCGCTCGCCGCCTTCCATAGCAAATGAATGGGGAGGCGTAGCCGTCAACGGACGCGCCGCGCCAATGTGAATGTTCCATAACACTTGAGGGTTAAACTTCATCAACTTTCGACGCGTGTCTGAGATTTTGAGGCAACAAAGTAAATCAGAAGTAAATTATAATTTTTCATAGTTTACTCACCTCTTGTGGAATGTAGGTGTACGTTGTTACTCATATCTAAATTGTGTTTGTCTTGTCAATGCAGTAATTTTCTCTTGTCCGACGTCAAGCGATCCTAAGTGAAGTTGATTTCAAAACACTTGATTATAGAATTGCTTCACTGAGTTCTATTGCGTGTGTGCTGTTCAGTGATGTCACAGTCGGTTATGCTTCCAATGATGTCAGTGACATCTTACAGTGATTTCAGAAACCAATCAAATCAAAGCCTTTAATTGAATTTCGCCGGACGCGACTGCACGAATCGCAACCCAGTTAAGACAAGCCCACGCCCACTTCCGCATATGACGCTAGCCTCGCCTGCTGCTTTCCCATGGAAACCACGAGAAAAGATGCCGACTCACGAAAATGCCCTGACTACTGGCTAACGAACTGAGCTAGCTAGACGCAGCTGTCGCTATTATCCCCCCACTTGACTTTCGTCCCTTAAAGTGCGTCAATTTGCGTCATGATTATGCCGACAAGATAAAGCCACAGTTGCTTACAGTCTTACTCGCTAAGCGTGCTAGTTGGCTACCAAGCCAGCGATAGTACCTATAGCTAGCGCGCCAATGTATTTAGCTACAAAGCCAACTGGCTAGCGAGCTGAAAAGGCTGCAGTTCGCTTTCAATGACCGAAGTATTCTCAGAAATAATTACGCCGACAAAATAAGGCTACAGTTTGCGTACATTGTCATACTCGTCAGTTGGCTTCCTAGCGAGCGATATCGAACCACATCTCTGGATCGAACTGTGTCATACAGGGCTTAAAGCAAAAAAATAGACCTAGTCTGGTCTATTTCAAATATTAAAATTACTGTAGGACTTTAAAGCAAAAGTGCGTAGCAGCAGACCTGCCAACCTAGGCAATTATTTTTGAGTACACATGCGCGGGCGCGAAGCACCCGCAGGGCCCACGGTGCAAATTTTCGTCCCCACGCGCCTTTTAGGGTGGGAGCAAATTGTATGTTGACTTACACTAAATGGAGGCAAGCTGTTACAACCTTTTAAATAAAAATGCCAGTCCAGAGAAAAAGTAGTATTACCAGGCTGTAATGTTGCATTGGCAATATTGACAAATCTTTAATATACTAACTGCACCTGCTCAGACTTAGTTAACACTAGTCTAGCAAAACAGTCTAATCATTTTATTCTTTTTACACACTGCTGAGGAGTGCATACCATGTGCACTGTATCTCCACTGATATCAAGCAATGCAGGGTTCTCCTTCCTGACCATTGTCTCCACTCCAGCCTTCTTTCCTCTCATGACAGCACAGTTGTCCAGCAGAATGCTGACAGCTTGGTTCCAGTTTAGGCGATAGGATTTTATGACATCTGTCAGCTCGATTGTGAGGGTTGTTGTATCAGCAATATTGGCTTTTCTTGAGGCCAAGTGATGAGTAACAACTTTGCCCAAATCCTTATCATAATAGCGCACCAAAACGTTCAGCACACGGTCCATGTTTGTCTTGGTGGCCTCATCAACATTTAGGGAAAAATAAATGTTGTGCAGCTTGTCACATAACTGCTTTTTTATCTGAGTGGAGATTCTGTGAGTGCACACATATGACGCCTGTGTGTTTGAAACTGTTAATCTAGACAGTGCATTTTTGTCCTGTGCAACAGTTTTAATCAGTTCAGCAAGTGGCTGTGCTACCGTGAACGAAAGATCGTGCTCTGCAATAAATGTGCAGATACGCACTTTATGATTGCACACACGATCTGTCATTGATTGGCGAGCATCCTCACTCGTTGTTGACGCACCTGGTAGCACTGTACAGTGTGGGAGAGCTCTGACAGCAGCCCTGTGACCTGGTTCATTGTTGTGCTTGAAAAGCTTTTTTTGCCATTTGAACTGTACAACAGCTTTCTGTTGCAAACACAACAGAAACAAGCTCCTGGTTCCTTCCATTTTTGACACCAGGACCTGAATGGCTTTCCTGTGTCACCCATCTCATCCAACCAAGCCCACCTCCATTTGTTTTTGACAGTGCTGTCAATATTAGTCACGTCTGATCCTTCCTTCACAACTAACCGCTCCATGATTTTTCGCAGACTGAGCCGGTACCACAGCAGTGACAGCACACGTGGGTAATATTTTGAGTCAAACAATGCAACGCGGTGAATACACCAACCAATCATGATACAGTAGTTGCAGACGCAGTTGATCTAAAACATTACCCAGAATGGGAGATTTGCACACTAACAATGCTTTTTTAATGCAAGATAACGTAAGAATACATAACAACGAATCAATGACCGATCGTGTGTGCAATCATAAAGTGCGTATCTGCACATTTATTGCAGAGCACGACCTTTCGTTCACAGTTGCACATTCATTGATGACTTTATTAGAAGTTTGCGGTTTCATACAGTTTCATAACGGTACAGTTCACTAGTACATGGTCTACTAAAACTAAAACACACAGGCGTCATATGAGTACATCCATGGAATTTCCACTCAGATAAAAAAACAGTTATCAGACAAGTTGAACATGATTTATTTTTCTCTAAATGCTGACGAGGCCACCAATACAAACATGGGCCGTGTGCTGAACGTTTTGGTGCGCGTCTATGAGGATTTGGCAGTGGCCTACCGTCAGATGTCAGGAAGGCCTTCAGTAACATTACCTTTCCCGGATAATTGCACTTAAACTGTTTGCGATCAGGTTTGCCTAACAATCAAACAGTTAACAGAACAGCCACCACCAATGCGTAACACGTAATGATTAAGAAATGTTAATGACAAAGCGATTGGCTTTGTTGATATAGTTGATGTGATTCCGCAAGGATGACAATCTGAAAAAATCCGAAACTTTCGCGGACTCGGCAGCAATTATTTTTGTTATCACTCAGCTGTGCATCGTACCTTACGACGCTCTTTAGCTGTCACTACATTCAGACTATAGAACGGATTCTCATGGCTTATTGCTCAATGAACCTCGCGAACTAATTTACGCAAATCCAGAAATTATAAAAACATAGGCTATTGATATTTTCCGTAGCCATTGGTGTGCGGAAGTAAACGACGTATAATTTCGTAACGCAATGTATAACAAGGCTTTCAATAATAAATTAGATTCTCGTCTTCCAATCAGTCTGAGCAACTGTTTCTAATCAGGGAGGTAAACTGCGAGAGGTGTCTGTCATTAAGAAGTGAAAGGTGAGGCAACCTAATTGCTGGCCCTGTGTTTCTGCCAACGGACCGTCACTGGGATTTGGCCACTGCTACCTTCCCAGTAAATATAGGCTAACGTTATATATTTAGATCATACCTGATGTTCACATGGTGTAATTCACTTTCGATGTTTAAGAAAAAATCCACTGACTGCCATTATTCCTAGTGATTTCATCTTTTGGACACTGTCATCCATACTCAGCGAATTTCATAACTTCACCGTTAAAATCCGCAGCACTATGAATCATGAAGTCACATTGCTGATCTGCCATTTAAGTTACTCCAACACGACACAACAAACGCTAGCAGGTTGACGCTAAGATAATGCTTGGTGTCAGGTTACATCAGAGCTCAGCAGCCAGCGGCACCCTACTGAGTGCACTCTGAGCTGCGTATCTTCATAGATGTTTAAATTGACATTATTTCCTTGGGGAGGGATGCATCGCAGTTTGGAAATCACCTCACTAGCAAGTATATGCAGCATTTTAACATTTTTTTCATTGACATCGCGGCCATGGCTAGACCCAGATTTGCAAATCTGCATCGATCTCATAAATAGCCCCTAGGGAATCTCCAGGACGGAAATCCGTCCCCAGGACGGAGAGCTTTAAGCCCTGGTCATAACTAGCCCGCCAATGTAGTTGGCTAGCGAGCTAAAAAGGTAACACTTCGCTCACAACGGAATACTCGTGAGTGAGCTATTTGGCTAGCTAGCTAGCAAGATAAAGAGACATCGATACCTATAATGTTATAGCTAGCATGCCAATGTATTTAGCATCCTAAAGTCGCTTTCACGCCGGACGCAAAACTAATTTTTCGCACGACAGATTACATTCAAAATCAATGCGAAGATGCGAAAACGCGGGTATCTGTCGTACGAAAAAATCGTTTCGCGTCCGGTGTGAACGCACCTTAATTTTCCTCATTTCAGGAGGACATTTACAGTAATTGTTACTGGGAGTCATTAATCTCTCTTCAAGGATGAAAAGCTGTAGTGCCCAGTTTTCTTCACATTGGATATTAGGAACAATGCGGACCACTGTCAACTATAATTCATGTATGTGAACAATACAGTGGCATACACACTCATACACTGCCCGGCCAAAAAAAAAAGTCACCGTTTGGAAATTAATGAAAAAATTCTAGAATTTGATCATTATTGCGGTTACTAATATGTTTCAGCTGGCAATAATCATTTTTCCCCTGACTGATGAAGTGCATCGCTACTCATTTCTCAAAAAATCATGTCGGAAGACACATCCCTTGCTGGTGGAAAAGATGTTACAGTATTTCAGAACAGGCAACTTTTTGGCCTGTATTTAGCAAAGAAACTCATGAATGCAAAAACAAGTATGAGGAATCATTTTCACAAACATATTTGCCACCACAAAGTCCTGATCTTAGACCCAGTAAAAGTTATTGGAATGTGCTCAAGAAAGACCACCTAGTGGTTCAACCATTATGTCGAGAAGACAAGATCTCGGCCAAAAATTATGGCATGTATGATCGAAAATAAATGTTCTGGCATTGCATATAGTTGTCAAAACAATGACAAAATGAATATGCAGTGTAATCAAAGCTACAGGGGTTCCAACTAAATATTTGAGTGTGCGACTTTTTTTTTTGGCCGGGCAGTGTATGTTGTACTACCGTTGTGTATTCAGTTGATTGTTCGTGCATTGCAGTGCCACCACGCCACCAGGGAGCGCAGTAGCCCAATTATGGTTTCTGAGTTTGTTGAACTGTATTAAGTATGATGAAGAAAAAGTGAAAAAAGGAAGAAGGAGTTGAAATCGTATCGTGAACGTTTCTTGCCTCGTTATTACTTTCACCTGCCTTTAGAAAGCCTAGTACAGGACAAATTGGCGACTGCAACTGTGCCCTTACCTGCTTTATTCCTGCCGTGTGCCGGACAACCTACGATTCCGTTCGACACGTGGGCTAGGATGTTTGAAAACTACCTGCTAGCTATCAATGCGGAGGGGGAAGACTGGCCAGGCATGAGGGTACGTGCACTTCTCTTACATTGTCTGTGTACAGAGGGCCAGCGTGTGTTTTATAAACTTGCAAATACAGGTACGACCTATAAAGAAGCAATATGTTAATGCTCTTGCAGCTGTTAATTTTTGGTTTTGATTAATGTGAAAGCTGATCTTTCTGATGTTTCGGGAATATGTTGTGTGTCTGTCTGCAAGTGTCTGTTTGCAACAAACTACAGGCTTGTTAACATAATATTAGTAACATTATCAAAACAAAACAGTTGATATTCTACATGAAATGACGTATTATGTACTGTATAGCTTTAACCTTGGCATTACTTGGTATGTAAAACCTTCATTCTCTTCTATCAAGTGTGCTTGTGGATATTGCTGAGGATTGTTGTGGCACTGTATTGCCATGTATATTCCAACCTTAGATTGTAGGTCCCATATGTGTACTTCTGTTTGGAATGCCAAAAACATACTATTGTGTGTGTGTGTGTCTGTGTCTGTGTGCGTGCGTGCATGCCCGCCAATGCATATAAGTGTAGGTGTGAACGTGCGTGTGGGCAGGGTGGCCTGCTGAATGACTCACTCCTGGCCTGAAAAAGTCTCCCTGTCTGCCCCTGGTTTGACATCACTATTTCATAAATTTTACTTGTTCACAAAATTTATTAGCCAGTATATTTTTATTAAAAGAATGACATGAAGAACAGACGCTCACAGCAACTTTGAGCTGTACAGGCTGCTCTACTGTCTGTACCTCACTCTTTCATTAATAAAGTCTATGCCCATTTTTGTCTCTCTGGCAGCCTGCTCTCTCTCTCTCTGTGCTTCCTTCTACATCGCCTCCCTCTCTTCCCTCTGCCAAGGCTGGATGGATGAAGACTGCTCCAAGACGTAGGGGAACTTGATTTGGGAGCATCTATTCTGGGTTAGGCAAGGGGAGGACTGCCAGTCGCTGGAACCTTGCTCACCTGTCTCAGACACCTTAGCCTGTGAACATGGTGCAGCCGTGTTTATATGGGGTCTCTCTCTAGCCAGCTGTGGCACAGACCCAGCTGAGGTGTTGCGAGAGCTGCGACACTGCATAAAGCTTAATGTGCTGTCTCCTGGAATGGTCCCTTTTTTAACACGGTTCTGGAACCCAAACTCAACATCCACCTTGCTGATGCCTCTCTTACTATTCTGTGGCAGCATGTGGCTGCCAGGCCTTGCCTTCAGCCTTTGGGTGAAATCAGCTCCAAGGTTGTCTTTGGGAGGCTGAAAAGAGCTGGGCTTTCTAGTTTTGTCCCCAATATGCTCTGCTGATTTTAGGAAAGTGTGTCCATTAAATTAATGAAGGGTCAGATTTGATAAATCAGTGCATTGCCTCGCTCAGTACTTTCAGTATATGCTATCAATTCAATCGCGCTGCATGCTCTCATTGCACCACAAGGGATATTTTCCCCTGATCTGCAATGAAACATAAATCTGCAGTGGTAAATTCACCCTCGACAATCCTCAGCTCTGGCTGTCAGACTGCCAGAATTGATTTTATTATGGAGGGACATCTGGTAATGCGGACGGTGGTCATATGTCTTCCATGTCTCTGTAGGAAAGACAAATTCTTCAACAGGATTGAGAAATAGAATGTACGATGAAAAAAAAAATTTTTCCTTGCACGAAGTTTGATTGCTAGCCATTCACTGTTTAATGGGATGCATTATCTGCCCAGCAATCAGGCTGTATTACCCCACTTCAGTATGCAGTCATCAGGGATAGCTGTGAGTCCATAAACCTTTGAGCCAAAATTTTAGCCAAACAGGATTTTAATTAGCCAAATTCTACCTGTCTTGGCCAAATGCAAGGCGATTTATAAATTATTACAAGTCACTGTTCGAATAATTAGAGACATATTAATAAATACGTTTTCAGAGAACCCTTCCGATCTCTGACACAACACCCAAGAGTCCCGAGCATTGGACCCGTGTCAGTCAGAGCGCAATTATAGAGGAGCTAAAGGAAACCTTTATTTATTGCTTTGCAAATATATTTGGATGGAATTTGCTGCATGCATTTGCATTAAACTCACTCTACTTAGAAAAGGTCAGATGTCCTTTAAGACTAGTGAACGCAAAAGAAAAGAAAATACATCGGTAAAATCCGGTCCTGTCAATGACTCTAGTCAAGGTGGGAAAAAAAGGTCTGGCCACGGAGCGAGTATATTCAAATACCGGCACGCGCATGTCGTGAACAGGCAACGAACATGAGGGTCTGGTTTGATGAGGAGGGACACTGTCTTTTGATCCGAGTTTATGCATAAGAGACTGTAATATTGTTTTAATAATAATAAAGAACCTTGGCGTGCAGGGTATGGAAGCGATGATTGGGTACAGATGGTAGATTCCTGCCAGTCTTGTGTCAGTTTGCGCCCATTTTGCGCCCATTTGTGGCGCAGGGAACCAGCATATGGCCCAACTAGACGAGCGGGAATCCCCCAAGTAGTTCTGTATACCACACCGCGGCGCTAGCAGTTTTTGCATAAATTATGATGAGCGGAAAGCATGAAGTTAGGGTGAGACTGAGAGCGGGCGGCCCGGCGGAATGCGTATCGGAATATCACTGAGGGGAGGGGCTGAAGCGAACTTTATGAAGTGGAGTGGGGAATATGAGAGGCGATACGCATGACAGACAGGAAGATTGATTCTATGTACTGCTGGAGCAAAATAATGCTCTTCACCAAATTTTTCGTCACCTTCAGGTTTTTAGTCGCCAGATTGGAGCAACGTTCGCCAATTGGCGATTTGGCGAGCGGGTAGCGCGATCCCTGAGTCAATATAGTATAAACCATTCACTGAAGCGGTGTAATACCATCCAATGCAAAGCTCAATTACTAGTTTCACCAGATGATAGTTCCTGTTGGACAGTCATTTGAGCATTGTGCTTTCTCCCAGATTTCATAGGCATTATACTTACCAAAGATTTTCATAGTTTTGTCAGTAAACTCAAAGATGTTTGTCTGTTTTTAGTCTTCACGTTTGATGTTCATTGCATGGAGTTGTTTGTGACAAAATCCCTTTGCTTGAACCACCACACTCACCCTCAAACTCAGACTTCATTTTGATCTCAACTACATACCTGTAAAGTTTGGTGACTGAAATTTATCATGTAGTCAAAATCTGTCCACAGACATTGGTTTAATTTGCACTGGATCCTGCTGGAACTGGATCTAAGACCTCTTGGTTTTGTTCTGGTACTTAGTTGTGCAGATCCGGTGCCTTCCGTAACATAAAAAACAGAAATAATAACATAAAATAAAGTACGGTATACATCTTAAATGGTAAATGGACTGCATTTATGTAGCACTTTCTAGTCACATGACATGATCCCAAAACGCTTTACAATTGGCCTCTCTCTAAAGGTGTTAAATACAAGACTCCTTGAGATTTAGAATGTTTTACCCCCATCTAGTGTGTCTAGGGAGAATTGCAGTCAAGAACAGTTTATTGGGATGAGGTTCTATGTGCAATTCAGTTATGCCATGGTTGTAAAGTGAAATAAATATGACAAATGAACTATTTCAAGTTACGATTCTTTCGTGGTGACTAATGAATTAATAAATAAATATATTTTGCAAGATGTAGCCATACCTAATCTATTAAGTTTGATTTCAATGTGTAGAGGTGTTTGAAAATTCATGCATTACCTAACCCACAATAAAATGGCTGGCTAGCACAAGCTGGCTGTACATCCAGCCATATACCTCTTCATCTTAGTAAACATGGCTAGCTAGGTTATTGTAAGTATTTATTCAGAGTCAAAGTTTTACTTTGGATGTTGCAGTATAGGGTTTGTTAACTTGCAACATAGTTCCTAGCCAGCAAACTGGCAATTGTAGGAATTCTGCCACAGAGATGTACAGGCTTAGTTGCTTACCAAAGGATGTGTTTAATCAACTTATGCAATCAAGTGATCTTAGCCTGTGTGGTTGATTAGTTTTATCAAGTGTGCCTCTGCTCAGTTGGAATGACAATCTGCAGCCCCCTGGCCCTTTCCCAGACCAGTTTTAGAGCCCTGCTTTAACCAATCATTATGGAACCTGATTTGATTATGCCACGCGGCACAATGCCCTAGTACAAGTAAAAAAGGAACTGCATCAGAGACTATAATTACTGTAGTCCAGTTCAGCTGTGGAATCATGGGAAATTACAAATACTGAAGATAGTGGTAAGAGTATTATACCCAGTTCCCTTTTGCTGGCTACATTTGCAGAGGCTCACTGATTAGCACAGTTCCTTTCAATTTATGTGCCGTACTTGCCCAATGTAATTTAGCCAAGTAAAACATGTTCCTGGGTCAACAACTCACATTTCAAGCCAGGACCACCATTTCAATCAACCAATCATAGCCCTCTGACATAAGTGTGCTGCTCCTGATCTTCTTTTAAAATTCCATCTTGCTTCAAAATTATAACAACATTTCCAAATCAAAGTAGGTGCAATTGAGCAATATACTCTGTACTACTGAAGAAAATCCATAACTGCATGTCTGTTAGTAACATTTAACTTTTATAGTCTAGTACATACCTAGACTGAAAATCATAGTGATGTCAGAGGGCTGTGATTGTCTGATTGCACAATTAGCCCAAGATCATGATCTGGGATACCAATACTGGATCATATTTTACTTGGTTAAGGGGACTTATTGTTAAGCAAACATTTTTTCCAAAATATTCACTTTTTAAACTAAGAATTATTATCAAAATAATTCTATTAGAAATTGGCAATTAAAACATTTGTAGTATCACATCAGTGGTTGCCATGGCAATGGCCATTATAATGAATATAGATACTTAGAGAAATGCAGTTATTGAGTTAACTTAACAGTGTTTGGTTATAATTTCAGCTGTAATGTGAAGGGAAAAACCTTCCTAATGTCACTACAGAGCTTTTTTTCCAGGTTTCTATGTTTTAGTATTGATTTTGCCCCCCCTAAATCAATATCGGCGGGAAACCGCTAATTAAATATGCATATTTTGATTTACTCATATTCAGAGGTACATATTGCAAAAAGAGCTCTGTACAGACATAGATCATCACAAAATGAAGAAAACTGCCAATTATGAAGTACAGTTGCTGAGAAATCTGTATTTTCTGGTTGAAAATCAGTATTTTTAGAAAAACGTGATTTTAATTCGGCAGTAATAATGTGATCGAAGTTTGACAGTAATGTTCTCAGGAGGAATACATTTACTATTTTGTTTTTAGTGGTTTTTAGAGTTTTTTTACCTACTTAAAAGGCACCAGCCTCATAAGTTACTCCCTCTTCGTCAATCTGTGTTTCTTCCCTAGTTTTATGTGCTTGTCGAGTGTCTATTCCAGGCCCGGCGCTAGAACAGGGAATTGGGGGGGCACAGACACGCACCTTTATGTCAATTAGGATAGTCCTGGCTAGTTCTCAATTATTTTCCTATATTGACGCGTTTTTCAATTATCGTAATTGGCAACTGATATGGTTTCTCGCCATATATGATCTAAAAGCGATGAAATCATGGGGTAAACTCTGTAGAACAGAGAATTGGGTTGCACAAAACATCCGTTTAAAACAATTATTAGTCCTGACCTGTTCTCAGTCATTTTCATAATTAACAGAAAGTTCAATCCGAGAGCGCTCCGCACTTAACAGGTGCTGCTTGTCTCCTCAATTAGGCAAGACGACAATCATTCATCTGGATGCGTATTTGCTTAATTTACATGAACGTTATTCAAAATTACTCTCCGTATTGAGTGAATAAAGTGGCAAGTGGCAGAGAAATAGGCTATAAGAAGCGAGCGGCTCAAACCATTTGCGCAGGTATGCAATTTTGAATAACGTTGATTTAAATTCAGTAAATACGCGTCCAGCTGAATGATTGTCCTCCTACCTGATCGGGGAGAACAAGCAGCATCTGTTAAGTGCGGAGTGCTCTCGGAGTGAACCTTTTGTTAATCATGAAAATGACTGAGAACAGGTCAGGACTAATAATTGTTTAAAATGGATGTTTTCTCCACCCCAATTCTCAGGTTCTACTGAGTTTACCCCATGACTTCATCGCTTTTAGATTGCATATGGAGAAAAACCGCGTCTTCAGTTGCCAATTACAATAATTGAAAAACGCATCAATATAGGAAAATAATTGAGAACTAGCCAGGACTATCCTAATTGTCATAAAGGTGCGTGTCTGTGCCCCCCCAATTCCCTGTTCTAGCGCTGGGCCTGGTCTATTCATTTCCTTTTTTCAAGTTCTTTTGAGTGTTTTTCACTCTGTTTCACACGTTTTCTGTCCATTTCGTGATAACCTTTTATTGAGTGTGCCCTGCCTTTATGCCAAGTTTCATAAGAGTGGAGGCAATTCCTTGTTGGCCATCACTGAAAGTCACCACACTCATAGCTGTTCCAGCCTTGAAGACAGTGTTCGTGACGAATGTTTCCTTTGGAGCACGTCTCTATATTATGGACTAGTTGAAGGACCACTTCAGGTTCTGACCTCAAAACAAAAATTTTGAACCAAAATGGAGGCATTGCTAGTGCTAAAAGGGTATCAAGTGCCATCAGTGGCAAATGAGCAAAAATACTTATTTTTATCTATGTGGGGAAATTGCTCAATGCATGGTAATTTTCATTAGAGTCGTCCATTCTATGTATAAAGACCATGAGTTCTGGTGAAAAAATCATAAAAATTCATACTTTTTGGGCACTTTTTCTAATTTGATTATTCAAGAAGAACTTTGTGAAAGCAAGAAGGGGGTCAAATCCAAAGTGGACTTGACCCTCTTCTTGCTTTCACAAAGTTCTATACATGTACAGGAATAGATTTTCAGGCTTATTTTGCCAAAATTCCTAATTAATTTGACTGTTTTTCAAAACTTATGGATTTCTTTTTCAGGAGACATTTTCTGGTCCACCCAGTAGCTATGGCCTTTTTAAAAACCTGCCTGCCTATCTACCCAGTAGGCACAGGCTTGGGCTTGATAAGGAAATGGGTCGGTGTGTCAGAAATATAAAATGCACAATATAGGCATATTATAATAGACTCAGAATCCAAACCTTGAAAAAGAAATCTCTTTCATGCACCATCTTTGTGGGTGTTGGAGGTCTGTGTACATACTGTGTACAATTGTGATACATGCAAGAAGGGGGCCAAGTCCAGAGGGTTGAAAAAGAGGGGCCGTTTTTAAAATCCTGTTTTAACAGTTTAGACTATTCATTTCACGACTTTGCCATCAGAAAAATCAAAATACTTACCCTTCCTCCTCCTCAAGATGTGCCAAATTTGGACATTTGTTGCACATTTGTTGCACATATGTTTTTCATGGAGGCCGCCATCTTGGATTTAAATGTCTTTTAATGCAACATCGGGGCTAAGTCCAGGCATGGAGTTGACTACCTTCTGGCACAAGTGAAATCCCTCTAAAATAGCCAGGTAGACATGCTGCAAGCTCAATGAGACTTACAGGGAAGATGTAGAGAGACATCTAGTGTTAAAAAATGGCACTAACTCAAATTTCATCAAAATGGCACTTGACCACCTTTTAGTACTAGCATCCTCAATTGGCATTTTGCTCAGCTATAGGTCCCCCTAAGTCACATTGTGCCTGTAGTAATGATGATTTCAGTGCACCTGAGTATAAGACTGAACCTTACAGTATAGGCTCCCCTACTTATCACTTGTATTTCTTGTGTTCATACAAATGTTAATTCAGAGGAGTCGTCCATTATGCATGTGTACGAAGTAGTTGATGATTGAATGAATGAGCTCAAATGTTTTTTTTCTCTCTCATAAAAAATGCTTAAGGGACATGTAATCATCAGAGAAATTTCTTCCCGCAGAAACAAAATGTTTTACCCATGTTATTTAGTGGTCTTCCCTTGCAGACAAGAAATGAAAACATGCTTATACTCAGACTTTTTTGAAGTTTGTAATCCACTCGTGAAATATTGCTGAGGGCAAAAAGGTTTCTTATAAAGCTATTCGATGATTCGTTGCATTTATTATTTTCCTAGTATGCATGAAACATTCTCATCAATTTGCGGCAGTCATGTACTGACAGTGTTACTGTATAATTATTCCAGAAGATAAACGATTCAATAATAATATGAGACGGAGACGACGTTAATGTTGTAATCCTTGATAGAATGACATGAATTTTCAACCATCATACTTCTCTATCACTGCCATTTCTTCTTACTGGGCTCCATGTTGTGTCCAATATTGTCCATATTGTCGCGAGACAGATGAGTCCAATGCTGTGGTGTAGAGATGGATGTGTTCATTATCAGTTTGCCAGTCTGGTTTTCCTTTTTCCACTGGAGGAAGCACAACTCCCAGCCTTTTGTCCTACACGAAAGACAAATAGTCTGAAAGGACTTATGGTGTTTCTTTTCTTAGAGTCAGTGTCTGTACTTTATTGCAAAAAAAAAAAAAAATTTGACCTATAAACTTATAATGAACTGAAAAATGCTTAATATTGACTTTTTGTGGTTTTTGGTTGAGAGCGGTGCTATCTCAAAGCATTCCTATCCTGGCAAACTCCGGTTGTACTCTGTCTACCTGCATTAAATATTTATGATCTGATTTTTTGCTTGGCAAAGCATGTGCAATGTATTTTAATGAGAAACATATATTGGCTCTTGATGAAAAACAGAAAGTAAGTGCTATTGATAAGATTCAGAGAGTAGTTCCTCTACGACAGGGATCCTCAAATATGGACCTCAAATCTAATTCCAGCCCAGGTTTTCTGTTATCCCGGGCAAGTAAATAAACAGTTAGTGCCTCTGATTGGCCAGATTGTGTTAACACCTGACTCCCAGGTAAAGGGAGGGTGGAAAACTAGCAGTTCTCACACCTTGTAGGGCGTAATTTGAAGACCAGGGCTCTACAAACTTGCTACACACACTCCAAAGACTATGTCAACTTCATACACACAATTTACTCAGCAAATATAATGCATCATAAGAGGCAACTCACCCCAGATGCGTTCATTCAGAGTCTGTCCTAACATGTACAGGAGCGCGACGATGGCCATGTTGCAGAAGAAGAGCCCTATAAGTCCTGGGGTGGTGAAGAGGCCAAGCAGAGGGTACACCCACTTTCCAACAGCTAGGTAAATCCAAATGACCCTGCAGGAGTCCGCAAAAAGTCCCTTGCTCAGTGATGGTAAGTGTCTTTGAGAAACTTGTAATAACATGACATGAATGAGGAAATGTATGGAGATTTCAGACCTGGATGTAATTTTGTTCATCAGCAATCACTCAATTTTTTCAGTGCAACAGTTTCTCGGTTGCTAATAGTCAGGTTTTAGATACTCAGCATTTTGCATAAAAAATCCGATAAATGGCTGAAAGTTTTACAGAAAATAAATTCTAGTCTTCATACTCAGATGACGATTTAGTAAAGCAGTGTTCATCTCATAATGTATGCTGTAGAATGGGAATATTAAAAACTATTATTTATTAATTTTTACTTTACATTTACTTCAAAATCAAGCTCATTCTATTTCCTTTCTTTAAGTCTGGTCCACATCAAAGGATAATTTTGCTGATTTGGGGCCCAACCCCCCTCTGAAAATCTTAAACAAAACCTGATTCTTTTATTTCCTCAAAATACTGCGCTGTGAGGTAGATCTTGCTCTCCAGATGCTCAGTTAGCTGGCACCGGTGGCAGACAAACCCATCCTGGAAATCTCTTTCCAGAACTGCGATCATTCTGTAACCGTCACATAGTTTTCGCCACATTTTGAGCCCCCTACCTAATGATCTTGCTCACCCTAGATAACAAAGAAAATTATTATTGCCGAGACGGAAGCTCAGGAACCACAATTTATTAACCCGAGGAGCCTTAAGCAGCAGTCATGATAGAAACCGTGGGGTAACTATGTAAAAGGACAATAAGCCTCATTTAGCAAGGGCTTGGTTTCAGTTAAAAAAGATGAAATACCGAAATGAGACAAACTCGATAAATGATAAACTCGATAAACACGATAAACACTCTTAATAAGCCGAATTGATTTTATATAGTCCCAGTACTATTAATATACTAGTCTAAAAATATCACTGGGCTTAGCTCAGTATCCAGATAATCACAGACTGGCGACAATCCCCAGGAGAAACTGGGGGGCACTCCGGTAAACCGTACCATTTAAAATTCCAACCTAACCGAATGGATGACTCAAGTAACTGTTGCCCTACTAACTAAATACCAAGTCTCACATCCCAAGTCAAAAATGTAAAGAGTAACTGTCTAGCTACCGGACCACAAATACAACAAAGGTAACTGAAAAAGGGTAAAGCCCTGGTTCCCTTTAATTCAAATGGACCGAATAAACAAGTCGTTTACAATGTGAGCAAACTTAACATGGCATCTCCCCCAACAAGCTGCTGCTAAGCACTCAAACGAGCAACTAAACCTTAACCAGCTGATCAAGGCACCGCCACAGGAGGCAAATACAAAAATAATTTGCAATGTGTTTAATCAGAAGAGCCCTTCGGTAAACATGAGAAAGACTGATTGCCGATTGGGTGCCGAGCTGATTGAAATGGAAGAAGTTCAGAACAAACCAGCTGTCTTAGGCCATCATGTTTATTGACTCTCTTGGCATGCTTTTTCTCATGAGATTATGTGATATTTCCAGTTTTGAGTCAGAATTCAAGTTGATCATGAATGGTATCTGTTTGTGTTTGGCATGCTGTTTTGTCCAGGTAGTTAAATGAGTGTGCTTCACACACCAGAGGGCCATTAAACAATTAAATGCATGATTTTTATGTTGTCATCTGTGGGGTCTCTCACATTTAAACATTTAAGATTTCAAAAATGTATTGATGCGGGCCAGGCTTTCAACGACACTTGTAGTGAACAATAAAATATCAGGAGTTACATAAAAAAAATTTCTTAGTGTATATTGCCTCACTCTGGTTCACAATAGGACTACATACAAAAATAACATTGATATCTGCAATGTATTTGCTTTTTCAACCCAAAGTCAGTATATACCCTTTCCCATCCCCTGTATATGGGCATAGTACCCACCCCTGTGTTTGGTATTAGATTAACCCCTGTTAGACCAAGACACTTCCAGCTCTCACCAGCTCAAATATGCCAGTCCCACAATGCCCAGAGCTGCCAGGCCATTTTTGGTTTTGGGATACGTGTGCGGCTGCGTCACAATCTCACCCAGCAACAAAGGCAGCACCACAGTATGCTAGAACAGACACAAACACGCGATGGACACATTTTTAAAGATGTAAATCAGGATAAATGAGTTCTAGCAAAAAGCACAAGTTGGTATAGCAGATGCGCATGACGAGAATTAAAACACGTTTGAGAATAAGCAGTTACCTGGTCACCTTAATGTTGCAAGCAAAGAAAACTAACAAGTACAGCTGCAGACTTTCGCAAGTACATTATCATCCTGTCTATCAATGTCCAGTAAAAGCATCACCAAAGCAACAATGTAAGTTTAGATAGCTGTCGAAGCTCAATTCTTGGTAACATATGGCACTTTTGATCATGGTTTTAGCTCACATTCTACCTCAGAACAACGTCAGCAAATGTTGCTGTCATCACCTTATTCATTCTGTCTACGCTGAATGTATGTTTTCAGACAGTTCACTCAGGTCTTCCTTTTGCAAAGGTAGTAGTTTTATGGTATCACTTTTTAGCTCTGACCATTGCATGGTTCATCCATGGAGGGAAGAAATCATCCATTGATTCAGGGTAGACCAGCTCCCGGTCATGTGCAAAGATACCCCAGAAAAGTAGCACCACAAACTGCAAATGACAAAATGAAATTCAGCATATTGCATTGAGCACAAGAAAATTCCAATGACAGTGGCCGCAAGCATTTTGAATGTTAAAAGCAGCATAGGTTTCTGATTTAAGGAAAAGAGAGTCCTAAGAATATTAATAGGAGCGTTATTCAGGGTTTCTTGTATGATATGTATGTCATACTGACTACAATGAAGTATAAGAATCATGTGTCTTGGAATCAAAGAAATTATCTTCTGCAGAACATACTATAGCGGGGAAGAGGAAGGAAGCTCATGCATAATATTGTGAAGAATGAAATCAGAGAGCTTCTGGTTTAAAATACAGGCTTGAGAGATCACATTTTACAGGTAGAAAACAATATAATGTCCCTCCTGGGAAAAAGAATCACTGTCTGAAATGCCACATTTCAATTATCAATGCATGAAATTATGAGTTGAGTCAACCTAAAAAAAAGTAAGACAACCAGCTGCAAAGTATTTTTCAGTTGTCTCAACTTCAAACTCCAAATTTTTTCAAAAATGAGTTTTTGCAACCACTGGGATTGAAGTTGAGTAAACTCACAGCTGGTTGCCTTACTTTTTACATTTGGGCAACTTTTTTTTTTTTACTGTGTGAGAACTCCACACTGAAGTATAATTGTATAATACAAAAGTAGCATTAAGTGGCATTTCCATGACACTGGGGAAAATCCTGCCTGATGATGTTATTTCATGTTCAATACTTTCATTAATTTGGCTTTCATCATTGTCATTCAGGACCATGTCTTTTTTTGGCTACTGGGAGGGGCCGGTCCTTACCATTCCCACTGGAAAAGCAAAGACTGAGAAGAGCAGGTTCTTGTAAAGGCTGAGCTGCTTGTCTAAGCCCTTTTCCGATGAGGACTGGAAATCACAGGCTGCTGCTAGTCCAAAAAATACCATCTGTAGTACCTGAAATATTATTGGTAAGAAAGACATTGTATAAGACATTGCTATAGCTGTTCTGGTCACATGGACTAAGCCGGCTATGATGCCTACATGAATTTTGGAGTGGTCTCAATCATTATCTAAACTCACACATATGTCTTTCAGTGCATGCATTTGCTTTTAAGATAATAAAAAATAACCAACATAAGAAAGTACAAACTTGATAGGTTCGTATTCAATTTAAAAATAGTGCCATGGGCACTGTAGCTCACCCTGACATTTGATTGTTTTTACTAAAGTAGATCATTTCTTACAGGCTGTGGTAAGAACTGTGCAACATTCTGGAAATGACTTACAATGTATTCATATACACTGCCTGGCCCCCCAAAAAAGTGACCGCCTGGATTTATCTGAACAAATGTGTAAGAGCTTCCAGCGGATAATTACTGCAATGATTAATACGTATGTTCCAGGTGGCAACAAGTTATGTTACCCCAACTGATGGAGTAAGCAGCTTCTCATTTTTTAAATAACCATGTCAAAGGAAATATCCTGTGGTCACGGAAAAGATTTTCTCTGTTTCACAAGGGTCAAATCATTTGCCTCCATCAAGGAAAAAAAAAAAGCAACTTAGGAGATTGCTGAAGCTACTAAAATTGGATAAGAACCGCCCAACGCACTATTAAATATACCATATACATATTATATACCATATAATATAATTATAATTATATAATATACCATATTACATACACCAATCGAAACAATGCCACAGCAAAAGCATCCTATCATCAAAGCTAAAGGCGGCCCAATGAAATATTAGAATGTGTGTAAAATTTCAAAAAAAAAGTTTTGGCCAGTAAGTGCATTTTGTGTTGTATTAGTATTATATCATTTGTTACAAACTATTTGTGAACATGGAGCTGAAGAATATTTGTGTCACAAACTTATCGGAATGATAATAGGTTGTCTGTTGACAATTGTGACCGCTTTCTTAATGGTGCCCTTATTGGTTAGAAGATGTCTGTAAAGTCTCAGCTTCATTGGTCAAGTAGTTCCAGAAAAGAAAATTTTAAATATTTATGAAATTTAGGGGCATGGTCTGATCCCTTCCTCATGTCTGGCGATCTTCTATACCACGTCTTTCCAGTGGTTGGCACAGACAAGTGCAGCTGAATGTGGTTTAGCTCGGTCATTTCCAGTACATTGAGGAGTTTGGCTACATCTCATGATGTGCTCCACGGTTTGGGATTTGCCACAGACTCATGCATTGGAAGTTGTTATTTGCCATTTCCTCGTGGATGCCTTGCAGTGTCCTTCTCTGACCTGCTGGTGGTTCAGTGTTTTCCAGACCGCCCAAGGTTGCATGGTTTGATGTCAGAGGTCAAATCGAGCTCAAATTGCACTGTACAAAAAAAAAACCTTGACCATATGTGATGAGTCATGCTGCATAGTACCTATACATACCAAATTTCAGCTGAATCACTGCAGAAATTATTGATAAATTGGTTAAAATGGCATTTTCTAGATGACTGACCTGCCAGCGGTAATACACACATACCAAAAGTCTAGCGGAATCACTGCAGAAATGATTGAGAAAAGGGTCAAAACAGCATTTTCAGGATGGCTCCTACGGTGGACATATTTCAAAACAGACTGTAGGAAATGTTTATAGATGTCTGAAGTTTCAGCTTCATTGGACCAACAGTTTCAGAAAAGGAACTGTTGGTCCACGTGGGCTAAAAATACTCACCACCAAAGCACTAGGCACACTGTATGTCATAGTTTAATGCAGAGTCGGCCCAAGCCTCCATGGGGCCCTAAGCTAAATTTGATTTTGGGACCCTCTATTTCTGCCAGTAATATGGATTATTGATCATTCACACACCTATAATAAATTATGCGGCTCTGGCAGTGTTGTTTACATTATCCTATTGTCAGCAGACATGTCTTCACCCATGTATAGTTTTTAATCTCAAAAAAGGGAGCATATTCAGCTACAAGAGCGGACCGGGGTTGATTTACCCAACATTGCGATTGATAAAGCACTAAGTGGGATACTGAATATCATCTAGCCCTACTAAAAGTAACAAAAATAAACCAGTGGACAATGCATTTTCTCTTCTGGTGTATTATTTTTGGTTTTGAAAAAACTGTGACAGCAATGTGCAAAAATAATTTGTAGTGCAAGAACAACAATAAAGTGAAACAACAAATAACTTGGATATATAAAAATAACTACAAATGTACAAAAACTATGATAAATAAGCTCGGCTTGCTTGTGAATATTCAATAACTGATCCGAGTGTGCTATCTAGTGGTAGAATATTGTAACTGCGTGCATAAATTTGCAGCTCCATGTCCGCTGGCGGACACATCTACACAAAGCACTTAAAGTTACCCTGCTGAGCACCGTTGTTCTTCTCGAACACGCCAAATAATGATAATGCTTAAATGATGAATTACATTCATATTTTAATTTGTAACAAGCATCAAAGTGGCCAGTGTCGAAGTACCGAAGTAAAAGTATACTTTTTATCTTTTAAATGTAGTAGAGTAAAAGTCCCAGTAAAAAAAAAAAACTCGAGTAAAGTACAAATTCTCAAAATAAAAAACGACTTAAGTACTGTAACGAAGTACATGTACTTTGTTACTATACACCTCTGCCTGCCAGTTAAAAGAAATGTCTAGCTAATTTGCTATTAACGGCTACACGCATCCAGTTGCATCAAAGTGTTAAGGATATTTAGGGACTTTCCTAACCTGAGGAAACTTACAATACCAAGACATGCAAACATATATATATATCATGATGTTTTTTCTCCTCTTCCTTTCTTTTCTCTGCTCCTGAAGGATATGTATTGTTTTGTGACATTGTTTAGCTTTCACTCAGCTGCTCCTTGGATGCGCAGTGCGCACTGCACGGCAGGATGCGCAAATTACCGGTGGAAGCGAGAGGCAGTAGGAATCACTAGGCCTACATCAGCAGTACTCTGTTAACATAAAATTTTGTTTTTTTACAATAAAATACATTTCATCATAAAGGAATCATTACTCATACATGCAATAAATAAATGAATAAATTAAACAATAATAATAATAATAATAATATTTTGTTTTGTATATTTTGTATTTTTGTTTGTAATTGCTCTTGGGGGCCCCCTAGTGGTCGTGGGGCCCTAAGCAGTCGCTTAATTGCCTTATGCCTTGGGCTGGCTCTGGTTTAATGGATAGACATATTTCTTCACCATAATTCATCAATGCATTGTCCTGGATAAATATTGCATTCTAGGAATGATACATCAGTTTGAGGATGTCATTTTTATTCTGAAGAATAATTTACATAATAATAATTTGATACTGAGGCAAACCAGCGCACACATTGCCCTCCTGTTGTATCCATTTTTATAACATCAGGGGTAAGAGACAAGCCCGCCTTTAAAAAAAGTTCTGCACAATAGAGAAATATAGAGTCATAAGAAATAGCTTGTTCATATTTGGCACAGATTATAATATGTAATTTATATATTAGATTATTTATCTGATTGAAGGTCACTGCATCCATACTTGCAGCTTTAAAAAATGTCCTCACATTTTTTGATCAGAAATTAAATTGTGAACTTGACATGCGTTTAATGAATGCAAATCCGACATTTATTTCTATATGGTTATAAAACCAAAATCCAGGCCCCTTGGCTTCAAACAAATCTCCTGCTCTTAACATCAAAGTACATAAACTTGGTAATTTTTGCACACGAATAAGCACACAGCATTCCACTACTTAAGGAATGCTGCCGTTTAGTTTAAGAATTCTTAACTTCTTGATCAGGTAAGAACTTTTGCTTCCTTTGGAACCTTTGTGCTTATTGCTGTCCTGAGATCATTCGTATGTATTCAAACCACATGTATATTTCCAAAACTCAGTATTACTAAGGTTTGAAATATGATATAAGCATTTTCATACATGATTTTTAGGAATTTGGCGTCCACTCTTATTATTTTCGTCCCAAATTAAACCAGCAACTATTCAAAGATTTGAATGTCTTCTTATTTCAAAGCTGAGGAGGAAATATAAACTCAATTACAGCTGCAATCATAATTATTCACATCAAATTGAAACCTTGAGAAGTAAAATCATAAAGTGACTGATGATCCAGGTATAGAATAATAAAATCTATTTGGGAAACTCATGGATAGCATAAGAACTGACAAATTTATAGCGCCAAAATGATGATCGCCTACGCTTCCAGTGTTAAATCACAAGTGAAAAAAATTGCATAAAGCTAGATTTACATAATTTGAAATCAGAGCTGTTGAGTTTATTGTAGAACATTTAAAGAATGAAAAGAATTAACCATACCAGATTCAGGAAAGTGAGGTATTTCCAGGGCCCACCATACAGAAAGATCCCCGGTGGGAGGGGCTCACCGTCTTTCGCAGCCATTGACAAGAGGACGAAGGAATACCAAAAAAAAGCCAAAATGTGAAAGGTTTTCCTCAGAGTCTCAGCCATCCTTCTGGGTTTTTGGCAGACGAGAGCCCCTGGACAGGGATATGTGTGTTTGTGACTAAGCATGAAGTAGGTATGAATACTCTAGAATTGGTAAACATGCTATGGGTAGATCTAAAAATAAAGGGCTTGAGGGATTAAGCATTTCACTGGCAAGTCTGATGACAAGTTATGAAAGCTCGCTTATACAAGGGGCAATTGTTCATGATGTCACTGGAACCTTGAGTCATAATCTGTTTTATTCAAATAACACATGGAAAAGGCTGGTAAAAAAATATTTTGTATTTAGTATGTTGTGATGTATAACTTTTCCAAAAACTAGATATTATATACATCGACAGCCATGTCACAACTCGTAAATGGAAGATTTAAGTGACGCAAGGCTGCAGAATAGTTTATGTTCTTAAGTTATTACTCCAAGGCATGGCAGAGGCATTAAATATATCTCCCTTGTAATCATTTATAAGAGCATTGTACAGCTGAGAACTGCCTCTAAAGGGACTGCAAATGTTACAAAACCTACTGCTGCTCTTATTTTCATAATGTCTGCTTTACAGACTGGCATTTATGACTTCAATCTGTTTGAAAAACAAGGCTAAGACTCCTTATACCCCTGCATATATTAGGATTTCTGCTTGCATGTGTCATGTAATAGTGATTCCAATGGATTTTCCAATGGAGGTGCTGAGGGGAAGATTCACCATTATTTGGTGGTGCTCCGTATCTGTGGATATTCGAGTGTAGGCATACACGACCAAGCACAGTCATGCAAGTCATGCGTGAGTAATGCTGAGTAATTAAAAAATACTACAGAATCAGACTCAAGCTGAAAACAGAGTGCATACACACTGTAGAGCGAGTCAGCCGCAGAAACCTCATGTACTGCTGTTGGTATGAAAACAGTAAAGCAGACCTTGATTGAGATCACCAGTGTATCAGATGAATAATCCACTTCAAAACCAAAGCTGTACAAATGCAAGGTAAAACAACGTGACTGCCATTTCTCGCCGACATCCCAGAAACAATACACCATTAGACGCCTCGCATATCGCACATCTCCAGGTACATAACGACAAGACTGCATCACCCCAAAGGTTTTAAGGGCTGCAAGCCTTGGCTCTGTCCACCAGGGGGCTCTCTGGTGGCTTTTTTTAGGCTTTTTTCACCGCCCGCCCCCTGGAGATGTTGCTTTGACAACCTTTGACAACCACAGTGCCACAAACATTACAGATAGCTTGAATGAAGGAAGGGTACTATTTTGTCACAGGCTACTATGTAGATTAACTTTACAATTAGTTGTACTGAGGTCCTTAATTCTGCCTCAGCGAGAGCTGCTGCGTGCTTTATTTATTACATCACTTTGGCAAAAAAAAGCCTTTGGATTTATTTGCTCGCTGATTTATTCATATATATGTTGTTTACAAGAGTGGCAATTTCTTAATTTAGAGTCAACCGAGTTGCTAGCTTACTAAAAACACTCAGTTGCTGCTCTTTTTAACCAATTTGTGACTATCACTAATTGTATATCAGGACACAGAAAGGAACAAGAACCATTCTGCGAACAAAATCTGAACACAAACACAGAGCAGTTAAACTAGTAAACACTCATTTTATTTTTAATTTGTAGTATCTTGTTTTTTCGCTGAGCTAGTCAGCACGCTAATGATGGCTCACTTGGGACAGGAAGAGAGCAGTCGTGATTGTCTACCTGTTGTTACCTAGCAACGCCAGAAGGACAACCTGCTTAGACTTCAATGAAGGTTATTTTCATTAAAAATTTTAATCACCTCAAGTGTGGTATAAAAAATAATTGGAAGACCTTTGGCTAACTGAAAATTGTATCGATTGGGTGCCATACGATGCGGGGGAAAATATAAATGAGTTATTTTGCTCAGTCTACTATTGACCTCAATGCATTGAAACATCTGCTTGTACCCCATAATGTTTTTTTGTTGTCACTAGAGGTTGTTAATTCTCCAACCAGGTAGTAGGCTGTTTTGCTCAATATTGTTCGTAAGGAAAATCTTTGCCATTGGAATTTGATCCCACTCTCGTTTAAAACAGGCTTCCAGCTGCTGGAGAGCTTTGGGTCTGCTTCGACAGGCTTTTAGTTTAATTAAGCACCAAATGTTCTCAATCGGTGAAAGATCAGGACTGCTGGCAGGCCAGTTCAGCACATGGACTCTTCTACTCCGAAGCCATGCTGTCATAATAGCTGCAGTAAGTGGTTTTGCATTGTCCTGCTGAAATACACAAGGCCTTCCCTGGAATAGATGTCGTCTGTAGGGGAGCATATGTTGCTCTAAAACCCTTATATACCTTTCAGCATTCATGGTGCTTTTTAAAACATGCAAGTGACCCACACCATAGGCACTAATGCATCCCCATACCATCGGAGATGCTGGCTTTTTAACAGAACACTGATAACAGGAGGGGTGGTCTTTCTTCTCTTTAGCCCGGAAGACACAACGCCCATGATTTCCAACAAAAGTGTCAAATTTGAACTTGTCTAACCGCAGGACACATTGCCACTTTGCTACAGTCCATTTTAAATGACATCTGTGGATGGCACGGTGGATTGTGTTTACCGACAGTGGTTCCTTGAATAATTCCTGGGCCCATTCAGTAATGTCAATGACAGAATCATGTCAGTGAGTGATGCAGTGGCGCCCAAGGGCTCGAAGACCACGGGCATCCAGTAAAGGTCTTCGGCCTTGTCCCTTACGCACAGAGATTTTTCCAGTTTTCCTAAATCTTTTGATGATGTTATGCACTGTCAATAATGAGACCTTCAAAGCCTTTGCAATTTGACGTTGAGGAACATTGTTTTTTAAGTATTCCACAATTTTTTTATGCAAGCCTTCGCAGGTTTGAGAGCCTCTGGCCAGCTTTACTTCTAAGAGACTCAGCCTCTGTTTGACAGCCCTTTTAAAGGCAATCATGTTACACCCCTGATGCCAATTAACTTAATTACTTGCTAAATATTCTTTCAGCTGATTCTCTTATATATGAATTGCTTTATCAGCCCTTTTTTGCCTGTGCCCCAACTTTTTTGAGACCTGTTACAGCCAGAAAATTTGAAATAATCTCATTTTGTGGATTAAAATGTAAAATTTCTCAGTTTCAACATTTGAAATGTTATCTATGTTCTATGGTAAATAACATATTGGCTCATGTGATCTGAAAGTCATTGCATTTTGATTTTATTCACAATTTACACTATTTCGGAATTGGGGTTGTTCAATTCTGCTCCAGATTTGTAAATTTGTCATTTGTTGCCCATCCGTTACATGCTCCCCCCACCTCTTTCTGGACTCCACACAGTTTCAAAGGAGCCTCCTTTATGGCAGGAAGCGAGTGATATTCTTAGCACCACAAAATCCCTATTCTTATTATCAAAGGGATTTGAGTTGAACTACCTTCACATCGAAGCTGTAAGTTTGTCCTGTTAGGCCATACTGACCAATTAATTCCAAATTCAATTAAAATGTAATATATAGAATTTTAAAGATGCCCTTTTTTGTTTGTATGTCAATGATGTTTCAGTACCATGCCCACATACTTTTGGCTATATAGGCTATATAGTGTAGTGCTTTTATGAATACCGAGGTATTAAGCAGATGTACTGCAGTGTGCATTTGTTTATGTTCAGCCCTTCTCTGGTGGTTTAGAGCTAGTTGCATTGTTGACATAAAAAAATCAAATAATTCCATGCTTAAATCCATTAAAATCTGTAACTACTAAAATTTGCACAACATTCTTCTTTATTGCAGTTCACAGCTTGTTTACTTGTGATCTTTACCTCCCGATTGGTCTCCCTAACAAAACAAGGTCTTCAGGAGGAGTTCAAGAACTAAAATAAAAAATTGATTTTATATAAATTTAAATTTATGAATTTTATATTCAGAATTTTCCTGGGTGGATGACAAAAAGATGTCCCGATTTTTTTGATCAAAGCTTCATTGAATGTTTCTGTGTGCTGATTTTGATTTCCTCCACCAAGGAGGTTATGTTTTCACCTGTTTGTTTTTTGTTTCTCTGTCTGCTTACAGGATAACTCAAAAAGTTATGAGCAGTTTGGCTTGATATTTGGTAGCATGATAAGTGGTCGTCCAAAGATGAGTTGATTCAATTTTGGAAGTGATGCGGAACATATTCTGTGGTGGAGGTACAGTATGCGCTCTACCGAGTGCTCTCCAATTTTATTAAAACTGCCTCTCACTCAGTGCTCAGAATATGGGATCAAAGGACGTGATTAACATTAAGTACGTTTGCTGAAAAACTATACAATGGAGGGCACAAAACTATCTTAAGTGGTTGAAGATCAAGTCTATTTGTGGTTCCAGCATGATACCCTGTGGAGAGCTGGTGGAATTTGCATTTTATCAATCATCTTTTAAATAAAATATTTTAAAAAGTTACCTTCATTGAGCTGAAACACACTTTTGTGAACAACTCATGAACACTTCCGACAAGCTTTCCTCTCTTTCATGAGGCATGCGCATAGTGATAGCAAGCATATCATTGTCAACATAGCTACTGAAATTCCTCATCTTTAAATATATCCCATATTGTTTTATGCCCTGGTCCACCATTTCGTTATTATTCTTTTAACCAATCATAGCAGGGGGAGGTTTTAATGAGGTCTAGTTGCATAATCACAACAGAACAGCGGAGGTCTCTTGTGATTATGTAATTTTAGTGATTAAGGGTTTGCAAACAACGGAAGGCTTGTGAAATCCTCAACAAATATTTCATCTTTCTTTGAATTGTGAAAAATTGTCTTGTTAGTACTCAATTTAATCAGTTAACATGTCAAGATTCTTGATATATTGCTGTTCTAAAATTTCACACCACTGGCCCAGTGCAGTAAATGGCACATATAAAACATGCATGAATACAAATCTTTCTGCTGATCTTTTATTTTATTTTTTTGCACTATCCTTTGATGGCCTCGCCTGCCGTATAAGAGCCTTTGTGGGAATTGAGTGCACCACCTACTGGAGTGGTTGCAATTAGCAAATTATGGAAATGGTTACAAGATTGAACCGTAAGCGCCTGCGCATATTTATCACTCTGTTTATCACTGCACCACTACAAAAAAAAGAAAGCACATGGTGGCAGATGTGTCTATGCTCAGTTTACAAAAACAAAAAAAACAAAAACAAAACATCCGGCTTCAACTAAAAAGACAGTATCTGGATTCTGAGGATAATTTTGTTCATGGTAATACTAGTCATGCCAATGGATTAATCCAAACAATGTATATTCTGAAATTCATTTCATTCAGATTAAGGCAAGTGTTTGGGTTATGCCTCGCAGAGAACACCAGTGTTGGGGAAATGCCTTGAATGGCAGCACCATTGTGGTGATGATGCCTAAGCAGTGGCAACGTTGTTGTGCCTGCAATGGCACGTCACACAAGGGCGCCGGCTGTTTGGTTACACCTCATAAGTGGACACCATGCGTTGAGGCAATTTGCCTAATTGTATTATTAATTTGACCATCAATAAATAAATAATATATATACTCAGCCAAAATAAAAACTTCACACTCGTTTGGAGGTCGATAAGTTGAGCTTGCAAGAAATGAGGTTTTAGATAATGATTTTATTTAATTCTGTGCTCATTAAAGATGGTGTATCATGAAAATAATGTCCATAATGTGACCAGTTCCGCCGGAAATGCTACGGAAATGTCCAAGAGTAAAAATGGTAAGTTACAACTTGGCAGTACGCAGACGATTACGTATGGTTTGGGCAATCACACGACCTCTAAACAATTCATTCCTAGTGGACAAATCGATTATTCAAATGACGTAAGACAATTTGCCGGTCTTCTGCTTTTGACGCCACACGTGGGCTACCAGAACGAGGTCGATCAGCTGTGGCGCCAGTTTGTTGGAGACGTGTCCGAAGATCATGGATAGTCCGTCGACTGCATCCCATAACCCTTGCAACGTCAGTGACGGACGTTTCCGTATTCAGCATGCCAATGGCACGTTCACGCTGAATGTTTGACAGCCATGGCATTGAAAATTAACAAATAATTAACTGTAAAAACTTGTTTTTCAGAGATGTCACTCTAACGTGCTAACGTGAGCTCAGTTGCACATCTCTCATATGGTCACGTGACTAAGAACAGGAGAAAACATGGTTTTAGCTTAAAGTACGCTCACACTTGCTACGTATCTGTGCACGTCGGAGTTGATGTGTGTCATGATGTCTTTGACAACGCATTTACCCCTAGTGGTAATAAAAACTTTCATTATAAGTTTCAAGAAAATATTTACAAATTTATGAGTGTGAAGTATCATTTTTTAGAGATATATATACACACATATACATACAGTGTATCACAAAAGTGAGTACACCCCTTAGTGAAAGTTGTCAATATTAACATACAACATGTCAACTGTCAATATTTTTTGTGGCCACCATTATTATCCAGAACTGCCTTTACTCTCCTGGGCATGGAGTTTACCAGAGGCTCACAGGTTGCTACTGGAATGCTCTTCCACTCCTCTATGACGACGTCGCGGAGCTGGCGGATATTTGAGACTTTGCGCACATCCACCTTCCGCTTGAGGATCCCCCAAAGATGTTCTAATGGGTTCAAGTCTGGAGACATGCTTGGCCAGTCCATCACCTTTACCCTCAGCCTCTTCAGTAAAGCATTGGTTGCTGGGAGGTGTGTTTGGGGTCATTGTCATGCTGGAACACTGCCCTGCGACCCAGTTTCTGGAGGGAGGGGGATCATGCTCTGCTGCAGTATTTCACAGTACATGTTGGAGTTCATGTTTCCCTCTCCAACACCTGCAGCACTCATGCAGCCCTAGACCATGACATTCCCACCACCATGCTTGACTGTAGGCAGGACACACTTGTCTTTGTACTCCTCACCTGGTTGCCGCCACACATGCTTGAGACCATCGGAACCAAGCAAATTAATCTTCGTCTCATCATACCATAGGACATGGTTCCAGTAATCCATGTGCTTTGTTGACATGTCTTCAGCGTACTGTTTGCGGGCTTTCTTGTGGACCGTCTTCAGAAGAGGCTTCCTCCTGGGGTGACAGCCATGCACACCAATTTGATATAGAGTGCAGCGTATGGTCTGAGCACTAACAGGCTGACCCCCCACCTCTTCAATCTCTGCAGCAATGCTGACAGCACTCCTGCGATGATCTTTCAAAGAAAGCATTTGGATGTGATGCTCAGCACGTGCACTCAGCTTCTTTGGACAACCAACCTGAGGCCTGTTCTGAGTGGACCCTGCTCTTTTAAAACGCTGGACGATCTTAGCCACTGTGCTGCAGCTCAGTTTCAGGGTGTTGGCAATCTTCTTGTAGCCTTGGCCATCTTCATGTAGCACAACAATATGTCTTTTAAGATCCTCAGAGAGTTCTTTGCCATGTGGTTCCATCTTTCCGTGACCATTATGAGAGAGTGTGAGAGCTGCACTACAAATTTGAACACATCTGCTCCCTATGCACTCCTGGACCTAGTAACACTAACGAGTCACACGACATTTTGGAGGGAAAATGACAAGCAGTACTCAATTTGGACATTTGGGGTGTAGTTTCTTAGGGAAGTACTCACTTTTGTTGCCAGGGGTTTAGATATTAATGGCTATATTTTGAGGGGAAAATAAATTAACTCTGTTATATAAGCTGCACACAGACTACTTTTCATTGTGTCAAAGTGTCATTTTGTCAGTGTTGTCCCATGAAAAGATATACTTAAATATCTGCAGAAATGCTAGGGGTGTACTCACTTTTGTGATATTAATATTAAATATTAATATTCATACCTCGGGGCACCACCCTTCCTCAGTGAAGGGAAAACGATAGCCAATTAATTACACTTCAGTCTCAATATTCACTTAACTATTAACATGGAAATTGATTAATAATTAAATTAATAATTGTAAGCAAATTACCCTATCAATAGTTAGATAGAACGATTCAGAGTTCTACATAGAAGAGGTTGGCAATTTAATTCACTCTTGTAAAACATTAATAACCACAGTATATGTCTTTCAAGAATATTTATTTAAACAAAACAAATAAAACACACAATCTAGACTACTCTAAACACATATATACACAATGAGGGAGGGTTAAGTGTGTGTGTCTGTGAATGCGTGACAGAGATCAAAAGGGTCTTCCTGCCCATGTGGACATGCGGGAGGGCAACCCTACTGTGACAAAGAAAAGTTTCAAGAGAGTTTTTAAAATCTGTTTAAATGACCTAAAACTCTCAATGTTGTGTTTGTGTGTGTGTGTATTACGTTAAAATGAAGAGATGTGTGTGTTTTGCACAGGAAAGGTGCCGAGTTAGTATACAGAAGGTTATTTGCATGCAAGACTGTGTCTGCTTCACATTAATACCATCCTTACCTACTGAAACACAATCCTAAAAACAATCACAACAACAATCATTTTACAAATACACACAGTTGGTCTTTCTAAAAAAGGTTTGAATGCCCAGTTGTTACCAGTCCTTAGTAGAGGAAGTAGGTTTGGTAGTTGCTGCTCGGTGGAGGATCCAATTCTGGAAAACGCTGATCCGGCTGAAAGAGCGGTTCTGGTGCTGTAAAGGTCTCTGTTCTTGTTCTTGGAAGAGGAGGGAGGCTGGCCACTCCCCAAAAGCAAGCTGTTGCTTCCAAGGCTTGCTCTACTCCTGGTAGCTTGGCTGATGCTTCTGCATGGCCACGGGAGAGGGAGGCTAAGAGGTGGGGGAAGAGTACCCCAGCCTGAGCAGTCCCTAGATGTCCACAAGCCTCACAAAGGGGGGGAGAGCAGAACCGAAAGAGAGAGTCCAAAGAGCCAAGAGAGTGATAAACTGGTTGACCACTGCTTTTATCTGCCTGGCCTGGTGGTGGGAGGGGATTACAGGCCGTAAATGGTCATGGGAAATCCGGGGCTCCATTTTGAATTTCCACACAAAAGAAGGCTTTCCTCTGTGAGACCCCAACACAGGCCACTGGTTAATATTTTAATTAGGAACAATGCTCCTTTAAAATTTATTTATTTTTGTTGTTGTTGTCAATTTCAAAATGAGTGCATTACTAGCAACATTCAACGTTTATATAATCCCTGGAGCCATTCTCAGATAGGTTTGCCATGATCGCATATTGTATGTGATGACATTCATGGTGGCCACTGAGTGGACGCACACCACAAATGCTGTACTGTGACCTCTATTTTGTGTAAGGTCACATTACTTTTTAAGCATATGACGAAACATGTACACTTAGCATCTGAAGTCAGTGGCAGCACACAGCCACACTAAGCCAACCTGATAATTTCCCTTGGTCATATTTAAACAGCCATTGTTATCTGATGGATGTGTTGACATAGCAACTTCTCTGACGCCACATTTGTTCAAATTACAAGGACTTCCCTTTGCCTCAGTCCTGATATTACTCTGAATGTTTAAATTTACCTCCTTTCTTATCATTTAATCATTAATTATCTTCCCTATATCAACTCACAAAATGGGATTCAGGAGTCAGATGAGCTTGGAATTGTAGGAACTATTTCAGATATAAGTTTGCCAATAAATGCAAATTTGAACTGCATCTGAAAGCATATGTATATGCAGCCATTTTACTCTTGGATAACGATGAACTGTCAGAACACCAGTTCAATCTTAATATCTGGAGAAAGGAAAACTTACAACAGGTGATTTATTTTTGAGATCTGGAAACATAAATTTAACAATTCTGTAAAAATATGTACAGTACAAATGCGCATGCAGATGCAGAGAGTCAATGTGACTCAGTAAAGCAAATGTGCCATTAATCATATTGAGTCCTACAGAGAACATGCTAAAAACAATACATCTCACTACATAAACCAGGGATTGTCAGAGGGGTTTGTGGGTGGAGAGTGCAATTGTGAGCCCCTTCAAACTTCCTGCAGAAAACACTGGTTAAATGCTAATAACCCAACAGAGAACTCTGTGTGCTAATGAATATAGAGAGAATACTGTATGGTAATGTACAAACAAGGAACTCTGTGTTAATGGACACATTGTGAACCCTATGTCGTAAAAACTACAAAGAGAGCCAACAGCTTGGTTAGCATGTCTCCATTAAGATTCCCTTTTCAACAGCATGTAATTATTTAAATACATTGACAACCTCAGGTTAACAGTGCATGAAAAAAACAAAATAAGGTCCTTTTGAAAACTATATGAATATACATCGCACAAACACTATAAAAAAAATTATGGTCCTCAATGAAGGCGAAACAGTGCAAAAGCATTACAAACATGCATGCAGCTCAGCCAGTATAGTTTAGTATAACTATGAATTCTGGCAATATAGCACTCGCTCTTAAATTATCAATATTATTTCCTAACCTATTCTCCTGTCTGTTGAGGTCACAGTATTGTGTTGAACTTGGTTAATATGAGCGAGGCAGTTAAGGGAAGCGGCCATCATTGGTCATAGAACAAATCATGATCCTGGTTGATTTGAGGGAGTATCCGTTTCCTCTGCTGGGTCTCCAGTATATTCCCCTCCTCCGCTCTGAGCGCCCCCTCGGCCGGACATGGGCGTACCTCCCATTTAAATTTGAGGCTTCACAGGCATTGAACCACCAACCACCTGCAGGTAAGTACAGTTATATATTCACCTGAGTTCAGGTATAATTCCACTTCATCTTGAGAAATTATACCTCATTTGAGACTGACACAAATGGGAAAACTAAAAATTACTATTCAAATGACATTTTGTAAAAACACTATACAGTGTATGGCCAGCTATTTTGACTGTTAAATCAACCATTAACTCATTTGACAAAGGTATACCTCTAAGTTACCATCAAAGTGCATTGTGCCTGGTGAACATACTCATTGTCCTCTCTAAAATAAAAACATCACGCAAACAAAGAGCCCCAACTGATTTTAGGGGGAACAGTAAGCTCTACCGCAAATGTCATGACTTAGACTTTTTATAAGGAGCCCAGCCTACCAAAGGTGGAGGAATTGTGTCTGAAGGGTCTGTAATTCTTAGCTAACCTTTATTTTCGAGAAAGGATAAATTCAGCTTTGAATTGAATAGTAGTTCACCCAAATTCAAGCAGCGCATTTATGCTCAGCAACCAGTTTCCACAGGAATGTAAGTTTTTTGGCAGTCAACCGCACCTGTGTAATTGAGGGCACAGCTGGAGTCCTCCATGTTATTATGGTCCTTGGTGGAGAAGCTGGCCGTGTAATTGGTCATGATGTCAGGCAGATCTCCTGACACCTGAGTCAGGTGGAGGGTGTACTGAGAAGCAGGTCCCTCAAGGGTGAAGTTGAACTCAAAGAAATGCCTTCCCTGCCGGTAGTCCTCCAGTTCAAACTGCATGATGGAGTTGCCCTGCCTGGCAATAGCGTACATCTTCTTCAGGCCAAGCCAGAACTCATCTATGAGCACATACACATTCATGGTCACTGCTTAGCCAGATTTCACAGAGTCGCTCAGACAGTTGTTCTGGAAAACTTATTTGGCTGGTCTGTATTTTTGATCAAAGTGATTGGGGAAAACTTCAAAAAATGGCTGCATTGAAGAACTTCTCTTTGGTGCAAAATTATTTACACTGGAGCTGATTGCAACACATTGTGCTCATTTATTTATTGCTACAATTCAGTTGAATGGAAATGCATTCATTGAGATCATCTTGCTCCACTTGCAGTAGGAATGATCATCACAATGGCTGTATCATGAACCGCTGGCTGGTTGAAATAAATAAGCTCTTATGATAAGCTATGTTGGATTTGGATATATACTCAGAGGCAATGAAAACGCAACACCAGTTTGGATTCAAATAATTTTGTGACTCAAATTTATGTTCTTATTTTAACAATTCAAGTATGTTGGGTGGGTTGACTTTGATGAATGAAATGTGTTAATGGGTCGATTTGGACAATAATAAACGAATGCATTAAACATAACGAGCACAAGTTGAAAATGAAAAATCACAACAAGACTGAACGGAACACAAATTTAAAAATGAACTTTAAAGAACAGTCAGAATCGGGTGTGACCCCCACGAACATCCACACAGGCAGTACAACGTCTCCTCATGGACCTGACTAAGCGTCTTAGGTTGTCTTGGGGAAGTTCTAGCCACTCTGCCTGTAGTGCATTCTGGAGTTGCTGCCTGGTTTGAGGTCTGGGTACTCGTGATGAAAGAGCTCGTCCCAGTTGGATGTACTACATCCAAAACGTACTGATGCTGGACATACTACACAAAACGGTGAGCCACTTGCCGGGCACTTACTCCTGCCTCTATCATACCCAGGGCCCTGTTCAGTTGTTCAGTCGACAGACACGGCATTATGACACTTAAAAATGTTTTTTGTGTGGCTTTTATCATGCCTTTATATCGGGAAGACAACCCCACCTTCATTTCAACCACTGTACCTGCACAACCCTTAATTCCATATGTTGTACTCAATATGGATTAATGAGAGTCCAACTCACACTGTTGAGTTACATGATGATCATTCATGTGTAACGAGGTACACATTGTGACCCCAATGGTCACTTAAGAACTCAAATTGAACCACTCAGGTCCTGAGCAAAAATAAACCAAAATTTAGAGTGTTGCGTTTTCATTGCCTTTGAGTACAGATCTGCATTTGGACTTGGAGTGGACTTCAATAGAGTACCAAGGATTTAACTTTTAATAAGGAGAACAACCAAATTCATTCACTTATATTCCTCCTTGGGGCTTAGCAGAGTGCCCATGATTTATTACTTGGTTGACATAGAAGAAACCTGTCTTCACGTTTCCTGTTCAACATATTAAGCAAATTAATTCAACTGTAAAACATTCATAAAATTCCCTCCCTGACACTGAGAACTTACTTTCCAGGTTGCCAAATCCATTTTCATACTTTTCCCAAGCCTGGTCAAAATCCACAGAGCCATCCTGTCGGTTTTGTATTACTGTGTATCCTCCATCTACAGTGGGGAAAAGCAACCTTTCAATCAGTTATGACTGCAAGCCCAATCTCCTTAAAAGTTGGATTGCTTTAAATGTAAAATTAAGGACAGGTTCCTATAAGCAATATCACCTAGACTGCTTATTGTTTGCTGTCAATGCGCCTCCAATAAATAAATAACAATATGACACAGGCTATTTGATAGCCATTGTTTATTTAGCAGATACATTCTGCAGTTGCAACTGCAGGTTTTCAGTTGCCATTTTTGCCATTGATTTCATTAATTTATCATGAAACATGCATGAAACTCTGTTAATCAGTTTCAATTTTAAGGAGCTATGTCCTGATTACTGCTCTACTCACACCTTACATCCTAACAAAGCAATTCTGTTGGCTGTAAGTGATAATTTGATTCCATGCTTGCAAATCCATCTTCTTTTTTGCTTTGTATCCATATATTTTAGTCACTCTGGCAAAATGCCAATTTAGCCAAGTAGTCGTAGGCTATGAGGAATGTAAGCTTGTTTGCCAACCTTCAATAAACATAATAGAGGAAGAATATCTCTTCTTGGGTACCTGCATTAACAATGGTTTCTTCAAATGAAATTTTATGAATTAAGAAAGCATTTTGCTAGCTGGCTAGCTAACTTTGCTTATATTGCTCCATGTGAAATAGAAGGTTTTTTGTGGATATCTGTGTAGCTAGCTACGTAGTGTAGCAGTGATGACCGCGTAGGGAACGTTCACTAGCAATATGGCTAATTGTCAGAAGATGCTATCTAAATTAAGCAAGTTAAGTCGCTAGCTACATAGCTAGCAAAATTGGGTGTGAAATGAAAGGATATTGTGGAGATCTGCCTTTGTCTGCTACTTTGGTAGCAGCTTCCAAATCATTCACAACATAAGCTGCATCAGTAGACCTCCTATACATTTTGACATGAAAAGAAAATGCTCGTAATGCATCAGTTTAATATAGCACTTCACAATGGATACATTATTCATTCACTCACACATTCACGTTCTGATGGTGGTAAACTACGTTTTTGTAGCCACTGCTGCCCTGGGGCCTATGGCCCCTCTCACCACCACCAAACATTCACACACAGCCATACAGGAGCGTTCCTAAGATGCATGTTTTGTGGGTGGGGGAAATCATGAGTACCCGGAGGAAACCCACGCGAACACGGGGAGAACATGCAAACTCCACACAGAAAGGCCCCAGGCTGGATTCAAACCCACGACCTTCTTGCTGTGAGGCAGGCAGCGGCTGTGAGTGTCTCTTCAGACTTCTGATCGCGCACAGTAATCGTGACATAGCTCCTTTAAGCCGTTGTATAACATTCCATACAATTGGCATACAAAAGTTGTTTCTAAATAGTGCATTAGTACAATCAATGTGTAAGATTTAGAGCCATCTAGTGGTCAGATTATAGATTGCAACCAACTGACCATTCATTTTCTCAGAAAACCTAAGGTGGCCGCAAAACTTGCAAAAACGCGAAAGGCGCTCTCTTGTGTCAATGCTTTATTCATTTACTTTTTTCAGTTCTGGGCTAGTGTAGAAAAAATGGCAAGGCAACATAGCGGATTCCACGAAGGTGGACCCGCTCCCATGTAGGTTTAAAGGGCTTATTCTAAGTGAAATGACAAAGATTACTGTTTTCACTTGATTATACACTACTAAAAAAGTAGTTACCTTCGCCAGCGACTTCGCTGACGAAGGTAATGTTTTGATCCCCGTGTATTTATTCGTTTGTATGTCTGTCTGTCTGTGTGTATGTATGTGTATCGAATAACTCAAAAAGTACCAAACGGAATTTCATAAAATTTGGTGGGTTGATTTGGCATGACCTGAGGATCAATCGATTAGATTTTGGGAGTGATCGGGTCAAAGGTCAAGGTCAAGGCCACTAAAAGGTCAAAACCGACTTTCGGCCATATCTCGGTCAATTTTTATCCGATCGGCATGAAACCAACGCCAAAATGTGCAGAATTATATACCCAATCCTGTGATGTGAAACACGGTACAATGGGGTCAATACCCTTCTTAGCGGTTGGGGGTCAAAGGTCAGGGGGGTCATTACCTTTCGAACTTAAAGGCGTATTGATGTAAAAAAAATATATCATACTCTTGTCATTCATCGATCATTTAAAAAAATAAAAATTGGTCCTCAGAGTTATGTGGCGAGGGATTCAGTGGCGTCGGCGAAGGTATGCGCTCTACCGAGTGCCCGTTCTAGTTATGAATGTTATATTTCATTTCTGCCAAAATATCAATCTAAATTCTACACACTGCTACTTTAAGACGGGGTGATAGTATGTTTTTAATACACTGCACCAATGATTGTATAATGTGTAATGGTTGGTAATAACTGAAGACCCCAGTGCTGAAAATCACAAAGTTTCCATTTTGAGGAAATTGAGAAAACTGACCTTTCCCCATCCATATGTCATGGTGTGTGAAAATGTGACATAAGTGCTTTTAGCAGTAGACTCTTCAATTTGAACACAATTACTTAAAACTATTTTGAACCAACAAGTATTTAGTAGATTTAAACTTGCCAGTAAGTGATCTGGTACCGCTCACCTGCAGTCATGAAGCAGTACACATAGAATGGCTCTGATTGATTGGGCTTGATTGGATACACTCCACTGCTCCTCTCTCCCCTGCTGAAAGCATGGCTGCAGTCCACAGGAAGGTCTGTAAGCAGTTGGTCATGGTCACATCATGGTAATGTTGTTCAAATGAGAGCTTGTATCCCAGAATTAGTATCATGAGCAACGGACTTTTTCCTAACATTGGTCCTGATGCAAAATGTGAGGGGTCACAATGTGAAATAATTATTACAGTAGTAAATACAGTCTAGCCATGCATGTGTGGGATGAGTATTGAAACTGCAAAAGCTGGAGTCACAGAGCGCTGATTCCTTTCATCACAGCTCATGGCTCATTTTATCTGATTTAATGATAAAATTTTTATTCAAGTCACTCTGGTCCCCTAGAGAGATCAGAGACATCAGCAAAGTTCCTTCTGCGTAGATCATCCTTCCGTTTGGAGAGGGGAAATTGTTTATCAGCAGCAATACAATAGAGTCCCCTGTCAAAAGGTGCAATGGCTTCTTTGTATTCCTGAAGACACTCACCGTTCATGTCTATGCTGCTGTTTGCTGAGTTATTTGTCAGATATTCAAGACTGGGCACCTCAGGACAGGAGTGGGATGTCTTTTCCACCGTTTCTTGGAAAGCATCTGAATTGAGCTGAAAAAGGGAGGAAAATTACACACTAAAAGACTACACAATTCTACAGTATGAAAAATGTACTTCCAAACACATTGACAGGAAAATATAATTCAATTCATTCAATATTTGGTTCAAAAATGCCTAATTTTTCGGTCATTATGAGTCCACACCACGATGCTTTGGAGGTCGATAAAAAGGCTTGTATGCCACCCTACCCCGACGATCAACAATACTGAGAAACAAAGGCCATACCCTCTCTTCCAAGACTTTGATCTTGTTCCTGTGGAAGTTGAGCTGCTCGTGTTGCTCCCTCACTTCCTTTAGCAGAGTTATTATGCTCTTTTCCTGGGTAGAAATCACTTCCTACAACACACAAGCACCCATTATTCTAATTTTAGCAATGCTGAAAATTTGTCAGATTAAAACTAAAATCCAGACAAGCAACATATCAATGACAGATGATCGACGAGTGTCAGGAATATATATTTAAAATTACTGAAATAAATGTGATTGCCTGTGCTTTTCAGCGAAACATGGATTTCTCTTGTCATTAATTTAACGAAACTCACCGAGCCCCATCTTCATTCAAAACTCGTGACTATGTGCAGTAGCAGCCACATATTGGGTGTCAAAATTTCACGTTTGCAGCATCAGGTATGCTGTGTGTTCCTGGAGATGTGCTGTTCAGAAGGTATGCTTTAGAAGTGCGTTCTGTGGGTGCACAAAAGCCCTCACCTTCAGCTGGGTGATCTCTCCCAGTTGCTGAGCATTTGAGAGACTCTGGGAAAGGCCACTCAGTCTCTCCTCCAGGCTGCCCACCTTACTCTGCAGCTGACCTCGCTCCTGCAGGATGCCGTTTATCTTGGAGCTGATCTCCAGTGACAAGCTCTTGATTTCCTGGTTATTTGCCTGCAGAACAGTTGTGGTCCTCTTAAGTTCCTCCTCCTTCTCCCGGATCTCGCTGGTGACTTCGGTCAGCTGGTCGAATGACCTGTCGAAGATGCTGAGCTTCTGGAAGATGTCCTTGATCTGGCCCTTGGTCTTGTGCACAAAGTCCCGCAGGCTGTGGCCCAGCTGCAGCAGCCCATTCGCCAGGAGCCGCACGTCGTCCAGCATGGCAAAGCGAGACCCGTTTTGGGTGGGCGGTTCCATTGCCATCGGGTCGTCAGTGTCCTCCCGCTTACCTTTCTTGGTGGTGTACGCGGAAGCCAGGGCGACAAGGACGAAGACGAGCGCAAGCTTCATCTTTCTCTGCTGGGCAGGGAGGACTGACCCTCAGCAGGTTCCTTCGTTTGTGTCTGTCGAAAGGACAGTGAAAAAGCAGCAAAGTGTCCTATATATACCATCCCCCAATCCCTCCCACTTCATCTCGCCCCCTCTGCAGCTGCCCCGCCCCCCATCTGCACCCCAGAGGGGTTTATCATTAAGCCGGCTCTGCCCGAACCGACGTAACCCTCTGACATCCCCCCCGAGTCACTGGCAGAACAAACAAATCACAGCAGTGTACACATACCACTCCCCCGCAAGTCCCCTGTTGCGCTCTTAAATGGCTCAAGGGAGCAGCTAAGTAATGCTGTAAAATGTGTGAGTGAGGTCACCAGCCTCCCGAGTCTTTATAGCTATTAATAATACAGCAAGCAATTTAGCCCATCTGACTTTGATTTACCTTGACGCCTTCATCTCAATTTTGAGTTCCACCTACTCCTTTGGGCAGGCATGTGCAATGAAAGGACTCTTTCTTTGCAGGTTTGTATAGGGGAATACAACTGCTCACAACAGAGATTCACTCCATGCTACAAATGACTGCTTTATCATTTCATTTATCAAAGCTCTGTGGAAAGAAATTTGATGTAATCTTCTTTATTATTATTTCAGACCTAGAGGGATCCATATCATTATAGACAAAGACATAACATACAAGAAAATAAAGAAGGTGTAAAAATACATACAACGGAATTAAAAGCCTTCCTCTACCATGCATACAGACATGTTCTACAATGACTCCAGAGTCTCGATGTGAATCTGACAGTGCTTCGCTTTGGGTTGACCAGGACAGCAATTAGGTTGTTCACAGTTTCAGATACTCTACACATAATAGAGGCATGCGTTGCCCTTTCACAATTATTTCACAATTGATGTGACACTGCTATATTAAATGATTTTTTTTCATTGTTTTCCAAATGTATTTTCACCATAAAAAATACATTTTCAAAATAATGATAAAAAATACTTCCAACAATCAAATTATATGGACTGAGCATTCCCTTGTTTTATCTTAAATTTAAAAAAGAATTGCAGATATTATGATAGTAATGGCCATTCAGATGATGAAAAATGAATGGCACAATCTCAGCCACTGTTCTAATAGTTTATACAGTCCCCCCCCCATAAGTATTTGAACAGTAATTCCTTTATCAATGCTGTACACTGATGGGTTTGACATCTTAAGATGAATATGAGACGAGATATTCCAGAGTCTATTTCCAGGCATTTACATCTAGATCTGTTAAACAGCTTAAAAGATGGCACCTTTAGTTTGAACCCACTCAGTTTTGAAGTGAGCAAATTTATTGGAACATGTGACTGACAGGTGTTTTTTGTTGCATTAGTGTGTCCTATTACATTGAATATTCAAACAATAAATAGTACTGAATGTCTACTCTCAGTTTCAGCTTTGGGTTTTGTGCAGACTTCATTTATAGTTAAAAAGTTGTATCCAGCATAAAGACCAGAGAATTGTCTATGGAAGAAAAGCAAGCAATTTTAAAGCTGAGAGGAGATGGAAAATCAATCAGAGCTATCACTTAAACATTGGCCAAGGCCAGTGAAACCATTCGTAATATCCTAAAAAAGAAAGAAACCTTGGGTGTACTGAGCAACAGATGTTGAATCGGTAGACCAAGGAAAACATCAGCAGTTGATGACAGGATCATTTTGAGAACTGTAAAGAATAACCGTAAAACAACTGTTGATGGCATCACCAACAACCTCCAGAGGGCAGGAGTGAAGCTATCACAATACACCCTTCACAGAAGACTCCGGAAAACAGAAGTACTGAGGCTACACCAGAAGATGCAGACCACTCATTAGCAACCTGGAAAGGAAGGCCAGGTTGCATATTTCGCAAAAAAAAAATTACAGAGACCCGGCTCAAAAGTTCTGGGACAAAGTTTTTGGGACTGATGAGACAAAGATTAACCTTTACCAATGGGATGGAAAGACTAACAAGTGGAGAAAGAAACGATGTCCACATGATCCCAAACACACAAGCTCATCTGTGAAACATGACAAAGTAATGTTATGGCTTGAGCTTGCATGGCTTCTTCTGGCTTTGACTGGCCAAGTCAATCTTTGACCATGCATTTTACCTGCTAAAGATGAGGCTGAAGGGAGAAACCCCGCAAAACAAACTACATCTGAAAGAGGCTGCAGTTAAAGCTTGGAAAAACATTACAAAAGAAGGATGCAAAGTTTGGTGATTTCAGTGGGTCGCAGGCTTGATCCAGTTATTGCAAGCAAAGGATTTGCAATTAAATATCACAAACAAGTATGATTCACTATAATGTACACTACCGCTCAAAAGTTTGGAATCATTTGCCAATTTCTTTGTTTTCCAAATAAAAATACATTTTCATGCATTTCACAAAGAATTTTTTTCCATTTCACAAACATTTTTATCCATTTTACAAACGTATAAAATTCATCAGATGATTTTCAAAGAATGATGTACATTTTTGCATAGAGGCCTTTTATCAGCAACTGTCAGTCCTCTGCATCAATCTCCTGGTATGGCTGCTAATCCACGTTAAGCATTTTATAAGGCCAATTGATCATTAGAAAAACCTTCTGCAAATGTGTTGCACTGCTGAAAACCGTTGAACTAATAAGGGAGCGCAAAAGGGAGCATGGCATTCTTGAGGTTGGTTTAGTACCTGAAGCATCAGCAGTTGTTAGTTTGTTCACAGGCTCAAAATGGCCAGAAAGAAAGAACTTCCTTTAGAGACCTGTCTGTCTATTGTTGTGCTTAGAAAAGAGGGCTATTCAATGAAAGTTAAAATCTCTTACCATGCTGTCAACTACTCCCTTCAGAGAGCAGCACAAACTGGCATTAACAAGCACAGAAAAAAGGAGTGGGAGGCCCCGATGCACAACTGTGCAAGACGACAAATATCTGAAAGTGAGTAGTTTAAGACAAAGACGCCTCACAGGTTGTCAACTAACAGCTGCGCTAAACAGTTCCCATCAAACACCAGTTTCAGTGTCAACAGTGAAGGTGGGTTTTTTTTTTTTTGATGAAGGCAAAGTTTGAAGTACAGATTCATCATTTTCCATTAAAATCATTATTTGTAACTCAGACAATGTCAGCATGTTCTGTCCATTTGCTACATTTCCTATTCAGACCAATTTCATGTGTGTTTCCATGGAAAACAAAAAAAATGTCCAAGTGATCCCCAAACTTTTGAGCGGTAGTGTATGTTAAGTCTATCTGTTCCTATACTTTTTCTTGCCTAAAAATCTGGTGATTCGCAACAAACAATGGCATCTTCTAGGTTTTTTGACAGATCTAGATGTAAACACCTGGAAATAAAAGCTGAAATACTGATCTCTTTTCTCATATTCATCTTTTGATGGTAAACCCAAATGTTTTCAGTGTGTTCATCAAAAATAAAGGAATTCGCCCAGCAGTTCCAATACTTTTGGAGGAGATTGTATGTCACTCTTCACTAGACTGCTTTGCCGGTACACTCATCACGGTTGCCCTGTTATTGTATCAGATGACTCAGCTGTGGTAGGCTTCAGCTACAAGTTAAAGTAAAGGGTCTGAGGTAATCCCCTTAGTTGTATGAGGCTATAAGTGGTCATATGAATGCACTGCAGTGCAGTCTGCCCCCAGAGCTCAGGGATCACTTTGACCTGACGACCTTTGCCGCAACTTACCCTCTGTCGATGTAAACATAACTTTGCCGGTGAAAGTATGTCATAAACTGAAGGTTATACCAGCCTAGCGAGTCAAACATGCCAGGCTAAAAGCACTGGATCAACTGCAATGTGTTTAGCAGATGTTCTTACACTTTGGGCAGTCAGCGAGGCTGCATACAGTGATCAGCTAAGAAAAAAGAAAAAAAAAAAGTAAATAAAATTTATTTTTGGTTTCCAAATCTGGGCGCCTGGTTTCTAAGCCTCGTTGCGCAATTCTGATATTTTTTTCAGACCAGATTTTCCCGCCAGTGATGGTTCACATTCATAGTTGCAGGTGACTTGTATCTATCTGCAAGGCAAATGCATCCGCCTTCTGAAACAGCAAGCATGCACAGATTGATACATTTCCGCATAAAAAATTTCCATCACCAACAAAAAACATATTTCTGACAGCACTCATGGTATTAAAACCCGATTCAAACCGAGAAAATGGACGCACTTGTAGGAAATGTTCGTATGGGATTTTGCCTTGGAGGAGGGCAAACAATTTGACAGCTATATGATATGACATCTAGATGGCAAAAAAAAAAACCTGCCTCTTTGTTTGTTGGATTTGTAACAGTGCTGTACGCATGTGCGGAGGAAAAGAGCACTTCCAGTCTGAGCATCTAATTCATGTAGCACGGCCACATATGAGATTTCTAACCGCTCTAGGACCACATATGAAATGGAAACATTTTATTCGAATATCAGACGTTTGATTGCATTTCTGTGTCCCCACAGCCCAGAAAACATCAGAACTGTGTCACATCAAGGCAAAAAACGAAATCAGATTAGTGTCACTTCAGCCTGGTAATGTGAACATAGCACATGACATCCTTGTACCATGGCAATGCCTGTTAGCGAATAGCGTCCATCTGGGATAGCACCAGCGGTGATGGCAAACTGGGCACTGCTTATAATATAGCTCAGAACACCCATCTTCGAACTCAGCCTTGCTGTTTATTACAGCTATTACCTGAGAAGTTTTAAGGCCAGTCCCACATCTTAAAAGGTTGCGATGCTACCGTGTTCACGAGAATTGCCCACAAACAGACTGATCGGCAGAAATATTAACACTTGCAAAAATGCTCATAACAGCTTTCCAGGTAATTATATGGTAGTTTCAGAGCAATTTTGCTGTGGCTTGACCTGACGACACAGAGACTGAAAACAATACTAGCTTTGCAATTGCGGCTTTCGCTCATTCATTTTATCGCATTGAACTGATGGGGACTTTCTATAATTAACTCCCAAATGCTTAAAAAGCTGTCGCGCCTTTAATTAAGACCACATGCAGCAGAGGGCATTGACTTCGCTTTATGTGGAATTATTATGTAACTGCAACAGCTCATTCATAGTTAAGGACTGGAGCACTTCTGTGAGCCTAATTCAGAGTGACGCAGACTAGTTGCTATGACCATCCAGTGACTGGCTTGATTATCAGCAACCATGGCAAAGTTGTGCTTCTTATTTCTAGATGATAAAGTGAAACCAGACCTGGATTTTAAAATAAAGCGGATAAGTGTTAGGGTGGGCCTCAGTGTCCCCGGAGTTGTATTTAACCAGGCAGCCATCAATTCAGCTGTTTATATTCAGCTGTGAGCACAAATGACTGGCTACAACTGAAAGGAATGCATCAGTGCTGTGTATAATCAAATCTGGCCACAGCTATTATTTACAAAGCTAAACATAGAATAACTGCTAAGTTCAATTCCAGACAAGGGTGCCAATTCAGACATTCACACCTGACAAGTAACCTCTACTCAGTCAAGCCACTTAAAGCAATCAGCAAGAATAAACTCTTGTATACCAAGATAAGACTAGGGCTGCATCCGATTGTCTTCACCTTCCCTCATAATCTCCCCTTCCCTCTGACTAGGAAATACAAGATGAAGGATGGGAGGAGAGATGGGAAGGAGAAGAGGAAAAGGGCACAAGGGACATGCAAATTCAGCAGTTATGCTTCCTTCACCATCATTCATATTCAACGTCCCATGATGATGAAGTGGCCCTAACATAACTTCCATGGCTTCTGGAACACAGGCAGCCAGCCACATCCCTAGCATCATGTCATGACAAATTGCTAAATGCAGATTGAAATTAACCTACACCCACTCAAAAAACAGTGTTGACCGCTGCTGTATTACAGTACATTCACACATTCACAAGTAGGCGAGTTAACTAGCAACAATGGTAATGATATGATAGCCATATATGACATGCACAACATTTTTTTGTGGACATGTAGGGGCCGTGTGCTTATTGGGCTATATTACCATTTATACCTACATAGGAAGCAGATAATCTCTAACTGATCAAATTGACACTGAGCGGAATCAGTGAGCTGCCGATTGTTGAAAGTCCAGACACCCAGCTACCAGTTATAACCATCTGATACGGTAGTCTCCACTAATATTGGCACCGTTGGTAAAAAATGAATAAATGTGGTTATGAATTTAGTTTCTTCGTTCAAAATGCTAACAAGAATTTGAACTTCAAATGCTATACAATTATTGAAAGAAAAAACAAATTTCTCTGCAAGAGATATGCCACAATTATTGAATCTCCTTCAGTAATACTTTATGCAACCTCACTTTGCTAAGATAAAGATCCAAGTCATCTCCAGTAGGGTATAATTAGGTTGGAGAAGACATGGCAAGGGATCCAAGATCATGAATCCATGCGGAATTTCTCCAGATCATTCCTGGTCAATATTTATGGACTCTCCCTTTCAGCTCATCCCACAGGTTTTCTACTAGGATTAAGTCAGAGGACTAGGAGTGCTGTGGCAAAATCCTGGATTATACATGGCTGGTAAACTATTTTTGAATTGAATTTGATGTATGCTTTTGGATCATTGTCCTGCTGGACAATCCAACCATAGCCCGACATAAGCTTTCCAACCAGAGTGGTCAAGTTTTAAAGCTGTTTGCTTGCACGTTATGGAATCCATGATACCATAATGAAACCTGATAAGCTGTCCAGGGCTTCTGGATGACAAACAGTCCCACAATGATATGACACCATATTTCACTTAGGTTGGGGTTTTTTGAAGACAGACAATCCATGTTTCACCAAAGCCCCTTTGGTGTTTATTGCTTAAGAGCTCTATTTTGGTCTTATCTGACCATGGAACCCAGTTAAGTTAGAGGTTCTGGTCACATTTGGCAAACTGTGTGCACACAAGTTTGTGCTATGACTGCTATAACTTTTTTCCCAATGCTATCCACCCAAGCATTTTGTGCTCCTGTTTCTAGCATTGATGACAGTTTGCAACTCTGATCTCACTTGCAATTCCACAACTGATTGTTGGATTTCTTTTTACCAATTGATTAGTCATCCTGTGCATGCCCTCAGTGGACACATGCCCTCTCCCGTTTGAAAGTTTCACATTGCTATATGTCTTTACCTAATCTCCCAGACTGACAAAATAGTCAGTTTTCAACTTCAGCTATTATCTTACGACCATTGCTACGTTTGCATGCTACTGCTTTACTCCTTCGTCTTAAAGCCCCACTAGGTAGGAATTTCACCTTAAAATACCAGTTTCAAAGTCAATCTATTGGTGGGCTGGATTATTACAGTTTGAATGGCATCTCTCCCATTACCACAGAGGGACCTGGTGGCCTGCATCTGGGACTATGTAACTTTCGACCGCGGGTCCCGCACTCTCGCGAGACGTACGTTCTGCTTTATGGCACACAGGCAGCTAGGCTAGCCCGGTGTCGTGTCTCGAAAGATGGCTGAGGCAAAGAAATGAAAAAGGCCGGTGTGTGAAAGCCAGGATTAAAAAAAGGGAGAGTGACCATGCAAGGCACAAAACCAGTTAATATTGGACCGGCTTTTTCACAGTGGAGAGAGCTCATGGCAAAAGAGGGCTGCAAGTCAGACACCGAGCTGACAGTGTTTCTGAATGAGAGGCGAGTTATATGCTCATGTTCATGCACTGTATTTATGACACCTTGTTTTTGTTGGCTGTGTTATCGTGTATAGTCACAGTCACTATTTGGGTTATCTAAAAGTAACCGATTGTAAGCCCATTCAAATAATGGAAACAAGGTTAGCCAAGGTAGCATTAGCATTTCACCAGCAAAGTTAGCCCCTTTTCAGAGTGTTTTTATAGCGAACTTTATGCTTCACGGTGAGAAAAGTCGTTGACTTACTAGCAACTATTGTATGAAAGCAAAGACAGGCCATATCAGCTTTGTAGGCTGGCGTTGTACCTTCATTATATTGATATCGTCCCGTTTTGAGGTTACAGTAGCTACTACGTCTGCTAACGTTATTCTTAGGAGCGGTGCTTGTGCATACTTTGTTGTAGAGCAATAGTTTTAATCCGACGCTGTTGAACTCTTCTATGTAAACACAATCATAACTAAAGCCGTTTTCACAGAGCACGCGGTTTGGACGGCGCAGAGATGGCACCTAGTAGGGCGCACGCATGTGGCGCTGTTTGCTATGCGACCGATCAAGAAAGAGAACTACAAAGATAAAAATAAAGACATAGTTTTAAAAATCGTTCCAACTCACGTAGATGGCGAAGTCCACACCACAACTATAACGGCAACGATAATGGCAAACGATATCGTTGTGATCACTTTCAGAACAATTTTATGAACGGTGGAAAAACTGACCGCCCATCAAATCCGTCGGAATTTATAAGCCTTCACTTCAACATGTCATGTTCATTCAACATGGCAGATAACATCGCAGAGAAACTCATTACATAACGTTAATCTAAGTCCAAACGGATACCTTGTACTACGTTAACTCGTCAGATGTATTCGCTGAATAGTAGCCATGAAGCTAGGGCAACGTCAGTTTTCCGACGAAGCAAAAATGGGTTCGCTGAAGAGAAAGTACAGCCAATGTGAACTAATCAAAGTAGCTAAATCAGCATTTACATAAGTGAGGTGAGTCGTGTGAGTTATCTTTCTCGGTGCGGACGGCCCTAGGAGCCAATTATGCTATGAGGCTAACGATATCTCTGCCGGTTTTTAAACACACCTGGCATTCCCAAATCGTGGGATCTCTCTCCATGCCTGGGCTTTTTTTTAACGAGATCCCGGTAGACGCTGAGCCTCGTGTTCCACAGCTCTGCAGGCAGAGAGACCGCCACAATGATGCTCTCCTCCATTTTTGGTCTGCCTTTCTAACCAACTAACAAAATCCGCCAATTTTTTTTTTCCAATTCCAATATTCTCTCCTATCGGTTTTTGTCAGGTGACGTAACGCTTGCGAGAGCCGCAGTGCATTGTGGGTCGAATCGCCATTTTGGAGGGTCACTCGTGGTAAACAACTCAACAGTGAGCACCATCTCTTCGTGCGGCATTATCTTTGGTATAATGGGACCCTCGTGTTGTGTGATAGGCTGCCGTAGTAAGTCATACGACAGCAATGGCAGAAAAGTTGACCACAGCTTGAGATTTTTTCGGTTTCCCGCTTGGAAAAGATGTTACGGACAGCAGGTTGAAGAAATAACGAAGAGGCGCCGGACGGCCTGGGTCGCAGCGGTGAGACGGGAGGGCTTCACTTTCGACACCATATCTCCCTTCAAGCGTGTTTGTTCTCGGCATTTTCATAAAGGCAAGTAAGAGAGTTTTTTTGTTTAAGTAATGATACAGAATATGCTGTGTTTTGCTTTCTAAAGTCGCTAGCTAGCCTCACTTGTAGGGATGTTCATGATTAACCGTTCACAATAACGTTCATCAAGCGGAAATGCATATGAACGCATTCAGGCACCACACTGATGATAGCGATGCTAAAAACAAATGGCTAACATTCAGACGTCGTTTGTTGACACACAGAAAACGACCGGCAGCATTTACAGTCATTAGCCAGCATTGTCATAGACTTATAAAAAGTTACTTATGTAACAACTCACACAATAAAATCCGACTGGAGCTTCCTCCAGCGGTGAACGGATGATCCGATATTTACTCGGCTGTCAGTCCGGCGTTGCTCACTTCCTCATCGTCTCTGCCTTTTCCTCTGCAGACTAACACTTTCTCCCAACTTTTGCAGTGGGACAAGCAGGGGCCGCTGCTGCTGTCACTGTCTTTCTTCTCCATCCTTCAAGCACTTGTTGCTAAGCTGCTACTCAGCTTTCAAATCGTAAACCATAGCTTTAACTGATAAGAAAAATTTTGACCGATTACTACAAAGGCAAAGTGGGAGGGCAGTAGAAATGGGTTAATCTGTTCGGGATAAATCAGTGTGAATGATTTCAAAGATAATGGGTAAACAGCAAAAATGCATAATAACAGAAATATTTATCAATGTGTGAGATTTCCTCTTGTGATCTGAGAGATCTGATGGAATGGTTAACTGGTAGCATGTCTGATGAAGTGGATACGATTGTGAAATGTCATGGAAGCATCCAACGTTAACTAGCTTTCTAAATAAAACATAACATGTGATTGCAGGTCAACCAGCTTATGAAATGATGGAGGCTGACCCAGACTGGGCACCATCCCTACATCTGGGACACACATCTGTTACACCGACAAACACTGCACGCTCTGCAAGACGAGTTAGACGGGACCAGCTACGGAAAGAGACACTGCAAGCACCAGAGATGGAGGTTCACCAGGATGCAGACACTGAAGAGCTACAGATCAAGGAGGAACCATCTGAGCCTGGTGAAAAAAGCAGTCAGCAACAGAGTGAGGAGGGGACACCTGAGGCTGGAGAAGAAAGTGGTCAGCTACAGACCAAAGAGGAGACACATGATGCTGGAGAAAAAGGTGATCAACTAATCACAAAGAATGAGACACACAACACCAGTCGGGATGTGACACAGACTGAGTGTGACCTGTGTGTGCTCAGGCGTGCAGAGGTAAACCGCCTGTTGGAAGAAAACCGAGAGCTGCGGCGTGAACTTAATGAGCTCAGGATGTCTGATGGTTTCTTTGGAAAGGATGATGAAAAAGTAAAGTACTATACCGGTCTGCCACTGAGAAACCATCAAATCTTTAAGCACGTGCCCAAATGTTTTCCAGCTACAAGCACAACCACACTATGAAGTACGTAATAGGTATTACACCCATGGGAGCCATTTGTTTCTTATCAAAAGGCTGGGGATGTCGTACAAGTGACAAACATATAACCCTGAACAGTGGTTTTCTTGATAATTTGTTGCCTGGGGACATTATCTTGGCTGACAGAGGTTTTGACATACAGGAATGTGTGGGCATGTTGTGTGCAGAGGTCAAACTCCCAGCATTTAAGGCCGCTGTCAGTTAGCAGCTAGAGATGTGGAGGAAACTAGAAAAATGGCACATTTGAGAATCCATGTTGAAAGGGTCATTGGAAATTTTTGTCAGAAATATAGGATCTTAACTGGAACCATACCCATAAACATGACTCTTCCATGTGAAGGTTAAGAAGACACAATGTTGGATAAGGTTGTCACTGTGTGCTGTGCCCTGACAAACCATTGCCCAACAATAGTTTAGAAACCTGGATCATGAACAAAGATATGATGATGAAGTATGTGTGTAGTTAGACCACTTTGGGAACCACTGAGTTAGACACTTGGAAGTGTTGTTTTCGTACTATTTGTGCAAGCAAAGTTTCATACGTTTTTGTGCATGACTGAAATGAATTGAATGAATAAAGTATGTCTGACATTTTTGAAGTCTTCTTGACTCTTTGCCTCTCTTAAGCACAAAAAGAACTAGTGTTGGTGTTGATAATTAAAATTACTCTTCAGTACTAATTACATTTAAAAAAATCTTGAGGAGATAAACACTGAATAGGAAATATGATGTTTGCTTACAAAATGAGAAGCTTGACAGTTTGACTTTTATTTATATATATATATATATATATTGATATGTAATTTTTACTGAAATTCACAATCAAAATACAGCAGCAGCACAATGCTAAACAGATGAAATAATTTATATTTCCTTGTATTACTATGTGCATGCCATGTAATATAAATAAAAACACTGAAGTTTTGGCATAATCTGTTCTAGTAAATTTGTCCCACTTCACATGACAAGTCCTGCAGTGAGAGAATGGCACATCTTTGCATGGCAATTTCAACACTGAAACAATATATTGAGCAATAACAATTGTAGTGTAAAAAAGTAGTGTAAACTATGTGCAAATTTGTCAACAAGGCACAGATTGAGTTCAACAACAATTCAAGTTCAACAATGTACAAGTAAGAGTTGTATTATTCTGAGAGGAACAACGAGAGCAGATCCAAAAGTCAGCCGTTGCACGCTGTAGACCAACACAGCTTAAATGGAACCACACAATGGGGCAGTTTTGATTGTCACAGGCCACCATGTCATCTTTGCTCTCTGGTCCATGACAAAAGCACCACAACTTGACGGCTGAGTCCTTCTTCCTGGACCTCTCTGATGCTGTTTTTGAAGTTTTGTATGGCCCTTTAGTTTGTGGAACAGAAATCTCTGCGAATGGTGCCCGTCGCTCACCCCAAGTGAAGTAGCAGCTCACCAGTTCAGGGAGAGTTGTTCACTCCAGAGTTGTGGGTCAGGCGCCACACGCAACACCACACAGTCTTTTAGAGTCCATACAACAAAATCACAATACTCAGCATCTGTGACAAAAATGTGCGTCTGTACTTGTTTGTAATATCGATGATCCTTCTTAAGCTGCAGCTCTCCATCCACTATTTCCAAACAGAAGTTTTTGTCTCCACTGTTGCATGCCTCCTCAACAGTAGTTTCACGGTACTTGTAAGGGCATTTTATTTCGACGCAGCCTTTTCCACAGCAAGTGCACTGCACAATTCCATCCGGCGATGCTCCGACCTGAGGAGAGTTTGGGTTTATGATAAACCCACACTGACTCATCTCACAGCCACAGTGATGTTTGTCAGTCTGCAGTCAAACCCACACTGACTCATCTCGCAGCCACAGTGATGTTTGTCAGTCTGCAGTCAAACCCACACTGACTCATCTCACAGCCACAGTGATGTTTGTCAGTCTGCAGTCAAACCCACACTGACTCATCTCACAGCCACAGTGATGTTTGTCAGTCTGCAGTCAAACCCACACTGACTCATCTCACAACCACAGTGATGTCTGTCAGTCTGCAGTCAAACCCACACTGACTCATCTCACAGCCACAGTGATGTTTGTCAGTCTGCAGTCAAACCCACACTGACTCATCTCGCAGCCACAGTGATGTTTGTCAGTCTGCAGTCAAACCCACACTGACTCATCTCACAGCCACAGTGATGTTTGTCAGTCTGCAGTCAAACACACACTGACCCATCTCAAAGCCACAGTGATGTTTGTCAGTCTGCAGTCAAACCCACACTGACTCATCTCACAGCCACAGTGATGTTTGTCAGTCTGCAGTCAAACCCACACTGACTCATCTGAAAGCCACAGTGATGTTTGTCAGTCTGCAGTCTGTACTGTGTTTGCCCTCTCTCTTCATGTCGTCTCCCCCATGCAGTGTCAGCACATCGGTTTGTTGCACTGTTGTTGGGACAACAAACTGCTTTCACTGTAGGCAGTGCAGGCTTGTCCAAGTCCGACACATAGACTGCATGCATATTTGATGCTGTAGTATGTAGTGTGCCTTCTCAGGTGAAATGTCTGCCTTTCTTGACAAGGTTTTGCAGTGCAGGCGCAAAGCAGATAATTCACTGCCATCCATTTTGTCATCACGCATATGGCGCAGTGAATCTGGTGCTGAAAATGGCTGCACTGGGTCTGCAAATGCATCACAAAATGCCGGGAGATTTGACAGAACTGCAGCTTTTGGGGATACTTTCTGCAGATCTGTAAGATATGAAGCCCACTGATCCTGTGTGGAAATGCCGAATGTACAGTTGTTCACCACAGTCCTTAGAGCAGGCATGTTTCCTTCTTCACCATGCAGGAGTTTATCAAGGGATTTTCTTTTAGCTTTTGCGGTGGTGAAGTCCATTTTATGTCCTGCTTCTGCTCCCACTTTTCTAATGCTGCTTGGTATCATCCAGTATGCAGGTTGTCCAGTTACTGTTGTCTCTCTGCATCTGACAACTGCTTCCAGCTTAAACAGCATAGCTGCAACATGTGTGCACGTCTCTGCTATCCCTGCCATACATGTGCAGTGACCTGAGGATATGGCTCCTGATGGCTCGATGATGGCCCAGGCCTTGAGTGGTGTGTCAGTGAGGCGTTGGAAGTGCAAGACCTGTAGACAACACACAGGCAGACAGACAAAAATAGTTTACAACAGTGTTCAATCGTTTCCCATATTTTCCTTAATTTGTAGGGCTATCTACATTACTACAGTTTCTGACTTACAGGCCGATGACCGGCTGACTCGTTTATTTTGTGGTGAGACAAGCTGATTCTGTTAAAATATATGATTAACTGCTTGATTCTTGAGTAATTATGTGGTATAAAAAAGGGGTAGGATTATTAGATCATTTTCACTTTTTTTCTAGCTACTGCAATGTGAATATGAGGTCATTTTTCACAACAATGTAATAAACATTAATCCTTTATGCCCACAGTTAAAATAAGTAAAGCAAATCCAACTAACTGTCACCACCAACCGTAACTTCACTTGATTACACCCAAGTTAGCTTACTTTTGCAGTTACGACTGTGTTGTCGTAGTCCTGCGGTCGAAATGTGAACAGATCCTGCACCCAGCCATTTGTGAAATGTCCGTGAGCTTCGAGAGACTTATAGTTTCTGAACTGTTCATATGTGAAAGCGCTGATACCGTAAACGAGGTAGTTTGTTATATCCACTGATGAAGTTGGGGGCAGTAATGTTGCGTCGGAGCTCCATTTTTTAGATGTGAGGTCGTACGGATCTATGTTATTGATTGTCGACAATTTAGCCAAATACCGATTCCTGGCCTCCTTGATAAGTTTGTTCCTGTACGGGATCCTCTTGTCCTTCTTATTCTTGTCCAGATTGGCGACTGAGTAAACGGAATAAAAACTGATATACTGACTAACTGCTACTAACTGCAACTTCACCGGATAGCTCCTCCTGTGCTGGTTTGTTTACATTCCGCTGTACACTCAAAATGGCGCCGGGGGGCGTGTCCGCTAGTTAGCATACGTCACTGACAAAGACCGATTGGACGCGCCGAGGTGGGCGCAGCGCCCTATCCAGCGGCAGTGCACTGTCCAGCGGCGGCGCCAGAATGGCAGAATGGTGCGCCCTCGCGCCCAGCGATCACATAGACAATGAATGGCTGCGGTGGCCGAGATCTGCACCATGGGCATGCTACGTGAAAACGGCTTAATAACTTTATTGATTTCAGCTCCACAAGTCTTAGGGTGGAAAAAAAGCACATTCTCACAGGTGACATCAGCCAGCATCATCGCTCTGTGCGTTTAACGACAGCGGTGTTGCGCCTCTTCTTCCTTTAGTGGCCGCTAGAGTGCACGAAACTGGGATTCCTACCTAGTGGAGCTTTAAGTAGTCCCCCAGGAATATGCGGAGAAGAAGTGTTGATTCCGCGGAGAACATTCCTGATTCTGCAGAGAGCAATTCTTGATTCCGCGTCTTCAAAGTTGATTTTCCGCAGGCATTAAAAAAACACCTAAAGTGACCAGTTATAAAGCAAATTTGTGTAATAATGAAGCAAGAATTCTCTTATGAAATGATTTGCAATACCAAAACACTGCGAAACATTGTGGTTATAAAATAATCAACATCAATATTCATTTTGTCACTCTTGAGCAGATTTATTTGCATAACTTATAAAGCGCCAAATATTTCACCAAACTATGGGGAAATGAGGCTTAGTAACAGAACAAGTGCCAAAGATTAAAGTAAAGATTTAAACAAAGTGTAAACTACTCACTGTATCCTCTGGATATTGTAAACGTAACTGCATACCATAGACTGTATAAAGAGATGGATGAAGCTACCGTGATGTCACCCATTGGTTCGCAGATGAAGAAGTGAATCGAAGATCCGGGGAGGAACGTGGCTCTGGATCTGACCGTATCGGACGAGGACCGAGGATAGCCACGCCCCAGAAGCATATTCTGGCTTTATACTTTATTCTTGTTTATATGGGAACATAATTCACGAAATTGAATGTCATGATATATCGAAGGAGACCTGAAACATGCTATAGCTAACATAAAATGATGTGAAAAATCATTATTTAAATGAAAAATCAGGTGGGAAAATAGAATAGACTCATAGACTTATATTGCATTGAACTTTTTTCTGCAACCACTGACGTCGCCATCTGCTGGCCATTAAATAGAATGCCATTATACGGTACTTCCACGTGGGCTTCTTTTTTCAGACCAGGGTGCTGCGTCCATCTTTTTATATACAAAAAGTTTATGCTGCATACAGCAGAAAAAAATCAGTTTCCGTAACCGGCAGCACCAACTGGGAGTCTGACATCCCGTTTATCTGACCGCAAAATCTAGCGGCCGGGATGAAAAATGCACGTTAAACATAATATTCTGCACCTCGCCCTATATTCCGCGGACTGCTTTGATTTCCGCGGAGGGCTTTGAAACCTGCGGTAAATTCCGTGATCGCGGAATCGCGTATTCCTGGGGGGACTATTTAAGTACGATGATGGATGAAAAAAACTGGCCATTCACCACCTCATATTCATACTCGAGGGAAACAGTAATGTGAACTCACCCACCCACCAAAAAAGGAAAAACGGAAAGAAAAAAAAACCATGAATGAGAATACTATCGAGATTTGATGAGTTTGAATGGTTACAAGCTTTTGAAATTACGTACAATTCCACTGAAAATTTGTTTGATAGCAACGATAGAGTGCTAGTGGGATGGGCAATGAAAATAACCAATAAACAATCAATAAAGATTTATCACTTTGTGGTAAATAAGAGATAAGTTGCAGCAATTTTTACACGACAAAGAAAAAGCTGAATTTCTGGAAAATTCAGTATTGACCCAAATTGTGAGTTGTGTGGATAAATTTTATTGAAATGCGACTGGGTGAACATTGTGGACACATAAGAACACTTTAATGCCATTGTGACTTTATAATGATCCTTATTGAAAATATGCGCAACGTAAACTTTCTTGGGTACAATGTGCCACATTGGACATACAAAATTTTCATATGGGACATCTCTTAAACTAGCTGAAAGATAAAGATACATGAATAAAATTACAATGTAGGGTGTTTCAAATAGATGGACCCAATTTCAATGCAGTATATTTCTTAAATCAGGTCCATCTTTTTGAAACATCCTGTACTTTTTATTTGGACATTATCCATGACAATGAAATACAGGTAATAACAAAGATAATTATGCACTCATCATGTATAGGAGCAAGGCTATTGTGTAAAATATGTCAGTGGAAAAAGAAGTGATGCCTGCACACTTACTCCATGCCACCAAGAATTTTTTATTTATTATATAGGGGCAACATTTTGATCCAACTTGGATCTTTGTCTTGTCGTCCAGTTGTAATGACAGCAATTGTGCGCCATTACACCGATGGTTTTTTAGGGATGTTACCAAGTGGGGGCTTGTACAGGAGTATAAGAGGGCTGAGTCGCCAGCATGAGAGGAGTTACTGCGTGCTGTTGTAAATGTTAAGTGCTGTTGAAATAATGAGTTTATTTGCAAGAGAGGAAGAAACGGCCCTTTAAAGGGCCGAACAGCAAATAAAACGAAGCCCACCCCGGGCGATGCGAGAACCACTATTCCTGCCTCAGTCTCAGTCCTTCGGTAGCGAGACCGCTACATTGGTGTCAGAAGTGGGATTTGAAGAAATCTGCCGCGAGATCGTGCGCCTCGAGGGAGAACTGAAGACGGGGCTGCATGCGAAAACGGACAGAGCCGCGGGGAGCAGGAGCCAAACAAGACGGCTGTGTGCACCGGAGGGAAGGTGCGAACCTCGTCCCGCATGAGCTCCTACAGCAGCAGCGGTGGTGGCAGCTGAGAGAGAGGGTGCGCCGGAACCACAAAAGGGAGTGAAGCTACCCCGGTTTAGCGGCGCAGCGCCCCGGGAGCCCTACCAGGCTCAGCTGCTACTGGCGGCCCAGTGCTGTGGGTGGACGGACGGGGAGGCAGCAACCTATCTGGCGCTAGCCTTGGAAGGTCCAGCACTTCAAACGCTACTCGATCTTGACCCAACTGAACAGACTAGCCTAGCTTCGCTAACCAAAGCGTTAGAAAGGCGATACGGGCAGCGCCAGTCCACCCGGCTACTATGTTTGCTCTAAAAGATGAGTGTTCAACTCATTGAGAAACTCTTTTGTCTTCTCACCCTCAAAAAAGAGATGAAGTATGCTTTCAACCTTATTGCCACAAAAAGAACATGCAGAGCCAAAATCAGTATATTTTGCAATGTTAACATTGGTGGGGAAAATCTTGTGTAAAATTTGAAGTGGACCTCCTTAACTTTATTTGTGATACAATTTTTGCTAGGTAGCAGCCAGGCTTCATGCCAATTTATGTCCTCAATTAAAGATCCCCAGTAAAATTTCCCCGTAGGAGTGATTCTTTTTTGTAGCTGAAAGATGTGACGAATATGCTTATCACATTTCCTATCTGTGACCTCAATCCCATTCAAGATTAACTTATATTGTGTTGCATTATCTATTCCAAAAGAAAGATGATTCTTCATAAGTTGAATCAAACCTTTAGGGATGGCTTTAATGACTAAATTAAATTCCTTAAATGAATTGGAAGGCTAGAACGAGACAGAAAATTTTCATATGTCAATAAAGTTCCAAAAGTATCAAACAGGGCTATAACATGAAGATTATACCCTTTAAACCTACATGGGAGTGGGTCCACCTCTGTGGATAACGCCATGTTGCGCCGATATTTTTTGTACAGTAGCCTTGAACGGGAAAAAAGTAAATGAATAAAGCATTGACACAAGAGAGCGCCTTTCACGCTTTTGCAAGTTTTGCGGCCACCGTTGGTTTTCTGAGAAAAGGAATGGCAGTTTGTTGCAATCTATAATCTGACCACTAGATGTCTCTAAATCTTACACACTACACTAGTTGATCTCTAGGTGGGGACTTCCGCTTGTGAATGGCTCATGTGGCAAGAGTAATGTATTGAAGACAAGGTTACATCCAAATCCAATTTCTGGTGCAGAATAACAGCAGAAAAGACTGCTTTGCTCCATAGTAGTTCAAAGATGTCTCCGGAAGGCGAAAATCATGCGTACAAACACTGAAAATTCAAATTGTTCAAATCTTGCTTCAACCAAAACCAGTTTAGTGACATACTATCTGGATAAATTCAAAAAATATTTTTACTCATCTCAATCAGTGAAAAAATAAATCTTTAAATTTTCTAGGGCTCTTTTTCCATTTTTCTAGGGCCATGTCATTGAGTTTCGGGGCCTAAGGTAGTTTCATGGCATAAGATTCGGTCTCCAGCAGCTGCCATGACTTTTTTTGTGCGCATGTTTTATTCATCTTACCCTGTTGTAAAGCTGATAATTTCATGTTATGATTGTATATAATTCTGTTAAAGAAAGAAAAGATGCCCCCCATACGTGCATACTTTACTGATACCAAGTTAAAATTAAGCTCAGTCGTAGCCTACATGCCCTGGAACTCCACAGAGAAAGGCCCCAGGCTGGAATCGAACCCACAAACTTCTTGCTAAAGTCTTCCTTGCTGTATTCCAGGACAAATTTTATTTGCCACCGTAAAACAACAAATCAGTCAGCATCAAATAGTAGGTTATTGACCGCTTGTCCATCAGTGGGGGCCTTTTGTAAGCTCAAGCAAATTTCCACAGAATACATACTTGCAATAGCCTGTTAATTTAACGTCAGTCTTACCGCTTTCCATGTCCCCTTCCAAATAAAAACTACTTGCTACATGAGGCCTGAGGCTCCAATGTCTGTTTACTTTTTTCTCGAAGCTTTTCCGCTTTTCCACTGCTTTCGGACATTTTTTTTTCTGATCTCGTAGTCATTGAAACGCGTTTTTAGACTGTTAACGCAACTGGGGACAAACAAGGCCATTGGTCAAACTAATTTAGCAGCAAGCATGCCTTCTTAAACTTTCAGGACGAAAACAACAACATTAAATAAACTGTACATGGCTTAAGCCTATGCATCATTTTTTTTTTCTTTTAATCTGCAATAAGTTTTTCGGTAATTCCTACATCATAAAACAAATATTTAAATAGATACTGAAAAATGGCCAAGATGCAAGATAATCGGAATAGTGATGTAGAAGATATAAACCTTGTGTCACCTGAAACTTGGAATGCAGAAGATCTCAGGGTGAGCTGTATGTGTAGCAGAATATAAAGAGACATATACATTGATTACATATTGATTTTCACTGTATGAAATTCCACTTTGAATGAGCTAAAATCAATCTGCTGTTTGCTCTCCTTAAAAGGTACACTATGCGAGTTTGTTTACATCACTTCTGTTGACATTCAAATTCAAACCAAACAGAGGTAGCTCGCCCTTCCCTCCCATAGTTCCCTCCCTCCCATGCTTCCGTAACGGTCAACTCTTGTCAGTGATTGGCTGGAACAGTTTGCTATGTTAGGCACAGCCTGTGCCCCTTGTGTTTGTGGGGCAGGCAGCTCGCAGATCGTGGAGAGGTGTTGGCGAATGGAGACAAAAATATAATCGCGTGGAAAATGAACAAACTTGCATAGTGCACCTTTAATGTGAGCCACAATGGGCGTTTTTTTTACCCCTAAGGAGGGAGGGCTCAGAGATTTCATTGTGCCAGCCCTGTGTCAGTGTAGAAAAATGAACCAATGGGCTGCTTTCTGTGTAAAAGCAGGCGCGGTCGTTCAAAATTATTGGTGTTATTACATTTTTATAAACTATGACTGTATCGGCCCAAAATGTGCATCGGCCCACCAGGCATTGCCCAGTACACCAGATTACCAGTCCAGCCTTGTTATAAATTCACTTACATCCATTGTATCATAGAATTGATTTAAAAAGTTCTTACAATTCCATTAAACTCAAGAAACTAATTGTCAATTCTGCAGACTTATTGCAAGTAAAGCCATGTGGATAATCTTTTATGCCTGGAAATTGTAGCCTACGTTATTGATGACTCCGGTCACTTTCCACACACGATTTCTAATTTAACTGAAGAGCAAGTAGACAGTTTAGCCAGTTTTTATTTCACAGCTGGTTTAGTGGTGTTATACTGTTATGTGATTGAGTATTACGTTACTCTTTGCCATGCATAGCAGTCTTACTCGGTAGTTGTTTCATTAAATCAGTCCACAGCGCTGGATAGAGTATCAGACTTGCTGCTACAGTGTTTGCATGGGAAAAAGTAATGCGTTTCAACACCTAGTTTTGCTAGCAATTGCTAATAAAAAGCCATCCTGGCCAGAGGACACTCCACTGACCAGTCAGTTTTCCGACTTAATGGAACAGTCAGCTCAGGTATGGCTATTCCCAGCCGCAACTTCCAACTTCTGAGCCAAATCAAATGCAGCATAACTCTAGTAAAGTGGCAAAATTGCGATTCACTGTTTTTGATTTATGCACTGCAAATAGCTAGCTGTGCAGGTGATCTAGCTTCTTCAGTCAGCCTTAGCTGGCAAACTTTATTTGGTGAATATAAATGCTAGCTAGCAAGCTAAATGCCCAGTTCAACTCCAGAGTTAGCAAAAGTGACAATTTGCTTATTTTCCTATTGATTTACATTCACAAAACCGTTAACTAGCAAGCATTTTTGCTGACCTTGGTGCATGTAAGAGCTAGTACATAATAGCTGGTGTTGCACTTTTGTTCCTACAGGGCTACAACACTGCATCAAGAGTAAAAATGCTACTCACAATCCACTGATTTAGTTGCACATCATTGCAACATTTGTCCAAGCTTGCCAGTTTTAGGGATTAAAAACAGTTAAAAGTTTTAAATTTCTGGACAGCTACCAACCGCAGATTGCCTTCAATGAAATTGACAAATCTGAACAATGTTTGACAACTGAACCTATAGGACAGCAGTCAGGCAGAGGCTTGTTAAGATCATTTTAACCCATTAATGACCACAGTCCCATTTTTATTGTGCAGCCCATTTTAACCCCTAAAACCCAAGTGAATGCTTTACTTCTGTTTTCTGTCGTGGCGTCAATTCGGGACTGATGAAGTGACACACCAATGACCACTTTCCAATTGAAAAGGCTTTTATGACTATGCGCAAGGGAGGATTCTAGCGTCCGGCATAGCATTCGCAGAGAATCCTAACACACTGTTCACATCTCGGGGTTTAATTACAAGAACAGTGGTAGAGCAAGTGGTGGATGTAACACCTTCCCATAGAGATCCAGCCAAACTTACAGGATGTTGATATTACCTTTGATCATGTACCTTCCTTCTGAGCATAATACAGCAATTACCAAGTTTGACCAGGTGCTAAGTGCCCCTCACTGTGGGATGATATTGATCTGAGTGTGTATGAGTGAGGGGAGGGGGCTGGGAATGAGTGTGTGTGTGTGTGTGTGTGTGTGTGTGGTAAGCAAGGGGAGGGGGCTGGGAATTAATGTGTGGATCTGTGTGTGCTGAGAGAAAAACCTTAATCCAGTAGCTCAATCCTATCACTTCTCAAACCTCTCTTGGAGGACCACTTGTCCTGCATGTTTTAGATGACTCTGCTGAAGCAGAGGTGAGTTAAATAATCTGCTCATTATCATGAAGCTTCATGGGTTAAGGACCTGATCATTTGAATCACCTGAGCAGGATGATATCTAAAACATGCAGGAAAAGTAGTCCTCCAGTAGGGGTTTGAGAAGCGCTGATTACCGTGACTAGGGCTGGGCTTAGGACTAAAGTTGCCGACCTAAGTTTGAGTCTTAAAGATATAGCAGTGCACTCCCAGTTGTTAGGTGTGAGGTGGTCAAACCTCAATCAAGCCGTTTTAAGGCGATCTCTCCCCCCACTGTAGTCTTACAAATAATGACCCTGCAAAATCCACTCCAATTTGCAGACGTGGGCTGCATCCGAATAGTCAGAAAAATTATGACCTATCCACTATTCCTTAACCAGTTCTTCAACCTTTGCGGAAAAAGTCAAGGGAAATGAAAGGTGTTTAAGGGAATTCTAAACGGCTAAGGAAGACAACCTAACCATATTAGAGAATCCAAATGCACTTACTCTAAGCAACGTGATTTTGGAGGTACCTTGCAAAGAAGAAAAAAAAAGAACTCATTCGGATAATCTCTACAGTAAAGGCAGTATCTGCACTCAGATTTACAAAAATTTTCCGGCTTGTGCACTATGTGCACTTGCAGCACATCAGCGTCCCTAACAATCCTGCGCATACAGTATAGGCTGAGTGCAGTAAAAAATCAAAAAAGCGAGTCATCTGGTCTTTTAACCTTTTCAACCTGAACAGGTACAGCTGACAAACTGTTTGTCATCCTCCAGGGCAAAATCCTATCCATTCTTTTGTTACATTCATGTCCATTTTCTCAGTTTGAATCAGGTTTTCAAACCATAAGTGCTCACAAATGTGACCTTTTTGTTGTTGATGACACAGATGACTCATACAAAAACGTATCAGTGTCTGCATGCCTGCCATTTTGGAGGTCAGATCCATACACATCACGGATAGAAACGGGTCGCCAGAAATCATGAATACGGACCATCAAGAAAGGCTAATCTGATCCAAGCCAAAAAATCGGAATCGAAGAACAAGGCTTGTATTATGAGTGCAGCGCCATTTACCTATCTCAGCCATTAGGGGGGCAAATTACTCTTTGTGCTTATGTTAAGTCTGTTTGCATGTCAGCTGTCTGTACCCCAAACAGAGAGATCAGCTGTGAATTTAGTAAGAATTGACTCATCAAATTTCTCCGGCAGCAATTATTCAAGAAGGGAGGTTGGTGGTGTTCTGAGTAAGTCTGTTCGATATTGCGTAAGTCTGGCTGTTACGGTTGTATATGGTCCCTGTGCTGTTTGGCCCATTTCCTCTCCTTTCCTTTCTAGCTCCGCTCAGGTCTCCAACATCTCTTGCTCAACAAAGTGTGCCGTACCTGAGAACGAAGTGCTTAAATGCTCCTGTGCCAGCATTGGAAGAGAGAGGCCTCTGGTGTGGGGACTGCTGCTCTTGCTGACTCCCAGTCTGGGATTTTTGTGCTGCTGTTTTGCTAGGTTTGATTTGGTTTCTTGGATGTTTGTATTACTCCTTATGGAGTTGGATAGAGTTAAAGGAGCAGTGAGTTATATTATAAAAGGATGTGGTCGCTAATGTAGTGTGAAAATAACTCTATCTGGAGTAGTATTTTAACTTCTCAAAGGGTGTAGTCATTCTAATGCATTGTTAAAGTAACCGTTTGGAATGCTATTGTAACTCATCAAAGGATTTAGAAAAAGATGTATGTCTGAAACATCTGTGGACTAAATCTACTAACACTGGTAGAGTAAAAATGGTTACACTGATGTGAGTGTTAAATTAACAGTGGTCAGTGAGAATTTGTAAGCGCTACAAAAGTGTTGAAATTGAAACTTACAGAATCAGTTAATGACTGCTGTGTATGATAACTGTGGAGCGGTCTTTTGTTGCAGCAGTTCAAACTACGATTTGCAAGCATCACAAATCCATGAACCATATTTTAAAAAGATTTTGACATCTGAAAATGAAAATCCTGGCTAATCGCTGCCGTGAAACTAAGCTCCTATGCTTTAATGGTTACACTAATGGTATCATCATTATTTATAGATAATATTTATACTTATTCATGGTTTATTGTTCCCTGCTGGTTTTCTTGGTTAGACGGATGTAATAGTATACCATTAGTCGACATCAGGCTTACATTAGGGATATTGATTTCCATTTTCCAAAAAATTAAAATTTAATGTTTTGCATGTATTTAATCTAACACATGAAGCTTTTTTAAATAGAAGATTTAAATAATTATACTCAGCAACAAAAGTTTCTGTGACACCAATATTGTTAATTATTTTTCATAACGTAATTATGAAATTGTCATACATGGTGATATCAGACTGAAACAGTACACGTAAACGCAACATTGAAATGGAAATCATGAAAATGCGAGAAAATGACTTTGCACGTGAAAATGTGCGTAAATCATGCTTGTGGATGGCAATAAAAGAGGAGAATTTTTGGAATGTTCACATTGTGCCTGATGAACGACGGAAGCATCACTTATCGAAAACACAGCCATTTCGGATCAGGAACTCTACCCTCTAAATGCCAAGACTGTCTGAAAATGATCGGTGGAGGGCCATTGGGATGATTGAATCCGGAACCTCGCAGAGGGAAGTTGCTCATCGCCTGAATGTCCACCGAAACACCATTTGGAACATATGGCAGCGTCATCAGCAGACAAGACATGTCAGAGACCGTCCTCGCAGCGGCCGTCCACGAGTAACCACTCCCAGACAGGACAACTGGATTCGAACAACCCATCTCCGAAATCGATTCCAACCTGCAACCATAACTGCAAGAACGATACCTGGTTTGAGGCGACTGTCTGCACAAACAATCCGTCGCCGTCTCCGTCATTTTGGCATTGTCCCACGTCGGCCAGCAAGACGTCCAATACTCACAGTACAACACCGACGACTGCGTCTACAGTGGGCACAACAACATCGACGGTGGATCCAACGTCAGTGGGATCTTGTACTCTTCACTGATGAATCAAGATTCATGCTTAACCGATGTGATGGTCGTTTACGTGTATACCGTCGACGTGGAGAACGTTATGCCAACAACTGTGTTCAGGAATTTGATCGTTTTGGAGGTGGTAGTGTCATGATTTGGGGAGGGATCACGGCTAGAAACAGAACAGATTTGCTTGTTATTGATGGAAATCTGACAGGTCAAAGATATCGCGATGAAGTGCTACGGCCATTGGTGGTACCGTTTTTGATGCAACATGGTCCCGGAATAACGCTGCAACATGATAACGCCAGACCACACGTTGCAAGGATTGTACAGCAGTATCTGATGCAACAACATGTCAATGTCCTGCCATGGCCAGCCAGATCCCCAGACATGTCCCCAATCGAGCATCTTTGGGACGAGATGGATCGACGTTTGCGGCGGTTGGATAACCCGCCAGCTACACTCCAGGAATTGCGACAACGTCTACGTCAGCTTTGGAATGACATCCCACAGCAATTTCTGGCACATCTGATTCGGTCCATGCGCCGGAGATGCGTTGCTTGCATCATGGCACGAGGAAGTCACACTCGGTATTGAAGTGTGAAGGTCACAATTGGTTAGACGTCAGACAAGTGCTTCATGACGCATGAAAATGACATTTTTCGTTTTGAGTGACATTGGCACTGAAAAGTCAGTGTTTCTCCTGTTACATGAACATATTGATTGCATTGAGATCTTTGCGTGTCATTTATAACATACACATAAATGGTGTCACAGAAACTTTTGTTGCTGAGTATATATCAAAACTGGAAAAAATTGTTATTTTTATTTTTGGTTGAACAGACAAAAAATTAAAGGAAATTAGAAATTGAAGATTGACATCATTGCATCAAAACTATAATAATGTGTTTAGTTGTACAGAAATAATCTTGAGAGTTAAACTTCATGGAACATAGTTGAACATGACCTTGAATATATTGATTTTCTGCCAATCAAGGAGTCCCAAATTTTATTTCAGATTGAATTTTTTAAGGGAGTGCAAGACTATTAATGTATTGAAATTGATCATTTATTTTTCCATTTCTGTGAATATTTATTTAATTTCAAATTGACAAATTTATTTGGTGAATGAGTCTTTCATTCTTGCTTTTAATTATTACTTTATTTGTTCTTTATTTTGGCAGTTTTGGTTCAGCATACCCAAAGTCATATCAAAATGACTGCCTAAGGAACATGGAAAAACAAAGGGAATATATTTGAAGGGTAAAATCTATGAAAACAGGGACAGATTGTGGGGTGAACAGGGGAAAGATGCCGTAGATCAGTACACTGGTGATGTTGAGTACAAGAAAGAAGGCATAGGTGTGACAGTACCCCATTCATGTGCAGCTCTAGTTGTCCAGAATGGAGCCTGTCCCCAGGTGCATGGGGTGGTATAGTCTGGATAGCACAGGTGGAAGTCTCAGATCAGAAATGTCAACCCGCTGGGAGCTAACAGTACTCTCCAAGGCCTTCAATGACAAGGCAAGATATCTCTTTGTGTCAGGGGCCAGTGGAGAGGTGTCAAGGGGCCAGCATTAAGACATTCTTTATTGAACCCCATGAGGTAATTAAGGAGGAGTGGGGAGCCATAATGCAGCACCTGGGGGCCAATTCCAGTTCTATTGCCAGTTCCTTTGTCAGGGACACCAGTAGGAATGTCCCTATAATGCATGTTGTTCTGGGTGGGGAAACCAGAGTAAACGGCAGCAACCCAAATGAACAAGTGGAGAACATGTAAACTCCACACAGGGTGGCCCTGACCTGCTGGGGCTCAAACCCGAAAAGGCCTTATTGTGAAGCAGCAGTGCTTAACATGAAAGGCAGGCATAATATGATACAGAATGGGAAATTTGGATTTACTTTGCCTAGGAAAGGAACTTGGACCACTAACCACGACGTACCTGCTGGTGGCTTTAGAGAAACCTCCAGAGCTTCTTGTTGGTCCTTTCAACCTGACCGCTGGACTTCGGTTAACTCCAGAATATATGCCTGACATTGAGTCTCAGCTTGTGCATGAAGTACCTTCTCACCTTGAGTGGAGCTTTAGTGGCCAAAGTTAAGATGAACAGCATCTGAACTACCTGAAATGCGACTGGGAATCCAGCAAGTGGGAGGAGACAGTAGCATTTGGATAATCAATGGATAACAACCAAAATGGTGGTGTAACCTTTGGATGGGGGGAGTCACAATCTCTGTGGACAGATGAAACCTATGTTGCTGAAGGACAGGGAGTAGAAGTAACTTGTCCATAGGAGCATGACAGGTAGACTGGTTTACGCACAGACCAAGCAACGGGTTACATATCATGTGATGTTCTGAACCAAGTTTGGCCCCTATTATTTTCGATACAGCATTGCGATGTGTGAGTAATAACTGGATTCCCAGTAGTTGGAGATGTATGCTCATAGGTCAAAAACACATCTCTGATGCTCATGAATACACACAGTCAGGTCCATAAGTATTTAGATATGGTTGCAAAATTTTCACAATTTTGGCACTGTACACCTCAATAGATTTGAAATGAAAAAAAATTAAATAAAATCATAATAATAATAAAAAATAACAAAAAAAAGAAAAAACAAGATACGCTTCAGGGATCGACTTTCAGCTTTAAGAGCAATTCTTTCACAGCTGTCCTTGAAGTTTTTCTTTTTTGCTTCTTAAACCATACTCCTTTATATCCGGGGGGCAAAATGGGTTTGTGTCCTGTACATGTCATGTTTCCAACTTTACACAATTTCTTAATTTTTGGATAAAGTGGAATATGCAGATGCTTGACAAATCAACACAGTCTTAGTAAGGCGCTGGACCTCCACAAGCTGCAAGATCAGCTTTAACATTCCTTGGCTAAGAGTCTAGAAGTGTAGGTCTTTACGAGACGGACGCAGTACCTTTCATCTAAGAGATGTATCCTCATTTGCTGCGTTGATAAGGGGGCGTGGAGCGCTGTCCAACACGTTGTTGCAAAATGTCCCATATGAGTCCAGTTGGTTTGAGATCTGGTGACTGTGAAGATGGTGGCATATGTGTAGGATCATTTTCATACACATAAATGCATTCAGTGTCTCTTTGTGCCCCATGGGGCTATGGCAGTTGTCATCTTGGAAGAGACCATTCTTATTATGGTTGGAATGCTTCATCGTTGGATATAAAGATGATCGCACAGAATGTGCCAGTATGCCATCTGTCTTTAAGAGAGTACGTGGACCCAAACCATGCCACAAACATGAACAGAAGCGCTTGCTTTCATTGTGTTTGACTACACAAACACTTTTTAACTGCCTGTTCTTTTGTTTTTATTTAGGGAAGAGGAATTTGGCATGTGCGTTGCCTCATTTTTATACTCAGGAACAGATGTTATGCTTGCAGCAATCTGTTGAAATGTTGATGCATTTAAAAGTCAAATATCATTCCTGGTGTTAATTTGGTAGATGTTATTTTCAGTCACCTGTAGGAGTGTAATTAATCCTAAAATCTTGATTTAGAGGAAACAGATTGGTTCCCTTGAAGTATATGGTTTTCATTTAGAGTTTCTTTATAATGTTATTATTTATTTTTTCCAAAGTTTTTTAGTGCATTTCCAGTCAGGGTTGGACTGTGAAGTGCCTCTCCAGTCTTGTATTGAGGTAGCTGCTGAAACACAGGCATTATCTTTGCCTCTGTTCATGGCACTCATACTCTTTCAAATACTAAATCGAATCTGCCCATGAGCATGCAAACAAAGTTCCTGCACTTTCTGATGTGACAAATGCAGACAAGTGTTAATATCACCTTCTAAATAATTAATTTAGCTTTCAGGCAACAGGATGTATTAAACATTAATAGATGCTAATGACATCAAGTTCAACAGTGACAATCTTTGGCAAACAAGTTTTGCCCTTTTTTTCCTCCTGGGACCCTATTAATGAAGGGGTAATATTGTTGCTGACGGGCCACAAAAGTCTGTAGTCTGTTAACTCCCAGAAAGGGCTATTCATGAGGGGGCTCTGCTGCTCTCCTTACTGTTCGATAAGTTTGAGGCAGAAAAGTGGTCTTGTCATTTATTTAAGTGGATGTTGTCATTTAAAAAGCCAGTGGTGCTGATTTATCTGATGCAAGGCTGACAAACTAGAGGAGAAACCACATTTTCTTCAGTTCTCCCTACATATGAGTGCGTTTCTGTTTGCCACCCCAAAAAAAAAAAAAAGGAACAGAACTTCTGTGAGATTTTCTCCCATAATTTTTTTTTTGGTAATCCTACAGCAAAAGGCCAAATTCTCATAGCAGTAGTACTTCACCGTGTTTCCGGTTCGGTACCCTACCTTTACTTATCTCTTCTTGGGAAGGACAACTTTTTTTTCTTTTCTTACAGCACATTTCTCACGTCTTCCTCAGAAGTTTTGTATTCCTCCTGGCGGCTGACAACACCCCATTGAGCATGTGCAGTGGCACACTAGGTCATGTTCTTTTAACAAGCAGGATATTTTCCTGTTGGTTCGGTTGACTGCCGTTTGTGAATGTGCCTCACGTTCTGAAACTTACCGTCCTTTAGCTATGAGGACTTTTATTAACCAGAGAAGTAACAGTCCCTTCTTGAACGGGCGCCCTGGAGGAGTCCCTGAAAAACTGGTTTTGGGCTTTTCGCCACTCGAAAAGAGAAGTTCACAGTTATCACTCCTGAACACCCTCCACAGATCTCAGGAAAACTGACGAAGGACGGGATGGAGCAAGGTCATAGGCTAGTAGGAACACTTTGGGCCAATATACAGAGAGACTCCAATTGTGTATCATCATGAGTTTGCTTGTGCTTTTGCACAGCAGTTCAGTTCTAAAATTATCTAAATGGCTGGCTACATCAACTGTAAAAAAAACCTAGATGATGCGCACTCTATAGAGATGCTAACCCATGCCTCTTTTTGACCTTGACCTTTGACCTTTCAACCCACAAAGTTTGGTCACCCTAGCTTCAGTGGTGGCCGAGCTGTCGCGCGGACACACGCGCACACACAGACACACACAAACCTACAGACAGATGGTGCTAAACTTTATACCCACGCCGCCTCGTCGGGCGATGGAAAAAACAAACAAACAAACAAAAAAAAAAAAAACAATAGTTCCCATTTCCATGGGAAATTATTTTCAGTGCTATGTATAATGGCAGCCATTCCACTACGCAATCTGCTCCAGCCTCATGGCTAAAGCTAAGCAGGTGTGGGCTTGGTTGGTACTTGGATGGGAAACCACCTAAGAAAATAAATTCCTACCTGGCTCTTTCAACCTCTCTCTCCAGCTCTAGGGCCCAATTCCAATCCGCCCCCTGAAGACTCAAGCCCTGAACCCTCACTGACTTAACTGACATCAGCTGTAGGGGACTGAGTCTGAGAGGGCTCCAGATCCTATAATTTGGAACGGAACAGCGCTTACCCCCTTTCACGTTACCAAACGACACACAGTTGTGACAATCAACGTTAATACTCACACGCAAACTTTTTCTTTCTTGCTCCTTCCTTTACCTCAATTGGACCGCTTTTTGGTTTATTTACTTTTTTTTTGTTTGTATTTCCAGTATTCCGACGCCATTTTGATGCACCTCCTCCAGCATCCGCTTCTTCTTCATTCTGGCCTTTTCGGCCCCTCCTTTCTCCTTTCTCTTCTTACCTTCCATCTTCGAATGTAAAAAAATCTGCGACTTCAACCTGCCCGCTTCCTCTCTGTCTGACGGCCGCTCATTCATCCCCCTACGTTCATTGGATAAATGCGTAGTGATAGGCATTTTCCATTTCACTTTGTTCTGACCATTCTACATGAATTTTTGAACAGACAAACAAACAAATTTTATAACAGTAAATTTTACATTTGTGGTCATGAAAGTTATGTAACGTCTGAATAAAAAGAATTAGATCAAGATAGGAGGCTAAACAAAAATCAGTGGGCTGAATTGATGAGAGTGAGTCTGACACTCGAGCAACCATGAGTGAGATGTAGAGACACCAAGTATTATGAATATTGGTCAATATTATTTTATGCATTATTAAATTATTCAGAGAAATTCCCATCGGACTACTGTTGGATCCCCACATGAAATTATTTATATAAATATTCATGCTCATATATACTGTATATAAGCTAAATTTAGGTACTTGTAAAGGGTATATGAGTCTCCTATATTGCTTCTTCATTTCCACATATAAGCCCTATATGTGCATACAAAGTATATGTCTCCTTTATAGCTCCTTTATATACCCAGTGGCAGGTTCTGTTTGTCATACCTGTTATATAGCTCATATCTCGCTTTTGCAAGTGTCATACATGATGCCTAGCTCATATTTTTATTCTCAAGGTAATATCTGCGTATTAGTCCAAAGTCCCTTACAGAAATTGCAAGAATTTCACGCAATAACTTATTAATCGCATGTGAACACGTGAAATTCGCATCACATTTGATCCTAAATACACGTTGACATGTGACAACGGCATGTTATGTCTAAACCATTCAATATTAACTATGACAAGTGAGAGGAGACAAAAAGCTATGATAGCAACATAAATATCTAATACTATTTGTTCCATTTTTTTCCTGAAACTTTAACAATAACAAGGTCATCAATTCTTTCTTGACCATACCTATTTCCATTCTTTTGTACAAAAGTTTGAAGATTGAGTTGTGCATTGTGGAAGGGAAGGAAATGTATAAAAACAAAATGGTTTGATTGTGTTTATTTAATCAATTAAGCATTTTTTCAAGTTAAAGTCACAGCCAGATTCTACACATTAAGATAAAATTGTATTCACATCATTATAGCTCATACTCATCCACTGAAAGGTTTTACCCTACACTGTTACATCCACCAAATCCAATGTTTTCTATCTTGTCTTTAATGCAGTTTCTAAATGAATATGGCTCAGAGGTCCTTAGTCTAAATGTAGCAAAATAAAAAAAAACAAAATAAAAGTACACAGAAGAACATACATTCAAGTAAACACGCCTTTCAAATGTCATTTTCATCCCCACATCTATTTGAGCATTTCACCATGGTTAATGAATTTGAAGACAAAGTCTACATTTCTGTTCACATTTTTAAAGAACAGACACTTGTCTTTTATCTGAGATGCTTGTATAGCAACCAAGACTTTTTCCTACAGGGATGAAATAACAAGGATTCTTAAATTCCCTTACGGAAAGAACTTAAATAAACATATAGGTTTTAATCCCCGTCTTGTATGAACCAGCAGTGGTCGGCAGCTCTTTTCAGAAGTAGTGCGCAATTGGCCAAAGCGCTACAGGGATTCAAATTGCAAAGCGCCTGATGGGAAGGGTTATATAGATTAGAGTTCCCCAAACTAATGCTCGTGGGCAGTGTACACTCTCCTGAATTGACAACACGGGGCCACATGTGCCAAAAAGCCTATGGACTTGTACATAGTTCCCTAATTGGATATGCCAGATTCAGGTGGGATTGGAAATGCCAAATCAAATATAGGGCCACATATAGGTTTCGCATAAATGTGACACATAAAATTGGACGTTTTCATATTTTATTGGTACATATACTCAAAGGCAATGAAAACGCAACACTCTAAATTTTGGTTTATTTTTGCTCAGGACCTGAGTGGTCCAATTTGAGTTCTTAAGTGACCATTGGGGTCACAATGTGTACCTCGTTACACATGAATGATCATCATGTAACTCAACAGTGTGAGCTGGACTCTCATCAATCCATATTGAGTGCAACATATGGGATTAAGAGTTGTGCAATGGCAGTGGTTGAAATGAAAGACGGGTCGTCTTCCCTCTATGAAGGCATGATAAAAGCCACGCAAAAAACATTTTTAAGTGTCCAAATGCCACGTCTTTCGACTGAACAACGGAACAGGGCCCTGGGTATGCTAGAGGCAGGAGTAAGTGCCCGGCAGGTGGCTCACCGTTTTATGTAGTACGTCCAGCATCAGTACATTTTGGGTGTAGTACGTCCAACTGGGACAAGCTCTTTCATCAAGAGTACCCAGACCTCAAACCAGGCAGCAACTCCAGAATGCACTACAGGCAGAGTGGCAACAACTTCCCCAAGACAACCTAAGACGCTTAGTCAGGTCCATGAGGAGACGTTGTACTGCCTGTGTGGATGTTCATGGGGGTCACACCCGATGCTGACTGTTCTTTTGAGTTCATTTTTAAATGTGTGTTCCGTTCAGTCTTGTTGTGATTTTTCATTTTCAACTTGTGCTTGTTATGTTTAATGCATCTGTTAATTATTGTCCAATTCGGCCCATTAAAATAACACGAGGCGCCCGTGGGTTTGAGGGCGGAACTTTCAAATCCTGCAGTTCAATGCGACTATGCCCACCACCACAGGGCACCATGATGCTTCCAAAGCCACGCCTGAAAACCTGTGCACCTTTGTGGACGCGGATAGAGGCGTGGGCATCTATGGGGGGGGGGGGGGGGGTTGATTGACAGCTGTATCATTTCAATCATTTGAGTTGGTCGTATGTTTGATTGGCTGTTGTTTTTTAGCTCTTCCCCCTTACAGGATAGGCATATTTTTTTCATTCCAGTGTCAAACATCTTGTGTTTCATAGCTCTATCGATCGCTATAGAGGTAGAATAAGAATTTTTAAAAATTGTAACAAATCTGCGGGAGCCTAGTGTACCTTAAACACATTTAATTCATCAAAGTCAACCCACCCAACATATTTGAATTGTTGAAATAAGAAAATAAATTTGAGTAACAAATTTATTTGAATCCAAACTGGCGTTGCGTTTTCATTGCCTCTGAGTATATGTGTTCATATAGGTACATATATGTACCTATAATATATGAAAACGGCCAATATTCTGTATGTTATATAGGTTATTTCCATGTGGGTCAGGACAGAGTTATCTCTGTGGGCTGACCGTGAACGTCACATCGCTGCGCAGGGCAGTCTGCGGGCCAGTTCATTTGAGCATATTGGCTAACTGGCCAATCAGGAGATCTCCTGGACGTCCCGATGGCCACTCCTCCCCTGCTGCATGGCGCTACTTTCACTCTGTACAAGTCACCGACGCTGGTACAGGACATTGGCTTTTGTAGAATCAGGAAACATTGTCTAATAATGCAGGTGACCCACAGCATTGATGCTTTTAATTGGATTTGTTTTGAGGAGGAACCATGTCTCAGAGTACGCCAGCGTCAGGTGTTCATGCAGTCTGTGTGTTACTTTATATGGTAGCAGGGCTGGTTGATGTTGCCTCACACATATCTTGTGCGTGATATCTACTGATGGAGTGGACAGATTTTAACCAAATCGCATGTGGTAACTTCCCACAACGGGTAGCTGAACTGATTAGGTTTTGGAGGTCATCAGCTGAAAGACCAGGATCACATAAGGTCAGCTGTATGCAGGGATCGAAGAAAAAAATTTTTAAGATGTCTGAAACTACGACGGGTGGGACATAGCAATTCACACTTTTTTTTGACACTTCATTGTTTTCATTACTTTTACCAGAGTGATGAAATTAATATTGTGTTAACCACCAAAGCGCACATTGTGAAACCCTATTTTAGGAAGTCATGTTCATTATGTAATCACTATTCCACACCCCCTGTCTGTCCATTTACCTGTTTGTTCTGTTTCATTGATCTGTGTAATCTTTTACTACAACTTGTTCAAACATGACCCACTTAAGGGATAAAATCTTTTTCTCTGATCTACCCAGCGGGGGTCTAATTATCATTCCTAATGTATAATAAAGATATTTTTTTCAGTCACTTGATAATATAAAAATCCAGTACAGCTAGACTGCAATTTATGCCAAAATGTATTCAAATAAATGCTTCAAGGATATCAGACAGTATTTATTGCTATACATTGAGTAAAATGCATGCTACGTAAATTGCTGGGCGCATGGGAAAATTTCTTTGAGATTTCATGTGCAAATTCATTGGACTGTCCAATTTGCCTCTCTATGTGAGTGATGAGTATTAAAAAAAACAAAAAAAAAAACATGGAAGTCTCAAACCAAAAAAAAAAAAATCTTCATGCATTCTATGTAGAAAGATAGGTGGTTGGCACGTGATGTGTCAGCATACAATCCATTCAGCAACATCTGCCTGACTACAGTATTGATTGATTGATTGATTTATTTATTTATCCTTTATTTAGCCAGGAAGGTCCCATTGAGATACAAGATCTCTTCTTCCAGGGAGTCCTGATTGACAATGTTTTAGGCCCATTGACTTTTCAGCAATAAATGCAAGCCAGTATTTCCTAGCAAGCTATTATACAATTTACACTTTACATTTTTCTTCAGAGTAAGACATGAATTAAGAAATGATTTTAAAAAACTGAGTATATTTCAGTTTCTGGGGAGATCTATTTATGGTGCATACATCGAGAAATTGAGCCACCATATTACATTTCACCACTAGGTGGAAATGTTAACCACTGGGTTGAGGCTCAGAGGATGGAAAAAAATCTTTTTAACAGATATAATCCTGAATTATCCTCAGGGGCCTATGGTGATTTCTAATGCAAACTCTTGTGAAAGGTGGATCAGGGCAAAACCACCAAGGAAAAACATAAGTGAGTCAGCAATGGTTTGTTCATTTTTATAACTTGGTTATACTTGCACTCAGAATGGGAACAGTGAAAGCCTGAGTGTCATGAATGGACATTGCAATGAGGCTAATATGATGATAATTGGTATGAGATTGCACATTTTGGAAAATGATTGCAGTACATAAAATCTGGATTTGATGTTTGGTTTGTGTATTTAGGCAAAAACTCTGTAGATATGGTCTTTCATTATTGTACCAGTACAGCAGCATTCATTTTGACATCCATGCACATGAATAAGTGGTTTTTTTCAGAGGGCACTGAACGACTTTAGCTGTTCATACGAACCCCCATTCGACTAGCCACAGAGACTCGCACACAATTAACTAGAGCCTTATAAAGAGAGAGTATAGTCAACTCAGCTCAAGACTACCAGAACAGTGACTGCAAAATAACTAACCACCTCACACAAGGCGCCATGTTACTTTGGCCCTTTGCCAAACTATTCCCTCTCCACTAGCACTACCAAGAGTCATGCAGATTGAAGTCTCCCTTTCAGCCATAGAGGGCACTTTTATTTAACCTCTTCATCCCGGACACCATCGGATTTTCTGACAGATTTTCTGAGGCATGCCGTCTCAGGTATAGGAGCCTTTCACCTTTGATTTAATTCGTCGCAACCTGTTCCTGTTAAAGATAGCCTGATTACCAAGAGAATTCAGAGCGCGCATACCTCCGCCAAGGCCTAACAGCTGCATATGCCTAGGATACATATAAGTAAGGGTTATTATATACCACCACCAAAGCAAATACAAAATTCCTGGATCTAGAATTCGGTCCATATCACTCCGAAAATGAAATCACTTCTAAGTTGGGCCACGACACACCTCTGGTGGAAATTTCATTAACATTTGCCCTTAAATTTTTCTGTAATGTTGCTAGCAAACAAACAATCATACTTTCCCATAAACCAAAGGTAAAACAGTGCCTCCTTGTTAGAGGTAAAAATAAAGCAACTTATTTATTGAATAAATTAGCCCTACAATGATAAGAAATTATTCAGTAAGAAATGACAAAGAGATCACCGGTAGGCTACACTGACAATGTAAATGAAAGAGAAATGGCATTGTCAAGATGGCAATCATACAAATTGATTAATCCAAAACTTACACTGAATTCCATCTCCTATTTCAGTATTTATTTGAAAGTGCAATTTATTTTAAGTTGGCGCTTAACAAATTAGGAACATTTGTGCAAAATGGTGTCACATAAGACTGCTAACAAATATGTGCCATTTCTTGAGCAAGAGAAATTAAAAATCTTCAGACGACAGATTGTCATTTTATGCCATGACTAATATGGATAGGAAAATGCTTGATAACTTTTCGATACAATGAACAGTAATGCCAGTTGAAAGCAAATTAGCCCATTGTTCAACTAATTAGACTTACAAATTAGCTGATTAGTGTTTCGTTTCTGATTTGACACTATGTTTTCTTCAGAGCACTGAGTGATGATTAACCTCTTAAACCTGAATGCCCTTGATACCAGGGGCTATCAATAAATGTCTTAAATACAGCATGCATACAAACGATACATTAAATGAAAGAGGAAAGTTCACAGAATCCAACGATATAAGACGTGTCATTTTAAACTGACACCACACTCAAAGAACAGCAGGCATACACATTGTACAGCAATGCGCTAATATTTTTTCTTAACTTTGATATTTTGTAATAAAATCTGTGTTTGAGGGTAAATCTGCACTGGCTATCGTTAACCCAGTTTATCCATGTTATATTGAAACTAGAAACTAGATCTTCCAGTCGCCATGCATTTTTTTTTCAGGACACTGCTTCAAATGAGATCAGGCCTTGATTATTCCACTTGCGCGCAATGTATTTTCTTCTCTGTAATCAGCTAGTGATGCAGTCGGTTTGACTCTGCGGGTGGCCATTTGTTTCTATGGGCTCTGACATTTCCAATGAGCTCTCAACCCCTGTAATCGCAAAAACCTAACCTGAGATAGAGCCTTGCATTCCCGATGCGTCTAACTGGAAGACCATATGCCATTATGCACATGTACTCAAAGACCGCAACAATATAGACGCTTAACTAGTTTGTTTTTATTTTTTCTCTACAATAATCCACTGAATATTCAACAGTCATTTTCAAAGTTGTTCGACTGAAAATCCTTGTGCCATCACGAGTGAGTACTAAGAGAACCGTATTAAAAAACGTCAAATCAGGGTGCGTGATCTGTTTTGTTGTTTGACTCCTCGTATTTGCAATGAGACACTTATGAGTCAGTCCATTTTTTTTTTTTTTTGAGCAGTGGATACATAGTTCTTGAGTAAATAAAATTGAAGGGCTATTTGTTTGTTTTTTTTACCTTATCTTTGTACTTTATTTATTTATATGTTTTTTATGTATTTTGTAAATTTGCTTGTTTTATTGATAATAAATCTGCTCCAGTGGAGTCAAACTTTATTTCATTTGAATCCATTTTCTTTGAATGGGAAAATATATATAGAACTTGCTGAACTATAAAAGATTTTAAAACAGAAAAAAGGGCTTTACTTGGATGGAATGTGTGCCTGTAGTGACATAATAGTCAAATAAAATTAGTTTTACAGTTTGGTGCCTGAGAAATCTCAAATGGCACACATTGCCTAAATTGTCCTTTTGGAGATGCCATGGAGACATTCCTGAACTAAAACCTCAAAAATTTGCTCTGATTAGCTTGATTAGAATTAACTTTGACACAGATAATGGTGAGATTCTGTGCTGCAATTTTTAGAGGTTTCAGACTGCAACCTAAATAACTTTAAAAGGGATAAAAGTAAAATTCTGATAGGCTGAAATGCGATCTTTCATTTATGTTGTGTTCCATCTTATTCAATGCTGACTCACTGACATATACACTGATTTTGACACCTTGACAAAAATCCCCCAGGTGTACCTTTATTATGATATTAAGATTATTCAAATGGATCAACTATTTGCAGAGATGTACTCGTTTCATTTCGGGCATGTCCTTTTCAAGATGGAGGGTCAGGGCTTAAATAACCTGGGAACAACTTGCGTCTAAACAATTGGTGATTTATTAAATTATTTTTGCATCGTGGCTTTAAGAGCGCAACTGCCCTTCTTAACCTTTATGCTAGTGATGGCTGGGCACTGAAAATCCGTGGGGGTGCTGGTTAATGGACCAGCTTTGGATAGATATTGTTCCACTTCAGGTCAGAGAGAGTGAGATGGGAAAGTCTGTATTAATTCAGACTCTCTGTCGCAAGGTTTACAGTCCACTCCCACTCGCCACAAACACTGACTGGAACAGACTTTACCATTGCAGTCCCTTAACGAGAGTACGCAGATGAAATGGAGGCTATGTAGGGCGAGAGTGTCGTGGGTGATTTGGGGTTGACCCTGAGAACTTCAAATTCATTCTAATAGCACACGCAGACCTAGTCTGATAGTTTGGACTGATTGCCGTTATGCTGTGTTGTGCATCATGGGGATCTGCTCTTAGCACAGGATAGAATCACTGAAAAAGATCTTTTTTCTGGCAAACACACCAGTGCTCTGAGGACTGACTGCAATAATCAACATAAGGTTAAATGTCTTCATTTTCTGCCGGTGTCGAAGGATGTGAAAATAAGGGGTGGCGTAAATTCATTTTCTTGGAGAATCTTTTGCTAGCTGGGTAAGTACTGTATATATAATTTATATTAATATTTAAACTGAATTCCAAGTGTAATGTTAACTGAAGTGGTATGGTTTGATTGTCAATGTAGCTAATTGGCGTGCTCAAAATTGCTTAGCATTCACACGTTACCATTCCATAATCATTGTGTAGTTTCCATGTTTCCATACATGATCGAAATCCAATGACAAATAGGATCAGTGACTTTGTTCACCATAGAAGGGATGCACTCTCAGAAAAGCCTGTTTTTCAGAGGGTGGGGAATGACAGGAACAGGGCTCTCAAGTTTTGAATGCAGGCTGGAGTGAGATTTTCTTCGGGGGGCGGGGGGGGTGCATGATACTCGCATTTTCAAAGGTGCTGAGTATCCATGTACATGTACTTTGTTACAGTATTTAAGTAGTATTGGGGAGACTGGGGTTACCTCGTCATGATTTTGTATTTGGCTTCATAACTCGTTGTTGCTAAAACTTAGAGAAATACCTTTATGGTCTATGTGTAGTGCAGAATGTCGCCTACAAAAGTTGTATTGATACAATCTCAAAATAACGTGTATTGTTGTCACATTATTCAATTTTCGATATATCACGAACATGCCGAAGTAACCCCATACCCGTGGTTACTTCATGTCATAGTTGGCAATCAGCTGAAGCTGAAAAAGACAGTCCAATATTCTCATAACTGAAATAGTGAGAACTGTTTTATTTTTACAACGAACCAAAACAAGCTAAGATTTATGCATAATCACCATCAGAGTAGCAGTTATGACATTCGTAGGCGAGCCCACTGACATTTGCACAGTCCTCATGTGCCCACCCTTTGCATGAGAAGCACTGGACCCCCTCCTCTCCACCTTTGGATGTTGAGTAAGGACCACGGCACCAAAGAGGAGCAGCAAACATTCCCACAGACAAAGGAATGGAATGAAATGAAGAGGTCCCAGGGCTGGCACTTGCCAACCCCAAATACTCTGCCAACACCTCCACTTTAATGGGCCCCACCAGTGGCCCATTCAGGTGGAGGTGAAAGAGTGAGAAAGGGGAGGGGCTGCTAGGAGCAAACCCTTACAAACCCATACTTGTGTCCTCCAAACAAAGGCCCTAATAGGTCCTCTATCATAAACATAAAGTAAATGCAAATATTTGAATTAAGACACTATAGGTGTCTGAAAAACAATAAATCGGCTCCCATATTTGACTTTGGAATATTTTAATATCGGCCAAACGCAGGACCTACAAGTGGTGGAACCTCAGCACCCTGACAAACTAACAAAACTATGTTGCTTAGCCAGTGTAGCCCCGTGCTCCCATTTTGGAAATCAGGCCGCATATCTCATCTCATGATCGCAGCAGGCCTTTATCTTATTTGTTGTTGATAACTGTAGTTACGTGCGTTTATGAAACAGTAAAATCACTGTGGAAATCTTTGTCTGACTTCAAAGAAGACAGACGCATTTCTTTAAGACACTTAAAGTTTGGAATTTGGGCCAAAATTTAGTTATTTGGGCAGAAAACACTTACATGGCACTACAAGTCTTCTTTCCAAGAGATGACGCCGCCGAGATGTCACATAATTTGTACGTTTTCGTTTTCCCGTCAGTGTGATGGGTGACAAACCTAACCCCGTGATCGAAGTAACCCCTCCATTCACTTCGTTTCATTGACACTGGCAACTTACTTACTCGTTTCAAATTAAAATAGCAATTTAATTCATTTACAGATTATCTGGATTCGGCGTGTTCAAGAAGAACAACTGCGTATCTTTGTGAAGATGTGTCCGCCAGTGGACGTGGAGCTGCAAATTTATGCACGCAGTTACAAGATTCTATCACTAGATGGCACACCAGGATCAGTTTTTGAATATCACCACGGTCAGTAAACTGAAATAAGAAGCGACTCTAATTCCCCCCAATATCTGTGCTTTTTTAATTTCATTGGGACTCCACAGTATAATAAAGGCTAAATTAAATAATTATTTTGTGTATTTGATCATTTTGTCAGTCACAAATGAGATTTTGCTGTACCACCTCTGAGATCAGATCGGAGCAGGGTTTGTTTTCAGCCAAAATACACGGAGGGCAGAGAGCCCCCACTCTCCCCGTAACAAGTTAGAAGTCAATTCATCTAACCATAACCGGCCAAAGCTGTTAAATTGAGGTAAAAAATGATCCGTAAAGCAAATATATCCTACATAGTTCCTATACTTTAATAAGCACTTTTTGAAAAAAAGAGTGATGATGTGATTACCTGATTTCGGGCTTCCACATCCAGTTCTTCTTTGACGAGTGCACACAATAGCATTCGCCGCGTTTGGAAGACGTGATTACGGCGCTGCTATTTCACCTGGCAACAAGAAATCCTATTTTCTGATTGGCTGATAGGTTGCGGATTCAAACAGAGCCCTCTGCCTTCGCATCATCCATTCATAGATTACTAATCTCTTTTACAGTTTATGTTGCGAATGTGCGGTGAGTTTTATCACTTCTTGTCGTGAGAAATGTCATGTGTGGTGGGAGAGCGTGTGAACTTATTGAAATGCGTGAGTGTCACGCCCAATGCGTGAGACTTGAGAGCCCTGCAGGAATCTAATGGCCTAAAGTGGTAGATTTTTTTTGCACGAAAAATTTTACAATTCTTCCCTTTGGACATCGAAGAATATTGTAACTAGAAGGAAAACAGCGTTATAAGTGTTACAACCCTCCTGTGAATCCTCCTCCAAACTTAGCAGCTCGAGTGTCTCCCCCCTCTCGGCTGAATCTCATTACTTGCTTGTTTCCAAAGCAGCGAGTGACTGATATTTAAGCCTTCTGGTGCATGTGCTTGTTGCTGGATTATTAAGTTGCACTGTACTGAAATCACTGAAATCAGTTATATGTATGTTTGTAAACCTTCTATATCTTTGTCTCATGCAGCTATTTTGTGATAGCCAAAGTCTCTCAGAAATTTTTATAACAATTGGTCAGTTTGAGCAAGCTTCCATTCCTAATCTGGGTCTAGAATTGCAAATAAATTGAAGTTAGCTGAACCCAATCCTGTTCTTCAACTCAAGTTTTCATGAACAAGCCTCCAATGCTAATCAGGGTCCAGGAATGTGACCCCATTCTTGTTAGCCCCTGCAAGTACTGTGCTCTCTTTAACAAGTTTGTCAGGATCAAGCTTCCAACCCTGATCGTGGTCCAGGACTGGGACCCAGTTCCTCTCAATCAAGATCCCTCCTCTTCGTAGGTAGTCCAGTGCTGGCAAGTGCTTCAACATCTGGCAGCACAGCGGAAGCCACTGGCCAGTGACAGCAGCTAAGCATTCCCCATTATACCTGTCCTGAACTGTTCCTCATTCTCTCTGGGGCTCCGTCTCCGCCTATCCTGTCTGGGGTTACATCCCCCTCACTACTGTGCTGCTGCCAATAAATTGCCTCTTTTTTTTTTGCAAGTCGTGTCTTCCCGCTTGATTCTTAGTCTGGACCATAACAAGAGTCCTCTTTCAATTCAACTTTTGGTATGTACCTTAGAGTATACTGTGGTCACAAACTGCATTGAAGGTGATTTTATAGTGAGGTGCTTTTGATAATCTGAATAATATTGATCATTGTAGGCCCAGATTTGCTAATCTTAGCTCTAGGCTAACACTGACTGATAATATGCTAGTTGCCAGCCTCTGGGCAGTGTTTATCAACTATTGGGAGAACCAGATGAAATTTGTTAGCTAATGTTTATGTTTTCTTGGACACTCACTTGACTGTGACATTGGTAAGCATGGTACAGTTTTATAAATGAACATGCTGTAACTAAATCTGTAACACTGGCTGGCTTGCTTGGCTAGTTAGCAGACCGACAACCCACTTTGCTACCCTAATGTTACATGAAAAGTAACATTACCTAATGTGCCAGCAAACTTTGGATAGAGCTGTGCCAACATTAAAAATCTAAAACCTGGCTGAAGTTAGAAAATATTAGTTTTAAATCTAAAGCCTGGCAGTAATAAAGTTAGCTATGAGGGTGAACACTATCCCATTTTCTTTTTTTTTCTTTTTTCAAAACAGTGCTGGGATCTTGAAGTAATTATACGAGCATACATTGAATGCACGAAGTGATTGACAGCTACGAAGGCTGGCTTACTGACTGAGGCCTTTACTGATTAGCTACATCTTCCAACCAAATAGTTAGGACAACATTCTTTTATCTCTGAGCGTATACAATCCATTCATAACAGTGTGTGGAGTCAGAAGCACTGAATGCACTTTCAATGAAAACTGTTGGAGAAAGTTCAGTAAATGCCTGGGGGGTGGGGGCAGAATTTAATTGTTCAGGAGTCCATCTCCATGATTGCGTTTTAAAGGAAATAATTGATGAGGGAAATGACCAAAAACAGATTTTGGCTGGCAGCACGCTTCACAAGTTTTAATCATTGATCTTTTTTTATTACTGCTGACTGAGTTAACATTCTTTCTTTCACTTTTAGTACAGCATGGATTGTGCTCTGCTGCATTTTGATAAGCAAAACCTAACGGACATGCATGCTGGTATTCATTATCACAAGAACAGCCAATGTAGCCCTCCCGTTTACATGTGGTTTACAGGGAGTCAGGTCTCAGGTCTGGACTTGAGCGATCTCTGCATCTATATATGATTTGACAAGCTGTTACTTGCATTGACAGCGCTCTGTACATAACAGTGATTCATTATATCAGTATGGAATGTGCCATTTCCTTATTTAATTTCCACCTTTGGCCATTGGTTCTGTTCCTGAGGTAGGATGTACTGTATGTGAATAATGTCCATTTTTTTTTCATTTTCTCAGGCAGGTCACATTCTGTAAAATGTCTGTGGTTGGGTGAGCGAGTCAAAAAGGGGTCATGTGTAAAAAGCCAAATGACAAGAAATTTACAGGGAATAAAAAAAAGGACAAATGACAAGCCCAGTAATCAATACGTTATAAGCAGTCAAAAAAATTCATGCTGTTAGGCATAATATAGAATATGCTCTGTCATGAATTTCTTTTTAAGCGTAAAACTATTCCCAATGTCTCGCTGGAAGAAACAAGCTATGTTTATGAAGGACCTCACATGCAGATAAAAGATTTTTCCGGAAATATTCTGAAGAAATGTGTGGCGCTTCTCCGAAAATTATTTACCTCTGCTGTTTTTGAGTCTCTGCTTTGCATTACGGAGGAGCGCCGCACAAACCTGGGTCCTGTTACAGTGCATCCTTGTACAGGAAACCCTGTTCACTGTTGAAACCTCTCCCACCCCCCACCGGACTCACATGGGAAAGTTTATTTTGAAAAAGTTCCGCTTGTTGGGACACTTCTGAAGACTCCACCCCCTGGCTGTGATTTGTGGAATGCTGAGTGGGAGGTGGAGGGGCGTGTCTGTCTGCACTCAACACTGCCCTGCCAGGGAGCGTGTCCCGCGGGCAGACACTGCCTCGGAGTGCAGGAGGAGAGGAGGAGGGATCCCAGGACAGGCTCACCAGGAACAGGGGCGAAGGTAAGAGGCTGAAGGGCCTTGGTGATTTACGTGTGGAGCATGTTTGAGGACACTGGAGATCTCTCCTCTGTCTGCATGCCAATGGTGACAAACTCCATCTCAGCTCTTGTCTAATGCCTTAGATCTAGGTCCTGGTTCACTATAAGATCACTGAGTTGGATAACTTGAACCTTCTGAAATTTGCCGTTTGGACTGAAGTAAAAAAACAGCTGTTGTGATTTTTTGCGCTGCTAACCTATTAACTTTATAACCCTTCTTGGTGAAATAAATCCTGGGTCATGTGGCGTTTACTGGCTCCAGTTTTACTGCAAAATATACAGTATGTATTTATAGAGAGTGAAGGTTCAAACTTTATGCCTTTCGAGATTTTTCTATTCTGTGTTCATACACAGACACTACTGACACCAGTGCACAAGGATACTGTGGCTGTAATATCAAACTTTTTGTGTCATTCTGTTGGGTGTGCCTGTTAGCCCTGCTGAGAATTGTGATTGAGTGGGTTGCAAAAATACTTGGAGGTTGTTTTCTGTATTCACCAAATCAACAATTTCTCGCATTGCTCTGCACAATCAAAATAAAAGCAGCACTTTGTTATCTTCTGTACTTGTTTGGTGCTGCAGCTAATGATATTAAACATCGATGGTTTGCAATATACTACGTTTCCACTTATCTATTGAACAGAATGTCCTGTAGGGCAGAGAGGCTAATTAATTGTTCAGCATCTCAATCTATAATAGGTTTGTGCTCTGAGCTCCCCATGGTAGAGTGGAGATTGGTTTGTGTTGTTAGGGCCCCATGGTAGAATAGGGTTTATAATGTGAGTAGCCATTGTAGAGATGGGTTAGTGTGAAGGGCTTGTGTTGTGAGGGCCCCATGGTTGAGCTTTGAAGGGTCTGTGTTGTGAGGGCCCATTGTAGAACTTTGTGTGTTTGTGCTGTGAAGGTCCCATGTTAGAGCTTTGTAGAGTTTGTGTTGTTAGGGCCTATGGTAGAGCTGTGTTGGTGTGAAGGGTTTGTGTTGTACGGGCTCAATGGTAGAGCTGGGTTTGTGTTGTCAGGGCTCCATGGTTAAGCTGTGATTAGGTTGTGTTGTTGGCACCATTTTTGCAAAGATAGTATCAATTCCCTGGAATGCTCATGTAGCACAAATAGTGGTACATGGAAGGTGATCTGTTGGAGTCAAACCCTCATAAGCTGATGGTAAACAATACTGACTCATTGACCAGCACAGTGATGGCTTTGGCAGCAAAGTTCCACGTGATAGGGTGCAAGATACAGCATTACTGTTCATGGTTGGAACAATCAGGTGGGGGACAATAGGCCATGGGGACTGTGATCAACCAAAAGTGCAGTTCCATAGGGAACTACTGTATACCATACTTCTCTCCTCACGCTGATTCAATGCTTCAGGATTAGACTCTGCTCAGAATATGAGACATAGCAAGATGACATATAGGACCAGAGGGGCTGCATTGAGGTTCACAGGAATCAATTCTCACCTACATATTTCTATTTTAAAGATTAATGGGTCTGTAAGGGGTTCAGTTTTACATGAAACGGGATACATGAACATATCAGTTGTTGGATATATAGTATCGAGGGAATAACTCAGACACGTCAATGCATTGTTGTCTGGCAGATATCTGCACTGCTTTGTAATGCCTCCCAGATGTGTTTGGTTGGAGGCCTTAAGATGTAGGCTTGAGTCCAGCACTGACAGCGGCGGAAAACACTGTCTCTCTACATCACATGGTGTTCTCAGTTATGAGAACAACATTGGCTCTTATCCAGCAAAACGCACATGTGCTTTTCTCCTTTACTGTACATCCTGGAGGAAAATACCAACATGTAGGTAAACCAGTAGGAGTTTGGAGGTGGGAGTGGTCATATCTCAGCGTCTGCGCGAGCACGCGCGTGTGTGTGTGTGTGTGTGTGTGTTTCTGTTTCTGAGAGTGTAGTGTCATAGTTAGCTACTGCAGTATTCCATCAGAAACTTCGTAGGGTCATAGTTTACTGCAGTATTCCATCAGTAGTTTACTGCAGTATTCCATCAGACACTTCGTAGGGTCATAGTTTACTGCAGTATTCCATCAGACACTTCGAAGGGTCATAGTTCACTGCAGTATTCCATCAGGTATTCCATTGGTGTAAATAACAGTAATTTTTTTTTTTTTTAATTGTCTTGAACTGCGTTGTGTTTATGTTATACTTGTTCGTGACTTGCTGCATATTGCCAGATCACCATTGAAAAAGAGACTTTGGTCTCAACTGGTTTTATCTGGTTAAATAAAGGATTTGATTGACTGATAAGCTCTTGTCTGATTCTAATTTCAGCAAAGCTCTTTTAAGGACTTTAAAGGTCATTTATCATCTAACTTAATGTTTTACTTCAATTCTTTTGTGGTCATCACGTGTAAACAAACACATTAAAATATTTAGATTAAATTCACACTGTTGTAGAATTACTTTAGTGCTGTCCTGAACATCTAACGACATAGAGACTGGTACGGATGCAGTTGGATGCACTGTGCTGTGGGCTTTTTAAGAGACACAATACGCAGTAGCGTTAGTTTCATTCATAAGTACATAAGTACACACGTGCACGTATCACACACATTTTGACACAAACATACCCACATAGCCATGCACAAGATCAGTATTGTAATATTTAAATGACACAGTTTTACAGAAAGAGATAAGGTGCGATAGACAGTGTCTGGGCACATTCCTGGCACATTCACCCTCGCCTTCCATCAACTGTCCTCTTTAAATCGCATGCTTTCATCGAAGCCGAGAGCCTGGGGCAGCCGGCCTCAGCAGCTGGGGCATCTCGTTCCCACTGCTGGCTGATTCAGAGACAGATACGGCCATCGCTCTCACTGTGACCCAGAGTTTTACAATGACTGTAGCTCTATTTGTATGCTCACTGATGAAAGCTAAAAGGGGGAATTTTGGCTCTGTTCTTTGACCTCTTGCTGTTTAATTTGGTTCTCATATCTAGCTTTCCGATTGGTCTATTCAGTCTGCACTGTCGTATAACGTGCATAGATTTTGTTTTGCTATACATCTCTTGCGTACTACCCGAGCAATCAACTGAATCAGTTATATAGTAGATCTAAAAAGCAGTCTCTGGCTATTTCAGAAGCTAAGTATTGCATATACAACAGAAAATGGAACACTCCAGCACTACAGTCATCAGCTAATGTGCTAATGTCGTAATTTGCTGTGGTGGATCACTTATGGTTCGGATATATGATATTTCTGGCTGTTCATAGAGGATGTGCCTTGTTTAACCATGTCAGCTGAGCAAACATTTCACAACTCAGTCAATTTTTTTTCTGAACATAGAATCCTTCTTTGGCTTTGTCGGTCACTCAACAGTGTGGTGTTTATGCTTGTGGGCCTTTGGTGGAAAACTCATTTAGATTGCATATCCAGAGCACCACATCAAAAGCAGGCTTTATACTATAAGTGACAGCTTGAAGGCTGAAGGTCCACATGTGACAAGTAGTTAATATGAACACGAGTGTGTCAAAATGAGAATATTTTCATTGTGGGAAAGGGTTGGGTAAAACAATTAAGCGTTCAGAAAGAAAAGTGTACAGAATGCATACTCATAAATCATTGCAGTATGTATTGGCTGCCTGGATGGTAACTTGATCCCTTTCATGTGTTTTTATAGGCTACTATATGTGCTACTCCGAGCATTGTCAATGACTCAGAACGTCCGACTCTTCAAGAAAATTGAGTCGGTGCCATTAGCGTCTCAATATGATGTGCTTCAAAAGAATGTGCGTTTCATGAGCAGCACACCACTAATTCTGTGGCTCTGCCCCTCTTCCACGATGGCCTCTGTAATTTTCCCCAACCACAGCTGCTTAACCAGGTCAGAGCCTGGAGTTCTGAGTCACACCGATTCTTATTACTTTATATATCACAAGACTGCTCAAGTCATCTTTATAGACACTGCCTCTATACTTCTGTTCTCCACTAAATACAGGCTGCAGTTTTGCGAGTCAGAAATGTTTGTTTTACTGTTGAGTCAATCTTCGTCTGTCCGCATCTCGGATGAAGAGTGCCCACCCTGCCTGTTTTTTTATTCAGTCTTCTCTTTCTTTAAGTCTGTGGCTACATTACTTGGCCTCCATAGATTTCACACTGATTTTTGGTGGTAGGTTTTTCATTGTGAAAATCAGCCATTTTACCTCCTTGTGGGATTATGGAGAAGTTCTGTAAATAGATCTGACCTTGGTTCCAAAGCCAACTCTCGTGTCCATAGGTAGAATTGTATTGTCTGTATGGTCTGTGGGTGAGTGTGTGTATATGGATGTGACTGGGGGGTGAAGGGAGGCTATGCTAGCGAGGCTTTCATTAGCAAACTTAATCCTTCTTCTCAAAGCACTTTTGTGTTATTATGGCATGTTTGCAGGAAATGGAGTGCACTGGATAACTTTACAAAGGTTTTGTTACTTAGAATCAAGGGCAGTTCACTGAAAAGTCCCTACCTGCTGTACCCCTGGATTGGCGGCATGACAAAAAAGCTCTTTATTGCACTCTATCTTTCCATTATAATCTCGAAGAGCATTATTTAACATCACATTTTCAGAAAATTTTGGCAGAGTTTGTGCAGAATGTGCTGATTTGTTGCTAATCTGATCAATGAGTGCATCATTGGCACTGGGCATCTGCCTTGCAGTCAAAGGAAGGGGCCAAGCCATCCTCCTGGCTATTTGAAATTATGTTGAGGAGAGACACAGTCGTCCTGTTATAACTTCTATAGGGTAGTGCTCCTGTCAAAATGTTGGTAAGATGATAATTTGGGCCACAGTTCTTATTAGCACCTGCCCTCACACAAAATAAACCCAGTGAAAGTGCACAACAGTTTCAAAAGTGCAAGTTGCCTTTCTTTGGTTTTCACCTTGTGGAGGTGCAGAAAATCAAGCTTAGTCCAGGATTAATGATCATTGGAGGTCTGTTCACGCATTTTCCATCAAAATCTCTCAAACTGAACTTTTCTCCAACAATGACGGCATAGATGCGTGAGCACCTGCTCGCACACAGGACTAGGAAAAGACAGGCACAAGACTGAATAGAATGCTGCAGCCATGTTGGCCCACACATTCCTAAACCTGAAACAAGGTTATTCAAAACTTTTGTGTTGGAACCACTTCGGAATGTCCAGCGTTCTTTGTGTTTGACAGGCAAGGGTTATTTAACGTCCAAAAGAAATACCTAGTAAGTCACATTTTGATAGTTTGGAGAAAAATGGGGAAAGATTTCCAGCCCCTGCATTAAGATTGGGAGTGATACCTTTAAGAAGTTTGGTGATGGAAACACTTTTAATTAACTGCTCTAAAATACTTTTGAGAGTCTTTCACCGGCAATCTTGTTGTCCATCTTGTATTTGGAGGAAATGAATGAAGAATAAATGAGTAAAGACCAATTCATAAAAATTTATTAATGCTCAAATTGAAACATTGTTGAAATAGAACTATCATTATTTTATCAGTTGGAAATATCCAGTCGGTGCCAAGACTGATCGAGTTGTTCTAAGCAGTATCAACCAGTAAAAAAACTGAACATCTTACTGGGTTTTACCTTGGGATACTTGACTAACTTGTGTACTAGCTACGTTTTACCTCTGTGGTTTTGATGCACTGGAAGACATTTTGCCAATGAAAACTCTTTATTAAAGTTCAATTTTGACCTTAACTCGTTTTCTGCCAAGGTATTTCCTTTGGACCGTAGATATATTCACCTGTCAGCTTAGACCATCCATGTATCATGTTAAAATGAACACAGCTCCCTCTTCCAGGGTTCGCTGTTCGAGCAGGTTAAAATTCCAGGAATGCAGTGGCAGTTTTCTTTTCATTTTCCGGAATTTTTGAGCCTTTTCAAATCCATTGAGGCTTACAAGTTAAGCAAACACGTTTTGAGGGAGGGAAAAGGCCTTAAATGTCTTCTGCAGAAAAGAGCGTTTCCCGGTGAATTGGCAGCAGTGGGGCAAGAGGAAGAGATGGAAACGCAGCTGGGGACGAGGAGGGGTGGAGCACCCTCCCTTTGGCTCTGCAGAGGGGAAAAGGCCTCACCGCCATGTAGACTTTCTGGCCCCCGCACTTCCTGTTGTTTGGCCATTGGCTGTAGCACAGAGAGCCCCCGGAGTTTGACAGTACTCACTTCTGGCGTGAGACAACACTCTATATTGTAGCTACATTGTAGACCTGCATCCCAGCTTCCTGGGGTGGACAATGGCTGTCAGAGTGTTGTTTACCTGTGTTGTTATGAAGACTTCTGGACTTCCTGTGCGGAATTTCTTTTGGCACTTCATCAGGCTGAGGTCGGTTTCTTCATCACCCAGCCTCCCTGAAATATGTTTGTGTTACTAATTATACACTATTGCTCCGTGTTTTAGGTGTGGTGCGGTCAATCAGAAGCCAAAATATTGTTGCCATAGTGCATTTTTAAGATTGCATTGCACAAGATTGCATCATTGCACTGGATAGGCATTCCCTGCTGAGAAAGAAAAGAAGAACTTAATTTTTCTCTCTTGACCCTAGGAGAGGACAATCAAAAGAAGCTTCTGGAATTATTAAGAAAACCTAAGCAAAGTAAGAGTATGTACTGTATTTATGTACTCAGGACTGAGGAAGGGCACAGGAGAAAAGTGAAAAGTATTGGGAGGGGTGCAGGGAGCGGGGATGTTATGCAGTATATTGAGGTCCGCATTTTCATCCTTGACCGGAAAGGAATGACTGACACAGGCAATGAGAGAAAATGGATAATTGCAACCATTACAAAAGCCACAGTCTTATGTGGAAAGGAGCTTGGAAAACTGCTATGGTCTCAGGGACTGCAGTGCTGGTATCTCCATTTTATGCATTTTTTGGTCCATTTGTTGACCTCTGTTACTTCACAATGGATTTCTTTGTCTTTATGTTTGTGTACATCAGTGTGAAAATGCGTGCTAATCTTGGATTGATTTGCGTTAGTGCGTATGTGTGTACAAGTTTACAAGCACGTGCTTCTCTGAATGCCTGCATGCACGTGTACGAAGATATGTGAGAAAAAAACCAAAAAGGAGAGGTCGAGCTGAAGAGGGAATTGAAAATTCATAAACGTCCATCAATAGTGTCTGAACTGACACAGTGAAGTACCATAAAGTTGTACTTTTTAATGGTGTGTGTGTGTGTGTGTGTGTGTGTGAGAGATTCCTCTAAACCACATACCAGGGTGTGTGTGTGTTATTCCTTTAAACCACAAGCTATACCAGGGTGTACGTGTGTATGAGTGTGATTACTCTAGACCGCAAGCTACACCAGGGTGTGTTTAGATATCTGCTTCCTAGAACGGCTTGTGCTCCGATCTTGGTTTGTATTCGTCTTCCTTCCTGAGTCCTCATGGAAATACTTCCAAACTAATGACATGCTCCCCTGCAGTGCCCCCACTTCAGACATCACGAGGACAGGTAAAAAGACCCAGGGACATTCATAACAGAAAAATGTACAAATACTCTGGGAGATCATAGGCAGCAGAAGACAAAAACTTTTGGAGTGCAAAACAAATGTCATTAAAGAGGCCAGAGTAGACAGGTTGAGAAAGGTCCTCAAAAGATTACTTTGTGGTTTGCTTAGAGTTGGCAGTGTCGCCTGGAAATTATCTGTCTAAATAGAAACATTACATAATAATAATAAAGGCTCTAGTGTAAGGAACTATTCAGCTGTTAATATTTTTTTAACATTTTGGAATGCTATGGTACAATTATATTTTGCCCTATGGGACTTGGTTACTTAGACTAAGCCATAATTCAAATTCTATTCTGGTCTGCGTACTATGTTTCCAGAACAAACACCGGTGCATTAACTGGACGTCGATATTTCAGAGGGTCTATTAATGTGTTATATAAACTTTATAACTGCATCATAATTTATTGTTACTGATTTCTAGTGGATGCCGCAGATACGTTTTAACTGTGGTGTGCAGCAAACCACAAAAGAGAAGCAAAATACTAAATTTTTCCTTATTAGCAACCTTCCCTTCCCAAGCAAGAATTATGCTTGAATGCTCCAACAATGACCCAATGTGTAAACACAAATAGTTTAGTGGAATCAGAGATTAGAAATTGACTTGAAATTCTTGATTATTCTTGATTTTTATCCACACACGCTGAGTTGTCCTTCTTGTTTACACTTCACTTAAAGCAGTATTTTAAAAATATTTTTAAATGATCACTGTTACTAGTTCCATATATATATATATATATATATATATATATAGATATATTTTCCTCTAGTTCATGCACTTAGCACATACTTATCCTGTGCGACATTTTTGAATAGGACTCATGAAATGAATTAGGGAAGCAAACAGTGGAGGGTCGTGGACAGAAAACGGGGGGTGGGGGGGGGGGGGGGGGGCGGAAAACATCCCTTGAAATGGATGAGATTAGTGACCCAATTTCAATCATTGCTCTTGGTCAACATGTTAGTTTCCCTTATAATGAAATGTTCAGGCAAGTGAATAATTAATTCGATAAAATGTTAATTCACATGCCTTAATAGACAACTCTTCATGAAAAAAACCAGTGTGGAGTTTCTGCGTAAAATTTTGTCACATCCTAAGCAAGTCATCAAACCTGTCCGTAATGATTGTTTAATTGAAAAACATTGAAATGCGCTTTTTACGTTCAACTGGTGCTTTTGATTTCTCGTCTTAATGAAGACAATTAGCTACACCTGAGAGGGGAGAGTTCAAGTGTCTTTAACCAGGGAAATTGACTAATGACTAATAAGCAGTTTAAACACAAGTTTATTGCCCTCCTTGTTCTCTGTCCACCACCCGCCACTGGAAGCACATGCACACATCTTAGTAAAGCAATGCAGGTGAAGTATTTGGCTAAATATTACCACAGCAAATGTCCTTACTCAGATTCAATCCAGGAACCTGGAGATAACAAAGTTCACCTCCCACTGTACTAAACATGCTCTGGAGCCTATTAAAGGGGTCCTGTTATGCTGATCCTTCTTTTAATACATATAAGTCATGTTTTAATGTTGGATGCCCATACTCAACCTCAGTGAAGTTTCTAAACATAAAATACAGAGGTTTTGCCGTAATCCAAGAATGTGATTTCGTGAACATGATTTCCTCTCTGAACAGCTCGTCCCGAGATCTTCACAAGTTCTGGGCAAAACCTGATGTCAGGTTGTGCCATCCAGTCAATACAGACAGCCACAGCCAATCACGGTGCTGGACCTGCCCACACCAGAAACTATTCTAGCAGGCACAAACATACGCGGATCATAATATGCCTTAGTAGCGTCTACACTCTTGGAAATACAAAAGGAGAACCACAGATCATTTGAGGTGCAGATTTGTCAGTATTTCTCCCAAAGCTGCTCGTCTGTTTATTTTTGAACGCAAAGAAAAGCACCGATTTCTCTTCCAAAAGACGATGAGTGCGTTAAACCACTTTCACGCCGGATGTGAAACAAATTTTTTTGCATGACAGATTACATTCAAAGTCAATGCAAATCTTTGACTTTGAATGTAATCTGTTGCGCAAAAAATTTGTTTTGTGTTCGGTGAGAAAGCAGCTTAACGCGCGCATTTTCAGCGAGCAAACGCTGGTCATTCCGGCGCAATAAGTAAACCATTACCATGGGCAATTGCTGAAAAGGCTGTTTAGCCTGGAGCTTAGCTCCGTCATATACCAGCGCAGATGCTGTTCGTTACTCCATGCTGACGACACACCACAGTAATGCACACGAACCAGCAGGTCCTTATCGTACACACCTAAGCAGCCCACTTTTTGCTGCTCCTCACTGTCCATGTTTCCCTCTAAACTCAGACCCACCGGATTTCTACGGTCTCCGATCTACACTTGGGTATGTCGACCTATTCTACAAATGTGTCTGTATGGGGTGGATTCTAGCTTTCCCTCAATCCTAGCTACAGAGTAGAAACACCGCTGTACTCACCATAGTAGCCGTAGGTAGATAGCAAATTTGAGCTTGAGCTGCCAGACTTTCACACTGCGTCCTCCACTTTCGCCGCTGCTTTTATGATAACAAGTTCATTTCCTTAGATCTTTACACATGTAATGCGTTTGATTGCGGAATTTCCCCGTTGTTTCCTTAGCTCAGATGACAGACGCATCTCACGTTTCACACTTGGGAGGCAGACCAGGAAAATGCATTCTGCTGAGTCCCGCCCAGCTCCGCCCTCCACAGAGCTGGCCAGTCATAAGAAAGTGGGCACACGGGGAGGGAGGGGGGGCCATAGCGGAAGAGCCGCTCGAACAAGGCGTTTAAGGCAGAGACTGCAATGGACTACAAATGGGGTTTTTTGAGGATGGCAGTATGAGCTAAATAAGGACCTTTTTTGGACTTTGAATGATCAGGAGTACTCTAGGGGAATCCAAGATCAAAATATATACTTGGAAATGTCGCATAATAGGTCCCCTTTAAGCTCAGCAAGCATATGTTTGACGTTATTTACTGTAGGTAAAAGAATAAAACTTTCAAGGGGTCTTCAGGGTAAAAAATTCAATTTTTGAAAATGTAAATATTTTTGATTTTCACATAAAATAAATAAAAAGAATGCAGTGCGATGCAAGTAAACACCAAAAATCTATGTTTTTCCTCTGCCTCAATTGTTACTTGTGCCTTAAAATGCAATTACCGAAAATCACAATTTTGGCTGATTTTCAACCTTGTTGCATTCATAAAATCATTAATATTCTTCTGATTGACTTGAAATTTGGACTGAAGTTGTACTGTATCTGTTGGAGATCTATGAAATGACAAAGCATTTACTAGATAGGTACATCCCTAGGGGGATAATTTTGAAAATGAAGAGAGTTGATGATAGCGATTTTCGTTATGGTTACATAACAGAGCTCGTTCAATATTCATAAATATTCCAAACAAAAGGTCCTATGTCATTTCATAGAACTATCTTAAATCTTTCATCTGAGACTAATTTGAGTAAAATCTGACCATGGGTTATTGAAATATGAGTGCCACAAAATATTTTCAGATTTTGTCATTAAAGTGCCATTTCCATGGCAACCATGTAAATTTTTTTCAAAAGACCGCATTTTATGAGGTTAAAATCATGTTGAGTATGTTTATTTCTGTTTTCACATTATTATGGTTATTTCTACAGTTCACCCTGAAGTCCCCTTAAGCATAGATGCATACGTAAATATTGGATACACGTAGAATATGTTCAGTCCTCGAATACATGTATGTAGCTTTCAAATTTCATGGTTTTATGATGAACGCAGACGTGTAACATGCAGCATATACAGTTATAAGAGGAGACTGTTAGATTTCCCCAATACTTTTTTTGAAATTTTGATCTCTTAAAAGATCTGTTCTGCTCAAATTGGGTTGCCAAATTGTGCTAGATTTTACAGAATGAGTTGTTTTGAGTCAATGCTTTCTGCATGTATGTGCCTGAGTGAACGCTTTGTTTTTTTTTTTTTCCGTGGCAGGTCACAGTTTGCCTGTTTACAGCATAGCTGACATTGTTTAGGTCTGCGGCAGCAGGCACTGTGGTGCCTCATGATCTTGGATTGCTGCCCTTTTTCTTTGCAGTCACTGGGAAGCTTGCAACAAAGGTTGCATTTATATTTATCTATAACGGACTCAGCTGGCCAGGCATCGCCATGCACAGTGACAAGCCAAACCACACTGGCCCCAGGCATATCTGGGTACTAGAATGCAAGCTGCTGAAATTATATTTGTTTAGACCAAAAACATTTTTGATTTTTTGTCGTTGGTTTATTTTAATGAAATGAAACACGATGCCTTTTGGATGCTGCCTTATAACTTTGCTGACTTCAGATCAGTCATGCAGAGATAAAAAAAAAACTCCCTGACACAGGGCCTCAGAGGAAAGTAATGATGCAGGAAATTGCAAGGGGACTGAGAATTTGGAAAAGAAAGTTCAAAACTCTGTGAACATTGATCTGGCAGTAGTGATGGGTGGACTGATTCTTTTCACAGAATCTGTTCTTTGAGTTCGTACATGTAAATGTACTAAACCTCATGAAAATTGTGAGTTTTGTAATTATTGTGGCAAAATATAGTGTCGGTTTCTCTATGACTGTTATTTTGATGCGAAAGCAGTTTTTTCAGTCACATTTAATTTAACATGCTGCCTGTCTTAAAGGGCATCTAAAGTCGATTCCCATTGTTTTTGTTTATCGGCCATTCAGTGAGCCGCACCTGTGCAAATGAACCGAAATAGAAGGATTATCTACACGTGTACACAAAACATTGGTTTACGAATGAAATTGGTCATGTGACAATGCAAGATGTCAACACAATCAAGTGATTTGTTTGTAAACATTGGACGTTCAGCGACCCGTCTGAGAATCAACTTTAGATGCCCTTTAACTGAAGTCCAATTTAATTGCTTACCTATCACTTACACGCCTGGTTTGATAGAGTGGTTTATTTGATCTTGTTAAGTGAGTTGCTGTTTGGCTGTCTCAGCTCAAGTCACACATTGAGGTCTTTGTACTAGACAGATTTTTGCCCATTCATTAGTTGCCCTGCCTCCTATGTTTTGAGCTACTGCACCACCATAGCAAGCAGTGTGAGCAGTATCCTACGATGACATCGAGTGGGCTTGAGTAGTCTGAGCGAGAAAACTCGGGAATTCATCAGCACTCACTGTATTCAACCAAAAGTCCAACCAAAAAATACCTTTGCCCTTCATTGTCATGGGATATAGGCTACAAACAAACAAAAAAAAGTTTTTTCAGCTGTATTCGCTATTCTTTCTGTGTATCTTCCATTATGATGAAACTTTCTTATGTTCTAGCAAAGACACGCCCTTCCGTGGCATTCAAGCAGTAGGATTGGCCAGCTTGTCAAGTGTTAGGACTATAATCCTAGAGTTGAATGGCTTGCTAATCCTTGCACTTGGATGACTGGCCAATCTGATCGCTTGAAAACTCTCAAGGGGCGAGTTCTGCAAGAATGTAGCTGGGATCACATCCCGGTGGCTCATCAGTCTAAATGTGGGTTCCATAAGGCCTTGACTTTCCCGCAGCGACCTGGGTTCAATTCCAGCTCAGGTCATTTGCTGCATGCCTTTCCCCATTCTTCTCCCCAACTTTCTTGTCTCTCTACACTGTACAACTGTAAAATAAAGAAAAAATTCCCCCAAAAAAATCATCTTTAAAAAAAAGAATGTAGCTGGGTTCCATAATATCGCGTTTCTCACAGGTCATACCCTTTGGATCCAGAAATAATGAAATCTTGACTCAAGACTGATGTGGTATTGTGGGTCATAGGCTCTGTCTCATTTGCATCCTAAGTAGGTGGCATTTTCATGAAATATGGCGGCTTAAGACTGTCTCATCTCATTAGGAAGCATAGGAAACATCCTAGTTAGGTGCAGTACCTCGTTTTGGCAGAATTTTAAGAAAACATCCTCTGGCTCCTTCATAGCGGGGGAATCCCAAAATACCTCGCTACAAGCTGGAGATTCAACATATAGATGACAAACATTGGATGGCAACAGTCGGTATCTGATCAGGTTCACATATCGTTTCATCATAAAATTTGCTTCTAATCATTTTTTAAGCGAGAGATTGTCTGTGTAGAGGCCGAATATCGGCTCTTCTGTGGGAAAGGACATTGAATCAAAAGCTTGCACCAATGTTTTCGAAGTGCGAAAGCTCCATGAACTAGACTGACAGAAAGCTAATGTTAATGTTTCCCATGGAAACAGCTGACAGTGCGCTGCAACATAAACCGCCCTAGTCATGATGCTTTCTAATTGGAGTGTTTCTTTTCATTTAATCTTTCTAAGGAATGTTTCCTAATAAGGAGGGTTCCTAACTAGGTACCACTAGGTCCGTGCAAATGAGACAGAGCCACAGTGTGACATACTATTTGTATGTAGCTTCAATAGTATTTTTTTACGACTGGTTCCATCAGTCCGATATTTGCAAAAAATAGTCATGAAGGTTTATGATAATCATCAAAATAAAGGTCCATGATTAAACTAATGCATGGAATATGCGATCATTTTGATTGTTGAGATAATGTGGTCGACTAATCCAAACCTTTACAAAAATGAAAGGCTTTTAGACCCCAAAAGGGGACTATTGCTATCGACATGCTAACTACATCCCCAGCTGGTCTTAACTCTACTTAACATTGTGTGACGGTCAAGATGGGCTTCTGCTTGTAGTTCAGTTCTTATTCATGGTCGCCCACCATCAGCCACATTCACATTTTACAGTTGCAAGAAAAACTTTACATTATCTCACTAAATAAAATTGATGGAACCATAAGTGGGAAAATGTTAACAAAACTGCATACAAAATGACTAGCTGCTACCCGCTACCCAGAGTGAAATTGCCATTTTTTTTTTTGCTTGCATGACCGTTTTTCAAAAATTGGGTGACGTCAAGTCCTTCCTGGTGTCCAAGTGGATATTCACACCAAATTTGGTGATAATCGGTTGAGAAATATAGGAGAAAAACGTGTACATACACACAGACAGACAGACATCGACCTCAAATATATTATAGATGACTCTCGACAGTTACCATGCACGTCCAGCTCTTGCTCTGGGAATATACAGAGCCCAAGTCTAATTTAAACAATTGGAGAACACTTTCCCATCTCAGTTGCTGAATAACACCATTGTTTATTAATGTCCAAAATAACACACTGAGTTGGCCAATGGTTTTCAATGTCAGTCCTGGGGGCGCGTTCTGTATGCTTGTTTTTGTTCAAACCACTATTGCAATCGAAGATTTTCTGAAGGAGTGAATTTTTCTGAATTGCACCATTCATGTTTGTAAGAATAATTATACTTTTAAAAGCCGCATCTGTCACATTACTCGCATGTATGCTTCATTGATTCTTCCCGTAGTCCGGCAGTGTTGCAGGTTGTTCCAGGTAATTAGTTGATTGGCTTGTTATTCTGTGAGTGCAATCAGCTGTAAAGACAGATTCTGTTGTGTATAAAGGTTGTGGGCTTTGCCTAAGGACTGTATAAAACATACATAATATGCTTTATACTGTCCTTGGTTTTGCATCAGTCAGGGCTGGATCATTGTACTGGAAGGGGTTACGCCAACCTCTTACTCTAAATTCCAGGTTTCTCTGGTGTACTCTCTACAGAGTTGCATTATTAGTGAGATTGTGAGTACATTATTGGGTAGAGTTGGTTTTATATGCCTTCTGATATTCTTCCTCATCCTATATATGCGTCAAAGTGGCTCATTGTCGATCTCGCGATTGGCTCTGCTTCTGCCCAGTTCATAACAAATCAACATGAATGCCCTGAATATCCATTTCGATATTTGTTCCACATCGCAAATGTTCTTGTTGCATAAAAGAGGGGAAAATTACAACTGATGACATAAAAAAAAATCTATTGACCTGTAATTGGTGTAAGCATAGACTTCTGGTCTCTAAAAATACTGTAGCTATTTGGTGGTTAATGGCAAATTAAAAGGCATATGATAACAATCAAAACCTGGACTGCATAAAAATGGAAAAAGTCACGTTCTCCAGTGTAATTTGGACCGAACTGATACACCATCTTTGCTAAGTGGGTAACATTTCTGTAAATGTTAGCAATAAAGCTGTTTTTATCTTATAAGGTATACACCGGGAGCAATTTTGGGCAAGGCGACACATGAGGAGAAATAATGTCTTAAAACATGAAAAGGAGCTAATTGAGAAAAATTGACAGCTGATTATAATAGTGATTGCTATCACAGGTGGAATGAAAACCAGCATACACAGAGGGTCCCCAGGACCAACATTGAGAATTGTTGCTGTTGGCAACATGAAACCAATGACTTTTAATGAATTAATAAAAAAAAGCCTGATTTGTGTGTAGATGAAAGCAAACTGTTGCAACCAACATTAAAGTCTGAGAAATGACAACCAGAGGAGAACAAGAGCAGAAAATATGGATGGGCGCTAAAAAGTTTAGCAGTCAGGAGGAATTCAACCGGAGAACATAACATTGAAGACGGACCCTGAGGATAGCACTAAATATAGTAGTTTAATTGAAAATTTAAGGAGTTACTATGTACTTCCTATATGTCACATATGGACATATGTCAATATTTCTATGAGATATGAGCTGATTACACAAGTTCGGCTCAGAGTGAATATTCCTGACCATACATGGAAGAGACAGGAGAAGTCGCTCGGGGTCTTTATATGAACCAAGCCCAAAGCAACCGCTTTGTTTCGGCTCATGTTTCACTGGCATCTACAGATTTCCTGGAAGATGAGCAGTCGGGGGGGGGGCATTTGCTTTATGCTCAGCGAAAATGCTTGCCCCAATGTTTTATGAATTACTCAGGTTCTTTTAGAACATACACATTTTTTGGTGCGTGTCTGTAACGTACTGTCTTTAAGAGAAACCTATTTCATAAACTTTACTTAGCCAAATGTCCACACCTGGAGGCAAACAGGCCAGGGGCCTGCATACTTCATCCTGATATGTGCACGTGGTATGCAGGTGATGCAGGTGAATTGCCACTGGCATGTAATAGTGTGGGGGAGTGTGTGCGCCATCGTGTCGGCCTGTGTTTGTGTGTGTATGCACGCGTGTGTACATAGCATGTCGTTAACTATGGTATAATGCCTTCTAAGTCCATACACCAATGTTGGGAAGGAGAGTAATGATGGAAACAATGCAGGACTCTCTCCTTCCAGAATGATTGCAGCCTGTGTGAGGTATTTACTTTGGATCCATGTACAGGCCTCTCTGAGGAAGAACTTAAACAGGCTGTCAGGCTAAATTCCTGCCTTTTTTTATCTTAGATTAATGCTTGTATTTAACAGCTCAGCACACGGCATGGCATGGGATCAGGCTAGTCTTTTAAGTAACTGTATGCTCCTGGATCTGTCGCTCATGCTGAGGTTACAAGAATTTGCCACAGATTTGCTATTGCAAATTTACCTCTGTTGTTAATTCTGTCAACAGATGTAAACATTTAAAGATGAGCATAGATGAAAAATTCACCATTTTGCTCATTTCTTTCATTTAATAGTTCGCATTTGCTTGTTAAATACTTTGACTAGACAGTCAACCATGATTGTTTTACCATGCAAAAATTGGCTTAAACCCAATCAAAATTTGTTAATAGCTTTATGTTTCAATTAAATTCCCACATTAATGTACTTATTCGTGAGCACAGTTTGATGCACAAAGCAATCCTTGAATAGACTCCATAGTGTGCCAGTACTGTGTTCAGTTTTATGATGTTTAATACATCTCCACTTTGTTGTAAGCATACCTGAACATACCTTCTTAGTTTTTCTCTTCCCTTTGAAAAGATAATAAGACAAATTTACTGGGCCAGAAACTTTAGAGGAGGAGTAAAAAAATTCATCATGCATTTAGAGAGCTTTTGCATTTTTTCACCATCTGATATCAGATGGGAATTGACCTAACACCATGCTTGAATATGAAAGAGCATTCGTATTTATATTATGAGGACAGTGACACAAGCTGCTTTGTTTTAGTTGTGTACACCACCACGATGTCTGAAGTTTGGAACCCATGGACACCACCAGACACTGGGTTACCTCCCTAATGAAACTCTTCCTAGCTTTGACTGCAGCTGTCTTCAGCCCCTGCATGTTGTTTGGGTTTTTGGCTTCAGCAAGCGAAAAGCATGCTCATCTGAATTCAGCACAAATAATTGACTTGGTTGAGGTAGAACTTTCAACTTCTTTGCATTAGAAAATCTAGTGTTTTTTTTTTTGTTCCCAAGTCACTATTTGTCTGGACAGTAAAGCATTTTCCAATTAGTACTGATGCATCAGAATTTATCAATCAACTTTTGTCAACAGTCTCATCACCAGTAGATACAAGGGACACAGCACAATTAGTAGCCATACATTCCAGTCTTCACAGATGGGGTGATATTTCTCAAATCACGAGGAGTTACTGCCCTTCTCGATATTCTTCTATGCCCATCATTGTAGCATAAGTTGATCTTTGTCTTGTTTGTCCATTGGCTGTTGCACCAAAACTATACAGGCATTGTTATATTTTTGTGTTATTTTCCTGGTAAGTTCCCTGTCTTTGAGTCTTACCAATAGTTTACATGTTAAAATTAACCCTCTGCATGTACTCTAGTGATGTCTTCTCTTGATAACTGACTTTGGCACTGATATTCCTACTTCCTGGGGCATGTTCTTGATCAGCCCAACTGAGGTGAATGGGGTTTTCTGAACCAGTTAAATAATTTGGCTGTTAGTCTCCGCAGTTGTTATCTGTTGTCTTCCAAGCCTGCTTGTATTCCTGAGCTCACCAGTGCTTCCTATATAAATATGTACAAAACCTTTCAATTGGCTACATCTAACGGCTTCACTTCTTCTTTGGTGGGTTTATTTAGATTTTTCAGCCAAATAATGGCTTGCTTTGCTGGCCCTGACAGCTCTTTGGATTTCATATTGAGAGTTAACAGTTACAGATTCCAAATGAAAATGTAACTCTTGAAATCAACTGTAGACCTCTTATGTGCTTACTCTTAAATGAAATTATTTGGGAATAAAGCACACCACTTCTGCCCAGTCTCCTTTTTATTACGGAATTGTGAACACTTACCTTAACCGAGGAAAGTAAGGATTGCAGTTCTTAAGATATCAGTCTGGATTCTTTTGTTACCTTCTGGGTGACAATTTTTATCCAGTTCCACGACAGTATTAACTTTGCACAATAATTGAAAGACTTTGATTGGACCCTCAGAAAAGTATTTAAATCCTTGTGTAGCAGCTAGTTAGATCGTATTCTCTCACCTGTGCGCAGCTGAATGACATGAGTATATAGAAAAAAAGAATTCCAAAACCAACCAAAAGTGTTTAGATAACATTTTGTTGATGGAAACGTAATATCGACATGGACAATGGGAGTTGTTCCAAATGGAACTAAACTGGAGGTTTCCTTACACTGGATAGCTCTGCTGTGTTTCTCTGGAGAAGGAATTTAGTGATGGTTTTTTTCTTCATTATTCGTGAGTACAATGGAGCAGTAAGGAGTACTTATGGCTAGCTTGATAACAGGCTACATGTTTTTTTTGTTGTTGTTGTCGTGTTGATTTACCTTAGCCTTGATGATCACAGTCCTTGTTGGCCACATTGGTTCATAAGAGTAACCATTTGCCTTTGCCAGAGTTGGGTCCAATTACTTTCAAGAATTGTATGCCAGCATTTTTTTAAACATACCACAGAGCTTGTATTTGTATCTGAGTACTACCCAATAATGCCTAATAATGGTATTAGGCCTAATGCCTAATAAGTATATGTACTTGTATCCACGTACTTTTCAAATTCTTGACCAATCTCTGTCAGCACTTAGGAGACAGATTGGTCAAGAACTTTAAAAAGCACTTGAATACAAGTACAAGAACTTTAGGCATTAATAGGAAGTACTCCAATACAAGTGCAAGCTGTGATGATACCCTCAGGAAGCAGACGCCAGAACCAAGCAGTGCAGTAGATGAGAATTTATTAAGCGAGGGGGGAAACCCCCGCAGGGCAGAAGGCAAAGGTACAAAGTCCACAATCCAAAAATCACAAACCAGTTGGGCAGAATCCGAGTCGAAAAAAACCAGGGCAGCAATCACAGTACTCGTAGTCAGACAGAAAAGGGTTCAAAACACAGATGCAGACAGTAATCCAAAACAGAGCCAAAAATTGTAATCAGGGACGGTCCAGTCAGAATAGAATCACTAAGAGTACAAGGCAAACACAAGCATGGCACAGGCAAACTGAGAGAAATGTTCTGACAAGAAACTGTTGTGAGAAGACTGCTAATATACACATACGGGAGGTCACATGCTGAACAGAAAACAGTTGTAGGAAATCAGACTAATTACAAAAGAGCAAACATTAAGGAGAACCTAATTACATGCAATAGGCAAAAGCCAAAACGCAGACGGGGATCACGAGACAGCCCATAGACAGAACATACGACCCTGGTTACGGAGTTCTAACGTGCACAGATAATGAGAGAAAGGACAGACTGAGCAGGTGTGGAGGATCCACTGAAACGCAGCTAAGAAGATTAAGTAAAGTCAAGAGGCGGAGACTAGAACAGGGCGAGTGCTGAGAGCTTGTTTATCAATTAGTAAGGTGCAGCTATACAATCCCTAGTGCTCGTTAGTAAGTTAGTATTATATACAATGTTAGTCTAGGTTAGTAGTTTTAACAAAAACAACAAACTGTTAGTATTGGTTAGTAAAATAGAAAAGCAAGGCGGAGGAAGTAATGAGATTGGAAGGAATGTTTGGAAACCCAGAAACCAGGAAATCACCTAAACGTCTGACACGCAGTACTGGGGCTGTGAGCAATCACAAGACATGAGACCAGACAGGGGGAGACAAAGTGCAATGCATCGCGAAAGCAAAAACATTGACCGGAATAATAACGGGAAAATCAAAAATGGCAAAATACCACATGGCAGTAATAAAAACATCGCAAGAACTAAACAGACAAAACATGAATAGAACCAGACAACTAAATCCGAATACAAAAATAAAAAACATGGTTAGACAAGGTAGAGGTAAAAATCCAGACATGACAGAATCATAACAAACATGGCAAACAGAGCAGAATAATTACACGAGCACTTTGGTTTTTTAAAAAAATACTTTCATCCAATTCTTGTAAGTACTTGAAATGCCTTGAACCCAAGTCTGGCCTTTGCTAAAAATACTGCATGTGGTGGCATTTAGCTCAATGTGGCAATTTGTTTTAGAATTTATATTGCATTCATCAAAATAGAATGCCTTGATTATTTCTTGTTTAAAATGCGAACAGTAAAAAAAACAGTACAAAACTTTGGTAAATCCCCCGCTACTTTCGTTGCACCAACTCTGTTCAACAAGAGATAGCATATCACCTGCGTTTTCCTGATAGTGGAATATCTGTTTTGTTAAAATAAGGTATATTTCAGATATTTCTGTGTTAGTGAGTTATACATTTTGTGGTTGTGAAAAACGTTATATAAGCTTGCGTTTTGCTTGGGCTCTGGGAGATGGGAACAGGGTGCAGGCTGAACGTTCTGACCATAAAATAAGCAGTTCCTTTAATGAGTGCATGTGCTGGCTGATGCGGCTTAGAAGAGAAATAGACAAAACTCTAAACTTTATCATAGAGAAAGGGCATATTTTGGGTTTGGAGAGGTTACTGGGGACCAGTGATGTCCATTCACACCTATTTTGAAAAGTCATTTTAAATTCCACCAGAGATTCAATAATTCATATTGAACTTCATGAGTCAAAAGTTGATTTGTGTAAAAAATATGATTATTTTCTGATTTGACAATGTGCAATTTTAAGGGCTCTGACAGCCTCTGGTGCCATTTGGAGAGCTATCTAATTTGGCTCATAAACAGTGGATAATTTTGAATATCACTGTCAGTATACTTGTGGACATAGAGTTTCTGATCCCAGAAATGTAGTGTTTTAACTCCCTGACATTTTTCAGTTTTAAGTAAAAAAATAATAATAATTTCATCGCTAAATTTTGATGAAGATTTTTTTTTGTGTTTGCAGCCCTTATTCTGTACTAAAATAATGGAAAAAACTGAAATATGATTTAATTCAAAATGCCTCAAGCGTCTTGTTTCATTAAAGCCATTTCCCCGCTCTCTGTGAAGCTCAAATCTTGAATTATAAAGCCTGAAATATAGCCAGATTTTGCTTCTGCGCAAAGGGGTTAATTGAGAAGTTAACGTTTGAGAGGTTAATGGGGAGGACATTTAATGTGCAGCTTGTGTGGGCAGACTGTGGGTGATTGGCCAGGAATGATTTTTTGGCACCACAAGGCAGTAACGCCATCCCATGTAGTACATGCTCATTAGGTTGCACTGCAGCCAATAACATTCTACACTCTGAGCTATTGCTCACACTAAGAACAGTCTGATACTTCACAATCCTGTCTTGTACAGCATCAAAAAACAAGAATGTCAACAGACTGAGTCAACTCAATATTCAATGCATATTTCGCTTACCTCATACATTCATAATTTGCTCTACATGAGCGGTGAGTCAGTGGTAAAGTAATTGAGGATGGCAGGGAATGTGTCAACTGAGGATTATAAGCCGAACACTGTGTCATGGTGTTGTGACATACACATACGTACACAACATAGTCACAAGCTCCCACAAATATATCCTTCAGAATTTTTTTTTCTCTTCTGTGCATTCAGTCAAATGGAGTGCAATATGCAAGTTCAAATTTCTCCACAGTGTACGGAGAATGAGGTTATGATAAGATAAGAGTGATAAATAAAAAAATAAAAAAAATTTCTCTTAACTCCCATTTGTAATTTTCGTTGTGAATCAATTTTGACATTGTTTGGACTGTCTTTTGAACTTGAAAAGTAATATTTCTTTAAATACATGAAAATTCCTTTCTGACATTTTTCCTTCATCAATTTGAATAAACATTTCTCAAGAGGTTGTTACATCCCTGAGCTCACCTCTTATATTTTCTGTTGTGCTTCATTTTATTCAGCATATATAACTCACCAGACATAAAATACCTTTTCACAGCACTGTATGAAAATTATTTGGCCCCTCTTGATTTCTTCAATTTTGACATATTTGTCTCGCTTAACTCTCTCTAAGATCCGCGTTAAGATTTTTTCGGTTTTTCATACCAATGTGTTTTGCCTCATAAAAATGTCATATTTTTTTTTGGTATCATCAAGTGCTACGCACCCCCAGAATCAACACAACCTCAACTAATTGTGTATGCTACTCAATAAAGACTTTCATACACTGTAATGGGGGATATTAGCTTATTTTAAAAAATCTAAGTACAAAACTTAAATTTTCACGTAGTTTATTCAAAACATAAAATCAAAACAAAAGCTCCATATACGTAGAAACTTGCACTCATCGCTTTGGACTAGTTCCAGAGGTGATTTGAAGCTCCTAGCTTCTTCTGTTTATGAGTTATGCCCCTTCTTTTTGGCAGTGTCCATGGGTGTGTTTATGCTAGAAATGGTCTTTTGTTTATCCCTCAGCTTGATATGCAATTTGGCATTTGCTGTCCATACAGATGGTGCACTTTCTAAATCCTGCAGTCCCCTTTTTGGAAAGATTGTATTGCCACTCCTGCGAACAAATGTTCAGTTCAGTTCAGTTCAGTGTACTCATGAGCTGAGCTGATAGTGGCTCATTCCACTCGGTTGGTGGCCCACCTAATCAGCATCTACACTATACCATATGGAAATAAATACAAGAAACTAAATTGCAACAAACAACAACCGTCATGACGTCACTTTGTTCACCCACAGAAAGGCAAACTTCTAGGAAGACCGAATGACAATATAGTTTACGGTAGTAGTATTTAGTTTATTTCAAATTCAATTTACTTCTGCCCTATGCTATTACACAGTAATAGTCTGCTTATTTTAGCTACATCATACATATTTATTTTAGCGTGCTATGCTAATCAGTTTGCTTACAGTGGAAACACTGTGTTAGCATTTTAGCCAAATACTTCATGTCTGTCTTGATAGCTTGTGGCACAAACGGTGTCCTTGTGTGTAAAAACAATAGATCTTCCTTTCAAAATCACATTTTCCAACTCTGTAGTCCACATAATCCGTCTCAAATTTGAATAATTTTATGGTGGTATAACTCACTTGTCCTCTTAAAAATCTATCACATCTCCAAAATTACTCTAAATTTTAAGCATTGAAATATGAGTGCATATCCTTTGCACCATCTTAAATTGCTGAACACATCTCAAACTTTCATTCTCATTTGGTTGAAACAATTACATCATGCAGAACTGAAGTTGCCAGAACGCTAAACCAACTAGAAAAGTGTTTGCAGGACACCGCAAAAATAGAGCAGCTCCTCCATTCCACCTACCCCTGGCACATATTTATAAGTAAATTTCATGAAGAATAATGAAACGCATAAAAATATTGTGTCAACAAGAAGTTTTTTACAAGTACATCCATGACCATCCATGAGAGAAGCTGTGAGTGGGTTTAATGCTGCCGAGTCAAATCTTCACCAATCAAATGGGCTCCTCTCCTTGCCTTTGAAATTGGAATAAAGAGGCCTCTGTCCTATTTCTGCATGATGTGTTAATGTTGTTGCATTGTACATTGCTGCTTCAGGCATGTTTTCTGCACCGCTTGCGTCTATGGATAGCGTGTTCCTATTATTACACCCTGTTTCTACTTCAAATTTTGGGATTAACATGCATGGACAAAAATGCAAGATACGTCACACATTTATTTTCAATATGCGATCTTAACTCAGTACGAGATCATAACAATCAGGCTGTATTTCTTTCCCCCACTAAAAACGATAAAACCTAGGTGACAATAATAGTATTTAGCCGCTTACACACTGGACGCAAAATGAATTTTTCGCACAAAAGATTACGTTCAAAGTCAATCCAAAAACGCAAATACACTCGTGTATTCACATCTTTGCACTGACTTTGAACGTAACCAGTCATGCAAAAAATTTGTTTTGCGTCCAGTGTGCAAGCAGCTTAACTGAGCATAGAACGCAAGTATTATTTATATTTACGCACTACCTGATGCCGAGGCAGTTTGTGTTTGGCTGAGAGAGATGTGAAGCTGTTAGTTTGCATCACAGATTCAGCTGCGTTGATTAAGCCAGGACGAGTTTACATTACGCGTGCCAACTGCCTTAAATCTTGACATCAGGACTATTGATATAGATACTATAATTTATGTGCTGATTCAGATAGTTACATTAAATAGTGGTTGCTGTGATTATTTAATGCACTGAAATGTGTGTGACATTCTGGAAACCTCCCTGTGAGGTTTCGGTGACGTGTGAGGGCTGTGCACCGGTCAGCCAAATTACCGCTGCACAGAAAGTTAATCAGTTGGATTTGGCGAGCTCTCTGCGCACTTTCAGTGGAACCTTTATCCATGAAATTGTCACTGTGTCATGATTAATATGTGACACCTCCCCCTACTACGCCGCCACACCCATCTCAGCGCGCGTCCATCTACCAAATTGCTAAAGTGGCTGCCCACGGTGTTGCACCGCACGAAATTACCACTGCTGGGGCTGCACTACGCTGCGGCACCCTGCACTGCGCCAAAAATTAGAGCCCATTGTGTTAAGAATTATTTTGAGGGGCGTGGCCAGATTTTATGACCTTGACTTTTGAAGTGACCAGTGGTTATTTCAAAACAATTTTGTAACGGTATAATAACTGTGTAAACTAATAACAGTAAACTTCTGTAAAAAACTGTGTATTAAATGGGTTCAAGAGGGTTCAAGTTATTGATACCTCAACAATAATCAAGTTTTGCTGTGACCTTGACCTTGAGTGGAATGATCCCCAAAGTTGACTGAAGATTTTCCCTGCTATACATTTGCTATAGATCAAGTTGCCATAAACTATCATAAACCCTAAATTAGTGTTAACAAGCCTTTTGAGGGGCGTGATCAGATGACCTTGTTGTGACCTTGACCTCGCATGGAATTTGCCTAAAAGTTAATAGAAGCTAAGCCCTGTTTTAAAGTTGCTAGATACCAAATTACAACTTTCTATCATAAATACCTTTGAAGCTATTGTTTTAACAAGCATTTTGAGGGGTGTGGTCAGTTGTCATGACCTTAACCTTTGAAGTGACCAGTGATTATGCCAAATGAATTTCCCAGGGCTAAAATAATGTGACTAAGGTATTAGAAAAAAGTTGATGATGGCAAGAAAGTTATGGGCTAAACAAAGTGCGGCGGCAGGGGATATGGCAGCGGATGTACTGAAGCAGCTCTGACAAGGTCATTACCAAACCACAAAAATGTTTCTGGTTCTGGTTGCAAAAACAGCCCAATAAATAAGACCTTTGCACTCTACGTCTCCGCCCCCCACGTGACTTCTGCCGCACAGTGCACGCCAATTTACAAGGTCCTTGTATCCAATTCCGTCCTGCGAAGCATAAAATGACACACAATTCTGTGACAATTTGTGTAACTCATTTGATCTGCTACTGTTTTATCTAAAGTTTTCATGTTTTTGCCATGCCTTATCTGTGTGTTTTTGATTGTGACCTAGCTTTCACATCAACCTGCTGCTGATTTTCTCCTAGTCCCCCTCAAACTGATGATAGTGCATGTAAGTTTGACATCTAAAAGCTGTATCCAATAGTTTTGAGTGGGTGATATCAACATCGAGGTAAACACTTTCTGTATCTTCAAAATTTTAAGGGCTGTGTAAGGGAGTGCCTCATTTGTACTCATTTGTATTTGTATCTGTTGCTATGGCTGAGCTTTTTCCTGGGCAGTTTTGGTTTTGTTAGCTTGCAACATTATAGACTGATGACAGACAAAACAGAGACCTATAGCATAAAACAGCTGTTGCCAAAACTGAAATCTTTGGAGTCTGGCAGTGTTTTTGTATTCAAGCTTCTAAATTATCAATTTATTAGCCCAAAAACGATATGTTTTGATGAAACTGTCATTATCTTCTCAGATAGTTGTAATATAATATAATGTAGCGGTTTCGCTACTCAAGGACTGAGACTGAGGCAGGAATAGCGGCTCTCGCATCGCCCGAGGCAGGCTTCGCTTTATTAGCGGCAGGTTGGCCCTGAAAAGGGCCGTTTCTTCAGCTTTTCCAGGCAGATTCATTCTTCACCAAACAACACAACAGTAACTCCGCTCGCGCCGTGGAGTTCAGCCCATTTATACCCCCGCCCCAGACCTGATTGACACCTTCTCTCCCCCCAGGTACAACCAATTGCGATACTCCGCTATTTTCTATGTTTACACAGGAACTAGCTATCTAGTTAACATTGGGTTACTGCGTTTAATTAACCATTTTTATTTAAAACATTTAACATTTCGGCGAACTCGCCGCAAATACACGAACCGAGGCAGAACCGCTACAATAACTTGCCTTGTAAGCACGACCATTGGAAATTAAATGACAAACACCCAGAAGTTGATTCAGTGACCAAGTGTCCAGCATTGGATTCTGTGTCCGCAATTGGATACCATTCCATTATAAGTCTAATGTGCATGTACAACCATAGGTATTCTGGGGTAACGTTGTAAGCAAGATAGCAATGACGCTAACCTAACAAAAGTTGGCTCGTACACAGCCACAAAACAGGCCTAGCTTTCCATCTTTGTAACTACATTTGCATGAATGTTAGCTAGCTGTTGGCCATATGTTCTGCCATTTGCAAATTAAGTAAACTAGGTAGCTGGCTATTGTCATAATTCAATCTTATATGCTAAAGCTAACAGGATCTTGGGAAAATGCTTCGTAGAAGCACATTTGCTGGTTAGACGCAACAAAGCATTCACATGCTAGTATTACTTGGCTTGCTGGCGAATTATGTCTGCAGTTAGCAAGCAACCGGTAGGCTATTTGTTTCAGATGTTAATGAGGCAATATCATTGGGCGTACCACTATGTTATTTTCAAATTGATTCATACAAAAATCACATTGGCTTAGTTACAGAAATTGACGTGAATTCTGCAACGAAAATCACATGGGGGAACAAGTTTTCCCAAAGGTAGAATGTTTCCCAGCTCTGATTCTCTGGTTTGACGAGGAAAAATGCATGTCCCTAGCACAAACTATTGAAGAGTAATGATGTTCAGAAGACAACATGGAATTTTAGATTATATACAATCCCAGGGGTTTCAGTGGCTTAAATGTTTCAGTTTGTCAAACTTATTTTAATAAGACACATCTGGATTAAACACAAAATATAGTTCTTAAGGGGTCTTGGCACATTTTGGAATAACATAGGCTATGGTCCACCCAGACGTCTTTTTTTCAGTCTTGCCCCTGCTTGTTCCAGTAAAATAATGCCAAGCCAGCATCTGCCCATATTACAAGAGGATGGGTTCATAGTAACACAGTGCACGTACTGCCAGCAGCATGGACGTTTCCCATCGAAAACAAGTGGCCAATTATGAAGCGCAAAATACAGCAACAGAGACCCTTGATTATCGACTAATAGAGGTAAAGCAAGAATGGGAACAAATTCCACTGAGAAAATTCTAACAAATAGTATCCTTAGTTCAAAAACAACTGTTGAGGGTTCTTATAAGTGTAGGTAATGTTACACATTAGTGAGCATGCCCTTGTTCCAACCTCATTGGAATGTTTTGCAGACACAGTATTTCAAAATCAGAATTGCTTTCAACACATAAGTTTGATAAGTAAAAGCTTTATTTTATTTTCTCTTTTTACTTTTTTCTAACAGAAGTCTTGTTAAAACATATTTCGTCACTCGTTACTGACAGCTGTTCTTATGAGCCTTTTACACATTTACATGTTCTCCCTGTGTTTGCCTGGGTTCCCTCCAGGTACTCCATTTTCTTCCCACTGTCCAAACACATGCTCATCAGGCAAATTGGAAACAGTAAATTGCCAATGGGTATGAATGCGGGAATGGTGTGTGCGACCTGCGATGGATTGGCGAGCTGTCCAGGGTTGTGTCCCTGCCCTTTACCCGTAGGTCGCTGGGATAGGCTCCAGCTCCCCCTGCGACCCTAGTGAGGAAGCAGCGAGTATAGAGGATGGATGGATGGACATTGTCCCATTTTTTCGGGAATTGCACTAAATACAATTAAATCTCCTTAGTAGTAAATTGCAGTCGATTGCAGAGTTATGCAAAAGGAATTTTAAAAAAGTCTGTGATGGGGGGGCAATAAATACTCTGAACTGAACTGCAGAATGTGCAGTTCAGACATGAACTTCAAACATTAACTTCATTCAGGCATTAACTTTCAAGTTTGCCGCTGCCTACCGGAACGACTGCTAATTTTTTTGCTTACTGCAAGAGAATGGGAGAACAGGCCTACCTTGTAAATTTTCTCCAGTTTCATAAATAAACTACTACTTGAAGTGCTTGACTGGTATAATTCCTCTCCCCAACCATGACTGCCCCCCATCTTATTCAACCTTTTATATGACATTACAGATTATTGTAGTGTCACCAGCAATATGTGTATGTGGTGGCTTTGAATAAATTTGGTAAATACATGAGGCAGAGGTGCTTGTTAGAGAAATTAGTGTGCTTGTACTGCAGGTCTCACAAAGGATTACAGGTTCCCACATAAAAAATATTGACTTTGCATATCTAGAAATAAAAGGCCCTGTGGCGGCAAGCCAACACTCATCCAACCCATAATTGAATGGTGCATGCAGGAGGCATTCGCAGGCAGGCTCTATAGCCACGATTTGCCCATGTTCACGTAATTGGAATTTATTATGCAAGAAGCAACTTTACTTTCTTTGGGCTCCCACTTATTGAAATATGTGAATGAGAAGCAAACGCAAGAGGAAGCTTCAAGGAGACGGCATTAGGAGTATGTCAAGTCTTCTTATTATAGAAACCACATTCAATGGGCAACCATTCAATTAAATGAATTCCAAGTCTACTGCTGATTACTCGGGCTTTCCCTTCTCTCAGTAGTGTATTCAACCGTAACCTAAACAATAATGTCCTTATTTAATAATGTTCCTATTGAGCTTAACAGTTAATGAGAAAGCTACTATATTTATGAAGAGCCATCTTGTGTGGCATTCAGCTTAGCTAAACGTATAATTCAACAGAGGGACTGAGCTAACTACCAGAACCATGAAAACAAGCACTCTGAAATGAAACCCTGTATCCAGAAGGGGGGAAAAAATCCTCTTGGCAAAGTGTTTGGAACAAGTGAAGATAGTTTGGCTGGAAACACCCTTTGGTTCTGCTGACTTCAGTGCTGCTTATATTCACAATCACAGTTCAGTCAAGTGTCACTTACGGATGGATCTGCTGCAATGTTAAAGTGCATTACTTCTGGCTGCACATAACAATTCACTATCTAAAGTAAAGCACTTATGTAGAGTTATCCTGAAATGAATTGTTTTGAGACTCAGCAGAGTGATACTACAAAAGTGGATTTAAAATCATGTACAATCATCTAGTCATTATCGTAGGAACATTGTCTCTTTTTGAGTAATAAATTAGTCATAGTCATCATGATTTTCAATCTGGAATCATGCCAGTCTGCAAATGTGAGCAATTGGAATTAAATCTGTGACAAATTATAGCGCTAATCTGAGAGAGACATGCTGTCACAGTTGGCAGTGACTTCACCTTTTACCACAGGATTACTCTCAACCTTTTCCCAAGCACATTACCCGATGAACAATCAAGCAAATTATTCACCACATTGTCAAATCCAATATATAACCGATGGCGATTAATGTGTGATAATGACAAAGATGTCTCGTAAAATTCAGCTTCAACATGAGATTGCAAGGATGGAAAACTGAATAATTAAATTGAAAAATGAAACCTCAAGTTTCTTGGTAATCCCAAGTATTATTTAAGATGTTTGTTTATTAAAAAGTATGTATTTAAAGTGAGAACCATCATCTAAAACATTCTGATCAAGCATTGAACACAATAATAAAAATGTTTTTAACACTAGTTTGAAATGGAATTGCGTTAGCCTACTGTAAGCCTACAGTTTTCAAATATAGTACACAAATATCTCTAATCTTGTGAGCACTTCAAGGTCAGATGCAATGAGCAATAACACTGTGGAGATACAAACTGGCCAGTCATTGGGTCAATTAGGCTTTGTCACAGAGTCAATCATTTGATTGCTGATCAAGTAAAGTAAACAGAAGTGGATTGAGAGTAATCATGTGTTAAAAGGTGAGGATTATGCCTCCCCTTACTTACCTCTGACTGTAATCGCCATCTTCACATTGCTTTGAAGCCAGGGAGTGATGAGATACCTTAAACAGCATTCACACTGCTTCATGCCTACTGCCTCTACCCTTCCCTTGCATTTTCTTGGCATCATTTTAGCAAAGTCCAAATTCATTCAATTTTTACCCATCAGATCGTCATAGCTCACACCAATATGACTTTCCCAAGGAAGAGAAATCATATATTAGGGCTGTCAGCTCTGGCAGGCTCCATGTCAGAACCATGCAATATTATGATAATGTACATTTCACTGGAAATTAGTTCACTAGGGAGACTCCTAGTTGATCCGCAGAAGTTTTTAGTTGTTCATTGGCTCGGTGATAAATCATATCGAAGGTTATAAAAATTGTTCAATAGCAATGAAAAATACAATTTAAAAAGTTTAATCAGAATTATCACCCCCTCGTGGCATAATGCTTTAGATTTTCCTTCATTCATACTTGACTCGCTTGTTAACATCAAAACTTTGAGCCAAGGGAACTGCTACCATGAAAAAAAGTGCATCACCTTAACCATGCATTAAGTTGTAATTAAAGAGCCAATCAAAACCAAGCTTCGATGAGCTCATGTGATGTGTTAGTGAAGCACAAAAAATCAAAAGGGTCATGTTCTTGATTGCCTGTCTGATCAACCCCAACGGACAAAAAGGACAAAGAATATCATGTGAGCTCTGACCATTCAGGCTTTTATTGATGGTTGTAGGAGAAAAATAAGACTTTTTCTGTCTTCTAAGACTGTCCCAAGCCAGAGGTGCTAATTTACAGGGATATCTGTGACAGCTGTGACAACAAAGACTATTCACAAGGCTTTTTTTAGCATTCAAACACCGCGCCTGATTTCTGTCACAGAACCTTGACCAGAATGAAATGTATGGCTAACTGTGCTCTAAGCATAGTATAGATGGGTATATTAATCATAATTGATATCAAACTATCTTCCATATCCAGTGTCAAATGAAATGTTTAGAATGAGAGAACCAGATCACCAATGAAAATGTCCATACTGTTTAAATAGTCTCTAAAGCAGGGGTGTCAAACTGACCCGTAAACGGGCCAAGAGGCTGCAGGTCTTCAATCCTACCAAGCAGAAGCTCACCTGAAAGCAATGATTTAATCAACTGATCTAGGCCTGCACAACTGATTAGTTGTATCAGGTGCGCTTCTGCATTGTTGGAGTGAAAACCTGCAGCCTCTTGACCCGTTTACGGGTCAGTTTGACACCCCTGCTCTAAAGGCTATTCTATTTATGTTGTTTTCTTTTTAGTTTACAAAAAAAGTTTTGTTTATGAGTTAAGTCATCAAGCACAAATGACCTCTTCATTAAAATGACTAAAATTTATTATTTTTTTTCATGCATTTCATCCTAAGTACCATTGGTTAGCCTCAGACTTCGCATCCCTGGGAAGAATAACTTAGCTGGAACAGCTAAATGGAAAGTTAATGGATGTTACTGTAAGTCAGCCAGTTCCATGAGTATATTTTTAAGTGCAAATGCAGCCGAGTTGTTTCTCAATTTTTAAGAAGTCATGCCTTTATAGGAACTCAATGAAACTGCTGATTGCTGTGAAATGAGTGTGTGATTAAGGAAGCCCTCATCTTTAGGGATGTATGTATTTGAGAGATAATCAAAATATAAGAAACATGAAGAGCTGCTAATTAATGCCTAGTGAGTTTGTGGTTGCTGAAGAATGAAATGAACATAAAAATAACCCTCTGTGTCTCATCTTTATTTGCAGGTTGCATGCATCATCACAGAGAACGTCAATGACTCGGAAAAACGGCGATGATGGACAAACAAAACGGTACTGCGATCTCCCGTGATTAATTTATATTTCCAATTGCTCTCGATATTCTGATGAGACTAAACACTGGACATTTACAACCAAGTCAGTCTCACTAACTGTACTGAGCGAGTCATTAAAATGAATCATTTCTGCGGTACTTTCATTTGAAAAAATTAAGGGAAAATACTATCTCAAATCTTGTACTTGGAGAATTCTGTGTGTTAAATATTTTAGAATTTTGATGAACACATTATCATGTTGTAAACTTAATTTTTTCAGGATGGAGTATCTTGATTTGATAAAATACAGTAGTTCCATGTGGAACACACATTTTCAAAGTTCAAAGCTCGAGAGCGTCATACAGCAAGCTTGTGAGCCAGAGTGGAAGAATTGATGCAATATGAGGGAGCATTCTCACTTTTAAAATGACTGTAGTTTCCGCATGCCTGAAATATCATTTTGTCTTTTAGTGAATGGGTTCCATCCCAAGGCCTCGATGAATGGGCACCAGGGAAGGCAAGTGCCATATTCAGTCGAGACGCCCTACGGCTTCCGCCTCGATCTGGACTTCCTCAAATATGTGGATGACATTGAGAAGGGCAACACTATCAGGAGGATACCCATCCAGAGAAGAAACAGGGGCTCCAAGTTCAGTGCACTGCATCGCAACTTCAGCCTCCCAGGCTACAATTACAGGGTGCCTTGGGCCTCCACCCCTGCCCTGGGCACCAATAGCAAATCTCGTCTCATAGAGGAGTTTGATTCCTGTGAAGACGGGCTGTCGAGGGTATCTGAGTCACCCCCTGTTAGCTATGTCACTCTGAGGACGGTTGGGGATGCCAGCACCGAGGTATTCGACGAGCAGGCGCTTGGTGTTCACGTGAGGCCGTACCTGCTGAGGGCCACCAGCATGCCTGTTACCACCCTGCAGAGGACCAGCTCAGAGGCTTCGGACGATCGGGCTGCTTCTGCCTCAGGCGGCTTGTGCTCTGAGAATGGCTCCATTGAGGATGTGTTCGGGGAGAGAGGGAACGGCTCATCCTCCAGTGACCCTGGCCTTCGGCTGCAGTTGGCTGCTGCCCTGCAGAGGATTGGGGAGCTCGAGGAGCAGGCTCGGACAGTCACAGAGCTGAATGCACAAATCAGAGCCCTGCGAGAGGATAAGGACCGCCTCCTCCTCAGACTTCAGCCCTGCGCCATGGACACAGAGGGACGAGGGGGTCTGAGCGCAGAAGGCCAGCCTTGGAATCCTCAACTGCAAACATTAGCTGAGTCGAGGGACTTGGAGACTGTTTCAGGCATTGGTCAAGATAAGTTACCCTCACTTATACATGTCCATGAGACCATTTGTGAGGAAGGACATCATGATACAATTTCAAGACTGAACAACGCTGGCTCTGCTCCCCTCTCCATCACTGCCCTGCAGGAGAGGATCGCAGATCTTGAGCAGAAGCTGTGGAAATGCAGCATGGAGCTGAAGGAGTCAAGCACTCTCCTGAAAGAGCAGATGAAGGAGAACCAGCTGAAGGAGAACCTGATTAAACAGCTGACCAAGAGGCGACACGTGGAGCCAGTAGCTAATCAGGGCACAGCGGCGTCTGGGTCAAACTTTACCTGTTCTAGCACTCAGACAGATGCTACAACAGCATCGGGGAACACTATTGGAGCTGCAACACAACCAGAAGCTCTTTCCATCATGTGTGACCAGGTCATCCATGATGAGCTCATGGAGTCACCAAGGAGCCCTACTGACAAGGTTCATCCAGGCTCACCAGAGGCTGGCTGCACTGGTGAATCGCTGCAGAAACCTAATCCCTCAGAGCCAAAGGTACCCTTCATAGATACCACCGCCGGACTCTGCATTGCCAGAATTCAGGCACTCCTGCAGGAGCAGTGGGAGTGTATGTGCAGAGAGGACCCTGATGACACCTTGAACCAGCCAGGATCCAAAGTCAGCTCAATACAAGCTGAGCTGCTGAACTCCATACAAACCCTCTCCTCTCTGTGCTCATCACATGCCCTGACAGCAGTGGGCGCTAACCCAGCAGGTACTGTGCGCCATCTGAATCCCTATTACCTTAATAGACAACACTGTCGACCTCCATAAGAGGCATTACTAGATAGTGTTACCACTCGTGTTTCTATATTTCCTGGCGATACGCACTCAGTGAATGAAGTGTACTCCCTCAATTTTGCCATTTTCTGGTTTTTCCATTATATTCTTCATACTGAATTGCTATCCAAGAGACTGACTGGTCTAGCGGAAGGTTTTTTGTTCCAGAAAGCTCGATGATTACAGCTCTGGTGCTGTAATTACATCCAGGGGCCCCACAAATACCAAGCTTCAAAATTGCTGTACAAAATCATAGGGTATTTTCATCTCAGTAGGATGAAATACTGTAAGAAATTTTAGTGGAAAGCAGAACCTGCATGTGAAAAGGTAATTAGTTGTGGATTTTTAAGTGCATTCTCGCTTCTGTTCAGAGGCTATTAAAAATTGGCTTTTGTCACTTCAATGCACCTGTCATCACATTCTTGATTTTTTTTCAAACAGCAAAAATTATAACGCTAATAACAAAAAGGAAGCAAGGAATCTCAAACAAAATCAGGACAAATGTCACAAATAATTTTTAATGACAACTGATGACCAGATTTTCACTACTGCATTAGAGTTTTGAACTTAGCCACATGACATAGATATTTTCAGCCAACTGAAACAATGTATCAGAGTGATCGAGAAACTCCAGAACGACCTCACTTCACCTCTTCTAAAATGCCTAAAATAGCAAGGAAATGGGAGTGTTTGTTCTTTTTCCATGTTTCCTGCAAGGAATGCTCATGGGATCAATAAAAGTCCAGAGTAAGCCTCATGCCAGTAGCTGACAGGCTACATTTTGCATGTGCTGTTTTGTACAGCATGTCAGGTGGGATGAATTTAATATTACACAACTTAATTACCGGCTGTGGCTGACCTCTCCCTCTTCAGCGCTGAAGTCCATAATGAAGAAAAGTGCTAGTACTGAGGGGCTGGGAGCAAGCGCTGCCAAGAAGAACCTGAAGTTTGTGGGTGTAAATGGCGGGTAAGAACAGATGTGGCCAGGGCTGTGTTTAACCTTCACCTTCAGTTCCTCTGGCCTGTTTTTGTGGGGATGTGCTAGTCCATAATGAATGCTTCTTGAAAGGTGAAGGACAAAAGCATTATGACTGTTATGTTATCGCCGCTGGATAAATTAGCCTGGGATCAGAGCTCATGCTATTTGTGTGTGAGATATATATGACATGTGAAACCTCCAGGTGTAACTGACCCACGTTTTGTCAAGCTTGAAGGTCAAAATATTCTTGGCAATGCTAATACGCTCAGGAGATTGCTATCCTGCAGGTATAAATTCTAGCTGCGCTTATCAAAATTAACCAGGTGCCAGGTGATAGTTAATTTCACTATTGAGAGATACAAGAATATTAGAGCAAAGTAAATATTGAGACTACTGATTCCCATTTAAGGAATCGTATTTTACCTGTAATCACATTATCTTATTCTGTAACATGCAGTAGCATGCACAATTATATACTATGATCCTTGGCAGCTTTATCTTGAGGGCTGATACTGGTTGAGGGTTGATACACGATGTGATATGAAAATGCGCATATGATGTTCTATTCATCATATATTCATTTTGGCCATAATGAATTATACATTTTGTCCAAAACGTTTATTTCAGGTTATTATTGTCATCATTACAGGCCAGTAGCGCTCGCATTTGCTTTTAGTAAGCAGTGTATTCAAGCCAGTGGAATTGCTAATTAGCTAGCTAGCAAGCAAACACGATTTTCTCCATTAAGGTGTCAAATTTGCGTTTCTACAATAAGTTACGTATGCAACAGTCTACTACAGCCTTTCGCATGAATATTGCTACAAAATGCGACATACTGTTTATAAATAATTCTGCATCAAGTTCTTTTTCTATAACAGTCCAGTTCAGAAACTTCAGCCGCTAAGCCAGCCGTCACAGCTTGTCGGATAGCATTATGGGACGTCCAGCTGATAGAAATTTTGCGAAAGAAAATAATCAGGTGGTGAAAGTCGTCTTCGTTGCTGGTTGAGGTCCGCCGGATTGAATGGACCTTGCCTGAAAAGTAACACATGCAAATGGAGACGAACCGATTGAAAATTTTGCTCCCCGTCGGATGTCCGTTAATACTATCCAGCAAGGTGTGACTGCTGCTTAAGGAATTCATGAGTCTCCACCATGACAGTATCTGATCGGCATCTGAAGCAATGCACTGCCAGCGACGCTCATGACTGTTGCCATGGCAATGGTTGCTGCCACTGATGCGGGATTTTGCCCGGCAGGCTGACACAGCCTTGTGCCCGCATCACATGGGCAGATTTCCCGCATTCGAGGAAGTATATGATAAACATTATTATCACATCAGTATCACACATGGAACGCTGCATGCGTGGTCAGGTATACACACTGACACATACTTGCTCCATTTCACACACACCTATGTATTAGGAAAATGTGCACCACTGAAAAGGAAGCGTCATGCAGGTTAAGTTCTGCCTGAATGTACCTTTACAAGCTAAGCTTACCTGTAATGAGAGCAAACGTTTTTTAGAGGCACAGGCTATGTCCATTACAGAGGTGTAGTCGCTGCAGCAGCTGTCATATTGTCTCAGTAAGCGGTTGAGAGTACTGGGTTGGCTCACTCGGTAAAAGCGCCACTTGCAGTAGAAGAGTGACCACCATGCCATTGGATTGAATCAAGCTGTGCAAGTGCTAACTGTGACAATCAGCCTTGTGAGAGAGGTGCAAAATTGGCTTCCTGCTGCTCAGGGCTTTGAGAGGGATACAGTCCATTTGGGTTAGCATTATTTGTGGCTCATGCGCCTCCTATTGGCCATCTGGGTGCTTGTGAATTACATTGTCAGCGAGCGTTCCTGTAACGATACGCTCAGAGGAACCAATTGCAACTCAGGGATAATCCAAAAATTGTAAGCCTTTATTGTAAAAAGGGTCGGGACCAGAAGAAACAAGAATTGCCAAGCCAAAACAATGTCCAAAAAGAGAAGTCGACGAGACAGGCAGGGGTCAAAATCAGTAAGGCAGATGTGCAACGATACATAGACAGTAAACCAAAACTCGTAGTCGAAATCCAGAAAGGTAGGTAATACACAGGGCATCCACAACAAAAATTGTGGTCGTACAAAAACAGGTCAAACTCCAAAAAGACAAAACAGGAATAGTAGGGTAAGGCAATCTCGAGGTTGGGTAAAACAGTCATGAAAAAGCAATAGACAAATGGCATACGAGGAGCTCTGCACTTTAAAGACTTTAAATAGGCGAGGGAAGTCACATGCTTTGCAGGGAACAGGTGAATTGAAGAAGAACTAATAACAGAGGTAAGCACATATGGGGAAGTCCCAAACCACAAACAATTGGCAAAAGCCAGGACACGGACAGGATCAACGCAGACAACCTATGACAGATAAACAGCTCCGGTCAAGAGTTCTAAGTGCACAGACAATGAGTGCAGGAAAGCAATTAAGCACGTGGGATAGATCTCGCAGAAACGTAGGGAGAGACAGGGAAAGCAACAGGGGGGGAGATGCAGAGCAGGGCAGAGTTAGTTATATTAGTAAACAGTGATATCTACACACCTAATCAAAATAAGTGAATATTAGTTAGTTAGTTACAGTACAGACAAAGGGATTAGTATACAATAGAATTACCAGTACGAACTAAACAGCCCAGCAGTTAATTAATATGGTAATTCCAGAAAAGCGGGAAGGAAGGTAAAAACGAGACTTGAAGGAAGTTCGTGAAATACTAGAAAACTTCCGAAATCACCTGAAGCGTGTCTGCGCGCACACAGGGAGCGCATTGGCATGATGACACAGATCACATCAGACAACACAGGGGAGACAATGTGCAGTGCAATAATGGAGAAGATGAATAAACATGAAGAATAATAAATACAAAATCAGACAGATGCAGATCACAATAGTTCCTCCAACTGCGTTCTGAGTGCGCAAGATTTAACCAGTTAATAAAAATAAGCAGCAGCTGACAGATCCATGTTTAGGAGGAAAATGGTAAACTGTCTCCCGAGATGAGAGGCGAACAAAACATGCCGACACATAATTTGCTGATTGAACTTTCCAGATTCGACTCGGACTAAACATGCCAAATAAAAATAAATAAATTAGAAGAATGGGCTTTGCATTCTGTATTTATTATGCCGTTTGCAGGTTCTTTTTCAGCCACTGATAAACAGAAGCTTGTGAGATGAACTCTGAGTTCTTTTTTTAGCTATGAGACCACATCCAGTGAAGACTCCAGCAGTGAGGAAAGTGTGGAGGAGACGAGGAGCGAGGAACAGGAAGAGGACGCTGTGGGGGGGCAGGAAGAGGGTGCAGGGGAGTCCGAGGCTGGATTGAAGGCTTTGGACCGAGAGGGCCCCCCTAATGACCAATCAGACATGTGAGCACAGCAACAAAGTCAAAATTGCTGAAAGACAGGCTACAGTATGCTCCTAAAATACGTCTACTATTTCAAGACTGTGGCGATGATCATCCATTTCATCATGTGCCAAATAGAACATGATGAATAAACTTCTATCCTTGGACTACGCCAGCTGTTTCCTCAAAGCGTGTATGAGAGAAAATGTGATTGATGTGTTAATATCGGAGATGAAAGTGTGCCTCAGAGTGTCTGGTCTTATCCTGTGAAACTATGCATGATTTGCAAACGCCAACTCACAAACATCTCTCTGGAGGCACACGTCTCACTCAATAATCTTTATATAGGTTCCAAAATTCTGGCCAATATCCAATCGGAACATACGCTGTGAACCCTGGTAGTGTGGTGAACTCAAATGTTTTGTGGAAACTAATTATCTCAGAAAAAAAAGGTAAACTTAATTGCATTGTGTGGAAGGAACTTAAAGAAACTAAGGTCAGGTTATTTTTACATGTTCTTAAGTGCTGTGAACACAAGACCATTAAGTTAGCAAACTGAACTTTTTTGAGGTAGTCGGTGTCCGCAGAACATTGAGTTCACCACACCTGTCAGTGTTTACAGTGTAGTTGGACAAGCGTTGGATACAGTATGTGGACCATAGGAGTGTGAAAGGCATGTGTGTGAGCGCTTTTTTTAGAGCATGGTGACATTAGGGTTGTGAAATGTCGGTAATGTAATGTATGGCATTTTCCCCCAGAAAGCCTCGGGTAGATGAGAACTTCACTGCCGCATGCTGTTACCTTAAAGACCGCCTGGAAGAGGCAGCTTGCCCTGATGAAAAAATGGTAAACACTGCATTTTTAAAATTAGAATTCATTTGATACAGATTGACAGACACTGCCAGTTCGAAAAATAAGTCACACTCAAATAGTTGGAACCCCTGTTCCTTTATAACACTGCAGATTCATTGTGACATTGCATGACAACCGTATGCAACGTCAGAACATTTATTTTCAATCAGAGTAGCATTTAATTTGGCCAAGCTCTTCTTTTGACGACAGGATGGTTGAACCACTTTGTAGGTTTTTCCAGTACATCCCACAGACTTTCAATGCGGTTAAGGTCGGGACTTTGCGGTGGCCAATTCATGTGTGAGAATGATTCCGAACACTTGTTTTTCTCATTCCTTGTTAGCTCGCCGGGACGAGTAACGTCCGGAGACCTATTGTCGTACCCCCCGCGTCCGTGTCCGTCCGCGTGCAGAAAAACTTAAACCTTGCCCCGGCGAGCTTTGTTGTCTTTCTGACAACTCTTGTTTTCTTTGCTTGATGCAGGCTGATAATTTTCCCTTCTGAAACACCGTAAATATGCCATACGTCATAATTTTTTAGGAAATGAGAAGCTACATTCTTCATCGGTTAGGGTCAAAGTAATTATTGGCGGCTAAAACGCAATAATCACTGCAATAATGATCCAATCGTATCATTTGTTGATTTGAATCCAAAAGGCGACTTTTTTTGGTCAGGTAGTGTATTTCTGCTAAATGCAGTTTTCCAGGATGAGGAAAGCAATTTCATGTGGTGTTTGTTGGCAGAGAGTGAAGAGGCTTATTTACCTAAATAGTCCATATACAGAAAATATAGTTAAAATTAGTCGACACAATTTGTTATTCAGACAGGACACTCTTGGTCTGATTTTTCTACACTTTGTTTGATAAATATGCGCACAGACCAGTCGCAATGTCACACTAAATCCGTTGACATTCATTAAGTTGACGGAAGCCATTCATTTTCTATGGAGCACAGGAGATACAGCTGTGCAGTTCATGATGGACATGACCCGGTAAACTGACAGACCGTTACCCAAATGTGAATTTGCATAATCTCGATTCAATCTCCACTTCATGCAAAAGAGGTGAAATGCAAGTGGTAAGGGATCGGTTTCAGAAAGGCCTTATGTGTGCATCTTCCTTTTGCACGTACAACAGAGGCTCATGCAGTACTAGTATTTAAGTTTACCCAGCTATATAAGATTCAGTTCGATTCAATTTTATTTATATGGCGCTTTTCACAGTCCAGACTAACCCAAAGGGCTTCACACAGAACAGGGCCAGAAACCCCAATGTGCAAGCCAAAAGGTGATAGTGACAATGAAAATCTTGAACGTAGGAAGAAACATTGGGCAGAACTCCGCTCCAAAACGGGGGAACTCACCTGCCTGATGTCAGCCCGGATAGAAGTGAGGAGAGAAGGGGATGGAGAAGACTGGAGAATGGAGAGGACAAACAGGGACTGGGAGACAGGAAAAAGGGCAACATTTCACAGGGAAGGGGAGAAAGCGAACCTATTAGAACCATCAATTAAATGATATAGCTTAAAAGCATGGAAGCTGAATGAAGTTCAAACAGCTAAAAATACAAAAAGAGGAATAATGCGGTCTAGGGGAAAGGTTTTGGGTTGGGGACAACAGGCGTTCTGACAGAATCCAGGGTTAAATGGGGCTTGGAGCATTAATAGTCCAGGATGAGTTCAAGTTCAAATTTGGCTAACTGAGGTGGAAAGTCTGAGGGTAGGCAGAGTTGAGGCGGTCCAGGGTTTTATTATAATGGTGTCACAGAGATGCAGCAGTTCTGCTGATTGTGATGCCCCACTTCTGTAGACAGAATGGCGTGGCCTCATGGTCATGGTACTCCTGCACTGTGTGAGGAGTATGGTGAGAGGAAACGTTGTTAGCGGGAAGCCAAGCACTATTGGGATCAGAAATATTTTTTAAAAATGGTTTTTTGTAGTTTCATGGGGAAGCTTTCTGGCAGACTAGACTGTGGAAGCATCAAGCCCTCTTGGGGGTGTCATATTTCCTGTACATGACTTTTTCCTCTTCAAACTCAGCATCCATTGCAATGGACGTCACATGTTCAGTGTTTTTTTTTTTTCTTGTTTTTCTGTTGGAAGAATTCCCGTTCATTTTAGCTATAGACATTTTTAAGTTTTCAATATTGAGGGACCTCTCAATTTTCTGGAGCCTCCACCAATCTCAAGATTTAGCATCATACTTCCTAGTAACGACAGGTTGTTTTTCTTGTCCGTTGTCAGATGTAATTAAGACCATTCTAATTTTTCATTGACATGCTAATCCCCTTTTCAGTCAAAAACTATTCATCCCATGATCTACCTGGTCCTGGCAGCAAAAGAGGAATGAGTTCATGCTTGCTTAAGAAAGCTGCCAGGGCCTTGCTCACTTTGATAGCTAGGGTATCAAATAAAAAGCAAGACAGCCTGGTGAGGTAGTTTGCTAATTATTTAGCGGCTTTATGTTCTACTTAGTTAAGGTAACTTGGCTAGTTATCAAGTTATGTAGCTGGCGCCAATTTAAATGTTGGCCAAAGTTAATCAGCATGAAAACTTGGTATTCTGTGAATTAGTAACCCAACTAATCAATCTGGCCAATGTGTTGCTGCCCTAGCTTGCTACCAAGCTAAATAAAACACAACTTGCTGACCAAACACTAGCTAAGTAGTGAAATAATTGCCTTCACTGTTCTTGAATGATTTATATACACCAGATGTTGCTCGCTAATAGTTTCCTGCCAGCAAGTTTCAATCTCGTCATCATGGAACTTAGCTATTTCACTTATGTTGAATAATCACAACTTGCTGTTCTTGCTGCCAATGTACAACATATTTGCCAGCTAGTAGTAGCTATGAGATACGTTCACTCATTAGCAGGTTTTATGTTTTTCTGGGGATAGCCAACAGCTAGCAAATAATTTGATGGCTTTGATTTCTCCACTTCATGTCCCTGATTGGCCTCCATCAAGTCATGGTCATAACGGTTGCTAAAACTTTGATTCTTGATTAGCCAGTGTGGCAGGCCGAAAGACAGCCTAGGCAGGGAATTGAACCCCAGACTCCCAGGTAAGAGTCACACGCATTGACCACATTGCCAAAGAGCCAGGCTCACTGGTAAGGTAGCCAGGGAACACACTTATTAGGAGGCATTTCTAGTAACAGGACTCGTCACATCTCGCCCGGGCTCTCCTTCGGTCTTGCCACATTCTGGCTTATTCAGCAGGATTCAAGGAATCATAATGGATGGCAGCAAATGAAAAGCATGGAGCGAGAGGACACACTCCTGAAAGAGCGGGAGAGATGTGACAGTTGATGGGTCCTGTCACTAGAAATGCCTCCTAATACATGCGTGTCCTGGCTACCTTGCCAATGAGCCTGGCTCTTTTGTGATATGGTCAGCGTGTGTGACTCTTACCCAGGAGTCTGGAGTTCAATTCCTCCTTCGCCCTACCACACCAGAAACCAATCTTTAGCTAATCAAGAGCTACTGCACTGGGGAAACTCTTCTCTGTATCAAAATTGTATTGCTGAGTATAACAAACCAGGGCTGCAAGTTAATCTTGAAATTGCTGCACTTCAGAGCAGAGGGTAATTTCTTCAGTTCTGTGTAATTATTTTATTTGACATTAATCCCAACACAATAAACTGCCTTAAATAATGGTAGATGGAGACAAGCAGTATTTTCTGTTGAAGCAGTTTCTGTGGTGGAATAAAAATAGTTCTCCTATGTCTATCCTCTCCCAGAGGCAGGTGCTGACAGTTTTGTACCAGGTGTGGTTCCATGTGTCCAGTGAGGAGGACTCTACACCCGAAATGGTGGCCCTTTACCTGGAGCTGGCCCAGTCATTTGGTCCTGCAGTGCTCAGCTTCATCGTCAACCTGGCTGATGGCAATGATAATATGGCACTGCATTATAGTGTGTCTCACTCCAACTTTGCTATTGTCAAGCTGCTCTTGGACACAGGTACCTTTTACCTCCCAAAACTCAACACTACAGCCCAGTGTCATGGTAATGCCTCACTTACTGTACAGTATCTATAATTATGGGTTAATTTCTCATGTCTTTTTTGGTAACCCTGTTTGTTATGAATGAGCTGGGCTCCCCGAAAATATTCTCATCAAGTTGCAGCCGTTCCTTAGCAACACTTAAAAATATGAATAATACTGAGAAAACATTTTTCTGTGATGGATGTGTTTTGGTAAATACTGTACATATGAGACCATACTGTCACAGTAGATGTTCCTCTGCATTTTTAAGGACAGTTCTGAGCAGCACCCTGTTCTGATCTGCATTATGTCTGCTATCTGCAGGCAGGTGTGACGTGAACCATCGTAACAAAGCCGGCTATACGGCCATCATGCTGGCCTCTCTCACTGCGGCTGATTCCCCTGAAGACATGGAGGTTGTCCTGCAACTTATAGAGCAAGCTGATGTCAACGCCCAATCAAGCCAGGTATTCGATAGTTAAGGTTAATGCCAATGCTAAAGCCAGGCAAGCATTTTATACCAATAATGCTAAAGTCATTAATAAATTGTTTTAAGTAATGCCAAAAAACCTATGGCTAAGAATAATGCTATATATCCTGTATCTCTTTTAAATTTGCGTGAAAACTTCTTCCATTCCCAAAAATTTCCAGATATTGCGCATAGGCACATGATGGGTCTGTACACCTCTATCTTTGCTGATCTTGATTGGTAAAAAAATTGACATTTCAAGACAAGAAATTAATTAGATTATAACTATATGCAAAATGGCCAAAGGTAAATGATGGATTTTGTAATCATGTCATCAGATCTGCGGCCGTATGTTTTGGACACACGGGTGAAGAAACAGGCAAAGATGTCAACTGATAATCACCTGGTAGTTAACTGGGTCAGGTGGTAGGGAAGACTGCTAGACAGACCTGGTAAACCTAAATGCATTGTGAGGGGTGAGTGGGAAGGTTTTGTAGAGGACCCTGTTCAGAAGATTTTCAATTCACACCTCTGGAAGATCTTTTCTCACATCCCAGGGGAGACTGGAGACGTGGAGTCCGAGTGGACCCTGTTCAAAGTCTCTATTGTGGTGGCTTGTAGGATGTTGGTGCCAGTTGTGGTGGCAACTCAAGGCCCTGTTGGTGGACATCAGTGGCGAGGGAGGCCATCGAGCTGAGGAAGACTGCCATTTGGGACTGGTTGGCTCAGGGGTCTACTGACTTGGAAAACTGGTATCAACAGGCTAGAAGGACTACAGCTATGGTGGTCGCAGAAGCAAAAAGTTGGGCTTGAAAGGAACTCAGGGTGGCTATGGAGAAAGTCTTTTGGGTGACCTCAAAGAGGTTTTGGCAAACAGTCAGATGATTCAGGAAGAGGGGGCAGGGTTTCGTCCAGGCTGTTTTCAGCAAGGGCGAGGAACTGCTAACCTCAACTGAGGATATTGTTTAGCGGTGGAGGAACACTTTGAGGAACTCCTGAATCTTACAGAGAAGCCCTCCATGGAGGAGGCAGAGATGGAAGACCTGGGTGAGTCTTAGTCCATTTCCCTGGTGGAAGTCACTGAGGTGGTCACAAAGCTTCACAGTGGCAAGTCATTGGGCATGGACGAGATTGACTTTGAGATGCTGAAGGCTCTGGATATTGTTGGGCTGTCATGGCTGACACGCCTGTTCAACATCGCGTGGATGTCAGATACAGTACCCTTGGACTGGCAGACAGGGGTGGTGGTTCCCATTTTTAAAAGGGGGACTGGAGGGTGTGCTGCAACTACAGGGGGATCGCACCTCTCAGCCTCCCAGGGAATGCCTATGCCAGGGTGCTGGAAAGGAGACTCCACGTGATTATCTAAACTTGGTTTCAGGAAGAGCAATGCGGGTTCTGTTCTGGCCGTGGAATAGTGGACTAACTTTCTACCCTTGCATGGATACTGGAGGGGTTATGGAAGTTTACCCATCTAGTGTACATGTGTTTTGTAGACTTGGAGAAGGCTTATGACTGTCCCACGAGGTATGCTGTGGGGGGTGCTGCAGGAGTGTGGAGATCCAGGCCATTAGGTTGAGCCACCCACAACCAAAGCAGGAGTTGCGTCCACATTCTTGGCATTAAGTCGGGCTCATCTCCCGTTGGTGTTGGGCTCCACCAAGAGTGTGCCTTGTCACCTATTTTGTTCATGATTTTCATGGACAGGGCAGATCGGTGCAGCATCTGCAGCAAAGTGGGTGTTGTACTGCTCCTTCTTGGTGAGGAGGGAGCTGAGCTTAAAGGTGAAGCTCCTGATTTACTGGTCAACGTATGTTCCAACCCTCTCCTAAGATCACGAGATCTGGATAGTGAACAAAAGAACAAGATTGCGAACACAAGTGACCCAAATTAGCTTTTTTTGCAGGTGGGTGGGCTGACCCTCGGTGAAAGGGTGAGGGGCTGAGACACCGGGAGAGGCTCAAAGTAGAACTGCTGCTCCTCCACGTTGAGATGGGTCAGTTGATGCAGTTCGGGCATCTGGTTCAAATGCCTCCTAGCCACCTCTTTTTGTAGGTTTTCAAGGCATTTTCAACTGGCAGGAGGCCACGAGGCAGGCCTAGGACATGCTGGAAGGTGTATATCTTTCAGCTGGCCTGGAAATGGCTTGGGGTTCTCCAGCAGGAGTTGGAGGAGGTGGCTCAGGAGGGGGAAGCCTGGGTCTCTCTGCTTAGTCTTCTACCCCTTCAACCTGACTTCAGATAAGCAGCAGACGATGGATGGATGGCATCTGTAAAATTACATGTGGATCCTGATTAAAGAAGCAAATACTGCATACAATTTTGCTCACCCACAGTTCCACAGGTTAAGATATTTTATGCCATATACTGCTTTTGTTTTTTGAGCATGCATAATATTTTGGTATGAAATCCACAGAAATGCTTAGGCTCTATGTCTTTGGAAAGTTCTATTTGCACACTGTTGGAAACAAAAAGTTCTCTTCAGAATTGAATGTCTCCTTGATAGAATTTCAGTCTTTTAAGAATGGTGACATGTTATACACATTCTGTACTGAAAACCACAATAACCCAAGCCAGCTCCTGAAGTACCCTTGCCCTGCACATTTCATGTCTCCCTGATTTGATACACCCAGATCAGCTGATAAAGCAGTCTGCTAATGCACTAATTATCTAAAATGTGCAGGGCATGGTGACTCCAGGAGCAGGGTTGGAAAACACTGCTGTCGACTGTGCATAAATTTGGTCATTTGGACATGGCTTTCTATAATGATTTTGTGCTTATTACGAGCTCACTGACCTATGAGACACAGGCTCTCTTGTGTAAAAGAAAAAGCAACGAAATAAACCATACAGTAACAGATTTTTTTAAAAATTCATTGTCATCTATATTTGTGAGCTAGTCTGTGGGGAAAAGGTCCTTTAATGCAGTGATAAACAGCTGTTCAGGTCTGGTGCTGTTGCAGCATTAGCATGTCTTTTTATCTTTTTGATTCCTGCACCCTTTATAGCCTCTTTGCTCTGATTTATCTTCTTCTGTGCCCCCACTTCTCCAGGCAGGGCAGACGGCATTGATGTTGGCGGTGTCCCACGGCCGTGCTATGATGGTGCGCCTGCTTTTGGCAGGGAAGGCCGATATTAATATGCAGAACCGGCGGGGCTCCACACCGCTGATGTGTGCTTGTGAGCAGGGATTCACTGAGATCGTCAGCTTATTGCTGGAACATGGAGACTGCGACACCAACCTCACTGACAGTGTGAGTTACATCCACAAAGTATATTCACACAAGCATGCATGCACACAGTGTGGTGGGTAAGAACATTGTATTTGGACAGTGACACAATATTTGCTGTTTAGCTATGTACCCTGATTTGGCTGGTTGTAGTATCAAATCTTGCCTTTTTTTTATATTTTGCGAATTTCACCTTGTTTTTCTCCCCTTTATGCCATTTTTGCCTCAATCTTATCATGGAATCCTGAACGCTGGCCTTAACGCTGAGTAAAGTGAGACCGACAGTTCTTTAGATGTTGGCCTGGGTTCTTTTGTGACCTCCTAGATGAGTTGTTGATGTGGTCTTGGAGGAATTTTGGTAGGCCAGCCATTCCTGGGAAGGTTCACTTCTGTTTTCTCTTTTGCATATAATGGCTCTCACTGTGGTCTGCTGGAGTCTTAGAGCTTTAAAAATGGTCTTGTAATCCTTTCCAGACTGATACTTATGAGCAACTTTGTCATCCCTTCTTGAATTTCCTCAGATTACAGCAACATGTGCTGCTTTTTGCCTCCTACATGCTGCCTGACTGGTTCTACTTTAGTAAAGTTTAGATTCAACAGGGCTGCCAGTAATCATGTGTGTCGAGTGAAATTGAACCATATTTTCAATTAAATTTGTTTAATAGGTTGATTTAGTTACTGAGGGGCTATTACGTCTTTGCATGGGGCCAGGTAGGGTAGCCTAGCCATTTTCCTTCAATAAATAAATTATTTAAAAACTGAATTTTGTGTTTACTTAGGCTATCTTTGCCTAATATTAAAATAAGTCTGATGAACTGAAAACTTTAATAGTAACAGATATGCCCTTTTCCAAGCAACCCAAGGCATCCCCTTCTGGACAACTAAGTTTAACATGCAAATTTCGAAACAAGATTCTGACTAAATGTATTTTACAAGTATTATAAATCCTGCATGAAAAAAGTCAGTTTTATAAACTGATGGAATAAAATGATTCATATTTCCAAGAATGAAGTGATATTAATTCAAATTTAAGTCAATTCAAACATTTGAAATTAAAATGTACTACACAACAGGAAATAAATAACGGATGAAATATGAGTAACTACGCATTTGTCAATAGAAATGTAGCTAATATCACTCTGTAGCATGTATTTCTTTTGGAATTTCCAGGTTAAAAAAAGAAAAAAGAAACCCTGGCCTAAATCCTCATTTGAATCCTAAAATAAGCCTCACTGTACTGGTTTTGACATTCTCTATCTCTCTCTCTATGTCCTCCAGGAAGGTCGCACTGCTCTCTCTGTGGCCCTAAGCTCATCCAACTCTGAGATAGCTGACCTTCTATGTGCCTACAATGCCGCCGGGCCACAGGGCAGTACAAGGCCTCTCTGAGCCCCTCAGCCTTCATCCCGAAAACAAGGACTCCTTTGACTAGGCTGTCTTTCTCACTCCAGCTTTTCCCATCTCCCACAAAAGACATATTTCAAATATTTCCAGATGTGTGCTCTGAGTAATGAGTATCAGGATATTGTCCAGTATTAAAACGCCCTGTTTTGCAGTGCTGAAAAGGAAAAGGTGGATCAGTGGAGGGCACTATGTGGGAGTGACATGGATAAAATGGATGTGATGTAGTGGCCACCGTTCAGTATTCCATTTTTAACATGATGACATCACATAAATTAGATATCGCAATGAGAAATAACGTTCTTGATATTGCTGCTGTTTTAAGACTGTCCTTTACCTGGATATAGACTAGTGGATCTGGATTCTTGCTTCCTTTTAATTCCCTTTTGCTTTCATATATGCAGCTCCCAGCCAGGCTATTTAATTTGATCCTCCAGTATGAAGGTTGTGCATCAGATAACTCTGCACTATGGAAGCATTCACTTCCTAAAGACTCGAAAATAGCTTTAAAAATTTTTGCTTGGAAAATGCACCTCTCAATTTATGACACCATCTGAACATGCATTATGTTTTTTATATGCCGCCATTCAGAGGTTATTAAGAATGTCGAAGTACATGAATGGAAAGTTTGACTGTTTTCCAGTTACTGGTTGTTTTTATTGTGATGCTGGCTATGAGAGAGATTGAAGCCCATGTTGACAAAGATGTTGTGCAGAGAAATGGTTTTCCAAAGTGACTTAAGACAAAATACTGTATTGCTGGTTTCTCAAATTGATGTTATGACTGATGGTAATGTTAAGTGTTAATGGCAGCCCTGTTTGATGATTATTCAGCTTCTTATGATTCTGATTAATCATTGTGATACATATTTATACTATAAGCTAAAGTATTTTTGATGTCCTGATTATATTACAATGATTGAAGAGACATCTCACATCGTATACTCCAATATAGAAATGTGTACACTTAAAATAAGCAATGTTTTTTATTTCTAAAATCATATTGGGATTCAACTCATATTTATCATCAGTGCAATAATATATTCCAAATAATTTATATTTGGATTGATAAAAATATTTTAAATTACATTATTTAAAAAGCTGTACTTTTTCTTTTTTTACTCCTCCCTTTGACAAATTACCTAGAACCATACCAAATGCAAGCCATTTTGAGTGTTTAATCCAAATTTGAATTTGTATAGTGTTTGACACCTGAAAAACTGAATGCAATGCGTGGATGGACATTTCTGCCACAGTTTCCAAGTTACTGTTTCCGAGGACAGTGGAGTGGCCTTTATTGGACCTTTCCTGATATTCGTATTGATTTCCAGGTCCTTCTCTTTTCCTTACGTGTTTCTGTTAAACTTGCAGTAGCCTGTTGAAAATGTTTAGGACCGAACTGGGACTATTTGTTCACTAGAATATCAAGAAACTTCCTCCATACTAGTGTGGCTTGGCAAGAAATATTAAGTCTATTTTCTTAAAAAGTTATTTTTTAACACAATGCAAAACAACTGCTAAATGATACTAATAAAAAAATCTTTGTATATACAGTATCTTTACGTGTTTGTATATATCATTGAGGGTGGGTGTGTGTCTGTGAGGCAGTGTAAATGCTCATTTCTAAATGTTGACAAAGTTTAAAAGATTTAATAAAAAACAAAATGCATCCTATTTCCCCAAAAATGCATTTCATTACATGCAAAACATGGATCATCAATAAAATCATACCATTTGGATAGAAATTTTCTTCAAAAAAAAGAGAAAAAAAAGTGCACTATTTGTATTGGCCTTCAAAATAATAACCTCTTACATGGACAGCAGAGTAAAAAGAGAGCTCCAGTATACCATTCAAAGCAGTAACAACATTTTGAGAAAGGACTTTGCTTCCTACTGCACAGCTGGTCTACAGAAAATGAAATGCATTATTAATTTTCTCACAGTCGCTCAATATCATCTAAATGGGAAATGGCAGAAAATGTACCCATTTCTGACCTCCAGCTGAGAAAATGACACCATATCATCTGTCAGTATCACCTAAACTCCTGGAATTAATCAGCACTCTTCAGTGCAGTGACTACACCTTAACCTAGGGAGCAGCGCTAAATGCCTGCATAATGTTATTCATGATAACCGAGCACCAGAACAACAGCATAATCTTTTTCAAATTGAGGCGTGGACTGAGCAAAGTTAAGCAGTGTGAAAAGTGTGTATAAACTCTTCTCATTCAATGGATTTCCAGAAAATGAAACAGAGGAAGATTGTTATGACGCAAACAGGGAAACCGATGCTGATTCTGAGAAAAATGCAACAGAGTTGGGTCCAAGTACTTACAAGTGCTTTCTGAGAATTGTATGCAACCATTTTTTTTACATACCATAGTGCTTGTATTTGTATCAGTCCTATCTAATAATGCCTAATATAAGGCATTAGGCCTAATAATATTATTCGGCCTAATGCCTAGTAAAGCCTAATAATAAGTACATGTACTTGTATCCAAGTACTTTTCCAGCACTTGACCAATCTCTGTCAGCACTTAGGAGACAGATTGGTCAAGAACTTTGAAAAGTACTTGAATACAAGTACAAATACTTTAGGCATTAATAGGAAGTACTCCAACACAAGTGCAAGCACTTTGGTATTTAAAAAAAATTCTTGCATCCAATTCTGGAAAGTACTTGCATTCTATGGCAGCCATTGGTTTTGGCTTGTCGTGAATTGCACCCCCTGTCTAACTCAGGCTAGGAGTTTGTTTATTCACACCGCCCGCAACGAATGTTGCGGAAGGGGTGTATGTGGTTGTCGTGTTTATTTATCTGTGTGTGTGTTTGTGTGTGTGTGTGCGTGTGTGTGTGTGACTGACTGCAGTTTACAGGCCACAAGTCTGGACGCATTGTCTTCAAATTTGGTAGGGACGATCATTTGGTGGAAGGGAGGAAATAATTAGTTTTTGGTGAAGATCCGGATCAAATCCTGGGTTATGGATCAGTTTGAAGATTTCGTTTAAGGGCAGTGGCATAGCTAGAGTCGGGGGGGGGAGCAGAGACACGTCCCTTTTCCCCATTGTGCCCAACAATTAGTCCTGGCAAGTTCTCAATCATTATCCTTTATTGGCACATTGCGCTCAGTTGGAAGTGGTTATTCGCCCCGGAGCGGGATTGACAAGAGAAGCATTTCTGCTATTTGCACCGCTGTGGGATGGATAAAAGAAGCACTTCTGCTATTTGCTCTGCAGTTGGGCCAATAAGATTTCATTTTATAATCCGCCCCACTCTTTGATCTTTTGTGCTGAAGCGCCGCGGTGCGAATAGCCTCTGCCTTTCCAATTATCGTAATTTACAATTGAATACACGGTTTCTTTCCATATGCAATCTAAAAGCGATTAAATCATTGGATAAATTCAGAACAGTGGCGGGACAAGAACAGAGAATTGGGTGCACAAAACGTACGTTTAAAACAATTATTAGTCCTGACATCTTCTCAGTCATTTTCATAATTAACAGGAGGTTCACTCCGAGAGCGCTCCACAGTTAACAGGTGCTGCTTGTTCTCCCCGATTAGGTAACATGACAATCATTTATCTGGATGCGTACTTGCTGTATTTAAATCAAAGTTAATCAAAATTGCAAACCTGTCAACCTGTTACATGAAAGTAACACCAAGAGTTTCACTTTTCAGTGTGCAAAATATAAGATACTGTATCCATTGCTACTGTTAAACTGCATCTAAGATCAGTGGGAGTCAAAGTTCAGGGGAGTCAAGGTAATTGGTCTAAATGACCTAATTCAGAATAGATCTGAATCAGTCTGACTAGGTTTGAATGGCTTAATTTACACTATTTCTCAAAAACTACTGAAGATAGCTAATAAGTTTTTTTCTGTTAGGAGAATTCCAGAACCTAAAAGTTTTAGTTCAATTGCAAGATCCTTGCTACGGATAAACTCACTAGGTTTTTCCAGATTACAGGAGAACTGTTCACGGTAACTAAACTTACTGTCTGTAAAACCGGTATTGCAGGGTAACGTTAGTCTCTGTCATTGTTATGACCGCTTGGTTACTACCGCATGTTAGTTCACGTGCCCTGCTACTTAAAAAATGCTCCTGGTTGACTTTTATGCTGTCATTCTAATTGGTATGCTTGTGTTACTTTGGTTAGCATCAATGGTAGTTTCATCATGACGTTACCTGATTGTAGCCGCTTCATTTAAAGCTAACCGGAGGGGTGTGCGTGTCTGCAAAGTTGGGCTGATAAGGTTACAGTTAGACCAGATATAGGCTTTGCAGAGTTTAGGATACGTGTTGGGGTTTGTTTACTGCTGCTGTGAAACTCTCATTTTACTTATCCATGACCGGAGTCAGCTGAGTACTGTACTGTAGTATGGGCTAGCTCTCTGATCCTACCTTGGTGAAAGCAATGGCACAAATGCACTATAACGTGTCTGTTACAACAAACTATTTCACTGCATTGCCGTGGCGGAATTTCATCCACCTTTGAAAATTATTCTGGCTAATAAAAAGCCGAAAAGAGTGGAGATCGGATAAGGATTTTTTTTCGGCAGAAGTTATTGATTTGCTAGCTCTACATAAGCAACGCTTACACCGTTTGTGTGTTTTTGCAACAAACTCATTTAGTGGCTTGGTGTCAAAATTGCATTTTTTTTTTTTTTAACAGGATTTTTGCAAAGTTTCCTTCAGATAGCTAAGTGGTTATATAACATGACTATATAACAGTACAGCTACAATCACCTGCATGCAAGGTGAGACAATAGGAGCAAAACACTAAAATTTCAACTTGCCACTCATTGTCCTCCTGCTGTGAACATTGCTGCAATACTTCAATTGCTTCCTCATCCTATTCCAGTTCAGATTCGGGATCAAACAAGTACGGTTTTACTGCAATAGATGCCGCAGAGAGCTGTCCTAAAATACCTGCCATCTTGGTTTCCTGGTTTTTCGAGTCTGCACCCTCCCCTGGAATCGGCAAGGTAACCAATCAGAGCAGTGCCTCATTAGCATAGCCTCCCTGGCCACTCAAATCAGCTTGTGTTTCAGGCAGGCACAGACGGGGTGAGAGAAGAGGTCTCACTACGCCTTAATGTGTGTGTGTGTTTTTTTTTGTAACTGAATTATTAACATTATTTTAAAGACCCATTGGACATATTTTAAATGACTAAATACAGAATTATATGGGACCTTTAATGGGTGCTGCATAGAGGTCAATGAGGCAGGGAAGACATCAAATGTAGTGTCTGTTCGACCCCTGACCATTCCACCCACCATCAGCAGCTAAACTGGTGGATAAAGAAAAGGCACATTTGCACAAACTCTGTTGGTCAAACAGGAAGTTCATGACCTCACAGAACCGCTGCCCATCGTAACAGTGGTGATGTAACGTTTGTTCTAGAAACAGACCAGACAAGCACTGATATTGGAGATGCGGTAGAGTAGCTCTGCCAGTTAAGGAACTGACTGGGATGAAAGGAGTGTAGTTTGGCTTTTTTGACTCCACATGACAGGTGAATAATCCTGTGGTGTCCAGCCAAAGACCATTGTGTATTGGGTTAAATGTTCCAAAAGACTAAATTTACTAGCTGTCCCTCACTTCAAGCATATTTTTAGTTACAGAAGCTGCAAAGACCTTGTTTCAAAAGTTTAATTTTATAATCCCACAAGAAAATTGTATTTAGATGTGTTGCTGCCCATTTTAATCGGTAAAATGACAATTTCTTGACAGAACTAGATTTGAGTGTCAGCTGAAAATATTTGTATTTCATGGTTGAATATTTCACTGAACTATTTAAACAATATGTCTAAAGGTCTAAATATGTACCATTTAAGAAGAACTGAACTGTTAGAATACCCAAATAAATATTGAACAAGGTTTGGCAAATTTTAAGAAATTAGCGGAAATTAAAGAAGACCAAATCAATACAATTTCAATTATCTACTGGGCCATTCAATGAGTTGATTTAACACCTTCAGACCCTGCGTCCACTGGAATGGACATGACATATTTTTGAGTCTAGGCCATTAAAAATCTTTTTATTTTGTCATTTGAACAATTCTTTGTTACTGATTGGTTACTGATTATCCAATCACAGTGAGGATATGACCGGTAACTTGATCTGAAAGAACTGCAGACATCAGACAAGAGGAGCATGGCTCCTATGCCTGACAGGAGGAGGAGGCTCCTTCTCTCCTCATAAATATTAATTTATGTTGATTGTAGCCCAATCGATTTTCACTCAGCATAATTCTAACAATTCAATGTGATGATATTATAAGTTACTCTGAATATATCTCATCACTGCAAAGTACAAAATTTTTTTTTGTTCAGAGTCCATTCCAATGGACATCGGGTCTTGGCTGATGTTCATTCCAATGGACATCAGGTGCTAGGAGATATGACAATCTTTCATTATATAGTGTCACTATGCAAAGTTATGAAATATCTGTGAGCATTTCATAACGAAACTATCCAATTTTTCTTTAGTTTTAATGACATTTTATGCCCGTTGTAATGGACAAGTAAAAATACTACTAAAAAATTGACTTGGCAAAAAGGTCTTTTTTCCCCTTCATTTCTATATTGAAGAGGAGTAAAAAGCAACTGGATTAAATTTATTTTGCTCAGCAGAAAAAAATCAGGTCTGAGGGGGTTGATTCCTAACTTATTCTTGACATCTCAACTTACCTTTTCCTCAAAATCAAAAGTCATGTTATTCATCCTTTCACATATCCAGCCCATCCTCTCAAGAAAAAGGACCAGATAGGCTGTAAAGGAAGTTGTGGCACCCATAGTGGTAACAACTATAATCAAATATTTGTGGTAACTGGGAACGAGTCTTTTACATTGCTGTGGAGGAATTCTGTCCCACTTAAATCAGCTTCACTGGAGCGTTTCACTGGAGCTTTTTGTTTAAGGGCATGCCACAGCATCTCATTTAGATTCCAGTCACGTTTTTGACTTAGCCACTCCAAAAGCTTCATTTTATTTCTTTTGAGCCATTAAAGGTCTACTAAGTTAGGGGAAAAAAATGATGTAGACATGTATTATTGCATGTAATTCACAAATCCAGTATTTAACTTTCGTAATTGTATGTCATATTGGCAAAGAAATGAAGAAATTAGACACTTTGAGACCTCACCTTAAAACTCGCGAGCGATTGCCTAATCGGCTGCCACGTATGATAAGTAAGTTGCACCGGAATTAGTGCAGAAAATGACTTGTTTCACACCTTATTAGAGATGGCATTTATGGCTCTTTGAAGGGAGCCAGATCTTGAGGAGCCGTTCCTTTCAAAGAGCCGTTCAAAAGACTGGCTCCTTGTTATATTTATTTATTTTCTAGAAGTCAACCAAGGGTAACTCGTTTTTAACAAGGAAAAGTCACTGGTAGCAGTTATAAGATTTAGATCAGAATAATTCAAACATACACATCCCACCAATATATACTCTTGGTGGGAATTATTCTGAAATATTGAGTAGAATTTCATTTGGCTTGTGTTTTATTGTAAACATTCCACAAGGTGGTGCCATATCCCCATGCTTTGACAGTGAGATCACCACTTTGAATTTTCTCTCACCTAAAAAACTTTGTGGCACAATAAAAACTATGCAGGCTACAGATAACTTCCACGCTAAACAACTGTCCTGTAAAATTTTCCACACAAGAACATTTTAACAATACAGAGAAAAATAGAAAAAAAATAAGAATGAAAAAAAAAAAATATATGTATTTACAAAATATAAATAAAACTAGATTAAAACTTAGGACATGATAAAAATGTGAATGCAAAATTGTACTACCCTACCTGATGTTTGTACACCTGAACTACTTGACAAACAGGAGCTCAGCTCCTTGACTCGAATCCACATCAGAACAGATACAGCGGCAAATCTCTTCAGTTCAGTTGGGCGGCGCTCGCTAATATTCTCCTCCCCTAAATTAGCTGCGCATATATAACCGCCTTGACTTGAATGGAGCGTGCTGTGGAAAACTCAAACTCGGAGATGTCATTAGTCGTTCATGTGAAGGCAGCGTGGACGACTCAGGTTCACGGGGCACACAGATGGCACATGAAGGCAGCGTGGGCAATTTACATATAAAGAATGGCTCGCAAACGACTGGCTCGCAACTGCGAATCAGTTCTCATCCTTCACTTAAAAGAGCTGTTCAAAAGACTCGACTCGTTCGCAAACGTCACATCTCTACTCCTTATATCAACAGCCAATTTGTCAAAGACAGACAAGTAATAGTTATCTTATTTGGGACGAATATTCTTATCTATATATTTCTACATACCCAATGAAATGATTTGACACAAACTGTCCAGATTTTGTGGGTTTTTCACTTTTCCGCGAACAAACCTCTGTTCTCATCTGGGATTGCAAAACAAAAGTTTGCATTGGTTGTAAACGGTGTACAATTTTTTTACGCGTTTTGCATTGTATACTACACAAAACGAGTGCTAATTTTGGACTTCGAACATCGTAAGCGACAGTACGGCAACTTCATACTCGCATGGACAAGTCGCTTGTGTTTATGTTTGGGTTTCCCTTTAGGATATGTGCCATACCACAGTCCTAGTAGCCCCCGGTGACTAGGATCACGATATGGCCAGTGTTTCAGAAACAAACACAAACGCTAAATTTGAATGTCATCATCAACAATAGCAACAATGACCAACGATACTAAGTTACTAACAAAGCAACGTAAACACAAGCTCACTTGTCAGCTTGTCTTCACAGCACCCTTACATAGACATTAACACTGAAGCCGTACAGCGGGGCTAGACCTTGGGCTACCCGCACCGGGCCCGGTGGGGTAGCAGCTGATCAAGTGGGGAGTAAGCACGAGAACGGATCTCAGAGATGCCAAGTCTCACGCATTCGACGTAGGTCCTACACATTTTTTTAAGCGTATTCACCGTAGTCCGCAATTATTCAATGAAAGCTTATTAATGAGATTCTCATGCGGAATTAAAATCCTTGTGCATTGAAGTTTCAGTTTCACTTGCGTAAAGCTGCACCTCATCACAAGTAACATGGAAAGCGATTATGACTCCGGACTTCTCGTGCTTCTCTTTACTCAGGGATTGGAAACAATGCATGTGTTTCACGATTGTGTAAGTTGTTTTAATGAAACAAGACCACATGAAACGTTTTTATGCAATTCCATTGCTTTCAATCCCTCAGTAAAGACAAGCATGAGAATTCCCGGGTCATAATCGATTTCCGTGACACTAGTGGGGAAATCTACCCTAATGCATGTGAAACTGATTAACTTGATGCAAAATGACTTAAATTCCGTGAATGAATTTCTCCAGTGTGCGCTGATTGGAAAATTGCAAACTACTGCCCAGGAAGGTGAATGGCACTAAGAGGCGAGAGACTACCGAATACGTGAGACTTGGCATCTCTTTATTGGGAAGTGATGTAAACTCATGCCATTGTTTGGAGTCTTGTTACAGCCTACCACTACACATCTATTTGGCATGTTGATGAATGTTCTCTAAAATAAAACGAAATCAAGGTTTGGTCGAGGCGAAATCAATTATAGAACAAACCATTGGTCGATCAGCTGGGGACGTTTGCAACTTACTTTTCACACGTCACAGGTCATATGACTACGAGGTCCGTGTGCAACAGCTTTTTTGAGGGGTGGGGCTTAGGACCGTACAAACCAGCCAAATTTTAGTTTTCAAATAATGATAAAAAGTTATAGAAAGCATTTACAAATGTGTGATGCATATTAAATTGCAACATATGATCCATTTCTCTGTATACTTCCTGGGTGAGGAAGCCGGCCAGACGGTACCTTATGTGAGCTCTCACAGTTGAGCACGTGATCCGAGGCTGCTGTTTCATTGGTTTCTTCCGATTTTATTACGGGGGCAGACACTCCCACTTTTATTGGCAGCGAATTGATATTGTTTTGGTTTTAATGTTTTTTGATCTAATGCGATTGGACAAATCATGTTCACACCCACCGTGACATTTCGCCTTTTCAGTCTGGTAGCTGAGCGAGATGGCATGTCCAAGTGGGAGCGCGGAGAACGATCACAATTGGATGCTTTCCTTACAAAAACAGCCTTTCCCAGGGCGTTCACTGGGGGAATAAAGGAAAGTAAAGGAGCTTGGCCGGACCGACCCGATTTAAAGATTCAGCAGCAGGTAAGTGATCGTGGACGTGCTTACGCCCAGGGCTTCTTCCGCACTTGTTACGAGCTGGATGAGGCGTTAGCAATGCGTTTCATTGCTTTCCCTGTCTGTTGTTCCAATTTGGCAGATTCCACAGAGTGCAACCAATTGACGACTTTTATTTTTGAACCAATATAAAATGTTTCATCTCTGTGTGCATGCGCGAGCGGATGTTTACTTCCTGGCTTTCTAGAATTTTCACCAACTCGCTTTTGTGTCCCTCATCAAAAAGATTAAAATTTCCGTCCACGGTAATAACGTTAGCAACAACCTGTAATCTTAGTGCAGCACTGCTGTGAGTGAGAATTGGCGGTTGCTGGCAGGGTATTTAAACCGTTTTGAACAGATGTCCGCCAGTGGACATGGAGCTGCAGATTTATGCACGAAGTTACAATATTGTATCACTAGATGGCACACCCGGATCAGTTATCGAATTTTCACAAGCAAGCCGAGACCGAACACGGTTTATTATATGGACAAGTTCACTCCAGTCCCTGGATGGATCAAGCCAACCTTGGTTTAAAGTGGTTGGCACATCTATACGACACGGTGGCCCAGAAAAGTGTCCCTCCCTCCTCTCAGAACACCAAGGTGGATGAGGAACTTGGAAATGAGTGGGCAGGATTGACTAATTATCCAGTGTACAAATTTTATTGCCACAAAATAATCCCGGGTAAAAACTGTGCATTTCAGGTCACTGTTCAAGAGCAGATATACTGGCTTTAACAAAGCCCTGCTTATTGTGGATTAGTGGGTTGGTCACTGGTGTGCCTTCCCTTTTCTCTGCTCATCGTGCCATTATTGGCATTGGCTCAGACAATCTTGTCACCATTTGAGTTTTTAATTTTATAATTTCATCCTGTTGGACCTGTTGGTCACACTTTCTGTGGAATAAGTAATTTATGTATATAAACATGTAATTTACCACAGCTGTAAGGTGCTGGAAAAGCGTGAAAATACACCTTGAAAATCCTTGAAAACTGCCTTGAATTTCACTTTGGAAAAGCCCTGCTGAAAATTTCACTTTGACCAATTTCATCAAGATATAGAGACCAGCTTTAAACATCTAGACCAGCTATGACCAGCTAATAACAGCTCAGACCATCTTAAACCAGCCTAGAATTCTAGCTGCTAGAATTATAATCTGGTTTAAGATGGTCTGAGCTGTGTTATTAGCTGGTCTAGATGTTTAAAGCTGGTCTCTATAGCTTGATGAAGGTGGTCAAAGTTGGTTAAGCTGGTATTGTCAGTTGGAGTCAGCTGGTGAAGGGCTTGTCGACCAACTAAAACTGTCCAAAACACAGCTTAAACCAGCCTGACAAGCCTAGGCTGGTCAAAGCTGGAATTTTCAGCAGGGAGGTGTATGATGCTTGTAGACAGCATTACAGTGCTGTGTTTTGTTTTTCTGTTTAACTATGTTCCACTTATTGTTTGCATCTTTACAAAACATCAAAATCCCAGTTAGTTGGTGGACTTTCTTTAACATGACCGCTTTTACAATCAATCTGTCATGTAGGGGCAGATATAGTGATCCGTGGACATCGGGGACACTAGGGAGCCCGGGAAGTGCAATGACACGAAAGAAAAAAAGACGTGGCCACGAGATATAAGTCGTTCCCTCGATTTAATTATCTCGTTCCCACAACTTCGTAATTTCGTGGCCACAAAATACAAGTCGTTCCCACAAATTAGCTATCTTGTGGCCACGACATTTATGTTGTTCCAACGATTTAGCCATTACGTGGCAACGAGTAACAAGTCGTTCCCACGATTTAGCTTTCGCATGGCCATGAGATACAAGTTGTTACCTCAATTTAAATTAACAAAATTAAGGGAACGAGTTATATGTTGTGGCCATGATTTAACTAAATTATGGGGACGACTTGTATTTCGTGGCCACAAATTAGCTACGTAGTGGGAACGACTTGTATTTTGTGGCCACGAAATAACAGTTGTGGGAAAACGAGATAATCAAATCGAGGGAACGACTTATAAGAAGTGGCCACGAGATATATTTTTTTCATGTCATTGCACTTCACGGCCTCCGTAGGATACATCCTCAATTCATAATAAAAAAAGGGTACAAACCCTGATAAAATCTATAGGCTACATTTTCCTTCTTAATAACTGACTGTGTTGACATCAAAGCAGCTGTCAGGTGTGCAGCGCCAAGGTAAATTGAGCCCCCCCCCCCCCCCCAAAAAAATTTTTTTAGCCCCAGCTGCCACTGCTTTTTATTATTGTAGAATTGTGAACACTGACTTTAACTGAGCAAAGCAAGGCCTGCAGCTCTTTTGATGTTCGTCTGGGCTCTTTTGCGACCTCCTGGATGAGTTGGCGCTGCACTGTTTGATTTACTAACTACGGGAGCAATTACTTTCTCCCATCGGGCTAGTAGAGTTGGATAGCTTTTTTCCTTTAATTAATGAAATCATTTAAAAATGCATTTTGTGTTTACTTAGGCTATTGTTTTAGAATATTAAATAAGTTAAATGATCTGAAACATTCAAGGTGACAAATATGTAAAATTAGCAGAAATCGTGAAGGGGAAAATATTCTTCACAGCTCTGTATATTGTTATTTTTTTGGTGACAATATTAAGCCGGTGTGATTTCACTACACTTAAAATACAAACAATACAAACTGAATGCCATTCAAGGCTCATCTGCATGTGGCTTTGCTTATATACTTGCTCCTCAGACTCCCATTTTCTGATGCAGTGACCCAAACATCTGTCCGGTATTTTATACTGTCCTTGGTTTTGGACATTAGCTTTGAGTTTCGTTTAAAAAAATTGCACCACATTTGTATTTATTTCAAGTGGGCAGCAGGTGGCACTGTTCCCCAACATTAGTTTGAGTGTTTCCGCTCCAACATGCAGCCAAAAAGTTGGAAAATTGGCTTGAATATACTAATGACATGCATCTTCAAAGAACATTTCAGTAAGCCCATGGTCAAAAATGTTTAAACATTAGCTGCATGGAAAACAAGGAATCACTAATGCATTCAAAAAGAGACTATCTTCAGTGATACATATCTTCAGTGACACACATTCAGTGCATAAAGAAAACACTGAAATGGCTTAGGATTTATGACTCAATTTTGGTCTCATCCTGTCCTACTCTTTGCTTCATAATAAGCTGGTATATGACCTTTCCTCTCGGGTGAAGTTCACACAGAATGGCTTACAGTAAGAATATCACAAAGCTCCTCTTCATTCAGTGTCTCTATACCTTCCTATTACACGGCACGCTAGGAACTGGAGACCAGCTTTTCAGGTGGGCAAACAGCTATACACAGGTTCATCACTTGGTAAAAGGCGGAGCAGTGTCAGCTGTCAGCATAGAAGAATTCAATTTGTTTTTTTTGTCTTTTTTTTTCAGAGAAGAGCATTGCCAGGAATGCTGTGAAAATAGCAGTCTTAGAGATGCAGTCTGGACTCCTTTCATTTCTACAGCAATGCAGTGTTGGGAGTTGCTGCAGTAGAGACAATTCGGAAAATATTCGGCTTACCTCCTCTCGTAAATCCATGGGTTGGAAAACAAACAATATTCTTCTTCAAACAAGTAATGAGAGCACTGGACATAAAACTCCACAAGCCAAGAAAGGGCAATAAGTCCACAACAAACAAAATCTTTGTAAACAGACCAGTTTCCACTGAGAAAATAGACTCCCCTAGGCCTGGGAACAAGGCTTTTTAAAAGGCTCAATGACAATGCAATGGGCAGTAGCTGTGGTAATGACAACAAGCTATAGTACCTGTCCTGTGTGCATTCATTCACGAGTTGGGCTGGATCTGCACTTGATGATGCAGACATCTCCCTTAAGTTAATGGAATGTCTGGGACCAAATAGACAGAAAAGCTGTGATTTAATTCGAGTGATGAGAGGAATTGTTAACAAAAGTAGCCAGACAGGGACCATGCCCTTTACACAAAGTGGTGAAATGGTGGCCTCCAGCAGGCTGCAGAAGGATGCCACCTCACGCCTCAAGAACTCTCTCAACTCAGGCCTAGTCCACATTATAAAATTTTTTTGGAATTCCTAGCTCTGACGTCCCATCTTTTGTGGTCCTGGCAGAAGAGGAGATCTACCAAGGGTCATCCACCTGGGAATCTGCTGTACCTTGGATAAGCCTCTGCAGCAAAACATAAAGACTTCCAGGTGGTCAGAGAGCAGGTTTCCTCATCCTGCAATGTAATTCACTCCCAGAAACAGGGATACAATAGGCGTCTACTTCCAGTCCTCAAGATATAATCTATGCAATTGTACCTCCAAAGGATAATCAGTGGACTTCACAGGCAACTATTTGTACCCCTTTCCAGCACTAAAATGGCACATATACATCTTCAAGGGTGCAACAGGTGTACCTTAGAGAGTATTGTGCAGTTGACAAGCCAGAGTACCCCTATAGGTACCACAATGTACTATATTTCCTGAGAATGCTGGCTTTGTCGGTTCATCAGGTTGGCTAGAATATGCGCTGGCTCCCTGTAGTCTTAATCACTGCAGTGCCAGATGTGGCTTGGCTTCCAGAAAATGAGCCCCCCAAAAAATCCAAAACTGGTTTCAAAATATGTCCATCTAGCTAGATGAGTAATGCCCACATTCTACATCAATTCTGAAGCAGTTCCAGGGGTAGGCACTCCATCTCATAGTGAAGACAAAGAAAAATAAATTCAGATAATACTTATTAGATTTTGCAATTTTTTAAAACAAATACAATAACTAACTGAAAAAAACACAGGCGACCGGCTGCGATGATAACAACGAGCAGCTGCTGCCTTCTTTCTCTTGCATGGCAGGAGGCTGCAGAATGGTCATAGCCTCTTTCTTAGAGAGAGAGAGAGAGAGAGAGAGAGAGAGAGAGAGAGAGAGAGAGATATTGAAAATTCAAAATACAGAGATACTGCTTTTGCAGAAAATGGGGACATATTTTATTTTCAAAACAGGAGGGAAATAATAGGCATGGACTTCTTTGAGTTCTTTCAGAGAGGGGGAAAATTAATAATTTATAAAATACTTTTTATATATCAATATAAATATTTATGAACAGCTTAGAAACATAAGTGGGACAATTTTGGTATACAGTAAAGACATTGTAACATAAATACATGGCTACCTGCATAAAATACTCTGAAATATACAGAACTCAGACAAGGCACCAATAAATTAAATATAGACCATCTAACATGAAACTAAACAAAGTAAAATAACAAAATACAGTTGGCCCTTTTTTCTGCAATGCTTGACTGTTTCAAAATCCAACACAACTGACCTTGAGCATATAAACACTTTGGCAAATTATTTACGTTCTTACAATCAAGTAGTACAGAAATTTTGGATGCAAATAAATCCTTGTATGGCCTACTCATATCTAGAATTTTTATATTTACAATCTTTTCTTTTTTTACTTCGTTTACAGAGATATTCAAAAGCTTATCAAAATTCTGCAGTATGAAAATGTATTTACAAATCATGATTCAAAACAAATTCATAAAGATAATTGTCAAACTTCTCTCGTTAGTTCTAATTCACCCAACGCAGAAGGCATTTTGACAGCTTTGTGCAACCAACAGTATACAAAAAATGTTCCAGTTTTACCGCAGGATGGAAAAAAACTAGACTTCACAGACTCCTGTAAAAATCCCTGCACACACATCACCACCCTAATCCACCGCAACAATTTAATAATGACAGGAACAAAGTCAGAACCTGATCTTGCATTTCAAGTAAAACACAGCCACTACAGAGGAACGGGGGAGAAGGGATTCCCGCACTCACCGAACACACTAATGTCGACATAGTCATGCATAATCACCAGGGTTCTCAAAAGTTAACGCAAAAACGAGCTCTGTAGAGGCAGACCCTGTGCAAAAATCACGGGACTGGTAAAGCGTAAACCAGGCGTGAACTCTCCTTAGACCTATTTACACAAATTGTGATAATTGAGAAGACAGCCCTTTCCAAAAAATGCAGTGGGGAAACAAGGTAGTAGGAAAGAGTGCTTTTGGGGGAGCAGCATGAGGGCAGAAGATGGAGGTCAACAGTATCCCTGTAGGACATGAGTGGGAACAGCCATTTAAAATGCATAGAGTAAAAACCCGAAAAGCACAGATAACACCACTGGCAGGTATGGTGCCCATTATGATATGAAATACTATTATTAATCAGCTGAATGTATGTAACAGTTAACGGACCAATTTATATAGCCAACTCTGAACATAGCCTGAGAGTACAGCAATGAGCTGCACATGGAATCTGCCCTAGCCTTTCGATCAAAACCACCACCTCAAACTAATGTCCCAAATATTTTCTGGTTCTTTCCCAATGGCTGCAAAATACACCTCCCTACCACCTCCACTTCACATTTTCCAGTAATTATTTTCTATTTCATGGTTCATCTTGCTTGGGTGAGATACGGTACGCAAATGTCCACTCATTACAACGATATGCAATGCGACCTCTTAGTATCGTGGGCTTTGACTGACCATTGTTAGGGCCATTGGTGTACTTGTGCCAGAGATATGAGAAGAAGGAACTGACAGTGTTAAAGGGAGTGACCTTCTCCACGAGGAAAAGAGCAGATAATGGCATCCAAATGCATGGCAGCATGAGGTGTCCTGAACGCTAAAGGGCATTGGAGGATGTATCAGGGGAGGATCTCAGTATTCATTCTGACTTCAACACGTTCCTCAGACTGGGTTTCTTCACGAGTGGCCTTAACAAAAGTATTAATTCTCTCTGTAACAACGATAACCTTTACAAAGACACAGCTATGAAAAGGCCCTGACACAGTCCTCACTCCTATGAGGCCCAAACTATTAGGAGGTTTAGAAAAGCATCTACACTGACAGAGCCCTCACACTGTGTCCTGCAAGCAGAAATGACAGTTCAATAATAAGAATTATGAGCAGCTCATTACAGTGATAAGTAGCTCTATGCTGAGCAAACACATTGCCAGCACAAGCACTCGCTCACACGTACGCACGCCCTGGACCCTAAATCACGTCCCCGCCTGGCTACTGAGATTCACAGGAAGATGTGCCTGCATTTGCCCGTTTTCAGCATAAGGGAAGACAAGGCAATGAAAATATGCATTTACCAGAACTGAAAATGTTTTTGGTCTGTCAGCCTGATGGTCACTCTACGTCCATCTTATAGAGTGTGCTGTACCGCAGAGACCTGCTGTCACTCAGTTTGGGAAAGGAAAATGGTGACTATCAATTTTTAAATGGCCCATTTGAATTAAGTGAAAAATTTTGACTCTATTAGACCCTATTACTCCAAAGACACTCAGTTGAACGCATAGCCTCACCCTGACCCTAACGACAATCCCAAACTTTTTAAAAGTTTTATAATTATAACATTTACCTTGAAATAACTCTGTAGAGACCTTCAAATGTAAAACCTAAACAAATAGAAAAACATGGTATTTCTTATGTCGATGGGTAGTTCTTTGACATAGTCATTCTCAAAAACTAGTAATAACAATAAATTAGAAAGTTTAATACATTGGAATTAAGTCATTTTTAGCATTAACAGCCAGTTGATATGATGTGTATTCCTTAATATATAGCCAAAATTAATTTTTCACAATGTCATGTCATGAAAGAATGTCATAATGTCCCAAAATTAAATCACTTCCAGCACTCAATATTGCTAAACTCCCTGTTAAATTTGGTCCAAATCGGCCAAGCATTTTTTGAAATACTTTGCGCACAGATGAACATACAAACAAACAAACAAAGTTGATTACACAAGCTAAATATAGATGTAATTGGGTACCAGGGACAAACTGTGGATTTAGCATCCACCAGAACCGAGAAGAAACACTGCAACTATTTTTTCAACAATCAGTCACACTCTTGCACGGACTCCTATTACTAGGCTGAATTTTTTTCAGCTCTTTGCCCATTTTACAGGAAAGCCACATCTTGGGAATGGGCGAGAGGTATCTGGTAACTGGTTATGCTAGGTTCCCACTATCACGATTCGCGGCACGATTGAAATCAAGGTCTTAATTGTAGAGTAAACGAGGTGATCCTATTAGATCTTGAGGTCAGTCTTGGCAATCATGTTGATCGTAGAAAAGTTTTGGACGGTTCCAAAAATTTCCTACGATCAACATTGATTGTCAATTGTGATCATCGTATCACCTTGTATCCAAACTGGAAATTTCAGTGAAGTTCCGCGATCAGCTACGAATGGCCAATCGTGGCGTTTGTAACAGATCGCACGACGGTGGGAACTAAGCATTATAAGGAACAAATGAAAACCAATGGTAAAAGATAGAACGATAATTATAAAGAAATAAATCTGCTTTTCTCAATAAAATAGTATGCATAATGTTTGGGAAATGATGTATTTAGATGCAATCCGGTCACAGCAGATTCATCTTCAATCAAAATATCATTAAAGTAGTTAACTCAAAGTAACTAGAATACAAAGCAACAAGCCCGTTGCCCCCTGCTAGGCCTCCATCAGCGGACAAAAATCCAACTGTCGGTGGACCCTTGAGAAAATGACACAAATGATGCGAGTGAGTGACTGAAATATTGGAGCAATAAGCACTTGACACCTGATAACACCAAGTCAATTAATATGCTTGTTCTGTCTCTGTAGCAGTGCAGATAAGCCCGTAACAACTTAGTCTTTTTATTTACTGTTCTGTGTAAATTAGTCATATTGCCATTATGATGACAAGCTGATAATAACTATTATTTAAAGCAAAATTAAAACACGCTGTGAGCATAATGCAGTCACGTCAAACACCGCCTCATCTACTTCATCCTGCATATCCATTAAAGGAAAGCGTATTGTGACCATAAAGTTAAGTGATTTGTGATTTATGGGGCCAAATTAAAAGTACCATTCGGCTTCCCATTTATCCAGTGCCACTACAATGTAACAAAGCTTTTTTTTGATACCGTGATCAAGGGTTTTGAACAAGCCTTGGAACAGTGCTTTGAGGCACTGGATATTAGAAAGTGCCACATAAATTTTCTCGCCATGTCATGGCCGGCAATGACTCATTATGACTGTAAATGTCAATTAAAGCAATTCTTACCTTTCTGGCATTTTTACACTTTTCTTTTGTAATCTTAAATTGTTCCTAGTAAGCGCATGGCACACTAAAATGTAAAAAAAATCCACAAGGTGTTGAAATTCATCAATATTCAATTCTCATATATTTCTCATAAAATTCTGACCGATAATTTTTTTCGGTCTGATAAAATTATTGGCCGAGCTTCCTGGCTGTCATCCGTCGCCGCGTCCCTCTCTGGCAGATGGACATTATGACAGTAGTTTTGCAAGAAAATATGTATGAATTCTGCCGAAAAATTTGACTGTAAACAAACGGGCGTTGAAATGCTATAATTACGTTTATAACGTTAATGGTAGGTCATTAGACTACAAAGGTAACTAAACGTTACGAGGGCATTTCATTTTATACCACATATAGAATTGAATATTATGTAATTACTATTGGTTAGTTTTCACTTACCGGTGCCTCTGAATCTGACTCTGTTGACCCGTCTCACTCGCGCTGCTCACTTCCTCACCGCACGCGTCAGGGGAGGCAGGGAGCAGGGGGAAGAGGGTGGGACTTTGGAGGGAGGCGGAGTTGTTCATATTCAAATTTTTACCAAGTGCTGTGCCACATGCCAGAAAGGTAAGAACTGCTTTAAACTAAAGAAGAAATGTTAGCTGAATACAGAAGGGCATTGTCCCAGCTGGCTATTATATCAGGACATGCAATGGTAAAAGCTAACAACTCAATCTATTCAACAATGAATAGATGAGCTGTGCAATTAGTTCCATCTAGAACAGTATTCAGAAGAACTCAACACAACACTGGTGACTCAAATATGCTCCATAGCCTTGACTTACCGATGCAGACCATCATTGAAAATGTAAAGATCCAAAACAAGGTGACTGACTGAGTGCGTAAACAAGTTGGTGACTGACTGAATGAATGACTGAGTGAGTTAGTGATATAGCAAGGCAGTCACTCATTGACAGACAGACCCCAGCGGCAACCCTGGCTCTTTCATTCAAAATGCACTGTACGAACCCCATGGATGAAGCATAATAATTAAAACATATAAAAACATTTGCAAAAATTTTCTGTGCCTAAATAAACCATCTGACAAATAACAAAACTCAACTGGATTGTCCTGTCATTTAAGGTGCCGAAGCTGCAGCTTTCCTTTCTAAAGGCTGTTCATAAAGCAGCCCGACTCCCCTTGGGAGCGTTTCCCCAAGCATAGGAACAGCTCCATCCCCACAGTGCCTCTGAAACATGGATGACAGTCACCAGGGTAAATAAACAGGGACACAGCACTGGACCGGAGTTCTCCGGCCCTCCCTCTAAACACGAGGTGGCCGCATGTGTACAGTCTATAAAGGGAGGAGCTCTGTCACGAGGGCGAATGATGAGAAACGCCAATGCTGGCCGGTGGGTGGAGCCTGGTGGACAGGTGGGAGAGGCTCCGCGTGTCATCCGCGAGACTGTTCTGGTCACCATAGGGGCCCATGTCGACCCCTATACACCGTCCTCATTTTGTGCCAGACAGCATGGGCTGGCCGGAGTACCAGTGGGTCGCTGAGTCCGGCACACCACCCCCTAGAGGCAGGGCGATAAACGCCGGACAGGCGCCCCCCCCCACGGATGGGTAGGCATGGCCCAACGGCTCGGATGTCCGGCCAATGTGGATCTCGTCCTCCTCCTCGCCGGTGGTCTTGCGATAGACGGGGTTGTCGAAGTTCATGCTCTTGGTGTTCCTCCGCCGCCAGTTGCGCCAGACCAGGTAGGCGGCCGTGCACAGCAGGCCCACCATCACTGTGGCAACGATAGGAACTGCATGCGTTTAACATACAGCCGCAGACACAGCGGTGCGTTAACACAGTCAGAGCGAGGCAGCGCAGCTTCAGTTTCACAGCCAAGTGCATCAATAAACAAATTAGCGTAACAGCTGAAGACACAGACATAACACTGCGTGAACATAACCATAGCCAGGCAGCACAGGTAGAGTCACACAGTCACAGGCAAGTGAATTAATAATCGCATTAGCGTAGCAGCTGAACACACAAGACATAGCAACGTGTTTACACAATCATAGCCGGGTGGCACAGCTAGAGTTACAGTCACAGCCAAGTGCATCAATAACCAGATTAGCGGAACAGCTGAAGAGGCTGACATAACAGCACGTTAGCATAATCATAGCCAGGCAGAAGTGAATTAATAACCACATTAGCGTAATAGCTGAAAAAATGGACATAGCGGTGCATTAACGCAATTGTAGCCAGGCATTGCAGCTAGAGTGACACAGTCACTGCCAAGAACTTTAAAAACCAGATTAGCATAGCACGGACACAGACACAGCGGAGAGTTAACACAATCACAGCAAGACAGTGCGTCTACAGTTACACAGACAAAAGACACATATGGCAGCTGTTTTAGTCGTACAAACATTGCCAAAAATGTCACTGCAAACGGCTTTGCCCAGGTGTAGGCCAAGCAGGCTTACACAATCAGTGTAAAGTAGCCACAGTCACACGTACACGGCCAGGCGCAAGGAATGGACTGACCCCTTCCCCTAACACCGATGCTGGTTGCTGTACACTCCTGGGCAAAAAATGGGCCAAGCCCAAAATGGCAAAATATTAAGCTATTAATGGACTTAACAACAACTCGGTCAGGAAATTAGCAAGAGTTAATATATATATAGTTACATATAGTTAAACATATAGTTAAAGTAACCTAGTCTTTCCCTTTGATTCCTTTAAATGTTTAAGCCTTCCGGATAAACTTGCCAACACCTTTATACAGATAGAAAAGTATGTTGTTAGACTCAATATCAATGGCTTCAAACAGTAAATGAGCAGTCGAAAAACATTTAACAGTTAGTTAGTGTTTAATGTGAGACCATATATTTTCTATTAGATTCAAATCTGGACTTGGAAATGTCTTCCTCCATGCGTAACTGTTAGAGACTCCTTATGGTCCACATTTTTTTTCCCAGGAGTGTATGTGTCTACTTACTGCTTCATAAACTGCACTGTTTTACCAATTCTTTACCCAATGATTCAACCATCCCTCTTTGTGCTTGCTAACACAATAGTAAATTGAGGTTTGCAGCTGATTCCATAAAGCAAGGCAGACCGAAGTGAAGGCACACAAGGTGCCGTTTGTGTTTTTTGTGCTCATGCTCTGAAAAGCTCTGCCAGGAATATGACTCAGCATTTCTTAGTTCTGGACCAACATATTATGAAAAAAATAACATGTCTCACATAACCAAGAACTGAAAAATGTAAACAAAACCAATGCATTTTGCCAAGTGTTCAGAGTGTAATTCTATGTTAGTCTGAACACTCAATAATAACAGTACCAATCAAAAGATAAGGAACCATTATCACATTTCAAATCCATGCACAAACGTTCCATGCCCCAGTGCTTTTAATTGATCAAGAAGATAGTCAAATTATTCAGTAACTTGCCATGCAAAGGTGAAGACCCCCTTAGCCCCCCTTTCAGTGTGGGAGAAAGAAATGATCCCATTGGCAATAGTCGTGAAACCTCACAGTGAAGGAGTGCTGATCTAGAATCAACTTTCCCAAGTCCACAGCCGGACCTTATGCAATATGAGACCAATGATAAAACTGCCCCCAGATCAGGGCTCTTATTCTAAAATGCTTTTTGAATATGGGAGCAGAGCCTTGCTCAGTGAAACACATGCCTCTTAATCGCTGTGGTTACAGCGCTGGTACAACAGTCTACACTGTGCGACAGACATAATCCGACGACGCAATCCATACGGCCTCAAAACAGACAATCAGACATGCTTTCACTTGTCACTCTTCTGCCATTTTATTCAATGTTCAGAGAGTGCAAAAGCGCTCAACGCCAAAGAGATGGCGAGTCATTGAAGCACCCTTGACTAAATGTACAGAGCAGACTCTGAAAACAGTATCAATCTGCAATTAAAATATTCCAACAGCTCAATCAATGTGTCCCATTTTATTAGAAGCTCTGCTTGTTTAATTACGGCCATAAGCTTGTCTAGTCTGGTAAAGGGATTAAGAGCTACTAGCCCCATACTAGCCCCACTCCTACAAATACTGATACTGTTCGTCTCGCATTTTAGCAGAACACATTGCAAGCTTTCTACTGACACCACACCAGTCAATTTGACCTTGGTTTTTGTGGGACATTATGGAACATGAGTACACACAATATAGTGCTCATTCAGTATGAGTAAAAAAACAGTCCTGTATTTGATGTAGTTTCTTTGGAATAAGTTGAAAAGATGTGGAGATCACAGTTGTTTAAGCAATGGATGACAGGAAGGGATCAGGGGCAAAGAGGCATCACGGGTTACCTACCTATGGGTATGACAATTCCCAGCACCGCCACCGTTAGGTTGCTGCCCAGGAGCTGGAGCCCATGTCCCGCTGGAGGAGAGAGAATATTAGTGTGAGACTGCTGGGCTGGATCAGTAAAGGTACCGCTTGTGGGGCCAAAATGTCCATTGCAGCCTTGGGCAAAATCTGGCTGGGTGAATTGTGGCTAACACAGCATAATAGAAGGTGCATCAGCAACGACCAACAGTAGCCCAAACCGACTGTATCCCTCCCATATCCCTGAGCAGCACTTAACTTCTATTGTAAGATTTTGTACCAGCACATGTTGCTTTACCCTCACTCTGTGTTTGGTCCGCACCAGAGTTCGGATGAGCTTTCACATCTGGTCAAACGAGGTGGACTATCCGAGGAAACAAATTCTGGTCCGTTTTAAGCGGACCATGCAGCTCTTGTGTGAAAGCACTCAGAGGTGGACCTATATTTATCCAGATAACAAGAAAGCCGTTGCTGCAGCAAACCCCCCGTCGCATCTTAATGAACTTAAAGTCACAGGCAAGTTAAATCACAACCAGTTCAGTAAAATTGTGCACTCACTAACCCCATGACCTGTTTAATATGCAAATTTGGTCACAGTTACCATAGCACCCTTCCACCATCATAATGTTATTGTACCAAACTTAGTTGTCAACGATCAAAGGCCTGGGACTGGCTGTGGGGATAGTGTCAACTGTGACGATCATTCGTGTAGACTATAACCTAATTTTAGGTCATACCGATCTTCAAGGTCAAGGTGAAGTTCAAGGTCATTTGGCCTCCAGTTGATATCCAAGGAGAAGAGGTAGCTGCTGTAAAGATTTCAGCCACCTAACTTCATTACTAAGCTGGCAGTGGCTATAAATGTGATTCTTGCACTTGCTGTCCCTGACCTAATTAATATGCAAATTAGGTAAAGGTCACCATGGTAACCCTTCCCCCATCCCAGTGTGATATGGTACCAAGTTTGGTTAGATTTGGACCAGGGGCATTGGAGATATAGTGCAAAATGTTTGGATGGACGTACGGTCGGACGCGCATACATACATACGTACGTACGCTGGTCTCCACCAGACCCCCCTTTCGGGGCCTATCGGCTCGCGACGTGGGGTAATAATTACCTCCAGACATTAGCTGGTTTGAGACAGCTGTAATCCCATGGGGTGGTCATATGCTATACTACCATTGATACTTTTGTAGAATAAAGAAAATAATGGCAGTTTTAAAATGTTATAAACATAGTTAGGCACAAAGGTGTTGGGGATTGCCTATTCTGTACCTACACTTCACACTGTTGCATCACTTCGAGTCTTTGACATAACGAGACCTCTCATTTGTTGACTATTTTTAGGGTGCTGCTTACTGGTTTGAGTATTACAATGAGTCACAAGTAATTCAGTTGTGGACAATAAGATTCAAAACATGGCCCTGCTACAGAGTTCCTCGCTCCATTTCAGCCCCTGGGACGCCGCACCACTCTTCTATTGTTATACTACCATTTTATAACAGTTTAGCAGAAATTAATGGCTTGGCATTATAATCAGTTTCCGCTGTAGTGAAGATGACTCCACAGAGAATGGGGGGAGAATTACAGTTCTGTTATGAAGGAGCACTCTTGTCCGTCTTAGGGGAAATCACAATCCTGGAGTCCAGAGAACCACGGCTTTATCACATCACTCCTGTCCGTTGAAGCTTGTCCCTCACACGAGGCCGCGTCCAGCTCGTCTCTGGCGTGTTAACACCGAAACATCCTCTCTCTTTCCATTTCCCCTTCAAAGTGAGGCTCAGTTTGCAGGTCAAACGGAGTTTGATTCCGGAGTCCTTTCTTTTCTCCCCACATAATCTCTCATTTTGAAACTGCCACCATTTATCATTGGAACCATTTCTTCTCGCAAACTCGCGCTACGAATTTAGTGAATTCCGTTATCAGAGCTGGCTGGCAGCCCGTTTAATGTTCATTTCTGATTGCCGCTATCAGCGGTTTTTTTGCAACTTCGACGGCAGAGCTTTCTCGGACGAAAGTATTGTCAGGGATGTGGTTGTAAATTGGCCCCTATTCCTTGTTTTTTTTTTTTTTTTTTTTGCTTTTCAACGCTTTCCAATTAATTGCACAGTCTATAGGGTCACTTGGGGAGCTCAACAGCTGTCAGAGTTCGTCAGGGATGGGAGTCCCAGCCCATCTGCTTTAACTTGATGAAGGCAGAAAGTGTGTGCTGGTGAGAGCAGACAAAGTAATGTGGAGTCTTGCTTTCCCCTCAGTGGAAGAGTCTGCTGCTTGCTAATTCACCTTGTGATCACTGCGCTCCCACTGCCGCTGTTCGCTTCCATTTGTGCCCCACGTGATTGCTGGAGTCTTCAGAAGCTCCGACCACTTCAAGGAGTTCATCGGTATATATCAACACGCATTTGCCTAATTGCTACAAACATAATGAGCCATTTAACAGCTGTGCCTTTTATGTGTTCTCAATTAAACCGTGATGCGGAAGGTAAACATGCAAGCACACACAAACACACGCTTACCTCGATGAGAGGGGCTGCTATTCTCTTCCATAGAACTGGAAGCAGGTGGCAAAGTCCCAACAGCAGGCTGGGGGGTGGAGTTTGAGGGGTTGGATGCGACAGAGGCGCTGGTGAGCGCTGACAGATGATTGGTTGGAGCGGCTGTGCTGTTGGCCATAGCTGTGGCTGCATCTCTAATGACTGTGGAGGTGGTCATTGGTTCTTCAAGTCTGGCTTCAGTCACTGCTGCAGAGGAGAAGAACATAAAAAATGCAGTCCATAAGTATCTGTGCAGGGATGTTGCATCAGAATGGCTATCAATGTAAAAATGGATGTCCATGTAAAAACCTCAAAATTATAGCCGTTTTGTCTTTAAGCTTGTTCATCTATAGGAAGGAATACAAAGTAAGAAGCTTTGTCTCTGCCCAAGTACTTACAGCCTAGGGCACTGCATCCTTGGGATGCGAGAAATGCAGGTGTTATAACAGTCTGGCCAACTGGCAGAGCTGATTCTTTAGCAACTTACCAGGGAAAAATGAAAACCAGACAAGGATCTGGATTCAGAAAAGAGGATCTCTGGCCCAATATGTAATATGGAAATACACACTTGTGTTGACTCCAACAGTGTACGGTTACCTAGATCAGGTGACATGGTAGCAGCGCCCCTTACCTATGATGCAGTGGCGCATATCAGAGCCCAGCTGATGGCTGTCGGGACAGGCACAGGTGAACTTCGGGGAGTTTTCTGTGATCTGGGGAGCCTTCAGACACAGGTACTCACAGCCCCCATTGACCAGTCCACCTATATTACAGCTATCTGGAGCTGGGGGACAAAACGACATTAATAAAATAACCTGACGCCAAAACAAAAATTATACAGCACGGCTCTATATTTGTCAACAGAACAAGACAGCAAGCCATCATGCCATGAGCTATTTGTATTGCTTTGTACATTCTTCAAGGTCGTGATATAGAATTATATTTTCCCGCTGTTATGGCTCCAATTTGTTATGACACAAAGGACAGCAAAGGATGACAGACAAAAATTTAAAAACTAAAACACATTTAATTAAACAAAGGCAACTAACAACAAACTACTCTACTCTACAGACCAAGATTGATTATATACAAAAACAGAAATATTTACAGTCCCTTTGGTGGGTTGCTTGGTGATGTCCTGGGTGAGGAAAATACTTTAACACAGGCAAAAATCCACTAAAAGCTTCACAGGTCTTATACAGAATGACAGGTCTGGTCACATGTATCCTTCTCCTTGCAAATTCTCCTACTACTTCACTGTCTCAATTCTCCCCCTTATATATTCTTTTGCAGACCCCTCCCACCTTTTAGACTTTTTTAAATTTTTCTCTGGGACTTGTCCCAGACATGCCTAAAACATGCCCAAATCTCCAGTCTGGGCTTAAAAAAAGAAAGGTAAATACTAGTGGCCTCTATTCACATTACACCGCACACCAGAAAATAATGTTCCCAGATTCATGCCAGACACATATTTTGACGCATAACAAATACATCAATTTTTCTTTTTGGACATGAGGTGGTTAAATATACCTGGAAGCGTTGGTAGAGTAGAACAACTGGGGCCATATTCACGAAGAATCTTTCGCCTAAAAGTAGCTCTTGAGACATGTCGCTCCTAACATTAGGACTCATATTTTTTTCCAAAAAGAGTAATGCACAAAGACCTTTAGGGCTAAAATTAGCTCCTGTCTGCAGGTCGATAAGAGTAGTCAAGAGGACTCCTACAAAAACAAAAACGAATAATCGCTGCTGCCACGAACCAGCTTCATCACTAGGTGATCATTTATTTTAAAAATATAGTGATATCAAGCTCTTAAAGCATTATCAGCCCAAATGACTGCAGAAGACTCACTTCACAAACAAATTGACACAATGCTAAAATTTCGACTGCTACGCTATGTGGCCATTGGCAAAATGCAGCAAAGTAGCATCGACAGACTGGGCCCATCGCAGGTAGTCCTAACAAGGATCATTAACCAAACTGTCACTCCACTCTCCAGACCCCACATTATTAGGCAGTTCAATTAAATTTCCCTCTGAAAATTTCCAACGGAACAAAGCAGATTTCATGGCCATTGCTTGCCTACCGCGTACAGCAGGCTGCTGCACACCACACAGGGGACTGGTGAAAGGCTTTAGTGGTGATCCTCCCCTTGAGAAATCAATCTGTTAAAGAATAAATTATACTGGAAATGTAGACTACTTTAGTCTGTGATTATGTCTGTGAAACATGTATCTGAAAACAGTTATTACATCTAAGGTCATGTCACGGAAGCCGTAAAACTTATTGTAGCTACTAGGGGCAGAATTTTGCCCCTTGTATTCAGCAATCTCTGCCCCTGCCTGTGACTGCATGTAATACCAGGAGCTCTCACTCTCATCACTGAATCATACAAGCAGTGGAAAGGAGGCATTAATGTGGAAATGCAGGCGATATCATTCTACGCATCTCAGTGTAATGCCAGATCCAATTTTACCTTATATTATATTATTATTATATTTTCTTCTTATTGAAGAGTAGTGCCAGGAGAAAAATCGTTCCTGCATTCATTTCACTTTTCTTTTATGTTTGCTTGGCATAATAAAATTGTCCATGTAGTCTGATAGAGTTTTGAGAAAAAAACATTTTGAGAAAAGCTTTCACTTCAAGGGAGACATCATTCTCATGAAGGCTACTGTAGACGTTTCCGTATTATGAATGAATGGGTATGACAGGTGGCTGACAGCAGCGAACTCAGATCAACCAGTACCTGTGGATGTGGTAGATAAGCAAGTTAATGAAACACGACATCATCCTAAGCAACGAGGTCAACCACGTCCCCATCTCTTACTGCAGGAATTCACCCGAGTCCCTAGAGTTTCTCTTAGCAGCTTTCCAAATCAATTTTAAGAAAAGTAACTCTTTGGTCTGAACTTTCAGGGCCACTTAGAAGTATGCTAAGATACGATTCCTTAAGTATACAACCCCAGGAGATTCAGTGTACAAACAATTGTAAATTTCTTAAATTGGTATGCAGAAATATCCAGGGACAGACAGATATGCTCCCTGCCAGGATCATTAGCTTCAAAAATTCAAACATTCTGAGTCAAAACCAATATGAAAATTTCTTCCCTGAAGGATGCGCTGAAACAAACAAGGAGGCGCTGTTAATTCCTTTAGTGTAAGGGGATAGAGGAGAAAGGGAATCAAAACCGTGCACAGTTCCGGGGCCAGTCTTAATTAAATTCAATTAGTTCTTAATTAAAATGTAATTTATTCTGCTCTTTTCCTTTCAGAGGAAAATCGATTCTCATTAGCAGTCTAGAACGCGCTCACTTGAGCAGACTACTCAGCTGATGGGTGTCTCGCATTGTGGCATTTCTGCGTTGGTCATCACAAAGAAGTGTGCGGTTAAAGAACACTGATATAGCCTAACATGCTGCTATCTTCCCCCTGACATCCCAAGGCATTCTCAGGACAGCCCTTTCAATGCTTATTGCTCTTGGTAGATTGCGCTTTACTTATTAATGCGCTGCATGTGATCAGGTGCCAGACCACAGGCTGAGAGAATAATAAGTCTCTACACGACCAGCCAAAGGGAGGATCAGCAATGCAAAACTGAGACCCCTATAAAATTTACCTTCACAAGTGTGCACTCACACACACACACACACACGCACACATACACAATGGCAGGTGGGCGTCAGGTGGCATTAAATGGCAGCAGGTGGCGTTAATAGAAACTAAATCTTGACAAGCTTTTTAGTCCTGTAATTAAAATGTAGAAATTAATTATGATTTTTGTCTCATAAGTAGACTGTAATAGCTGACAATGCTAGCTTGTTTCATTTGTCTGCTGTTTTGAGAACTTGTTAACTTGGCACGTGGAATTTTTACCCCAATAGTAAATCTTGAAATCGAAAAAAAAAAAAAATCTTACTTCATTGTCGATATTTATGCCTAATTTAGCTGAAACGAGACATTTTATGTTGCATCTAAAAAAAAAAAAAGAAAAAATTCTCGTTAAAACTGACTTTTCTTTATTTTTCAGTAGGGCAGCTCACCTTTGGGCTGCCGAAGCTCGTGGAAGACCAGAATGTCGTGAGGATTGTTGAGGTGCTCGGCTAAGGCTGTCACCTCCAGCCCCGTTAGCCGGTTAGCGCTGTACACTGCCTCCTTCTCCAGGTCTGTCCAGTACAGGCGGTCCTACGGAAAAAGAAACGGCCTCTTAATGCTTGGCTTCATAAGCGCTGCTGCAGTTCTGACCCAAATGGGTTTCCTCAAGCCACAGCTGGGTCAGCTGGGTCACCACCTGGGCCTCCTCAATCACCAGCCAAGTTCCTGACATCACCGGCTCTCCCGTCACACAGCAGGGGTAGGCCTCCAGAGCATTTACAAAGGAAGCAGATCTCTCAAATCACTGACTGGTATCTTATAAAGACCCATAAAATAAGCAGACAGTCAGTTGCCAGCTGGTCAATGTGTATCCCAGACCCCCAAATGCAGTCACCCCAAAATCGATAATCTTCCTGACCTTACAACACCCAAGGCCCAGGCCAAATACAAAACAAATCGTTTGAAAACTGTGGCCGGTAGAGCGCTCACTTGAAAGTCTCTGTGGACGTGATGTGATGATTATTGATCCATAATATACCCGACTTGTCGTCCAGGAATGCAAAAGCTCACGATGATCATGGTCTAAACATGTTTGCATGTACTAGTACACATAAAAACTTTGTTTCCAGGAATATCCATGAAAACTTCATTGAGGCGGAGGGCCACAACCAAAAGGTGGACATTTTTAGGTATCGTAAAAGTACAAGACTTGGAGGCATTGTGCAATATTGCATGCAACTCTGAGCAAACACTGATAGTTATGGCAACTTTTAGAGGAGATCCTGTTCCAGACCGAAAAGACCCCGCATTGAAAGACAAGGCCAATAATTGGGGTTCTGCCCTGACTGAGAACAGCGGACATGGATCTTTTACATGACAGCACAAGGATTTTTCCTGTGAAAGGAGCAAAATTATGGCAGTTTTTCAGCTACAAGTGTTTCCAGTAGACCTGTCAGCTCCATCAGAGTTTTAGATAAGTCGAGCCCAGGATACAATGTGCTTGCTCTTAAAAAGCCTCCTTATCGCCTAACTCGGATAACATTGCCGATTCGGATGGAGGCATTTCTCTTGTGGCCCTGGCAGCCAGAGATTTATTTGTTACTGCCAAGATGAGTAGAAACATAGAAGCTGGCTTATGACCGAGCTGTCCCACACATAGTCCACACTGAAGTGAACGCAGGGTAAAGACAGAATTTAGGCCTGTGGTAAGGCAGAAAAGGAGGATACCCCCCCTCGCCTTTACAGTCAGCAGACATGGGTTGTCATCATAGATTGCTTAAAAAGATGGACGAAGCAACCATGACGGCACCCATTGGTTTCAGTATACCATTTAGGAAGCCTCGGCTTTGAACAATTTGGCAAATGGCAATTTGAACAGCGCCATTTTGTCAATTTGAAAGTAGATGTGATTTCTATTGAACGAGTGCGTGAATTGAATATCCAGGGAGGAACGAGGGGTGGATCTATGGGTGGATCTGACCATATCTGATGAGGACCAGAAGATAGCCACGCCCCTAAAGCATATTCTGGCTTTATCCTTTATTCTTGTCTATTTGGGACCATAATTTACAAAAATGAACATCATGGTATATCGAAGGAGACTTGAGACTTGCGATAGATACCATAAGACAATGTGGAAAATCATTATTGAAATAATAAATCAGGAGGGAAAGCAGGGTCATTTTCTCATAAACTTCTATAGCATTGAACTTCTTTCTGCAAACACTGACGTGGCCATCCGCTGGCCTTTAAATAAAATGCAATTTTCAGAGATTTCCGCATTGGCCAAACTTTTCAGACCCAGGTGCAGTGTCCATCTTTTTATACAGTGTATGATTGTCACACCACTCTGCGTCAACACAAGTTCCATAAATTTTCAAGATAATAGCGGTTTCTTTATCCCATTGCTAAAGAGGTGGAACGGCTTCCCTGCTAAAACGAGAACAGTGTCTCCTCTCCGTTTCTTCAGAGGCCGCACGGGTGTAAAGCACGTACCTGTCCGGAACTTACCATCAATACAATGAAACCTTTTTACACCATTAGCGCTGCACCATACCCTGTGCTAGTATGCAAAACACGATAATGCCAATGCATCAAAATGGCGAAGTCCAGTAGCACATACACAACATGCGCATCTATACTGCTGGGACAAAATATTCGCCCCCTTCCCCATTTCTTCTATTTCTGCATATCTGTCACATTTAAACATTTCAGATAATCAAAATAATTTCAATATTAGACAATGAAGACCACAGTCAACACAAAATGCGGTTTTGAAATGATGACTCATTTATTGAATGAAAAAGCTATCCAAGCCTACCTGCCACTGTGTAAAAAGTAATTGGCCCCTTGTTTACTATATCAGCAAGTTACAAATTGACAATTTCTCAAGACATACCCAGCCATGACTACTGCCAGCCCTTTATTATTTAACCATCACTTAAATAGAACCTGTATGGCAATGTGAAGAAAGCAAAATTCAGCACATGATGTACAATCTAAAAATTTGAGAATAGGTGAAAAAGTCCTTCACATCTCAGGGCTTTCAAAAGTTTTTGGATTAGGCGGCTGGCAGAGTAGAATAGGCAGCTGTGGCTGGTGGTGGAGGTGCCGAGAATCCAAGGATTGAGGACGCAAAGCCCTCCAGTGGGCATTCTACCAGGAGAAATTTAGAAATTTGAAGCTCTATGATGCATTCTGCTGCCTTCTAGCTTCTGATTTCCTTTTCATTTGGTGATGTAAAGTCAAAATATTTTTATTTTTAACATATATATTTTTGAGGGATGCTTGTCATTATTTGCTCATGATGCATTACTGTATACATTTATTGTCTCTTCTGATTATCAGTCATTAGAATTGGATACATGCAACAAACCCCTTTGTGCAGAAGCCAAATCAGAAAATGTATGCGTTCCCCTGTTTAAGGCTTTATAATTCAAGACTTGAGCTTCACAGCGAAGGGGAAAATGGTTTCAGTGAAATCAGAAACTTGAAGCATTTAGAATACCATCGTATTTCAGTTTATTTTCAAAATAAGATTTTTGGACATTTCATGAAATGGCTGGCGTCCAACTTAATTCATTTCATGAAATGAGTAAAAAAAATTTTATCATTTCAAGAAATGACGGGTTTCATCATCTGACTGGCTTATACCTAAAGTAAAAGGAGAAGACCTGTCAAACTTTGCTTTTGTGACTTGGGTAATGAATTTTTCAAATGGTATCCATTTTCCAGGACATTAAAGGTAGATACAGAGCTGGTTTGCCAAGAGAGAATTTTCTTAAGCTTACAAGCATTTAAGAACTTTCTAGAATGTTGTGCAACTTCCAAGAAATTTCCAAAAATTTTCTAGGATGTGGTAGAACTTACAAGTATTTCAAGCATTTATAAATTTTATAGATCTTTCTAAAATAATACTATATCTATACAGCAGCTCACCACTCACCACATCAGTTTAGTTCTAGCTGCCCAAGTAAACATGTAGATATCTCAGAATTTCTCAGAGCTGGCATCAAGAAGCTGCAAAGCATTCTCCAGATGCATTCTGCAATGTATGTGACCAATTTATCGAGATAAGAGCAAAAATAGGACCAAGGGTCCTGTAGCTTACCTGCAAGCAGTCTTACAGAGATGATAGAAGTTATGAAAATTTCATGCATTTGACATGCAGTGTGACATTTGAATCAATGAAAATCAATGTCAAGGTCACTAAATAAAAGTTCACATAGATTTATAAGACCTTCTATTATACAATCCTAAGCTCGGCAGCAGTTTTGGTGATACAAGTCATTAAAATATGTGAATATGTATTCAATATGTCAGTTGTGAACTTTAAAGGTCACAGAATGTCATGTTGTGGTCAGCAAATTGACTTCATATATGACTTTCTAAATGAATAAAAACCTTGGCACAATCTGTGACCATTTTGGTGGTACAAGTCATTGTAATTTCACTGTGGAGTTTGACCCTCACAGGTCACTGACAGTCAAGTTGAATGTCACCAAATGAAAGTTCATATGCGGCTTCCTAGATGTCAGTTACACAAACTTAGGCTCCATCTGTGACCGTTTTAGTGATACAAGTCACTGAATTTTCACGAGGTCACATTTGACCTTTGAAAGTCAATCCGAAGGTCACCTAATGAAAGTTCTTATATGACTTCCAACATGTCTGTAATACAAACCTAGACTCAATCTGTGACCGTTTTGGCAAGAAAAGTCATTGTGATTGTATTGTGTCAAGTTTGACCGTCAAATGTCATCAACAGACAAGCTGGATGTCACCAAATGAAAGTTCATATGTGACTTCTTATACTTCTCCAATCCAAAACTACACTCAATCTGTCACGATTTTGCTGATATAAGTCAATGAAATTTCACTGTATAGTTTGGCCGTTTAAGGTCACTGAAGGTCAAGTTCAAGGTCACCCAATGAAACTTCATATATGACTTCCTATATGGCCACAATACAAACCTAAGCTCTATCTCTAATAGTTTTGGTGATAGAAGTCATTGAAATTTCACTATGTGAAGTTTAAACTTCAAAGGTCACTGAAGGTCAAGTTCAAGGCCACCAAATGAAAATTCATGTATGACTTCCTATACATCTCCAATACAAACCTACATTCAATCTGTAACCATTTTGCTGATATAAATCATTGAAATTTCACAGTGAAGTTTGGGCATTTAAGGTCAAGTTCAATGTCAGCAAACGAGACTTCATACATGACTTCCTATATGCCCACAATACAAACCTAAGCTCTATCTGTAATAGTTTTAGTGATAGAAGTAATTGAAATTCACTATGTAAAATATGACCTTCGAAGGTTGCCGAAGGTCAAGCCCAAGGCCACCAAATGAAAGTTCATATATGGCTTCCTATTATGTTCAATGCACATATGTTCCCAATCTTCAATATTTTCAAGTCTAGAAACCTTTAAAAATTTGAACATTTTGCTTGACCTTAAGTTTGACCTTTCAAGGTCATCTGAGGTCAACTTTAACACAGTCAAAATATAGGTCATATATTACTTCCTATATGTCAGTAATACAAACTTAATCTCTATCTGCAACCATTTGGCCTCCACAGGCCATCTTGCGTATTCATAAAGTACAGCACCCCCAATAGACCCACTTCTGTTGATTCATTCAAAATGGCGCTCGCACTGTACATTGACGGTACCAAGGAAAGTTGATTGCCTGATTTAGAAAACAAATTATCATGCAGTTTTTGAGAAATTATTTTTTTAAAATTTGTAAGTCCTACCTTTAACATTGGAGCAAAAACTTCAAGGGCCCATAAAATGGACAAAAATGACTCAATCAACAATCTGAGAAAAGAATCTGGAGATATGGTCTAGTAGAAAATTCATCAGGCCGAAAAAAAGATAAAAAATGTTCCGGACTACGAACGACGGGTGACGGACGCCAGACGACGGACGCCACACCACGACAATAGCTTATCGGCCCATAGTGGTGGTAAGCTAAAAAAGTACTCTGTGCCAGCAACTGTTAAAATGTATAATTAATAAAAATATTATAAATTGCATATTTTCACATTGCCTTGGTATTGGCCTTTGGGCCGCGGTATTAGCCCGAGGCCGGAATACGGCAACCCTCAGGCCAATAACAAGGCAATACGGATATAAGCAATTAATAACATATATTACGCTGTTTTATACTGCTTTGTCCAGCGACCAAACATATTGACTATTCCGCAACATAATCTGTGGTCGAGGGACGAGAGAAGCAGAAATGTTGGATGTCTGGGTTACCGCTGCGGGAAAGAATCATGGAGAAAATGCAGCTATTTTTTCTGATTTCTGAAACATGACCATATGCATTAAGATGTACGCTAAACCATTTCCAAATAGCTAAATTATTTGAACAGTTAAGTGAAAGCCAATACAGACGCTAATTTTGCAGACTCAGGATCAACTGAAATGCAATGAGGAGCTAACATTATGAGTGTTCCACTCAGGGAATAGCCCAGAGCTAAATTACAGGTGTTGGCATAATTTTTCCAACTCGTGCAAAGACAAAGCTCCAGTAAAAGATTAAAATGATATCTGGTAATATAGGTAAGACATTACACTTTAACACCATTACATTGACTAATAACTTATGCCATCATTTTATATTTGTAGTTTAAGGGAAATTTCAATTGCATGTCTGCAATTATGTTTCCCATACAGGAAACCGTTCCATATACAGTCGGTAATCAAAACATTTGTTATGAAATGGTGGTTCTTTTTAGCTATGTTAGCAAGACATAGTGCATCTTTACCTCTCTTGTTAAAGGACAATATTGTTGAGGTTTTTAGTATTTTACGTAGGGGTAAAAAATCTTGTATCCTCAGTCAAACTATGATACGAATTTTTGAACGCAAGCGGTGTAGTAATTTTTTTCCAGCGCAAGCACCTCAAGTCTTCATCTAAACTGTATGAATGTAGCATACTGACGCTGCTCCAGGCTCGTTCATGCGCGATGAAAGAAACCATGATGGCTTACTAAAGCAAGAAAATAATGCAATGACCCCGTCTTCTACTGAAAATACGGCTAAATTCCGGGTAAAAGAAACGAGGAAGGTGACTAAAAGAATTTCATGGTATCGAGAATCAGAGTCGCGAGTAGCTGGTCGTCATTCCCATTATCGCCAGTTGCCGGCTACTTTTGAAAGCCCTGACATCTATTGGGGCTTTGGTGCTCTAACAAACCATAGATGAGAGCCATTATCCGCAACTGTAAAAAACCAGGAACAGTGGCGAACTTTCCCTTGAGTGGCTGGCCTGCCAAAATCCTTCCAAGAGCGCATCCAGAAATTCAATGAAGAACACTGAATAACATCTAAGGAACTGTGGGCCCTACTTGCCTTAGTTTAGGTGAGTGTTCTGGATTCCACAATAAGGAGAGAGGGCAGAAATGGCATCCAAGGGTGAGCTGCAAGGCAAAAACCACTGCTGTCCAAAAAAAAAAAAAACACAAAGGCTCAGCTCAAATTTGCCCAAAAACATCCTCATGACCCCCAAGGCTTTTGGGATGATATTCTGTGGACAAATAAGTGAAAAGTAGAACTTTTTGGAAGATATGGGTCCCGTTACATCTGGTGTAAAGCTAAAGCAGAATTCCATTACTAGACATCATGTCAACAGTCCAACACGGTGGTGGTAATGTGATGGTCTGAAGCTGCTTCACTGCTTCAGGACCTGAGCAACTTGCAATAATTAATGGAAACATGAATACTCCTCTCGACCAGAAAATCCTGAAGGAGAATGTCCAGCAATCAGTTTGTGACCAAAAACTCAAGTGCAGTTTGGTCGTACAGCAGGGTAATGATCCAGAGCACTCAAGCATGTCCACCTCTGAATGGCTCAAAAGAAACAAAATGAAGGTCTTGCAGTGGCTTGTCAAAGTCCTGAGTTAAATCCGATGTTGTGGCATGACCTTTAACAGGCAGTTCATGCTTGAAAAACCTCCAATGTAGCTGAAGTAAAACAATTCTGCTGCAAAAGAGAGGGCCAAAATTCCTACAGAGAGGTGTAAAAAAACTCATTGCCTGTTATTACTAACACTTTATTGCATCTGTTGCCGCCAAAGGTGGCACAACCAGTTATGAGGTTTTGGGGGCAATGATTTACATAGGTGATATACAGTACTGTGCAAAAGTTTTAGGCACCTTACACTTTTAATAATTATCATCTGGCTTTAGAGGTATATTTCTTGTTTTCCTCATTAGAGTTGCCGAAGATTAAAAGTATATTTGAATTCTATTAAAAATTCTAATTTTAAAAAAGTTTCATGAATAAATGTGGGTATTTCATTAAAAACAGTTGGTACAGATTAGGGCTGGGCGATATGGACAAAATCTAATATTTCGATATCCGTGACCGAATACTCGATATCGATATTTTGCCAATATCATCGGGACAAATGTACACAATAACACTTTCTATAAACATTTATGAACCTCCGCCGAGGAGGTTTATGTTTTCGGTGCCGTTTGTTTGTTGGTTTGTTTGTTTGTGTACAAGATAACTCAAAAAGTAATGGCCAAATTTTTATGAAATTTTCAGGGTAGGTGGGTATTAATTCAAGGAAGAGGTGATTAAATTTTGGCATATCTAGGCCAAAGTACTGCTGAGATATACTCCAAAGTTCAAGATTTCAAGTCTTTCCAATGGGCCAGAGTTCCAATTGCCGTGCTTTTGGCTTTGCTGCCCCCTGGCGGCGGAGGTTCTGCGCTCTCTGAGTGCTCTTCTAGTTAGTAATGTTGACATAACGATGAAACAGGTGCAGGCAACAGCTTCAACAGTCTTGCAAGTGCAGAAAAATGCAACCCATTACTGTAATTCAGCTTTTAAAACCAGAAAAGCCAACACTTATTTCATATCACGATATTACGATAGTCAAAATCTGTGACAATATTTTACTTTGAATTACGTTATCGAAATAATATCGATATATCGCCCAGCCCTAGTACAGATAATGTACTCCTGATGAAGCCCTGATATCAACATCATCATGGCTGTCCGCAATTGCTTGGAGGGACAGACACAAGTGAGACAGCCAGTCTGCAGAAGAACAGTGGCAAGTTTTCCACTCTGCGCGGAACAACCAAAAAGCCAATCATTTCATAACAATAGCACAAGAGGACACCATCCCAAATTTTTAGGTAAAGGGTAGTCGCACGCACCTAATATTGGTTTAATTTAGTTTTTAACAGTTTACAACTCTCTGTCATTGGAAAGTTTTAATTTCATTATTTTTGAAAGCATATTTGCCCTATGAAATTGCTCTCAATGTGCTTGAGACTTTTGCACAGTACAGAGGGTTTTGAATAACTCTACTTTTAAAGAATGAAATTACCATGCAAAAGCAGCATTCTGTGTTTGCTCACATTGTCTAATACGCAAAAATAGAAGAAATTGAGATGGGGACCGATACTTTTTCACGACACTGTATTTACCAGCAGAGATATTATACCAGAGTCCTCATAGGGGCAATCCAGGAGAAAGAGCGAGTAAAACTATGCACTAATGGCAGAGGACGGCTTCATCCTGCTCCTGCCTGATATAGTCCTCCTCGCTATGATGCTTGACACTGCAGCTCCAGTTTGCGTTACGCTAAGAGTTTCCAGTGACGCAGTGATAAATGAAAATGCAGTCAGTAAAAAACAGTAAACAGTGCAGTATTGGGGGTGATTACAGTTCACTACGCTGCCTGCTTATTAAGACATGAGGGACATTGAATGAAAATGAAATTTGCTGTCCGTATCAGTGCAGGCAGTGTACTGTAGAGGGATTCTCCCTCCCCTTCATTTATTTTCACTTTGTGCGGTGAGGCTTGTGCTGCCTCGGCTAAAATGGCACAAAAACAAATCGGCAGAGCGCTGCAGTTAATATTATTCTGTATTATGATGAACTATTCTGCCCAAATCCAAATGATAACATAATTCCCCCCCCACCACCACCACCACAGTGCAGATGGCACATGGTCCAGTGAGACGGTGGCTGGTCTTATCTCACCACAAATGCCTTTCAGTTTGGCTTCAGTCCCAGACACTGCTGCGGGCTCAGGGTCATTAATCAAGTGAGCGACATTACCTTCAGCATGGGGTGGCCTGACTCCTCAAAGCTGACACCCACTAACTCCTCATTCGTACCACCTCGCACACAGAAAGTTTCACACCTGGGGTAACTAAAAAGGGACATCTTTTGGGTGGAGAGAAATTAGCTACTGAAAAAAAGCGCATTTAGCAGTTAAACAGTGAAAAACTTTCTGTGAAGAGGACACCTCTGGACTCCAGACTCCTAGCCCCACCACTGAGAGTTGGGCTAAGCCAACTGCGAAAAAAAAAAAATCAAAGTATTTGTCTGATGAAGGTTTAAGTACCGAAACGTCACAATAAAACTTTTGCTATTTGCAAGTTAGACAGAGTGCGGGATTGCTTTGTTTTCCTTTGAACTGTTTATCCTAGTCTGACGCACCTTTCATTAGAAATAGATGTGCGAAGTGTTTACTCATTTGCCAATATTCATTTAAAATTGCATATCCTGTATTTAAACTGATAACGCTTTGCCCCTGTAGTATTGTTTATAATGGTATTTTTATCCCCCGCCAACATAAAATGGGAGGGGGATATAGGTTTGACCTCCATGTGTCCGTCCGTTCGTCCGTCCAAGATATAGGGGACAGCTTTACTCAGAAACTACTGCAGATACAGTAATCAAATTTGGTGTGTAGCTTCAGACCATAAAGGCCTTGATCGAGTTCGAAAATAAGAAGCGCACGATTGGCAGGGGATGTTGTACACCATGTGGACTTGTTACAATTGTAATTATGCTATAAATTCCAGGGCCTGCCAAATACACATACTAGCACATTCTAATGACCAACAGGTTCATGCCAGGACCGACATCACAGAATTACTTGACCAAGTTTGATTCCTGAACTGCTGTAGGGCCCACTGGGCAGCCCTTATTTTGTAACTTCGACTAATCCTGGCTTGTTTCATAATTATCATGTGCTAAAACTTAGAACTGCATCACAACTTGGGCCCGGCATGTTACCTCAAAGACAGAGAGGGCAAAGGGGTGTCCAAGCTGGTGAGGAGAGGACAGTAGTACCCTCCTGTTGGCCCCACTGAAGTCCACACTGGAGATGAGGTGCAACTTAGAGTCCACCCAGTACAGCCGCCTGTTAGGGAGATCTGCAATGGCCCAGAAAACGCAAACAACCACTGCAGCTAACTGTTAAAGACCTTCATCACCCACAAAAATATATACATACAAAGCTTAGCCACACGTAAAAAACGGTTGTCAAAACCCAAAAAACATGCATACGAAGCTTGGCGGCAGGTTAAAATGGCTTAACGTGATGGGGAGAACTGCAGATTGCACCATTTTTGATGAAAAGAAAAAAATCAAAATCAAAATTCCAAAAACAACAACAACAACACAGCCATATTTTAAGGTGTTGAATGCCCCTAAAAGACACACACCCATCATAGATGCAAGCCGTGGAGGGCTTAAAAAATCACCAGCCTGCAAAGGCCATGTGTTTGGGTCTTTGTGCTTCCACTTTATACACACATACACACCAGCAAACCAAATTATGGTGCTCTGTAACAATCAACAAACACATACGCGAATAATTGGAATGTCATATTGCCGCAACAGATTACTGGTCCTATTACAAATTACAATTTGGGACAGAATACTAAAGATACGGTTGCTGCAGTGGAGTTGTAGTGAGCTGAATGTAATTATCACATATAACCTTCAAATGAGCTCATATTCTAGGGAAAGAATGTAAATGAGAATATAAACATCTCCGCCCCACGGGTCCACCCTTAAGAAAAGCCTTTACCTAATGTGATTCCATTGGGCCACTCGATGCTGTCCGACACCAGAACCTGCCGGTCGACCCCATTCATGCCCGCCCTCTCGATCTTGGCCTGCACTCCCCAGTCTGACCAGTACATGAACCTAGAAGACAGCAAATGACACCTTTTGAACAGGAGATAGCAGCAGGTAGCCGGTGAAGGGTTCAGAGCTGATTAAGCGGTTAAGTACAGTCCTCGGGCGACAGTTGCTAAATTACTGCAGAAAACGGAGCTCCTGTGGATTTTCCTCCTTTCCATGTATATGAGTTTCTGCTTTGCTAGAAGGAGATTAGGGCCCTTGGGGAAGCTTGAGGAAATGAGAGAGACAGAGGCAGAAAGAGAATGCAAAAGATTGAGAGGGAAAGGGAGGGAGAGAGAGAGAAATTGAAACCAGGAAGGCGAGAATTAAAGACAGTAAGAGCATCAGAGTGAGAGCAAGAAAGTTATAGAGTGAGTAGAGCAGTAAGAGAAGGAGGGGAAGCAAGACACAGTGAGAGCGACACACCAAACAACCGTCACAGTCTCCCCTGCAATCCCTCAATAAGATGCTTCTTCTGTGAAAATTTGAACATAAGCAAGAGCCAGTGCAAGTGGAAATGATGACAAAATGGAGATCAGTCCAAAGATGTTGGGTCAGCTTCAAAACTAATACTGCCACCCAATGTAGAACCTCTGGTGTATGTGCAAAAAATTAAAAATAAAAGGCACAGATGTCATTGACTTTTTTGTTTGTTTTTCTTAAGACGCTTGTCTTCATTTTGTGGACGCTTATAAAACATTTGACCAATTCTATGAATAATTTTATCAATTCTGTTCAAACTTGTTCACTACATAGGGCACCGGTGCATACTGGGAACCACCCTCTTCTCCTCTTTGTCACATACAGTGTAGTATTAGCCAATATAAGGGAATAATCACATCAAGTACTGCAAAGTCACATGACCACCGACATATTAAGAAAACCAGGGTCCAGGTGGGACGTAACCATTGATTGCATGGCAGTGAGTCATACAGTTCATAACGAAGACACTTCTGGCTGTTTGCTCACAGAAGTCATCTGAGAATCTCTGACATACAGGTAATTAGTTTCATCTTGGTTGCATGCAGTATATTATATATACAGTGTGCAACTGTGACCATAATGAGTAGCTGAGAAGAGAGTAATGGGCCTTTCCTAATATGACCAATAAGTGCAAATATGTTTCTTTCCTCCTGTGCCTCATGCATGCAGTCTACTTTCCTGCCACTTTGCTCATTTTAGTATGCTCTGTCCAATTTGCAACTGAAATGCAATTTAGAAATTCTGAAAAAAAAGAAAAAATAAGTTTATATTATGTATATATTATCATATATAGAACCCCATTCATTTCCAAAAAAAAAAGTTGGAAGTTCCACTCCATGAAAAACAGACTGGAGTCTGTTGTGGAAATCACTGCACAGACTCAGGAACACTTCTGCAAACCACCATCAGTAAAAACAGTTTGTCACTGCTTCCACAAATGCAAGTCAAAACCTCTGCCATGCAGATATCAAACCATATATAAACAAGACCCAGAAACACTGCCGCCTTCTCTTTGCCCGAGCTCATTTAAAGTGTATTGAGGTGAAGTGAAAAAATGCCCCGTGGTTTGAAAAATTAAAATGTGAATTTTCTTTGTAAATCATGGATGCCATGCCCTTTGGGCTAAAGAGGAGAGAGACCATCTGGCTTGTTATCAGCAAACAATTGAAAAGCCAGCAATTTCAGCAACAGCATACTCTGCACCTATTACAGCAACATGGCTCTGTAGTAAAGGACTCTGGGTGCTAAAGTGGTTTGACTGCAGTCCAGACGTGTCACCCACCGACAATATTTGGCACATTATGAAACAATAAATATGACAGAGGGGGCTGCAAAGTACTGAGCAGCTGAAATCCAACATAAAGCCAGAATGGGAAAACATTTGCTTTAAAAACCATAGCCGTTGGTTTCCTTAATTCCTAAAAGCTTACACAGAGTTGATTGAAGAAGACGTGAGGCAACACAGTGCTAAACATGCCCCTCTGCCAACTTTTTTGAAATGTGTTTCAAAATGAGCACATATTTACCAAAAAACAATAAAATATCTGAGTTTCAGCATCTGATATATCGTCTTTGTACTATTTTAAATAAATATAAAGTTCAAATGATTTGAAAATCATTACATTCAGTTTTTATTTACGTTCTGCATAGCGTCCCAACTTTTTTGGAAATGGGGTTGTGTATATACCGTTAGGTCCACATATATTTGGACACCGACACAAGTTTTGTTATTTCAGCCGTTTACCAAAACATATTCAAGTTACAGTTATATAATCAATATGGGCTTAAAGTGCAGACTGTCCGTTTTAATTTGAGGGTATTCACATCCAAATTGGAGAAGAATTAAGGAATAACAGCTCTTTAATATGTAGCTGCCTCTTTTTCAAGGGACCAAAGATAATTGGAAAATTATCTTAAAAGTTATTTCATGGGCTGCATGGGTGTCTCCCTCGTTAATCCATCATCAATTAAGCAGGTAAAAGTTCTGGAGTTGATTGCATGTGTGGTCATTTGCATTTGGAAGCTGCTGCTGTGAACCCACAACATGCGGTCAATGAATATATATATATATATATATATATATATATATATATATATATTTATTGACCGCATGTTGTGGGTTCATATATATATATATATATATATATATATATATATATATATATATATATATATATATACAAAACCCAAAACCAGTGAAGTTGGCACGTTGTGTAAATCGTAAATAAAAACAGAATACAATGATTTGCAAATCCTTTTCACCCTATATTCAATTGAATACACTGCAAAGACAAGTTTTTTAATGTTCGAACAGGTAAACTTTGTAATTTTTTGCAAATATTAGCTCATTTGGAATTTGATGCCTGCAACATGTTTCAAAAAATCTGGCGCAAGTGGCAAAAAAGACTGAGAGAGTTGAGGAATGCTCATAAAACACTTATTTGGAACATCCCACAGGTGAACGGGCTAATTGGAAACAGGTGGTTTCCATGATTGGGTATAAAAGCAGCTTCCCTGAAATGCTCAGTCATTCACAAACAAGGATGGAGCGAGGGTCACTACTAAGTGAACAAATGCGTGAGCTGATTGTCAAACAGTTTAAAAACAACATTCCTCAACGAGCTATTTCAAGAAATTTAGGGATTTCATCATCTACGGTACGTAATATAGTCAAAAGGTTCAGAGAATGTGGAGAAATCACTGTACGTAAGCAACAAGGCCGAAAACCAACATTGAATGCTCGTGACCTTCGATCCCTCAGGCGGCACTGCATCAAAAACCGACATCAGTGTGTAAAGGACATCACCACATGGGCTCAGGAACACTTCAGAAAACCACAGTCAGTAACTACAGTTCGTCGCTACATCTGCAAGTGCAAGTTAAAACTCTACAATGCAAAGCGAAAGCCATTTATCAACAGCACCCAGAAACGCCGCCGGCTTCGCTGGGCCCAAGCTCATCTAAGATGGATTGATGCAAAGTGGAAAAGTGTTCTGTGGTCTGACGAGTCCACATTTCAAATTGTTTTTGGAAACTGTGGACGTCGTGTCCTCCGGACCAAAGAGGAAAAGAACCATCCGGACTGTTATAGGTGCAAAGTTCGAAAGCCAGCATCTGTGATGGTATGGGGCGTATTAGTGCCCAAGGCATGTGCAACTTACACATATGTGAAGGCACCATTAATGCTGAAAGGTACATACAGGTTTTGGAGCAACATATGTTGCCATCCAAGCAACGTCTTTTTCATGGACGCCCCTGCTTATTTCAGCAAGACAATGCCAAGCCACATTCTGCACGTGTTACAACAGCATGGCTCCGTAGTGAAAGAGTGCGGGTACTTGACTGGCCTCCCTGTAGTCCAGACCTGTTTCCCATTGAAAATGTGTGGCGCATTATGAAGCGTAAAATACGACAACGGAGACCCCAGACTGTTGAACAACTTAAGACGTACATCAAGCAAGAATGGGAAAGAGTTCCACCTGAAAAGCGTCAAAAATTGGTCTCCTCAGTTCCCAAATGTTTACTGAGTGTCGTTAAAAGGAAAGGCGATGTAACACAGTGGTAAAAAAGCCCCTGTGCCAACTTTTTTGCAATGTGTTGCTGCCTTTAAATTCTAAGTTAAATTAATGATTTTTTGCAAAAAAAATAAATAAAGTTTCTCAGTTTGAACATTAAACATCTTGTCTTTGCAGTGTATTCAATTGAATATAAGTTGAAAAAGATTTGCAAATCATTATATTCTGTTTTTATCAACGATTTACATAACGTGCCAACTTCACTGGTTTTGGGTTTGTATATATATATGTGTGTGTGTGTGTGTGTGTGTGTGTGTGTGTGTGTGTATGTATATATATATATTTTTTTTTCTTTTTTTTTTATTGGATGTCTTTCACCCTTCAGCGATGAATGGAAACTAATGGCGCTGAGCTGGCAACAAACCCAGTTGGTGTAGTGGTTGAGGCCACAGTGAATGGTATGTTTAACATTGTGTTCTTCACAGGTTTCCTGGTTCGAAGTTCGCTGCAGTCATTAATGTAATGTCTAACTTAACATTTAAACCTTTGTTCACAGCCTCATTGAGAGAAGAGGAAAAAAAAGGACATAAGTATTTCAAGAGAATAGGAAATAGAGTAAAAGACACGATGGGAACAAGACGAATGCGGAATTACCGTGATTTTTTTTCTTTTTACTCGCACCGCGTCTACCCCTTCCTTTAAAAATTTTTCCCCCCATCATTCTAAACCACCTTCTCACTCATAAAAACCCCCCAAAAATATTGGTGCCCTCTTTTAAAATTATTCTGGCCAAAAAAAAAGTGGAGGTTTGTGTTGTACTCTTGCCGCGAACGATACCACTTTTACCTTTACGACACGATAGAAAAGTTAGTGGTATCGTTCGCTAATATTGCTAAAGGTCATGGATTAGCTGGGCTGCTGATGAAATAACCATGATTTTACTTTGGAGCGAGACGCCCAGCTGCGTTAACACTGATAACCCTTGCGTATGCTGGCCACTGTAACCAATTAATTCAGCATTCACCGAAGTCAAAATGTAGGGTGATAATGCTTCATATTAAAGTGTGCGAAAGTGAGGTAGGAAAGTAAAGGTGCATCAGATTTGTTGGTAAGCTTACGTAATGCAAAGTTATGGTTTGACTGGCCATACTACCATTAATGGGAGCTGGCGAAGGTGCCTCAAAGAGCTAAGACGAGCACCCACTCACACTCCCGGAGGATACTGATACACACTGAACCAATCACGCAACTTACCAGCAGTGTACAGCATTTGTCTCGACGAGTTACATAAAGGGACGCAGCAGTGTTTAGCTGCTATACCAATATATCCAATACCAAATACCACCTCGCGCAACCTCATTTAAATGACTCTCCCACCAGTTCTGAATTGTCTCTGTGGCTGTGCAAAAATCAGAATAGATGTAGCAAGCTATGTGGATATTATCAGACATAGCGAATGCAGGACAAGTGGATCCAAAGAGATTGTGCCCTTGGTCCATAAAGTGCTCTTGTGCACTCAGGTCTACAGACATTTTGTGGCGAACAATAATCCCTCAGTGGTACTTTGCATGTGTCTCATCTTATGTATGACAAAAACAGGTATTACTCATTACGGCGAAAATATCTCCTCAGCTCTGTGACGATGCACTCACAATCTATCCTCCCTACAACTCCAACTCACTCAGATGCCAATCTGAAACCCTGTAGTGTGTGGACAAGCTCTACGCTATCCCACAACTAACTTCCTCTGTTCAGCCTTGTCCTACATACCCCACCCACACACCATACTTCTACCACCTTCTATTCACCCTGGTCATGTGCTCTTGCTTGGCTCCTCTGCATTGACTCAACTCCCAAGGCTGTGCCCGTTGCCCTCTTACCCTTGAGTGGGGTCGACAGCGATGGCGCGAGGCTCGCTCGGCTCTGTGCTGATGAGGACTCTGCTCTTCTTTCCGTCAGCCGAGGCTACGGAGATGGACTTGTGCGCAGAATCAGTCCAGTACAGGTTTTTTTGGACCCAGTCCAGTGCCAGGCCCTGGGGGGACTGTAGGGAGGAGCCTATCACTGTGGTATGCTGGGAAGAGTCGCTGGCCTTGCTAATGAACGCACTGGGGAGAGACCAGAAAACAGACATATTAAACATTAACTTGACGCCACAATTCAGAACAACATTCAAGGGACCCACTTTTGTTATTGACGATGCCTTAGACTTTGTACAGCATCTGTGTCATCATCGCTCTCTTACTGTCTCTCTCTTCCTTGCGCTCTCTTTCTTTTTACCTCCGCCAAGAAGGTTATGCTTCAACCCTGTATGTTTGTTTGTTTGTGTGTCCTCCTGTTAACGGGATAACTCAAAAAGTTACAAACAGCTTGGCAAGATATTTGATTGGATGATAGGTGGAAGTCCAAGGATGAGTTGTTTCAATTTTGGAAGTGATCTGGAACACGTTCTAGACTCTAGATCCAGAAGAATTCAAATATATCTGTCTAATGCAGGTCTGTGTGATATTTCTATCTGGATAACTCAAAAGGTTATTAATCGTTTGACGCAAAATTTGGCAGGATGGTAGATGGTAGTCCAAGGAGGAGTTGATTCAATTTTGGAGGTGATCCAGAACATATTCTGTAACCAAAAGAACAGATGTATGCCGTGGTGGAGGTATGCGCTCTACCGAGTGCCCTCTAGTTTACTCCATCTGACAGACACCCACACATGCACAGACACATACAAATGACCAAGGGAAGACGTGCGTCAGTGTCTCTGTGGGTATGCACATAAGAAAAGGTTGGACAGAGAAGTCAGATAGTGAATTCTTGCAATACCGCTGAGCGGATAATATGACAGAATGATTGGCCATTGTCGCCTCATATTTGAGACTGAATATAAATTGACACGTCCTCAGTTACTCACCACAGAAGTTCCACAACAAAGCATGAGTTCTCTCACACGTTTTTTTGCCAGGAGCAGAGCTCTGTCTTACACGATCCATTATCACCTCTCATCACCGGGTGAAAGGAAACAATTTTTGGAGAAGCACTTTTTCGGCAATCGCAGAAAAGAATGTACTCGAATTAAAATGACCCACTGAGCTCTGTAATTATGAGGAGGGAGATAGTTCAGCTTTCTCTAGCTGATAAGACACTAAGCAAGAGGAGAAATAAGGGAATAAAGTTGAACAGGGCAGTGTGGTCTCGGCCATCAAGGCTTCAAATGCCCCTGTTAGTAAAGGTACATTGAAAGAGATTAGACAGTCCAGCAGCATAAACGCAGAAAGCTTGCGCATGGTACCGTTTCCCCCAATACGTCTTAATTACATTCTCAGTTCAAGATCCTATTGACTTCAGTGGAGGTAATCTACATTAATTACTGGAAAAGCGTAAAAGTGCAAAGCGAGAAATGCGCTAATGATTTTCCGCCGTAAATCAAAACATCCTGTGCAAGCTTAAGAGAAACAAATGGATTTACTGGGTAAAACTGCCTTCTGATTCCTGAGCCGTGGGGAGCCGAGTGCAGAGAAATGCTAATATCGCCGTCATCATCTTTTGGTTTCATCTATGCCGGGATCTGCGGCAGAAAACAATTTTGAAAAAAATTGTCTGCGCGTGCGAGCATTAGAGGTGAGGGGGACGTAGGCAGTGGATGTAAACTCTAATTCTGATGAATAATTCAAAGAGTAAGAGGACTGTTCCTCCCAGGGATGTACACACAACAAATACTTCATAGGTCAATGAATATAGTTCACCTTTGACGGATGGTTGATTCTGCCTATTTTATTTATTTCATTATTATTAGCATATTTTTTATTGTGCTTCCTACTTGCAGTATTGACCCTGCCCCCTGTATTGTCTGCGAGGATGTGAGAGTTATCAGAGGACCCATTCAGAGCTGACGAAGAGGGTAAACAGAATAGAGAAAGCATTACTGCTCACAGACTGAAGAACAGTACAGAGCAAATAACACTTCTGAGAGGGCGAAGAACAGTACGCAGCTAACAGAACCAGTGGCGGGAGTCCCGAGAGTCCCAAGAGTCCTCTCATACCCCTGACTGTGGGAGATTGGAGCACTAGGAGAAGTTAGCAGGTAACAAGAAGCAAGGCCCCTACCAATTTCATTAATATTGTTATTCTTTCCATGTGACCAATCATCAGTTTGTCAAACTGCTACAGTGACAGAACTACTATTGGTGCGACCCCGTGTAATCATAATTAAGAAAGCACCCAACTGTTTTACTGTATGTTCAAATGCATTTGCAGCAAAACACAGTTAAATGTGTTAAATTAAACACTGTTTTGGTTACCAGGCTGAGTTCTGGCTTTTAACCTTTTGAATTTACGACGAAAATTGATTAATACAGTATTTTTATTGTGATTTTGTATATGCTTGTTTATGTTTTATGAGGACCCCAGGAAGACTAGCTGACCGCTATGGCATCAGCTAATGGACATATTTTACAAATAAATAAAATAAAATTAACAAAGTAAAAATACAGCACCAAAGCCAAATAAATCTTAATGGTGCCCAATAGCTTCAAGTTTTTGATTACACTATGCCTAATACTCATGTGAAAATATATTTACAGATAGTACAACACTTTTTACTGAAACTGAAGTTGGGCCACATATTGCCCGCAACTATTAAGAAAAATAACCTCCTTTTCCTTTTGTGGAGATTTAGGGGAAATGTGATGACCAATCCAACATACAAGTAAGCAATACACAGTCAGTGACTGCCTCTGACTCAAGTCATTAGAATTTGTTTTGGAGCTGATGGTTAATATTATTCCCAGCTCGACCACTAGCCTTCACAAAGCCAGGCAGTTTGTAGCTAACAAGCTGGCTAGCCAGCTGGCCAGCTTCTAGTTTCTTTGAGATGTGAATTTTGGATTTACAAAAATGTGTAAAATGTTTTACATAGCTTAAATGTGGAAGGCAAATAAGGAGGCTTCTTTTAAAAAAACATATACATCAGTGCTGTCCGTGTGTTGTCTGTGAGGGGATTTTGGTATGTTAGACAAGACAGAAACCTGGATAAAAGCTTTGCTAGGCCAGTGATTTCTCTGGCCATTATCCTCTGCCTTTAGTGAGAGCTCAATTGACCATTTACAGTAAGAAATAAAAAATACTAATTCAAGAACAGAATATAGTGCAATTAAATGGCTACTAAATTTTGAATAATATTAAATTATAATAAAAAAAATAATAACAATAATAATAATAATAACAACATTGTTTATTTGATACAGCACCTCTCATACATTGAGTGCGGAGGACAAACAATAAGCCCTGGTCAGAGGACGGCAGTGCCCTACTGGGTACATGGGTGAAGCAAATCACAAATATAGGCAGGCACCTGACCATGTAGAGCTCTATAAGTAATAACAAGGACTTTGAATTGAAACCTGAAAGTGAGCGGAAGTCAGTGCAGGGAGGCTAAAATAGGAGTGATATGGCTGTCTCCTGGACCTGGTGAAGAGCCTAGCAGCAGCACTTGGAACAAATTGTGAATGATCTAGAAATGATTTGCTGGTAAAGGTAAAGAGTGCATTACAACAGTCTAGGCATGATGACACAATGGCATGAATGATCATTTCAAGCTCAGCATTTGAATCAACAGGTCTGAGTTTTGCAATATTCCTCAGCTGGAAGAAACATGTACGGGACAGGGACCTAATGTGCTTGTCAAGGCGCATATCCTGATCAAAAATAACACCATGATTTCTCAAGCTTCAGCGATACATCATATTCTTGAGGTTCATAATAAATGTCACTTGGAAAAACAGTTCTTGTACCAGGGCCCATCACTAAAAGCCTCCGCCACTGAACAGAACTACAGAGTCAGTGAGAAATAATAGAAAGCTAATAATGCCACTGAGAGAGTGATGAGCAGAATAACACTAATTGTACAGCTGAGAGAGAGAGAGAGACTGATGGAGCCAAGCAAGCAGAACCACAGAGAGTGAAATAATAGTGTGGAACTATCAGTGTCACAGAGAGGGAGGAGACAAATGCAGGGTACAGCTACTAGCATTACTGCGTGAGTGAAGAAGCGTATTGTGCAAATAGAACTGCTGAGGGAATGAGAAAGTGTACAGAACTAACAATACTACTGAGACAGTGAAGGACAGCTAATAGCACTCCTGACAGACTGAAGGACAGAGCAGAACTAACAGCACTGCTGACAGTGAAGAACAGTATAGAGCTAACAGTACTGCTGAGGGAGTGAAGGACTGTGTAGGGCTAACAAAACCTCAGAGTGAAAAGCAATATAGAGCTAACAGAACTATTGTGGGAGTAAAGAAGAGTATAGAGAGAACAGCGCTGCTCAGTGAGCGAATAATAGTACAGAGCTAACAGTACTACTGAGAGAGTGAATTACAGAGTAGCGCTAATAGCACTGCTAAGGGAATGCAGGACATTGTAGGGTTAACTGAACTCCAGAACATGAAGGACAGAGCAGAGCTAAGAGAAACAGTAAGAGTGGAAAACAGTGCTAGCTGAACTACAGAGAGAGACCAACAGTACATAGCTAATAGCACTGCTGAGAGAGTGAATGACAGTGTAGAGCAAGTGTTAGAGTAAAAAACAGTATAGAGCTAACAGAACTATTAATGGAATGAGAGCAGTATAGCGTGAACAATGCTACCGAGGGAGCATAGAACAGTATAGAGCTCATAGTACTGTGGAAAGAGTGAAGGACAATGTAATGCAGACTGAACCTCTGAAGGAGCGAAGAACAGTATTGTGTTAACAGAACTACTTGGACTAAAGAACAGTAAAAAGCTAACAAAACCACTAAGAGAGTGAAGAGCAGTATATAGCCTAAGGTACATCTGAGAGAGTGAAAAAATGTGTAGTTACTGAGACTGAGGCACAGAACATATCTGTAAGGATGAAAGAGTGTAGTCAAGTACCTGTAGATCTTGCGATGGAAAAGGTCAGTCCAGTAAATCTTGTTTGTACTGACGTCTACATCCAATGCCACTGCATTCTTCAGCATGGGGACAACCAGCGTGTAGTCCCTCTTCATCAGGTCGATGCGGCGGATTTCATGACGGTTAGTGAACATAAGGTAAGGGCTCTTGCCTGTTGGGGGACCAATGTAAAAGACAGAGGTCAATTAAGAGGGTCTCTTTGATATTTGATGAGTTTGTGTAAGAGCATATGCAAAATTGCCCATGTCCACCGGCATATTTGTCCTTATTTCAGCATGGCAGTCGGCCCGGAGTTTATGTCATTGAGATTTTGTATTGAAATTCTTGATTAAATTTGGAAAAACAATCAAGAATTATTTCACATCTTATCACCAAGTACAGACATAGCAATGCCATTTTTATCTCACTGTGTGCATTGACATGTTTTTCTTTCATAGTTTTAAAGCCAGTTCTGGCTGAAAGGTACTGGAAGATAAACATCTTTGCAAAATAAATAACCTGAGCCGTGGGTCATGCTAGTATCGACTGTGACCAACTGCCTATCAGAAGCTGAGCATAATTGGCTTTGCTCTACTTAGGACTATGTGAGATAGTTGTTACGACCAGTATGTTTTCTTGCTCCAGCACCTGGTAATGCTTTCGGGCGTTCTCCGAAGAAGTACAAGTTTGGACTTCCTCCAACCATGTTTTCTGCATGACAGGTCAGAGACCACGGTGAGAAAAGAAACGGGCTGACAGGCACGGGGTTCAGAGGAGAACAGTTTTTGCTCTCCAGAGACAGCAGCATGAGTTGCCAACAAGCACAGTTCACTGACTGAATGTTACAAATTCAGGAGAGACTGAAAATAACAAACTTCATGTACACTGCAGTTGGTAAAGCCCATGCTCTTCAAAGAATAAATCAAAACCGAGACCCTACCCTCATATAGTTCCACTAATAGATACATTTTACACCTACTGCTAAAGTTCGATCTCCATTAGCTACATTTTCATGCCGTTTCTAACAAGTTAAAACTCAACACAAAGCCTTTATTGCTATGTATCTGCCTGCCTTGGCTTCATATGCCCTAAAAGTTAATATTCAGCTCACGCATACAACTGACCTTATGTGACCTTGACCTTTAACCTGATGACCCCCAAACCTAAATAATGGGGAATCACTATGTCTGATCAGGTGAAAATTTCTCCTCTCCTTCAGTAGATATAGTGCAGACAAGACATTTGTGACTCCCAGCATGACGAACACACAAACAGACAGCCAGAAAACAATTTATACCTCTCAGCTACAGTGTGGGCGGAGGCATAATGATAATAATACAAGCCTGATTTCCATTGGATAGTTGAGGTCATGGACCCTGCAATCAGTCAGCAACTGTTGTTAACATGGGGAAAAAATTTACTCGATTTTATTGAGCTAAATTTTTCACAAATACAGCCCAAGGAGACCCAAAATAATTAAAATGAATCCTATTTGTGCTTGGCAGTTGCTGAAGAAAAGAAGTTTGCCATTTGATTGATTGTCCCTCAAAGCCAAAGAGAGCTAATGGAACTATTAAGTGAGTGAAGATTATTGTAACAAAATTTCAGCTTTATATTATTTTATTTAAAGTTATTTATTAGTATGCTTAGGGTAACTGCTTAGAGTGATTTTTAAAAGCAGTATTGCTTCTAAATTATGCCAGAAAAAAATGGATATTTCTTCTGTCCCTCAAACCATTGTCTTCGAGCGGAATGTTATGTCCTTGGCGTTTGATTTCCAGGAAGTAATCTGCCAGAGCAGAATTCTACACATGCCTCCTAGTCTTATTTCAAGGAAAACAGTCAATTCCCTTCACTTCTCCCCTGTGACCACAGCGAAAGCTTGAGGTCTCAGGGACGGTAGTCTCCAGGTGCAGCTCACAAGATGAAGAGATTATTTAAGAGCTTTCCCACTTCTGCTTCCCTGCCACATTGCTTTCAGCCTGTGATATCGCAATAAGGCGAGGTGAAGGCCCTATCTGTGTACAGACAGGTCGTGCCGCCATTGTGTGAGACTTCATTATACAATCTGCCCCGAGTAAGAAACTCATTACACTACAATATGTCTTCTCTCTGTGAGAGAGGGAAATAGCACCAATGAGTTTTGTTTATTAGAAAGCATTTTGATGGTAGCATTTGCGGTGTTAAGCTGGTGTAGATGAGGTGATTATTCAACTCGCCGAGACGCCAGACTATTAATCATGTATGGCAGCATTAGCGCTCCGCAGATTCGGCGTAATGGTTAGCGTGATACAAAATCACAAGCGAAGAGGAAAACAGTGTGACGAAGCCCAGACTTTACAATGTGTCTCCATCTCCATGGTGACAATGTAATCTGTCTTGTCTCTCTTCGTCTCCCAATCAAAAAAGAACCTCAGGATTTTGATGGCAGTCTGTTCGTTCTAGTCTTTTACTTTAAAATTGCCTTGTTTGTTCAGGTCTTACAATTTAACTACACAGCTCAGTCAGTCCTTTGATTTTAACAGCACTCCCTATTATTTTTTTCCCGTGGTGCATGATCCACTGCCTTTGTCCAGGTCACTAGCCTTCACTACACACCTGACACACTTTCGCTGAAGGCAGTGACCCATCTTTCCTGCCCATCTGGAAATGGGCAATGAAACCCAGGATCATTATCTTGTTACACTCTGTTACTCTCCGTAAACTAAAACCTGCGCGCAGCCTTCACTGAACTTTAGCTGTATACACATCCAGTTGTGCTCAGTGTTGCAGATGCACAGTCATTTTCGTTACATCTCAATGGCAGCCTGACTCCATTCTAGAGCGATCCGTTTTCTTTACACGTAGAAGGTATTCCCAGAGTAAACAATTGGTGGTCGATGATTCAAATTCAACACCAAGCATGAGAACAGATACTATGACGGGGTGCATTATGAGGTGAACAATATAGCCGGAACACTGTATCGTAGCCATCTAAAGACCACCGAGGTTGATTTATCCGAACGCAGCGGTGGTCTATTGCCTTTTAACTGACAGCTAAAAGTCCAGTGCTTCCCTCAGCGGAGCGGATCCTGTTATTTTTCAGCGTGGCCCGGTCGAGTGGAGCACTTGTGCCGCAGAGCTACAGCGGAATGTGTTTTAGACCTGAAATCCCAGGAGAAAGAGATGGCGATGAATACCACTACTCACCACAGACACCAGCTCCCGACCACTTTAATGGTAGCAACCCATTTCCCTGTGCTCTTCACTGTCCTCAAATCACACGCATCAATCAAGAACATTGGATGGCTTTCGATCTATAATTACCCATCTGCCTCCGCTGTGTTCCATACATTAGAATAATAGAAGTTTTTAATGTATCTAATGTTCTTGGCTGACACTGAATTAAATAACCCATACCATCAAGTCATTAAAAAATAAAACTCCTAAAAATATTCTCCCAGATATTTGCGCCACAGCCAGCTGCACATGGGTCAGTAACCTGGATCAAAACTGGATTAGTAACTTCATGGAGTACATTCTTTAGACTGCAGTAATTATTCTCACTGTTGAATACAAAATAATGGCAGGAAAACAAAATGGCGGCAGGTGGAGTCTTAAAATGAAAAGACCCCCATATTAACGCAACACAAGATCAACTGTTTCGCCTTGGTGCCATGTTTCCACCACTTAAATTATATAGCACAGCTGGTTTCAGGCAGTTATTGCAGGGTCTTGCTTTATTTGGCAGTACCTTATATCCAATAAAAAACTAATGGGTCATTCTGTGGACAATGCTGCCCTACTGCCTTTTTCAAATTTTGATTTTTAATGCCAGCAAAAATAACAAAATGGACCGTTATAGTGGAGGTATACACATGGATACACGTGACTGGTGAATTTTGAGGCCGTTTTAATGTTCGCCTGTATTCCAACTAAGATATTACCATCTGTTTTAGAAAATGCTGAATTTTGAGAGCTCTTTCACTGTATACCAGCAGAATCACACAATAATACTTCTACCATCATGTTTGACATTGCTGTGGAGAAAGAAATCTGATAATAGAATTGAATTACCAGACAGGGCAGCCACAAATAGATTTTTGATCAACCTCACAATCCAATACATCCAGTTCTGTGCTTCTAAACGACTTTTGCAAAGTCTGTGTGAACATGCAGTATTATGTCACTAAAAACAACCAGGGCGGTTATGTCCAGTTTGATGCCTTTACCCTGTTTTACCTCTTCAGTACAGATACATTCTCAGTGCCCACATAAACCAACACAATTCTTTAAGATTGTGGACACAAACGTCAGGCTATAAAAAGACTATCCGTCTCAGCAGGGGGCTTTAAGGTCCGGTGGCTGAGTATCGCTGACCGCCTACAGCAGTCTTAAAATACGAGCGTGAATCCATCTCTCGGCGCCCTCACCTGCGGCTATCTGAGCAGGTGTTGCCCTCTGGCTGCCGCGTCGGGATTAATTCAATCATTTAATGAGCCGTCTCTCCCTGCCTTATCTCTCCAAAACACTAACGATGAAGGCAGTAATTAAGAGGCTGTTTAACAGCTCTCCAGTCTTTCGGCACCCTACGCGGCGAAAATTGGATTCGGTGCCAGTTCTTCATCTTTTAGCCGCGCCATATTATCGAGGGCTGAATGACACCCGATTGAAGTGATACGTAGAAAGAGCTTTCTACTGACAACAGAAACAACTGCCGATGAAGTACAGTTAGAATCCATTACACAGAGCAGCAGTGTCCTCGCAGTTCTTTATTCAACTCTCTCTGTTTATTCTCTAATTTACACCTGCCATCATTATTTTCCTCAATTCAGCAGTTACTGGCTGACTGTAAGAATTTCTTTTTAAAATGTATTTTTAGGAAGCTGAAGCCAGCACACTGCAATTCTTTTCCAGAGGGATGTCTTATCAGCTCAGACACACCAGTGCTCAGAAAATAACACAAAGGAAGGCGATGAAGCCCTCAAGCCGTGCTGACAATCCCTTCTGAGCATTGAAATGTATCGTAGCACGTCTACACACAATAAATTGGGAAAAAAAAAATTAAATGGAGCACGTTCACACCTCGCAAGCAGGCCAAGGTTCTGATTTCTGATGGAAATGTCCTTGAAAACAACATCTTGCCATTTTTTAAACCTGAATGTCAGACCCATCAATGTGTGCAGTGGGGGCATGGAAGACATATTGAACCCCTCAACTAAATGTTCAAAAAAAAAATTCCCAGCGCTGCCCGAGGGTGATCACGAGGGACTAGAGAAGACTGCCACTGTCTTGCACGACTGCTTAAGACCCTCTGTGGAAAAACAAGTCAAAAAAAAAAAAAATTCATCCAGCAATTCAACTTTCCTTAGAAGTTGAAACAGATAAAGGAGTATCTTATCAGATAACGCACTGTGGTTTCAACCGTTTATCTGGTAATATGACCCACTGAATGAGCATAATTTCAGTTCTGAGGAGTAAAATATGACCTCAATTGGAAAGGTCAGAGGGCAATAACTGAACCAGATTTTTGCATCTGTATTTACATTTTCCACCTACATGCAGCGAGACAAAACCCACTGCATGTCATTGGTCTTCTTCAGTAACGCAATTATCATCAAAAGTACATTGTTTATTTCACGGCAAATCCCTGTGAAATAAGTTGTCCGGATTCACATGTGTCCTTCTGAGCAGCACGCTCATCTTTTTAAGCACTGAAAAATAAATATGAAAACAGAGAGAGAGGCGGATAAAAAAATGACATAAAAGCCGCAATGTAACGGCAATCTTTTATGAACAGTTGCTAGCTTCATGCTGTATCCTAACTGGCAAAAATCCAGTCTGGGCATTTATTGGTCAAAGAAATGGGGGAACTTTCCGATCAGCAAAGGAGGTCATTGGGTAAAACTCCACAGGTTCTACCTCCAGTGCTCCAAGTTGCCTGACCACGAGACTATGGTTGAAAGTTTTAAATAATATAACCAACCTTCTGAGAGGTTGATGCATCTATGAATCATGAAGAGCAACTGAATAAGTAAATACAGAAAGCAGTGCAACAGACAAAATACAACATCGTATGTGAGCAATTCAATCCTGTGAAAAAAGTGATCCTACACTAGACAGTGTACAACTATAGCTCATAAAATTAGAAGTCTGGCACAGTGTAGTATAGCTGAAAAAGTAATAATCTCCATTCTGGAAGTTTCCTGCAGTCTTTTGTCTTTAAATTAGTTCAAAGATTCCAGGGTGATGCAACTGATAATCAGGTTAACTGTCAGTTATTATTTTTAGCACGAAGGAAGGCTTTATCTGCAGTCAGGTAGATGTATGAGGTACAGGACGAACTCCGCTTCATTAAATTCACATTTCAACAAAAGAAACAGTGCAAACAGTGAGATATTCATGAGCATTGCGAAAGCAAACAAGAGGCTAAATAAATAATGACCTCATCACACTGCTCAGAGAGTTGCAAGTGAACACAACGCCGCAATTCCAGACAACAATCTTTCCTCAAATCCCACCGGGCTTCGGGCTTGCATCGCACGTCGTTAAAAGCCTTCCGGCTCTGTGGCGTCCATTTATTCCCGTTAAACAAATACAATTATTCAGCAAGTGGTTAGATTTTTCCTAAAACCGCACTCATTATGGGTATCTCCGGCTAACAATTTTATGCGAGGAAAACGATTCGAAAGCCTGGGTCTGACTTTAATGGGAGTGTGGTCAGAGGGATTATAAGGGGTTTATAGATATAATTTTCCTGTTGCTGTGCTCTGTTTACAGTCGAAGACACATATCTGTGACGGAAATAACATCTGGCCTTATTCTCAACTAAGTGTACAGCCAGCCTTTCAGTTTTTAAAAACGCTCTTTTCAAAAATAGGTAGATTCAACAGCAATAGTAAGAGGAGGCTTAGAAAATATGAATAGCTTGAAAGAATATGAAAAAAATGTCTTTAGAGATAAATATGAAAGGACAACTAACAAGATGGCACACTTCAAACCCAGCCCCCCCCCCGGCTCAATGATCTTAAATGAGCAAGAAAATGTTACTGTGTTATGCTGGCAGATTATGGTAAGCGGATGCATTAAAGACATGACACCCTCAACTGTAGTGACTACATAAGGCTTCAAGTAAACGCACATCATTTCATGCTTAATTCATATTTCTCTCTCGGAATTTCGAGAGAAAAGTGTACCAAAGCCATGTGCATTCCGCACTTTTGATCACTGAGTACAGCTATATGCCATATTGAGGTGCAGGTTGCCATGGCGCAATATTCTCTAACCCTCAGCTTTGCAGGTCTTGGTCACCGGGTCCATCTGGTAACCCTCGTAGCACTCGCACTTGTAGTCACCCTTGTAGTTGATGCAGATCTGGCTACAAGCGTCGGAATTTTCACATTCGTCGATATCTGAGGGACGATGTGGGAGATTTATTAGCAACAAACACGAAAGAAGGGATTAAGATGTGGCTAGGAAAGGTCAGAGGTCGCTGCAGCCATTACCTCCACACGTCTTCTTGTCCAGCAGCTTGTATCCCTGAGGGCACTCGCATTGATATCCGATGGGCCGGTCCATGCATATGTGGGAACAGCCTCCGTTATTATCCTCACATTCATTTAAGCCTATGTGAGGGGGAGAGTGAAAGTCAAAAATTCACTCCTGCACGGAAGAAGTTTACAGTGTGATCACCTTAATGCCTATAAACCCAACCAGAGTAAGTGGTCATTAAAGTTTTGACTACCTGATCCACTTTAATGCGCCAAACTAAGAGCAGATAGAATGCTCAGCTTCAAGTTAGATAACAAGATGGTAACTTAGTTGTCCTTAACTAAGTTTCCCTAATCTCCACCAGAACCTCTACAGTTCCAGTCATTTCACAGAACTAGCCTTCCCATCCTCATTTATGCAGTCAGATAAGCAAATCAGATAGACATTATTCATGCTTCTGTAGTCAACAATGTATGCGTTCCTTTTTATCTTCTGTTTGCCTTCAAGTTCGCATCAACTGAATCTTAGAGTTACCTGAATATGGACTATCCTGCAATACCATGTGGAACCTAAGTTTTCTTGCTAGATTTGGTCAATATCCAGGGGCAAGTTTTGAGTTCAGTCCAATAGCTGAAGCAGTGCCTCAGCACTATAACATTCTGCCAAGTGAACAGCGAAAGTCTGGGACGGAGAACGCATGGGAGACGTTTGCCTTCAAGGCTTTCTGCCGGAATGCCTTTCGAAGACGTTTTTAACATTGTGAAAGGGTACACTTCAACCCAAAACATGATATTTTCTGAAATCTGACCAAATAGTTTCCTAAACCTAACCTCACTGTTCTGTTGCTTGAAGTTAACCAAACTGTGACTTAGAACTGAACATTATCAATAAAACTGAAAACAATGTCGACTAAGTCTAAAAGTGATAAATTCAACATATGGTTCACACTGGATACGAACTATAATTATCTGTGTGGGAGTCCAATGCTTAAATCAAATCATCCACCACAACCTGATGTAGACTGTGTGGCTCTTTATACGACATCACCCGACTTCCGAAAGGCCTACAGGGCTAACTTCTCCCAACAGAGGATGGGCAGCAGTGCTGTCGGGTTCACAGATCGACAGCCTGTGGGGTTTGATGGGAAGAGAAGCCGTGGACGGAGCAGGAGTTTAAATATGTAGATTACTTTGATACTTTAAAAAGCAGAGCTTACAAGGTCCCTGTGTTCACAGGGCAGAGGGGGGTACATGATCTGGCAAAGGCTGAATGGCAGTAATTGCCGCAGTGAAGAAAAGCTTGAGTGTTCTTCCACCTCTCTGCCCTTCTCCTGCCTCAACGGGAAAACGCTGCCAGGAGAATTTGCCTGGGCCAGAAACGGTCTCGCAGTCTGAGCCTCATCCCCTTCCTGACCCTACCTGTCAGGAGCGGAGCTGACGCCACCGTCAGCTCATATGGGAAATCCATACAGAACAACAGCAATAATTCTGCGCCAGTGATTAAATGCCTCTCACATTTAAGGCCAAATTTGACCTTTTCTCTCAGGGTGTTCCAATACCATAACCTTGTCCAATCTAAATCTGTTTCTCTCGCAGAGTAACCCAAAGACACGCAGCATTCGAGAAAGCCCAAACAAAAGTAGGTGATTGGTCTGGGGTCAGTAAATTCAAAGGTGTGATTGGTACAAGGCTAGGGCTTAGTGAATTTTGTAATGTATTGTTCTGTGTAAAAGCTCTATATGAAAATGAGAAGACGTTCAGAGTATCGCTTTGATCATATGCAGGGCACATGCCTGTCAGGCGTTCTTCTGCTTTTGATGGAGTGAAAAAATATCTTGGCAAGGGATCGGCTCGTAGGTTGGGGGAGACAGAGAGTGAGCTAATGACAAGCTGTCAACGGCCTTCTCACCGCACTGATTGGCTGGCTCGTCCGACCTATCCTTGCAGTCCTTGTGGGAGTCGCACAGCTTGCTGGCATCGATGCACTCGCCGTTTTTGCACATGAATTTCAGAGGCCCCTCGCACTTGGTCGCTATGGGAGACAGAGGGCATGAAGAATGACACGAAGCATCATCCTTGTGCACTAATCGTGATAATGCTAAACAAAATAACTTATGTTGTATTATTCAGAGCAATGGATGCAAGCACAAGACCTCAAATGATTTTACATCATGCATATGTTTGGCGCTACAAACTAAACAAGACCATGCAATAATGTAACATCTGCTGTTAAGCATATGCAGTACACGGGTATAAGGCGTTAAAAGTTTATGCGTCTACAAACCGTGGGCTACACTGTAATGAGTCTGTATTTGAATAGTGATAAAAATTCAAAGGGCTTAATTCCTACACGGTTAAGTCATTTTGATATGACTTCAATTAAAGTTTCATTGACACCCTCAAATTTAAGCATAGATTGTTAGCTATAATTTCCGGGTATTCGCATCCATATTGCGTCAACCCTGACATTACAGCCCGCAGATTTTCGTCATCGTCCCAATACTTTCAGAGCTGATGGTTTGCTCCCAGTGGGCTTTGAGGAAGTAAGAGGTTTTGATGCATATTTTTATGGGTGTGTTATTCAGTCCCAGAACTTCTTTCAACGGGAGCGCTGATATATTAGGTATATGGGTCGTACACCCACCGTTGACGCAGCCAGCTTCGTCGCTGTTATCCGGGCAGTCGTGCACCTTGTTGCACTGCTTGGTGCCATGGATACAGGAGCCGTCACCGCACTGGAACTCGTCCGGTCGACATGTCAGCAAAGCTGTAGGAAACGGGATCACAGTTGGCAGAGTCAACACAAACAAAATAAACCCTACTTCAGGGCACTACGATCTCTCCTCAGCGCTTTCTCGCGGAATATAGACACTACACAACCTGTAGTACAGTGACGGCTGCCCAGCTAAAATTAAATTATGATAGAAAAATCCCTTTTCACTAATAAGTAGTTTTGACCTGTTTTCAATCATTTTTCCTGATTAATTTTCAATGATTAGAATTATCAATTGGCAGTCAAACATACAGCCTCCCAACTAATTCAATGCTGCGGGAATTAAATAGTAAATTATATTCAGAAAAATGTTTTACTCACTTAAAAAAGAAGACGACCTACTCGGTTAATTCGTTTGAATCACAATAATGAAAACAGAGGCAAGCAACTAGAATTCACAACTGAATAACGTTGTTTGAAATGCAATTTTGCATCAAAATGACAATGTTTATTTCTTGTTTTTCCTTAACGGGAACTGGGTGCAACGGTTATTTTTGAGTATTTTCTGAAGAATTTTTCAGAGTTCACACAAAGTTAATTAAAATAAATGACTGAAAACAGTTCTAGACCAATCATGACTTTGAGGGTATGTTCTCATCCTCCCCAATTTTCTGCTCACCAGCCGACACTGCTCTAGAAGTGAATTTAGTGAGTCACAAGTCAGTGTCACTCAACCGCGGTTTTATGACAGCTGTCAATGCGTGAGAAGTATAGGCAACCCGCAATCCTGAGACAGAGCAAAAAAATATAAATACCCCGAGGGCAAAAACCATCTTTTAGTACAAAAAGACAGCAGATAACCACTTCCAACAGAGGGAAGCGCAGAGAGAGTGAGCGAGTGGATTTATTTTTAGTACAGCTCCATTGGGTTTCTCTTCAGTTCAGGTACAATGCAAAAGCACTGTGAAACAAGTGATGCATTTACTAAGACAGACGAGAGGGTAACCAATCTCTCCCCCCCTTCTTTTTTTGCTCCGTAAAAGAGGACATTCTTACTCATTTATCTCTTTAATGCATTTGTTTTTCCTCAGCTTTGTTTGTTTGTGTGATTTATGGCTTTTTCTGAGTGTGATTTGATTGCTGTTGCGTTGTACTGAGGTGAAGACAGCATTATTCTTCTTAAAGATGCAGCAACAACAGTGGTCCTTACATCTAGGTGAACTTGCACTCAAAATAAAATGACAAATGACTCAGCAAGGTAGGGTCTGGTATTGATGATGTAGTCTAAAATATGGAGTTAAAGCGCTGATATTGCCCCCAAAGCACCTTAACAGACACTTTGGTTTGAGAAGCAGCAGATTGTCCGAGCCCTATAACTCAGTTTTTGATATATGGTATTAGCAGGGCTCCACACTCACATCTTTTTCCAAGAAGCATGCATATGTGGCCAAATTATTAGATCCAGATTCATTTCCAGGATATATGATAACATGATATCATGATAAATTGATGTCACTGATAACTTGTTTGGGATTGAATACACTCATTAGACACGCTCATCATCAATCTCAACCCATTTCTCTACATTTCATCACTAAGCTTGCATAAAGGCATTCATATTTAATTTCATATCTAGTGCAATAAAGGTTTTCAGCCAAAATGATTTATTCAGCACAGCGTTAAAACAAAAGATTACCTTCGGTATTAATGTGTGGGGTCTCTGCGGTGTAATATATCCACAGTCTAATCATTAGCATTATCTATCTCCCTTCTTGGATGAAAGAACATCTTTTAGCCAAGAGCAGGCGCTAAATATTTGCATTTTAGCGATGGTAATCAGAGAGCTGCGCTGATGAGATTTAGAATTTGTCCGCGGAACACCCTGCGGGCCACTTTTCCTCCTCATCCTCAGCTGCAAGTTTATCCCAGGGAGCTCGAGGATGTCAGCTCGTTGCTTAGCAACCAAGGGACTGTCATGCTCTTCTCTGAACCCTCTCTTCGCCGACAATACAGCGATCTATGGAAAGACGTCATCATGTTGTGCGCTTTGTAGTCGATGGCAATTATTGGTATTAAAAAAAATTCAATGAAAAGCCTGGTTACCATGAAAATGGACCACACTAGCACATATAACAATTGTATAATAAGACATACTCTACTAAAATGCAGGAGAGGAAGAGTGCAAATGTATGTACTTAATTCACTACTGATGTTTTAACATTTGCCTTCAAAAAACATGGTTAAAGTTCTAGATCATTAACTATGACGAATGCCACAATTTTCAAAAACATAAAAAACTCATAAAAACAAATGTTTCATGGTTTAGGCGTGCGTTTGTTTGTTGGACCTTTCTTTGTTCTATCGTCCGGGACGATATCGGATTTCTTTTCCATCGAATTCCTGGCCCAGCAGGCTGATTGAGCTGGGGTGGAGTTTTCCGGACTCTATATATATGGCCGGGGGTTCGCCTCGCCTATCGCTAGAGTGTCTGTTTGTTTCTAGCAGTTCGGCCGAAGATATCTCTAGTCAGTTTTCCTAGTGACTTGTTGTCTTCCATTTATTGTTAGGAATTGCTTCATTTAGAAGTTTTTTCTCTTCTCTCTTTGTTATTCTCTCTCACATTGCTTCCGTGTTGCGGACTTTTATTCGTTCTTGGAAGCGCAAGCTTTTACCAGGGGCGTGTACCTCCTTTTGTGTTTGTTTCTTATCTGGGCTGCTCTCAGTTCTTTCTCTCAATGGTCGCGGCACCGGGTGATGTAATGAAGCATGATCACTGAAAAAGCAGGATAACTGCAATGAACTGAACCGAAAAACCTAGGGCTCCTTATTTAGTTTGTGTTCTACATTCGGGAGAGTCTGGACTGAGTTTAACTCACAGCAAAACGAGTCTGGTTTGACAAGTCTACCTATCTTATGATAAAACTTAAAGCCTGATTTATTTTCCCTCTCAAGCAGACAATATTAGAATATCTTAAGTTATCAAGCACTTGAAATGCTCTTATTCTACTGGCAAATCTAGAAATCAGTCAAAATTATCTCACTTCATTGGCAGAATATTTCTCACTGAGGAAAAAAAGGTAATAGAGATAAGCATTTTTAAGCCTAAATGAAAGTTAAGTCCTTCTCACCAAGCAATTTTATTTTTCTTTTTTTTTGCTGTGGCTATGGTCTGGCAAAATATGTAATTCTACTTCCTGGGACAGGGCAAGGGCCCAGGTCTCAGGTTTATGCCTTGAAACCCAGGACGGGTGCGGGCAGCAGCGACTCACGGCAGTTGGCCTCGTCGGACTTGTCTTTGCAGTCGGGGTCTCCGTCGCATTTCCAGTGGAGCGGCAGGCACTTCCCGCTGCCACACTGAAACTCGCCGAGGTCACAGGGAGGGCGGGGCCGGGGCCGGGGGGGAGCGCGCCGGCCGCAGCGCTCGGGGGTCTCGTCCGAGCCGTCAGGACAGTCAGGGTCTTCGTCGCAGCTCCAAAGGTGGGGGATGCACTCGGAGCTGTTACAGCGGAACTCGTGGGGGCCGCAGGAGGGCGAAGAGCACTTTTCCTCGTCACTGGCGTCCCCGCAGTCGTCGTCGCCGTCGCACAGGAAAATTGGTGCCACGCATTTGTGGTTTCGGCACTGGAATTCCTCACCGGAGCAGGCTTTGCTGTCTGAGGAATGGAGAATACAAAATCGCCATCAGCATACAGTTAATACCTCCAACTCCTGTACTGCCCCTCCACCTTCCATGTCGCTAATATCTACTGCATGACTTCCAGCTACTGTACCTCTGATATCTGTCTCACGACCTCCATTTGCCATACCAACAACATCATGAAAAACAAGCATCATAGGAACACTCCTCCCAGTGCCCCTGATCAAGGAACTGGCTTTAGAACTGGAGTTGGTCCCCGGGGCACTGCTCTGTGGCTCCCCAGTTATCTTATGTTATCTTACTTGAATAAAAGTAGAACCAAGGGTCCTGAAGCTTACCGGCAAGCAGTCTTATAGTGATGGTATAAGTTATGAAAATTTCATGTGAAGTTTGACATTTGAATCAATGAAAGTCAATGTCAAGGTCACTTAATAAAAGTTCACATAAATTTATAAGACCTCCTGTAATGCAAACCCAATCCTAAGCTCTGAAGCAGTTTTGGTGATACAAGTTATTTGTGAACTGTAATGGTCACAGAATGTCAAGTTGAGGTCAGCAAATAGACTTCATATATGACTTTCTATATGTCTCTACACGAACCTTGGCTCCATCTATGACCATTTTGGTGATACAAGTCACTTTAATTTCACTGTCTAGTTTGACCCTCAAAGGTCACTGACAATCAAGTTGAATGTCACCAAAGGAAAGTTCATATGTGACTTCCTATGTCAGTAACACAAACCTAGGCTCCACCTGTGACCTTTTTAGTGATAGAAGTCATTGAATTTTCTCTTGGTCAAGTTTGACTTTCGAAGGTCAAAATGAAAGTCACCAAATGAAACTTTATATATGACTTCCTATACGACTCCAATACAAACCTATACTCTATCTGTAACGATTTTGCTCATATTAGTCATTGAAATTTCACTGTATATTTTGGTCATTGAAGGTCAGTGAAGGTCAAGTTCAATGTCACCAAATGAAACTTCATGCATAAAATCCTATATGAAGTTTGACGCATTATTAAAAACATTATCAGAAAGCACTTTGTGAACTGAAAAGTAGACATTGATGTTCACAAGACTGTTTGAAAAATGTATAAATGCAGTATAAATCATTTTGGAGAGTTATTATGCAAGTCAAAATGTATGTACAAGTCTCCATTTCCCCAAGGGAAAACTTTTCATCAGACCCTCCCCTGCACATTAACTGAATCATTCATAGAAAATGATGGCCAAATTTAGATGAGCACCCCCTTAAAACCAACATATGGGGAAAAATCAATGAAAAACTCCCAATTATCATAGTGCTAGTTCTCAAATTTATAACTGTTATTGTTGCTGCCATCCCAAGAAACAATTTGACACCAAACACGGCTTAATTACTTTGAAAATATGAAGCCCAGGAGGAACTGAAGCCGTGAAAAGCATAATTTGGCTACATTTTTTCATCACAATTTGAAAGTTTAAAATTAAAATTAATATAGTCCCCAAAGTGATACACCCTAAATATTGGGTAAAAAGTAGTTTCAGTATGCCAAGTTCGTTTGCACAAAGTTTCAAAAAATTCTTTCACCGGTAGCAATGTAGTGAGACGGCTTATTATAATACAAAACCCAAAACCAGTGAAGTTGGCATGTTGTGTAAATCGTAAATAAAAACAGAATACAAGGATCAGCAAATCCTTTTCAACCTATATTCAATTAAACACACTGCAAAGACAAGTTACTTAATGTTCGAACAGGTAAACTTTGTAATTTTTTGCAAATATCAGCTCATTTGGAATTTGATGCCTGCAACATGTTTCAGAAAAGCTGGCACGAGTGGCCAAAAAGACTGAGAGTGTTGAGGAATGCTCATCAAACACTTATTTGGAACATCCCACAGGGGAACGGGCTAATTGGGAACAGGTGGTTGCCATGATTGGGTATAAAAGCAGCTTCCCTGAAATGCTAAGTCATTCACAAACAAGGATGGGGTGAGGGTCACCACTTAGAGAACAAATGGGTGAGCTGATTGTCGAACAGTTTAAAAACAACATTCCTCAACGAGCTATTGCAAGAAATTTAGGGATTTCATCATCTACGGTCCGTAATATCGTCAAAAGGTTCAGAGAATCTGGAGAAATCACTGCACGTAAGCGACAAGGCCGGAAACCAACATTGAATTCCCGTGACCTTCGATCCCTCAGGCGGTACTGCATCAAAAACCGACATCAGTGTGTAAAGGACATCACCATATGGGCTCAGGAACACTTCAGAAAAACACTGTCAGTAACTACAGTTCGTTGCTACATCTGTAAGTGCAAGTTAAAACTCTACAATGCAAAGCAAGAGCCATTTATCAACAGCATCCAGAAATGCCAGCGGCTTCACTGGGCCCAAGCTCATCTAAGTTGGACTGATGCAAAGTGGAAAAGTGTTCTGTGGTTTGACGAGTCCGCATTTCAAATTGTTTTTGGAAACTGTGGACGTTGTTTCCTCCGGACCAAAGAGGAAAAGAACCATCCGGACTGTTATAGGCGCAAAGTTCAAAAGCCAGCATCTGTGATGGTATGGGGGTGTATTAGTGCCCAAGGCATGGGCAACTTACACATATGTGAAGGCACCATTAATGCTAAAAGGTACATTCAGGTTTTGGAGCAACATATGCCATCTTTTTCATGGACGCCCCTGCTTATTTCAGCAAGACAATGCCAAGCCACATTCTGCACGTGTTACAACAGCATGGCTCCGTAGTAAAAGAGTGCGGGTGCAAGACTGGCCTGCCTGTAGTCCAGACCTGTCTCCCATTGAAAATGTGTGGCGCATTATGAAGTGTAAAATACGACAACGGAGACCCCGGACAGTTGAACAACTTAAGCTGTACATCAAGCAAGAATGGGAAAGAGTTCCACCTGAAAAGCTTCAAAAATTTGTCTCCTCAGTTCCCAAACGTTTACCGAGTGTCATTAAAAGGAAAGGCCATGTAACACAGTGGTCAAAAGGCCCCTGTGCCAACTTTTTTGCAATATGTTGCTGCCTTTAAATGATTATTTGCAAAAAATAAAAAATAAAGGTTTCTCAGTTTGAAAATTAAACATCTTGTCTTTGCAGTGTATTCAATTGAATACAAGTTGAAAAGGATTTGCAAATCATTGTATTCTGTTTTTATCTACGATTTACATAACGTGCCAACTTCACTGGTTTTGGGTTTTGTAATAATTATTATTTACCAGTTTTTTTTTTAATTGGAAGTGGCTATTCGCCCAGTAGCGGGGTGAATTTGGGGAAAGAGACCGGCTATCTGCCCTGCAACCGGGCCGACAAGAGAAGCAGTTCTGCTATTCGCACCGCGGTGGGGTGGTTAAGAGAAGCACCTCTGCTATTTGCCCCGCAGTTGGGCCAATAAAAGAATTAATTTTATAATCCGCCCCGCTCTGTGATCTTTAGCGCTGAACCGCCGCGAGGCGAATTGTTTCTTCCTTTTTTATTTCGCTATTTAGATTTTTCACATTTCTAAGGGTGATGGAAGCGCACACAGTGAGTGAGGACGATCTTGGATGTTATTAGCCCCACCCCCCCCCCCCCCAAAAAAAAACAGTCTGCTTTGTGACCGTACACTGTTCGTGATACAGGCTCATATTTGAGACATTGCGCTGATAAGCCTATGGTCGTTGCTGGATTAGTTTTTGAATCAGTTTTGAACATTTGCTGCAATCGACAAAATACTATTCCTCTGACAGCTGACCAATTATCGGAACCCCAAAGAAAACGAACTATAAATCTACAAGAACCCCAGTTTTTCTCATCTTTATCATTCTCCAATGAAAATAAATAATCTTGCACTCGGACCAACCAGTCACCGATTTCATACATTCTGCATGAATAATCATGCAAATGCGGAACTTCACATCAGAGTGGAAGTACACGTCTAACCAAATCCATCAAGATAGAAGGTTACCGATTGATATTGAAATGCTAAATAAATTCATTCGCCACTGGACGCAAGCACCCATAGCTGGTATCAACAAGACTCAAAACTGTGTCACGAACAGTCTACGGTCACGAAGCAGACAGAGTTTTTGGGCTCAAAACGTCGGACATCGTTCTCACTCTCCAGGTGCGTTTCCATTACCCTTAGAAATGCGCAAAATCTAAATAGTGAAATTAAAAAAATCCGTAATGAAAACAATTTCTGATATCATGAAATTTGCTCTCTGATCTGCAGTATTAGTCACCAAAGCCAAGGCCTAATATGTAGACTATTGGACTTCAGCAGCAGACCAGCTAGTGTATTTGTAATTTTGTGTAGTGTGGAGCATTTACATTGTTATTGTCAGACAAGGTTATACAAATATGCCGCGCGCACAACTCCGCTGACAGTTGTTGGGTTTCCATCCGCCTGTTTTAATTCGCATTTTCAATTTGCGCATTAAAAACCCGAATGGAAACACTGAAAATAAGAAAAAAATTTCCAAGTATCGCAAAAACAGTTTTTACGCTTGGGGGAGGTGGAAAAGTTGGTGTATAGTTGGTGTAAAAGGAAAATGTGAATAAGTGCTCTGGAAACAGATGTAGCGAATAAACAGTGATGCTCATAATCACATGACTTCCGCTCCACTGTACAAATGAAAAATGTCATCACGATGAGCCCTCTTTCTCTGCAGTGGTAGGCCTATACTGTCACAGGGCTGGAGAATTAGTGCTACCTATTGCTTATCTGGTCGACCATTCTGGTCACAGACTGGAACGCTAGGATGACGAACGCCGGCCGCCACACCACGGCAATAGCTTATCGGCCCATGGGGCCGGTAAGTTAACTAGCACCTTGCCAACATATACCTCACAATCTCTACCTGCCATACTGCAACCATCTGCATCATAAACTCAACCTGCCATGCAGTCAACACATGCCAAACAACCTCCAACCTTCCACACTGCCAATGTCGGCTTCACCATCTCCACCTGTCTTACAGCCATCACCTGCATCATAAACTCAACCTGCCAACACATGGATAACAACCTCCACCTTCCACACTGCCAATATCTGCACCAGAATCTCCACCTTCTATAATGCCCCCATGTGGATCAAAATCTCAACCTGCTGTGCAGCCAACCCATGTGTTACAACCTCCACTTTCCACACTGCCTACATCTACACCACAATACTCCACCTGCCACACTGCCTCCATGTCCATCATACACTCAACCTGCCGTACAGCATATGCATGGATTACAACATAGGTCGGCAACAGCTGGTCCATGGGCCAATTTTGGCCAGCGAACGATTTTCATTGGCCCGCCAGATGACACAGATTTTCAAACGCAAGCTATTCCTGCGATTCCTGCCAATAGTCTACCAGGCACCTGATGTTAAGCAGAAACGAGAGAATACCAGAGCCAAGATTTGCATTCTTAAGCTTAGTTGTCTTTCTTTCACTGTCTTCAACTAAAAAGGAAAAGTTGCGTTTTTGACATAATGGGGCAGCCTATGAAAAGATGCGATGTCTTTAACCGAATTTAAGGCCAACAGTCGTGCTGCAACAAAATATTTGTGTCAGAGCGACACAGGAAACTAGGTTTATATTTTATTTAACAAGCCAGTAACTGTGGCATAATCCAGAAGGCTTTTACACAAAGTAAACTAAAGTAAAACGATAATCAGGCAGTCGCGCAACGGCAGAGATGGTGGGTACGGATGATCCTGAAATGAAAGGCACGAAAGACAGAGGAAAAAAGCAACCAAGACACTTTTAAGGACGTTAGACCTCGCACTACGATGCTGGTGCTCTTTGTACAACCATCTATCAGCGCTTCAATTTTGCGTTTTCGTGCAACGTTGAAGGAGCCATACATTGTTTCGTGATTCCACCTGACATTATACATCATACAAAACCGCGATAACTTCCTTGCATATGAGGCACATGGGCTTTCCATTACTACACCTGATTAAGATGAACGCAAATTTCTCCCTCCATTTCTCTTTATAGGCTCTGTTTTCGCTGTCAACTTTCCTCTTTAAACCTTTTGACAGAGACATCTTTTTAATTAACATCTTTTTTTCTTACTCATCTCTGCACGCTATTTCCACCAAAAGAGCAAACATTGTATTATTGTAAGGAGGCGGTCAACCAAGTATTTCAAAATAAAAGTAGCCCAAGTAGCCTTATAGACCTAACCTGAGCCTATCATTGCCATCATTGCCTTTTTCACAATTGCAGATGACTCAATATTGAAAGAAATGGTAAATCCATTAAGATTATTAAATTATCATAAGAGACTGCCGGTGGGCTTGTGCACAGTCCACATGGTTTATTTTTTTGTCATTAGTTATTTTTATTAGACTCACCATTCTCCATGTAGGCCTGGTTTTTGTGAGTGGGCATTACGGGCACCTATCCCAGCATCTAAACAGGCCGTAGCCTGGCCTCTGGCCCGCCACCTAGTAGCGAGGAAAGGTCTTGGCCCGCAGCCCAAGTTACCTGCCGACCCCTAGATTACAACCTCTATCTTCCACACTGCCAATATTTGCATTACAATCTCCACCTGCCATACTGTCCCATCTGTATCATAAACTCAACCTGCTATACAGCCAACACAAACAGTACAACCTTCAACCATCCACACTGCCAATGTCTGCATCACAATCTCCAAATGTAAATACTGCTACCATCTCCATCATAAACTCAACCTGCCATGCAGCCAACGTCTACACCACAACTTCCACCTGCTATACCGCAAACCGCCTCCACGGTTTGCAATTTGAGTACATTTTTCTGACATTTCAAAACATCTGTGTCTGGAATTAACTAACATTATGAGGAGCCATCAGACTTTTTTTCTAAATGGTAGTATAGGAGAGTTGCACATGGATTGAAGCCAGCGCACTGTGAACAAGCCCAGCTGTAGGAGTGCCAGCTGCTTAAGCTTTTCAGACAGCACTGTGATGTTCTGCCACAGCTTTAATAGAGTCACATTAACCTAAGGGCTAACTTCCAGAAGAGCTATAGACACAATTATTTTACAACTGTCTGGCTTCTGTGATGTTCAGAAGCCTTAAAGTGGAGAGAAGACATGAATAACGGTCGAAGTGACGAGGGTATTAAAAGGAAGAAACGCCAGCGCTAGTGAATACTGTTATGGCTGCAGCTACTGAAATTAAATAGCTCAGTAAAACTGAAGGATAAAGGGTAATAGCACTGACTAGCCATGAAGTCAAACATGTGCATGAGTCTGCACACACTCAAATAGTGAACAACAAAACAGGGGCAAACTCACAGAAACGAAAAACAAATACGAACCAGAGATTCTCACAAACTGGCCCTGAAGGAAATCTGCATGTATAAAATACCACGCAGAAATCAAAGGTAAAGGAAATCAAAACATACAGAGCTCACCCTGCCTTACATTGAGAATGAACATATTTCCTTTGTTATCATGAAGTTAATTGCTTAATTATGATGAGAAGCGAGCAAATAAAACATGCGTAAAAAAAATCTGAAAAATTCCAGTCAGGCTCAGTAAGAAATTTGTACTCCATTAAAATCTTTTATTACTCATTCATTGGTATCACAGAACAATAAAGAGGTGGAGGTCTTGCAGTGAGTCAAAGTACAGCAATTATCTCAGCTAGCAGTGCTTAATTACACACTGTGAGTGATTTCTATGACAAAATTATCACCTTATGAACCTAAATGAGTTACAAACCAACTATATCCTTACCGGGTCAAATGGAGAAATATTAAATACACACTGTAAAAACAGCATTTAACGTAATATGTTAATTAAGAAATTCATTCATATTAAGGCTCTGAACATCAGAAAAACCGTCGCAAAAACGTTTACTGAGACTCATCTGTACCTGAAATAGAACAGCGAGGAAAGGTTCTAGCAGCAAAAACGGCAATAAAATGACAGAACAAGCTGAACCCTCTGTTTTCCACAGCCATATCCATTATGAAAGTCAGCGCTTCCGGGCAACTGGCCCAGTGCATCAAGGGAGCAAATACTGAGGTCACTGCCTATCATAGAGATACATGCACCCACACGTGTACTCACATACACACAGCAACAAAGGTAACTGCCTAGGGCAGGGGAGATTTGGGTATGATGATTACAGTACAACCTGTTGAGACGGGCCACCAAGAAATTTCATGCCTGGGATGCTCCAAGACGTGGGAATCCCCTCAACGCAGTGATAGATGCACACACACACACACACACACGCAACTACTTGTACTGAATACTTGTAAAAGCGAGATGTCAGCAGAAATCAGATCATGTTCCACACCAAAGCATGCAAGTGGGCAAACAATGCCCCCTTCGCTGTGTAGGAAATGGAAACTAATGTAGCGTGAGCCACTGTCCCTCTAACGGACCCGACTAAGCTTCACGCCATTAAAACGCAAAACATTGGGGACTTTACCCAGGCAGCCCACTGTGTGCAACCAACAGAGTTCCGATTTTATAATCAGCTCCTAATGACAGAAGACCATGCATGGGAAATGTAATGGCAGCAAATCATGTCTCTACAGTGCCTGGGGAGAGCGGGTGAGCGTAGCCCAAATGCTCCGAACAGGCTAGAATGACTAAAAACTTAAGATGAGACTTCAAGAGATGTTTTCCAGAGTTATATGCCTGCGGGACTCTTGAAATTCAAGTCTGGCCGAGAGAAATTGGACGGACAAGCCACCAGAGCAGATAAGTAGCACTCTCGATCCAACTGAAAATGCTCAACTATCCACAACTATTTCAGAGAAAGTAGGCAAGCTAATGGACGACGACTTTGGACTGTGTAAACATCTAGTGAGCCAGTCGAGCATGCCTGACAAAGAGGTGTGGGGTTTTTATTCTCAGTAACGGCACTGCTTGCCATGGTGACCACTGCGGTCTTGGATCGAATACAGCAGCACCAGTGCTAACTGCAGATAGCAGCCCAGTATCTGAACACCTCTGAGATCCCATTAGTCAACAAATACATAACAACACAGGCATTGGGAAGAGGCTTTTATGGACGTACAACATAAAGTACATATAGGTACAGAAGCGCAGAAAATCCCCGAGGAAAGTGAAGTCCCAAATGCTGGAAGTGACCACATTGTTGAGAACACTCCTCGCAACACAAAGCTCCTGAACAACGACTGTGTATTCTGTTAAACTGAGTCACGGCCGACTTCTTTCAGGACATAAGATGGGCTAATCGCATGCCCGACAGCCTTACACCGAGACCCTCGCTTCTCAGCAAAGGCTCACAATAGCATTCACACAGGATGGGCACGAGATTTACTTCCTCTGCCCCACCCAAATTTCAAGCTGCCGCCCACTCGCACCCACTGAAAAACTCTCTCCGCCTCCTTTCAATTCTCCCCCGCCCCATTCATCACTGTCCTTCTCCTGCCCTCATGCTGATTAATGACTCCCATGGCAATACATTTTATGCATGATATACGACCTCTGCACATGGTAGCAGGTCAGAAACGGGCCTTGTCCTTTGAGTATTTATAAACTAGCTGTCAGAATAACTGCTTGCAGATGGGAAGGCTACTGTCCTCTCCGATGGAAGATTAGGGCGACAGGGTCTGATAATTGTGTAATGGGGGAGGGGTACAGAACGTGCTTGCTCTGGGATGTGATAGTCTGTGGATAGCGTATCCTCCAGACCCAGGGCTGGCTGTACGGCTCTTTTCTGTATCCTGCTGCAGCTGAAACAAACTTGGGATGCAGTATGACTGAGCAACCGGCTCACCGAATCACTGGCTCATAGGGTTTCTGGGTAATTACCTCGCAGAATTAGTAAATCACTGGCTCACAGTGTAACTCACTAACAGAATCACTGGAACATAAGTCTGAGGGATCACTATTTTGCAGTATCACTGAAGAATTGGCACTACATCACTGGCAATTAGGATCACAGGGCAACTGGCTCACAGAATCACTGGCTCATAGGGACTCCGGGTAACTTGTTCACAGAATTTCTAAAACACTGCAAGAGAGGAGATCCCACTCACAACATCACTGAATTACGAGCTTGTGGGATCACTATTTTGCAGGATCACAGAGTAACCTGCACAGCATCACTGGCACATAGGATCCCTGGGCTTCTGTCTCTAAAGTAACTGGTTCACAGAATCACCATATCAAAAACTTGCAGGGTCATCATTTCACAGAAACTCTGGGTAAAATACCACTGCATCACTGGCACATAGAACCACAGCATAACTAGCTCAAAAGATAACTGCCTCACAATATCACAGGCTCACAGGACTATTGGTTCTCTAGATCACTGGGTTACTGGCACTGCATCATTGGCTAACATGATCACTGAGTAACCAGCACTGCATCACTGGCTCGCAGGATTACTGAGTAACAAGACTGCAGAGATTACAAGATTGTAACTGGTTCACAGAATCAATGGCTCACAGGCTTGCAGGATCACCTTTTATCAGGCGCACATGCTCATGGATGGTTGCAAAATGGAATATGCTTGCAGTCACTCAGCTGCCTAGGGTTCATCATAATACATCTATATACATCAACAGTAAGACAATTTTTCCATGTACATGCTTAAGCACAAACTAATAATACAATTATAAACATTTCCAAACCATATTGTGATTAAATATGTTTTTTTCCCTCTTTTTATTAATTACAGTGGGGTGAAAAACGTTGGGCACCCCTGGTTTAAATGTCTGTTACAATTAATCTCCAAGTGATTGAAAGCAAGCCTGAGCACTCGATGCTACAAAGTTAAACATGACACCTTTCTGCAAATTTAAAAGCAAGGTTTCATTTCATTTCCCCTGTGCTAAAGTTTGGGAACCCTTTTGGATTATTCTTTGTTGCCTTTTAAGAAGATGATTACTAAGGCCCAGACCCAGGTGATCCACTCGTTAGGGCTTCAATGAGTCAGGTGAATACAATCCCAGGGTTAAACTATATTTTCTGCAGTAACTCCATGCCTTGTAAAGTACCCGACTGTGGTGTCTGATGTTAAAAACCAAGTGTTCCTCTAAACAATTGTCCAAGGATGTCAAAATCAAGATGAATCACTTACACCTACTAGGAGAGGGCAACAAAAAACTCTCTCAACGTTTCAAACTACCCATTTCTACTGTCGGAAACATTGTAAGAAAATGGAAAATAAATGGAACAATTGAAGTCAAGGCAAGATCTAAGAAACTAAGAAAAATTTCAGATAGAATGGCCCGAGGTCTGGTGAGAAATGCTCTGAAGAACCCACACATCACTGCAAAAGAGCAGCAAAAAAGTAAGTGAGTGGTAAGTGAGTAGCAGGCACAGGTCTAGTTGTTCACAGGACAACAATACAGTGTGCCTTAACCCCTCTGCGCAGAAGCCAAATGTGGCTTTTTAGGTGTTACCTGATTTAAGGCTTTATAATTTAAGATTGCAGCTTTACAGACAGGAAAACTTTGGCTCAATTGAGTCTAGACACTTGAAGCATTTAGACTCCCATCAAATTATAGTTTATTTTTATGATTTTGTTGGAGAAAAGGGGCTGCAAACATAAAAAATCTTCATGAGAATTCACCATTGAAATAGAAAAAAAAAATAATGCTGACAATTGAAAAACTGCTGGGGCCTAAAACTATACATTTCTGGGATCATAAACTTCTTGACCACAAGTACAATTCATCTTTAACATTCCATTTTAGATTACCCGCTTGCTATGAGACAAATTAGACAGCTATCCAGGTGTCTCTCCAAAGTCTGACATCCATCAACATTTATAACTGTCAAATCAAACATTAATCATATATTTAACACAAATAAACTTTTGGGGCTTGAAATTCGGCATGAACTAATGATTTTCTGGTTGAGTTTTGCATGAATTAATCAATATCAGTGCAGTGGAACATCATTGGTCACCAGTAACCTCTCAAAACATGCCTTTTCTCCATAATAAAGTTAACAATATTGTCCATTTCTCTTCGAAGTACCCCAAGCATTAAATGAAGTGCAGATTTAACAGCTATAACATTCACGCAAGACCAAACATGATATGAATAAAAAGCTAACCGCTCTCACATCCGAGCTCAGAACCTTACACCTTATAAGGGTGAAAACTCACTAACTCAGTAATATCTGAATTCTGAAATACACCTTATTTTAACAGAACAGAAATTTCACTTTCAGGAAAAAAATACAACGACATATGCCTCCATTATCATCAGAGTGGTGTAATGAACGTACCGAGGGATCTACCGACCTGCGTGGGATGTATGCATTTGGAGAAACGAAAACCTCGGCATTCGATGTCTTTAAACGCGGTATAGATTCTACAGCAAAAAGCCAAATTAAGCAAAATGCAAACAGAGTAGAAGTATAACCTGTTTTCTTCATTGATGCCCCCCTCCAGAGACAGATGTATCGGGTAGAAGGAACGTTGCAGTTCTGTTTCATTCGGAATAATTCCCGTTGACCGCGTCCATACAACATTTAAATCTCGTAAATGAAACTGAACACTTCAGAACGGTCTCGAGTGTCTTTATTTCTTTGATATCGCATCATTTTCAGCTGCGCAACCGCGGCCAACATTCGAAGAATACAACCGACCTTACTTTTACGCTTAGCTTTGTATCCCATTCTTATTGTCCGATCAATGTATTTCAGTTATAGAGGAAAGTTAAGACACTGGGGAATGGGATAAGAAAGGAGTCTGTCAACACATCGTTACCGGGGAAGCTTCACGAGGACGTGAACTATAACTGTAGAGTTACGCAGATGAATCTGAGTATATCATTGAGTGACTGGCTATCGACACCAGTACTTCGGTGGATAGAAGGGAGCGCTGAATTTGTCGATGGAGGAATCTAAGCGTTAATCCATGGGAGGGAACTACGCATATTTTGTGTGTGATGATTGTAACTGACAGTAGAATGTGAGAGAAGCAATACTATGTCGGATTTTTTTCTTCACAAAACGTATTTTTTTAACCACTAATTGGAATACTGTTGGCTCACTGTAGCTAAAATGGTTGCTATAGAGTAGTACGTTTTTTTTCTGTCGCAAGTGATAATTTTTTGAAACTACTGGATCGATACTATGGGCAAGGATATTGACCAGTTTGCACATCAGGCTTAGTTTAAGATCAGAGTTTAATCCATGCTACTCCTGAAAAACAGGGATTGGAGGGAACTTCTCCATACTATAAATCGCGTTTCAGCTCTGCCTGCTTGTGAATATCCAATAGCTGATCCGGGGGTGCCATCTTGTGGTCGAGTACTGTAACTTAAGTGCTTACATTTGCATGTCTATAGACGCGAGCGTCTACATCTGCAGAAAGGGGTTAAACAACAAAGATCTACATGGCAGAGTTGCAAGAAAGAAGCCTTTCCTACGACCTCAACACAAAATTAAGCGTCGTAAGTATGCAAAAGAAAACCTTGAGAAACCTCAAGCCTATTGGAACAATGTGCTTTGGACTGACAAAAGCTAAATTGAACTTTTTGGCCACAGCCAAAGAAGGTATGTTTGGAGAAAAAAGGGTGATGCATTTGTAAAAAAGAACACGTTGCCAACAGTTAAGGAGGGAGGTGGGTCCATTATGCTTTGGGGTTGTGTAGCAGCTGGAAGCACAGGCAATATTGTCCAGGTGGAAGGAAGAACAGATACCACCAAATATCAGGACATTCTAGAGGCTAATGTTCAAAGCTCAGTTCAGAAATTGAAGTTGAAGAGACTTTGGGTATTCCAGTAAGACAATGACCCTAAGCATAACTCAAAATTCACCATGAAGTACCCCCAGGAAAGACGGATGAAGGTTTTGGAATGGCCATCACAGTCCCCAGACTGGAATATTATTGAAAATCTGTGGAGAGACCTCAAACATGCTGTGCATGCAAGAAGGCCGAAGAATATTTCTGAGCTAGAGGTGTTCTGTCAGGAAGAATGGGGAAAAATTCCAAAGACAAGAATTGAAAGACTCTTAGTTGGCTACAGGAGGCGTTTGCGAGCTGTTATAGCTGCCCGAGGAGGAGTACTGGCTGGCTGACAGGGTTCCCAAACTTTTGCACAAGGTCTTATTCCTTGTTTTATTATTTTGAAGCTGTATAAAGTTAAAAATAAAAATTATTCTTGCTTTAAAATGAGATGAAATGTGTCTTGTTTAACTTTGTGGCATTTACTGTTCAGGTTTGCTTTCACTCACTTGAAGATTAATGCCCAAATTTTTCCCCTCCATTGTATTCATTCACACAAACAACAGTTGTAAATTTAGGCCAAATGCAGATCTCAGGCAAACATCTTTCTTTAATGATTAAAAAATTTGGAACATTGTCCCACAGTTCTGCTGGGGGATTCCAGAAGAATCAGAGCAGCTGTCAGCAGTCTCACTGACGCCCTCCTTGAGTTTTTCAGCCTTCCTGAGAACTAGCTGCCCCCCGCTAACATGCAAACAAATCAAAAGCTTCATGCACAATTCAAACACACATTATCTGCAAGTTTATCTTCAGTCCAAGCAGACAAGTATTTTTGGTTTAAGATTTCATCAATCTCTACACTGGCTTAAATTCAAAGAAGCATGGTATATAACCATCCAACCAATCAGATTATATATTAGGGTGGCGAGACATCCATTTTTATGCAGGGAGTCCAGTTTTTGAGCTTGCTTCCCAGTGTTTGGCTCAAACTTTTGCTAGATACTTATGCTGTCCTTTTTTCAAAGCTTTTACTGACTTATTACTTAATAATCACTCTGAACAGCCATTAAAATACAACATCATGGGTGATGGAATGCAAATTCTTGCATTTTACTGGTCACTGGCGTTGTACATCTGTCCACTGCAGTTTGTACTCTGTCAGAGCTTCAGTCAAGTTGAGAAGTGTCTTCAATGTAATGACTTCACAGCTACTTTAAGTTAGATTTGCACGTGTAAAGAGCACCAGTTACATCACATGTTCTTTAGCTAGCTGGCTTAACAACATCATGTTGCTTGTCATTGAAACTTTATAGCCAGTTATGCATTTGTATACAATAAAACAATACTGATTGGCCGCTGATATACAATGCCTGGTAAAAAAAAAAAAAAAAAAGGTCACCACCTGGATTTAACTAAGCAAAATGGGTAAGAACCTTCTATTGGATAATTACTACAGTGCTTGGTATGTTTCAGTGGCCAACAAGTTGTTTAATCCTAACTGATGCAGTGGAATTACTTCTCATTTCATAAACAACCACGTCGGCAGACAAATCCTGTGTTGGTGGAAAAGATGTTACTCTGTTTTGGAAGGGTCCAATTACTGACCGCTATCAAGCAAAGAAAACAACTAAAGAGACAGATGAAACTACTCAAATTGGATTATGTACACTCAAATGCATTATGAAAACCTAGAAGGACAGTGGTGAACTTTGAGGAAGAAATGTGACAGGAAATAATCTTAAATGACTGAGATAACTTAAGCAATTGGTGAAATTAAATCATAAAAAAAACTCAGGACTATCTTTAATAGTGACAGTAAGAGAGTTTCCACAAGTAAAATGCGAACGGTACTTGAGGGATTGGGATGAAACAGCTGTGTGACCTCAAGAAAAGCACTCATCAATGAGGGTAATCAAAAAAACTGCTCAGCAAAGCTGGTGTTACTCCTCAGCCCCTGGATTGTTTGGAAGGCATTTTCAAGTTGACCTGCGGAATAAGAATTTCAAGATGGCGACTGTGGCGGCCATACTACGCATCCGAGTGCTTTCAAATTCGATAAGCCTCTGTAAGAGCATAAGACCAAGCAACAGAGCAAAATTGGCGTCGATTGATGAAGGCACTTTCAAGTTATCGTGCCGAATACAAAATTCAAGATGTTGGCTTTGGCGGCCATACTGAACATCCAAACGATACCAAAATCAATGGGCTTCTGTGGGCACACAAGACCAAGCAACACAGCAAAAACGGCGATGATTGATGAAGGCGTTTTTCAAGTTATTGTGCGAAATACAAAAGTTTATGGAACAAACAGACGGACGGGCGGACGAACATCACGTGTCGACAATACCCCTCTACCCCTTAGTCAGGACTGAGGAGTGAAAAGGCTTCAATTTGCTAGGGAGCATAAAAATTGGAATCTGGAGCCATGAAAAAAAGGTCTTGGGGTCTAATAACTTCACATGAGTTTTAGCTTGTTCTCTCTGCGGCCACTTAACTGGCCAATAGGGTTCAAAGGGTTAACAAGTTCTGCAAATTTGAACGCGCCAAGAAGAGTTCTCTCCGACTGATTTGCCCTTGAAGCAGGCAGCGAGACAGTATATTCTGATTACAACAAATCAGCCAGGTTAATGGAAAAGCAATTGATTCAACTGAGTCTGCCATACAGCTGAGGCCAATCATCTCCATCATCATTATCATCCCAGTAACTACTGATGCAATGGTGATAAATATTAAGCCTTTCATCTCTCAGCTGCAAACAGATAAGACAGTTTTAATCTCTTCACAGGCAGCAATTATACTGAAGGCTGTTGTTTGAAAAATACTTTCATGATGATTTGCTTTCTGTTTACAAGTGTCAGTTCCAACTCAGTTAGTAACAGTTACCCAAATTAAATACCAAGGACTGAAGAGATCTTCATCTGGCAAGATCGATGAGTTATTTTTAAGCTAAATATAATTAAGAGTGTTGCTCTCTCTGTCAGGTTAATTGTTGTGAACTCATGTTGGCCATGACTGACCTGCAGTAGGGAGGGCGGGCATGAGCAGGAGATGGGCGAAGGTGGCCTCAGCTAATCAACCAGTGCGCTGGGTTCTAACAAAGCCGAAACAGGTGCCGCGTTTGGTGTGTTCAACAATGAGCTAGGTTTTAATTTAAAAACTGGATACTTTTGGGAAAAATTAAGGAAGGCAAATGGACCAACTGCAATTTGTCCCCTAGAATTAATGAACAGTCTGCTGGCGGGCAATTTCAGGCATCGAAAATCAACTGTGTCGCAAATATAGAGGAGAGAATAAAATGAAAATAAAACCCCATCATCCATCTCACAAGGGCTGAAAATCAGCCCAGTGTTAACAGCAAAAATGTATCAGAGGAGAGGCATTAAGACATTTTTCGTCGTCCTTCACATCATAGTTAGCATCCGTGCTACTAGCTGTGCGTGTTTGTGCTACTAGTGACCACGGGGTCATTTCTCAGCCAGCTGATCAGATCTTTGTAAGGGAAACTGCCTCTTGAGTAAGTAAATCATCTCTCCTGGGAAAACTATTTAATTTAATTTGCTGAATAAGCTCTAATTTCACAATCCTATCTTTGGAGTGGAGTACTGAGGAGTACTAGTACTCATGGGGCCGGATTTACTAAGACCTTTAGCACATGCAAAATGTTTTTGCCAGAGCAAAACCAGAAACCTTGCTGCTGATTGGTGCAAGGCAAGTACCCTGGCCAATCATGGGCAATGTTATTGGTTTTTCATGAACAAAAAGATTTAGCATGTGCTAAAGGTCTTAGTAAATGAGGCCCATGGAGTACTATCTTCACCCATGAGAAGTGACCAAATAGGAAAATTTTGCTGTTCACAGCTTGCTCGTATACAGATGGAGTGACAAAATTCTCTTTTTAGCCTCACTTTAGTTTCCATTTTGTCAGATATGCTCATCACAAAATTTACAAGAATTATTGAAAAAATACATACTGTACCAGTGGGAATAGAAAGGTTAATTGGTAACAGGAGTCATATTTGAGACCTAAGAAATATATTTTGCTAAATTTGACTAAGAATCGATATTTGCTTATTTTTATCTTTCAATAATCTTTAAAAGAGATACTCTGGAGCAATTTAGAAATCTCAAATCGTTTACAGAAAAAAAAATGATGGTGAAAAGGAAATCACAATTCTCTCCCTAACTGTAAAAAAAATATTTGAGCAGTAAGACTTTCCTATGAGAATTATGTACCAAAAATATTTATCCCAGCTTTATCATGAGACTAAAGAAATAGAGGAGGGAGCGCTTCTGACAAACGTCTGCCTCATAAAATGAGGAACGTAAATGGAAGTCAGTTGACTCATAAAAATCTAAACCATAAGGAATTTACTTTTCAAAAGTCATGTTTTATTAACCGACTGACATCCTGAAACTGCAACAAAAATAGGGATGGAAAAGTCTGGGTAACTGCTCTGAATACGTCTACTTGCTCCTCCTTTTCTCTGTCTTGATAACTTTTCCTTAAAAACTTAACTTTGCAAGTCAATACAGCTAGCTAGGCATTCAAACAGGATAGGCCATGGGCCGAACCCCAATATCGTTTCATAGTGCTCCTATGAGTAAGCCTGTTCATTTTTATTAAAAATATGATGAAATAACACGAAAATGAAAAACTTCTGCTTTGCACATGTGTTCGTTAACCAGAAAAATGTACTTAAAGCCAGCAAATTTGTTTTGTTCGTTGCCATGGCTGCAGCTTAAAATTCATCAGTCAGATAACAGCAAGGCCGTTTTCATCCGTGCAACCAAAATGCCGAGCGCATTTCAAAAGCACAGATGCCAAGTTACAATTCCAATTCCGAAATAGTTGGGACAAAGTGTAAATTGTGAATAAAATCAAAACGCAATGAACAGAGATAACATAGCAAATGTTCAAACTTTACAATTTTATCCACAGATGAGCTCATTTCAAATTTGATGGCTGCTATAGGTCTCAAGAAAGTTGGGACAGGGGCCTATTTACCATGGTGTCGCATCCCCTCTTCTTTTTAACACAGAGTCGAGGCGTCTGGGCATTGAGGAGAAAAGTGTCTTGAGTATAGCTATTGGAATTTCATCCCATTCATGGTGCTTTTTAAAACATGCAAGTGTCCCACACCATATGCGCTAATGCATCCCCATACCATCAGAGATGCTGGCTTTTGAACTGAATGCTGATAACAGAAGGGGTGGTCTTTCCTCCCTTTAGCCCGGAGGACACGACGTCCATGATTTTCAACAAGAATGTCAAATTTGGACTCATCTGACCACAGGACACTTTGCCACTTTGCTACAGTCCATTTTAAATGAGCCTTGGCCCATAGAACACAGCAGTGCTTCTGGAACATGCTCAACAATGGCTTCCTTTTTGCATGATAGAGTTTTAGGTGGCATCTGTGGATGGCACGGCGGACTGTGTTTACAGACAGTGGTTTCTTTACATATTCCTGGGCCCATTTATTAATGTCAATGACAGAATCATGCTGTTGAGTGATGCAGTGGCGTCTGAGGGCCTGAAGATCACGGGCATCCAGTAAAGGTCTTCGGCCTTGTCCCTTACGCACAGAGATTTTTCCAGTTTCTCTGAATCTTTTGATGATGTTATGCACTGTCGATGGTGAGACCTTCAAAGCCTTTGCAATTTGACATTGAAGAATATTGTTTTTAAAGTATTCCACAATTTTTTACGCAAGTCTTCACAGGTTGGAGAGCCTCTGGCCCTGTTTATTCTGAGAGACTCAGCCTCTCTAAGACATCCCTTTTATACCCAATCATGTTACACATCTGATGCCAGTTAATGTAATTACTTGTTGAATGTTCTTTCAGCTGATTCTCGAATATATTAATTGCTTTTTCAGCCCTTTTATGCCTGTGTTCCAACTTTTTTGAGATCTGTTGCAGCCAGAAAATTTTTAATGAGCTCAATTTGTGGATAAAAATATAAAATGTCCCAAGTTCAACATTTGAAATGTTATCTATGTTCTATTGTAAATAACATATTGGCTCATGTGATCTGAAAGTCATTGCATTTTGATTTCATTCACAATTTACATTTCATCCCAACTATTTCAGAACTATTTTTGTTCATAGTTTGACCCTTTCACTGTGAAACATTTGGGAAACGCACCTCATTATGGTTGAATGTGTTTGCCATGTACTGCAGACAGAATCGGCCCCATTGTACCGTTCACTGAGGTATGCTGGGCCAAATTATGCCATTGTATGCAAGCATGGAAATCGCTGGATGGAGCAGAGAATATGCTTTGAAATGTGATAATACATCACATGATGGCAGAGGCTATCACATGAAATGCTACCTGAAGATTGTCGATAAAAGTCGGATAGAGCAGGGTGTCAAACGAAAGGAAAAGGGCCGTTTACGGCCTTCAGGGCTGAATTCCGCGTCATCATTGGGCAGTGAACCTCCACCAAAGCGGTCAAAGCCAATTTTGAGTTTAGACATTGTGTAGTCATCAACTAAATCAGGCGAAAGACTTTCAAAACACATTCTTCCGAACGAGTGCATTATATGCCAGCAAGACAAGCAAATACTAGATAAGATGACAATGAAAAGGAAATTAGACAAGCTGGTAACATGCAAAACTGATGTGCAAAAACTGAAGAAAGCTGCTTCATTTCATAATGACCACAGGATTATTTTGCATCTTAGAGAATCCAATCCAGTATCTAAGTAAGGTATCATGCGTCATGAAAGAAAAGGAATATTGCTTTGCTCAAAAAAAAAAAAAGTGTTGATATTTATCTCTTCAAACTCAAACACAAAATTTAACTCGGGTGAGATTTAACTTCACTTTAAATTACTGAGCCAATATTAAGCTGCAGTTTAGCTCCCAGTCTCTTACTAGGAAATTATGCTGTTGTTATATGCCCAGAATATGGTGTTTGCCCATGTTTTACTGGAATAAATAAGGCCTTCCCTGAAAAAAAAATGTCTGGTGGCAGTAAATGTTGCTCCAAAACCAGCATATATTGCTCAGCATTAGTGGTATGTTCACAGATGTAGAAGTTAAACATGCTACGTGCACTAATGCACACCCAATGCCGAATAATGCACACCCTCCCGCATGCTGGCTTTTAAACTGTGCATTCATCAAGTTTGATGATCCCTTTCCTCCTAAGCCTGGAGCATGCAGCATCCATGATTTCTAAAAAAGAAATTCACTATTTGATTGGTCAGACCACAGGACAGTTTACCACTTTGCCTCTGTCCATCTTAAATGAGCTTCGGCCGAGAGAGGGTGACAGCATTGCTGTATTTTGTTGGTATATAGTTTAAACTTTACATGGCAGGTTTAATTCGCATTTGTGGATGCGGCAACAAACTGTACAATAACAGTGGTTAACAGAAGTGGTCCAAAGCCCATGAAATGATTTCAACTGAATAATTTTCAAAAATGGTGAACTTTATAAGACAAAGCTCCACCTTATGTCAAAATTTTGAACAGGTGTAATGTCATCGTGGGACACATCCTCAGGTCATGACCTTTCATTTGCACTTGATTTGAGGTCAATCTGACAAATATTTTCAGAGATATGATAAAAACAGTGATTTTTTTCACTTTTTGGCCCCTAGTGCCCAATCTAGAAATTGTAAATTGTCCAAAATCGAATCAGTTCTGCCTCTTTAGGATACTTGCTTAAATGCAAAACTTGGAATTTCTAATTGAAATATTACTGCAGTTATCGCATTAACACCTAAATCAGTTTTTGGCCCCTGGTGGCCAATCTAGACATCGTAAATTCCAAAATTGAATCAGTTCTTCCTCTTTATGATACTTAATTATGTGCAAAATTTGACATTTGTAATGAAGTTATCGCGTTAACACGTAGTGCGGTGGCGGCAGCGGTCGGACCAAAAACATAATATCCCCGGAACGGCATTCGGCGTTCGGGGATATAAATAATATTTCTCTCTCTTGTATTGTAAAGACAAACTGTTGAGAGCCCCGCTGAAAGTTGAACTGCATGTGAATCTATCATATATTCATCCAGGTACAGTCACTGAACGTCCATGCATTTTTGGTAGAACTTTGTTATATTTTTAATGGAGGAAATATAAAGATAATTTTGGTGTATTGTTCTTTTATTCACCAAGTAAGTCGGAGCACTCTCACTTAGAAGCCTTTTTCAGCCACTCGGCCCACGGCCTAAGAAACACTGCGGTTGGCAGCTGTTGTCACATCATCATTTAATTGCCATTACTTTATTTGTTACCGAGCTCATAGTCTTGGATCCTCACTGTTTTCAGAGTAAATACTTGTCTCCTTGTTTTAATTATACTACTAATAATGCAATTTAAATGTTTTTGAAATAGCACAACATCCTTAAGATTTTTTTTACAATAAGCACCCAATTTTTTATAGTCTATACTTGCAACCATAAATCAAGTCTTAAAGCAGAAATAGCAGGAATTAATCTTTGAAACAGGATGTCAATGGAAATCAGTTAACATAAAAATAAAGACCATAGGAATTTGCTTTTATAAAAAAATTGATTAAAAATGGATTAATAAACAACTGCATGTCAAGTTAAATGCTTCCTACACTCTTGTTCTGAATGCATTTACTAAAATCAATAGCTTGAACAAGGAACATCATCCACTTTTGAGAAAGGCCTGGTAACTGGAGAGGAATAAAGCTTTCAATACATGCAGTAGGCCTGTGCCACGGTCATAGTAACCCTGAATCTTGAAAAAAAAAAGAATGACAAAGAGTATTTATGGTGAATGTCAATGAGGTTCTCACTCAAACTGAACCCCAGCCTGAATATATTCAGCATCTCTGTGTAATAATGCTGACCAAGTATCAGTTTAGCATTTTCACATTTTCCATTTTTTAATGAAGGATATAGTAGGATACAGACAGGGCAAAGTTGATCCTACCTCAGCAATTCTAACCAGAGGCAGTTAATAAACACAAACCCCTGAAGCGTATGTTTAAATCCAAATAAATTATCGCATGAAGCTTACTGTGATAGATGCACAGCGTTTTCCTATATACTGTTGCCTAACCGTCAGTAGAATGTGTCAATCAACAAACTCCTAAATGAAAATAAACTGCTGAATACAATAAAATAATAATGTGTGCATCTAATAAGTTAATAAGTTCTACATCACTGCTTAGAGTATCCATGCAACACCCACACATGGGGCACACACACACAAGCGCGCACACCCACACACACACAGAGCACTATGCTCATTTGAATTCATTTAAATTGTCAGACTGTCACTCGAAGGAAAACAAAAATATATAAAGCCTCAAAAATCTGTGGAGCCCTGTAGACAGAATTGGGCCAGATTGCAAATGAAGAGGTAAACCGTCAGCAGGGTCCTATTTAATGCTTATCATGCTCTCTGCGGCTATATTCCGCATGTTTTATTCAACATGTGGATAAGCCAGTTAACAAACTGGAATGGCTTTAATAGCTACACGCTCAGGTACAGGGATGCCTCTGGATCATAATGGAGGAAGGAAGTTCTGCCCCTCCTTTCAGGAAGGGAACTGAAGAATTTAAGAAGAGGTAAAGAACAGGGGAATGCAGGCTTAGGTGTTTGAGACAGGAATTAAAGAATGAATAAAGAGTGTGTGAGTGTGTGCGTGCGTGCGTGTGTGTGTGTGTGTGGGGGGGGGGGGGGGGTTGTGGGGGGCTTAGAAGAGCTGGAGCCCACGGACCCATCTAAAACTCGGCTACACTGCACAAAAAGCACTTTCATCTTGTAGTGAGATTTAATAGCTTTCTTTGCCTGATAAATGACAATTTCTTATCCCACTGGCAAATCCTGCAGTAAGTCAAACTCGCTCATATCATTGACAGTATTTTTGCCATTAAAAAAAAAAAAGGTTTTAAGCTCAATTAGATTAAAATAGTCATTGAGATATACTATGGATATTTTTAATTGCATAAGACACTTCCCCTCCTATACATGCTTTCAGACAACCTAGTCACTCTCTTTAGTGTACTTTTGAACATGATAATCCACCACACAATGCATCTAACCTATCTTACCTACAATGGGCTGTTTTATGACAGCCCATCCTCAGAAAAAAACTGTTTCATTGTGGTTATAATAGCAAATCCACAGAGCAGCTCAAGGTCAAAGGAAGCGCACAGTCATTCAGCTTCATGCATGTGTTTGCCGACAGGACTCTCAATAGAGAATAGCCTGCTCCCTGCACTCATGAGCCCTTCTGTCTGAATGAAGGCATTCAACACGATTAACATTTGTGTTTAGCAAATTAGCATTTTGCAATGTTTACCCATCGGAATTCTCCAGAGGTCTGCGGAAATACACTTGACTGCGCGCTGTTAAAGAACACTCACTCATTAAAATAATAATGAAAACCTTTAAAATGCTTCTGAATCGCACTTCCACAGCAGATAGAGATAGCAGATTTTTCAGTAGAAAGGAATATTTTATCTAATTTCACAATACTTCGGCGGTTACTTTACGGGTAAAAAAATATTATAATATGCTGGAGATAATTAAAGTACTATAGTGCAGAGAATAAGGGATACCGCCCTTTGTTCCAACAGGCAAAAATCAATCATCTTCATGAGACTTATAAAAAAAAAAAAAATCACCATAGTAATATTAACCTCTCAATTTCCTCTCCTCAGCACGGCTTCATTAACAGGGGTTCAGAGGATTTAATATCACATTCATCACATGGACGTGGGAGACAATGAGGTCAGTGCAAATGTGCAGCAGTTAGTTGCCCCAACCAACTGCAGAAAAGACCCATTAGTAAATTCTGTACGGTAAAATGTCGGGTCAGACCCGTGTTCTGGTCATGCTAAATTGGGGGAAAAAACACTGCTTATAAACCCCTAGCTGGACATAACTGCAATGACAGGAAAATGCCTGGTTTCAGGCGAGACGAGATATTTTCTTGGTGACACAGCTCAAACTACAATCCACTTCATTTGAATACAATACCTAAACCATTCCCTGAGCGCAAACAGCAATCATAAAGCCAGGGGATGAATTCCAGTGGCTCTTTTTTTCACGACCTTCCTCTCATTCCTTTCTCACTTTTCTTGCACTTGGCTCCACATAATGAGAAGGCAAGGGAAAGAAGCGAACACTCGCTCAAAGAAATGTGAATTCTCTGAAGAGAAGGTCCTCGCTCCTTCAAACGACAGTTTCAAGTGACATCAAGTCACTAGCGTGGCAGATACATGGCAGAAGAGCAGAGGTTTCGCTTCCAGTCAAACGTTTACGTGTCGCCAGTTCAAAAAAACCGCTTTCAGAAAGGATGGATTCGCCTTGCCTTGGTGAAGATATCTTAGGGAAACATCACACTCTCATTGCCTTACTCATTTAATGAGCTGGAGTCTCATAAATAATGAAGAGCCTCGATGGATTTCTGGGTCAGGAATAATAGGAATAAACTAAGGATGAGACACACGAGAGATTGGAATGAGCCCAAAATGCGTCTGTGCAACTACTTGGCTTCAGAACAAAGTTTCACTTCCTGCCCAAGGAAGACGTGCTGCAGTGCCTGTAGGGTTTTGGTGAGCTTTGGCCAAAGTGATTCATTTCAGTCATTCATGGAGACTCAAAATGTTCCACGCACAAAATGTTCCAGACAGATTACCTTAATTTTTTTTTTTTTTAGCTTATTGCTGAATAAATACCTCCAGGCCGTGAGTAAAATTTATATCCATGTCATCTTCATTAATCCCCCTTTTATCTTGTGCTCCAAAATGGAGGGTGAGCTCCCGTCCTGAACTGCCGCTCGGGTGGGGAGACAAGCGGAGCGTTGGAAATGCATGTCCCGATTTAAATTTGTGGTTCTCGCAATACTGCAGTCTGTAGGAAACAATATCATGTCCTCGCAAGTTGCTGCATATATTACCTGTTGAGAAATCCTTTGCAATCAATGGTAATTTTTAGCATCAAATTGAGGGCGATGCTCTGATGTATGGAAAAAATTCAAATGCAGTAAGATGATATGGTGAATAATATGCCAGCCTTATGTTGCACTCTCCATATTAACTGTTGTTCCCCCTCCTCTAGCCTTCCCTTCCCGTGTGTAGCACACCCATTCCCAATCTGCAACTGGCCCTCTTGTGTATTTAAGTTCCTGGTCTCTCTCTCCCTTTTACTGACCAGCTGCCTCGTGTCTCAGGTCTGCCGTCTTTGGTGAATAATCTTATAAAAAAAAACCTAGCTTCAATTTATCACTGAATGTCCTCTAAGAGTCTGCGATCTTGGTGGTGGCGTCTTCCTGTTCCATCTTCACGTGTGTTCAAAGGCGTGCGCCTGCCAGTGTGCACAGGTCCATCTGGCTTGCCATCCCGGTTCTGACCTCAGACCAGCCCCTATCGAGCCTAGATTCCTCTACTTCCTCATCGCTTCTGCCTGACCACGGACTGTCCAGCTCTGAAAGCTCTACATGCTTTAGTTCTGTTTCCTTACTGAAGGCCAACTTTGACATCATCTGTGTTCTGCACTTGGCTCCACATAGTAAGTCAAGGAAAAATAGTGAAAAATGATGAATTGAAAAAAATGTGAATTCGTTGAAGGGAATATCCTCCGTCAAATGACAGATTCAACTGACCTCCGGTTAATAACATGGCAGATGCATGGCTGATAAGGACACATAGCGCTACAAGTCAAATATTATATAAAATATTAATTTCCTCACCTTGGTAAAGATATCTTTGGGATTCATTGTGTCCTTATTGCCTCCCTCATTTAATGAGTTGGAAACTCATAAATAATGAGGAACCTCAATAGATTTCTGGGTCAGGCATAAGACGAATAAACTAAGGATGCGAAATACAAGAGATTGAAATGAGTACAGAGTGTGTCTTGCAATTACTCGGGCTCAGAACAAAGTTTTATCTGATGCCGGAGCTAAAACCCATAAGAGTATAGCCCAGGGATGTCAAACTGCAGTCTTGGAGTGCGGCAGTGCCTGTAGGATTTTGGTGAGTCCTGGTCCAACTGATTCATTTCAGTCATTCATGTAGACGCACAATGCTCCGTACACAGCAATTCTCGGGACAGATTACCTTTTTTCGCTTATTTCTGAATAAATACATCAGGGTTGTGAATTAAATGCACATCCGTGTCATCTTTATTAGTACCACTATCCCCAACAACCGTTGTGTGAATCCCTAATGTGTCTTTTCGCAATTGAGCAGCATGCATGTCTATTAGGTGTACGCGTGTTGTGATTTGTGTACATCTTGTGCGTGTCTCCCCTATCGGCTTAATATCATTATTTGTTACCTAATGAGTGAGTGATGGGTATTTAATCCTTGCAGTGCATGTGCTTGTCGCTGGATAGTAAAGTCGCATTCTCACCAAGATCCTGGTCGTATGTATATAAAACTTCTTCGTCTTCATCTTAATGCAACCAGTACTTCAATGGCAGCCAAGTTCTCTTGTAAATCCTAGATGTCATTAGATAATTTGAACAAGCTTCCAACCCCCTGCTGGGACTGATTTCCTCTCAAGCATCAACCCTCCTCTTTCTGAGCAGTCCAGTGCTGGCAAGCGCTTCAAAATCTGGCAGCACGCCAGAAGCCGCTGGCTGGCGACAGCAGCCCAAGCATCGCCTATAACACCAGTGCTGAACTGTCTCTCATTCTCTCTGGGATTCCATCTCTGCCTTTCCTCTCCAGGGCTCTGTTGCTGTCATTACTGCGCTGCAGCATGAAGAAGGAGTTGTACGCACATCACGTACAGGTGCAAGGCTATCAAATAAAACGTGTCAATGGAAAAAGGAAAGGACACCTGTACAATTTCTCCAAGCCACCAAGAAAATTTTTTATATGTTAAATAAGGACAACATTTCTATCCAACTCGAATCTTCATGGTAACCAGACATGGTTACATGGTCGGATCGAAATGTTTTCCTCATTTATTAAATTAAAAATTTTCTTGGTGGCTTGGAGTGAGTGTGCAGGTGTCCTTTCCTTTCTCCATACTGCTGCCAATAAATTATCAGTTGTATTACAAGTCTGTCTCCGCACTTGATTCCTGGTCTGGACCATTAGAGCTTTCATCCTAAACCCCTGCCATTCGCTCCTGTGAGATTTCAGTGAGATTGAGAGGTGTGCCCTCTATGCTCCAAAATGGAGGGTTAGCAAAGCCCTGACCTGGATTGCAGTTAGGGTGAGGAGAAAACCGGAGTGGCAAAAATGTATATTTCGGTGCAATTTGTGGCTCTCACAGTACTGCAGTCTACAAACCCCAATTCCAATGAAGTTAGGGCGTTGTGCAAAACGTGAATTAAAACAGAAGACAAAGATGAGCAAATCTCATAGAGACATATTTTATTCACAATGAAATATGGACAACATATCAGATGTTGAAAGTTAGACATATTTTTCCATTTCATGAAAAATATAAGCTCATTTTGAATTTGATAGCAGCAAACCGTAAAAAAAGTTGGGACAGGGCCGTTTTTACCATTGTGTAACATCCTCTCTTCTTTTAACAACAGTCTGTAAACATCTGGGAAATGAGGAGACCAGCTGCTGGAGTTTTTGGAGAGGAATGTTGTCGCACTCTTGTCAGATGCAGGATTCTAGCTGTTCAACAGTCTTGGGTCTTCTTTGTTGGACTTTTTGTTTTATGATGAGCTGTTGTTTGCTACTGGTGAAAAGTCTGGACTGCAGACAGGCCAGTTCAACACCCGGACTCTTCTACTATGAAGCCATGCTGTTGTGATGGTTGCAGTATGCGGTTTAGCATCTTCTTGTTGAAATATACTTTCCCGAAAACAGACGGCGTCTGGATGGGACAATTTGTTGTTGTAAAACCTCTATATACTATTCAGCATTGATAGTGCCTTTCCAGATGTGTAAGCTGCTCACGCCATAGGCACTAATGCAGCCCCAGACCATCAGAGATGCAGGCTTTTGTACTGTGTGCTGATAACAAGCTTGATGGATACCTCTCCTCTTTAGACCGCACAGCACGGGGTCTGTGGTTTCCAAAAGAATTTGAAATTTTGATTCATCTGACGACAGAACAGTTTTCCATTCTGCCTCAGTTCATTTTCAATGAGCTTTGGCCCAGAGAAGACGGCAGTGTTTCTGGATCATGTTCACATATGGCTTCTTCTTTGCATAATACAGCTTTAACTAGCATTTGTGGATTGCACGGCAAGCTGTGTTCACAGACAATGATTTCTGGAAGTATTCCTGAGCAAATGCAGTGTATTTCAGTGCAGAATTCTGCCTGTTTTTAATGCAGTGCCGCCTGAGGGCTCGAAGATCGTGAGCATCCAATATTGATCTCGGCTTTGTCCCTAGTGCATAGAGATTTCTCCACATTATCTGAATCTTTTGATGATACTATGTACTGCAGATGGGGGGGACTTTCAAAGTTTTCGCAATTTTACATTGAGGAAAATTTTTCAGAAATTGATAGCATATATATTTAGATTACTATATTCCTGACGATGTCATATTTATATTAGAAAAAAGGTGGCACTTTGCATAAACACATTTATTATAACAGGCGTCTTCGTCTTCTGTTCGGGGACGCGTGTTATAATAAATGTGTTTATGCAAAGTGTGACCTTCTCTCTAACTTCATTATTGCTCATTTTGGTCCTGCACTCTTAAAGTGGTAATTTGTAAGATTTCCATCTCGTTACTGTCCGTTAAGTCAGTGTCTATCAGAGAGGGGGGATAAAACAACGGTGATTGAGCCTATGACCCATTGATGAAAGCATTTGTATTTCATTCTTTGCCAGGTGAAGTGATCAGTGCATCTGTGGCGACATTCCCGTGCTATATTCAAATATAGACGCACATCTAGTGACTTTTTTTTACAGTAAGCAGTGTTTGGACTGTCCAGACGGAAGGAGGAGCCGCAAGCTGGCTTGAAGGAAGTAAGGAACCCAGGGAGACGCAATGGCGAGGTAGACGTCAGAAGGGATCAAGTAGCGGTACTTTCCCTAACCTGAACCTTGGCTCTTTCCCCTAACCCTAAATCTAACTTGTCCCTTATGCTATATGTCAGTTTTTAGTAAGGAATTAAGGGAGAACTGTTAAAAATTCAGCTTTCCAAGAAAGTACCGCTATTGGATCCCTTCTGATGTCTGCCCAATGGCAATGGCAAATACCATATTGTGCAGCTATACTGTGCACAGTAGAAACTAACGTTAGCTGAGTCTCTGTTGCGGCTACTACTGAAACTAAAATTATGAAGTAATTTCAGGACGCAAAAAAAAAAAAAAAGCTTTGTTAACCGCCTATTATTTTTATTTAAAAAAAAGATAATGTTACCTGTTACCCGACTACTGTTTTCATTATTTATACAGGGCTGTCAACTTTCATATATTCGGCTTGAAGTTTAAATGACATTTTCACGTCCTGTGCTGTAAACAGAAATCATTCTATCAAATCGTTTGTCGAGATTCTCAGGTGGAATTGAAGTCCTTGTGCATTGAAGTTAATCAGTTTCACATGTGTTACGGTGGATTTGATTATGATTCCGGAATTCTCACAGTTTTCTTCACTCAGGTGTTGGAAGCAGTGGAATTGCATAAAAATGTTTCAAATGGTCTTATTTCATTTAAACAATTTGAATGATCGTGAAACACGCATTTCGTTGATTGAATAATTACTGACTACAGCACGGGAACATGAATGAAGCACAAATTTTCACGGCCAATGCGTGAGAGTTGGCAGCCCTTTAAGTTAATCGATTTATCACAATGGCCTAAAGTGTTACTGGAATGAGATGATGCTAATGGATGACTAACGTCACATAATTTTCACTTTTATTGAGTTCAATTGCCGTGTGAAAGAGCATCTTTCAATTACCAACAATTTTTACCAACGTCAATTTACCAATGTAATACAGCCGACTCTGTTAGGTCTCGACAACAGTTATGGGAAATGAGGTCCAGAAGTGCACCTGCAATTACAGCTTACTGCCAAAGATGTCACTGTGAACAATTGCCGTGTCAAAGAGCATCTTTCCCGTCTGCATGAGAATTGAGGAGGCGTGGAACTGGTAAGAGCCGTCAATTTACCGACATCATACACACGACACTGTTGGGTCTTGACAAGAGTTTATGGGAAATGAGGTCCAGAAGCGCACCTGCAATTACAGCTTACTGCCAAAGATGTCAATGTAACCACACCAATTCAAATCTTTCGGATTACCACTTCAAAGTCTGGGAGTGAAGCCCGTGCATTTATAGTCGTATTTACATTACCCAAAGTGAGGCGACTAGCTGCCAGATTGATACAACAAACTTATTCATTAAAATAAATGGTTTCCAATGAGGCCAATTTAAAATAAGTTAACAAAATGGTTAAAATGCGAAGATGTGCAGCTGCGTTTTGCAGCAATATTCATTTGAAGGGCTGTAATAAAACGTTTCATGCGCAAGTTATCATAGACATGCCAATTTATTAATTTAATGGAGAACATCGTGTTTGCGTGCAAGCTATCTAAGTATATATTATCTAATCTAATCCCACAGGCTTGAGTAGACCGCTGACTAAAAGCAAATGCTAACGATTGTTAACGGTCACCGGCTAACTGGTTACCTTGGTAACCTTACCGTTGTGGAGATTACGTTGACTTAGCAGTTAATATAATTAACACAGTGGCCAACAAGTTTGCTACTTGTAATTGTCACTCAACAGCAATACTTCTTACTCGCGAAATATTTAAAACAGTGTGTGAGTTGCTTTGTCTGTTCATACTGATTTCCTAAAAACAAGGAGGAGAGAAAGGCTTACAAGTCAGGAAAAAGAACTTTTCGCCATCCCCTCGAGCAGAGCTGTGCAGTAATAATTTTGACAAGCAGCATTTTGAAAGGTAAAACTTGTTAAAGGAGTAGCTAGACTTGACTAGAACCTCCGTTGAACAACGTTGGCATTACCATATAATTCAATATAAACAATTTGCTTGACGCCAAATATGCTCAGCCCGGGTACAATGAAGTGAAGAAACTAGAAAGTAATTTTATAACATATACAAACATTCATCAACGTTTCTTATAACAATGAAAACTTACAAGCAATTGTCTGACCAAGGGGTCATTAAAAGCCTTGGTCACGTTAACGTAGTTACCAAGTCACTTTTTCTGTCTTCCCTTTCGCAAGTCTGCCTCATACATAGCCTATTCAGGAAGACAAAATGTTGTTCTATTTGCACAGTGATACCAAAATAACACCTACTCACAAGCAAGTGTTTCTGAAAATGTGATTTAAAAGGGGCAAAAAGCGAAATCGTTACACCGCTAGGTTTGCTGTTGTGCGGTGCCTGTAGACCAAAACAAAGTGTGTCATGAGCCACACCTCCCTCTATCTCTGCTCCCCACCCCTCACCCCCCGCTCACCACCCACCCGCCTCGTCTGTGAAGGACTATCTGCAAAGTGCAAACACACCGAGCAAAACAACATCACCATTTAGTGGCTCGAATTAAGTAACTTATAACGTAATAATGCCGCAAGAAAGAGAACTTCCTTTTGGGAAGTTTTCTATGCTGTTTTGTCCGTAAATTAATCACTGTGCCAAAAATTTAGCGTGTTACCATTCGCATCAAACGTGTCTGTTTGCCACTAATGATGTTAGAATTGACGTGCGGTCGGAGGTTAGTTTGGTGAGGCAGAATCCTCTCCTTTGCTTGATTAGCAATCAGACAATTAACTAGTTTAGTAAGACTGTTCGGCAGAATGACGGGCCAGTTTAAGTTTCCGCGGCGTTATTATTCAGCACCTACACACAACCGTAACGCTTGACCCATTGCTGGGACCGAGCCGCTAACAACTCAAGCTCCGGACATTGACCCATGCGAAGATTGTAACATTAAGTTTAAGTGAATCGACATAGCGACATGTGCCTAACATTACTGTAACCCTAATTAAATTTGACTTTATGTTGTTGCTAACCTGTCCAGGAGAAGAAGAGCTAGCTCCGAGTCAAACTGTAGCCCCCTTTAGCTCTCGCAGTGCTCTCCACCTTGGAAATGCAAGGCCAATATTCATCCAGGATCTGTCCCTTTCTTTGTCCGACAACTTCTTGGCCAACGACCGTTGTTTCCTGCTCGTCTTCAGGTGAACGTTGCGTTCCGCTCTCTGCCATTTCCCTTTGAAAAAAATTTGCGCCGCCACTGCTCACTGGCTGTAATGTTTTATGGGGAGGGAGGGCCAAGGGCTACGAGAAGAGGGAGGAGGCGGCGATTCACCTGAATGTACATGAACACGCAGCTGGACCTGCTTGTAAACAAGGGGCTGGAGATCGACACAGAGAGCGGGTTCAAGACATCCTGCAATACTTCAGATGAAATTACAACTCTTGTTCTTCATATAGCGATTTTTTAATTTCTTCAATGTAGAAATGATGCATTTCTGCTTATTTCCCCTTTAAAGTGGGCAAAAACGAATGGGAGTCTGCAAGAAAATTTTTCCACCGGGTGTATACGCTGCTGGGACAGATGCTTCACTTGAGCTTACCCTGTCAGCAATGTAGTGTTCTACAGGTATATATAAGTGGCTCAAACCGAACTTATAAACCGAACTTATAAAAAAAGAGGTGCAGAGATGATCTGACCTTAGACCAACACAGCAGAGTTAATAACTTAAAAAATACACAGAGAAAGTATTGGCAGCATTTATACGTGAAAATTCAGTAATTTTCTTGGTGGTAATACGGCGGTACTATTGAAATCTCTGCTGGTGCTATAGCTATATATTTTATTAGTACCACTTGCTATTCCAGCCTTTTGTGGCCCTTGTCCCAACTTTTTTTTAGATCCATCAAATTCAAAATGAGCTAATATTTTTATGAAATGGTGAAATATCTCACTTTTAACATCTGATATCTACGTTGTCTATGCTCTATTGTCAGTAAAATGTGCATTTATGAGATTTACAAATCATTGTATTCTGTTTTTAGTCACGTTTTACACAACATCCCAACTTTATTGGAACTTAGGTTTCTATATCAAATGATTATTATGAAATAGTATTGTTAAATATATCACCTTTCGTGGAATAAATTGCTTGCCATGGGCAGGAATATACCTAAATAATTACATTCTTCGTTCATCTGTCTTCAGCGGTGAAGTTTTCCCCAATTAAAACAAGGCTTATGCTGTTGCCCCAGACAGCAAAAGGGTAAACTGGCAAAGGCAAAATCCCAGTAAGAAAGCCATGTTTGCCCCAAACAGCATGGAAGACAAGTAATACCACTAGAAAATCAGCATTTCATCCAAACATTGCAGTATCCCTTGAAATTATAACAAACCCACATACAGATATCCTGAAACTGCCCATATTAACTCAGTAATAATGGGAAATAAAGAAATATTTTTTTCTGAGGTCATTTTAAAAAAATGACCATCTTAACATCAAATTATTACAAACTGAAGCCAATTTCATCTTATATACCCGGTATGCAGACTGCCTATATTTACTCATTGTTGTGTTCCGGGGTTCTGGCCTTTGGCCAGAACAGGATTGCTCATGGTTTTAACAGTTTCAAGATTCCATAGTTCATAGTTTCATAGTCCACAGTCATAGTTCATTGTCACAGTTTTAACAGTTTCTTGTTTCAGGGTATTACATTTCATGTTTCACATTTATAGTCCATGTTTCATGTTTTTGTTTTTGCCAGGTCTGCCAAGCCACTCCACCGCTTGTCTGCGTTCCGCCCCGTGCCTTCGTTGTTGCACATTTCAGAGCTCTGGTTGGCTTTGGTATTTCCCCTTCCTTCCATGCTGTGCTGATTCGGGGCTTTCGAAGCTTAATTGGCAATTAACTGTTTTTAAGTTACTAACATTTACTAACACTCACTGGGTTGGTGTAATTCTTAGATAGGCAAATTACTAATATTACCAATTTAGACAGGGAGTTTATTGTCATGATTCCTGCTTTGCTATTTCAAGATCTTGCTGTGCTTTTCTGTTCTGAACATTCATGCTTGCTTCCAAACTGCATACTTAATTGGTACTTAAGCTGAGCACGCTCATTCTCTTAATGAGCAAGTCTTGTCATCCAATCTTAGTCCATATCATGATCTTGCCATGCCTCTTGTTTCTCCTTCTCCAGGTGTTGCCCTTCATGTGTCTTGATTTCTCAGCCTTTATCTGGATGCGGTGGAAGTTGGCTGGCAGACAGTGTCTCAAGTTCTAGCTCATGTTTGCAAGTTTTGTCGCTCATGGTCATGCTTTCAAGTCCTCGTTCATGGTTCCAAGTTTTGTTCATAGTCCCTGTGTATATAGCCCTAGTCTTGTTGTTTATTTTCGTTCTTGAATTTCTACCTGGAGTTTCCAGTGGTTTTTTGTTCTTGCCGTTTTTTGCTATTTAGTTTCCCAGCTCTGTGTAGCGTACCTTAGTTTGTCTTTTGCAACCCTTTGGGCCAAGTTTTTCGTTGGCCCTCGTGCCTGTTTTGTTTTGTTTTGAATAAATCCTCATTCCCATCTCCCCGCATCTGGTGTCTACCTGATTCCATATCACTCATTAATAATTAAAAATAAACAAATAAACTATTTATCATGTGGTCAGTAATAAATTAATCCAATTAACTTATTAAAATTTCAAGGTGATATTGCTAACATGTCAGGCAATATGATGGAAATTTGGAGTTTGGAAATTAATTAGTTAATTTATGTATTTACATTAATTACACAAAGCCCAGTTATCCAACTCGATAAGATCTAAAGGCATATAAAATTTGAAAAGAATCGATAAAATAGTTTTTGAGTTTTTGCTTAACTCGACGGATCTGCGGCGGACGCAGCAGCAATGATAATTCCATAATATCAAGGAAACGTAGTTTTGCCAGTATGATGAACAAAAAGCTCATGATTGGTCAGTTTTGTATCTTGATCTGTAAATTCAACATCCATTTTAGCCGTTAAAATCAAGAGAGGCGCTCTGTATGGAACACAGACAGTCACCGGTACAGCACACTTTTGACATTTATGATGTTCCACACACAGGAGGAAGAATTACTTTTCCCCACTTTTCTTAAATAGTATTGGTCTGAAAGGCATCAATAAAAGTGCGTGCTGCCCAGTGGATATTCTCCTGGAGAATAGCATAAAAACAAACTTGTCTGAAGGTTAACAAAGATGACTGATGAAGCTGACATGCCCTGAAGGGCCGAAAGTTTACAGAACATAGAAGTCTATGCTACCAGGCCAGAGTCCACTATCCAGGTGTTAAATGGCAGATGATTGAATGGACTCCAATTCGCTAAAGCATCCCTTATTTACTTCACAAGTAAAAATATTACTTTTACTCTATTATTACCTTTTTATTTCACTGTACTTTCTCCATTTTCATTAGTTTGGCATTTCAGTTCTTGGGTTTTCAATAAATAATGGCCTATCTGCTTGGGGACAAATAAAAATTAGCATCAGTCTGCAAAGGATATTGGCCATCTCAAAAACACTCCATTATTCTTATTAAAGCCCCTAGGCCAGATCATATTTCAGAATGAACAGAGAGTGTCATATGCATTGAAGATGAATGCCCCTCAGACATATTGGAGTCAAATCAGTGAAATGTAAAAACCGAAATGAAGAAATAGTCATTTCTTACACTGCTTACATGCAGTGCTCTGGGCTATAACAATGTGAATGCGAAGGAGAGGAGAGGAGAGGCCAAGGGGACAGCAGGACATATGCATATTATTGCAAATGGAGAAAGTTTGAGTGGTTTTCAAATGCTTTTGATAACTTTTTCTCTGCATTGCTACTCCCTTAACTCTTTAACTTAAGCCCCCAAATGGTTGGGATACCAGCACAGAAAGTCAATGTGGGCAGAATTTTGTTTCTTCCTCATTGCATGGAACATAACTACTGTGAGCAGCTGGCAAAAAATTTCACCTGACACAGCCCCCCAGATATTCTACATCAGGGTTTTCCCTACCATGCATAGGCTCAGCGCATAAGAGCCCAAGCCGAATGATCGTAAAAACACAAACAACGGTGTGTGTTGTATGGGCTGAAAAAAACCCTCCAAAAAACAGAGGAAGCCTGGTAACAAGAACAACCAGCCAACCAACAATTCGTGTTTGGACAAATGTTTGTGTAATTGGTGTCTGACAGGAGCTTATCACCAAGTTATTAAAACTGCCAATTGGATTTTTTATAAGGTCAATGCTTGATATTAGTTTCAGCCATCACTCGAAAACCCAATGAAGAGCAAGTACACCATTTTTTATTAAGAGGGACTCCCATGGATGTTAAAAATAGCAATGGTTGATGGAGATCTATAAGACGATCTAACTAATGTAAGTTGACCTATTTTATAATCAGATCTTGCCAACCTTAGTGACTGAGTTGCATTGCCAGATGTTTATATGTAGAACAAGTGGTGCCAGGCACAAAAAACCCCGCCCCTTGCACATACTTTCATCTACTTGTATGAAATTCCTAGGGATCTATTCTGGGTCAATGGCAATCCGTATTTGGGGTGAATCTGGCCATTAGTTTTGCGGCTAGAGTGTAAACAAACAAACAAACAAACGCACAAACGCAAAAACACACAAACAAGAAAACAAACCAAACTTAAAACAATACCCCTTTCCTCACCCTTCCGGTGGGGTGGGGTAATTAGCCGGCAAAGCTAGTGAGTTGACATTACATAGAGGCCTAAGTTACACTTTTCCATTTAATGCGACTTTTATCTGCCGATCACAAAGTAATGGCAAGGTGTTGACAGTCTCAGATCTGATTTTGCTCACATTGTCTGGTATGAGACAGACTGCATTCCAAGTAATAAGGCTCCTATTACGATTACGGAATTCTCCACAGTCTTGGCACATTCCAGTCGCAATCTCTACATGAGCAATGTTAAGGAATGGATGAGTGGGAAAAAGTAATCCAGCCACGGGAGGGGTATAACCGGAATTATCGAGCAAATAGATCTCAAAACATCGTGTCTGGCTTTACGAGTAATTACAAGTAATTTCGTGCTGGCTGCTAAACCACACATGCGTAAAAAATTCAATTAGTAGGATGTCTAAGTTGGATTCCGATCCAAATCTTACCTCAATCATTATTCTAGTGATTATTTTGCAGATAAACTTCGTAACGATCCCCCCCAAGATAGAAAAAAGAATGATGAGCCATAATATTTGGCTCCCGTCAGGGATCTGCAATTCCAAACATTGCGTTGCTGAATACCCCTTGGCCCGGACACGATTTCCTGCCTCAATGTCACAGCGTTAAGGTCAAAGATCAAATCCAGCAAAAAAGATGATGCTGCACATGTATGTGTCACAGTGAGTTACCATACCAAATTTGGTCAAGCTGCGATCAATAGTTGCTGAATACTGACCCATATAATATTTCCTGCCTTAAGGACACAGCGCAAAGGTCAACGGTGAAATCCAGCAAAAAACATGACATTGGACATATGTGTGTGACAGTGAGTTACCATACCAAATTTGGTGAAGCTGCGAGAATTAGTTGTCGAGTACTGACCCGGACAATATTTCAAGGGTCATGGTCACAGAGCTAAGGTCAAAGGTCAAATCAAGCAAAAAAACTGGCATTGCACATCGATGGGTCATAGGGAGTTACCACACCAAATTTGGGTAAGCTGCAAGAAATAGTTGCTGAGTACTGACCCGGAAAAGATTTCCAGGGTCAAGGTCACAGAGCTAAGGTCAAAGAGCAAATCCAGCAAAAACCCTGACATTGCAAATCTATGGGTCATAGTGAGTAACCATACCAAATTTGGTGAAGCTGCGAGATTTAGTTGCGGAGTACTGACCTGGACAAGATTTCCAGGGTCAAGGTCACAGAGCTAAGGTCAAAGGTCAAATCCTGCAAAAAAACCAACGATGCACATTTATGGGTCATAGTGAGTTACCATACCAAATTTGGTGAAGCTGCGATTATTAGGTGCTGAGTACGGGCCCGGAAAATGTCACCCGGACAAGATTTCCAGGGTCAAGGTCACAGCGCTAAGGTCAACAGTGAAATCCAGCATAAAACCTAACCTTACACAACTATGGGTCATAGTGAATTACCATACCAAATTTGGTGAAGCTGTGATCATTGGTTGCCGAGTACTGGCCGGGAAAAAATCATGGACGGACAACGGACAACAGACAGACAGGCAGGTGACGACAATACCCCTCTGGGCTGTAGTCGGCTGAGGGGTTAAAAACTATGAGGCAGCTAGCGTGTGGGGAGGAGGTAGCTATTCTACGGTGGTGTCCTCTGATGACAAGACTCCCACCCACTGGCTGAAACTGAAAATTGCCCCCCCCACCCCACCCCGCCCACCCCCCACAGTATAACATAGCTTTTCGTGGCATTGGATAGTTAGTGGCATTGGAGAAAAAATTCAGCTACCATATTACAAAAGTGGACGTTGATCTTTGCGAATAATAATTTTTTTTTTTTTATGACCCATACATAATTTAAAATTTTCATTTTTGTATTTCTTCATTCCCAGCTTTCTTGCACAAATATGGCAAGGATAATGGGCAAAAACAATGCAAAAAAATTATGGGAAAAATTTCCTTCAAGTGACTTGAAATTCCCTCAAAATAATTTAAACCATTCAACCCCCCCCCCCCCCCCTCCACCCACACACACCCCGCCTCACCCCCACCCCCCAGGATCCCAGTTAACACCTAAGCGCTCTAAAAACCTGGTGAGAACCCTGTGCATCCTACTGGAGTAAACAACATTTCTGAAAAGATTAAAAAATATATCATATATTAGCACGACAATTATATCTTTGAGTAGCGAATGCATATTGACATATGTAACTTTCTTATACCCAGCATAAAAAGTACAGTATCTTAATTTATTTAGGTAGATGAAGTAGATATGTCATGGGTGACACAAACTATTAAAAAAAAAATATTTTAAAATTTTACAATATTTTCAAAATTATATTCTATTTTTATGAAATGTATTTTGTAGTACAGGAAAGAGAAAAAAAGAGACACCAGTGTCTTACAGGGCAATAAATCAAAGAGGTTTTAGACAAGCTGGAAACATGGGAGGTTTGTTTCTCATCATCAGGCATCTGCACAAAGGGAGACGAATGAAAACATTCCCTGAGTTTACAGGGGGACTGCGTTTGTTGGGCTCTCGGCTGCAAGTCACGTATGCGCATATGAATGCATGGGGAGAGACTGCAAGAGGAGATTAATCTGACTCTGAAAGGTCTGATCTACTTTGGAGTGAAAGTCTTATCAGTTCAGTTTAATTTCACAGGGGAGAAAGTGACTTGATAGCTTAGGGCCTGCAAACTAACCGCGCATTCAACATGACGGCTGAGGTAATGTACCAACGACCGCACAGCAAGCGAGCCACCGCAATCCTATCCAGATTTTATGAAAGTTAAAACGAACATGACAATGAATAAAAACCAAGGGCAGACATTTAACTGAAGTCTGTTGCCCTTATCTCTCCCACTATTTTCAGTTTATTGAGCTTAAATTTACTTCAAAGAGGAAATGCAATTACTGCGAGCTCAGACCAAACAATGGTTTTCAACAGCATCATACAATGCCTGGTCAAAATAAAAATGAAAGTCTGGATTTAAATTAGCAAATACTTATGAGCCAATGATTGACTAATTATTGTAGTGATTAATATGTTTCAGCTGGCAATAATTCTTTCAAACCTGACTTCTTATTTCTTAAGAGACCGTGTCAGTTGATGCATCTCGCGGTCGTGGAGAAGACATTACTGCGTTTCAAGAGGGGAAAATTATCAGCCTGTATCAAGCCATGGAAACAACTGTGATTACGGCAGTCACTGAATCTGGGGTAAGAATTATTCAATGCATTATAAAAACCTAGCTGCCAACCACGTGCAAAAAATGGAATGGAAAAAATCATGAATGATCATGATCAGATATGACTAAAATGCTTGGTGAAGCCTCATTGTGAAAAAAAAATTGAGAATCAAATTAATGGCTATGCTTAATTGTGAAAGTAAAAGCCTTTCAACATGTGCAATGTGAGAAGAACTTGCAGGATTGGGACCAAACAGCTGCATGAACACAAGGAAGCCACTTGTTAGTGAGGCTAATCAAAGGAAAAAATTACTTCAGTTGGCTAGGATTCATGAAGATTGGGCCATGAAGCAATTAAAAAAGGTTGTGTGCCCTGATGAGTCCAGATTTACCCTGTTGTAGAGCAACGGGCACATCCGTGTAAGAAAGGGATCCCATGAGGCGATACACCTGTCATACATGCTGTTCTCTGTACAAGCCTCTGGAGTCAGTGTTGTGATCTGGGGTTCCATTAAATGGTCAGGCTTAGGCTCAGTACTGGTCTACAGCAATAAAATGAATCTTAATGTATTGAACAACCAAGTTACAACATCATTGGATTTTTCAATCCCTATTGACACAGGCATATTCCAGGAACAAAACCAAGATTCATTGGGCTAACATTGCGAAAGAAAGGTTAAGCGAGCACGGGGAATCTTTTTCACACATGGACTGGCCTCCACAGAGTCCAGGGCTTCAAACAATCGAAAGGCTTTAGGATGCGCAAGAGAAGGTTACGGATTGATTGACTGTCCCATCATCAAAACAAAATTGAAGCTACTCTGTACGAAAATATAAGATTTGTCATTGCATAAGATTTTCAAAACAATGCAACTATGAAAGCCCACTGTGAACAAAACTAAGGCGGTCCACCAAAAGAAAAATGTTAGCGTGTGACTTTTTTTTTTTGTCCAGGCAGTGCACCTTTCAAAAACCACTGCAAACTCATTATAACCTGAAAGTTATCATTTTACAACTGAAATGAACTTTGACTCCCTTGGTCTCAGGCTTCAAAAGCTAATAGCGAGAGCTAAAGACACAGACAGTGAAAAGCAACCGTTGAATGTGCCTCAGACTGCAAAAATGAGCATCAAATCAGTGAGAACATATGTCCATAATCGCTAAATTTAAGAGGTAATTAGTCTGTCCATTGATCAGGACAACTATAGGAAACAGCCAGGAGCTTGATGTTATGATGGATGATATTCTGCAGTTTTGGTGATTGTTTCATGATCTATGGGCCAAATTAGTTCCAAAAAAATGGCCGTGATTCCAGCGGTGGCAAATGAAAGGTGCAAACTCGGAGGGGAAAGGTTATCCTGATCATACAGAGTTGATAAAAGAGTGGCTTTTTTTTTGTAAAGCAATATGGGCATTCAGCTTCACTGACTGAGGCAAGAAAGTCCTTGTGAAGGAGAAATGTGAGGCAGCATTCATATATTCTGTCGGGGAAGAGCGAAATCAATAACCATAATGGTTCACAGATCCAAGGGAAAGAGGTGATTGTGCTTTACATTTTTTTTAATATACTGACTCAGGCCGCAGTTCCTATCTTCATGTAGATTGCTATTTAAGACAAGCAGAACCATGCAAGCCACAGTAATAGATGGCACACTATCACTGAGCAAAGCCAATTTCTGACTATTTCCCCATACTTGTAAGGATGAGGTCATTTTGCACACCCACAGCCTGAAAAATTAATGATGTCATCAGGTAGAAAAGTTGAGAAGTTTTCTTTTTGTTTCCAATGTGGAATGACATCTGAAGCTACGGCTATGTTGTGAAAGAGCGACTGCAGCAATAACACGCACACTCCAATCATACTTAATATCCAAGACCAATATGAGAGCACTTCCTACGACTGGGTAAGAAACATATCTCACAGTTAAAACAAGCAGTAACCTATAGGAGTGACAGTACTTTATTTTGACGAAACCACTGGAACCCCAGCCACGTTGGCCTGATGTAGCCAGATGAGCCCAGCAGTCGCAGTCTCTGGTTAAAAAGCCAGGGTTCAGACCTTCAGTGATTAAGGCTTACCAACCTTGTTCCTAAAGATCTACCATCCTGTGGTTTTCCATAAAAGAATGCACGTTGTTCGAAAACTTGCTTCCAACAAATACAGTAATCTGTAAGATGTCCCAATTTTGACTGTGGTAATAAGCTGCAAGCCGATCAATCTCCAGGAACAGCACTGGGACGCCCTGGTCTTAGCAGTAGTAGCCAGTCCACATTTTAAATGAATGCTTTGCCTGACTGAGCCATTGAGCTCCAGGAGCTCCATGAAAGTGCAGTGCCACTGAAATACTGTATCATCATGTCTGCAGGACAGTCAGCATTTATGGCCCTAGTCATGAGGCACTCAAATGAAGGCCCCTTTTTAAGGGCAGGTGTACCTGCAGCGCAGTTCTCCTCATCGGCTCCGTTCTCACAGTCCATCTCCCCGTCGCATCGCCACGACAGCGAGACGCACTTGTGCGTGGGGCCCCCGCAGTCGAACTTCTCTGGCGGGCAAGTCTGCCGGGCTGTCAGGAAGGAGAAAGGAGCACAAAGAAAAGATGACTGGCCTGTGCTCCGACATTGTCAGAAAGTGATGAACAAATCTGCTCGCGTCACAGTGACCCCAATTAAACACGCGACTGCCTGTCCTCATAATGCCACTCCGTAGCTCTGCTTTCACTCTCTTGATTTCCCTATGCGAAGAGAGGCAATAACAATAGCTGCCAATCACCTGCGCACTCGGTGAAAAATGGACTCCCTCCCCAGACGCATTTGAAATGTGACGCAGCTGGCACCGAAATGGGATGCGAGATTAAACTGCTGCTGGTGGCCAACGCACTGATGATACAAATTAAACACGCTCAAAAGGCGCTGCTAAATAGAAACGGTCTTATAAGTTGAATTAGAAGCGGTCATAACCCCAATGAATACTCTCCTATTTCAGAGAGCAAAAGCTGGCAATGCTGCCAAAGCCAGTCGTAGCCCCTGCTGCTCTCAGCTGTCTAACAGACAGGCAGGTCTTCTTGGCTTGGACTGTGTCAGAAATCAGGGCCTCGTTTCAAGACTCGCTGTCAGCTTCATTCTGATCAATTCTCCTCCTGCCAAAGGAAGAAAAACTTGAAGGTCTTTTCAAAATTACCTTGTGTAATGCTAGTCCCATGACTGTGCTGTTTATCCTCAGCCTGTCCGTCAGCTACATGCTACTACAGGTTCCAGCTCGTAATACTACTACCATAGTTACTACAACTACTACTTATACTACAAGTATTAGTGGCAGGCTAGTGGTAATGGTAGTGGTGGTACTAGTAGTTGTCATTGTAGTACATGTAGTAATTTTAGGCCAGTTGTGATAGCAGTAGTTGGACATTTCTATGGTTTGTTTTTCCAAATCTGGGGAAATATACATACTGTCAGCAGCAGAAAATGAAGTATTGTTTCTAGCTACCTCTCAACAGTCGAGAGCTAGCAGTGTGCTCCTTACTGGCCATGGCTCAAACACAACAGGTGTTTAGCTGGCACTGCTACATAGAACAACACCTAACAGAACGCAAATGTGTTTTTCTACGCCAGCCTGCAGTACTATTGTTCCGTGGTTGACTGTGATTTCTCAGATAGAACAACCAGTGGGCACAACACTGAAGGGACAACAGAAAACAAGTACAGATTTTCCAGGCAGTATCCATAACCAAATACCTTAAATGACAGAAGACGTTATTAAACTCCTTCTCATATTTCGATTTCATTTGCTTATTTTAAACAACTTGAAATCTACATATGTGCACACAAACAGACACAACTATTTATTACATCATATTTTAGGGTATTCATATTTAATGTTAAGTGCCCTATTCTTTCCTCATTAATTTTCCGCTGGGACAAATTTTCCCTCAATGAGTGAATCTTCCTATCTGTAAGCTAAATGCAGGCAGGCAATAATAGCTCTCTCTAGTGTATGTCTTCCACTTAAATAAAGCTCAATTGCATTGTTGTTACATAATAGCTTTAGGCAGCTATAACCTTCAGAAGACGGCAAGAGAACTTGGACAAAGAACGTTCCGGTGATCAATACAGCACAAGGGTGTCAAGGCATTTTCATCTAACAAAATGACTTTTGTTTGCAATAAGGGGAGGCCACACAAGATTTCAAAAGTAGAAGACAGGCATTTATAAAACTAAGCAAAATGATACTATTTTAAAATAGTAAGCACAAATTGTGTCAGTAGAATACATTAGGGGCTTACCGCCAACCGATCATAGGTGAGAAGTAATCAAGGTTTAGCGCTGAGTAAATGCAAAAACACAAAAATCAAAGATGACTAACAAATATGTAAAAATTGACTGCTTGGTGAGCTGGCGGAAAACAAGAAATGGACTACAAAAGCAGCCATCTTCAATCTGCAACCAGAAGCATTTATTACTTTTTATCACTTCAGTACTTCATTAACTCCTTTGTGCCAAATACAATTTACGCCAATTTTTCCTGTTGCGCTTGAGCCTATTTAAGGCTTTAAGCTCAGAATTTGTGTTGCAGAGACTGTGGAAAATTATTCCAGCGAAGCAAGACATTTGAAAATTCAGTTGCAGAATTATTCAGCAATGAAATTTTGGAATTTATGGACACCGGCGTCTATATCTGCGCAGAGGGGTTAAGACCATATCAAGTCATCTTCATTCTCTTTCTTAAAGAAATATATGGATCACACACCATTCATTCATACAATCATACCTGAGGGCAATTTAGTGTCCTCAATCAGCCCAGCATGCATGGGTGTCTTTATATGGTAAATGGAAATTGGGGTACCTTGAAAAACACAAGAAGAACAAGCAACACCATACAGAACGACCCCAGGCTGGATTCAAACTTCACCACCTTCTCGCTGAGAATCAACAGTGCTGCCCCTTATGCCACCAAGCCATCGTTAGCACAAGTGCAGCCAGCTTGTAGTGAAGAACCAGTCAACTCTGAACACTATCAACTCCACAGTGAAAAGCACAGCCAATCGGAGGGGCTGCTCACTGTAGAGCAAAAGAAAGGAGCTCAACCTTGGCTCCGTCCGAATAGTCGAAAAATTACTGCCTATCCACTAATTCCGAACAACATTTCTTTAACCTTTGTGGAAAACGTCATAAGGTAAAGCAAAGGTGTAAAAGGGAATTCCTAACGGCTTAGGAAGGCAACCACGCTAATTAGAGAATCCGACCACACTTACACTAGGCAACGTGATCAAGAGTCCCCTGCCCATCATATACGTTTCTTTTCATGATTCACCGGATGATAGGTCGCTGGTTTAAATATTGCTGCTTCGCAGAACTGTGGGATAGCATTATCTCCTTTCTTTTAAAAAAGGATGGTTCTGCGTACCCTATGCTAAGGGAGCTAAATTAGGAAGGACCAAGACATCTTTCCTTAATATTTAAAGAATCTGAATACACATAACATGGCTGCCACATAATTATTTCTGGATCATTTTTCAGAGGGTAGGAACTTTCCAAGGTAAAAACGACTATTCGGACAAAGTCCTGGCTCTGCTCCACCTTCAGGCCAAGCCCCACCCTAACTCACTCACTTGACTCATTTAACAAAGAGGTGGAGCTTCACAAGGTCCAGAGAGGTGGAGCTGGACTAGTTTATGCTATACCCATTTGGCTCTGCAGTGAGTGTCACATGACCAACCAGACAGTTTGTACGGGTGACTTGCCTCATTAAGTGCATGCATTTAGAAATTCAACCAGGATCTGAAATTAAAATGCAGACTGAACAAGCGATAGCCATCTCCTGCCAAAAGATTTTGACAATGCCTGAATAACCCCAGGAATACCAGCTCATGATGATCACCCAGCAAGCCCTCTACCCTCTATATGCAAATGAAGGCTCACTATTTTTACTTTGTGATTACATTAAAGTTTGAAGCATGAGCTTGCAGCGTGGAAAGTCATATTATATTACAAAACTGGAAAATATTTCCCCCCAAAAAAACTGAAGGACAGGACACTGAGATGGGTGCTATTGAATTAGTCAATATTAGATCAATCATAAAATAATTAGATTCTGCAAATAATCCCATTTATTCCATAAAAGCATTTTTGGGCTATCAGCACAGCGTCACCCAAACTCAAGTATAAATACTCCAATAAATATCCATTACGTCCATTTTGATGCCGATATATGGGTGAGTGCATTAGCCTATTACCCTTGAGATTTAGAGAAAATGTTTCAAATGAGTTGTATAAGCCCATATTCAGCAATATTTGATTGCCCCCTCGAATTTCAGCATAAAGTAGCATTTTGACAAAACACTTCAGGACTACTTGATTACTAGAATTTCACCTGACTTAATTTAATACCCACAATTAAATTAACGGTAGAAAATATCAGGCCTTTGTCACCACATGAGCAGATACTTCATTCACAGTCTTCATTCAATACCGACAAAAAGGAAATTTTTTACACTAGTCCTGGTGTTACATACAAGTGAACACCATAACCAATTTGACCATGACACATTTTTTGTTATTTTGATACTGTTGGCTGAGTTATTCACCAAATTTGAACATGTATTTTACATGCTGAAGTGGGAACTGAGGGCAAAAAGTTCTGAAAACAAGTGAGAACTGACAATGGCTGCAGTACAAACTTGGCGATGCATCATTAGGGAAGATAATTAGCATCCGGTGATTCCTATGTAACAGACTACAAGAAGTCATTGCAGGCAAAGAGAATATGACCAAATGTTAAAAATTATTACAGCATTCTACATTATGTTGAACAGTCCAGTATTTTTTAAGAGGCCCAAATAGGGAGGACCATGTACAAAAGGTCATAATTTCTAAACTGAACTCCCTCAAGTTGAAGCTGATATTCTGTGCGTCCACTTCATTTCACTTATGTCCTTTCAAACTCAAAATACCAGAGTACAGAACCTCAATAAAAAAACGTGTCACTGTCAAATGCGTTATGGTCTTAACTGAAGATTTAGAAGACTGGGAAAAAGTTTTTCCTCATTTAAAAAAATGCAAGGTCTAACAACCTAAAAGGGGAGCTATAATTCCATTTTTTCCAGCTTTTAATATTCTTGGATGCCGAATATGAATGTCTACAAACAAAAAATAAAAACACAAAAATCCCATAATTTCAGAGCAATTTGATTTCCATCACTCCAAACCATATGAAAAACAGGCAGTTCTGGGTGGGCGTCCCCTCTCTGAAATAAGCTCTATTGCGATTGGCCAGTGAACAGAGCACTGTATCAACGCAGAGCAAAGATACTAAAATCTCCCTGCAACTGGCAAGTCTCTAAATACAGTTGAGAGCATACGCAGCTAGTTACTTAGCTAGCTATTGAACTAGCTACATAATGAGTATGGATAGGCGACGTCTGCAGGCTAGGCAAGGATGATCTTAACATTAATGAAGAAACACAACATGCAGTCACCATAAAAGATTAACAACACACCGAATTCAGTACATTAAGAATCAACTGCAGGAAGCATCTGTATAGTGGCAAACGTTAGCTAACATTCCATTTATTTTTGAACAGCAATGCTAATACAACAGAAACAGACTGAAATAAATTTGAAATCATTCACTCATTATTCTAATTCCTACTGAGGAGTCTCCTACATTGTCTCTGGATAAACTAGTGACAGTTTCTAAATTCACACTCAATTCAGTAGCAAGCTTGTAATACTTGGGAGTTTAGTTTAAATATTAACAGAAATTAACAACACTTTCCAAGCCAGCTGCAGATTCTCCTTGAAAACAAATCAAGGCCACCACTTATTTGTATCTTCTGAAAAGCATAATAAATCCCCTTGAGTATATATTTCATTGCCAGTCCTGCTCTGCACTGACTGACCCAAGTTAGCGGAATAAAGGAGTCAGACAAAAAAAGAATAGCACGTACAGTACATATAGGTTTTCACATATTGAAGCTGGTAAGTTGCCACAAAAAAGCCGTGGATGGAGATACTCTGATGAGAGGCGGGACCATTCTCACAAGCCTGCTTGTGATGTAGGAAGAGGAAAAAAATCTGAATGGCATGTCGATTGCCATGTCTTATGAAAAAGGAAGCCCACGAAAACCTGATGGAGTTGTTTTATTCCACAGTGGGTCATTAGGCACTCCTGATACCAATATGTATGTGCAGAAGCATTGAAAAAATTTTTCATATGTCCCCTTTAATTAAATATTTGACTGTTCACTGCAGGCATGCCCACAAACACTGAACTCACTGAAGGTACATTGCATTTGCAAATGGACTAGATATGCAGGCAGTGCTTAAGAATTGATTAATTCTAGTGCCCAAAAATTAATATCCGCTTTTAACTGATTGTGAGAGTATTAATGACATAACACTAATAGCTCAGTAATTGAGATAATAAATTAAGCTCAGGAAATAACCAGTGCTGTCATGGATGTATCCATAATGTGTCTATCGGCAGTGTAACACCTATGTCACCTTCATCTTTTCGGTCTGACTTTAACCCCAGTACACAAAACTTGCATAATAAATACAAGTGTGCAAAACCTTCTGGTTTGAACCAGATATCTTGTAGGATGCAATATTCCACCTCATGTATAACTGACACCACATACTGCCCACTCAGAAATGATAAGTGAAAAAACCCTAGGACTTTTACACTTTTAAAGTTAAAAAAAGGAGCTAGGAGAGGGCGTGTGCATACTTAAAATGGCCCACAGGAAGCCAGCTAAGGTAACGGAAGAAATAATGGTTTTGAGCGGAGCACTTTACTTACGGGGTAAAGAGGATGAGGGGAAAAACACTTATCTCTGTTTGCGTTCCTTCACTCTCTCGGGTTGCTGACCGTACGTTCTTATCAGTTGAATGGTTAACAAATGCATTTTATTTATTCTTCTCGCCGAAGTACAAATGCATTTTTCAAAGGTATCCTGCTCAGCATAGCAGAAGTAAGCGCATAAAATTCCATGAATGGCTACTGCATAAACAACAGTACATTAGCACACAAGTAAGAAAATGAAGTATTAAATCATAGCAAATTAAGTTAGGCAAACGAGGTTTACAACCAGATTAAGGCCTACACAGAAAGCCGCTAAACTACTGGGAATGATACTGAAAGAGCAAAGGAGCAAATTAAATTAATTTGGTCTTTCCTGAAGGTGCAAATAGTGGAAATTAGGGTTGTCCTAGACTCACAAGTAGTGATTATTTATAAGGTTTGATAAGCATGAAACATTACTTCTTCTACACTTCATCACTACCCCTTTTTTCCTGAATTATATACAACTGCATATGATGGTCTATGCTTGACAGGCACACAACACAGCAGTGGTCACACAGGCGGAAAAATGCATGGAAAGAGTTGAGTCATGTTAAAAGAAAATGAAAGAGAATTAGAATGGGAGGTGAAGAAAGCACCCTGAATTGGCCACTCAGTCTAATCAAGGATGCCAATTTCAATACAGCTCAATTCAGGGTCCATAGCTATCGAAGCCATGCTACGGAACCTCAACCTCCATATACTGAAACAGTAAGACAAACTATACACAGTGTAATTCACTCAGAGCATCATATTATTTCAAACTAATTGTGTTCATTTTGTCATACACTTTGGAGAGAGGTGAGTAGCCTGCTTGAGGATGTGGCGATTATAAATTGTTAATGACATAGGCGAACACGATGGATGAGGCACTACGCATGGAGATAGAGTTGAAGTAATAGCCAGCTCAAGACATTTTTAACAGCTAGGCACTTGACACTAGAGTCAGCCCCCTGTCCATCAACAGGCCAGTGACTGTAAGGAATAATACCAGGATAGAGTCGTTCCTTAGGACTGATGAGCATTTTAATTCCCTTTCACACGAGCAGCATGTAGCCCATTAAGCTGGACAATGGCAGAGCGATTCACCCATCTAATGAACATTACCGAATGAAAAGAAAGTCATTCCATTTATGTGCGCCACTTTTTGACACCGTATTTAAACACAGCAACTAACTGCGAGTGCCACCGCCATGAGTGGCACTGCTATACGCTAGAATGAGCTGCTTGCAGGGAAGAGCTCGTACAAATTTCAGTTCATATACTGACTTCTCTAGTGACTAGAAATTACATGAGCATTACTTAACCCACAGGACCGCAATGGTCTTTTTGACGTCCTAATGAGTTTTTAAATTGGGTTTTAGTATGACACAGTCCTAAAGACAAGGCCGCATGTTCAATCTACTATAAAATTGTAAAACAGAATAAATGACAATCTGAAATTAATTCAGGCCACAAAAAGGATAAAATGTTTTACATAGTATATGTGCACTTATTGCATTTTTTTTGTGACATTGTAATTGAAATTAAAAGCATTTATGTTCAAGGTTAAAATAGAATATAATAATCAAATTATGCATTTTAATACATAGATGGCAGGACCCGTAATTTTCAAGAGCAAGATGCAATTACCAAATTCAGCTTGAATCAATGAAAGAGGAAAACTCGACGAAACGGTACTGTGAAGACACACTTGGCATTTTAAACAAGATTAAGGGAGAAAAAAATGGGCACTAGTAGCAATCCAATTTAAACCATTAAATGGCACTTAAATATCTTAACTGGGAAAATAGACGGTGAATACGATGTCCATAAGAAAGGCAATTTTAAAGCCTGAAACTGCATTTAGTTCATCTTACATCTCATATTTGTGTCCAGCTCACAGCCAGTGTTTTTTATTCTCAATAAAAAATTTATTATTTTTTATTGAGAAAAAATACAATTTAGAGTCAAGAAAAATCCTTCTGTTGATATTCAGTTACACTTGCATTATTGCAAGTTAAATGTACATCAATGTCAGGAGCAATACTTTTTGAATCGGGGTGTCAATACCTCGGTGGAAACAATAAGCTTATAACGCGTAATGCAGATGTCAGAAACTAACATTCTAGAATCATCCAGAGTCATGCAGTTATTACGGCTGTGCTGAAGATGAGGTCAAAAGATGATGATGTTCAGTGAAAGCAGTAGTAAAAAAAACATCGTAAGGTCTTGCAGCACGCATACTTAGAAAAGCAGAGGCATATTTTCTTCTTTCTAAGGGGCCGATCGCACTGAACGCGCTTTATCGGTGGGGAGCGCCTTTTTTTGTTAATATTCTCAATGATTGAACGCGCTCTGGATGCTGCTTTTGTGCACTGGGCGCCCCGCTGTTTTCTGATGCGCTTCATATCTAACACAGTCCTATTTTGAGGCGCTTTCATAAAAAGGCACTTCACGTCCTTGTCAGTCTTTTCGCTGCTGTCCAATCATGTGGTGATCGTATTCCCCCCGCTCAGAGTTTCGTGGACCCATATTGATCTCCTTTCATTTTTTACTTGTCTTTCACTCTCAAAAAGAGCAAAAGGGAGTGCCCTACGATAATTCAGTTTTTTTTAAAACTATTAACTTAAAAAACCTGAAATCTGTTTGCTTTTGACTAGTTCGTTAAAACGGTTAATTTCAGAATATAGGCGCCGATTCCGTGGGTGCTTCGGGGCCCGAGCACCCATGGGAAAGGCCGAGCTTCAACGTACGCCAGACGCCTAGGTCTCACGAGGAAAGACTCGGAGGTTTTGAACGCCTCCTGAGTTCTTGCGAGTTTTCCCACATGGCTGCCAACTGAGGTTTGCATCAAATTCCATTGCATAAGCTGTGACGATACTGGACGCCATCTTGAATAGCAAAGCGAGACTGTTCCTAGATGCTCTCGCTTGTCCTCGCAAGACCGAGCGTAGTTTCATCGTTCAAGTTGCAGACACTCGCGGGTTCTCGCTTGACTCTGTTTTATACAGTCTATGGCTTGACCCTGCGATCATGAACATGCCCCAGCTTAAATAAAGAATCACTGATTTATGGTGGCTGACAGGGGCAAAAGCACTGCAACGAGCCCAAAACATCTCCAATTGGAAAAACGCAATGGAACGGCCAAAAGCACCTCCAATTGAAGAAATGCGCTGCAAAAACAGAAATGCTATGTATCCAAGTCAGTAGTGATGGTGTGATGAGGCCCCGTGAATGTATTGAATCTTTCCAGCCAATTGCTTCATGAAAAGGCTGGTTATGAAGCCCTGTTTAAAAGCTCATTTGGGAGCACTGACATGTGCTGGTCATTTGATGTAAAGCAGCGCTACTGTGATGTTCACATGTGGGCTACAGCTGCAAAAGCACATCTCTCTCTCTCTCTCTCTTTCTGTGTGTGTGTTTGTATCTATGTAGACATACACACCACTCATCCTCCACGTGATTGATTTCAGCAGATGTATATAATGTTTTACCCTATTGGGAGATACCATATCAAAATGTTCCCAAATGGATGATGTCCTCCTCCTTTTTTGTTGGCTCCATTATCTCACCAGATAATGTACCTGTATCTGTACCTCATCAGAAAACGCAGAACACGTCTTGAATTTCTTGCGGCTTTTTCAGAGAATCGAATCACACAACGAGGCAATCACGTGATTTCAGAGAACCGGGGCCTCATTTGTCTTTGGTCAGGTGATATTCTGAAAAACGATACAGGCCTTGAAACAGGCTTCATTTGGACACCCCCTCTTTGATCAATACTGACCTCGGGGCTTCATTGTCAGACGTAACATCACAACACGTCAGCGCAATTGAAGTGCTCCGTACTTTTTAGCTAACAAGCAAGCTAACATAAGTTTGCTTGCTAAGCTAGGTAGTTCGCTAGCCTAGCTAGCTCACAGTAACATTTGGTGCCTGTAATGCAAGAGAAAATAAATGGCCTGCTGGCCTGAAGGCCTTGTGTCCCCCGTCGCAGAAGTGACCAGAAACATGTGGCAAAAACTGTTTTGATGGTAGAAAATAATGTGGTGCACTGTACCACTAATAATGTGAAGTACAATCATCATTGAACAAGAGCAAGGCCTTCATGAGAGGCATATGTGGTGTGAATTTGGTGATCCTCCATCAAAGCTGTCAAAAGTTATTGCAAGTACAGTGTTCTTCACATGTTTTTGCTCAGTGACCTTGAAAACTAGGTCAAGGTCAATCATCATTGAACTTGAGCAAGGCCTTCATGAGAGGCATATGTGGTGTGAATTTGGTGACCCTCCGTCAAAGCTGTCAAAAGTTATTGCGAGTACAGTGTTCTTCACATGTTTTTGCTCAGTGACCTTAAAAAGTAGGTCAAGGTCAATCATCATTGAACTTGAGCAAGGCCTTCATTGGTGGCATATGTGGTGTGAATTTGGCGATCCTCCATCAAAGCTGTCAAAAGTTATTGCGAGTACACTGTTCCCGGACCAACGGACGGACGGACCGACGGACGCACAGACGGACGAACAGGATTTCTATGTCTCCCCGTTCCACGGGGCAACGGGGGACAATAAATGAATAGCCATTTTTTTGCCGACTAACTTAGCTAGAATTGAACCACAAGTATTTAGCTTGCTTGCTGGCATTAACAGGCATCAAAAATAAAGTTTTCCAGCTAACGTTGACTAAAGAAACCAACAAAAAAAGCTCACATGTCAGGCTCGCAAGCTAGTTCGCCTGGTCAGTTAGCTAATTCTGCTATATATAAACCAATACAGCAATGAATCCTGGTAATTTCACTACTTAACTAGTGTTAACTAGTCATGAATTAGCCACGTAACTAAGTCAGTTAAACATTAGTGAGGTTAGTTAGCTCGTTCTCTTGCTACGGAGTTTTTGCGCCAAAGTTGGCCAAAGATACTTGGTTGTTGATGTAAATTGGGACCAGTTGCAAAACCTTAATATCTAGCAAGCTAGGTCATCCAAACTAAGTAGGCTAGACATCAGAGTAGCAAACTGTGCTCCAAATGTAACTGTTAGCTAGCTTGAAAGCCTTTTTTTCCCGATTTTGCTAGTTGCATTTCGAGCGGGTGAATGCTCGCTAGCTTACTAAATGGTGAAGTTATAATAAGAGACCTGGATGAAATCATGAACCAGTTCATTCAGCGCACGGTAACTTGGAGGAACCCTTTCCCCATCAAGAAGTAACATCAACGGTGAATGAACAAAAAAGTTTAACATGTAGTTAACGAATGGAGTGGGTAAGGTGCTGCAAAGTACGCCATGGTTCAATGACTTTCAGCACAGCAAGGAGCCTGCGTTTGCATATTCTCTGGCTTGGCATATAGTATAACCAGTTTCCGTGTTGGATTGTGGATTTGGTCAACACTCTTGAATCAGATGGGCCTCTCTGACTGATTGGGTGGTATCTGTGTGATGTGTATCATCCGTGCATTTGTGTGTGTGAGTGTCTGTCTGCACGCGCGCGGTGTTCATGTCGGTCGTAGCTGGTAATGTTCTAGATACATTGCAAAAACAGTTGTTTTACTACTTATTTACTTATTTATTTATTTATTATTTTAATTATTTTTTTTACAGCAGCAAGTCGTTTTAGGTTTTGAGCATCCACCAGCATAAACAAAAATCGGCACCTATGCTTCAGAATGTTCGCAAAGACAAGTGACAGGAGCGTTGCTTAGCAACACAGAAAAGACGCATCCAGCGCCTTTTTACAACGTTGGCTTCAAAAAAACAGGTCAGAGCCGCCTCGCGTTTCCACGCCGAAAAAAGCGCGTTTGGGGTGATCGGCACTTTAATGTCTTCCTATGAGCATGGCTCCCAGGAGGCAAAGTGGTTCAACCCTCATAGTATGGGGGAATTCGCTTGTGTTTCTGTAAGTCCAAGAGCCAGCCAGTCATACCCAGGACACAGACATATCCAGAAGACAGAGTGCCTTCAAGATCTTAAGCAGGCACTGATAAAAACACACTATTCAGGGCTCATGCCTGCCCAAATAATTAACAGTCAAACTCAATGCTGACATTTTTCATATTTGAATGTTGACCCTCCTCCGATCGTCAAATGGCAGTCAAAGGAAACTTGCTACTTGCTACTTCTCTGAAATGAAGGCGGGAAATTATTCGCCCTTTGGGCATTTCCTGCCAGGGTCTCTTTAGAAAACTAGAACAGTTGCAGAAACAGTCGCACTGGTTTAAAAATCACTGATCATCATATGACTGGCAGCGTTGCAGTCTCTGGGGTTATTACAATAATGAATCTGAATAGGGAAGAAATTCCTTGGCTCTTCGAAATGCTTATTACTTTGGAAATACTCATAACTGAAATTGAGGGCATCTTCATTTCATGAAAGCGCTCGAAATTGCCTTTAATTTTTAACTGCAGGATGCTCGTTTCATTTTACTAATGTTTGCTTAGGACTCGTCCACACTTCAACAGGCATTGCACAGTTGTGGGCTTGTGTGTCTACCTGCACAGTAACTGGGGCAGTATGCCAAATGTAAACAGGTGCTTTGGTATTATCATATTCAAGAGCCATGGGTAGAGATACAACAACTATAAAAAAGCAATTAAGATCTGAAATTGAGCTTGAGTGCATGGGAAGTAAAGGCAGACAATTCAGGCTGCTTTTGAGGCATTGGGTGGAGATATTTGAGGGGTACGATTGCGTTTTAAATGGCACTGACCGCGTCCACTCCATGTTTCCATGTCAGTTAATCACTGTTGTGAGAGTCCACTTGATCATGTTCATCAAATATTGCCTTTTTTGTAGCCAAGAGCATAGGCTTATCCAACTTTCCTCGGAATGACAGCATGATTCCAATAAATTCTCTGTCTAAACAAGACAACTGATCTGGGGTGACATTAAAGCTTTTGGAAATAGATGATTCACGCAATCGATTTGGTGCCATTGAGTAAACCAATGGGCAACATCAAGGTATTTAAATGGCATTGGGCCCACCCCCAGGCTTCTTTATGCAACATAAAGTGCAACATTCGTTTGCAATTTTGGATTCATCAGTTACCTTCACCCCTGAGGAAACCCATCTTTCTCTAGTGCTCAATCATAGTTAGCAGCTGCTTGCAAATGGTTGTTTACACATGCTCCCGAGCAAGCAAAATAACAAAGCTAATCCAAGCTTAAAGTACAACTTCCCGCAAAATGCTTTGTGCCCTGCGTGCATAAACAAAGAAAACCAGCTGGGAGAAAGGTTCTCTAAATCTTTCATAAAACACACCGTTTCACAAACTTTGCTACGCATTACCATGCTCATTTTATTCCAGGAAATGCCGAGAAATACGCTGCATGCGAGTTTTGAAACTCGGGGCTAAAATCATTTAATAGACTGCATAATCCCATACCTTCCCTGTTTGCCTTGCAGTGTGTCAGTAATCCTTAATAAAAGAAACATTCTGCAACAGATGCGGCCTCAAATTAAACTTGCGCGGGATACTGAGCAACTGGTATAGAGCAGTTCCCTTCTGAAAGCGATGCAGTTCATGCAGCCGCACCCATGGTGTCGAGGAGCTGAGTGGCTCTTTTAACGGCATCAAGGTAGAATCAGAAACTGCTTTCATCAGAACTAATTTAAAGCGCAAACTCTACCTGGCATTAGTCTGGGAATTGGCGTGGGTGGGTGGCGCGCGTGTTCTTGAAACACCTCAAAGCCTCTTGGGAAATTAACGCAGGAGCGACATCAAACAAAGTGAGCGCATCCGGCGCATCCGAGCGAAACGTTCATTCACATTCAAATTCGCCAAATGTAAATTCGAGTTAATTAGCGTGCATATGGTCGCAGATAATATTGGCTTCTCTCATATCCCCCAGATCCAGCAGAAAGTTGGAGATGGTTAAATCCCGTCAGCAGAGATGCTTATATTCGGCTTTAGATGGCAGATTTCCTGTCCACGAGCTCGAGTAAATCGGCAAAGTCCCCTCAGATCAGCTGAAATATACAGTCTCCTGTTACATTAGTGTGCAGTGACATTCCCAAAGGAAAAATCAAATAAATCTGGATATTCCCTGTCTCGAAGTCTGAGGGAACTTTTTTCACGCTCAAGAGGCCACAAAATTCAGAGGCTCCAGGCTGCCTCAGAGCATTTCAGTGGAGAGAAGAGCCCATCTGAAGTTTGACCGTGAAAGACTGGAAGAAACCGGAAAGAGAATGAAAGAATAGACAGAATGAAAAGCAGACGCTGTTTGTACTGCAGCAGTGATCGCCTGGAACAAACTTTCCTGTGATCCATTGCGGCCGTTGCCTGGAACAAAATTTTCAGCAAACCAACACCCCAAAAAACCCATAATACTAAATATTGTGTGCTCGCAAAAACTAACATAGCAAAGTCTATCTTTAGGATGATTTTAGTTTTGCAATAAGACAAGGCATCCTAAATTACCTTGTTTTTGGCTACTTTTTGATTGACAGGGGCAACTTCTACCTCATTGGAAAACTCGACGAAATGACAAGGTTGGGACTTACGGGTGACGTTCACACTACCAGGCTCAAGTGACATTTTTTTTTACCTTAATGTGACACAGATCTGATGCTTTCAGGATTGTTTCGACACACTAATACAATCTTACATCCAATCTTCAAATCAGAATTGAGCCACTTTCATATGTTGTCCTAGATCGGATACAAATCGGACACATGGCCATGTGACGTGACTGAGAACAACCAGATCAGAGTCCATAATTGGCCTGTACGTATGAGCTGAGTGCAGTCTGGCTTTTTCCCACCTTCTCAATCTCATCCTGTACGGCTGATGAACAGTTTGTTTTGCTCCAGGGAAAAAAAAAAACTCCTATGCTTTCGCTACTATCACGTCCATCTTCTCACCATAAGTGTTCGCACAAATGTGAAATTTTTTATGGTTGGTGATGCATATGACACATGCAAAAACGCATCATATGCGCATGCCTGCCATTTCGGAGGACAGATGCATTCACATTACATTAAGATACTGGCCACTTGTAATTATGAACGTGAATCATCAAGATAGGTAAATTTGATCTGGGGAAAAAAAAAAAAAATCAGAATTGAGCAACAAGGCTTGTAATATGAGCGTAGCGCAGGACTCGTGTGTAGACGGAAGTTCAGTTTCTCTCAATTCATTAAATTGGGAATTGAGGTCAGACAGACCAGGTCGTAAACAAGCAGTAAGGTTGTAGCACAAATTCAATACACAGAATCCAAATCGATACACAGGCAGAAATCCAAAAGCCAGTGGGGCAGAATGCGGAACAAAGAGGGAAGCAGAATCATAAACCACATACCCAAGCGTAGTCAGGGCTAAAAATAAACGGACACAAAGGGAAATCCAAAACTCATAAACCTGGGTCAAAGCAAATCAAACAGGAATACAAAACTCAGAAATGACGCCTCATACTGAAGAACAGAGACAAACTCGCCCCGGGAAACATAAACTGAGGGCTTACAGTTGCAATCAAAATTATTCAACCCTCATTGCAAATTGGGTTTAAGAGCAAAATTTACAAACTTTTAGCTGTTTGTGATCAACAGATTGAATAAGAGCATTGTAAATAGCTCAACACAATATAACACGTGGTCTCTCCAAATTTAACACGAAATACCAAAATACCCCCCCCCCCCCAACAGAATCCCTCATAAGAGCATACTTGCAAGTCAGGTGTTGTCTCAAGCACACCTAATGCAGCTAATCAAGAGCTTAATTAGTTGCATCAGGTTTGCTAAAGATAGAACACATCAAATACTTGCACTCACTAGGGGTTTGTTGTCAGTGACATTTGATTGCATATTAGAAATATGGCTGTAAAGAGAATTGTCCAAAAAGCTGACGGAGAAGATCATTGCCTGGAACAAACAAGGAAAGGGGTACAAAAAGGTAGCACAGGCACTGAGTGTTCATAGAGATACAGTTGGAAGCAGAGTTCCCAAGTTCAGAGTTAAAGGAAGAGTGGCTACAGTACCAGGTTGTGTCAGAAAGAGGAAGCTATCAATGGCTGTCACCAGATTCCTGAGGAGACGGGTGGTCAAAACCCCTGGAGTGACTGCAGGAGACCCGCAGCAAGACTTGGAGGCAGGAGGCACTGAGGTTTCAGTTTGTACAGACGGGTGCATACTAAACGTTGAAGGTCTCCAAGACAGACACCATAACTGATCAAATAGCATAAGCTCCAATATGCTCATATTGAAGCAAAATATGAATATAGCACAGAACCATATGAATAAGCCACAGATGATTGGGCATACTGTTTTGTGTAGAGATGAAACAAAACTGGAAAATTTCTGGCTATTGAATCAGTGGTATGCCTGCAGGAGGAATAAAAAAGCATATGCTGAAAAGTACACCCTGCCAACAATGAAGAATTGTGGGGGCTTTTTGATGCTCTGCGGCTGCCTTGCTTCCTCAGGAACCTGAATTCTGCAAAGTGGGGAGGGCAAGATGGATTCAGTCAAGTACCAGGATATCCAAGGAGAAAATGTCATGCCGTCTGTAGGGAAGCTGACACTTGGGCATCATTGGACCTTCCAAAAGGACAACAAAAGCCATCTGGCAATGGCATACCCCTCCGGCCCCCCACATTCATGGATCAACTGCTCAATTTACATGAGTAAATGTACTACAGTATTAAAGGACTTGATCTGAAGTAATAAGGTAACAGACTTGCCTGACTATGAAATGGCAATTCAGACAATGTTGTGGTCAGACCAATACGTGTTCAATGTACCTGTGTCCATCTGTCGAGGTATGTTGGTGTAGATGTGGTCAATCTGTGTTGTACTGTCTGTCTGAGGACATTACCTGTAGTAGTTGTGGTTGTTTGTTGATCTTGCTGTTCATGTTACCAGCACTCAGTACGAGGAAGTGGGCTGCCACGAGTGCCAGGAGTTTCCTGGCTTCACATTTATATGAAAATAATGCCGGGGAATAACAAACATTTCAAAAGACAATAAATCAAATTGAACATATTATACTAAGTTTCACTGACACTGGTGTAGTTGGAGATGGCTTCAGAGACATTGTCCAAACAAAATTATCATTGAACTAACTCCACCTTCACACACATTTGCAAGAAAGTTACAGAAAATAATTTTTACAGAAACTCCTAAATGCGAAAAGGCACATATATAAATCATGCTCAACGTGTTAATCAAGTTTGGTCAAAATTATCAGTGAGCTTAGTTCCAATTCAACCATGTTTCCACGTGAAGTGCAAATATAAAAAATTGTAGAAATTCCTAAGTATCAAAAAGCACATCTAGACATAATGCTTAACATATCAATTAAGTTTGGTGAAGGTTGGATGGATAGTTGGCTCGGACAAGCTAAGTTCCAATTCACACAAGTTTCCATGGAAAGCGCAAAAATGAAAAATTCCAGAAATTCCTAAGTGTCAGAAGGCACATGTAGACATCATGCTCAACAAATTTGTCAAGTTTTGTGAAGGTCGGATGTACAGTTTCTGAGATATGGCCCAGACAAGCTAAGTTCCAATTCACACAAGTTTCCATGGAAACAGCAAAAAAAAAAAATCAAGAAATTCCTAAGAATGAAAAGACGCATCCAGACATCATGCTCAACACATCTGTGAAGTTGCATGAAGATTGGATGTATAGATTCCAAGATATGGCCCGGACAAGATATAATTACAGACGGATGGACGGACAGACGGACACACTGATGACTATATCCCCCCTGCATTATGCTGCCGGGGGGATAATGATCCTGAGTATACCTCAACATCCACCAAGGCTTGGCTTCAGAAGGAGTCTGGGAAGATTCTAGAGTGCCCATCGCAGTCCCCTCACTTGAACCCCATAAAAAAAAAATCTCTGGTAGGATTTGAAGAAGACAGTTCCAGCATGCAAACCAAATAATATTAGTGAACTGGAGGCCATTGTCCATGAGGACTGGGCTAAGATTCCTTGGGAATGCTGCCAAAAGCTGCCTGTGCATCACATATCCAGCAGGTCTTAGTAGAGAACCCTTTTGCCGCTAAGTATACTGAGTCAAAAAAGAAACTTCACGCTCATAAATTTGTAAATATTTTCTTGAAACTTTTAATAAAAGAGTTTTTATTATCACTAGGGGTAAATGCGTTGTCAAAGACATCATGACACACATCAACTCTGACGTGCACAGGTACGTAGCATGTGCAAGCGTACTTTAAGCTAAAACCATGTCTTCGCGTGTTCCTAGTCACCTGACCATATGAGAGATGTGCAACTGAGCCCACGTTAGCACGTTAGAGTGATATCTCGGAAAAACAAGTTTTTACAGTTAATTATTTGTAGATTTTCAATGCCATGGCTGTCAAACATTCAGCGTGAACGTGCCATTGGCATGCTGAATACAGAAACGTCCATCACTGACGCTGCAAGTGTTATGGGATGCAGTCGACGGACTATCCATGATCTTCGGACACGTCTCCAACAAACTGGCGCCACCGCTGACCAACCTCGTTCTGGTAGCCCACGTGTGATGTCAAAAGCAAAAGACCCCCAAATTGTCTTCCATCATTTGCATAATCGATTTGTCACTGCAATGTCCTCTTGGAATGAATTATTTAGAGGTCGTGTGACTGCCCAAACCAAACGTAATCGCCTGCACACTGCTCTTATTCAAGTTGTAACTTACCATTTTTACTCTTGGACATTTCCGTAGCATTTCCGGAGTGGAATTGGTTACCTTATGGACATTATTTTTATGATACACCATCTTTAATGGGTACAGAATGAAATAAAATCATTATTTTAAACCTCATTTCTTGTATGTTGTACAACCTCCAAACGAGTGTGAAGTTTTTATTTTGGCTGAGTATATTAAAGATGCTTATCATGAAGGGGGTGAATAATTTTGAGCCTGCAGTAGTCATTAAAAGTGGCATTTTGAGCTGAATTTGGAGAAGCCACTTGTAATATTTGTTGTGCTGAGCCTATTGTTCTTGTTTGATTTGTTCATTGCAAACATCTAAAAGTTTGCACATTTTTCCAGCAAACCTAATTTGCACCGGGGGTTGAATAATTTTGATTGCAGCTCAGGGCTTCCGCTAAAATATTTTTTAAAATATTTTTTAGAAATATTTTCCCCTTTCCAACTTTTTTGGGGGGGATTTTCAGTATGTAACGGCTAGCTGTCACAACCATAAGAGACTGTAACAACTACTCATTTAGGATATTCAGATGAACTGAAATAAGACGAAAATTTCCAGAAAAATAAAACATTTAATCGACAAAAGTAATTACTGCACTTGCAGTGACTGAGTGACCGTGTAAAATTTGAAAAATGAAAAATACAAGTTACAACAACTGCCACTGACTATAATCAGATAATGGATATTACGCGGCAGAACGGTATGCTTTGGAACAGGACTGGGGATGACTAGATTCTGTAGTCAACAAACAAACCTGCAAAGACACAAAAAATAGCAGTGCTTTCACTAAGCAGAGCGATTGTCGGTCGCTAAGTATAGCTGCATGGAACCTCTACTTGAAAAATGAACTTGACAGGAATGGAAGGCGACACTTTGGAAACTGTTATCGCACACCCATAAATTAAAGACTGGCATTGACAGCATGAAAAAAAAATCATTAACGTACAAGCCATCTCCCCCATTATAAAAATTATTCACTTGATTTGAAGCGAGTCCGGTGAATAAACATTTTAATTAGTAGACAACAGGTGCAGACCGCGCAAACCTTGTCCCCCAGCGAGAAAATATGTACTGCGCTGGGCAGGCCAGTGATTACCATGTCTGAAATTAGGGATGAGGTTGGCCGAGATTGGTCACTGCCCTGATTGCGGTGCTGCGCAATGAAAAGGAAGATTCAAGATCATCTACGGTCAGCGGCCAGGCAGAAAACGTACGCAGTGATTGGCTAGTTACTCTCTGAATGTCCAATCTGTTCAGATTTTGCGGGCGTGAATGAACGTGCAAGTCAAGCAGTACTTGTATTGGTACTTTAAAGCCGCTTGCACACTGAACGCGAAACAAATTTTTTGCACGAGAGATAACATTGACTTTGCATGTAATCTGTCGTGCGAAAAATTTGTTTTGCGTCTAGTGTGCGAGCAGCTTAATTCACTGAAAACATGTGCAGGAATGGCCCTTTTGACAATTTTTTCTTGCGGGCGATAGGGCAGTGTTTGCGTGAATCCCGCAGTTGCACTGCTTGGCGGAAGTCCTGCTGCTGTATATACACTGGGGAGTGATTACGAAATTGAACGCTGGAAAAGGGGAACAGAGCGTTAAGGGGGTGTGGTTACAAACAGGGAAAGGAGGAACAATTACTGCACGCTTTTATGCCTTGATGAAGACCCCATAGGTCGAAAAATGTCGGCTTTTAAATGCTGTTTAGCCATTTTACAATAGAGGCTTTTTATTCTTCTTGCTTCTTTTTGATATAAGTATTTCCGGAGTGCCTGGAATTCCTAGATTTTTGGTTTATCCTATCCCACACTTCCAAGACCACCAGCTTTATATTTTCTTGGAAACTTCTTAATCCCATGAACGCCTAATATCTTCTTTTATATGCAATTATTGCACACTATCAAAAGGGCGAGCGGGTAGCAAGCAAGGTAAACGCAGACACGTAGAATGAGGAAACACGAGGAAAACACAATCAAAAAGTGAAACAGAAGCAAGAACATAAATTCAGTCAGGGCACCTATGTCAAATTTCACCATTTATCACAGGACCACCAGCATTTGAGTTTGGCGGTGACTCTGCTTATGTGATGTTCTGGTGGAGTCTGAGCAAGCACGACACAGACAGTCCCTGAGATCACAACCCCCCCTCCAGGAGAGCCTGAGAATCCTTTAAATCTTGTCATGTTTAAATCATTGAACGTGATATGAACAGATACTGCACGCGATGAACAATGATATTTATAAAGGCGAAGGCTGGGTAGGAGGGAGCGTTAAGCAGATTTTTTAGTAGACCAGAGTAGGAGCGGTGCACAGGGCACGGAGTCAGAAAATGAATGAATGCTGCCTTGCATATAAAAGTTCGCCAAGTAGTTGGGAGAAGCTAAAGTCAGGAACGACCGGACAGAATTGGGCTAACCAGAATTGGGTAACCAGCCTAACTCCCTTGCCTGACCAAACTATCACTAATGCTCGACATATTTCCACCTGAATTGTCAAACCCTGACACTGACCCAAAACTTTGAGGACAATGCTCAGTTCACAGAGATATTATACAAACAAAATAAAATAATTTATAAATTAACTAATACTTGGTCAACATACATTTTTTTTTAAAAAGACATCACGCTATCGCCAACATCTTTAGCGGTTATGTGCCACCGGGTGATTGTTGAGATAAGGCAACAGGACTAACTTAGACCAATCCAGGTTAAAAATATGGCTATAGACAAATTGAGAAAAATGGCAGTATAATTATAAGTTAACACCAAGAACTGCCAATCTGACTGCAATCCACTTTTCAATGTGAAAACAATACAGTCCCGGCTTCACACCTTGGTTTGGCACCTTGCCCAAAGACTGCTGGGACATCTCATACACTATGCTCTGAAGCAGACACTTCTGTAAGGCAGGGCTCCGCATCCTCTCCTGCTGTCAACACTGATTAGATAACAATACAGAGCTCGATACAGAATTTCTATCCCCCCCTGAAAGTCACGGGGTGACTCTCACGCTCCACTTTAAGGGCTGGGTGTTTGGTAATGAAGAAGGCTTTGGCTCAACACTTTGGAGAGCTATTAGTGGTTTGGAAAAAGGGGTTTAAGTCAGGGAGCCTGACATTGATTTATGACTTTCTATTAATAGTGGTGGACTCTTAGCACAGGGAAGACCAGCCAATCACTGGACTAGAAAAGCCATTGTAAAGGAAATGGAAGCAATCATGAGTGCACGGTACCCACCACGACTCATTCAGTCAGCTAAATACAAAATTCCCATTTCCTCATTACCAGCTGTCATTAGAATGATTCACATTAAAAGCAAGCATTGCAGGTCACTGAACAATAGTCATATGAACATGCACTGGACAATATTCATAACACAGTGTAGAGCAAAAGTGCTGATACCAGATCGGTTTCACCTTCAACTCCATGATGGATAGGGTTCAGCTGTAAGCAGGGGAAGCCTGTACCTAGATCAGCACTTCTGCTCATAAAACGGCAAGGTTGCAACTCACTGCACGTAGAGTCTGCCTCATCGGAGCCATCAGGACACTCAGGCTCTCCATCACAGCGCCACCGGGCCGGCACACACTGCCCATTCTTGCACGCGAAGTCCGTCGTTGCACATGTCTTCTTTGCTGTTCACACACAGATAATAACAAAGTATGAGAAAGGGTGCTACAAAATCATTTAGCATTTACTGCTTGTATTTCACACCATTTCACAAATCTTCTATCCTGAAATGTGACTCTTTACTGTAAACCCTCACAAGTGTGGTGAAGTCAAATGTTTTGTCGAATCCGATTACCCCAAAAAATTTGAGTTTGCCAACTTTATGATCGCGTTCACAGCATTAAAGCATTTTCTTTTTAAGTTTCTTCTACACAATTTTTTTGAGGTAAGCGGTTTTCACAAAACATTTGAGTTCACCACACTATCCGGGTTTACAGTGTGTAGCTGAATTTTGCACATTGCTTTAATTGCAACAACTGTTTGCAATTTTGGTATCAACAGTAATTTTCATATAAATTACATGAAAGATACTTTGTGTCACAGCAAAACCATTGCCCAAAACATATGCCAACTCATAAATGCAGGGACTTACTGGATAAAAACTGACCAACCTTATAGCCGCCAGCCTAATCAGCTGATTTAAACCAAATTCAGCAGTTGTGAGATCACCTGGATTGTAAAATTTGGGATGTGTGCCATCACTCTTTTACACAGATTTGAGAATATTTCAGCACACGAGGATATCAATTAAGGACAATACTTAAGTAAAATCAATGTTCCAAATCCATAAAATTTACAAAACAGTTAATGTCGGGGCAGACTCCCACAAGCTTGTTTAACATACTCAAACTGTGAACTAACTTTTACCTTCATAAAACCAAACAAATGCAATCAGTATTCGCCCTTAAAGTGATATGCACAACTTTTATCACGCAAGGCACAACGTATACAAAGCAAAATTTCAGATTTCAGCCTTCAAAAGGTAAGCAATTTTGTCAATTTTTAGTTGGCAAATCAGTTAATAATGACCTACAAAAGGGTTCACAAGTACCTGTGAGTTCTTCTGAAAGCTATTTGTCAACTATATAATGAATGATTAACGTTTGGAGGGATGAGGTGAGTAAAAATTAAGCACCTTAAGGGTTAAGTGAGAGCAGCAGGTTCGCTATCCCCAAGTTGTGTGGAGCCAAGATTATGCTCTGTTATGCTTACTAATCAGGCGTGTGGGTATAAAAGTGTGCCGAGTGCAGCCATCAGCCAATCAAAATGGATCGGGCAAGAGCCATGTATTTCACTGCAGAGATTCAGCAGATTATTATGGAGAAATATGTATGATAACAATCAAAAATCACTGAAAATAGCAATTCTGCGGCTCCCGGAAAGAAAAAAGAAAAAAAAATTACTGGCTGTGTCAAGAGCAGTTCTGTGTCTTGTTTCTTTGTTTCTTTTTGATGCATAAGTTAAAGCATTCACTTTTAATTAATTTGTCATAAATTGTTCATGTGCTGATAGTTTTCTTCTTTTTTTATGGCAATAAAGTTCTGATTTCGTATCCGTGAATAAAACTGTCGCAATGCCTCTTTCGCACAGTAAAACTATTCCCTTTCCATCACACTGCAAGAAAGAGGAGTGCCTAACCTTAACACCTTAATGATAACAATTCTGCATTCCCACACATATATTTACTGTCAGTGTTCCTGGTAACTGCTCTTATTTCAGTGCAGATCTCATTTTAAAAATGTTTTCTTGGCTCCACGATACTTCTAAACCTAGTTCTTTAGTCCTCTAAATATTTATTATTACATTTTTCGAATTGAGCATTATACACCATATTTTAGGCAAGAGTTTTGTTCGACTGCTGTTGATGACTGTAAATGCTTTCACTCTTCCAGTGATGGAAGAATGTCAGGGAACCTCCTTTGTTACGTCAGATACTGCTATTTGGTCAGAGTGTTGCTAGCAAGAATACAGCCTGCTCCAGAGCAGGTCAGCTTCATAGTTATCGAGGCATTGTAACTTGCTAAAAAGATAACAACCAGCATGCTCCAGGAAAGCTACATTTGCTTCCAACTAAGCTCTAAGCTATCAAGCTAAGCAAGAAGGTACATGTAACAGGCCTCTGATTCACTCAGTGACTCGATTTCTGTTTGCCTGTCAGGGACACCATGAGCCTTCGTTTTGTTGTTTCCTCTTGAGTCTGCCCTGTCACTGCTACCCGCCCACTACAGATTGAACTGATCTTTCAATTAGCAGCTAAACCCACTAACTTGCTTCAGCTGTTTCACTCACCTGTGCCTCATTACTCCCTGCCTTGATTTTCTCTGGCGTCACATTCAGTTTGTCAGCTTTCTTCAGAGGTCACCGTGTTTGTCATCATAGCCAGCATTTTGACAGCGTTTCTGCCTGCACTTTGCCTGTCCCAGGAACTCTGACGTTGCCTGCTGATTTGGACTTGTCTGCCTGTTCTTGCTCTGCTAACAAACACTGCCCATTTTTGGACTTCAATTTTTTTTTTTTTTTTGCCTAATGATTTTGAGACCTCCAAATTTTTAGATTATACTCTCTGCAATACAAATCATTGTCTCTGCTCTATAAATTGTAATCCATAAATTTGCTTGAGGTGGTCAGAGTTGAGCCCTCGCCAGAGTCCTGACATTGAATCTCACGTGAATTCTCCAACAAGAAACCACTAAAATAAATAACTGTGAGACTTTCGATTTAAAAACCTTTTCACCCCCGAATACTAAACAAAATTCTCAAACACATGTTGCCAATTTTTTTCATTCAATTTCCCATCATACAAACACTACTGAATACAGCATGTACATTTGTACAACCACATAAAATCACTCAAAACTTTGAGCAGGAGTATAGGCGGCGATATTTTATGAAATCATTGCGATACTTTGACGAGCACCTGCTCGAGGTCTCTGAGATGAGATGGTGAGCATGGGAAGAGAAAAGAGCTGCGTCAAAATGTCAAAGTGTGGGAGAAAGAAAAAAGCAGAGTGGGAGTCAGGAAATTAAGAGATACATGAGACGGGGTGAGAGAACAGCAAGGCAACTGAGAATGGAGAGAGGGGCTGAGAGGCTGTTGAGAATGTAGAAAGGGAGAGAGAGGCAGCTCAGAATGGAGAGAGAGAGAGAGAAGACAGGAAAGAGGTTGCAAGTTTTCGCTAAGGAATCCTGAAATCGGCGGGCAGATTTGTCGGTGTCAGCAGCGCTGTGAGCGGCACCGGGGAGCCGTATGTCAGAGACGCCCGTATTCCCGTCTGTGTGTGGCCAGAAAATGAGGGGCCCAATAACTCTGCTAGATCTGCCACCTCATATTCTCCTGCAAGACGGATGTGTGCTGTGTTCCGTTCAGTGCGAGATTTTAAAGCCTTTACGGTTCCTCCGGACAGCAAATTCGATGTGAGAAAACTGAGGCACTCGAGACTGTCAGCCGCCGGAGCTGTAGTTATGTCTAGACTTCAGCGGAGCGAAACAAGCTACAGGAAAACTAAAGCCTAAAATGATTCCCTATTTGTTCTGCACACACATCAAAAGTCAGTCGACCTATCGTTTTGCCTCTATTCAGTCAAAAAAAATGTCAAAATACCCTGAGTGACAGCTGGCTGAATCCTTATTTTAAAGCATAATGTTCACCTTCAAGATGATGCTGGGAGGTAAAGAGGAGAAATGCTACCCCTATTTAGCATTTGTCAGAATCTCATTGATTCCCAAACTGCGGACTCCCTCATGACCGTAGACAGCCGCCAATCAACCCCTCGAATATATTCACATTTTATGATTTATACATGTTGGTCCGACCAAGCAATCCGATTGGTCAATTAGACGTTTAGAATGTTCTCAAATGAGCAAAACAGCATGGGTAGCCTGTGCTCAAATGAAAAATGCCTCATCACTGATTATATTACTCCACCTATCTTAATAATGCACAGGAAAATTAATAGTAGGCTGAAATTAAGGTGATTAGCTATAGCCCCCAAAAGGTAGGATTAAAATTATACAACTCTGTTTAGCCTTAATGTCACAGCTTACTTTTGTTACTTTTGCTGCTTGGCCACATTAAGCGGAGCGAACGTTACATTGGAGTGACACACCCCCAGCTGAAATGAAATGAAATCTGCTGCTGAGTTTATGAAAATGAGACGTTTGTTCTGGCGCCAACACTGGAAAGCCGTTGCCTATATTTAAATATAACCGTTGATACAAGTTTGTTGTAGATAAAGATCAATTGCGCTGGTGAGGTGGCACCTGTTAGCTTAAAATTGACTGAGATGTTGGCATAAGTATAACTATCAGTCCATGAATTTTTTCTAGTTACAATATGATTGAGCTAGCAAAGTAGTTTTGTGTTGCTATGTGCGGTATTTATTCTGTTTTGGGAAATCACAATGTCTAGAAAACATAAGCCCAAGTTGGCTGGCTGAGAAGGACTAGTTAATGTCAAATTGCATGTATTTCTACTGAAACGGAGAGAATACTGGCAAAAACTTTTATATTTGGAGAGCGAAATGTTCACAGTATGAATACATTTCAATTTTACATTTTATTTTGGTGGTAATAGTCTTAATCGCATTATTACATGCGAGGGTGTGCTTGACTGTCATTATTGTCACTTCAGTGATGCTTACGGAACTCCGCACAAATGCCTTGTTCCTGGCCGCATCACTGTCGTGACAATAATGACGGTCAAGGACACCCTTGTGTATAATAATGCTTAAGCATGACCATCCTTCCCCGACTAATATGCAACATCTATGAAAATGATTATTACAGATTTAATGACAATTTTGATTAATTCCAGACAAACACTCCAAATCTTCTTTGGCATAGGATTACAGAGAACTACACAGGCTCTTGCTTCCGAAGAAACTAGCCAAAACACAAAATCCCACCTTCATGTTAGAACTACGGTTTAATCTCTCTTCTGTGCAACACGAGAGCCAACAACCGGATGACAAATCCCCTGGACTAGGGACTAAATCCACGAGGACAAAAAGCCTCCCTTCCCCCGAGCTAGTGAAGGATGTGCTGAAGTTGAGATGAAGGTGAGAGATTAACTGTGAAGCATCCCCACAGTACAAACAGACAGCTCATAAAGACATGATCCTGCTGTAATTACCCACAATGCTCCACTTCAATCTCTGCCTCGAGAGCTGAGAGGAAACAAAGGGCACGCAACCAAAACAGCTCTGGCGTACTCGTACCGCCTCTCAAAAGGGGCTGAAGCGGGAGCACTGCATTCTTTGACTCAATTTTAATTACCCCAATCAGTCATAAAGGAAACCTACCTATTTTTTTTTACCTCTTGACTGCTAACAAGTTCTCTGTAAGTGATTAAACGCAAATACAAATTCGCTGTTTATTTCCTTACGCCGCTTAGCTCACAGCTCCCGCTTTCAACGGATTTCATCCGGTCGGTTTTCCTCAATCGTCACTACCCAATTGAACACCGGCAAAGCTTTGTTGCGTCAAGATCCCCTACAACTAGCAGGTAGGTACTCACGCTGGCAATGCTCCCAGTACGCATCACAGTATCTTTCTCCATTTAAAACCTGCCTGTTCCAGCTACAATTAGAACGCAAGGGAATTGTGAGGGGTCTGTACGTGAGGTGTTTTGGGAGCGGAGGCGGGTCACATTCAGAACACTATTGAGTCTAGTGTTGGGGTTTGATTATGCACTGAGCCGCTTAACCAGCAATGAGTAGGAGAAGCCAGCCACCTCAGGTCTGAAATCATCGGGCACGGATGCATAAATGTCTGGAACAGATTAAGCTCATACATATTTCCGGCAGCCCAGCATAACACCTGACGAACACATTGAGAGCTGTGTACAGAAGTTTCTTACATGAATCCAACTTGTGCAATGGAGACTGCACAACTGTACGGGCTAGTGGCTCCGGCTATTACAGAGGCAATGCCAGACATATACAGTGGTTATTACAGAGCACGAGTGGGGAACCCTGTTTCTGGAGAGCCTTCGTCCTGCATGTTTTAGATGTCTCTCTTCTCTATATCACCTGATTCAAATGATTGTAGCTTGTCGAGATTTTGATAGTGAGAGAGATGCTTGATAGCGAGGCAGTCAGGTGTATTAGACCAGAGAGAGACATCTAAAACATGCAGGACTATGGCTGTCTGGGAGCTGGGCTGCCTCCCCATGTTTTAGAGGCTGTGGCGTCTCTCTGTTGCTTGTAGCCACAAGTTGAAATCCTGCCCTAGTTTTCAGCTGGAAGACCATATACAGCCATGTGTCAGCAGCAGTTCTACTAGGCTGCAACTGGTCAGACGTGTGATGTTAACACAATCCTGTAGGGACTTTCAACCCAGCGATCATTTGGGATTATCCCCAGCATGGTTACCTCTCAGCTGCTGCTGCTTTCTTGCACACAATCTTTATAGTCATAATTAGCCTTGATGGTCAAGTTAAATACCTAAAGTACAGCATGCTAAGTATATTTAGGGCACGGTAATTCACTCATTTGCAAGCTTGATGGTTCATAGTTCTAGCACAGTGCAAAATGCAAGGCTCAAAGAACCAGGACTGGGCTGCGTAACAGATTAATTCAATAATAAGTGTGTTTTGGGCACAGTGTATAAGAATGTATGGAGAGAGGCTGAACAGACAGATTTACCCTTGATGAAAAATGCCTGCTCGTGCAAGAGTCCATTAGTACAGTCTGAATTGTATAATGTGATGTCTGTTCATTTGCATTTATGATTTTCTTAAAAGGTTCAATTTTCGTAATTGGATTTTTATTTCTTTTCGTTGACTGGTTGAATCATCAGGATTATAAAACTAAGTACACATGGCCAATGTTTTTTAAAAGCATGAGAAGAAATAATCATACGGTAAAAAATTGAGCATTAAAATTGCAAAAATTTTACTGAGCTGGGGTTTTGTAATCGTATCAATTATGAAAATTTCCTTCATGCACATTGAATTGCAATATCTGTCAGCTTATTGGCCGAATGAAAGCAATATTGGCAGGACAAAGCTTTGGACTTTATTCACAAACAAACTATTCAGTCCGCTTCCCGCACAATAGATGAAGTAGCTGTTTGCCAATAGTTTGGCTCAGTAATTGGTAGGATATTCAACATTACAGCCAGATCTCGGTTTTGTGTCATCACATTGGTTGGAACATCCATCACATTTGGATGGATGTGAAAATGAGCAAAACACCAAACCAAAAAGAATATCCAGGATTTCTGAAGGCTGTAATGGTTCACCTGAATAACACACAAACTAAAAACTTAAAAAACTTCAGCATGTTTCCAGTGCGCCACCCCCTCCAAAAAAAAAAAAAAAAAACTAACGTGCATGTCTCACACTGAACCACAATTCATGCCCTGAATGAATGTCATGTGACCTGAGGCTAATTGACAGCAGTCACTGGCCAGTTTTGTTCATTATTAGAGTGACTGCCTAATTCAGATGAATATGGTGGCCGCCCATTATGATATGCTGCATCTTTATTTTTTAAATTACACAATAATATTTTAAACCGTACTCCTAAAATTTCATGCGTATTATCTTCTGCCTAGCTAGTTTGATAGTAGGGGGTTCGCATTAGCCCCATTACTAATATTAAACCTTTGATGTAGTCATGAAATGGTGATATTGCCTGTGATCAGCCAAGGTTTCTGTTGTATGACATCATGCTTTCAGCTGCATCAAAAGATCAATATACAGACAACAACGATGACAACATCTCATGTTAAGACCATCCCACTCAAACAGGCGCATGTCATTGGCCACTTTAACAACCAAGGGGGTAAATGAAAAATGGGGTTATTAAGCCTAAAAAAGATGCTAAGATGTGCTGAGGTTCAACCTGATTGGACCCACCGGATCGGCAGCTCATCGCTTTACTTAATTCTGCGTTGATGCAATATTTGCATGGTGAAACCTAAATAAAGTAAGGACATCCAACGAAAAAAAGAACTGTTCCCAATTTACAGGCTGTGCAGTCCCATTAAAACAAGAGCCATCAGCAGATGGCATATCCCCAAACCCTGGTTCACAACGAACCAAAGTCTAACATGTTTCTATAGAAACGGGGAAAATAAAAAATGTAAAAAATGCCAAAATAGCAAAAAGCAGTGCTCCAGCAAATGGTTGATGAGTTTGCCAAGCTTTACAGAAAAAAAATATCGAGTGATTTCAAGTTATGCTGCGGACGAACTTTAAAATTGATGGGCTTTACAGGGATAATGCCATTTTCTGCCCAGCAGTGCCAAAGATAGAGCCCTCATCAGTTACCTTGCACAACTTTCATTTAAAAAAAAATGTTTACATTTCAAAAAGATGTAAACCTCATCATTTACAAGAGCCTAAAATGTTTAACACCCTCAGAAATGTTTGGTAGCCCTGAAATGGGTGGCTAAGCTCAATAAAGGCTGAACTTTTTACATGGACACACCAAAATGCTCAAAATACATCACATGCACAACCTTTTAATAAAAGTAAGTCGAGAAACTGCAGTTCAGGTAAGCATTTAAAGTAAAGTCCTTTTTTGATCAAATTTCTGCCCAAACTAAAATGCTGACTGTTCCTGAATAGCATTGACCACGTCGTCTATGAGAAACGAGGCTAGCGTCAAATTTTAGTTCACTGATTTGGTAGCACATTGCTAGTAACATTCGTATTTTAAGGACACAAAGTATTTTATTTTCACATGGTTGTAAGAAAATGTGTGTATTATCTCACTTAACAAAACATATACCATCTCGGATGAAACACTCTTTCTGCTGACTTTCAAAAACCTCATTCATTTTTTGTAAAGACAAAGGAGTGATTGAACAGGAAAATAAAAATGCAAGCAAAACCGAGTAGATAATAACAATAATAATCTTTATATGATGAAGTTTGACAAAAAAAAATGGAGGAATTGTGGATTTCCTGTGTTATTGGTTGATTTGAACTGAAAACAGAGGGTCACCTTGAGGAATGAAAATGAACACCATAAGGTACAGGTGTTGTGGATTATATTTCAATATTTCTCATCATTTTCATCAGCAGATCAATTGCCATGTTGAATAACCATAATCAATAATCATAATCAATAGCCATATAATGTAGGCAGCAGTAACACACACACACACACGCGCAAACATGCACACAACATAACACACACACACATACAAGTAGTTCACATACACATAGGGAAGGGATGAGCAGTGAAAACACACAGACACATACACATACAAGCAGTTCACACACACGAGCAGTTCACACAGACACATGCGCACACACACATACACAGGCAGCACACGTACAAATGCACAGACACGCACACAGACACACATACATACAAGCAGTTCACACACACAGACACACACACATATAAGCAATTCAATTCACACACGCATGAGCAGCTCACACACACACATAGGCAGCAGGCTTCTGTAGCTTTGATTAGTAAGCAGGCTGCTGTTCAGTTGATTCCAAAACATATTTTGGAGATGTATTTGATTTCTGTAGCTTTGATCAATATTTGTTCAGTAAAATCATTAGTTATTACTGGAAAAATTGAATCATTTATGTATCCACTTGTATTATTCCTTTGTCTGTACTTTTCATCTCTTGACTGTAATTTTCCACTCCTTTTTGGTGATGTGCAGCTCATTTTTGCTTTGAATTCCTGAAGGAACCAAAACAGTGTCTTGGTTTGCCCGTCCAATTGCAGCGCGAGAATGAGAATGTGGAAACACCATATTTGGAAGATATTTCCTGTGATTAAGTTATAAAAACTGGGTGTGAAAAGTAAAAAATCAGTTTTTGCGCAAAAAGAACTCGGCTTTACATTTATCAATATGCCTCAATAAAGCCTAATTGTCTGAAGAATCTGTCTCTCTCCAATTGCTTGAGGATGGGGGAACCTCATGATAGGAAAATATGTTTGAATGAAAACCACAACACAGGGAAAGGTGCCATGGAATTAATAGCCTGGAATCCATCCATATCAAGCTTTAGTCGCTCCCATCAGCCACTAGTATATGTTATTTGTCTGGCCTCCGTCGGTAGGCCAGCGTTTGACTTTCAAATATGCGCACACAATCCATGCATCCAATCTGTGATTGGCTCACAGTCGCAAGGGTGCCCCGCCACTTTAGACAAATAAATAAAATACCACAGTTCTGCATTCAACGGAAGTACCACCTCCGGGCTCGTGTTTATACGAGTATTCATCTGAGTGGCAGCAGAGTTTCTTGGCAATGAACGAGCCGGGAGGCGGGACTTCCGTTTAATTTGCAAACTTACTAGAAGCATAACTGTGGTATTTTATTATTTTTAGCGAAAAATAACCGTGTTTCTAGAGTTGGACAATGCGTTGGACGATGGTTTGAAAGTTTGTCAACGGACGTTTTGTGGAGTTTTCCCATTGCTACTGCGTGACCCCATTTGCTTCCAGCAAAAAAGGAATTTGGAACATTTTTAAAAACTCTCCAGTGGCCATAAAGTTGCGCCAGGAGCAAAACAATTTCGTCCGTTCAAGACATCAAATGGTGAGTAATTGATATACAAATTATGGAGTATCACTTTAATCTAGCTGATGCAATCATGCCCTTCGAGCTATAGCTAATGCCAATTACAGTGAAATACGCTATGTAATTTGAGTATTATTTAATTTAGCCTTTATTATACCGAGGAATCCCACTGAAATAAACAAAATCCAGATATGGCCAAACATTATCCTGTTCAAAACCAAACAACCTAACAAACCTAACAGAGTGTTTTGACTCTGAAGAAGACGCAGTGCGTCGAAACGTCAGTCTTGGCACCTTAATAGATTATGCTGGTGGTTTGAGAGCTCCAGTTTCTTCTTTATATTCGGATTTATTGTCCTTTCTGCGAGCACCAACCACCACTGAAAGAGGGGCTGAAGCGCAAGGGGTTCCTACATTTTATTAGTCAGTGACTGTTGGGAGCGACCAGCATTTGATATGTATGGATTCCAGGCTAGGCTGTAAGAAACTGCAGCAAAATTGTTTTTTTTTCTCAAGAACCATTGCCAGCAATTGCAAGACAGAATAGGGGTGTAGCTTTGAAGGAGAGGCCATAGACTGTATAAAAAGATAGACGAAGCAACGGTGACGTCACCCATTGGTTTCAGCATACCATTTAGGAAGCCTCGATTTTGGCAATTTGAATAGCGTCATTTTCCAACCGAATGTGATTCCTATTGGACGAAAGCCTGAATTGAAGATCCGGGGAGGACTGTGGCTCTGGATCAGACCGTATCGGACAAGTATTCAGAGGATAGCCACGCTCCTAAAGCATATTCTGACTTTAACCTTTATTCTAGTCTACTTGGGACCATAATTTACAAAAATAAACCTCACAATATATTGAAGGAGACTTGAAACTTGCGACAGATACCAAAATAATAAATCAGGTGGGAAAGTAGGGTCATTTTCTCATAGACCTTAATAGCATTGAACTTCTTTCTGCAACCACCAATGTTGCCATCTGCCAGCCATTAAATATAATTTTTGAGATTTCCGCATCGGCCTCACTTTTCAGACCCGGGTGCTGCGTCCATCTTTTTATACTGTCTATGGGAGAGACAGTGGCAGCAACAGTTAACGGACCCCTCCCACTTCTTGGCTCCATATTTTTCCCCGCTCCCCACAGAAAACACAGCTCGGGGCAAACACAAGGGTTCTTCGAGTATTAGCTGAATCCAAATGTTCAGCTTTCACTGCACTTGAAGACTGGGAGGCTGGATTGATACATAAGCAAGAAATCCAGAGTGGCTAGAGCAGCCCTATTCAACAATTAATCATGTCAGCAAGAAGGAGGGGGATAAGGCTTACGCTAGTCTTCGTTTTCAATCTATGTCACAACAATACGCAAATTAGCCAAATTATAGCATTCCGCCATGTTGGTTGATATACAAACACTCTTGACCCCAAGTCACGCAACATGGCTTTCACTATTGTGCCAGAATAATGCCTGTATTATGCACACTTTATGGCTGTGGTCATAATTCTACAAGAAACAAAGCACCCTATGTCGCAGAACATTGGTATCAGATTGGTATTTAATTGCATAATGTAGGGTGGACCTTGGCAGATAAATATTAAATCTTTAAATAAGAGGAATGAGTGTGCACTTATTAATGGTTCTCTTTGCCATATGTGTTCAAACTACGTATTTCAGAAACCAGCTGATTAAAAGAAAAGGTTTGCTTACGCTCTCTGAAAAACGTAATCAAAAGGTATAGAGCATGCCTCTGTTGATGTGTTGCGATGCGGCAGGATAAACATTGAGAGGTTGCTGCTGCTGCTGCAAGTTAAATGCTTTGTATATCAACCAACATGGCAGCGATAAGTGACGTCACCAATTTTAACCACATAATTGAAAACAAAGAATATCAAGCATATCTCAATGAAGTGCGTAAAAGTGCAGGCTTCATTGAACTTTGCCAGTGAGATCACACAATATTCAATGCAATAACAATGTGTCAATCTAAAAGATGTCATAGCGGCAAATCCAAAAAAAAAAAAAAAAAAGATCAGTGACAATCAAAGGAAGTCTCCATATTTGCACATTGCACAATATACTTATTTATCTGCAAACATTAATCAATTTTTCAAACATAAGGTCATATCCATGGCAATGAATGTCCAGTCCCATGAGCACAATTTCTTGCACAGCCAAGCAATCTGCTCTCGCAGAGTTTATGTAATGGCGTGCTGCATGTCAGTCATCCTTGTTGTGCGAAAGAGCAAGTCTAAAACGGCCAAATCTAGTAGTCCGGAGCACGAACATTTGGATTCCACCTTTCATGCTGACAACAAAAATTCATCTATGACCTCCCAGCAGACTCCCATACATCGCTGCAGGCTGCATCAAACTCTGCTATAAATATCTAGGGCTGCAACGAAGCAGATCTAAGGCCTTGAACCAAGTGATCTTGTGACCTCACGCTTTACGATGCGGAGGATCCAGAATAGCATTTCCTCTGCTTTTTTATACATTTCCTTGGTCCTTTGGAGGAAGGCTGTGTGTGGGAGGAGAGTAGTCATTGCCGATGCCCCCCGACCCACCAGTAAAGGGCCATTATGAGCAAAACACTAAAATGTAACTCCTGAAACACAGTTCTAGAAAGGATTATTACGGGACCTTAAAATATATTGTTGAGAACTCAAAAATTAAGTGTTGATGGATAAAAAATATATAAATAAGTAGGGAGGAGTTGAAACTAGAGCTCTACTTTAATCCCAACATAATTAGACTTTTTAATTAAAGGCTAATTCTGAAACAAGAAGCAGTTTGCAATGAATGATTCACAGCAAAGTTGTGCCATATCAAAATGGAGTCAGGTCAAGGAGTATTTTGTAGAGACAATTGACATCATTTTGGCTCTGCACACTGTCACAATGGATTTGAAATCAATCACTCAAGATGTGCGTGAAGTGTTGACTTTCACGTTCAATTCACAGGTTTTGTCAAAAAAAAAAAAATAGTATGTACTGAGTATGCATGACAACCATTCTTATATATTGCACTTCAATTATAGTAGCTAAAAACAAATTTTACAAACCCTCGAACACTCACTGAATTGCCATTTCTAATACTTGGTAGCAAATCCTTTGCGGTCAATGACTGCCTGATGTCTGGAACTCTAGAGATCACCAGGTCTCCTGTCAGGTCTTCTCTGCTACTGTCCAGTTCCTGTTTGTTCCAATAGGTCAGTTTTTCCTTCAACAAGTGAAATGTATGCTCAATTGAATTGAGGTCAGATGATTGATTGGGTTATTCCAGAACATTTCACTTTTTTGCCACTTAAAAAGTCTTTGGTTGCTTTCAATAGGTTTTGAGACATTTGGTCGATTCTGAGCACTTAATAGTAACAATTCAGAGTTCATCCTGCTGCTTTTATCAGCAGTCACATCATCAGTAAGTACAAGAGATATATCGCTACAGCTGTGCTCAAAAGTTTGCATACCCTGACTGAATTTGTAAAATAGGTAACATTTTTGAAAGAAAACACGAATTACCAGGCAAAACACCTTTCTTTTATGTCTTATTGGATTCATATCCAACTGTAGGTCATGTAGAATGGCAAAGTCATCAAATAAAACAGGCAATAAGGGGAAAAAAATGATATGAACCCTGTTCAAAAGTGTGCACACCCTTAGTTCTCCATACTGTGTATTGCCCCCTTAAGCCATCAATGACAGCGTGCATTCTTTGGTGATAGCTGTCAATGAGGCCCGTGATTGCAAAATGCCTCCAGCTCCAGCTTCTTTGGTCGTCTTGCATGAACTGCATGATTGAGCTCTCCCAAAAGTGATTGATGATATTGAGGTCAGGAGACTGAGATGGCCACTCCAGAACCTCCATCTCTCTATTCTGTAACTACTGAGGGGGTCAACTTGACCTTGTGCTTTGGATCATCCTCATTCTGTAAAGTCCAAGTGCGTCCCATGCGCAGCTTTTGTGCTGAAGAATGCAAATTGTTGGCCAGTATTTTCTGATAGCACGCTCCATTAATCAATTTTCACAAGATTCCCTGTGACTTTACAGCTCACACACCCCCAAGACATCAGTGAGCCACCATTACTGTGGGTTTGGTATATTTTTCACAATTGGCCTTGTTGACTGCTCTCCACACATAACGCTTATGGTTGTGACCATGAAGTTCTATTTTGGTCTCGTCACTACAAATAACAGTATTCCAGAAGTTGTTAGCTGTGTCAAGGTGTTGTCTGGCATATTTTAGGCAAGCTTTTTTGTGGGATTGGCACAATGATGGTTTCCTTTCAGTAACTCAACCATGCAGCCCATTGCTGCATAAGAACCTCCTTATTGTGCTCCTTGAAACGACCACACCATCTTTTTCCAGAACATTACGTATTTCTCCTGAGGTAGCTTCTGGATTTTTCCTTTTTTTTTCCCCAATTCTCCCGCCAGTTTGGGCTGAAATCTTTCTAGGCCTACCTGACCTTGGCTTGGAATCAATATATCCCCCAATTTTCCACCTCTCAATCAGGGACTGATCAGTACTGACTGGCATTTTCAAGTCTTTGGATATATTTTTATATCTTTTCCTGTCTTTAAAAAGTTGAACTGCCTTGTTACAAGTAGTAACACTACTATTACACTAGTTAGAAATTAAAAAGCCACAGGTGTGGAAAATTAACCCTTAATAGCCGTTTAAACCTGAGTGTGTCACCTTGTGTCTACATGGTCAAACATTCAAGGGTATGTAAACTTATCATCAGGGCTGTTTGGGTGAATTCAGTTATTATTATGACTTAAAAAGCCCATCACCTATGTGTAAAAATGACTTCACATGATCACCATCCTTGAAGAAAAGACAGGCTTTATATTTTCAAAATATATGGCAACATTTCACAAATTCAGCTGGGGTATGCAAACTTCTTAGCACAACTGTACTGCTGGGTGACTCATCCACTTAAAAACCCTGCTGTTGTCGGTGGATGGGCTCCACAATAGAAATTAATCAAGAAACCTAATCTCCTCTTAACTGTTGAATTTCAATACAAACAAGTGGCCTGTCGGCCAAGAGAGCTCCGCTGAAGATGACTGAAATGTCATAATTTCAGAAATCTTTGAAAACTATTGGAATATGAACACATATGACACATCATCCTCATTTCAGTCATCCTGAGTGGCGCTCTCTAGGCCGACAGGCTTCTTGTTGAGATATTATTGAAAGACTAAAAAAATAGCACAAACACTGATTTTCTAAGGCCAAAATGCTGAATTTCTGAAAAACTGGGATGTAGAATTTGTAATTTTAACATGGGATCATCAGAACGTCATAAGGAAGGCTCAGAACAAATTAGACAAAAAGTTATCTTACAGTTTTTGAGATATTACTGAAAGACTGAAAAAATGAGCAGAAACACTGATTTTCTAAGACCAAAATGCTGAATTTCTCAAAAACCAGGACGTAGAATTTTCTCATTTTCAAAGTTAATATTCAGAATATCACAAGGAAGGCTCCCACTGAATTAGAAAAAAGTTATCTGGCAATTTTTGAGATATTCAAATGTGAAGTGAAAAGTTGACGCCAGATGGACAGACAGATAGACGGACGTTGAACGACTTGACATTAAAAAAGCTCCACTGACTATCGTCACAGCGGAGCTAAAAAGATCATAGAGTATATTCTGCTGTAAAGAGGAAAGAAGAGGGAATTCTTCTGTCATCCTCCAAAGTTTTATCTGTGGTCTTCCAGGCCTCTTGGAGTTCCTGAGCTCACTAGCATGCTCTTTCGATGGAACATGGTACCACACATTTGAACTGGCCACAAAAAATGTTTCCGATATCTCTCCGATTGGAATGTCCATCTGATGGTGCCAGATCACGTACTCCATTCCCTAGTAACTCAGTAATAGACAGCGCCAGCCAAGTCTTGCTTCAGACACCCCAAGCAACCCATTGCTTCAATATTTCTGAGTCTAACTGTGCAGGGATTTTCACTTAAAGTGCTCTCTCCCGACCAACTCTGCCGAAGCTTCACGACTACAAGGCTACATCATTCTGCCCACGTTGATGTGGCATCACTATCACTGCAACCATGAGGCACCATTGTGATGCTACACAGACTCCCCAACCTACCAAAACCAAACCCACGCCTTTGCCCAAGTATGTACTCGTTTCTCAGAGCCGCATAAATTTTTAGCCATGCGATGAAATTTGTATCTGCTTTCTGCACTTTCTTCACCCGTCCCTGAGAAATGCTGCCCCTATTTCCTGTCTCCCTGTTTGTCCTGTGGCTTCTCCAGTCTCTCTCCCTCCCTACACCTTTCTCCTGAGTAGACAGGTAGATAGAGGAGTCCCCCTTTTTTGAGACAGGGTTTGCTAATACGTTGTAGTTTCATCTTTCAAGGGAGTATTTCCTTGCAATTAGCTTGCGCCTTAGAGGTTCACGTCCTGACCTATGTCAAGCTGTTTGAGTCAATATCAATCATTATTACATTATAATACAAATACAAATGAAATTGAATTGAATTATTGATTTTTTTTTACAGCCTTTTTCACTATTCAATCTGCTCCAGCTGCATGGCTAAAGCTAAGCAGGTGTGAGCTTGGTTAGTACTTGGATGGGAGACCACCTGGGAAAACTATGTCGCTGCTGGAGGAGGTGTTGGTGGGCCAGTAGCTTCCGATCTTCCCTCTGGTGGGATAATCCCCAGTGCAGTGCAGTGAGAGAGACACTGTACTGAAGGAGACGCCGTCTTTCGGATGAGATGTTAAACCGAGGTCCTGACTCACTGTGGTCACTAAATATCCTATGACACTCATCAATAAGAGTAGGGGGTTCCCTGATGTCATGGCGAAATTCCCAACTTGGTTCTTTTGACCTGCCACCTAATCACCCCCTGATCTAATTGGCTGTGCAAATTGCCCTCTCCCTCCCCACCTCAAACCCCAGGGCTCCCTTGAAAAAGAGATTTCAATCTCAACGGGACTTCCATGGTTAAGTAAGGGTGAAATAAAGAAAATAAAGTAACACAAACTTGGCCATGGAACACCAGGCCAATGACCTGATCACTCTTAGTTTCTCAAAAAGAGAGGAGGAAAAGTGCCATAATTCCTTCTCCTTTCACCCAGTTAGTTGTAAATACTCAAGAATAATAGCTACGAGAATGTTCTTTGAGCAGACAATCAATATTTAATTACAACGCTTAAATGCTAAGGTTGGCAACTAAAGTAACAACAACATATTACAGCTCAAATATTTATGCACCTGACTGCTTCAGGAATAACTGACACTATTGAAAGCCAACTTGTGCTATGGGAAGCACAAAATTTCGAATTGCAGTCTGCTCTAACATGACGAGCAGGCTTTCAGACTTCTCTGAGTGAAAGTCAAGTGAAGTGTTCAAAAGGAGGGAGAGCTGTCTCTTAAAAAATCCCACTGGAGTTTTCTAATGACGTGATGTGCCATTTCCTGCCTGTGTCACTGGGTTTCCACACAATCACGCCGAGTAGTTCACCTGATGCAATCGCTCTCTGCAAGCCATTCTCAGAGATGGCAATTAAATGCAGAGAAAAAAAATGAATTGAACAGGAGAAGTCTGAGAAACACCACATCGAGAAAATAGAGCGTAGAGGCTATCCCTCACATTTTTACCCAGGCGTTTTCGCTCTCGAGCGTATGACTGCAGGAGACCTAGTTCCCGGAAAAATCACCCTCAGGCTAATTCCATCAGGCAGCAATCAGCCATTACTGCATTACCGCCAACTAAAACGCCTCCTGTCTTTTTTTTCCCGCTTAGCCAAACGTTTCTCTCAAAAAATAATCAATACGAATCGACCCCAAAGAATATCTAAATATTGAAAGTGCTAGCTTGCACTGTCGTTCACTTCACTTTAAGACTGTAAGCACAAAAACATTCATGCCAGGTATATACAGGCTGCATATCTTTTTTTCAATGAGGATGGGTGACACCCTTTCTTTGTGTGGAAATTAAAATGTTATACACAGACAAGTTAGGCATGTGAAAAAGTGAAAAACTGCAAATTCATATATTCAGACTAGACCGCATTGCCACATTTCCTTTTTAGGGAGGCGTGAAGGGGTCGTTCTACAAATATTAAGTAACGGTGTAAATTCATGTGACCAAGTAACAATATGCCCAAGCTTGCATGAATATAAGTTATCAAGCCAACTAAACTTCTACTGTATGCAGCACAATTGCTCATCGGTTTGGCTGAGAAAATACGTCAGAATCATTAACAAATTCCAGTAATCTAGTGAAAGACGAAAATCAAAAATGCGTCCCAGAAAAAGGCGAGGCTATTTTCTATAAGTGAGGGCTGCCAGCATTCTAACATATTTACGCGGCACCAGAGACAGACTGACATATGGCTAGCAGGTCGGAGCTCATCTCTCCCCATCCAGTCATGAGGCAGACCCGCCGTGGTAGGTCCAGTAATGAAACTACCATGTCCATGTTAACGCCGGCCCATTAACCCGTCCCCGAGGGAGTCCTCTGTCCCTCTCACACAGCGTGAGGGAGATATTAAGGGGCCAAAGGCCTGGTGTCTGACACGATAGCACAGATACTCAGCTCTGCCAGCCCACTCTGCGCACAACGGCGTGTGTGTGTGTGTGTGTGTGTGTGTGCATGCGCAGTGATGGTCCGGGCACTCGTCCATCCGGCTGCAGGCCCTCAGGACTGAGCACAGCAGCATGGATAAGCCGTCCTCTTATAACGCCAGAGGGGTTTAACGAGGAGACATGCTGCCATTACAGCTCTATCCATATCCTCCTGAAGGACCACTGATAACAATGTCAACAAACTTACTTTATCAGTTTAATCATTAATTACCAAATATAACAAACAACGTTTGGCTTTGGCCTGTTGTGTGATGAGAAAATGCTTCTTAAAAATGACCAGCGAGAGCAAACTTGCATTAGCTCCACTTTGCTACCTCACTATAATAAGGTGAATCACATGCTTGATAGCACACACTGCTGTCAGAAGTACATGATTTGCTGCAGCCTTTTGACCTGTCATACTTGTCATGTATATTTTCATACCAAACACATCTGTGGTCAAGACAAATGTGCACACCAGACGGTGGGTAGGCTCATCAGGAAGAAGATTGTTTAGGTTGTTCAGCAGTCAGTGCATTAGAACTACAGTGGTGATTGATTATTATTAATTTAGCCTTCTCGCTAGGTCTTCTATTGCGGATTTATTCTCTGCTCGTCCAGTCAACAACCACATTATGAAGATATATAGCTAGTGGTATGCAAATGGTTGGCTCCTTTGGCATACCTTTGGCTGCTAACATTTACACTGGGATATTGCTGACACCAAACAACATAGGCTAGGTACAGGCCGATAAATGGCATGGAACCAATAATCGGACACGACAAAGAGTGAAAATAGAGCAATGACAGAAATGAAAATTTATTCTCTCCAGGTTTTACCTCAGGCAGTATAAAATGTTGAAAGAGAAACAATTGAGTGGGTCTCGGAATAATGATATGTCAAAGCATCTCCAACCTGGTAAAGTGAAATGAGTATTTTTTTTATTCAGATACCTGGCTAACAGCGGCTGAAATGAATTCTATTTTAAAGCTAAAAGAAAACACGAGGACATTCATTCTTATTATGAATTACAAACATTTCCACATCATTTCATCAAAGTGGTACGAGCAAAAATTGTTTAATTCAGTCAACTACCTCAAGCATTGTTAGAATATTTTTCATATTAGTTTTTTGTAATACACTTCAAGAAAAATGATGAAACAGAGCCATTCCATCTCAAATGGACCACTAGCCTGGGCATTTGTAACCACCATCTCTCAGATTGTCCTGATTTCTGTTGTGATTCCGTTTTCACCATGTCCAGGTTTAAGTTCTGTGCCTGGCCTTGTGCCATGTTAGATTGATCTGCGCATTCTTGACCATTGCTTATGTCTGACCATTCTTAGGATTTTGTATTGTGTTTTTGGTATTTTAGATTTCCTTGTTTTATTATTTTATTTTTGTTAGAATTATTATAATATTATAATATTACATTTATGTTTTATTATTTTATTATTTTAGTTTTAGTTTATTAGTTATCATGCCATGTTTTCTTTGCCATGCTTCGCACTTTGTCTCCCCTGTCTTGTCATGTGTGTATCTTTGCTCACGATCCCTTGTCTTGCGTGCCACTCATTCGGGTGATTTATTGGTTTCAGGGTTTCAACCTTTCATTATCTTGTGTGCTTCCTTCCTCTATCTTTTGCTATCTACTGACCAATACTAACAGTTTGTTGTTTACGCTTAATTACTAACCCATATTAAGATTGTATATTTTTACTAACTAACACGCACTGGGGATTGAATAGCTGCACATACTAATTGACTAACGATCTCTCAGCAGTCGCCCAATTCTAGTCTCCGCCTCCTTGCCTATCCCTAATTATCTATGCTGACGTTTTCAGTGGATCTCCACCAATACTTTATGCTTTCCTTTTCTTTAATCTATACACTTAAGTACTCCTTAGCCGGAGCTGTTGTTTTGTACATAGGTTTGATCTGTGATCTCTGTCTGCGTTTTGGCCTTTGCCAAATTCATGTAATTAGATTACTCCTCATGTGTCACTCCTGATTATTGTATCATTGATTGCACCTGTTTCTCCCTGGTCATGTGTTCACCCCGTATGTGTATTTAAGATGTCTGTTCATGCACTTCCTTTGTCAGATCGTTCTTCCTTGTCTCCAGTGCTACATTTTTTCGCCTTGATTCATTGTGATTTATTTTTCTGACTGGACCGCCCTAGACACGAGCTTTGCCTATTCCCTGTACTTTTGCCGCATTCTTGTTTTTTGACCTCTTTTGTCTGACTACGATTTTTTTGATTGGTGCCCTGTGTATGACTCTGGATTTCGCCCCTTGGACTCTGATTTTGGATTGCGGACTTTGTACCGTTGCCAGCTTTTCAGAAATAAAGCCTTCTTTTTGCATTTTACTGGTGTTTGCTCTTGGTTCATTTCGTAAAACCTCACAATTTCTCCACCATCAGTTGCTATATGCACATGGACAACAATCCCAAAATTTTGGCTGCCAACTCCAACTGGTTACAAAATGGCAGCCATTTTAAAAATTGCCTTTGATGCGCGTCGCGACATGCCCTCCCACTTTTTTCAAACACATATTTCGCAATAAATCAAAAACTATAGCTGATTCTGAATCTGCAGTCAAATAAGTGATAGTTTCCGAAACATAGGAGCTATTGGATGAAAACCCAAAAAGGGGTACCGAACTTTGGCCCCCTTTATCTCGATGCTGCAACCTGATATCAAAATGGAACTTGTATTATGCTCATCATTGTCACTTCAAGGCCATAAAATCAAAAAATTAGAGAGGTGTTCTACTTTGTTTTGATGTAATCCTCCAAAAAGTAAAATAGATATTTTTTGAAAACAAAATCGCCATGTATACACACATGTACAGAGTATAAAGTAGTATCTATCATGACAAATTTATTCGACAAGCAAAAACCAGTGTTGTATTGTTATGTCTTAATGAGGTGTTTTTCATGTTTAGAGTTGTTAATTATTCTCTTTAGACAAATGCTACATTCAAACATCCAAACATGCCATGAAGAATGAAATACCCTAGAAGATAGTGTGATTATATCTATACTGCAAAAAAATTCAAGTAATATAACATTTCAAACAGATCAAATTAGGCACTGAGGAAATCCAAAAACCACAAATTGGGCTGCTGGACACAACTGTTTCCTGTCACTTCAAAAAACTTCAGATGAACTTAATTAGATTAACATAACACAAAACTGGTTTGACTTACCATTTGCTTGTCGAATAAATTTGTCTTGATGTGCCAATCAGTTTTCAAAAATTAGGAGCCAACTACATCTATAATTTGATTAGTTACATTGTTACCCACGCCCGACGAGGCGGCGTGGGTATACAGTTTAGCACCGTCTGTGTGTATGTGTGTGTGCGCGCGCGCGCACGTGTGTGTGCACGCGCGCGTGCGTGTGTGTGTGTGTGTGTGTGTGTGTGTGTGTGTCTGTCCGCGCGACAGCTCGGCCACCACTGAAGCTAGGTTGACCAAACTTTGTGAGGTGGATGATCCCAGGGTACCCTGTCCAAATTTGCATTTTGAGGTCGAAATGTCAAAGGTCAAGGTCAACAAGAGGCGTGGGTTAGCATCTCTATAGAGTGCACATCATCTAATTTTCTCTCGTTTTATGCTGTTATTTCCAATACATTGCAATGTGGGTATGGCATTTTTACCCATGCTCGACGAGGCGGCGTGGGTTTACAGTTTAGCACCGTCTTTCTGCGTGTGTGTGTGTGTGTGTGCGTGCGTGCGTGTGTGTGTGTGTCTTGGCGACAGCTCGGCCACCACTGAAGCTAGGGTGACCAAACTTTGTGGGGTAGATGATCCCAGGGTGCCCAGTCCAAATTTGCATTTTGAGGTCGAAAGGTCAAATGTCAAGGTCAACAAGAGGCGTGGGTTAGCATCTCTGTGGAATGCGCATCATCTAGCTTTTATTCTTGACGGCAAACATCAATATTTCTGTTAACTTGTGAGTTAAGAGAGCACATAACTGCTTGTTAAAAATCTGCAATTAAAATTGCGGTTGGAGCAAAAACCAGCGTACACAGTGGGTCCCCAGGAACAACGTTCGAGGACCACTGGCGTAATGAATGAGAGAGCCCACTTCAACTGATGCTATGCTTTTGTTTCAAGGCTGTAAACAAGTGCTATTTATGTGACCTTGTAATGGGCGGTGATAAGACGGCAGTTGCCGTGACCAGTGAGAGAAAGAACTGAGAACAGCCCAGGTAAGAGACAAACACATCAGGTAAAAGCTCACGCTTCCAAGGACGAATAAAAGCCTGCAAAATGGAAGCAGTGCGAGAGAGAATAAATAACAAGAGAGAAGAAAGAACATTTCTGAAAGAAGCAATTCCTAACACTAAATGGAATATAACAAACCACTGGGAAATCTGACTACAGATTTTCTCCAGCCGAAGTGCTAGAAACGAACAAACACTCAAGTGATAGGCGTGGCGAACCCCCAGCAATATACATAGAGTCTGGAAAACTCCGCCCCTGCTTAATCAGCCAGCTGGGCTGGGAAGTCGATGGAAAATAAATCCCATATTGTCCCGAACAATAGAACAAAGAAAGGTCCAACAAACAAACGCACACCTAAACCATGACAGGACCCCCCCACCCCAATGGGATGGCACCAGAAGTTCCCCGAGAACCCCATGCACAGAACTCAGAGATGAGCCTAGGATCGAGAATATCCCAAGAAGGGACGCAGCACCGCTCCTCAGTCCCATATCCCTCCCAGTCCACCAAAAATTGGGCTCCACAAACCACACGCCTCTTGGCCAAAATGTGACACACAGTATAAGCCGGGCTCCCCTCAATTATCTGTGGCGGCGGCGGAGGGTTATCAACCGGAGCCAGCATGCTACTGCTAACTGGTATCAGCCTTGAGACGCTAAACGAGGGGTGGATACGCAAGGACTTAGGGAGTTTTAACCTGACAGTAACAGGGTTAATCCTCCGCACTATTTTAAAAGGGCCAATGAAGGGAAGGTCCCGAGTAGAAAGCCAAAATCTTTGGCCAACCCGATAAGATGAGGCCAACTGGCCCCTTCTATCGGCAGCGAACTTCTGTCTGTGCTTAGATTGCAACAAAGAGGACCGGACCCTGGCCCAGACAGAGCGACAGCGTTGAATAAAATAATTGACAGAGGGGACTTCAGAATCCTTTTCAGTCTCAGGAAAAAGGGGGGGTTGATAGCCCAACTGAGCCTGAAAAGGTGAGAGGCCTGTAGAGTATCCAGAGAATTATGGGAATTTTCAGCCCAAGCTAAAAAACGACTCCCTGACGATGGATTATCAGCCGCCAAACATCGAAGGGGTATTCTCCAGAGACTGGTTAGTCCGGTCTGTCTGACTGTTAGTCTCTGGATGAAAGCCAGAAGAAAGGCTCACAGTGGCCCCATACAGACTGCAAAAGACCTGCCAGAACTTAGCCGTGAATTGAGGGTCCCTGTCCAAAACCACAAACAACCACCAGGTGGTTCCCCACCAGGACCGAAATCGGACCTTAAGGCCCCCCGTACATCAGACTCAATGTCCCATTGAACGAGAGCCACAATCTGATCAGTCGGGATAACCGGTTCCGGCACAGGGTTGTGACCAGAGCAGTCGTAAATCCGCAACAAAGCATCAGGCTTGGTGTTTTTAGACCCCGGGAGGTCGGTTAACGTAAAGTTAAAGCAATTAAAAAATAACTACCACCACACCTGCTGGGAATTACATTGCTTACTCTGTTGAATGTATTGGAGATTTTTATGATCCGTCAAAACCACAAACGGATGCTCAGCCCCTTCCAACCAATGGCGCCATTTCTCTAATGCCATCTTAACGGCTAGCAACTCTCGGTCACCAATACTGTAATTCCGTTCGGCCGCCGACAATGACCGGGAAAAATAGGTGCACGGGTGTAGCTTATTTTCCCAGGAGAGGTGCGCGAACAAAATGTCACCCACCCCGACTTCAGAGGCATCTACCTCCACAACAAACGGGAGGGAGGGATCGGGCAAGACAAGAATGGGCTCTGAGCTAAAACGTTTCTTTAACCCCTTAACACTCCGAAGGCCCAATTACGGGCCCATCAGGGAAGTTAAAAACAAGAAAAGATTTCAATTTACCTTGAGTACGTCCTTTATAGGCATTTTAATAAAATGTTTCCGGAGCGGTAAGGGATTAATTCCTGAAAAGCAGCCTCAGCTGCTGCGGACCAATCAAATGGCGAGGAGGAATTCTTCTTGGTAAGCACAATAATGGGGGCAGCTGCTGCTCTAAAATTACGGATAAACCTCCAATAAAAATTGGCAAACTCCAAAAACCGTTGCACCTCCGTAATGTTTAGAGGGGCAGGCTAATTCCTGACTGCTGCCACCTTAACAGGGTCCATATGGACCAACCCCTCCGACACAACGAAACCAAGAAACGAGACAGTCTTGGGGTGAAAAACACATTTCTCAGCCTTGATAAAAAGCTTGGCATTAAGGAGGGCCTCAAGCACACGTCTGACGTGTCGTTTATGCTGTGAGAAGATTGAAGAAAAAAATCAGAATGTCGTCAAGATAAATGAAGACAAATTTCTCCGACATCTCTCAGAGGACATCATTAACGAGTGCTTGAAATGCCAAGGGGGCGTTAACCAATCCAAACGGCATGACCAAATATTCCCATTACCTGTCATGCGTATTAAATGCCATTTTTCCATTCGTCCCCTTCCCGAATGCAAACTAAGTTATAAGCATTTTGGAGATCTAGCTTGGTAAAAAATGACGCCTCCTGCAGACGTTCAAATGCGGAATTCATCAACGGAAGGGGGTATCGGTTTTTAATAGTGATCTTATTCAAACCCCTATAATCAATACAGGGCCTCAGAGCGCTGTATTTTTTTTCTACAAAAAAAACCCCCACTCCGGCAGGACACGTGGATAGCTGAATAAAACCATTAGCAACAGCCTCCTGAATATATTCTCACATGGCCTTATGCTCAGGCCCTGACAGCGAGTATAGCGAACCCCAAGGAGGAGCAGTACCAGGGTGGACATTGATCTCGCAATCGTATGGGCAATGAGGAGGTGAAGTCCAGGCTCGTTGTTTGCTAAAAACCTTGGCAAGATCAGCATAATCACTAGGAACGTTAGGAGGCAGAACAAAATTCAAAGCGGCCGCCAAACTCTCCACTTGTTTGGGACTTGCCATATCCATGACCGAATCACAGTCAAAGAGATCCTCCAAATTACAATCATCCTCTGGCTGCTGCCAGTCAAATTGAGGATCCCATTCCAACCCCTCCTCCTCTTCCCGACTAGGAGGCCTGTATGAGACTAACTCAGCAGAATCACTCGCAGCATCTGCCTCCCCCCTAGGTTGATGCCCAGAAATACACGTCAAACTCTCCCTACAGTGGGATCTACAATTAGCGCCCCACTGGACAATATGGCTAGTCTGACTACCCCAATAGATGTGATGCTTATGTTTCCTTACCATCAGTGCCCTAACACAACAGGAAAAACAGGAGAACAAATAATAAAAAATCGGACCCCCTCAGAATGGCAACCGAAGGAATTAACATGGTTAGTGCTTCAGAGATCTCAGTTATAATTCCAGAACCTAGCGGGCGACCGTCCAAAGATTTAATAGTACATGAGTGTAGCAGAGGGAGTATAAGAATAGAATGCCTCTCAGCCCACTCCGCATCCATAAAACAATCCACGGCCCCCGAGTCCAAAAAAACCTCCACAGGAATTATCTGTCTACCCAAGGTTAATTCTACAGGAATCAAGGTTCAGAAGGGAGTTTGGGTCTGTCTCTCTAGTACCCCCATACAGCCAGAGGGGCCTTTCCATTTCCCTTAAGATCAGAGGAGTGTGGGCGAATATGTCCCAGTTTGTAGCAGTTACAGCAGATTATTCGTTTACGAACGCGGCTCACATTTGAGCCATCGACCTGCATAGGTGCCCCAGGAGAGGAAATTTCGGCGGACGGAATAGAAGCAATATGCCTACAATGAGGAAGATTAGCCCCGTTGTCAGCGAGAGCTAAAGCAGAACGTTTTTCTCTGTTGCGTTCACAAATTTGATTATCAATTTGCACAGCAGTGCGAACCAACGAATCCAGAGAAGTACAGGGTTCTAATGTAGCCAGAGCGTCCTTAACCTCTTCTGCTAAGGCATGAAGAAAAACAGTCAATAGAGGCGCCTCTGGCCAGCCTGTCTCTGTAGCTAGAGAGCGAAAGGCTATAGAAAACTCAGCAACGCTCTCGGAACCCTGCCTAACATGCATTACACATGTAGCCGAGTCTTGCCCACACACATCTTGATCGAACACCGACACCATCTCCCTAATGAGTCTCCACTGAACTCACGACCGGTGTATTAGATCAAATAAGTGGCCCGACACAAGTTGGGGCCATGGGCTGTGTCAGTCAACAGAGATAAAATAAATGAAACCCGAGACTCTTCATTTACAAAATGCGAAGGCTGAGCTTTGAAAAATATTTCACACTGGGCAATGAAGTCTTTACATTTCCCTGCCTCGCTTCCATATCATTGAGGTAGCTGGAGCTCAGGCTCACGGGGGGAGTGTAGTGTTTGTGCAAAATTCTGTGTAATTTGAGTGGACAAAGCTTGAATACTCTCAGTGAGACTAAACAGGACGCTCTCCTGTTTTTGTAAAGCCTCGTGCTGATGGCGGACTCGCTTCACTAACTCAGCCAGTCGACTGTTCAGGGTAGACAAGCCCTTGCCATAACCCGAGAGTGTGGCTTGCTGATCAGCAAAACCTTTCTTTCACGTAGCCCCGGCTGACGACTCCATTTTCGGCTAGAGTGTGCTGTAATGGGCGGTGACAGGACGCCAGGTGCCGCGACCAGTGAGAGAAAGAACTGAGAACAGCCCAAGTAAGAGACAAACACAGAAGAGGGACACACCTCCGGTAAAAGCTCGCGCTTCCCAGGACGAATAAAAGTCCGCAACACGGAAGCAGTGCAAGAGAGAATAAACAACAAGAGAGACGAGAAAATTCCTTGAAGAAGCTATTCCTAACACCAAATGGAATATAACAAACCACTAGGAAATCTGACAAGAGATTTTCTCCGGCCAAAGTGCTAGAACCAAACAGACACTCTAGCGATAGGCGAGGCGAACCCCCGGCAATATATAGTCCGGAAAACTCTGTCCCAGCTCAGTCAGCCAGATGGGCCAGGAATTCAATGGAAAAGAGATCCGATATTGTCCCGGACGATAGAACAAAGAAAGGTCCAACAAACAAATGCACGCCTAAACCATGACAGACCTCTTACAGAGTCAGCAAGGTACCTGGGTACAGATTGTGCAGATCAAATCCATGCTAGATTACTAGGCAACAAACTGCTGACCGTTTGCCATAGTTTTGCAATATAACTATAGAAACTACTATATACTCTGTACATGTGTGTAAACATGGTGACATTGTTTTCCCAAAATATCTATTTTACGTTTTGGAGGATTACATCAAAACAAAGTAGAAAACCTCTCTAATTTTTTGATATTATGGACTTGAAGTGATGGTGATGAGTATAAAACAAGTTCCATTTTTGATATCAGGTGGCAGAATTGAGACAAAGGGGGCCAAAGTTTGGTACCCCAAAAAGGGTTTTCATCCAGTAGTTTCCAAGCCATAGGAGCTATCACTTATTTGACTGCAGATTCAGAATCAGCATGAAAAATTACTTACATTACATTTGTGCCAATGGCTTCTATAGTTTTTGATTTATTGCGAAAAAAGGGTTTGAAAAAAGTGTGAGGGCACGTTGCGACGCGCGTAAAAGGAGATTTTTAAAATTGCTGCCATTTTGTAACCAGTTGGAGCTGGCAGCCAAAATTTTGGGATTTCTGTCCATGTACATATAGCAACTATTGAAGCAAAAATCAACGAAACCTGTGACGGGGTGGTGTCACCCCCTGGTCCATTTGAGCTGGAATGGCTCATCATCTATCTTCTCCATTCATCCATTCTTTTTACCGCTCCTTCCTCACTAGGGTGGAAAGGGACCTGGAGCCTATCCCAGCTGACTATGGGCGAAAGGCAAGGAGAATGATAAAACAGTAAAATGTAAAACATTAGTTCTCAATTACAGGTGACTTGTGTGGTGAAAAAACATTCATCAGTCAAGCTGGGTGACTCATCCACTTTAAAATCCCGCTGTTGCCTGTGGACAGGCTCCACAGTAGAAATGAATCAAAGAAATAACAAAAAATTGTGCTACTGATGACAGAGGCCTGAAGCCACACAGGGTAGTGTCCATTTGGCTCCAGTGACACATGAGGATGGGAGGGATTCAGTTGGCTGGGATGACATTATTTCACCACGAACCTGCTATCTCCTTCGTTTCCTGTGTGCTGTACACCAACGGCGATGTGACAGAAGCGCGACTGACATGATGTGCCTTCGAGGAGAGCTCACGCTTGCCTGCTCTCTCCAAACTCGACGGTGTGGAAGCAACGAGCGCAGATATAGACACATGATTCAGACTTCTAAACTGGAGATGAAAAGAGGGAAAAGTATAGGGGAACTGCCGACTGATTTTCAATGTGAGCATGGGTGTGTGTGTGTGTGTGTGCTTGGCTATAGCTATACTTGTGAGAACCAACTCTTGAGAAATCTTCGATGTGAGGACATTTGGGGCTGTGAGGCCATTCTGGGTGGTATTAACGAAGGACTGTGGCTAATTGGTTAAAGTTACAATAACGATTACACGCGCAAGTGTTTGTGCATGAGCCTGCTCGCAGATATTTCTTTTTTTTTATTAAAATATTTTGTATTCTAATTTTTGAATGTTGCTGGACGGGAAAACATGTCAGCTTCAGCCAGAACGCTATTCTATAGAAATCCTAAAGAATAAGCTATTTGGTAATGGAATAATGATCACAGAAATGGATATTTGTGTCTTAGAAAAATCCATTTTGCGCATGTCATTAACAAAATAGCTGATACGATGCAAATAGACTGGGGATTTACTGCAAATCTGCATAAATGTGGCCTCATTTAGATGGGTTTCTAAATGATCTCATTAAGAAACCCATATAGGAATCATATCAAGGGAGGTATGCTGAATAATTGTATTTAATTTGTTCTGCCTTGTATTAAGCATGAGTGCAGTCCCCCTTCAAAATGAGACTGTTTGGTATGGGGCCGATTGCTTGGCCTCTACTATAGCTGATGAAAACTTTCCTGACAACCAGGCAGCCAAAAGACTTTACTCTCTGCACTGCATTTCCTTGGGCTCTCGGCAATACACCCTCTAAGTGTGAAGTCCATCAGATGGTTGTCAGAAAAAAAATAATCAAATATCCAACAGATAGGCAGGCATGCACACAGGCAAACAGGGATTTTTTTCAATTATAAATTGGTTACCCCAATTCTGAGCTGCACTGGCTGTATTTATACCTGGGAGCTCACAGCCTGTGAGTTTGATAACTATGGTGCAATCAGAGGGCAAGCTGTCACTCACCAAAACAGGAGGTACGCAACATTTTACAGTATCATTCGATAAGGTGCGAAAATATCAGCAAAATGCAAAACGTAATGCCTTGCTGTTCTTCCCTGTCTTCCTCAAAATGCTGTTTCAGCTCCTACAAGGACACTCGTCAGAAGGCAGAGAGGAGCGATCAGAGATAGCACTACACGCTTTAGACATAGATTTGTGCTCTCGTATTCCTTGAGACTTTCCTGTCAGTCTCAGAACCTCATCATTTTCAAACACGAGAACAGAAAAATTGCAGGACACGAGGTTTGACACCTCTCACTGCCAGCTTGTGTTTGCTGCAGCGTTGAAATGGAGCCCCTCCTCTTTTTTGTATCCTGCATTTTCATGGTTTGAGTTGAACTCCAGCTGATCTGCGTTTTAAGAGCCGCAGGTTAGCATTAAAGCACACCGGTACTGGTGACTCTTACCTGAATTGCAAGTAAAAAAATGCTAAAGCGCCAGATGAAAACTTTGCGGTGAAAAGTATGAATGATGATGAATCCATAGACATAATAAAATAGTTGAACGGCCCACACAGAGACGATCGCGAGTCTCTTTAACGCAGGAAGACAAATGATCTAATTACTGTGCATTTAAATTGGAGCACTGCAGTTATAATGCGAAAATATAATGCAACCGGTTCTACAAACAAGATGAAAGTGGAGTTCCTCCAAGATTGATGGATGCGTGCTTGCGAATTGAGTTTTACTGGGAGCAAATAAAGTAGTAAATGGTTCAGAGCACCCACAATGTTACAGAGTAAGACAAACTCATAGCTGCACAGAAATATTTCAGCCTCATTGATAACCCCATTTTGACAACATTACTGCTATATGAGGCAGTGCGAAATCCACATTGAACCGGATTGCCAAGCATGGCGAGAAAAAAAGGGCTTCTAAACCAAGCTTGCATCAGGGTTCACTTCACAAGACATATAACAGAGACAATAAGAGAATGCACTGCATGTTACATGACACTGTAACACATTTCTGTCCTTTTTCAAAACACAACATGCTCGCTGTACCCTACCAGGACACCATTTTCCATCGAGCGCAGAGTGGGCCAAAATCATATCACCCGTCATACTCCACTCCACGTCTAGGACAATACTTTTCCTATCTAAACAACAGCCTAAATGAGCTCAAAATACGCCTATCATCAGGTACACTGTCAGTAAAAACAAGTAAGTAATTGTGCTGTCTTTAGAGGGGTAAGGCTGTACAAAGTGATATCCCATGTCAGATATGGAATACAGAAAGTGTGGTAGGAGGTAATAAAAGGAATATAATAACAACAGAATGGCAGACGCTATACGCAAAATGTCAATGTGTTCAACAAAATCAAATTTCATTAAAGCTCTATTAATTTGAATGTTAGAAATCTTCACAAATTTACTGAGAAGATTAATGAGTGAAAATCTGGTCGGAAATAAATATTGCAACATTGTAACAACCCTGTGCAATAATTCCTCCATACCATTTGATTCACACTCACTTAGGACAACTGGACAGATGCAGCGCAGTGCCCAGGGCCCAACTCCTGTTTTAAAGCCAGTCCCTCGGTCAAGGACATAGGTAGGAGAGTTCCAATAGCACAGTTTTTTTCAGGCTGGGGGAAACCAGAGTACCTGGAAAAAATCCACACCTACAGGCAAGAACATGCAAACTCCACAGGCAGAGGTCCTGGCTGTTCTGGAATCAAACCCAGGACCTCCGTCTTGTCAGGCAACAGCGCCAACCCATTTTCATGAGGACTGAGGCTAAAAATAAGTCAACTCAAGAGATTTGGTTGCAAAATCATTTGGCCAAATTGTCCCATGGATTCCATTTCTCGTTTTCAGTGGTATATATTACATTTTGCTGGTTAAACTGTTGAAAGTCCTGTAAAAGACAGATCAAATAATTGATTAACCCCTTAGTTCCTGAGCCTCTGGCTTGAAAATGACATGCCCAAAATGAATTGATTATATCTAGGCAATGAATTGGTCGATTTGACAAATCTTGGTCATCACAATAAAGGTAACACCATGGGGATTTCTGTCGCCACTTACTTTTTTATTAATTACTATTTCTGCCAGTCCTGTAGCCTATACAATTTCCCACTGTAAGATAAAACTTTCAAAGAAAATCATTTTTGACCACTGGAGCTTTTTTTTTTTAAAGCAAATAAATAAAATTATAAACAAAAAGGTAATGTGAAAAAAATGGTTAAAAAGTAAAAAGAACAAAAAACCCAGCAATTATTTATACACATAAAATGCTACAAATGCCTAAGAGGATACGGGGAATTGAACCCTGGATGCTTAAATTGCAGCACTTTACCCTAACCACTAGCCAGCTAGCTAAAATTATATAGTCAGATTGCCAATATAAAGAATGAGTGAAGAAAACGCATCACTCAGCCCGCTTGTACGACACAAAGATTCTGTCAGAAAACAACCTTGAAAATGACTGTTGAATATATAGCGGATAATTATACCGAAAATACCACAAAGAAACCAGTTTATATTGTCACCCTATTTAAGTACATGCGAAAGTTTGACGCATTGGGAATGCAAGACTCCAGCTCAGGCTAAGCTTGTGCGATTAAGGTGGTTTAGAGAACCCATAGAATCAAATTTGCCACCGGCGAAGTCTTACTGACAGCATCACAAGCTGCACAGAGAGGAAAATATACAGCAAGCAAGCTGAATGCTGAGGAGCTGAGATCTTTGAAGCAATGCTGCGGGAGAAAAAAATGCTTGGAGACTGGAAGATCTAGTTTTGTTTTTAACACGGACACATTGGGCTAACAATAGTAAGCGCAGATTTACCCTTGAACGGTTTTTTTTTAATCACAAAATATCAAAGGTAAGAAATTTTTTTTGGTCATCTCTGTAGACTGTATAGTCCATGCCTGCTTTTCTTTGAGTGTGGTGTCAGTTTAAAATTACAAGGCATATATTGTAAGATTATGTGGACTTACCTCTTTCATTTAAGATATCTTTGTATGCATAAATTCAGTAGAAATACTAGTGACTCAGCGCTGATATAACTTTATCCTGTGTTTGGCTCCATGCTTATTTACTTGCTTGATGCTTGAATTGTGTTTGGTTGAGGTAAAAATGGTAAACATGAGCTTTTTACCAAGTTTCTTCATGTAAAGTGGATAAGCCGCATGATGATGTTGCGATTAGGAAACATGCTGTATTTATTATGCGTAAAGACCACCCTTGGTACCGGGGGTGTTCGGGTTCAAGGGGTTAAAGCTCGAAGTGAAAAACTAGTTGCCTGAATCACATTTCCACAGAGTCTCCATTTTCAGGGCATAATTCAGCCAGCAGGGTGTTTCCCTGACAGGTTCCTCTGAAAACTGCACCTGACTTAAAGAGGTTTCCTGCACTAGACCTGCCTAGTGTCTCCCGTTGTAGTAATTCCCCTCCAGGTCATGCAAGCCAATTCATGCTCTGAGCCCTTATTATAATGTTAATTCGGCTCATTATCATTGATAAATTAATTTAGTTTAATATTTGCATTTTGCTATTCTGTAATACACATTAAACGCACACACACGCACACACACAGTTAGGTCCATAAATATTTGGACTGTGACACAATTTTGCAGAGTTAATGTGGAATCCACTTTGGTTTGTTCAGGGAATCAGGTTGTATAAAATAGTTCATTAAATCAATTTTATGACTCCAGTTATTAGGTAGATGACACTGAATACCTGGATATGTTTCAAATTCTGCAATATTTGCTTATACAGTTGTATACAAAAGTTTGGGCACCCCTGATGAAAATGTCTGGTAAAGAGAATAGTTAAACAAGCAGTAGATAAACTGATCTCTGAATGGCATAAATTTAAAGATAAAACACTCATTTTGACATTTAAAGCAGTATTAATGTATTACTTTTGTTCTGTATAATTCTAGAGAGAAATCAGGAAATCAGCACTGTGCAAAAGTTTGGGCACCCCAAAAGATTTGAGCTCTCAAGTAACTTTGACTATGGTCTCAGACCAGATTTAGCTTGTTAGGGCTATGGCTTGTTCACAATCATCATTAGGAAAGGCCAGGTGATGCAAATTTCAAAGTTTATAAATACCCAGACTCCTTCAATCCCAACAATCAGAAGCCATGGGGTCTTCTAAGCAGCTGTCTAGCTCTCTGAAAATGAAAATAATTAATGCGCAGGAGAAGGTTACAAGAAGATGGCAAAATGTTTTTAGGTTGTGATTTCCTCAGTTCATAATATAATTAAGAAATGGCAGTTAACAGAAACAGTGAAGATCAAGCTGAGGTCTGGAAGACCAAGAAAACTTCGCAACAAAACTGCTCATCGGATTGCAAGAACACCTGCTTGGTAACAAAAGACCTTCAGCGAGATTTATCACACTGTGGAGTCATGGTGCACTGCTCTACGGTTCTGCGACTCTTGCTCAAATATGACCTTCACTCGAGGGAAACCTTTCCTGCATCCTCACCATGGAATTCAGCATCAGAATGTTGCTAAGGAACATCTGAACAAGACTGATGCATTTAGGAAACAAGTCCTGTGAACTGATGAAGTTAAAATAGATGTCTTTGGCTACAATGAGCAGAGATATGTTTGAAGGCAAAAGGATGCAGAACTTTGTGAAAAGAACACCTCTCTAACTGTCAAGCACGTGGTTAGATCGATGCTGCTTTGGGCTTGTGTTGCAGCCAGTGGCACGGGGAACATGTCACTGGTCGAATGAAGAATGGATTCAATTAAATTTCATAACATTCTGGAAGCAAACATCACACTAACTGTAAACAAGAGGCCCATGGGCCTTAACGGTCACCTGAGTTGTATAAAAACTGATGTTATTGATGTTAATGAACTAAATATACCCAAAAGTATCATTTTCCAATCTAAAGTATAGTAAACTTCACCCCCTCCCCAGGGGCAAACACGGAGCCTTGGGGCCATGAAATTAACAATTTTGATTAACCTGAAGACCCTTCCATCTATGAATATTGTTTTCCAGCATATCTGGGTCTGGAGAAGGAGATTTTGAAAATTTCATCCAATTTGACCACATATAGCCCCACCCCTCAGAGCCCCTGGGGGTGGGCACCATATAACTCACAATTTCGCTGCATATTTGACCAAGGAAGGTTCCTGCAAAATTTTATTGAAATTGCATCAGCGGTTTCTGAAAAGTGGAAAATGCAAATTGTTTATGGACGGATGACATACGACGTACAACGCACCACGACAGACAAAAGGCAATTAGAAAAGGTCACTTTGAGACTTCGTCTCAGGTGACCTAAAAAGCAGAAGATGAAGAGGATGGCTTCCACCACAGGATAATGATTATAAATGCACCTCAAAATCCACAACTGACTACCTCAAGAGGTGCAAGTTGAAGGTTTCACCATAGCCCTCAAGGTCTCCTACCTCAACATCATTGAAAATCTGTGGATGGAACTCAAAAAAGCGGTGCATGCAAGGCAGCCAAAGAATCTCACAGAACTAGAAGCCTTTGAAAAAGAATGATGGGCAAAATCCAGAATTCTAAAACTCTTAGCTGGCTTCAGAAAGTGTTCAAGCTGTGATACTTGCCAAAGGGAGTGTTACTTAGCACTGACCATGCAGGGTACGAACATTTTTGCATTGGACCGATTTGTTTTTTTGTCATTTTGAAACTGTAAAAGGATGAAAATGAAAAAGTAATCTTACTTAAAATATAAAGGAAATGTTTCCTCTTTAACTTTACGGCTTTTGGAGAGCAGTCATCTTTTACTCACTTAGCTATTCACAGTAACAGAAATTTTAATCTGGGGTGCCCAAACTTCTGCATACGACTGTAAATTATATGATCTTGCACAGAAATGCCTCCCTGTTTTCTTGAGCTATGCAGTTTAAATCTGAAAAACAGCACCTCAGAAGGGCAGCAACAGAACATCAGAACACCAGGAAAAATGCTATATTGTCACCGACGGATGGCAGGCGCCAGCGACTGTAAGTCTCAACTCCAATCAAAAAGTGTTCAGCAGTTGGGTATAAAATGTGTTTCTTTTAGCTGCAGATGAGATTTATCTCGCTAATCAGTGTAGTTTTGAAGCTGAATTGCATCACAGAATCCAATCGAGCATTAAAGGCTTGTCATTAAAGGGCCTTTCAAACGACATTCGTCATCTCAACGCATCACAGTCATTGCTATTGTGGGTCCCGTGTGATCATGGGTACAGCAGGCACATCCACTGAGTGGAATAGTAAGTTTTACGGGCCTGTATATGGACAATTCAGGCGTTATAGATTTGACATTTGAAAACAAAATGATATAACACTTGGCCCAAAAAAATGACTCCTCTGATATGAGGAAAATATAACGGCTTATTCTCATCACACCCAATGGCACAAGTTGAAAGGCAAAAAAAACAAGTCGACATGGTCTACAACATCCCCCGCCAATCGTGTGCTTCTTATTTTTGAACTCCAAGGCCTTTATGGTCTGAAGCTACACACCAAATTTGGGTGTCCTATCTGTAATACTTTCTGAGAAAAGCTGTCCCCTTTCTCTCAGACAGACGGACACACGCACACACGGACGGACGGACGGACGGACGGGGGGGTCAAACCTATATCCCCCCTCACACTTCGTGTTGGCGGGGGATAATAATAAAAAAAATACTGTTAAGTCAAAAACAAATATACATTGTTACGGATGTAACACAAAAAAGGTACTCTAGCGAGACAAAAATGGTCTAGAATTTGCATCTAATGCAGAAAGTTTGATATCTCAATAATGTACGAGGAGGGTCCAAATATAAAACAGCAATTTAAAATTAATATTTGTACTGTCATTATTATTTTATTTGGAAAAAGCAGCATTATGGACGTGACATTATCATGTCATTATTTGAGATTTCCTTACACTGTTCATCGAGCACTACAGGGGAGACTGGGGTCCGAAGAGCCATGGGGACCAATGAGCCGTATCACTATTTTGCAATCAATTGATGACAGAGCTGCTTAAAATAGGCAAAATATTTGACCATTGTGTGATGAGTCATGGGGATAAATGAGCCATATCACTATTTTGCCTATTTTAAACACCTATGGCATCAATTGATTGCAAAATAGTGATATGGCTGATTGGTCCCCATGGCTCATCGGACCCGAGTCTCCCCTAATGGCAATAATAACACGCAATATTGCAAATGCACTGGTCAAATTAATTTTGCACTTCTAAGTATACTACCTAAAGGTCATGTAAAACTTAAATTTATTTATGCAGTAAATAGCTAAATTTTCATGCTCAAGTTCGCAATACAATACTATCATAATGCACTCAAGCATTGTATAGGGGAGCAAAGGTCACAACATAGCATAAAAACTGAATTTTTACACGCCAAAATATTTCAGCAAGCATGTTGATCAATTTGGTCAATCCATTTATTTGTCTGTTTTTCTGTTTGTTAAACCGTCATTTGCATCTTAAATTCATTTTTATCAAATTCTTTCTCTAGCCACCTTGTTCAGTCACATTATGGCCGGAACTCTATACTTTGATATTCATAACTTTTTGGCTCATTACTTGAGTTCGACTTACTTTGTTGTGTGAGCACAGCCTGTCTATTGGTTGTGGGATGGAGGGATGTCACGCTGAGGCAAATGCGCTAAAATGTCGCTACCATTTGAAGTACATTTTAAATGCTTGCGAAGCCATTTTCATTGATTGGGATGTGAAGCCCAATGTGAAGGTCATGCAGCTTACACATACAATTTGAGCCAAACAAGTCAAACAGTTTTGACGTACAGTAATTTACTGTTTTCTGACGGAAAACGGAATTGAATGTATTTTTCAAAATGTTGAAGAAACCTTTGCATTGAATACTGAACGCCATGTTATTACATTTTAATTGCCTGTAAAATGCAGATCAAGGCAGAGGTCAAGGTCATGTTCAATGTCAATATTAAATCATATTAATATTGGTTGACAACTTCTTTTTAAATGAAGACAGAAATGTCGAACCTACTGATGTAGCCCTTGTGGAGGCGTATAATAAAATAAGATGCGATGTCAAAACAAATTTGCCAAAATCATGTCATTAAATTTGGGCAAGTCGTCATTCTGTGCACAAATTCTCGCTGTGTAGTAGCAGGGTGAGGGTGAATAATCTGTTTACTACCACTTATTCATCAAAGTAATGTGTCCCATGTGTGTAATTGGAGGACATATCTGAAAACTCAATTACTGTTTACTAACAGAAGTGCGCTTTAGCATCATTTTTCACAGTGTGCTCTCAGGGTAATTGGCACCGCAGGCCTCTTGGACATCGTCTCTGCTTGAAAAGTTTGTAAGTCTGCATCACTCGTTGTTTGGGCTTTAAATGAAGCAACACAGTGAACGGGGCTGCTGTGCACTGGACCACTGTTTTGTTAAAGTCTTACTTCACGGTCATTCCCAGAACCAAACTACTGGGAACAGTAACATCCAATTAGTCCCTTCTGTTTAAATTGCCACCAAGCTTCATCCAAAATTGGGCTGGCCAACTCGTGTGAATTAATATATTCTGGTAAATATTTTAGGGTGGAAACACAAGTGAATTCTGGAATATTTACAAAAAGGAACTGAGAAAGAGACCAATCTGTTAAGTCAGCAACCTGATGCTAAATCACCATCTACCGTCGACTCACAAAGGATCCAAACACGGTGGCACTCACACACTGGATCACTCATCTGACCACTACTTCATAAATCTATCCCCGCATGTGAAGGAGCACACCGAAAAAAGTGTCATAAGAAAAAAAAATTAGAAAACGCGCAAATAAACTACAAGCTTCTCCTATCAAAACAGAGTAACCCCGCACAAAACACGAGTAAATCACACACAAACAGAAATCTGCACATGTGCATGTCTATCTTCTCAGCAATTAATTACAGGTGGTGCTCTTGAAGGAGCGGTGCAAAGCTTTCACTGTAACTCTCACTTCAAGGCTGACAGTTGAGCGTTTGATGTAAGAAATGGCCCAGGGCCATGAGGAGAGGTGAAATTATATTTTTGAAAATTCCCTAAAGCACTTCCCCCTCAGTCGAGGATGCATATTGAAAAGCACAAGCCCATCCCAAAGCTTTAATGCCTCCACCAACTGATGGGGGGGCGTTTGGGAGGATGTACCCTGTGGCACCTAAGCCTTTAAAAGCTAACATCCAGCTGCTGCTTATCTCCTCCCAGCAAATCATGTGCGGTCAGAGGAAAGACACAGTAGGCCAAATGCCCATCTTTTAACACATAATTACCCTCAACTAGTGACTGCTGACTTATTTTGATTAGCAATAAAACAACTGATTAGCTCAATAAGCAAAGCTAATCAGTAAAAATGACTGGCTAATTTACATTTAGATTCATTGTTTTATTAATTGTTCATTACATCACAAAGTTGAGAGGGATTTTATTATCTAGATAACATTACTCGTCATAGAAAATTTAAATATGCCTTTTGAAGATTCTTCCATTTAAATGCTCGCCAAAGAGCACGGATTTGAACAGATTTTTTGCTCAGTCCACTGTAAGTAAAGATGCTGTTTCTCACCCAAGTGAAGATCTTTCTAAGTTACTTTCAAGACCAGTAAGATGGACTTTTTTTTCTACTTTTACATTTGAGGCATAAAACAAAATCAATAAAAATACTCACCAGCCTAGATTAATTTTTCTTATTCTATGATGGAAACCCACCCACAAAAAAGAAATGCATCATAGGAACACTCCTACCTGTACCCCTGACCAAGGTACTGGCTTTAGAACTGGAGTTGGTCCCTGCAGCTCTGTGGCTGCCCACTGGGTAGGGTGAAATGCAGAGGACAAATTTCCCCATGAGGTTCAATAAAGTGTATCTTATCTTATCTTGAAAAGGGTTAACCTGAATGGAATTTGGAAAATGAGTAGATTTCTTTCTATAGTATTATTCAGAGAATGATGTCGCATACTACAACAATCCTGACAACGTCAGCTTTGTAACCAAGTTATATCTCAGTCACTATCAGTTCTGAAATATGTTGGGCTATTAACATGTATTCAGCACCAGAATTCACTGTACAGTGACACATATTTGGCTATTTTGGTTTTGCCTGCTCATTCAATCGCCAGATCCGAGTCTAATTTACATATTGCAGGGGAGACTGAAGGCAAAAAGTTCCCAAAACAAAAAGACAGCAGCACTTCAGGCCTGAAGATTCCCCCATGACTGGTGATGTCCTTGTGCCACAGACGTCAAGCAGTAATTCCATGCAACAAATAAGCAACAAAATGAAAAAAACTGTATTCTAAATGATGTTAAACTATCCAATATTTTTGATATGCCCAAAAATCAGGAGAGTGGAGGTAAAGCAGAAAAGGTGCTTTCATTTTTAAATGTTCATACGGATGAAAAGACCCTCATATTGAAGCTCGCATTTTGCACCTCAAACGCATTGTCATTGTACCCCTTCAAACTCAAAGTTTGAATATATTATATTAGTTTTAATATATTTGAATATATTTCTTTCAAATATACTAAGAGGCAATTTAAAGGCAGCACTAGTTTGGATTCAAATTATTTTGTGACTGAAATTTATTTTCTTATTTTAACAATTCAAATATGTTGGGTGGGTTGACTTTGATGAAATTAAATCTGTTAATGGGCCGATTTGGACAATAATAAACAGATGCATTAAACATAACGAGCACAAGTTGGAAAATGAAAAATCACAACAAGACTGAACGGAACACACATTTAAAAATGAACTCTAAAGAACAGTCAGTATCGGGTGTGACCCCCACGAACATCCACACAGGCAGTACAACGTCTCCTCATGGACCTGACTAAGCGTCTTAGGTTGTCTTGGGGAAGTTGTTGCCACTCTGCCTGTAGTGCATTCTGGAGCTGCTGCCTGGTTTGAGGTCTGGGTACTCTTGATGAAAGAGCTCGTCCCAGTTGGACGTACTACACCCAAAATGTACTGATGCAGGACGTACTACAACCAAAATGGTGAGCCACTTGCCGGGCACTTACTCCCGCCCCTAGCATACCCAGGGCCCTGTTCTGTTGTTCAGTCGACAGACGTGGCATTTGGACAATTAAAAATGTTTTTTGTGTGGCTTTTATCATGCCTTTATATAGGGAAGACAACCCCTCCTTCATTTCAACCACTGTACGTGCACAACTCCTAATTCCATATGTTGTACTCAATATGGATTGATGAGAGTCCAGCTCACACTGTTGAGTTACATGATGATCATTCATGTGTAACGAGGTACACATTGTGACCCCAATGGTCACTTTAGAACTCAAATTGGACCACTCAGGTCCTGAGTAAAACTAACCCAAAATTTAAAATTTAGAGCATATAATGGCACTAGATTGCATTTGTCTTGTGGTGCTTTAAGTGCCAAAAAAAATGTAATTTAAAAAACTACCCTTAAAAAATTCCAAGGCAATGTCTCTTTTCAGAAATCATGACCCGTTATTCAAGACAATCCTCAGACGATGCAGCGAGCAGTTTAATACAGGAAATATTTTATTTCTATCAAGACTTCCACTGAACTATTTTTTTTTTCTACTGAACAACCGCCACACCACGGAGAGGACTGCTCCCTCCAAAATTGATGGCTGCTAATATGATAAGTAGAGCAAAATGGGAGGAAAGCAGAGAAAAAAACCTTTGTAAACCTTTATGCGCTTTATCCAATAATGGTATATAATGGGAGGGAAAAAACAGATCTTTACAGATAATTTTTTCAGCATCTAGAACTGTCAATAGCCCCAAAACAACAGAGCACTTTAACATGTCATCATTTTCCATTAAGCTAATAATTTATTCTCTTCTAAGAGTGAGCCCCATGTGACAGACAATATTGCTCGAGAGTCCGTCTAGTCTTTCCGATTCAATAGCCGAGCACAACCCTTGACGGGCACCAAACTCCCTCTGCCAAACCCAGCGGATGCAGCCAAGTGGAAATACACCTGATGCATTTTCCCATAGATCTTTGGGGAATGACAAGACTGCAGAAACATATTCAACAGTGAGAAAAAAATAACCCTGTGATAGGATTAAGAAGGCAGTGTACCACCTCCAAGATGAAGATCTCGGTGATCCCAGAGCACAATCTGCTGACGGCACCGAGATCTGAATTCAGCAAATCTGATCGGCCCCTCCCTTGAGAACAGTGTGTAAGCCTGGCAGTAAACCTGCGGAGCGTTACATCTTTCCTGTGTGAAACATTTTCTCGAGAGAGAGAGAAAGAGAGAGACAGAGAGAGAGAGAGAGGAGAAGCACGGACCACGACAAGACATGATGGCTGTTTTTCCCCTTCAGAAGCCTGTCAAAGGCACTGTGAAGATTTTGAGGTGCAACAGGGGCTAATCAGTAAGCTGGCTGGCTGCCGTCCTCCCTGTGAGCCAATGCGAGCCTGTTTCTGTCAGTGAGTGTTCATGCATACATACAGTATCTGTGTGTGTGTGCGTGTGTGTGTTTGTGTGAGAGAGTGAGTGAGTGTTTGTGACTGGCTGGACCTGAATGTAATTGAGCAGGTGATTCAATTAGTTGGGAAGGATGACTCGTTGACTCTGATCATTTCAGTGACTAAGATCTCAGACAATCTCCGTAAGCACAACACGGATAGAATTTTGTATCCTCCCGACATGCTAACCTCTTGACACTAGATCAGCATCAGTAGCGGCTCCTTTAGATGGGACTTCGGTTACGAGTGAACCTCGTCCGCCTTCCCAAGGCTGAACATTCCCTGTCCTATAAAATTTTAAAATCAATAATGACGCCCGTGTCATGAAAGTAAATCTCCACGTTTCCAACCTACCTCAATCTGCCAACTCGGTACCCTAAAAAACATAATTGTTGTTTACATTAAACTAGCAATCAAATGTGTACAACCAGATATGGCAGAATTGTCAAAATTGTAACTAAATATTTCATATTCACTCAATCCATTGATGACATCATCCGTTGGATTTGTACTGTGAAGCCACAACTTTAGCCTGATATCTGTGTGATTGATAAGCCATCAAATGAAAATATGAAAGTACCAGCCATTACTGAAAGATGTAGCACAACAAGGTCATAAGTAACCTACCACTATTCTTGGTCATTTCCACAAGGATAAGGAAGTTCTAAGGATAACAAGGCTAGCTAAACTGAGAGCAAAGTGATTTGTAATATATTGAATTTCCAGGATTGTAGCCAGCAGTTGTACAAGCAGGAGAAAATGTTTTTACCCATGATTTTTCCTGATAGTGCTAAAAATCATGATGTAAATTTTTTCAGCCCTTTACTTCACCAGGGGAATCCCATTGAGAACATTTGCTCTTTTTCAAGGATGCCCTGGGTGAAGAGCCAGGTAGAACAGTAGCAAGTCAGAAGTACATGGGAGATAAAGAAGGGTAAAGCCCCTGGTCCAGATAGGAGTTCAGGGCCTTGCTCAAGGGCCCAATGGTAGGGTTCCTCCCAACCACACCCGTTCAGATGCAACTAAGAATCCCAAGCCCAAACAGGGGTTTGAACGAAAAACACTCGGGTTCGTAGTCAAGCAGCATGCCACTAGCCTTGCACCCCCAGCCCTGACCGCAACACCATGCCGTCTTTTCAGCATATCTTCAGTTCTCCAAATGTCTTTACCTCCAATGACTCCCATGACACGTCATTTACATGATTACGAAACTGAAGGACATCAGACAAAGAATTAGTTGTATCTGGAGCATCAGGAGTAAAATGTGTGATCGCACTGACGCATCCGTGTGCGCATATCCTGCCAAGCTTTTTTGCTTGATAACGCACACACATCTAAGTGAAGCATGTGTGTGTGCTTGTGTGTATGCACTTCTCCAAAGCATTCATTTTACACCTTCCTTTGTGACAACAGACATTCATCCCTTTGGCAAGAAAACAGCAACAGTAGCTTGAATGAGAAAAGAAAAGGAAACAACACTGGTCACAGTAACCGTTTTCAAAGAAAATGGCCCCTTCCAGGTATGAAAATTCAGTTTGATTTCATCTTAGACACTAGCAGCGCTGCAGGCGCCTGATCAAGGACAGATGTTACCATTTTTCACTGAAGCAAGAACACAGGCACATCACAACACAAACGCACAAATGGCTAGGTGTACCTGAAAACAGCCTTGGAATTGCATCTCAGGGCCATTTGCATGACCATCTTGAAGTGCACCAGCTTCCCTTTTCCCTTAAAGCAGAATTATGAAGGCTTTCGCCATCCCTCTAGCAGTGTTTTGTTATCACAGTTACTTCTCAACACTCTTGCAAAAAAAAAACATTACATGGAAGCCAAAGAGTGTGTACATATGTTCATACTTTCATGTTAAAGACCTGTTGGAGCAGAGAGAAGCGATGCCAACAGACCACAGTATGCTAATGCACAAACACAAACACACATACACACACACACACACACACACAAACACTTATCTAGCCAAACTATAATACTTTTTCCTGACGTTAGTTTGCTTGATTCTGATTCTATTTTGCATTTATTATTAGCCTTTTTTTCTATGCAAGAAATTAGCAAGTTAACCACCAAACTCTAGCTAAGCAGTAAACATAGCCAGTTTTTCTTTGCTATGCCAATAATCTACCAAATATGAAAGATAAAACGTGGACATCAGCGCTGTCTCCCTGCATCGAAAATCCTTTCAGACACTGATAAAATGAGCAGCGTGTGGAGGAATGATGAGTACTCGAATTGGGAAGATTTCCTATCCGTCACGGACAGTTTGCATATTCCAGACAGAGCTCATTTTAACACCCCAGCTGACATAACTCTGCCATGCTACGGTTTTGTGACAGTAGTCAAATGGGTAAAATGGGTAGAAATGCAATATGGCTGTTTTCCGTTTCAATACTGAATACAGTAATACAAATCAGAGTTACTCGCTGGATTTATATGTCATTTTTATAACATAAAATATCATTTTATCAATATCAATTGTCTCAATAGACCTGTCAGGAATTGAAGCTCTGATTACTAAAACCCCACAAGTCAAGTCAAGTCAAGTCAAGTGTGACTTATGGGGTTTTAGTAATAGGTGCTTCAATTGGTACAATGCTTAAAGGGCAAATATGAACCACTGACAAATACTGATGGGACGCATGTGTCCTGGTAGTACTGAAAGCTTTATGGCAATCCATTCACCAAAGGCAAAAATAAAAAACCCAACGCAAGCAGCCCAGAGCCTAATCAGGACAGTCATTGATATCAAACTTTCCCCATTTTTGTGACCATTGAAATTGATTTAAAGGGGGTGTTTTGGGGTCACAGTCACATGTAACAGCTATAAAATGTACATTGGCTTGGGTTCAAGTATATTTCAATTCAACCAAGGAGGTGGACTTAAATTCAGTTCTGATTTGAAGAGGCCCACGTGTCCTATGATGAATTCACCATAAATGAGCTGACTGTGAGTCTATTAATTATCCGATGATCATAAAATGATAACGACCCGAAGGCTGAATGTCTGTCGTATGTAGTAGCTCAGACTGAGACCTCTGTGTGCATATTCAATTTGTCCTCCTGTTTGCAAACACCTCATCTCACCAAGTCGTGTTTATCAATCTAAACAAACCATTAATATTTATACAAATTCACTTTCACATAAACACAACATCCTACACAACAGTAAAAAAGCAGCCTACAGACTGCACTTTGCTATGTTTAAATACTTGACCAGCCACCTACAGATGAAATGCACAGCAGGGGGGTATTTACCTTCCAGGAGCCAGATAAATCCTACAGAGGCACTGACATATTATTAACCATTTATGATTTGTTCCGCATTGGATTTGATTTGTTTTTGCTAAGGATTTGTCCTGGTTATCTTTAGTCCATAGATGGCATTGCATAATGCAGTGCTCTAGCCTAATACAATAACATCCCCCACCTCTTGCTAATCTCACATGTCCGCACCAATCTCGAGCTGGTCTCATCAGAGGCTTCACTCTTTTATAGGCCAGCGTCAGCCACCCACTAATCCCACTTTTATTAAAGGGGACATATTTCAACATCGAAGAGTCCGCCTGACAAAGGGTTTTATTGCTCCACGTTGTAAAAGAGCTTGATTCCTGTATTGTGAGGTGCTCGTGGGGCTCTCTGACCGCCCACGCGAGTGAGACATGTCCATGTTGGGAGCAGTGGCACCATCTCCCAGAGCCAGCCCAGCCTGGTTGAGGGGCGGGCCACAGAGATATGACCGCCAATATGAAGAGGAGTTCTTCAGATGGCTGTCATACCCCTCCCCCTGGACACTCAGAGCAGCTAATCAAAAGCCAGCTCAGAGAACTGCTTCAAAATATTAGATTCAACGAAGAAGACGAGGAAATAATCGGACATAGAAGGGTACTGCCACGATAGGCAACCTTACAAACACAAACAAAGAACAAGGGTTAATGACTACCTTGATGCGGCAAGCAGTTCCTGTGAGATTTTCGACACTCATAGACATTAGGCTCATTCAGTCACAAGTACAAAGAAAACATGAGAAAGAAACTTTGTTGTTCACCTTTTTCTCATGGGTTTTCCTGTGTTCAAAACTGCTGCCGTACTGAATCATGAAAATTTTTCCCCGGCAAGCTGGTCTGCGAGTTTCAATTGATTTTAAGTGGAAAGACTCGAGAAAAAAGGAATATTCAAGTGATTCGAGAGACCACAACACGCTTCGCCTAATGACCTACATCATCGTTTCCTGGTTCCTGTTACCTCGGGGGATGTGCTGCGTCTCTCCCTCCTCCTTCTAGAACATTCTCAATTACTGCCGCTTGATAGAGCTGTTAATGGATTTGAATTTCAGATCAGGTAGTAAGTACCTGCGGTTACCTTGCAGCTCTTTAAAACCTAATCAGCTCAGAACCAACTAATTCATCCAACATTTCCTTCCCACTCTAGTACCCTCTAAAGTCATTTGAAATGCATAATAATGCCATAATATGAGCAAAGAACTCATTTTTAGCCTGTACCACTTACCCGTATGCTCCTATTGATTTCTTGAACTTCAGCACAAAATAAATGTTGTGATTCTGCATTCTGCTTGTCATGTTTACGTTCTGTGCCTGCCTCTGCCATGTATGCTTTTGTGTTTAGTGACCACTGCCTGCCTTATGACCATTCTTAGTATAACATATTGTGTTTTCGTGAGTAAGATTCTCGTTTATTTTTCATGTTCACAGTTATTTTCAGCCATGCCATGTTTTCATTTCCTTGTATTGCACTACGTCTACCCTGTCTTGTCTTGTGTAGGTCTTTGCTCACGGTCCCTAGTCTTGCGTGCCACTCATTCGGGTGATTTATTGGTTTCTGGGTTTTCAATCTTCCTTCATTATCTCGTGTGCTTCCTTCCTCTCTCTTTTACTATCTACTAACCCTACTAACAGTTTATTATTTTTGATAGATTACTATCCAAGATTAACATTGCATATTTCTACTAACTGACTAACTTGCACTCGGGATTGTATAGCTGCACATACTAATAGACTAACGATCTCTCAGCATTCGCCCAATCTGTATCTCCGCGCTCCTTGCCAATCACTAATTATCTCTACTGCAGTTTCCACGTACATCTCAGGCTTTCCCTTTTCTTTACACTGTACACTTTAGTACTCCTTAACCGGAGCTGTTGTTTTGTTCATAGGATTGTCTTGTGATCCCTGTCTGCGTCTTGGCATTTGCCAAATTCATGTAATTAGATTATTCCTCATGTGTCAGTCCTGATTATTGTTTCATTGATCACACTTGTTCTCCCTTGTCATGTGCTCACCCTGGATGTGTATTTAAGATGTCTGTTCTAGCACTTCCAGTGTCAGATCGTTCTCCCTAGTTCTCTTGTGCTACGTTTCTCGCCTCGATTTCTCAGTGTTTACCTTTCTGACTGGATTGCCCGACTTTTGATTTTTGCCTTTGTGTTTTTGGATTACTGTTACATCTGTGTGTTTCGACCATTTTTTTGCCCGACTACGAGATTTCTGTTTGCTGCCCGGCAACGATTCGGATTACGTCCTGTGGATTCCGGCTTGTATCTCTGAAAGTACTTTTCCTGTGTACCAGACCCATTTCTGTCCGACTACGATTACTGTGATTGCTGCCCTGGTTTTTGATTCTATTTTTGCCCAACTGGATTACGGATTTTGGATTGTGGACTTTGTACTGTTGCCTTTCGCTCTGCGGGGGTCATCCCCCTTTTTCAATAAAACAAGCTCTACTGCACTTCCTGGTTCTCGCATCTAGTTCCTGATCGTATTACAACAATAAATAGTTCACTGAAAATAATTTGACCTTACACGATTATGAGCATGAATCCAACCCAAAAACTAAAGCAAAAAACTATTTCTACACATTGCAGTAGAAAGCAGAAATTAACATTGAATTTTGAATGTCATATTTATTTTCAGGCAGAAAAAAATATATTAATATGCTGAGACTAGACGCACTGATTTCATGTGCAATGTCAAGCTAAGCTTTCCAAACACTGATTTGATCTAAGCCAATCGTATGGGAAATCGGCATGACAGGAAGCCAGCTCAGGCAGGGTCTCCGAACGGCCAGTGATCTGATAACACTTCCCAGCAGGCACTGCTGCAAATGGTCCTTTAGCAACCCACCCGCTGACCTACTAAATGGGGATGCCAGCTTGATACTCGTAACAAAGTCAGGTGTGACAAGATAATGTCTAGGGCTGCAGGAGTAAGCACTGCTGGCCTGGAAGTATAACACAAGATACTTTTTTTTGGACATCACTTAAAGGGGACCTAATATGCTATTTTTCCGAGTATAAATTTTGGTCTTTGACTCCCCTAGAGTACTCCTGATCGCGCAAAGTAAAAAAAGGGTACTTATTTCGCTCGTACTGCCATCTTCAAAAAACCCCATTTGTAGTCCATAGTAGTCTCTGCCTGAAACGCCTCATTGGGGTGGCTCTTCCGCTATTGCCCCCACTCCCCATGTGCCCACTTTCTTCTGACTAGCCAGCTCTGTGGAGGGCGGATCTAGGCAGGATGATGCGGTGTCTGCCATCTGAGCGAAGGAATCAGCGGGAAAATTACTATATAATTTATAATGTATTATAATAATACACATGTACTATAAAAGCAGTACATGTGTATAGATCTAATTAAATTAACTTGTTCTAATAACACAATGGCGAAAGTGGAGGACGCAGTGCGAAAGTCTGGCAGCTCAAGCACGAATTTGCTATTGGCTACAGTTTGCTACGGCAACAGTTGGTGAGTACAGCAGTTTTACTACTCCTACCTGGGATGCAGGGGAAGCTATGCTGCCTTCTAAACAACTCGTAGATCGGATCTTAACGAGTTGAAAACTCAGACTTCCGACTTCAGAGCGTCGTGGGAAGCGGCAAGAAAATTATACAAAAGTACGTGGATAACTTCTGCCTTCTGGTACATTTTAATTAATAAGATGGGATGAAATGACGTGTAAAGTAAAACGCCTTTATATATTTAATTTTACGTTGTATCAAACATAAATTGCCTTGCCAAATGTCACTGTAGCTGAACGCTTCAGTAGCATTGCTGTGGCTGTTCAGCGGATGCTGCCATTTTCGTGTGACGTAAGATGAACCAATTTCGGTGAAGTCGGAATTTTTAGATTTTTTTGTCCGAGTTTCCTAGTTGGAGCTCCTACTTCAGTGGCCGTTCCAGCGCATTTTTTCAAGTCGGGAGTGGAAAAGATCCAACCACCGAGTTGTTTGGAACGCAGCATAGAATCCACCCCATATAGATACATTTGTAGATCGGGTTGACATGTGTAGACCGGAGACCACAGAAATCTGGTGGGTCTGAGTTTAGAGGGAAACATGGACAGTGAGGGGCAGCTAAAAGTGGACCAACAGCTTATGGACTGCTTCAGTGTGCATTAGGACCCTCTGGTTTGTGTGCATAGCTGTGGTGTGTTGTTAGCCTGCAGAAACGAACAGCTTCCGCGCTGGTATATGACGGAGGGACAAAAGCTCCAAGCTAAACGGCCTTTTCGGAAATTGCCCGGGGTAATGGTTAACTTATTGTTTCGGAATGACCAGCTTTTCCGCGTGGAAAATGGGCGCATTATGGATAGCATGCGAGAGCTAGACAGAGCTCTGGTTATGTCATGAAAATAATACAGGTTTTACAGGCCGTAAGTTCCGTCTGCGTGAACCGTTGCTTATGTGGAGCAAGCGAATCGATCACTTTTATGGGAAAGAATTTAATATTCAATCGATGGCAATGCAGCGTTTGTTATACCGAACATGTAAGCCTGTGCGCTTCCCTATTGCTTTCACCAGTGGTAATGCAGAGTTTGTCCAGCCATTGGAGATGTATCAGGCTTACCCCAGTCATGGATAAGTGAAGCGATTGTTTCATAAACACCCAAAAACGCACCCCAAGCTCTGCAAAATCTACGTCTGGTCTAACTGCAGCCCAACTCAGCAGACATATACAGCATCTCTCCGGTTAGCTTCAACTGTAGTGGTTACAATCAGGCAATATTATGATAAAACTGCCATATTGATGCTTACCGAAGTAACACAAGCACACCGATCATAATTGCTGCATATAAGTTAACCAGGAGCATTTTTAATTAGCAGACCAAGCGAAATAACATGAGTAGCTGATAAGCGGTCATGACTTTGAATGTAATCTGTCGCACGAAAAATTTGTTTCGCGTCCGGTGTGAAAGCTGCTTAACGAGCCAATAATGCCTATATTAGCGTCTTTGCATTGACTTTGAATGTAGCTAATTTGTCGCGCGAAAAATTCGTTTTGCGTCCGGTGTGAGAGCTGCTTGACAACGTGTATTCGCGACTTTGCATTGACTTTGAATGTAGGCTAATCTGTCCTGCGAAAAATTTGTTTTTTGTCTGATATGAAAGCAGCTTTATGGATAGTACGCAACAGCTAGAGAGAGCTCTGTTATGAACATAATACAGGTTTTGCAGACCGTACGTTCTGTTAGTGCAGACAAGTTGCTTATGTCACTTCTACAGGAAAGCATTACCTATTTAATCTCCGTCTTTTTCAGCTTTTTATTAGCCACAACAATTTCTAAAGGGGGATGAAATTATGTCAATTTAGTGCAGAGAAATCATTTGTAAACCGGCAGAGCTTCTGCGTTTCGCATTGCTTTCATGGTAGCACCAGAGAGCTTGCCCAGACATTTGTGAAGTATCCAGCTGAGGCCAGTCATGGATAAGTGAAGCGATCACTAACTGTAGTGGCCATAAGGTTATGATGAAACTGCCACATTGATGCTTACCGAAGTAAGAAAAGCATACCGATCAGAATTACTGCATATACGTTAACCAGAAACATTTTTAATTAGCACGACACGCAAACTAACATGCAGTAGCTGGTAACAGAGTGGTCATAACCACAGAGACAAACCCTTGCAACACAGGTTTTACAAACAGCAAGTCCTGTTACTGTGAACAGTTGTACCAAGCATCCAAATTACAAACAAGTATTAAAAGTTTAGCTTCAAATGAGGTTTATGTTCACACACCTTCTGTAGAATTTCTCCTGATATCACTCTTGCATAATTAGGACACAAACATTAGCAACAGTAACTTGGCTACATTAGCCGCTGTGCTACAGCCACAATCAACTGGCTATCGTGTCAGGTTGGCTTATGCAGTTAAGTCACGGACAGTCGCAACAGATACAGGCTTTATCTTCAGATATTTTACAAAGCCTGCGTTTGAGGCCAGTTGTTTCTGCTAACTATCGCAAGCGGTCCTGCTAGCCACCCGTAACACGTTAGCTTCACCTACATTATTTGCTGTTATATGGTTACTTACAGCTTGCGGCTCCAAGCGCTTGATCGAAGCAACTGCTTCAGGTTTGAGAAGCAGCTGAAACGCTTATCCTTTGTCAAATTATCCTTTATTGACAAAGCTGTCTTTGGTGAAATGCTGAGCACAAACAGCTAATGTTCCCTTTGGCCGTGCCAGTTTGCTGCCAGCAAACAAAAAATGCTACCCACTGATTTCTGGTGGCATCGTCTTTTGGAGGAGAAATATTTGTTTTTTTCGCATCCAAAAGTAAACGGACAAGTAGCTTTGGGAGAAATACTGACAGAATTGCACCTTAAAAGATCTGCGGTTCCTCTTTTGTATTTCCTAAAGTGTAGACACTACTAAGGCATTGTAGGATCTGCCGTTGTTAGTGCCTGGTAGAATAGTTTCCGGTGTGGGCAGTTCCAGCGCAGTGGTTGGCTCTGGCTAGGTCTGTACTAATTGAACGGCACAACCTGACGTCAGGTTTTACCCAGATCTCGTGAAGATCTCGGGAGGAGCTGTTCAGTGAGGAAATCACGCTCATGAAATCACGTTCTTGGATTACGGAAAAATCCCTGTATCTTATGTTTAGAAACTTTTCAGAGGTTGAGCACGGACAACCAACATTATGACATTACTAGTATGTATTAAAAGAAGAATCAGCATGTTAGGTCCCCTTTAACTCCCCAGTTGAACCCACTCGTCAGATTAGATTTTCGTTTGCATAGCGCTTGCGAAGCACAAATATTACTAAAACCCACATGGCACAGAGCTTCTTCCCCTTTAAATAACCAACATTTTTTTTTCAAAAATGAAAATCCTAACTGTCCTGTTCTTGGCTCATAGAGCAGAGGGAAGATGAAAGGTCACTGCCGGACGTTAGAGGTAAAAATTGTATGAGAAGCTGTCCCCTTCCATAAATAAATTATGCCAGTTTAAAGTTCGGACACACAGACAGTTTTCAGAAAATACACAATAAAAAAGACATTTAAAAAAAACTTGAATTTTACAAATGTCACAATCTTCACTTCACCAAACAAACAAACATTTTCTAATTACAGTTGCAGAGTACGCTCCAACAGGGCCGACTTTTATCTACAAGGGCAGTCTTAAGGATGGTGATGACAGGTCACACCAGCATGCCTGTGTAAGTTCTCATTTAGGTGCCGCTTTATTGGTTAGTTTCTCCCTGACTTTTTTGAGCCATACCAACCAAGCCAGCTTAATCCTAATTCACTCATTGGAAAAAATAAACAATTCCCTGTCTCTCTATTTGACCAAATATGGTTTCTTTATGAGTCCTGAAATTTATCCACCACTCTGCTTCAAGTAAATAATTTTATTTGAACTTCCATTTACCCCTCACCATGCTCTATTTCGTGTTATAAATAAAAGTTAAACCACTTAAATTGGACCAAAAACAGAGTGCTGTAACACAAGTGAAGCGTGTCCCAACCTTTGACTGGCACTGTATGTCAGACATCAGAGTGGCTCAAGACTGATAAGGCTGGAGATTGAGTTTAATCTGGACAAATCTGCGCGTGTGGAACGGTGAGGAACAGTTCATAGACAGCCTTAAAGAAGAATAAGGGGGAAAACGGGGATGTTTCAAAGTAGAATCTGCTACCTGGAGCTGGGTTGTATGGTCCCCCTTTATAGTAGAGATAACTGTTAACATTCGAGATGAGTATCTTTATTCATCCTCTAATGCCAGTATCAACTACATCAGCCTCATACTGCCAGCAATAACAGAATACACAGCCTCATATTGCTAGCGATAGCTCAATGTACCAGCCCCATACCGCTAATGATAACTGAGAACACTAGCCGTAGTAATGCAGAGAATCACTCTGCATCAGCCCAATGCTGCCAATGAAAAATCAACACTACACCAGCCCCACACTGCCAGTGAAGTCTCAGAACACCAGACCAATACTGCCAATTGTAACTCAGTACTAAACCTGACCCACACTGCCAGTAAAGTGACTGTACAATCTAACCTTTGCTGCCAGAGGTAACTTGGTGTACCAGCCCCATACTGTCAATGTAAACCAAATAAACGAGGCCAGCACAGCCAGTGTTAACTCAAAAAACCCTTTAACATACTGAGCGGTACCTGTATATCAACTACTGGATGTACTGCCATTTATAAAGCGGTGTGCCAGCTTCAGACCGGTCTAGACTGGCTTTACTACTTTTTAATCCACTCTAGATTTTCCCCCTCAACAATTTTTTGAAATTCGTTTTTTTCACAACAGAACCCAGCAATTCAAAGCATTAACCGGAGTGCAGGCAGTGGCCAGGCGCTCTCTTATGCTGCTCTGCTAGGATTTACAGCCTGCAACCCAATTTTTGCAGGTGCTCTAAATGAAGCCAACATTAGCGCCCTCGATAAATGCACAACCACTGTTATTTCAGACCACTGAGAGCTGGGACCAGGGCAGCGCCCAAGGCACTCCATTTCCCGCTAATAACAAGGGATCTTTAAATGCACCGCAGCTCAAAACTAGTGCCAACTCAAGGCATACCAACATCAGACAAACTACATATAATAGCCGTAGGATGTCTAATGACCTCATACAAACAAACTAAGCACATTCAAGTGTAATTCCTTCAAACATGACTATCATTCCTGTGCTTTTTTTTACTCTCCCACTGAACTGTACTTAGAGCTATTCACCCTCAGTAGCAGAATGCAAGGTATTTCAAAGGGCAAGACCCTTACTCATAGGTAGTAAGAGTCAGTAAAAGCCTCCATCCTGCTTCACTTTGGTCACAGCGTAGGTGTCGTTTACTTTGCATCCTACCGGCCAGGTCAGAAGCTAAAGCAGGTATCCAGTAGTATACAGATGGCAAAGGAACCTCAAAGTAGTTTCCGACTACGAGTAAGAACTCGTCTAAGTCACTGTTCTTAACAGATTGGGGTTTGCGGTTAACTTTGGTTTTCCTTCCAGCAATCTGCCTTGGCTAAATCTTAGAGGCGAATTTCCTCAACCTGAAGTCTACCTTGTTTAGAAAGAAACGATAGAAACTCAATTAAACTTAAGAGAGAAGCAAGTTTTTTCTTTCAAAAGTTTGCTCTTTAAAGAGACGACTGAAGTAAAGCATGGATAGGCGCCCAATTTGCACGTGCCCCCTGCAGTAGTTTGCATGCCATGCACCATTTAATCTTCATTAAAGTCCTAACACTTTTTAAAACATGAATACAGTGTTAGGTCCAAGTGGTGGCTCTAAAAAAATAAACAACTGTGGACCCCATGGTGTAATGGATTACTGTGCTTGTACTGAAAAACAATGGGAGATATTGCCCAGTGACCTTTCCCAAACCAAAGCTATCAAATGTCTATCACGGGAACAGTGGCTGTAAAATGGAGCTGAAATAATCAGGTACATGATGAAACCCTGAGCTTTCTGATGGAGTTAGTTGTAGAAAGGGTAGAGGTAAAAATCGCAGGGGGGCGCTTCTGCAGCTCAAGCTGATTGGCTGTGTCACTTGTCCACATTGTCAATTTCCAGGCAGCGTAAAGTACAAGTTGGGGTGAGGTCAACACTAAAATACAGCCGTACCTGAACTTTAGAGATAAGCGCTTAATCAGAAATGGAGGGTTTCAGCCAGTTAATTTACCCAAGTCTTTGAGTGCAACAGCGTTTGAATGAGCAGCCTCCAGCACTGTGCCAATATTCATTTAGTTCCTCTAATTCAGTGCTGACAGGCCGCTGCGTTGAGGAGACGGCTAGCTGCTGTGTGTTCTCCACAATCGAGGCAGGCGCTCAGGAGGCAGCTACCCCTGCAATTATTCCATTATTTTTCAACGCGCGTACCGAGCGAAGACAACCACACGGACGGCTGCACCTGGGGAGCGGACGTAGGGGCTGGAACGGCTTGATGCCCCTTGTGACGGTCTCGCCGGGCTCCGCGTCTGGTGATGAAGCACTTATGGATACACTGCGGCCGGTCGATACAGGGTATCAATGTGCCAGACGAAGAGCAGGTACGCTGCGATCTATATAAAGTGTAATGAACATAAAGGTGACTGAATGCCCGAAGGCAAGATTGACCGAGCTGATCTGAGACGCGAGGCGTAGCGTGAGGAAAGCGTGCGAGACGCAGGTGCTGTAGTCACGCAGGGCAAAGCACGTCAGGAAGGTTAGACTCGGCTTAGGGATGAGGGGGGAATTCGACAGCCCGGCTGATTCCTATCCTTAATTTGTTTGCACCCTAAAAAATTTCACTGAACATTCCATGCAGTCACCTGAAGATTGAATATACAGTGAGCACCATAATTCATTGGACAGCGAAGATTGTATATACAGTGAGCACCATAATTCATTGGACAGCGAGGCCTTTTTTTGTTATTTTGGTTCTTTTGGCTCAGTACATATGAATCCAGATATGAATCCAACTGAATGTTCATTTTATAAGCTGAACAGGAGACAAGGCATAAAGTTCCCAAAACAAGCAGGAAATGAAGATGGCAGCAGTACAGGCCCAGCAGTACATCGCAAGAAAAGACAACCAGCATCTGGTGATGTTTATGTGTCACAGACTTCAAACAGGCGTTATATTCAAGTAATATGCTGCAAAATTTAAAAAAGATATGACTTTATTCTTCATTATCCAAGTGTCCAATACTTTTTATGTACTTAAAAATAGGGGTGGGGGACTATGAACAAAGGGTGCAGTCAGTTCTTATTGGTTCACCCAATATGGTTGAAAACACCCTCAAATGAACCCTTTTTGCATTCTTCCAATATTTTTGGCATATTTTAAGTGGGGTTTAAGCTCATAGATAGTCTGAATACACATAATGTACATTTTATTGGACATTTCCAGGTCAGAATTTCCCCAGTGGATGCCTCCCAGATAAGTAATTTGATTTACCGCAAACAATCACAATGGGGGCGTCCAAGAGGTAATTTAACTAAAATCAGAAATATTCTTATATTGTTCAAGTTATGATCAAACTTTTTCCTATTGAAGGAATGAAATACATGATATAGCACACACTGAAACACATAAAGCTTTGAAAATGCATGTGTATTTGTTGGAATACACCTGATTCTATGCGCTGTGAAAAATATTAGACATTATGCATGCCAGCAAATAGCTTAAATAAGCCATGCCGAGAATACATGCATATCAATGAATATCAATCTCTTTTCTCGCATTATTTCTGTCACCCGACGTGCATAATCTCCATATTTGGACGGCAATATGCATTCCACAAGCATAATGTCTAATATAATGGGCAGACTGACCATCAACTAGTACTTCTCCCAAAAACATAATCCGCTAAATCCAAGCAAATGGTCCCGTAAGAACATTGGACATCCACCATTAACATATTAGAGGCCTTTGTTCATACTCTATGCAACGAAGGGTAAAAGCTGACAGTCTGCAGTTTGACCATTTTCCATTGCTTCCTGTCAAATTCGGTTCTATGGTACAGAACCAAAATTTTAATGAGTCGCTGTCAAATAAATTTTGCAGTCCAATTTCTTTTTTTCTAGCTTGACTCCATCAGTGGCTCATAACACATGAACTCTCCAGAAAATAGCAGGATGGAGTCAACAAAACCAAACAAAAAAAAAAAAAGACCATGAGAAAAGTCTCTGTTTTCTCATCCGAAGTGAGTGGGAAGTAGGACCATTCTCAAACACGGCCCGCTCAGAGAAACGGATACTACACACTTAACCAACAATCTCAACTCCAAAGTGTAAATATGTGCTGTGTTCCTACAGTCATTCAGAATCACCCAGACGATGAGGGTAAACCAGACTGCGCAGTGGCTTTTCTCTCAGTTTGTTGGAGGATCTAGTAGACTGGTTGACATTTGTTTTTTTCATGGGATTGATATTTACACACACCAGCGAGCCTGTGTATGTGTTCTGCTGTACAGTAATCAACTCTGAGAGACAACAGTGCGGAAAGCTTGGCCATAATTGCATCCTGGCCGATATTGCACCGCAAGGCTCCAATTAGCTAAACTGTCTGTAATCACACCAAATTTCCAACATTCTGCTGAAATGTGTGTTTAATGACAATTATGTAAAAATGCAGGGCAAAAGGAGCAAATCCTGGGACGAAAACAAATGTTTGTAGCCATCTCGCCCGCGCCTGGCCGCCCAGGGCAGTCTGGGAGTCAGTGGAGAACGCATCGATCCCATTAACGGCGGGCACACTGCTCAGCCGGCTCGGCGGCAGGCGACGGCTTCCCCCCGCAGTCAGGTAATTTAATAAGCCACTTGGCGGTACCCCACAGTCGCCTAGGAGACAGACGGCCGCGATAAGAAAACGTTTCTGCCTTCCGAGGCAGCGCACTGGGACCAGCATTTATTAGGCCGCTCGCTCGCACCCTGCTCTCTGCTCTTCTCTCTTCTTCACATCGTTTGTTATTGCCTCTTTCTGTCCGTCCCAACCGTTCGGGGGAACACGGGCCAGTGTGTTCCGCTGCTCCAGGCCGCCGAACGTCGAAACCGCTCTCCATGGTGACCGAAAGGGCACGGGCTTCCTCGCGCGCACACCCACCACCTATATGCCGAGACACGGTGTTTGATTTCACAACCCAGCGACTGCAAGGGGACTTCTAATGCAAAGGTCAAACAAGAACAAGCGGCCCAATAGAAAAGCTCTGGAGAAGTAGCCAACTGATGTGTTTTTATTCATTTGAAAAAACCGATGGCACTGCATCCAGATTTCTAAATTTGTTACAGTAAGTAGATTATGTCAATTTGAATTCCATTGCACAATTATATAATGCAACATGTAATATTCATGAAAGCGATCCCCATAGGAAAAATGACTCAAAGCAATTGTGATGAATTTCAATCATCAAGGACTGCTTTGTACATCGCAGGATACGTATGTAGTAAGACCTCATTTGATAAACAGGCAGAGGCGCAGTTCTGCACAGAGCTAACAGAATAGCTAACCTATAACCATGAACAATGAGTAAATCCGTACCGCTATATACTGCGCAAACTCTCCTAAGACTCAGTAGCAGCATCAGAGTCATCTTTAATGCTCTGTATCTCGTTTGCGCTTAGCGCTTTGTCCCATGCGTCCAGCTGAAGCCCTGTTTCACAAAGCAGAGCCTCGCTTCATGGTGTTCAATCTAATCCTGACCACTGAACAGTTCGACCAGGGATTTAGGGCTATTTACTTCACAGCAGTCATTCAAGTCCCTTTAATGGCCCAGTTACCTGGAAAAGAAAGAACCTGGAGTGATCCCAGACAGCAGAGAGGGATATACAACAGGATCATAACATTGCTTATGCATGTTTAATGCCTTCCAGGAAGTAGTGAGGGTGAGATAAAACTGTAGGGAGAGAAACTGCTGAATTTATACTGCTACAAGGATACAGGACACCACACGTGCCAAATGTAATGAGAGCAGAATTATTCATTCACTCAAACCATTTCAGTACGCAACCAGCTGTATAATGGGGAAGTATGTTAACATGTTACCTGTAAACCTTACTCAATAGTCCAAAGCATTTGCCAAGCAATGAAACATAAAAATTGTAATGACAGTCATCGCATGAGTTAAGCACATTCCCTGTGCAGAAAAAAGTGGAATTATCCAATTTGAAAAGCTGCGTAAATAATCCCTCTCCAGGCAGCAGAAAATGTATTTTATTTAACAAGGTTCTTATTGCAAATATCAGGAGTCTGAATAACAACTAAGGGGAAGCATTTAAGAGAAAAAAAGGTTGACAAAAATTACGCTTGGATAGAAAGCTGTTTTTTCTAATCTGTGAGCAAGGGATTACCGATTTGTCCAGGTCAGGGCTGGAATGTGCAAAACTAAACTTGAGAAAATACTTCTTTGTGGGTCTACTCCTGGCTAAGTTATAAGAACTGATATGTTAACAAAAATGTGCATAGCAGCTCACCACATTATTAAAAGCCAATAGCTAGATTAAGTACAGATGTTTGATACTGCTTGTGCATACAGCCTCTATCCTCTCTAATTCTTACAATCTTAAGCATACTGTAGACTCTCCAAAGCAGGGCTGCCCAAATGAGGCTATTGAATCCAAATCTAGCCCTAATTTTCTCTCCTTCTAGGCAATTACATGAAAAATTATTGCCACAGATTGGCAAGACCATCATCACACCTGTGACCTGACTTCCAGGTAAAGGGAGGGGGGAAAACCAGCAGTTCTTGGCCCACGAGGTCTGTGATTATGGGAGCCCTGCTCCAAAGAGTTTGAATGTGATCTGCAGGGCCAGCTGCAATCAGCAGTGGACAGCCATGCCGGCTGGTCGTGTCAGATTGCAGTTGGTCACGTGGGGTCTCCATAGTTGTCGTCCAGGTGCCTAGCTGCAGGTTCTCAACTGAAGGCTGACTATTATTCAGATGAATAAATCACTGAATCAAATGAGGTTTGCAGCTAGCTGCAGTCAAAAAGAGTGAGGAGTATTCACTCCATTGAGGAACCTCCTCAACGTCATCATTAGCATGAACAAAATACCACCAGCCGTAGCTAATAAGCAATTCTTCAGCCTTTTGCCTACAAAAACTAGGCTTATGCCATCGGAGGCGACGGCTTGGGGTATATCCCCAAACGCCCCAAATCCTCCAATTCCCCAATCCTTGAATAGACCCAATACAATATAAAGCCCCTCAGGTCATGACCTTTAATATGAACTTAATTTCAGGTCAATTGGACAAATGGTTCTGAAGATATGGCCAAAATGGCAATTTTCCATCACAAAGCGCCACCTGGTGGCAAAATATTGAACCATACAGGTATGATGTCATCATGTGACACGTTGTGAGGTCATGACCTTGCAGTTGCACATAGTTTCATGTGAATTGGACAAAAAGTTCCAAAGATATGGCAAAAATGGTGAATTTTATGTGACAAAGCTCCACCTTGTGTCAAAATTTTGAACCAAACAGGTATAATGTCATCGTGGGACACATCCTCAAGTCATGACCTTTCATTTGCACTTGATTTGAGGTCAATCGGACAAATATTTCCAAAGATATGATCAAAACAGTGATTTTTTCAGTTTTTGGCCCCTGGTGGCCAATCTAGAAATAGTAAATTGTCCAAAATCGAATCAGTTCTTCCTCTTTATGATACTTACTTATATGCAAAACTTGGAATTTCTAATTGAAATATTACTGAAGTTATCGCGTTAACATGTAGGGCGGCGCCGCGGCGGCGGTGGTCGGACCAAAAACATAATATCCCCGGAACGCCATTCGGCTTTCGGAGATATAATAATCACTATTCTGTGACCAATATTCACTCCTCCCCAAACCTGAGAACACTGTTAAAGGTGCACGATGCAAGTTTGTTTTCTTTCACTTCTGTTGACATTCAAACTCAAACAAAACCTGCCTCTCCCTCCCATTGTTCCCTCCTTCCCATACTTCCATAACTGCCATGACTATCAACTCTTGTCAGTGATTGGCTGGGACGGTTTGTTATGTTGGGCACAGCCTGTGCCTCTTGTGTTTATTTGCAGTTTGTGACGCCTGTGCGGTCTCCAGAGCCCGAGTTTTTTTTTTTTTTTTTTCACAGTGAATTTAGGGACAGGCAGCTAGTGGATCGTGGAGAGGTGTCGGCGAATTGAGACAAAAATATAATCGCGCAGAAAGTAAACAGACTTGCATAGTGCACCTTTAATTGCAGACAGGTACTATTCCATATACAGTATAAACCAGACGGTCAACTGTGGTTTCATATTCTCGGTTTTGGATGCTTAGATGAGATTCAAGTGCCATCTGTGTTGCTAAGTTACCACAGGCTGTTTTGTCCTCAATGACGTCCTGAACATGAATATTCATAAAGAGCCAGCCCATGGCTAAGACAAAATATCTTATGTTATAGACGTCGAGGAGCTCATTATTTGGTTTCACATGGACAGTCTCTGGTATGAAGATTAAAAACTCACACACTCATCTCTAGAGTGAGCTAGCTTTCTCCCGGTCTCCATCAGCGTCAAAATCAACACTCCACCACCTTTCACTGGACTACCTAACCTCAAGCATCTTTTCACCAAGAACTCTTGCTATCATAGAACGCTGCATCAGTGTCACTCGTTCTGTCAGTCTTCTTCCACTTTGATCGTTGCTTTCTCTCTTTTGTTCTAAGTCTTCTACGGAATTCTTCCTCCCTCTCTCTCCTTCCTCTCTCCCCACATCTCACCCACACTCCTAGAGCCCCCTTAAATTTGTGTCCAGTCGCTCCCGTCCCATTTCAGCCAATCATTGCGTACAAGCATTTGAAGTGTCTTGCACAGGCAGCACACAAAAAAAAAACTATTCAAAGGAAACATCATTATTCAAATGGCTGCATTAATCATGCCAGCACAAAGTACAGCGAATCTGAGACAAAAAAAAAAACAATTAGAACATAATTTTCAGCATTTCATTTTAGCACGAAAACTAATCATCGTTGCACATTCGGATGCCATGTTATCAGAATCGGAAATATTTCACCGGAGCACAGATACATGGACCATCATGTGAGATTTAGAAACCGTCTTGGCATTGTGGTTGACTGGCATGAGTTATGGGGAAGGAGTGAGTTTATTTTCTCGTAGCAAAAAAATGGCTCATGCAGCTACACACGTTTTAAAACAGTCTGTGCTCCATCAATAAAACTAATACACTATCAATCATAAAATACAAGGTTTTCAGCTAAAATCCTGCATTTAGCGAAAGCCTAAAACAACAAGAATCAAATTTTATAAGCCAAAATTGCGCCAAAATCTCCTTTCTGTCAATTACTCAAAATTGCAGTAACTATGCGAAGATGCAGTAACTATGCGAAGATTCAACAACTATGTGACCTGATGTTCTCAGGTGAAAGTTACATTAAAAAAAAATAAAAATCACAGGATATTTCTATTCTCTACATTGGTGGACAAGCTAAAGGACATTTCAAACATAGCCTTTAAGGTGTACTCTTCGTCTTGAAAGAAAAAGTAAACAGCCATTTGAAACTCACAATGTGAGAAAGAAATATAGAAAAAAAATTTTAAGCAAAGTGTCAATCTAACAGTGTCTTTCTATCATAGTTTGGTCCCATTGGATGCAAACTGCTGTCCGGCGGGCACTGGGACCATGGGCCCATATGGACAGAAGACTCAATTGCCCAGGCAGATTTAAAAAGAACCGGATTTTAATACTGGCATGGACGCAAACATAAAAACAGAGAGCAGCCAACATGTACACAGAGGAGAAACAATGCAGAGGCAAAACTAGGGCTGCACAGCCAGCCCTATATATACACCGCTCAATCATCTCCACCCCAACAGGCCGCACCTGCAGCCTGTTAAGGTGGAGGTGAAAGAACATGGAAGGGGAGGGGCTGCAAGGGACAAACCCTCACACGTTCCATACAGCTTTGACATATTTTGCGACCTGTGCCATTTTTTGGGTGTACAAGCATTGCAAACTTATTCCAAATTTCAATCGTAAATTATGAGTTTTAATTTCTTGCATTCAGGTTTATTATTCGCTCAGAATAAAGCTCTGGCAGACGACCATTATTTCCAGTGAATCAAAAAAGATACTGTGTCCTTTGAGTGTGGACTAATGGTTCAAGTGAGTCTTAAACTTACCGGATCTGCCACCCTGCCAGGCTCATTTGGGAGAGGGGTATAACGCTGAAAGGGAATGCCAAACTACTTAATGTTCGAAAGATGCCGTGTGCTAAGTTTCATCAAATTTGGTCAATATTTGTGATCGAGAGAGGTTACAGGTAATTCAAATGCAAACACATCGAGCAAAAATTTACATTTCATGGTACTTTGTTATTTTGAAAAAAGAGTGATAAAGTTGTGCATTTTCAACTTCATTTGCGATAGCAGTTTACTTCTTGCATGACTCCATTGAAACAGGTGAATCAGTCAAATTTTTTGACATCATATATTTTAAAGGTACAAACAACAAACTGTAGCAAAAAGTTGAATAAGAACAAGAGAAGAGAAATTGTTTGTTATATCAGACACATTCGAGCTTCTGTGTTTCGCAATTGCTTTCAGGGTAGCTTCAGAGAGATAGCCCAGATATTTGTGAAGCATTCGGCTGATCCCGGTCAGGGATGAGTGAAGCGATGACAAGCTGCTGTAAACAAACCCAAACAAGTATCCCAAACTCTGCAAAACATATGTCTGGTCCAACTGCAGCCTTTTAAGCCCAACTTTGCGGACACAAACAGCACCTCTCCGGTTAGCTTCAACTGTAGTGGCTACAATCGGGCAAAGTTATGATGAAACTGCCACATCAAAGCACACCGATCAGAATTACTGCATTTAAGTTCAGCAGGAGCATTTTTAATTAGCACGGCACGCAAACTAACATGCAGTAGCTGGTAACCGAGCATTCATAACAACCACAGAGACAAACCCTTGCAATACAGGTTTTACAGACAGCAAGTTCCGTTTCCATGGACAGTTGTACCAAGCATCCAAATTACAAACAAGTATAAAAAGTTAGCTTCAAATGAGGTTTATGTTCAGACACCCTCTGTAGAATTTCCCCCGATATTCCTCTTGCATATTTAGAACAAAAACATTAGCAACAGTACCTTGGCTATGCTAGCTGCTGTGCTACAGCCACAATTAACTGGCTATCACGTCAGGTTGGCTCATACAGTAAAATGCAGTACAATCAAAATTCAGCTTTCTGCGTCTGTGAGTCAGGGACAGTCGCGACCGATCCAGGCTTTATTTTCAGATATTTTATAAAGCCTGCGTTTGAGGCCAGTTGTTAGTGCTAACTATCGTTAGTGGTCCTGCTAGCCACCAGTAACACGTTAGCTTACTAGCTTACCTATAACTTATTTACTGTTATATTGTTACTTATAGCTTGCGGCTACGAGAGCTTGATCGATGCAACTGCTTCAGGTTTGAGAAGCAACTGAAATGCTTATCCTGTGTCGAATTTTCCTTAATTGACAAAGCTGTCTGGTGAAATGCTGAGTGCAAACAGCTAACGTTCCCTTTGGCCGTGGCTGTTTGCTGCCAGCAAACAAAAAAAGCTACCCACTGATTTCTGGTGGCATTGTCTTTTGGAAGAGAAATAGGAGCTTCTGCCAGATCACCATTGAAAAAGAGACTTTGGTCTCAACTGGTTTTATCAGGTTAAATAAAGGATTTGATTGTCCATTTACTTTTGGACGCAAAGAAAAATCAATCAGCTTTGGGGGAGATACTGACAAAACTGCACCTCAAATGATCTACGGTTCTTCTTTTGTATTTCCAAAGGTGTAGACGCTGCTAAGGCATAGTATGATCTACTGTTGTTAGCTCCTGCTAGAATAGTTTCCGGTGTGGGCAGGTCCAGCGCCGTGATTGGCTCTGGCTAGGTCTGTATTAATTGGACAGCACAACCTGACGTCTGGTTTTGCCCAGATCTTGGAACGAGCTGTACAGACAAGAAATCAGATTCACGAAATCACATTCTTTGATTACGGCAAAACCCCTGTATCTTATGTTTAGAAACTTTTCAGAGGTTGAGTATGGACATCCAGCATTATAACATTACCTTTAAGTATTAAAAGAAGGATCAGCATAATAGGTCCCCTTTAAGCAAGAGAGAATAAGTTAACCTTTGAGTAAGAAGATTATTTCAAAGAAATATCAGACAGTGAAGGTTTCTTGCTTGCCATTAGTTCATTCATATAACAGAAAGGAGTGTGAAATTATTGCATGTACAAGTAATGGTCATAATATCAGAACTTCATACGATTCAAATTCAGAGATGCAAGGCCGACTGATAATAAAGCATTTTGTCTTTTGCACTTTAAGGCCATAAGAAAATATCTGTCTACATTTTTGGCCTTTTCTAAGCATGACCAACATCACAGGCATGAAAGTACAAAAGGTGTGCTTGTCTCATAATGACCAACAAAATTATAGAGGCTTAAGTTGGGATCTATTGAATTTATGTAAAGATATCCTGAAGTGAAAAAATGCTTAATTTTGCAGGCAAATTCCTTCAGGGGGTCCCAACCACATATTAAGTATAATAATAAGTGATTGCAATTCCCCTATGAAATATCACTGAGTATGGTTCAGAAATGGTGGAGAAATCAAGGTTCAAAAATCACTGTGTACATGACAGCACTGACAAATAGAAACACATGATGTCTCTAAAGGAATATTCATCCCTACAAATGACAGAAACTCCTCTCCTCAAACTATAAACTCCATTGTTAAACAGTAGAAAGGACAGCCATAATGCAGAAACTGACAACCAACAATCTAATCTTATTTGTCTGCGGCAGTGGGTCTGGGTCCCAAACTTAGTCCTGGAGGACCCCACTGTATGCTTTCTTTTTTGTACTAACCAGTGTGGCAGTCCCAGACTTGTAACAAGCTGTAAATCTTCCTAAAATAATGGATTTTTAATGGGGGATTACTTGAAATCTTAAATCAAATCACATTCTGCCAGAAATAAACTATCCATGCCAAGAAGAATAAATATTCTGGGGACATGTAATGCTTCATGGTCTATATTGCAAACAATACATACACTGTAATGTGCATAGAAAGGGATGAAAAGAGGTAAATTATCTATAACTGATAAAATGAAAGACTGACATCAAACATCTGCTGTCAGTGTGGGCTCCTGGGTACTTAAATATAACCCGCTTGAAGGAAATATTGGGTGAATCTGAATTCTCTTCACCCAGAGGCCTTGTTCCTTTCCTGTCCAGTGTTCCTGGACGTCACGAGCGCTATGTTCACGCTATTAGGCTGAAGTGACTCAAATTCTTTTTCAGTCAGGACAACTTTGTCAGCATAAAGAGTTTATTTAGAATTGGCATTGACATCTGGGCGGTAAGGTTCTGTTCTGAAGCTCCCTGCCCTTCCATGTGCACACATGTAATGCCCCAAGGCAGGGAGAGCAGCAAATTAAACCTCCCCAGAACAGAGCAGGCATGGACAAGAACACGGTGGAGATGGGGAGGGGATGGGTTGCAAAAGTGCTGGCAGGCAAAAAGGAGAAGACAGCAGGCAGCTTTAAATAAAGTGCTGTACTTGATCTCATCCAATCGGGAAGTTTGGGTAGTCAGCTGACCTGCACGATCACTTGCAGCAATTAGCTGAGCCAGAGGCGCTTGCCTCAACCAATGAACGAGCTAGGCAGGACAGCCTGGGCCGTGCAATCAGCTGAGGCAGTCAGCTGAGCCCTGAGCTGAGTGAGAGGCGCTTGCCTCAACCAATGGCTAGTTATACTGAACAGCTTGGGCCGAGCGGTCAGCTGCACCAGATGGGCCATTGGCAAGGGGATTTAAGTTTAAGGCGTGACTCTGTTGCCTGCCTGAACTAACGCAACGCTCAATTTTTGCCGTGATGTGACACAGGTCTGATGTTTTAAGGTCGTATGGACACAGAAACCCGATCTTGTATCCGATTGGATTTGGGATCTTCAAATCAGAATTGAGCCAGTTTCGTGTCTGGTTCTGGATCGGATACAAATACGGATACGTGGCCATGCAATGTGAATGTGAACCGTCAGATCGGAATCCTTGCAGCTTTTAGCCTGTGTGCATGTGCTGAGTGCTGTAAAAAATGTAAAAAACAAACAGACTGGCTTTTTTGCTCTCTCAGTCTCACAAGGTACTTCTTACGAACTGGTTTCCGTCCTCAAGGGCAAAATCCGGTCTATGCATTTGCTTCAAGCGCAACAATTTTCTTGGTTTGAATCAAGTTTTAATATCATAAGTGCTCTCACAAGTATGACAGTTTTGTTACTGATAACTTGTCCAGAAATGCATCAATGAGTGTATGCCTGCAGTTCCGGAGGGCAGAGGCGTTCACATTACAGATAGAAACGGGACACTTGAAATTCTGAATTTGAACCATCGGGATTGGCAAATCTGATCCGAGAAAAAAACTGAAATTGTTGACCGAGGCTTGTAATGTCAATATTGCGCCAGAAACGTCACGTGGGTCAAGGGAAAGTTGCGGAAAGATTCTGGTTACCTTAAGGCATGTTTGAAAAAAAATTGACATCCGTACCTTCAGTGTGTCAGGAGCTCAACAGAGATTAATGATGACAAGACTGATCCAATGAGAAAACTACAATAAATTATGAATCTAGTCCCTAAAGCTGCAAGGCTTCATGCTCCATAATCTAAGAGTCCTTCCTTCCAAGGCTGGTCCTGCATGACCTTGCTATAAAGAAGCAATAAAGGAGCTAATTGTCAGCTTTGCTTCATGAAATAGCCAATTTGGTGCTTCTAGTCATAGCCACCAGCAAAGTTAATTCTGGCTCATACACAGTACTGTGCAAAAGTCTTTGGCACCCTACTTTTCTTTCTATTTAAATATGGCATTAGATGTAAATTTTTTGTTTTCCACATTAGTGTTGCTGAAGATAAAAAGTATATTTGAAATTGCAAATTCTAATTTAAAAAATAGATTTATAAATAAATGTTGGTATTTCATTAAAAATAATTGATCCAGATAATATATCCTTCACAGAGCCCTGATGTCACCATCATTATGGCTGTGTTCAATTACTTGAAGGGATAGAAGCAAGGGTCAGACCACAAAAAAATGGTAGCAAGTTTTCCACTCTGTTTGCAGGGTGCCAAAAGCCAATCATCTTAAAAAACTATAGCATTACATATAAGCATATTTGCCAAACAAACTTGCTTCAAATGTGCCTTAGACTTTTGCACAGTGCTATATGTTATCAAGAAAATTGCCTTGCTCTTTAGAGAATTCATAGTCACCCAAAATATTCAATGATACAGCAAATGATAATGAGGAAAACCTGCATTGTGTTCAGTTTTAAGAACATAATCACAAATTAAACAATCTGATTTTTAATCAACTGCATGGACCTGGTTAACTTTTTACCCTTGTTACTTTGAGTTTCCCCATAAACCTGAAGCTTTCATTTGTTACCTCTTTTAAATAATATCTGGCCTAACATGTTTGGCATCTTGTAGATTAAGACAGTAAAATACCCCACAGGACATCAAAGCACCTAATTAAGAAAAATGACATTTGGTCAAAATTCTGAAATTGAAATTATGGTTTGAACAAAAGCCAGCATACCTGGGTCCTCCGGAGCCGAGTTTGAGAACCACTAATCTACAGAATCTAAAAATACATGAAATTCCAATCAATGCTGTTGGATAAAATGAAAATAACTGAGAAATTCTGAAACTGTACACACCCTTGTAACACAGGTGGCAGATGCATTTATGCAGAAAGGCAAACTGTTCAGAATTCGACATCTTGCGCGCAAATGTTCTCAGACTCAATTATAAATGATAGATAGGTTTACTGGTGTACTTGCAATACGGCAGTGTGCCCAAAGGCTGAGCCCCGAGGCAGCTACCCGAAATTAACATGATTTCACTGAGGTCGGGGGCCAGTGAATTAAATAATTCCTTGATCATGCATGCATACTAATATGAGGTTGACGAGCAAAGTCATTCTCAATGCAAAAGCTTCTGCTTTTTTCTTTTTTTTTTTGATCCAGCATGGACATTTCTCTACAGTTATCAATAAAATACCATCATAATAAGACCGTGAAAATTAGATATGTTAATTATTGAGTCACTCTGAGTGACCTAATTTCTGCTAAATGTCTTGAGTCGTGATCTGCTTTGCTTCAGAAGTAAGACTATGCTATGGATGGCGTGTCTCCAAACAATTTTGCCCTGATATCCAATTTTCCATCTTTCAGTGAGGACTTCTCTGTACCCTTTACTACTGACAAGAATAAAACACCCACTGCTAAAAACACAGTGCTTAAAATGTATGAATTGGGGTGAAAAAAAATGTTCTTTGGCAGGATGGTTTTACAGTGGTTTTACACTCAGCAGTTGTGCTTTATTGACAAAGTTTAACTGCACATTGTGTCTAGACTTTCTATTGTCTGTATTTATGGAAGGCAGCAGCTTCTGTCTTCCTGTGGAAGCTCATGAGGTACCTCCTACTTCAAGGACCACTAGGTGCACGTTACTATTTTTAAGCCAGAGAAGCCTTAATGTTTTGAATTAGGCAATTCATTGAGATGATGCTGGCTATCTAAGGCAGCTAACTAAAGCAAAATATCCCTGGAAGTCTGAAAAAGCAGAGGGGGGTAGAACTTATGACGTACTCCAACGAATTTATCAGAATTGTTCTGCATCATATACGCAATTTACATAGAAACATTTTTGCTAAACCAATCGATGTAATTGTAACTATTCTCCTCTTCTTTGGTTTCATTCTATAATGGGCATGTGTGCCTAAGTTTTAAAATAAAATCTGCATGCAGATGACAGCTAACATTTGAAGGAGCAGTCAATTTGCTACCAGCACAAACCAAATTGAACACTTTCCCTGCCAGTGTATGTTCTTAAGTTGCCAGCGACTGCTAGCGTTTTTGATAAAATTCACTGGTATTGGGATGCCTGTTTTTATCGGAGGACCAGCAACAGCGCCCCCAACCATTTAACAGTGAAAATGTTGATTGTCAGAATATCTTGCTAATGGTAAAGAAAGTATCCTGTCAAAATTCCCAGAAAATTTTGTCACAAGCAGGGAATGGGTTAATAAATCATGTTGAAGAAAAAAGATGTTAATGTTAGACTTTTAACCTTATTTAAATCAGCCAAGCTGTGGATCGGGAAAAGTCTTGTCACGATACAGGACATGACAGATTTCTGCTTTAATCCTCACTTGCAGCTGTAGAATAAAAAGATCCCATTTCTAATGGGAGGTTTACTGCCCATGGTCATTCCAATCCTAAATCTGACTTCACGGGACTTTAAACAGTCGGTGAGAAGACTGGTGAAAGTCTAGCCGTTGAAGAGACTGTAGTGACTGTGGTAGTGTTCAGTGTTAGCAGGGGCATTCAAGGCCATTGTTAGCAGCAGGTGGGAGAAGCAGACAGTGGCAGGGAGAATGAGCCCCTCGGGAGCGTCACTGCTCATTTCCGAGCTGACCCAGTTCTGCCTCGAATCGCGGCTCGCACGGCCACGGGAATTGCGAATGGGGCAATGGAGGGAGATACCGGTACCATCGCTAACCGGCCCAACGACAGAGTAACTAAGTCTGAACGCGCTGAGGCATTGCAGCTGGCTGCCGCTGCTCTTTGATTTCCCTCCCAGGAAAAGAATGCATTGCAGGCTGACTCTGAGCCTTGGCATAAGTCAGAGAACAGCAGGGGGTGATGTAAAACTGGCAGAGGCACCTGGAACCCAGCACCAGCCAAGTCATCGCCCCTTTCCAAATGCGAGACGACCGCCACAATCCCTCTTCACGCCGCTCCACTCAGGACCGTGCCAGAATAAAGCAGGGCCCCAACCCCCGCCCATACTATATACCACCCAGTCCACGCATTGGATGCTGTGGGCCATTAAAAATCCATAGCCCCAAGCCGGTAGTGTGCAATGAATCTGAGCCCTCGCTGACGCCCAGGAAAATATGTTCTCTCGTCCAGCCATTACCGCGTTATTGTGCCATTGACCACATTAAAAGGTCAGGCCACGAGATGGCCGGCTCATCATACAGCCATCCGCCAACCCATCTGACTGCATACTTACAGTCTGCGATATACCCTGGATATTGAAGACAAGCTCAATTCACGTTCATCCCATTCGTACCACACAATGGCCCTTGAAACTCCAAGGTTGCTGCCTTTCACTCATCTTGGTCTACAAGAGTAATGCTGTACATGTCACAGCTGAACAGGATTTATGAGTGTCATTTGTCCAATTCTTTTTTTTGTCAAACTGCGACTCAGATGAATCATGCAAATCTTAAATCTTATATTTTCAATAAAAAATATTTATTGGTGACTAACTGAATAATTTTAGCGATTCATATGATTATTTAACGACTTCCAAATATCAAGAAATGCTTTTAATTGTGTATTTTAAAAAAAATCATGCCATTTTACTCAGAGCCTCACCTTATTTAAAGAGCACCTAATAAGGTTTTTAATTCTTTCAATGTCATAGAGTAAATCATATCATTTTTATGCCCATTTAAAAGGTCTGTGTCGGAAAACAACTGTCATCGCCAGACGAAGCACTTTCTGTCACAAAATCCACTGCACCAGTGCTGACTGAAATTCCCCAATAGCTTTTGGCCATTTTTTTCATCAATAGGTGATGTCACTATTTGAATTTTCACACCAATGAGATAGTTTGACACGGCACCCTTGAATCAAGTGGGTTCTGCCCACAAGGCTACACAGATGTTTGTTTCTAAAGCTCATTTACACAAAATCTATTCATGGTAAGGGGCGTGACATTACACACGCACGAACGGTGGACCAATCACAAGTGAGTGATCAAGTAGACCAATCACAGCACGCTGAGGTGTTCGGGAGGGCGGGAGCAGGAACTTCAACAGAGCGTTTCACAGACAGGTACTGCCAAAATGGCCAGCACGAAAAAAACTCCAGTGTTTTTTAAACAATGACGCATTTAAACCTTTTTTAGCAAACTTTAGGAATGCAAGAATGACCAATGAAAAGTCACATAATAGGGACACTTTAATGCTCTATATCCACAAATTTAGAAAAAAAATGGCACCGTTGATGGCAGAAGTAGAACATAGAAAAGTACCATAGTCCTTGTGGATGGCAAGCGGCAGTCATTGTGAATTTCAGCTCACAGACGTGTTCAGTGGTCAGGTCCACAAACGAATTTTTGATGTTAGATTCATCTTGCTAATGAGTGAAGTTACTGGAGGAAACTTGCTGCAGTGTTCATTCTCAAATAGGCTTCTTTCAACAGCCAACATCTGCACAGCGCAATTTAACTAATTAGGCCTGATCACTGGAAATGGATTCATTATAATAGCGAGATACCAATTATGATAAATTTAGGATGGGGATGGATAATTGTGGCTGTTATCCTATTGTTTTATTTTTCTTTAAGGAGGAGTGGGCCAATCGTGGAGAGCTACAGGTTGTGCTGGTTTTTGGTTTATGTTCTCACCACCCACTCAAGACACAATGTGAGGTAAGTCTGTGTAATCAACTGCTTTTGACCCATTCCCTGCTAAGGACAAATATACACGCACACGGACACATACACACACACATGCACACACACTCAGACACACACACACACACACACACATATATAAACAGAATATAAATAAATAAAACAAAATAACAATGTAAAGGATGAAGACATTTTGGAAGATGAGGAAAACAACAAGCTGCAATTGATTGCACATGATCATATTTCCTTCTTTCAAACTTTCCAAACCACTTGGCACATAAAAATCACCATCTTCACTACTTTCATCGTATTCCCCGTCTGTACCGACAAAAATTTTCTTCATCTCTTCCTCTGATGGGTTACACAAGGATGACGTGCCATTTTGACTTTCAAAGAATAAAAAGTGGGGCTTTCTGGGAAATGCGTGAATGCTTGTTGTCAGCGGTCTTTTCGAGTCAGTGCCAGACTCTTCTCAGCCACCGGCACAAGTGGCGCGATTATATTTGCACAGCCGCAGTCTGGGTCAAACGGTTGCTTTGAGGTTGCAATATAAGTTCTTGGTGACTGCATGGCTGCAGCAATGACGTATATATACACGTCCTTTGCAGGAAAGGGATTATTCAATCAAAAAAGTTCAGACTCAGAGTAACAATAAAGACCAGTCCTCTCCGAGACCAGAATTGGCTGCCCCTGCTTTAAAGTCCCTGATCTTGACCAATGAGGTCCGAATAACCTAGGTTGACCCTTTCACACAGAAGTTTCAGGTCCTGAGCAGCATTGGGTACATGAGTAGAATATCACGCGTCAACCCTTTCACACCATTGGTTTTGAGTGAAAGGGGTATAAGAATGCAATTCTGATTTGATCACGGAAAAAAAAAACATTAGAACACAAACATACACACAACCTGTTTGCAAGAAAGAGGCCTCATCCAGTCCAATTTTTGTAATCCTGCCATGGCATTATCAGCAGGACAGTTTTACTACATTGAACTGATTCCAAATAAAGCAGCTATAAATAAAACATGGGTATTTGCTGTTTTCATTTTAAGACAGCTCAATCATATGAGGAGCCAAAAAAGGTTCTTGAAGCCTCAGTAATCCATTAACCTGCTGTTGAAGCCTCAGTAATCCATTAACCTGCTGCGGAGTCCTGCCAAATCACACAAGCCCACCAAGTAACATCAAAACACTTCCGAAGCCTCTGGGTTTCAGACCATAATCACCAAACCACATGATAGCATTTTGCTAATCAGACTCCTGAAAAGCAATTTGACAGCAACAATTTTAGGCTTGCAAGGTTTCTGAACAAAAACTAAATTTTAATGGCAGTATAATGCTTAAAGCAAACACGCATAAACAAAGACACAGTCACTTTGTTATGCACCCTTGCGGACAGAAAATGCTGAAACAAAATTACAGCACAGATTTCAGGGTGATTGCAGGATCAAATAGCAACGCAGTGTCATCTGTCATCCGTAAAAAAAAAACAAACACTGTGATGCCATTCAGCAAAATAAAAGTTGAAATCGGAAGTGTCTTCAAACACATTTAAATCCGCAACAGACAACTCCTTATAAGCTTTTTAATAAATTTTAAGAAATTTGAATGAAACATTCTGCTTGCAAATCACTTTCTCAAAGTTATTTTAAATCATTTTGGCAAGTATATTCATTAATAAGCATAAAAAGTGAGGCAAAAATGTAGTTCCCAAGCAAGTCAGTAAAATGAAAATCAATTCGATCTTGCAATTTTAGAGTTCCATAAAAGAAACAAACTTTGCATTGATCAACGACCCAAAACTACTCAACAGCAGCAACTAGTGCGTGTTGGGGTGACTGACAAAACCTCCAAGTGCATCTCATATCAATCACCTAAGTCTGTCAGAAATATAGCATGATTTTTTTGCCAACAGAATTACAAATTGAAACAACCTTGAGCAATGTCAATCCTACACAAATAACCCAGCATTACAGCCTTTACAACATCACGTTCGACCTTTATTGCTACTTACGACAGTTTTCTTCGTCGCTGTTGTCAGAGCAGTCGTCGTCATCATCGCACCGCCAGATGGTTGGTATACATCTTTCGTTCCTGCATTGAAACTGGCCGGTCTCACAATCCGTTTTAGTTCCTGCATTTGAAATAGAATACTAAAATTAATGCGTAGACTTCTCATACACGCAGATACTCTGCCTTCTACATGGAACAGTTTTTGCTACTCTGTTGGTCCGTGGGATGCGTGAATAAGCTACCCGGGAAAGAGCGAGGTCAATTAATGGGACTATTCATTGCAATGGCGGGGCATGCGATCGGCTGAACACATAAAAAATGTCTGAATGGTAACAAGGTACGCTAGTCACCTTGCTTATTCAGGAACTCTGACAGCAACGTTCAGAACTCAGACAGAAGAGCCACTGTAGATTTGCATCTACCCGCACTTGCCATAATTGGCATTACAAAATATAGCGTAGCATCAAGACCACTGTCCTGCTTACACTTTTGCACTGCAATTACGCACAGGCTTTCAAGGCTTTTGATTCTATAGATTCTGTCAGGCACCCACATGCAGAATTTATAAACTATTACTGATATAACCAACAACAAAATGAATTTATATCAATGAAAGATCTGGATTTCACAATCGCACGTAGTGGACGGGGGGGAAATAATCATTCGGGTGAAAAATTAATTGCATTGAATATTCTACAACAAAAATTCATAAAATTCACAAAATCGTTTCTAGCAGGTTGGCTGATTGCAGAGGAGTTTTAGAACACAGAACAATAATTTCGGGGAAGATAAATATTTCATAAAACACTCTTCAGAGGGCTCATCATCACAAAGACGCGGTGAGCATCCTTGCATCAACAGTATAGCCTAGTGTCTCGTGCACGCAGTTCCACGGCAATTATGTCTAATTCAAAGCAAAATACAACTAACCTTCCGATGACCGAAGCTCCAACAATAACAAAAGCGCCAACATAAGCTTCCCTATTTCTCCCCTCATCTCTCGCAGAGGCGATGCGTGTTCATGCACAAACAAAGGCACGCTCAGTGTCCTCCTCCCGTGCGATGTGATTGTGGTGGCTGCCGCTGCGATCCCTCTCTGCACTTGCAGTTTGAATCAGTGGCGGTGTTGATGGGCGGGGCTATGCCTGCAGTGGAGTAGTTTAAATTCACCCACGCAGCTGGCAGTATGACATCACCCCCCACGTTTCCGTGACCACTGGAGTATAAATTATTCGATGGATTATATGGATTAAAAAATAAATGTAATTCTCAAACTGGGGAGGAGCAAGGTAGTCAACTGTGGCGTTTCACCGGGTTCCACGCGGCCTCTGTTTACAGGAAAATGGATCTGATGTCAACGGCCTCAGCTGCGCGGTTCTCACCCTTTACAAATTCTTGATTTGGACCTGGTGTAGTGTATACGCATGGTGCGCTAAACCAACAAGTCAAATCACTGAATGAATGCCACCACCTCTTGACTCGAGTCATGGACGACCATGGGGCTGTCCTTCAATCATGTTAGTAGTCGTAACGAATCCGTGTCCATGGTACAATCCTCAACTCTTCTAGTCCCCACAAGAAATATGGGGGGTATACTACGAAGCTGGCTTTGTGATTAAGCCTGACTTCAGCACTTAGTAAAACCAGGAACCTCTTCAATTCTGGAACATGGACTAAAGTTAAAGGAGCTGCTCCGGGTTTTACTTCAGCTTAAAGTCAAGCTTAGTCAAAAGCCCCCAACCCCCCTCGGTATTCTGTCGTCAGCACGACTGCACACTCTCCAGTGTAATTAGTCCAGCCTATTCCGTTTAACATCATCCATTTAATTTCTTTTCCCAGTCCGCAAACACGTGAGTGTAACATCAACAGAAAGTAAATGGTTTGTTTTGTTTTATGAGACCCCAATTATTAATTACTTTCCTTTTGGCCTCAGTTAAATCACTGCCCCCAATTTATGTTCTTTCACGGCATGACGCTGTCAAAATGCTTGCAAGTACCATTTAAACCATAAAATACTACTTCATAAAGGAAATGTAACGAAAGTGAAGAAACAGCCTCAACAGGTCAATAAAATACAATGAGAACTAATCCAAACACTTGTCTAGAACAATATCGCATGCATACTCAAGGCCCTCTGTATGCAAAAAGGGTCAAGGACAGTGCATGAACCTTTGTGTATGTACTGCAATCTAAATGTAATGTGCCTGCAACTCAAAGCAAAAGTGACTTTTTGTATTCATACTGACACCATCCAGACCAGGAATCAAGTGCTGAGGTAGAGCACAATCCAACAGGTAGTTTATTGACATCTTATATGGAAATTAGGGAAGGGAACCCCTAAAGAAGAGGCTGGGATGGAACCGCAGAAAACAACAGCACAGTTCAGAACAGATATTGTGGGCGAAGCTGAGCTGTCAATCGTGGGCTTGTGGCTTCTAGGATAGCGGTCGGGTGGAGCGCACGTTTCCCCAGCGCCGAACTGTCCGACCGGAGGATAGTATAGCTTGAAGAGAACTCTATTCCAATCCTGATGGTCGTAGAATAACTGGCACCTTGTTCCTAACAAACTGGTCAGAGGAAAAGACTTGAAAGAGTTAACGAGAATGTGGTCCCAATCCTGGACCCTGATTAAGCTTGGGAGCTTGTTCCTATTAAACTGGACTGACAAACTGACTTGAGCTGGCTTAACTTGTACGCGCTCCCATTCCTGGACCCTATTTAGGCTTGACTGCTTGTTTGAATCAACCGAGTTGAAAGGAAAGCTTTCAGGAACTGCTGTCATTAAATTACAAGTTGCATTTGACAAAGGTGCTTCTATTAGTTATACTGATTGGTCGTAAGCATAAAGGCAAATTACAATCCAGCAACTTGCAACACTAATAATATCCGTCACACAGACATTAGGGAATGTCCGTGTGGCGAGACGCAGCCAGGGAGTGACAGACATGCAAGACGTAAACCATGGGGAGACCTTTAATTGGCACGAAAGTTGCTGAATTGGAAGAGATACGAAAGGTATTCATATGAGGGTTGTGACAATATACTATTCAATGTCACTACATATGAGCGATTTCAATTCACTCATAATGAGAAAAATCTAATTTTGGCGGATGATTCACTACAACGAACAGCCAGCTCATCACTTAATCCCCACCCTCAGTCCTGCTTACTGCCAGCAGTTTTCAAGGTCTTCTTTACATTTGAATTGCATTTTGACTACATTGTAATAATGTACTAAAATTGAATGGGAATTCAATATGGGGAATATTTGGTTGTATTTTATTTATTTTTATTTTTTTACTAGGCAGAAATAGCCTCAATAATTTCCCACATGAATACATTTATTCATTATACCATGGTGCATCAATTTGAATGCACAATTTATTAGCAGTAGTCGGGTTAAGAATTTGTCATATCAGGCCTATGTCATGATATACTACATAACAAAAAGTATGTGGACAAAACTTCATGGATTTACACTGAAGTGGATAAATATCTGACATTTCAATTGATTTAGGAATTAATTGGTCAGTATAGCCTGATTAGACAGACTTTCAGCTTTTATTTGAGAATATTGCAATTCTCATCTGTTTAACCATTGGGAATTTGTAGTGTTTTCTATACCCCTTCACCATATTGAAGGCTTCATATAAAAATAATAGGGGTCAAGAGAGGGGGTAAAAATTTCCAAATTGTGGAGCTGAATTGTACCAAAAATTCCCTAAAATGAAAGGTGGAAGTTTTACCTATCTGTGCATACTGAACAATTCAATTGAAAAATTCTATTTAAATGTCAAACTTTAATCATTTAATTATATCCATTTTCAATGCATGTCAATGAGGTTTCAGTAAAATGTCCACATGCTTTTGTTTATGCAGTGTATATACTGTACGGCATACAGTTGATCTCCACATTACGCAAAGATTAAATGACTTAAAGCCAATACAAGCTTTGGTACTCCCTAGCTAATGCAAATAATATAAAAACTGCTCAAGTGTGTTTTACACTGGAAGTGGTAGAGCTGCAACATTTTAAACTACACTACAGGCCAGAAGTTTGAAAGCAAGGCCAATACAGGTAATAATTTGGAAGCAAATTAAAGTTTCTGTTCAAAATGCCTTTACTGAAAGCTATGGATTTTGGGATGTATTTACTGAATGATTATACTTTTCTTTCATTGATATGCACCATTTTCCTCTATTTACCTTTAGGTACTGTATACATTGATGTTACCAGACCATTGCTGAATAAATGTTACAAAAGAAAGGAGGGGTTTAGTTTTTGGGTTGAGAAAATTTTCAAGAGTCACAACTTCAGTGAAAAAGTAAAAACCAAATCAGGCTTTGCATTATTCACTTTGTCTCACGGTTCACAACCAACCGGATGCTGATGGTAATCCAGCGAGCACTAGGACCATGGGCCTAGTACTATGGGCCTGATAATTTGAGTAAAAATGTATTCTGATAAGTGACTCTTTATACAATAATCATGTTCATTTTGTTGCAAAGTATGCCAATGAAACTATTACTTTTTTTGCACAAATTTGATCTTGCTTCCAAACATTTGGCCTGTAGTGTAATTTTAAAAGTATATGCCTACAGAACCATTCCATGACATTATTTTACTTAGGCTTGTGAGTACACTTTTATATAATTGACATATTGCATATGTGTAAAAATATACATGAGGGCGAAGGGGTTTGTATGCAGTGGAAGGGGGGAGGGTTGCATGAACTAGAGCAGAAGATTCTCTGTTCCACTGTACCATCATGGGCACTGACCGGGGAGTTTTCCAAAGCTGGAAGCTGCAAGTAGTGTGGTGCTTGATGAGGCTTTTACGACACTGACCAGGTTGACACACATTGTGTAGTGTAAGACGGAGACTAGTTGGCCTGATTTAGAGTTAATCCTTCCGTGGGCATCAGTCCGAGGGCGGGCCGCAAGGCATAATCACTTTTTCATACTGTCAAATATTGTGCTACCTTGTAGAACTATATATCTTTTGACCTTTTGAAGACTATGCATTCTACCTGCGTAAGCCATTTTATGACGGAAACACCATAGTGAAAATAGTATTTAAAATTGTGCCATACCAATCCGCTGCCTGACTATGCAGTCCCCTAGGTTCAATCATACAGCAATGTTCAGACTTGGCTAAATATGTTGAAATTGATGTTCTTACTCAGCAGCGATCCAGACATAAAAATCTGTTATAGTTTTAAATCCTCAGAACCAGCAAGCATGTACAAACGTCGCTAAATTTTCTTTGACATAGAGGTAGCAGCTGCGTGTTTTTGCAAATGTCACTGTATTTAGCTTTTTATTCATGATACAATGCTGTAAATTGTTCAGTAGCCTTTAAGAACAAGGTTGGAAAATGCTGGAAAATCAACTTCTTTTAGTTTACACAGACAGCCAGTGGACTGAACTTCCAAAAGCCGGATGATGGCCAAGGGATTAATTTTTACGTGGAGGAATTGTTTCAATGGTTTCTGACAATGGGGGGAATCTTGTGAATGAAGCAAAGGGGTTTTGGAGGCAACTTTACTTAGCGTGTAGGATCCCACTCCAGAGCAGGGAATTGGAAGGGTATATGGGAGTGTAAATTCATCTACATATGGGGAACGATACCTGATTGAAGGAAGTTTTAAAACTGTAATAAAAGCTAATGTGACTCAGGCTTGGAACACAGGGAAATTTGAACTCCCCAAAAATGTTTGTTGAAACACGCACAAACATAACCAAGAAATAATCCATAGTTACAAATTCAGAATATTTGAACTGACGGTTGTTTAGGCATCTGGCTGTGGCTGTATTATTTTTCTAGGATAATGAGGCTCGGTCATAGCGACAAGAGGTGGAAAAAACCTGAAATCTTTTTCTGATGGACAAAAACTTATATTTCCAGTGTTGTTACTCAATTTGAGCAAATTCTCAGCAATTCACACTATGTGAGAGCAATCTACTGAGTATCACCTTTCAAACAAGACCGTGATTATGCCTGTGGTCAAAGTGGTTCAAGAACAGCAAGCATTTTGGTTCGGGAGGAAATTTCCACGAAAGGATTACATTTTAAAGGGTTTATTACACAATATGACAACAACCATTGACAATGTGGCAGCCAATAACAAAAATCTGAGGCGCCTGTGGACACAAGCACAACAAAACTAGATAGTTGAAGCCTCAGCCTAACCTCAGTCTAATCTGACTGATTGGTATTAAGGAGCCATTTACATTTACCACACCATTACAAAACCACCACAAGCCGGAACAGGGATGAATCCATGGATTTATGCTGTTGACTCCTAATTCTGACCCCACCATCAGCGTGTCATGGCAGAAATCAAGATTAATGAGATTAGGCTAAATTTTCAGCTGACCTGCTTTGGTGAGCCTGTGTCCACTTCAGCCTCAAACATATGTTCTTGTCTGACAGGGGTTGAACCCAGCACGGTCAGCTTAGCCCATTCGCCCCATGGCCTGAAGTGTTGTGCATTCTGTGGTGCTTTTATACTCACTGCTTTAGTTACTTAGCATGGTTTACTCAGCTTGAACTTGTCTGGTCACTGCGCTGAGTGTCGTTTGACATCCGTCCTTAACAATAATTTTTTTTCTCGCATTTCTGTGAAAACTCGTGGGACTGTTGTTAGAGAAAAGACAAAGAGGTAAAGCAGTTTCAGAAATGACCCAAACCAGCTTGTCTGGCACCGGCAGCCATACCACAATTAAAGCCACTAAGATCACATTTTTCGCGCTCTTATATTTGATGTGGACATAAACTGTTACCTGAATCTTCATGATTTTATGCATTTCACTGCCGCTACATGATTTTCTAATTGGGCAATTGGATTAATAAGCAGATTAACAGGTGTTACTAATAATGTCGATGTTTATTAAACAGTGACCAAAAAGGTCAATGCAGTACTGTTCCAAAGTTTATGATCACCCACATCATTAAAAATGGTCAGAGAAGATGGCTGTCCTTCGTCTCTCACAAGAGTCTGTGCCGCAGATTTGACACAAAGATGTGTGCTGCTGTCCTGAAAGATGTGCACAAACTACACCTCATGAGCACAGAGAAGTAGTGGAAAGGCCAACTGCACAAATGTGAAGTTCAGTTTTCAGTCTGTGATAGAAATGCCTCATAGATCCTGAGATAGCAGATTCATGGAACAGTACCCTCAAACATCAGGATCTGCAAAACTGAACTCTTTAAATCGGCAGTACAGTTGCTTTTTTCAGTGGTTATAGATGACAGGGATGCATTTTACCTCAATTTCCCTCATTTTTATACCCAAGAGAGAGAGAGAAGAAGTCACAGAAAGACAAAATGCAGTTCCATTTGCATTCAATGAACTTAATTAAGTAAAAATATATTGCCACCAATTGAACTGTTCCTCATTTTGATTACAATAATTGTGTGGGATAGGGGGAGGGGAGCAATCATTTTGACACTTAATGTTCTCATAAAAAAAATTAGATTCCCTGGTCCCTAATCTAGCGCCCCCCCCCCCCCCCCTCCATCCACCCACCAGAGCCTCAGGCTTTTCTATTTTGAAATTTTCCACATTGTTATGATACGCATCACACACAGTGAAAATAAATACAATACGATGAAAAAGGGACAACCAACAAAAATGTAAGAAGGGGGATTTTCCTCTCGCTCAAAAAAAAAAAAGAAAGAACTTGAACATAATCTGGGATAAATGGGAACATTTATGCACATTCACATTTTGGTTGACGAGAAGAAATCATAAACACGGTGCAGAAAAAGAGTCACGTGAGCAGGGAACAAACTCTAGCCTTCGTATGAAGAACACAGGAGCATCTGTAACATTCAGCTGTTCTAACATCAAACACATATCTTGAAGAATTAGAGAATAATGGCTGAGTTGTATGAAAGTCGAAAGTCAGTGTTGAAATGTCGGATAAGCAGAAGATTTGAAGTATATTTCATGTGTTTTGCTATTTAAAAATTAATCTGAAAATTATTACCTGTCAAGATGTACTACCTGCGCTGGTAATTTTATTTTTTCTGTGCGCTACACACTGTAATTTTGATCAAGGCTATTTGTTTTTGTCTGCTTCTGATGGTTCACTTCAAGTCCAATTTATCAAGACAAAATAATGTTATTTTACAAGTCAGAACTATTTAGTCGTGATTAAACACAAAATGCTTAAAGCAGTAAACTCATCCGCACTTTCTGTGTACAGTTGCTATTGATGACATATTTGAAATACACATCAGAGCTCTTCTGACAAATGGTTGTTGAATTCAGAGCAGACCTTTTTTTTTTTTTTTTTTGGCTTGCACACAGTATGTGGTGACACCATTAAAAATCATCAAATATTCCCTATGATTTATTCCCAATCATCAAACTCAGTAGGCTTTAAAATAAACCAAAGAACACTTTTGCAAAGTTTGCTTATCAAAGGGTACATTTTATCAGAAAATGAAGTTTTATTTCTTTTCCCTCCAGAAATTGATTACTTGCTTTTAATGGGAAGTTTACACTGTACTGTTATCAGAGAATGACTCCGGGCTAAATAATCCCCCAACACACACACACACACACACACACACACACACGCACGCACGCACACACGCGCGCACACACACACACACACATACAAACACACGCACACATGTGCAATGAAAGGGAGAAACAATGTGGGTTTGTTATGTATTTGCATCAGTTGAAAGGAACCGCTTCAGCATGCATTAATTGAGAGGAAACACAGAGGTTATTTAAACAGAATACATACCTCAACCATGACAGGATCACAGAGACCACCCTGGTCAGACAGCATAACCATCAGGCGAAACAAGATGGAAATACTGCAAACACCTTCCCAAATCTCCTCCCCCTTCCTTAAACTATGGAGCCCCTGAGAGTGATTCATTCATATGCTAATTAAGCGTGTTTGGCTGGGAGAGTGTGGACCACCTGCGATGCCAAGGTCAAAGCCACATCTGACCTTTACAAAGCTTGTCGGGCGCCAAAGCCATGCCAAACATGAGTGGATGATTCTCAGTGGACCTCCCAACACGAACTCTATCACTACCCAGATCTGAGTCCCACTGGAGCTGCGAGGCCAATGCGCCTTTGTCATGCTACCTCTCTCACCTTCTGCTCAATTCTCCGCTCACAGTCACGACGCACAAATTGCATTAGACTCATCTAAATGTAAATCCCAAATAAGTTTGCAAGTTCTTTTCTCTCTGAAATGGACCGATTCAGATGAATTACAATACTCTTTATCACCCAAGGAAATTTTTTTTCTCTCTTGTACAAGATTCCTCACAATCCAATGAAATGCATTTTTTTTGCTGTGATAAGAAATAATATGGTATTGGTTAAGTCTGGAGCATAGCCATCCATGCTGAAAAAAGATAATCTGGCAGTTTAATGGTTTTAAAGTGGGGCGGAGCATAATCTGTGCTGTGCATTAATCTGTCTGGCCAAACATCCAATCAGAACACTAAATACTGGGGAAAAAAAAAGAAGAAGCATGTTTATGCTCAGAGACGTTGTTGTCATAGATGCAGTGGAAATGCAGTAAAGCACCAGCGATTCTTGCAAGAATCAGTGGAAGCTATAGCAGCATCAAATAAATTCAATTTTGATTTGAATGTAGCGATTACCTCAAAAATGTATTTTGTGAGACACATGCAAAGTAATCCTCTGAAGAACTGCAACTGAACACAGACTCAAAGGCAGTTTATTTGTCCATTGCATAAAGAGTCTCATATAGACACAGTTAAACAACACATTTTTCCACAGAGCATTACTTGAAATGTGGTTTTTGTTTATCCCTTTCACAGTTCATCCATTGGACGAAAATTAAATAAAGCCTGTATTAAGCTAGCTAAAGAACAACTTTACACGACAGGTCTTCTTGCATGGTATAGCAGATATCTTATAGAAATCTTTACAGATGTTTCTAGAAAAATGACACCTGCTGTTAGCCCAGTGAGTAACGAAAAGGAAATTGCAATGACTAGAAGGAGTGTGGAGTTCCACTGAAACAAATCTTGTTATGGAGCTATGTAATCTTTCTTTGATTCGAGTGCTTTCATGTCATCATTGCTAACGGCATAGCGAGTGAGGAGGGGGGGGGGGACTTGGGGTCGGCAGTGGCTTGGGGAGATCACTCGCAGACGAACAGATGGCTTTTTCAATCTGTCACCCAGGCAGGCCCTGATCTTGAATGTCCCGAAAAGCTGGTCACAGAGGTGTAGGAACCACGCACAAAATAAATTAGGTCGCATGAAGGTCAGCAGCGACTGACTGACTTGACCACTCTGCCATATCAGCGAAGCAGGGTTATTTTCCAATAAATAATTGACAATTATAAAGCTAAATACAATAAAAATGGTGACGTCATTAAGTATTGTGGAAGCGAAGGTATAACCTTCACGAGGCAGTAATGTGTTTAAAAAAACTGATCAGTAAGGGCTGTATAGGCTTCTAAAGATTGACAGTGAATGAACATCTGAGCAAGGTGTGATGGGAAGTGGAGTCTCTCAGGGACTGATGCTGGAAAATGTGCGCTTCCTCATCTACATCCAGCAAGGAAAATTTATTCTGGCACAGCTCCAGCCAGAACAACCCATTTTAACTCGGCCCAAATTCCACAATGACTGATGGCCCTTAGCCAGCCCGGATCTTGCGTACTGAGATTGGCTGCACATGGGCCACCACTAGCCCAGATCTCAGCCAGATAGGAGCCCATGGCTGGACTGCCACAGGGTTAGAACAAGAACTCACATCGGCACCAAATCTCAGCCTCGCGTAAACTGTATAAAAACCAGTCTGTAACCACTACTGAATCACAGCCCAACCTTACTGCGCTCACATTAAATATACTGTATGTGTAAATATTTATGTGCAAGATTACTACAAATAAAAATGTATTTGCTCAGCATTAAAAAAGGTTTTATTTTCATACATTATACATGTTCCAAAACAAAAGGCTCCAAAGAACAGACACTGACAAAGGAGAGAGTGCAGACAGGGTAATAAACAGAAATCAAGCCCAGAACCTGTGTGTGTGTGTGTGTGTGCGTGTGTGTGTGTGTGTGTGTATGCGTGTGCGTGTGCGTGTGTGTGTATGTGTGCGTGTGTGTGTGTGTGTGTGTGTGTGTGTGTGTGTGTGTGTGTGTGCGCGCTCGTGCATGTGTGTGAGCACATACACAGGCTAAGTGAGAAGTTGAAAATGCCATTTACAATAGTTGTGTAGCTAAGATCCCCTACCTTACAGCAGCTAAAGAGGAGACAGGATGCTTCTATCAGCCTAGCACAGTTTTCGAGCCGGTTCAATGGGAAATAGACTATGATCCAATCGGAAAGTGTTATATCCACCCTTGACCCACCAAGACTGTGCGGTTACATGACATGAATAAGTTGATGACAGCTGAGGGTTGCAATCAGGTTGCTAGCAAAAAAGAATTAGAATCAGGCAACGTTTATGTTCCGTGAATTTTGGTTCGCAGAGTCGAAAATCACGAATGGCACCAAACTGTATTCCACATGTGGCCCAAGATCTCAAGACTGATCTGGGCCACACTCTGCCCCGGGGGTCCACATATTAACTGTTGCAACACATGCAGCGTCATCATTGCAAGAACTGGCCTGCACTTGGCTGACATAACACATGCCATTTCCAAATAGAAGCCAGTGCTGCCAGCTTGAGACCATAGTCAGGCCAAGATTTCCTGCTATATATGTGGGATAAATGACCCTGACAGGAATATTGAAAGCAAATTTCCGCTTTTCGGATGAGACGTTAAACCGAGGTCCTGACTCACAGTGGTCATTAAAGATGCAATGACACTCATGGATAACAGTAGGGGATTCCCCGGTGTCATGGCTTAAGTCCCAACCTGGCTCTTTTGACCTAATCACCCCCTGATCTAATTGGCTGTGCAACTTGTCCTCTCCCTCCCCACCTCAACCCCCAGGACTCCCTTGAAAAAGAGATTTCGCTCTCAACGGGACTTCCATGGTTAAATAAGGGTTAAATTAAAAACATAAAATAAAATGAATTTGCTGATGGTACCAAACAGGGAGGCTTGGCTAACAGTCTGGAGTCTGCCAAGGTGATTCAGAATGATTGAGATAGAATCCAGAAGCAGACAGAGACTTGGAACTTGGCCAGGATTACTTTATGGGTGGCTCAAAATGTGCTCTTCTTGAAAAAACCTGGCAGTGATTGTTGACCAAAGCAGTTCAGGTTGTGGCCACTTTGTTCTAATTTGTATACATATACTGTATACTGTGGTGCGGAAAAGTATTTTCCCCTTTTCTGATGTCTTCATTTTTTTGTTTTTTTTTTGCATATTTGTAACTCTTCAATGTTTCAGATCATCATTCTGATATTAGACAAAGATAACCTGAGTAAACACAACAGGCCATTTTAAAATGATGATTTCATTTATTGGAGGAAAAAAGCTATCCAATTCTACCTGGCTTAAACGAAAGTGTAATTGCCCCCTTAGTTATTTAATCAGTCAACAAAATGGTTGATTGATAATTAGGTTCAACTTCACTAGATTACTGCCCTGTTAAATCTAAACATCACTTTAACAGATCCTTGCCTGTCGAAATTCCCCCAAAAGCTCATTGACAACTCATCTAGGAGGACAGAATAGGACCTAAAAGAACATTTAAAGAACTTCAAGCCGTACTTGCCTGCTAGTAAGAAAGGTACTAGGCAGATATGGCATTCACAGTAGAGTCACAATGCAAAAAACCACAGCTGACCAAAATGAACACAAAGGCTTTTCTCACATTGGCCAAAGAACATCTTCGAGACCCCCAAGACTTTTGGGATAATATTTTGTGGACTGATTAGTCAAAAGTAGACATGGGACCTGCTGTGTCGGGCAAAAATTGACTCAGCATTCTGCAATAAAAACATCATAACCAACTGTAAAATGTGGTGGTAGTGTGATGCTCTGGGGCTGCTTTTCTGCTTTAGGATCAGGGGAACTTACCATAATGGATAGATCATGAATTCTGCTTTTGGTCAGAAAATCCTGAGGAGATATGTCAGGCTATCAATTTGTGACAGAAAGCTCAAGTGGACTTCGGTTATGCAACAAGAAAATGAACTGAATCACGCAAGCAAGACCACTGCTGGATCAAAAGTACGAAAATTAAGGTTTTGGAGTGGCTGGTCAAATTCCTGACATGAATCTGTTTGGTATGCTGTGGCATGATCTTAGACAGACAGTTAATGTTCGAAAACTCACCAATATGGCTGAAGTAAAGCAATTCTGCAAAGAGTGGGCTTAAATCTCTTTTCAGCGATGAAAAAGACTCATTGTTTACACTTGATTGCAGTTGTTGCTGCCAAGGGTGGCACAACCAGTAATTTGGGGGGGGGGTGGTGAGCAATTATTATTTCAAAAGGGGTGAATTAGGTTCTAAATAACTACCTTCAATAAATGAAATGCCCATTTCAGAGTTGCATTTTGTGTTTGCTCGCATCGCTCTTGTCTACAACTAAAATTGTCTTGACGATCCAAAACACTTAAATCTGGTAAATAAGCAAAAAATAAAATTGTCAGGGCACATCGAACACTCAAGTGCAGACAGCAGTACAGATCACAAAGCAAATTTTATTTAGACAGGCGGTGGTACAGAAACCGAATCAGGAGGTGTGGTCAGTCAAGCAGAGTTTGGTAACTGAATGAACAGATTGCAACACAGAGCCAGGATCTGGAAACATCATCAGATGGGCAGGGTTCGGTAAGCGGGCAGGCAGAGTTCAGCGCAGAATCAGGTTTGGGAGATGTAGTCAGAGGAGAACGCGGGGTCAGGCTGGGGAGAACAAACTAGAGAACAGATTTAACTTGGGAAATCTAAGCAGAACTGCAATGACAGTGGACTCAGATGTCACAGAGACAAAAGTGACAACCATGTACAGACTTAAGAAAATAAAGAGCATACAATATATACAGGAAGACCAAATGAACTAACAGGAAATAATTGAGAAGAGACGCAGGAAAAAAGCGAAGTTGGGGTGATAAATGAGGCAAAACAAGTAACGTCCATAAGGAGTGACATGCAGAGGTTAAAGTAAACTAATTCACATGGAACTGAAAAATCTAACTCACAATAAAGTAGACAAAAGTCATTGAACTGAGAACACAACACAGAATAATAACATAATCGCCCATACAACCACAACCTGGTCGTCCTGGAAGAGCCTTTGAGTGCTGGCGATGGAAGGCCTGGATAAGGGAGGGATCTGAAATGTCCAAGGCCAGGACCCAAAAGCACTCCCCTAGACTATAGCCCTCCGACTCGACCTGCTACTGGAGTCCATAAACCCACCAATGATGCTTCAGCAGGTGGCGCACGGAGTAGGACTCAGCACTGTCATTGAGGTGGGGGGAGCAACATGGGGGTGGGAACCAGAGTGCTGCAGAACATTGGCATGACCCAGGACACATAAAAAGTGAGGTGGATTCTCCGGAAGGTGCAAAGTAACTGGAGCTGCATGGCTTCCAGACTCACCACCTTAATTATTGGGAATAGTCCAATAAACAAGATTTGGTGGTCCAATTTGGTAATTTGCGAGCAAGTTTGTTTCAGTTGATGGTGAAAGGCAGATTCAGGGCTGGATACTCCTGCAGAATCCATATACATCAGGCCATGTAGCTGTAGACTAGAGAGAAAATATCGAGTCAAGTTTCAAGTTGACACCTATGGTTTCTGTGTGTGTGTGTGTGTGTGTGTGTGTGTGTGTGTTTGAGTGTGTGCATGTGTAGCTACATGCACATACACTTCGTAATGAGGTAAGTTGTGTTTAGAGTGCAGCCAGACCTATGCCCCAAGTGTGTGGGTTATTAATTCAACACAACCTTCCCCAGAATGAGTGCCATAAGCTGGTTGATTTTTCTTTCTACTAAGGAATCATGATATTTTAACCACAGCCGCTCTTGGCTCCCAATCTCAACACACTGTCAGCCCAGAGCTCAAGCGGTCTGTGCGTGTTCTTCTGCTGGGCAAGTGCATGTATCAAAGACAGCAAGCAAAAATTTCTTTGGATGCCTGCAGTTTGGCAGTGTTAAAAAAGCAACACAGTTGGCAATTCCATGTAGGGAGAGAAGCATAGACAACATTCAAACTGAGGCCTCGGGTCCACTTCCTTTTTTCATGCCTTGGCACATGATACCTCTGACTTACGTGACCAGTAGCCCTCGCTTCTTTAGAAATTGCAAGTCCACAACAAATGATGAATTACACACTGCCTGAGCCTATTTGGCTTGTTCATTTACATGCGCCTGGCTGATCAGGGCGGGCACTAGAGAGAGATGAGGCAAACAAATTTAACCAACTTAACCCTTATTATCCCCGGGCGGGAACTGCCAACTGTCGCCTCGCCCATCTAAACCTCCGGCTCTAGCCGGTATGGCATGGCCGGGATTCTATCTCCCAATCACTGGACTCCCAGACGAATGTCCCTTTTAACCAATTTTGATTCATGTGGTGAACTCATTGGAATGTAAATGCAAATATTTAATGTTGCTTCAATTTTATACATAAATGCAATGTGCGATATGGTCTTATGATATATTCCAAATACAGACTGTGCTGTGGATTGTCAATTGTTGAAAAAAATCTTTTACTGTATTGTATTGTTGGCTTGCAGGCCACAGCCAATGTCTGCAAGGAGAATAGGAATCAGAATTTTTTTTTTTATGTGTGCGTATTTCTATTTATTTGCAAGTTCATAGTTCGCCAAATAAGAAATGTTTTTTTTTTAAATGTTGACAAAAAAATGTCTTCAGCTACAACTTGTAATATTACCCCAGATGTATTGTAACAGCCAATGTTTCCAGCTTGCAATGTGAATACGCTTCATTTGTACTGTTTTATTTGAGACCTCAGTTTATCTGGAAATATCAGTGCATGACATGAAATTACTTTATTTTTGTTGTTTTTTTAAATTATTTTTATTGAAGTATTTTATTGTGCAGGAGTCACAGACAAGATTCACATTGGTGCTGGGAGAACTGACACAGTAAAGGGGTCAAGGGGCATCTCTTAACGTAGAAGTGCTTATCTGCATATAAATATAAATACAACATATCATCATAGTGTGCTTTATTGCCCTCTCCTCATCTCTCAATCTCTAATACTCAGTACAAATCCACATTGTATCGCTCCATTTTCCATTCAGATGAAAATTGTTCTCAGGAAATGACATCATACGCGCAAATGCATATGGTACTGCACGGTCACAGCCCCCATTTTGTTTTCATTTATGTAAACCTTTAAATTTGATTTTCACCCTCAGACAGATGGCGGGGGGATGGGTGCACCCTTTCTTCCAAGAACATCAAATTTAAGAGGCTGCTTGGACTCACTGTTCATACTCACACCTAAAGGAAGCAATGTATTATAATTCATACATAACCCACATAATCATGAGCTAGGATGTCTTCATATAGCAAAAAAGTAATCAAAAACAACAGTTTGATAGATGGTTGTATCAAACAAAATTGTAAACCGTGGACTAGGAAATCAGGGTTTGAATCTTGCTTCCAAATGTGAAATTAAATGTTTCAACTGCAAGTCTCAACTTTCTTTAAAAATCATGATAGCCTTTCTCTTATTGTGGCTTACGATTGATTCATGGATTTTGAATTGTAGCCTAAGTTTCTGAAATATGCATTTTTGCTGATCCAAACCTATATCTTATGTCACAGCGATTTAAAGTGAATAGACTTGCTGGCAGGAAAGTGTTAGAAAACTCCATACACCGCTATCCTCTGGTATGACTGACGTGACTGAGCTTTTTCCATACACTTTGCATCACGACAACGGTGATGTTGAGTGACATTCTTCATATCTTAAAGACGATGACGCACATATTTTTATAAGGGGTGACAGTCACTTTAAATCAGGGCATTTTGAGGATTTCAGTTACTTTGAGGAAGAGATCTCTGCTGTTTGCAGGCCGAGCATGAACGACAAGACCTAAGGTTATAGAGCAGGGATCCTCAAATCTGGACCTCGAATCCAAAACCAGCCCAGGTTTTCTGTCATCCAGCAACCCTACTTAAACATGATCATTCCCAAATACACTCCCGAAGTTGGGTCATGAATATTCTCCAAAAACATGGATCTTTGGCCTCTGAATGAAGGCTTTGTTAAAGCTACAAGAACCGCTTCTCAGTCAACATTTAGGATGCACCTGTGAATGTTTCATATACTGTATCATACTCGAGTAACATCAAATGGCAGCAGACCTATTAGCTGCAGTTGGTGAAAAGCTCTCATTAAAAAGTAAATATAGATACTGCATGAACATATGGCCTAGAAAACATGGTAGCTAATTAAGAAACATCATTTCTCAGAGTTAAGACACTTGCCAGAGGGTAAGAGCGACATTTGACATTGACTAATTTACTCAGATGAGAAAAATTTCTGAAGCATGTAACAATGAATGGACAGTAGGTGCAATGGGTAATTTGGTTGCAATTTTCGTCCAGAACAAACCAAAAAATCAACCAAGGCATAGTGAGAGAGGTCCCAGATGGGTGAAAGCAGTAATGAGCCATGCCCTGGAGTGAACAGAGGCATCAGAAAGCTCCATCTTGTGTATGGTTGTAAAATGGCTGACACAAAATGAGAGCAAACACTGGCACCATGACTAATTAGACGTTTCCAAATGAAAAGTAAATCGACCAAGCAAAGGAACTGAGCAAATTGTAATTAAGTTGCATTGCATTGTTTCATCAGACATTTAACCAAAGCTGTTTGCGAAAGTAGTCGGGTGAGTGCTTTTGCGCAAGTTAAATCCAGTAACAAGGTGTACAGAGAGGCATAATCAACAGTCTCTGTTTGTAATGAAAGACACAGACGGGAGCGGGAGCAGTGAGGAATAAGCCAGCACAAAGATGATCATCACATGCAGCAACGCTCCTCTGAAATGGTTTCTCCTTCCAGAACGAAGACTGAGGAGAGCTGTATCATGGAGGACAGGCATTACCGTGACAAATTCTTTCCATGCAAACCAAGGAAAGCTCACTTCCAAAACTAGAGGGAAAGTTTACATGTATAGATTATACATGGAATGAATTTGAAGACCACAAAGGAAAAACAATCCAAATTTTCATTTTATATATTTTATATATTATATATTATTCTAATATTTATAACAATATGTACTAATGTTATATATCATCACAATATTTTATATTTTTTATGCATATTTTTTCTTCTATGATCGTTTTGAATTTTTAATTCATCATTTCTCCACAATGTGAAAATGTGACTCTGATCATTTTTCCATTCTGGTCTTCATTTGTTCTAAGTCTTTCAATAAGACAAATTGGTGCCTGACACAACATACCCCGCCCACAATCTCCACCTCTGCGGTCACAGTGATCTTGACCCAATGAGGTCCAAAATTTGATCAGGTGATCCATAGACCACTGAATACCTTTTGTGAGAATTTCATGTGATTTGAGCAAACCGTTTTACGCTAGACTGCAAACAGACAAACGAACAAACAAATGCCACTGAAAACCCTACCCACTGCTTTTTGGGCAGGGTAATAAAACTACTTAGACATAAAAAATGGCTCACACATAAAGATCAAAAATGGAATGACTGTGTGAGTAGCTTACTGGAGAAAAGTCATCACTGAGGACAGTTACCGCAACAGATCCTTACAATACAGGATAGGGAAAATCCTTGTCCATGACCGCAAGGAATAGCATACGTGCAATATTGAACTTAGAGTGAATTTTTTTGTGTGCTTGTTTTTGCTAGAAAGTATAGGGAAAACATACTTCCGGTATTTGAAAAGGTTTATACAAGACGTTTACAGAGCGAATGAATTTGCACAGTTTCGGCCACAGGGTAATTGTGCAGCATTAAAGCAAGGGGACTGGGGCAGTAACTGAAAGGCTATAGGTCTAATTCTACTAGGGCATTGCAATTGTACCCCAGAGCTACTTATCCTGAATTGCTTCAGTAAACTATCAAGCTGTATAAATTGATTGTTGGCAAGTCGCTCTGAAATAGATTAGCAAGAAGTTGAGTAGTCAGTTTTATGACCTTTTAGAAAGAAACGCGAAATTGGCCCTCACATTTTGAATTGAAATGGAAAACTGAGATTGGCGAATTGTGATTGGATACTTGAAAGTTACTATTCAATTTGCAAAACAGAAAAAGGGTTGAAATTCACAAAATTGAGTTCGGAAATACAAATTTTCTTGAGAAGTTTCAAAGGTGCAAAATCTGGCACCTTATTTATAAAACCCTGCATGGATTTCACACCTAAATATTGTGTACACTCATAAAAATAAAAACAGTGCATAGTAACAAATATCCAAATTTATTAATCATTGGGTCAGCTAGACTGCATGTAGTTTTCATTTAATTAATCAGGAAATATTCTCTGTGCATTATCTAATTTTACAAGTGGTTTAATATTAAAGGGTTTCTGAACCAAATTTCCTTTACTGCATTTAATACATAAAATCCAATATATGTATAGTAAAAACACAAAATATGTGTGTTTTAGAAACATATTTTTCAAAATAATTTTTTTCTCGGGCCAAATGTATACAACAGTGTGCTCTGTAGCGTTTATGCAAGAACCTGCCCAGTCCAGGGTCACGTGACCCGAGTGACGTCAGAGAGGTCTTAATCGATGACCCGGGGCAGCCATATAAAGCTATGTTTCCATTAATACGACTGAAGTCCGGTTGCGACAGGCAGACACGGGACATCGCATGCGGCCCATGGTGCGTCCTCAGTGTTTCCATATAAACGGCTAAACTACGCTATTATTGTGAAATTAATCGGAAAAATACGCATGCGGCTCCGAGAGCCTGGTGAAAATCGCTTTGATGGAAACACAGGGCTCTCAAGTTTTGAATGCTGGCTCGTGTGAGATTCTCAGGGGTGGTTGATAATCCCGTTTTCAAAGGTGCAATTTAAGTGCATGTACTTCGTGACAGCACTTCTGTTTTTTTTTAGACTTTTACTCTACTACATTTAAAAGATAAAAATCAGGTGACGTCACGGGCACCTAATTAACTCTGGCTGTGCAGACACAGACATTGTTTTGTTTATTTATAGAAAAGATAAACTGCCTATATATATTTTTATTGATATTAATGAGGTTATATAAACAAAATATACCTTTTAAAAAAATATTAAGTTTATCGTTCACAAACCCTTTAAGTTTGTAAGTGGCATACACATAATTTCTGTGCCTGTGCACCATTTAGTAATGTGGCCCCTGGTCCAAAAAGAACAGTGTAGAAGTCTTCTCAACTATTCTGTTTCAACTGCCACGATTCACTTATTAGTACAAGATCTCAGAAAGGAAGCAGAACAAATTTATTTGAAAAATAGAGATAGTTTTTTGAACAAACAAATAGGCTGCACTTATACTTTCTATGCCAAGGTCTTGACATCACTGGCGTTTTCAGGAGTGAGCAAAAATTACTTTGATATTGAGATGGCTGTGAACTGAGCTAAGGTTCTCCTTACACATTAGAAAGGATTTTACAGCAATACAGTGAAATAAAATTAAAAGCTGTGAAATGTTGACATGAAGGGAAAAACCTTAAACTGTTCTTAAGTCTTTGTCTCCAGAGGAAGGGAGTGTTAAAAACAGCTCATCAACATTGGAAGTTTCTGAGTCCCATACGGCACAGCAGAAGGTTCCCATGAGTATAGAGGAACAATTAACTCAAGAAACTGACTCTACTGGGTGCCGTTAGCATTTCATGGAGCGCTCACATGCTACAGCAATTGGGACGTGCAGATGGGTTATAAACTGCGTATTACTGAATTTTTGCATTTGCATGAAAGCCATTCGGAATACTTTCTCTGTATCTGCATGTTTGTACAAATTCAGCAATATGCAGTACATTTCACATCAATTACAAGACATAATTGAAAAAAAAAATACCCAGACCTACTCACCAAACAAAGCAAACACAATGTGTGCTCTCAGAAGGATTAATGATGGAATCAACTATTGCAGAAAAGTCTCAGAGGCAAAATGCTTGGCAAGTTGTTGTAAAAAAATAAAAAATAAAAAATCCATGTTGTCAGCAAAATCACTTATCAAGCCAAATACAATCCTGTAACATGACTGTAAATCTAGCATAAAATGTTTAAAAACTAGAGTGCCAAGGGCCCTGAAGGTTGCCGGCAGTTACAGCTCCAACAGGAGAAAAGTAACTAGCATCAGTCCGCGGATTCAACAGAAAGCCAACACGAATTCTTGTGAAAACAACACATTGTCTGCACAATATCGTGTTAAAAGCTCCAGCTCGGACATCCGCGAAAAAATTAAACCCGTTTAATTTTTTTCGTGAATTTCAGCAGTGATGGCAAATGGTCCCGTACCACTGCAAATCAATTCACAGTTCTTTGAATCAATTCTTCTCTGTGAAAGAAGAGAACTGTCTCATCCACACCCTTCCACGGGCCAACGCAGCTCAGTGGGAAAGGGGTTTAAGTTACCATTATCGGGCAACTCGCCTGAGCAGTCACACTTTTTCATGAGTGACAGACAGCAACATTTCTGCCATTTATCAAAAATATAATCTTTGAGAAGTCTAGATCAGGGGTTCCCAAACTTTTCCAAATCAGGGCCCACTTGAAAATCTAAAAAAGGTCCGCGGCCCACCTTTGTCTTATAAACAGTACATAGACGAAATTATGCATTCTCAGAACACTTAACAGCAACAATAATTGTTGTTGTTGTTGTTGTTAAGAAAATAAAATAATTTAAAAAAACAACAACAACAATTATTTTTGTTGTTGTTTATTATTATTATTATTATTATTATTATTATAAAGATTCAGGATTGAAATGAAAGCAGGGGGATAAAGGAAGCCCAAACCTTTGATATGTGGTGTACACACGAAACAGAATTAATTATCGAACACAGTACATGCTCCTCCGATTATGACCCTGGTCATGATGACCAGAAAGCTACGTTCTGATCATAAACTATATAAGGTTCCTAAAATATTGTGAGGTCAATAACACTCAATAGGTAATTACTTCTAAATATTTTTTAAATTGTGCAATAAATATTTAACAATAAAAAAATCATATTTGCAAAAATGAATCATATTTTTAATGACCTCTCACGGCCCACCTGCAGTACCACCACGGCCCACCAGGGGGCCACGGCCCACACTTTGGGAATCACTGGTCTAGATCATGAAATCCGATTAGATTTTTTTCTAACCTGAACTGTCGTCTGCTGTCAATTTGTGAATTTCGCCCTCCTCTCAATTCACTTTTGGTTCTTGCTCTGCTTTTAGACAATGATTTTTTTTCACACAACACTGCCACCAAGTGGGTCTAATTAGTATTACTCTTTCTATTCCATGATTCAAATAGGAACAAACAGCCAAAAATAGGTTTAGACCAGTTTTTATTGCAGCAATTGATCGTGAAAAAAGGTCAAAAATGCGGTTACATGGTTATATAGGTTCGTGCCTAATATATGCTAATTTCTGAACACATTATTAAACAAGGAAATAAATAGACTGATTTTGTCACATGATCTTGACCTTGAAGACCAAAGTCAAATCCAATATGGTGTGTTTCATCAGCATACATGATTTTTCATTAGTATCCAATACATACCGAAGATCTAAAGCCAACTTTTAGGCCGTTTTGTCATTACTTGGACCTTGTTGCCCAAGGTCAAATCCAATATGTCGAAAACAACCAGCATACATGATTTGCTATGAGAGCCCAATACATACCCAAGCTCTACAAACCATTTTAAACAAATATGGGCCATTTTCAACATACACCCTTGACCTTGAGGCCCAACATCAAATTAGACAGACTGCCTAAGAATGTTCAGCATACATGGTTTCCTATAGATGCCCCAAACACACCTGAGCTCTAATTACCATATTCAGCCAGTTATAGCAATTTTTGCCATTTGATCTTGACGGCCAGTGTCATGCTCAACTTGCAGAGAATGTTTGGCTTACATGATTCCCTACAGGTGCCACATTAAGCTGTTATAACACATTTTTGCCATTTGACCTTCACCTTGAGGCTCAAGGTGAAATTTGAACAACCCAGAATGTTTGGCATACATGATTCCCTTTAGGTGCCTCAAACATATATCTAAGCTCTAAATGTCATATTAAGCAAGTTGTAGCACATTTTTACCGCATTTATCACATTTGACCTAGCTGGCATCCTCTCGTCTGGGGGAGAGCAAGAGGGGAAACTGCGCTTTGCACTATTTTGAAAGCAAGACTATTTATTTTTTGGTAAAATAAACCTGATTTTAGACAAAAGTTGAAGAAAACTAAGGTCAGATTTTTTACTGCACCGATGAAGCGCACAAACATGGAGAAGCAAATGTGGCAAATAAATGAGGTTTGATGCTTCACTTGGCTTCAGTGAGTGGAGGGCAACTGCTTAAGGTGTTGGTTTTATTTTTAGGATTCACCTCAAGGCAATAACAGCTTGCCCACAGCTGCTACCTTCTTGGGAAAAGCTAAACTAACTGCGTCTCAATTTTATATTCTAAAACACTACTTCTGCGTAACATATGTTGCAGTATGATGCAGAATGTTTGACTCCCATGGCGTTCACAATAAGGGCACAGTTATCTTGTGGAACCATCTTGATATTATTTTTAAAGTATGAGCACATAGGTAAATTTTTTCATGCAAAAAACTAGGAAACTTTGCTATGCTCCTCAGCATTTAAATCAGATTGAGTTTCCGCGGAAACATTTTTGTTTTGTTTTCCAAAATATGGATGTACCCATGTCCCTTACAATGCTTTTTTGAAGATACACTATTCCATGTGTTTCCCATGTAAAAACAGTAGTTGTTGCTTGGAACACATGAAATTGCATACAACTCCAACTCAGAAAAACTGGGCACCCTTGAGCCTAAAACTAGGTCTAACACAGGTCTCTTATGTCTGTGGTGATCAGGCTGACCAGTGGCCAATCAGTCTTGCGCAACATGGGAGATGCAAGGACTGCCCAAAGGAAGTCTCCCAATGAAAATGTCATTAATGTGAAGTCCATCTATGCCCAAATACTGCCCAGCAGTGCTTTGCTCAGTATCACACATAAAAAAGAAGGTGAAATCTACATGTAACTACTGCAACTGATTTTTTTCTATCAAATTTTTTATTGAATCATTTTTGGAATTAATGGCACTGCATTGACAAAAAATATACAAAACAAACTATTATAGCGAGATCAGTTCTATACATCTGTACTTTCACAAAGGGATTTTTCAACTGTAATGGCAGAGATGAGGTCAACAACAATCACTTGCCTAGTAGGAAATGAGTGTTAATGACTTGATGTGATGCACACCAAATGTTTCTTGAAGTTAAGCTGAAGATGATACTTTACAAAGCAAATTAGTTTCGTGACTCATTAATGTATTTTCCCCCTTCCACCAAGGCCCCTCGCCAGTGGTCAGCTGTATTTTTAATTATCACTGTAAACAACAAAACACTGTGGTGAAGCCTCACAGAGGAAGGGCATGACAAAACAAGACAAAATTTTAAAAAAAAAGAAAAAAAAAACGCGGTACCACCTAACCTTATAGCGCGCACAACTCAAAAACGCCTATAATTTCGGGTGTAGTGTGCAGCAACAGCAACTCTCCAAAAAAAAAAAGATAACCAGCACTCACAATCAGGTCAAATTGGGCAAAATTTAATATTAAATTGTCTTTCAATTGGACCTGATTGTGAGTGCTGGTTATCTTTCTGAACATATGACAAAACAAAGTGCCTTTGTGCGCAGGCATGTATATGTGTGTATGTGTGGGAGAAAAACAAATTTGCCTCTGTGTATGTATGCATGTATGCATGTGTTTGACCAAAAATTCAACTTATTGATTTGATTTTATAACTTTTTCTTTTTATTCTTCTGCATATTTCTGAGTGTTGGTGTGTGTGTAAGTGTGTAGGAATAAGTGTTTATATGTCAATGAGTTTATGGATGCGTTACAGTGTGATTGTGTCGTGTGTCTTTATATATGCATGTGAGTGCATTAGTGATTGTGTATGGGTGCGTGTGTGTTGGTGTGTGTGTGTGTGTATGAGGGAATGTGCACAGTACTTAGTCAGTCCCATCAAGAACAAGAAAAGGGACCATCTCTCTGTGAAAAGTGTCATTTGGCCATTATTATTAGCAGTGTTTTTTTCTTTTTTTCCATAGATATGTATTCTGACAGAATATTGGTCCTATTCTTGATATTTATTGAGTTTTTTTATTTCCAGTTTAAGAGAATTTTTTTACTTGGCAACAGTTACAACAATGAGCAGGCTATCATTGTATTTGTTTAGTATTTTTGTGACTGAAGTGTCTGCTAGCTGTTGGGATAAAGTGCTTCTGCAGTCCGGTTGACAGGCCCAGAGTGCATGAAAATAATTATCTGTTGTACCTATTGCACACCTGTTGTGCTTTGTTATTTTGTGGGTGCTTGTCAGGCCTACCTGCAGTCCTGACTTGTCCCCAACAGAAAATGTGTGTCGAATTGTGAAACACAAAATTTGGCAACAAAAATCCCGTACTGTAACTGACCACAGAACTTGTTTGCAGAGAGGATGGGACAAAACTATACCTGAAATACTTAATCACTTTGTGTCTTCAGTCTGTAAACATTTACTGACTGTTGTGGGAAGGAATGGCAACATTACATACAAAGTGGAAAGTACTTTACTGTCCCAACTGCACTATAACTAGTAACACAATATAATATTTTGTTTGGCCACCTTTAGCTTTGATCAAGGCACACATTCATTGTGGTATTGTTTCGTCAATCTTTTACAATGTCACAACATTTATTTCCGCCTAGATTTACATTCATTTTTGGCCAAGATATTGTACTGATGATGGGTGAGTCAAACCACTTTGTTAAGCCTTCTCCAGCACATCCCAAAGACTTTTAACTGATTAAGGTCCAGGCTCTGACTTAGCCAATTTATTTGTGAAAGTGACTCCTCTTGCTCGATGAAACCCTTTCACAATTTGAGCCCACTGTATCTCGGCATTGTCATGCTGGAATATGCCTATGCCATCAGGGATGAAAAAGTCAATTTATGGGGTAATATTCAGTATATTTCAATTAGTGTGCTGAATTCATTTTACTGCTGCTGGACAGTGCTGAGCTCAGACCTGACCAATTGAAGCAACCCAAGATCATATCATTGCCTATCAGAGGCTTGTACAGTGGGCACTATTCATGACAGATACATCGCTTCATGGGCTTCAGGTCCTACTCTGACATGTGCATCACTCTGGAATAGGGTAAATCTGAACTCATTTGACCACATGATCTTTTTACATCGCTAATCAGTTCAATGTTTACATTCCCCTGTAAATTGAACTTGTTTTTTCCAAATAAGCCTCACCAACTAGTGGCTTTCTTGTGGCCTTGCGGCTGTTGAATCCCAGTCATCCTAGTTCTTGTTGCATTGTGTGTGTGAAAGTGCCCTTACCTTTGTAACTAAACAGTAGCCACAGATATTGAAACATATTTATTTACTGGAATAATGGTACAATCATAGGCTTTTGAGTATTTGCTCATTAAAATCCAAATAATGACTTTTTTTTTTTGGACAGGCAGTGTATGCTGCAGCAGTCAAAAATGATAAAAGTGTTTACTTTGAAAAATGAATTAAGTTGATGTGGCAACACATTAAGAAGTACGCTGTGACATTTTTTCAACTAAATACAGATTAAAGATAATTTACAAATCAATGCTCTCAGTTTTCATTTTAATTTATCACATTGGCCCAACTTTTTCTGCTTAGGGGATGCAATTCATTTTATTACAAGGAAAAACAGCTGACATCCCCCTTAGACCCAGCTCTTTATTCATATAGGGAATATGAGTCCCTGGCCAGATCCATACAGACATATACAGCATAGTCAGGCCCATAATTGTTTGGACATGATCAAGTTTATCGATATTCTAGCTGCCTACCGGGGCAAATTAATAGTGTTCATGCCCTAAAAAATGTTTCCAGTTTTATTGGGACTGTTGCACTGAAAACAGTTTCATTTTTATTGGCGCGGCTGGGGGTTTAAAAAATATCAGGTGGGCTGTTTCACAAATGTTAGATCTACATGTAGACAAGGGCGCAATTTAAAGATATGATGTGCTGTGATATATGTAACATCAATTGAAAAAAATAAAACATATTCTCTAGAACATGGCCATTTCAGTTGTTCAGTCCCCCTAATCATACACAAACTAATACACTCTTTCATGTGGAGACACATCTTTGTGTTTTGTGTATGTATGTATGTACAGTCAGTTCCACAGATCTGAATACAGTTATCCACTTTCAACTTGAATTCATGTGTCTTTACAGGGGCAGGTCCAGGAATTTTGGAAGGGGGGCACAGCCCCCATACGAGCGCCAAAGGCGCAAAGCCTCGAGGGGGTTCTGAGGACCCTCCCCCAGAAAAATTTGAAAATGAAAGTGCCAGATACACCTTTTTCCTGGGATCAAAATTAAAGGTCTTATAGCTAGATGAAAAAATCATTTTCTTCATTAACAATTACCTCTATTTAAGGTATAAGTTTTCACTTGACTCTGCAAAGAAAATCAAAAGAAAGAGACTTAGATCCTATTTTCCGATAGAAATGGACGAACTGTGAAAATGATCTAAGCATCCATCAGGATACATCATGGATTAAACATTTAAAACACAACACTAAAGTTGTTTTCTTTCATGGAGAATGGTATTTAATTCACTTTGAAATGAATTTCCTTCTTGCATATTCGGCATATTCAGGAAACATGCCGAGCAACAAAATCTTCTGGAAATTTTTAATTCTCACTGAATGGGTTGATGAAGAGCATTCTTCGGGGGAATCTATGGGCGTACATATCGATCACTGTCATAATCAAGTTTAAGATCCAGTTGAACTAGCAAAAATGTTACTGTAAGATATAGCGCTGTTATCAATGCTTAAATAAACGTTATGGCTCATCTTGTAGTTAATCCATGTAGGACTGCACACAACAGACAGTGTACAGTTGTCAGAGTTGAATAGTCACTTGCTATTTTACACAATCAGCTATAGAAATCATTAGTATTGAAGAGGCCCAGTTGTCCCGTGTTAAAATATAGCATTTAAACTGTAGTGCAATAAATACTCAGAGGATTAACCTTACTAAAAGTGTCGATATCACAATGTAAATGCTTTAATAAAAGTAGAAATTTTGCATTTAAATTAGGAGTGAACTCATCCATAAAACCGTATTTCAGCTTGGCTTTCTTGTGAATGCTCAATAACTGATCCTGTTGTGTCATCTAGTGATATAATTTTGTAACTGCGTTCATAAATTTGCTGCTTCATGTCCGCTGGCATCAACATCTGTACAAAGATACTCTGCCGAGCACCGCTGTTCTTGAACGCGCCAAATCCAGATAATCCTCATGATGAATTTCATACTATTTTAATTTGTAACGAGATACGAAGTGGCCAGTGACAACGTTACGAGGTGAAAGTATACTTTTTATCATTTCAATATAGTACAGTAAAAGTAAAAGTCAAAATTCAAGTTAAAAAAATCCTCAAAAAAAAAAAAAAACTACTTAAGTAGGCTACTGTAACGAAGTACATGTAAAACCCCAATTCCAGTATTTTATTCACAATAGAACAGAGATAAAATAGCAAATGTTGAAACTGAGAAATTTGACAATTTCATCCACAAAATGAGCTCATTTCTGGCTGCCACAGGTCTAAAAAAAGTTGGGACAGGGGCCTGTTTACCATGGGGTAGCATCCCCTCTTCATTGTAACACAGAGTGGAGGTGTCTGGGCATTGAGGAGACAAGTTTCTTGAGTTTAGCCGGTTGAATTTGATCCCACTTTTGTTTAATACAGGCTTATAGCTGCTGGAGAGTTTTGGGTGTTCTTTGACAGACTTTCCATTTAATTATGAGCCAAATGTTCTCAATCGGTGAAAGCGCATGGACTCTTCTACTACGAAGCCATGCTGTTGTAATAGCTGCAGTACGTGGTTTCGCATTGTCCTGCTGAAATACACAAGGCCCTCCCTGGAATAGATGTCATCTGGAGGGGAGCATATATTGCTCTGAAACCTTTATATACCTTTCAGCATTCATGGTGCTTTTTGAAACATGCAAGTTTCCCACACCATATGTACTAATGCATCCCCATACCATCAGAGATGTTAGCTTTTGAACTGAATGCTGATAACAGGAGGGGTGGTCTTTCTCCTCTTTTGCCCGAAGGACACGACGCCCATGATTTCCAACAAGAATGTCAAATTTGGACTCGCCTGACCACAGGACACTTTGCCACTTTGCTACAGTCCATTTTAAATGAGCCTTGGCTCACATAACATGGCATGGCATGCTCAACAATGGCTTCCTTTTTGCATGATAGAGTTTTAGGTGGCATCTGTGAATGGCACTGCGGACTGTGTTTACAGACAGTCGTTTCTGAAAGTATTCCTGGGCCCATTTTGTCATGGATTTGCTCCCGCCTGCTGCAAACAGCAAAGCGGTGGGCACTAGGACCATGGGCCCAAAAGCTGGGAAAGGGACTCACATGCACAGGCTGAGTAAAAATATAAAAACTTTCAATTAAACAAGAAAAAACAATTTCCAAACATAAAAATAGGCAAAAGCCAAAACGCGGACAAGGATCACGAGACAGCCTATAGACGGAACACACAGCTCCGGTTAAGGAGTTCTAACATGCATAGATAATGAGTGAGAGGACAGAGTGAGCAGGTGTGGAGGATCCACTGAAACACAGCAAAGAAGATTAGGTAAAGGCAAGAGGCGGAGACTAGAACAGGGTGAATTCTGAGAGCTTGTTAATCAATTAGTAAGGTGCAGCTATACAATCCCTAGTGCTCGTTAGTAAGTTAGTATTATATACAATGTTATTTTAGGTTAGTAACTTTAGCAAAAATAACAAACTGTTAGTACTGGTTTGTAATATAGAAAATGGCCTGCTGGCCTGAAGGCCTTGTGTCTACCGTCGCACAAGTGACCAGAAACATGTGGCAAAAACTGTTTTGATGGCTGAAAATAATGTGGTGCACTGTACCACTAATAATGTGAAGTACAATGATACTGTAGCTCATTGGTCATTGGTTGAACAGAGAGATGGATGAGGGATGGATCATTGTGATATGAGCTAAATATAACCATGGGTTATGAGAGAGATTACAATTTTCATGACTTGTGGATGACGGACGCATCGCCAAGGCATTGTTTTGTGAAGCTGTCAAAAGTTATTGCGAGTACAGTGTTCTTCACATGTTTTTGCTCTGTGACCTTGAAAACTAGGTCAAGGTCAATGATTGACCTTGAGCAAGGCCTTCATGAGAGGCGTATGTGGTGTGAATTTGGTGACCCTCCATCAAAGCTGTCAAAAGTTATTGCGAGTACACTGTTCCCGGACGGACGGACGGACGGACAGCATTTCTATGTCCCCCGTCCCGCCGGGGCGACGGGGGACAAAAAGCAAGGTGAAGGAAGTAAATGAGATTGGTGGGAATGTTTGGAAACCCAGAAACCATGAAATCTCCTAAATATGTGACACTCAGTAGTGGGGCAGTGAGCAATCACAAGACATGAGACCAGACAGGGGAATACAAAGTGTTATGCATGGCAAAGGCAAAAACATGGACTGGAATGAAAACAGGGCAATAGCAAAAACATGGCAAAACATGAACATAACCAGGCAACCAAATCACAATACACAATAAGAGACATATAGTGAGACAAGGCAGAGATAATAATCCAGACATGGCAGAATCGTAAAACTCTGATGGTATGGGGATGCATTAGTGCATATGGTGTGGGATACTTGCATGTTTTAAAATGGACCATGAATGCTGAAAGGCATATAAAGGTTTTAGAGCAACATATGCTCCCTTCCAGACATCATCTATTCCAGGGAATGCCCTGTATATTTCGGCAGGACAATGCAAAACCACAGACTGCAGCTATTGCAACAGCATGGCTTTGTAGTAGAAGAGTCCGTGTGCAGAACTGGCCAGCCTGCAGTCCTGATCTTTCACCGATTGAGAACATTTGGCGCATAATTAAACGAAAAGTCCGTCAAAGAAGACCCAAAACTCTCCAGCAGTTGGAAGCCTGTATTAAACAAGAGTGGGACCATATTCCAGTGGCTAAAGTCAAGAAACCTGTCTCCTCAGTGCTTAGAAGACCTTGCTCTGTGTTAAAAAGAAGAGGGGATGCCTAACCATGGTAAACAGGCTCCTGTCCCAACTTTGAGACCTGTAGCAGCCATCAAATTTGAAATGAGCTCATTTTTAGGATGAAACTGTCAAATTTTTCAGTGTCAACATTTCCTATGCTATCTCTGTTCTATTGTAAATAAAATACTGGCTAATGTGTTTTGAAAGTCATCGCGTTTTGGTTTTATTCACAATTTACACTTTATCCCAGCCATTTCGGAATAGCTATAGCTATGTCAATCATTTGATCTGATACCTCTGTGGCCTGGCCCGGAAAAATAGGTTGAAAATGGATGGACGGATGGATGTATAGATGGATGCTCGGTTCAAATAATATTTTTGACCCTTCAATTCCAATTGAAAGCATTAACTTCAAGAAAATCTTCATTATTTCATTTCAAAATCAATTTTGGGTGCACAGAGCCAAAATAATAAATATTGTGCCATGTCCCAAATATTTATGGTTCTGACTTTATGCAACTATGCTAAAACTTGAATTACACTCAGATATATTTTTTCGCAGGATTTGTTTTCAACATCCAGGACACTTATGGACCATCAAAATTTTTGAAGTTCCTGTTTCTATTGGGCCTCAAGAAAAGTAATAAGAAAAATATCCAGATTTTAGAGCACTCTCAAAGAAACCATCCCCACAACCCTCCAAAATATAAAATACAATACAGTAAATAATATTCATACGGCTTCCACTTTTGAATAATTAATGTTATAATATAGCCACAATCATGGCTATTTCTTTCGGTGTGCCTCTGATATATCTAAATCACATCCTAATTCTTCCCACACGTCCCCAGAAAGCACTACCCAGCACAGTATATCAAATCTCTCAAGTTTTCCAAAATATAAATGTACAGTAAGAAAACCTAATTACCAACTGGAGGTAAAAATATGTTTTTGATACTGGCAACAACTGCAGGCTCATCTATTCTCACTCGCTGGAAAATATTTATTCATAAAATGTATCACATTGCACAATGTGGACTCCAGACTGGTCATGCTGCTGTATTATAGGAGGATTCTACTTGCAAAACTTGCTAAGTAAAGTTTTTAAAATAAATGAGTCATCTCCCTTAGCCTCTCTTTCGAGGCACCTGCGCGTGTCTTACTGATAGCTCCACTTTCAAAACCGACTAAATCATGTGATAAAATGTAACGGAATAAGCGAAACTCTGTCAAAACCCACCAAGTCAAGGAGGAAAACGCTGTCAAATTCTGCTAAGTCATCAGCCAATCTGGAAATTTCATTTCGTTTTCATTCACTAGAAGGAACCAATCACAGTCGAGCTTTCTGTTCAGCTTTTGCTTTCACTAATTCTAACTGGTTTGGACAGTTCAGAAAAGTGTGATGATAGTGATACCATTAAAGGGAGATTTGAACCCATGGACCCATGTTTATGTTGTCATTGTCATAGCAGCTATTCAACCACTGTGCTGTCTGTGGCATTCAGTTGCTTGTAGAGTGGGTCTTGAGTCAAATATCTTCACCTATTGAGTAATGGGGCTGGTTCAAACACTGTCAAAACCTGCTACATTTCCACTCCACTTTCAAAACCTGCTATATAAAAACTTTGCTTTGCAAAATCAAAGTCATTTGTGGACTCCTCTCATGCCAGCCTTATGCCAAGGACATCATGTAAAGTGTTACTTTTATATTTCAATGTGATGTTATGACATTCCAATGAAGATAAAATGACTGTACAAGGTGGCAGATGGACTGTCGTAAATAAAACCTTCACACAATTCTGCATAAATGTTAGATTATAAATATCAAAGACAGATGATATAAGTATGAACCAACATTTATTTAAACATTTTTACTGCTGCAAAATAAGAAGTTTTATGTCCAAGAAGCACTTCATGTTAGGCAGAAAGTGCTAGTTTTCTTGAGAAAATATATGAATATACTGTACCCGAACACAAACTCACAAACACATTTTTCTTTTTAGGTCTGAGGCTGAATGAGTGTTTTTGGTGGTACAATGTGCACAGTAGTATTGACCTCACTGTCTGACAAAGAGCATAATTCATCCCGCTTCAGAGGTGAGAAGCAGATCCAGATGAAGGAACAGGTAGTTTTCTTGCTGTGGAGGGGTGACTACAATTAATGCAGCAACAAGGGCCATAGCGTGCAGAAAATTCCAGAGAGTTGCTTTGCACAACACTCTCCACAGTGACGTATGCATGTGATTAAAGGGTATGCGAAATTGAGCTCTGCATAACAGATCATTGAGAGGGTGCCTGTATATGCAACTATACTGAGATTCCCAGCCAATATTACTATGCTCATTTCATGTGCTCCATGCATTTCAGCACTGGAAATCATACAGCAATATTCAGTGCCAATGATCTCTAGTGCTCCTCGACTAACAACGAACATATCATCCGAGATACTCTGATTCTCGTGCTTTGTCAGCAGTATGCTGATTGTTAATATGAATATGACGCATGCACCATCTTATGCTGCTCGTAATTATCACACACTCGCCTGCTCAAAAAAGAAGCCGGTTTTAAATGACTGTTAGCCGGTGGGTAAACCTAAGGGCTTAGCAGCAATGCTCATCTGGCCGAGTGGAATGCGTCCACATTTCACTCCTTTTTCACATTGCAGGTCATCTTCCTCATCCTTCATGTACAGAGGAACTGTTGTGGTTTTCATTCAGACATTTCATATTATGAGGTTCCCCCATCCTCAAGCAGTTGGAGAGAGACAGATTCTTCAGAAAATTAGGCTTTATTGTGGCATGTTGATGAATATAAAGTTCTTTATAGAGTTTATATATAGAGTCTTTATAGAGTCTTTATAGAGAATATAGAGTTCTTTTTGCGCAAGAAGAACTGACATCTTGTTTATCACACCCAGTTTTTATACCATCATCACAGGAAATATCTTCCGAATATGGTCTTTCTGCCTTCTCACTCTCGCGCTTCAACAGGACTGGCAAACCAAAGCACTGCCAACTTCCCTCGAGAACCAACCAAAAGATAAGCATGCATAACACTAAAGAGGAGAGGGAGATTACAGTCAAAAATGGATACGAATGGATACATAAATGATTCAACTGATAATGTTTTTCAGTTACAACTTATGATTTTGCTGAACAAATATTGACCAAAGCTCCAGAAATCAAATACATCACCTGATTATTTTTTTCGAGTCAACTAAACAGAAGCCTGCTTACTACTCAAAGCTACAGAAGCCTGCTACTGTGTGTGTGAACTGCTCATGCATGTGTAAATTGACTTGCTTGTGTGTGTGTGTGTGTGTGTGTGCATGTGTATGTGTGCTGTTTGTGCCTGTGCACGTGTCTGTGTGCACTGCTCATGAGTGTGAACTGCTTGCTTGTGTGTCTGTGCGTGAACTGCTTGTATATGTGTGTGTGTGTGTGTGTGTGCATGTGTCTGTTACTGCTGCATACATAATTTGGTTACTGATTATGATTATTGATTATGGTTCAATATGGTTATTGATTTACTGATGAATATGATGAGAAATATTGAAATATGATCGTCAACAGAACATGCACGCATACTTACAGTCAGGGCTAAAGTATTTGGACAGTGACAATTTTTTAATCATATTGGCTCAGCGGGTCACCATAACGGATATCAAATGAAACTGTGTGCTCAAGAGGAACTGTCATTTCCTTTAGTTAATTGTTGCCTGAAATCTAGAAAAAATTAGACATCACCAGATACTTAAGACATCTTCCCTGTTTATTGCTCTGCCAGCTGCGTTAAGTTCCTGCTTGTTCTTGGGGCATGAGCACTTCAGTTCTGCCTTCAGCCAGAGAAATGCATGATTTGATCAAATTCTGTTCAGGTGATTGACCTGGCCAGTGTAGAAATTCCACTTCTTTGCCTCAAAAAAGTCTTGGGTTATTTTCACCGTTTGTGCTACTGGTCATTAATCATTGTCCATCAGCACACTGAAGCGCATTCTAATAAGCTTTGAAGCATTTGGCTGAATCTGAGCGGATAAAGCAACCCTATACAATTCAGTATTCAGCATGCTGCATTTGTCTGCAGTAAATCGTCAATAATACAAGGATGCCAGTTCTTTTGGCAGCAGTACATGGCTACACACACACACACACACACACACACAAAAGCTGTTTCCATCATTCTTCACATATAAGGCAGTATGGCTTGGATCATAGGCAGTTTCTTCACTTTGCCAGACTGTTTTCTGTCTATCATTCCAGTGCAAGTTATTCTTTGTCTTATATGTCAGTGGGATATTGTTCCAGAGCCATACAAGCTTTATTTGATGTATTATTGAAAAGTCCTGGGCCATATAAATGGTTTATATCTTGTGTTAAACTCTCTGTATTTATTGAACTTTGATTCAACAGGGAAATGGTTGTTCAGTCATCTACTGTAGTTGTTATGCACTGTCTTCTGGGCCTTTTGGTGTTCCTCAGCTCATCAGTGTGAATTTTCTTTTAAATAATTTAGCAAATAGTTTATTTGGCCATACCTAATGTTTTTATTATCTCTCTGATGAGTGAGTTTAGATCACTCAGCCTAATGTTGGCTTGCGTCAGAAGCAGTGACAGCTGTTTGGACTTCATATTCCACAGCAACAGAATCCTAATGCAAATGTCACAAACAAAATCAGCTCTCAACTATTTATCAACTGACTTGTAAATGAAACAACGAGTGATTAATATGCACCTGGCCTTGGAACATCTGAATCCAATTACTGTTGTTCACATGAAAAGGGGTGGATCTCGTAAAAAGTAATGAAATTCCTACACTGTTCGCCTGATTTGGATGTAAACACCCAAAAATAAAAGTGAAAGGTTGTTTTTGGAGAATTATAGACCTGACTGCACATACATGAACAAATTCCAAAGGTGCGTCTCGGCATGAAGACAAAACACTTGTGAGAGAGTTTGCCTTTCGCGTATTTATACACTGATTAGCTAAAAATCTCAGATGAAGCAAATAGCATTTCTCTCAACCATGGCGCATATCAAGTGAAGTGAAGTCAAGTCAAGTTTATTTATACAGCTAATTTAAAACAACAGAAGTTGAACCAAAGTGCTGTACAGTGGCAATTTGCAAAGAATAAAATGGGAAAAATAAAACAATTATAAAAATCAATACAACTGTTAAACGAAATCACCAACAATAAAAGAATGTACTAATAACCCACTTGGAAAGAATCTAAATGAACATATATGCGCATATATGCAACCTATATGCCGCATATATGCCACATTCAGGTACATTTATGTGCTTATAGAGGGCATACAGGTCTCCTATATAGCTCATATACCCAGTGGCAGGTTTTGTTTGTCATACCTATTGTATAGCTCATATCTCACTTTTGCAACTGTCATACATGATACCTAGCTCATATTATTATTCTCAAGGTAATATCTGCATATTAGTCCAAAGTCCCCAACAGAAATAACAAGAATTTTGCTCAATAATCTATTAATTGCATCTGAACACGTGAAATTGGCATCACATTTGATCCAAATATATGTTGACATGCGACAACGGCATGTTATGTGTAAACCAGTCATTATTAACTATGGCAAGTGAGAGGAGACAGGAAGCATGATATCAACAGAAATATCTAATACTATTTATTACATTTTTTTCCTGAAACATTAACAAGGTCACAAATTCTTTATTGACCATACTTATTTCCATTCTATGAAGACTGAGTTGAGTATTGTGGAAGAGAAGGAAATATATAAAAACAAAATGGTTTGATTATGTTTATTTCGTCAATTAAGCATTTTTCAGTCACTGAAAAAAAGTCACTGCCAGATTCACCACATTAGATAAAATTGGATTTACATCATTACAGCTCATACACATCCACTGAAAGGTTGTACACTACAGTTGTTACAGTTAACAGTTGTACTACTGTTACATCCACCAAATGGCAATGGTTTCTATCTTGACTGTAATGCAAAAACAAACATAACAAAATAATAGCACACAGATGAACATACATTCAAGTAAACATGCCTTTCAAAAGTCATTTTCATCCCCGCATCTATTTCAGCATTTCACTGAGGTTAATGAATTTGAAGAAAAAGTCTACATTTCTGTTCACATTTTGAATGAACAGACAGTTGTCTTTTATCTGAGGTGCTTGGGTAGCAACTAAAGGTCCCAGACTTTTTCTTACAGGGATGAAATAACAAGGGGCCTATTGCACGGAGGCAGGATAAGGGATTAGCCCAGGATCGGCATGGGATTAGCCTGATCTCAAGCCCCATTTCGGTTGCACAGAGTGTGTGAGCTAAGCCATGGCACTAGATACTATGGAAACAAAGTCTGTAGAGCTAGCCAGCTCCGGAGCAAGCTTACGAACTAGCTAAGCTCCTGCCTACAGCCAATTTCCACTCACCTTATTCAGCTGTCACCCAAATTGAAAATCAATTGTCCTTAACAGTCATTCTGAATTGTCCACTTCACATTGCTATCTCAATTATAGTAGGCCGAGAGTAATTATCTTAGAAACTTACGACCACTGATGTCAGTAAAATAGCCAATATTCGATCATTATATTCAAGTATCCATGTGACGGTGACCATCACAGTTCAATCAGTCCCCCTTCCATGTCATATTTTAACCATATTTAGAATTATTTAATTATTTTAAATCATTATCAGATTTGTCCTTATTCCCCAAGGTGAGACTTCCATCAGACTAGAAAATGAGCAGTGCTGTATGAAGTAAGTTACCGTGTTTCAGCGCCGTCATAAATCGCTACGGTAACCCCTACATACAGCACTGCTGCTACTTTTCTCTGCCTTCACTCAGACTGCAGCGGGTGAGGTAGAGTCGTTGCCTTAGTGATGGACACAAGTGCAGTGTCGCTTGCTTCGCGATACTGGAATCAAACGTTTTCAGAAGGCTCCTCGACGCTATTTTCTGATGTTAACATTTTACTTTTTAATTTGAGTATGCCTCCATCAGAGGTGATTAAAAGCAGAAAGGAAACTCAAATCTGAATTAAGTAATCTGAAAACGTCTTCTAGATCGGACTATCAATTCAATTTGTTTAGGACAAGAAAAGAGCTTGTAGCAAAATTGTGAGGCACTTAGGGTACATAAATACACTTCTAATTTTTTTTTTAATGCAGCTTTTAAAATATTATTCACATTTCACGCAAGAGGACAATTATTAAAGGTCTCACTCGATATTATATCTGAGAGCGACGGCTTATCTCGTTCACGGTAACGCCGAAGTGCATCAGCTACTCCTTTTTGGCGGCGCTGAAACACCTCCCGAGTTTACTCTCACTTGAGTAAATGGCGTCGCCGGCGGGGGTGCTGAGACACGTCCCTTTTTGACTTCAATTAGAAGTTCTCAATCATTTTCATTTATTGACGCATTTTCCAATTATCGTAATTGGCGACCGAAGACACGGTTTCTCTCCGTATGCGATCTAACAGCGATTAAATCATGGGCTAAATTCAGTCCAGTTGCGGAACACGAACAGAGAATTGGGTTGCACAAAACTTCCGTTTAAAACAATTATTTGTCCTGACCTGTTCTCAGTCATTTTCATAATTAACAGGAGGTTCACTCCGAGAGCACTCCACAGTTAACAGGTGTGGCTTGTTCTCCCCGATTAGGAACAGGTCAGGACTAATATTTTGTGCAATCAAATTCTCTGTTCATGTTCCGCAACTGTAGTAGTGTATGAGCTAGATGCGAAGCAGATTCTTTCTAGTGCCTATCATCCAGAGAGTCAGGGTGCCTTAGAGCGGTTTCATTCCACTCTCAAGACAATAATGAGGACTAATTGTTATGACCTTGAGAAAAACTGGGATGAAGGTGTTAATTTGCTGTTGTTTGTAGCTAGAGAAGCAGTGCAGGAGTCTACTGGATTCAGTCCGTTTGAGCTAGTGTCTGGCCATGAAGTGAGAGGACCTTTGCCATTGTTGAGTGAACAATGGCAATAGAAAGAGCCGCATATCAGTCTGTTAGACTATGTTAGCAAGTTCAAGGAAAGACTGTGTGCAGCTTGTCACCTAGCCAAAGAGAACTTGAAATCAAGTAAGGGAAAAATGAAAACTTGGTATGATCATAAGGGTAGAAGCCGTGAGTTTAAACCAGGAGACAAGGTCCTTGTGTTGTTTCCCTTGCAGTCCAATCCATTGCAGGCTAGATTTCACGGTCCTTATGAAATTCTAACAAAACTCAATGATCTCAATTACATTGTGAAGACTCCAGATAGGAGAAAGCCAAAGCAGTTGTGTCACATTAACATGCTGAATCCTTATCAGTGTTGCAGCTGTCACTTCAGATCCTCCTATGGCCGAGACTTTTGAAGATGAGGGGGAGTTTCAAGATGATGAACCTAGAATTAAAGCTGAAGTTCTTGCATGTAAATTGTCAAATTCTGAAGTGTTGCAAAATCTTGATGTAAAACTCCAGTACTTAGAACCCTCACAGAAAGATCAGTTTGAGAGATTGATCAAGAAATATAAAGATCTATTTTCTGATGTTCCAAAGAGAATTTCTATAGCCTCTCATGATGTAGATGTTGGTGATGCCAAACCAATAAAACAGTATCCGTACTGGATGGATACTGGAAAGAGAAAGATTGCTGAGAAAGAGGTTGAGTACATGTTAGAACATGATATTATCAGACCCTCTAACTCAGATTGGAGTTCATCCTTTGTGCTAGTTCCAAAACCTGATGGAAGTACTAGATTCTGTACAGATTATCGCAAAGGCAATGCTGTAACTAGAACTGGTGTGTTTCCAGTACCTAGGATTGACGATTCTATCGACTGAGTAGGGCAAGCAAAGTTTCTGAACAAGATTGATTTATTGAAGGGTTATTGGTGTGTGCCTTTAACTGAGAGGGCCAAGAGCATCTCTGCTTTTGCCACACCATCTGGGAAATACCAGTATGAAGTCCTACTCTTTGGCACGAAAAATGCCCCAGCCACCTTCCAAAGGATGATACAGTCTACAATCACCGCATTGCCACACACGGGTGCGTACATCGACGACCAGATCACATGGAGTGACTCCTGGGAAGAACATCTAAAAGATGTAGAGATGTTGTTCCAGCACCTGACCCAGGCTAACCTGACTGTTAACCTGAACAAGAGTGACTTTGGTTGTGCTACTGTTACGTATCTTGGCTACGTCATAGGCTAGGGTAAGGTGGTACCCATAAATGCAAAAGTCCAAGCCATCATGGACTTTCCAGTTCCTGACAACAAAAAAGCTTTGCGCCGCTTCCTTGGAATGATCGGGTACTACTGCAAGTTCTGCAAGAACTTTACTGAGATTGCTCTCAGTCTCACCAACCAACTGAAGAAAGGCGTAAAGTTCACTTGGGATAAAGCATGCCAAAGAGCCTTCGATCGCCTGTAGTCTCTGCTGTGTCACTTCCTCGTGCTCAAATCTCCTGACGTCAACAAACCGTTCTCCATCGCAGTCGATGCTAGGGACCAAGCTAGTGGATCTGTGATCCTACAGAGAAGTGAGTCTGATGACATTGAGCATCCCGTGGCATACTCCTCCAGGAAGTTCAATCGCCACCAAAAGAACTATTCCATAATTGAGAGGGAGCTGTTGGCTCTGGTTCTATCCTTACAACACTTTGAGGTTTATGTTTGTACAGGGCAAAAGCTGATTGTATATCAATGATTGTATATACTGACCACAATCCGTTAATGTTTTTGAGTAAGATGAAAAACAAGAATCAGAGATTGTTTAAATGGAGTTTGATTTTACAGGAGTTTGACTTGGAAATTAAGCATGTAAAGGGTATTGACAATGAAATTGCTAATTGCTTATCCCGTGTTTGAGTATGTGTATATATCATGTGTTTATTAGCATATTGTATTAAATGTATATATATACACAAGTGTCTACATAACCATTTTTGTATTGAAAAGAAAAATTTTGCCTTTATGAGTCAAAATTTTTCCCTTTTGGAACGCAAGTGTAATGTGAAAACAGCCACTTGATGGCAGTATTGACCTTTTTTTTTTGTTAAGTCCAGTCTGGAGCTAGGTTTGGGCATGTTCTGGGCATGTCTGTGAGGGAAAGTCCCAGAGAATTAAAAAAAGTCTAAAAGGTGGGAGGGGGCTGCTAAAGAGTATATAAGGAGAAAAATTGAGAGAATAAAGTAGTTGGAGAAATTGCAAGGAGAAGGATACATTTGACCAGACCTGTCACTCTTTTCAAGACCTGTAAAGCCTGTGTTGGAGCATCTTCCTGTCCCAGAAAATCACACAAAGCAACTCCATCTCAAAGGGACTGTAAATATCTTTTTTTTATGTCAATCTTGGTCAGTAGATTAGATTGTAGATTAGTTTGGTGCTTTGGTTTTATTAAATCTGTTGAAGTTTGTACAATTTTGTCTGTTATCCCTTGCTGTCCGATTTGCCATAACAAATTGGGACCATAACACAGGACTATTAACGTCACACTCCAACTCCATTGGTGAGCCGCTACCAAAGTACCTAATGGGAACGGAGAAAAAGTGAGTGTAGCCAAAACACTCAGCCGCTTTCCAAAAAGTACCCAGTGGAGACACGCCTATTGTTACAGTGGTTACACAAGCCGCATCTGTGAGTCCCGGTGGGTCTTGGGAACCAGAAGGTTGGTTTAGAAGATGGTAAGTGGCTGCTGACCAGATTGTGGGGACCCTCCTGAAAGAGAAAGATGGAGAGCTGGGAAATGCAACACATCGGGCGGGGTCACTAAGCAAAATGTCCCAGTTTTTAGTTATGATGTGCCTAATGTTATAGGCCATACTGCTGTATCGTGTGGTGGAATAAACCTGGGGGGAGGGGGTGGATTGTGTGTGTGGGACTTTTTTAAGGAGTTGTTTCCTATCCAGAGATTGTGCTCTGGTGAGAGCTCGGTTGAGGATCTTCCTGGTATAGACCCTTTTTTCGAATCTGTGATACATGTCTTTAACTGGAAATTCGAAATCTTTCTCAGTGTCATAGATCCTTCTCAGTCTTTGAAATTGGCCATATGGAATGTTAGAGATCAGCCTCTTAGGATGGAATCTGTAGTGGCTGGTGTGTTGAGATGCCAAATGCAGCAGCTGGAATAATAGGAAGTCTCGCAGATAGAGAGAGAGAGAGAGAGACAAACAAATAAAATAAGAGAGAGACTCGCGCTTTCAACGGACCTAGAACTCGTCTGAGTGCAAGGAAGCAAAGCGAGCTCGACAGAACGAATTGAAAGCAAAAAAATCTCGGAAAACTGAGATAAAAAGAATTGGCACCAGATGGTTCCCAGAAAGAGGAAAAAACAGAAAGATTCCCTTGCAATCTAGAACTTTTCCTCTTTTGTAGCTAATACCTCAACAACTGTCTTACTAGAGACCTTACCAGCTAAAGTGCAAACATAACACTGACACTCTACTAAGAGCAGTGAGGTGGAACTAGAGCTTAAAATGAATCCGTGCGAAGCCCCCAATTAATGACAGCTGGCCCCAGAATTTGATAGCAGGCAAACCGATATCATCCCGGATGAGAGCAACCAAGAAAGCTCTCAAAGCCTCCAATAACCATGACAGGAAGCTGTCTGCCCTTACGATGGTGTTTCTGTCGATGTTCTTCCTATTTATGGATGTGTACAGCTTTCTGTGTTGATCCACAGTTATTTTCAGGTCCAAACAATTTATTTATGTATTACTGTACTCCAAACTGAGTCAAATGTTAGTGTTAGTAGTGTTGAGGTATTGGTGAAAGTCGATGAGCTGCTGTTCAGATCCCAAAAAGATGAAAAAAATAATCAATGTACAAAACCCAAAACCAATGAAGTTGGCGCGTTATGTAAATCGTAGATAAAAACAGAATACAATGATTTGCAAATCCTTTTCAACTTATATTCAATTGAATACACTGCAAAGACAATATGTTTAATGTTCAAACTGAGAAACTTCTTTTTTTTTTTGCAAATAATCATTAACTTAGAATTTAAAGGCAGCAACACATTGCAAAAAAGTTGGCACAGGGGCCTTTTTACCACTGTGTTACATCGCCTTTCCTTTTAACGACACTCGGTAAACGTTTGGGAACTGAGGAGAACAATTTTTGAAGCTTTTCAGGTGGAACTCCCATTCTTCCCATTCTTGCTTGATACACAGCTCAAGTTGTTCAACAGTCCGGGGTCTCCGTTGTCGTATTTTTCGCTTCATAATGCGCCACACATTTTCAATGGGAGACAGGTCTGGACTACAGGCAGGCCAGTCTAGTATCCGCACTCTTTTACTATGAAGCCATGCTGTTGTAACACGTGCAGAATGTGACTTGGCATTGTCTTGCTGAAATAAGCAGGGGCGTCCACGTCCATGAAAAAGACGTTGCTTGGATGGCAACATATGTTGCTCCAAAACCTGTATGTACCTTTCAGCATTAATGGTGCCTTCACATATGTGTAAGTTGCCCATGCCTTGGGCACTAATACACCCCCATACCGTCACAGATGCTGGCTTTTGAACTTTGCGCCTTTAACAGTCCGGATGGTTCTTTTCCTCTTTGGTCCAGAGGACACGACGTCCACAGTTTCAAAAACCATTTGAAATATGGACTCGTCAAACCACAGAACACTTTTCCACTTTGCATCAGTCCATCTTGGATGAGCGAAGCCAGTGGCGTTTCTGGGTGCTGTTGATAAATGGCTTTGGCTTTGCATTGCAGAGTTTTACCTTGCACTTGCAGATGTATCGACGAACTGTAGTTACTGACAGTGGTTTTCTGAAGTGTTCCTGAGCCCATGTGGTGATGTCCTTTACACACTGATGTCGGTTTTTGATGCAGTACCGCCTGAGGGATCGAAGGTCACGGGCATTCAATGTTGGTTTTCGGCCTTGTCGCTTACGTGCAGTGATTTCTCCAGATTCTTTGAACCTTTTGATGACATTACAGACTGTAGATGATGAAATTCCTACATTTCTTGCAATAGCTCGTTGAGGAATGTTGTTTTTAAACTGTTCGACAATCAGCTCACGCATTTGTTCACAAAGTGGTGACCCTCGCCCCATCCTTGTTTGTGAATGACTGAGCACTTCAGGGAAGCTGCTTTTATACCCAATCATGGCACCCACCTGTTCCCAATTAGCCCGTTCACCTGTGGGATGTTCCAAATAAGTGTTTGATGAGCATTCCTCAACTCTCTCAGTCTATTTTTGCCACTTGTGCCAGGTGTTTTGAAACATGCTGCAGGCATCAAATTCCAAATGTGCTAATATTTGCAAAAAAATTACAAAGTTTACCTGTTCGAACATTAAGTAACTTGTCCTTCCAGTATATTCAATTGAATATTGGTTGAAAAGGATTTGCAAATCATTGTATTCTGTTATTATTTACGATTTACACAACGTGCCAACTTCACTGGTTTTGGGTTTTGTATCTTCCATTCCTTGTTATATTATGCTTAAAGGGATCGGTGTCACTGTAAACATACCTTTCCTCCCATGGACCCATGTATAGTCCAGCATAGTTGGGAGCATAGGCCGCACCCATAGCTGTGCCCTTAATCTGCCTATAAAGCTGGTCCTGGAACAAAAAAATATTATTTTTAAGACTCCAGTTTGTAAATTCCATGATGAAGTCAGTGGGAGGAGCTTCAGTTTTAGGCTTCTGGTCAAGAAAATGGTGTAGAGCCTCAAGTGTACTGGGCCACAACATCCATAGTGACCAAATGGGCATTATCAATATATTGCATTTCCTTACGTTTATTGAACACGTGTGGCATCTTGAAGGTATGCTTTCAGAGAACTGGTAAGTGGTTTGACAAAAAAATCGATATATTTGGATACTAGTTCGGCGATGGTATCTATGCCACTTATAATGGGTCTGCCCGGGGTGGAATCAAGATTCTTGTGAACTTTTGGTAGGAGATAAAATGTGGCCAATCTGGGACATTTTGCTCAGTGACCCCGCCCTATGTGTTGCATTTCCCAGCTCTCCATCTTTCTCTTTCAGGAGGGCCCCCACAATCCGAGATAGTCTGGTCAGCAGCCACATACCATCTTCGAAGCCCACCTCCTGGTTCCCAAGACCCGCCGGGACTCGCAGATGCGGCTCGTGTAACCACTGTAACAATATAAAGAGGACGAACATGGACGAGTGCCTTGGACTGCCTCTTTTTTGGCTGCTTTTTAACTTTCTTGTGACAGCCGATTTCGCTGTTTTCCCCAAAAATTAAACTGGTTTCTCTTGAAGCCCAAACGCATACTGATTTTTTTCCCCCCTCAAGACCGAGGTTTATGATTAACTACAGTCATAGACTGTTTACCTGAGCATAGATTCAGGAGAGGCAGTAACCTGCAATAAATACAGGTGAGTGGACACCACTGCTACTTTGACCAGAACTAGAAAGATGGTCGCTTGGTACAGTGAAACTCGTTTTCTTTTAGGCTACGCCATGTGTCGGCTGGGCACCTGAGCGCCATTTACCCAGGGAAGAGATATGGTCCCAGGCTATATGGGACAAAGAAGGAAACAGGCCGGTGGAGGGAGTGTGATGCCCGGAGAATTGTTTGGCGAGGAAACCCTGGGTCTGGGAATTTGTGAGGATATCAGTTTGCTGGAGTTGTAAAGGCAGCATGAGGGGGACCAACACAACATTAGGCCGGTGGTTTTAATGTTGTGGCTAATCAGTGTAAACCAGTGCATAGCTCCCTAAGCGGAATGTCTGAAAAATGGCAACCTCTTAGTTTAATTTCCCATGATCTGTGTTCAACCCCAGGACTTTTGATGAAATAATGATTCTGTGTATTGGGACCTGCATACAGCCATATGTTCAGATAATGTAAATTAATAAAACCAATGAATTGCAGAACTTTTTGCACTTAGGCTGTACTTGAATATTGATGAGAAGAAATCCAACGTGGGACTTTCCTTCATTTACTTTCTTAATTAGCATGTGCATGAGCATTAATACTTGAAAGGCAAATAATGGATTCAATATTTGTCAAATATCTGAATGAATGAATATACCCTGCCCTCTATAAATTGGTGCTGATGTAGGTTAACCAGTAGATTTCATTCTAAACCCTCAGGTTATAATAATGACCATGCCCAAATGAAATGTACAAAAAGCCTTTGCAGTGCTAACGTTTATGAAGCTAGTTCACGTAAACCGACTGCATGGAATATCAACACACTCCTTTGAGATCCAGGGAGCAACAGCCTGTAGCCATTAATTGGCTGAAGTTAGAGGCTGGTTCAGGGAAGCTACTTCCCCATGCAGTGTCCTTTTTAAAATTCATTGGAAAATTACAACAGATCTGCAGTTTCTACTTTAATTTGTCTGTATAGACTGGAATGCTTTGGCAGTTTCGATAATTCACAATGTAAGTCCACCACCCTCTCCCCCTTTCCCTTCGAAAATACGTTATACCTCAGGGAGATATCCATCTGATCCACATTGCAAGTACATCCATGAGGATGCTTACAGTGCAATCGGAGTTTGTTTATCAAGTACTAACCGCTAATGAGCCTGCCTTTTGGCAACAAGCAACGCGAAACACATCGTCCATCTGCGTATGCTGAATTTCTCAAGGTAACACAGGGTTTGGGTGAATATGCAGCCAGTGATGTGAATCTCAGACAGTTTTCTGTTGAATATCGGATGCTACCAGCATGTCAACCAATAAGATCTTTTCAGAGGGAAAAAAAAGATAGATTAATTTGTGAGATTATTTTAAAACAATAATGTTGGACCCTTTCCACTCAGAAATCTGGGCAGCCCTCCATGTCACAGGTCAAATTTTACAATAAAATAAATGCCTTGGTACATCGGGGACTGTGCTCAAAATTCAAAATTCAATCTATGAGCCGTCAAGGAAAATGTCATACCTCAGTGCATCAAAAGAGCACGCTGAGCTGCTTCAAGGAAACCTCACGGAAAATGTTTAACGTCAACCTCCAATACCTATTGTTTTCTTCCGCCAAATGCTGCCAAAATCACATTCTACTGTACCACGATGCCGTCAATACCCGATGAAGTTCGCGCTTGTGACCCTTTCAATTTTCCGTCATCATATCCTACTTGTATATGATTCAAACATTCCACAAAATGCGCAAATGTCTAAAAAAAAAAAAAAAAAACCATCTCATTGTACTGCCATTTCTCATGAACTATACGTGCAGCTGCACATCGTCATGCTTAACACACGCAAGAGAACAGTCATATTCTTGGCGCGAAGTGCGGCATGACTGTGCAATAGTTTGGAGAATTGACAGAAGAGTTAATGAGCTCTATCCATCAATTTGAGGCAGCAGTGGCAAGCAGGAGCAAAGCTGACCATCACCTCTCCCACAAAAGTAGAGCTCTAACTGGTGAAGCTCAGTCCTCTTTGAGCTAACTGCCCCGCTCTATTCGACACCTGCAGTTTGCCTTTGCTAGCTGTGACTGCAATATATGACTCAGCTTGTGGATAACGGGGAAAGAAGGTGCCGGGCTGAGAAGCCTCTGGAGAAAGAAGTCTGCTACACTGCACTTTCCTGCCTTTAGGGAAGGAGCTGTGGCAATTAGATGGCCTTTCTAGAAGAAGGAGTAAGACATGGCCAGGCCTCGCATTTCTGTCAAGGCCGGGACAGCTGGTGACATCAGATATGACATGGTAAATGGTATAAACCTTGCCTGTGGCTGTAAAAAATAACTACACGGTTTTTACAGGGGCTTCAGAATGTCCCAAAATCTGCAGGTCATATCAAAATTTTGGATGACTCACAAAGGATGAGGCACAGAAAGTGCTCGAGGGGTAGAGCGATTCGGCTCAACATCTACACGAGCTGAGCCGAGAGCGCATTCGCACCCCTGCTGTCCTTTCAGTTTCTGACCTTCAACAACAGATAAGCTGTGCCCTACACTCCCATCTCACGCTGTGTCACTGCATGCTGTTTCGTGTGGCGTCAGTTCCCTTCAGCTTCCATTTCAGCAAATTCAGTAATAATTTCTGTGGAGTTACTATTTCCTCTTATAAGAGGAGACCCTATCAAATCATTTAGCATCTCTAGCCAAGCAAAAAATATATATCAGCTTTTCCCTTCTGCAGATACTAACAAAACTTCAATTGTATAAAGACTGTAAGCAGTAAATTTACTTTAAGATGGAAGAATTGAAAATTGCCATGACTCCTTTTTCAACTGAGAATAGGCATGACCCTTTTTTAAATTTCTTTATGACCTGGTCATGGTGACAACTATGAGAGCTCAAGAGCCATCTGGGTCCGCTCCAGCCAGCAAGGCAAGCTGCCTGAAAATGTGCGAAAGTCTTGCCCAAAGGGAACATTTTCACCTACAGCAGGAACAAATCACTTTTTTTTAACTTTCCTCAGCACATTCACTCACTCCCTCCCTCCCTAGCCACTGCATCCCCCTCTCGCAAACACTTTCTCATCCCGACTCGTCATATAGTGATGATACCTGACCAAGCATTGATATACGACAAAAGAAGAGGCTTTTAGCATCCTTATTTCATGCTTAGGGTTAGGGCTCAGGTTAAGGCGTAGGGGTTAGGGGGTAGGGTTCGTTTTAAACTGGCGTGAAATAAGGACGCCAAAAGCTTCGTTTTTCGCTGTGTTGACACTTGATCGGGTAGCGTCACTATATGTCGAGTCGGAATGAGACTGGGCTCCACCCCCCTGTCGGCATGCTGGTGTAGTGGCTAACGCTGCTGCCTCACAGCTTGAAGATTGTGTAGCCTGAGGGCTTTCTGTTACTCGGGTCTCCTCCTAGTGCTTTGACTTCCTACTGCAGACAAATACATCCATTTCACGTTAATTGGAGACTCCAAATTGCCTCTAGGTATGAGAGTATGAGTGAATGGTGTGAGTGATCTCCTCATCACTGTGATAAGAATACGAACACCGACGCGATATGAGCTTACGAGTGTTGAAAGAGCCGCAGAGCATGTAATCAACCAATCTCGATCTTCCTCTGCCCCATTTCACACTCTCAGCTGGACACTTATCTCTTCCTAATACCCAACTCTTTCTGATCCGCTTTCCCTCTCCCTCTTCCCCCACTTTATCTCTCCCTCTCTCTCTCCATCTCCCTCCTTGAGCCCTATTTCATTCTCTCAAAATCTTGCCATCTCACCCCCCATTTACCAATATCACTTCTCTTTTTCTCTCCTCCCCGACCACCACTGTCCTTCGCTCCCTTTCTCCACCTCCCTGTTCCTCGCATCACACTCTCTCTGTCTTATTTCACTTTTACTCGTACTGCCTCTCCCTCATCTCCCCTTCCGATTAAAATGCTTTATTGAACCTGACACACCGCGGATTAATATTGCCAAAGGAAAAACAGCAATAAATGAGGGTGGGAAGACACAAAGGATCCATTTAATCCGGTCTTGAAAGCGGCAATAGCAACAAGTTAGGGCAGTATATGCAGGGTGTTATGTTGTCAGCAAAACAAATGACACTTCAGTCTAATTTTCCCCTTCCTGCATCACTGAAATTCAAAATCCACTTTTCAGGCTTGACAGGCATTGAGCTGCATGAACTGACAACAAGACAGTGAATAATGGGAATAAAAAATGATAGAAGGGATACTGATAACAACAATAATAACCCCAGGATCACATATCAAAATATCAGTATATGACAGGATTACAAAAACAGGAAAATGTATCTTTTACCGCTGCTTTGGATTATACTGCCCTACAAAGCCAAAGTGCAGTAACTACGAAAGAATTTAAACAGGAAAAAATTGGCTTCATAGATTGTTCGCTCTTCTCACAAATGAATAGTTAGCACGTCAATGATAGATTATGTTTAACTGACTTGCCATGGTGTGATTTATATCAAAAGAAATCCTGACCGTCATTTACTTTCAGGCCCAAAACTGCATTACTCACATGTTACCCAAAATGTGGTTACTGCACTTTGGCTTTGTTGGGCAGTATAGCAGGGTACATGTTATATACGTGGGCATCTAGCAACTTGGGAAGACATTAGCCTGGATGTTAACCGCCGCATGTAAACGCCAATGTCAGTCTTAATGGCTTCCTCCATCTTCCAGTCTGGGAAAAACAAATACGTTCACACCATAAAAGACCTCAAGGAATGCAAGATGAATGCACGTACTATCACAAGAAGCTTACATTTTGAGAGTCAAACCGCTCTGCTTCCCATATCTCTGTAACAGCCCAAAATGCAACCAATAGTGGAGCTTTGGATGGCTTAATAATGAATGGGTTGGGGGATTGAGAAATGCCACCATGCTTCATATCGGTTGGGGTCGCACATTTCCCCCAATCAGCAGGCCCCATTACCCACAGTCACAGGCAATGATTGGAGAGGGAGTCAGAAAAGCCTGTGCATACACCCAAGAGAACAGTATGCGTGGGTACTTTCAGGAAGATGAAACAGCATGAGAAATGATCTCCATGATAAATGTGAGATTACAACACTAGGCCCGCTGAAAAATGTATGCAGTAGAAGGCTCAGCGGAGCCTTTCCTCGCTCAGCCATCTCACATCCAAACAAAAAACTTTGGCTCTAAAAAAAACTTTGGCTCTAAAAAACACTAACTGAGGTAGCTTAATGTACACAGAACTTTCTAGAATGGCATATTTTTGTTAATGTGGAAGACCATAATTCAAGTTTGTTCATTACATTTTGGTCGAATTTGATCGATGTGCCCAAAGCGTAGGACTGTGTTGTAGAAAGGAGAGATTAGACATCAGTTCCTTTATCAGTGCAGTGCTCTGGGCTCTGCATGGTTGTACTGTCTGCCTCTATGCAATCCATTGTGCTCTATGCTTTTCTCAATGAAAAAAACTTAAAATAATAATGATTTATGCCAAGATAAAATGAGACAATGAAGGTGGCTAAATATGAATAGTTTTCAATGTAAAGACACCTAATTTTACCATTTTTGGTTTCTCTGGTACCAGGGTTGGGTTCAATTACTTTTCTCACTAACAATTACAGTAATTGTAATCAATTACTTTCATAATTGTAATTTAATTTTAATTTAATTTTTAATCAAAAAGTCATTGTAATTGAACATTCTGTACATGAAAGTAATTGTTGTAATTCAAAAAAGTAATTGAACCCAACCCCGTCTGGTACGGTTCAGTATGTAGACTCAACGCAGGTAAAATATGAAAGTGGGGTACATGATGAGATTGCTGTAATTCTCAAAATAAAATAAAATTCTCAAAAAGGCCTCTGAGAAAAGCTTTAAGTGCTCTGCTCCATCATCGAAAATGTACAGAAAATTCAATTCATTCAGAATTAAAGCTACAGTCTCTCTTGGGCTTCGTACACAAAAATATACGTCCCCAATTCTGAAATAGTTGGGACAAAGTGTTCATTTTGAATAAAATAAAAACACAATGACTTTCAAATCACACCAGCCAGTATTTCATTCACAATAGAACAGAGATAACATAGCAAATATTGAAACTGAGAAATGTAACAATTTTATCCACAAAAGGAGTTAATTTCAAATTTGATGGCTGCTACAGGCCTCAAAAAGGTTGAGTCAGGGGCCTGTTTACCATGGTGTAGCATCCCCTCTTCTTTTTAACACAGAGTGGAGACATTGAGGAGACAAGTTTCTTGAGTTTAGCCATTAGATGTCACTTTTGTTACAGGCTTCCAGCTGTAAGAGAGATTTGGATCTCCTTAAACAAACTTTTCGTTTAATTATGCGCCAAATGTTCTCAATCAGTGAAAGATCAGGACTGCAGGCAGGCCAATTCAGCACACGGACTCTTCTACTACGAAGCCATGCTGTTGCAATAGCTGCAGTATGAGGTTTTGCATTGTCCTGCCGAAATACACAAGGCCTTGTGATGTCGTCTCAAGGGGAGCATATGTTGCTCTAAAACCTGTGTATACCTTTAAGCATTCATGGTGCTTTTTAAACATGCAAGTGTCCCTCACCATATGCACTAATGCATCCCCATACCATCAGAGATGCTGGCTTTTGAACTGAATGCTGATAATAGGAGGGGTGGTCTTTCTCCTCTTTAACCCAGAGGAAACGACAGCCATGATTTCCAACAAGAATGCCAAATTTGGACTCGTCTGACCACAGGACACTTTGACACTTAGCTACAGTCCATTTTAAATGAGCCTTGGCCCATGGCAGCGCTTCTGGATCATGCTGAACAATGGCTCCCTTTTTGCATGATAGAGTTTTAGGTGGCATCTGTGGATGGTACGGCAGACTGTGTTTACAGACAGTGGTTTTTTGAAGTATTCTTGGGCCCATTTAGTAATGTCAATGACAGAATCATGCCGGTGAGTGATGCAGTGGCGTCTGAGGGCCCGAAGATCACGGGCCTCCAGTAAAGGTCTTCAGCCTTGTCCCTTATGCACAGAGATTCTTCCAGTTTCTTTTGATGATGTTATGCACTGTTGATGGTGAGACCTTCAAAGCCTTTGCATTTTGACATTGAGGAACATTGTATTTAAAGTATTCCACATTTTTTTTTATGCAAGCCTTCACAGGTTGGAGAGCCTCTAGCCATCTTTACTTCTGAGAGACTCAGCCTCTCTAAGACATCCCTTTTATAACCAATCGTGTTACACACCTGATGCCAGTTAACATGATTACTTGCTAAATGTTCTTTCAGCTGATTCTCTGGTAAATTAATTGCTTTTTCAGCCCATTTTTGCCCGTGTCTCAACTTTTTTGAGACCTGTTGCAACCAGAAAATTTGAAACGAGCTCATTTTGTGGATGAAAATGTAAAATTATATATGTTCTGTTGTAAATAACACATTGGCTCATGTGATCTGAAAGTCATTGCATTTTGATTTTATTCACAATTTACATTTTATCCCATTTATTTCGGAATTGGGGTTGTATTTTGATCTCCATCTACGCAACTAGGCAGTCCCATAATTTTAAAACTCAAATGGGTGAGCAGAGTTTTCAAAAGTCTCCATTTTTTGGATTCGAAAATGTTGGAGTATTGTGGTTGCTAGGTGAAAATGTTGCAAATGTTATGCGTTTTAAAATGAAAATGTATGCGTATGGACATAACCTAGCATGCTCAAGATTCAACAAATGCAATGAACTGTGAGCTCTACCAAGCAATCTACTATTTTACAGTATTCACATGAAGCTGTGACAAGACAGTCAGGTTTGTGAAAATGCCAGTGAATTCAGTCAGTATAGACTGCTTCAGTTCTATAGGTTAACGGCCTAAGCCGAATTTTCAGGCTGAAGTTGAAGCATAAAATTTATGGAAATGAGTAGCTTGTTCTCTATTGCAATTACTCATTGTCCTAATTGTTTTACATATGCCTGTACAAAGCATTCTGAAACAGTATTTCTGAAAGCTATAAACCTTATGCATTATGTTTATGCTACTTTCACTTTACGTGTTAGGCTCGACCTAAATCTAGGAATCAAGCTGTGTGTGAAAACTAACTGCGGGTTAACTGAACCCGGCACAAACATTGTGCGCATTTGCCACTTGCAGTTTTTTGTTTCAATGTTTGTTTTTTTTTTTTTAATATATACTTCACAAAGACAGTCACATGGAAGGTAGTGGTTTTACATAATTTTCTCAAGTATTCTTCACACCTCTTATTTGGAGATTATGCCATATTTTGCCATCACTGTTTTCCTCTAAAACTGTTATACTCTATCCTCCCTATTATGATAAATAGCCTTATGTTTTTCACCATAAAAAAAGGTTGTCACTATCTCAGCTGAGCTGCAGTGAAGCAGGTCTGACAGGAATTCTGCAGCCTTGCAATGCAGGAATCCAAAGATGCACATCTTGTGCTGTACATGGGTTTCATAATAGAGCGAAGTCACAGAGAACAAGTTGCAAACGAATAGAAACAGAGTGTGGACATGTATGGGAGGATGAGAGGATTTCCATTGCAGCCATACAATTTATTGTAAATCAAATTCAGCATCACTATTTCTGTGAAGCAATAAAAATAGAAGAAAAATGGGTGGCAGAACTAAACGTTTATCTTAATCGGCAACATCAGTCTTCCAGGAGTTTCAGCTCTCTAAGCACAATGATACCGTTCAACTCAATCTACTTCCATCAAGTCAAACACGTCTAGATACCTACAGCTCATTTCAGAAGTGCTCTGCATAGCTGAATCTTGTCATTTTCTCAGCGAGAATTTCATCAAGAGAACAAAAATACAAAATTATTTTCCTATATTACTTTCAATAAGGCCAACCCAGGGCAATCAAGCTCCGCCAAGGTATTCTGCAAACATTTTTAAAGTTAAATGACCCCCAACTGCTAGCACAGAGCAAAAACCCAATTTATTTTTATTACAACCATAATAAACTGCATTACATTACAAACATAATAATAATGTACCGCACGCATATTGCAAATCTGCTGCTTTAACACAATTCTTGCAAATGTCATAAGTTTCCCACAAATGTAATATCAGTTGTCCATCATAAATATCATAATACCCATACCCACAAATGTAACAGCAACAATTTCAATAGCAGGAATTTGTTATTTTTGCAGTATGCAGTGTACTCGCTCCATTTGCATCTGTACCTCATGAAAAGCTGCAGATTTGTATTGGGATAGTTGTTTTACGTTTGGAGAACATTATAGTGTCTGATAATAATGCAAAACAAGAAATCACTCAAAATAGCAAGAAAGTGCTCAGAGAGTGCATACCTTTACCTACGCAATTGGAATTTTACTACTATCTGGTGGATTTTACGGTATATGGCATTTATTCTGATCTTGCAATCCTTTAATGTCATTTAATACAATTTGCTGCTAAAATCATCCCTGGATGATAATACATTCAACTTCTAACCATTTCTAGGTGATTCAACCCCCATGAAATTCAAATAACGAATAAAGGGTGCGAGCAACCTGGCTATTTTCCCTTGAATGGGGTACACCATTTTATTATAGCAGTCTCTTTTTCGGCGCTTAGCTATGAAGTTACTTCGGCTGCTCAGCCTATACGCCACAAACAGTACAAGCGCCGTCTTTCAACCAAAATTTTTTTGAAATGAGCTAGCTAGCCAGCGTGCACAGAGTGCCTTTCCTAAAGCATGATGTAACATTAGTTTGTTAGCTAGCTGGTTAGTCAGTGTTGTCTGTGAATTTAAAAACCATGGCAAACTCATTATGCAAAATTTACTCAACTCGTTTCATAACTTTCATGTGACACGTTTACTAATAAGATCCTCTATATCATGTGCATCCCCGGGGTAGGCTACCGTACTGCACAGTGAGTTTGTGTCATTTGTCATATATGCTTGTATGTGAGTCATGCAGTCATAGTCTAGGAGCAGGAAATCTTACTCGCTTTCTCCCTAGGCAGGCAATTCGTTTAACAGCCGGTTAATGAATTCTGGACCACTCCCAAAGTAGAGGAGAGTATTGGGTGGGGTTGCGGATAGATGTCGGGGGAATAGGAGATTGGGGCGGGTGTGGTGTTGGACTTGGTCTGTGATTGTGCGGACGTTGGGTGCCCCCCGGGTGGCGAGACTCAGGGTGGGGGTCGCATCTCTTGTCAGAGTCCGTGCGGCTTCCAAGACCCCCGGGGTCCCAGGTGGTGGCTGTTTCTTGCTTTGTTTTTGGAGAGGGGAAGGGTGGGAGGGACGTAGAAACGAGAAGAGCGGGGATTGTAGGAATGTAGGAGGTATATGGGCGTAAGGATGTATAGGAAGGCGCATCAGGAGGGGCCCTGTTCACTAACCTACGTTATCGGGAACTCCCTAGATCGCACAAAACTTGCATAATGTCCAAATATCATCATCATCACAATGCATGGGTTTGAGTTACTGCCTGTTCTCCGAGTGGCCGCAAAACCTGTTTCTAAGGTTCAAAGGGTTAAGTACTTTCAACACTAGGCTCTTCGGTTTTAAGTGGATACTTCAAGTATTGTGGATTCTCAACTTCGCACTGACAGACAAAAAGACAGATGGACAAACATGGTGATCATCGTACTTGAGAAAATGAGTTTTCAGAAGTAACAAACAAGCAGACATGGGTGAATACATAGCCTTCGCTCAACTTCACCGTTAAGCAGAGGTAATTACTACAAAGAAAACAAAGCATAAAACCAATCTAACACGTCAAGCCAAATTACTGTACTGGAAACAATAAGCCATTTGTTGCTGCAAAGGGATTCTCAGCAACAATCCCTGTGAGCATATAGAGCGATGTTGTCGGGGATGGATTTTTTTTTTATTTTTTTTTTTAAGGAGCAGATGGAGACGCTTTGAACTTCATTTCAAAACTGCAGTCAATGAGTTCAAGAGCAACCCAGGACAGTTTTGCCAGAAGCAGCTGATCTGCATAGCATTAAAGATAGCACACCGTTATACATCTTCTATGAAGTTCCCAGGTAATGCCAGGCCATGGAGGAAAGCTTACAAATTCCCCGAAGGCAAATGCTAATACTCTTGAGTATTTTCTACAACTAGGCCACAAAAAAATCCTTCTTAATAATAAACTTTTCTGTTCAGAAAGAGAACGTGTGTCTGACCATAGCCCCTGAGTGGCTTCAACTCGCTGGAATCTGAGGGCATAGAAAGGCTGTTTTTTAAGATGTCCTCAACCAGATGAAAGACTGATTTAAAGAGAGGAGAAGTGACAGCAAAGGAAAGATAAAAGCACAAGGTTTTTCTCAAAGAACCCTTTACTGCGCCACAAAAAGTTAAGAAAGAATGGAGGCAGAAAGATAATATCTGCCTGACGCATTGCCACTTGAGGCTACATTGAACTGTCCAACCTAATGGAAATGTTGAAAGTATGACATTTTGGTTGTCAAAACTCCCAACTACAGTGTTTGTAGAGAGTGACAAAATACAAAACAAAAATTTATCCTACTGAAATGGGTCTCAATGGGGAGGGGGGTTTAAGCTTGAATTCCTCCACCGTGAACTTAAGAGATTAAGTAAGATGAGCGAACAGTACAATTAGCTGCTTTAGTAGAACAATTATGTGCAAAGTTGTTGCCAAAACCAGCCATGTCTGCCGTTTGCCATAAACGATCGTTGGCCATAATTGTTTTTAAATTATGTCTCAGTCTCTGACATCATTTTGCAATTTCTTTTAGTACAAATGAGCTTTTGCAAGAGTGGTATATCCCCCCTGCAGAACTATAGGGATGAGTGGAGTGTGTGGATAATTCAGGGGAGCAGGCAGGACAGATTAGTCTTAGGTAAAATGAAGCACAAAAGTAATTAATCCAAGAGTGTGATGAAGAGCAGTCAAGTGTTTATTAAAGATTTGCAGTCAGAGAGCATCTCAGAGGAGATGTAATGATTTAGGATCAGGGTCCCAACGTGCATATACATAGTGATATTGGCCATTATAGGCCTAAAGGCTAACGGTATTCTAGACCAGTCGACAACACTCACAGGGGAGGATGCTTTGAAAATATGAACACAGAAGAACTACAATCAATTTTGGCAACTACCTGTATATAAAGACTGGACAATGGTGTCGCTTAAAAGCTACCTAGGAAAAAATAAATAAATAAATAAAATATAAATTAGGAAAACAAATTCTTTATAAGTCACTACACAATATGTACAACCACGAGCTTGATTTATTAACACGTTTACGTATAGACTGCATACAAATTTATTTATTAATCTTATTTCATTGAACTTGGATTTATTTTGGGGAATGCACATTTGTGTTCAGGGGAATGATTTCATTCATGAGCAGATTTAATGGAATGAACAGCGAAGCACAACAAACATATACATTGCACCTCCAGCGACTTCTCAGCCCAGCAGCCGCATCAATTTAAATCCCTCCGATCAAGTTTCTGACCATACTAGCGAACTATTGCGAGAATGCAGCAATTTTTCTTCACTTTTTAAATTAATCAAATTTACTGTCACTGTAAACATAATTGTTACAATCAATGAATTTGTTCTGAAGCCATGTTACATGAATCACAACATCCCATCTGTCTTTCTTTTACCTTTTTAAAAGTAACATAACTTCAAAACAAACATTTTTGGGGACACAATTCATTTTCAGGAAAAGGTGTTTGTATGCACATTCATCATTGATTGCTTCAGGTTTCATAAATGATTACTGCATGCAAAAGAGCTGAGGTAACCATAGACTGAATAAAAAGAAAGACGAAGCAACCGTGAGATCATCCATTGGTTTCAGCATATTATTTATGAAGCCTCGATTTTGGCAATTTGAACAGCGCCATTTTGTCATTTTGAAACCTCATATGTTTCCTATTGGAAGAGATCATGAATTGAAGATCCAGGGAGGAGCGAGGGGTGGATCTATGGATGGATCGGACCATATCTGACGAGGACCAGAAGATAGTCACGCCCCCAAAGCATATCTGGCTTTATTCTTTGTTCCAGTCTATTTGGGACCATAATTTACAATAATGAATATCATGATATGTCAAAGGAGAATTGAAACTTGCAATAGATAGTATTAAATAATGTGGAAAATCATTATTGAAATAATAAATAATGTGGGAAAGTAGGGTTATTTACTCAAAGACTTTTATAGACTTGAACGTCTTTCTGCAACCACTGATGTTGCCATCTGCTGGCTATTAAATAGAATGCAATTTTAAGAGATTTTAGCATTGGCTTCACTTTTCAGACCCGGGTGGTCCGTCCATCTTTTTTTACAGTCTATGGAGGTAACAGAATAATTTAACAGCCAAATTTTCTACTGCTTTCTTATATGTGATACATCAGCTCTCATTCACCTTTATATAAGTGATTAAATATCAACAAACAGTTGTCCCTTATATAATTAAGGGGTGATCTGGGGCAAAATGGGCAAAATTTTTTTTTCCAAAAGATTTTTTCTATAATAACCCAGCTTTAATACTCACTAATTACCACAAGGATTAAAAACTGAATTTTGCTATTTAATCATGATTTAACTGTGATGATGAAATTTATGCTTTTCACTCCAGGAAAGTGATAAATATTTGAATAATAAAATAATACAGTCTGAAAATGGGTGTGAGCCACAGACTAAAACTGAACTCAACTTTTTAATGCGGTCTAATGCATTTTCCATTGATTTCCTAAGGTATTACTTTTAACACGTTTCTCATGTTTGTGGCAGCCACAACTTTTTTATTTATCATTGAAAATCAATTAAATTTGGGCTTGCAGGTATTTTAGAAATGCAATAACATAGGGAAATATGCCTATCTGTTATATACTTTGAATATTTTGAGTATTCGTCAGATTCTGCGCAAAATAATTTCAAAATTTGAGTAAAATGCCCCAAAATCACAAAACTGATAAATTCGGCAAAGAATGGCTATGTCATTGTATTTGGATAAGCAATGGCTTTTAAATGATGAAAGAAAAACTGAATTCTATCATAGAGTTGAAGAGGAATTGGTGCCAGATGCTTTCTGCATATTTAATGCATAAACAGAAAAATTACAACTTGTATCTTTTTTGGTAGTTATTACATATACCTCTTTTGATTAATTCTGAGTTGTTTCCTGCTGTCATTTTTCATTTAACCCCAGATCACCCCTTAAGGGAGGGGTGAAATGGCGTTACAGTGAGTAGCACAATTTCCTCAAAAGAGAGCCACGGGTTCAAATGTGACTCGGGGCCTTTCTGTGTGGAGTTGGCATGTTCTCCCCATGGGTTTCCACAGGGTACACTAGCTTCCTCCCACAATCCAAAGACATGCATATCAGGCCAACTGAAGAATCTGAATTGCCCTCAGGCATGTGTGTGTGAATGGTGTGCGCTCTGCACTGGATTGGCAAGCAGTCCAGGATGTGTCCCTGCCTTTCACCCATAGTCAGCACCAGCTCATCCGTAACCCTAGTGAGGAAGAAGTGGTATAGTTGATGGATGGATAATTAAGGGACCTGGTATAATGGCATCCTTCGTCAGGACGATACGCATTTTGTTTACAATATATAAGGGGAATAACGTACACTTCTGGGCATTTAATATACATGTGTAAAAGGCAAACACTTGAAGCCACAGAGGTTTAAACGCAGAGAAACCCTCAAGCATTTTAAACAGCAATTGAAGCACCTATAACTAAAACCCCATAAGTCACACTTGACTTGACTTGACTTGTGGGGTTTTAGTAATCAGTGCTTCAATTGATGAGTGGCATTCATTCAAAGGAAAGATTAAAGTTGAAGATAAGGGACAAATGAGTGCAGAATACTAAACTGTTAAAATCTGTTTTCTTGAAGGGGTCTATTCTCCCATGCGCGTAAGTCGAAAAAAGTGCATAGCTACGTGCTCTTCAGCCTACGCGTATTCGCCCCTCGACTTAAGTCTGTGCATTACGCGCCCCGAAGGCAGTTACGCACATGGGGCGGAGCAAGGCCAAAATCGGGGCGTTTCCGGGTGTTTCTCGGGCAAATAACACTTACGCAAATTCTCCCCCTGGCTTACGTGCTTTTTCTGTTAAGCGCTTTTGAGGGCTGTATTGAGGTCAAGCGCCAACATAAGGTGAAATGGAATATTGCGTTTGATGACAGTTATAGGCCGAATTTTAATATTAATTTTATTTTATTTAACATGGTAAAGGTTGAGACATTCAATATTTGATTGTTCATCCTTATTTCTAAACTACATTTCTTAGAAATATAATAAATTATCAAACGAAATCATCATATGATATTACGCAACAGCCTGTTCTCCAATTAGTTCAATTACCGACGCATTACAAACAATTCCAAACATACCGGTGGTCATCAAGGTCACAACTGCGCTGTCGGTCCTGGCATCTGGGTCGTTCCAGAGAATGGCTGTGATGTCATGCACATATCACAGGCGTCTGTGTCAAGGTATCTGACACAGTTGGTTGACGCTATGCTGCAATGCGTCAGCCACTTTAAAGTTCGAAAACCGAAACACCAGCTGAAAGACGGAGAGTTAAGGGGGGGTTCTACCTGGTCGCCAGGTTCCCCAGTGTTGTGGGAGCCAATGATTGTACTCACGTTGCAATCAGAACGCCTTCCACTAATAAGAATATGTACAGTGACTGAAGACGTCGACACAGCATTAATGTTCAGGTTGTGTGCGATCATGATACGCGCATATTAAGCATCTGCGCCAAATTCCCTGGCTCGGCCCATGACGCCTATGTACTGCGCAACTGCTTGAAATGCCAAAAAATACAATAAATATTTGAAACCATATTAAGCTTGTTTCCAGTATCTGTCACAGTGATCCTTTGAGTATAGGCAAATAAATATGACCATTTAATGTAACCCTCCTTCATCCGTATACACTCTATTCTCCATGCACTTCCACTGCAGAAAGAGTGGATGCCACCTCCTCTTCAATGCAATGAAATGCACCGGGGATGATGGTTGTTCACCACCTGTTGCATGCACACTTATCCGGTGCGCAGAGAGCCTGGCTTTTACAGTGCCCCGCAGATTTTTCTTTGTTCGTTAAAACGTTGCCTTGTCCTTTAGTTGCAAACCGGACATCGGAGAAGTTTGAAATTTCAAGCGCGTAATTTCTAAATGAGATCATATAAACTGTCATTGATTGTCATTTTTGTGTGACTAGCATGTTCTCTTTGTCTTCTTCCCTGTCTTCCACGGTACAAACAGGCTAATGTAGGAGGGGCACATATTCAATGTTCTGATTACACTGGTTGAGAAGCACTAAATTCTTAATTATTTCACTATCGCCGAAATTAGTTTATTTGCATAGCTTTAATGCCATGGTGGCTAGAGTAAGAAATAAAAATACCGTGCTAGTCGCACTTAAGAGCCCTCGGCTGTGAGCATATAGTAACCCAGGAAATTTTTGCGGGCTGTTTAATTTTGCATCATCTAGCTTATTTTCTTGTGAAGTTTATCAGTTTGAAGATACAAATTCCCGGGTCTAGAACTGCCACTGGTAGGTATTGATTACGTTCAATACCCTGTAATGACTGAGGGAAGTGACTGAACATATTTTTTACCTCACTTCTAAGGTGAAAGATATCCTTGTAAAAATGGAGGCAAATGTGCAAGTGGGTCAAAAGTGAAACGAGCAAAAGCGCATTTAGTTAATTGAAAGAAAACATTTGAGTTTTACCATGAGGCTTGCTTAGGCAGTTCCGCTAGTAATCAGATTTCAGCATTAAAAATTTGTTAATTAATAGCTTTCTTTTCTGCAACAAATAAAACTCATGCAATTCTGTTTGGCATTTCTTAATCAGCAATCATGTTACTGTCTGGGTTGTGGACAAGGACTTAAAATGTTATGTTAGGATTATAATGTAATGTTTTGCTATATCAGATTTTCATAATTTAACATTTTAATCCTTTCCCATCAAATATAAATTGTTTTCATAACATTGTAGCAATGTCAAGACATTGAAAAAAGAAACCATTTAGCATACATTGTTGTGAAATTTTGTTTTATCTGGGTTCCTTTTAAGTTTTACAAAGACATCTACAGCAGTTCTGTATAAGTATTCAAAAATAAAAACTCGTTATAAGAGAACTAATGGTAGATTGAAAGTGAAAGCTGCACTGCATTGACACGGTAGTGGGATCTGATAGACACATAAATCACATATCTCTCAGTCTTCTGCGGTGCCCTTCAACATGGGCCGAGAGAGTAGACATCCCATAAAGAACTGGTCCTGGCTCTGGAGAAGAAATTCTCTTGAGGTACAACCTGCCCCTGGCATCTCCCCAAAAAAGAGGAGCCTTTCCTACACAAAGCACACCTTAATCCAGAATTTCCTAAGAAACATAATTTAATAGAAGCCCCAAATGCAGTGTATTTGTTCAGGGTTGCAATATTCAACCGAAGCGCAGTACACAGTCGCACATTCATGCTCACATTCCACTGATTCAGTGAACCAACTCAGTCTCTCAACAGGGAAAATCCTGTAAAAAACACCACAAATAAATGAATAAAAGTTCAGAAGTTATAAAGCAATAAAATGTTTGATATCCACAAATTAAGGCACATATAGTAAGGATCAAAAAATGTGCCAAGATTGAAAAAAGAGGATTGATATTTCAATAAAACTGCAAAACCTGTTGAGTCCCTTCACTATACATCAAAGCAAAATTATAAAGAAATTACCTCCTTTGGCAAAAACATGAAACCTCCCTTCTCATTGCCACCAGGAGATGCACAATTAATATCTTGAATCGACACACAAGTTATACATCCCAGTACAATTGAAAGCTTATACCTCGCTCTAAGGGTTACGAGTGTTGCTTTGGGTGGCACCTGGTTGCCTGTCTGTGTATCTGTCACCAATTTAACACAAAAACAATTTGATTAATTTTCACTGAATTTTCAAGAAAGGCATGCAATGGCCCAAGGGTTACCTGACTAAAGATTGGACCCAGTCGGGCGAAGGTTAAGGTAATTTAAAAACTGAAACGTCTCCCTTTGGGTAAGTATAGTATGCCTGGCTATCCTTTATAACGAACTATCATGCAAATACATTGACCCTATATTGACCCTCTCCAGGGCACGAAACGCAATAAAAATGCAAAATATGTGGCGGACAGTTTTGCGTGAGTATAAACTAGAAAATGCATGAACAGACATGATCACATGGACTACTTATGTATCCCCAATCTGAGGAAATAAGGAATTTTTATCATCAAGTTTAATTACAGTGAACAGAGTTGCATCTTCTGAATTAATTAGTTTTCAATGTCCACTCTGAATCATTGTTTTTGTAAACATGACATGGAATGAATTACCAAAGGAGGCAAGTGGAGTTCTACGACATTTCAGTTACCAACTCTGTAAACCTATAGCAGCAGCATTAACTATTCGCTGACTGAAGATTAAAGCATTTTAGATTTTGTAAAGGTGAATACAATTTACCAACTTGAATAAATGATTATTTTTAAATTCAGCATTATCTTTGACCTATTTTACAAAAGAAAACCCTTCCATCACTGGTTGCAAGCTTCGTAAATTAATCTCTTTGTTAAACAGCCCCACAGAATTAAGACTGCCGGTGGTTACAAATGCATCCATCGTAACAACATCTCTTATTCTAATCGTAACACGATTAAATTCGTAAATCACCGCGTATTAACAAACAACTGCGCCCGTTAAAACAACCACAAAATACATTTTATAGTTTTTTTTTTTTTTAACCGGGATTACATTGTTTTAATAACTTCCAAATTGACAACGGATGATTCAGGGGATTGTTATCCTTACATTATTTTCCTTTGACATGTGTCAAGTCTGCGAGACGTATTGGCAAGGGAGACCAAAATAGTCTCCACGTCTGCCCAATCTAACCCCGTGGGAAAGATGTTTGTTAACATTTCTCACCTCTAAAAATGATACAATGTTTGGAATCACGTGTCCGATGCCATTATCAGTAGACTGACTTGACAGCACCAATATTCATACAGCATCAACTCTGTCTGATTACATTTTTATGCGAAATACATCTTAAACTTTCAAATACGGAGCTGTAAAAAAATGTCAAGGATCTCAAAAACAGATCATTTGGGTCGAACAACAACCAGCAAAGTTATACGCAACCCAAAGTGTGCGAGATGTAGGAACCACGGACTCGTCGTTCAGCTGAGGGGACACGCCGGGAAATGTCCGTTCTCTCATTGCGAGTGTTGGAAATGTTCGCTCATCACTGAGCGAACGAAAATAATGGCGATCCAGAGACGCATGGGGAAGAAACTTAAGGATGAGTCCCTGTCAAGCGTTAGTAGGAGGTTCAGAGAGACGCCACCCCAGGCCGGTTGTGGCGTGGAGATCATCGATGTAATTAATGACCCCGCGGACGTGCCTGTCAATGACAGCGGACCCCGCGACAGCTCAACGCCTGGATTTCGGGCCAGTGTGATCCAAAGGACGGAGAGCGTGATTAAGGCGCCCCCGGCCCGGCGATTCGAGGCAGATGGGAAGACATACGCCGAGCTGGTTCCAGTGAGGTCCTTGACCGCAGAGAAGTCAATATACTACGGATCGCAAGAGGAAATGGCTGCACGGTTGCCTGTCCACGGGAGTGGCTACGGCGGGGCTGAATCAGAGCGGGAAGGCATGTTGTACGGCGTCCCTCCTCCATGGAGCACGGCACTAGACCACAGAGGTAAGTTAGGTGTAACGTTATCCGTGATAACATGGCATAGCTAACTGAACCGACCATTAATCAACTACATGAGGTCATTTTTAAAAGCTAGTTGATTGGCCTGACACTTACTTAGCTCCGCCGATGGCTAGTTTGAAGAACCTTTTAATTAATTTTTTTTCTTTCAGCTACGCCTCACTTCTCTGGCGACTATATTTTAACGGCGGTCGCGCAACGGGACGTGTACTCCAGTGAATTTATGACTCTGCCATTTCCAATGAAGTTCTACGGCCACTACCCCAGCAGTTACGGACGCCCGGCTATTCTATTTAACGCGCCGCCAACGCCTGCTGCACCTGGTCCCTGCAATGAACCCCAAATGAGTTTTGCTGGTTTTGTCCCCAGCTCTGTTCCCTGTCTCCCAGAGTCCAGACCTGCACAGGTAAGGAGGCAGCTATTTCACCGTTCCGAAGCTGATGAAGATGGACTTTGTGTCATTTGTGTTTTATCATGTACAACTCTCAGATGCTGTGGGTTGAAGTACAGTGTCATGTGGCAGTTCTTCAACATATTCTTACCCCCTTACTCAGCACTTTATATGTGATGCGAGGATTCAGCAACAAGAAATTGGCATTCCCATTATGTCTACAGCGCCCTCCATAATTATTGGCACCCCTGGTTAGGATGTGTTCTTTAACTTCTAATAAATTAAGTTTTTTTCTAAATAATGTAGGACCCCAATGAAAAAAGAGGAAACTCCAAGCTTTAATTCAAGTGGATTTCTTCAGTGGGAAAAAAATCCCACATTAAGAAATAATTCTTTTGAATCAAATCATGTGTCCCACAATTATTAGCACCCCTGATGTTAATACTTTGTACAACCCCCTTTTGCCAACAAAACAGCACCTAATCTTCTCCTATAATGTTTCACAAGATGGGAGAATACAGGAAGCGGGATCTTCGACCATTCCTTTTTGCATTCCTTTTTGATCTCTCTAAATCATCCAGCGACCTGGGTCCTCTCCTCTGCACTCTCCTCTTCAGCTCACTCCTCAGGTTTTCAATGGGGTTGAGGTCTGGTGACTGAGATGGCCATGGGAGGAGCTTGATTCTGTGTCTGGTGAACCATTTCTGTGTAGATTTGGCCACATGTTTAGGGTCATTATCTTGCTGAAAGACCCAGTGACGATCCATCTTCAGCTTTTGAGCAGAGGCCACCAGATTTTGACTTAAACTGTCCTGGTATTTCAAAGCATTCATGATGCCATGAACCCTAACAAGGTTCCCAGGGCCTTGGAAGAGAAACAGGCCCACAACATGACCGATCCTCCTCCATACTTCCCAGTGGGCATGGGGTGCTTTTCTGCATACTCATCTTTTGTGTTCCGCCAGACCCACTTAGAGTGTTTGTTGCCAAAAAGCTCTATCTTGGTCTCATCTGACCAAAGCACCCGGTTCCAGTTGAAGTCCCAGTACCGCTTAGCGAACTCTAGACGTTTGCGTTTATGATCGTGAGTGAGAAAAGTTTTTTTCCGTGCATGCCTCCCAAACAGCTTGTTGGCATGAAGATGGCGCCTGATGGTTTTTTGGAGACTTTGTGACCCCAAGATGCTACCATTTGTTGTAATTCTTTCACAGTGAGCTTTGGAGAACTTTTTATTTCTCTTACCATTCTTCTCACTGTGCGTGGTGGCAAAATAGCCTTGCATCCTCGTCCAGGCTTGTTTACCACTGTTCCAGTGGTTTTAAACTTCTTAATGATTCTTCTGACAGATGATATGGGCAGGTGGAGGTGAGTGGCTATATCATTGTAGCCATTGCCTGACTTGTGAAGGTCGACACACATCTGCCTTACTTGAATGGTGTGTTCCTTTGTCTTTCCCATGTTGAAGAGTGGATAAGAGAAATGGCCTCTGTGTCACATCATATTTATACCCCAGGAAAACAGGAAGTGATGAATTACTAATTAAATGTCCCTATCCGATCAACTTTGTAAACTACTGTAGAAATGACAGAAATACTTCAATTACATTTATTTCCTAGGAATTGTTAAGGGTTTGAATAATTGTGGAACAGGTGATTTTATGAAAAATAGTTATTTCTTAGTCAGGGATTTTCTTTTTTTCCCCTTAAAATTCACTTGAGTTGAAGGTTACATTTTTCTACAATTTTCAGTGTGAGAATATTCTTCTGCAATAAAAATTTAATTTATTTTAAGGCTTTTAACACATCTTAACTCGAGTGCCAATAATTATGGAGGGCGCTGTATGTGTGTGAAAATGTAGATTTATGCATTGAAAGAGCAATTGTGTGTATTTTCCTTTTCAGGATTGTCAAACTGCCTTCCTCAACCCCCCGCTAATGTCGGCTTGCTCACTGCGGCCACAAGAGGACCTGACATTCCAACATCCCCCTTACCCGACGCTCCATGTACATGGAGGACAGGGCGGAGGTAAGTGACCCTTTAAGAAATGATAGTAAATTAACATGACAAGAAGGGCGCCAGTTCATTCTTTTGTCCTTTCTATGTGGAAACTTGTAGTTTCCAACAGGAGTTATTGATATTACTTAACAGCTCATGAATATTTCATAAAGAGGCTTCTCCAAGGCCAGAGTGATAATTTCTGTGGTCGGGCTGTCATGGGTCAGACCTTTTTGTGAATATTCATTGGACATACAATCACAGTATTTAAGCTTCCTGTTTACGGACATAAATTTTGAGTATCAAAGGAATGGTACTTACCATCTGCTTAGTCTAGAGAATCTGTGGTGTTAGCTTACTCTTGGGAGAAACTGCAAAAGCTATTGATATTGAATTTCCATCAAAGACATTGTTGGGAAGAGTTAGTGCTGCAATCTTGTTGGCTTTTCAAAGTAGTCATTTGTAGCACCCACAGGGAAATTTTATTCAACATCTTCATGGAGGCACACCAGCTCAATCACTTGTTTTTCTGCTGAGCAGGTGACCACAGGCTTGGAAGCTAAGAGTTCATTGTGATCTGCGCAGAGGAGCGGTCAACTTTTGCGAAAACAGAAGAAAATGTCCAAACCGATGACCTGTTGCACTGCTGTGAAGCAGGCGCTGTAATTTTTACCCAAAAAAAAACATTATTTAGACTTTCTAAATGAAGTCAGACATTATGATGCAAACCTGTTTTCACGTTATTCCTTTTTCGCCAGATTCCCTATAAAACTCCTGAACTGCAAACTGTGGAAATTAGTCACATTTGAAGTTCACCATAAATTTCCCTCGTAAACTTATGCATGAAAAAAGAGCATGAAATGTTAACGTCAAGCCCTGTCATCTCAGAATTTTAAATGAAAGTGGTTTTTACCCAAATGTTTAGGGGAAATTTTTACGTAAAATTTTGAAACAAGTTTTTAATTCACTATTTACATTTTTAGCGCTAAAATACTTGCTAGGACTTCTCTGTTTTACGTAGTTGCTCTCAGGTTGTGCGGAGTGACACATTTGAGCACTTTCGCTTTGGTTTGGTATTACATAACCTCTTGAAAACTGTGTCAGAGATGGCTTTGCCTGTGCAGTTGCCTTTTCTGTTGTGTTGTGTTCCTGATCTGTTAAGTGCTGTCACTGACAGCAGATGTGAACCTTCTAATGCAGTGTCAATGCGGTTCTCTTGTTTATTGTTCTCGGTCAGAGCCACTGTGCCATTGTACTGAGCAGCATCTGAGTGACTTCAGATTCTTATGTTCCAAAAATATGGCTGTTCAGCCCATAGTAAAATAATCTAGTTTCTGGATTTCTTTTTTTTTTTGTGTTTTTTTTCAGAAGGTGTATCAATAGAATCACATTTACCTTAGTATTAGGTTAACTGTGTGTTGCATTACTGTTCTTTTTTTAAAGGACCAGGGAGCAAGATTGTTATTTTAGAGTCATCCTACAGTTGGCAGCCGGAGTAATTTGAGATTTTGTAAAAAAAAAAAAAAAAGAAAAAAAGTTTCTTATTTTTGTACATTGTCTTTAATGCAGACTTGAAAACACATTTAATCACTAGTTAAGACAAGGTTCTAATGCATAAATGCATGTAGGTGTGAACAGTGATTAATACATACATTATGTGCTTGTGTGTATTTGTGCATAAATGACAACCTGATTCATTCTACTTTCTGGATGTGCCGTGGTTCCTTGTGTGCTCACCCCTTAGTTCATATGAAGAGTAATTGTGTCCAAATCTCCAGTGTGTCCAATGTGCGCTTGACTTACACACATCTTGTATGATGAGGGCAGATCGGCCATTTTAAAATATATACACAAATTGGTCTCGAATGATTGATATAGAAGAGGAATAAGCAAAGCAAGGATTTTCAGTGTATGTTTAAAGTTCCTTTTCCTTGACACAGTGCACTAAGAATCTAATTTATTTTTTGGCGGAAGTGTATGAGTTTGAGAAATGCAGCATATTGCTGGCAACACATGAGAGCAAGTTTGCCTGGTTAGAAGTTTCAGAGGAAACTCTGAAAGTTTGGTGCAACACGGGGGATGTGTAGGGAATATTAATTCCTTCCCAATAGATGCTACACTGAGAGCTGTGAGATGGCTACTGCAAATAGAATAGAAGAGAAGAGAGAAGAATGCCTTCATTGTCATTGCTCAGCTGGACATCAAAATTTAGTGCCTTGTCTCTGGCATATATATATATATATAAACAAAGCATAAGCAGCAGAATGGGTAACAATTTAAAATAAGGGTACATTAACATTACTTCATGCAGTAATAAGCATTTACTAACAGCTAATTAACATCTAATACACCTGGTAATCATTAGCAAATGATGTTCTCATGAACTAAGGTATTAATTTATACATTCTGGTGTAATAGTTTGAAGTGCTGCATAAGGGACACTTAAGGGATGTTTCCAACTTCACAGTAAGGGAAACAACATTAATTGGTCAATTATGGTTGCATCATGCTTATTCGGCTATCTAACGCATTAGTTACTCGCTAATTAACAGATAGTTAATTAAGTAATGTTAATTAATGTTAATTATTGTTGAGTGTTACTACAGAATGTTTGACAGATCAATACAGGCATATGCACTGCAAGTCACAGAGGTAATAAGTATGAGAAAAAGTACAAGCATAAAATCTGTTTATCCGTTGCTGCATTTAATCCTAGAGGTAATGAAAAGTCCTACATGGAATTATTTAACGGAGTTCAGTGCTTTGATGGCTTTCGGATAAAAACCTTTCTGAAGTCTTTTAGTACGAGTCTTGCTAGACCTGTAGTGCCTTCTGGAGGGCATCAGAGTGAAAGGGTGGTCACCTGGGTGAGATGAGTCCTTGAATATGTTTGTGGCCCGACATAAACATTTGGTCTGTTTATATTCCCAAGCAAAGGTAGCTGAGTGCTGGTGATATTCTTTGCTGATTTGATGACTTTCTGCTGAGCTTTTTTTGTAGGCCATAGTGCAGCTGGCGTACCATGTCAAAATGCCATAAGGCCAGGCTAAAAAAAAAAAAATGAAGCCTTTTTGTGACATTGAACTACATCTGATTTTTGTCATTATTTTTGTTTTATATCATGACAAACATGCCATGAATATCCGGTTATGACATATCAAAATAGTATAGACAAACAGTACTCTGTCCAAGTACTGCTATTTGAATTTAACATCAATTTTACCAAAAAAAGCATTACACTAGTGGGTCTATACTTATATTGATATGTCTTTACTGGATATAGATGGCATGTTTGTTGTCATATAAAACTAAAATAATGCCAAAATCAGATGTTGTGCAATGTCACAAAAAGGCTTCATCGTTTCTGAGCCTGGCCATAAGTGAGTATTGCTTTCAGCAGAGCAGTCATAGAGGGGCATCCGATCTGGGACAGGTTAGCTCTCCTTAGTGTCCTCCATCTAGTGTCCATCACTAAGTTGGCATGTACTGGACACTCATGTACTGCTGATCCTTTAATGGAATGCAAGTCTGATCACTAAAGGGACAGGAATTTAAAAGATATTTGCTTATAGAACTTAAATGTATTAGCTGGCATATTGCGTGTGCTAGACATGGCTGACACAGCTGTGGGATGTAGTGATGTTGGGATATAATGTAATTAGACACGATATACTGGGGACTGGGCAATGCATTAGTTTTATTAAAGAATAAATGGCGCATCAAATACTGTTACAGTAAAGGGAATGTGTCGGAACCGATATATGCTTGAGTAGGTGAAATGATGGAATGGCGAATTCTTAACTGTCGACCCAAATTGTGCTGCAGCCTGTGGGAATTAATAAAAGTATTGCGGCAGAAGGGTGGCCAGGTGTGGTGATTTCTGTCTCAGAAATTAAATAAGGAACTGAGCATAGCAATCATGAAGGTAATAATAGCAGAGGAATTCAAGGACAACACAGGACTGATAGCAGTGCATGGTGGAGAGGGAATAATAATCAATGTTACCACTGGCACAAAATCATGTTTGTGTCAAACATTAGTATCTGCTATAATGGTTGGAAATCATCAATGAAAAGTAAAGGAGGAAATGGCGAGAGGAAGTGATCACTTGTAAACTATTAATGACGTGTAAATGTCTGTGTACACAGCAATGACTTGAATAAGATGTGTTTTGAAAAGCAAAACCTGGCACCTTTAAATTTTGTATGCACTTGGGCAGGGGGGGGACTGGCAGTGAAGGCATGTATTGATGTATGAGCTTAGGCCTTCACATTTGTCATTATTTCACATGCAGATGAGTCTGTCCTAGTCGGTGCCGTGGGTTGATTAACCTGATTATAACTATTGTAGAGGAAAACTGCACAGTGTGCATAGTGATTAGTACATATTGAGGAGGGGGATGTTTCGGACAATGCCAAATTGGCAAATTGCGGAAATGCGTATGGATCATGCCATGTGAACTCAACAAAAGTACAAGGAATCCAGCACAATTTAGGCACTGGAAAAGATCCTGGCCCTATAGGGGGCCTTTGAAGACTGAATTTTTGATTTCCGCACCTAAGTTTCATATGTGAGAGGCATATCATATCATATCATGAAAATGAAAAGAGATAGATAAATTCTGACAAGAGTCTCTGAGAGCATCTAGCAAGGAGCAATTGTCAGCCCATACCTATGATTTGTTCCAAAAATATTGGCCTTCAAAATCCCTATAAATTAACGTTTGCAATTCGCGCGGGCATGCCCCTTGATTTTTGGGGGGCCGTATCATGGATACCCCTTGAAGTAGCACCCTAAAATTTTGCATGTGCTCATTATGAATATGGAAGTACTCCAAAAATAAATTTCAGCCAAATCTGAGTTGGTGACCCGGGGACCCCTGGTTACCGTCATATGGAATGACCCGTATGCCGTCTGGGTGGTTCAAAATAGGTCTGCATGTTGTTGTTTTCATTAAGTGCAGTCGGTTGTCAGCAGCAAGTCAGCTGCTTTAGACACGGCAAGTGTTTAGTTCTGAAAGTTTTATCTAAGCTCAAAAATTATGTGAAGGACATTTGCATGGAATCAAGATTCTAACATATTGGCTCCCTGATTAAAACTGCAATTTGTCTTTTTTTGTTGCTGGTACATTTTAGATGATAAAATGTCAATAGGCCAGAAACCACACTGGCTAATTGTAGGCTCATCCATCACTGCAGTACCCTTCATCATTTCACGAGAATTCAGGCTCGCATGCATGTCCTCTGTAATGGATTGCAGCCTCTCCAATCTCCTGCCCTGTCTCAAACTATAGCCCATTATAAATCGCTCTATTGGATTTCCACCTGGATCTTTTATCATTTTTCTGCAGCTTTTTTGGAATCCCTTGTAGGCTTATACTCATTTCTGTTATTTTCTCGCACTTTGTTGAGCCAGATATTTGTACTAGATGAGAACAGACTATGGTAAAGTAGTGATAGTATGGATGCCAGAATATTCTCATCTCTTTATAAGGATACTTGAGCGCTACTGTGAAAGCATGTGATGACTAGGAGTGGGATGAGCACCAATAAATATCAATTTATTGTGCCAAATGTTTCATTTAAAATATTGAGAAACTTGCACGCTATTAATAAACCTGGCCCATGTTCATAAGAAGAGTTATTACTTTCATCTCTCTTGTGGATTACACGGGAAAGCTATAATGCCTGCAAAAGATGTCTTGAGAACAGTACAGACCAGTCAGATTTCTCAGCTTTTTACTACTAAGATTGAATGATTATCAGCTGACTCCTTGAAGAGCCCTTTTTTTGGGAGTGCATTTTAAAAATTCTTAGTGTTTGTGTTCCATTAATCTCCATTATCAGCAATGATTGTAGCCTTAGCATTTAAATGTTCAGTGAGGTACAGTCTAATTACATATTTCAATATCTATATACATGTATATATTTTTTAAATCTCAACTCTTACAAAAATCATTAAACCATAATCATATTTTTAGTGGCCCCATACAGTCCATTACATTCCTGTTCTCTGTAATCAAAAACAGTATTTCCTTCTTCTAATATTTTTGATCCTACTGCTTTATATTTAGGGTTAAACTATAATCACATTTGGACTGGCTCCACACAAGCCATTATTTTCCTGTCCTCAGTGGCTCGAAAGACCGCATTCCTTTTTTCTTCATAAAAAGCCTCCTGTTTGTTTGTGTAAGCTTTCCATTATCTCTGCTTTGTGTCACATTTTTTCTTCATGCCCAGCTCTGGAGGGAGGGAGGTTGTGGCTGCATTGAATTCTCATATTTTCTCCTCAGACCTTTGTTACAGCCTCATCATCCATGAACGTCAGCATCTAGTGCAGTCTGTCTGCTGTTGTGAATCACATTATAATGGAATTAAGGCATCATAAATCATGTCATAATGACTTTAAAAAAAAACAGTTGATTTATCAATCTTTCAGGAATGTGATTGCTGAAATTACGTGTGTATTATCACTGGTCCACTGACATCAATGAATTACCACATCTGTACTGTTAGGAATTTACATGCAACAATTTGTAAGGATAAGACCAGTAACAACAGAAATGAAATACAGCTGCAAGCGAAGATTCAAGGGTTTAAGTCAAAACTAACCGGTAGGAGTTGAAGCTTTTTGATCAGGACCTGCTTCAATGTGGTCTAGGTGTGAAAAAGCAGTAAGTCTGCCTTTTATGGAACTTTGACAAATAGTCTTAGTGATACATGATTTGCACCAAGCCTGTGCCCTTGTTTAGTAATGCACTTTATCAGTCAATATTGAAAAGATTTTGAAAACATGTTTTAACAGCTTATTTAAAAATATCCATTAAGTTTACTGATGTTTGGACAAACCGCCATTGATTTATGGCAGAATTTGCATCAACCCATTGCATGTATTTCAAACTGGTGCACCCCTCTGAGCAATTTCTAAATAGTTTTACACATTTGTTTCAACATTCTTATGAAATGTATCCTGTGAGTTTTGTTATTATTTGATTAACAGTTTCTGGTTTGCAGTTTGATTTGTGCAAAACCACACTCAATTTTTGCACTTTTAGTGCTCCTTAGAGTTTGATTTGTATGAAACTTTCAGTGTTTGTGTCAGGTACCTCTGTGTACATACACTTTAAGTTTTGTGATGATTGACCCAATGTCATTGACTTTAGTTTACTTTTGTGCTGAGCTATTCCTGTTTGAAGTTCATTGGCCAATATCATGAAAACTAAATAAAATATCACAACACTCTGTGCAATTTAAAATAGCAGAAAATTTTGCCATGCACAAATGAATCAAAGGAATGCCACCTTGCCACCTGGCTCAGGAGTTAAGGGCCAAAACATACACGGTTTGATATAGCGCCCCCAACTGGCTAATTGAGGTAATATATTTTTTGAGCAGCACTTGCACACAACTTTCAATCAATGGGCAAAATCTCATGTTTCCACCATTTTTCATATCTTGGGAATTATAGCTAGCATTTTTGAAGAAAAAAAAAAAGAAAAAAATAATGATAAACCATCACAAAAACAATATGATTTTAGCTCTACAGGTTTGAATCCCAAATTATAATTAACCAGCACAAAACCAACAGGGTTCCAGCACTCTGGGCTTTAATGCATAAATGTTGCACATTAAAGGGCATCTTGATGACCAGTTTCATTCATATTAACCAATGTTTCGTGTACATGCGTAAGTAGTCCTTCTATTTCGGTTTGCTTGCGCAGGTGCAGCTCGCTGATCGGCCGAAAAACATAAACAATGGGAATAGACTTTAGATGCTCTTTAAAGGGAGTTTGTGATGCTGTCAGACTCCAGTTGCCCAGCTGGCCAGAGGGAGTCACCTCTGAGATGTGGACTTGCATGAAGTGACTTCATTCCCACTTTAAAGTCTTTCCCTGATTGGTTGATGGCAATTAATATATGAAGCCACATCAGCAATTAATCTCTGGAGCCAACTTGCATTGAACACCGCCTGTAAGACCTACCAAGCCAATGGGACAACACAATGACAGCATCAGTTGCCCAGCAGCTCCAAAAATGTTTTTGGAGACTAAGTAGTGATCCAAGAAATGAGTTTGTTTCTTCTTCGTTCATTATCCTTTGCTATATTAGGATCTTTTAGGCTGCTTTCTCTTTCATGTTGTAGTGTACATGCTGCCATCTAGTGCTGGATAATGATGAAATTTGAGTTTCACTCTGATGAGAATTTCTCTCTCTCTTCTTTAACTTGTAAAGACACTTGGCTTAATCTAACCGAAATGGATACCATGAAAACCACTTTACAAGCTTCACTACTTTAAGATTCTTTAATGAAATTGGACTTACAACAGACTTCAAATTACTGATGGTGAGGAAATCAATGCTGATTTTTTTTTTTTTTTTTACATATATTTCATAAAAATGTAAAATTATATATTTTATGATTGCCTTTTAATTTCCAAAAACATCACTATTTAAAATATTTCCTATTAAGCATATCGCTGTACATGAGCTAAAGTACTGCCCAAATGTTACAATTACAACTTGGCATCAGAAAAGCTTTGAGCTGAAATTTTCAGAGATGGAACAGGAAGGTATAGTTTGTGAGATTGGTTTGTGAAAAAATCCCAGGAAATAATTGGTTATGTCAACTTGAGGCCTTTTCTGGTTCAGTTTTTTTTTTTTTTGTGAACTTTCTCTTCTGTTTAGTTTCACCCCTGCCCAGACTTGTATTTCCAGCTGGAAAAATAATTCATTTTCAACATGTGTTATAACCCACAATACTGGTCCTTCACAGATGTACAGACTCCAGTATGGAGAACCTTGGCCCATTGCACTGAGTCTAGAGGACACTTCCACTTGGAACAGATGGAGTACTGCCCCCTACTGGCCTAATGACAATGTTTTCAGCTGACCTCCTCAGACAGAATGCTATAGCGCCCTTAACCAAGCCCAGCCTCTTAGAGTTTCGGCTGTAAAAGACGCGAAAGATAGTAAAACACTTACACATTACAGTAAGGAGAAAGAGAGTAGTTTCTATTTTTCACACAATGAGGCAAATAAGATTTGATTGTGTTGAGAGACTGGGCCAACGAGGCAGATGAGGTTTCTGAAGAGAGCCCATTGTGGAGTAACGGGATCCAGATTAGCTAATGAAGATGACAGTTTGCTGGGCCAACAAAAGAGCATTATGGTGCGAAGAGTGACATCAGGGCTATTCATGCAGGGCATTGCAACATCGTCATCAGCCTGCCTGTCGGCCCCATACTGAGCTCAGTGCTATCGCTACCTTTTAAGAAACAGGACAGTACGTCACTGATGGAGACCCCCAGCTTCTTGACACTTACTCCTTCCGAAGAAGTGGAATAGAAGAGTCCTGGTTTTGCGTGTTGACGGAGGATGCAAAGACGTCACCAATTGTCTCTGGTAAGTGGGGGGGGGATACCCATTATACCCATCAATGCCAACTGTTATGGGATGAGCGGTGTGGTGAAGACAGACCTGAGAGCTCACTGACCCCGCCCCAGAGCCTGTGAGTCGTAACCAACTTTATTTGGCTCCGCCCCCCTCAATACACCGATGAAGCTGAAAATCAGCCTCAAATTTGCGCAAACACAGAAAAAACCATCTCAACACGGGAGTCTCATTCTCTACCTTTACAAGCTGCAGTGTCTTCATGTCCAAATACTTTTCATTTGGCCTGAGCACCACTTTCAACATGTTTTTCCAAGGGACTGAAGGGATGGTGGCATCGGGTTAAGGGCCACGCTGGATTTTGTGGGAGCAGGAAGTATAGGGTCTTGATCTGCCCAACAGGTGAGTAAAGTGTTCATGATTATGACCTTGAAGTCTGCTTGGGAAGTGGAGATGCTGTGTATGCTTTATACTGTCAAACTTAAGAAAGTTCTGTATGCACTTAATGTGAATTTACATTACACTGCCACAGCACATTTTAAGCCAATCTTTCAGTTTGTGCTACAATTCAATAATTAAAATAATCATCATTATCTTCTTCTTCTTCTTTATTGTCATTTTCATCATTAAATTCTACCTGTAAAAAGCTCATCTGATCACATGATCAGAAGACGTTACAACTGAATAGAAATTCTTGAAAAAATCTGCGAGGCATGGAAGACACACTGAACTCATTTGTACTCGAAGCATTCAAGCAATTAGTTAATCATATGAAAATCTGCATACTTCGTTTGGTGAACGCAAATGCATGCTTTCATCGAAGTCTCCTGCTGGGTACAGTTGACGCAGTATTATTGTGCAGAGAGAGAACATGAGGGGGTTGTAGGAAACCTTATTTCAGGTGAGCTGACCTTGGATTATGTGCTGTTAGAGGTAATATAGATTCAGGTCAGAGAGATGGGAGAAATGTGGGACTGAACATTTTGAATAGATCGAAAAATTGGAGAGAAATAGGTGTAAAACATGCAGGGGTGATTTCAGTGTGACCTGAGAGGTATACCATGAAGCAAGTTTTAAATTAGCCTGGCTTTTATTGCATGAGCTGGGTTGTCAAGCCCTAAACTCGCCATTAGATACCATAACATACCAAGGCAGGTTAACCTCTTAAGAACTAGTATTACGCATTATAAATACAGCATTTTTCCAAATCGCGACATTGTCAAGCGGCATATCCACATTTCGCGACGAGACTCGGCCAAAAGCTCATGTAAACCATTTTTACTTCAACTGAACACAATTCAAGCAACAAGCAAGTAAATAAGCATGCAGCAAAACATAGGATACAATCATATCAGCGCTGCATCGCCAGGATTTCTGCTGAATTCGTGCTATGCATAAAAACAATACCTCAAATAAAAGAGGAAAGTCCACAGAATGCAACAATATGAGCCCTGTCATTTTAAACCGACACCACAATGAAAGAACAGCAGGCATACACTTTACAGTCTACAGAGATGAGCAGAAAAAAATTCTTACGTTTGATATTTTGCAATACAAAACCTGCTCGAAGGTAAACCTGCTCTGCGCTTGTTATTGTTAGCCCAATGTGTTCGTGTTATAACGAAACTAGATCTGCCGGGATCCTGGCATGTTCTTTCCCAAGGCGTTGCTTCAAATATCTCAGTTCCGTAGCAGTGCTTAAGGGGTTAAGAAAGCACCATTGAACACCCTGACTTTCAGCACAAGATGCTGCACTAACCCACTATTTTGGCATTGCAGTTCTCTCCTGAGCTTTGTCTGAGAGAGCAAAGTACTGGTCAGGAAGAAAACAAAAAGCATTTAAGCAGAAAAAAAACCGCCACAATAAGAAATCAATTAAAATAGACTGTCTCAATTACTGGATAGCACATTTCACTGAAAACAATTGGAATGCAATTAAGCATTTCATCTTCTTGTAGAGGATCCAGAGGAAGTGGATTATTTATTCATTTACTTGTTTATATTTTAATTGCTTACGGTGATTTGAGGAACAAGCCACGACTGCTCACACTGCACCCCTGTATGAGACAGGCCTGTACAGGAGAGCAGGGACAGGGGTTGAAGACATGAGGATCTTAAAAGAATTCTAAGTTACCGTGCTCGAGAATTTGATATTTATAGAGATGTTGAAGGTGTCTTTAGAGACAATGTTTTTGAGTCCATGTTTATCCATGGGGGATTTTGCTGGATTTCATTCAGCAGGATAGGTGAATTAACAGGTTAACAGTCCTGAATATCGCCTAAAAAGTGCTTTACTTCAGTTTGTGTTCCAGTTTTATAAGGACTCAGGATGAGGTTTGGTGCATTTATTGTGCCAACTCGGTAATTCTGCTCTGTAGAACTGGGCCTAGGTTCATAAAAGACTTGAACTATGTGTGAGAATACTCCCTCATCTGAATGCTGTTTCCACCTCCAGCTCTTTGTGCGGCTGTTATTATCTGGTGAGAGTCGGCGCATTCAAGAGGACTGAGAGAGAGTGGAAGATATGGCAGAGATGCAGGTGCTCCACACCCATCGGCATGTCCACCTTAGGCCGGTACGCTCCAGGCGGAACGTTCTGGAAGAGCAGGTGGAGCTGTGGTGGTTCAGGAATCCGCGAAAGTCGCTAGCGTGCTACTGCGTCTCAGTGGCGCTGGTCCTGGCCTGCGGGGTGGGTGGAGTGGGGGTGCTCTCGAGCACCACCAGCGCGTCGGGTGCATGGCGGCTGGGCGTCGGGGTTGCGCTGTGCCTCCTGGCGCTGGCCGTGCTGCTGAAGCAGCTGTTGAGTTCAGCGGTGCAGGACATGGGCTGCGTCCACAGCTGGGCCCGAATTCGAGCCCTGAAGAGCGGCGGGCCGTCTGACCACGCCCTCGTGCTACTGACAGGTTTGGCTCTGCTGGTATGCGGCTCCGCCCTCCTCGGTCTGGCTCCACCCCGTCCCAGCCCTGGCTCCTCCCTCGACGACATGGCGCTGACAGGGGCGGTGCTTCTGGTTGGAGGCGGGATCACGGTGCTGGCCGCGGCCGGTTACTCTGCTACATTGTACCTCCTTGACCGGACAGGCAGCAGGCGAAGGCTGAGGGACAGGACGGCGGCCATTTTTACCATCTCTGGCCGGATGGGCGAGACTGGGAGGGAAGCTACCTCCAGCATGGTGAATTTGCTCTGAGGAATGGGAATACTACAATAATTTTAATTTTGTACAAAATGATTATGCTGTTCATGGAAAAAGAAGTTCAGTGGCAAATAAACAAAGATACATTCTATGATACAGGCTGGGATCTACAGTATCAAGTTAAAACCTTGACTGCATCTTTAAAAAAAGAAAAAGTGGATTTTCACACCAACTCTACTGTACTATTCAATCGAGAGAAAATAATATTTCATGGCCAAGCAAAGGAGTACAGGAAAATGCATTGTGACAACTACAGTGCCTGTACAAAGTTTGGAAACGCTGCGAAACAATTGTTAAAAAAATGGATACTTTTATTCACCTTGAAATATAGTTATATATACTGTATATAAATAAACCATGTAGGAATTACAGCCATACGAAGAGTTTGTTTTCAAAACTCAATATATACATTTTACTCATTTTGAGTAAATCAGCTTTTTCTATGTTGTCGCCTATTGCATTTTATTGAAAAACACAAACTTTGACCATGAAAAACATACAACCCCAATTCTGAAATAGTTTGGATGAAGTGTAAATTGTGAATAAAATCAAAACGCAATGACTTTCAGATCACATGAGCTAATATGCTCTTTACAGTAGAACATAGATAACATTTCAAATGTTGAAACTGAGACATTGTACATTTTTATTGCTGCAATAGGTCTCAAAAGAGTTGGGACACAGGAAAAAATGTCTGAAAAAGCAATTAATACATAAGAGAATTAGCTGAAAGAACATTTAGCATGTAATTAAGTTAACTGGCATCAGGTGTGTAACATGATTGGTTATAAAAGGGATGTCTTAGAGAGGCTGAGTCTCTCAGAAGTAAAGATGGCCAGAGGCTCTCCAACCTGCGAAAGCTTACGTAAAAAAAATGTGGAATACTTTAAAAATAATGTTCCTCAACGTCAAATTGCAAAGGTTTTGAATGTCTCATCATCGACAGTGCATAATATCATCAAAAGATTCAGCGAAACTGGAAAAACCTCTGTGTGTAAGGGACAAGGCCGAAGACCTTTACTAGATGCCTGTGATCCTCGGGCCCTCAGACACCACTGCATCACTCACCAGCATGATTCTGTCATTGACATTATTAAATGGGCTCAGGAATGAGGAACTTCAAGAAACCGCTGTCTGTAAAAACAGTCCACTGTGCCATCCACAGATGCCACCTAAAACTCTATCATGCAAAAAGGAAGCCATTGTTGAGCATGATCCAGAAACGCCACCGTGTTCTGTGGGCCAAAGCTCATTTTAAATGGACTGTAGCAAAGTGACAAAGTGTCCTGTGGTAAGACAAGTCGAAATTTGACATTCTTGTTGGAAATCATGGGTGTCGTGTCCTCTAGGCTAAAGAGAAGAAAGACCACCCCTCCTGTTATCTGCGTTCAGTTCAAAAGCCAGCATCTCTGATGTTATATGGATGCATTAGTGCATATGGTGTGGGACACTTGCATGTTTTAAAAAGTACCATGAATACTGAAAGGTATATACGGGTTTTAGAGCAACATATGCTCCCCTCCAGTAACATCTATTCCAGGGAAGCCCTTGTGTATTTCAGCAGGACAACGCAAAATCACACACTGCAGCTATTAGAACAGCATGGCTTCGTAGTAGAAGAGTCCGTATGCTGAACTGGCCTGCCTGCAGTCCTGATGTTTGATCGATTGAGAAAATTTGGCGCATAATTAAAAAAAAAGTCAGTCAAAGGAGACCCAAAACTCTCCAGCAGCTGGAAGCCTGTATTAAACCAGAGTGGGATCAAATTCCAATGGCTAAACTCAAAAAACTTGTCTCCTCAATGCCGAGACGCCTCCACTCTGTGTTAAAAAGAAGAAGGGATGCTACACTATGGTAAACAGGCCCCTTTCCCAACTTTCTTGAGACCTGTAGCAGCTATCAAATTTGAAATGAGCACATTTTGTGGATAGAATTGTAAAATTTCTCAGTTTCAACATTTGCTATGTTATCTCTGTTCTATTGTGAATTAAATAATGCCTGGTGTGATTTGAAAGTGTGTTTTGATTTTATTTGCAATTTACACTTTGTCCCAACTATTTCGGAATTGGGGTTGTACACCTTAAATTATTCATTTCTAAAAATGGGTTTTTGTACCATGTGTAAGAAGCACCGGCTACCGCTTTAAGGTATTATCTCAATTTTTGTCATTTTGGCACTTATTGCGTTTCGGAAACAAACTTTTCATTTATACATAGAACCCCCATCCCCCCATTTCAGGGTCTTAAAAGTTATTAGACATTCAAAACTAATTGGAATGAACAATACTCACTGAATACTTTTGAACCCTTAAAAATAAGGGGGGGGGGCTGCGGCGAATTCCCAACTGTTGCTTCCCTGAACTCACAAGCGACAAAGCAGAGGAGCTCCATGAGAATTTCTCTCTCGCATATCAATCGTATTCTCTTCAGCAAACTTTTAAATGCATCTTGTTGATGGTGTGGTCTTTGCTGGTGAAATCCCCATTAAGCTCTGAGACAGCTAAAATACTTTGTAGAAAAAAAACTTTGTTAAGCCCTAGTTTTTGTGGACCTGATTGTAAATGAACTTGAGGTCATTCCATATGAACTCAACCAGAGTGCAAGAATCTTCCACAGTCACCCCCTCAGATTTGGCTCAAGTTTATTATGGGAGTACCTTGATATTTATGAAAACTGTTGATTTAAAACTTCTAGTTTTAGAACAAAGAAGATTAATAATAGGTGTTTTTACCCCAAAATGCCTATATTTGAGAACATGATTAAATAGTGAAGGAGATGAAAAAACAAGTTGTAATTTTGAACAAATAAAGCCAATATATATACATTTATGTAGAACAAGTTTCATTACCATGGGTAACTGCCCACATCGTGAACTTGCCGATCCAAATTGGCAAAAAAAAAAGTTACTTTTTAAAGGTGGGACCCTTTTCAGGGTCTCCTAACTCCACTATTATGCCTTAAGTGCAGTCAATCTTTCTTGTACCCCCAGATCTGTCCTCAAATAGAAGGAATCCAGCACAAGTTAGCCTCTGTAAGGGATCCTGGCCTCATAGGGGGCCCTTGAAAACAGAATATTTGATTTCTGCCTAAAAAGTTTCATATTTGAGAGGAACAATATCTTGAAAATAAAAAAGGATAGATGCATTTTGAAAAGAGATTATGAAAGCCTGGACAGCAATTTTTAGCTCATTCCTATGATTTGTTTCAAAGATATTGGCCTTCAAAATCCTGATAAATTAACTTCTGCATTTTGCAGGGGCAAAAAGGGGGCCTCGCCCCTGATTTTCGGGGGGCCATATCTCATAAACCTCTTGAGGTAAGAGCCTAACATTTTGCATGTGTTCATTATAAATATTAGAAGTAGTCCGAAAATAAATTTGAGCCAAATCTGAGTTGGTGACCTGGGGACCTTTGGTTGACTTCATATGGAATGACCCTTTGTTATGTTAATAAGGTATGATTTATTAGTAAATTATGACACCACAGAGGATGTATGGATATTTTGTTTTGTATACAATGATCCAATGAGGATGAGAATTCTTTGAATTCTAATTACAATTTTGTAGACCTCTACAAGCAAGGCGAGTATGTACTGTAAGTGTGTATACATGCTCCATTTTGTTGTTCATTGACAGGCCAGAGAAGTGACGAACAGGCCACGATAATAAAATCTCACTAATCGATAACAGTTGAAATAATTAATCTTGTTGCTGCGTACTGGCAACCGCAGGAAATTGTCAACAGCCTCGCCAGTGTAAACAGAACTCCATATCACCCTCGACAAAGCTTCAACTCTTGTTGACTGATGTCAATTGTCCTCAGCGTGTAACCCTGTGTGTGTGACCCGAGGATTGTAAGATGACATCAGCGCTGAGCTCACGGCTAGGAGTGGCCGTGCCAGGTGACGCCAGTAGTTATAGTCTGAGGCCCGACTGCCTTCTGCCTACTGCCAGCATTACCCATTGACAATGGCCAGATTGGTTATGTCGCTGAAATGACAGCCAACTGATGCAAACAGACACAATGGCAGGGGAGAGAGGAAAAGCATCATAGTAATTGTGAACTACATTATTTTTTTTACTGCTGACAGGTTGATGTTAACATTGTTTCGACATTTTTGTTTCAGGAATGAACATTGCTTCAAAAACGAGGTAGTAATTTCAGCAGTATGTTAAGAGCATTCTAATTGCAGAGGTGGACATTCCAGGGATCAGAAAGTAAAAGTCCGGCTGTGTTTTACCTCGAGCCATGAGCTCAGGCAGCTGATTTTCCTAATTAGTTCAACCTCTGGGCTGAGGGGTTGCTGCAATTATTAGATCCAGGTGGTTTTAGCAAAATACTGGGACGGAGTTTTACTTTCTAGAGCTGGACTATCAACCTCTGTCTAATTGCATATTTTTGATCTGACAACCTGTATTAGTCATTTATTAATCAGAGAGGCCAATAATTTCTGAAGATTACCAGGGCCACCTCATTTGTAATTAAATATCCCTACAAAGCATTGTGAAGTCATTTTATAGTGTAGTCTTTACAAGTGCATTGGCAGTAAGATGGGCTATTTCTGTAGTAATAAACCAAACTGATTATTTTGTGTTCATATATTGAGCAGAGTTGTTCAATATCCCACTCGAGGGATTTGTGCCTCATCTTACTTCTAACGTAACCATGGGAAAATGTTTATTGCTGGCCATGAGGTTTGATTGCTTATCCAATAATTAATATAGTTTTACTGTTTATGCAAATTAAATGTGCACAAAATATCAGAATAACAACTGAGAGCGGACAAAGGAAATGTTGATATAATTGGAATCTTTATTTAATGTCGAAATAACTTGAAAATCTTTCTGTGCCTTTTAATCTTTTCTGCTGAGAACACATCATTGATCATCTTCATTGCACAACAATAAAACAGCATATATGTATATCAACCCATTTGGTAACAAAATATAAAGAGAGATAAATACATAAAAAACAAATCATTTATGAACACAAGTTCAAACGCATTGATATCCAGGTAAAACATAAAGTAGAATCGATGAATAGAGAAAAAAACAGTAAATAATCCAAACGTTCAATTATAAGATAAGGAAAAACAAAGTCAGGGAGGACAGGGTTAAAGGAATAGTGAGGACCGTACTTTCATTTATGAGGTCAAAAGTCCAACTGGGGAGCAGATTTGCTTGGAAACGACAAGTACAACAAGACACAGGTGCAGAAAACGGCCTGCAGAACGCTCATAGGGATCGACAAAGTAACAAAACAGTTCATCAATTAACAGAGACCAAAACCCAAAATGAACCAGAGGACACACAAATTGCCAGATAACACCACTGAACAAGTAAACAGGGGTACAAAACACAAAACTTTATACTAACAAACAGTTGGACACATTTTATCTCACATTTCAGAGTCTCTTATTTAGCAGCCTCGTTTTTTTCCATTATTGTGAAGGATGCCAATAATTTTGGCCCGAACTGTGGATACTGTATTTTCTTTTGATTTCAAACTTTAACTAAGGAGTGTTGTCTTACCAAAAAATCATCAGAATGTGCAGAACAGGCTTACTGGACATCAGTTTGGCCCTGTTTGCTTCGTGTCAGTTTTCAGGCAGAAGCAACACAGTGTCAGTGCCCTGTGTTCAATTATTTGCAGCAACAAGTCAGCCAGTTTTATATACAGTGCATACTGTAAACAAGTAATTAAAAAAACGACAAGACCTGACTTGAGTCATACTGACATCCAACTGTCTGAAATCCCCACAATGCTAACCAATGGTAAACTGAAGGTCATCGTCGCTCTGGTCTTCAAACTCCCCCTCTTCAGTCTCCTTTGCCCTTTCCCTCTCGCTGGCCTGGATGTAGTTATCCTCGATGAAGCCGTCGTCATCGTCTTCGGGCTCTGGGGGAGGGCCGTCACCTCGTGAGTTGTACCCCGGAAGCCCCACCCCCATTCCCGCTCGACTGCACTGGCTGGAAGTGTCACCCTCAGACAGTAGGGCATGGTGATAGCGGGCCAGGTAGTGTTGAAACAATTTGAACTTCACTGCCAGCACAATGAGGCCAGCAACGGAGAGCACAGTCACCAGAGCGGCTATGACATATGCCCAGGCCTGTGAAGGGGCTGGGTCCTCCTTACCAGGAACCTCCGCTTTCAGAAGGAGCATTGAGAAGGAACAGCATAAGAGTTTGAACAACCAATTTCAGTTATAAGATTCTTTGACAAGCTTTTAGCTCCTAAACACTTTTGTGATTAAGTGGTCCCAGAGACTAAAACAAAAAATAACAGTGAAGTCTGTATGTCATGGAAAAGCAAAAAAAAATTTGCTATTTGGTAGCTTAGAAAATATTGGATGTGGGATGAGAGACTGACACCTCTGAATTGTCGGTATTTCTAGCTACTCTATATGATGCTGATGTAGGAATTACAGCCCATTCATACGGTGTTACCGTCTACACACTTTTGGATTGCACTGTAAATTGTCAACTTCTGCGTTCTTATTACCCTCTCCAATAGTTATTTGATAGAGATTCCAGCTGGAAACCGTTAAATTACAGTTTGTGAATGAAAACATTCAGAATAGGAAATGTAGAGTGTTGGCTTCTTATGTCAAAAGAATGCAGAAAAAAATTAAATTGAGTTCAAAACACATTGAAGGGTTATTGTTTTTTTTTTTTATATATATACTTTTGCCGAATAGGACTTATTCATTGCTCAGTGAATAAGATTAAATTTAGCTTGTATTTGCTTGTCACACAAAATGAGAAAACTGTGTAGAAAGAAATAGAGGAGTCCATGATAAGCTAGCAAAGAACTTACCTCTCGAGCTGTTGTTAACAATTTCATTCTCTAACGGCAGCTTTCTCGGAAACCTTGACAGACCTAACACAAGCACAGAAAGTGTGAGCAGAGACTTTTGCCTGTTTTCCTTCTTTGCACGACTCCAACAGTATTGCCTGTCATAACTCCAGGTACGTCTGTCCCATCACTACAACATGCTCTTTTGATCTGGAAGAAAACTGGCACCTTCTCAATCCTGTCCTGACGCCATTTTCTTGCTTCTAGCTCTAAGCAGTGGATAAGGCAAGGAAAATAAACAAACAAAAAAAAAAATGGACCGAGTCAAGGAAACATGAATTAGGAAAATAAAACAGAAAAAAAATCTTACCAAGCATTTTAATCTTGTATGAAAACTTAAACACTTATTCCTTTGACCTTTTTTTTTTCTTCCTTTTGACTCATTTCGAGATTTGTCCACAGGGTAAGATAATTTCACTTACCCCATGGACAAATCTAGCGATGAGCCACATTACTTGAAATCAGAGGCAGAATTTCTTTTTTGCAAGAAATAAGGAAATAAATAATTATTAAAGTTTTAATATAAGATTGAAATGCTTGGTAAAATTTCGTTTTTTGCAGGGAATGACCTCGCTCCTTTTAAACACACTTTTGAAGCTATATCAGAGATATGTCAGGGATCTGGAAAATGCGACACAGAAGGGAACTGGTGGATCTTTGCTGTACATTGACACACAACGCATTCTGAAAAAAAAAACCACTCGTGTGAAGGATGTATTTGAGAGTTGTACGCTCAAGATATCTCCAGGAAAGTTCCAACTCCTGGATCTATTAGGGAACTCGCACTTAACAAATCAAGGAGGGTGGATATTCCTTATTTGAATTGGATCTCAATTGACTTCCGGGCAAAGAAAAAGTGCAAGGAGAGGAAGACGGAGGTGAAAAGTAAACATGATGTGCCCATTGATAAACGACAAGTTGTTCATTGTTCTCTTTGCAGTCCGCCTGTACAGCCACCAGGCCAAACGATAAAACAATAAATACAGCAGGTGCCGATGGATCGCAAAGACTCTACTGAAAAGCAGAGTAACAAATTAGCAAAATGTTTCAGAATGAGGTTTCTGGTATCTGGATTTGCCGGTTTTCCATATCACTTCAAACTCAGATCATAGAAGTTGATTGCAGGAACACAGCTTGAGATTTTAGCATCTAGATTCATACCGTATAACCTTTAAAAAAATCCAGAAGCAGCACAATGCATCTACAAGTCAATCAGAGAGCAATGGAGTCTTCCATTTATGGGTTTTGCAGATCTGCTCATAACAAATAATTATGATACTCAGCAGACTAGATGACAGTCAGTGAAGAATTCAGCACATACCTCCAGGCACATCTCCAAGATCCAAGCCAAGCCAAGCTTTGGGCCCAATTACCTGCCGCACACCCTTCACCCAAGCTGGGGGAGGAGCTTTCAAGTTGTCATTGCCACGAAGATCAAGGAAGGACAGGTCTCTCAGGTCCTTAAGGGCAGCAGGTAATGGGTCTCGTAGTCTGTTGTTCCCCAGAAAGAGTGCGTTCAGTTTGGGGCAGGCCAGGAATGCACCGAGTTTAATCTCCCCCAGCTGGGCAGAGCTGAGGTCAAGGACACGGAGATGTTGCATGCCCACCAGCATGTCATCTTCTAGTAGAGGAACGTGACTACCTGAGAGGTTCAGAAAAACTAGGCCCTCAAGCCTCTTCAGGCCCCTAAGAGTGGTGGTGAGGGAGAGGTTTAAGGGATTTTGGGACAGATCCAGCATGGTCGCGTTTGCCCAGACCTCACCGGGAACCTCCGTCAGCTTCCTCCCGCTACAGTTGAAAAAAGCCTGCAGCGGGAAAAAAAAAATTTAAGTCTGTCACCATTAACTTTAATGAAAGGAAAAATACATGCTGAAATGTAAAGAGAAGAGATTCTGCTTTCCAAAATATGCAGGATTTTTTTTTACCAAAAAAAATCAACAGTAAGTTGATACATTTTGCCTTTGGTCCCAGCTTTTATTTTCTGTCATGTTCTCGTCTTACCCAGTCAGAAGAGTTCTGATTCCTGTTAAGTCTGGTGTGACGCAAGATGGGCGCCACAAAAAAGACGAATAATGTAAATTCAAAGTGATCAAGCATTTAGCATTTAGAAGTATGTTAAGGTAGGCACAACCTTCTAAGGAAAGATTAGTGTAAACCTGCTCCAATTTACTTTGGCATGATTAGCAATCAAACCATTGATTTGTTTAATAACCGTAATATTGGGTGTTTGAGCAGTTTATGTCTAGTTTGCATTGTTGTTCCAAAGAATTGCTCATGAAATAGCTCAGATTTGCGTTTGCAAGGCTAATTGTTCAAAAAAAAAAAGCAGTATATATTTTGTTCAATGAATGATTCCAAAAAAGCAACTACAGCAGATGCAGTTCAGAGAAAATTTAGATTCTGTTTCTACGTAATTCATTATTCAGATAATTGCTTTCCATACAATACCAAATCGTAGACTTTTCTTTTTCCCCATCACATCTTAATCATTCCTTCATCACTTTATGATATTTCACCAAATTGATTGTGAGGTTCATCATGCATTAAAGCTGACGTCAGTGCCCATAAAAAAACCAGAATTTTTTACTAAATTAATAAGTACAATACAGAAACACTCACACAAACAATTGCCAATTGTTTTTAATATGACAAGCCTCTGTAACATCTGTCTCCTGCACAGGACAATTTAGGAGCCCATTTGATATCATGTGAGAAGCCACAAGTAGCTAAAATGGCGACACTCTGAACATAGCTTGCTACTCTATTTCTGATACTCGCAAGTCCAAAAGCAAATGTGCCTGAAATTACAACCCCAATTCCGAAATAGTAGCGACAATGTGTAAATTGTGAATAAAATCAAAATGCAATGACTTTCAGATCACATGAGCCAATATGTTATTTACAATAGAACATAGATAACATTTCAAATGTTGAAACTGAGACATTTTACAATTCAACTTTTACAACTACAATTTTGACATTCTTGTTGGAAATCATGGGCGTCGTGTCTTCCAGACTAAAGAGGAGAAAGACCACCCCTCCTGTTATCAGCATTCAGTTCAAAAGCCAGCATCTCTGATGGTATGGGGATGCATTAGTGCATATGGTGGGGGACACTTGCAAGTTTTAAAAAGCACCGTGAATGCTAAAAGGTATATAAAGGTTTCAGAGCAACATATGCTACCCTACAGATGACATCTATTCCAGGGAAGACCTTGTGTATTTCAGCAGGACAATGCAAAACCACATATTACAGCTATTACAACAGCATGACTTCTTAGTAAAAGAGTTCGAACTGGCCTGCCTGCAGTCCTGATCTTTCACCAATTGAGAACATTCAGCGCATAATTAAACGAAAAGTCTGTCAAAGGAGACCCAAAACTCTACAGCAGCTGGAAGCCTGCATGAGACATGAGTGGGATCAAATTTCAATGGTTAAACTCAAGAAACTTGTCTCCTCAATGCCTCCACTCTCTGTTAATAAGAAGAGGGGATGCTACACCAAGGTAAACAGGCTCCTGTCCCAACTTTTTTGAGACCTGTAGCTGCCATCAAATTTGAAATGAACTCATTTTGAGAATCAAATTGTAAAATTTCTCAGTTTCAACATATGCTATGTTATCTGTGTTCTGTTGTGAATCAAATACTGGCTGGTGCGATTTGAAAGTTATTGCATTTTGATTTTATTCACAATTTACACTTTGTCCCAACTATTTCAGAATTGGGGTTGTAATAGTTTGTCAGTTTTTTAACAATAGGTCAAACTCTTTCCAACAGAGTATGGTTTTAACATCTCCTCCTTTAAGGAATGTTGCGTTGATGATCAACCAGAGTGTTTAATGGCAGAGATTAAAAATAATATTTGTTGGACCACAGTGTCAACGAATATTTATAACTCCCTTTCTGATATCTGCAAGCTTATGCATTGGTAATAATACGTTTAGCCTCTTTAGCCAATCAATGACTTCACAAAGACACCCCATACTACACTGAAACCTTCTTATGACAAGTAATGGAAGTCAATGAACTAAGGTTAAAAAGCCAAGTATCACCTAGCCCATTGACTCCAATTCATTGTCATCAAAAGACTAAGATGTAGCGTGGAGGATCCCTTTACTCAATTAATTGCGACCTGGAACCCACTAAAAAAGAACAGAGGTGTAACCTGATAGCAGCTTGGCCATTGACTCCAATGCATTGTCATCAAAAGGCTAGCATGTAGCGTGGATTGTCCCTTTTCTTGATCACTTGCGAGCTGGATGGCACACATTTAAAAAGAACACAGGTATAGTCTGACACCTCCCATTTGTTTCTCTACTTCTACCTTTGAGGCGATGAGGTCACATGGGCCTACTCTCTGAGATGTACCATCTGCAGCCAAGATAAAGAGAAACAGAGCCACGACGAATGATGTCATTCTGTCCTCCCTTCTGTTGAAAAGGAGAGGAATAAAAAACAGGGTTATTATGAATGAGTCACCCACACGCAAAATGATAGGACTGCAAAATATTATAACAAAAAGAGCCAGCTCTGTTACTAAGGCAGGTATTTCTCTTACGTGTTAGAAAATGGAAACCTGAGAGCGACTGCAGTGTTGTTGAAAATATAATGTCCAATAACAAATGAACAGAGGATGTTTGGTTCATTTTCTAGCTTTGCTTAGAATGAGTCATTTTTGATGATAGGTTTCCATTCAACATTGATTCAACTATATACAGGCATTGGATTATACATTGAAAAAATGTTTTTATTAAAGGGCCACTTCAACGCTTTTCAGCCCTCCTCTGTATGTTTTTAATATGCCTCATATAAAAAAAAAACTTTATTACTCTATTTATGGAATATTTCAACAAGAAGCATGCAAAAGTCATCTACTAGTCAGTGATATCACTGCCATATGCCTGAATGGTAGTGATGCCTCTCATAGAGAAGTTTGGAGCAACCCCCACAGAACTTTAACACCAAATAGAATAAAATGATAATTTTTTTTAAAACGAGGCATATTAAAAACAGAGGCAAAGGTTAAAATGCTGAAATGGTCCACTAAGTATGCTATACTGCAGTGGATCTCAACCTTTTTATACAAAGACCCCACTGTACAGGGACATGTTTTGGGGGACCCCATACATGATTATGATGATTTCATAGGTGAATATTCAAAAAATGCATTGTGAGCTTGTAGACTGGCTATTTCCATTTTTTTTTTTTTAAAGAAACCAAGTGTCACAGTCCGAGGAGGCTTGACTGCAAACGCACCACTCAGAGTCAGATATGAGGGGAAAAAGCTCAGTAGAGCGTTTATTGAACAACAACAAAAGGACTAAGCAGGCAGATGAGTCTGGAGCTGGATGGGGAAGCAGGCTGGAGCGGAGCGGGTCAGGGTAGGTGGGCAGAGCAGGAGCTGAGCAGAAACAAACTTAGCCAAGGTTACGGAGCTGAATACACAAGACTTTCTTTAAACAGAACCTTCAACAAACTGGCACACAACAGAGGGCAAAGCAGGGTAATTCAGGGGAAGAAACAGGTGAGGTGTGTTAGTCAGTATAATGGTGGGAGTGCAGGCAGAGCAGAGGCTGGAATCAATAGTTGGATAATTGAAAGGAATGTTGATTGCGTGAATGAATGCAAGGGAAGCCAGTGAACAACACACTCAGCACAGACAGGAACCAAAACTAGAGACAGTAAGGTTAGGGGAAAACACAGACACAGGACTTTAACACCAAGGTTGAGAACAGCTGCTTTACTGCATGCTCTATTAACAAGAAAACAATAAAACAGACCATTATTCATTTAGTTATTGATTAAAGATTCAAAAGAATTACAGTTTTGTACTTCTTTTGTACATTTTAGCACACACCTTTTCTTTTGATCTTTTAAGGTGTCCTGCCTGGATGAAGCACCTAAGAAAATTATCTTAATGACCTACACCTCTTGCACTTTACCTCTCCCAATTAGCAAAAGTTGCTCAGAATGATAGGTAGAACCAACGAGAGCCTAATTTATTTCTGAAAGCCTTGTTATACATTGCACTACAAAATTATATGGCACAGCACAGATTTACGTACATTAGTTTGCAAGGCTAATTGAGCAATCAGCCATGAGAATCCATTCTATATTCTGAATGTAGTGAAAGCTAAAGTGCGTTGTTCGGTACGATACACAGCTGAGTGATGGCGAATATAATTGCTGCGAAGTCCGCGAAGGTTTCTGATTTTTTTGTTGATAATCATCCTTGCGGAGTCACATCAATTATATATCAGCACACGTAAATACAATTAAAAATCGATCAGTAATGACTTCTGTGAACTAACCAACATGTATAACGTTGAACAATAATAATTAGATGCAAATCCAAGCTACCTTTTCGGATACTCGCGAGCACACAAAACCTCGTTATTATTGCTGGTGTAGCACTGAGTGGAAAGAGTTTTTGCCTTACGGTCCACGCACATGCGCAAGTCGGGGTGCTTACAAATTTTGGATCCGTCTATATAACATCTATGAACCCCCCACCCCCCCTGTCAATTCAATGTAGGGCATTTCAACAAAAAAAATCATCATCTATGCTACATTGATTTGACAACAGTTTTTCAAACATTGAAATGGTAACTGTAATTAAAGATTGAATCAACATAGATCTTTCAACCTCAACCAAAAATAACCAATCTTACCAAAATCAAACATTGAATTAATGTCTTGTGCTATCTGGGTAGCTAGCAGAGATTAGACAGATTAGATTTTTCATTCTCTGAAATCCAAGGGACACCATCTACTGCTGTGGTCCATTCTTTGAATTCCAGGTAAGCTTTAAAAAAAATATTTCAAAGCTTGGATTCTCAGTCATACTGAAGTCCCGCAGAGCCTAATGATTGAATGCATTTTCACTGAAATGTTCATAATTAAAGTGTTCATTAATTTGGGGGCATAAATCACATTGAATGACATAAAACATTTGATAACAGACCAATGCAATATGTCCACATCAGCCAAGGGAAACCTTTCTGTGGTATCCCAATTTTTTACCAGTATTTTTTTGGTCTGCTTAGCACAATATTTAAATCATGACCACACAAGATGTAGGAATCTAGAAAAACTGGAAATCGTTGAGTAAATAGGACATAATTTCCAAGTTCCTTTATTCAGGGGCACTTCCACCACATACTGTATGTAAGCATGCACCAACTTGCTTTGATTAGCAATTTGATAAGTGCCAGATAATCTCTTTTTTAAAATTTAAAAAACCAAATGAATGTTGCTAAAGATGGCATGGGAGAGCACTATTAAACAGAAGAACTCTGTACACTCGTAATGCTGAACTGGGTAGGATTTGCCAGTTTTCCAGATTGCTGGCCCACTCGTAATTAACTGAACTAAGAGCATATTTTGCCCACCCTTTATGATTTTGTGAAAATAAAATAGATTTTAGGGAACAATAAACAGCATATCCTTTCGCGAACAGGCAGGGCTACATTGTCTGGGAAGTCCAGGCTCAAAAATATGATCTTTCTCATGTCCTGCACAAATATAGTACATGCTATAAATTTTGAACCAAGTGGATATTGTGCATTCAGGAGCTAGCTCCCTTCGCTGGTAAATGGTAAAGTACAACCCCATTTCCAAAGAAATTGGAACAATGTGGAAATTATTGATTTCAAAATCATCCTTGATCCCTTCCAAATAAAAAAAAATACAAAGACAAAATATTCAATGATTTTCCCTGTACTTTGCTTTTGTAATGGAAATAAACTCTCCTTTGGAATTTCATGCCTGCAGTATATTCCAGAAAGGTTTAAATGGGTGTGCTTACCCCTGTCTTACATCACCTTTTCTTTCCGCAGCTTTTTCTGCAGTAATTGTTTGGGGAGCTGAGGATGCCAATGGTTCCCTTTCCGCAGGATTTTCCCCAACGTTCCTTAATATCCTTCCTCAGCTGCCCCGAAGTCTGGGGACTTCATTGCCATATTTTTTGCTTCTTAGGGCATCTCATATTTGACAGGAGACAGGTCTGGACTGCAGGCATCCAGTCTAGCAGCCTAGGATGCCAAGTAGTTGATATATGCAGAATATTGCTAACTGTTGTCTTGTTGGAGTAAGCACAGATATCCTTGAAAAGATGACACCGAGAAGACGGCATTTTTTGCTCCAAAATGCGTATATATGCTTGTGCATCAATGGTTCTGTCACAGATGTTCAAGTTACTCATGCAATGGGCACTGACACACCCGCATACCATGATAGATGCTGGCTTTGAACCTTGCATTGGTAACAAATGAGGGTATTTTTCTTCTTTGGCCAGGTAAACGCAACATCCAATATTAACAATCACCACTTTGTAAGGTTGATTGGTCCAACAGCACCACCAGTTTTCCCTCTGTGCATCAGTCTATTTCAGATGAGCTCAAACCCAGAGAAGACTGCTCCGTTTCTGGACATTTTTTACTGACAGTTTGTTTGGGGCAAACAGTCTTCACTAGCAGTTGTAGATAAAATGGATGAATGCTGTGTATTGACAGGGGTTTTCAAAATTAGTCCCGATACATGTGGTCATATTCATCACAGAAGCATATCAATTTCCAATGCAGTGTCAACTGAAGGATTGGCCCTCAGTTTCTATTTTCAATTGCATTCTTCATGCATAGGTCTCTCCAGATTCTGCATCTTATCCTGCCCCCCTGCCAACTTTTTAAAAATGAGCTGCAGGCACTAAATTCAAAAAATATTTCTAAGAAACTAATTTGAGGTAAGGTTTATGGTAAAGCATTTTTTCCCCCTTTTTCTGTTTTCAACTTTATACAGGTCGAAAATTAAATTACTGCTTCGATTCTTTACCCGCATTTTCCATACAGCCCCATTTTTTTTTTTGAAATGCGGTCATAGGTCAAGAATGTCTTTGATCAGAACCCAATTTATGCATATTGTCACAAGATTGGCCTGTCATTCACCTTTTATGGCAGCCAATGTTTGATTAATGCTTCCACAAACATTATATAAATGCAAATGACTCTGAATACATAAGTAATACACATATTCATCGGGTGTGTCAACAGTACTGAGGTTCTGAACATAAAATGGTTCATAAATGAGACTTCTATATTTCTGCCTCAGTATAAAAAATTGGATTGTGGAGAGGGAATTGTATTACACTGGTCCAAGATGGGGAGATGGTATATTCTTTAAGTATGTGTTACCTGTTGAATGCTAAAGTGGGGTAAGAGGACTCCTTTTTTTGCCATGTAGAGACACCCATAACGTCTGCCCAAAAATCCATCAAAAAATGACCTTGGGAAGGAGAATGCGCCTTCTTTGGCATTATTAGATCTTACTGCAGCTGATCCACGATGAGCCTTTCTATTGTACCCAGTCAGCCATTTCACTTTTTGTGCTGTTCAATGTGCTTCACGTCAATGTGCTGATTGTTCAATATACACTCACCGGCCACTTCATTTGGTACACCTTGCTACTACCAGGTTGGACCCCCTTTTGCCCGCAGAATTGCTTTAATTCTTCATGGAATAGATTCAAGAAGGTGCTGGAAACATTCCTCAGATATTTTGGTCCATACTGACATGAAAGCATTACACAGTTGCCACATATTTGCTGGCTGCCCATCTTTGATGCAAATCTCCCATTCCAACAAACTGAGGTGCTCCATTACACTGAGGTGACTGTGGAGGCCATTTGAGTACAGTGAACTCAATGTCATGTTCAAGGAACTAGTTTCAGATGATTATAGCTTTGTGACATGTTGCGTTATCCTGTTGGAAGTAGTCATCAAAAGATGGGTATGCTGTGGTTATAAAGGAATGGACATGGACAGCTCAAATACTCAGCTTAGCTGTGACATTTAAATATGCTCAACTGGTATTAAAGGGCGAAAAGTTTGTCAAGAAAATATCCCAACACACCATTACACTCCTTCCATCCGAAAGTCGCAGCAGAAATCAAGACTCATCAGACCAGGCAACGTTTTTTCAATCCTCTGTTGTCCACTTTTGGCAAGCCCGAGTGAATTGTAACCTCTGTTTCCTGTTCTTAGCTGACAGAAGTGGCACATGGTGTGGTCTTCTGCTGCTGTAGTCCATCTGCTTCAAGGTTTGACATTTTATGCATACCTTGGATGAAACGAGTGGTTATTTGAATTTCTCTTGCCTAACTATGAGCTCGAACCAGTCTGGCCATCCTCCTCTGACCTCTGGCATCAACAAGGCATTTTCGCCCAGAGAACTGCCACTCATTGGATATTTGCTCTTTTTCGGGCCGTTCTCTGTAAAACTTAGAGATGGTTGTGCGAGAAAATCCCAGTAGATCAGCAGTTGCTCAGTTTGAACTTCAGCAGATCATCTTGACCATGTCTACATGCCTAAATGCATTGAGTTGCTGCCATGTGTTTGTCTGATATTTGCCCTAACGAGCAGTTGAACAGGTGTGCCTAATGAAGAGGCCAGTGAGTGTACGTACATCAAAAACTGTTGGAGGTATGTATTTCAATGTGAGGATAACCATTTAGCAAGAAATATATAGAACATAAGCAATACTAAAACAAGAAAACCTGCTTTTTTAAAGCGAGACCGCTGATTGTGGTTGCAAGGTAGATGTATCACACGCTCATGCCATAAAATCAAAATGTACGCGTTTCAACTTGCTTCAAGAGCTGACCATGAATTTCCTTATTTAAATAATACATCGTACATGTAATGCAGCAAGTAATGTCATCATCACTGTGCCAGTTTGAAAGTCGGCTTCAAAACTCTTGTACCTGAACGCAAAATTTGATTTACTACTTATACAAGTTCAGATAGCACTTGTGCTAAGTAGTGCCTGGATGCATCATATACCAATCTATATACAAACAGCCCAAATGTCATGTGAACTCAGGACTAGATCCAACATATTGAGAATGGAAATGATCCCATTTGTAATAAATAAAAATAATTTAACATACCTACTGGTGGTAAGCATCGCCATGATCCATATGCCTTCTTCAAAACTCAAGATACCTGTGACGGTTTATTTCCTGTCTTAGGATGTAAAATGGAGGTATTCAGTACAAAGGTTAACAGCAGGGTAACACTACCCCAGTGAAAGGTTAATTAGTAACTCCATAAGTGAATTAAGCATTACCAAAGTTCTCTGCTTGCTAGTTTTAATAATTTTACAACGTTGCACATATAACCACAGGAAGACTACACTCTGCAGTCTGTCGAAAACAAATCCAACTGCAAACACATTTAACCGCTTGAGTGCTGTGGACAGGTACTGACTTCCTGCTTCCCTCTGCTCCCACTTCCCTGCACATCCAGCATAGGGAACACTAGGCAAACTCCTCAGTTATCTGGGTAATTCCGTATGAAATCACCCAAGCTCCCATCTTGATAGTCTCAGAAATGCTTCATTTGGTAATATTTTGTTTCCTGTGATGAGCAAATTAAATTGCAGGTGGTTTCAAGTAGATATCTCGTTCTGTTTTCATTTTATGGACCCCCGAAAGAGGGGGCGTGGCCCACGTTAACCCTCTGGTCACGGTTTGTGACCATTTTCAAAGGGTTATAACCAATGAACTAATAAGGATACAAATTTAATTCTTTCAGGATATGTTTATTCTGTTTAATAGTCTGCAACAAACCTTTTAAGATAGTGATTAACCCTTTGAGTGCTTTGCAATTAACCCCTAAACATTGAAATTTGGTGTCCATGTCCAAACATGTCCATTTGAAATGAAATATTATGCAAGTATCCCCTTAGAATGTCCCCTTTGCCATTTACACTGTTGATAGTATACCTGACGGAGTTTCAAATGAAGGTAAAAACATCTTTCTATCTTCATCCAATTTGGAGAAACATTAACCCCTTTTCAGCTAATTACTGAAACGGTGCACTTTGAAACCATCTGCAATTTAATTTGCTCATCACAGGCAACAAAATATTACCAAATGAAGCATTTCTGAGACCATCAAGATGGGAGTTTGGGTGATTTCATATGGAATGACCCATCTATGAAATTGTCATTTTAGTATTTGGTGGCAAATACATTGCATTCCATAAGTGCCTGAAGCCTGGAACCCACGGACATCACCAGATGCTGGTTTCCTTCCCTGACGAACCTCTTCATTGCAGATGCCTTCATTTCTTGCCATCAGCAGTTCAACGGCTCGTTCACGTGAGACTTGATTCAATCATATGATAAAAGACAACACTTTGGACAAACAAAGTATGGGCCTTTTATAGGCCTGAGCAAATTTGCACAATGTTATTGCGAAATGCTCGATAACAACCTTTAACTAAGAACATGGCAGATGAGCAATTTATAAGGATTGGTCCTTATGACCAGACATGAGTTAGCTGCACATTTCTTTTAAGGTGTGGTGATGTGCAGCTTCTTGGGCCATGCTTTGGACCCGCTTCACACATCATAAAACCCCAGCCTAAAAATATACCATCCAACAAAAGTTGCGTAACTAAAATCCGTCAGTATGACAACCACACACATTTAGTAAACATTCACATATACTCATTACAGTGGGAATTAAGGGTGGGAATCTTGAGTCACCACGCGATTTGATTTGATTATTAGATTATCCTCAATGCATCTCAATTTCAGATTTCTGTGCATGGTTTATTTTTCCCCATCAATACAAACAGTCATTTGAAATTAAAACCCTTTTATTCATACATTTTTGTAACAAATAACATGAACAGCTGCCCTGTTTCAAAGAAATAAAACATTCATCTTCCAATCCATTTGATACGACTGCACCTAGTGCTCAAAAATGGCAAAAACTAAACCTCTCATCATGCATTACACTTCTATGTACGGAAAAACAGTGAAAACGCAACACCTAATTTTTTGAATGATAGCTGATTTTTTGAAAGCCATCAAAATTACCACAGAAGAACTATAGTGGTATGAAGGTTAAAAGCTGGAATTTGTGCAAGCCTGGGTTCAAACCCAGTTTGTGTGTCTGTCAGGGGATGACATTTCCAAAACACAACTTTTGCCGTGTCATTAGCAGCAGGTTGAATGCATCACTTGAATGACATGCCAGTGCAAAGCAAGACATTGGACACATAAAAGGCACAGAGGTTCATCCCCATCAGCATCAGTGTCAGAATGTCACAGCTTACAGAACAGCACAGGGAGTGAGTTTTGGGGATGCTGCTTTGGAGAACATCTCAAAGAGAGGTTGCCCGCCAGTTCAGGGTCAGTCTATCCACCATCAACAGAAGCATCGCTACCAACAGAGAGAAAGCGTTCACGACTGCCCCCGTCCAAGACAACTTCCGGTTATGATTGCATGTCAGGAACGACAAATCCAGAGAATCCATCTGAGGAATCGGTTCCAAAAAGCAAAAGACACCGCTTGAAACACAATAGGATGCCACGGATGCCCCATCCATGCCATGACTGTGATTCGGAGACTGCGAGCTGTGGGGTTAAGGTGCCGGAGGCCGTATCAAGGCAAAATCATGACACAACGTCAGAGACAACAGACTTCAGTTTTCTCGATGCCATCATCTTAGGCCGCCACGAGTTTTCCATTGCTGGGTTTTTCAAAAGAATCAAGGTCCTGTGTGTCATTTGCTGACTGCCGACAGCAGGTGTACAGGAGGCAGTATGAATGTCATCAAGACAGGTGTGTTCTGGAGAGAAATGGGTTTGGTGGGGGTAGTGTGATGGTCTGGGCTGCCATTAATGTGAGATTTCAGATTGAACTTGTGATTCTTGGAGGTCTAACGGCACAGCGATATGTGGATGAGATTTTAAGACCAGTTCTCCAACCGCTATTGAACAACCATCTACAACGATTGCCTTTCGCGTTCCAACACAACAATGCCCATCCCCATACTGCATGTCTCACCAGAGATTTTCTCCAACGGGCAGGGATCGATGTTCACCCTTAGCCATCCATTTTACCTGATCTTAACCCCACTGAACACGTGGGATGTATTGGGTCGTTATGTGTGCCAGCGTAAACCACGCAACGTCGCTGAATTGACGGCAGCACTACAGGAGTGGAGGAACATTCCCCAAGCAACCGCGCGACGTTTGTGCGAATCGATGTCTTGCCGTTTACGGGCATGTGTGCAAGCACAGGGATGACACTGACAGTTTGTGGAGGGTCTGTGCATTCACAATGGCATATCGGAATCATTTTTTGAGATAATGTGATGAAACTTTACACTGTTATGAACAATGAAATTCTTTTTCTATTCGTATTAAAATTGAATTGAAAAAACTTTGGTAGTTTCTTCTTTTTGGTTATTAAATATGAGAGTTGCGTTTTCACTGTGTCAGTATACATCGAAATACAAGAGCAACGCAGAGCGTGGCAGATGCCCCCGCCTGTATGTTGATCAAGGGAATATTTAGATAGCTGCTGTGGCGGCCATATTAGATATCGCACAATGCTGGTTTTCGAAAGGAAACTTCCTCTAGCCACTTCCAATATGCCATTAAGAAATGGAATCAATCCGACGAGGGATTCTATGGTTATCCCAAGGAAACGAAAAGTAAACGGACGACGGACGGACATGGTGTCGACATAATGCCCCCTTTCCTCTTTGGTGGGCGGGGGCATAAAATCGATTTACATTGAAAAAGTATTTATTTAGTGGCTGTATTATGTAATGCGCATTTCTTACATTCAGTAAACATGTGGCAACAGCTTCCCTTCCACTTTCGTTCTCTTTGTCTCTGACTCGCACTTCTCAATGACTTCATAACCTGAGCTTTGGTGTCGCGGTTAAGCGTTGGGATAGCTGGGTCTGTGAAGAATTGCCTGGACGGGACGTTGTACCCCGGTTCCAGGGTATGCAGGTAAAAACGAAAGCCTTCACTTTCCACGACAGAGTAAGGGCGCAGATCTTCAGCCATGAAACTGCGACAGCCTTTGTAATCTTTTCGGCCCTGTCAGAGTTGGGTGCCAGCATAGATAGGAGCGTCTAGTCTTGTCTAGCTGTTTTTTTTTTTTTTTTAACCATCAATTTCACAAAATCCAAAGTGTTGCCAAACAGCAGCTTTTTAAAAAGCCAGCGGTGCTTGTACCGCTTTTCTCTCTTGCTCCCGCACCTCTTTCACGCAATCCGGATTGTACACACAGCGCAGACGTTCTGCATAAAAGACACGCCCCTCTGGGGCATTCAAACGCTAGGATTGGCCAGCTGTTCAAACAGTAGGATTCCAATCTTAGAGCTGAATAACTGGCTAATCCCAGCGCTAGGTTGACTGTCCAATCATAGCACTTGGATGCTCCGGAGGGGCATGTCTTTGCAAGAGTGTAGGTGGGTGCCATATTAACGCGTGACCCCGCGAGAGACATTGAAAATTGCACTGATAATCGATTATAAACATTCCTGCATCGATGCCGAATCGTTCAACAAAGTATCAGTATGCATTGTAGAGCCGATTATTTCCCCCATCCTTAATGGGAATATTTTGATAGCTAGGTCATCTTCCTCGATTAACTATTATACTATTACGATTAATATATTATCTATATGACTGTTATTAATGTCTGAACATTTATGGAACTAAGTGCACCATCAGAGCTCTGGAGTAACGTTTGTCATTGAAACAGGTGCATGCATTTCCCTCTCCCAGTTTTGCTTATAACCCTGATAATCTTTGAAATTCCGTAAGTGTCTTAATGGCACAGCAATTCATATCCAGGGCACTAGATGCCTCAAATTCAATTAACTTGAATCTCTGAGCTCCTCTTTAGGAGAACCCTTCCACCCCATGTGGATTCTTGATTGGCTTGATTCAATTTGAGGTCCCTCAAAGTGGTTTTGTGGAGTGCTTTGCATCAATGCACGGAATGAATAGAAGAAAGTAAATGGATAAATTTCCATTGACATCCATATAATCTTCTGGGCTTGATTCAACATAACGATAAATAGATACAATATTTGGAGGGACCTTCAGTTATGCAAGTGCCTAAATACAAGTGGCCTCAGAGCAAGTTATTTCAATAGTGAAGTAAAGTTCTAAATATCAAGGCAATTTTTTTGTATTACAAGTTCAGATTTCTTTGGTAAAATATGGCGTCAGATGAACGGATGTTGACCTGGCTGCAACACAAATACAAGGATTTGAGCAAAAGAAAAGGAAAAAAACATTAAAACTGTACTAGTGTGCAGCATTTTACTAAACTCATTCAAAAAAAAAAAAAAAAAAAAAAAAAAAAGTCCAAACAATGCCCTTCAACCGCACCGTTTCTGATCATTTTTATCAAACTGAATGTCAACAGCAAGAGTACACTCGACTCTGATCACCTTCATCGGATAAAGGCCATTTTTCAGAATTTGTAGTGTACAGCTTGCACCTAAATAAGCATGAGTGAGAGTTCCATCATAAAACACAAAAAAGGATTACTTGTTTGCTTTTTTTATTCATTTTTTCCTTTTTTACATTTTTAAATTTTTTTTTAGTTTTAGGGACTTCTTCCAACACTACATAATTATATGATTAGGTTTGCATGTTTTTTGTAAACATAACCTCTACTCAAAGCCTTTGTCCTTCAGCAAGCAAAGTATCAGTACAGCTAATCAAAATAAAAGAATTCATATTTACTCCTTCCTTTACAAATAAAAAAACACTTTTTGAACCCCTTCAAAAATGGGGGCATTAAAATATTTGACATTTGTATCACAAATCAATGTGATGACACAAAAAGTAAAAACTGTACAAAAATTATACATTTGTTTTAAAAACTTGTCTGTGCGACAAAATGATGTGAAGTTAAAATATATTTCCTTTGTATGCGTGAGACCTTGAAGGCTTGTAAAATAAAATAAGTACGGGGATTTCACTTCTTCTGTTGTATGTAGTTGAGACTGACGTGTCTGCCGTGGGGAAGGATGGGGAAATGCTGATTATTGTGCATCATGGACCCTAGATGGAATAAGAACCAAGTTACTTGAAGCCAAACCAAGTGACCAAACAAGTCAAAACATGTCATTCCCATTAAATCCCAGCAACAAGAATACTGGGACTTTCCTGTCATGAAATAGTGTAATATGAGAGAGAATCCCGCAGAAGGGTCCTGACCTTGTGAGATGAAGGGCTTATTCTGCTGGAAGGTCCCATTGCCCTGCTGCAGGAGGCCCTGGGGCATCCGGTAAGACCAGGAAGGTGACAGGGTGAACTGAGCAGGGCTGCCCTGCTCCCACGACACCGGGGCCGGGCTCAATTTTCCAAACTGGCCTGGGAAGCCTGGATCTGGTAGGAGAAACACGCTTTCAGTTCACAGCCACTTGACTCAGATGTTGAGTCATAGCAAAGCACGGCCACACCACTGGATGTACCTTAACCCACCATTTGCCATCTCTCCACCACCAGTGCAAGTCAGTCTATTATGACCCAGCCAGTGCAGAGTGACCCAGAATGGCCATCACCTTATTGCTCTTATTAAAGGTGCCACTTACCTGAGAATGGACTACAGACCCAAACACAAGGACATATTACACACAATCACTGAGACCTTAGATCTCTACGGGATCACAACAGAGTAAAGAAATAGTTAGACACTGCTAAGAGTGTGAAGTAAAAGAAAAGAGCAGAAAAGTCAATTACAGTCAACTACGGTCAGCATCTTTATGAGAGCAGCTCATAACTGGACCCGCGCTGCTCAGGGAAATGGGAGGGAAACCGGTGGTTTCATTTACCGTAGTTTCTTGCCCATGATGGCCATCTGGGCATTTGTCAGTTACACTTTGAGCAAGCGCACATTTAGGCATCCTTCGCCCTAATTCTGCCAATTCGAGGTTTGAAACTAAGAGTTAAAAATCAGCAGCAGGCAAGCATTTTCGAAGGAGTGCCGAAAAGAGTGCACACACTCCTGGAGTGGCAGCACGCGTTGCGTACGTATGCTAGTGTCGTTCGGAGAATTCCGGTGTGAAATTAACTAAGGGTGTATTGAACATGACGATAAGTAGTAAATTTTGTTGAATACCCCACCTCAGTACGCACGCAACTTTTCGAAAGAAATTGATTTTTAGCCGAAGCTCCCAACAGGCTTAGAATGGTTGTGAATCGGGCATCGCGTTGCCATGCAAAGAAATCGCTATTTTTTTCATCATTAACAAGGCTTAAAGTAGCTCCACACTTTGTTAGAATTCCGAGGGCCCCCAGTCAATTTCACATTGGAATTCTCTTTTAAGGTCAGAGACGTTCATTTCTAAATAAAACAAAAATATTTCTAGACCTTTTTCCTCTGAAGTGGGACATCAGTGATTCAAGAGATCCAAATTACCTCCTCATTGCAGTCAAAATAACAATTTTACTGACCTTACTTTCCATATTTTAATTCATTCACCCACTGCCAAACAAGCAACGTACTACTATGTAGAGTAGCATGATGAAACCAGTATACAACGGCATTCTATGCAGTATGCAGCCAACAAGATTGCAGTTTGAAGACCATCCTTGTTCTCAGTAATAATGGTTTTGCACCTTATCCATTTTTAATGAATTCAACTGTGAATTAATGAGCATAAATTAAATAAGAATATGCAAGTACAATCCACAACCAAAATTGCTAAGCTTGATCCAGACAATGGCAGACAATACTCTCAAGTTTGAAAGAAATCACACATTGTGATCCATACAGCAATTACGAGAACGGGGCCTCATGCACTAGTTAAGTATTAATTAGTAATACTTATGTCTTTTTTTTCCAAAATTGCTAGGTTTTGTTCTTTCATCATAAGAAAGGTCAATAACAAATTTGAAATAGAGCAGAGAAAAACTAGAGAACTTGGTCGCCAAAGGGACAGAGTCATGCATCTCCCCGGTACCCAAATTTCGGACAAAATGGCCGCCGGCAGCCATAATGGACATCCGAAATTGCCGAAAATTGTCTTGAGCATTGTTAAATAAATATCTTTGCAGGTGCAAAACTAGATTTAGTCAGTAAGCATGGCTTACAGGATACCCCCCGCAACAACAAGTAGTCGGGCAGTACCACAGTCAATAGACCCTCCAGCAAGAGAAAAAATTTTCAAAATCGGATGAGTAGGTTATGAGATCTAGGTCCGGACGCACAGACGCACGCGCGCACACACACACACGGACGGACAAAGCAAATCCAGTATACCCCCCTAAACTTCGTTGCGGGGAGTATAATTAGAAAAAATTCCCGTAATAATTGTCGCTTCCCGTTAGAGCCCGGAACATAAAATCTGTTCGGCGGCGCTGGTGGCCCCGGAACTAGACCATAGTATCTCCCGACTATCGCGTCGGGGAGATAGTTATTGGCCCCAATGAAATTACGACGAAATTCCTTAAGCAATGGCAAAATGACTGTTAGACCAATGTATAGTGCGAGGGACACTATGACAGAATAGTCAAAACTGATATTATAACTACGACGGATGCCAAATACTGAAGAGAAATTCCTATAAAAATCTGGTGGTGGGCAGACAGACAGACACACACAAACAAGTCAGGACAAACAAACAAACAAACAAATACACAGTGCTCCCCCAGTGCATACCTGTCTTCCCATTGCCCAGAAGTGCCCCTGGAGCCAGCTGGCTGTGCCAATGCCCTTCCCTCCCGGCCGGCTGGGCAAATATGATACTAGGGTCATTCAGGCTCATGGGGCTTTGGTTGCTGGGGGAACCAGCACTATTGCCATTGGCTGGGGCTGAGCCAATGGGGAATCCCAGGCCGGGTGGGGAGGGGTGGGGCCCAGTGGCGGTGGTTGTCTGAATGACGGGGCCGTGGATTGGCCAGCCGGTGGAGGCGAGGGGGGCAGTGTGGTGCATGCTCAGTGCGGATAGTCCTGGGTGGAACTGCCCCTGGTGCGCATGGGGGAAGTTGAAGAGTGGGAGTTGGACCTGGGGATGTGGGGCTTGGGCAGGGGGCGGTGCTTGGGACGGGGCCTTAAGGGGCCCCACTGCGACCTTGACCTGGGACGTCTGGGGAGAGCTGGAAGGCTGGGTCGAGGCTTGGCTGAAGGGAGTGGCCTGCGGTGAGTAGGGTGGAGTCTGTCGAATCTCAGACTGCAAAAGAGGACAGGACGATGCGTGTTCATCTCATCTTCAACCAGCGCTGCCCAATTTTCAATTGGGACAGAGAATTCGTTGACCTGTTGAATACTAGAATCGCTTGGTCCAAGTTAGAGTTTATAACAAAATTTATTAATTGGTTAAGTATGTTATTGCTCACATACAGTCAAAACGGCCTGCCAATATATCTTTTTTTCGCCAACCTGTATTGGCTGACTTGTGCTTGCCGAGTTCAGTGCATGCACAAGTAACCATTGGCAACTGTGGCATTCGCTCTCTTCAAAGAAGCAGACAACAGTCGCGGACCTAGCGTTTAGCTTTTTAATGAGTCTTGAAGTTGCATACTTCAGAAGTCATAGTCATAATATTATCATGATAGCACAACATACTAAACCAATTAATAAAAATATTATAAATTGCTTATTTTTGTATTACCTTGGTATTAGCCTTTGGGTCGCGGTAACTGTGGCATTCGCTCTTTTCAAAGAAGCAGACGACAGTCGCAGACTCAGCATTTAGCTTTTTAATGAGTCTTGAAGTCGCGTACTTCAGAAGTCATAGTCATAATATTGTCATGATAGCACAACGTACATAAAACAATTTATAAAAATATTATAACTTGCTTATTTTCACATTGCCTTGGTACTGGCCTTTGGGTTGCGGTACTAGAAAATAAGCAATTAAGAACATATGGTATGAGATGGAACAGCTCCACAAATACAGCTTGACCAGTCCCGCCAATTAAAAAATATTTTAACACTTAAAACTACTGCAATGTTGAAAAACACACATTAAAACACAAAAAGAAAATTTCAATTTCATCTCAACGTCTCATAGCCCAATGAAAGTAAATAAAATATTAACAGGAATATTTGGACTCACAGACTCTGAGGATTGCCTGATCCTTCCAGGACGATCCTGAGCACCAACAATCGTCTGAGGAACTGGAATGGACTGAGAGCTCACTATGGTGCGCACCATCTGAGGGACTATAATCACAAAAAACACCAATCACATATGATGTTGTCATGCAACCACCAATAACAAAGCACAGATTCACCTAAGTATCCAATCAGATTGGATAGCCATGTGAGGGTAGAAGGCAGAAAGTCCAGATTCAATACAAAGCCAATGGTATGTGGACAGTCATTAGTCTGGGGGTGTTTCCAAGGCTCAAGCAAGCGCTCTTAATTCTACAGAAGGAAAATCTAAATACTGCATCACACAATGACTCTCAAAAACATTCTGTGCTTCCAAATATTTGGAGAAGGCCTGTTCTTTAAACAGGACAATGCCCTTGTAGAGAGCGAGGTCCATCGATGGTGTAGCGAGATCGGTGTCGATGGGCTTGCATAAAGCCCTGACCTCAACCCCATCAAAAAATGTGCTTCGCGGGGGCGAAGGCAGTACCCCTCAGCCCCGGCGCATTATAGTTGAAGTTGAGCGAACTGAATAGAAAGCACCGATATAGTGTGCAGTGGCAATTTTCGAAAGGAACCTTCCTCTAGCCACCTCCAATACACCACCAAGAAATGGCATCAATGGACAAGGCGTTTTTTAGTTATCGTGCGGAAACCAAAATCAAGATGGCAGCTGTGGCGGCCATATTGGTTAGCACACGATGCCATTTTTCGAAAGGAACCATCCTCTGGTCAGGACAAATAAGTGGTGTGAAAATGGAATCGTTTCACTCAGGCGTTCTCCGTTAAATTGACGGTAACCTATTTATACCGCCACCCGGACGCCCAGACGCACAAAGAACGACGATACCCCTCTTCCCCGAGTAGGGGCTGAGGAGTAAAAAATGCAACCAGAATAAACCAGGCCGAGCGAATCTTGTGCAAGGCATGATCGCCCAGCATCACTACTGGAAGACATTAATGCGTTTAAGGCGGGGATGGAAGAAAACCTCCATGGTAATCTAGTGGAAGGTCCCCTGGAAAAGAGATGGCGGTTACAGCAGCAGAGAGGGGACCAACTCCATATGAATGCCCATGCTTTTGGAACAAGAGGTGTACATGTGTAATTACAGCAGCCATATCACCACTCAATCTGCTCCAGCCGAGTGGCTGAAGCTAAGCAAGTGTCGGCTTGGTTAGTACTTGGATGGGAGGAGGAAAAGGAAGGAACAAGTTGCTGCTGGAAGAGGTGTTGGAGGGCCATTAGGTTGCAATCTTCCCTCTGGTGGAATAATCCCCAATGCCCCAGTGCAGTGATGAAGACATCGCCTTTGGATAAGAGGTTAAACCGAGGTACAGACTCACCATAGTCATTTAAAAAACTATGACAATCTTTAACAAGAGTAGGGGTTTCCTGGTGTCCAGGCTTAATTACTAACCTGGCTCTTTCAACCTACCACCAAATCATCCCCTGATCTAATATAATTGGCTGTGCAATTTTTCCTCCCCCTCAACCCCCCAGGGCTCCCTTGAAAAAGTGATTCTCAATCTCAGTGGGACTTCCATGTAGTGTACTAGTGCGTCCAATAGTGGCGTAACAATACGCCGATATAGTATCGTATCACGATACCAAGCCTCGGACACGATACATCAATTCGGAGGACGTATAACGGGATACACCAAGCTTTATAAAATAGTCCACATATTTTCTTAAACCCAGACACTGCACCATTTTCTATCACTTTAAATGAAAACGTAGTGACCTGCCTCTCATATTCCAGGTGGTTACATCGCTTCAAGTGCAATTTGTTGAAGTGTTGTTTCAACTTGTTTGACGTCAAGTTTCCAAGACTTCACGTTAGCTACTAACGATAAGTAGTTTGCAATATGACTGTTTCTTCTCGTGAATAGTAGTGGAGACCAATTCAGCTTTTATCAATCTTTTTCAGTTGAAGACACTGACCTGAACAGTAAACACACAGCGGTACCTGTATTCCTTTGTTTTAATAGACTTCAAAAGTCTTGTCTTGGGAAATCTTTCAGCGTTGCTGCTTACTTACAAGTAGAAAGAAAATCAGCAGTAAAATAATTTGTAGTGACCCCTGTATTGAGATACGTATTGTGACCCCACCGTATCGTTGCACCTCAAGCCTCCAGTGCTTACCTGGGCCAGCAGTGCTCTTCTGGCGGAGTTGGCGGTACTCGGGGCAGTCGCGCCGCACGTGGCCCGTGTCCCCGCACTGGAAACAGCGGCGCTCCCGCGGCTCCCGATCCTCCTCCCTCACCTCCTCCTCCTTCTCATTCTCCTTCTTCTTAATCCTGCGGCAACAAACACACAGGGAGGCCTGACTGGCTGCAGTCCTCACAAAGCTGAAATCTGAAACATGAGGGGCAAATGACTCCAGAAATAAGGAGCGGTGCGGGAGCTCACCTGCGCCTCTTGGGGCAGTCCTTCATGTAGTGTCCGATCTTCCCACAGATCCGGCAACAACGGTCATTGGGAGCCAGCTCGCCGTCCGTTAGAACCTTGGAGTCGAAGAAGTACTCCTATCCCCACAAACACAAATACACAAATGCATGAATTACAACCGCAATTGCTCTTCTGGTTGTGAGCAAGAACCTGGAAAGAGAAAACTCATCTTGCCAATCAAAAAAGAAAATAAAATCAAATAAAAAATTCAGGACCAACTAGGATGTAGACAAGGTCAACATATCTTTAGGTCCAATGTTCCAATTACAAAGGTGAGCAGGTGGACTGTATTGATTCGGTCCAATGTTCTTATGGTATTACAAGGGGTAGCAGGAAAATTTTTACTGATTTGGCTTAATTATTAAATGATATTAAAGAAGTGAGCAGTAATTTTTAGCCAAGGGAAATAAGTTACATTTTACTGTAGTAAGTAGTAACAATTAATTCCCTAAATTCAATGACCCCAAGAAACAAGAATTTTGAGTAGTAACATTTTCCTGACTAGTTCCTCGAAGGCTGAAGGTTTCATGTCATTATTCAGCTCAGAATGTGTTTGAATGTTTTCCAAGCCCTTAGCTGAAGACCTACCGCCTCAAGTCCAGGCTGAGGGTAGAATGGTGTTCCAAACAACTTCCTTCCATTTATAAATGCCTTCATGATGAAATTTGTCACTGTGGGGAAGTGATAGAACAGAATTGAATAGATAGAACATGAACACAATGTTCATTAGGTACAGGATCAGTTAGCATATGAAAATCAGGCAAGTGTAAGGCTATTCGAAAGCAGCCAAAGCTGAGTATACACTGCAAGCGTTTTCCAACATTTGCCATCACTTGGTAAGTGCTGTGCCATCGCTGACTCCATGGATATTATCGACCCGAGATGGATTCAGAATCTGTTACATAGGTCGACAGAAAGATGACCAAGTTATAAAATCACAGTCTCTGACAGTCATGCAATGCTTAAGCTCTAATCTGAGTTGTAAACACATGGCGTCAACGGTTATTCATTCTGCCACTAATTTTAAGTGTTGTAGTACTCAAAAAATTGCTCGCATGTGGATAACCAGAAAAGTTAGGGTGCATCTCAAAGCCTCAGCTGCATCCTTCGAAGGCTGCATTTTTAGGGTACTTCCATCGGCCAAACTGACATTTAGGGTAAGGTTAAACTTAGGGTTAGATTTAGGGCTAGGTTTAGGGTTAAGGAGATGAAATGACGTTACGTCAGTTTGGCAGATGGAATTAAGTGACGACCCCTAAAAATGCAGCCTTCGAAGGATGCAGCCTACGCTACACCTTTAGTCTCCCACACCCACAGGTGCATCCTTTTACATCTGGAGCTTCCCTTCAAGGAACTTATCAGTTAGGAATAATTATGATAAGGGTAACCAAGCCAGAAAATCATTGAACATAGACTGTACAACATGAACCCTTTACATTTTCAAAGAAAACCTCATGCTGCATCTCTATGCAGTGACAGCACCATGATGTAACATCAGGGTCCCAGGCCCTAGAACTCTTACTGGCCCAGAATTCTTTCTGCCAAGGGAAACCAAAAGCAATATACAGACCGTGTGCCTCCCCTTCCTGACCCGGTACAAAAATGGAGCCAAAACATCCTTCATATAGTCGCTGCAATCTTACACATTTTGAGTCACAGTCTGCGCAGTCGTGAACATGGGGTTGAGCCCCAGTATCTCAGTCCCGCCCATACACCTGCCCTTATCAGTCACAAGCACATTCCCTGAACTTTGTAAGCAGCCTGGTTGGTTGCTTCAGTGTTAGACTCGAGTATGTTCAGTTACATCAAATGTTATTGACAGCCTAATATACTCTATATTGTCTTGCTTGAAAATGTAACCAAACATTAGGTCATTTGAGAGCACCGTTCCATCGCAGCTGAAAGCTTGTTTAAGGGGTACCCACGTCTGATGTCCACGCCCATGTCTAGTGCTCCTGCCTGCCTCAACAAAGTTGTGCCAGCTGCTGGCTATCTACTAGAAAGGTGGTGACACGTTATGTTGTGTGTTCACACGTTCGTTCGAACTACCTCGCTAGCCAATTGGGCGACCTGTTACTGAATCGCAATTTACCAGCGTTTTAGCTGGCTAGCAAGATTTGATAATAGGTAACTTAAATGAAGATTAATAACCAAAAGGGATAGTTAATCTCCTTGCACTGGACATAGCATAGCAACTAACAGAGCATTATGCCATGTTCTGGGTAAAGAGATTTTTTGCAATAGATATCCTTTGATACTCAACGTTGACTTGTTATACAAAAACAACTAGCGCGCTACCTCGCCAGTGAACTGGCTTTACTCTTTGCAATCGTATCGTTGCGGCCAGTACATGACGTTATGTTTGGAGAAAAGTCAATTTGACTCAGACTTTCAAAATCACTATGGATTATATTCAGGTGTACTGGGACATAGCAACTTATGCATGTGCAAAGTTAACGTTATATCTTTTCTCAGCGGTTGCGATCAAGGGCTGAAGAATTCCAGGAAATAAGCCAAAAGGTGACTTTCCCCCCCTTAGAATTGCTGTTGCCACTGCCATCAAATCATCACAAGTAGGGATCTATCGGTATTAAGAATTATAATATGTTACGGTATCAACCAAAATAACCTGGCATGTGTGATTTCATGGTTTTAATTTTTCCTCCTTTATAATTAAATTTACTATGGCCAATCAAAACAAGTACCTTGCTTTGAAGTAAACTATGGCTTACTGAACTGAAAGGTCCGTAAGCATGCGCATGCTTGTGTTAGTGTGCGTGCGTGTGCGTTTTCTCTGCCTGAATTAGTGAGCAGCATAAATGAATTCACGAAGGCTGAGGTTGCAACAAAGATCCTCAGTCTACTTGAATGACCGCTGGAGTCGAGAGCTGCAGACGGGTGTAGTGCTGCGTCAAGCCCAAGCACATTTCACAACATATTTTTGCACATTGGCGCAAAATACACTTCAACAGTGGGGGGCACTGGATTACAGGTGTTATAAATGCTCAACCTTCACATCCCTGACTGCAAGTAGACTAATGAGTGAGGGCTTTAGTCAGTCATTTTGATATCCCTAAGGACAGCGAGGAAAAGAAACGTGTCTAGATACCTTTTCATAGTCTTTTCAAATTTTCGCCAACAGCTTTCACACTAATATCCGTTTCCATTTGTTCAAGCGGAACTCCCCACATGTATCGAAAACTCATGTCAATCTCCAGTGAGGAAAGTGTTGTTTGTTGAGATGATTAAGATAAATCTCGTCAAATCTGTTCAAATCAGTATTGGTTATATAACACAATTAAATATACTTCAGTCAATGGAGAAGGTCCACCTCGCCCTCACGTTTTCCATCTCGCTTCACCTTGCTGCCATCTTTTCTGCATTTCATGACATCTTGTCATCTGAACCATTGTTCTTGTCAGTAGCGATTGATTGCTGAAGAATAAATGAGAGAAATGCTTAGGGACAAAGTCAATCAGGAAGCACCGCCTTGTCGCATAAGGTCCCCTACGTAATTTCAGCACATTGTTCTGGTGTTGAATGCCCTAATTCACCAGTATGTGTGCAGCTCAGCCGGAGACAGTAAAGACTTTGCCACAGCCTGGAGGTGCATCACCGTGAAACTAGACTCAGGCCATAAAACAATACTAATTATCGCAATTACAACTTCTTCAAATAGCAGCAGTAGATAAAGCGTTCAATCAATTCCATTAGTTTATTCAGCTGAGTCCAATGCTAAGCGTCATCAAGCTGCCTCGCAGCTAATTCAGTTATACAAGCCAACTTCCTCACGGATTCACAGAGCAAATCATACAGAAAGCAACACACAACAGCCTATAAATTAGCTCTAATGGCTGGCTGCACTGTGCACGCATCACAACAGACAGCCTGGCCGAGGGCGAGATAATTGCCGCAGAAGAAATAACTGACAAAAAAAGGTAACAGGAGTTAGCCAGTGCAGCTTTCTTTCTTTTTTTTTTGTTTAAATTCAAACAGTCTGCAGGCAACTGTGCTCCATTATGTAGAAAATCCATTCCTATCAAGGTTTTCTAACAAATCTCTCTCATCCCAGCAGCAATTACCCAATCAAATGTCAGAGATGCCAAAGCCCAGATACAGCTCAAGTAGGTTCTGAAGCAGACAAATGGTGAACTGTGGAATGGCAATGCCACATGACAAAACATCCAGAGGTTTTGAGAACATTACACCAGCAGTGTTTTTTCATATTGCCAAAAATATGCCGCCGGGCGCGTATCTGCAGTGATGCCATTTCGCCCCGTCTTGCAGGCGACTTCATGTTCCCCTGAGCGCGAAACGTCAGCGCAGCATCCTGCCAGCTGATACAATCGGCCTGCTCAGATTTCGCATATTTCGTCATTTTTACCAGGATATTTGTGCAACAAACTTAAATGTTTTATGTTGTTTTTTTATGCTTAAATTGCATTTAATGTCATTTCCGACTTTGTTGTATAGCCTACTACGGTCCAGCTGTGAACGTCATAGATTTAAAAAAATAAATAAATAAAAAATTTGTGCCCGTGTTTTAGTTAAAACAAAATCAGACAAGTAGGCTAGTTGAAAAGCAAGTTATAAACAAATTCTATATAGAAGATTTGTGGCCAGTTTCTTTTAGTTAAAAGCATATTCCTCTTGATCGTTATTTCCTTCCTTTTCCCATTAGCACAAATACAGTACTAACGTGGTTGGATCCAATGACTGTATACGGTCGAACTATGAGAAACGTATTCTTGCTATATTCAGATCAGCAGGACTGCAGCCCGCCAATGCCAGAAATAGACTTGGCGCGTATTTTCGGCTGAGCAGCGCGAAGAGCTGCTTCAAGGACATGGTCAAGACATGCCGTGCTGTGACTGGTGGAACTAGATTTAGTCAGTAAGCATGGCTTACAGGATACCCCCCGCAACAAGTAGTCGGGCAGTACCACAGTCAATAGACCTTCCACCAAGAAAAGAAATTTTCAAAATCGGATGAGTAGGTTATGGAGATCTAGGTCCGGACGCACAGACGCACGCTCACACACACACACACACGCACGGACGGACAAAGCAAATCCAGTATACCCCCCTAAACTTCATTGCGGGGGGTATAATCACAATCATTGTCTAGAATGGCCACGATCAACTCCGTGAACCGTGTCGCGGCAGTTATGCGGCCGAGACCGACCCCGTAGACTCTAGGGGTAACCCTGAACCACCAGGCAAATGCAGGTAGTTTGTGGGTGTGATTGGGTCAGATGCAGAACAAATTTACCCAGATAGGAGGGCTGGTATCATTAGGCACACTTGACGAAGACCATTCTGGTGGAATAAATCACTGCGGGAGCAACAGTTACAGTGTGCGGGTATCTTCTTTCTCTCTATTCTTTTGGTACAGTTTTATCTAGCACCAGTATTCATTTGATGTGCATGCACCACTGTATTTCTGGTATCATTAGGCGACACAAATTGAAAACACAAAAAATTAGGGTGGTCTACATTTTTAACAGAAACAACAGCAGTTCATGTAATCACTGATCGGCTGTCGTCACGCACCACACACCATAAGCAGCACTGGTCATCAACAGTGCCTGTCACAGTGATTTCTAGAGGAGACTTGAATCACTGTCCCTTCCCCCAATTGCTTATACTAATCAAGCGATGTAGCAACAGCATAATCACTAGCTGGATGAAATGCCACACCTCAAAGCTGGTGCTGAGAGCCCCACAGTAAAATATGTGAAAAAGAGGATCATCACAGTCACAAGACGAGGGCAAAGTAGAATATATTGAGGGGAAACACAATTTCAAGAAGTGGAGGTTTAATTGAGGAAATGAAAGTGCAAATGGTTAGTGTTCCAGGCTTAGGATAATATTTTAGAACAGACAGAGGCTTGTTTGAAAGCAAAGGGTGGCTGATGAACTCTGGCAATTTTATTTTCCCCATTCACCAGACACAGGGTCTGGGTCAACAGAAAAAAAAAAGTTTAAGCCCAGCAATTACAGCTGGCTCCTGGGCATTGAGCTTCATTACCTCATCGATGGACAAAAAAGTTTCTAAAAATATGCAGTTCAAGCAAATCAATGTTTTTTTTTTCTACTGCTGTTTTGACTTGCCAGTCCGTTTGCTCGTGACCACTTGGGTGTAGTCCTCAAGTCCCCGCTCGTGATGTCTCGAAAACTCTGACCTCTGGAGCAATCACAAGCCATTCACTGACATGGGCACATCTTCGGTAAGAAATTGTGCTTTATTCAGTCAATTCTGTAGCCATGGCAACCAAAATGAATAGCTGTCATGATCCAACCATGACCTGTGCCCATATCAGATATCAAAGTGATTGGTTGAAATTTGTGGCCAGCGGAGCATCCAATGAGAAAATCCTAATGAACGTGGTGGCGGCGATGACCGCCATTAATTTACAGCCGCCAGACTTCGTTCGGGGGCTACGATTACAAGAATCGAACGCTGCCTTTAAATATGCTGAGAAAAAAATATCAATAAATTACCACCGACGATCAATTTAAATGATTTTATTGCAACCAGGATTTTGTTCTTATCGCCAAGCCACACATGAAACCAGATACTGTCGTCAGTTTGATCAACTTACATCAGTACATCAGTCAGTCAGAAGGGGACATTGCAATTCTTGGGCCACAAAATCTCAAAGAAAGTGCTGAACTGAATGTGAAGGCCAGAGGATTCAGCCTTTGAGGAAAAACACAAAAATAACTTCACTGGTCTTCACTGCTATGATGCAGAGCCATGAAGAAACGCTAACAAGAGCCATCAGGAGACTGCATACCCCACCTGCCCTCACAAACATTTCAAATGTGAAATATACCAAAATGGCAAGAGGCAGTACTCGCGTATAGAGTTGACTAGTCTGTCATAAATTACAAATCTATAAAAGGCCATGATTATACATGATGGCTCAGACAAAAAAAAGGAATGCTGAAATGTAATCAGCTGATGGCGGCCATGTTATTTGAGAGATCCCTTTGTGCTCACAAGAGCTCCAAAAGGGCTCTTGACCAACATGAATCCTGCAAAATCTTCAGTGATTGGCAATGGGTTTCAAAGTTATGACTGTTTGCTATAGCACCACCACAGTTTAACTCATTCCCAACGGAATACTTTTTCCCCAACTAAAATTGTTGTTTTTGTATGGAATACTTTTCCCGAAAATTACACGATATAAAGTACTGAAGTACAGGTGGCCCATGACCGCTATTGTCAACTGATTTCTTGTTTTTAATTGGGCTGCGAATGGTGATCCACCCCGCTGGCACCGGCTTACCATAAGGAATGGTAGAATTCGCCGCGCCGTTGGCAGCGGCTTTCCATAGGCAATGTGTTAATGGCCTGTAGACGGTGGAACATTAGTTTGGTGATGATCATTATAGAAACAGAGGTCACACTCAAAATACTGTTGGCTTCCTGCAGCATCATCTTCCAACGCGGCAATTTTACTTTGGTAATATCAAAAGATCTTGGTCTGAAGATGCTGTGTACCAAACTTCAATTTGAGAATTGGTCGCACCGTGTGGGGACGATTAATTTTTTTATTCATGATGATATATGCCAGAAGGAGATGGTTTAAAGGTTTTACAAAAAATTCATGAAGACGGAACATCTACCTATGGAGAGATGAATGAGGCTTATATGGATAGATTTGTGTGGCCCACAGAACCTGAAAATGTAAAGTTTGTAATAGTGCCACCCTCTGGTCAATTGATGTAAAAACTCCAAAATTGCAACAGGCACTACTCCAGCACATGGTTGATTTGTGTGTCTAGCTTTTTGGGAAATAATCAAATCAAATGGCTTCAAGTTATGCGTTGTACCAAAACGCTAAGAGCGATAGCCATATCCTCCTCACTATATGCCATGGGATGAAATATTATTTAATGTATCGTAAATGGCTTGTTGATGAACGGTGAACTTCTCAAAAATCATGACCCCTGCTGCCCGTTTAAGGCTGAAAAACTGCTGATTTTGGGGGTGGGGGGGATTCAAAGTGAAAGTCTTGGCATGAAAATTGCACTTCAACTTACTTTTTCGAGAAACTCCTGCTCCAAGATTGTGGTTCAAGTCAAAGGGGTCTAAAAAACAAGAAGGATGTCCAGTAAGAAATTCTTCATGCCACTGGCAGCATTCTGCTGTAAAGACTGTCAGTGAAGTGGGCTAGTATTGAATAATTCAATGCTTCAGCAAGTACTTTAAACAGTGCCGGAGATAAAATCACTACACATTTTAGAAGCTACTGTAAGTAATACAGATAAGACATTCTGAACAGTAACTTCGGACTGTCAGTGCTGCAGTTGATTGTGTTAACTGTCAGCTTATTATGATCTATGAGTACTGCATGTGATAAATTTTAATGAACTGTAAGCGAACACAACAAATTGCTGAATGTAGTTCAGTAATTTTGATTTTTACTAGACACAATTAGTGCTCCAGGTGGTTAATAACCTGTAAGTAATGTAAGTGATGAGTCATGATAAAGTGCTAGTAAAGACTGTTAGTCATGATTTATCACCTGCAGTACTAAGTACTGATAGTAAGTACCGCAAGTAAATGGTGTTCATAAACCCCTAGAAACCTGCGTGCAAACATCAGCAGCGCTACAGGTGACAAGTTAAACTTTACACTTTTGGTACCGCAGGTGATGTAATCATAAACCCTTAATAAACACTGTCACAGCCCAAGAGATTCATTAACTATTAATTAACACAGTACATGTCTGCCTTGGATAAGTCAACATGAACTTGTAGAATATACTCCCCACAGACCAGATAAGTCCTGATGCACTCTAAGAAGACAGCAGCAGTTGTGCAGGTTAGTGATGGGTAAGATGTACATGGGGTAATTTTCCCTCTGCGTATGACCTATGCTAGTCACTTTGGAGCAGCAGTGGGCAGCCAGAGAGCAGCACTCAGGCAGCAAGTCCTGTTCTACAGCCAGAGCCTTAGTACGAATGTTCGAACAAGGGTGCATCAATTATTAGCTAATGCAGTAAGAAGCATAAACTATCAGCTAATTAACAGTAAACTAATGGGTCCACTAATCATTTACTAATATTGTTCATGTTCACAAACGTATTCATTTATTAATTATTGAATAGTTTGATAGTTCGAGGTGTTACTTAAGGGCTACTCAGGGGATGTTTTCAACTTCATAATAAGGATGTCAAAGAGCAGTAACAAATGGTAAGTTAAGGTTACCTAAAGCTTATTAAACTTTGTGATGCATCAGTTAACTGTTAATAAATTAGTAAAAACTATTGTACACTTATTGTAAAGTGTAACCAAATGTTCCCATGGTATGTCTTTTGGCAAGGGGGAATCCTGAGTACCCAGAGGAAACCCATGCAAGCATTGATGGGGAGCACTTTCAAAATTCACACAGCGAGGTTCTGACCGACTAGGATTCAAACCCAGAAGCTCCCAATTGCTGGGCAACAGTGCTAACAAGCGCACTAGCATCCTGCTTCCATCATAGTGCCACGTAGCAAGCTGTCAGGAGTGAGGCTGTACCCTCGATGGCGATGCACTTGGAGGTCCACTGCTTCTCGAAGGTGGTGAGGCGTTTCCTCTGGCGTATGCTAATGACGTGCTCCTTGAAGTCAAACTCCTCGGTGTAGAAGCGCAGTAGTCCCAGCCACAGCTCACCCACCGATTCACAGTTTCTCCCCAGTTCCGGAAGACGTCGCTTCTGGCAATGTAATGACACAGAGTGCACTGAGGAAACATCCTAATTCAGGCCAAAATCTCTCTCATACCAGCGCGAATCAAACTAAAGGACAATAACCTCTGAAGTTTCACTCCAATACAGAGGTTTTAAGACTGCAGGTCATGAAACAACTTCATTTGAAAAATACAGTATATTTATACACGTTTCAATGCCATTCATAAGAGCAAAACTGAACAGCTAAATTGAATCTACGGTTGACTTTGCACATCTTTATTTTGTGCAGCCAAATTAAAGGTAATAATAAATTACGCTGGGTTATTTAACAATTAAAAAAAAAAAAAAGACAAGAGTTTGTCACTAAAGTGACTATATCCCCTGCCGTTAGGTCACCAAAACTGACTGGTGTCTGCGCATTCCCAGTTGGAAGGTTGGTACCAAAAAGAATTGAAATACTTTTGTAGGTTGACTCCTTGAGATATCACGCTGACAATGTTCGGGACGGACGGACGGACGGACGGAGCTGAATATTATATTTTCCGCTTCACGCTGAACGTGGAAAAAAACGTTCGCGCGCGTGAAACTCACTGAGACAGAAGGACCCGAATGTTACCAAAATAATAGCACTGCATCTGAATTGCATCTCACTCCACATTATATAAGCAGTATATTTTGGTAGAGCGTCTACTTTCACATCAGATTTTAGAAGAATCCACTCATACAATACGCAAACATTCCCTTTTTATTCAGAAATGCTCCACATTGAGAATTCAAATCTGATGTAAAGCTCATATAATTCCTCAGAAGACTCAATGTTGTCGTCTGAATCGGACAATACACACCAGTTCTTCTATATCATCAAAGAAGAAGGCGTTCCAGCCATCAACCATCTTCTGCGGAACAGTCTTCCCATCAAATATCTGAAGTTAAGAAAATAAAAAAAAATTAAAAAAAAAAACATTGAGGAAAAAAGCCAGCCATCCAATTTCATAAGAATATCCACTCATTAAGCCTAAGAGGCATTTATTTCTTATCAGCGTATCGGCACATTTAAAGCATGTTCAAAGCAGATGTCGCCATTTGACAGGAGATTGTTTTGATTGTGAGTGCACTGAAGGAATGATGAGCGATGAGGTTGTACCTCCTGCAGTACAGGGATGACCGGGGGACGTCTCTGCTGTAGGAAGTACAGCACCATCAGGATGTAGGCATATGAGGACAGGCTTCCCCGTGATGCATCTCCGATGTCACAGCGCTAGAAAAAGAGTCATCGCAACATCACTGCCATGTCCACCGCATCACATCACTACCTTTATGACATGAATACCATCTCTAGTGCCATATGGACCATTTCCAACTGTCTTTTTTTTTTTTTTTTTTTTTTATGAACAATGTTCAGTGTTCCAGGAAAAATTCCGGCTGGCTGAGTTTTGTTTACAAGTTCGCTGACAGCATAAGACCTCCTGCTCGATTTCTCCGAGGCAGCGTTATCCATAAAAATGAGCGCATCAACACTGTGGCCCTGCTGTTCAGTGAGAGACGGCTACGGTAACAAATTTTGTCAGAAATGCAGAGAATTTGTTGGCTCATGAAAAAAAAAAATAAATAAAATCAGTTGTCAAGGTGTGGCTGTTCAGTCAGTAGTGTAAGCGAGCCACAGATAAATCTTTAAAGGGACACTTCACCCTAATATAAAATGAAGCACATTTTCCTGCTCACTTGCATTGCTATTCATCCATCGAGATTGTTTTAATGGGAGCTTCTGAGTTTTGGAGATATCGACCATAGAGATGTCTCCCTTTCAAATATTACAGCACTAAATTCCATTAGTCTTGTGGTGCTCAAAGCTCGAAAAATACATTAGAAAAAAAAGTGGTGCCAGGCAAGGCAAGCCCTGCCCCTCACATATGTTTGAGCGGCTCAATGAGCTGATCCACTTTTTGAGAATATGTGCTCTTCTGCTTGACCTTCCAAGGACAAAGGTCATGGTACCATTGAGATTTCCAAATAGGAGTTCCTTTCAGTAATAAATAACAACCAAGAAGTTCTCCATATTAGTTAGTGAGATATTGCCTTCTGAAATTTCATGACCTTGGGTCATGATGTACTTTTTCGTGCCGTATGAGTTCCTGGCAAAGATTGTATAAAAAGATGGACGAAGCAACCGTGACGTCACCCATTGGTTTCAGCATACCATTTAGGAAGCCTCAATTTTGGCAATTTGAAACAGCGCATTTTTGTGATTTTGAAACCAGACGCGATTCCCATTGGACGAGAGCGTTAACTGAAAATCCAGTGAGGAGCGAGGGGTGGATCTATGGGTGGATCTGACTGTATCTAACGAGGACCAGAAGATAGCCCACCCCTAAAGCATATTATGGCTTTATCCTTTATTCTAGTCCATTTGGGACCATAATTTACAAAAGTGACCATCATAATATATCGAAGGAGACTTGAAACTTGCGATAGATACCATAAAATAATGCGGAAAATCATTATAGAAAAATTAAATCAGGTGGGAAAGTAGGGTCATTTTCTCATAGACTTCTACAGCATTGAACTGCTTTATGCAACCACCAATGTCGCCATCTGCTAGCTATTATTTAGAATGCAAATTTTAGAGGTTTCTGCATTGGCCTCACTTTTCAGACCCGGGTGCTGCATCCATCTTTTCACAAAGTCTATGGTTCCTGCATTTGATATTACTAGTAACCAAGCAGCCATCTATAGTAGTTTCAGAGAAATGGCCCACTGAAACTAACTAATGTGGCTGCCATCACATGATCTCTAAACAAGATTTCTCCGCTGCTTCATTGCTTGACCAGGATTATAACATCCCTTACCATCTGCAATGGCTTGTTTTGTAAATGTCATTTCAATAGCCCAGCCTTGATATATCACAGTTAACTCGACAGCCTCATATCACTGCCATAGTGACATCCCATAGCCCATATGAGTGTAATGTCTCAAACAAAATCTTATTTCATCATCTGAACTTTAAAAAAAGCATACACTACTGCAGGTCAGCTCGTATGGTTGAATGAAGTAAGACAGCAATCGTAATTCTCTACTTGTGATGCAAACCACATCGCAGTATGGAATTATCCGGGAGAGGAATCGAAACCTGGCCCTACCTTAGCAAAGACTTTCATAGTGTAGCCCAAGTATTGCACACGAGGATCAATAGCAGCATATGTAGCCAGCATTCGAGTGTTGTGCTGAGCCTGTTCAGAGAGGTAAAAATACTTGGTTATGCACGAGACCCCTTAGAATCCATCTGAATTCATTTCTTTCGCCAGGAATCACTCAGAAAAAGTGATCAAAATGTGCAGTGGCGTTTACACATTTTATGCATACAGGAATACAAAACCTACCAAGGTGTTGTACAAGCTTATATCTCCTTCCAGTCCACTTTGTTTGTGTTCAAATTTGACAATAGGCACTTTAGCGGTTGTGATAGGCAAGATATTCCTTAAACCTGCGTTAAGGGATATAGAAACATTACATGTTATCTTACTGTGTGATGTGATGGGTTCACTCCCAAATCAGTACATTACATAATACCATGAGGAGATAAAAAAATAAAAAAATAAACCAACAGTGTGATATCATACCTGTATGCTTCTTCAACACCTTAGCCAATCCTTCGATAATCTCCTTACAGTTCAGTTTCTGGAAAAAAAAAAAGAAAAAGTTATATTTTTGTGCCACCTATTTTGTATTCTATTTTATTTCTACTTTCAACAGTAATGGTAATAATGAGTAAACGTTTCCACGTGATAAATACCAGAGACTTTGAAGCCATAACACCATTTTCCAATTAAAAGACAATAAGAAATTGTAATTATGAACAAGATGAGGATGATTACAACAGCAGAAACTCCAATATTGAGTATGAGGGACAACTCAAAATGTAAAAAAAAAAAAAATTCATAAAAATGTCAAAAATTTATATTTTCTATTTTCTTTGAACAAACTTGGTGGACCTAGTCACAAGGATGCTCCATAACAAATATCAAGTTATTCTGGCAGGCAGTTTCAGAGAAGATTCTGGGAAAAATTGCTGATGACCATGGATGGATGAACAAGCGAAGGATACCCAACACTGATTCTTGCCAACAGTCCATCAGCCCTTTGTTTGGGCTGTTGGGGAAAAAAAAAAAAACCTGATTAAAGCAAGTGATGGTTGTTCTTAGAACAGACCATCTAAGACCAGAAATATTTGCTACTGCTGATGGAAACATTACTGGTAACCAATAATAATGGAGTTCGGGAATAAAAACTCCATATTTTGGAAAAACAAACATTCCAAAAACAACTCCTCAAAGGGTTGACAGAGAACTGCGGCTCGGTAGAGTCTTTGACAGATTGACACACAAAGGAAAAAGAGTGGCCTCAGAGTTCAGCTGCGGCCATAGGTGTAGTCAAACTACGAACAATTTTGCAGAGAGGCTGCAATGTAATTGACCACACCAGCTAGGTCAGAGGGCCAAGGAACTCAAGGGTACATAGAATTACACTACAGTTGCCTTAGATTAGATTGGCAACTTGAAATCAGTATTGATGCAGCCCAACTCCAGCTAAATCCATACTAATGCATTTTCATTTAAGAACAGCTTTCAAAATGGGGGGAAAAAAAATTCTGTCCACAACAAAATGTAATCCCAGAGTTCTCAAACAAAATGGGGTCAGCAGCATTTTTGATATTCTACGTTTCAGGGGTTTGAAAAAGTAGTGTGGACTCTAGGCGAAAAAGCGGCAAGAGTTATGCATTTAATATGAAAAAATGTGAGGATGTAGCTTCAGATGACTGGGTGATGAAATAAACTTTAACCACCAGTGCGGAGAATCAAGTGCTTCTTGAACCGTTTTGGGAACAGGAGGCACAAAGTGTTGAACAGGGCTAGCCGAGTCTACCACACCTCTGCTGTGTCATGACCTTCCAGGGTCATGCAGATGTCCAGGTCACTGTCACGGAAACCAAAGCCATTCTTGGAGGAGCCGAAAAGACAGAGTCTTGCCTTCTCTGTGGAGCAAATAAATGAAAGTTGGTTTTAGCGGTCCTCCTCATGGAGGGGCGAGGGCCTTGAAGAACAACGCTTCAAGTTCAAGTGCTTTCCATTTCATTCCTTCAGCTCCTGCAATGGATCCATGAATCTGACATCCTCCACCTCAAACATGCACGATAAAGAATAAAGAGCTCAATTCTTCACCTCACATGAGCCAAAGGTGGAAAACATCAAATGCAGGGATCTAGGCAGGAGTAATCAAGGAGAGGACTGAAAGTAAAAAGCACAGCCCGCAGCAATCGTGCAGCAAAAAAGTATTTGCCCCCTTCCTGTTTTTTTTTTCCATTTTTGCTTATTTGTCAAATTTAAATGTTTCACATCATCCAACTAATTTTAAGACAAGACAAACTGAGTAAACACAAAATGCAGTTTTTAAATATCAATTTCATTTATTGAGGGTTAAATGTCATTCAAACCTGCGTCAACCATGTAAAAATAATTAAATATGGGGAGAATGATAATGTCCCCCCCAAAAACTTAGCACCGTTGGTGGCAACCACTGCAATCAAACTTATGCAATAACTGGCAATGAGTCTTTTACATCTCCGTGTAGGCATTTGGCTCGCTCCTCTCGGTAGAATTGTTCCAATTCAACCACATGAAATGCTTGAGTCAGGGCACAGCAGGTCAGTCGAATTCGAGTCAGGACTTCAATTAGCAAATCCAAAACCTTCATTTTGTTTCTTTTGAGAGGTTGACTAGTTTGTGTGCTTTGGAACAGACAAGCATGTTACCACCTCCGTGTCTGACTGTTAGTATGATGTTCTTATTTCGGAATTCTGTGTTTGCCTTCACGCCAGAGGTACTGTAACAAGACCCATGTCTTTCAAAAAGGTCCACTTTTGACTCATCAATCCTCAATGTATTATCCCATAAGTAATCTGGGTCATCAAATTTTTGTTTTTTAGGCCAAGATGAGAAAAGCATTTATGTTCGTTTTGGTCAGCAGTGGTTTTTGCCCTGCAGGTCTCCACGTCATTTTTGCCCAGTCTCTTTCTGATCGCGGAATTGTGAACACTGGCCTTAAGAGGCCCATAGTTTTTAAGATGCAGTGTTTCCCCACAGACTTAGATTCCATTTCTGGTGAAAGCTGATCAAGTCAGTTGGGGGGTTTTGGAGCAAGGATGCATGCCTCTATCCACCTGCGAGCATTAAATTATTATTAATACCGCGTATAAACATGCGGCACATAAACTATTTCAATTGCCACAGTACTTTGTGACATAGAACTGAATGAATGATGTTGCAGTATTTTCATTTTACATAAAGCACATTGTGTTGCCCGGTATGAAGAAATTAAATTTGACTTGAATGATTTATTTGCAGTCTAGCAGAAGACATTTACTCACCTACTGACTGGACATAATGCAGGCAGCCTGCAGGCATCAATGCTGCCAATTTCAGGCAGGTTATGAATGAGAAAAATAAAAAGAAAGCAAGTAAAACTAAACTGAAAAAAAGCTGAACTTAAATCAATTGCCATAACAACTGCAGACCAGCCTGCAAAACAATTCCTGCAGTGAGAGATAAAGAGCAGACACTGTTTCACATGCTGAAAAAATAGTGGACAAAAGCAGCTTTATTTCTATAAACCAATGCATATCACATCCAAAACTGGTGTATATCGCCACACTGGTTTCCCTCTGCAGCTGGTTTGATTTAGGTGGATTTAATATGCCGATAAAACAAGCCAATCAATTGAGTAATCGTTTTAGCTAACACGATGAATAGGTGCTCCAACTTTTTAAAAGCCTTGCTTTTGTTCATGTTACAAGACATATTCGCTGTCTCAGTCTTCATTTGTCATTATCCATGAATGAAATGGCTGTCTGAGACAGCCAAACGCTTAGAGCAAAACTGTGTCGCTATAAAGTTAGTTAGCAAGCTCGGTATGATGTTAGCGCAAGTATGGTTAACGGCTCAGTTTTCGTGTCAACCTAGACTTCCTCCTGATGTAAAAAATGCGTTATTCTCGCCGATTCTGCCGTTGGTTTCGGGTCTCTTTCGTTCCCTTTCCAGCAGCAGTATCGGCAGGAAAAACGATAGCTCTACAGTTTGTTTCTTGTAAGAAGAACAGAAAGGGCACCTTTGGTTCTTTTAAGTGAACGAGTGAAGACTAAAATTTGGTAGATGGGCGTATGTATGGGTACAGTATTAACTTTAATGTACTGATCAGTTTGTTTTCGCTGCATTCCTGTTATGAAGGACTGTAGTTTCCAGCGAAAGTACTAGGCACAGAGATGGTACTAGGCGGCTGAGCCGGGGCATAACATACGTCATCGCCAAACGTTAGAGTGATTAGTTTACGGGTGCACCAATGATTTTAAACTTCTGACAAGCACTCACACACTAGGAAGTAAACACTTGTCAATGACGACTACCCAGACTGTGTACAAAGCCAAGCGAAGCAGCAGAGTCTGGTTTTACCAGGCTAGAGATTATATACTTTATCTGGCAATGAAGGTTTACCAAGCGTTTACTTTTCCTTTCAGTCATCTTAGTCAGATTTTAAAATTAGTATGATGATCTGAAACATTTACGAGAGACCAATATACATTAGAAGAAATCTGGGAAGGGGAAAATACTTTTTCACAGCGCTTCATGACCAAACTCATAGCACAATAGATGGCGAAAAGTATACAGACTGCCCATCCAAAAAAAAAGTAATTTTTTTAAGTCGCAATTTTGATTCAAATACTCAATACTCAAGAGCCCACGATTGAATCATTATTGAATCATAATTCCTTTAATACTGACTGATTCAGCACATAACTTCTCATTTCTCGAGCAATCAGAAGACGCATCTCATGATCGTTGAAAAGATGTGTAACAGTGTTTCAAGACGGGGCAAATCATTGGCCAGCATCAAGCAAGGGAAACAGCAAAGGAGGCTGCTGAAATCACTAGAATTTGTTCAGGAACCGTCCAGCAATCCATTAAAACGTAGAAGAATAACAGAACTATCAACTTCGCGAAAGAAATGGTTTGTAGAAAAATCATGACTGATCCTGATCGGTGATCAAAATGCTTGGTTAAGTTTCTTCATTTAAAAAAAAAAAAAAAAAAATAGAACTCATTGCAATGTGTATTTATGACGGTAAAAGGATTTGCACACGCATGATGCAACAAGAACTTGGAGGACTGGGACTAAACAGTTGCGTGGCCACAAGAAAAACACTTGTTAGTGAGAGTAATTGGGGAAAAAATGAGTTCAATTGGCAAGGGCGCATACAGATTGGACTAGGGAGCAATTAAAAAAAAGGTCATGTGGTCTATTGGGTCCAGATTTACCCTATTCCAGAGTGATAGGCACCTCAACTTAGGGAAGCAAGCCCATGAAGCAATGCACCCATCATGTATATTGCCCAATGTACTAGCCTCTGGAAGTAGGGTTTCTTCAGTTGGTCAGGTTAAGGCTCCGCACTGTTCTGCAGAAAAATAAATTCAGCAAACTACCTGAATATACTGAATGTGACCCATCGATGGACTTTGTCTTCCCTGACGGCACAGGAACATTCCAGGATGACAAGGCTAAGATTCATGGGGCTCAAATTGCATGTTTCATCCTGCATGACGAATCATTTTCACACATGAATCAGCCACCTCAGAGTCCAGGACCTGAACCAAGTGAAAGTCTTTGGGATGTGCAGGGGAAGACTTAATGAAGTGGCCAGATTCACCCATCGTCAATACCAACATGGCCAAACATGAATACAAATCTGGTTGGAAATAAATGTTTTGACATTGTGAAAGATTGTCTAAACAATACAAAAACAAAAAAGTGCCGTGAAGCTAAAGTTGGCCCAACAAAATATAGTGAGCAACATTTGTTTTTTTTTTTGTTGTTTTTTTTTTTTATACAGGCAGTGCATGATTCATGATACACAAAGAAATTCAGATCCAAAAACTTACCGTTGTACTCCTTTCTGATGAACCGCTCCAAACCGACCAAAATCTGCTCCCTCTTCTGCTGTTCCACTGGTAAAGGAGACAACTCATCTACAGAAAAGACAAGGTGGAGTAGGTGGAATTAGAAGGCAGGACACCTAAACCCACCAATCAGCACAGAGAAACTGACTGTATGGGCTTCGGTGAGTTCTGAAGAGATAGTTCACCAATAATCAAAAATCACTTATCTACTCTCCCAAAGGCTAATCAAAGGTTCCATGAATTTCTTTTGTCCTCAAAACACTGAGTTGCAAGGAAAAACAGCATTGAAGACAAATCCAAATCAACTGAAGTCAATTGTGGCCATTCTTTAAAGCATAAAAAACATCTAAGACATTCAAAATGCCTCCATAGTGCTCGTGTGGCGTAATCCAAGTGTCCATAAGCCCGAACACTCAAATTTGACTAGTAAAGCTATCTTTTCACCATGTTTTTAGCCTATGTTTAATGTAGCCACTTAGCTAGGTGCTCTGTTTATCTTCGCAGAAGAAGTATAAAATGGCTATGGTGGCCCACGAGGGTATTCAAACATTCAAAACTGCAGCGCAATTCTCCAATAGGAGTTGTTTAGGGCCATTGCAGTGCATTTGCCCTTGTCAGCCACCGTTGGTAGGTCTTGAATTTTAAACTTCTTCCGCAGAGATGAGCAAGGCTCCTAGCCAATTGGCTACTAAGACATTGAGGGTAAAAAACATGGTGAAAACACATCTTTGAGTCAAATTTGAAAGTCGGTGCTTACAGACACTTGGATTGTCCACACGAGCAGTATGGTTTTACGTTTGAGGAAAGGCCAAAAATGACTTCAAATGATTTGGATTTGTCTTCAATGCTCCAATAGCGAGCAGTTTAGCACAGGTGACGAATACTGCCATTCCATCACAATGGCGGTTGCTCTCTGCTTTGTCCCACTCACTGTAGCACAGGCGGCATAGCCCATCCAGGATTTGGCGGAAGTGCTCGGTCATGGGCGGCAGCGGCTTTAGCTCGATCTTCTTGAAGTCCTCTGGGCACTCGTCCTTCAGATGCCCGTCCCGTTTGCAGATGCTGCACACCACGGTGGGGGGCTAGGACAGACAAAAGAATGGCATAATGCAGTGTCACACTCAAGCTAACACCTCATGCGCAAAACTACAGTGTCATTGAGGAACTGGGGCCAGTAGCCATCACTAGTACCTTTTGGACAACACTTTACATAACATAAACTCATCCAACAGATAGAGACATACGGCCCTATTTTTTCATTTTATTCCAGATCTATAGTAAAAATATACAATGTATTAAACCATTTTCACGGATGCCAAGTTTGCATATTACTGTTCTTTCAAAGGTTCTTTCTTCTTATAACAACAACAATAATAATAATAATAATAATAATAATAATAATAATAAACTGTTCCCTCTCTCTTTCTTCCATACTTGTATTCACCATCTAGTCCTGCACTTTTTATGCTACCCATACAAGATGCATACCACATTCCTCTTTTTGCAAGGGCACATACTACTCAAAATCATAATGGTATGCATTTTAGCTGCAATTATTACTGTAAACATTCGTTTGGGGGATAGTATGACTGAACACATCAGATCTTAATCTAACCTAATTATTTATATTATATTTATTTATTGTTTTTTTACAACCAATAAAGGTTGGGGGAGGGGGGGGCATGAAAGCCCATTCCAGCATCCAATGAACACCCAAGACAATTTGCCAGACAAAGGTATACTAATTCACCCAGAGTAAAAAAACCCATGAGAATGCAAGGAGGGCAGGCAAAAAACACAGATAGATGCTGGAGCTAATAAGCATGGACAAAAAAAAAAAATGGCCAGAGTATGACTGTAGAGTTCTCAGAAGTAAATTAATGTTTAAACTTGCCTAATTACTTCAATATTTTCCAGGTTATGAATTAATATGTCAGGGTACAATAGAATGCATGAAGATTGTCCATGGACAATAAAGTTATCCACAGAACAACTCCGCAATTTAATGAACATAGAATCTGAACCCATTGAACTGCAAGTTAGTATTATAATGTTAGATTTATATGGAATATGAACACTAATTGAGGCGATGTGCAAGTGAGTCACCTTTCCTCCAGTGAAGATTATTCTGTCAAACACATAGTGCAGCGCCTCAGGTGATACTTCCGCCAAGTGCCGCTTGTCCACCTGCTCTTCCTCCGCCTCCTCATCTTCCTCACTTCCCAGCAGCCCGTTTTCAACAGCCTCATCCGGAGACGCAGGTACGGTGGAAGGGGAGGAGCCACGGCAGGGGCGGTCCTTTGCTGGAGACCCGGGGCTTGTGTTGTCAGGCATCTTGTCCTGCCTGCCAGGAACGTTCCGATCGTCCTCGTTTGAATCTGCCTCGTCGTCCCCGTCGTCGTCATCTTCGTTTGCCTCCTCTCCCTCGGTGTCCTGGACTCCCGGGTCAGTGTCCTCCTTATCTTCCCCCGCAGGTTTCACCACAATGCTCTGAACCTTGGCTGCCCCCTCTTTGGTCACTGACTTCTTGCCTCTCTGGCGCCCCCTGGCAGGAGCATCCTTGCTCTGCGGGCAGGCAAAGTACTTGTAGGCAGTGCGGAAACGCTCCTGGATGTACTCGAACACCATCTGGCTGTTGAGGCTCCGTGCCACGTTCCTCTTCAGGGCGAACGGGTCTGGGAAAGAGGGAGAAGGGGACATGTACAGCAGGAAGAGTAAAGACAGAGGAAAGGAAATTTCTGTCTCTCACAGACTGGAGTAATATTCTTCCCAAGTTCACGCAATGGGGGGGGGTGTCAAATCGCAAAAAGCTGAATTATGTCAATACTTGCGATTAATTTGCATATTAAAGTCGTCCGAATGAAACGCAAAGTTTTTACTTTTCACTTTAATAGGCTGAGCAGGTAAGTGCAGCAAAATATGGCATCTGGCAATATAGTAGTTAGATATGACATTGCCATTTCACAGGCAAGTAAAGTAGAGCATACCCCGTTCACTCAATCAGCCAAATAATGTTTCCTGAACGGTCAAGCAGTCATAGCTTCTCCTTGCTGATTGGCCATTGGCCAACTAAATTTGGAGTAAGCAAGCTACCGCTCATATCATGTATTGGTTATTGGCATTTTCTGTTCATGACTTAGCTGGGTATTGGAGGGTCTCATCTGAGAACAGTATCTGGAGAAGCCAGTCTGTGATTATCTGGATTCTGAGCTAAGCCCGGTGATATTTCTAGACTAGTATACTAATAGTATTGGGATAATATAAAATCAAGTTAGTCATCTGAGTGCTTATTACATATCGAGTTTGTCTCAATTTGGTTCTTCATTTTTGTTAAGTGAATCTAAGCCACTGCTAAAAGAGGCTTATTATCCATTTACATAGCATAGAAACCGCGGGGAAACTGACTGCTACTCAGGGCTTCTCAGGTGAACAAACTTTGGTTCCTGTGCTTCTGTCTTGGCAATAATAATTTTCTTTGTTATCTAGGGTGAGCGAGATCATTAGGTAGGGGGCTCAAAATGTGGCCAAGAATATGTGACTGTTGTATAATGATCGCACTTCTGGAAAGAGATTTCCAGGGTGGGTTTGTCTGTCACCGGTGCCAGCTAATTGAGCATTTGGAGAGCAAGATCCTTGTTCTTCAGGGCCAGCTGGCTGCACAACATAGTTCGCAATCAGTGGAGTTCCTGGAGGAACGGAGTAGCATGTCATTTAGAGAAATGGTTTATATGCCAAAGCAGGGGTGTGCGGAGACCACAAAACAGGCAGGGAGAGAAAGTTGGGTGACTGTAGGACACAGGAAAAGGTGTGCACGCCGTGCAGCAACAACTTCTCCAGAGGTTGAGGTGTCCAACTGATTCCGGCCCCTGCATGAACTTGACTTGGCCCCTGACCCTGAGAGTGAGGGCACTGATGAGCATCAGGGCACCCTGTTAGCCTCTTCCCCCCAGAAAAGAGAGTTAGTGACAGTGGGGAACTCAATCATTAGAGGAATAGACAGCATAGTCTGTTCGCGTGACAAAGAGTCTCGTACGGTGTGCTGCCTGCTTGGGGCCCAGGTAGGAGACCTCCTGAAGCGTGCGGACAAGCTCCTGGCCAGAGCGGGGAGGGGTCTAGTGGTCAAGGTCCATGTTGGGAAAATTAAATAGGTATGGTTGGTCTGAGGTTCTGCAAGACAAATTTATGGAATTAGCTGAAAAGCTTAGGAGCAGATCCTACACAGTAGTGTTCTCCGGGATTCTACCGCTACCACGTGCAAACAGAGGGAAGCAGAATTTTATTTGGAGGTTTAATACGTGGCTACTAACCTGGTATTAGACAGAGGGGTTCAGATTTATGGGACAGGGGTGACCTGCTCAAGCCTGACGGGTACACCTGAACTGGAGGGGTACCTTTGCACTCGGTCACTGTATGTTGAGTGTAGCACAGGGTTATTTAAACTAGGGATTTGGGGGGCAGGGAGGCTAGAGTGTGTTACACATAGGGAAATGCAGACTGCCTTGATGGAAGCTGACAGCGTTACATGCACTATTGAGGATATATTTTTAAAGCAACAAAGCGTAGTGGGAGGCTTGGAGCAGCAGGCACATGGGAAATCGAAAGGTAAGGGCATTCGTAATAACCGGAGATGTTTTTATTTAAATGCAAAAAGAATAAAAAATACACTTCCGGAACTTGAGGCTGTTACAATTTCTGAGTGTCATGACATAGTTGGGATTCCAGAGACATGGCTCAGTGAAGAGGATGGTGATGAATATAATATAGAAGGTTATAAGCTCTTTAGGAAGGATAGATGTAATAGGTGAGGAAGGGGTGTAGCACTACGTGAACGAGAAAATAAATGTGCATGAAATTCCTGAAGTTGAACATTCCTTGCCCTGCGCAGATATCTGGGTCAGGCTCATTGGCAAAGAAGAGACAGGTTTAAACAGAGTATGCCATCGACCGTCAGCTTTGGACAGTACTGTCAATGAAATGCTCTTTAAGAGGATTAAGCAAGCTTGTGGAGGAGGTGGGGCTATTTTTATGGGAGACTTCAACTATCCTGGCATCGATTGGGAAATGGTGAAAGGACAGGGTAAAGGGGAAGAAGAATTTGTAGATGTGATAAATGACAATTTTTTGGTATAGTATGTTAATAAATCTACAAGAGAGAAGGCAATTTTAGACTTAGTGCTCTGTAATGACCCCGATAGAATTAGCAATGTTGAGGTACTGGAGCCACTTGGGACAAGTGATCACTCTGCTTTTAATTTTTATGTTTCATGGGAAGTTAAAAAGGTGTCTTTTAAACCAAAATCTTCTATTTTAGGCGAGCAAACTTTAACAGGATGCACTCATATTTAAGCAAAATAAAATGGGAGACACTCCTGGACTGTAAGTCTGTAAACAAGGTGTGAGAAAGATTTAAGGGGGTTTTACTTGATTCACAATGTAAATTCATTCCAAAGGTGTCCAAAAATAAGCTGAAAAATCAGAATCCTCAGTGGATGTCCACAGCTATTTCTAGGAGTTTGAGGGAAAAGAGGAATCTTTATAAGATGAACATAAAGGATAACAATGAGAACACTAAGGCTGAATACTGTAAAATGCGGGCTGTGGTTAAAAAAGAGCTGAGGAATGCTAGAAGACTGAATGAAAGACAAATTGCAGAGGGGGCAAAAACTAACCCTAAGCACTTCTTTCAGTACTGTAGCAGAAAAAAGGAAAGGCAATGAGGAGGTTAAGTGCATAAAGAATAAATATGGATCACTGCTTTATGATAACAAGGATATTGCGGATCCCGTAAACATTTACTTTGTTGAGAATTTTAACTCTGAGTGGGCTTTTATTCAGCCCAAGGGCATGTCCAATGCTCAATGTTATTTACCTGAAATTGAGATTAGGGATAATGGAGTATTAGACAAGTTGCATAAACTAAAGGCAGATAAGTCAGCGAGTCTTGATGGCTTATATCCTAGAGTGCTCAGGGAAGTTAGTGAGATAATCTTCAAACCGCTCTCAGCTATCTTCAGACAGTCTTTAGAAACTGGGGAAATACTAAATGATTGGAAGCAGGGCAATATAATACCAATATAAAAGACAGGGCACTATTCTGAGACAGGAAATTACAGGCCATCAGTTTAACTTGCATTCCATGCAAAATACTTGAATCTATCATTAAAAACGAGCTGGAATTATTTCTTGAAGGTAATAATATCTTGAGGGATAGCCAACATGGTTTCCGTAAGGGAAGGTCATGCCTGACAAACCTTCAGGAATTATTTGAAGAGGCCACTAAGACTTATGACCAGAGCAGGGCTTATGATATCATATACTTGGATTTTCAGAAAGCATTTGATACAAAAAAAAGAGAAAAGAAAAAAGAAAGCATTTGATACAGTACCGCATAAGAGGCTCATTTTTAAAATGAGCTCCATTGGAGTTACAGGAGGTATTCTGAGGTGGATTGAAACCTGGTTACAGGACAGAACACAGAGTGGTGTTCAGTGGAACCTCATCTGAGCTCGGTATGGTGGGGAGTGGCGTCCCTCAGGGACCGGTGTTGCGACCGTTGCTGTTCCTTATATACATTAATGACCTTGATAGGAATATTGAGGGCTAACTGGTTAAATTTGCAGATGATACCAATTGGGAAGTTTGGCAAATAGTTTAAAGTCCACTAAAGTGATTCAGGATTATTTGGATAGAATCCAGAATGGGGCAGAAATGTGGCAAATGAAATTTAATGTAGCAAAATGTAAAGTTGTACATGTAGATAAAAACATTAGACACGATTACTTCATAGAAGGTTTAAAACTGGAATATGCATCACATGAAAAAGATCTGGGAGTGATAGTTGACTGAACCCTCACAGGTTCTAGCCATTGTGCCGTAGCAGTTAAAAAAGCCAATTGAACACTGGGATACATTGCCAAAAGTATTGAGTTCAAATCCAAGGAGGTCATACTTCTCTTGAACAACACATTCCTCAGACCACATCTGGGGTATTGAAGATCCTTAATCTCTTTAGTCTTAGGAAAAGGAAATTTAGGGGTGATGTGATTGAGGTCTTAAAATATATTAAAGGCAGTAACAAAGTGAATTATGTTTGATTCCTTCAACCAAGTTTTATTAGTAGAACTCGGGGTCACAAATGGAAGTTGACCAAAGGTAAATTTAGCAGATATTTAGAAAATTTTTTTTTTACCCAAAGAGTAATTTCGATGTGCAATAGCTTGCCTGACCACATTGTTGAGGCAGAAACCTAGGGAATTTTCAAGAGCAGGCTTGACTTAAAGCTAGATACCATTGATTCTTTGAGTATCTGAAGTGATATATTCACAATAGAGAGAAAAAATAAATAAATAAAAACTGGCGAGCCTAGTTGGGCTGAATGGCCTGTTCTCGTCACTCATGTTATGTTATGTTAAATTGAATTCCCCCTCCTGAGGGGCAGAACTCACCCTCGATGGCGAGGCGGCGGCGCGGCCAACTCTTAGCCTCGCGGGAGAGCAGTTGGCGCAGGCGAATGCTGATGATGTGCTCCTCCAGGGAGAATTCTAGCGTGTAAAAGCGCAGCAGCTCCAGCCACAGCTGTCCCAGGGATACGCCCTTCCCTGCCCCCTGATACGACAGCGCCGTCTATCAAATAGGAGGGATTAGAGACCGGAAAGACAACGCCGCAGCCCACAGAGCTGAAGAAAACACTAGAGTGGACACGAGACCAGTTTTGGCAAGATTTGCGTCCGCCATCTTACCAAAGGATAGTCTCCCGTATGGAACTGTGAGTAACCTTCGACCAAGGCAGTTTATAGGTGGAATACAGAGATTATGTTGATGATTTTTACATAAAGTAAAACTCTAAGGGTACATTAAGCTAGGTGAAGTTTGTATATGAGTATATGTGGAAAAATAGACCAAAAAGTGAACTTGATGCTGATGATACTACCAGATTTACCACTTATAATGTCTACTATTTTTACTGTGAAAGAAATTCAGTGTTTTTCCATATCATTTTATCTGGTCGCATATGCACATGAACAGCGTTTGATTGTGCAATTTCCCTGCCTATTCCTTACACAAGATGGCGGACTTGTCTCACATTTTCAGTTTTTTTCAGCCAATGACGTTGTCCACTTTAGTGTTTTCTTTAGCACTGTGCCACAGCCCCTCAAAGTGAATCCAATTTCCATCACACTTTAAGGCAAAATAAAGGTACCATTTTAAACTTCAACCAACACACATCCCCCTTGCTGATTAAACCCACTTCCTCACACTCCCTCGGAGCCGAATGAACGAAACATTTATAAAAATTTACGATAAAATGAGTATAAAAACGTTAGCAGTGCAGCATGTCATCCTCAACCTCAACAGATCTCATAACGCTGCATTCAAATAACATCTTTCACACAAGTAATGTATACCAGGCTCTTTGCAGGTATGATTCGCTGGCTTGGATACCACACATCAATGCTATACTGGATAGCAAGCTTTCTTTCATCGCAAACAAAAACTCAAGTAGAGGTCAAGCACGTGCGCTTAGCAACAAATATTTCCAAGAGTTTAAAGCGCTTACTTTTCAAGTTAAATTTGGAGCTTGCACACGTTTGAAAGCAAGTAAGCTAGTTTCTTTCTGAAGTAAAATCTTGTCATCGCGTTTACAAGGTTGATATCAGAAAGGTAAAACATCTGAGTTCTCAAGAACGTGTGTGCGCACCTTCAAGCAAACGATGATGAAACTTTAGTTTGGAAACAATCAGCAAAAACTCTCGATTTAGTTCCGTTTACAAGACAGTTTCAGACGGACAGACAGACGGACAGCGTTGTTCCATAATGTTCCCATCATTAATGATGGGCAGAGTAAGACAGAATAGAACCTTGTTCTTTGAGGCCTGGTGCTGAAATGGTACCTAAACTATCCTAAACACTTGCAGCAACAATAGTTGGGGTGTTCTGAGTCACGTCACCAGAAAAAACAAGGTTTTGACACCCACAAGCTCAAAAGTTGCTGAAACTTTCTCGAATAGTGTCCACTGATGAACAAAGAATTTATTGTAAAAATGTTTATTGTTTTCACAAATAACAGTTCATATGTGCATGAAGTTGGCCATTATGACTGCCAGCAAAAAATACATCCAGAGTCCAAATGCCAGACCTGACCTAAGTAAACTGACTATTACTTATGAAACCAATAACAAAGAAAAAAAAAAAAAAAGAAAAAGCTTAAAAAATGTACACCATATGATAGAAAATCTAAGATGGTGAATGTCGGCCCAAGGTTATTTTACATGGATTTACTCATTTTGAACAGAAATATCACAAATAAAAATAAAGATGCCAATACATGCATACCTGCTCTTGGACAGGAATCTTCCTACATAACAAAAACATGCTCAAAATCCATCCGCTTGCACTACAGTAGCTTTGCGGAGATTTAGTTTGGTGGCGGCCCTCTGGTGATGTAACAACCTGAACTAATATTTGGTAGCCACTCTGGATCTCCACCCTGCCCTCTACTGCTCCACCGCTCCCAGCCCCGCCGCCCGACTCACCATTCCGTCCGAGGCCATGCCCAGCCAGCCGCTTCCATCGACCGCGTCGCCCTTCCGACCCCCGGTCTTCTTCTGCTCAGCCTTGGCTTTGCCCTCTGTCCTGCCCTCCCCGCTCGGGGGCAGCTTGTGCTCCCAGCCCACAAACTTGCCTTCAAATTCCACTCCTGTCAGGTGATACTCATCCACCCGCTTCACCTCAAAGCCCTCGATCTGCTCAGGGAAAAGCCACACATTGAGTCAAAGTCCACTTCCTGAAGATGCATGGCATTATATCTGTGCCTCACTCCTGAACAAGCAATGGGTCATTTGGAGCATAGAATAACATTCATAGCGAGCATAAAAATGGCATTTTGAAGAGAAATTATTTAATACCCAGGGTTTCCGCTAGAAAATATTGGCACTGGACAACATGACCGGCAGGTTTTCAATTTATCGGACAAATGTTTGAAATTCCGGTCAAATATCATCTGAATTTATTGAGCTTAAAATGATATGCAGGCTAGATAAGAATGATATCAAGGCATGTCAATTAAAAGCATAATCTTCTTACTGATAAGTATGTTATATCAAATAATGAGTGCTGTCAATTGACTCACGTGCACAATTTCTAAAATAAATAAAACTTGAACAAGCCCACGCTCTTTTAACATGGACATAAAACAATTGCAACTACAATTTGGAGGAAAAAAAAAAAAAAAACCACACCTGGACTGGCTCATACGTGCCGTGCGGCCAACTTGAAATCAAATGGATGCAAAAAAAAAAAAAAAATCCCTTAACATGTTTCTGGCTTGAGACATTTTAGCCTACTTTTTACGCATTTTTGCTGCAGTGAGCTGTGCAGCAGCTGAATAAAAATCAAAAGTCTCAAGCGTCTCTCGGCAACTTGCAATGCGCTTCAGTCTTGTGACCTTGTTTGCCCCCAGCCGATTCCACTGCGCCGTTTTTGATCCGGTGTTCTGACAATTTGTGCAGCCTTGCCGAAAAATGCTACCGTAATGCAAAGCGATTGTAAAGTCTTTGTTTTCACCTAAATATTGCAATATGAATCAGTTTACAGTAGTACCTTTGTTATTTGTTGGCATATTATAACATCAGCAGATGTTACAAGTTAACATGGTCTACAACATCCCCCGCCAATCGTGCGCTTCTTTTTTTCGAACTCCATCAAGGCCTATAGGTCTGAGGGTACACACCAAATATGGTTACTGTATCTGTAGTAGTTTCTGAGTAAAGCTGTCCCCTTTATCTCGGGCGGACAGACGGACGGACGGACGGACGGACGGATCTGGTTTTCGAACTTGATCTGGGTAATCATGTCATAAAGCTACACACAAAATTTGGTAATCACATACAATGCACCAAGTTAGATAAACAAGACAAGGGCAATAACTCTGTAGAAAATGGCAGTGCGGATCTGGTTTTCTAACTTGACCTGGGTAATTATGTCATAAAGCTACACACAAAAATTTGGTAATCCTATCTACAGTAGTTTTTGTATTAATGTGTCCCCATTTCGGACGGACGGACGGACAGAAGGACGAACGGACAGACGGAGGTCAAACCTATATCCCCCCACACTTCGTGGCGGGGGATAATAATAATGAGTTGGATAAGCTGGTTTGAAGATAATAACGTATATGGGCATATACTGTATCATCTGATTTCTGCATTCTCAGGAAAACCCAGTGTGTTCATGCATATATATTTACGCTAACAGGTATAAAGGCGCACGGAAAAGAAGTTTATTTTTATGATTTTTGAAGATACTTAAGATATGAGCGAAGAAACAACCCAAGATTTTAAGTTTGCGTATGCGCAGAACCGCAAAGTAGCATATTTTGATAGGTAGAAAAATTTGACAGAACACCGGTTCAGCAGAGAGAAACCTCCCTCTGCTGGTACACTGGAGACAGGGCCAGTTTATTTTGGCCAGTTTAGCCCACTCAGGGTAGCCCACTTCAGATTGCATCTCGATCTTTACAATTCTTCTCCTTACAGACTTGTTTGGTTTCACAAAACAGTTTTTCAGATTAGATTGTTTCGACATGTGCGACCTCTCCCGTTATTGTTGTTGTAATGTGCGGTGCATGCTTTGCCAGAGTAAATGAAACAAATGAGACAAGTTTAGTTCCGGGTGAAAAAAGTTTAGTTCCACATATAAGCCTAGCCTTCACTTTCATAAAAAATAAGATTAGGGTTTTTTTTTTTTTGGTAATAAAATGACGTGGAAATTGACCGTTTTAATAAACTTCAAATTATGCTTAGAGGGAATATTTTCACCGGACATTTTGACCAGAGGGGTTAAAAATTACCGGACTTCGGCAGATTTCACCAGCCAAAGTCCGGTAATTACCGGATAACGGAAACCCAGATAATAGCAAAATATAATCGATTTGAACAAATATCTATTTGGTCCTCAATAAATCTATTGCATGTTTACTATTATTCATATTGACCTGTATTAGCCTCTCTATGTTTATATACTGATTTTACAAAATAAATTCAACAGTTGATGAACATAAAAATACACGTATAACACAATAAAGCATAAATGCTCATTTCCATTGCAGTCCTTGTAAAAATATCACATGACCAAATAAATGGACTAATCTGATGCAGTTGGTAGATCAGACCATTACATCTTAATAATTAATATAAATAGCAATAAATACACTGGAATAACCGCTCACTCCATTTTACTTTTGTGCTCTCTCACAAACTCCAGCACAGCATGCTAGCAGACCGCTGCACACCAGCTCACATCGTCTCCCTCTCCCTCGCAACCTCTCCACTCTGTGCGTGCTCAGGTTACGTCTGTACACATGCTCAAAATGGCACAGCATTGTCAGTTGTGCAACAAAATCAACCAATCAGAGGAATTGGAGAAGGTAAACTCTGATTGGCTTTAGTCTCCAGTTAGCTTGCCAACAGAACCTTCCACAACGCCACAGAAGAACCATGAAAAAATTGTTTTCTGAAAAAATTTATCAGCCCCAGTCACTGTGTAGAAGGCCGCAGACCCTTACTGGATGCCCGTGATCTTCGGGCCCTCAGACGCCACTGCATCGCTTACCGGAATGATTCTGTCATTGACATTACTAAATGGGCCCAGGAATACTTCAAGAAACCACTGTCTGTAAATACAGTCCGCCGTGCCATCCACAGATGCCACCTAAAACACCAACATGCAAAAAGGAAGCCATTGTTGAGCATGATCCAGAAACGCCACCGTGTTCTGTGGGCAAAGGCTCATTTAAAATGGACTATTGCAAAGTGGCAAAGTGTCCTGTGGTCCAAATTTGACATTCTTGTTGAAAATCATGGACGTCGTGTCCTCCGGGCTAAAGAGGAGAAAGACCACCCCTCCTGTTATCAGCGTTCAGTTCAAAATCCAGCATCTCTGATGATATAGGGATGCATTAGTGCATATGGTGTGGGACACTCGCATGTTTTAAAAAGCACTGAATGCTAAAAGGTAAATAATGGTTTTAGAGCAACATATGCTCCCCTCCAGATGACATCTATACCAGGGAAGGCCTTCTGTATTTCAGCAAGACAATGCAAAACCACATACTGCAGCTATTACAACAGCATGGCTTCGTAGTAGAAGAGTCCATGTGCTGAACTGGCTTGCCTGCAGTCCTGATCTTTCACCGATTGAGCGCATTTGGCGCATTATTAAATGAAAAGTCAGTCAAAGGAGACCCAAAACTCTCCAGTAGCTGGAAGCCTGTATTAAACAAGAGCGGTTATCTCTGTTCTATTGCAATAAAATACTGGCTGGTGTGATTTGAAAGTCATTGCATTGCGATTTTATACAGAATTTACACTTTGTCCCAACTATTTTGGAATTGGGGTTGTAGAACTGACTAACTAGTGTATCCATGATTGCTAGCTAACAAAACCTCAACATAAAACTTTGGTTAACCCCTTTCTCCTGGACAGTTTTTCTCTTCTGTTCAATCTTTGACAGTGCAGCTAGGGTGAGAACAAATATAAAATGATGTTGCTCAACAGCAGAGAAATCCTTTTTAGCAAATGCCGCTGTTGTAGTCAACTCATCCTTCTCTCGCAATCCTGGCAAGTGTTGTGACTGCTGATGAAACAGCCCATCAGAATTCGTCTTCTCCATTACAGTGATTTGTTGATGGGTGACAATTGTGAAACGGTGCCATATTAAGAGAATGCACAGCTGTAGGCAAAGTAAACAACACATAGAGTGGAGAGCTTGAGCGAGAGAGACAAGGTGAGCAAGTGTGTTGCGGTCCTCCAGCGCTCCCAGTAAGACTTCGTGAGAGGCCATATGAGTAAAAAAAAGAGCTAGATTGCATGCTAATAAGGATTAAAACAAACATGGAAATACATTCATCTAGCACAGAACAGATTTTTGAAAGCTGAAACAAAATAAATTTTTGCGTGCGTGTAATTTCTCTTCAAAAAACACTTTGTGCTTGCGAAATATAATTTTGCTTGCTCAGGAATGAGGCACAAATGAATCACTGAGTTTCCAAACAGCCCAACTCCAAAGAATCAGACATCTGCATATCTTATGACAAAAAGGGGAACTGTGTTGTAATTTCAGCCAAAAAGTATCTCAATGACACTGTTGGAAAGAAGTAAAATAACAAGAGTTGTCAGAAAGACAACAAAGCTCGCCGGGGCAAGGTTAAAGTTTTTCTGCACGCTGACGGACGTGGACACGGACGCTGGGGGTACGATAATAGCTCTCCAGACATTCGTCCCGGCGAGCTACTAACAATACGTATGGAAAAAAATTAATTGAATTTTCCCTTTCTTGAAAAAGAAAAAAGGTCCCTTTGGAAACTCAAGGATTCGAATAAATTGCCACAAACGTACACTGGAGCAATACAGACCAACCCTGTTCCTGGAGACCCATCATCCCGTAGCTTTTCATTTCAGGCCCAATCAGATGTGCCTGACTACCAGCTGAACAAGATCTCATAATGTTGAGTTTTGGGTCTCAAGGAATGTGGCTCATTTTAGCAGCACTAAAATGTTTTGTAAGAATTCTATGCAAACTTTCCCATTTCCCAAACACAATACAATGACCACATAAAAGATTGCATCCGTCATAGCCACATGAATGGCCCATACTGATGTAACGCATCCAGAGGCAAGGTCCTCTCAAGCACCATGGGGAGATCCCTCCCTCGGGCTCAGGTCAACCACATATAATCGTTCTCACCCCCATTCGCCCCCTCCAGATCACCTAGTCCACATAACCCAGGAGGAGGCAAGGAGCCCATCTTTCTCTCCCTCAAAAAAATGAGAGGACGGGGAGAATTCTCTCAGGTAAACCAGGCTGATAGACACTCACCCAGTAGCCCAGGTACACAGGAAGGATGGGCTCTTTACGCTGCTGCAGGAAGAAAACCACCATCAGGGCAAAGGAGTAGGAGGGGATTCCGCCCTCGGCCTGGCAGTCAATGTGACAAAGCTGAAAATACAGAAATATGGGGGTTCGTCAGTAAGATGCGATCAATTACACACAGCTGAACCCACTGAGGTTTTGCATCAGCATTAAGGCCTTGACACACCGGATGCGCAACGAATAAACAACACGAAAATACTGAATGTTCAGATGCGAAATGTTCGGATCACAACTCTTCACACTGGCTCTAACGCGAATTTGCGACAGAAACTCAGGAAAATGAATTTCCGAAGTTTTGACAGCTCACTCCGAAGCAGACAAAGAGGGCAGAGGAAAAAATGGACTCATCCCTCAGTGATGAAGATCTCTTCCTCATCGCTCCTTCTGAGAAAAAGAGGAAGTTTTGGGTTCACCCTGTTACAAAGCAGGGATAGAGAAGTAATGTTTCACCTCCTAAAAGACGGCTTCTTTTGCAGATAAATAACAACGTAAAATATCAATATATCTTTGTAATTTCTGCGCTCGTGAAACTGCGCAGATTTGCAAAAATTGGTTTCCGAGGCTCATTAAGCAATAAGCCACAAGAATCCATTCTATACTATTCAGAATGTTATTATGGCTATAGGGCGTTGTTTGGCACATTGCACAACGGAGTGACAATTGTAAGGTGAAAATAAATGCTGCGAAGTCAGCAAAAGTTTTGGATTTTTTGTATCTATTGTATTGCCATCATTACTGGGCAATAGGCATTCACTTTTTCTTTATCAATTCTTATTATAGGTCATGAATCGGCCTTGGTCGTTCGGGCAATAAACTGTTTGGTCAATTAGGCGAACTTAATTGTGAACGGCCTGAGAGCAATCGAGCGTTAAGCATGAGGTTACAGAAAGACCTCCGAGTACCTGACGGCACGCCGCTGACTGAGAGGCTATTGAACTGGAGGAACATCTTGCAGTCTGTCTGAGGTGGGCAAGTTGTTAAAATATGATTGGTTGATGCATTTGCTTGCAGTGTGAATGCTCGCAAGAATCAAACTCGATCCAAAAAATGAAAGTTTCATTTTTTCGCAGCATGATAATCACATTCTGTGTGTAAAATCTCATGCCCAAACAGCAGTTTGAATTTATTTTTTGTGCAAATTGCTCGCACCAAAAAAAAAAAAAAAAAAAACACATCCGGAGTGTCAGGGCCTTTAAACAGGTCTGAGTAACTAGGAACAGCAGAAAACTAAAATATAACGCCACTGAACCAATTCCACCCCTTAATTTTTCATCAGTATTTAACATGAGGGAGTAACTAGGATAAGTGGGTAGGGACTGAGTATCATCAAGGGACTAACTCCACTTCTGAGGTCAGAACATTTATCAAGGGCAAAGGTGTGTAATTTTCCTTCAAATCACCAAAGCCTGACACCCGCCATCTTAGATGTTGCTGAAACCATTAGTAGGTATACACAGATAAAGCAGTGATCTTCGAAGTCTCAACCAGGAAGTGACGTAGCATAAGGCACTCTGAGCAAGTTCCAGACAATGTCAGCAATGGATTCTGAAAATTATTTCAAAAAAAGGACATACAAAGAGAGCCTCTACAAGCCAAAATAATAACATTTCAGCAGCTAAGTGTGGGAGATTTATCAATAGCGACTAATAAATACATTATGACTTGAAAATGGCTATTGCCGTGAGGTGGGAGATGGCGGCGGGAGATGAGAAACCGTTAGCGATGGGCTAACGGTCAAGTGATGGGCTATCAACATTGTAGCTAGCTAGCCATGAAGAAATCAATGTCAGGGCAAAAAATCATGGAAAACCTGCTCTAGAGTCCCATCTCCCTCTCTCTGTGGAGTATTGTACTGAAACCCTGATGCTCGGAAACTTCACAGTCTGACCAGAGTCGTCCCACTTTGAAGAGGGACGGAAGGAGTTCAGACATCATTTTACCCCTTAGCCAATCTCTTGCAAGTCCCATCTGAGTTTCAGCCACATCCGAGATGGTGGGCGTCAAAATCCAGTTTCTTCCCGCGACTTGACAGAATACCCAAGGTAGAAGTTTACTCAAACTGCATTCCTTTCAGAGACGCAGAGTGGCAGGGCTCAAAACTAAAATATATGGCAGCTTTAAGGTGGCCTACACCAGGCTGCCACTCAATTCAATTCATGAGACCATCATGAGCGGAAGAGAACAGAGGGAGAACTGGCTTACCTTTGCCCAGAAACGAAAAGCTAACACAAGGGGAATGAGTCTGGGCTCCAGCTTGCCAAGGGCAGCCAGCAGATCTGTGGTCAGGCAAGCAACATCATTGCCTGCACTCACTTTACATAACAGGCCACTGCAGGGAAAGAAAATCCAGATCAATCAAGCGGAATTCCATCCAGGAGTCATGAGTGACGTGCATTTAGGGTGAAAATGAACAATCTCACAGGGTGAGCGCACAAATACCAACTGGTGCAAATTTAAAATCAGTGTTACAACATTCCTCTTTTGAATTCGAGCCAGTACCAGGATTGCAGAATCTCAAAACAGATTTCTAAGTCATGTCTTTGCTTTTGTCAAATTTTTTGGCCATTTACACTGACCTTTTGACATCCCGGCAGAACACGACGGGAACTTTGGCATGGAAATCAGACTCCACTTCTGAGAATTGAGCTAGAAAACAAAATGGCGGAGAGAAGCCTGAGGCTGTAATAGGCCCAGAGAAGGGTGTAAGCTTTCAGTTCGGATCCAATAATAGTGCTTTAGTCAGACAAGAGCCTGAAAATAAGTGGAATCTGAACCAAGAACAGTTCACGGATTCAATTTCTTGTCACAAAAGATCTGAATCCAAAAGTAGGGCACAAGCACAGCTTATAATTGCGATACTTAAACTAGCAAAGAGAGCGTCAGGACAGAATTGGTCGTTTTCTTGCAAGTTTCCATACACAGATTTAATTATCTTGAATAACTACACTGATGTTTAAATGAAATACAGTCACCCAGTGTTAAGACAAGGCACTTCATACCAAGCGTTAACATGGATCATCGTTTATGGCTGAAAGCACTTCTGCTTTTATACAATTCATCTAATTCTGCTAAATGCCAGTATCATAGTGTGAAAATTTGGACTGCAGGATTTCTAAGTTTTCTGTTCTTACTTCAAATGGTAAAGTGATGCAATGAATTTCACAGGAACTTCAAGTCAACTCACAGCTGTTTTTCAGGATTTCCAGTACTTGTATCAAAACATCAGGTTGAGTCATCTGTGACAAAAAAAAACATTATAGAATCAAACAATCAGTAAGAATAAACAACATTAATTGTTTTAAAAAAATCTGTAGAATTCTGTACTGCAACAGATGCTTTCAAAAGCCTGTCCATAGACTACTGAACGGTACTCCCAGTAAAGAGAATCAAAACATACGCTCCCATATCGGGGAAAAAAAATAGAGATCACTTTGTCCGACGTCTGTCTGTCCGGTAGTCACACTTTCAGTTGGTAGTCACACTTTCACATAAGAGCTTCGCCGGCGACACGTGTTCACCTGAAAACTCTAGTTTTTAAACAAGGGCCTTGCAGGGTGTCGCCTAGCACAACCACTCAGATTGACCAGAGTTTTAAAATCTGAAGATGCTGTATGGCATTCCCCATAGGCATTTTATTCCGCTCTTCTTCGAGGACTTGGGACCCCTTTCAGACAGAATATAGCTTCAAACCTTTGATTTCAGTACAAACTCAAATCGAACAGCAGGCAATACTGTAATCACATGCAAGAACAACAAAGGCAGCCTCATCCCGACACGTTATATCGACGGTTTGGAGCACAATGGTGATGTGTCCAAATTTTGTGATTTTGAGATTTCTACCTCCTTTCACACATTTCTGTCAGCTAATTCCTGGAGCAGAATAATTATATGTCCATGCACCTCAGTTTTAAACAGAATTCACATTTTCATTTTGTGGTATGTAAAACAAAATCTGCTTGTACAAAAGTATGAATTAAAGATTGATATTTTGACGAATAAACATGAATAGTATTACAGAAACATCAGTCTTCCATTGCAAACAAACTTAACTTCAATCTATCAGCATTGTTTTATATCACATCAAGGGCTAGAATTGTTGGAGCACGGAAGTGACACGTCCATTTTGGCAATTTTGGCCATGATGTCGCAGTACCACAATTATGAAAACTTACATGTTCAGTATACTTCTGAACCATGCAGTAAATGAGTTCCATAAAAACGATGTAAACGATGTATCTGATTTAATAGAACATTTGCAAACCTAAAAAGCAATTTTTCTCAAAACCTCTAAAATGGACAAATAACCATTGTGCTCTAAACCCTCGATATGCTGATTTTACAAGACCAAGTGTCGATATGTGACAAAAAAAGGATGCTTTTGGCATCCTTATTTGACAGAATTGTCAAAACAAACCTTACCTCTTCACCCAAACCCTAACCCTAAATATCAAATAAGGACGCCAAAAGTCTGCTTTTCCGTCACACATCGACGTTTGGTCAGGTGGCATCACCATATGACGAATCAGGATGAGACTGTGTTGAGAATAACTAACATGTTAGGAATGTAGCCTTGCAGCAATCCAGCTTGACTTACATTGCTGGGATACGCCACGTCAATGTTGACATCACTGGTTTTAAAGGCGAATTTGGTGAGGCAGGATCCATACAGACGTAGAGAACAGGCTGAAAGAGAATATGCCAACTGCTGTTTGAGGCAGAGATGACATGAAGAAACCCCTATAAACCCACACGTATTTATAGTTGCATTTGTATACATAAAGCCATGAGGAAACCTGATAAAGTGCATCAATGCTGCAACAGTAGGATTTCAGTTATGCAACCCAGGAGCCAGGTATTGACAAGCAAGGTTCCCGGCCCCAACCTTAAAACATTTGAGAGAAAAGGACTTCTTTTTCCAAAGCAAGTAAAGAAACACCAGTAGTGCAGAAATGGACCTGGTCCAATTTGGACTGGAGCACCAGTATATCAGCTCTCCACAGAGGAGAATCCTAGCGAATACCGTTGCAAATGGTTTTATTCAATTTATTCAGCAACGGAAAAACCAGCATAAATGGCTGCTCCGCACAACATTTCAAACTGAAAACCATCAAAAACGGTCATTCCCATTGGAACTTCAAAGCCAATCCGGTAAGAATTGCCGTTCTCCAATGGAACGTCAAACCTAATAACAACAGAGCTGGTTGCCTAAGGAAGGTCAAAGCAAACAGCCGCAGATATGAGAATTCTTTTTCCTCTGCCCCCTCTAATACCCGAGAGCTGCTGCTGAATGATCTTCTCCATCCTGCTGACAATGTCCTGTCTCTCCAGGTAGTCCTCCTCAGAGATGCCCTGCTCATGGACAGTTGCCATGACAGCGGCGTCCACAGCCCGCAGCTGGGCAGGTGAGGGAGGGGGCAAGGCCCGCAATTTGTTCTCTTCCTGTTTCTCCTGCAGCACGACAGGAACATGACATTTTATTCTCATTGAACTTTTTTTTTTTTTCAAATTTTTAAATCTTTTTAAAATAGCATGAAATCTGCATTCGCCAGTAAAATCTCATCATTAATTGAGAAAAAAAAAAACTAAGAAAGTACTCATGTACTAATATATCTGAACGTATAAACAACATATTCAGGAATCTATAGCGCTAATATCGGGAGAGTAACTGCATGACTGGAATGTAAGTATGCACCCACGCTGGCTCATCCTGAAAAAGATTGAGAACCACTGCGCTACATGCTAAATTTACCAGTAGAGACACTGAATGCTTGAATAGTCCCGTTGGGTAATCACTTGACCCTTTCAGCCAGGTTTCTTCAACCAGAGCTAATATAACCATCAGGGATAACAGATGACTAAATTACAGGCTTCATTGTTTCTCGTTATAATGCATTATGGAAATAGGTATGAAATAAAGATCAAGATTTACCAATGACCAGAGCAATGGTAAAGTCAATTGGGATTGTGCATTAAAGAAAAAAAAAATCTCAAGCCTTAAAACCAACAATGGAGTCAATTACACTGGAAGTGGTCCGACACGGCTTTTCTGACAGCTTCGACATTCTTCTTTTTTTATTGATTCTTCGCAGAAGTCCTGTAGAAACCATCTTTAGACATAATTTCAGCATTTTCACCACAACTGTGTAGACAATATCAGCGAAAACAAATGAAGATCTGCTTTAAGTCTCTCGAGAGAATCACCAGAGGCCACCGTCGATCATCAATTTTCTTTTCCATTGAATGAAAAACTCACTGTGCACTACGTGCCTGGCTTTAACAGAAAACTCTTACAATAATAATGGTTGTTATAAAAACAGGCCCTTTTTTTTCAAAGCAGCCTCTGCTAATCCACCAGCAATGCTCACCTGCAGTCAATACAAATTTAGACTGTGACACCATTTCTTTAAGCCACCATATTCCAATACGAGGGATGCAGTAATCACTGAAGTTGAGGCTGGAGGCCAAATTCTTGAATTTGAGGGCATTTTTACCCATCCAGAGGGAGCCATACAGAATTTATATTCAAGCGCAGTAACTCTATAAGCAAACAACAGACAGCAGGAATGGGAAAGGGAGCCTCACCATGATGTTCTTCTTGTGCCTCTTCTCCTTGATGTGTTTGTGGGCGCCCTGGATGTTCTCCATGTGCACCGAGCACAGTGTGCACAGGTACTGGAAATTGGGGTACTCCGGAGAGCGCTGAAAAACACACCGGACAAAACCGCATGCATCAAGTTCAATCTTCACTCTCAGCTAAATTTTTGGAATCCGAAAGGCTGACTGGATGCCTGTTACATAAAGTACAAATGTACGACTTGAGAAAGCCCTACCTGGCAAAATTTAACAGGTGAAAGATCTGTATTTGAGCCGAGACTGAACTATATTGCTGTCCTTCATGTGATAGTGCACAAAGCACATTTCATTACAATGTTCTTGACTGCGTACTCCGATGCTGATGCAATTATCACAACTGGCAGTTGAAAGAGAGTTCAAGAACATGAACTTTGAACAGTCACAAATTCACCCAATTCTTGTGTCCTTGAAGCCCACTATGCAAAGCACAGATACATAGGAAAATTATCTGAACATAAAAAAAACCCCCCCCCCCCAAGGGACGCAAGATGCAACGTACGCAAGTTGTGGAGTGCGGTAACTAACGGTGATGCAGTGGGTTATGTCGGTGCGTGTTGATCAAGTGGCAGCCTCCGAGGATGTGAGGCAAATGCCGAAGTACCAAAAACTCCAGTTCTGAAATGGCTATTTGAGACTAGCTGCAAAAGTGTGTCAATTCCCTCTGGCCCCCCATGTTTAAAAAAAAGTCCAACCTTACAGGAGACAAACATGTTAACAGCCAGGTTTAGTTTCTATAGGCAATGTTCCCCTCCATGAAAACTGGAGGGTTTAATTTTTTATATATAACTCACCCTCTCACATGATATAAAGGCTTAAAGTTCTGCATAATTAAGGGCATGGCCAATTTGAGTGACAGGTGGCTATAAGCCATAAAAAGCATTCCAATTTTAAATAGTAAGCCAAGTAGGTGGCAGCAGTATAATGAAATGGTTGTCAATAGCCTTTTAACTCAATAGAAGAGGAAGAGTTGATTTATTTTATAGCTAGTGGCAAGCTACATTATAGTAGATCTGTATGCTCTGATGTGTTCATGGTATGCATGTTTATACAAAGGTAGTATGAAATGCACACTTTCATCTTGGCAATAAAGCAGATTTTAGATTTGAATTTTACAAGTGTGAGCTCAACTGCAATCCGTCTTTCAAGCCTTGACTCAGCCAAGCTAATTCGAGTCACTGAACTTGACCTCTAGGGCTGCATTTAGGAAGTTGGTGGCGATTATAGAATTTTTCAACAGTATATGGCTTAGGAAAATAATGTCTTGTTGTGCGGTTAATTATCCGAATGGACTGTCAATCAATTATAATTGTAATTATACAGGCTAGCTATCTAAATAATTAAACCTACCCCACATTATTTGGCTAGCTAGTGCTTGTGGAAATTGTTTCTTCATGAACCCAATCATCCCCTATCAAGCTACCTAAACCTAAATGATGATCCAAATGGTAACAGAAAACAAGGTAACTAGAGTCCAGTGACGATACCCTAGCTTGAAAGCAGCCACAAAAAAAAAGAAATCACAAAAAAATAAAATAAAATAAATAAATAAATAATACATTTTTTTACAAGGGAAGGCTCATTGCAGAGATCTAGCAATACCATGAACTAAATTTTCAAAACCAAAGCGGTGAGTTGCCGGGGTAGCGAGCTCATAGTAAGAAAGTGAAAGCTTGGAGGTCTGTAGCCATGGTTACTGATTCTTTCGACTTGGCTAGGGTACGTGCAGCATTAGTCTCTGTCTCGCCACGCTTCTTGGCTAAGAATAGTGTTTGACCTGCCGCTGCACGCTACTAGCAGGGATACGATAAAATGGGTCAGGATGCAGTCAGTTTGGTGAGCGTGCAGTGAATAGATACGGTAGGTAAGGCAGGTGTATGATGATTCATGTTGTGGTTAGTAATTTATTTCCGTGTGTAGTGAAACAGGGTGTGGTGCGTTACATTCATGTGATGATACAGGATGCGGTCCTGTGCGTATGTGGTGACGAGATATGGTGGGTAATGCAGGCTCGACAGGTTACTTAGATGGCATGTCCCATGCATTTTGTGCTCATCTCCCTCTCTAGGTTGGTTTATAACAGGATCTCCCCAATCAGCACATTGGATAACTGGTTGCTCCTCCCACCAATGGTGATTGAAGGATTTGCAGGCGGCATAGGTGTTTGTGAGGGATATTGAGTACGGCACTTCAGTTCGAGAGCCAAACAATGGAAGCCGTTGCAGAATATTTTAGACCAGGCTAGCATTTGTATTGCGGGTGCCAACACTGCACCTCCTGATAGCTAAACAGTGCAGGGTAGGCTATAGGGGTGGGACTTGTAAACGTGTACAGGGTTAGTCAATCATAAACGTTTCTAAAAAAACACTAACCACGTACACGGCAGTCATCGGTTGCATCCGAAAAGTTAAAAAAAATTTAAAAATTTTGTTCAATTCCTAACCACTTTTCTTTAACCTGTGTCAAACGTTATGAGGTAAAGTGAAGGAGTAAAGGGAACTCTTTTACAGCTTAGCAAGAGACCCGCGCTAATATGAGAATCGGAATGCACTTACACTAGGCACAGTGATCACCTGCCTCATGTCCGTCATGTTTGTTTGTTTTCGTGATTGGCCGGATGGATTGTCATTGCGAAATTGCGGGATAGCATTTCCTCCTTTCTTATCAAAAAAGATGCTTCAGTGCACCCTAGGTGATGAATTAGAAAGCATTGTAGCGCCTTTACATTTAAAGAATTTGAACACCCTTATCATGACTGCCATTAAAATAATAACAGATCTTTTTCTAGGAGTTAGGAACTTTCCTAAGCAAAAAAGACTATTCAAACACAGCCATCGTCTGCATGCTCAGTTCCTCTTTTTGTTCCTTTAAAGCATGATTGGTTAATAGCTCATTATTTTATCTTGCATATTGTTAACTCACTGCGTTTTTTTTTTTTTTTTAATATTTGGAGGACGTTCTGTTGGCCAAAAGCCTACATTGGCATGCACAATGTCATCCTCGCGTCTGCTCATTAAATGAAAAGCATATCGTCGGCCTGCTGATAAAACCTCGTATCTCCAAATTGATAAGAAACAGACACTCATATGTCCACTATTCTTACATGCAAAATTAAACATTTTTTAGTTATATTTTAAAATTATTTATATATTTATAATATTTAATTATTTCTTTTGTTATAATTATTTTTATTTTCCTGTGAAGTTTATCATTTTGAAGATACAAGGTTTTATCAGCAGGCCGACGATATTCATTTCTTTATTTGAACGAGAGCACGTAAAACACAGTTTACATTTCTTTTTGCTTTAGCTTTGTGAATGCAAACTGTTTCTCAATTTAGTTTTACTTTATCCATTCTCTTTTCCTCCTCAATTACAACTCCTTCAAATGACGCTATGGAACGTAACGATAGCGAGACGCAGCTACCGCTGTGAGTGAGGGATGCAGTTTGCTGTTTGAGTACACAAAAAAATTGTACAAAAACAAGGTACAATAATAAGGACAATGACAAAAAAAGCAGAGCTAAACTGTCAAAATTCATTCATGTTCATGTTCTTGCTTGTCAAAATGATCATTTTCGTTTATGGTTAATTCATTTACATTGGATAGAGGGCCTAACATCATTCATTTCTCTGCGATTTAATGCCCATCTGATGTAGGCCGTAATTTTTTATTGGAGTAACCTACAAATTCATCGTTACCGTCTATTGATTTAATAAACGTATCTGGCTGATCACTGCGTTTATAGTTGTCTGGACTGTCAGAGGAATGGTGACAGTGCCCTCTAAGAGTTGTATAGCGGTCAAAATCCACCAACTCTGAAGACACGTGTACATGCAATTATACGGCGCGTGCACACGCAATTATAAAGCGCGTGTACATGTTTAGAATTTTTTGTACACGTTCCCACCCCTAGTAGGCTACATGTGAATGGGTCTTCGGAGTACCTTAACGAGTCGGTGGATGTAGTCCCTGACAAGCCGCTCTTCTGCTTGCTTCAGGCCCAGCTGCTGTTCTGAGGTCAGATCCTGCTCACCCTCCACCTCCTCTTGGACAGCCTCAGTCACAGACTCCAGCACGGGCCCTCCCACACCTTCATCTGCTAGTACACACAAGTGCTCTTAGCCTTTTTACAACTGCAACACAATTCAACACCAGTCACAGAGAGCTTCACGAGACCATTTATCTGCAACGACCATGATGAGCTGCAGGATCACAGCATCTGTGAGGAGGATTTTGCAGACTTCTTACTTTCTGAAGATGAAGCTAGCTATGGTTGATATGAAAACTGAGCCTTGGTCAAGAAAAAAATGAAAAACACAGTACATATAGTGCTGCGCAAAGCCTTAGCCATTTATAAACAATTCCATATTGCAAGCATGGTTGCAAAAATAATGTTTTGAATTCTGAATAATGTACTATGAAGAACTGCAGGGTCATTCCATGTAAATTCACACACCTTCCCATGGTAAGGCATTTATGTAAAATTCATCAGTATGGAAGTGCAAGAACAAAAAGCATGTTGCATAATTAGGAAAAGAAACGGAAAATGCTTAAAAAAAAAGAGACAATATTTCTGATTCTGAAAGCTTGGGCAAAGGTTTATAAGAGTGGCCATTTCAGGTCTCTACCCCTTTTGGGTGAAAAGATATTAGCTCACGAAAATGCAAAAACTTTTGGTGGGTTTTGGAAAGGGGCGTGGCCCTCAAAATTAAATGGGCTGTATTTCAGGAACCATCGGGTGTTTGGAGCCAAAACTTTCGATTTGTTCATTATATTCAAAGTATTTTTAGTAATTACAGTCAAATCAGAGTCAGTCACCATGGGATTTTTCTGAAATTGTGTGAATTGACACGAAACGTCCCAGCAAACAGTCGAAAATGAAATCAAATACATGTTTTGTGATACTCATTTCCTAAAATTAATTTTAATGGCCCTTCAGTTTGATTTTTACAAGATAATTGGTTCTTTGGTCATTTCAAGCAGATCTGGAGAGCGTCCCTCAATTCTTCCGGGGGCCAACTTCCTCACCTGCCTCTGTCTCTTAATGTAATCCCGGATCGTCTTGATGCTGAGATCAGGGCTCTGTCAAAGCTATATCATCTGTATCAACTACCTTTAATTAAATAGAAATGTTTATTTTTAATACTATTCTCTTCATTAACATCATGCTTTTGATCTACTGCAACACTAATGTAGGAAACAAAACAACCAAAACCAAATTAAAAATGTGAAAAAAACTTGTGAGCATCCCTATGACTTTTGTGTAATACAGCACATGCATGCATGTATGAATAAATGAAGCTTATTTGTTGTCCAAGACAAAGAAATGGTCATTGAGCAGAGATTGGACGATGGCATGAGCCTGATTAGAGCTGGCAGGCACCTCCTTATGTCCCCAACAGATGCATATGTCCCAATAAAAAGGGCCGGATAAAAGGGTCTTGGATAAAAAGAAATTGAAATAAACATAACATATATGTTTCCTTATTTAATATGCTTTCTGTACGGTGCATTAAAATAACCATAGAAATAAATTGATCCACACTGTGGTAAAACAGCATCGCAATTGGAAACTCTTTGTCGAACCCATGGTTTTTCTTCCCAAAAACGCGAGAGGCAATGTGATTCCGAAAATGGCTAAAAGGCATAAAACTCAGCAATGTAACAGACTAATGGAAAATATAACAGCCAAGGAAATCAGGAACCACATGCAGACCCAGAAACAGCAATGGTACAGTGTTCCATTGATGAGAGCAATTTAGGCAAGACGATTTTTGGTAACACTTTACCGAACGGTATCATCATAAGAGTGTCATGACACTGTCATAACAGTTACATGACACAGTCATTAACATGTCATAAACATTATGTCAATGTCATAAACATGACTGTTGTCATTAGGTATCATTCAATTTTTTTTAATGAGAAGTTGACATTGTTTGGGTTGTCTTGAGTCATAAACGTTCATGACATTGACATAAAGTTCATGACACGTTCATGACTGTCATGTAACAGTTATGACAGTGGTATGTCACTCTTATGACCATACCTTCGAGTAAAGTGTTACCCAATTTTTTGTCTGTAGATCAGCGAGAGTTAGTCCACGGCAGGCACAGTAGAAATTCATAAAATACCTCCAAATATAACTCAATATTCCTCAAGACAGGAGAATTTTCAACTCTAATATGCAGTTCCAGGTTATTCCGAGTATTTCCAGGGACAGTATACCCATCTCCCCATAATGACAACTTTGACAAGTGCTGCAACCCCTTGTGAATACTTATGAGTTATAAACATGTACAGCATTAGTTTTAAGGGCCAGAGAATATGTACATTTTAAAAAATCCAAACATCTACTAAGTCTCAGGATAGCATTAAATAATTAAATCACTTTTTTTTATATCAATTCAGTCCAAATATATGGTCCATCATCAAGCAAACACAAACTACCACTAAGCAGCAAATATTTCAGTGACCATCATGCAAGACAATGCAAGAGTGAAGTTGTCAGACCTATAACATACATCTGTGCCTTAACCTACCAGGCGAGTCCTTCAAGTCTGAGGTGGCCTTAACGCTTTGGCTGTCAGCAGTGTTGTTCTGGTCACGTCCGGCACCGGTATTCTCAGACGCAGACGTTAGGGAGGAAGAGAGCCCCTTGGTGCCAGCTGTATCGGGCACGCCGGAAGAATCCGAAGCTTCCGACTGTTGCTGGTGCTGCTTCGTCCCCCTGGGTTTCGGCCGTTCCCCAGGGCTGGTTCTGCCAGTCAGCTTGCGAGGCTTCCCGCGTGACGGCTCGTGGGCGCCTGGCGGTGCCCTGCCCGCCCCGTGGCCGCTCTGCTTGCCGGGGTCTCGCAGCTCATCGTGCGGCGGGGCTTTGCCCTGGCCGCCGCTCTTGTTGGAGACCTTGGCGCAGTCCTGGCCCTTCTGGACGGAGGCCTCTTTCATGGGTTTTGCGGATGGCGTTTTCCCACCTCGGGCTTCCCCACGGAAGGGTCTGCATGCTCTCCTGGGGCTCACACTGTCATCCATGGCTCCCCCCTGTCCCGTGATGATCGACAGCTTTCCGTTTGTGTCACCACAATGAGCAACAAAGCCCGCAGAGTACCTGCAGAAACAAGCACTTTTAAACTTAAGTGCTTCTTAACAAAAGCTGGGATATAGCTCATTAAAAAGTTAGTGCACTGGCAGGGTTCCCACAGCTTAGGGCAAGTTAAATTCAAGACTTTTTAAGACTTTTTTAATGCCATTTGATATTAAATTTAAGACCAACTTCATAATAAACAAAAAAGGAAAAATAACACCTCATCATAAGATTCGGGACAATTTTGCCCAAATGTTTATTTGAACATGAAATATGACCTTTTGATCAAATGAAAACGTTTTTTTGAAAAACATTAATACTAGGGATGGACGATATTAGATTTTTGGCCAATATCCGATATGCCAATATTTTACAACTCATTTGGCCGATATCCGATACTGATACCGATATTTTTTCCCCCACATCTAATTGCAGTGATCATCTAGTTTCTGCAGGGGAATTAACAGACAGAATTATTCTGCAGACTCTTCATCATGTCGGCCTGCTGGCAAATGCAGACATAAGACAAAGCTGAAAATGATGTAACATCAGAAATCACTCCTTGTGCAAAATAAGAAAAATACCTCAATTTACGTTATTTAAAACATGTCATATTTATTCATTACAATTGTTTTTAAACAAAACAAATAAGATACTTGCAGCCTGTCCTACTTAAAACAGACTTATGACAACACCCAGCACAGTGGTTAGCACTCTTGCCTCACAGCAAGAAGATTGTGGGTTCGAATCCGGCCTGGGGCCTTTCTGTGTGGAGTTTGCATGTTCTCCCCGTGTTCGCGTGGGTTTTCTCCGGGTGCTCCGGTTTCCCCCACCCACAAAAACATGCTATAGGAATACTGTATGGCTGTGTGTGAAATGTTTGGTGGTGGTTGGAGGGCAGCCACGCTTCCGTCAGCCTGCCCCAGGGCAGCTGTGGCTACAAAACGTAATTTACCACCATCAGAGCGTGATTGTGTGAGTGAATGAATAATGTATCCTTGTAAAAGCGTCTTTGAGTGCTTAGTAAGCAGAAAAGCGCTATATAAAATTGATGCATTATTTATTATTATTATTACCCACAACCAATTTTACCTCTATTTTACCTCACAAGGAACATGTATGAAGTGCATTGTACAACTGTACAGCAATGCCCGTGACCTTTGACCCCTCAGGCGGTACTGCATCAAAAACCAACATCAGTGTGTAAAGTACATTGCCACATGGGCTCAGGAACACTTCAGAAAACCACTGTCAGTAACTACAGTTCGTTGCTGCATCTGCAAGTGCAAGTTAAAACTCTACAATGCAAAGTGAAAGCCATTTATCAACAGCACCTAGAAACGCCTCCGGCTTTGCTGGGCCCGAGCTCATCTAAGATGGACTGATGGAAAGTGGAAAAGTGTTCTGTGGTCTGACGAGTCCACATTTCAAATTGTTTTTGGAAACTGTGGACGTCGTGTCCTCCGGAGCGAAGAGGGAAAGAACCATCCGAACTGTTGTAGGTGCAAAGTTCAAAAGCCAGCATCTGTGATGGTATGAGGGTATATTAGTGCCCAAGGCATGGGCAACTTACATATATGTGAAGGCTCCATTAATGCTGAAAGGTGCATACAGGTTTTGGAGCAACATATGTTGCCATCCAAGCAACGTCTTTTTCATGGACGCCCCTGCTTATTCCAGCAAGACAATGCCAAGCCACATTCTGCACGTGTTATAACAGCATGGCTCCGTAGTAAGAGAGTCTGGGTACTAGACTGGCCTGCCTGTAGTCCAGACCTGTCTCCTGTTGAAAATGTGTGGTGCATTATGAAGCATAAAATACAACAACAGAGACCCCGGACTGTTGAACAACTTAAGCTGTACATCAAGCAAGAATGGGAAAGAGTTTCACCTGAAAAACTTCAAAATTGGTCTCCTCAGTTCCCAAACATTTACTGAGTGTCGTTAAAAGGAAAGGCGATGTAACACAGTGATAAAAAGGCCCCTGTGCCAACTTTTTTGCAATGTGTTGCTGCCTTTAAATTCTAAGTTAATGAATATTTTCAACAACAAAAAAAAGTTTCTCAGTTTGAACATTAAACATCTTGTCTTTGCAGTGTATTCAATTGAATATAAGTTGAAAAGGATTATCAAATCATTGTATTCTGTTATTATCTACAATTTACACAACGTGCCAACTTCACTGGTTTTGGGTATGTATATCGGCAGATATCAGCAGAATGGCCGATGTCCGATATTTAATTTTAAAGCCGATATCGTTCACTGATATGGCACTGCTTTTTTTAGTTCCTCCTCCACCTCTGCCAATTCTGCCATTTTTTCTTTGTGGCGCTTTCTCAGTGTGTTCACTAATTCATCACGAGTTCACATTTTTAAGACTTTTGAAAGATTTATTTAAGACATTTTAATGCCAATTAAGGCCTTGTTTTTAGATTCGTGAATTTAATGCCTTTTAAGACTTTTTAAGGATCCGTGAGAACCCTGACTGGTGTATGTTCAAGAACGAGTAGTTCCACCCACACCAATTTAATACCACCAAGTCATTTGAACAGGATAAATGTGGATTATTTATTGTAGCATTTTTATTACGCCATGCACTGCCACTCAAGTTGGGAATCTCAAGTGATTTTCACACAGATTAAATGGAAGCAACGTTGAGTTGTGGCATGAAAATGACAACAGTATGCCACAGTTTACCAATGTTCAATACATCTCATCTTCATTTGTTCAGATTTTATGGGCATATGGAAAAAAGGGGGCGTGTCCACAATATTTGCTTATATTGCACTCTCTTACATTTAATGATGCGGCAAAATGGAAATTAAATGTTGCATCAGATTCATTTTTTTAAGGAATTGTTCATTACCCAGATTATTTTCTCCAACAATCATCATCAAGCTGAGTCTGAACCATTTCGGGGTCAAGCCATCAAAACACCAGCCTCCTAAAGCCCATTTTCCAAACCAGTTCTCTAGCAGATCATAAGCATTTTAGCTATAGTTCCGCCATTGGCATACTTCCCTCAGGGACTAAGAAATCAAGAAAAAAATTAATATGGAAATAAATAAATGAAGAAACAAATACAGAATAGACACAGAAATAAATCAAGAAATAGATATGACCATTAATTAATATAGAAATGAATCAAGATAATAAACAAATAGTGAAATAAATAAATGCCTAGATACTCATTTGTTCGTTATTTTTATATATTATGTATTTATTTGTATATATTTTTATTGTTGCATTTATATTCATTTATTTATGCATTTATTTATTGATACATTTATTTTCTATTTTGGGCTTCCATAGAGCAGCTCTAAATCTTTCAGGCATATACTGAAAACATAGTACCCGTCCTTTACTCTGAAGCAAAGATTAGCAAGGGGTACTTAAGGTGCAAAGCCTTAAGGGGCACCTCCATCAAAAAAAGTGAATATTTCATTTATCTCTTGCCTTGTGCACGATTTGATTTTTTCCAAGTAAAAGAGTGACATTCATGTAAAGCTAAGGGTTGTTTGCCTAGCTTGGCTGTTGGCAGTGAATATTACAGAGCAAAAATGGATACTATCAGCATTGTGTTTTTGATCCAAAAATTACTTCATCAGCACTTAGTTGCCCATTACATTGACAGATTTCCTCTCCCCAAGGTAAAAATTGTTTAAAAAAAAAAAAACTACAAAACTAGATGATGTGCACTCTATAGAGATGCTAACCCACGCCTCTTGTTGACCTTGACCCTTTACCTTTCGACCTCAAAATGCAAATTTGGACAGGGTACCCTCGGATCATCTACCCCACAAAGCTGTGTCACCCTAGCTTCAGTCGTGGCCGAGCTGTTGCGCGGACAGACAAACACAGACAGACAGACAGACAGATGGTGCTAAACTGCATACTCACGCCGCCTCGTCGGGCGTGGGTAAAGACATGCGAGCATGCATGCGTGAACAAGTATGTACTGATGTACGGTGTATTTTGCTCTGGTTATACTTTCCAATCTAAGCACCCTAACTGAAAATTACCAGTGCCTTTGCTAGGCTCTTCTTATTTCCAGGGTATGAATTGAAGAGGCTAAACTGACTGCAATCGCAACTTCAGCAGTATCAGTGTGCACACAAACAGATCTGGTGTCGATGAGTTCAAGTTACATTTAATAATACATGCACTAGTATTCTTTAATTTTTTTGTGAATAAACTAGGTTCTATGATTACAAATCTTGACATGCATTAATGATAGTGAACCTACCGAGAGTAAAGTGAAAAAGGCAAAGCTTTGGATGGGGTCAATATAACCAGACTGATCATATTACAAACATCACTTAGCATAAGAATGTAATCATCTTTAATTGGAAATTAGGAATCCTCAAAGAAAACAGTGAACTTTTACATTTTTTGAGAGCAGTGCCCTAAATGCCTTCATACTATCCAGGGTTTTCCCTACCATTATATTAGGGGGGCGCCCCCCCTCCCTTGAAGGTCGAGTTAATTTAGTTTTATTTTCTATATAGCACCAGATCAATACAGAAGTCATTTAAGGTTACCTGTCCTGTAGAACAGGTCCAGACCTTGTCCTTTTCTTAAACAAACTAAATTGCCGGGTGAACCGTTTTGAAATCACCTGAGCTCCCCTGATGGTGTCATATCTGCTTGGTTTTGATATATTTCGTAGCCTGTGGTGATAGAAGTAAAATGCAACTGGTTTTAGGTCAAAATCTTAATCCATTTTGATTTCAGAGGGGTTTGAAAAAGGGGGCGTGTCCGCATTAACCCTCTGTGTGCCATTTGTAGCCATCTTTAGATGGCTAGCAGTCAAAAACTTAGATAGGTAGCGGCTTCATTTTTTTCAGAACTTGTTTATCCGGTCTTAAAGTTTATGAGCAATGTATAATTGAGCAGATTAACCCACTTAAATTGTAAACCTTTCCTGAACACCAATTCTACGTTAGGGGGCCGCCAAGCTAATGTTGACATGGAGATTAAAAAAAAATTTTCAAGTATGTATTATGATTGGTCATTATAAGTGGAAAACTCATTGTGGTACATTGCTAAACTGTAAAAATGTAAATAATTATGTATATATGTATAATATATTGAAATAAATACATTGAAACTAATCAATACTATTGTTGTCATTCCGTGACAACTTGCCTCTAGTAATTCCGTGACATTGACTTTTTGAAATTTCTTGCCCATAAAGCAGGGTTAAAGTCAATATTTTTTTTTTCTATAACTTACAGTATTAACAAAAAACACCTTAAATATGAACATATTGAAGTTTCATAACTATGATAGGAACATCACTTTCTGGATAGTTAAACACAACATGAAAAAACCACGTCAATTTTGTGTAATTCCGTGACGGAGTAGTTTTTGCTCGTTTCTTCTATGAAAATTTCTCAAAAAATATATTTTCACTTAATAATATTAAAGAACAAGTGAATACCTTCAATATAACATATCATACTTGATCTTATTTAGTTGTAGAGTTACAACCCAAAATGTAATGGGACTGTAATTCCGAGACAGCTTGGCGGCCCCCGTTAGATAATCTACAGCTAGATAGTCTACAACATTTTCAAGTCAAAGTGAAGCCTAAACATTATAATTGTGTAACAATTCCACAAATATCTTTCATATGATTCACAACGTGCACTGCTGATGATTATATCATCTGGGAAAGTCAGAGTGGCCAAGAAGAGGGCCAATTTTCCTATCTAAAGAGATCCCACTTAAGGTGTGTTCCTTTCCATTTTCCCCCATGGGAAGTAAGAAATCTCTACGTTCAGAGTTTCCCACTGCAAATGCAATGCACAATTATTGCATACAGAAATGCTAAGCTTGGCCGAGTAGAGACACTACTGGAAGCAGCACAGAGTCACCACAATCAATTACTTCCTCCTTTATGAGCCAAAACTGTTGAAAGCAGATATGACACTATTGTTTAAGGTGTTTAAGTAATTGCATTTATTTATTTATTTATTTATTCCTTTGGTTAGTTAGTGGTGCTACAGCAGAGGTCATGGAGTGACCTACATCAAGTGCCATTTTCTATGCACCAGAAAAGATCATAAGAAGTTTTAAAAATCTGCAATTACAATTGCGGTTGGAACAAAAACCAGCATACACAGTGGGTCCCCAGGAACGACACTGAAGACCACTGGCTTAATGAATAAGAGAGCCCATTTCAGTTGATGCTATGTTTTTGTTTCAAGGCAGTAAACAAGTGCTATTTATGTGACTACTCACAGAGTCAGCAAGGTACCTGGGTACAGATTGTGTAGATTAAATCCATGCTAGATTAGTAGGCTACTAACAACTGACCTTTTGCCATAGTTTCGCAATATGCCTGTAGATACTACTATATACTCTGCACGTGTGTATACATGCCAAAATTGTTTTCACAAAATACCTATTTTACGTTTTGGAGGATTACATCAAAACAAAGCAGAACACCTCTCTAATATTTTGATATTATAGAGTTGAAGTGATGGTGATGAGCTAAAAACAAGTCCCAATTTGATATCAGGTGGCAGCATTGAGATAAGGGGGGCCAAATATCGGTACACTCAAAAAGGGTTTTCATCCAATAGCTTCCTAACCATAATTATTTGATTGCAGATTCAGCATCAGCATGAAAAATTACTTAAATGTGCCAATTTTGGTGCCAATTAGTGCTATAGTTTTTGATTTATTGCGAAAAAAGGGCTTGAAAAAAGTGGGAGGGCATGTCGCGTGGCAATTTTAAAAATGCTTGCCATTTTGTAACCAGTTGGAGTTGGCAGCCAAAGTTTTGGGATTTTTGTTCATATACATATAACAACTCCTGGTGGAAAAATCAGGACATTGAGATGGTAATCACAAATGCCCAGGCTACTGTTCGGAATGGCCCACATATAGGCTGGGTCCTGAAAGTCTTTTTTGCTCAGGAAAGTTCCTAACTCCGAGAAAACGATCCGGAAGTATTTACGTGGCAGCCATGATAAATTTGATCGTATTCTTTCAATGTAAAGGAAATGAGCTACAATGCTTTCTAATGTATCACTTTTAGTATAGGGTACATTGAACCATCCTTTTCGAAAAGAAAGGAGGATGTGCTACCCCGCAATTCCGCGATGACCGTCCATCCGGCCAATTACGAAAACAAACAAACATGACGGGCAGGAGGCGGGTGATCACTGTGCCCAATGTTAAGTGCATTCAGATTCTTTTATTAGCGCGCTTCTCTTCCTAAACTGTAACAGTCCCCTTTACACCTTGCCTATACCTCATGACGTTTTACACAGAGGTTAAAGAAAAGTGGTTAGGAATTAGATGATAGGACGTAATTTATTTAACTATTCGGACGCAGCCATAAAGTTAGAACAGGTGGCGGCGCTACCACAAAAGTCGCCGGGTCACACACAGCAAAATAGTCCGAGCTCTTTGCACCAGGAATGAACATACAATGTTCCGTGCGATTTCCATAAAAAACTGCTCAAGTTTCGCTCCAACAGAAAGCATCTGCGGACGTGAATCTATAATATCCCGATAACTTAATTGCATTTACAAGATAATGTTGCCAGCCCGCTCCGAGGTAGGCTAAATGGAAGGGGTCACCGTCTGTCAGTCCGAATGTCTGTCCGCCTCTCTTCGATTATCTTGACAACCATTCATCCGACCAACTTCATACTTAGTGGGTGCATTGCTAAAAGACCAAAGAGAACGCAACGTAGACTTCAAAAGGTTCATTTGTTACGGCTAAATTTGGACCAACTTCAGTATCTCAAAACAAAACGAGAGAGAAGATACTAAACCGTATTCGAGTCTATAATTTCACTCTGGCCAACTGACGTCACTTGCAGTGCCAAAACAGAGACGTTAGCCATGTTAGCTATGACTCTGGAAGCTTAGGTCTGCTGTTGCGCAAAGATTATTAACTCTGCTAACTTACCAACCTATCTAACGTTATTGCAATATCAGTTGAATACAATATGAACTCGATAAGCTAAATAACTTGTATCTTATGCCAACTTAATTATAGAATCAACCCCCCCCATCAGAACCACAGATGCCCAGTAGCACTGGCCGACAAAGTAATGACCGCAAACCACCAGCCCGCACAAGCAGCACTACCGTTCTCCGTCTGTCCGAAAATGTAACGGAGTCAGCGACCTAGTTAGCCAACTGTTATACTAAATTCTGCGCTACGCAGCTCATCGACCACAAGACAAGTTAGCCAGCCAGGAGTAAGGCCACTGAGGCGGAATCGATTTTGACGAAAGGCGTGACTGAAGCGGAGGCAGCTACTCCATGGTTAGTTATACAATTTAGGAAAGATCGACAGCTCAAATGCAACTCAAGAAAGGAGCTTTATTGCTAATCATCACAGGGTCGCTGAAGCGTCAGTTTAGCCAAGTCAAATGCCCTAGATACTTCTACAGTATCCAAACGGTGCCTCTTGGCCACTGAAACAGTTTACGATGAATCTGACCGCCACTTATAGTAAATACCAAATAATCCAGCAGCCATGTTTTATCTGATTAGTGTAGGAAGTTGGTTTCTAATGCAGCCAACATCCCCAACTAGTGATCTGCATAGCCCACGCATACTAAGGTTAGCCACCACTTATATTTTTGTGTGTGATATTTGATCACCTGGATTTAGCCACAAACAAAAATCGCATTTTAAAGCACCGAGACGAGAAGCTACCGTACCCTTTTTGCAGATGTATCCCAGTCCGACGAACATCAAATAGTTTCCATCTTCGTGTTTTATTTTGGTATCATATGTCTGAGGCCCTGATATAAACACCAGCGACATTCGCCATGTTAGGCTGCACGCCGCACAGCATTGTGGGCAATGCGAGAGGACAAAGCGCTGTAATGACTTGGCCACCTGAATTTCACTTGGAGTTAAGACTTTGCTGCGGCGATAAATTAATGTTAGGAATTGACAATCAAATAGCATATTCTGTCAACAAGGCATTATAATTGCAAACTATATGTATAATCAGTCTTGCAAAGATAAATCCCGATTTTCAGTCAAAGAGAAATCGTTCTGCAAGTACAAATAGGCCATTGGTGAAGAAGGGCTGGGTAATAATCTATTGTGTTCAAGAAATTAAACTCTCTGTTGTTTCAGAGAAAATCTGCATGGATGCATTGAGAAAAAGCTCAGAATGTGAGAAGGTCGCATTCGTCAGAAAATATTGTTCCTTCTGGGAGAAAATCTTAAAAGTGCCGCAGTAGTGCCAGAATTATAACGTCCGATACAGTAGATGGCGCTATAGGTCTTTAAGTCTCATCAGGGAAAATGCAGCTCTGCAGCGTGATTTCCTCTTTTCAACTCCGAGCCTGGAGATGTTTCATGATATATAGGTGAAATATCAATGGGGGAAAAAAATAGCATTAACAGTCTGAGTATAGTGGTGGGTTCCCACAAGCTCCCAGTTCGGCCTTGGCATAGACTTCCCAAATAAAAGACGTTTATTAGGGGCATGGAGTAATCCAAGAGATATTCCTGATTAGGTGTTTTGATGATGGTAAAGGGGAGGGCAGTCCTCATTGCTGTTTCAAAATCAATGAGTAAAGCTGGATTGAGATCAGGTGACTGTGAAGGTGGTGGCATATGCTTAGGATTATTTTCATAGTCATAAAACCAGTGACCCTCAGTGGCTTGTGAGACTTGGGTTGTTGTCACCTTGGAAGAGATCCTTCCCATCATGGTTGGAAGTCTACATCATGTGATATAAAGGTGATCCCTCATAATAAATCTGCAAAAATTGATAGAGACCTTACTGTCTTAAGAGTCATTCCATGAGTGATTGACATTTGGTGCGCAGTTGACCCTCCTGGAATTGAATTAAACTTGGTACATAGGTAGATACGGGTGTTTCAGGGAAAAAGCCAAATTTTTAGGTCCATATCTTACTTTGTCTGCCAGTGGCACCACTTGGAAGCCATTAAAGTGGTTTAGTTTTGCTGTCAACACCACATTTTACATCAACGATCATAACTTAAGGATACACAGTACCAAATATGTTATACTTTTATCATGACTTTAGACACTTCAAGCCTGCATAGACATCTAGAATGTTTATTATGTGTTTATTGACAACTAGACTATCATTTTCAGTGAATAGTACCATGGTATCTTGCTGGGTTAGTGCAATGGACGGCTGGAAAGATGGTCCAAATTGATTTTGGTGCATGTTTGCAGTATATTTTCTCAGTAACCCAGATATGTACTGTGGTGGTAAATGCCATTTGTTATGCTTTTGGAACTCTATTTTCAGAAATACCAAGCATTTCTTTGGTATTATCTACACTTTCAAGCTATACAGAGCCAAATTTGGAGAAAAACTCAAAACGGACCATTTCATAGCAGATTGTGCCTGTGTTAAGGTGGCATTACTTTGTTTACCCTGCAAGATAGAGATCTGAAATTCTCTGGATACACGTTCCCTTTGGGGTACATTACAGCATTTGTAAAAGCTCAATGCAAGTATTTTCAGTGTAGTTGATATTCAACATCAAAAGTTGGAAAATGTCACCCTCAGGGGGCGCTGTATGCTGCATACAAGTACTGGCATTCCCCAGTAAGGTACCAAAGAATTATTTTTTTTTAATTGCAATGCACACAACTAGTTCTCTGAGCAAATGAAGAGTTTGGTTTGGTAATATGCTGGGTAGATAGCTTTCTGACTAAAGGCAGCGCTTTAAAGACCTAATGTTCTACCAACCTAATATTCCGTATTCCAGGACATATACCAAAGTTCTGCCTTTTGAAATATACAAAGTACATGCACAGTTAGAAATAAAATTTGTCCTCCCTTTGGCATAAAACTATTGGTCGTAAACTGGTGGTGATTATGAGCGTTACAAACACACGATACGTGTTCTTACCAAATACAGCCCAGTCAGAAATGAACAGCAAGTTATACAACATGACCAGTCCAAAAATAAAAAAAAAATAAATGCCAAAAAACAACAGTTGTAAAAGGAGTATCACCATAAGTATGCATACAGACATGCATCAACAGTAGTATACGTACACTTGTATACAAGGGCGTAGGAATGAGTTTAACAGTGGGGGGGGCCAAGGGCGTAGGTTTAATGTAAGAATTGGTAGGGACACGTAAGTGATGTGAGCGCACGTAGCGCGCGAGCTGGAAAATTTTTGTAAATCTGAGTGCAGATTCTGCATTTACTGTATACAGAGATTATCCGAATGAGTGTTTCTCCATTTTTTTTTTAATTAGGCTACGTAAGTTGCCTCCAAACTTTTCTTACAAAGATGCCACATTCATAAACTTGCCATAACCTTTACTGACAGCTGCAAACCATCTCAGCGCACTCAGGAAACCCGCTCAGATTTAGCAACCTCGACATTGATACCAAGTGAATGGATATGTAACTACGTTAGCAAGCCAGCTCGCAATCCTCTCCATTAAGCATCTTAATATGCGGTAACGCAATTGCAGCAGCGATAAACTCCTCAAAATGGACCACCGTCTATGAATTGGACAAGCCACAAACCAAGCGTTAATTGGACTGGATTATGTTCAATTAACAATTACGTGAGTTGAGGATTATATTTCAATATTTCTCATCATATTCATCTGTAGATGCATGCCTATCAGTACTGACTGTAGCAGCAGACAAGTGACATGCTCTGATACCATTAAAATCATGGCTCGCTGTGTCACCAGTGCATCTGGACCACTGCTGATAGTGGTAGTGTATCGTCCCCCTGTAGCTGTTGGGCACTTCCTCCACAAACTTGCGTTGCCGGCGGTCAGCGGCTGGCGGGAGAAAGGAGAAAGGAGAGGAAAGACCGCCTGCACGAAAACGTAGGGATTTTGTGTAGCCGCCCACTTCCTTGCGCAACGAGCCGCGACGGACCACCCCTTTTTTAAACCAATGAAACTCGAGTGTAATCTTTACCATCTAGTAAATGATTGATCGCCTGTAGTTGTTCGTTCTTTAGAGTAATCTTTCGGTCGTGAATTTCAAGATATTCAAGCGATTTCTTTATCAAAGCGTCGTTCTCTACATTCGCCATCTTTGTTCTGGCAGTTTACGGCGTAACCATGCGTTGCGTTACATTCGATGACAGTTCAATTTTGATTGACACCTCTTAAGCCAATCAGTAATTCCCGTTCACTGGTGAACAGACAACTCAAAATCCCTACGTTATCGTGCAGGCGGTCTTTCCTCTCTTTTCTCCTGCCAGCCGCTGACCGCCGGCAACGCAGGCTACCACAAACTCAGTGACTGTCTGGATCAGCTCCCACTGACCTCCATGCCTACAATTGTCGCTGGTCACTTCAGCATGGACAGTCATGAAGCCCTGGTGCAAACGATGACATCCTTCAATCTGTATCTAGTCCAGACCATTCTGAAGCCAACTCATGTTCAAGGAGGCCAGCTAGATCTTGTGTTCACCTCTAGAAAGGAAGCAGTTCCAATGACACCTGTGCCTGTTTACTTCACCGACCACTTTCTTATCTGGATTGCCCTGACAAATCTTACCTTGGAATAATTGTAAGTATCTTGTTAAACGTTTGCTTATGTTCATTTTTCTGTAATAAAGACATGAAATGAATTCTGATCTCATGAACCACTTGTTAGTGCATTGAGGTTGTTTTCATTTTTTGCTTTCTTTATTTCATGTTATTTATAACCCAGTGTTGATCAGTTATGTTATTGATTGAGTCAATGACATCAAACATTGTTCACATATTTTACTTTAACAATATTACTTATTAACATGCGGCGGGGGACAAAGCCACGTTAGTGGCAAACACTTGTTTTAAATAAGTCTGCTCCAGTGGAGTCAAACTCAATTTTCTTTGTGTGTATTTTGTTGGAATGGGAAATTGTATAGGCTGTAGGACTGGCAGAAATAATAAAAAAGATTAAAATTAAATTCTAAAAATTAAAAAGTGGTTGTACTTGGATGGAATGTATGGCAGTAGTGACGTTAAATGAGTTTTACAGTTTGGTACCTGAAAATATGAAACGGCCACAGTGTCAGCTTGGAGAGGCCACCTAGACATTCCCGAACTAAAATCTCTCTAATTTTGCTGTGATTCACTTGGTTAGAATAATTTTTGGCACAGATAATGGTGAGATTCTGTGCTGTTATTTTTAAGGGGTTTCAGACAGCAACTTAATTTTACGAACGATAAAAGTAAAACTCAGGGCAAAAGGGGTTATTCAGCGGCGCATGAGTGAGCACTTAAGACCTCAAAATTGCCAGTGTGAGTGGTGGGATGAAGCCTTTGAACCTGTCTCAGAAAGTGACAAAGAACCACCATTTTGGAGCCAACGTTTCTTTCCTGTCAGTACTTTTTTTTTTTCTGGGACAGCCAGGCTTAGGACTGTAAGTGTGTTCAAAGACTGGCAAAACCCTTTGGCTTTCACTGAGGATTTTTTGCCCTGGGAGATATACATTCCTCATCCCAGCGAATTACTTATCTGTGTCAGCCTCTGAAACCGTGTGTTGCCAGTGCGACAAGACAGATTTGAGCAATTACAATTTGAACCTGAACAGATTGACAGCAATGCAATTCACTGGGAGATATGCACTTTAACAGAGCTACTGGATGCCTTTGTCATCTTTCCTGGCCATTTTCCCCCACAGTCCATACAAAAGGGCTTTTTTTGAGATAGTGAGTAACCCAATGAAAGGCTATGAAAAGCACTGGCTCCATTTAATGCACAACACTGCTTATCATGGGGTGTACATTATGTACATTATTGCAGTTTCATCGGTTAATGTTTTCATAATTATTATTTTTTTTTATTCGTTTGAGTCTGTTTTACACCGCCAGGGTAGCCATTGAAAGAATGAGGCTAAAACGATCATTCATACCATTAGAATACAAATCACGACACATTAGTTTAATGGAAAACACCAAATTATACTCAGACCTACCCATGCTTTCATGATGGGGCCCTGATAAAAAGCCTGTATGCATTCACAAATTTGATTTTTTATTTTTTATTTTTTGCTAGCTGTCCGTAATGCGTTTTGCAGCTGTTACTGTGTAGCTTTTAGTCTGGATTATGAATGCAACTTTTTTTTTGTATTTGAAAAACATGATGATAGTGTTCTCTTTGTTTACAAAATTTTTCACTCTGCTGCCAGTAGACATCACCATGTTTGCAATTGAAGGGGTTATTTCCATAAGTGCTCAAGTTCATATTCATTAAGAATCAGATAACACTACAAATCCATTCTTTCATTGATGAGGAATAAGCCACATAAGCCAATTTTGGCCAAGAATCACTCAAGTACAATATAAAATGAGCAGTGAATCGGAAATTCCCCAAAAAGCTACTTCTAGTGGTGACAAAATCCAGTCTAAAACTTCTACAAGTACACAAGTCCAGTCAGCCAATCAAAGCACCACTTATAAAATTGGTTGGCCATTAGCAGCCGCTGTAGGTAAGCTTTCTTACCTATCCAAAATGGCTGACTTTACAGGACAGGATGTGTGTGTGGGCTCACCCAAAAGAGGTAAAAAAAAAGACTCAGGCAGCCAGAAACATGGGCCAAAAACAAGTTTAAAAAAGTCTAGCAAAAGGTAATCTTTGTTAGCTGCTTATTTTTGGCTGAGCTTTCTAATTACCACGCCACAGCCCTATCAATGACAAATGAAGTCTTTAAAGTTGTTTGGATGGTGTTACTGGCCAGTCATAATTTATGGAGATTGTTTTTTATTGTGACCTTTCTTCAGCTCCATTTACCTTCCATTTCACTGTATATACAGTGTCTTCCATTCATTTTGTTCAAAGTTGTTTGTTTTGTTCATTTTGACATCCATGACTATATACTATATACTATGTGTTGCTTTTCATTTTCATTAGAAAGTGGTGTGTTTTCTTTTCAGAAAGATGCTCTGTTTTAGTACTCTGAAATGATAGAAGCAGCACAAGTACTCGCACTCCAAGTGCGAGTACTTGTGCTGTTTTTATCATTTTTTACTGACGCACCATTCAGCCCGGATTTGATCAAGGCGCAGACTTTCCTTTACTGACGGAACTCAGTACTCTGAAATGAAAAATGTAATTATAGGGTCCACAGAACTACATTTCCCATGTAGTCAACAGGAAAAAGGAAACAACGTCTACAGCACCACCCTCTGCCTGACGTGCATTTTACGTTTCCCAATATAATGAGCCCAAAAGCAATAAAACGGGCGATAGAATTTTTTAAACTAAGGACCACACCCAGTTCATTCAATCTTGGCACACTTGAAACCATGGTAAAGGTAAATCAAAGGTTTTTTATGATTACCATGAAAATTCCTCACTCACTGTAGACACACCATAACCGGAAATTTATCCAAATGATTTTTACCCTGTAGCCATCTGCTTTGTCATTGTCTTCATACCAAACTTAAATTAGACTTTTAGACACTGAATTGAATTATTAAAGACAGACGCACGTTCACAGTTCCAAGCGTTCCTCTTTTTTACTGAACAGCTTCTGCAGTACAACAAAAAGTGTGCACAGTGTGGTGCTCGTCTGTTCCCCTGAGGCCTGCCTGTATTAGACACGTCTGGTATGCTGTTGCTACTGGGTGCTGGTGGAGTCACTGCGTCCTTGTCATCGTGTGTTGTAATGTCTTTAACTCCTTGTGTGTCGTCAAATCTGTAGTTTCTTGCATTATGTGTTTTTGGGGATTCTATAATCACATGGCTTCCTGTCCTACTTACAACTTTCTGTGGTCTGGTGTTAAACGGAGTGGTAAACTTGTCCACTTTGTCCTGCTTGATAAGAACAGTGTCGCCAACTTGTACCTCAGCTGGTTGTGCTCTCAAACGCCAATCCGCGTACAGCTTGGATTTGGCCTTTTGCTCGCTGTCCCAATCACGCACCTCCATGTCTGCATGCGAATGAGATTCTGTAACGTTGGGCTGTTTTCCTCTCACCATATGATTGAAGAGCAGATCAGCTGGGCTTTTCCTGGTTGTGGCCTGGCCGTTGCTCTTATACACCGTCACATATTTTCTCAACTCTCTCTTCTAGTCCAGTCCCTCAGAGTGAGCAGTCCTGATTCTCATCATTAGTGGCGCATTTTGGCGCTCGACTACTCCATTGTCCTGAGCCCATTTCGCTATTGCCTTTAGATGTGTTATGCTGTTGTTTTCACAGTATTCCTGGAACAGTTCAGACCTGAACTGTGGGCCACTGTCTGACTTACAGATCACCGGTAAGTTATGATGACTGTATATTGATTTTAGGCTATCAATAACCTTCTCAGTCGTTGTGGATGCCATTGTAGGTGCAGCAGCTTAAAAAAAGGCATTGAAATGGCTATCACATGTAATTAATAACTCATACAATTAGTTAATAATTGTTTATTGAAACATAAATAAAAATATTAAAGTTCCTCCCATGAGGCACCAAAATGCGTCGAGGAATCTGCCTTTACGATACGTAAAATAGCAAGGATGGATTATTCAGACGTTTTGTCCTAATAATCCTTCCCGCAAGATAACCATTTGATTCAGCAGGAAACCTGCAAATTTAGTAACCAGTCTCATAAAATTACTAAAATAACCAATATTAATGATTGAAGAAAACAATTTAATTAATAATCTGAAGGAATTTTGGAGTTCTACATAGGCTATTTTGACTCCCACGTGTTACAACACCAAACAGACACCAGGTTTAATAATTGAATTTATTAAACAAACAAACACAGAATATACATGGGCTAATCTACGAAAGGACTGTATACGAACTAGAGAGAGTAACAATGGTGTATGTGTACGTGCAAGTGTGCATGTGTGTGTGCTGGCGCGCGTGCAGGGCGCATGCGTGTGCACGATTTTGGGTGTAGGCAGGCGTGTGTCGGCGCGCCTGGCAGATGCGCGTGCGTGCTAGTGAGCTCGAGTTCCTTTGTCTTGGGACAAATTCTTTCAGCCAGGGCTGCTAAGAATTTCTAAATGTAGTTATAGGCGGACAATGCGCGGCCGGATAACTCAATTTAGATTCAACGAATTGCGAGAGTTTGCTTCAGCTCATACGCAATTTGTATTACTAATTGAGTTATCATTCATACTACGGCATGCGTGTTAGTTGATTGCAGCATTAGAAAGTTAGCCAGGAAAAAAAAATTATGCATGTAAAGACAAACAATCAATGGCTATTTAACTTCATAAAATATAAAATCGGACACAATGCAATTATACAATTACAAATAGTAATGGACAACTTAAATGGGGCACAGTTTACGTTGAAAATTGCTAAACTGCATTACTGCCTGGAATGTTCAGTTAGGTCTCACAGAAGTTCCTAGCTTGGGATTCCACTCTCAGTCCGTTGAAATTGCAGTCCTGGCGAGGATCTCCTGCTGGGTGCGCAGATCCGAAGTTCGGTGTCCACTTGAGGAATGCGTGCAGCTCCGTTGTGTCGGAATGTCCTTGCCGATTCGGAAAACTTTTTTTGGAGTTGTTCCGTGTCCAACTAGCAGTAGCACCGGGTATAAGCTATTTTAATGAGATTTGCAGTCCTGAACTTAAATGTAGATTCGCAGAGATGTGAGCACTCTGCAGATAGGCCAAATGAAATTGCGCAGGATGCGAAAATTCCAATGCAAGGGCCGTCTTTTCGCTTGAAAAGAGCCAGGCCTTCCCTGTGGGGGGGGGGGGGGCAAGAGAGAGAGCGTGACCTCCTCCGATGGAAGTGTGCCAAGAAGAGAGAGTGAACTGGGTGTAGTCCCTAGTTCTGAGAGTTCTGTTTCCCATTTTATTGCTTTTGGGCATTCTATTGGGAAATGTAAAGGAAGCGGGTAGTGCTGTATAGGATGTTTCCGCTTCCTGTTGACTGCATGGGAAATGTAGTTCTGTGGTCCCTTACATACCTACACAATGATGTCAAATTCATAGTATCGACAGTAATAGTCAACCACTACAAGAATGAAATGGTTGGATGGCAGGGATCCAAGAAAGTCCCCAGCCACCTCCTGCCAGGGGACATGTGGTTGGGGTGTGGGTGAAGATTTCACTTTTAAATCGTTGGTACCATACACCTCAAGTGCGACAAAAAGTTGTGTTTTTATGAATGCTATGTGAACACTAATGGGGCACTGCCTTAGGATCGGTCTCGGCATGGTGCTCAGTGGTTTAACATCGTATTCATGATGCTTAGTGTGACCGAGGGTGGAGCTCTGCCTATCGCCAGACCGCTTAGGTCAATTCTGTAAAATGAGCCATCGTGACGACATGAATGTTTTAACGTCTTTTGTGTGATTAATAGCTTTGTTATGTTGCCAATCATAGTTTCTGCACTGTGAGCACAGATTGCTTTGAATTAGCTAGACTGTATTCAGTTAATAGCCTACTGAAAATGGACGTTACGTGACATCCTACAGCGATGAGCGCAGTTAATTTATGTCTGAATCATAATTTGGGGTTGCATGTCAGGTAAAAGACCAGGGGAGATGGCAGTCATTGCCTCTACAATCAATGCACTAGTGTACAATGAAATTTTGGACCATTTTCTCATTCCAGCAGACAGGATGAAGAAGTAATCCATCAGGATGACAATGCAACCTGCCATAGAGCAAAGAGTGTAAAAGCTGTCCTACAGTAAAGGCATATCAACTCAAAGACATGGCCAGAACCAGTCTGGACCTCAATTTATGGTGGAAATTAAGAAAAAAAAGACCCATGACAAAGAGATTAATTAGTAATGTCCATGCCTCAAGGAATCCAGCGCATCACAAAAGCTCAAGGAGCAAAAAAGTGCAAATTCTGATTTTTTTCTTCATGATTTTATCATTTTTTCCCTCAACATTGGGTGATTCCCTATTTTTTTTTCCTCAACTTGATCTGGAAAATGTTATGCACTTAATCAAACAATTTAATCTAATTTTTTTGAGGTGTTTCATGAAGCCATACCGTTCAGCTATTGACCAATGTTTTTTGTGTCGTATCTGTGATTTGATTATTTGTTATGAAATAGAAAATCTGGATGAATGTCTTCTCAGAGCAGTGATTCCATAATCTTTACCAGGGGTTGCTTTTGTCAAAACCGACTAAAACTGTTAGTCTCCCTTTGAAAGTCATTGGAAAAGTGCTCACTTGGATGGAAATCTGGGTCTTTGCCGGCCATTTTGGCACACTGTTCACTGTCACTCATGTGGACTCAGTTTGAGATGATGCCTGCTTTGTAATCAGATGTGCTATCTGAGAAGTATCCATTTGACCACGGTAAGTAAGTGTTCAGAAAGGGACACACCAGCATCAGCAAAGTTTATTTAAGCATTATGTTTTACAACATTTCAGCACTCCCTTAAGTCTATATAGTGTAATGCTGTATCTTTTCAAATCAAATGTGGAGATCTTGCGTCATTCACTCACACGCTCATACCTATGGGACAGTTCAGTTACGTCGAAATCTGCTCACCCACCCACTGACTTTGATCCTGGAAACCACTGGCTGGCGATTGACTGCTCAGCTTCGTTTGACACTTGTTCCGAACTTTGCGAAACTGATCCAGGGCTCCATCTCTGCCTCTTCCTTAGGGGTTCTGTCCCCTTTACTACCAAGTAAACAGTCACTAAATGACCTGTTCATTTGTACACTGCCTCTGCACTTGATTCCTGGCCTGGACCTTACCAATAATGGCATTGCTCAGGATTTTATTATTTATTATTATTCATTATTAATTATCAGGCGTAGAGCAGAACATATTGAAAGCCGCCCACCCCTGCTCCAAATATTGTGTATTGTGCCTCCCCCACACTCACAAACACACAACTGTGGCTCCACCAGCAGCAACGAACCATTGGCAAAATAAAATTGTCCTAAATGTGCAGATGAATCTCTTCTTATCAACTGGCCATTGGCTAATGGAGGTGCAAGCTAAAGGTCTAAGCTCTGGCTAACATATTTCAATGCCTTGTACTTCACTCACATAACCGTTGTATTGCGCTGCAAGATTGTCCCATGATGACAATGTCCCTGACATTGATGACTCTTAAGCCATTAGCCACCACCGTAATGGATTTTAACAGAGGACCTGTTGTAATATGCGCAATGAATTGCAATAATTGTTTTAACCCTCAGAAATCTTAAGCATTTTACTTAAAAGCATGGAAGCATGCTCAGCGGCATCAGTTTATTGCATGTTTTGGTAGAATCATTTCTATGAAATAGAACAGTAAGATGATGAGAAATACTGAGACAGAATCTCATAGCCCAATAGTACAGCAGTAGAAATGCATGTTATCTACTGGGAAGACAAAAGAAAGAAAAAGACTTCGAGCTACTGACTTTACTTCATTTCCCTTTGGGGAAAATTGCCATTTTAATGCCTAGATTTATGTTTTACATTGATATTGAGGTACAGGTTTGCTGGTTTCTAGGTAGTGAGTTCCCACTTCCCAACACAAGCGGTTGAAATTGAGAAAATAAAAAACAAATGTTCCTGTTGGTGTCTGATTTGAAAAATACACCAAAAATTAAGAGCAATTTTCAATTCTAACCGTAACAAGGTGTCAAATAATGTGTTACGGTACTTCCATCAACACAGATTGGGTAACTAAATGAAGAGATAACTATTGCTTATGTGTTAGATAATGATCATTGTTTCAGAGCAGTGTCTAGCGAATAAAAAATTCATTTTATAATTTTGTTCATTTATTAACAAGAGTTAGCGCATTGTTAGATGCGATTACTTTCATGCTTCCAGCTGTTGTAAAATCTTGTTATTTCAACAATAAGATCTTTAATTTGTAGTCCCTGCTGGAAATGGGCAAGGAGTGACATTTTCAAGGTCACTCAGTGTAACGACATGCATTTCCCTCTTTGAGCTCTTTCCCCTGGAGTGAAATTCTTCATCTTCTTTTCTTTGCTGCGCTGTTATCTCACCACAATCACCTGAAATTTGCCACCAAGGTCAATTGTTCAATAGAAAGGAGGAAAACCAGTTCCCGACAAAGATTATGTCATGCAACATGTTCTTACATCCACCCGATTTCAGCTGCTCACTACAAACCAAGGCCACATTTCAACGCTGGCAACATTGATCAAAATAAACTCTTTTTGTTAATTTCCATTCTCATTTTCATCAAAATCTCAGGAGTGAACTAAAATGTCACAATTTGGTACCACCCAAATACAAATAGTGTCAATTTTTTTTTTTTTTACTGGCCACTTTTACATGTGCCATTACCTTGTTCAGCAATTTACTAGCTACACATTTTGATTCAATTCTTTCATTTTTACTGTAATCTTTTTTTCTGGCTAAACAAAAGATGTAATCCTGTGTTCCCATTGACAGATTTCATAATGATCCCCCGCCACAACAAAGTTGACCGGGGGTATTGAAACGGGCTCCGTCCGTCCATCCGTGTGTGTTTGCGTCTGTCCTGATCAGTGGTAGACTTTATTTCCGGAGTCAAACTCTCAAAGTATGAAAGTTATTGCCTTGAAACTTAGCATACATGATCTCAAGGGAATATAGTCATGCCTTTTCATACAAGACAGTTTGAAAAATGTTATTTTTTCCAGTTACCATGGAAACAATTTGAGACAGAGTGTCTCATGTAATGTGGAGGGGGTAGGCTACCTTTCCAGAACAGAACTCAGAAAGTATCAACAGTATTGTTTTGAAGCCTGGCATGCATGTTCTCCAGGGGGTGTAATTGAACCTTTTGACAGTAGGAAATTTGACGAATTTTATTTTTTCCAATTATCATGGAAATAAGTTGGGACTCCCACGTAACTGGTAAGAGTAGGCCTTGTTTCCGGAGCAGAACATGGAAAGTATCCAAGATATTGTCTTGAAACATGGTAGGCATGTTCTCTAGGTGATGTAGTTCAGCCTTGTGATGAAAGGGAATTTGACAAGTTGTATTTATTTATTTTTCTGGTTACCATTGAAATAAATTAGTCATAAAGTGGTGGAGGATACAGATGACTGTCCTGCTTTAATGCAATGCAATGACAATAATTCACTGAAAAAATTAAATTTTTATTAAATTCAATGGCAACTTTCGTTCTTGGTCAGGGCCATTATAGTGGGTCAGTACAGATTGATTGAATATTTTTTATTTCTTAATTTATTTTTTGTGGGGATTAATTTAAGGAATAAGTTAAAACCAAGTAGGAAAAACTACAAATATGTGGTATCTTTTCAAAATTTGCTTTCAAGATTTCTATGGTATTAAAGTACGAGCCTTGCCCTTTTTTATCTTCTTAATTTTTATGAAAATAATGTAAATGTAAGACGCTCCGCCCAATTTTTATGAAATACAGAGAATTGTCCATTCAATGGACTCAACCAGCTTTGAGAAGCTCAGAACGTGTCACAACCCTTGTGTTAATTCCTTTTCTGTCTCCTCCTTTCCAGCATCTTGCATGTTTATTAGAAGTATTATCTTCTTTGATTGGTTTACGTCCTGAGTGCTTTCTTCACCAGCTGGGTTCTATTCATGTTTACCTTCTTTTATGTGAGAGTGTCAATGCATTTATACCTCTTATTTTGCATACATGCCAACTTTACCGCTTTTGGCGGTAGACTACCGCTTTTGGCACATTTCATTCAGAAAAAAACGCCAAAAGTTGTAGAGTTGGCATGTATTATTTTGAGTTTGCTAGTTGCTACATTGTCATGCTATTGTGACAATCTGTCAGTCCTGAATACATTAGGTCGTTGTACAAGTTGTTGTACAAATGAAGACAAATCAGAAACCAAGCAATATTGTATTTATTTCATGTAATATCGGATCATATAAATGAAAATAAGTAAACAGATAACAAAATATAGCAAAAGCTAAAATTATAATGTCATATTGAGAGAAAAAACTCAATATCTAGTGTAGCCACACTTCGTTTTGATTACAGCATTTGACCTTACAGGCATAGTTTCACATATTTTATTTTCTAACTCAGTAAACCATTCAATATGCTCATTTCAGAGAGATTCTTTCAGTGTTACAGAAGATTTGCTCAATCAAATTAAGGTCTGGATTTTGAGCAGGGCAAGTCAAAACTTTTATTTCACTAGATGTTTCTTTCCGACTGAGATAATTCTTGCACAACTTAAGTGTGTTTTGGGTCATTATCTTGCTGAAAATAAAATCCCTGACCGATAAGTCTATTTCCAGAAGGCAATACGTGCCTCACATTCTTCACATGCTTGTGTTGCTTCTTTTGATCCACGATTTTGTTGACTCATATGAGATCATCAGCTCCTATCGAGCAGACTGAACCCCAAACCATAATTTCACCACCATTTAATCATTTGCCATAATTTTCCATGTTTTACTGAAGGGGTTAAACAGTCATTTTTGTAAGGTTCTTCAACTCTACAGCCTTTGGATGAGAAAATTTTGAATTTTGATTCATCGGCCCAGAGGACTTGTTCCCAGTCCACTGATGTCCAATCCTTGAAATTCTTGGCAAAATGAAGCAAGTAACAAAAAGAATAAAATTTCTCAGTTTCAACAAATGATTTATTGTCCTTGCACTATTTAAATGATTTGTAAATCATTGCATTCTGTTTTTATTTACACTTTACACACTGTCTCAACTTTTCTGGAAATGGGGATTTGTATATGTATAGGGACTGCTCTTCAGAACTCCATGCCATGTTAAACCTGGCGAATTTAGGAGGGGTAAAACAATCCTGAACTAATTTCTGGCTAAGATGTGCAAGTTACCCATGCCACGAGCACGAATGCTCCCCCATACCATCATGGATGCTGGCTTTTGAACAGTGCACTGATAAAAAGCCGGATATTCCCTCGCCTAGAGGACGTGGCATCCTTGATTTCCAAAAAAAAAAAAAAAATCAGATTTAGATTTTTGTACTTTGTCTCAGGCCATCTAAAATGAGTTTAGGCCCAGAGAAGGCGGCAGTGTTTCTGGGTCTTGTTTATTTATGGATGTTTTTCTCAGAAGTGTCCCTGTGCCCATGCATTGATTTCCACCGCAGAATCCTGATTGTTTTTAATACAGTGCCACCTGAGGGCCTGAAGGTCATGGCCATTCATTATTGTTTTCTGGCCTTGTCCCTTGCATAAAGAGATTTCTCTGGATTCTCTGAATAATTTAATGATCTTACTATCATAGATGACAAAATCCCCAGTTTCCTTGCAATTTCATTCTTGAATTGTTGAAAAATTTTTTCATGCAGCCTGTCAGAGTGGTGAAGCCCTGACTATCTTCAGTAACTGGCTGTGTCCCTACTTTGGCTTTTTGCTACAACTCATTGTATGTCCAACTCCATTCACTATGAAAATCAAACAAAGATCAGATTGAAGATCGCTCAGTATTTCTTTGAAGTAAATAAATTGTTACACATCAGCCTCAGTTTTGACAAATTGCATATTTGGTTTTCTAGAGCCAGTCAATGGCTAATTTCCCTGAAATTCTTTTCCGCAGTGGATCTCTGTGGATGAAAAAGACTACATCGAATCATGTCAATTAATCAAGTTAATCAATTATTCACTCAATCAATCAACCACCGTAATCCACCGTCATATATATGAAAGACTCAGCCTTTCTGAAATACTCTTTCCATGCCCATTCATGTCACTGACTTATTGCTTATTAACCTAATTAGCTGTGTGATGCTCCACCAGATGGATTTTTTAGCATTATAGAACATTTCCAATCTTTTGATCCCCCCTGTCCAAACTTTATGAAAAAAGTTGCTGGAATCAAATTCATAAACGAGCAAGTATTTTTGAAGAAACAATAAATTTCTCAGATTCAACATTTTATGTATCGTCTTTGAACCATTGTATTCTGTTTTTAATTACATTTTACACAGTGTCCTAACAGTGGGATGAACCTTGGTACCAAATACGAGAAGAATCTAGTCAATAGGTCTTAAGATATTCAAATTTATGATCTGTGACCTTGAAATAAAGGTCAAGGTCACCAAAACAGCATGGTACCTTTCCCCCACTGAGATAAACCTAGGTACCAAATACGAGAAGAATCTAGTCTAGGATTCTTAAGATATTCAAGTTTATGAGTTCGTACGGACGGACCAAGATACTCAAATTTAAGCTTTGTGACCTTGAAGTGAAGGTGAAGTTCACCAAAACTGCATGGAACCTTTCTCCCACTGAGATAAACCTAGATATCAAATATGAAAAGAATCTAGCCAACGGTTCTTAAAATATCCACATTTATATGTTGGTACGGACGTACGTACGTACGGACGGACACGGAGCCCAATACTATACCCCCCGCTTCGCACTAATCGCACAGCGGGGGATAATGAAGTTGTCAGGCCTGAACTGTAAATATTAGATATCTGTTTATTTAGACCAATGGAATGTTCCAAACGCTTCTTTTTTCTTTTTTGCAAGATTCTACAACTTTTCTCATCTTTCCATTTCCCTGTCTCAGTTGATATGGAACATGTTGCAGTAAACAAATTCAGAATTCACAAATGAGTACAAAAATCAGTACTGCTGATTTAAGGTGGAAGGTGAAACGTATGGTGGAAATATTTTCTTTGTGTGCTTTGAAATCAAAACAAAAAAGGTTCACTGACCATGAATCAAGGTTTTGCCATGGCAATCCCAATCCCTAGACTGACACCTAATAGAAAACCTGTGGGACAAACAGATAGTAGACAAGAGTAGAGCCCACAAACGTGGAATGCAAAACTTGAGGGATCTGAAGATATTCTATATAGAGAAATGATTTAACAGATGCCTTAACATGTCCTCTCCAACCTCATTACAGACTCAGAGCTGTCATCTTGGCTAAAGGAGGTTACACAAAGTATTCAATAAAGGGGATCCAATAATTGTGGCAAGTATATTTTTGAGAAAAAAAATGTATTTTATTTCAATTATAGGTTTTTTATTTTTTTTGAAATACAAACCCCAGTTCCAATGAAGTTGGGATATTGTGTAAAACGTGAATAAAAACAGCATGCAATGATTTGCAAATCTCATCAACCCACATTTTATTCACTATAGAACAGAGAAAACACATCAGATGTTGAAAGTGAGATATTTTACCATTTCATGAAAAATAGTGGCTGATTTTGAATTTGAAGGCAGCAACACATCTCAAAAAAGATGGGACAGGGGCAAGAAAAGGCTCGAAAAGTAAAAAGTACTAATTAAAAAACAGCTGGAGGAGCATTTTAAAACTAATTATGTTAATCGCCAACAGGTCAGTAACATGACTGGGTATGAAAAGAGCATTTAAGAGAGGCAGAGTCTCTCAGAAGTAAAGATGTGCAGAGGCTCGACAACCTGTGAAAAACTGAGTCTAGATATTGTGGGACAATTTCAGAAATATATTATTCAATGTAAAATTGTGAAGAATTTGAATATCCCACAAGATTCAGAAAATCTGGAGAAATCTCTGCGTGCAACGGACAAGGCCAAAGGTCAATATTAGAAGCTCGTTATCTTTGGGCTCTCAGGCGGCACTATATTAACCCTTACACAGGCAACGTGCACCAGGAGATGCATAGTCTTTAACACCCAATAGAGGGCATTAATGCATGTTTTTACCAAATCAACTTATCATTTATGAAAAGTCTGGTCTCTTACTAGTTTACAGGTCACAAGTCATGGTTTAGTTATCCTGGTCAAATTTCAAGATGGCCACCAGCCGTGGAGCAAATGCTGATCACAAAGTATCAAAGTACTTGAAAATCATGGTAATTTGTAAAAATATTGTCATTGAAATATACTGATAAAGAAAAAAATGTCTAACGTTGTAAATGGAGTTAGTTTGGGAACTTTAAAATGTATGTATTCCACAGGATACATTGCCAGATTAGGGGATAAATTCAGTATGTATTATGTGTATTGTGTACAGAATTCAAAATTTTGATTCAAACCGGAATACTTGCTTATATACAATTCAAAATCAGATGTTATCAGTCACAGGTATGCATGATATGTAATTTTAACCCTTTATTTTCCGACAGAGTGTTGCAGTTTGGTGATTTTATGATAGCAGAAATATGCATTGTGAGCGTGAACATGAGATCGGTAGAGCAGTTCTTCGCTGAAAAATCCAGCTATGCCTGTTCAGGCTAATAGCTGGTCAAGTAAGTCTGACATGATCTATCATAGTCAAAGATGTTTTTTGATTGTTTTATACCAGCTAAACAGAAAAAACAGCTAAAATTCGCTTATGCTAATTGTGGGTTTCAGATGGTCTAAGCCGTTCAAGCTAAAATAGCTGCTATGTGGCCTGCAAAACCAGTCAGAATGACCATAAAACCACCTAACCTGAGAAAAATGATGTGACAACATCAGCTGGTAAAAGTTAAAATAATAATTTATAAACCTTAAACCATCTTAATAGGAAGAGTCGACACCTGAAAAGCCATGACATAAATGAGAATGACCGTATTGAGGTACATTTACGCATATTTACTACCTAATCCCCTTACTTCCTAAAATGGAATTGCTCATTGTGATACACACATAGCATATTTAGGCATATATGTACTGTGTCCTGTGTTACACTTGGTGTGAGACAAGGTTTGAATATATAGAACAGCGACTGCCCATGAATTTATGCACGCAGATGAGCTACACCATATAGATTTTTTGCTATATTCTATAACTAATTTTTTTTTTTGACATGACAAAAATGTCTATTGAAAAGTATTAATAGTTACATTTGTCGGTCATTTTATGAATAGGCCCATGGTGAAAAAACGTTGCTATTCATACCTAAAGATTGAATTTTATAGGCAAAACCAAACACTCAGAAAGGCGAATACTAAGATAAAAATGTATAAAATACATTTTAACACTACTTTTGTAATGTAACAGAAAGAAGTTCTGTTAGTCTAATGATTTAAATATTCACCATTTTGACTGTTTTTATAACCTAGTAGGGCAACGTATCCTGGGAGATACAATTCATAAAATCCAAATTAGACAACATATTTCAACAAGAGTGTTCAGGTGAACACATGTGTCGCTTGCAAAGCTTATGTGAAAGTGTGACTACCAACTGAAAGTGTTGACAGACAGACGGACAGACAGACGCCGGACAAAGTGATCCCTATGTGCCGCTATGCTTCGCAGGCGACACAAAAATGAGATTGAAAATGTTTTACCTATGTGCAAATAAGATAACCTGTGACATCAAATGATTTTTTAAAACAATATTTCTATTCCTGCCTGTTTAAGGGTTAAAAACAGGCACAATTCTGCACTGGAATTCACTGCAAAGGCTCAGGAGCACTTCCAAAAGTCATTGTCTGTGAACACAGTTAGCTGTGCAATGTACTAATGCAAGCTAAAGGCATACCATGGCTAAAGGGCATGGCTAAATACCGTCATCAGAGGGGCCTCTGGCCAGCCTGTCTCTGTGGCCAGAGAACGAAAAGCAATAGAAAACTCAGCTGTGCTTTCTTTGCTCTGTTTAAGGTGCATTAAATGCGTAGCTGCGTCTTGACCAGAAATGTCATGATCGAAAACAGGCACCATCTCCCTAAGAAGGCCCTCCAGAGAATTTACAACCAGTGAATTAGATCTAATTAGTGGGCTGCCCCAATTGAGCGCTGTGCCAGCCAACAGGGATAATATAAATGCAACCCAAGAATCCTCATTTACAAAACGTGACGGCTGAGCCCTAAAAAAATATTTCACACTGGGCAATAAAATCCTTACACTTTCCGGCCTCGACACTGTATCTGTTGGGATCCTGCATTTCAGCCATTCTTTTGTCTGTTCCATGTTTAAGTTTTGTGCCTGGCCTTGCCATGTATGCTTTTTGTGTTTTAGTGACCACTGCCTGCCCCTGACCATCCCCATGATTAAGTATTGTGTTTTGTTGTTTGATTTCATGTTTTATTATGTTTCATGTTTTGGTATTATTTATGTCTTTGCCATGTTTTATAGTCTTGCCATGTTTCACAGTCTTGCCATGTTTCATAGCCTTGCCATGTTTCATAGTCTTGTTTTTGGTTCTAGTCCTGCACTTCGTTTTCCCCTGTCTTGTCTGGTGTAGGTCTTTGCCCACGGTCCCTTGTCTGACGTGCCACTCATTCGGGTGATTTCCTGGTTTCTGGGATTTCAATCTTTCTTCATATCTCGTTTTCTTCCTTCCTCTCTCTTTATGCTATCTACTAACCCTACTAACAGTTTATTGTTTTCGATAATTACTAACCCCGATTAACATTGTATATTCATACTAACTGACTAACTTGCACTCGGGATTGTATAGCTGCACATACTAATAGACTAACGATCTCTCAGCATTCGCCCAATCTGTATCTCCGCCCTCCTTGCCTATCACTAATTATCTCTACTGCAGTTTCCATTTATATCTCAGGCTTTCTCTTTTCTTTAGACTATACACTTTAGTACTCCTTAACCGGAGCTGTTATTCGTTCATAGGAATGTCTCGTTATCCCTGTCTGCGTTTCGGCATTCGCCAAATTCATGTAATTAGTTTTCCTCATGTGTCACTCCCATGTCATTGATTACACCTGTTTACCCTAGTCATGTGTTCACCCCGGATGTGTATATAAGGTGTCTGCACTTTTAGTTCCTTGTCAGATCGTCTTTACTCCTTTGTCTTGTGCTACGTTCCTCGCCTTGCTCACTGTGATATTTTCTTTCTGACTGGATTGCCCGACACTTGTTTTTTGGTTTGCCCTTTTGGATCTGATTGCCTTCGTGAGTTTTGACCTATTTTTGCCCGACCACGTCTATTGTCTTTGCTGCCCTGGTATTTGGATTCGGACTGTTTACGGCTTATGAGTTTGTCTCTCCACCAAACCCACGCCTGTGTACCGAACCATTTTTGCCTGACCTTGAGTTTTGTTATTGGTGCCCTGGTTACAGTTTTGGACTTTGCCCTTTGGATTCTGTTTGTGGATTGTGGACATTGTACTGTTGCCAGATCTGTTGGGGGGTTTCCCCCTTCAGAAATAAAGCCTCCATTTTGCATTCATCTGGTTCTCGCTCTTGGCTCATTTCGTAAAACCTCACATTACGATCTGACCATGACGGAGCCAGCGTCAGACCAGTCTCTGCAGGAGGCAGTGCACCAGCAGGGCACTCAGTTGGAGCTTCAGGAACGTCAGCTCCGTGCTTTAATGCAGCACATGCAAACCATGAGTCTCCAGATGGCGGATCTTACTCGCTCAGTACAGGAAGCGCAGCAACTACAGTCACCCCAGCCTACCGTCTATACTCCTCCTGCTCCCGCTTCCGCCCCGCCCCTACCCAGCTGCGAGCCACGTCTACCACCGCCGGAGAGGTACGACGGGAACCCGGGAGCATGTCGGGCGTTTCTCACCCAGTGTGAGCTCATCTTCAGCCTGCAGCCTTCGTCCTTCCCCACCGAAAGAGCGCGAGTTGCCTTTATCATCACGCAACTGACGGGAAGAGCTAAGCAGTGGGCTACAGCGGCTTGGGAAGCTGATCTCCCATGTGTACAGACTTTTCGTCTACTGGGTGAGGAGATGAGGCGGATCTTTGATCGCACCAAGTTGGGTCACGAGGCAGGACGAGAGATCCTACGCATGCGACAAGGTGGGCGTCCCGTAGCCGACTACGCCATTGATTTTCAGACGTTGGCCACCAACAGCAGATGGGGACAGAGAGCTCTGTATGATGCCTTCTTTGACGGATTATCCGAAGCACTTAAAGATGAGCTAGTGGCGCGGGAATTACCGGAGAACTTGGACGACCTTGTCGACCTGGCTATTCGCGTGGATTCGCGATTGGAGGAGCGCCGACGCCTCGCTTCCCGCAGACGACCATATCCAACTCCCCAGAGTACTCCGCCTCGCTCACCCCCTACTGGCAGCCGCCTCCCTGAGCCTGAATCCATGCAATTGGGACGTACGCGCATTCCTGTGGAGGAGAGGGATCGCCGCCGCCGTGATGGGGCCTGCTTTTACTGTGGCAAGGGAGGACACCTTATCGCTCAGTGCCCTAACAGGGAAAAAGAAAAGAAGAAAAGAGGTCCTCCTGGTGCCCGCATAGCAACAGTAATAGGGGTGACGCCGGGACAGGAAACTAACAACCGCACATGCGTTCCTGTAACTTTGGAATGGGGGGGCGAGAGCAGATCCACCGAGGCTCTCGTGGACACCGGAGCGGAGGAGAATTTAATTGATGTGGAGCTGGCCCGGAAATGGGGCGTTCCCACAGAGAAGATCTTCCCTGATCGAGTGGCCAATTCGCTCAGCGGCCAGAAGATCGCTCAAATAACCCATACGACCAGCCCCATCAAACTCAAGGTGTCAGGAAACCACCACGAAACCATCCAGTTCCTCCTGTTACACTCTCCCCATGCTCCTATCGTCCTGGGCCATCCATGGATGGCCAAACACCTACCAGAGATCGACTGGCGCAAGAACGAAATTAAGGGATGGAGCCCCAACTGCTCCCCGACATGCCTCCGCAACGCCCTCGACCCTCAACACAACCCATCTCCGGAGGAGATTCCAGACCTGGAAAAGGTTCCTCTAGAATTCCATGACCTCAAGGAGGTTTTCTCAAAGTCTCGGGCCACCAGCTTACCACCTCACCGACCCTATGACTGCACCATAGACCTGAAACCAGGTACTATGCCCCCTAGAGGTCGACTCTATTCACTCTCCAGACCAGAAAACCAAGCTATGGAGAAGTATCTCTCAGAGTCTCTCGCTGCAGGCCTTATACGCCCGTCATCATCACCTGCTGGTGCGGGTTTTTTTTTCGTAGCTAAAAAGGATGGATCACTAAGACCCTGTATTGATTACCGTGGCCTCAACGAGATAACTATTAAGAACCGCTACCCACTTCCCCTCATGAACACCGCTTTTGATCTCCTGCAGGGAGCCAAGATCTTTACTAAGCTCGACCTCCGGAATGCATACCACTTAGTGCGAATCAGAGAGGGGGACGAATGGAAGACCGCCTTTAACACTCCCACGGGGCACTGGGAATATTTGGTTCTTCCTTTCGGGCTTACCAACGCTCCAGCAGTGTTTCAAAACCTCGTCAATGATGTCTTAAGAGACATGATAAACAAGTTTGTTTTTGTCTACCTTGACGATATTCTGATTTTTTCTGAATCCCAGGAGGACCATGTTAAGCATGTTCGCCAAGTGCTCCGTCGCCTCTTGGAGAACCGCCTTTTCGTGAAGGCCGAGAAGTGTGAGTTTTTTGTTGAAACCACCACTTTTTTGGGTTACATTATTTCTCCGGGCACCATTCGCATGGACCCAGTAAAAGTGGAGGCAGTTACCAAGTGGCCCCGACCAGAGGACCGTAAGTCACTCCAACGTTTCCTAGGATTTGCCAACTTCTACCGGCGGTTCATCAGGAACTATAGTTCTGTTGCGGCTCCTCTTACTGCTCTCACCTCCTCCAAATTCAAGTTTCGTTGGTCGGAGAAAGCAGAGGACGCCTTTAAAGAATTAAAGACCAGATTCACATCTGCACCCATCCTCACTATTCCCAACCCAGAGCTCCAGTTCATCGTCGAGGTGGACGCCTCCAATATTGGAGCTGGAGCCATCCTGTCTCAGAGGTCCACGGAGGATGGGAAAGTCCATCCATGTGCCTTCTTCTCTCGCCGCCTCAGCTCAGCGGAGAGAAATTACGACATCGGCAACCGGGAGCTGTTGGCGGTTAAGTTGGCCTTGGAAGAATGGAGGCAATGGCTGGAAGGATCCAAAGTTCCCTTCATTGTCTGGACTGACCACAAGAATTTGGAGTACCTGCAGACAGCCAAGAGACTCAATCCGCGGCAAGCCAGGTGGGCTTTATTCTTCTCCCGGTTCAACTTCCACATTGCCTACCGGCCTGGAAGTAAGAATGTGAAGCCTGATGCCCTATCCCGATGTTTTGAGATCCAGGAGGAGGAACTTAACAATGACACTATCCTCCCTAAAGAAACGTTTATCAATGCCATATGTTTAGACATAGAGAGAGAGGTTAAGAATGCCCAGACCAATGCTGCTACCCCCAGTGCGTGTCCCACTAACTGCTTGTATGTTCCAGCTGCCCTGCGCCCCAAAGTCCTGGAATGGGGACACGCATCTAGACTGTCCTGCCACCCTGGGATTCGCCGTACCAAGAGCTTCATCCTACAGAGATTTTGGTGGCCAGAACTTAGCCAAGATGTCCAGGGTTTCGTTACAGCTTGCTCGGTCTGTGCCCAGGCTAAGACTTCTCACCAACCACCACAAGGTTTACTTCAGCCCCTTCCGACACCACATCGTCCCTGGTCCCACATTGCACTAGACTTCATCACAGGTCTTCCCCCATCCAATCACCACACCACCATTCTCACTATTGTTGACAGATTTTCCAAAGCAGTTCACTTAGTTCCCCTCACTAAACTTCCCTCCGCTCAAGACACCACCAATCTGGTCATTCAACATGTCATTAGGCTTCATGGCATACCCACCGACATCACTTCTGATCGTGGTCCCCAGTTCACAGCACTTTTTTGGAAAGCATTTTTTAAAGCCCTAGGCACGACAGTCAGTTTATCTTCAGGTTTCCATCCCCAGACCAATGGCCAGACCGAGCGAGCTAACCAATGTGTGGAAAGTGTGTTGCGCTGTCTCTGCATTAGGAACCCCTCCTCCTGGAGTTATCAGTTGCCATGGGTGGAGTACGCCTTGAACAGCCACACCTCTGCTGCATCCGGCGTCTCCCCCTTCAAGGCCTGCCTGGGTTACCAGCCTCCGTTGTTCCCGTCCCAGGAGGAGGAGGTAGCTGTTCCCTCTGCCAGAGAGTTCATCCGTAGGTGCAGACGCACCTGGATCGCCACCCGCCAGGTCCTGCTCAGGTCGGTCGCCCGGATGAAGGAACAGGCCGACAAGAAACGCACAGCGGCCCCTACGTACCGACCTGGGCAGCGGGTCTGGCTGTCTTCTAGGGACATCCCCCTCAGAGGTAACGGGGGTAAGCTTTTCCCCAAATACCTGGGCCCTTTCACTATCGAGAGGGTCCTAAGTCCCACTGCCATTCGCCTCCGTCTCCCCTTATCCATGCGACGTATACACCCAACTTTCCATGTGTCACAAATAAAACCTGCTGTAACCCACCACCTGTCCTCTGGACCTGATCCCCCTCCACCCGCCCGGATCATCGACGGAGGCGAAGTCTACACGGTCCGTGCCCTCCTGGACTCTCGTCGACGAGGCAGAGGTCTACAGTACCTCGTCGACTGGGAGGGTTACGGACCGGAACACCGCAGTTGGGTTCCTGCCCGACACATTCTGGATAAGACTTTAATAAGAGACTTTCATGCTGCATCACGTTATTCGAGGTGAACGCCAGGAGGCGTTGGTTGGGGGGGGGGTTCTGTTGGGATCCTGCATTTCAGCCATTCTTTTGTCTGTTCCATGTTTAAGTTTTGTGCCTGGCCTTGCCATGTATGCTTTTTGTGTTTTAGTGACCACTGCCTGCCCCTGACCATCCCCATGATTAAGTATTGTGTTTTGTTGTTTGATTTCATGTTTTATTATGTTTCATGTTTTGGTATTATTTATGTCTTTGCCATGTTTTATAGTCTTGCCATGTTTCACAGTCTTGCCATGTTTCATAGCCTTGCCATGTTTCATAGTCTTGTTTTTGGTTCTAGTCCTGCACTTCGTTTTCCCCTGTCTTGTCTGGTGTAGGTCTTTGCCCACGGTCCCTTGTCTGACGTGCCACTCATTCGGGTGATTTCCTGGTTTCTGGGATTTCAATCTTTCTTCATATCTCGTTTTCTTCCTTCCTCTCTCTTTATGCTATCTACTAACCCTACTAACAGTTTATTGTTTTCGATAATTACTAACCCCGATTAACATTGTATATTCATACTAACTGACTAACTTGCACTCGGGATTGTATAGCTGCACATACTAATAGACTAACGATCTCTCAGCATTCGCCCAATCTGTATCTCCGCCCTCCTTGCCTATCACTAATTATCTCTACTGCAGTTTCCATTTATATCTCAGGCTTTCTCTTTTCTTTAGACTATACACTTTAGTACTCCTTAACCGGAGCTGTTATTCGTTCATAGGAATGTCTCGTTATCCCTGTCTGCGTTTCGGCATTCGCCAAATTCATGTAATTAGTTTTCCTCATGTGTCACTCCCATGTCATTGATTACACCTGTTTACCCTAGTCATGTGTTCACCCCGGATGTGTATATAAGGTGTCTGCACTTTTAGTTCCTTGTCAGATCGTCTTTACTCCTTTGTCTTGTGCTACGTTCCTCGCCTTGCTCACTGTGATATTTTCTTTCTGACTGGATTGCCCGACACTTGTTTTTTGGTTTGCCCTTTTGGATCTGATTGCCTTCGTGAGTTTTGACCTATTTTTGCCCGACCACGTCTATTGTCTTTGCTGCCCTGGTATTTGGATTCGGACTGTTTACGGCTTATGAGTTTGTCTCTCCACCAAACCCACGCCTGTGTACCGAACCATTTTTGCCTGACCTTGAGTTTTGTTATTGGTGCCCTGGTTACAGTTTTGGACTTTGCCCTTTGGATTCTGTTTGTGGATTGTGGACATTGTACTGTTGCCAGATCTGTTGGGGGGTTTCCCCCTTCAGAAATAAAGCCTCCATTTTGCATTCATCTGGTTCTCGCTCTTGGCTCATTTCGTAAAACCTCACAGTATCTTTCGGGCAGTTGTAACTTAGGTTCTCGGGCAGAATGTATGGATGGTGCTTCTGCAACTTTTTGTGGAGATTGTAACGTTAGAGATTTAATACTCTCAGACAAATCTAACAGAACGCTCTGCTGGTTCGGGAGAGTAGTCTCCTGCAGGTGTAGTCACTCAGCAAGTTCAGAACGCTGATTACAAAAAACTGAAAGTGATTTAGCGAACCCAGCCAACATCTCTTGTTGGCTGGTAATCGCCCTCTTAATTTCAGCCATCGCTGACGTCTCCATTGTGGCTGGAGTGTACTGTGATGGCGTTGGTGATAGGATGCCAAGAGCAGTGGCCAGAAATGAAAGGAAAAATAAGCAGCATGCTGAGAGACTAAAACAGATAGAAATCACAAGACTCGCGTCCGTGGTAGACAACAAGCGAGCTCGAAAAAAGACAAAAGGCAAGGGGAATAAACCAAATGAATCCCTTACTCACTAACACTTTTCCTGTTATGCAGCTAAGATCCTGACAATACTCTCTCTCAAAAGACCTTACCAGCTAAAGCGCCAAGGAGACAATGACACTCTAGCAACACAAAGAGGTCGGACAGGAGCTTAAATAGAGACCAAGTAACGCCCCCAATTAATGCCAGCTGGCCCAGGAATCCGATGGCAAGCAAAACGATATCGTCCCAGACGATAGGAACAAAAGGGGCTCTCAAAGCTCCAAAACCATGACAACCTGAGCCTAAATACCTTCCAAGAGCAAGCCTACGGCAGATGTGGGATTATTATCTTTTCTTATTTTTTTGAAAAAACCTCCAAATGTGAGAGAAAAAATAATATTCTGCCAAAAAAAAGAACCAACAAAAATAAATAAAGAAAGATTGGTCGCCAACAGTAGGCTAAATATGGAGATAAAATTGCCTGCATTTATGGCAAAAAAAAGGTTAGCAATCCTCCAGGGCCTTTGTGCCTTGAAAAGTTTTAGTGAGAGGAAAAACCCTCTCCCTTTATACAATATTAAAATAACCTGTAAAAGCGGCATTACATTCAGCCACAGCTCCCTACAGAAAACCACTCACCATTTACCGCTGGCAAAATGCTTTTCTCTGTTGATGGCCAGCGGCTTGCTTAACAAAATATTAATAACTGCCTTTATGTCAACCTTACTAGGGCATAGAATAACCTGTCCTGAGAAGCATAAATTGCTCGTTGCATGAAAAATTCTTTGCTACCCCTTAATTAATTAGACAGATGTCATAAGATGGTTCTGCACTAACATTTTGGGTTGAGAATCGGAAAGAAAAAAAGACATTTTTCCCATGCAATTATTGTTATTACTGTAATTTTACTCATTTTTCAGCTTTTGAAATATCCACTTCATTTTCAGTAATCTGGTTTGCCGCATTTAATGGACTGTTTATACCATATATGTGCGACATCCTCAGCTCTCCACCCCATCATAAATATAATACAAAAAGAAAAATCATTGGACAGTGGTTGTAACTGTATAGATAGCTTATACATTAAAGAATTTATTCATTCTGATTGTCTGAAATAGATTGTGAAAAGCAAAATGAGTGGACTCATTGGATATTGATGAGGTGTAAGATTCTCCTTTGATTAATTAGAGTTTTGTCTCTCCATTGGCAAAATATACTATTTTAATACTGAGACCAATGCTGTCAGTGGGATATATCCCTGGAGAGGGTACAGGGTCCAGAAAATTAACCAAGGAACTACTTTGGCTCCCAGGAATGTTCCCAGCAAATGTTACGGTTTCACAGCAAATTCCCATTAAGAACGGTTTGACTTGTGAAGTTTGGCCTATAGGTGGGGTTACAGCAGGGATACTCACTCTTTTCCAGAATGAGCCGCAGTGGGTGCAGGCTTTCATTATAACCATGCAGTTACACACCTGATTCTACTTATCAAGGGTCTATGGCAAAAGCTTTAAGGGTTCATTGGTAGAATCAGGTGTGGGACAGGTTGGATAGAGCGAAAGCCTGCACCCACTGTGGCTCATTCTGGAAAAGAATGAGTATCCCTGGGTTACAGGAACAGCCATAGTGTCATAGTGCTGTTTTATGCACCAAGACATTCACAGTAAAGTTTATCTGATTCTGATTAAGGCAGTTTGACTTATTGAATTTTGAAATTTAGGGGCAAGCTGGCAGTGCAGTATCACACTCTTCACCTCCACTTCAATGAGCAGGTGTGGCTCGTTGAAGTGGAGGCAAAGACAGCAGGAAGGGGGAGGGACTGCAGGGCAGAACCATCACAACAGAGGCTAAATTGTGCTTCTTATACTACAGCAAAGGTCACAGGGTAATGTCAGGCCAAGGTCCACCAAAATGGCTGCAAACCACAAAAAACAGCCATTTTAACTACATTTCCCAGAACTCCAAAATCATTTTCTCTAATGCAATCTAATGACGTCAAACTCCATATAAGAGCATCAAGGAAACCATTGTTCTTCCTCTCTGGACTTCTGCCATGGCGGGGTTAAAGGAGATCAAGGGGTGCACATCTATCTGACTGAAAAGTTTCCTTGGAACAGAACAAAGAACGTTTTTCGGGCCTCTCCAGTCGGCCAAGGTAGAGTTAAAGACTAACTACGTTCTGTTCCGTAATTACTTTTCTTGCCTATAGGTGTATTTATTCAAGAAACGGTAAAAGAATTCACATTGGGAGACGACAGCGGAATTTCTTTTGTTTCAACGAAAAAACGAAAAGGCGACCAGCTTCTCTTTTTGCAATTTTTCCCGATCAACAAGTCGTCGAACTTTCTGCATTCTCTCGTGCATCATTATGCCTTGAAAAGCAGACACCGTTTCCTGTTCGCTGACGAGCTCTGGAAACAAAGGGCCGACGCCCAAAGCCTTCACTCGTACGCAGTCACTGACACTTTAGAACTGGGTCACTCTTACTACTCTTACACTGGGTCACTCTTACTTACACTCTTGGGTAGTGATCCCAAGTAAGGTAATTGGCATCTGGGCAGATTTAGCTAGAATATAAAACGCACGATTCTATGCTAATTGTTGATGTTTGACTTTAATTATTACTGTATACTTTGAGCTGTGTTTTTCTTAACTTGCTGTTTTAATGTACTGGATCTTTTAATATACTGGATCTTACTTAAGTTTTCAACCAATACAACAGTATGTAAGAGAATTTGTCTGGAAATCGCGGATATTTACTCTATATTGCTGCATTGCTGAGTGGTTAAACATCCGATCTTTGAGTGTGTTCATTTAAGCTGCAGATTGTTTGTGTTACATTGTTGCTGTGCTCTTAAATCATTAAAACATTGGAACTCTTGAGAGTGTGAACTGAATTGGGATGTTTTGGTTTGTCTGACTGATTGTTCAGCCCGCTGCGGCTTGCTACTCAATCCTATTAGATTTTGCTTGCACTTTCCTTTCGCCTCTTTTTCTCTCTCATCCCCTCTCACTCTCTTTCCATTCTCATATTCTCTTTTCAGCTAATTTCTGTTCACTAAACACTGCTTACTGAGTGGGGAACACAGACTTTGGCCTAACTCGGCAGGAGTCTTTTCCTAATTCTCCCGCCTATGCCATCCAGTTCTTTGTTCTCCCTCTCACTTCCTCCTCTCTCAAGCACACGTGGTTCTCAGACTGCCACATCATCAGTCCGCCATTTTAGACCTGAGTCCGCCTTCTTAGATCTGAGTCCACAATTTTAGATCTGAGTCCGCCCTCTTAGATCCGAGCCCACCATTTAAGAACTGAGTCCAAGCCTGCCATTTTAAGCCCTCCCTTTTGGGTACTCAGACTTACTCACACACACATACTCACACACAGACACACACACACTCACACATCCTACCTTTAGTCTATTTGTATACGCAGTTTCACCATATAACCGCTATTTAGAACTACTTCCTGTGTGTTTATTGTTTTATTCAAGTGCTATTGATTGCATGTTCCTTGCTACTGAGACATACTAAACTGTTTATATATTTTAAACAAGTATTTCTGGTTGTCTAGATATTGCCCGAATATTAGCTTGAATCTAACCTCTGCCAGTTCAAGAACTCCCCTTTCCTTTAGCGTGTGGTTATATTATTGATGCTGGATGTTGATGTTAATTATATAACTATTGAATTTTAGCATTGATAATTAAGCCTAGTTTTCCCATTTTTGTTGAATATTGTAATCATTAATTTATAAGATAAATTGTGATTGTACTAATTTGGCATTTATGGTGGAACATTAATGAGACTTAGTCATTCAATTGCGATTAATTTTCCCTTTACTAGAAGGGTGGCGCCCCAGGGAACTTTAATTATTAAATTAAAGTCTTAAAAAATAATTAACTAATTTATTTGGTAATCACATTTAATAGCCACTGTAATGCCCTTTTTAAGCTGTTGCACCAACAGTGACCAACATCAGTATCATGAGTTCTCTCAACAACAGAAACAATCACGAGAAGTGTGAGATGATTACCATTCAATCCATTTGAGTACTGCATCTGGAAGGAAAAAGTTTGACTTGGAGATGGCACCACTGGAAAGGTCATTGGGTCACACAAAACAGTGGGGTTTGTCCTCAGCTGGCATGAACACAATCTTTTTGCAAATCCAGCTGTTGCACCAACATAAAAGATCTGCGGCAGTGGCGTTCAAAGCAAATCTGTGATATGCTGGCATATGCCTCCGAAATGATCTCCAATATCTTTTCTTTTTTTAACAAATCCTTCTATTATTCAAACAGTTCATTCCTGGTTAGGGTCATTGTGAACTGGAGCTGATCACGGCATCCAATTAGTAAAAGGCAGGTATGCCTCCAGGACTGTTTGCAAATCTATTGCAAGGTGAGCATACTCACACATACACACATACATATTGGTACATAAATTTCAACCGATGCCCAATTAAAGCAATTCTTACCTTTCTGGCACGTGGCACAGCACTTGGAAAAATTTGAACATGAAAAACTCCGCCTCCCTCCAAAGTCCCACCGTCCTCCCCCTGCCTGCCCTCTGAGGCTCCCCTCCTCCCCTGACGCGTGCTGTAAGAAAGTGAGCAGCATGAATGAAACTGCCTTCACACCGGACGTGAAAATAATTTTTTGCTCGACAGATTACACTCAAAGTCAATGCAAAAACGCAAATTTTGCGTGTATTCACGTCTTTGCATTGACTGTGAATGCAATCTGTCGTATTCGTTTCGCGTCCGATGTGAAAGCATCTTGAAACGGGGCAATGGAGTCAGATTCAGAGGCTCCGGTTTGTGAAAACTAACCAACAGTAGTTACATAATATTCAATTCTATATGTGGTATAAAATAAAATGCCCTTGTAATGTCTGACGAATTACCATTAACGTTTTTATAGTAATAGTATTTCAGCGCCTGTTTGTTTACAGTCAGATGGGTGGTTTTCGGCAGAATTCATAGATATTTTCTTGCAAAACTGCTATCATAACATCTTACCTCACCAGAATTGTCCCGGTAACGTTAGTCATTAAATTAGGAGCAGTTTCAGCTGCCTTATTTGCAGGCTAACTTTGTTGAGTATCTGTTTTGTCTCTACCACTCTGCTACTCTGCCAAAGAGGCGCGCGACTCGCAAGCAGTGACAGCAGTAGGCAACTGGAAGGGACGCGGCGACGGATGACAGGCAAGAATCTCGGCAAATAATTTTATTCGGACTGAAGAAAATGATTGGTTAGACTTTTATCAGAAATATATGACAATTGAATATTGATAAGTTTCAACACCTGGTGGATTTCTTTTACATTTTAGTGTGCCATACGCTTATTAAGAGCATTTAAAGATGACAAAAGAAAAGTGCAAAAATGCCAGAAAGGTAAGAATTGCTTTAAGAGCATGTAATTAGTCTACTATGCATGTCTTTGAACTGTGGAAGCAGAGGAAATTATAATGTAATTGTCATCTTGAAGAAATTCGCAAATAAATAGAGGATGCTGAACTGGATAAGATTAAAGCAATCATTGGTGTTATGGGTTGTTATCAAACAAAACGGCCCTCCATAGAGGTGTTAATTGGCAACACCTGTGCGGTTTAGGGGGGCTGACTGCTGTCAGGGATGGTCTCTTTGTTTTGAATATACTGTAAATGTAAGACTTTGGCTGCTAAACTCGCTGATTTAATGGAAATCCACTCCTCTGACTGTGATTTTAGATCACAAGCCCGCCAACAAACATCCATGCAGCACCAGTGATATTTTATTTGAACGTGTTTCTCAAGCTTTACTCATTTTAAAATAAGACGTACAGAATTCAATTTACATATTTCTAACTGAGAGCTTTAAAATGACTTTACTGCTATCAGCAAAAGCTTCCTAATCGGACAAAATCATATGCTTAATACAGTAAGTATGTTGAAATTTGTTGATTTAAATTACAATTTAACTGGACTTCGTCAAATCCTAGTATGAGGCTGGGCTGTTTATGGTCCATATGTGAAAAAGTGGGAAATGAGCAACAGTCAATGGGAAAAGTACACTGAGCCAGCAGACCAATGGTCATTACTCACTCAATCACTCACTTACTTAGCCGCAGACATAGTTCATAAGGCATAGAAATATAAAATACCACCAACAACAGCCCAGGCCCTCAGTGGCCTTTTATGAAAATTAGTGCAATTAAGTGGCTTCTAACCTTTCATGTTTTTGTGCAGTAAGAGGGTAATTTTGTGATTTCATCAACCTCTCGTCCCAGACCGCCTTAGCCAACAAGCCAGTTTGATCACTCTTTGAAGCCACTCTGTTGCTTTTCTCTATCAGATAGCATTACTTGGCCCCATAGATTCTTCATCCTCTATGATGCTGAAAGTATAAAATGTACATGCATTCGTATCGTGATGCTTGGATTACAGCAAGGCCCTTTTTACTGACCACATTGAAATCTCCATCAACTTTAGTATGTCTACAACCACTGGCCAGAATATCGTCTAACCTCAGTCAGTTAAACTGGCTTGATGTCATGCACAGTCTTAGGCACATGCAAAAAAAAAAGAAAAAAATGTGCAAAGATGCTCTCAAAAATAATGAAATATCTTGAAAAGTAATAAAAGACTACATAGAATACTAAGCCATTAAAAACTACTGCAAATCAAATGTTACTGTTTCCACCCTTCACTTTTAAATCTGCCTTAATACTCTTTGTACACTGCCATTCAGTTTTAATTATATCGAGCATTATTAGAAAACTTGCCTGAGTTGTTCCGTGGACGGGCTGTCTCGTTTAACGCTCTCCCTCCAAGTTATTCAAGACAGCTGCAATGATGATTAGAGCTCTGTAAAGGATGTACCGTCAATTACTTTCTTTCACCGTTTATAAGCAACATTTCATGTTTTGGAAAATTACGGTTTGAAAGTCTAACATTTTCCTTTTCTTCAGATCTGGACTGAATGCAAAACACACACACGCACACACGCACGCACACACACGCACGCACGCACACGGACACACACACACACACACACACACAAACAAAATCAACAAATATAAAATCAAAGGACAAGGTTCATTAACCATCAAAATTGGCCCTGTCTAAAAACTAATAATCATTGGTGTCATTTATTGACATAATAGCCAAAATAAAAAAAAATGAATGTTATAAGCCTTACTGCCCCATGGTTGCCATGGCAACGGAACAGGAAATTGCACCATGCAAAATTTCATTATTTGGCATATTTTCCAATCCCAAGAGCAAAAGAGTCCAATATATTGTCTTATAAACCATGTATATCAATTATTATATAAATAATTAACAATTCAACATAACCAGGATGTCAGGCCCATGGTTGCCATGGCAACGGGAGAGGAAATTGTTCCATTCAAAATGTCATTATTTGGCATATTTTCAATCCGAAGAGCAAAAGAGTTCAATATATTGTCTTATCATTTATGTATATCAATTATTATATAAATGATTAACAATTCAACATTATCAAGATGAGTGGTCCTTTGTTGCCATGGCAACGGGAGATATAAATTATAAATATAAATAAATAAATTATAAATAATAAACAGAAATGTTTAATGAAACAGTTAAGTAAGTCAGAAAAAAATCCTGATATTAGGTCTAGAAAAAAATAGGTTCAATTCCTATTACATCCCAAATAGAAATAGGGTGGGTAGGTAGGTAGGTAGGTAGGAACATTATTTTATTTTTTAAAAATATTTTAATGCAGTACTTCTTAATAAAATTTTAAACCACAATAAAGCCACTCTATAGGCCCTATACTCAAATCTCTACAGTAATCTGAAAAATTACTTTTTTTGTCCAAAAAGTGTGCAACGACAGTAGGCAGGATACCTTTAGCAATCAAAAACGCCAGTAAAATGTGTAGAGTAGGGGGAAAACAGGGACTGTCGGGTAATAGGAATCACGGGTATTTTTTTCTATGCCTTATCACACTTATACTGGAGCAAAATTATATTTGTCTTTTATATTTCTGAATTAATTATGCAACCCATTAATTATATTAAAAACAAAATTAAGGTCAGATTCAATTCAGTTCACAAACTTCAAAGTTGCATAATATGATGCGTGCTCAAGGGCCGAGCTGATCGAGGGGCGAAATGTCGGGCATCGATAGGGGATCAGATAGCCTATCTTATTTTTCAAAGAGTTATTTATTGGTTCTACATCTCTATCATAACTTAGAATATCCGTATATGAACAGATTTTTATAGATTTTGCATAGATAAAACTTACCTCTCCTCGTGTAGGCCTACCTGTAGTTCACCTGGGTTCACCGGGAGCATTTCCTTATCGGATCATTGTCGAAAGACGAAATTGGGTCATCGCGCCGAAAAGCCTGACGCCACTGATTATCTGGCTCGTACATTGAGTAATTAGGCCTAACACTCAACGACAGTAAACTATTTACTCGATATTTACATATCAGACATATTAGAAAAGAATCATCATTCAAAATATTACGCGTCAACAAAGCAGGAAATGCGAACAGCTGTACATCAAAGAACGCCGCTTACGCAAGAGGTGCAATTGAAAAGTTGGATTTCAATATGAAATACGATTCGTGCCTCGTGCTGAATCCTTAGTGAAAAACACGCAATCCACACATTTTTTTGATTACACATAAAAATACTTACAGTTGTATGAAATAACGTTACATTTTAAGTTATTATTTAATAAAAATATCACGAAATTCAATTTTATTTCCGTTTGTAAATGCCAATCCCACATGTATATATTTTGCATAACTAAGCGCGTCACTAATGTAAACTACTCATTTTCGAAATTAAACTCGGGCGGCAGGCCTCGCCCACAATACAACCTACACAAATAAGTAAAGAATTTATAATAGATTTGATTGATATATAAATTATTTTGGGCGAAGTATGCCGCCCACGCGAAAAACTGATTTGAACATAGTCTTTTTCGCACGAAATCTCTGGAAGTGAAGTCATTGCCTAGATGAAGCATCCGTAAAATCAATTTCGGGTCTTGGTAACCAACGGCAAGTATATTGTTGGACAGCATATATCTCTAACGATTGATTCAACAAAAGAAAATTGTTCTAGGTTGTGTTTGGTAATTCACGAAAATACAGGGCCAGTTATGTGGGTTAGTGAACCTAGTTCTTTAAAGAAAAGAATCTGGGGTGCCAAAGACTTGGCACTGAGCTGTATTGGCTATTGCAAATTACTCAACCTCACTCTCCTAGCTTTTCGTTTTCATCGTTCCAGTGTCACTGAAGCACTTTACCATCACTCTTATACAGTACCTATACCCTTGGAGATGATTGTGGATTCTGTTCTTTATACGGATCAACTGCAGCTTGATTGATGTTCTAGTTGTACAGTAGTTCTGTATAATTGCAGATTAAGACCTCAGCTTTCGATTCCAGCTGCACACAGCTATTAACCTTCAGATACAACACTTTGGAATATCCCCCAACAGAACTTCTGTGACTGTTCTTTTATTGTTTCATTTAGATCTTTGATAAAACCCATGGATTGTTTCGGACATTAAAAATTATGATTGTGATGGGTATAAACACTGCTGTGAACTACCACTGAGCATAAAAAAAATTGGGATGGTCATGGCAATCCAGAACAGTAATAGTAGCAGGAGCAGTAACAGTAGTTCAGTCAGGACAACTCACGTTTCAATAAAATAGAACAATTTATTCATGGATATGAGCATTACATTGTATTTTGGCGGCAGTTCTGCTCTGGAGGAATAATCTACTTAGGCACAGCAAACATACAAACATAGTCAGGAACAGAAATCAAAATCCCCCCGATGTGAGCAGAACCAAACAGGTGGAGGCTGGGGTGGAGGCGGCAAGCAAAAACCAAACAGCATGTTGCATAGCATGAAGCGTCATTGCGAACAGCAGCGGAAGCAAGTGAGCTTGACGTCCTTCAAATAGACCGCTGCATGACCTCGTGATGTGTATCCTCCAATTGTTCGCCTGCTGGTGCTGACGTGCTGGTAGCTTACCAGGCTGCTGTCAGCTGACGTAGCTCTTCTCGAGTTTCCTGCCTGAACTAGTTACACTCATAAATGGGCTATAAGAGCTGGACCATTACGACTGCTGACTGAAACAAAGTAAATCAGAAATGATGTTCTTCCTCTCCATTGGGTGAGGTGGCCAATTGTATATTTCCGTCCCTCATTTTGTAATTTCACAGTTCTGGATTTGCTGGCCATGATTCAACACTCTGCATAAAAGGAACATCTGATTAATCCAGAGTGTGTACATGGATGCTTTCATGGATTCTTCACTGTTATGGGTGCAGCATGCCTGACACCTGTGGCCATGGCAAAAAGTATGATCTAACTTTACAGCAGCAGTAATGTCAGAAATGTCAGCCATTATAACACTATTTGTTGCATCCCATGTAATAATTTGAAGTTTCTCAAAGGGAACAGCACAGTCACTGATCCTCAAAAATCACAATATTCCATTAATAAATGAATAAATAAAGATCCTGCTTTTTAGAATTATGTTCATTAGTAATTAAATTCAATTACTGTTACAGAAGTAAACATACCATGTGTCTGTATTGTTCCTTTACATTGTGAGAGAGATGATTTGGTAGTCAACTCGGGTAGGATTTTTGGAAAGGGTGATAAAAAAAGGCCATATACCAGCAGAGAAAATCAGCATTCACAGTTAAATGGCAAGAACTTGCATTGAATCCAAATTTCTTCAGACTATTATTGTAAGGGTTTTCTCAGTGCACCGTTTGAGAGTGCACAGAAAACAGGGAGCGTGGCACTGGACTCTGATGCGAAGATGAATCAAGATTTATTATGCCTTCACCACAATGCAGGAAGGCAGCAAAGGTAAAGTACAGAGAAATAAGGAAACGAGGTTCCCGGGTGAATTATACTAGTAACACACTGTACTGTGACAATAGTAACAGTGCTTTAGTATTACAAAAATAAAGAAACAGGAAGCGAGGTACTTAGTTACAAAGAAGCTGTGCTGCACATAAACAACAAGTGCAGCGCTTGGGTTCAGGTTAAATATATTACATGCAAATACGTGGGATCTAAGTCTATACAAGACTATAGCTGAAGGACAGGCTTGTGAGGCTTTTGAGACGTCGCACTGAATGAGTTCAAAGCTTCCGATCAGGCAAAACCAAGGCAATGATATAATGAGTAACAGATGTGGTTGATCACACTGGAGTGTGGAATGCTGTCCGGGTCTGAATAGACTGGTGTCTTGGAGGGCTGGAGGCTTGGCGTTACGATTGTCGAAGCAAGATAAGTTGTGCTTGAACTCTTAATTTATCACAAACAGCTGGAAGAATTTAATTTTTTGTGTTAAAAAAAATGTGGTATGCAGGAAAAAAAATTGAAAACTGCATTCGAATTTTTTTAACCAGAGGCAAGCCAGTTCTTCCTCAAACAGCCTCATGCCAAAAAGTACCACAGGTTTCCAAGCAACACAAGGTGAAAACCTGTGAATATCAGCTCTCGGCTGGATACCAGATTTCTCACACAATGGAGAGGGGCACTTTTACTGGATTCATGTCTCAACACATCACACGTGAACACCTCACAGCATGATGTTACCATGCATTTCCCCCAGTTTCCTCCAATTCATTCTTTTGTCAGAAAATGCACACCAGGATTTTACAGGCTCTAAAACCAGGAGAACAACTTAATTTCTGATCCACTGAACTGTGAATTTGATTTCAGAATGCTTCTCTAAGCCTAAAACACAAGTTTCCTCTAAAATGATATGACCTTAAAGATGGCGCCCATTTTCTAGCATTGTTTCATTATTTCTCTGAAGGTTTCACAAAACCCAGAATTTTAAGCCAAAGAAGATATAGTATGAAGAAAGACCAGAACAGACTGCCACAGAATAGCTTCCTTTGATATGTCGTGAATATTTTTATGAACTGCATGGACACAACATACTGATTTAAAAAAAAAAAAATCCATGAAGCAAACCAAGAATGATACCCCTCAGAAAAATGTTGATTGATACTCATCCTGACCAGTACTGAAAATGTGCCACCTTAATTTCATGGCCACGATACAAATTATGTATGTTTATGATGTACAAGTGTTACAAAAACAAAATCCGATCAGGGTTAGGTTTAGATTTCTTGCTTCTAGTTTTGCGTAACCCTTGCTTTAAACAGTACTACAGTGGTATCTTTGGTGAAAATGGGCTCAAGAGGGGATTAAAATGCCACTTTAGCAGCTGTTAGGTGAATTATGACTGTGGAATCAGACACTCAGCCCCTTTGACCTCACATTGAATTATCTAGTTTTTTTGCTTTTACATTGTGGCCAGTCAGGGACTGGACAGATACCTCGAAACTTTTGGTTTATCTTCCCAGTGATGGAATAATTTAAATGCGGACCCAGAAAGGGGTTATTGTATTTTGCCCTGCACGGTGACATAAATTATGATTTTAGCTTTTTCGGCCTGAAATGGCATTAAGACTCATACTGAGGACCGTCCAATACTGAGGACCTAATTTTGCATTTTGCCATCTTATCAGCGGCATAATACACTTTGATAACAATTACGCATCTCAAACATGTATAATTTGTATTTTGGCCTTGAAATTAGGGTGGTGCGTTTTCAATGCTGGTCAGTGTTTTATTCCACATAATTTTTCAGCATAAGTAATCTCCCAGGTAGGTTTTCTTTCTGCCAAGGTTCTGAGTATTTTTCCAAGATCTTTCACGTGCACCAGTAAACACTTTATTTGAAAGATTGTTGTCATAATTGTAAAACACAATTTTAAATCAGTGGGACATTATGACATTTTACCACAGGAACATGTTGTCGGCTGGAAAATTTGTACTGATTACGCATATTCATTGGTTTCCATCATGAATGGCATTTTTCAGCCTTGAATGTTGCTTAATGAGACGTATTCCTGCCTATATGATCTGTGATTGCCTGACTGCTTTAGTTGCTGAATTATAATTATTCATTTGTGTTTTAACCTGTGGCTTCTGCATTCTGAAGCTCCCAAAGTACACTTACTGAAATTGCTGTACAGACTGCAGATAATATATGAATATGTACACATGATACACATGCAGCGAGGGAGGCTAGGCCTCTGGAGGTACTGCTTTACCTCCAACTACATATTATCCATATACTTTTACTTATCTTCATTTGATTTTAAATTCAATTTAAAATTGCAGGGTTAACAAACACAGTTTTGATGCCCTTTTGTGGGTTTTCTGCCTGAAATGGTTTCCCAGGCAAAAATGACAGAAAAGGCTGAAATAAGATGAAATGAAATGGCAAACAACCAGAGTGATCTAACCCCAAAAAAGTGTGAATTACAGTTTGGATCATATTATGTTGATGTTGACAAGGCTCATGACACAAAATTGCCTTATGCAATAACCGTATGCGGAGTTAGACGCGTGGTGCAGCGCAGAGTGTACACCCTGCTCGCTCCTTTGTCTCATCCCTGCCTTGTGCTGTCCTTCATCTTTGTGGCATCAAACAGTTTATATATCAAGTACATCCCATCAAGATCAAAAAGTTAGAAACATTTAACTAAGGCCAAAAATATGTTTTCTTGTTATATATCCTTACACTTAATTCAGTCATCGGAATGAAGGAAATAAAACCAATGCTGTAAAACACATTTTAATGACATTTATGGTGGTTTTGCCATTTTCATCACCTTTATCAGCTTAAGGGTAACCATATTGCTAGTTACCATGGCAACTGTGCACCCAATACATATCTATCTCTTTCTGTTGATTCCGTTGAACTGCACTACGAAACTTGGTCAAAACATCATTTCTATATGGCAGAAAACATTCATATTATTGGAATTTTTACATTTTAGACCTTCGCAGCAGCCATCTTGGACTTCATATTGGATATTTAAAATTGCTCAAGGGTGACAGGGCCACACCATCCTGGATCTTACTTTATGAACGCCAAAGATGAATATTCAGCAGAGAAAATAACTATATTAGAGTATTATGGGTCACTCCCCGTGGCTGCCAGACTATAATTGATTAATTGGTGAAGGGTAGGTAGCCAGGACTTAGAATGCCAAAGGGAGGGGCATTACAATCACAGGGACAAATCACACTAGAGTTCTCAATCGGTCGGGCCAGCCTGACAAACCTGACCGGACCTGCAGGTTCAGGTCGGGTTCAGGCCGAAAAAATATGCAAATGACTCGGGTTGGTCCGGGCCTCGGGCTTCCTTTTTCCCCCACTCATAAAACACATTTCTTGCAGGTTTTAAATGTGTTTGATGTGAATCATCGCTGCTGTTTGTGTGCGACAGTAATGAGAAAGTCTGGCTGCCGCGACCTGCTTCACGGAGAGGGAGGGGCGAGGCCAGACCTGAAGCCGCTGTGTGCGTACCCACGTCTCACGCCTGGAGAAGATGGAGAAGGTCGAGTTGGTTAAAAGTAAACTTGCCGCAGGTGAATTCACTGTTGCTTCCTGAGGAGCGGGAAAATCGGAGATCTGGAATATATTTGGAATGGTGCTGGATTCAGAGGGGAATTCAACTGGTTATGTGCAATGCACAAAATGTAAGGTTCTGGTGAAGTATGACTGTAAAAAAAACAGGAATGTCCAGCCTGAATCGCCATGCATTGCACTGCACACCTTCCACCACCACAACGCAAGGGCAGCCACAACAATCACCGATGACGAGTTCGTAGCCAGAAATGTTCCTCTCACAACCAAACAGGCAGTAACCGAGAAATGCGTGCACATGTGCGCCAAGGACATCAGGCTGTTTTACTTTGTGCAGGGAGAAGGCTTTTTAGCTCTGGCGCAGGAACTTATTAATGTCGGTGCAACTCACGGCAGAGTTCCACCTGGCTCTGTGCTCCCATCACCTAACACAGTGGCAACACGCTGTCGGGATCTGGCTGAGGAAAAAAGAGATGCGTTTGCCAAGCAGGTAAAAGACATCCTGAAGAATGGAGGAAAGGTGGGAATGTCAACAGACACGTGGACAGATGATTTTAGAAAGATCCATTATCTTTCAATTACATGCCATTATGTTACGGAAGATTTTGCATTAATTGGGAAGAATCTGACCACAGCAAAGTTTCCTGTGGAGGAGAAAAAAACGAGCGAAAACATCAGAAGAGAACTCGTCAAGCTCTTGGTGACAAAGTTTGGGTTTGATCCACTATCCTTAAAGGACATTGTTTTGGCGACAGACCAGGGAACAAACATTGTTAATGCTCTCAGGTCATACATTAGATTTGACTGCATGGACCATGTCCTAAACACAGTCCTGCGTCATGGTCTTGACTACGACACACTGATGTAGGTGGCCCCTGACTTCGGTGAAACAGTGACTGCAGCAAAGGCACTTGTAAGGTAAACCATAAACTACATTAGCTGTATTTACTGTTATAATATCAATAGTATATCAAGCCATCATATTTTCCCCATGAGTCATTAGTTTGTGTTTGTTACACAGTTGCTACTCATTTGTGTAACAGCAGCATACTCTCTTTTTCCCCCTCACTTTTAATTGATTATATTTTCTCTATAGATGTGTAAAGCAGTCAGGAATGACAGCGCAGCTCTCCAAGACTCTCCTGCAGATGGTGGATACGCATTTCAGCACCGTGTATTTGACCCAGAAATCTATTAAGGACAGAGCTGCAGGAGAAACTGGAAGCACGTGGAGAGAGTGAGAGAATTAAAAACATATCCCCCGACACATTGGGCATGTTAGTGTCATTTTTGGAGCCCTTTTATGATGCTCAGCGTGAACTGGTGAGGGACAAATATCCCACTCTGCATCTTGTGCTGCTCTGGGCCGAACGACTCTGACATCACTGCCAGCCAACTGCTGACGACAGTGCCCAGCTGGCAGCTGTGCGTCAACGTCATGCACACTGGTTGGAGGAAAAAATGGCCAAGTCTATCACCGATATCCACAAAGCCTCAACATTCGTGTGGCCGAAATTCAACCAGCTGCGGATGCCGCCCGCTGACCAAAGGGTAAATGTACTACAGTATGTGAATTCCCGTCTTTTAGCTGCGCAGCAGCCGGCACCGGTGGGCCCAGGTGACGCGAGCCAGGAGACGTGTGCTGACGTGTGCTGCAAAGAAAACATAGCGCTTCGATCTGTGGGAAAACACATTCGGTGAGACAGAATCAGACGAGGATGAGGTGGACAGCTATGCCCGTCAAAGGCCAGCTATGACGGATGATCAGGACCTGCTGGGCTGCTGGGCAGTGTCTATCCTAAACTGCCTCACTTGGCCCAGGAGGTGCTCTGTGTGCCAGCCAGCAGCAGCAGTTCAGTGTGGCTGGCTGCACCATAGAGGAGAGGAGAACACGCTCACTATTGTTCCTCCACGATGCCTTATAAACATCCGATAACTTTCGCCTATTGCATGTTTTTTCTACAATGTGCGGTGTAAAATAGTAGCTGCTGCCTGATTGATAAGTTATTAAGTTTTTCTTGTTGTTGTGTGATGTGAAGATTTAATTTATGTTATTTAAATTTATTGCTTTGGTTAGTGTTAAATGTCGTTCAACAGCCTATTTAAGTATGAAGAGTTCAGTCTTTTAATTTTTAATGTAGGTTCAATTTAATTTCAGTCTGCTGTCTGATCATGATAACAACAAGTAAGTGAGGAAAACCATGCGCGTGGGGGGGGGTGGGGAGGTGGGATGGAGTGGGCCGGGTATGATTCGGCCAGGTAATTGATGCTGGTGTCCCGGGGTGCATCGGGTTCAGGCTTCAAGACCCGTGGGTCGGGTCAGGTCGTAATTTTCAGGCCCGTTGAGAACTCTAAGCCACACCCATAATAGAGCAGACCCTTCCCTCCTTTCCCAGCACAATAATATCAGGTCTGTTATGAACGAAATGGTGATGTTTGAAATCTGAGGTGAAGTAAGTTCACTCGGTCATTTTCCATCACTGTCTCAGGAGAATGGTCGTACCAGGTTTTGTTGCACTGCAAGTAAAATTTTTTTGCAAAGATTCTAAGGGACAACTTGAGCAGCTTTTTTGTGCCACAAGTTCTTATACTGGTTTTGAGCTTATTTCTTGCATTCTGCTGTTATACAGCTGATAGTTTCCTCCCTTTCTCTGCATAGGCGACACGCCGATAGAGCATCTTGCCTGTCAATTTTATTCCTGATGTAATTTGTCTGAAGAGCCTGATCTTGAGCAGCAGCTAGCAGACCTTCAATCACTCTCCTCAAGGTCCCTCTTTTCAACCAATCCCACGACTACGAGTCTCTACCTTCTTCAGTGCCCCTGAAATACTGTCCGTGTCATGCCTTCTCTTTGTAGCTGCTTAACCTTCTTTGACTGACACGTTTCCTCTCCTCACGTTTATCTAAGACATTTTCATATTTTATAGGCACAAGCAACCTTTCAGGGCTGTTACCCACGTACTTATACAAGCTGTCAACCTCAATATTAACACAGTCTTCAATGCTTATCAAGCCTCTGCCTTCCTTTGATCTCACGATATCAAGTCTGTCTACATCAGCTTGTGGATGAGGTGATCTGTAGATTGTTAGCAGTTTTCTTGTTTTTCTGTCCAACGCCCTCAGTTCCTTTTCACTTCATTTGATGATACCTACCCCATATTGCATTAACCGCTTCGCACAAATACAAATAATTCCAATTTTTCCTGTTGTGCATGAGCGTATTTCAATTCAATTTTATTTTGTATAGCGCTTTTTACAGATACACTGTCACAAAGACGCTTTACAGTCAGAGATGGGTTACTGAAGGGCAGTGCCCAACCTATTCCCAGTACCTATTCCCTATTCCCACTACAGCGAGGCAAAAAAAACTCCCAGTAGGGAGAAAAAATCCTCAAACAGTGGTGAGAAAAAACTCCCCAGTGGGAAGAAATCTCAGGAGGAACCCGGCTATAGTGGGGAAGCCCATCCTCCGCCGGCTAGCTAGTTGATAACAAAATAATGACAAGAGTTCCATTGAAATCCATCTAATCAGTGCTAAAATAATTTGTATATTTAATACTGTCCAACAGATGTCTTGGCTAATGTAAAACAATTAGCAATGGAGGTCATCATGAGGCAGGAAGACCCTCTTGGTCCTGTAGCTGAAACAAGATGGTAACAGCTGGTCTTAGGCTGGAGCTCCGGGCCAGGGGGTGTTGGGTGAAGCTTGATCTGGAGCTCAGGGCAAGTGCCCAGAGCAGGAGGAGGAGAAAAAAAATATTGTTAGGGAGGTGGAGTTGTATGGCGAGCACACAGAGCAGGAGAGACAGAGGTGCCTGTGTGCGATAAGGAAACCCCAGCAGAATAAGACTATGGCAGCATAGTTATGAGAAACAGGGGCAGGGGCCAACACAGCCACGAGGGCAGGTTGAGACAGTCACCACCAGACCATGACCAGCTCAGCAGAATAGGGCACCACCAGCAATGATCCAGTGACAGCACTGACTGCTCAGTCCACCAAATATTCTATAGCTTATGCCAGCCACCCACTCCTGTCCCTCAACTATAGGACAGACTAAAGAGATATGTTTTGAGCCTAACTTTAAATATACTGATAGTGTCTGCACCCTGAATATGAGCAGGCAATTCGTTCCATAAGAGGGGAGCACGATAGGAAAAAGCTCTACCGCCTATGGTAATTTTAGCTATTTTTGGAACAACAAGGAGGCCTGCGCTCTGCAAACGGAGTGTTCTGGAGGGAATGTAGGGTAAAAGTAAATCACTTAGGTACAATGGACCAAGCCCATGTAAGGCTTTAAAGGTAAGAAGTAGTATCTTATAGTCTATTCGGAATTTAACTGGTAACCAGTGAAGTGAAGCTAACACTGGGCTGATATGCTTGTGTCTCCGTGTTCTAGTGAGAATACGAGCAGCTGCATTTTGAATTTGCTGGAGCCCCTTTAGAGAGGATTTTGTACAACCAGACAAAAGAGCATTACAGTAATCTAATCTTGAAGTAACAAAGGCATGGACAAGCTTTTCTGCATCATGTAATGACAGCATTTTCCGAATTTTGGAAATATTCCTCAAGTGGTAAAATGCAACTCTTGAGATGTTCTTTATATGTGTATCAAGTGCGAGATCAGGGTCAAGAGTAACACCAAGATCTTTAATAATGGCACTTGAAGCGATTGAAATTCCATCAATGTTAAGCATGTAATCTGAGATTTTGCATCTCTGGGATTTGGGACCCACTACGATTATTTCTGTCTTACTAGGGTTCAACAAGAGAAAATTGTGACTCATCCATTTCTTTATGTCTACAAGACAGGCTTCCATCTTTGACAGCTGGGCAGCTTCATCAGGCTTGACTGACAGATATAGTTGTGTGTCATCTGCATTGCAGTGAAAGTTAATGCCATGTGCGCGAATAACTTGTCCCAGTGGAAGCATATATATTGAGAAAAGCAGAGGTCCAAGCACAGATCCTTGTGGTACTCCATATCTAACCCTTGATTGATACGAGGAGTCATTATTAAAATGCACAAATTGATATCGATCCGATAAGTATGATCTGAACCAGGAAAGAGCCTGTCCACGGAGGCCTACAAGATTTTCAAGTCGATTCAACAGGATATCGTGATCGATAGTGTCAAATGCTGCACTTAAATCAAGAAGCACAAGTACAGAAATGTAACCACTGTCCGAAGCGAGGAGAAGGTCATTGAGTACTTTGACCAGGGCTGTTTCAGTACTGTGACAGGGTCTGAAACCAGATTGAAAAACTTCCAATATACAATTGGAGTGTAAAAATGAACAGAGTTGTTTTGAAACGGCCTTTTCTAGTATTTTAGAGAGGAATGGGAGGTTTGAGATAGGCCTGAAGTTAGACACATTATTCACATCCAAGTTTGGTTTCTTAAGTAGGGGTTTGATGACTGCACGTTTAAGAGTGTGTGGGATGTGTCCAGATGCTAAAGAAGCATTGACAATGTGTAATAATGAGGTTCCAATCACTGGTAGTAGCTCCTTTAAAAGCTTTGTTGGGATGGGGTCCAGAAGACACGTAACAGATTTTGACGAATTTACAATGGTATTAAATTCGCTGACATCTATTGGTGTAAAAGAGTTCAGGTAGGACACTTGTCCTTGTGATAATTCTAAATCCATAAGCTGGGTAGATAGAGAAGAAGACCCTATATGAGGAGAGACAAAGGAACTCTGAATCTTGTCCCTGATTTTTATAACTTTATTATCGAAGAAATTCATAAAGTCATTGCTGTTAAATGGTACAGAAACACAGGGATCAGCTTGATTCTTGGTTAGCTTGGCAACAGTGCTAAACAGGTGCCTGGGGTTGTTTTTATTTTCATCTATCAATGTAGAGAAATATGAGGAACGTGAAGTGGAGAGGACACGTTTATAGGCAAGTAGACTGCCTTTCCAGGCATGGAAGAATACCTGCAATTTAGTTGAACGCCATTTGCGCTCCAGTTGGCGTGAAACCTGTTTTAAAGAACGAGTATAGTCATTGTACCATGGTGCTAATTTCTTATTGCACACTTTCCTCTTCTTTAGAGGTGCAACAGTATCCAGGGTTCTGCAAAGTATGTTATTTACATTGTCAGCTGATCAATTGTGTTTTTACTTGCATTTGTATATGCATTATGGCTAACACCAAGAAAATCTCCACAGTGTACAAATGAGCCTGGGAGTTCATTAATAAAAGCATTTGCAGTCCAGGAAGAAAGCTTTCGGCTGTAGTAGAATGCGGAATCCAGTGACACATGACAGCCTTGAAGAAGTTCGAAGGTAATTAAATAATGGTCTGATAAAACTGGATTTTCAGGCATGACTGCCACATTTGTTATTTCAGCACTATAAGTTAGGACTAGGTCAAGTGTATGGTTGTGGGAATGCGTGGACTGATGTTCATGTTGATTGAAGCCAATAGATTCAATGATAGATAAGAAGGCTGATCTGAGAGGATCACCTTCATTGTCCATGTGAATATTGAAATCCCCTACAATTACAACTTTGTCTGAATTTACAACCATATTTGAAAGGAAATTGGCAATCTCAGTTAAAAAACCACTGTATGGCCCTGGTGGCCTGTATATAATAGCAAGGACAAAACTGACTGCTTTTTTATCTGGATGTGCAAAACTGAGAACAATAACTTCAAAAGAATTAAATTTGAAGCCAGATTTCAAGGTAGGCAGGAGATTTGAATTGTATATGGCAGCAACCCCACCTCCACGACCCGTGAGACGCGGAACATGAATAGAACTATAACCAGGAGGGGTGGCTTCATTTAAGGCAACATATTCATCAGTTTTCAGCCAAGTTTCGGTTAAACATAGAATACCAGCTTTGTGATCAGTAATTAATTCATTTACAAAAGTTGCCTTAGAAGTTAGTGATCGAATATTAATTAATCCAATTTTTAACTTGGGTTGTTTAGCCACATTATTAATAAAATGACAGGTACTCATTTTTTTTTAATTTGCCCAACAAACACTCCTATGGTTTTTAGCAGAGCTTAATTTAGGTCGAGGTAGAGACACTATCTCAATAGCATAAAACCTGGGCAGCAGCTCTTGGGAACAAGCAGAAATCTGTGGAAGACAGTAAGTCTGCTGCCTGGTCTTGGCTCTGGTGTGTCAGGAAATGGAATTTCTAAGACTACACGATAAATTATTAGAAAGAAGAGCGGCACCCTCCCACGTGGGGTGAATGCCATCTCTTTTCAAAAGACCAGGCCTCCCCCAAAAAGTATCCCAGTTATCTATGAAGCCAACACCGTTTGCAGGGCACCAAACAGACAACCAGTGATTTAGTGATGTCAATCTGCTGTAGATTTCATCACCACGCCGAGAGGGAATGGGACCAGAGCAAGTTACTGACCTCGACATCTTTTTTGCCATATCACACACCGATTTAATATTATTTTTGGTAATCTCCGACTGCTTCAATCGGACATCGTTAGCGCCGACATGAAAAACAATTTTAGAAAACGTACGTTTACCTTTTGCCAGCACCTTCAAATTCGCTTCGACGTCGGTCGCTCGAGCCCCAGGAATACAGTGGACTATGGTCGCTGGTGTCGCTAAATTCACGTTTCTTAAAATAGAATCGCCAATTACCAGAGTTTTTTCAACAGATTTCACAGCTGGTGCGCTGCTGAGGGGGGAGAACCTGTTGGAAACGTGAATAGGCTGTTGGTGCACAGGTGGCTTGGGCTTTCGTCTACGTTCCCGAACTGTAATCCACCCGCCTTGCTGCGGAGGCTCTGCTGGGGTGCTACCTGAGGAAAGGCTAACTGGTGCATCCGGAACCGAGAAGGATTCTATATACTTTTCGCTATCTCGAATTTCATATAAGGTACGGATGCGACTTTCCAATTCAGCAACCTTCTCCGTCAGCCTATCATTTAACTTACATTTATCACAAATAAAGTTATCACTAACTGTGGAGAAGGAATAACTAAACATATCGCACACAGAGCAAGAGACAGCCCAAGAAGCAGAGGAAGGGTGAGGGATAGGCGAAACCGGAGAGCCAAACGCAGCCATTTAAACTTGATGACTACTTACGTTTTATTTGGCTTTATTAAGTCCGATTGCTCGTGGGAAAAAAATAGGATCCGAGGGAAAAATATGGAGCGCCTTGTAGATGGGTAAGAGTTCAAGGATTATATTCAAAAGATTATGATAGAAAAAAGTAGCCGCGTGAAGAGGCACCTCTGGATCGAACAGCAACAGGAAAGCAAAAGTCTGTCGTCTGCACGTTCCTTGTAAGAATGACTGGTATTTAGGCTTTATAACTCAGAATTTGTTTCACAGAGACTGGAAAATTATTCCAGTGAAGAAAGACATTTGAAAATTCAATTACAAAATCATTAGGAATTAAATTTCGGAATTTATGGACGCCAGCATCTATATATGCGCAAAGGGGTACAATGAAACAGCTCTTGAATTAAATGTGCCCACAAATTTTTCACCATTCAACTTTGACTTCAGAGTCCTTCTGATCCTCCTTAAATACTCTTTCGATATTGACTGCTCCATGTCATTGTGTTTCATGTCATCTGCCTCCAGTAAACCAAGGTACTTAGACCATCACCTTTCTAAAGCCCTCTGATGATTTGGGCATCAGGTAAAACAGTACCTTCACATGTGCGTACATTTCCCCGTTTCATAATTAGCACAGCACATCTGCTAATTCCTAATTCCATTCCAAAATCTTTGCTTAAAATGGTTGTGTTCTGTGGGTCTGTGTGTCTGGTTAGTCAATTTTAGGTTTTTATTATTTTGGTGATGTCAGTTTTTAGTCTATGTCTCAGTGTTCACATTCCATTCCTCTCCCGTGTAGTCCAGTCCACGTTTTACCCATGTACTGTCTTTGCTTTCTCCCCGGTCGCGTCATTGTTTGTAGCAGTTTCTGTCTTAATTGATTGTGACTCTGTTTTGGGTGATTTAATGGATTCTGGGTTTCATCCTTCCTTCCGTTCTCGTTTGCTAGTTTCCCCTTGCTTTCCTATATGTACTAACAATTACTAACAGTTTGTTGTTTTTCTAAAATTACTAACCATACTAATATTGTACATAATACTAACCTACTAACGAGCACCCGGAATTGTATAGCTGCAGTTACTAATTGACTAATGATCTCTCAGCAGTCGCCCTGTTCTAGTCTCCGCCTCTTGCTTTTCTATTCACTGGCTTTGCTAAGTTTTCTTGCAGAACCGCTGCATTCTTATTATCTATTCTGGGCCAGTCGCCTTCGTCGTCTCCAGTGCCCCCTGTGTGCCAGTCACCTTCGCCGTCTCCAGAGCCCAGTGTTATGGCCCCAATTTGTTATTACATTTAAAACAACACAACAGCAACAGCAAGGGATGACACACAGTTTTTAAAACTTAAACACATTTAATTTAACAGACAAAGACAATAACAACTAACTAACAACTAATGAACCTAAAGACCAAGATTGAATTATAACAAAAACAAAAATATTTACAGTCCCTTTTTGGTGGGGTGGCTTGGTGATGTCCTGGATAATGAAAATGCTCAAACACAGGCAAAGAAATCCACAAAAGAAATGTCACAGGTCTTGAACAGAAATAACAGGTCTGGTCACACGTATCCTTCTTCTTGCAATTTCTCCTACTACTTTACTGTCTCAATTCTTTTCCTTATATACTCTTTTGCAGACCCCACCCACATTTAGACCTCTTTTTTTAAATTTTCTGAGACTTGCCCCAGACATGTCCAGGACATGTCTAAACATGACTGCAGTCTGAGCTTAACAAAAAAAGGTAAATACTGCCATCTAGTGGCCTATATTCACATTACACCTCCATTCCAAAAGGGAAAAATTTTGACTCATAAAGGCAAAATTTTTCTTTTCAATACAAAATGGTAAAGTGAACACTTGTCTATATATACATATCATACACATTCAAACACGGGATAAGCAATCAGCAATTACATTGTCTGTACCCTTCACATGCTTAATTTCCAAGTCAAACTCCTGTAAAATCAAACTCCAATTCAACAATCTCCGATTCTTGTTTTTCATCTTACTCAAAAACATTAACGGATTGTGGTCAGTGTACACAATCATTGGCTTTTGTCCTGTACAAACATAAACCTCAAAGTGTCGTAAAGAAAGGACCAGAGCCAACAGTTCCTTCTCTATTGTGGAATAGTTCCTTTGGTGGCGATTGAACTTCCTGGAGAAGTATGCCACGGGATGCTCAATGTCATCAGAGTCACTTCTCTGTAGGAGCACAGATCCACAAGCTTGGTCGCTAGCATCGACCGCGATGGAGAACGGTTTGTTGAAGTCAGGAGATTTGAGCACAGGGAAGTGACACAGCAGAGACTTCAGGTGATCGAAGGCTCTCTGGCATGCATCCTCCCAGGTGAACTTTACGCCTTTCTTCAGTTGGTTAGTTAGACTGAGAGCAATCTCAGCAAAGTTCTTGCAGAACTTGCGGTAGTACCCGATCATTCCAAGGAAGCGGCGCAAAGCTTTTTTGTTGTCAGGAACTGGAAAGTCCATGATGGCTTGGACTTTAGCATTTATGGGTGCCACCTTACCCTGGCCTATGACGTAGCCAAGATAGGTGACAGTAGCACAACCAAAGTCACTCTTGCTCAGGTTAACAGTCAGGTTAGCCTGGGTCAGGCGCTGGAACAACGTCTCTACATCTTTTAGATGTTCTACCCAGGAGTCACTCCGTGTGATCAGGTCATCGATGTATGCACCCGTGTGTGGCAATCCGGCGATTGTAGACTGTATCATCCTTTGGAACGTGGCTGGGGCATTTTTCATGCCAAAGGGTAGGACTTCATACTGGTACAATCCAGATGGTGTGGCAAAAGCAGAGATGCTCTTGGCCCTCTCAGTTAAAGGCACACACCAATAACCCTTCAATAAATCAATCTTGGTCAGAAACTTTGCTTGCCCTACACTATCAATACAATCATCAATCCTAGGTATTGGAAACACATCAGTTCTAGTTACAGCATTGACTTTGCGATAATCTGTACAGAATCTAGTACTTCCATCAGGTTTTGGAACTAGCACACAGGGTGAACTCCAATCGGAGTTGGAGGGTACTCAACCTCTTTCTCAGCAATCTTTCTCTTTTCAGGATTCATCCGGTATGGATGCTGTTTTATTGGTTTGGCATCACCAACATCTACATCATGAGAGGCTATAGTAACTCTCTTTGGAACATCAGGAAACAAATCCTCATATTTCTTGATCAACCTTTCAAACTGATCTCTCTGTGAGGGTTCTAAGTGCTGGAGTTTTACATCAAGATTTTGCAACACTTCAGTGTTTGACAATTTACATGAAAGAACTTCAGCTTTAATTCTTGGTTCATCATCTTGAAACTCCCCCTCATCTTCACACGTTTCGACCATTGGAGAATCTGAAGTGACAGCTGCAACCCTAGCATTTCTGTCATGATAAGGCTTTAGCATGTTAATATGACACAATTGTTTTGGTTTTCTCCTATCTGGAGTCTTCACAATATAATTGAGATCATTGAGTTTTGTCAGAATTTCATAAGGACCATGAAATCTAGCCTGCAATGGATTGGACTGCAAGGGAAACAACACAAGGACCTTGTCTCCTGGTTTAAACTCACGGCTTCTAGCCTTATGATCATACCAAGTTTTCATTTTTCCCTGACTTGATTTCAAGTTCTCTTTGGCAAGGTCACAAGCTGCACGCAATCTTTCCTTGAACTTGCTAACATAGTCTAACAGACTGATTTGCGGCTCTTCCTTTTGCCATTGTTCACTCAATAATAGCAAAGGTCCTCTCACTTCATGACCAAACACTAGCTCAAATGGACTGAATCCAGTAGACTCCTGCACTGCTTCTCTAGCTGCAAACAACAGCAAATGAACCCCTTCATCCCAGTCTTTCTCATGGTCATAACAATAAGTCCTCATCATTGTCTTGAGAGTGGAATGAAACCGCTCTAAGGCACCCTGACTTTCTGGATGATAGGCACTAGAAAGAATCTGTTTTGCACCTAGTTCATACACAACCTGCTGAAACAATCCTGAAGTGAAATTGCTATCTTGGTCTGACTGAATTTCCCTGGGAAGACCAAACAACGTGAAGAACTTTATCAAAGCCTTCGAGATTGCAGTTGCCTTGATGTTACGTAGAGGTATGGCTTCGGGGAATCTGGTAGATGCACACATGATTGTCAACAAGTACTGATTTCCAGATCTAGTCTTGGGTAATGGACCAACGCAATCAACAATGACCCTAGAGAATGGCTCCCCAAATGCTGGGATAGGCTGCAATGGAGCTACAGGTGGGTCTAACTGGTGTTTTCCGAAGCCCAGGCCAAAAGAAGTGTTTCATGATCTTATCAACAGTCTTGTTAACACCAAGATGACCTCCTAAAGGTAAACTATGAGCCATTGTTAAGATCTCATTCCTATAGACCTTCGGAACAACAATTTGCCTGACCACTGCCCAATCTGCATTGGCAGGGATATCAGGAGGGCGCCACTTCCGCATCAACACACCATCCTTGAGATAATACCCAACTGGAACTGCATCTATTTCTTTTTCAGGAAGGGCTCTCCTCTTTAGTACACAAATTTCAGGATCATTAGTTTGCTCCTCAATCAACCGCTTTCTGGACAGAGACAAGTCTCCAGACACATCAGAATCACCAGACCCATCCGGCTGGCTGAATAGAGAACTGATAAAAGTATCTGATAAGTCCTCAAACGGAGAAACCATAGTAGGCCAATCAGAGTCATGAGGCGAACCACCTGAGTCCTGACTATTCAATGTACTGGACGGCACCACAACATCATCTTCTTTAGCCTTCTTGGCCATAGCACGAGTCACTGCGCAAGAAGGATACAGAGATGGGTCCTCATCCCCATTTTCAGTGCTCGGCTGTGAAGTAAGATGTACAGGGGGAACTACTTTGCCCCCAGCCAGGTCATTGCCTAGCAACAGAGAAACACCCTTTATAGGTAGACTTGACATACGTCCCACCTTTACCTGTCCTGTAACTAAATCTGACTTCAAGAATATAGAGCGCAGGGGTACAGATACAGTCCTCCCTTCAATACCTTGTACAAGTATGAAATCCCCTGAAGCGGTCTCATCACGTAACTCCAAGGAGTCCATCAACAAAAGTGACTGAGAAGCTCCGGTATCCCTTAGGATATATATGGGGACAGGAGTAGTATGCTCATTCAGAGCCACAAATCCCTCTGACACAAATGGAAGAAATTCCTCCCTCACGAAGTCAGCTGTATCAGGCTTTTTAGCCCCACATGAAGCAGGCAATTTAGCAGATCGGTTATCTACTACAGGGGTTTCTAACCTTGTTTTCACAAAGGCATTTGGTTTGGTATCCTTTTCTTTTTCTTTCTTAGCTTTAAGGAACCAACAGTTAGTTGTAACATGACCAGATTTCTTGCAATAACTGCAAACTAGACCACTTTTGTCACTGTCAGCTTTCACACTTTGATCAGACCTGTTACTGGATTTCTGAGCACCATCACCAGATTTGTCTTTGTCTTTGGGTGAGGAATCTTGGGTATCACCGTAACCCTTTTTCTGAAATTGGGACCATTTATTGTTACTGCTAGACTGAAATTTGGACTTATGAGTGAGAACATATTCATCTGCAAATTTGGCAGCTGATTGCAAGTTCAGTGCTTGCTTCTCATTAAGGTAGGTCTTAAGATCATCCTTAACACAGTTCTTGAATTCTTCAACTAACACCATCTCTTTTAGTGAGTTGAAATCATCCTTGACCTCCATAGAAGTACACCAGCGCTCAAAGCAAACCTGCTTCTCATTAGCAAATTCAACATAAGTCTGATTTTCAGATTTCTTCAGACCTCTGAATTTCTGTTGGTAAGCCTCTGGAACCAACTCATAAGCTCTCAAAATAACCTTTTTGACAACCTCATAATCAGAGGAATCATCTGCAGACAAAGCCGAATAGGCTTGTTGAGCTTTACCCTTGAGGACAGTTTGCAACATCAGAGGCCAGTGTTCCTTTGGCCACTGGCAACTCTTTGCTACCTTTTCAAAACACTGGAAATAGTTGTCAACATCCTTTTCTGAAAATGGAGGCACCAGTTTTACCTCCTGACTGGCACAAAATTTATTTTTAGTTTCAATTTTAATTTTTAGTTGCTCCATTTGGAGTCTTTCTTCTCTATTGAATTTCTCTAATTCAAAATCTCTCTGTCTCTGTCTCTCTCTTTCTGCTCTTTCCTCTTTCTCTCTCTCAAATTCTCTTTGTTTTTCTTCTCTTGCTAATTTTTCTAACTCAAACTGCCTTTGTTTTTCTTTTTCTTCCCTCTCAAATTCTCTTTGTTTCTCTTTTTCCTCCCTTTCTTTTTTCTCTTCTCTTGCTAATTTTTCCAACTCAAACTGCCTTTGTTTTTCTTTTTCCTCCCTTTCAATCTCTAGCATTTTTAATTTAAGTTCCATTTCTATATTTGGATTTTCCACTGGAAACTGTTCCAGATCTCCTGGTGCAAACACATTTTCATCAATGTAATATTCAACTATCTCTCTAGCCAGTCTTGCTTTTCGCATGGCTGGTTTCACCTCTGTCAGCTCTAAATGTCTGCAAATTTCTAGCAGTTCTGTCTTTTTAAAAGACTTCAAAACCCCTACGGTTGGTGATGCCAAGAAATCATCCATTGCTGTTGTCAATATATATGTATTCAATTAAAAAAAAAATTTTTTACAATTTGAAATGTTAGATTTTTAATAAATGACTCACAAAATGGTCTATCCCGGACCTTGAGCCCCCAATTTGTTATGGCCCCAATTTGTTATTACATTTAAAACAACACAACAGCAACAGCAAGGGATGACACACAGTTTTTAAAACTTAAACACATTTAATTTAACAGACAAAGACAATAACAACTAACTAACAACTAATGAACCTAAAGACCAAGATTGAATTATAACAAAAACAAAAATATTTACAGTCCCTTTTTGGTGGGGTGGCTTGGTGATGTCCTGGATAATGAAAATGCTCAAACACAGGCAAAGAAATCCACAAAAGAAATGTCACAGGTCTTGAACAGAAATAACAGGTCTGGTCACACGTATCCTTCTTCTTGCAATTTCTCCTACTACTTTACTGTCTCAATTCTTTTCCTTATATACTCTTTTGCAGACCCCACCCACATTTAGACCTCTTTTTTTAAATTTTCTGAGACTTGCCCCAGACATGTCCAGGACATGTCTAAACATGACTGCAGTCTGAGCTTAACAAAAAAAGGTAAATACTGCCATCTAGTGGCCTATATTCACATTACACCAGTGTGTCAGTCGCCTTCGCCGTCTCCAGTGCCCAGTGTGCCATTCCCCCTCGCCGTCTCCTGTGCCCAGTGTGCCAGTCCCCTTCGCCGTCTCCAGAGCCCTGTGTGCCCCCTGTCCTGTGCCCAGTGTGCCAGTCCCCTTCGCCGTCTCCAGAGCCCTGGGTGCCACCTGTCCTGTGCCCAGCGTGCCAGTCCCCATCGCCGTCTCCAGTGACCAGTGTGCCAGTCCCCTTCGCCGTCTCCATTGCCCAGTGTGTCAGTCGCCTTCGCCGTCTCAAGCGCCCAGTGTGTCAGTCGCCTTCGCCATCTCCAGCGCTCAGTGTGTCAGTCACCTTCGCCGTCTCCAGTGCCCAGTGTGTCAGTCGCCTTCGCCGTCTCCAGCGCCCAGTGTGTCAGTCGCCTTCGCCGTCTCCAGTGCCTAGTGTGTCAGTCGCCTTCGCCGTCTCCAGTGCCCAGTGTGTCAGTCGCCTTCGCCGTCTCCAGTGCCCAGTGTGCCGGCCACCTTCGCCGGCTTCCGAGCCAGCATTCCTGCCGTCCTGTCTGCCCCCCTCCTGATGTTCTCCCTGACCCTTCTCCCGGCCAGCTGTGCTTCCTGAGTTAGCCATCTGCCAGCTGTGCCCACTGTCTCGGCTTGTGCCTGCCCTCTGCCTCTTCCGAGTGTCCCCTAGCTCCCTTTTCCGAGTGTACCCAAGCTCCCTTTTCCGAGTGTCCCCTGGCTCCCTTTTCTGAGTGTCCCCGGCTCCCTTTTCCGAGTGTCCCCGGCTCCCTTTTCCGAGTGTCCCCTGGCTCCCTTTTCTGAGTGTCCCCTGGCTCCCTTTTCCGAGTGTCCCCTGTCTCCCTCTTCCGAGTGTCCCCTGTCTCCCTCTTCTGAGTGTCCCCTGTCTCCCTCTGCCGAGTGTCCCCTGGCTCCCTCTTCCGAGTGTCCCCTGGCTCCCTTTTCCGAGTGTCCCCTAGCTCCCTTTTCTGAGTGTCCCCTAGCTCCCTTTTCCGAGTGTCCCCTGGCTCTCTCTTCCGAGTGTCCCCTAGTCCTGTTCTGAGGTGTCCCGAGTCTGCCCCTTGTTTTCTGGTTTTTGGATTCCTGAGTTCTCCCTCCTTCAGTGCTGTAGCACGGTGTTTCCATTGGCCGGTGTGCCCCGTTTTTTCCCCCATCCGGTTCCCTGTTTATTTAATAAATTATTATTTTGCATCCCCACATCTGGCGTCTCTCCCCTTTTGTTTCCCCAGTTCCGAGTCAGTTCCCGAGTTCACTATTTGTTGCAGGCCATGTAATCATATGAAGTAAAATAATTCACAGATGAAACAAGACAGGCACTGATCCACAAAAATTGCAATATTCCATCAATAAATGAATAGAGATCCTGCTCTCTGTAATAATGCTAATAATCAATAAAATTCAATTACTGTTAAAGAAGTAAACATACCATGCATCTGCATTGTTCTGTTACATTGTGAGAGAGATGATTTAGCAGTCAACTCGGGGAGGATTTTTGGGAAGGGTGACAAAAGAAAAAGGCCATATACCAGCAGAGAAAATCAGCATTCATGGCTAAATGGCAAGAACTTACATTGAATCCAAATTTTGTCAGACTAATGTCAAAGCAATATGTGTAGGTTGTACTTAAACTCTTAATTTATCAGAAGTAGTACTTGAGGCATCAGAATTTCATATTCCATGTTGAAAAGATGAGGTAAGTAGGCAAAATCTTTCTGAAAACTGCATTACAATTTTTTATTTTTTTTTACCAGAGGCACAGTTCTTCCTGAAACAGCCTCATTCCAAGAAAGACAACAAGATTCCAAGCAAGAAAAGGTCAAATCCTAGTGAATATTAACCATCGGCTGGATACCAGATTTCTCGCACAATGGAGAAGTGGATTTATGTCTAAACCCATCGCATTTTAACATCTCATAGCAAGATGTTACTGAGCATTTTACCCCAGAAACCATTTCCTTTTTTCAACAAGAAATGCATATAAGGATTATGGGCTCTAAACTCAGGAGAGGGACTTAATTCTTGATCCACCGAACTGTGAATTTGAATCAATCATTTTTCTCTGAAACTCAGAACCTATGTTTCCTCTAAAATGATATGGGTGTCAAATACATAGTACAGTTTTATTGAAAGGTTTAACAGAAACCCAGAATTTTGAGCCAAAGTTACAGCATGAATACGGACAGGAGTAAACTGGAACAAAATAGTTTCCTTGGATATGAAGTGATTATTGTTACGGAGTACATGGACACAACAAACTGATAAACCATTGTTTTTGTTTCCGATAATTTGTTTCAAAGCAAAACATTCCACAGAAAATAATATCCTGGCAGCAAACCAAGAATGAAACCCTGAAAAAAAAGTTGATTCAAACTTTTATTTTTCCTGTATTTTTCAAAAAAAAAATTTTCGCAAAAGCAGTCCTCCAGATAAATTTTCTTCTAGCAAGGATCTGAGCATCTTTCAATGTAAGATCTTTGGGGGTGCTTGAACAATTATTACTCCTGACTTGTTCTCAATCATTGGTCCTTATTAAAACATTATCCAATTATAAAAATGAACTATTGGCAATTATAGACACAGCATCTTTCTTAATGTGATCAAAGGGTGACAAAATAATTGGCTGAACTTCCGAAAAATAATTTACTCGTAGGCATACTGTCATGGTTTGGGTATATGCTTTTTGCTTTCTTTGTTACACTCGTCCCTGATGACATCGTTTTCTTTCCCCATCAGATTTTTTTATCCTGCTGGCTGATTATTATTATTCCTGGGCGGTCCTTCCCCGGAGTCTATTTAAGCCGGAGGTCGCCACGCCTCCTTTGCTGGAGTGTTTGATGTCATGTTACTCGCTTCGGCTCGAGAAATCTTTAGTCAGGGTTTGCCAGGATATATATTATCTTTCTTTCTAGGAAGCTTTGCTTCTTTAGGTTTTTATGGCACAATTGTCTGTTGCCTTGTTAGTTTCTTGTTTGTTGAGATCTCTTTTCCTCTGTGATTGCTTGCTTCGTTTCTGGCACTTAAGTCTTTCGTGTATTCAGAAACGCGAGCTCCTTTCCCTTCCAAATTTCGCTCTATCACTTTCAGCAGCACCGGCTATGTGCTTGGTGCACCTTCGCCTGCCACGGCATCCGATACTCCACTTTTAAATTTACGCTTCATGAAACTGCTCTGGATCTTCTAAGCAACATGTTTGGCACGCCAGGCAATCAAACCTGCTCTTCATGATCACTTAAATTGTTGAAATTAAATCAAAGACAAAGATTAAAAATGCAAATTTTGAGTCAGGCTGATTGAAATGCAAATAAAAAGCACATCCAAAGGAATGATTGTCATTTTACCATCCTGCGGAGAACTAGCAACACCTGATAGTGTGGAGTGTTTTTGGAGTGAATGTGTTATTCATGAAGAAAGATGATTGCAAACAAGTCAGACTAATATGTTGTAAAGGGATGTTCTGTGCCCAGCCAATTTTCAGTTCTGACTACGCCACTGACCAGTAAAGATATTATTTGAAAACAATGCAACCGTAATTGTGAAAGACAATATTCAATTGGTGGGAAGGTTTGAAGTTTTACCACAGGAACACAATGTCTGCCCGAAAATACATACTGATTACACACTGATGCTTTCCATCACGAATCACATTTTTCAGCCTCGAATGTTGCATAATGACACACATTCCCGCCTATATGACCTGTGATTGCACGACTGTTTCAGTTGCTGAATTATTATTATTTATTTGTGTTTAACCAGTGGCTCCTGCTTTCTGAAATTCCTGAGGCACATTTACTGAAATTTATGTACAGACTGCTCATAATATATGAGCATGTACACATGGTACACATGCAGTGAGAGAGGCTAGGCCTCTGGAGATACCATTTTAAATTTGATCTAAAAATTGCAGAGTTAACAAAACACATTTTGGTTCCCCATGGTGGGTTTTCTGTCTGAAATGTTTCTCGGAAAAAAATTACAGAAGGGACTGAAATGAAATAATAATTGTTTGTGGCACTCTGGGAACAACAATAGATGAGAACTGGACCTCTGGGCAATGCAGAACAGTGATAAGGTCTGGTGAGTCATCATTACTCTACCCCTTTCCAAACGTGAACTGTTTGAATGGTTTGCACTGCCCTGCATCACGTTTGCTGAATAAAATCCATTACTTGTTTCTCACTAATTTTGGGGAGCTGATTCCAAAAATAGTGTCTGTTTGCCTCAAAAACTAAACACTGGTTGCCTGGCCATTGTCACTTTCGACATTCACTTGTAAGGTTAAGAGGTCATCCCTTAATCACCAGGAAAAAATGCCACGAAGACATGGTTTCCATCTTCCTCTGAGCCAGGTGAGGACTATTTGTTCAATCCTTGTCTGATTGTCATATGCGTGAACGATTCTAAAGGGATTCATGCCCAATCCTGAATTCAGTGACCACTGACAGAGGAAAATGCAAATATGATTTAGATGTTTTCTGATACATCTGTGGGTTTCTCACTACATCCAAACAGCGTTTGTTGCTGTTTTGATCAGTTTATAAAGGCCGACATATATTACATAACATACTGAGGAACATCATCATTTTTTTGTTGTTAAAAAAACTTATGTGTGGTCGAAACTTCTTACTCACATTTTTAAACTCAGACTCCTGGAATTAGGCAATATGAGGCCTTTTTAGGAAATCAGCTGAATTTTTTTTTTCAACATGTTGGGTGGTGATGTGTTTAGAGAAAGCCAGAGGTGACATTCAATCTGCAATATCTGTTGCCAACTGTTAAGTGTGATGATTCTTGTAATAGCATGGCCAGCCATTTGACTGGACTCATGGGGTCTAATAACAGGTCTTTGTAGATATGCAATGGGCAGACATTATGGAGCTATTTTACAAGACCTGATGTACCCTCTGGTGCAGACACTGTTTCCCCATGATGTTCTTGGAATCACCCGTTGAGACATGAGCAGCCCTCTCGATCTTCATCTTCAGTTCTGTAAATCATATTCTGTAAATGCGCTCTGCATGCTCCGAAAATGAAGTAATTTAAGTTCTGTCAAAATCAATTGGAGAACAGGTAGTGATGTTAAATGTAGAGTGATATCTGTCATGGTTTGGAGGCGTTGAGAGCTTTCTTTGTTGCTCTCGTCCGGGAAGATATCGTTTTGCTCCCAATTGGATTCCTGGGCCAGCTGGCATTAATTGGGGGCGTTGCCCGGACTATATTTAACCTCTAGTTCCGCATCGCTTCCACTGCTAGAGTGTCAGTGTTACTATTGTGCTTTAGCCGGTAAGGTCTCTAGAAAGGGAGTTTAGCTGCATATTTGAGGATAAGTTGTAGAGAGCAAGGGAATCTTTGTTTTATTTTCCCTTTTCAGTTCGTCCCTTTGAGCACGCTTTGCTTCCTACCCCGGACCACTTCTAGGTCCATTGGTCTCGTATCTTATTTTTTTTGTGTCTCTCTCTCCTCTGCTGTTTTCTCCTTTTTTTTGGCCACTGCTTTTGGAGTCTAATTTTCAACAACCATCACAGATATCACTGATTCTTTTAGGCAGATTTGCTGCTGTTGGTTCGCAGGAACTCGTTGGGTCAAATAATGGGCTGAACACCAAGCAAGCAGAATGCAGTTCCAGGGAGGAAGCGGAATCATAAACTGAGGACAGCCAGAGAATTATAACCAATTACCAAACTGACATTGAGGCAATCTGAACTTGATAAACATATAGAAAAGGAGATTCAAAACTGGGAAATGACACTAAGATTACAAGGCTTGGAAGTAAGTGGTAGCTACTTCTGGACACAGAAAAACTGGGAATTTACATAGCAAATAAATTAATGAGGAAAATTCAGAACAGGTACATTGCAAACAAGGAAGCATGATTAGGGCGTGATTACTAACAAGACTAACAAGGAAATTTACAAATGGAATGGGGAGGTCAAGTAGAAAGCAAGAATTGAAAACAAAGACACCCACGTGGAACTGACAGTTAGCAACCGCAAAACACCACAAAAGGACAATTGAAGGAACTCTCTATTAGCGGGTACTTTGACACTAATTCCATAGTTCTGTACTTGTGAACTATGTCTGCGCCAAAAATTCCCATGAAAATACACACAGTAATAATTTTAGGCTTGTTTTCTGATGGCAGACCTTGATTTTCAGCCAGTTTCTGCCCCGCCCACAATTAGGTCCAACTTCCGTGGGATTGACACGTCACATGAAGAACGAGACGAGCTCAGCGGAGCTTATTTTTCTATTACTGCCTATGGGACATGAACTGCAGTAGGTTTATAAAATTGTTATTTTCTTGCAAATTTTGGTGAAACTGACTCGGGCAAAAGGGCAAGGACCAAGCGACAATAGTGTGATTTGTAGCGACCACTTCAACAATTCTGACTTCGAGGATAAATAGTTTTGGTCAGAGTTTGCGATGAAAAAGAGGAGAGAAGTCAAGCCAGATGCTATCCCGAAAATCAAAAGACAGTTTGAGAGAGAAGCACCGCGGAAAAGGGGAGAAAGAAGAGCGGACCGGGCACTGAAAATGGAAGAAAATGAAGGTAGGCTGCTAATGAACAATTATAACGCATTCGCGTTAGCTACGCAAGAGATTCAGCAAGGCTTTTGTTTTAGACACTACTGTATAGAGCTTAATAGAGCGCTGGCCGCAGCTAGCACTTAGCAGGCTTTGGCTTGCATTCCACATGTTTAACACTTTTTCTTCGCCAGCGCTCTATTAAACTGCTTTCACACTGGACGCGAAATGCGTGTATTCGCGTCTTTGCATTGACTTTGAGTGTAATCTGTCGTACTAAAAATTTGTTTTGCATCTAGGGTGAAAGCGCTTCCCCCTAGCTGCTGCGCATCTAGTTGCATGCTGCCGCTGTGTCTTGACTCTTGTCTTGTATTCAAATCTTTTTGTCTTCGTCAGATCATATTATTGTTTTGCTCTAGCCTGACCAAATGCCGTACATAATCTAACGAGCTTGTTGGATGTCAGCTCAGGAGAGCATAATGAACTAAGTCAAATCGACATCATAGTGTAGCAAGCAGTTTGGCAAACTCGTGAACAGCTAATCGGGGAATTAGATTTTCATAAGAGAAATCTGGGTCATACGCTTTTAAAACGCAGTACTTATGTCATTATAAATGGAGAAACAAACACCTGGATAATGTGTTTAGCAGTAGCTTTTGCAGACAGTGAACGCGAGTGAAACACGCCTCTAGCCCATTTAGCGCGTCTCTGATTGCCTCTTAAGAAAACCAGTGAAAGATTAAATAAAAAATATACATATTGTCAATTTTTCTTTTGCTCATAATGTAAATCATATCAGATTTGAAGTCACTAAGCACTGGGGCGAAAAAAACATGCAATGAAGTGATCAAAATGATATTTTTACATGCCGTTGTACATACCGGCTTTGCGTCTAATTGGTCCTGAGATCTTTATATGATGTCGCGCTAAGAAAGAGCAGCATTATCGATTTTAGCGATTAAAAGGGGGCTTTCCCAGGGCAAGTAGAAAGTTACAAATTACGGTTTGATTTTATGGGAAATGACTGCCATGTTTTTTTTTCTGGATGAAAAATTACATAATGAAAGCCTCTATGTGAAATTTCGCCCTCTAGACGCTGTAGTTCCTTTAATGAAAAAAAAAAAGTAAAAAAATTACATAAAATGAAATAAACAGATTACAGAACACTGACAAAGCATCCTAAGAATTTTTAGTGTCCGCCCCCTAGAATGCGGAGATAGTACTGACTATGACAGTGCCAAATAGAAATCAGGAAAAATGATATTTTTGTTTGTGTACAGCCTTTATGCAAGTAAAAACAGGGATGTCGGCATTATAGAACCCAAGATATTGATTCCAACTGAAGTTGAGCTATTCTTCACTCCTGCGTCTTTTGTGAGATGGATTCTGCACCATTCATAGAACACCACACAATGCCTGTTCAGCAATAAAGCTTTGAAGTTATAAAAATATATTGAATGAAAATATTCCAAAGGATTTAGTGACCACAAAATGAGGCCCAGCTCTACCATGTTAGAATTTGGTATGTTTGCATCTTATACCTCAAATATGCCCTACAAGCTAACAATACATTTTACCCCATATAGAACAAATTGATACATCTTATATACAGCAAAGACAAAGAAAAGCATCAAGACTGAGCAAGACTGTTCAAGACTTCAAATTTGTTCATTAATCAATTCATTCATTCATTCAAAACAAACCAGAATAAACAAGATTCCTGGGTACTATAAATAACAGAGATATCTTTTCCAGGCACTGTACAATTGCAAAAAGGCCTGAAAGGAAAAAAAAAACATTTTAATACCGATTCATTGATATTAAAGCCCAGTTTGTTTGTTTGTTTGTTTTTTTTATCTCAAATCATATCAACGCAGAATAACAAAACACGTGAATTTCATTTTCAATATCAGTCACATCACATAATATCAATCCACATAACAGTATAACGGCTGTCCTTTCGGCTAGCTCCATAATGTCCTAAATTTCAGTCATGATGTTTTTTGATCCAAAAAGATAACTCCATTGACAAAACAATCTAGATTAATTTTGGGATCACCAGTTGGTCATAAGTCAATGACTTGAGAAACCACTACACTACAATTAATTGCAGGCAAACAACACATTATCAATCCTACTTACAAACCCAAAGACAAATGATGGAGAAAGAAAATGACGGTCTATCATCGAAAACTACAGCATTCACTTAAAGGTAAATGCACTGAAATCCTTAAAGTATAGTTGTTAGACTAATTCCAGTATTTTCCTCCTTCAAGTGTACATGTGTAATGCATTGTATACTGCTCAGCAGAATCACATAATTTGATCAACATAATGCTACTGCTTCAATGAATTCTGAGATAGATAATGACGGATAAATGCACCATGCAGTGTCCAAGTGTATTTATCACTCCTTGTTTTCATGCTTACAAAGCATTTTCAAGGCTTTCAGTGACAAGATGGATCCTTGTAATTAAAGCTGACAAGAAAACTCATTCATGCATAGTAAATTACAAGAAAATGAAAAAAATGTACTTCTCTTGTGCTTGCGGTATTGCACTCAAGAGGGAGAACACAATCAGCAGCCACCCCTATGTGTATAAGTGGGTGGGGCTGCCATTGGATTATTATCTATTATGCCCGTATTAAAACTGCTTTCTTGCTGAAGTGTTGTCAGACAAGAGAGCCAGCAAAAGAAACTGATTTGTAAAGGTTAATTTTTTTTAGGTCAAACGGGCACATCTAATGTATATCACCACATCTGTTCACGTAACTATGCTATTGTTCATTACCTGCATTCAATCTATTCTAAAAAAGAAAACCTATGAAAAATACAAAACTCCTGTCTAGTTAATGCCTAGCTGTATATTCATTTTCAGTCTGCAATGGGATGGATTTAGAGAGAACAAGAGGGTTGATGATTACATCAGTTTGTAGTAGCTTGTGCTCAACCGGCAGAAGGCTTTCAACTTAGCCAATATGCTTGTCAGAGACTTCTTGAGCAACAAAGATGATGCTAACAAATTTGTTTATAAATCTGGACTGGTAAACGTCTGTGCACAAAATATAGTTCTTGGCAGAAATCGTAAGTCAATAAAATTATTGGATTATCCTCGATTTGACACAGATGCAAAAAAAAGGGCTATGGACAGATTAGTAAACCTCTGTGTACCACTGAGTTATATGTTGTAATCCCAACACATGTTCGCTTGATTTCTTTTACAGTGGTGGAAGTAATGATCATCCTTATTCAGAAAAGGAGGGTGGTGGTGGTGAGGGAGAGAATACTAGGCAGTTTTGGACAAAGGAGCCATGAAGAACGTGTGTGTGTGTGTGTGTGTGTGTGTGTGCATGTGTGTGAGAGAGAGTGTGTGTGTGTACATGTGTTTTCATATGTCAGCCCAGGCATGAAATAACAATCTTTGAATCAGACCCATTTCTATATATATAAAAAAAATAACCTGTTCCTCACAAATCCCACCCTCGACCCCCCTGGTCAGTGTTCGGCCAATCTAAGAGGACCCCTCCACATTCACAGTGGTGACAGTGGCCATGAAGCACCTCTGGAACAGGCGGTCCGGGTCGGGTGGCTGGTTGTCACAATCCAGTTTTCGGCTGAAGAAGTGCTTGCGGAAACCCTGAGGGCCAGAGGGTGCACTCGGCTCTCTGGTCCCTTCCAATGTACCCAGCTCAGGGCCTGAAACAGAGAGGTGAAATGCTCATCCTGGAACAGGCTTTAAACTGCTGCCGCACCTGTGCCTTATATCAGACAATCTGAGACACATTGCTGCTATAGCTTACATTTAATGACCTAAAATGTCAGCTGTACCAACACATAAAACTTCTGAAACCTTGATGGTGTTGACCCTTTCACCAATAGGTTATGTGAGTACAGCCTCAATTTCAGAGTCGGGATATTGTGTGTAAGATAAATAAAAAACAGTAATTTGCAAATGAAGGCCTGCGTGTACTTACGTCACAATTTGCAAAAAATGAGCTGGCACCAGTATTAAAAACTGTAGTGGCCAGAGCATCATCTGATAGCAAAGATTTCTCAGAAGAAGGACTCAAGTCTAGTTTATTTGTGTGTTGCAATTATCAAATTCACAAAACTTTTGTGAGGAAAATGGCTAAGTCCATAATGTTGGAGCAAGAACTACCTAAGCTTATGACTGTCCAATCAAAATGCCGATATGTGTCATGATTAGCTGCAAAAATGGCAACCAGGTAGGCTGGACAGTCGGATTTATCTATTAAAAGAACTCGGGTCCAGCCATTTCTTGGAAAAATGTACTAAAATCCAGGTACTTAGCAGAAAAATATATGTAACCCTTTAGTATTTTTCCTCAAAAAAGGTTTGTTAGCTCTCTATAGCTCCTAGAAACAGCAATAGGCTCTATAGCATGCACCAGTAAAAAAAAAAGAAGAAAAAATCTGCAACACGTTTTGAAAACTTTAACCCCTAAATTCTCAAAAGTGTCATTCTATGACAGGTAATTCTTGCACACAGATCTTCACTCATAAACTTTATTTATTTATTTTTTTTTAATGTGATGTCTGCAACACGTTTCAATAAAGCTGGGACAGATGTATTTTCTTAGTCTTAGTCGTCCTGGTGCTCCTGGTTAACGTATATGCAGTAATTCTGATCTGTATGCTTGTGTTACGTCGGTAAGCATCAATGTGGCAGTTTCATCATAACCTTGCCCAATTGTAGCCACTACAGTTAGCCCACTCAAATGATTATCTCAACTCAACTTCCTTTGTCTCAGTGATGTCTTGTCTCTTTTTAGCTTATCTCTTGCTCCTAAGGGACCTTTAGGAGAAGTAACTCAGAAACAAATGATCACAGAATGATACAAATATGAGAAGCTCAAATTCATCTCAAGAGACGAGATTGAGCAACACATTTTTCCCACGGGGTATCGGCCAGCAAATGCAGTCACTACCCCAAGCTCTGAAAGCCCCACATAGCCCGTATAGTCAGAGTAAGATAGGTACCATTATGAAATTGCCGCCAGTCAAATTTTGTGATTCACGGGCCATTAATTCATGTGCTCTATCTGTACAGTCAAAATTTGATAGGCATGCTGAGGTCTCTGGAGGGACAGAATAGCTGTGAGTTCCAATGCAGCTCCCATGTTCGTTGGCTCTTATGCAAGACGCCACCCGCTTACCTGGTTTTGTACTGCTTGAGTTAATTGAACACACCCCATGCCAGATTTAGCCACTTGGCCACAAATGAAGTCTCTCCCTAAGCTCATTGCAAGAAAAACTGTAGACATCTACCACAGTAAGACAAATTCCTCCAAGGAAAATTGTAATTATATATGAATCTATTCTGTTCACTCACTGTATAATTAGTTGTATAATTATCTTTACTGATCATTTGCTCTATAACTGGTTGTTTTTGTATCTTTTCTCTAAATTTACTATGTAATTACTTTTCGTGTACAATTGTAAAAAACAAAAAAAAATGCAAAACAGTAAAGGGCTGATATGGAAAAACAAAATCATTGCATCCTCAATTTGAAGAAGTGAAAATCAAACTATGTACTGAGCAATGCTGCCGTCTTCAATGGACTTTTTCACATCTGAAATGGATTAAAGCAGTGGAAATGGGCCATTGTCAGACCGGTCAACCTTTCATTTTTTTTTAATCTTAACACTGTACGTTTTGCTATCGGCCATAGAAGAGAAGGTCCATTCCTGTCGTGACCAAGGTAAGTTTCAAAAGCCATTTTCAATTGGTATGTGGATGAGTTAGTGCCCTTGGCATGGGTAAATTGAACATCTGTGTCGGTACCATTGATGCTGAAAGACACATGCACTCTGTAGCAAAAAAATTTGGCTCCTAGAATAAATGGCACATTTTCAGATATCATCCAGATATCTGCTTCATTCAACAAGATAATGGCAAGCCACATTCTGCATGTGTTACATTGTGGCTGTCTAATCACAATACAGTAGATAAAATGAAGGATGGGCATTGAACAACTTTTTCCATTGAAAAGGAGTCCTTGCACATGAGCATCGACTGTGGCTCTTTCAAAGAGACAAACACGCATTTGTTTTCCTGCTTTCTAAAGATTTCGTATTTCCATTTGGACACTACAAATTATTACAACCTGCGCAGATAATCGGTTGAGGTAAGCATGAACGTATACACTCATTGATCAATGACTGCATTAAAACATTTTTAAATTAAGACCCACACTTGCAATCTTATATCAACAAGTACAGTGCTCACTTGTGGAACTAAACAACCAATGGTGAAATTGAGTTTTTTCTTTAATTGCACACTGGCAAGGCTCATTGGATTAAAATTTGTGTGTGTGTTCATTCAATTGAAATAAACCTATTTTCAGTGCTGACTCTGATGAATATTAACAGACAAGGCAGGTCCTGCAGATAAAATACAGTACAATACAAGTCAAAGGTTTTTGAATGCTGTAGTCATGCATTTGTTTGAGTTTTTGGTTATTATGAGCATTTTCAACTTACCTTTCGCCATTTATGGTTATTTTGCGAAATATGTTAATGTTGAGAAGCCATAAACAGTCTTTTACATCCAAAAAGTCTGGGACTAAGTGCACTGCGCTTATACAGACAGAAAGTAGTACACTGAAAATGATCATGTGAAGCGCAAGCTATTTATTAGCAACATCTAGGAATGCTGCTAACTTCTGCAGGCTTAAGCACATCTGACATGCACTGACACATAGTGGCAAAGTGTTCCATGGTCAAACAAGGACAAGGTCGAGTTGCATTATACACTGAAAAAAATGTTTTCTGAATGAACATAATTTTTTTAAGGTAAGTGGTTGCACAAAATATTTTTATCTGAAGCTAGATATTTTTATTATGTTGACTATTGGAAATTACTTATATTTTTTAAGTGGAGTTAAATAACACATTTATTTCTATTAAAATATGCTTAATTAATATATGGAACATTTACTAGGGGTCAAAATCACTTTTTTCAGTGTAATGACCACCTCCTACATTTGTACTTTTGATATCAGCAGAGTGTAGCCAACGAAGATATAAGGCATGTGTTGTGAGCTGGCTTTGTGGGTATATAAGGTGTGCTGTAGGTATTCTGCAAACATATCACTCGTTGCTGTCATGTATCACATACACCCATACATGCTGATTGTCTTCCCTGGGGCGGATGGGCTCTTCCAGTAAGATAATGCGACATGTCACACGGCTAGAAATGTCCAAGTGGTTGGAAGAGCGCAACCAAGATTTCCAAGTACTTCCCCAGCCCCCTAATTCCCCAGACTTGAATCCAATCAAGCACCCGTGGGACCACCTTGATCGTCATGTTTGCACTGTAGATCCTCTACAAAACATAAGCAGCTGTCAGATGCATTGCAGTCAGCATGGCTCCAGATACCTGTGACAACATTCCAGCACCTTACTGAGACACGCCCAGGCCGTCTAGCTGCTGTCCATGCGGCACACGGCGGTTACTCTGGATATAAGCTGGTGGCCTTAATAATGTGACTACACTGTGTATATTGTTTTTGGCAATTATGAATGTCATTTTCTCTGAGCCAAAGATGAAGAGGTCCATCCTGATCATTAAAATCCAGTGTTTTTCATGGTATAGTATGCCATCTCGACAGCTTTTTCAGGGATGTCTCAGGATATTTCAGTAAGACAAGGGCAAAATCCAATATGTGTTACAACAGCATGGCTTAGTCAAAGACTGTGGTGTTATACTGGCCAACCTGCTGTCCAGACCTGTTTTCAATTGAAAAATAGTGTCATGACACTGTAGCTCACCTGGACATTCATTCCACCAAAGTTTTTCAGTCCTTTTGTTTAAGTCAACCATTGAATGGTATTATTTCAGTTGCCAATTAAACACAAACATGGTTTAACATGGTAATGAAAATAATTTTGAATTAAAAACTTACAGCATACATTATAAGCTGGGCACAATTTTTAATTGATAAAAATGTTTTGGAAACCAAAGAAATTCAACCAGAATTATTTTGCAAATATTTTCTGCTCCCAGATCCATATATCTAAATTAAAAAGAGAAAGCGATCATGTTTGTAGGTCTATTTAAAATAACCTTCAATCCATTGGGAAAAAAAGAAAAAATGTGACATGTTTGGAAAAGTGTATTTATTAGATTCATACACTCTCCAGGATTGAAAGAAAGAGGACAGAGGGGATGTTCTGTGGTAATCATTTCCAACAGGCATCCAACAGTTTACTTACCAATTAATGCTTCACTGTACCACACCATATTCTTTCCTGAAGCTTCCCACAACAGCTGACTTCATAGTGAATTTTAGTCTAGGTAGCTCTATGTTTTCCTGCCGCAATAACATACTTTTTAATGCAGTTAAAAACTATCAGCATGATCAGTGAAAAAGTGCTTTTATTGGTATTTCCTATAAAAAGGTGTGGCCCAGTGGTGAAATGAAGAGGTGAAAACACATTGCACAGCAAAACTTGTGACGTGTTCAGGCTTGCTGCTTTGCATCTACAAAGGATGCCGCTGTTGCCATATTTGAAATGGAATCAAAACACCTCGAACAAACTTTCATCTCCTTAACTACAGGAAGGTGTGTACAAAGGCTCAGCTCGATCAGTCACACAGTTTCAGAGAAGAAGATTTTTAAAGATATTTCTGAAACTTAGGGACGTGGCCCCATGACTGAGGTCAAATGAAGATCAAAATGCCATGCACAGCAAAACCGGAGTTATACATGTTGAGTGTTGTTATTTGGCACATACACAGCAAATTTCAGCTGAATCGCTCCGGAAATGAGCGACTAATGAGCCAAAATAGCATTTTCAATAAGGCGGCCAAAGTCGACATAAAATGCAATGCACAGCTAAACCTGTAATATATATGTTCAGTCTTGCTATTTGGCTCATACACAGCCCAATTCAGCTGAATCGCTTCAGAAATGAGTGACTAATGAGCCAAAATAGCCTTTTCAATATGGCTGCCAAAGCCGCCATATTTGAAGTTGGATCGGAACTCCTCGTACAAACTTTGGTGTCCTCGTGGGTAGGAACATGCATGCCAAGTTTCAGCTTCATTGGCCCATTCGTTTTGGAGAAGATCTTTACAGACGCCGATGAATGACGACGACACATGATGACGACGACGACGCACGACAGGCAAGCAGGCCATGACACAACCTCATCTGGACTTCGTCCAAGTGAGCTAATAAAAAAAAAAAAAAAAATTGGTCAGGGTTTTTCCTGCTTAGCGAATTTGGTGGCGGGCACCACCGCCTAGTTTTTTACCACCGCCATCTCCCAACGCGATTTTCTGTATTGACTTGTCATTTGCGTGCGCGAAAAAAAAGAAAAAGAAAACGTGGAATTTGCGTTATATTAGTGCCGTGCTTCTGCGGTTAACAAAAAAAAAGCATGTGCAGCCCTCCCCCTTATCACCCTGCTCTACAAGATGAGAAGCATCGACCCCCCCCCCCGCCGAAGGAAATGAAAAGCGAAATAAGAAGCATTCCATCCCCCACCGCGCAACAAAATGAAAAGGAAAATGAGAAGCATTTACCCTCAAAATGCATATGCTGTATTCAAACCTGTAGCACTCCAGGCCTGGTTTAAATTCTAGTGGAGACCCCAAGGTTGCCAATGATTCTAAATACAGTATGTCCTCCTAAATTACAGAGAAATGAAAAAAAAAATATGTTCAAGATCCAGATATTTTCCATTGGATGCAATGCTGTGGCGATAAAAACATGGTGTCCTTTGTTCGAATATTTCTCTAATATAAGTGTGATGTGGCTTCAGTAAAGCGCTGCAAACAGCAGATACAAAATATGTATACAACATTGTCCTACAATATGATAAAGTGTTTCAGACATTAAACCCCTACATGGGAAAACCAAAGGCAAGGTGATGTGATACAGTGCTAAACATACCCCAGTCCCATCTTTTTTGGAATGTGCTGGTAGTGGTTTTCGCTGATTCCTGTCCCTATTTTACATTTTTTACACCAGTCCAACATAACATTTTTGTTATTGGGCTGTATTTAACAGCATCCGGGCCTGAAATTTCAGAGTTATGAGAAATCCGTAATCAATCAAATAAACAGGTAAACTGATTCTCCAACATGGCAAGCAAGATTAAGCAAATCACAAACAAATTCATCAGCATGATCTAACCCCAAATACTGCAGATGTGTTGGAACTTCCACAGGGGTGCTAGACCACATTAGATCTGTTGGACCTTTCTTGAAGAATAAATGCCACTAGTAGCCACAAGGTATATGGCAAAAGGTAAAAATTTGGATGAATCTATTCTTTAGTCTGATTTGACTGGAAGAGTATACGTGTCACACTATTATTATTCCATCTTGTGGTGGTGATTTTCCCACTGCATCTCCTAGTCTCTTATGGTCCGTGCATCATGCATCTGAGATATTAGTTCTTTTTCATCTTCCAAAAGAACATGTTCTGGGGCATGTTTCACAAAAGTGTAACTAAGTTAGCAACTTACATAGTTCGTCCATTCACAGTCAATGGGCCCAACTATGTCAGTTAGCATCTGTGATTTTGGGGAACACGCCCCAGGTCTGATGCGCCCATTTCAATACTTACAAGTGTTAACATCACTGGATTCATAAGAACGTGGTATAACAGTGCCTCATTCTGGGCCCAAAATCCTGCCTCCAAAATACGCATGTGGCAGAATTCTATTCTGAACTATTGGGTAGGAATCAGCCAATGATTGATAATACATTTTCAGTCATCTGGAATTTGTTAAGTTCAAATGAATTTCTAATTTTCAGAGCACAGCTATCAAAGGTATATCAACAGTTATGCAATTATTTCAAGAGTTGTTTCTATATTTAGTAAGTGCTGGGGCCATCAAGCAGAGTGAAATATGATTTATAAAAAGCATCTAAACATCTGCTGAATTTCAAAATCATTTATATATGACAAGCTCACTCCATAAGCTTAATGGGATGACGTGAATGCATCTGGGCACAGAAAATGAGCATTTTTATAGAGCTGTCATGCAGCTGAGCCATTTGAGGACGTATTATTCAACCTCACCTTTTAAAATCCAGCTTATTGTGCTATTTGGCAAGGTAGTTATGGTGATGACGTGTAAGTAAAGAAGGCGTGCTGAAATAATCAAATACAAGAGTTTTTCACCGCACTGAGCAGTGCAAAGTATTCATTTGGCAGATAGAGTCACAAAGAATGATTACCAATCTAATTGGTCTTGGTTTCATCGAGAACCTCAACTCTCATGAGTTATGTCTCTGCAGTAATGAATTGATCATGACTGCAGATACATCACTCATCAGAACTTAAGTTCATCATGAATCTAATATAAATGACAATATAGCCAAACAAATTGTCTTACAATACACGGTAGGAAAAAATACAGTAGATCCTGAATCAGAAATAGAATCAGATAAGATGGACCTTGCACACATTGCCTGTAAAACACAAGACAAATGAAGTTATTATATACATCACTACTATAAAACTAAAACAGCTACTCATATCATGCCTTCCCTGCTGACAAGGGGTGCAACTCCAAAACCAAAATAAATAAATAAATAAATAAATTCTGATTGTCCGAGAAAGATCTCCTCAAATCAAATCAAATCAAATCAAATCAAATCAAACTTTATTTATATAACACTTTTCATACAAATAAATGCAACGCGAAATGCTGTACATAATGAAAACAACAGACAACAAACATCACCATTTAACCCCTCCCAACTTCATGATAAAATGCCATAAATAGACAAGATAATTTTCTCTAACATAAGATTGCTTTGCAAATTAAAATTGACCACAAAGAGCAACAACCCACTACCCCTAAACCACCCATTTAACTAATGACTAAAATGAGTAAAAAGAGGAAACGCCACCATGGAGAGCCGTCGGCGCCAGGAACTGATGACAGACCACAGCTGCAAGGAACGCCCACGCAGATATCACCATGTCCCAGACCGAGAGAGGAGTCCACATCACAACCATAAAGCCAGACAGAACGCCCCCCCTCAGCCAAAAGAGCAAGCATAACCCCCACAACAGCATCTCCACAGCCAGAGCCAATCACAGCCCCCAGCACAGAAGGCACACCAGTAAGGAAACACTAGAGCTGGAGTAAAAGAATAACGCCAGTGATATTGAACTAAAATTATGGTTACAATAATGGGATAAAATACAGATGTTTTAAGAATTACAAATACCGTATTGATCCGAATATAAGACGATATTTTTTCCCCTGAAAAATGCCTGAAAATGACGTCTCGTCTTATATTCGGGGTCTAAGGAGTTACCCATGTAAAACAATAGGTGCCGCCATATGAGAGCTTTTCTCTCCGTCAGTGTTTAGAGCAGTGTGACCCTAACGTGATCCTGTAAAGTCGGGGTGGGTGTGTTAGGCTAGATTTGCATAAGCTACTGAATGACAGAAAGATGCAGCCAGAGCACAGAGATCCAATTAAAAAAACGTGCTTCCGAAGTCGGTCAGGTGAATAAAAGTCAGAGGAGAAGTTATGATGCGAATTTTAAACTTATGTTTGTAAACAGAGCTGAGAGAACGAACAACGTGAAGGCAGTAAAAAGACATGATGTGACAACATAATTAGCATAATTGTCAACCGAAGACACGGTTTCTCTGCATGTGCAATCTAACGGCGATTAAATCATGGGCTAAATTCAGTACAGTTGCGGAACAAGAACAGAGTTGGGTTGCGCAAAACTTCCGTTTAATGCAATTATTAGTCCTAACCTGTTCTCAGTAATTTTCACAATTAACAGAAGGTTCATTCCGAGAGCACTCCACAGTTAACACGTGTTGCTTGTTCTCCCCGATTAGGTCAGACGACAGTCATTCATCTGGACGCGTATTTGCTGTATTTAAATCAACGTCATTCAAAATGAATGTGGCAAAAACTGTTCGTGGTGTTTTTTTTTTTTTTTGGATGTTAATGCTCTTACATTTTGCAGACTGTTCTGACACTGTCTGTCAAGCAAATGTGTGCCGTTTATTGCACAAGTTAGGCCAGTAGGTCTATGCCTGTTTTGTTGCACTGTTTTCATAGCAAAGAACCGTGAAGTGCGTTCTGCGTTTTGCCTATTTGCGGTGCAAGAGGATTTTATGATTTTTTCCCCCATGATAAACATCAAAGATGTTGATATGTACAAGGAAATTTTTTTTATGCAAATGAGATTTCATTCAAATAAAAAGTATTTTTCCAAATAAGGGTCTTGAAAAAGAGGGGTCGTCTTATATTCAGAGTCGTCTTATATTCGGGCCGATACGGTAAATGAGAAACTAAAAGCATAAATGAAGAGTATAAATAAGATATATATCGTTAAAAGTAAATAAATATCCAAATAAATACATCAATGAATAAATAGATAAAATATCTATAATATATATATATAATAGATATAATATATATATAAAGTATATTATATTAAAAGTCATTGAAATGCTAAGTTAGAAAGGTAAGTCTTGAGCCTCCGTTTAAAACTCTGTATACTCTCTGCGACCCTCAAGTCCTCCGTTAAGCTGTTCCACAGATGTGGGCCATAGAATTGAAAGGATGCCTCACCATGAGTTTTTGTTCTCACTTTCGGAATAGTTAAAAGGCCAGTATCGGAGGACCTCAGGGCCCACGGGGGTTCGTAAATCCTGATAAATAAGAAGGACCAAGACCCTGAAGACATTTGAAAACCAATAAAAGAACCTTAAAATCGATCCTGAAAGACACAGGGAGCCAATGCAGTGACTCTAAAACCGATCTAATATGCTCTTGCTTTCTGGTCCTTGTCAGCACATGTGCTACAGAATTTTGAAGTAATTGTACAGGGGAAATATTCTTTTGGGAAGACCAGAAAGAAGAGCATTGCAGTAATCCATACGACTACGAATAAAAACATGCATTAGTGTCTCTGTGCTTGCTTGAGAGTGAAATGGGCGGACTCTTGCAATATTCTTGAGATAGAAAAATCCAGTTTTCATTACGTTTTTAATGTGTGGAATGAAACTAAGGCCAGAGTCAAAAATAACTCCCAGGTTTTTCATCTGATGAGATGTGTTTTTTGTTTTGTTAAAAGCTTCTCACACTCAGCCGCTGGACCGACAATTAAAACTTCAGTTTTGCGCATGTAGAGATTATAAAGTGTGGGACCTAAAATTGAGCCTTGGGGAACACCACAGTTCATTCTATAGTTATCAGAGGAGCAAGTATCCATACTTACTAAAAATTCTCTATCTGTAAAATAGGATGAAAACCAGTTTAAAACAGTACCAGACAGGCCAACAAGGTTACAAAGTCTGTTTAGAAGAATTTGTTGATCCACAATATCAAAAGCAGTGCTTAGATCCAGTAATACCAGAATCGAGGTTTTCTTCATATCCACATTGATTTGCAGATCACTGACAATCCTTACAATGGCTGTTTCTGTGTTATGGTTTGTCCTAAAACATGATTGATATTTTTCCAAAATGCTAAATTTGTTAAGAAAGTCATTTAATTGAATAAGAACAAGTTTTTCTAAAATTTCACTTAAAAATGGTAAGTTGAATACTGGTCTGTAGTTATTAAGAATGGTGGCATCTAAATTACTCTTCTTCAGAAGGGGCTTGACTATTGCAGTCTTAAAAGCAGTGGGGAAAACGCTGGTCTGAAGCGAGTAATTCATGATGGTTAAAAGATTGTCCTCAAAGAAGTCATAAAATGTTTTAAAAAGTCGTGTGGGAATTGGGTCTAAAAGGCAGTTAGTTAGGTTTACTCAGGAGAAAACTCTACCAAGTGTCTCAGCATCAACCAGAGCAAAACTCTCCAGTGTTTCCTCAGGACAAAGCACAGGTTTGCGTGTGTTAAAAACAATCTTCTGAAGTGGTCTTTAACCTGCTCTGATATAATAAATTTTACCTCTGAAGTGGTCTGCAAAGTCCTCACATTTGGAGTCTGTTGACATCCCGCTGGACTGATTAAAATTGGGTTTGATTAAATGATCTACAGTGGAGAACAGGATTTTGGGATTGTTCTTGTGTTTGCTGAAGTGAGCTTTTCTTGACTCTTGGACTGCTTTGTTATTAATGTTTAGTTTCTCACCGAGGATTTGGTAATTGATAGTCAATTTATTTTTCCAGCATTTCCTTTCTGTGATGCGGCAATTTCTTTTTAGTTGTTTAATTTCCTCATTTCTCCATGGCGGTGAGCGTTTGGTTTGTACCTTCTTCAGCAAAAGTAGGGCAACTGAGTCACGGGTAGACCTCAGTTTACTGTTAAAATTATTAACAATACAATCACATGAAGAGGGTAAAAAGTCAGCTGGGATGTCATGTAAAAGATCAATAAAATCTGCAGCCGCTTCAGAGGTGAGGTAGTGTTTCCTCATTGTTTGCTCTGAAACCTCCTGTTGTATAAAATTAGAGATGTTAAAAAACACACAGAAAAGGTCAGAAATAGGTCAACATCAGAAGACACACTAGCGGACAGGCCATGGGTTATAACAAGATCTAAATTGTCCTCTGTTGTGAGTGGGTTGAGTGACATGTTAAGTAAAATCCATACAGTGTAATATGTTCAAAATTTCCGCAGCAATGGGGTCTGACTGATTGCCTATATGTATATTAAAATCACCGGAAATTAAAATTCTGTCATATGTGGAGTGGATTATTGAAAGCAGTTCTGAGAAATCGAATATAGAAGAAGGAAATGGTTTGGGTGGTCTATACGGTCATACAGTACGGGAGGGCTGCTAAAAACAAAAGCGTGTCAATCAAATGAGGTGTGGTTGTTGAACATAGTGTCCCTAAAACCAAGAGTGGAAGAATGGATGGACGCTGTACCGCTACCTTTCTTACCCGTTCTGATTGAGTAAGAGTGTTGTGATCTGTGATTATGCTCATGTCATGTTTAAGTTCTGTGCCTGGCTCAGCCATGTTTAGGATTTCTGTGTTTAGTGACCACTGCCTGCCCTTTGACCATTCTTAGGATCATGTATTGTGTTTTTGGTAATTTAGATTTCATGTTTTATTATTTTTTCATGCCATGTTTTCATTTCCATGCATTGCACTTCGTCTACCCTGTCTTGTCTTGTGTAGGTCTTTGCCCACGGTCCCTAGTCTTGCGTGCCACTCATTAGGGTGATTTATTGGTTTCTGGGTTTTCAATCTTCCTTCATTATCTCGTGTGCTTCCATCCTCTCTCTTTTATTGTCTACTAACCATACTAACAGTTTGTTGTTTTCGATAATTACTAACCCTCATTAACATTGTATATTTTTACTAACTTACTAACATGCACTCGGGATTGTATAGCTGCACATACTAATTGACTAACGATCTCTCAGCAGTCACTCAATTCTAATCTCCGCCTCCTTGCCTATCCCTAATTATCTCTGCTGCAGTTTTCCACTTATATCTCATGCTTTCCTTTTCTTTAGACTGTGCACTTTTAGTACTCCTTAACCGGAGCGGTTGTTTTGTACTTAGGTTTGTCTTGTGATCCCTGTCTGCGTTTTGGCTACAGCCAAATTCATGTAATTAGTTTATTCCTCATGTGTCTCTCCCTGATCATTGTTACCATTGATTGCACCTGTTCTCCCTGGTCATGTGTTCACCCCGGATGTGTATATAAGATGTCTGTTTGGTTCACTCTCTTGTCAGATTGTTCTCCCTAGTTTTCTCGTGCCATGTTTCTTGCCTTGATTTCTCAGTGTTTATCTTTCTGACTGGATTGCCCGACTTGATTTTTGCCTTTGTGATTTTGGATTACTGTTGCATCTGTGTGTTTTGACTATTTTTCTGCCTGACTACGAGATCTGTTTGCTGCCCTCGTAACGATTCGGATTACGTCCTGTGGATTCTGGCTTGTCTCTCTGATCGTACTATTCCTGTGTACCAGACCCATTTCTGTCCGACTACGATTACTGTGATTCCTGCCCTGGTTTTGATACTCTTTTTGCCCAACTGGAATTCGACTTTTGGATTGTGGACTTTGTACTGTTTTTCACCCTGCGGGGGTCACCCCCCCTTTACTAATAAAACAAGCTCTAATGCATTTCCTGGTTCTCGCATCTGGTTCCTGATCGCAACACAACAAAGAACTTAAAATTAGGTGGAGATGCCTCGGAGTGTAGCTGGAGCATCTGAGGTAAGCCATTTTTCTGTTAAAAACAAGCAGTCAATGTTGTCTAAAATCAAAAAATTAATAATGAACATCTTTAAGAGATCCGCCGTTCAGGAGTGCCATGTTGAGGGTCACTGGTCTGCTTGTGTTCTGTGGTTTGGTGTTATTGGCCTGTACCTGCCCACCCCAGAATTTATTCTATCAGACAAAAATGAGCCCAAATGATTTAACGTGTAAATTTATCAGTCTTCCTTTTTTTTTTTTTTTTTGCAAAAGCCCAACTTTTCTCTTCCAAAAGACAATACCACCAGAAATCAGGGGGTAGCTTTTTTGTTTGCTGGCAGCAAACAGCCACACTCAAAGGGAACGTTAGCTGTTTGTGCTCGGCATTTCACCGAAGACAGCTTTGTCAATGGATAATTAAACGCTGGAATGTCTCAATTGCTTCTCAAACCTGAAGCAGTTGCATTGATGGCTAGCAGGACCGCTAACACTAGTTAGCACTAACAACTGGCCTCAAACGCTGGCTTTGTAAAATATCTGGAGAGAGCCTGGATCGGTACCAACTGTCAGTGACTCTCAGACACGGAAGCAGTAAGTTTTTTTTTTACCATTTTGTGTTGCTTTGCTGCATAAGCCTACCTAACGTGATAGCCTGTTGAATGTGGCTGGAGAACTGCGGGTAATGTAGCCAAGTTACTGTTGCTAATGTTCATGTCCTAAATATGCAAGAGTAAATAAAATTGAGACTTTCAACAGAAGGTGTGTGTGAAAATAAACCTCATTTGAAGCTTACTTTTTATATTTGTCTAACTTGGATGCTCGCTACAACTGCTCACGGTAATGCAACCTTCTGTCTGTAAAACCTGTATTGCAGGGTAACATTTGTCTGTTATGATGATCGCTTGGTTACTACTGCATGTTATTTTAGGTTCTGTGCTACTTAAATGCCCCTGGTTAATTTAAATGCAGTAATTCAGATTGGTATGCTTGTGTAACTTTGGTTAGCATCAAGGTAGTAGTTTCATCATAACGTTCACTGACCTTAGTGGCTATAGTTGAAGCTAACCGGAGAGGTGTTGTGCGTGTCTGCAAAGTTGGGCTGAAAAGGCTTCAGTTAGACCAGACGTAGGCTTTGCAAGGCTTAGGGTACGTGTTTGGGTTTGTTTACTGCTGCTACGAAACGATTTTTTTACTTATACGTGACCGGGGTCAGCCAGGTATTTTGTCATGGTGTGGGCTAGCTCTCTGATCCTACCATGGTGAAAGCAATCGTGAAATGCACTGTCTGGTATAAACTATTTCTCTGCATTACCATGGTGGAATTTCATCCACCTTTTGAAAATTGTTCTGGCTAATAAAAAGCCAAAAGGTGGAGGTAGAAGTTTTCGATTCCCTAGCTCCACAAGTAACGCTGACACTTTGTGTTATTGATACAAATCCCTTTGTTTGGTGTCAGAATTGTTTCATTTGGGTGGAAATGGTTAACAGGAGCTTTGAGCAAAGTTTCCTCTGTATAGCTAAGTGGGTATATAACATGACTATATAACAGTACAGCTACAATCGCATGCAAGGCGAGAGTACGAGCAAAACACTAAAATTTCGACTTTCCACTCATTGAAATCCTGCTGTAATACTTCAATTGCTTCCTCCTCTCGGTCAGGGTTGGATTCGATCAAACAAGTACGGTCACACAGCAATAGATGCCGCAGAGAGCTGTCCTGAATTACCTGCCATCTTGGTTTCCTGGTTTTTTGGGTCTGCGCCCTCCCCCGGAACTGAAGCAGCCAGGCAGTCAATCAGAGCAGCGCCTCATTAGCATAGCCTCCCCGCCCACTCAAAACAGTCCGTGTTTCAGGCCGGCAGACGGGGTGAGAGAAGAGGCCGCACTAGGTTTGGATGTGTGGTTTTGTTTCATAACTAAATTCTTAACATTATTAAAGACCCATTGGACATATATTAAACAACTAAAAACAGCATAATATGGGACCTTTAAAATCTCTTCTCAAGTCAAAAACAGATTTGTGAACTTCTGAAAATCAACCTTTCAATTGAAGCAGCCCAGGTCATAACATTGCCTCCACAGGCATGTACAGAAGGCACTTCAAATGATGCAAGAAGGCATGCAAAATAAACCAATAATGATACCAATGGCTCTGTTAAAATAAACGCATTCAAGGAAATTTAAGTTAATCAGCCATTCACAGGGAATAAAATTTTACCTATTGCTTTTCCAGGAGCTTGCTATTTTAAATTTAATTTTATCAAGCAAGCAACCAAAGCTCAAGAACTGACATTCTCCTGATCATGCAATTAAGAACCATATTCTGTAAGATTCACCCAATATATAGAAGGGGGTGATGCATCACCATTGATTTTGACTGACTTTTTTTTTTTTTTTTTTTTTCTTCCCGAAAGACCCCTCTGGTTAAACTCCAGCCCTTTTTAGGGTACGGGTCCGAAGGGCCTAAATGGGGCCTAAGTCAAATTGGAATTTGTCCTCTGAATATCTTTGTGCGCCGTCAAAAAGCCTCCATCTTATGGTATTTTGATACAAGAGCAGAGTAGTTCCAAATAACATTAGAATTTTCGAGGCTAATTGAGGGCGCCGCCTAATCCCAATTTTTGGCATTTTAGACCATGTTTGAGGTCCTCCCAGTTCCTGCGCCCTCAAAAAACCTTGCTGATTTATGTTGACATAGGGGACTTCTCGTTTTAAAAATAACATTAACAGCGAGGGTTAATGAGGGCTCTTGTGTAGAGGGCACACTTTGCAGCATGGAACACCATTTAGGGCAATGTTCGTCGGGCCATACCTCGGTGCGCCCTCTATTGATTTTTTTTTTTTTGGAACTTTTATTTTCCTCTTATGATAAACATGAGGCTTTTTGCCTCATTGACTCTATTTGGAGAAAAAACATTCTCACCAGACCATGACTCAATGAGAGGCGAAGATGGCTTCTTGTACACACCGATAGGTGCAATAACCCAGGAGCAAAAAACATAATTGAACCAAAAAAATTTATTGCAAGTGAAATGTATCCGAACAAAAAAATGAACAATGCACCCTGACCCTGGAGGTGCTAAAAGATGACTGGTTGGCTAGCAACTACATGTATAAGTGATGGACGGGCATGCCCAGAGTGGGCATAGCGGTCAAAGGTTTTGTCACTATGACTTCATGTGTAATTCCATAATAGCTCCATGGTAGTTCATTCACCAACCAAAAATAAGACCAGGATAAATTCAGAACCTCAAGAATGAGCAGGTTGAATTCAGAAAACAAGAGTCCAAAAGTAACTGAAGGGCATACTTGCCCCAAGGTTCAAACACAACAAATGGATTATTTGGCAATTTGCGACTTATGAAAATCTCCCATTCCAAAAAAATTGACACTTGTCCAAATAGTGCTTTGCAAGTGCTGAAAATAAGGCAACAGTCAAATGACTGAAAAGTAATAAAATAGTGGCGATTGAGCATGTATGTTTTTGCCCATATAGGGTTAATGTGGCAAAAACCTAAAACAAGTTTAAAAAAATTCCATAGAGGGCCCACCGAGGTATGGCCCAACGAACATTGCCCTAAATGGTGTATAATGCTGCAAAAAGCGCCCTCTACACACAAGTGCCCTCATTAAACCTCGCTGTTAACATTATTTGTAAAACTAGTTTTCCTCCATTTATCTAAACGAACGTTAAACCAGCAAGGGTTTTTCAGGGCGCAGGAACTGGGAGGGCTTCAAAGATGGTCTAAAATGCCAAAAATTGGGAATTGAGGCGCCACCCATAAGTGGCACCCTCAGATTTCTGCCCTTATATCAAAATACCATAAGATCAAAGAGGCTTTTTGAGGGCGCACGAAGATATTCAGAGGACAAAGTCCAATTTTTGACTTTGGCCCCATTTAGGCCCTTTGGACCCCGCTCTAAAAAGGGCTGGATTTTTCAAACAGGAGTCTTTCAGATAAACATGATTTTTGTCAGTTTGTAGGATATATCTACCCACCAAGTTTCATTGTAAAACTGAACGGTGATGTATCACCCCCTGGGTGAGTCTTACAGAATCTGGCATTTAACTTTTTTTGCCACAATCTTTTGTAAGGTTAATATATGACACAAGCATGTTCTATTGACTCATGTAGCCACATAATTTTTTTTTTTTTCTGGCAAAATGAATGAACCAAGATCGTTCTTTTTAAACTAGGCAGGCTACTACCTACATGGTTAGTGCATATGCTGGCAAACTCCACCTGAACTCTCAAACTGACAGAAAAAAATAAGCAGTGGATAAACAATGTTCAAACAAAGCATCATTCGAGGACATAATAGCTCATTGGCCAAACAGGCAATTCAATAACCGGTAACATTATATGCTGGAAATGATGAAATATGAGCTGCTTGTCAGTGCAGCGTTTCTTCCCTCACTCAGTTTATTTCTGGTGCCAAACATGGAAGACTTTTCCTGCCTTGAGTATAATTTTTGGGGCTCAACATTCGCGTGTGTTTCTTTCTAAATAATTTTTGGGTACCTGGGTACCCATTCTGAATTAGTTTGAGAACCTGACTATAATAACACTCAAAACTCCCAAGCCTAACATCTACCTAGTGATGCTATCTTTTTTCTGTGCCTCACAGGGTTTAGGCAGAGTCTATAATACTAGGCATTGGGCGTAGGCGTTGATCGCGTAGGCCAGATCACCATTTCCAATTGTGTACCTGCTGCCTGCAGAGGGAGACCATTGTCCAGCCGGCTTGGTTTGGTGGCAATGAAGAGGTAGCAGAGAACGCACAGGGTGATAATGAAGGCAAGGAGGACCACCGCAGCAATGGAGAGACCAACCAGTGCTCCAACACTGCCAAAAATGGAAAATGAGACATGCATAAGAGTAAAGTTCCAGCATATTCGTATTCAGAAACGTTCTTCTCCTTGCAGGCTGTAGTTAAGCTTTTCCTTGATTAGCACTGAGTTATCTGCTTACAATTCTCACGTTTACTGCAAACACATTCTTCATGCTAAACATTAAGCTTGAGTTGATTTCTGCTTTAACCAGTTCGATTCGGTTTACTTGATGGAACTGGCTCATTTTATATGGACCATTGGAGCTGGTCTGTCATTATTAAAAAAAATTAAAAAAAATTGAGTGTCCAAAACGTGTCAAATGTTAAAACATAGCTCACAAAAACTGCTGACGGCGTCTCACGTATTTGCTGACGGCATTAAATCCATCTGCATTATATTTATTACGTTTGTCTTGTGTATAAACTGAATGTGTCTGAGCCGAGCACAACAACAGAGAGCAGGAGATCGGGGGCCTGTCTCACAAAGCTGGATTAACATACCCGGGGTTTCCCTGTTACCCAGCTGCACTTAACCAAACATCCGCAGTCTTGATCATCGTCTCACAAAGCCGGTTATCAACTCGTTAAACCAGGGATCCTCAATCTTTCCCAGAAAGGGCCGGTGTGGTTGCAGGCTTTCAGTCTAACCAAGCAGTTACACACCTGTTTTCACTAATCAACCCCTAGAGTTCTTGCAAAAGACCTTGATTAGCAGAAACAAATGTGTAACAGCTTGGTTAGATCGAAAGCCTGCACCCACACAGGCCCTTTCTGGGAGAGATTGAAGACCCCTGCGTTAAGTGAACCCAGGAGTTTCCAACCTAGATCTGTGCTCGTGCACATAAAAGGGGTGGTGTTAACGCCATTTGAACAATTGCGCACCATGGAGAAGCCGCAGAGAGCAACTTATTTCTTGACGGAGGAGCAAACAATAATTCTAAGGATGTATGAAGAATATAAAGACATCATTCAGGCAAAAAGCAACACTATTGCAGCTGCCAGAAGCCGCAAGGAATCATGGCAAAAAATCGCCGACTTTGTCAATGCGTAAGTTACTGGGATTGTAATATTTAATCACCACTGTGTGTGTCTCTCAAATGTATGTGCCTCTTTCGATTTTCTTTTATTCTTTTTTACAATTTAACCTCATTTCACTTGCAACCCCAGTGGAGCCATTAAGACTTGGGAGCAAGTAAAAAATAAGTACAAGAACATAATTCAAAGTGGTCAGTAAGTTTATTATAATATCTTCCAGGCTTCATATATGATGTGAACAATATACATACATTGTCTACAATAGTTTATACTATAACATGCACAAAGCTTTACCTTTTACCCCATCTCTTTGTTGTAGAACGATCACAATGGAACTGATTTTACATTGTATGCAGCCCACAGGAAAAAAATGTTACAAGACAAAGACGGGAGGGGGTCCTCACACACAACCGAACACTCCTGCAGAGGAGTTGGCCTTATCTTATAATAAGGGTCGCCCCATAACGGAGGGTGGGCAGGGGGGTAGCAGCTCACAAAGCACGGCATATGTCCATGGTATGTTTCAGTGCGCCAAATGTTGAAACACCGGGTTGCTATTTAAATACTTATCCTTTTATTGTGAAAGTAGCTCAATTAACGTGTTTTTTTTTTTTTGGTCACGTAATACGCGCTCTCTCCAGAGCGCTCCTCTCACTATCCGTGCGGCTTCCTCAACAGGATTCTCAAGAAATGGGCAGGTCATTTTTCCAAGACAATGATTGGCCAGTCTTATATACCCGCTGAGATCTTATCCTGAACTTAACCTGCTCCGGAGAAGGTTACGCTTTCAGCGTAAGTTACCGCGGCAACGTACCCCACTAAGAAGTGAACCTGCTTCGTGCTCCGGAAAACCCAGGGTTAATCCAGAAGTTACCTCGCTAAGCCGAAATCCAGCTTCGTGAGACAGGCCCCTGGTTTTAAGTGAATGTGGGATCGGGGGGCAAAAGTTTTTTTCCTACGAACTTTTTGTCCTCATTTGCATACGAGCACGCCCACTCTAGTGAGCTCTTGCGTAATATTAAAAATTGCCACGAGTCGCCCACTCGCAATTGCGTGCTTTTATCCTTTAGAATTCGTTCGGAGGTGTGATTCAAACCCACCCAACTATACACTGAAAAACGTTTACCAAACCGTCGGATCTTTATCAGTTCATTTGTTTTAGCTCATCATGTTATTCTTCAGCAGTTAACCCTGAGTTGGCCCAAGATCATCAGTAAATGTACTCACTAATTTCTAGCGTTTCTTCCACGTAGTAAATAATGCTAACGTTAGTTACGATTGAGTCACTTTTTCTCCCAATCAGTAGGCTATGTGGGTGGATGATGTGACATGGCAATTTTGCTGTCTTAAGCGTCAAACATGTATGAATGAAAATATATGCTAAAAACCTCCTCAATATTGTGCAGAACATTCTGCTTTGTGTAAACATACTCAACATTAAAACAGTTCATCACTCATTTTTTCAGAATTTTCAACCAAACATAAAACAAAGAAAAATAAATGCAAAAATTCTCAAAAGAAAAATACAGAAAAATAATACAGATATCTATTTGTGAGTCTACTCTTTTCAAAGTCCAAGCATGATGTTTTGAGTCAACTCTAATCAAAAAGATTTTGTCACACAAATCAAAATCATATGGTGTGACACTATTTTGGGATATTTCAACAGGCAACTGTTAAAACACCCTTGGGAAAGATAGGACCTTCTTCAGCAAGGTTGAACAGTACTAGCTATGCCAGTCCGTGACAGGTTTCTGAGGTGAGTTATCATTTTTATATTTACAATAAATCAGATCTTGTTGGCACTCTGACAAAAGTCCCACTTCCAGATGTCTTTTGGTGTGACACATTTTTAATAAAAATGCAACAAAAAATATTATTTTGTCATAAGTACATCTAAATCTATGTTGCTTTGTTACAAATAGCATGTTGTTAGCATGCTAATGTGTAGCTACAAGGTGGTGTAAGTGCAGAAAACAACATATGGTGTGACACTGCATCATATGGTGTGACATGTCTGCCTATAACGCCATATGATTTGATTGTCACACCATATGATATGAATTGCAATTTCCTGCCGATATAACAATAAATAACAAAGTCCAATGTATGTTATGTCCTTATAAACATTTATTTGGGTCCATCTTCACATAAAAGCTGTAATCATCCATAATAAATTGTGTTTAGTTTAGTTTAGTTTAGTTTTATTCTGTGATACAGATTCTGTGATACAGACACAGCAGACCCTTTCACAGAAACCTTAGAATGCTGTTTAAGTCTAAACAATGTTTTATCTTCATCTCAAACCAAACATTCCCTTTCATTTTGTTAACTTGAGGCAGATAATGACGACAAGTGCAGAGAGGACAAAAAGATACAGGGAGAGACTGAATTCAGACCCTGCAAAGAGAGAGGAGCTACAGAGGAAAATAAAAGAAAAGTAAACAACAACTGTCTGTTTCCATTCACTGACCAATAGGAAGGTCTGAGGGAGGGTTTTAAGGGGTGCTTTCACTGTTCCTGATTCAAAAAGCCTTGAGACAGATTTCTTGAAGCCTGGCAATACATGATAGCTAAAATATCATTGAACTAGAACACTGTAGGCAGAGCAATTAAGAGGAAATGAAGAGAATGGATAATGTTGAATAATTTGATGTAGAATAAACATATGTTTAATAAAATGTATTTTCTGATGATGCAACAAGCCTTGCTCGCACAGTTGGCTCATGACTGTTAAAATGTTCACACCATTCTGTTACTCCGTTTACAGATATCAAGAAAAGAAACAGAAAGGGGAGATACCTAAATTTAGAATCCTGTCAAGAAGTGAGAAGCTGAGGGAGATATGGAGAAATTATTGTTGTTTTGCTTACAATATTGCAGACCAGTTTTGAATTGAAATGAAGTTTGCTACACAAACATATGTTCATATGGTTCATAAGATATCAAAAAATGTTTGTTTTATTGTTAAATATCAAATAAATCAATAAAATTTGAATATTACCTCCCAGCATTTAAGAGTGGCTAAATATTTCCTATGATAAAACCTGAAAATATTCATGGAATACATAGAAAATGGCATCAGCAAGAGTCAAAAATATTTTTATAATTTTATAGCAAGGTTTGTCACAATAAATGGAAAATGTGTTAAAAGACCGACAGCATAGGACGCACATTGAGCGATGATTTTGGAAATAATACACAAATTTATTTAATTTTCGCAAAACTATAATGGATCACAGTTTAGTTAGGATAAATGACTTTGATAGTGAGTAACTTAAGAAAGGAATGATCCATTTTCAGTTTATATACAATTATTTTCAAGTCACACCATATGATGATTTTTGGCACTACTACAACAAATTGTCACATATATTCTGATTCCAATCGAAAATCTAAAGACAACATATGTTTCTATAAAGATGAGAGTTAGTAGAACAAGTCAACCATATTTATACCTGTTATTAAAATTTTTTGGAAAAAAAAAACACTTTTTTTCTGGTATATATGTCACTGACCCATGTGTGAATGTATTCAGCTGGTGAGCCTACACGTTTAAGCTCATGGGCTTCAAGTGTAACGTTATATTCAGTCAAAATCAAAATAATTAGATAGAGCTGTTCAGAACTTAAACTTCAACTTCATATGACTAAATGGTTCAAAAAACCTGGAGTCACAAAATGATGACATACCCCCGAGGAGAATTATTCATATTAAATGCTCCAGCTTCATTTATAGCTGGCTAGCTATATCCGAAAAATTATCTGCAGCATTCACGGACACATGAAATGCAATGTAAATTCGGTGGCTCCTCGAAATTCAGTACTCGTGGTTCGGCGCTTGCGCAAACCTGAAATCTCGGGCTGTTTCCTCGCTCATGTCTTAAGTATCTTCAAAAATCATAAAAATAGATTTATTTTCAGTGCGCATTTCGACCTGTAAGCATACATATATTTGCATGTACACGCTGGGTTTTCCTGAAAATGCAGAAATTACATGATATGGCCGTATATGGGCATATATCTTCAAACAAACTTATCCAACTCAATATAACATCTGCTTTTGTAATAATAAGCTAACAAATAACAAAGTTACTATTGTAACCTGATTCATATTGCAATATCAAGGCGAAAACCAAGACTTTTTACGATTGCTTTGCATTACAGTAGCATTTTTTGACAAGAGAACAGGCCTGAAAATTCCGGGGCTAATATCCTTCCCTTTATTGAAAATAATTAGTCCTGGCTAATTCTAGATGGGTTTCCTTTTATGACACGTTTTACAATTCAAAAATAATCAAGTGGCAATTGAAGACACGGCTTCTCTCCCCCATGTGATCCAAAAGCGACAAAAGGGCTACATTCAGTACAGAAAAATAATTTTATCATATTCCAGAATGCCAAATGGCATTCCGGGGATATTATGTTTTTGGTCTGACTGCCGCCGCCGCGCCGCCCTACGTGTTAACGCGATAACTTCAATAATATATCAATTAGAAATGTCAAGTTTTACATGTAGGTAAGTATCATAAAGAGGAAGAACTGATTCGATTTTGGACAATTTACGATCTCTAGATTGGCCACCAGGGGCCAAAAACTGATTTACGTGTTAACGCGATAACTTCAGTATTATATCAATCAGAAATTCCAAGTTTTGCATATAAGTAAGTATCATAGAGAAGAAAAACTGATTCAATTTTGGACAATTTACAATGTCTAGATTGGCCACCAGGGCCCAAAAACTGAAAAAAATCACTGTTTTTATCATATCTCTGGAAATATTTGTCCGATTGACCTCAAATCAAGTGCAAATGAAAGGTCATGACCTGAGGATGTGTCCCATGATGACATTATACCTGTTTGATTCAAAATTTTGACACAAAGTGGAGCTTTGTCACATAAAATTCACCATTTTTGCCATATCTTTGGAACTATTTGTCCAATTGACATGAAACTATGTGCAACTGCAAGGTCATGACCTCACAACGTGTCACGTGATGACATCATACCTGTATGGTTCAATATTTTGCCACTAGGTGGCGCTTTGTGATGGAAAAATTACCATTTTGGCCATATCTTCAGAACCATTTGTCCGATTGACCTGAAATTAAGTTCAAATGAAAGGTCATAACTTGAGCGGCTTTATATTTTATTGGGTCTATTGAAGCATTGCAGAAGTGGAGGACTTGGGGTGTTCAGGGATATACCCCAAGCCGTTGCCTCCGACGGCATAAGCCTAGTTATAATTAGGTCTATGCACCGTCACTCGGTGACGGCATTTCAGAACTCTGCAGCGAATGAAGGTAATTTTGTTGACTAGTACGTGGTTTCGTCCGTTTACATTTTCCAGCTGTATATTTTTTTACAGCGAGTTGAGTGATCGTGCTGCAAAGACAGGTGTATGTACTTGTCGCCAAAATTACCTTCATTCAATGAAGAGTTCTGAAATGTCTGAAATGCATGTCTTCAGACTGTGGGAGGAAACCAGGGTACCAAGTACCAAAACACTTACAAAATGGCAGAACACACAAACTCTACACAAGAACCCCGGCCAGAAAAAAGCTCATGACTCGCTTTCTGTGACGTTACACTGCCCTTACCAATTTAACGCTAATTCAGTCATTATGAAGCACTATAGCAGTGATTTAAAATTCATCCAAGTCCAAAAGCTTCAAGTTGTGTTTATATGGGTTAGCTCACTTGGTAAACACGCTGCACTTCTGCAGAGCAGCAGTGACCACAGCAGTATTGGATTGAATCCAGCAATGCCAGTGCTGACTGTGGTTAACAGCCTTTGGAGAGTAAGCGTAATTGGCTTCATGCTGCTAAGGAATATGGGGGGATAAAGTCAGTTTGGGTCAGCATTGTTCATTGCTCAAGCACCTCCTGCCAGCCATCTGGGCACTCGTCAGTAACATCCTAAGCACGTTATGTTTCCTCAACCCTTGTTCTGATCTCACAAGCTTTGAAGCTGTGCATGTAAAGAGGCGGCAGCTGACATACAAAAACCACATTAGAAGAAATGTGAAAAAAAACCACAAACTGCCGGCGCACTCCCGAGATGGCAGCATGAGTCATATACGAGCATGCTTGCACATAGTTCACTGATTGGACATTCCAGATTTGGGTGGGATGGTACATTCCAAATTTTAAAAAGTAAAAGAAAGAAAATCTACCTGCTTTTTATGCAGTAAATTTGATAAGAATAAATAAGTGAATTACACATCTTTGTTTTGGACGGAATTTAGAAATGACAGATACACACTCATTTTTGCACTGATGTACCTTGTTTTTGTCAGCAAAAACACCACAACATTCCAGAAGATAGGGAACTGTGATCTAACTGAATTGCTCTCTTGATACGATTGAATAGGAATGTACTGAATGCAATTTCTTGTCCTCTCTACAGTTGTCATTCTGGATACTGGCTTGCGTAGAACTCATTTAGTTCTGCAGTCTCTCTGTCTCACCTCTTTAACTATGCAAAGCATGAGAATAGATTTGTGAGTGTACTCCTCTCTTGTTCTGAGAAAATTAGAATTTTCAATTCTAAAACCCTCGGGTAAAGCTGCCCAATATCCTCGTGCACCTCACTGAACCTGCAGAATATCACCCTCCTCATTATCCTTTATATCAAGTCTATCTTTATGTTTGAGTTAAATTATGAATGATTTCCCATGGAATGGCAGATTAGCTAAATCATAATGAGCCCCTGAGAGATGAGGCAAAAAAACATGGATCAACTCACAAAAGAGGTGCATGTCAAGGCCTGAGAGCAGACCTTTGGCAGTAAACGAACATTTAATTCTTGTAGATGACTTGCCGGATGTAGGGGAAATGGGATCTGATAAAATGATAACGGCTTGACGGCTAGCTGGGAGCATCATGTAACAACAGTTGTTTTGGGCAATGCTCATTGAAGCCCAAGGGCAACAAAGGCTATCCTGCTTGATCTGAACTGAAAGAAGACCAACTGTGGTGCAAGTTGCATAAAATGTTAAATGATGATTATGGGAGGTATGTGTCACAATTCACAGTGTATTACACCCGGCATCATGTTTAGTTTCGTAGTCACAGACCGCTCAGTGTTCCCTCTCTGACCCCCGTCCGCTGTAGACAGCATCTACAATCTACAATGGGCATAACATGAAGAAATGGGACACTGAACCTTGAATTTATTAGTAAGAGTAAATGATTTTAAAGTTTACGATGGTAATAATACTGCTACAAAAAAAACTCTTTAACCTGATGTTTAGGACTCCTAGGATTCCAATCATAATCAGGGTCCAGGGTTGGGACTGAGTTCAAGTTAGCTTAGTTCAGTCCTGTTAATAACGAGCTTCCAATCCTAATAAGGGTCCAGCACTGGGACTATGTTCTTGTTAATCCTTCCAAGTCTAATATCTTTATCAAGTATGTCAGGAAAAAGCTTCCAACCCTGATCCGGATCCAGGACTGGGACCCAGTTCCTGTCAAGCAACAACTCTCCTCTTCATGGGCAGTCCAGTGCTGGCAAGGGCTTCAGCATCTGGCAGCACACCAGAAGCCACTGGCCAGTGACGGCAGCCAAACATCGCTGATTACATCTCTGCTAAACTGTTTTTCATTCTCTTCAAGGTTCTGTCCCTGCTGACTCTCTATGGCGTTTCATCCCCGTCAATACCGCTCTACTGCCAATAAATCACCGGTCCCATTACATGTCCGTCGCCGCACATGATCCCTGGTCTAGACCATGACACAGTACTATAATTCCTGGTATAAAAGATAAAGCAATGAAGACAGGACTGAAGAATCTTAATTACTTTATCCTCAGTAAAATGACACTTTGGGCTGATCTAACTGAGATCCTTAAATATGTAAAATGATCAAAAAAGTTAACACTGCGGCGGGTCGCACATGATAGTTAGCCATGGGTAGATTTAGCACTGACATTAGGAAATAATTGTTTTTGCGCAGATTAGTCACAGTGTGGAATAGCTTGCCTGGCAGTGTCGCAGGGGCAGAAACTCTGGGAAGTTTCAAGATCAGGCTTGATTCAGAGCTAGATATCTACTCCTTAAGTAGCTAAAGACCTGGGTATGCTTTCCTGACAGGAAAATGGTGAGCCAATTTGGGTTGAATGGCCTGTTCTCACCACTCATGTTACGTTGTGTTATGTTAGAGTCAAGGGATGGGCGTTGCCACCAACTAACTTTAGCCTATGGCACTAAAGTTTAGCGAATGTTCAATTGTATTTTCTGTATGTCATTGTCAAGATGCATTGGAATTGCAGTCAGTCTTTTCAGAGTTAACATTACATCTTGCGATAACTCTCCTCTTTCTTACACAAGAGCTGGCTATCCTCTTATGCAAATTTAGAAAAGGACTCGGAGAAAACCTTGAGAAACCTCAAGCCTCTTGGAACAATGTGCTTTGAACTGACGAAAGCAAAATTGAACTTTTTGGCCACAGCAAAAGAAGGTATGTTTGGAGAAAAAAGGGTGATGCATTTGTAAACTAGAAGAGCACTCAGAGAGCGCAGAACCTCCGCCGCCAGGGGGCAACAAAGCCAAAAGCACGGCAATTGGAACTCTGGCCCATTGGAAAGACTTGAAATCTTGAACTTTGGAGTATATCTCAGCAGTACTTTGGCCTAGATATGCCAAAATTTAATCACCTCTTCCTTAACTTAATACCCACCTACCCTGAAATTTTCATCAAAATCCGGCCATTAGTTTTTGAGTTATCTTGTACACAAACAAACAAACCAACAAACAAACGGCACCGAGAACATAAACCTTCCCGGCGGAGGTTAAAAAGAACACTTTGCCAACTGTTAAGCAGGGAGGTGGATCCATTATGCTTTGGGGTTGTGTAGCAGCTGGGGGCACAGGCAATATTGTGCGGGTGGAAGGAAGAATGGATTCCAGCAAATATCAGGACATTCTCGAGGCTAATGTTCTAAGCTCAGTGCAGAAATTGAAGTTGAAGAGACATTACTGGGTATTCCAGTAAGACAATGACCCGAACCATACCTCAAAATCCACCATGAAGTACCTCCAGGAAAGATGGATGAAGGTCTTGGAATGGCCATCACAGTCCCCAGATGGAATATCATTGAAAATGCGTGGAGAGACCTCAAACATGCTGTGCATGCAAGAAGGCCAAAGAACATTTCTGAGCTAGAGGTGTACTGTCAGGAAGAATTGGGAAAAATCCCAAAGACTAGAAGTGAAAAACTCTAAGCTGGCTACAGGAAGCGTTTGTAAGCTCTTATAGCTGCCCAAGGAGGAGTTACAAAGTACAAGCTGACAGGGTGCCCAATCTTTTGCACAAGGCCTTTTTCCTTGTTTTATTATTTTGAACCTATAAAAAGTTAAAAATAAAAATTATTCTTGCTTTAAAATATGATGAAATGTGTCAAGTTTAACTGTGTAGCATTTAGTGTTCAGATTAGCTTTCAATCGCTTGGAGATTAATCGTCACAGACATTTAAACCAGGGGTGCCCAAATTTTTGCACCCCACTGTATCATGAAGCTCACTTTGGTAAATTATGGTCCCAAATAGAGTAGAATAAAGAATAAAGCCAGAATATGCTTTAGGGGCGCGGCTATCCTCTGGCCGTCGTCAGATACGGTCAGATCCACCCCTAGATCCACCCTTTGCTCCTCCCGGATCTTCAATTCATGATCTCGTCCAATCACATCCGGTTTCAAAATGAAAAAATGGCTCTGCTCAAATAGCCAAAATTGAGGCTTGCTAAATGGTAAGCTGAAACCAATGGGTGAAGTCATGGTTGCTTTGTCCATCTTTTAATGCAGTCTATGGTAAAACAGTCCATTTGAGAATCTAGCAACATTAGGGGAGCAGTGAAGTTCTAAAATTACGGGCAGTTTGTAAGTTCAGGTTCAACCGCAGACTGCCTGCACAGGATTTATTTACAGTCGACAGGATCAACAATCTATATATAAATGTAACAATGCCCACATATGTTTTTGATAGAAATTGCAGATACTTTTAAATACTTAGATGAGCAGATTTCCATTAGCCAACATTTATGTTATGTTATTTACTTAAAACAAAAAAAAAAAAAAAACTTGTATCTACTTCAGAAGCACATTTGTGAAAATTACTTTTATAGGCCTTTGTGAGATGTATATATCTTTTGACCGGTAGTGTGTGTGTGTGAGTATACACACACACACACACACACACATACTACTGGTCAAAAGTTTTAGAACACCCAAATATTCCAGTTTTTTCTTGAAAATTATGCAGTTTAATGTCTCATTGTACTCTGGAATAAAATCATAGACATGATCGAACAAATAAACAGTTGAAGTTAAAAAAGAAATCATGGCATCAATTTAGAAACCAAAATTTATTCTTTTGACTCAAAGTAGCCACCTTTGGAGGATATAACAGCTGAACATACTTGTGCCATTCTTTCTACAATGAAAATCAAATATTCTTCAGAGAGCACTTCCCAACTCTGTTGCAAAAGTTCCCAAAAATATGTGATATTTGTAGGTTGCTTTGCTTTCACTCTTCTGTTCAATTCATCCCATTCCATCTCAATAGGGTTAAGTCTGAGGACTGTGCTGGCCACTCCATGTTTTCAAGCTTACCATCTTGTTATTTTTTCCTAAGGCAGTGCTGGCAGAGCTGCGACTTATGTTTTGGGTCATTATTTTGCTGTGGGATGAACCGCTGACCTACTAGGCGCATACCAGAGGGTACTGCATGGCGCTGCAGAATGCTGTAGTAACCGTTTTGGTTCAGGGTGCCTTTCACTCTGTACAAGTCACCGACCCTGAATCCAACAAAACAGCCCCAGAGCATCATGCCTCCTCCTCCATATTTCACAGTTGATGTCACACACTGAGGAACCATCCTTTCACCTACTCGACGGCATACAAAAAACCTGGGTAACCTTACCTTTTGTTTAAAACTTCTGGCAGTTCACCACATACCTTTGTATCATTTCAAGCTATTCATTGGACAATAAATGCATAATTTTGAATAAGAAACTGGAAAAATTTGGGTATTCTAACACTTTTGACTGGTTCTTACATTACTTTGGTGTGTATATATATATATATATATATATATATATATATATACAATAATAAATATTCTTGAATGAAGTCAAATTTGTATTTGTGGGGTCATTTACATATAAATCCAAAAATACCTCCGTGAATTCCTCTGTGTTTATTCATTCCTGATAATACTAATCTAACCCCATAAATAAACGCTTAGTGCGTGATATTCCTGGCCGACGATTCATAGCAAGCACTTTCATAGCGAACTCAGCAGCAATTCGAAACTGAATTGAGTTGAACGACAGTCATGATATCCGCGCTCTTCACACGGATCGCATAGAGTAACAAGAGAAGCTCCATCAATGGCACCTGGCCCTACATACTGAAACTTAGCGAAATGCATACAACGAAGAAGGTCGCTCTCTTAACAGTTGAGGGCAGCAATATTTGAAATCGATGCAGCAGCAAACCCAAAGGTAGTGAAAATAAGGTGCAAAAAAAAAAAAAAAAACCGCTTCGACAGCTTACCTCAGCCACCACATGTATCCATACTCATACGGGAAAAAACTATTGGGGTCATCGCAGCAGTATTTGATGTCATTAAATCCACAACAAAATATCGCCTTGGCATCGCTCTCTGGTTTAGGGCATGTAAACCCGTTCACGAGGAGTTTCTCAGAGCTGTAGTAGCTCGTGCAGTCAGCGCTCATTCTGGACTGAGCAGAATACAGTATGAAGGCTTGATATTTCTGAGGGGAGCGCCAGGGTTCACACTTGGACAATAAGCGAATATACTTTTTAAACGCAGTGATGTGAATACGTGTTGATTCTGGAATTCCCCATGGTCTCTGGACAAGACGTCGTGTATTAACTTCAGGGCTGTCAGCAGTGTCATTGGCCGGCAGCATCAAGATGAGCGTGTTAATTTGTGCTCTCTCTCTCTCTCTCTCTCTCTCTCTCTCTCTCTCTCTCTCTCTCTCTCTCTCTCTCGCCTCACACTATAAAATAATTTGACTAATTTCATATGAATATTTCTTCAGAATAATCGTATATTTTCATTGCAGGTTTGCCGATTAGGTGCCACAGCCTACTTAGTTTTAGTCGATGCTTTATCTATAAAATCACTGATAAAATGCATAAATTGTGTTCCTGTGAGAACCGCATGAGAAAACAAAAGTAGGCTAAATAGCAAAAAAAAAAAAAAAAAAAAAAAGGTGATCAGATGTATCTTTTCAACGAATTGCTCTTCATTTTTCTCTGTGGTGTGAGACCATCATTTCTAGGATGAATAATCAGGAGAAGACCGTAATTTGTAACACAGTTTGTGAATTTGTCGCGCGTGAATTTGTTGCCAAACTAAATATTTTCTTTCTGTTTTTGTGGTGGACAGCTGCATATCATACCTGCAGTAATTGTATGAGCAGATATGCCTACAATTGTGAAAACGATTTTCTTTATAAAAAGTCAAAATAAATAAATAAATAAAAAGTAAAAAAAAAAAAAAATGTTCATGGATGATTAATTTTGTTATGAGGAAGGTAACAGTAAGAAGCAACACTGGAATTCAATCTCGCAACACCGATTTGCTATGATGGGAATATTTCTTAATTTTTTCAACTTAAGTTATTCATTTTGTTTTAAAGCAAATTTTTACTGAACGTGAATGTCAGATCCAGTCATAGGTCTACAGCCAATCGGCAACACATGGGCTACAGGTTGAAATAGACAAAATCAGATTGAGCTGGCAATACCCACTATCCATTGCGCGTGACGTCACGCGTTTTCGGCTGGGAGTATAAACTCCGCCATATCGGGGGCCAAGATGGCAGAGCTCTAAAGGCAACAGTGCGAATCTCACCGTCAGACAACTTCGAGGGTTAGTGGTATAACAACCTTAATATATGGATTTTAACTACAACCCCAATTACAAAATAGTTGGGACAAAGTGTAAATTGTGAATAAAATCAAAACGCAATTACTTTCAAATCACACCAGCCGGTATTTTATTCACAAGGGAACAGAGATAGCAAATGTTCAAACTGGGAAATTTTACAATTTTGTCCTCAAAATTAGCTCAATTCAAATTTGTTGGCTGCTACAGGTCTCAAAAAAGCTGGGCCAGGGGCCTGTTCACTATGTTGGAGCAACCCCCTCTTCTTTTTAACACAGAGTGGAGACGTCTGGGCATTGAGGAGACACGTTTCTTGAGTTTAGCCATTGGAATTTGATCCCACTCTTGTTTAATACAGGCTTCCAGCTGCTGCAGGGTTTTTGGTCTCCTTTTTTACGGCAGGCCCGGCGCCAGAACAGGGAATTTGGGGGACACAGACACGTTCCTTTATGACAATTAGGATAGGCCTGGCTAGTTCTCAATCATTTTCCTTTACTGACCCATTTCCAATGATCCTAATTGGCAACTGAAGACACGCAGTCTCTCCATATGTGATCTAACAGCAACAAAATCATGGGGTAAATTCGGTAGAACTGAAAATTGGGGTGGACAAAACATCCATTTGAAGCAATTTTTAGTCCTGACCTGTTCTCAGTCATTTTCATGATTAACAAAAGGTTCACTCCGAGAGCACTCTACACTTAAAAGGTGTTGCTTATTCTCCCTGATTAGGTAGGACAACAATCATTCATCTGGATGAGCATTTGCTGAATTTGAATCAATGTTTTTCAAAATTGCATACCTGTGCAAATGGCTTGAGCCGCATGCTTTTTATAGCCTATTTCAATGGCGAGCCACTTTTTTCAATCAATACCGAGAGTAATTTTGAATAAAGTTGATTTAAATTAAGCAAATACTCATCCAGATGAATGATTGTTGTCTTACCTAATCAAGGAGAACACGCAACACATGTTAAGTGTGTAGTGCTCTCGGAGTGAACCTTTTGCTAATTAGGAAAATGACTGGGAACATGTCAGGACTAGTAATTGTTTAAAATAAATGATTTGACCACTCCAATTCTCTGTTATACTGAATTTACACCATTATTTCATCGCTGTTAGTTCGCATATGGAGAGAAACTGTTGTGATTCTGCCGTTTTCCGTTCTGCCTTGACCATGCTCATGCCTTGCTTATTCTGACTGCCTTTTTTGTTTTTTTTTTTATATTTGCTATGCCTGCCCATTCTTTGTATGTGTATTTGTGATTTGGTCATTTTGATTAGTTTATGTATTGTCTTAGTTTTTAATTTTCCATATTTTGCATTTTGCCTTAGTCAAATTCCGGTTCATGTTTTCCATTATGCATTCTATTTGTCTCCCCCGTCTGGTCTCTTCTCTTGTCATTGCTCACAGCCCCAGTCCTGCTTGTTACTCTTCGGGTGATTTATTGGATTCTGGATTTCAGTCTTCCTTCCGATCTTGCTTGCTTACTTCACCTTTCTTTTCTATCTTACTAACAGTACTAACAGTTTGTTATTTTCTCTAGAAGCTACTAACCATGACTAACCTTGTATATAATACTAACTTACTAACGAGCACTAAGGATTTGTATAGTTTCACTTACTAATTGATTAACAAGCTCTCAGCACTCGCCCTGTTCTAGTTTCCGCCTCTTGTCTCTCCCCGATTACCTTTGCTGCATTTTCTGTGGAAGCTCCAGGTCTTATCACGCTGTCCTGCCTTAAGTATCTATGCACGTTAGAACTCCTTAACTGGAGCTGTTTATCTTTGTATAGGTTTGTCCCGTGATCCCTGTCCACGTTTTTGGCTTCTGTCAAACTCCATGTGATCAGGTTCTCCCTCATGTGTTGCTCCTTTGTAATCAGTCTGACTGTTTGCACCTGTGTCCCTTACCATGTGATCTCCCCAGAAGTGTATATTAGGTGTCTTCTCACAGCCAGTCTCTGTCAGATCGTTTTCCTAGTCTTCTCGTGCCACGTTTCTTTTCGCCTTGATTACTCAGTGTTTATCTTTCTGACTGGACCGCCCGACTTTATGATTTTTGCCTTTGTGATTTTGGATTATTGTTGCATCTGTGAGTTTTGACCTTTTTCTGCCTGACCACGAGATCTGTTTGCTGCCCTGGTTACGATTCAGATTATGCCCATTGGATTCTGGTTTTGCTTCTTTGACATTCCTGGACCTGTGAACCAGACCCATTTCTGTCCGACTACGATTATTGTGATTGCTGCCCTGGTTTTTGATTCTATTTTTGTCCAACTGGATTTTGATTTTTAGAGTGTGGACTTAGTACTTTTGCCTTCTGCCCTGTGGGGGTTCCTCCCCCTTTATTAATAAAGCAAGTTCCACTGCATTGCCTGGTTCTCGCGACTGGTTCCTGATCGCATCATTACAGAAACTGTGTCTTCATTTGTCGATTACAATAATTGGAAAATGCAAGAAAATGATTGCGAACTAGCCAGGACTATCCTAATTGTCATAAAGGGACGTGTCTGTGCCACCCCAATTCCCTGTTCTGGTGCTGGGCCTGTTTGACGGACTTGTCATTTGATTATGTGCCGAATGTTCTCAATCGGTGAAAGATCAGGACTGTTGGCAGGCCAGTTCAGCACACGGACTCTTATACTACAAAGCCATGCTGTTACAACAGCCACAGTATGTGGTTTTGCATTGTGCTGCTGAAATACACAAGGCTTTCCTTGGAATAGATGCCGTCTAGAGGGGAGCATATGTTGCTCTAAGACCTTTATATACCTTTCAGCATTCATGGTGCTCTTTTAAAACATGCAATTGTCCCACACCATATGCACTAATGCATCCCCATACTATCAGAGATGCTGGCTTTTGAACTGAACGCTGATAACAGGAGGGGTGGTCTTCCTCCTCTTTAGCACGGAGGACACGACACCCATCATTTCCAAAAAGAATGTCAAATTTCGACTCATCTGACCACAGGACATTTTGCCACTTTCTACAATCCACTTTAAATGAGCCTTGGCCCACAGAACACAGCAGCACTTCTGGATCACGCTCAACAATGGCTTCCTTTTTGCATGATGGAGTTTTAGGTGGCATCTGTTGACACGGCGTACTGTGATTACAGACAGTGGTTTGTTGAAGTATTCCTGAGCCTATATAGTAAAGTCAATGACAGAATCATGCCGGTGAGTGATGCAGTGGCGCCTGAGGGCCCGAAGATCACAGGCATCCAGTAAAGGTCTTCGGCCTTGTCCCTTCCGCCCAGAGATTTCACCAGTTTCTCTGAATCTTTTGATGATGTTATGCACTGTTGATGATGAGACCTTCAAAGCCTTTGCCATTTGACATTGAGGAACATTTTAAAGCATTCCACAATTTTTTTTTACGTAAGCCTTCACAGGTTAGAGAGCCTCTGGCCATCTTTACTTCTGAGAGAGACAGCCTCTCTAAGATATCTCTTTCATAGCCAATGTTACACACCTGATGCCAGATGCAACTTAATTACTTGCAAAATGTTCTTTCAGCTAATTCTTTTATATATTAATTTCTTTTTCGGTCCTTTTTTGCCGGTGTCCCAACTTGAGACCTGTTGCAACCAGAAAATTTGAAATAAGCTCATTTTGTGGATAAAAATGTAAAATGTCTCTGTTCCAACATTTGAAATATTATGCATGTTCTCTTGTAAAGAACATCTGAGAGTCATTGCATTTTTATTTTATTCACAATTTACACCTCGTCCCAAGTATTTCGGAATAGGGGTTGTAATTAAATGACCTAACACACTTTTTATCATTAATTTCGGCATAATTTTTAATGGAAAAAGGAATATTTTGGGAAAACGCTACGGCCAAATTTTCGTATGAAACTCTGTTAGGTGTCGCCCTGAGGGTGAGGGGTTTTTTTTTTCCCTTGTTTTTTTGTCCTTTTTTAAAACTATTTTTATGAAGAAAAAAAAAACAAAAAACAAATGCACAACCATTACTCCAGTGTTAAAAGGGACAGAAAAACAGGAGGCCAAATACCAATTAAATAATTGGCGATGACACCAATTTCGCCTAAGTTCAGCCAGAGGAAAAAAACTGCATTTATGAAATTAAGTGCTGAAGAGGATGCACACAGGCTAAAATGCGGTCCAGGACCAAATGCTGCCACAGGAAATTACCGTTGCCCAAGTTTACTTAGGATGTTTCACCCGCTCAATTCTTTACTCCCAGAAACAGTCACCCCCGTATCGCTACCCCAGTAAAAATCACACTGCACCGAACAGCCCATAAAACATCAATAAAATCCATGTACTCGCAACAAAGCACTTAAAACAAAATTATAAAAATGGTCAAACACGGCTGGGAAGAGGCATGAAATGTTAAAGTCTCTCCGTGCTTTCTCGCTTGAGAGAAAAAATTACTCAAGTCCCGGCATACGCTCCACTCGCCACTGTCTTTGCTTGCTTCTAATACAAGCCTGGCATTGCACTCCGTTCTCCGCCACTCAAACGGTTGCTCCTTATCCGCGTCCTGGAACGAGCTTCCTGCCTGGTTGCCGGCTCTGCTTGCCACTGGACCCACGGTCCGCATCTTCCGCGTGCGGTGCCGCTTTGTAAGTCCAAAAAGTCTCTCCAAACACCTCGTACCTCATCCCCTCCTCTCTCACACTTGCCAAAACACTCTTTTAAAAGACACAGTGTTTAGCCTCCAAAAATACTGAGCTGTGGGGGGGGGCGTGGTGCATTTAACTCAGCTGTTCCCAATCGCCTTCGTTTGCCCAGTCCCAACAATTCAATTAATCCCCACACACGAAAAACCATTCAAATGCTCCTGAAAATATCACAACAATCAAAAACTTGCAGATTAGTGATAATATACCAATCTCAAAAAGTGTCACAATTAAAACATGCAAACAACCATGGGGCAAGGTAAACGGAACACAGCTCTAAAAATAATTATCCCACTTTGACATAGGTAGCATGGAGCTTTGAGTAATTCTGATGGGCACGGAGTCAAGCTTGGTAACTATAGTAGCCGCTTCTCGAGCTTGAATCACCTGAGTGCTCTTGGATGTCATCTGATTTGCCATCACATGATTGCTCGATTGATATGCTAGTTTACTTAAGCTCGCTTTCTGAGCAGAGGCTCTGCAGCATGTACGCTTAACATCCCTCCTCCTCCCCAGCTCCTCCTGTCATTTGTAGCATCCTGTAATCCTGTTCTTTCATGTCTAACTGTCACACATAACAATGTCTCTTCTGTCTGAGGTCATTGTTGCTTTTGGCTCTGTTCTATGGACAGGGGGGTTAATAGCAGCTCCCTGCCTTCGGTTCCACGCTGGACGGGCAGGGATCTCTCCAACAGAGCCATACCGCCAAACTCAATGTATGCTTCTATGTTTTAATAAATGTTCTCTTTGACAAAGTGTCCCATCAGAAATGCTATCTGAAACCAGTGGAGGGGAAAAACTACCGACGGACACAAGCTGATGTGAGTGACTCTAAAACTCCCATGGATCTGACTGTACCAGGTATGGAAAACATGGTGAGTAATGAAGTTAATCCAGATGGCACAATTACTCTCCCTTGAAACCAGTTTCTAAGTAGAAAAAAAAGCGCGAAAACAATGCAAGCCCTATCGATAAAAGCAGCAGCGGCAGCACAGACATTTTAGCAGCAATTCAGGATCTTTCCATGACGACACGTTTCGTAAGATTTCCATGGTAGAAATGACAACAGCTACAACTTCTAAACAGATCGACAAACTTCTTCTACAGTAGAGCAACTTGTTATGGAAGTCAATCGACAAAGAAATCCTAAAGTGCAGGGAGTCAGAAATTGAAAACTTGAAAAAAGAAAACCAAATTCTGAGGGCAGGAATTGCTGAATGCAAACGATACAGTTGGAGGTGGGCTTTGAAACTACACGGACTGAAAGAGGAGGCCAACGACGCGTTGAGAAAGGTGGTGATTAATATTTTTGGAAACGTTGCCCGCAGGCTTCACAAGTGAATATGAGTATTGGCATTTGACTTTTGAATTTAAGGGGTTTGGATTCAGTGTCCCGTTGCGAATCATTGAGTAATTAGAAAGGATCTGTCATTTGGCCTAAATGGCATTTGTTTCCTTTAAAGGGTAAGTAAAAGTTAATTGAATTAATTTAATTTAGTGGCATTTCCTTTACGTTAAAGGAGTGATTCACTGTGCCTTATAATCCGATTCACTCTACCCCAGTACTGAGGCACAGTGAATCACTCAATATCTGCTTTTCAAAACTCTGTCATCAGAGTTAAGTGAGAGTTAGCAAAGATCTGCTGCCTTGAATTAATGCACAACACCCTCTTTCAGATGGAGGATGATATGGAATTATTATCACTCCCAGGACAGAAAAAAAAATCAGCAAAACAAATCTTCTGATTCACTGTGCCCCAGCTTCCCCATCCTGCCAGCATGGACAGTTTAAAATAAAAGGAAAGAAAAGCAAAAACGTTTAAATTTTCAAACTGCCAGTTTTCCATTTTTTCTGCAAAATCCAGAGTCATAGACAGGGCACCAATTACAAAAATCATAGTCAGACAAAAGAGGTCAAAAAACAAGAATGCGGCAAAAGTACAGGGAATAGGCAAAGCTCGATGTCTAGGGCGGTCCAGTCAGAAAGATAAATCACAATGAAACAAGGCGAAAGAAGCATATCACAGGTAACACGGAAGAACGATCTGACAAGGAAGTGAATCAAACAGGCATCTAATGTACACATGCGGGAGAACACATGATCAGGGAACACAGGTGCAATCAATGGAACAATAATCATGGAGTGACACATTAAGAATAAACTAATCACATGAATTTGGCCGAAGCCAAAACAGAGACAGGGATAACAAGACAAACCTATGGACAGACAAACAGCTCCAGTCACGGAGTACTAAAAGTGCACAGTTTTGAGAAAGGAAAGCGCAAAGCATTTGTGGAGACCCACAGAAAATCGCAGCAGAGACAATAGGAAAAGGCAAGGAGGCGGAGACTAGAATAAGGCAACTGCTGAGGGATCGTTAGTCAATTAGTAAGTGCTGCTATACAATCCCGAGTGCTTGTTCGTAAGTTAGTCTAAATATACAGGGTTAGGGTTGGTTAGTAATTAGCGAAAATAATAAACTGTTAGTCTGTGTTAGTAAGATAGTAAAAATAAGGGGAAGGAAGAACATGAGATAAAGGAAGAAGATTGAAACCCAGAAGCCAATAAATCACCCGAATGAGTGGCACGCAAGACAAGGGACTGTGAGATACACTCATGACAAGACGGGGGAGACGAAGTGCAAGGCATGGAAAATAAACATGACATGGAAACTATGAAACATGGCTATGAACTGAAAACATGGCTAAGAGTCTAAGAAACTAAAACATGAAAAATAATAAAACATGAAATCTAATTACCGATCTTGGGATGGTCAGACGAAGCAGTGGCCACTAAAACACATGAGGCAATCTAAACATGGCCAGACACAGAACTTAAACTTGAAGCATGGGGCATGGGACATGGGCATGGCAAAGACAGAAAATGCATTCTTCAGGAATGCATAGCAAAGACGCATGCACATCACAGTGGAAACTTACAGCCACACCCAGCAAAAGATATACAGAGATAAAGTGACGGAAAATACAGCCAGATGAATATGATAAAAAGAAAATGATTCCAGTGGATGAACTCGATGCATATCATATTATTACAAATAATTCAATTGATTGTGTTTTTCAGTAGCAAATATTGATTTTGCTGAACAAATATTGATCAAAGCTACAGAAATCAAATACATCCTCTGATTAAGTTTTTTTGAATCAACTAAACAGAAGCCTGCTTACTAATCAAGGCTACAGAAGCTGCTGCTTATGTGTGTGTGAGCTGCTCATGCATGTGTGAACTGAATTGCTTGTATATGTGTGTCTGTCTGTGTGTGAACTGCTTGAATGTGTATTTTTCTGTGTGTCTGCACTGCAGTATGTGAACTACCTGTATATATGCGTGTGTGTGTGTTGTGTGTGTGTGTCTTTCTGCTGCCCACATAATATGGTTATTGATTATTAGTATGAGCAATGAATGAATAATGATGAAAAATATATACAATCAATATTAGTGAATAAAATGAATAATGCTGAAATAAAATCTTCAACATTCCTCCCTTTGAGGCCATTCAATCATGGCCTCACATTAACCACGGTCGGAAAATGGCACAGCATTGTTTACCCCTGCCCCCATACTACACACAAGTGAATTTCTTATGAGCCCGAACATAAAATCATTTGATGGACCTTTTCGACTGTAACACTTTGAGACAAAACAGTCTTTCATGTTTGCAGCATGTGAACTTCAGTTGTTTTTGCTTCAAGGTTTCTCAAGGCCTCAAGGTCTTTCGTTGCTGTGGTGAATAAAGTCTCAGTCTGATGTCCCACTTGACTCCAGTAGTGTTGCTTAATGCAGGTTTTCAGTCCAAAGTTCAAGTTCATTGTCCACGTCCATATTCAACATTGATTTGCAATTTTTCCATCTGATTGTTCTGGTGAACAGGCCTTCATGACTGGAATCACTGTCCCAGCATATTTGTTCAAAACTTTTGGGAGGCTCCAGGAAGGAGCGGCCTTGACCGGCTGGTATGTTAAACTGCCACTTGCCGTCACTGGAGTGAGAAAATAAAATACAAAGGCAGGCACATGCACATGCAGATTCACTTTGCGGCACATACAGAACGAGGGTCATCTACACCTGCATAATTTCACTTTTAAGTCTTAGATGCACCAGATTTTATCATATTTACTTTTTCCAGCAAAAGACACTTTTGCCAGAACATTTTTTTTTAAAAAGCAGTTTCATCCAGGCCTTCTCAAGGACCTACATTTGGAATATCATAGCGCCTTCATGCAATAGCCCATAATAATAATCTCCAAAAAGATTTTGATTTCAACAATGACCTGGGAGTCGATTCACCCCTGCCTTAGGTTGTCTCCTCCGATCGGAGATCTTACCCATCTCTGGAGTGAGTCACACACACGCAGGAGCTCTGCACTGAGCTCTGTATTCATGCTGGGGCAGGTTTCCTCACCCCTCATAATGGGACAATTATGAGATCATTCCAGTTGAAATGGGGCTAATGCAGCCACTTTGTTGGAATAATAGATTAAACATTTAAAGTAAAAAAAACTCATCAAAAACAATTTGAAACAGATGCTGCAATTATAGTTCTGACACTCAGATTCTTCTTTAACCAGCCAAATAAGTCCCAATTCAAGAAATTTGTCTTGTGTATTTTTCCCCTTGGTCTGAATGTGCTTTACAAAATCTTCAATGTCAACTTAAGTATTTGGAATACAATGAGTTGTCAGTGTGCCACCCTGATAAATTAAAATAACAAATTCATAATTACCCAAATAGCTCACCTCATTACTGAGCTCCTATAAAATTTAAATCAATATTTTTGGGCAGTGTACTTATAATTTTGTGTTTTCGTGTATTCTGGGTCAAAAGATAGGACAATAACAATAATATCTTTTCGCATTGTATTTTTTCCCAAATCATTTTGAAATAGAAACCCACCACAGTCTAGGGTTCCTCTAACAGTATGGAGGAGATGCACAGTCAGGACTTATTAGTCCCAGCCATAACAACTCCCCATATCTTCAGCAGAACCGGGTGTAATTGCTTCAGACCATAGACCATGTGTTACAATTTGCAGTTTTTTTTTTCCCAGACAATTCACCAAAACGGGTATATATTGAATATTCAACTGTAATATAGTTTTTTCCCTGGGATCCCAGCACATAAAGGAAAAACAATCATTCCAGATTTAGTCAGTTCAATCCTTCGTTTGCCGTCACAGTCACAGTTCCCGTTTTTTTCACTACTTGTAAATCCCCTCCCTATGGAAAATATTTTGTCAGCCTAATCAAAACAAATTTATAATGTGATCACGTTATTAGTCGACTTTTCCAATTACATGGTGCACCATTTGAATTTGGTCTTCCTCTTGTGTTAATATGCCAAATTTATTTCCCCAAATTTATTTTATAAGAATCTCTTTTAAGTTGCAACCCCATAATTGAATCCTTAGCTGGCCAGCTTATCTTTTCACTCAAGGTCATCTTACTCTCTTCTCTTTTGCAGTGCGCTCTCTGTGGAAAAGTTTCAATAGTATGAGTTAGATGCAAACAACAATGAACAAAACTTCAGTCATCATACTTCCGCTGCTTTTCCTCTTGCTTGGGCTTGGATCTTTTCCTGTAAACGTTAAAAATCAAGGAAAGTTTATTATTCATTTCGTCTTCTTGTATTGTTGGTCCACTCCTGTTTAAAAACAGAGAAAAAACAATGAATTTATTAATTAAATTTCTTCGGTCAGGAAAGCTTTCAGTCACTTTTTTTAAAAAGCACACACTTGTTATAATATTTGATCCTTCACATGACTCAGTTTCTGGACAAAACTTATTCTTGTTAAACAAATTATGAAAATTCCACATAAAATCGTATTAATTAAACCCCCTTTTCTCCTCTTTTGTTCTCTGACTTCGGTATGTCAATCTCCTCCTCCCTTTTATGCTCCCACCCCTTCAGCTGCTACATTTTTCCAGAGGGGGTGGACTGAGGCACAGCTCCATTTTGTTTTACAAAATATATAAATATTTATTTATAAATATTTCTCCAAACAACTCCAGAACTGCCAGCTCAGTTTATTCTTTTTTAATCCTTTTTTTGCCACCGATGCCTAATTTGTCATTATACCCAATATTTTTTACATATTGCAAGATCAAAATACCCTTCTTTTCGCTACTCTGTTAGTCTGTTCTTTTTTATTATTCATTTTTTAGTCCTTTTTGCCCACTTATTTAACATTTTTATATAAGCCTTAAAATAAATTCAATGTTTATTGCAGAGGCATACTCTCACACTGAAAATTGTAGAAAAATGTAACCTTCAACTCAAGTGAATTTTAAGGGGAAAAAAAATCCCTGACTAAGAAATAATTATTTTTCAGAAAATCACCTGTGCCACAATTATTGGCACCCCTAACAATTCCTAGGAAATAAATGCAATTGAAGTATTTCTGTCATTTCTACAGTAGTTTACAAAGTTGATCAGAGTATCAAGGAACATGTAATTAGTAATCAATCACTTCCTGTCTCCCTGGGGTATAAATATGATGTGACACAGAGGCCATTTCTCTTATCCACTCTTTAACATGGGAAAGACAATGGAACACACCATTCAAGTAAGGAATATGTGTGTTGACCTTCACAAGTCAGGCAATGGCTACAAGAAAATAGCCACTCGCCTGCACCTGCCCATATCTACCGTAAGAGGAATCATTAAGAAGTTTAAAACAACTGCAACAGTGGTAAACAAGCCTGGACGAGGACGCAAGGTTATTTTGCTACCACGCACAGTGAGGAGGATGGTAAGAGAAATAAAAAGTTCTCCAAAGCTCACTGTTAAAGAATTGCAACAAATTGTTGCATCTTGGGGTCACAAAGTCTCCAAAACAACCATCAGGTGCTATCTACATGCCAACAAGCTGTTTGGGAGGCATGCACGGAAAAAACCTTTTCTCACTCACAATCATAAACGCAGACGTTTAGAGATCGCTAAGAAGTGCTGGGACTTCAACTGGGACCGTGTGCTTTGGTCAGAAGAGACCAAGATAGAGCTTTTTGGCAACAAACACTCTAAGTGGGTCTGGAGGAACACATAAGATGAGTATGCAGAAAAGCACTTCATGCCCACTGTGAAGTCTGGGGGAGGATCGGTGATGCTGTGGGCCTGTTTCTCTTCCAGAGGCCCTGGGAACCTTGCTAGGGTGCTTGGCATCATGAACGCTTTGAAATAACAGGACATTTTAAATCAAAATGTGGTGGTCTCTGCCCGAAAGCTGAAAACAGATCGCTACTGGGTCAATCAGCAAGATAATGAGCTTAAACATGTGGCCAAATCTACGCAGAAATGGTTCACCAGACACATAATCAAGCTCCTCCCATGGCCATCTCAGTCCCCAGATCTCAACCCCATTGAAAACCTGTGGAGTGAGCTGAAGAGGAGAGTGCAGAGGAGAGGATCCAGGTCACTGGATGATTTAGAGAGATTGTGCAAAGAGGAATGGTCGAAGATCCCTCTTTCTGTATTCTCCCATCTTGTGAGATATTATAGGAGAGGATTAAGTGCTGTTTCATTGGCAAAAGGGGGTTGTACAAAGTATTAACATCAGGCGTGCTAATAATTGTGACACACGTGATTTGAAGTGAAAGAATATCCCACATTTCTTAATGTGGGGGTTTTTTTCCCACTGAAGAAATGCACTTGAATTAAAGGTTGGATTTTCTTCTTTTTTTTCATTGTGGTCCTATATTATTTAGAAAAAAACTGAATTTATTAGAATTTATTACACATCTTAACCAGGGGTACCAATAATTATGGAGGGCACATGTGGATACATAAATGAAAACGACCAATTTTATGTGTCGCATATATGCAAAACCTATATGTGGGTGATTACTTTGAGTCAAAGGTTTAAAATACATTTTGGTTTATAAATTGATTCAATGATTTCTTTTTTGACTTTGATTGTTAATTTTTTCTTTCATATCTATGGTTTCATTCCAGAGTACAATGAGACATTAAACTGCACAATTTTCAATAAAAAACTGGAAAAATTGGGGTGTCCTAAAACCTTTGACCGGCAGTGTTAATTTTTATTAAAATTAAGTTTAATGGGAAGAAATATAAGATAAATAACCCTTAAAGTATGTTTTTTTTTTACCCAAAATTGTTTTTGTCAAGCCATTTTTGAGAATTTCCTTGCATAAAATAAAATACAACATTGAAAAAGACTTACGAACAGTCTCAGTGTGTTCAGCACTCTTTTATCAATGATCTGAACACAAAAAAAGGATGGCTTGCTGTGGAAACTTTTTTTTCTAGATTGCAACATTTGTATGCAAATGACATAAAAATTCCTCAACTTTACGCAGATTATGCAATTCTCCCAAGCAAGGAAGCTAATTGTACATCCAGCTCAATTATAAATTTGAACAACCTGCAATCATCAGCAAAACAGGCTTTGTGCGGCAACTACAATCGAAGGGGACCAGTTGTAACGCTGCGCGGCCAGGATGCGCATAAACAAATAGCGTGATTTCCTTAAAGGTGGAAGGAGAAATGCGAATAAGAAGCCCAGACTGCCTTTGTTAAGATAGACCTGCTGCCTATTATAGCCAAAATGCATTGTTTTTCTCTCAATCTTTATTTCTAAGAATTCAAGGTTGTTCTGGGCTGCACCGCAGTTATTTTTTTCAGTCTTTTGTCAGAACAAACCTTGATTGCATTTCAAATGCCACACAAAACTAGGCTTATGCCGTCGGAGGCGACGGCTTGGGGTATATCCCCGAACGCTCCCAATCCTCCAATTCCCCAATCCTTGGATAGACCTTGAATAGACTTTCATTTGAACTTAATTTCAGGTCAATCGGACAAATGGTTCTGAAGATATGGCCAAAATGGTAATTTCCCATCACAAAGCGCCACCTGGTGGCAAAATATTGAACCATACAGTTATGATGTCAACATGTGACACATTGTGAGGTCATGGCCTTGCAGTTGCACATATATTTCATGTCAATTGAACAAATGGGGCTGTAATTTCTTGGCGCAGCGCAGGGTGGCGCAGCGGGCCGTAGCTTGACGCAGCCCACGCAGTGGTAATTTCGTGAGGTGCAACACCTTGTGCAGCCTTTGGTAGACGAGCGTGCGCCGAGATGGGTGTGGCGGCGTAGTAGGGGGAGGTGTCACATATTCATCAAGACGCAGTGACAATTTCCTAGAAAAAGTCTTCGCTGCAGTTGCGCAGAAAGCTCGCCTGCTCCAACCTGGTTTACTTTCTGTGCAGTGGTAATTTGGCTGACTGGCGCACAGTGTGCACACATCACCGAAATCTCACAGGCAAGTTTCCAGAATGTCAGGCACATTTCAATGCAATAAATAATTAAAGTAACGACTGTTTAATGTAACTATCTGAATCAGCACATAAATTATAGAATCGATATCGATTGTCCTGATGTCAGATCAAAGGCGGTTGGCACGCCTAATGGAAACTCGACCTGGCCTAATCAATGTAGCTGAATCTGTAATGCAAATTAACAACTTCACATCTTTCTCAGCCAACCACAAACTGCCTCGGCATCAGGCAGTGCGTATATATGATGCTTGCGTTCTATGCTTAGTAAAGCCGCTTGCACACTGGACACGTAACAAATTTTTCGCATGACCTGATTACAAAGTCAAGGAAAAGACGCGATAGTCGGACAGGGTTTTAAATATATCTCCGTGTCCGAAAGAAATAATAGCTCTAATTTTTCGAGTATTCCAGAAATTATTAGACGTGCAAACTTGGCCATGTTTATGTTCGACCCTTACAAAATGCAAATTGATAGCTATCGACTTTTCTTAGTCTTTTTATTCGACTGTTTTCTTCCGTTGAAGATAGACAACAGTCTTTATTCGGTCTCTCTTTTGAAAATTAGTCAGATGGATCGAACAGATTCACGCTTTATTTCCACATCAGAGATAAAAAAAAAAGTGCTTGTAGTCAGTGAGCAAATCAATTCCATAACCATTGACTGTGTGAACAAAACATTGCATGGATGATCAAGACTGTCTGACGCGAAATGCAAAATACTGTCCGGCAGCCGGCAAAAAGTAAAAGTATTGATATTAGAACAGATTTATAACGAAATAAAGAATAAAAATATATCACCAACAAAGAGCATCCAAAAAAGATGGTCCACAAATAAATAAATCGCAGTGTTTATTGGATGTTCTGTTTGCTGTTAAAATGTTTCTTTTTATCCTTTATTTCATTATAAATCTTTTCTAATGCCCCACCCCCCCCTTTTTTTTTTCAGACATGGATTATTTTGCGTTTAATGTCCGACAGGCATTGTACATTGTCCCGCGCCAATGTCGACTCACTTTATTGAGCAGAGCTTAAACAGAAACATTGATTGAAATTCTCAGCTTTCATCTTGCAGAACTGAGCCCTCTTATCAAAACATTCACGTTTAATATCTTAAAGAGTCAGTTGATTTGAAGAAATTAGAAACAAAAATCGACTGTCTGACGCAGAGTTATATTGAAACCATCCGACAGTGGGACACGGAGATAAATTAAAACCCTGTCCGACCTTCGGACACGTAGACGCTGCGTTCAACGCAATCTGTCTTGCGAAAAATTCGTTTTGCGTCCAGTGTGCAAGCGGCTTAACACTAGGCTACTATTATTGTCACTTAGGTTTTATCGTATGTAGTGGGGGAAAGTAATACTTAAGATAGATACTATATTAATCCTTTTTCAAGGAAATTGGTTTGAAGAGAAGTGCTCCGGGCTGCTGCAATGTGGGTCGCGCTGCCACCACTTCCTTCTTCGAAAATTAACACAGAAATTAAACATATTGATGACATCAGACATAATATACACATCAGGTTTATAACACGACGTGCAGGAAACGCGCAGGAATTGTTTTCAGGGGAATGGGGGGCGGGGGCTGAAGGAAGAGGGGATTAAATGCAGAAGGCAGCCTTGGCAGAGTCCAGAGGCAGAATGTTCTGTCCTTGTCAGAGGGATAAGGAAGTTGTTGATATTCCGTGTGAGAATGAGGCAGACAAAGGGGAGGATCAGCCTGATTGCTATGATTTCGTACTGAGTTAAGATCACATAATTGTGTAACGTATGCATGTTAATCCCAAAATTATGAGCAGCAACAGGGTGTAATAATAGGAACACGCTATCCATCGTTTCACTTTCCAATGATGCAGGCAGAAGAAATAAATGAGCGACCGTCGTATTTCATTCCAACTTCATAAGTTTGAATGATCTGCCGTAGTTTTGTTTTGAAATTCCATTCAAGTTAGCTCATGGTAATCATTTGAGAATGCCCTAGCAAGCCAGCTAACTCATATTCGTAATGCTTAATGTAGACGTAAGCAGTGCAGAAAACATGCCTGAAGCAGCAAAGTAAAATGCGACATTAACGCATCATGTAGATATAGGACAGAGGCTTCTATATTCCAACACATTAAAGGTGAGGAGAGGAGCTCATTAGATTGGTGAAGATTTGACTCGGCTGTGTTGAACCCAAACACGCCTTCTTTGGCACTTGCGCCGATAGGAGGGACCAAGGCGGGACAGAGGATTACTTGCGCCGGGCTGCACGGGTACGAAATTGCAACATACGCCTGGACACACCCGTTGGCGCAGCACACCTCCCATGCGCCGCGCCTGTGCCTGGTCAACAAATTTAGAGCCCCTGGTTCCAAAGATATGGCAAAAATTGTGCATTTTATGTGACAAAGCTCCACCTTGTGTCAAAATCTTGAACCAAACAGGTAAAATGTCATCATGGGACAAATCCTTAGGTCATGACCTTTCATTTGCAGTTCATTTGAGGTCAATCGAACAAATATTTCCAGAGATATGATAAATTTGTGATTTTTCAGTTTTTGGCCCCTGGCAGCCAATCTAGACATTGTAAATTGTCGAAAATCAAATCAGTTCTTCATCTTAATGATACATACTTATATGCAAAATATGAAATTTCTAATTGAAATTTTACTGGACTTATCGCGTTAACACGTAGGGACCAAAAACATCATATCCCCGAAACGCCGTTCCGCGTTCGGGGATATAATTATAACACATTGAACCGGTTTTACATTTCTATGGTTATTTGGCCGTGACTTCCGGTATACATGCAAAATTGTATCATTTTCGGACTTCTTACAAGTGATGCATAGATATCAATTGATAACAGTGAATAGTTATAACTTCACCATTTAGTTAGCTTGCTAGCATTTAAATGCACCAAATATAACCAGCTAAGTCAGCAAAAAGGCTATCTAGTTAGCTAATGTTAGTTCACTTGCTTAGCTAGCTAGTTCACTAGCCTAGCCAGCTAACAGTTATATTTGGTGCACCTAAGTCAATAGAAAATGATTGAATAGCCATTATTTCGCTAACTAATTAGCTAGATTTTAACTGTGAGCATTAACCTTGCTAGCTGGCATTAATGTGCGCCAAATATAATGTTTGCCAGGTAATTTTGACAAAATAAACCAACAAACTAGCTCGCACACTAGGATAATAAGCTAGTTTGCCTGCTTAGTTAGTGATCTGCGGTGCATATAAATCAATGAAATCAGTGATTGCAATTATTTAGCATCTTAACTAGCATTAGACCAGAAAGTAGTCATGAATTAGCTGTGTAGCTGTGTCAGTTATGCATTGACTCGCCAAGTATCGAGTTTTTATGCTAACTGACATTGACCAAAGATATTTGGCAGCTAATGTAAATTGGTACTTGTTGCAAAAATTTATATCTTACTAGGTTAGCCAAACTAAGTAGGATTGACTGAAGAATAACTAACTAATAAGCACTGTCTCACCTCGGCTAAACAATATAGTATGGCAAGGCACAATTTCAAACCCTTAAGCTAGGTTTCTTTGGTCCACGTTAGCTGAAAAACTTAATATTTGGTGCATATCATAGCTGCCATCTAGCTGTCTAAATGCTTATTTCACAAATCGAGCTAAGTTAGTTCGTGCAATAATGGCTAATAGTGATGCGCGGGTCGGCCCGGAACCCTGATGTAGCTTCAGTCTGATGTAGCTTCAGTGAAGCGCTGCAACCACCGATTAGGCCTACAGAGGATGTATGTGACATTGTCCTACTACAAGCCCAATTCCGAAATAGTAGGGACAAAGTGTAAATTGTGAATAAAATCTAAACGCAATGACTTTTAAATCACACCAGCTAGAATTTTATTCATAATAAAACAGCAAATGTGGAAACCGATAAATTTCACAATTTTATCCGCAAAATGAGCTCATTTCAAAATTGATGGCTGCTTCAGGTCTGAAAAAAGTTGGGACTGGGGCCTGTTTACCGTGGTCCAGAATCCCCTCTTCTTTTTAACACTGAGTGGAGGCATCTGGACATTGAGGAGACAAGTTTCTTGAGTTTAGCCATTGGAATTTGATCCCGCTCTTGTTTAATATGGGCTTCCAGCTGCTGCAGAGTTTTGGGTGTCATTTGACGGACTTTTCGTTTAATTATACGCCAAGTGCTCTGAATTGGTGAAATATTGGGACTGTAGGCAGGCCAGTTCAGCACACAGACTCTTCAACTATGAAGCCAAGCTGTTGCAATAGTTTCAATAGGTGGTTTTGCATGGTCCTGCTGAAATACACAAGGCCTTCCCTGGAATAGATTTCCTCTGGAGGGGAGCTTATGTTGCTCTAAAATCTTTATATACCTTTCAGAATTCGTGGCGCTTTTTAAAACATGCAGGTGTCCCAAATTATATGCACTTATGCATCCCCATACCATCAGAGATGCCGACTTTTGAACTGAACGATGATAACAGGAGGGGTGGTCTTTTTCCACTTTGGCCCGGAGGACACGACGCCCATGATTTCCAACAAGAATGTCAAACTTGGACTCGTCTGACCACAGGACACTTTGCTACTTTCCTCCAGTCCATGTTAAATGAGCCTTGGCCCACAGAACACGGCGGCGCTTCTGGAACAACAATGGCTTCCTTTTTGCATGATAGAGTTTTAGGTGGCATGTGTGGATGGCACGGTGGACTGTTTTTACAGACAGTGCCATGGTTCTGTGTTTTTGTTATCATGCTTTATGTTCATGGTCATGTCTTTTCTTTATTCTTTTTGGTCATTGTATTCCCCGGTTTTCAGTTTATATCATTTTCTGTTTCATTGCACTTTTCTCCCTTGTCTTGTGATCTAGTTGGTTCAGTCCATCTCCCCAGTCTGTGTGCTCACCTGCTTCGGGTGATTTCAATGGTTTCTGGTGTTTCGCATTATTACTTCAATTCTTGTTTACTTCCTTCGCCTTGCTTTTCTAGATTACTAACAATACTAACATTTATATTTTGCATCATAATCTACTTACCCAACTAATCCATGTATACATTACTAACTCTAGAATGGGAAATTTAGTTAATCTGTAAAGCTGCACCTCAACTAATTAGTACTAATTCAGTCTCAGCAATCGCCCTGTTCTAGTCTCCACCCCTTGCTTGGCTTTCCCTGTCTCTCCCTACGTTTCTGCGAGATCTCTCGCACCTGCTTAATTGCTTTCCTGCACTCATTGTCTGTGCACTTAGGACTCCCTGACCAGAGCTGTTTAATTGTCATAGGATGTTAGCTCTCATCGCATTCACCTGTTCCCTGCATAGCATGTGACTTCCCTTCTGTCTATTTAGAGTCCTCACTGCTGTTGATCAATATTCCTTTGTGCAGAGCCTCTTGTATGCCAATTGATTATTGCTTCTTTTCGACTGTTTTGTCCGACTTGAATTTAGCCATAGCCCTTTTTGTCTTTCTGGATTTTTGACCCATTTTTGTATGATCACGTCTTCTGTGTTAGGATGCCCTGTGTATGACCCACTGCTTTGGAATTTGGACTTTTTGCCTTCTGCCTATGTACCGCCGCACCTTTGTTTTTTTCTGGTTCTGAACCCGGCCTGTCCAGTCGACTTTGTTTTTAATAAAATACCATAAACATGCCACAAAAATCCTCTATAACTTAACTCTCATCTGCTTGCCTTATAATTCGAAGTTCTTACAAACTTGAGGCCACAGTTTCTCCAGTTAGGAACCTATCAATTATTTTTTTAAAATTCTATGATTACAATAGGGGTTTGAACAAAAACCAGGATCCACCGGGGTCTGGACTGAGTTTGGGAGCCAGTGACTTAGCCTTTATTATACATTCAAGGTGGAAAGCATTATTGTCTCGATCCACTTGAGATGCTAGAAATCAGAAATAACCTTGATTATAATGTTCACCTACGTGCCCTGGTTGCTATCTCAAAGAGATGGTCATGAATAGCTACCTGCAGTGTCCCAAATTACAATTTCAGAGAAATGGGTATTAAACTCTGCAGATGATACCTCCTGGATGGCTGCCTCATTTTCCCTTCATAGTTATTATTCTATGCTCTCTTTTGAGTCCAGAAATCAATCTTCCTAATTCAGTAGAACAGTAGGTGGCAAGTGGGCACTCATATAATAAGCTGAAAGAGCTACAGCCGGTCAGAAGTGCCAATCAACTCAGAAGAGGAATGGTAAGATTCAAGTCCCCAGGCATTGGGCTAAAGGTTGTTGTTTGAGGTTTCAAGCCTGTAGTTTGAGACTGCAACGTTTTTTTTAATCTAGCATATTCTTGTTTTTCATGCAATCCTTTATTGCGCATGCTGTAACACATCAGAATCGAGTCACTATGGTTTGTTCTCCTCTGGTAATGTGAAGAGGTGGAGCAGTAAATGAAATGGATATCGCCATAAGTGGCATAGGGTAGGCCAGGGTCCTGCAGTACAAGTAGTTTTTCTTTTGCTATACAATAGCAGTGAATGAGGAGCAGATGATGTAGTGGTTTGATCTCCTTCCTATAGAGTAATTAGTCTCCAGTAGTGCAGTGCTTGGTGCAATTTGACAAGAAGGTGAATGGGTTGGAGTTGATTAGCATGGATTCTCAAAAAAAAAAAAAAAATCATTATCACCAAACTGAACCAGTAAACAAGTACAAAGCATAAAAATACCTTTCCATGTTTTACTATAACCAGAAATGTAAATGGTGTGTAACCACAAAACTGTAACCACAACAATGCAAAAAATAAAAATAAAAAAACTAATACATGTCTACTGATTAGAGATCAATATATACACCTAGGGTTATTGCTGTTGTTGTTTTTGTCCCTCAGAAACAAGTATATCATCTGGATACTTACAATACTTATTTTCTTTTTTTTTTTTGAACTGGCGTCTTTACCGTTGCGTTGCTGTTGTTCGGGGGCAGGCCGCTCAGCCGCCCGTTCTGCTGGTTCTTGCCAATGTTTTTCTTCTTCTTCTTTTGAGGAAATCGGTCTTTGCAGGAAGGAAAATAAACAAAACTTTGCACATAAGTCAAGTCCTATTCCAAATTTACTCAACTGCCATTATGGGCTAATAGTCCTGATAGTTGAGCTACAGCAACCATCTAAACTTTAAAATGTGAAAATTTATATCAAATCAGTTGGAAGTGAGACCACTATGCAAACGCCACCAAAATGTGGGCCCAAGTGAGCGAATGTGTTTAGCTACTTCAAACTGGCAGAAATTATATAAATAATATATCTCTTCCCAAGATTTTGCACAATTGATACCAAACCTGCTACCCTGTATCTTCAGACTGTCTTCCACAAAGAGTAATAACCAGATATTTGAAATATCCAAAATTGGGCCCACTGTGCATCAAAATATTCTATTGCAATTTCTCACTAAATATATTTCCAATGTTCATGAAAAAATAACAAGTTTCATATCATGGTTGTGTAGTGTGGACAAGTTTATGAATTTTATCTCAAAAACTGAATTTTCTGCAAAAATTAAATTTTGCACCATGCAATTCACTGTCTTGAAAGTAAAATATAGCATTTGTAAACATCATGATTTCAAAATCAAAATGAGTAACATGCATGGAAATAGTACACAAAAGCATTCACTATGCCAAGTTATGCCACTATGTTAGTTATGCCAAGTGTCAGATTTTTCCCACAAAATTTGACTTTTTTACATCAATTTTATTTCCATATGCTCCGAAACCCAGTCTTGGGGCACCCCTGTGGATACAGGTTTTTGCTCCAACCAGTTTGAATTGGAGGATTTCAATTAGCTATTAGTTTGTCCTAATAACAGGCATTTCATGTTGAAGTCACTTATTCACTGTTGTAAGCCACATTTTGACAGAAATATCTAGGGTTGTGCGATTTGACGATATATATTGTGCCATGATAGAAAAGTGTCTATCAATAGAAAAATGGCTCTCTCGTTTATATTGTTGTGTTACAAATCAAGTCATTTCCGGTAATTTATTATGGGAGTTTATGAGCATAGGCCACATTAACTGACTGCTTAACATGTATAATAACACAGTTTAAAGTGATAGTCCACCCAAAAACTATAATTTGTAAATCAATTACTCAGCATTAGATGTCTCGAACGGACTGGAGAGTTTTGAAAAATTATCCTAATTCCTTTTCTCTGGAAGCAAATGGGGTCACCCAGTAGCAACGGCAAAACTCCACAAAACATCTGTTGACAAACTTTCAAGCCATCGTCGAACACATCGTCCAGTATAATCCAAGTCTGCTTTGTCCGCTCGTATCCTCAGAACTCCAGAAACGCAGTTATTTTTGGCTAAAAATAATAAAATACTACATGCTTCAAGCAATCTAGCGCATTCAACGGAAGTCCCGCCTCCTGGCTCGTTCCCAGAGGATAATAAAGTTTTTGAGAGAAGGGAGAAGAAGTGTTTCAAAAACGCCAGACCATTGCTGAATAAATGTTAACAAAAGAAAGGAGGGGCTTAGTTTTTGGGTTGAAAAGATTTACAAGAGTCACAACTTCAGTGAAAAAGTAAAAAACAAATCACAGTTTGCATTATTCACTTAACGTCATGGTTTATAGCCCGCCGGATGGCAACAGCAATCCGATGGGCACTAGGTCCATGGGCCTAGTAATATAGGCCTGATAATTTGAGCAAAAATGTACTCTGATAAGTGACTCTTTCGTCGTCGTAGCCTTAGTGCCAGCCGTTTTGGGCTTAGGCGAACCATTAATGCTTTATTGTAAAGCGAACGCCATTTTTGCTGGTTGCGGGTTGCATCCCAAAGTTCTCTTGAGGTCTTGAAGTTGACATTTTGCAGATTGGGTTTTCTCTGCCTGCCTCGCGCTCTGCCCTCAATTTTCCCACTAAGGCACAATTCTCGAGTTTTCCTTTCCTAATACACTGTCCGAGAAATTTAAGTTACCGCGTCTCGATCGTATTGAGCAGTTGCCTCTTCACTTGTATGCGTTGTAGGACGTCTTCATTTGTTACTCGGTCCAGGTAAGAAATTCTGAGTATGCGACGGCAGAGCCACATCTCAGCAGCATGGATGTTCCGCATTGAAGGACTGACCAGACAAAGGTTTTAATGAGATGCCGTTTAATGTTCTGTGAAAGTTTGATTTGTGAAAATGCCTCTCATTTTGTTAAGCGCATCCTTGGCCTTACCAATTCTCCTTTTAATTTCCTTTCTGCATCTGCCGTCCGCAGTGATATTTGCTCCGTGATAGTTGAAGGAAGAGACCTGATCTATGGTCTCTTCACCTAACTTAAGAACAAGGACTGGTTCTGGTGATTGTTTGGAAACGCACATGACCTTCGTCTTCTTACAGTTGATGCTCAGGCCTCGGCATTTGCCAGCTGCTGCTGCGATGTTCAGCATGAGTTGTGTACCTTCTTGGGATGTGGCGATGAAGACCGTGTAATCAGCTTATTGAATATTGTTTATTCTGATTCTTTTGATAATAATCATGTTTATGTTGTTGCAAAGTATGCCAATGAAACTATGATTATTTGTACAGATTTGATCTTGCTTCCAAAATTTTGGTCTGTACTGTAGGTTTATTAGTTTTAACTGCCACATCTCTTTGCCCTATAGTTGGGCATTTCTTTCTCATCTGGAGTCCGGATTTTATGTGTTCAATATGGTTGAAGGTCAAAATCCTCACTTTTAATAGTAGATGTCCATTTGCTTATTAAAGGCAATTGACTTACCTTCACCTCACATCTCAATTGTGCGTGTAATGAAAGATTTTCTGAATTGAAAAATGAAGTGAAGGTTTTAGAGAGGAAGGAAATAACTGATCTTTTTTTCTGGAGACAGGGCTCAATTAATTCAAACATTAAGAGGATAATTAAATGTATTTGAAATCTAGTTCACAAGGCTGAGTTCACACCTAGACAATGTGAATAGAGAGAGACCTGCAGCTCTCAGGTTAAGCTGTTGCTAATGATTGATTCCTTCTAACTAATGGCAGTGGCTGGGTGCGGGCATAAAAAAAGTGATCCGTCCTTATTTCCGGGAGAAAGGACTGATCTGGCGTAGTCGTCCTTTTGTTCCCTCCCCTGTTCTTCGCAGAAGGATAATTTTTTTGGTCGCTCTGTACTCTGTTTTCAAAAATTCTGATTCTCCGGTAAGTTGGCGTGTAATTGTGGAGCATGTTGGTAGTACGTGAGAGTGATTATGATAATTTGTTTTTTTTTTAGTCCCTCATGTCTTGACTCCTGTATATGGACTGCATTCAGGATAGATTGCCCAGCGCAGGTATGTTTGAGGTTGGGATACTTTTAGTTTTTATTGTCATTTATTGATGCTAAGGCAGCTTTTCTTCGGCAATTTGTAGCTTTTCAGGTTCGCGATTTGCAAAAAGCGTGAGTCTGCATTCCTGCTGTGAAAAATTGGTATGTAGTGAAATTTATTTTTGGATCTTTTTCCCTTGATGCAGATTTAATTGTTTGTTTTGTGTTACAGAGGTGACCAGACTCTCCTATTGGACGTATTCGGGGCTGCTGTTTTGTCTTGTTTTGAATTGTGTTTGCGTATGTGTGTGTGTTCGCGTGTGTGTGTGTGTTCGCGCGTGTGTGTGTTCGCGCGCGTGTGTGTGTGTGTTCTCATGTGTGTGTGTGTGTGTGTGTGTTCGCGCGTGTGTGTGTGTTTGCGTGTGTGTGTGTTCGCGCGTGTGTTTGTGTTCTCGTGTGTGTGTGTGTTCGCGCGCGTGTGTGTGTGTGTGTGTGTGTTCTCGTGTGTGTGTGTGTGTGTGTGTGTTCGCGCGCGCGTGTGTGCGTGTTCGAGTGTGTGTGTGTTTGTGTTCGCGTGTGTGTGTTTATTTTTTTGCGTGTTTTGTTTGAATTGCGTAGTTGGCCATATATGGGTCTTCTCGTTTGTGAAGCCCTTAGTAGTGGTTGGGCCAAGTCATGATATATGTTTGTGCAACGTTTGGTTTTGTTTTTTACTTTTACTTTGGCCTTTTGAGTTGTAGTGGAAGTTTTAATTTGTTCTGTTCATGTGTCTGAGTTTTGTAATTTTGTTCGTGTTGCCTGTACAAGTACAATACTGCAAATGTTTTTTGTCGCTCAAATTTTAAGAAATTTGGGGCACTTCACGTGCACTCTGCCTACAGAGGGTGTGCCCGTGAGAAGGGTAGCCTTCTTCTTAATGGTGGGTGGTATTGTGTTGCATGTTAGATCTGAGGGTGAAGAATTTGCAGCTAGTGGACTGCGTTGGGGTGGAGCTAGTCACCATGGGTGGACTTCCTTCCTGTATGCTTTGATGCTGCTCGGTGGTCGTGGCTTGTTCACTGTAACCTTTCCTTCTGTGTGTGCACGTAAGGTAGGTGTCTTTGTTAGTCTGCTTCCCCTAAGGTAAGTCCATAATTGCAAGAATTTGTGAGTTTGGTTGAGTCCCCGTGTAAGACTCGGATAGGTTGTAGCGTTTTTAAATCTGTGCTAACTTTGAAAAATCAATCATTTTATCTATTGCTGTGATCAGGGTGACGACTTGAGTGTATTTCAGTCCCCTGTGCCAGTGTGGTGCCTGCAATAAATTTATTCTCCTGTTACATTTGGGCCTCTGTAATAAAGTTTTATTGAATGGGAATTTCGTCTTGTGCCTCATGTATATGGACTTGTGTAATCAAGTTTGAGACAAAGAATTTTGGGTTTGAATTTCCATGGGGTGAGTTACCCCTGGGTGGTGATCTCTTGTCTGGCCTTCTACCTTACCACCCTGTCACATCACAATGCGGAAAACGTCAATATTGCTGCTGTCAGAAACCGCAATGATGAAGTTCTTTCGAACTCTCACTTTGTTAACATCTTCAAACAATTCTACACAGATTTAAAGTATATTTCATATAGATTTATATTGCAGGCATATCACCTGAAAATGACACGCTATATGCAGGAAGGCTAATTACCTGGCTTTAAATGGCCGTCCTTGAGAGCAGTGCTGGGCAGTGTGGGATAGAGATGGTCCTCTTAACTTGATCAGTTACTCTACTGAGATAAGCAGCTTTCCTTGATCTCTTTATTTTGAAAAAAAAGGCAAGGCAAATATGCCATCACAAAAATAATGAGAATAGGTGACAGATGTATCCATCTCAACAGTCCACACTTGGGGGCCCTTTCCCGAACCGTTTCCTCCCTACTATCACTCCATATGATGTCCCCCTCGCAGCTACGGGGCGAACTTCATTCATGGGGAAGGTGTAATACCTATATAGACTTTTGGATGATGTTGCCTTTATTCAGTGGGAAGCGCAGGCAGTCATGACCATGGCAACCCATAGATGTTTTGCGTTGTATATGACGATCCAGTTCCTGAATGATACACCCATTAACCAAAAATTTTCAGAAAGAATATCTTAATGAAATGATTATTTTTATAAAAGGATCATTAATTACCCACTCCACATTTTCTCAGGTATACAAATGCATGTTCCGTCCAAAATGTAATATACTCAAGATCAAATTTGTACAAAAAAAATTATAGTTTCATTGGCATGTATCAGAATACATTTTTACTCAAATTATCAGGCCCATATTACTATGCCCATGGTCCTAGTGCTTGTCGGATTGCATCCGGTGAGCTCTAAACCTTGAAAAAGTGAATAATGCAAACTGTGAATTGTTTTTCACTTTTTCTCTGAAGTTGTGACTCAAATCTTCTCAACCCAAAAACTAAGACCCTCCTTTATATTGTTAACATTTATTCAGCAATGGTCTGGTAACACCAATGTATACAGTAGCTAAATATAAATTTTGGTCGACTGGCAACGGCTAAGAGAGTGGAGTCGATGTCTGCTTTGAAGCTCTAACTGAAGGTAACCACAGCCATGACGATTACTTTCGAGCGTTATTTTTGCTGAAAACCCGGTGTTGTGATTGGACCTAAGTGGTGGATATGCTAATAAACAAGTAAATGGAACATTCCCATCGCTCAGCGCATGTAAACTGCTTATTCAGAATATTACCTTAACCCGAAACGGACCTTAATCAGAATATGGTGTGCATGTAAACGCAGACAATGATTAATTGGTTTTAAGGGGTCCAAAGTATTACTCCAATGGTAGCGCCAGAACTGGAAATTGGGGGCCACAGAACATCCCTCTATCACAACGATTAGTCCTGGCTAGTTCTCAATCATTTTCCTTCATTAAAATGTTTATCACTTACAGTAATAATCAATTGGCAATTGAAGACATGGCCTCTCACCCCCATGAGATCGAACAGCGACAAAATAATGGGCTAAATTCATGACAGAAAAATTATTTACTTATACTGTGCTTTATAAAACGGAACTTCTGCGCTACCTTTTCAGCACATTAGGCGATCTAACCTGCACTTCATGAATTGTCTAAATTGTGGAAATGAAACAAAAGTCCACTTGAAACTTCTGATTGCAATTTCTCAACTTCCAACCGCTGAGAAAAGCGTGAGAAGTCCTGAGTCATAATCGGTGTCCATGTTACTAGTAGTGAAATCCACCGTAAGGCATGTGAAGCTGAGAAACTTGCATGCGCAAGGACTTTAACTCAATGTGAGAATCTCTCAAATACGTGTTGATTGAATGACTGATCCACGTTCCAGTGACATATCAGCGTTCATTCTCAGTACAGTGTGGGTTGATTAAATAGTAGGACTCGCCAATTAACTATAATTTTGTTTGCCAAATTAAAATTATCAATCATTACTTCTGTAATTAGGTGTGAGACTGCTGACAATGGCGTGAGAAGGTGACGTGGCACTGACAAGTGTGAGACTCATGCCATATGTGTGAGAGATGACAGGTATGCAATTTTGAATAACGCTGATTTAAATGTACCAAAATACACATCCAAATGAATTAATGTCTTCTCACCTGAACGGGGAGAACTGGACACGGCTGATAGTAGAGTGTTTTCAGAATTAAAATATTGTTAATGTAGACAATGATTGAGAAAAAGTCAGGACTAATAATCGTTTCAAAGGGATGTTCTGTGCCTCCATATTTCCAATTCTGGCTACGCCACTGATTACACCCCTACAACCAGCTTGAACAGTAGATACAAGGTCATTTGGGTCCATGGATTCATGCTGCTGACTCGAAATGCTGACCCTACCGCCTGTGTCTCACAACAGAGACTGAGATTCACCAGACCAGGCTTCATTTTTCCCATTTTTAACAGTCTGGTTTTTATGAGCTGGTGTAAGCAAAGGCTTGTCTGTTTGTGTATGTGTATAGGTGCGCGCGGGCACGTGTGTGTGTGTGTGTGTGTCCTTGTCCAATTTCCTTGATAGTCTCACAAACCCCACTGTCCATGTCCGTAAGTAATCCCCATCTTTCGCCAATATTTCCCTCTCACTGGATTCATCTGGCCAGGATTATCCAGGGATTACACTGCCCTCCAGAGCCCAGAATGCCTCTTTCATTAATAATGTTAATGTCCTCTCTGTGTACATGTACGGTTACCCATGTACATTTCAGTGCAATGCACAAAAAGTGTTTACTAAAAACACCGAAGTGGCTAGTGTATTTACTCTACACCAGTCAAATGCAAGCAGTGTGCATAAATGCAATGGAATTTTCTTATGTATAGTGTCCGCTTTCGTGATGTAAGGCAGCCCTAAGTGACACTGGTGGGTAGTATTAGTGAGGGTTTAGTGGATGCACACTGACCTGATCTTAACCTCAGTTGTGTTATTTTGTGAATCACAATTCCGACATTACATCTGAAAATTGAATACAGAGGACAAGGTGACCAGCAACATTGTGAAACCAGAATGTTTGAACTTTTGCTCACTGATATAATTTGTTTGCAACCGATAACCGTGAAAATATTGCATAAACCAACTCAATCGCCTTCTTCTCGCTGTACTTTAAAGTAATTGTAATAAAGACATGAAATATCTTTAAACTGAAGTTTATTATTATTATTATGAAGACAAATTAATAATCTTAAAGCACACTTCAAACAGTATTGTTGCAATCTTCAGTTCTGTACACTTTATTCCCAGTTATCTCTTGGTTCAGACATTTAGCTTATTCTTATGCTTTGTGACTAATGAAATTCTTTTACAGTATACACCGTATATACAGTATACACTGTAATGCTGGGCTGGGGTCGACCATGGCTCCATCAGGTGAACAGACAAAAACATCCATGAAAACAAAAACACATTCATGAGTCACATGCCAGCATGCTTGTGCGTAGTTCATTGCAGTCTCCAGATTAAGGTGGGACTGTAGATACCAAATTTTATTTAAAAAAAAAAAAAAATTGAAAGTTTATTAATGGATAGCCCCTTGAGATGAAACATCTCGTTTTCAAGGGGGTCCAAAAAAAGAAACATATATAAATATAAATAACTGACACGGTCACATACCACGGACAGATACACAAGGCTCTCATTTACCAACCCACCCATACATCATTCCCATAAACTCACAATACCCACTCAAGTAAATGTAGATACTACAAGGCTATCAGCATTGACACTAATAATATACCAAAACGTATCCACTGGAGCTTTGTCTGTTACTGTTCATACATACACAGCAATGCAGTCGTATACTGTATAATCCCAAACCCTGACTTTAAAATGAGTATACATCCATAGACTCCACCTCTTTGTTAGGTCTGAATAGTTTTCACTAATAATAATAATAATAATAATGCATCAATTTTATATAGCGCTTTTTTGGACACTAAAGACGCTTTACAATGGAGGCATTATTCATTCACACTCTGATGGTGGTAAACTACGTTTTTGTAGCCACAGCTGCCCTGGGGCAGACTGACGGAAGCGTGGCTGCCAGTATGCGCCTACGGCCCCTCCGACCACCACCAAACATTCACACACAGCCATACAGGAGGGAGGGAGGGTTCCTATATTGCATGTTTTGAAAGGGTGGGGGAAACCGGAGTACCCGGAGGAAACCCACGCGAACACGGGGAGAACATGCAAACTCCACACAGAAAGGCCCCAGGCCGGATTCGAACCCACAGCCTTCTTGCTGTGAGGCAGTAGTGCTAACCACTATGCCGCCCAAAAAATGCCATTCACTCCTCACTACCTGGCTTCTACCTTCCGTCTGTGTCAATGTACAAAGGTACTGATACTTCCCAGGAGAGGTGTTCCATGCTCTGCATTTAGTGTGCACTTGGATGTGCCTGAGACAGATCTAAAGCTGATCGATCTAGCACCAAACATAAATAATTGTTGTACATATTCATCAAAATGTATGTAATTTGTCCCTGCTGAAATGGGCTTAGGCTTGACCTAATTTTTGAGTGATCATGTCTTCTCTGAGCAGAGAGAGTAGACCACAGAAATACCAGGTAAGCAGAGAAAATGGGAAGCGAAGCAACACAGAGGAGAGGTCAGAGACTTGGTTAGCCCACGGAGAGAAAAATACAGGCAAGATGAGAGGCTAAATTGTCGCTCTGCCCTGACATCTCATAGCAGTGATGGGTGCTATTGTTCTGAGATAATGGAAGGGAGGAATTTTTCATATTATAATACAAGGAATAATGACCAGAGTGATACCTTTGACAAAGAAAGGACTGTAGGATTTAATCTTGTCTAACTTTATGAATGTCATAAATGGAAATATCTGTTTGAATGAATGAAAGAAAGTAATTTGAGTGAGAAATTAAATGGCCCAAATGGTATGAATAGTATATTTGAACACTTAGTTTCAATACTTCTCCATAATGGACAATTAGACTAAAAAAAAAAAAAAAAAATCACATACTGTATATCTGAATTGGCATTCTCTTGCAAGCTCAGCAAAATACCTGTTCTTACCTTAGTACTGAAATTAACTTTACGTAATTTAACGCAGAGAAATTACTCCCTTCCTTGAGTGTTAGCAGTGAACCTGTCACAAACTTTGTGTGTCGGATTCTCCAGTGCAGACATCTATGTTGTTTGCTTTCCTCACATGCCACTGTCTACACACTCATGCTAGGTTTTGTGTTCCACCAATCAGAGTGAAGCTCAGAAATTTTGAAGCTATCATCTTTGGCTATTGGCACACGCTGTTGTGGGAGATAAGCAAAACACATAAAAACATCTATAATGGAAGTTAACCAACACCAACATGTTGAAAATGTTTTTAAAGATGGAATTTCCTCAAGTTTCTTTGCCATTAAAGTTTTCCCAAACACAAGTTCTGTAGCTACAGAACGGCACACTTCGGTCAATGCTTTGGTAGTTAGACGTTTGATGAGGGGCCGGTCGCTATCATGGTAAAGTTGCCTGATTTCCTTTATGTTCTCATCCAATCGACTTTGTATTTTGAGAACTTTTCTAATAAATTTCACCGTCCTGTACAGCTCACCAATAGTTCGTTGAGAGTAAACAGTTGTATTTACGGAAGAACACAAGTTTTAATTTTGGGAATGTCAAGTTGGCCTTTTCTGTGCACTCGTATTTTCTCATTCTTTGATCTGATTCTTATTTTACATACAAAACAAATGTCCTTATCAAAAAGTTTTTTTGGACTTTCTGCACCTGCCATTTTTGTTTACTAATATCTGACGAGGGAAACCCAAAAGGTTGATCATATAACGAGCCTCCTGATTTGCTTGTTTCGAACAATGCCATTACGTCACAGAATTCAAAACCTGCCTTCAGTGCACATACATGGAGCGTCAGTGTTAGTTCAGACAGGCACAGAAGTCAGTCTTGGCTCCACCCCTTGTCCAATCGCATTGGACTTCAGCGTCACGTACCTAAATTGAGCATCTTTTTAAATAAGCTGGCGCTCTCCATTTCAACTAGCCAAGCTCTGCCATTCCCTCCAAGACCCATTACAGATCTACACAAACATCCCCTCCACCTCCCCTGCCTCCTCCTTTCCAATGGCGCAGTCTTTGGCAGTACTTGTGTCATACTCTTGTCTTTATATGGTATTGGCATTGTTTTGTACAGTATCGGCATCCTTTGTAAACTGTATTGCCTTTCATTTCATTTTGAGCACTGTCTGCTGCTGTCCTGCTGTCTTGATCCGGTCCTGATCCAGTTCTGCATCATCTTCGACTTGCCACTTCCTGGAGCTTCTAATGCCACTGTTCAGATGGACTTAAATGGAACTCTTTTTGCCATTTTACCCTATTTGACTTTATCTTGTTATTATTTAGCTAGCCCATGGAGGTTGGGCTTCCCCACTATAGCCGGGTTCCTCCTGAGATTCTTTCCACTGGGGAGTTTTTTCTCACCACTGTTTGAGGATTTTTGTCCCTACTGAGAGTTTTTATTCCCTCATTTGCTGTAGGTAACTTCAGTAGATTCAAGATTTCAGTACTTTAAAAAAGATCTTGTATCTGCTGTAGGGGGAATAGGCTGGGTACTGCCCTTTCATTTATTTAATCTCAATGTAAAGCGTCTTTGTGACAGTCTCTGTGAAAAGCGCTGTAAAAATCTAATGAATTGAAATTTTAAACACTGTGAACCAGGCTCTGCCGGGGGTGGGAGGGGGGAGGGGGGGGGGGTTGTGATCTCCTAGGATGTCTGTGTCATGCTTGCTCAGATTGTTCCAGAGTATCACTTGAGTAGAGTCACCGCTGAATCCAAATGTATGTCATTCCAAATAAATGGTTAAATCTGACGTGAGTGTCCTGTCTGAAATTGGAGTGTGTGGGAAGCCAACACATAACACGTCTGCAACAGAGGCTTTGTGTCTCCTTAATTGGCTCCGTCCCTGCTCCAGCAGTCTGTGTGTTTTTGCAGTTTTTCTCTTTAAATGATTTATAGTCTTGCCTTCTCCCTCGCTCCCTGGCTTTATCACTAGTGTGCCTTGCCACTTTTGTGAATATCCCGTTTATATTGGTTGATTTTGCTGTCAACATGGTTCCTGGAACAAGCTCTCAAGACTTTATATCAGTCTCCAGGATTGGGACCATATTCTTGTTAATTCATTGTTCCTGCCAGTTCCTTGTCAGCTAGTTTATTAAGAACACCCCCCATGTGTTCATCGGTTTTCAGCACTGGGACTACCTTCCTACTAAAGCCTTCCATTCTACTGTCAAGCACTCCTGAGAGCCTCTCTTCTGCCTTGGGATGACTACTGTTGTGAATGCGAACACGCCCCCACCCTCTCCAGTCATTACCAATTTACCTGGACTGCCCCTCAACAGTTCTGAGCTACATCCTTTCTCTCTTCTGTTATCGCATTGATGTTACTAAATACTCCCTTATGGATCATACCCTGACTCTCTGTTTGTTTCTTTGTAAATCATCACAGAAAACTATCTAAGATGGTCTAGATGCTCCCTAAATCAAATTTCTGAGAACTACTGAGGTTTAAACTGGTGTGATCTGTCCAGAAAATTGACAGCTTTCATACACAAGCTATGGGGGATGTGGTGGCACAGAAGTTAGTAGTTGGAATTGAAAGATCCAAGTTTAAATCCATGCCACAGCTTAGTTGGTGTGTTCTTGGGGAAAAAAAAACACTTAACTCTCACAGTGCCCCTTTCTATGCAGGTGTATAATCGGGTACCAGCAAATGGTTGGGCAAACCATCCAGGATTCAGAAACCGGGGTTGAGCATCAGGCTGACGAGCCACATTGCTCGGGACAGACTTTGCCTTACACAAGCTGACTACTCTTGACTGTTTTTCTTATCCTGTCTAACTTGGGTGCACATAAAAATTTCAGCTGTGATTGCAAACTTTTTGAGCCCATGCCCCCCTTCCCAAAGAATAACCACCCAATCACAGCCCTCGGATTTGATCAAGGCTTACTGTACTGAAAGAGTGGCGTGTCTCCTTTCAAGTCAGATTTCAATGCTAACTGAATGTGCAGTACTATGTGAAGATTTCAGATGACCTTCAATAAACTGAGTTTGGTTTTTAAAGAACATTACCTGAGCACAACCTTTGCAAAAAAGCAAAAAAAGGGAAAAGCAAAAAAAAAAGTTGTCTTACCACTTAATTTTCCTCTTAATGAATAATTTTTCTTTACCTTGAACGGACCCATCTCTTAAAAATTAAGTTAATTGATGGATTGAAGCTAGTCTCCCCGGCTATTATTTTCCTGCATGTTTAAAAAAACTGATCTTTCCTGTCCTCCAGGATATGATTCCACCGAGATATGTCACAGGCACAAACACACAGTATACAGAATATTTGAGTTCTTTAAAATTAAACTGATGAGCTATAATACAAAAGAAATAATAACAATAATCATCATGATCATCATCGTCATTATCATCATCAGTCATGGTTTTGCCCCCGCCGGCAGGACACAACAAACCGGCGGGCACTGGGACCGTGTGCCTAAAATGAGAAGTAGGAACCCAAACGCACAGGCTGAGTAAAAATATATCAAAAGAGTTTTAATAAAAATGGTAACACATGCCACAAACGAGGGGAGCAGCGGCACAACACACCAGGGCTGAATGCACAGAATGCAGCTGCACTGCCAAACTGGCATTGCTGCTCTTAAATACTATACACTTCACCTCCACTTCAACGACCAACAGGTGTGGCTCGTTGAAGTGGAAGCGAAGACAGCAGGAGGGGGAGGGACTGCAGGGCAGAACCATCTTATCATCATCATCATTATCATCTTAATACGTAATTGCATTTCAATTTCTGTAAGAATCAAAGAATTATGTGAAAGGTGTGAAACGAAGGTTCTGTGATCCATCCGTCCCTGGGAAATTTTCATGTGTATGTTGCATTTGGGTCACAACAGTTGAACATACCAGTCAAGCTAACAGCATTGGTTTGTCATGCGTCTCAGTTGCACATCAATTCAACAATTTAGTTCAATCAATTTTACATACAGGCAGGCTTTCTCCTCCATGTGTTAGCGTCCAGTTGTCCAGAGGTCTATAGTCCTACTTCACATCCTGATAGTACAGCGCCTCCATATGGGATTGGAGGTATTAACCCCGGGGACAGTGCCACCAGCTGTCGCCGGGCTCCCATTGGCCAGACTGCCCAGTTGGGAGGGGTCTCAGCCAGGGAAGATCGGCAGCACAAGAGAGAATGCTTGGAAAGTGTGGTGATCCTAGTTGCCTATACACGCACGGAGACGTCTAGTACGCAAAGGGCCTTATGGAGAAGGATACTCTCGGATTACAGTTTATTGAGTATCGATCTTTTTCAACCCCGTTTCTCTTCTCTCTGATCCCTTTATTTTTCTGATATTTGTTACTCCCCACCCCTCCTGCTGTTTGGATCGCGCTATCTGATATATGGGGTTGTGATTGTCAGTGGGCCAGTGACTCTTGCTTGGCTATGGCACTGGGCGAAGTGTGGGCGAGGGTGAAGAATGTGTGCAAGCAGAATGGGCTTCTCATCCTATCTGTGCTTGCCGTCATCATCGGCTGCCTGCTAGGATTCTTCCTCAGGGCGAGGCATCTCTCGAAGCAGGTCAGTTTGCGCCTCCTGCCCCATCCTGATATCTCACCCGCATTCTCTTTCCCCAGCAAAAGGAGCCATTATATGTGAGTTTCAGGTGAGCACAATATCCTCATTCCTCTCTGCGTGACCTACATCTTGTTTTCCTGTCTTTGCGTCAGATGGAAGGGTGGCAGTGTTGGATAGGGTCTGTTGGGGAGAGGAATTAAGCCTCTCTCATCTAAGGGATCATCTGCCTGCTGTTGACATAGTCCCAGCTTTCCTCTTAATCACTAGAGGCAACCAGCAAAACTGCCTCTCTCCTTCCAATCTACCATTAGGTGAAGCCGGGGACCAGTCACACTATATCTGAAAGTGATCAAGGAAGGGTGCAGTTTTCCTCTAAAAAATTCAGTGATTAGAAACAACACACCTGTTCTTCACCCCCCACCCCCAATCCGTTGCCAATAGTGCTATATTTCAGAATATATAAAATCCTGAGGATTAAAATGATGGTGTAACTACTCGTGTAATCGGCCAACTCTGAATAAATCAGCTGAAACCTGATTCTGCCTTTTTACTGAACACCCAAGACAACAGGCCTATATTCTCACATGGACTGTAATTGCCCGTTTTCTGCATTTTTGGGTTCGTGAGAACATCGTAATATCAGTAATCACTGAAAACCCTTTTCCACATATACTAAATATCTACCTCAACTGGAGAGAAGTAGAATTTTCTGGGTAACTTTCAGTTGGAGTTGGAGATTTTTTTTTCTGTAATTTAGGGGTTTTAATTCTCAAACATCATTGTAATTCATTTTTATTTCCACATTTATTATGTTTTTTTTTTTTTTTTTGAACAAGCAAATAAATATGTCCATCTGATTGTTCTTCAGCATAATGTTAGTGGACATTTCTGAAAAACCCATTGCTCTCTGCCTTAGGGGTTTTAGGAAAGGTATTTACAATGATTCTCTAACACTGCAAATAGGCCCACAACATATATGGCAAAGTCACGCTTGACAACAATACACTAACATGTGCTCTGTAATCACAAAGTGGCCTGGTGAGTATATTTAAAAGTATACTGAGTGGTATTTCCTTAAAAAAAAATAATAAATGCATGGACTCACACAACAGATATTCCCTCTCAATCATCACTTATGACCCGCTGAAAGTGTGCGGTGGTATCTGTGTTTCCCGAGACTCCCCCCCTTCTGCCAGTGTTTTAGTTATTTTACTCTGTATGGGATATTCCTGGGCATCTGATTCTGGGCTGCGTATATGTAGCTTCTTGCTAATATCAGTGTGCAGGGTGTGAGGGCAGGACTCGGTCAGGCTGCTTCTAATTTAACACCAAAATTGTGATAGCTCCTATCTGTTGTGATTTTTGCCTAGAATATCATGCCTATAATGAAATGTTGCAGTGCTCTCTTTCAACTTTCAGTAACTAAGTTTACCAGCACACTATTATTTTACTGTTACAATTATGTCTACATTCCGAATTTTATACGGCAAATATACTCTGCATAGCATGCTGTGATATTCTGGAATTAACCTTTATATGGAATGTAACTATTTTTATCTTAGTATTAATAATTTTCCAATTAAAACATGTTGGACAACATGCCAGTAATATTTGTGATTTAGAAGCATTATTTCGACATACGCCCGCATTTTTATGCAAAACCCGCATCTCTAGTCGGAAGGGGTCACACATCTACTTTTAAGCTTGATGAAAGACTTGGATATCCGCAGATTTTTATATATGCACTAGTGTTGCAACAGTAAACTTTTCAAAAAGGTTTAACAAATGAAAGCGGGAGGTTGTGTTGGCGTGGTGGATCATGTCTGCCGATGTTTTAAAACTGAAAAATACCTGTTTAATTTAGAGTATGCGCAGCTGCATGCAAACAAAATGATATTTGGAATATTCATTGTCATGTGCCATATCAACAATTTAGTGGGAATTTTGTCTTTTTCTCAGAAGAAAAGAATAACTGGAACATTTTGTGGATGAAAACATAGTCATTGTGATTCATTCATCAATCTGATCTATGGTTAAGCAATATTCGCTTCATGTAAATTCACTGAGATGATTTACATTAAAAACATTAAAACAGATAATATTTTTAATGTAAAAAATACTTGGTTCTTAATGTTACACACATTCTGTTACAATAATAACAGCAATTCAGAGAAATTCACTACCATTTTTCTCCTAGAGAACCATTCGAGCAGCATTTCAAAGCCTAACCTTGAAAGCCTGAGACTGAGACCAGATGTCATAAGCGCTTAACCCCTTAGTGACGGGGATCTTTACGCCTGTGAATGCTGTGGCATAGCTAGAACTGATAATTGGTGGAGCCCAGAACATCCCTTTACAACATTTATTAGTCCTGACTTGTTCTGAGTCATTTCCCTCCATTAACACTTTTTCTAATAATAATAATGATCCATTGGTAATCAAAGTCACGGCTTCTCTCTCCCTGCGATCTATCGGTGACTAAATAATTGTCTAAATTCAGAACAGAATGATAATTTTCTCAAAAATAAACCTACCCTTTACAAAAGACGAACTGCTTTGAAACTTCTGCGCTACCTTTTCTGCACATCAGGGGATTTAACTTGTGCTTCATGATTAAATTGTTTAAATGAAATAACCATTTGAAATGTCTTTCTGCAATTTCATTGCTTCCAGCCGCTGAGAAAATAAAACCTTGAGAAGTCCGGAGTCATAATCGGTTTCCATGTTACTAGTGGTCTACCATAATGCACATCAAACTGAAAAAAACTTCCATGCTCAAGGACTTCAATTCTGTGTGAGAATCTCTTAAATTCGTGTTGATTGAATAATGATTGATCCGCTTTCCATTGAATTATCGCCTTTCACTCTCGGTACTGCATGGGTTGATTAAAAAGTGGGTCTCGGCAATAAAGTATCGTTTTATTTGATGAATTAAATGTTAAATCTTCACTTTTGTTATTATGTGTATGATTTCTGACTATGGCGTGAGAACATGACATGCCACTAAAAAGCATGAGACTCACGCCATATGCGTGAGAGTTGACAGGTATGCAATTATGAGTAACGCTGATTTAAATGCACCAATTTGCGTGTCCAGAGGAATGATTGTTGTCTTACCTAATTGGGGAGATCTAGCAACATCGGCTTGTGTGGAGTGCTCTCGGAGTGAATCTATTGTTAATTATGAAAATGATTGAGAACAAGTCAGGACTAATAATTGTTTTAAAGGGATGTTTTATGCCGCACCAAATTTTAAGTTCTCGCCACGCCACTGTGCAAATGTCAAGAATGCATTCTGGGTCACTATTCCATCAGCCGGGAAACGCGTAGATGCGGAACAGAGTATGAGTCCGGTTATCCCCTGTAGTGCGCCAGTCAGTGCAAAAATAATTCTGTTCGCGGCGCTCACTCAGCGACCAGCACCCCTGCTGGCGTATATGAGGTTGCTGTCACCAAGGGGTTAATTTTTAATGTACTACCAATTCACATGGGGGTGGTAGGGATGGCTGTTGGCAATAACCATGTCTTCCAGCTTACTTGAAGATCTTATCCTCTGCGTTAAGGTGCTTGCTCACGGCTTTATGGAGTGTCCAAATCCGGGATTAATGAACACTGGCACACTGCTGTGACTGCATTGATGCTTCAGCCACATCCAGCCTTGCAGGGTCTCGAGCGGAAATCGTGATAATTCTCATGCTGGTCTGATTGACAGTTGTATTGCAAAAGACCAATCACGTGCATAGGTGCCCTGGAGACTATCACGTATTGACCTTAATACGGTGCTTCCGTGTATGGTCATCATGTCATCCCTTTCCATCACTGTAAACCAGAAAATCTTTTGCCGTGATGGGAACAAATCAGCTTGACCTTTGCAGGTGTAATTTGAAAGTCAATGAAGAAAATGGAATTTGTCCACGCATAGTTTGCCTTAAATCACTGAGCAGTAGATAACTCACCACTAAAGACTGGCCCAACACATTCATGCGCATAAAACAAATGCATGGAAAAATTCGACCCATTTGGCTTTTACTGAATTCATTGCAGCCCAAGTGGAGATTTTCAAGTGGCACTAATCCCAAATTTTATGCTAACAACACATGCCATAAATGTTGGGACATAATCTTTCCTTTCAACAGCCCTCCAAGTAATCTTTTGCAAAACCGTGGTCTGAAAGATATTTTTCCCATCTGTCTATCATGTACTTCTTCAGTTGCTTTGACATCCCAGGTCTTCATCTCAATGTTTTGTGCTTCATAAAGCACAGCATAATTTGAAGGGGAAACAGGTCAGGACTGTAGATGCTACACGTTTTCAAGTTACCTATGCCATGTTGATGAAAAAAAAAACCCATATCCCATGATTGATCCTGACTTTTTAATCTTACCAGGGTAAAAATAGAAATGGTCCTTTTCTTCTTTGGCCCGGTGAACACAACATCAATTATTGCCATGGAGAGGCTGACAGATGTGTGCATCAAACCTCTTCAGACAAGAGACAGCATCATTTCTGGCAGTTTTTGACACATGGCTTCCTCTGTGAATTGTACCGTCATCACTTGCATTTGAGGATGCAATGACAAATAGTATTTCTTAGCAAAGCTTTTCCAAAGTATGAATGAGTGAATGAATGAATGAATGAACAGTGCATTCATATAATACCTTGTCAGAAGTACTCAAACCACCTACCATTGATATGGGGAAATCTCACTTCACCACCACCATAGCAGTTATTTAGCTCCAAAATACCCTCCACAAATCAGCTGCGCTACAAAGAGACAGAACAATTTTCATAGACAATTAATCAGGGGATGTTAGGTGACAGGTTGAAAGAGCTAGGTCAGAAATGCAGCCAGGATATCAAGGTATTAGTGCTATTCCTTGTGGTAACATCCATCACAAAAGCATAAAGGTTTTCACTGCAGTACCATCACAAAGATCAGTATTGATTTTGTACCTCAACCTTTATGAAGAGATTTTTTCATATTCTGTGAATCAAATCAGTTTGTGAACTTGGATTGACTTCTGACCTTGGGTTCAAGACTAACAGGAAAACACCCTGGATCTTGCTTATTATTGCATAAAAATGTCCTACTTTATATTTACTGTCACATTTAAGGCTTACGTTTGTACTTGGGACTGATAGTAAGTCATCCATCGCATATTTGTTTGTGACCATGCATTTCACCTTTGACTCTGGGTTCAAGGTCATACAGGAAAACTTCCTGTATCACGCTTATTATTGCATTTTGAGCTGAGTTCTGTGGTAAAGACTGAACGGAGGTCATACATTACGCATCAGTTTGACCTTCAGTTCAGAGTCAAACCAGAAAATGCCCTGTATCTCGCTTATTATTGCATTAAATTTAAATTTGTATTAATGACTAATATTGTACTGAAGTTTTTGACCTAAGGTTTGACTCCTGACCATAGCTATCAGTTCCGACAAGAAAATTACAATAGTGAGCCAGAGGCAAGTATCCCCTGACAAAGTCAATATACACACGTCAATATTTAAGATCTGTATGCAATGAAAAGGAGAGAGAAAAAGAAGAAAAATGTTTACTGATAGAAAAAAATCATCCAATGAGCAAATTAAAAAAAAAAATGCCTATGAGTATAAATTGTTTCCTTAAGAGGATGGTAATCATTGGAACCTGCAGTCCTGTACGTGGCATTGATCAAGTGTTGTGTCCTGTGGTATGTTGAGATGAGTTAAAAATGAGTGCCAAATTTCATTAAAGACTAACGCAGTGGTTCTCAACTCCAGTCCTGGGGACCCACAGCACTATAAATTTGTGTTCCAGCTCAGCAGTGGGATGATTCACTTAATGAGCTAATACCAATTGTCAGTCTCTTAATTCATTGAATCAGGTGTCCCCAATGAAGACATTAAACTTTCCGATTAAGAACTGCATTTTACAATGACCTAACCATAAGCACACTAAGTAGAACAAGTTGCAATTAAAGTAAACAGAAAACTAACTTCACTATGTGGGTCATTTTTTATTTCATGAAATACCCTAATCCATTAAATCTGGAGGCCAGAGTTAAAGATAAGAAAATATTTTATATTTGGTCCCCTGAGCTCGAGATAATTATGAAAATATATTTTTAAATAATGAATTGTCGCTCTGACATCAAATTTCAATTTTGTCAACCTGCAAGTCCTCTTAAATGGTGTTTCTTAACTCAAAAAGTTGCCAAAGTATCATGTATGATTGTACTAGCCCTGGTTTACCACACCTATTTCAATTCAGCAAGAGACTGATGATTAGGATTTGATTGACTGAATCATGCCATTGCTGAGCTGGCAGACAAATGTGTAGGGCAATGGGTCCCCAGGACTGGAGTTGAGAAACACTGGACTAACATATCATTATTTTTGTGAGAAGTTATTATTTCTTTTGAAATGTATTCTGTAAGAGAGTTGAGCCAGTGAGATATGTGAATAGAACTTTTAGATTTCCAATTTTGGAAGACTATGTTCTTGCTGACAGTTAGAGAAATGAGTAATTGCTTTTTGAACTTGGGTGGTAGGGCTATGCGTGCTGTATCTCCTAACAGGCAGAGTGATGGGGACATTGAGACTCTGCAGCCCAAGATAGCAGTGAGTGATTGTGATTGTAAAGGAGTGAACTGGTTGACAGACCCTCAGATAATTGTCCACACTACCCAGAGTGCATTGTGAGCAAGTGTCTGGGTCAGCCAGTCCCATTTTAAACATTTTAGTGAGGGTGACATGGAATCTATGGATGGTTTTTATTGTGTAAGTTGTAAATTTGTGTTAGTAGTCCTAGAAAATGTGTTTTCATTGATTTTTATCCAGAAATTAAGGTTGGAAGGGAGGTTAAAGTCATTTCCCCACTTGATGACATAAGAGTGATATGGAAGTACCTGAGAAGGAGATGAGTTTATAAAGTTTGGAGATTTTCTTTTTTGAGTTGATAATTTTCATGATTTCTTCATTACGTTTAGATGGTTGTAGAGTATTCTGAAGTGGAAATAATTGCATTGACTCTGGAACACTTCTGTAAACCATTGTTAGTGAACACTATTTGTCACTGAATCCATAAATGCTAATTAAAACTCTGCCATGCAAATATTAAACCAAGATCTAGAAATGCTACGGCCTTAGCAGGGCCCAAACTCATTGAAGATGAACTGAGGCGAAGTTGAAAACTTTCCTGTGGTATGAAATGTGAAATTATTTTGGGAAATTATGGATGCTGTGTCCTCCAGGCTAAAGAGGAGAGGGACCAGCTTGTTATCAGGTCAAAGTTCAAAAGCCAGTATGTATTATAGTATGGGGGTGCATTATTGCACCTGGCATGGGTAACTTGCACATCTGTGAAGACACAATTAATGCTAAACAATACTTACAGGTTATGGAGTTTCATATACTGCTATCCAGATGTCTTTGACAGGGAAGGCCTTGCTTATTTCAGCCAAACAAAACATTCTGCACATATTACAACTACATGGCTCAGTAGTAAGAGGCTGGGTGCTAAACTCACCTTCTTGCAAGCCAGACCTGTCACCCACTGGAAATATTTGGTGCATTATGAAAAAAAAAATGACAAAGGAGTCTGCAAAGTGTTGATGAGCTGAAATGCTATATCAAGCAAGAACAGGAAAACATTTTGCTTCCAAATATATAGCAGTTGGTCACATCAGTTCCCAAATGCTCTCATAGTATTGTTAAAAGAAAAGTAGGATGAACTCTTTTTGTTGAGCCTTGAGTCTACAGATAAGTCTACATTATACACCATCTAAGTAGGCTCACCACAAGAAGAATGCTCATGACTCGTGCTGCAAGGGTTCACTCTGAGCACCAGTGAAAGTGCACAGAGATCAGGAATTGTGGAACTGAACTCTGGTGTGAAGATGGATCTGGTTTATTATGCCTTCACGGCACAGCAGGAAGGCACAGTGGAACACAATACAAATGAACATGTAACTGGGTCTATGACAACATTACTAATGTATTAGAAATAGAAAGCAACAAGGAAATGTGGTTCTTGGATAATAATAGAAGCGCTGACCACATCACAGAACAAAACAGCCCGTAATGAAAGATTTTTACATAAACTTGCAAATATGCGGGATCTAAGTCTGAACAAGACTATAGTGAAACAACAAGGTTGTGAGGCTTACAAGGCTTCGCACCGAGTGAGTGCAAAGGTCTGTTTTATATTGGGAACCTTAATGCGAAAAGACAATAGGAAACAGATGCAGACAATCAGGGGGAGTGTAGAATGCGGACCGGGTCTTAATAGGCTGGTGAGTTAGAGGGCTGGAGGCATGGCGTTACACCTGCATTTTCGTAAAGAGCCCACTTCATACTCAAAGAGTAGGATGTTGCACAATCCAATGTCAAGTTTTGATACAAACTTTTAAATATACTCTAACATATACCTCTTGGTGTACACAATGTAAAAATATGAGAAAATATGTGAACACTACACAGAGAAGAAGCAAGCTCAAATCACTCCAGAGTAAATTGCAAAAGCGGGGCATCGAATCGTTTCTGATTTACCCAGCCTTCCTGAAGGTTATATTCAGACGGGAAAAGCTGTCGTTTGACTCAGCGGAGGAAGCTCAAAAGTTCTTTTCAGGACCAAACTTTGATTCAACTCAATCATCACTACAATCCGAAAATGCGGCGGAGACATTTTCCGTGAACTAAAACGCCAACTCCACTTGTGACCCACATCACTACAACAACTTTTCAGGCATGGAATGTACAAACAAGTCAACTCTTAATAACATGCGAGATTTGATTTTTGTGCCCAAGTTGTGTTTTGCATTTAAGTTAGAAGTACCATATGATGTAATGACTTGACTGTGCAGTATTCATAGCTTTCATGTGACGTCACACTCCCTAAGGAACGCCCCCTTGGAGGGCAAAACATTACGCTTGCCCGCCACCTACAGCGTAGAACCGCTATAGGACACTCAAGAAAAGACACACTACATCACAATGCCGGACAGCTGTTGTGGGGTCGGATGTTCGAACCGTCGGAGAGGAAAGCCGGGATTGTGTTTCTATCGCACTCCGTCTGAAAAAGAAAACTCTGAGAGGAGAAAACTTTGGATCAGCGCTATCAAGCTGCAAGCAGGGCATACAGAATGGCTCCTACATGTGAACACACCTCTCCGAGACCTGCCATACAGGTGCAGTGACCAAAACGCACCAATCCCTCCTTCTCCACAGCAACCCAAGCTGTTAGTGGGGGGTCATTTAAGCTGTAGGAATGGATTACCTGCCATCAGAAAATAATGTTTGATCAAATTTATCTTATATTGACTGTTATGGCATAACGTGACAAAATAATTGCTACGCACTGACTGACTACAGTGTCCCTAAAACTGACTCGTGATCGTTACGAAAATGACAATGAATTGGATGGCTAATGTTAGCTAAATTAGTACTCACCTTTGCTCGTAGAATGAGGACTTGTCCTTCACCTCCCAAACAGCAGCATTATTTACCCATCCAGACATAAAATAACGGTAACTGTTGGTACTTTTATATGCCTTCATTCTGGCAGCGGTGTAAGGTGACGGGTTCTCAACCAAATAAATGTAAACATCCCCAAATTCCTATTTCGGCAAGGACCTGGCGGTGTGTAATCGCTCAAATAACGAATCCGGTGCTGTATATGGGTCACAAGTGCCCAACACTTCTAGCTTGTTTTGGTATCTCTCCTTCTCGGCCCGCTGACAGCTGAAATAAATGAGTATTTTGTTTTTTGTCCGCAGAGGTTGCATTTCGCGCTGTCATTTTTTAACGTTGTTTTGCCCTCCAGGGCTCCCGGCGAGTCACGTGACTGAAAGCTATGAATAGCTATACCATCGTGCTTACCACAGTTATGCACACATTTTTTACAACATGTTCTTTCTTTGTGGTACTTATGAGGTTTTTGGTGCTCTGTTTAGTCTATTTCTTAAAAAAATGATCATATGTTTTCTCAGCGAGGAAGCAGCCCAAATCGGGGCTATGGGAAAAGTTCACTGTTAGACATTGCTTCATATTTCTCACAGACGACTTTAAGGGGGAGGGCAGCAGGGGAAAGGGAAAGGGGATCATGGGAATTCAAGGGATTCTCTCACATGGGACCGTTGTTTTAGCACACACCACGTTTACTGGTTTATGATGTCATTAATTTCTTATTCTCTTTCTACGTTACTAGGAATCTTTTTCAAACTTGTTGAGCGGATTGTTTTTGCCATACCTCAGAAGCAACAAAGGATAGATACAAAGTAATTTCTTTTAAAGTGAGAGGGTTAAACTCTTCTTTTAAAAGAACTTAAGTTTTAAATATTGATATAGCTCTATTACAGGAGACTAACCTAAAGCTCACAGACACCTTAAGACTCCAACATAATAGATGCAAAACAGTAGCAATCTCATTTGATGGCACTAGCACAAAGGGGGTTGCAGTGCTAATGAGACAGAATCTAAAAGCCAGTATCATTAAAGTCACCTCAAGCGCGTCTGGAAGGTTGGACTACTGCTGTACCTCCATTGAAGGAAGGAAAATAGCCTTTGTTAGAATCTATGCCCCAATGGTCTTTGACAGTATCTTCTTCCCAAATATTGCAAAAGAATTACTTGCTCTGGATGGATATTGTCTTGTCATTGGTGCTGATATGAATACTGTTTTTGACAATAATTTGGATAGGACCTCAGCAAATCCTACGCATGCCCAAATTACATCCTCCAAGGCAATATGCAACTTTGCAAAAGACTTGAATTTATTAGATCTCTGGCGAGTTCAAAATCAAGCTGCTGCACAGCTTGAAGAGCCTAACTCACTTGTCGAATTATATGAAGCATTGTAAAGTGTGAAGAACTGATGTTCACCAGGTATCGATGGATTATTGGCCAAACTTTATTTAGCTTGTTGGGAAATTCTAGGCCCATTTTGGCTCAAAGCTATAAATTTTGCCATAGAGCAAGGGTTTTTCCACAAAGACCGTAACACAGCACTTATATCAGTAATCCCCAAATCGGACAAAGACCCTTTGGAATGTGCAAGCTATCGTCCAAAAGCACTTATTAACCCCCCGTTCAAACATAGACGCCGCTTCTACTACGATCAAAGCGTGGCCGAAAACATGGCCGATCGCAGGAGAAACGTAGTGGAGTCTTCATAAGCGCAGTATGATCGCGGCAGGGTCTTCATGATCGGGAAGCTCCACGCTCTCGCCACGCTTATTTTGAACATGCTCAAAACAAGCGTAGCGGGATCGTGGACAACAAGAATCGTGGTAAAGTCGTAAAAAGAGCGTACTTGAAGCGTCGTAATCGTACAACCAGCACGGAAGCATCGTGGAGAGATCTTCATGATCGTAGTAAAAGCGCAGTAAAAGTGTAGTGCAGTCGTGAACATATCGAGTACGCTCCGACAACACTCCCACTACGTTCTTACTATGTTCCCACTACGATCTCTCTACGCTCCTGACGATCCTACGAAGACCTACCATGACCTTACGCCGATCATACCACGACCTATCAGGCAGCAGTTTGTATATGTACTTCGTTACAGTATTTAAGTAGTTTTTTTAGTTTTTTTTTTTTTTTAGTTTAGGTTTTGTTTTAGTTTAGTTTAGTTTAGTTTAGGATTTGTAACGTTATTTTAACTGGGACTTTTACTCTCCTACATTTAAAAGATAAGTATGTTACTTTCACTTGGTTACTTTGACACTGGCAACTTAGTTACTCGTTTCAAATTAGAATATTAATTTAATTAATCATTTACGGATTATCTGGATTTGGCGTGTTCGAGAAAAACAACGGTGTCTCTGTGCAGATGAGTCCGTCAGTGGGCGTGGAGCTGCTAATTTATACACGTAATGACAATATTCTATCACTAGATGGCACATCAAGATCAGTTATTGAATATTATAACTGCCACTAAACTCAAAGAAGTGATTTCATTCCCCTCAATATGTATCCTTTTTAATTTCAGTGGGACTCCTCAGTATAATGAAGGCTAAATTAAATAATTATTTAGTGTACCGTTTTGTCTGTCACAAGCAAGAGATGTTGCGGCACTACCTCTGACACGGGATCGGATCAGGGTTTGTTTTCAGCCAAAATACGTACGTGTGTGTGTGTGTGTGTGTGTGTGTCTGTGTATACACATCATCGCCAAAATCGTACTAGAAGTGTACTACAAGCGTGATATGAGCGGCACCACCGTAGCGATATCGTCGTATAGTCTTCTAGGTCTGCGTAGCGTCGTAGTATGATCTTCAATGTCGTAGCGGCAGGGTAGTATAAACGCAGTAAACGCGGCCGCTGGTCGGCAACGGTCTGCGTAACTGTAGAAGTGTGTCAGCAGCGCGTTGGACGTGGGAGCATCGTAGTACGGTCGTAATGAAGACCATAATTTGCCAAATTGCTCGATTTAGACGCCGATCCGCCCCGATCCAATATTTTTTCTGATCGCGGCTTGATCGTCCTAAAGTCGCAGCTCTGTGTGGACGGGGGTTAATGTAGACTTGAAAATATATGCCTGTGTTATAGCTCATAGACTGGAGTCTGTCCTGCAAGACTTAATTCACCCTGACCAAACAGGATTTATGAAAGGTCACATGGCGGCACATAACTTAAGGCAATTGCTGCACATTTTAAGTGAGACAGAAATCTAACACTCCCCGCGGCCTCCGTTTCCTACACACCAAAAAAGCCTTTAACAGGCTTGAGTTGCTGTAGCCTACCTTTGGCATGTTCTTAAGGAATGGAACTTTGGTCCTAAATTCATAAAGATATTCCAGGTGCTTTATGCCAACCCATCTGCTAGAGTCTGTATAGGAGGTGCCATCTCAGATCTTTTCGCAGTTAACCGTGGAACCAAACAGGGCTGTCCCTTGTCACCATTAATCTTTAATCTCTCAATAGAACCTCTAGCAAGAGCTGTCTGGTTGTGAAGATTGGACTTCGGCTTTGGTTTCAGTTGGGTTGTTTTTTGAAGAGTTGAGCCTCGGTTTCGGTTTTATTTAATACACTTACAAAAGTAAAAAGGCCCACAACTTGTGAGAAACATGTAATAACAGAATATAGTTATTAAATATAGAGGCTGGTCACGTGGTCCAATGCAATCGGGTGTAGATGAATTCTTGTTTTGTCGCCCAATATTATGACACTGATCATTTGTAACTCCCAATAAGTTGGTCTTTTGTTGCGAAAAATTATTATTTTAACAGAATAAGGGATATTAATTGCTAACACCAAAAGACAAAATGAACCTGGGTAGGCTATATATTGATAACATAACGGGCACAAAGTAGCTGGTTTTGATGGATTGGATTTGTGTTCTGTGCTGAAGCGTGCGCTGAAGCCAGCCCAAAAAATACTAAAATAGTTGACAGTTCTGCAGCGGAAGTCCCGGGCAGCATGAATTCGGGAAGGGATTGACTACAGGATTTTTTTGAAACTGTGGCGGAGGGCTGCAGCGCCCAGTCAAAACTCAGTGTTATCAGGTGTGGCCAGTTTTCATGAATCAGCACATAGTCGATGTAAAAATTGAAGTCTAATAAGTGCATGGAGGTTTATCAGTTTCGCGTGCGTGATGGTGGATTTCACATATAATATGAAAACCAATTATGACTCCGGAATTGGAATTAATTCATTGGAAAACGTGTTCATCAAACAAAATGATTGACAAAAGGTCAAGAATTATTAGCGCTCATTTTAACTTAACAAGGAGAAGTGGCAACACATTATCCTTGGAATTTTTGGAAATTATGTAATGTCATTTTACATAGGCATGGCGGCTTTTATTTTGCCGTAGCGGTGCGCCACGATCAATTACATGTTGCGGAAACCCTGGATTATAAACACAGTATCAAACACACAGTTGATATTTATAAACATATCTTCATAAAATATAAATGCACAAGGAATTTTATTATAACAAACATCTATGACCTTCATTTTACGTTTAAGTGCATCTTTCTTTTCAAGAGCTTTTTTTTTGGCTCCATTGCCTCAGCCTTGAGTGTTGATTAGAACAAGCCGCGTGAGGTTGCTGGCGTTGCCATACTGTGCTGCAATTTACCTTTGCCCCATACTTACAGATTGCCTATTTTTCGTTTTTTTCCCGGTTTCTCAAAATATGGCCACATTGGGCTTTAATGTTTTTCGTCTCAATCGGCCATGAGTGATGCTATGTTGTGATTGTTGGCAAGATGTGAATTGAAACTGAAAGTACGGTTGTTTGAGCGCATGCTCGGTTGTGACTTCCGGTTTTCTCAGACAATCGAGACCAAGTTGGTTTTTCTGTTAACCGGACAGCTCTACCTCTAGCACAATATATCTGTAGCAGTGTATTGATCCCTCCCATCCACATTTTTTCTTCTAATCACTCTATATCAATGTTTGCTGATACTTTGATCTATGTGGCCACCGTATATATGTCAGATGTTCAAAATTCGCGACCTAACATAATCAATTCACTGAATAAGTTTGACTGTCTGGTTTTAAAATCAATATATAAAAATCTGCTTTGATGTTGATTAATGGCTTTAGAAGTAAATTAAAATTACCGACTTCTATTGTAATTTCCAAAGAAGTCAAATATCCGGGGGTCTCTATACATCCACAGGTGAGGACCATAGCTTAGATGAACTACACCAGTATCCTAAAAAAAGATTGAGGAGGATACAAAAAGATGGGCTACCTTGCCTGGCTCTGTTCCGTCTCGTATAGCAGTAGTTAAAATGAATATCCTACCCCACATTAATTTAATCTCTTCTGTGCTCCCACTATCTCCATCAAATGGCTAATGGTCCAAGGTTGATTCTCTACTTTCCAAATACATTTGGAATGGGAGACGACCCCGCATAAAAAGGTCTACACTTCAGCATAATAAACAAGAATGGGGCTGGGCCCTCCCAAACTTTCAACACTATCACTGGTCATTCACCATGCGCCCACTTAAACAGTGCTTGGGCTCTAATTGAAGCACCTATTACTAAAACCCCATAAGTCACACTTGACTTGACTTGACTTGTGGGGTTTTAGTAATCAGTGCTTCAATTCTGTCTCATCATGGAACATAATAGAGGAAAACATAATTACCCAAATTAGACTTAAAGATTTTTTGTCTTGCGGTCTCTCCAGTAAACATTGTGTTGAGGTATGGCCCAATCCTGTCGTACTTGCTTAATATTTTTAAGAAGATAGAAAAATTTGTGGGTTTCTCATCAAAATTGCATAAATCATCTCCTCTGTGGCATAATACTTGTAATGACATTATACAACATCATTCATGCATGTAATGTGGGACTGTCCCAAAATATATGATTTTTGGATTAGAGAAATAGAATGTTTGTCTGATCTGATCGGTATACAACTTCCCATAGAACCTGCCTTACACCTTCTCAATGATGACTCACAAACTAGTATGAATGGAAGATCTAGGAAAATCTGGCCTGCTGGCCTTACAGCAGCTAAGAGGATTATTGTTCAAGTCTAGGTGCCACCCCACAATTTATCATTTGACCATTGGTTGAAAACCTTTCTGGACATTTTATTTCTTGAACATTCCTCTATGGAAGTAAGTAGTACGTTAATAGCACAACCCCACGGACACTGCAAACCTGGAATAATGGCATTTTCAAAGTGAAGGACATTATAATGAAAACTGATTTGAATGTATGACCCATGGACATCATTGTGCTTTATTGAAGTGTTCAATTTATCCCATGTGAGCAGGGGGGAGGTGAAGGGGCGGGGGGGGGGGGGGGGGTGTTATACCATGTCCGTGATATGTTCTTAATGGAATCTATTTTCTACAATTTAACCAATAAAAAATAAATACTAAAAAATAAATAAATAAAATTAGTGAACTGAACAGATGCACTTCTGAGATCTTCTGAGCCACCCATTTGCTTGCAAACCTCTGCCACAGTGAGGGGAGAAAAGCAGGAAACAAAGAACGTCACTGACAGTTGCAATCAAAATTATTCAACCCCCGTTGCAAATTAGTTTTACTGGCAAAATTGACAAGCTCTCAGCTGTCTGCAATGAACAAATCAAACAAGAACAATTTAAATGGCTCAACACAACAAATATTACTAGTGGCTTCTCCAAAATCAACTCAAAATGCCACTTTTAATGACTACTGCAGGCTCAAAATTATTCAACCCCTTCATCACTAGCATCCTTAATACTAAGGAGAAAACCCTTTCGCCGCTATGACCTGCTGGAAATGTGATGCATAAAGGCAGATGTCAGGTTTTGGTAGAATTTCCATGGAATCTTAGACCAGTCCTGGACAATGGCCTCCAGCTCACTAATATTCTAGCCGTTTGCATGCTGAAACTGTCTTCTTCAAATCCTACCAGATATTTTTTTATGAGGTTCAAGTGAGATGACTGTGATGGACACTCTAGAATCTTCCCAGACTTCTTCTGAAACCCTGGCTTGGTGGATGTTGAGGTATGCTTAGGATCATTGTCCTTTTGGAAGGTTCAATGATGCCCAAGCGTCAGCTTCCCTACAGACGGAATTACATTTTCTCCTTGGATATCCCGGTACTTGACTGACTCCATCTTGCCCTCCATACTTTGCAGGTTCCCAGTGCCAGAGGAAGCAAGGCAGCCGCAGAGCATCAAAAAGCCCCCACAATTCTTCACTGTAGGCAGGGTGTACTTTTCAGCATATGCTTCTTTATTCCTCCAACAGACATACCACTGATTCATAAGCCCGAAAAGTTCCAGTTTTGTTCCATCACTCCACAGAACAGTAGCCTAAAACTTCTGTGGCTTATTTGTATGGTTTTGAGAATATTACAGCTTGTGCTTTTGGATCAGTTGTGATGTATGGAGACCTTCAACGTTTACAATGCTGCCTACTGCGCAAACTGAAACCTCAGTGCCTCCTGCCTCAAAGTCTTGGTGCGGGTCTCCCGGAGTCACTCGAGGGTTTTTGACCACCCGTCTCTGTGGGAATCTGGTGACAGCCATTGATAGCTTCCTCTTTCTGCCACATCCTAATACTGTAGCCACTCGTGCTTTAACTCTGAACGTGCAAACTATGCTTCCATTTGTATCTCTATGAAGGGGGTTGATGGGGGTTAGGTCAACGGAGCGGATGTCAAAGCACAGCCAGGGCATTCTGGTGGCACCGCTGCTGTGAAACTCAGCATGGGGTTCAGTATCAGCTGAATAATTTGTTTGGTGTAGCTAAACAATGACTTTAGTGTCCCAAATGCTTTCTAACAGCTCCGCATCAGTTAGCTAGTGTTGATTACATGTAGTTTAACATAGATGTTTAGTTAGCCAGCCGTGCCTGTATTGACAGGGTGTGCCAGCGCGGGAGAGCCGAGCCAAGGGTAAGGGGGCTAACATGACTTGTTCATGGACTTCCCCGGATGGTGTACAGATGACACGGTACTTAAATGATACTGGATGAACGATCGGGCTAGGTGTAGGTCATATATTTTCATTCCGCAACCTAGTCGTATCCCATACTTTATTGTGCATGATTGTGCATTGTGCAAGGTGGCAAAAGGATAACCCCTCGGCCTTGATTCACTGAATACAGATAATTATCACACCGTGATACCTTGTTTACCATTCACCAAGATGGCAAATACAGATGCAGGACGGTCTAAATTCCAGACTGACTGGAGCAAGTGTTGTCTTTGCCAAAAGAACAATGGTGAAGAGCTCAAGTCACCACGTGCACAACAACCACAACAACATGACGGCTACACTATGATTACGACTAATATTCCCCTCTTTCCCGCAATTAATGATATGCCTATTGTTCTGGATCCAGCCAGACTTGATGATGGTGGTGGCATTGAAGAAACTCTGAAAAGGAACATGGCGCAGTATCACCAAAGTTGTTGGCTTATGTTCAACAACACAAAACTGGAGAGAGCCACAAAAAGAAGAGCAGAGAGTGCTCAGCCAGTGGAATGCCAGACCAAGCTGCGTAGAACCATCCTTAAAGGCCAAATGTGTTTCATATGTGACAAAGATGCCCCATCCTCTGAACTCACAAGACAAATTATGACGATGAATCTCAATAAGGGAGTTAATGAATGTGCAAAAACTTTAAATGGCGGAAAACTTCTTGCAAGACTCAGTGGTGGAGATGCTATTGCACAGGAGTTCCAATACCATGTTACATGCTTGACAGACCTGTACAATAGAGAGAGGTCATGCCTCAGAGCCACCAAGAGACTGGAACAGGAACGTGCATCCGAAGAGGATGCCCACCCACAGGCATTCTCTGAGCTAGTCACATATCTATTGGAGACCTCCAGATCTGGTGAGGGTCCTGTAGTCTTCCGACTTGCAGACATAGTTCACCTGTATGCCCAGCGCCTGCAACAGCTGAGTGTTGATGCACCTGCTGTCAACTCCGCAAGACTGAAGGAAAAACTGCTGTCAGAAATGCCTGAGTTGGACGCTCACAAGCAGGGAAGAGATGTTCTTCTGGCTTTCCAGAAAGATGTGGGCTTTGTCTTGTCAGAAGCCTCTGACTATTATAGTGAAGCTATTATCCTTGGCAAAGCAGCTAACATCTTGCGAAGACATATGCTGGACCACAAGTCCACATTTGATGGAACCTTATAAGGATCCGCCGAGGGATCCTCTCATTTATTCCCCAGAAAAGTTTAAGATACTCAGCCGGACAAGGTAAAATAGTGCTGTCTTCTGTGTTTATTGTGCGCAGGATACTATAAAGCACCACAGAGTGGACATTAGGTGTGCTACTAAGTAATCAGAATAATAAAACTATGGTTAACACGACGGTAGCTACACAGACACGTCCATACCGCAAGGTGAACACAGAGAGAAAAGCAAAAGGCAGGGCGTGAGGGGTCACCCGTGACGTCATCAACCTGAAGTGATCATTACAACCTTCCATGCATCGAGGAGGCCATTCCAGTCACTCTTCTGCAGTGTGTGGCCATGCTTGAACATGGAGCAGACATCAAATCTCAACTGAGGTTTGGCACATCAAAGACAGATCTAGCAATTGCTCAGCTGCTTCAGTGCAACCGCTACACGAGGTACAAAGAAGGAGCTGCAACTCACAGACACTCCAAAGACAGAGAAACCCCATTCCCTGTTTACATGGGGATGTCCATCTACGCAAAGAACAGAAAGAGAAAGTTAGTGGAAATGCTTCACAAGCATGGCATCAGCATTTCATATGACAGGGTGTTAGAGATATCTGCACAGCTGGGAGATGCAACAGTCAGCAAGTACGTGGAGGATGGGGTGGTCTGTCTACCACTTCTGCGGAAAGGGCTGGTCACCACATCAGCCATGGACAACATAGGCTACAATACCACTGCAACAACGGCGACAACCTCTTTCCATGGAACCAGTGTCTCTGTTTTCCGGCACCCAACCAAAGAAGATAAAGGTGAAGAGCGTGGACAGCTGAAGTTCAGAGAGGAGAAAGTGAAGACCATTCCTGAACTTCCAGACTCCTTCACCAATGTCCAGCCCACCTTCTTCACTAAGAAGAAACCCTCTCCTCCCCAGAGTAGTGTGACACACCCAGACACCAGTCTGCTGAGGCCACAACTGGCAATGGAGTACGAGTGGCTGGAGAAAGTCACTGTGACAGATGGGCCAGTGGACATGACTTTGTCAGCCTGCCATGCTTCACAGAAGAGAGGAAAGCCATTTGAGGTCAGCATTACATCACTTTTGCCTCTGCTGTGAGATCAGGCCCACTCCGTTGCTACAGTCAAGCATGTGATGGACAAGATCAAGGAGATAGTAACGTTACTGAACCCCGTTCAGGTGCCAGTCATTGCTGCTGACCAGCCACTATATGCAGTAGCCAAGCAGGTCCAGTGGCACTGGCCTGAAATCTACGGTGAGGACAAGTTCGTCATAATGTTTGGAGGCTTGCATATTGAGATGGCGGCACTGAAGTCCATTGGAACTCTACTCATAGAGTGATCCCAAAGCGCTATTACTACATGTAATCTACACTAGCTAACTGACGCAGGGCTTATTAGACAGCGCTGATATATGGTACAAGGAAGCCAGTGAGTAAGCCCAAGGGTCCAAATTCGGATTCTACATAATGAAAAATGTATGATTGGACACCAATATCATTCAAATAGGATAAGTTTATGCGATTTTATTGCGAAATGCAGTATTATTGTATATTCAATGGCGGCCATCTTGAAAAATGAAATCATGAATTTTTAGGTGGCTAACGGGTTTAATCAAAAAAGTAATCCCCAAGGAGTATGTGTGCCAATTTTGGTGCTTGTTTCCACAAATGAACGATTATTACAGTTATCTGCCACGCTAAGCCCACTGTTGCGTCGTGTGATATTCTTCTCTGGTATTAGGCTATTTAAATTTTGACGTTATGGCCACCTACTGGCTCGGAATACTTGATTTGAGCACTTGTAGCCGTTTTTGCATTCTCGTGTGAATGGGGATATTTCTTAAACAGGGTCATGAGGACAGATTTTTTTTCTCTCTCAAACACATAAAAATATCTGTCTAAAAAGTATCCGGCTACATGTGGACGGGCCTAAGATTGTTCATTATTTCATAGTAGAGACACTGCTGCAACAGATCAAAGGCCACTGTTCATAAATGGGACCAGGGAAAAAACGAAAATGCAGCGTTGTGAGTCCCAACAGAAAGGAGTGAGAGATGTGCTCAAAAGAAGCAAAATATCATGCAAGGGATGGCTCCAGAGCCCACATAGCTCGTCTTTTTCTTGCCAACTGAAGGTATTTTGAAATTTTTGAGACTTTCAAGGCAGAAAAAAAATCCTATTTTTCTATCAGCTATGAAGAGAATAGTTCAGCAATTATGATGCTGTCAGAAAGGATCTGGATGGCCCTCATGCGGGGAAAGCCACATGCCAAAATTTTCTGTTCTCAAAGATGGGGGAAAAAAAGCCCAATAAAAACTGTCAGCAGAATTAAAGACCTCAGAAACACAAGACATTTTCAAGAAGAACAAGGATGAGCTGAAAAGAAAAACATAAAAGGCAGAGTTAGTGTTTTTTGCAGAACACAGAGAGTTGGATTCAAAGTGGTTCAGCAGCATTGTGTGGAGTGATAATGCCTTTACTGTAGCTATTGAATTTTTATATAAATCCCTTTTCCTCTCATGTTGAATCGTGTGACTGATAGGGGTTGGGACACATGCCAGAGTGAAGAAGTGAAGTATCCCAATCAGCAATACAGTCACATAAATCTCAGCTTACATGCTAAAGCTTCAAAAATTCTTATCACGAGCAGTAGTTCTGCGTAAAGGATTGGGATCCAGACCATGACTAACACCAGCCTAGGCTAAGTGAGTAGGCTTTTGGCTAAAGGTTCCTTTCGAAGAAGTATTTTAAATCAGCTTAGATGATGCATAGATAAGTAGAATCACACATTAGTGCAGAAGCGCTTCTGCTCAGTGGTGGTATGAAGAGGGCAGGGAAAGTGCACTGCTTGAACTGGGCACTAGATGCAAAGGAGCTCCCAGTTAAGTACACTGCTGATCCTGGATAAAGTCAAGGATGGGCAACATAACTGAACCACACTGAGCCACACTGCTAAGTGGAAAAGCCTACCTGTCCTCCCAGCCATACGCCCAAATAGCTCATGATGTTATGATTCTGCTCTGTCTGATCATGTTTCTCTGTTTTTGGATTATAGTCTTTTTCGTATTTGAACTTTGCATCGTCTGACCATTCTTAGATTTATGTATTGTGTACTGTTATCATTGGTTTGTTCATGTATTGTCTTAGTTTGTACTTTTCCATAGTTTACATTTTGCCATAGTCTCATTCCAGTCCATGTTTTCCATTATGCATTGCACTTTGTCTCCCCCGTCTGGTCTCTCGTCTCGTCATTGTTCACAGCCCCAGTCCTGCGTGTTACTCTTCGGGTGATTTATTGGATTCTGGATATCAGTCTTCCTTCCGATCTCGTTTACTTACTTCACCTTACTTATCTATCTTACTAATCATACTAACAGTTTGTTATTTTTGCCAGAGGTTACGAACACCAACTAACATTGTATATAGTACTAACTTACTAACAAGCACCAAGGGATTGTATAGTTTCACTTACTAATTGATTAACAACCTCTCAGTACTCGCCCTGTTCTAGTCTCCGCCTCTTTTCCTTCCCTGATCTCCTGTGCTGCATTTCGGTGGGAAACTCCACACCTGATCATGCTGTCCTTTCTCTAATTATATATGCACGTTAGAACTCCTTAACTGGAGCTGTATGTCTTTGTATAGGTTAGTCCCGTGATCCCTGTCCGCGTTTTGGCTTCTGCCAAATTTCGTGTGATTATGAGCTGCCCCTTTGTAATTAGTCTGACTACTTGCACCTGTGTGTCTTACCATGTGATCTCCCTAGAAGTGTATATTAGGTGTCTCTTCACAGTCATTCTCTGTCAAATCGTTTCCCGTGCTTACCTGTGCTGCTGTTTCCTCGCCTTGTATTCATTGAGTTTCTGATTCTGAATGGATTGCCCGACTACCGATTTTGCCCTTTTTGATTATTTGTTGTGTGTTTTTTGACCCATTTCTGCCCAACTTCGATTTTGTGGATTGCTGGCCTGTTAACAATTCGGATTGTCCTCTGGCTTATGAGTTTGCTTCTCCCACAAACCTCTGCCTGTGTGCCGAATCTGATTTTGTCGACTACGATTTTTGTGTTTGCTGCCCTACTTACGAACCCTTTTCTGTCCCACTGGAATTTGACTTTTGGATTGCGGACTCTGTACTGTCACCTTCCCCCCTTGCTCAATAAAACTCTTTATTTTTGCGATCCTGTGTCTTCGGGTTTGGTTCCAGATCACTACCTCACACATGACCTATGATGCTACAGGAGCGTTTCCTTAATTAGCGCCGCTATTGGCAGCAGACAGAGTTCGGCTTAGAGGTGGGATCAGGGTAAGAGTTAGAGTTAGGCTTAGGCTTAGAGTCAGGGTTAGGGTTAGGGTTAGAGTTAGGTTTAGGATTAGGTAAAAGATTTAGTGTTGGTAATGCTGAAGATGGAACCCAGATTCTCATTATTTTAATGACCACTAGAGGTCGCATAACTGTTTAACGTAAGCTAAGGTCGTATTAAGCTCCTTGTAACAACAACCTTTGGGGACGCTCTAACTACAGGTGATTTTTTTTGTTTTTTGCTACACATCTGCCTACTGCCCACCATCTTCCCTGTCTGTTACCTCTTTGTGACAACTAGATCTCTTGCCTCATACACCTGAACACATTCAGTTTACATGGGTCGACCCTGCGAGTTGAAAGCTAAGCTTGATGTACACTTCACTGTTGCAGAAAACTCTGCTCATTTGGTACGCACCACTTGTGTTGGAACCCTCTCATTATTTGGAACACTCCATCCCTACAGAAGAAAAAAAAAAAATCTGCTCACATGGTATTCAATTCACATAGGTTGAACTCTAGTCTGATGGCACCTCCTGCTCCTATAGCACTCTCTTCCTTAATGGATACAGTGCTGGTATTGGAACCATCTGCTTGCATTATACACTACACTCGTGTTATGATTCCTCGGCTCAGTTGTGCACCTCAGCTTTAGCTTAATTCTTTGTTCATGCAGTGCAATTCACATCATTGAAACTTCCACTCATATGGAACACTTCACTCGCATAGGACCCTTTGCAAATAGGTTTCTCTGCTCATATGGGACAGTCGGCTATTGTAGAGCCTTCTGCTTGCATAGCACTGAACACTCCACTTCCATAAAAACACCTGCTCTAATATGCTGCTGAAGTCTCCGGTCATGTAGTATTGAGCAGTCGACCTGTCTGCCTACGCCATGTTTCCCCTGTTTTCTTTCTTTGACAGGAGGTGACGTACTTCCAGTTCCCTGGAGAACTACTGATGAGGATGTTAAAAATGCTCATTCTGCCTCTGGTTGTGTCCAGGTAGGCCTCTACTTTATTACCTCCGCCAAGGAGGTTATGTTTTTGGTGCTGTTTGATTGTGTACAACATAACTCAAAAACTTATGGTCGGATTTTAATGAAATTTTCAGGGTAGGTGGGTATTAAGTCAAGGAACAGCTGCTTAAATTTTGGCACATCTAGGCCAAAGTACTGCTGAGATATACGCCAAAGTTCAAGATTTCAAGTCTTTCCAATGGGCCGGAGTTCCGATCGCCGTGCTTTTCGGTTTGCTGCCCCCTGGCGGAGGTCTGCGCTCTCTGAGTGCTTTTCTAGTTTACATATGCCACACTTGCATAGTTCCAGGGCTTGCAGAGTTAGTAATAATATAAGAACCCAGATAGCATGAACCTCCGCTCCGGATCTTCCCCGGCTCTTTGCCGACTCCAGCTGATCCGGCTCAGAGGCGGGGCAGATCCAGAGCGGAGGAGCTTACTATCTGGGAAGCAAAATGCATTGTATTCATACAATTCTTTTTGGAACCCTCAAGTTCTCTTCACTAAGAAATCACAAAAATATATATTTTTGCATTATGAGAATGTGGATGTGGATGGATAAGAGAGAGGACTGGAAGGTTAGGCATTTAACAGCTTTGTTTTTAAATAAGCCTTGACTGAGGGCAAGTCAGAAGGGCACATATGAGGAGGGAGAGTGTTTCAGAGTTGACACACAGTACAGCTGAAGGCCAGAACACAAAGTGAAGACAAGCGCTCGCCCTGGTTTACAGAAATTAGACTAGAAGAGGAGGCACACAGTGAACTGGAGAGTGAATAGTGCTTTTGAAGGCCAGGGAGGGTTGTAGGAGCTATATTACGAAAGGCTTTTAATAAATAGGTTTCCTTTGTATGCGCTGGATTGAAAAATTTTACTGGAAGCTAGCGGTGCTAGAAGAGACTAATGGTAATGTGGTCGTGTAATTTATTTGAGTAGGACATCGAGCAGCAGAGTTTTTGATAAATTGTAGTTTATTGACAGCTCTGTTTTGGGTACATATGAGGCGGATTAGAGTTCATGTATAGTTCTGGTTCTGTAGTTTTGGTTCTGACCGTTTTTGTTTTATTCTTGATGTATAATTTTCAGGCGAAAGTCTGGCAGTGAGGAAAAATTTATTTTTAATTTTTTTACATTAGCAGAGATGAAATTGTCGCATTGGATTTGATCTAAGGAGTACTGAGTGAGTTGGATTTTGAGCCGACAATCATGGTTTAGCTTTGTTTCTTGTAAGATGTAAAAAGTCGTGGTTTAGTCATTTGAAAATGGTTAATGTGCTGTGAAAACTGGCCTGTGACATTGTGTAATATGATTTAGGAAAGCAGTAAGTGATGGAGATTTTTGAGAGAGACACAATATTGTCAATCAGACAGTGAATGCCTCAACTCTGGAAATGCAAGGGAAATAACATGGAAGCCAGCTAGTCTTTGACCGAGGATGTGACAAGAGATTGTTTCAAAGGCTGCTCTCCAGTCATTAGTGATTAATATGTATACTAGACCAGTATCTGTTGCTTTGTTGTTGTTCGTCACGTCAAGGAAGGTCGTCATTAGGCTGGAAACCTGACTGAAATGGCTCAAAAAGATCATTGGAGGATTGATTGTCTTGGAGTTTAGTGACAACCACGGGTTCAAATATTTTGCCTGAAAAGGACAATTTTAGATTGTACAAAGGTTATTGAGGTTGTCTGCATTAGAACCAGGTTGTTCAAGACACAGTCAGGTTCGTAAATATTTGGACATTGAGAAAGTTATGCTATTTTATTTAAAAAAAAGAAGAAGAGTGACAGGATATTGGAGATTAAATTAAATAATAAATAACAGCTGAAAGTGCACACTATGAGCATTAATTACCTCCGCCAACAAAGTTGGGGCGGAGGCATAGACTGTATAAAAAGATGGACGAAGCACCCTGGTCTGAAAAATGAAGCCCATGCGGAATTACCGTAGAATGGCATTCTATTTAATGGCCAGCAGATGGCAACATCGGTGATTGCAGAAAGAAGTTCAATGCTATGGAAGTCTATGAGAAAATGACCCTACTTTCCTACCTGATTTTTCATTTAAATAATGATTTTTCACATTATTTTATAGCAGCTTAAGTAAGTTTCAAGTCTCCTTCAATAAATCATGATGTTCATTTTTGTAAATTATGGTCCAACATAGACTAGAATAAAGGATAAACCCAGAAAATGCTTTGGTCCTCGTCCAATACGGTCAGATCCAGAGCCACGGCCTTCCCCGGATCTTCAATACACGCTCTCGTCCAATAGAAATGACATCTGGTTTCAAAATGATAACATGGCGCAATTCGAATTGCCAAAATCGAGGCTTCCTTTATGGTATGCTGAAACCAATGGGTGACTTCACGGTAGCTTCGTCCATCTTTTTATACAGTGTATGGGCGAAGGTTATGTTTTCGCCCCTGTTTGTTTGTCTATCTGTCTGTCTGTTTGTGAACAACATAAATCAAAAAGTAATGCATGGATTTGCTTGAAATTTTGTGGGTGCATTGCTATTACATCAAAGATGGACCCTATAGATTTTCACCGCGATCAGTGAAACAATATGCCCACCACGGCAGCCATCTTGAAATTGTATGACACGTGATAGTTCAACTTTGCTCCCACGCATGAAGATTTGGATTGTGCTGCCTTAGCGTAGGTTTGCACTCTATGTGTGCCTCTAGTTTGAGTGCATTTTCATTCAAATGGGGTGAACGGTAGAGGAATGAAGGCACTTTCTATATGTGATCCCCCCTTTTTGGAGACTGTAAGGAATTATGAGTCATTTTGCTTGAGAGCAGGAGACTCGATTTAGTTAGCCCTGGCAATCAACAAGCATAAACCCGTCAAATGCTTTGAAATGCTAATCTTGTCATGGTATTAAAGGGAACACCAACGACGGCCATCAACTATTGAAACTTAATTAGCACCCAAACAGCTACACCGCTCAGTAGAAAATGGTCTTCTCACCATTTGTTAATCATATCATGATGCACCTCATTATTATACATCGAAGCCAAGAAGAATCCCCTTTACTTGATATACATATGCATGTTGCATAGTATAAATGGTAAAGCCTGTCAATTGCTGGGGGCTCATTCTGACACTGATGACCCCAAAGCATTTGGACATGTTTTGTGAGTGATAATTACTGGATTAAAGACAAACTTTGCAACAACTCAGAAGAATCCTTTTTCTTCCTTATTATTTTTTCTTACAAGACCAAAACTTTGAAAACAGTTGGTTGTACAGCTGCTGCACAGCCAAGTGTCTGTTATTTCTCATTATTTCATTTGCAAGTAAGTAGATAAAAAGGCACACTACTAAAGCAAGGCATATTGCTAAAGCAGCTCAAATTCAGGGAAAAGTGGACTGTCCCTCAATGGCTTAATCAGACCTCTGACCTGAAACCAACTTACATTTTACTTGTAGAAGGCAAAACTGAAGACAAAACTCCAAAAAAACAGGCAGGAAATGAAGGTAGCTGCAGTGAAGGCCTGGCAAGGTATCCCCAGGGGAGAAAACCAGCATCTGGTGATGCATATGGGTTTGTATAAGTATGGTGTAACTCCTACATGACTATCCATACAATAGTTTTTATTCTAACCCAAAAAATTAAACAAAACATCTACCCTTCTAACAGATCTGGATTGATTAATTCCAAATCAACTATGGTGGCATACTGAATCAAAATGATGAAAATTGGGTCACTGTCCAAATTTCTATGGACCAGAGTGTAGGAGTGACCACTGCTAACTTGAGTTTGTGGCGTGCCATGCTGGAGGTCAGAGATAAATTAACAATCTGGACCAAAAGAGAGGTGAGAGAGAAGAGACAGCCTTTGACTAGTGCCTTGGGTATGGGGTTCCGTTGAAATGTCCTGGACTTAGGGTTTAGGGTCATATGGTGTTTTCAAAAAAGTTACTATGGCTCCTAGTGAAGAGGTCTTAATTACATGCGGTGTGATCTGAGAGGGCGCTGTGATATCTTGTGTTCCATACTGCCCTGTGGCACGAGACACTACAGTAACTGCCCTGCCTGACAGTAACTGCAGTGGCTCGTGCCACAGGACAGTGCAGTACACAAAATGTTACAGCCCCTGTGGGATCTGCGGGTTCTGCATCATCAGTACTGGCCATGAGCAGTATATTGTGTTTGCCTTCAGTTTCAAACTGGAAGAAAAAAATTAATTTATTTGAAAGGTCTGAGGAAGTTGTTACAGGAAATTTGTCTGGGGGGGCTTTAGGAGCTTGGTGACCAAGGAAGAAATAACTTTGGCCAGCCATTACTCGAGGAGATTCAGATCTGGAAACTGAAAGAGGTGAGTTGTTCACGGTAAGCCTGTGTGTGGACAACAAGCCCCATTTGTTTTGAAAGTTGCTCTAATCAACATCGGATTTAATTTGCCGAAGCTCAGTGTAGTACCAGGGTGAAGTGTGGGTGAATGAGACAGTACAAGATTTTCAGAGGGGCAAGAGGCTCTAGTGATTCTTAGAGGCGGTTGTTATTGGGAGAAACCAGTTCTTCAGTATTGAGATCGACTTGTCAGGGATAGGATAGCCTGCATAAAGTACAGTGTTTTTTGGACTCTTAAAGGATATGCATTTGGCTATTATTTCTTGTAAAGAAGTGGGACAGATACAGCGGCGGTTCTAGAACCGGGAATTGGGGGGGCACAGACACGTCCCTTTATGGCAATTAGTCCTGGCTAGTTCTGAATCATTTTCCTTTACTGACGCGATTTAATCGCTGTTCCATCGTATATGGAGAGAAACCGTGTCTTCAGTTGCTAATTACGATAATTGGAAAACACATCAGTGAAGGAAAATGATTGAGAACAAGCCAGGACTAATTGTCATAACGGGACGTGTCTGCGCCCCCCCAGTTCCCGGTTCTAGAACCGCCAATGGACAGATATTTCCAACGGGATAATTACGTGGATAAAGATTGGATGATCATTGCTGGAGACTGTGGATGGGGTAAAAACAGATGCGCAAACCACAGGCTTATTCCTTAAATCCCCAAAGAAAAGAGGGGATTAAAGTCCAACACCTGACTTTAAGGAACCAAACAGATCAGTCGGGGCCAAAGCGGTTCCATAAAGGGTAATTCAACAGTGGTTCAAGTAGTCATGATAATTGTGTCTGCACACTATTCTTAAGCCACTCGAGAGATCAAGCAAGGATCAAATTGACTGACTGTGGCAAACAGCAGTAGAAAAAAGAGCAGCGATCTTCACGGCCGCCGAGCAGCGCCTACTATGAGGAACATAGAAAGAATTTAAACTTATTGTGAGCAAAAAGGTACTTGTAACGGTCTTCTCTGTGCACCGAGCAGAGTGCACTGAGAAAGGGCAAAAGTGAAATAGGATTCAGATGCAAAGATGAAGTTTTATGATGCCTTACTGTATTTACTTGCATTGATATAAGTGTGCAGATTTTCTTTTTTTACTATTATGACTTTACTGTCGCAAGGCAAAGGCAAAAGGGCAAAAATACAAAACAAACAGGAAACGATGGTCCAACAATAATAATTATAATAATGCACTGATCTCTAACATGAGAAACAGTGCATGTGAGGTTTTACGAAATGAGCCAAGAGCGTAAACCAGATGAATGCAAAATGGAGGCTTTATTTCTGAAGGGGGGAAACCCCCCAACAGAGCTGGCAACAGTACAATGTCCACAATCCACAAACAGAATCCAAAGGGCAAAGTCCAAAACTGTAACCAGGGCACCAATAACACAACTCAAGGTCAGGCAAAAATGGTTCGGTACACAGGCGTGGGTTTGGTGGAGAGACAAACTCATAAGCCGTAAACAGTCCGAATCCAAATACCAGGGCAGCAAAGACAATAGACGTGGTCGGGCAAAAAGTAGGTCAAAACTCACGAAGGCAATCAGATCCCAAAAGGGCAAACCAAAAAACAAGTGTCGGGCAATCCAGTCAGAAAGAAAATATCACAGTGAGCAAGGCGAGGAACGTAGCACAAGACAAAGGAGTAAAGACGATCTGACAAGGAACTAAAAGTGTAGACACCTTATATACATATCCGGGTAAAGCACATGACTAGGGTAAACAGGTGTAATCAATGACATGGGAGTGACACATGAGGAAAACTAATTACATGAATTTGGCGAATGCTGAAACGCAGACAGGGATAACGAGACATTCCTATGAACGAACAAACGGCTCCGGTTAAGGAGTACTAAAGTGTACAGTCTAAAGAAAAGGGAAAGCAAGAGATATAAGAGGAAACCGCAGTGGAGATAATTAGTGATAGACAAGGAGGGCGGAGATACAGATTGGGCGAATGCTGAGAGATCGTTAGTCTATTAGTATGTGCAGCTATACAATCCCGAGTGCAAGTTAGTCAGTTAGTATAAATGTACAATGTTAATCGGGGTTAGTAATTATCGAAAACAACAAACTGTTAGTAGGGTTAGTAGATAGCATAAAGAGAGAGGAAGGAAGAAAATGAGATATGAAGAAAGATTGAAATCCCAGAAACCAGGAAATCACCCGAATGAGAGGCACGTCAGACAAGGGACCGTGGGCAAAGACCTACACAAGACAAGACAGGGTAAACGAAGTGCAGGACTAGAAATCACAACAAGACTATGAGAGAATGGCAAGGCTATGAAACATGGCAAGACTGTGAAACATGGCAAGACTATAAAACATGGCAAAGATATAAATAATACAAAACATGAAACATAATAAAACATGAAATCAAACAACAAAACACAATACATAATCATGGGGATGGTCAGGGGCAGGCAGTGGTCACTAAAACACAAAAGGCATACATGGCAAGGCCAGGCACAAAACTTAAACATGGAACAGACAAAGCATGGCAGAGATGCAGATTCACAACAGTGCATTTAAATAGCGCTTCTACACAGATGCGAACATGCGGTAATAACCTCTTCACGTGACAAGAGCTTTACAACAGGCTTACGAGACTTCGCACCGAATGAGAGCGGAGCTTGTGCTTATACACACAGACTTCTTGCACAATGCCAATTAGAGACAGTTGCGGGCGATTCCAGAAGAGCATGGAATACGGGTTGGGTCTTAACAGGCCGATGATTGAGGGCGCTGGACATACATACACAACTACAGTGCCCTCCATAACTATTGGCACCCCTGATTAAGATGTGTTGAAAGCCTTAAAATATGTATATAACACTGGATGCCGTACGCACTATCCCAGTCTATTGTGATGTATGCGTGTGTATGGTCGCCGCATTATGTGAGCCTGAACGCCCATATCAACGCAAGTTTAAAAAGTCCAAAAGTCTGGTATTTCTTGCTGGAAATGAGTACGCTTGTGATGATGCCTTAGCAATTGTAGTGTAAGCAGTAGAGAGAAATAAATAGATAGCCTTTTCCAAGATATTTGAAGGTTTCCTACAAGAAATATCGGCAATTCTGACTAATAATAAATCAAGTGTTCTATTGGTCGTCACCTAATGGCATCCGCCAAACTGACATTATGTGATATGAATGTAATTTGAACATTAATTTGAATCAAGTTCTGACTTTAGTTCCTATGGTTAAATTTGTGTAAACCGCTGACAGAAACCGCCCCAATATGGTGGTGTATACATGCATCCTGCCTATCAGCATGCGGCATCTAGTGTTTAGTATATGTATGGTGCTGAAGGCATAGTTTTATAGTAATACAGTTGCCATAAATGAAGCCAGATAGAAAAGCTGGCAAGAAATTGCTGAAGTTGAAGTTGAAATAAAATATTTTGATACAACCGAATGAAATATTGGGCATAATACATTCAGTCAGAAATAACAGAACAGTGATTGATTATTAAAATATCTTATACATAAGTCACTCGAGTGGTGCTCCACTTTCATTGACAGGTGAATTACCCGTGGCTGCGAAAAATTGACCTTTGACCCCAGTGACCTTGACCTTTCCAAAAACTAACCCCTCAAGGACAATTCCAGGGACAACCTACATAGACCCACCAAGTTTGGTGAAGATCCGTCTGAGGACCTCGGAGGAGTAGGGGAACAAACAGACAGACAAACAGACAAACGTTACTCAAATTATAGTATGATGATATTGACCCTTTTTTGACCATCAATTTTGGCCATGAAGTCAAATTGACCAATGCAGCTCAACACTTTAAAGCACAAATTTGCTCATCCTTGTTTTAATCCCTGTTGAGTCCTCGGTGTGAAACCTCGATATCATTGAACTCCAGAGTCGGGGTGCCTTGATGAATCTCATCTTAAAAGAGTCTGTGTGGGAGCAGTCTTTTATTACAGCCCATTGCTATCATACTGTACCTGGTACGAAGATCGTAATCTTTAAGCCTTGCAGTGCTTGAGCTAAAACAAAAACCTGCACCCACACCAGTCCTCCGACACTAGTGTGCAACTACTGCATGTGAAAATTACAAAAGATCCCTGATAGTTTCTGAGATACTCATACAGGGGTCTCGTTCCTAAAATTGTTCCACGCTCAGTCATTTAAATCCTCATTTTGATGTTTGGTCTGAACCACATCTGAATCTCTTGACCGTGTCTGCATGCTTTTGCATCTTAAGTTGCAGCTAATTATACACAGTATTTGTATTAATAAGCACATGTACAGTTTTACATGATAAAATGGCCACTGAGTGTACAACTAATATAAATCAATTCATCTTCTGGCCACGCACTCAGCAGAGCAAAGTTGGCAGTGCAATTACCCAGTCATTTGCAACTACAGAGATTTTTCAGCATTTTACCTTGGCAGAAAGGCCACAATGCCTTAACCGTTTATCACAAACAGCAGTATAATGGAGTGTGGCAGAGTTTATTGCCTTACAAACAAAAAGGAAGGAAGACAGAGCCCAGATAAAGCTCATACAATGTTTTCTTAGATAGGAAATTGATGTGAAATGTGCAAAAAATGCTACAAACCAGAGCAGTTTGCCATTTTTTTTTTTTTTTTTCAGAATCAGGTCTACTTTAATGTACTCCCCACAAATTTTGATCAATTATTGAGCATACTGGGAAGGACAGAATGCAATTAGTCCTTTCTGTGGCTGACAAAATGTTCTAAAGTATTTATGGATAATGCAGTTCATAGAGCTCTCGAAGCAATAGGCAATGGGCGCATCAGTTCAGTGGCAGAAATTTGATTCTGCCACATGCCATTTTTGAGGTGCTTGCACTGGTATTTCAATTCCCTTTCTTCACTTACTTGTGCCACAAAAAACCTAGAAAATACTTTCTAAATTCAGGGCAAAAAAGAGCAAATGGTTGCTGAGAATTAACATGAGATCCATGTCAAAAATGGCGATAATGAGAGATACAATAATCGAATACGCACATTTTTCACAGTAGGCGTAGGCAGTCTTACAGAGTAAAATCAGAAAGCCTGCAATTTTTGCAATTCTATTTAAAATGATGATAACTAATATTGAAGATTGCAAGAATGGCCAAGTGCTCTATTATTCCAAATTGTAGCCGTGTTACAGTGCTGTTCCAATATTTAAATAAGGTAGACTGTATCAACTTCTCTGTTTAGAAGAAATGATCTCATTTAACTCTCGCAGGATACATTATGTTGTCTGTTTGCCCTTTGTACCACCCAGGACTTCATGCCAATCTCCTTTGTAATCTGAGTTTGTTCATTCCAATTTTGGGCATATTTCAGGAGTCAGGGAAAGAATAGTTTACTTTTTCCATTCAATTGTATGCTCAGAATCAGGTGGTTGTTTAGACCTTTTTGGCACCACCGAACTATTGATTTGAAGGAAATAATATTAATATTTTTGAGAAAATAAAGATGGATCATGAGTACTCGTAGGCCGTAAGTGTGCATATGATGTGGCAAAAGCTAATTGATTTTAATGTACAAACCAAGGTTAAATATAGGGCACTAGCGGCCCCAGGAGCTCCCGTTGTTAAAATAAACAAAATGTCAAAGATGGACGCATGCATGGAAGGAGGCACGCACGCACAGATGGAGCCCGACACCATAGCTCCCGCGGCAGGAGCTAATTAGGAGCCTGTAACAGAAAATGTCGATAATGTAAAGCAAATTGTCAAAGTTTTTGGAGATATTTTTAGGCCAGTGACCTTGAAAAAATAGGCCAAGGTCACCATTGGGCACGTCATTTGTAGGCCTTCATGAGATGCATGTCCAGTAAAAATTGAAGACCTGTGTACAAGAAGTACTGAAGTCACATTTTACAAAAAAATGAGTTGACACTGGTATTAAAAGCCACAACGGCTAGAGCATCATCTGATACCAAAGATTCTGCAAAGAAACACTCAAGTCTTGTATACTGGTGCGTTTCCATTGCCCACTGTCATAATCTGCAACATGTTTGGAAAACTTTAACCCACAGAATCTCATAAGTATTATTTTGGGACCTAGGTACTTCTTGCACCCAGGTCTTCAATTAGGAGCCTGTAACTAAAATGTTTGATGAGATAAAGCAAAATGTCAAAGTTTTTGGTGATATTTTTGGGCCAGTGACCTTGAAAAATTGGGCAAGGTCACCTATAGCCATGGCATTTGCAGGCCTTTATGACATGCATGTCCAGTAAAAATTAGGAGCCTGTAACTGAAATAGTTCATGAGATAAAGGTATATGTTGAAGTTTTTGGTGATGTTTTTAGGCCAGTGACCTTGAAAAAATAGGCCAAGGTCACCTTTGTGCATGTCATTTGTAGGTCTTTATGAGATGCATGTCCAGTGAAAATTACGAGCCATGGAGGTTAGTTTGGTGAGGCAGAAATCTCCCCTTTGCTTGATTACCAATCAGACGATTAACTACGTAGTTTAGTAAGACTATTCGGCAGAATGACGGGCCATTTTAAGTTTCCGCGGCGTTATTACTCAGTAGGCTACATCGAACTTGAAATGCTCACGAAACTGCAGATTTGCGAGTACTTGCTCACAGTGAGCCAAAGACGTGCGGCGAGGTGAGGCAGTGACCCAAACTTTTATCACAGGATTTTGTGAACTTGTTCCAACACTATTCCTGCTTGACAATTAAGACCAAGCCAATAGGAAGCCTGATACTAATAGAGGAGATAATGACAAAAAGATTCATTCACGTATAGCCCTACGCTTCAATTTGAGACTGCAAGCATGGAAATCTGAATAATCAATTAGGAAAAATTCTCGGTAATTCTGTATATTATTTGAATATTTTGTTAATTGGATTATGAAAGACGACTGAAAATAAACCCCCGCTCTTAGTTTAGGTGTAAAAGCGCGCATTGAACTCCACATAAATCGAACTGTTGTAATATTTGTTGATGACATTGCTTCGGCTTCCTGGAAGCAAGTATACCTAAATCTGCTGTTGAGAATTTCAGGTTTGATGTACTGAGTAATAACGCCGCGGAAACTTAAACTGGCCCATCATTCGGCCGAATAGTCTTACTTAACTAGTTAATCGTCTGATTGGTAATCAAGTAAATGGGAGGTTTCTGCCTCACCAAACTAACCTCTGACTGCACGTCACTGACCGAGATGCAGTTTTAGAAGCTAAGGTGGAAGCAAGGAAATCTCTCATGTCTACTTTGAGCTGGCGTAGGCCTTGTCCAGAATGTTATTTCCCCTGGTCAGAAAGTTAGTATGATGGCAAAACGTTGGCAGGACTGAATTAAATTTGGCCCGGTTGAAATCTCCTGATGGAATGAAGAATGCATTAAGGTGGGCTGGGCTAGCCTGTGGCCTAGCTTGTGGCCTAGCTTGGATACCACTGCACTCAGATCTTCTTTTACAACTCTTCTGGCACTTTCTCACGCTAACTGAAGATGCAGGCAAGGCTGTGGTCTGGGGGCCAGATCAGCGCAGTAGTCCGAGTGACTGTAGTTTTTTCACTGGGATGCTTGCATGGATATGGATGGGTGATCTGCCGGTATGAAACCGTGTACACATACACTACGGGCCAAAAGTTTGGAAGCAAGATCAAATTTGTACATCATTGTTTCATTAGCATACTTTGCAACAAAATAAACATGATTATTAAATAAAGAGTCACTTATCAGAATACATTTTTGGCCAAAAGTTTGGAAGCAAGATCAAATTTGTACATCATTGTTTCATTAGCATACTTTGCAACAAAATAAACATGATTATTAAATAAAGAGTCACTTATCAGAATACATTTTTACTCAAATTATCAGGCCCATATTACTAGACCTATCGTCCTAGAGCCCTCTGGATTGCCATTGGCATCAGGTTTGCTGTAAACCATGACATAAAGTGAATAATGCACAAACTGTGATTTGTTTTTTACTTTTTCACTGAAGTTGTGACTCTTCCAAATCTTCTGAACCTAAAGACTAAGCCCCAGTTTTCTTTTGTTAACATTTATTCAGCAATGGTCTGGTAACATCAATGCATACAGTACCTAAAGGTAAATAGAGGAAAACGGTGCATATCAATGAAAGAAAAGTATAATCATGCAGTAAATACAGCGCCCTCCATAATTATTGGCTCCCTTAGTTAAGATGTGTTCTTTAGCTTCTAATAAATTCAGTTTTTTTCGAAATAATATGGGACCACAATGAAAAAAAAAGGAAAATCCAACCTTTAAGTCAAGTTTATTTATTTAGTGGGAAAAAAATCCCATATTAGAAAATAATTCTTTTACATCAAATCATGTGTCCCACAGTCATTAGCACCCCTGATGTTAATACTTTGTACAACCCCCTTTTGCCCACAAAATAGCACCTAATCTTTTCCTATAGTGTTTCACAAGATGGGAGAATACAGAAAGAAGGATCTTACACCATTCCTCTTTGCACAATCTCTCTACATCATCCAGCGACCTGGGTCCTCTCCTCTGCACTCTCCTCTTCAGCTCACTCCACAGGTTTTCAATGGGGTTGAAGTCTGGGGACTGAGATGGCCATGGGAGGAGCTTGATTCTGTGTCTGGTGAACCATTTCTGCGTAGATTTGGGCACATTTTTAGGGTCATTATCTTGCTGAAAGACCCAGTGACGACCCATCTTCAGCTTTCGGGCAGAGGCCACCAGATTTGGATTTAAAATGTCCTGGTATTTCAAAGCGTTCATGATGCCATGCACCCTAACAAGGTTCCCAGGGCCTCTGGAAGAGAAACAGGCCCACAACATGACCGATCCTCCCCCATACTTCACAGTGGGCATGAGGTGCTTTTCTGCATACTCATCTTTTGTGTTCCTCCAGACCCACTTAGAGTGTTTGTTGCCAAAAAGCTCTATCTTGGTCTCATCTGACCAAAGCACACGGTCCCAGTACCGCTTAGCAAACTCCAGATGTTTGCATTTATGATTGTGAGTGAGAAAAGGTTTTTTCCGTGCATGGCTCCCAAACAGCTTGTTGGCATGTAGATAGGGCCTGATGGTTGTTTGGAGACTTTGTGACCCCTAGATGCTACCATTTGTTGTAATTCTTTCACAGTGAGCTTTGGAGAACTTTTAATTTCTCTTACCATCCTCCTCACTGTGCGTGGTGGCAGAATAACTTTGTGTCCTCATCCAGGCTTGTTTACCACTGTTCCAGTTGTTTTAAACTTCTCAATGATTCCTCTGACAGTAGATATGGGCAGGTGCAGGAGAGTGGCTATTTTCTTGTAGCCATTGCCTGACTTGTGAAGATCAACACACATCTGCCTTACTTGAATGGTGTGTTCCTTTGTCTTTCCCATGTTGAAGAGTGGATAAGAGAAATGGCCTCTGTGTCCCGTCATATTTATACCCCAGGGAAACAGGAAGTGATTATTTACTAATTAAATGTTCCAAGATACTCTGATCAACTTTGTAAACTACTGTAGAAATGACAGAAATACTTCAATTACATTTAATTCCTAGGAATTGTTAGTGGTGCCAATAATTGTGGAACAGGTGATTTTACGAAAAATAATTTTTTTCCCCTTAAAATTCACTTGAGTTGAAGGTTAGATTTTTCTACAATTTTTAGTGTGAGAGTATGCTTCTGCGGTAAAAATTGAGTTTATTTTAAGGCTTTTAACACATCTTTACCAGGGGTGCCAGTAATCATGGATGGCGCTGTCCATCCCAAAATCCATAGATTTCATACTTGTTTTTAAGAAAGCCATTGTGAACAGAAACTTTAAGTTGCTTCCAAATTTTTTGACCTGTATTGGCCTTGCTTCCAAACGTCTGGCCTGTAGTGAATCTAGAAGAGCTGTCTCTATATGTATGATTAACTAATGCAATGCACTCAAACATTGAACACTTACACAGAAAAAAATTGACTCCAGCAGAAGCTTCTGCAATCAGTGTGCTGCTACGGCTATACCAAAAATGACTCAGCAAGAGATCTAACATTAAGAGCAAGATAAATAATGTTATTGTTTGGCAGCACAAACAGAGGGTGAGGTGGCAAAGAGAGCTGATTTAGAGTATTTACTGTACGAATTGAGAGTGCACTGCTAGTTCCATTTCTTAACAAAACAGGAATAGGGAATAAATTTGTTTAATGGGTCCTTGGTCATTCTGGGAAAAGTCATGCATGCCACCTCTATCAGAGTTAAGACCCTGGCCTGAAGACATCATTACACATGCACTGGGGTTGCTATCAGCATCTGTGACAGGACTTTTCGCCCTTAACACACTGGGGATTTTATTAGTCTGATGATACTGTAGCAGTGGTTCAAAGTTTTTTCTCAGAGGGGGTACTTATGTGACAGTTGAGTCCTGTTACTAGAAATGCCTCCTAATAAGTATGTGCCCCGGCTACCTTGCCAACGAGCCTGGCTCTTTGGCGATGTGGTCAGCGTGTGTGTGACTCTTTCCCAGGAGTCTGGGGTTTAAACCCCTGTCTGGGTCGTCCTTCGGCTTGCCACATTTTGGCATAATTGGCAGGATTCAGGGAATCCCAATGGATGGCAGCATTCGTAAAGCATGCAGCGTGAGGACATGCTCCCAAAAGAGGGGCAGAGATGTGACAGTTGATGGGTCCTGTCACTAGAAATGCCTTCTAATAAGTATGCACCGGGGCAACCTTGCCAACGAGCCTGGCTCTTTTGGCAATGTGATCAGGATGTGTGACTCTTACTCGGAAGTCTGGCGTTCAAACCCCTGCCTGGGCCCTCCTTTAGCTGCCACACATAGGTGAAGTTTTTGGGGTGGGGCAGCTGGTCAGTTTTTGGGAGGCAGAGCTATGGGGCTCACTGTCAATGAGTGAGAAAGCTTCAGTCCAGCACTTACCCAGTGTTGTAGAGCATACTTTGACGAGATGGTGGACTTGGCGCAGGATTGGCTAAAGTGCTTGAGAAGAAGGGGTAACAACCCGCAGTGCTGTTGCAGGCCATAGCTTGACCTTCTCTGTCTACTACGGATATTCCTGGCACTGGTATCCAGGGCCGAATTAAACCAGCGTGGGCCCCGGGGCCATCACTTTTTCAAGGAACCCTCCATCGTCGCTGTGCTAAGTATTATCACAATCACACTACTGTCCTCTCCCGTCTGCACAACATCAGCCCTGCTTACTTTCTATACAATAATGCATCAACAATCTCTTGTGACTGCAGTTTAAATTCATGATTGTTGTAGCACAAAATACTTTCTATATATCACAGAGAGGCTTACATATATTCAATAAAATAATGCAGATATTTTGTCACCAAAGAGTATAAAGACCGGCTACCGGTAGGACATTATACATCTCTCTTACACATAGCTAACTCACGCTTGTGCAATCATACGCGCAAGCAAACACACACTCTACAATAGCTGAGAATGAGAATAAAAAGAGATGGTCAGTAACCTCGGAAGATCACCAAAGAATTTTGTCTGCGTTGCTAAGGGCATTGCTTCGGCCATTACTCATAAACTGGAGGGAGTTTTAGAAAAAATCCAGCGCGGAATGTTTTGAAATGAGTTTCTCATTAAAAACAAACAGAAAAACTGAAAACGATATGTCTGCTTACTTCACACAACCTCTTTAAGAACTAGAAGTTGCGTAGCCATATGTGCGTAGCCCACCGCAACATAGTGAAAACTTCTAGAAAGAGCGATATAGCTGCACAAAAACTTCATGTCGTGGACTGTGCTGAACAAAATGGAAATAGTCATTTTGTTTAAAGTAAATTGAAATAGTTTGGAATACCTTGTTTACGCATTTTCAGAAATGAATAGCTACTATGACACAGTCTTTGATGAAACCCTTTTCCAGACAGGACACCCCACAAAATATATTGCATCTTTCATACCAATGTGACGTTTCTACTAGTTTTAATGTAGGTGTTTCTGCCCAAGGAGTTGTTGTATGCTGATTGGAGAAGCATTTGCATTTACACTTGTGTTCAAAGTGGCCAGAATCCATCCCTGACCACCTACAGAGGTGCTTTGAAAGAACGGATCACAATCCGTCCTCAGTGCGTCTTGAGTGCATTTATACCTGTACTTTCATGTGGTCAAGCGCTATCCGATTGCAATCTGATCACAAAAAACGCATTTTAATAACAGGTGTACCCGTCGATAATGCCTTTCCTGCCCTTCCTTTTGTCCCCATCGACTAGTTTTACTGTTGGTTTGGGTTAGCGCAGTTTGTTCCTTAAGCACTTTCTTCTGGCCATTCGGGCATTCGGCAGTCTAATTCAAGCTAGGACATTTCCGAATTTCCTCTGCCTGTGTTCAATGAATGAGAGGTCTGAAACTGCAAGACAAAAGAGGTAATGCTTGTCAGGTGCGTGTTTTAGAGGTGAACTATAAACTGCCTGCACTCTCTTGAGATGGCAGCACGAGACGCAAACTAACATGCTTATACATTCAGTAGTTTGCTGACTTGACTTTCCTAACTCAGGTGGGATTAGAGATGGCAAATGTATTAAATGAAATTAAATAAATGATGAAGCGAAGCATTGAAGCTTAAAATACTGAAAAATCTAGAAACAACTTAAAAGAAAATAGAGATAAAAATAGACTGTGATGGATAAATATTAAAAAACAGGACGATGAAAGCTGTGGCAACCAAAGCTCACGGAGACATGTCTGCTCTTTTCATAATCCAGGCAGTGCTCAAATTCACTGTTATCTCTTGTCTATGGGATGGTAAGAACTTGAAGTTATAGTGATTTTCATGCAGAACCAGTATTTTTCTGTCATGGTTCTGGTTGTTTGTGTGGTTAAGGACTTTTCTTTGTGGCTCTCGTTCCGGAGCGTCGGGGACGATATCAAATTCCTTTTCCATCAGATTCTTTACCCAGCTGGCTGATTGAACTTGGGCGGCGCCTTCCCACTCTAGATAAGCCGGAAGTCTGCCACGCCTTCTTTGCTAGAGTGTTGTTTGCAGTTATGCACGATAGCCAAAGATATCTGTTGTCCGGATTTATTTGACTTTATATCTTCTCGTTATTTTTGGAATTTCTATTTCTCTAGGGTTATTCCCTTTTCCTTTTTTCTCTTTAATCTTTGTATCACCCTATTTGAGGACCCTCTTCTCCTTTTTCTCTCTCGCTTTGCTTCCGTGTTGTCAGATGGTTGGACGTCCTTTTGAAAGCGTGAGAACTGTTCCTGTTGTGTGGTCTGTATCATTCTCTGTGTTTGTATTAAGTTCCTGCTGCTGTGCTGCTGCACTTGGCCTCTCAAGTCTTTTTTAAAAATTTTTTTTTAATTTGGCATCTCCAATCCCACCCGAATCTGGAATGCTCAATTGGTGGACTATGTACAAGCCTTGCTCATATGCGACGACTCTCCTCCAAAGCACGCGCCTGTCAGCCTGCTGCTTCTTATACACTCATTGGTTGAATCTTCGGAAGTTCAGAACGAGGGCAGAGGATACCCAGACACGAACAGGCTTAGAATCTTCCTGACGAGCGCCCGTCTGGTCAACAGCAACGAACAAGGCAACTATCATTTTCCCTTCCCGGCAGTCCCTTCCCAATTTGCAACCCTGTAGCGCAATAGCAAATTGTGCGCTACTCTGAAAAAGCTGCAGACCACTGCCAACTGGTATGAGGCGGGGATCGAACCCGCGACATAGTTAATTCTACTTCGCGACCTGATACTTTATCGAGTGAGGTAGCTCAGGCCTCTCAATTCTCCCGGCCATTACACCTTTCATTCATTTTATTTAAAAAAAAAATCAAGAATTTTTCAAGTGTTTCAAGAATCACATTTTAGTAAACTGATGTGTTTTTAATTATTCTCATTAAATATTTGGTCATCACCTTCCTGGTGCATATTTGTGTACTGAGAATATCAGGAGCAGACGGGCAAGCGCGCACACTCAAGTGATTTTATCGTTTGAAGCGGGTGGGGGTATGGGGGATTATTGTAATGCTCTTGCAAACACACTGTAGGCCCAGCGCTGTAAGCTCCAGATGGCCTTAAAATCCTGCAGCCAAGACACAACACATGTACAAGAGTTCAAACAGTATGGCCTAGACATTTCATCTAAGATGTTTGGTGGGATTAACCCCTTAGTTCGGTCAGAAAGAAGGCTGGAAAATATTACAATGTTGCACGGACATCTTCAGTCTTGAGTTACAAAAATAAAAAATTAAGTGATTATTATAATGCATAACATTATTTTTCACACAAATGGTTTCATAATTATCAGGTTTTTAATGGATTTTAAGTATATGTTTCTAAAGCTCCCATTGACTTCTTGCAATGTGCCAATTTACAGTGTATACATTGAAGTGCTTAATCCAAATTAGGTAACACTTTATTTTAAGGGGTCACTGTTCCTGTGTATCTACCTAATTAATTACAGTGTAATTACCTATGTAACTATATGTAATAACATGTACTTACATTGTAAATACATAGTGTATTTTGGTGTACTTAAAGGTCCTTGTTACACTTGTAATAAGAAATGCTTGTTACAATACCTTGTCAAAGTGGCCGCTCTCTTTGGGGAAGGGGAACACCTGCAAAAAAAATGGGTGAAACCACAACCCATGTTGCCTTTTTCTATCAATCTTCCTCCTGCCTCTTGAGCCTTGGAACATGTATGCTGTTGCACAACTTAGTATATGTAACAGTTGTATTAATACACCTTTGTTACTCCTTGATACAGTGGAATGAGCACATTAAAGTGTACCTGCTGGGATAGAAACTGTAAACTGGTGTTGACCTTGGTACTCAAGTATTTTTGCATCAAAAGGTAATTTCATTGTGTTAATCTTATTTGATTCCACCCTTTTGAATGTGATCAACCTAAACAGTGTTACAATCACAACAAGTTGACAACATAATGATTTATATTTTTATTACAAATAGTGTATTTCATTACAAATGGTGAAATCGTAACTCCAGTGTTATGTGACTATAAGCTATGTCATAAGTGATCTCAGTGTTGGTGTGTAAGAGTACTTTGTACCTGTAACCTATTTGAGTACATTTAAACATTGCATAGAACTAAGTAAAATTTTAATTGATGTAACTGTGGTATTGCCTTTTCTTTTTTAGGACTTTTTCTCTGTGAACTGATCTAACGTGTCCCCCTTTATCTTGCTTGCTATGGTGTCGGCCGCCACCTAAATGTTTACAGCAGAGAAATAAAAACTATAATGAACCTAAAATGCCATATCCCTCATACTGTAGTCTATAACCTGTAGCCTATAACGAATCACACCTTGTAATATCTTCTGATGTCATGGACAATCCGCCCAAAGACACCATTTCTGTGCCTCTTACCAAGCCAGTAAGTCCATTCAATGAACTTTAAATGGGTCTTTAACATTTTTTCACTTCGATTTCCCCTAGCTCGCCAAATCTCACATTTTGCTGTCTTCCAGAAACGCTCAATGTGTTGTGTGTGGCTCCCTGTTACTGGTTATCACAGTTAATTTATAAGAGTTGAGGTATCTCAGGTACACTTTATTTTAATGTGCTTATTCCACGGTATCAAATAGTAACAAGTGTGTACTAACACGACTGTTACATAGACTATGTTGTGTAACAGCACACGTGGTACAGTATCGAAGACATTGGTTATGGCAGTTAATGTGTAAAAGCTGTGGTATCCCAGCAGGTACACTTTATTTTAATGTGCTCATTCCACTGTATCAAGGAGTAACAAAGGTGTATTAATACAACTGTTACATATATTAAGTTGTGTAACAGCATACATGTTCCAAGACTCAAGAGGCAGGAGGAAGATTGATGGAAAAAGGCAACATGGGTTGTGGTTTCACCCATTTTTCTTGCAGGTGTTCCCCTTCCCCAAAGAGAGAGGCCACTTTGACAAGGTATTGTAACAAGCATTTCTTATTACAAGTGTAACAAGGACCTTTAAGTACACCAAAATACACTATGTATTTACAATGTAAGTACATGTTATTGCATTTAGTTACATAGGTAATTACACTGTAATTAATTAGGTAGATACACAGGAACAGTGACCCCTTAAAATAAAGTGTTACCCTAAATTAATCTGAGTAATAATCTAAATTAACTCAAAGGACGCAATGTTGTTGGATACAATCAAAGCAGCGATTCTTGAATTAAATTAATGGTAAAGATTAATCGGTTGGAATGGGTTTTTTCCTTTTGATGATGGATGCATTGAATAAGATTTGTTTTGGCAAAAGCATTCTCACCCATTCTCTCCTCATCAGTGGACTTGAATGGGGGTTCTTCCAATGAATCAAAACAAGCTAAAAATCAACGGAAAGCGTTTATTGCTATGCCTTCATCTGCTATAGCTTCATATGCCCTGAAAGTTGATCTTTGGTACCCACATACAGGTGACCTTATGAGACCTTGTCCTTTGACCGAATGACCTCCAAAATGTAATAATTTCTGCGATGCTCAGTTGGGTGTTACCATGGCTGATTTGGTCCAAATCTGACCACTCATTCAGTAAATATTGCACACATAATTTATGTGTGATGGGCAGATGGTGTGACAGGAGGACAGATTACCAGAAAACAGCATTCTTCCTGCCTGCTGTAAGTGGTGGAGGCATAATAGAAATTTTGTACAGTGGATATACAACCCCAATGCCAAAAAAGAGTCATCATGGAAAATGTGAGTAAAAAGAAGTTAGCTAAAAGTTTATTGGAAATATGCATTTCAAATGTGATGACTGCAACAGACTCCAAAAAGTTGGCGCATGGGTGATCTAGGACTAATAATCCATTATCTAAACTGCTCTTCCTCATCAGGGTCATGCTCGAGTGGGAGCTGATCTCAGCTATCCAAAGGCAACCCGGACAGCTCACCAATCCACTGCAGGGCTCACACCCCACACGGAAAGAACCTATATAAACATATAGGTTTTAATATAGGGCCTTATATAGGTTTTGCATATATGCAACATGCATAAAATTGACTGTTTTAATATGTATCTATATGTACATAGAATGTATGAAAACAGCCAATTAAAACTTCTACGTTCTTTTATTAGCATTTCCAATCCCACCCAAACCTGGGATATGAAAGTGGAGATCTACATACAAGTGTATATCCTTATTTACACATGCAGTCGATAGAGTATATGCAGCCCATGGTCATTAGCTACAATGTAATATTCTCTTGCTGGAAGAGATGCAGCAAGCTTAGACTTAGGACACAAGCTAAATTTTTCAGAGTGTAGTCAGAATCTTATTTATAACCACCCTTGTAGCCAACAGGACGAGCCTAGGGTAACTCTAATCTACATAACCCTTCCCAGCAGGCCCCTCACAATTTGCATCCCTGTAGCGCATTGGCCAATTGTGCGCTACTTCTGAAAAGAGCTGCTGACCACTGCTGGTTCATACAAGACGGGGATTAAAACCTATATGTTTATATAGGTTCTTTCCGTGTGTTAATTTAAGAATCCTTGTTATTTCATCCCTGAAGGAAAAAGTCTGGGACCTTTAGTTGTTATACAAGCATCCCAGATAAAAGACAAGTGTCTGTTCATTAAAACTGAACAGAAATGTAGACTTTGTCTTCAAATTCTTTAGCCACAGTGAAATGCTCAAATAGATGTGGGGATGAAAATAACTTTTGAAAGGCATGTTTACCTAAATGCATGTTTTTCTGTGTACTTTTATTTTGTTCTTATTGTTTTATTTTGCTACATTTAGACTAAGGACCTCTGAGCCATATTCATCTAGAAACTGCATTACAGACAAGATAGAAAACATTGCATTTGGTGGATGTAACAGTGTAGTGTAAAACCTTTCAGTGGATGTGTATGAGCTGTAATGATGTGAATCCAATTTTATCTAATGTGTTGAATCTGGCAGTGACTTAAACTTGAAAAAATGCTTAATTGATTAAATAAACATATTCAAACCATTTTGTTTTTATATATTTCCTTCTCTTCCACAATACACAACTCAATCTTCATAAAATGGAAATGGGTATGGTCAAGAAAGTGTAAAACCCCGCAAAACAATGCCAAATGTGGACATTGACATTGATGCGTGGAGGTTCACACACCAGCCAGCACAATGCGGAACATCTCGGAATGCGTCGGAAAACATAACCACTCCCGATCATAGGCGCCAGTATTATAGGCTTCGCCATCATGCCGCAAAATGCAAAGATTCCCAAAACGACATTATAATACTCAACAGTATCACGGAGGATAGGGTCACCACTGTAAAACCCCACAAAACAATACCAAATACGGACATTGCAGAGGGCGAAGGTTTTTACATGTTCTTTTTGGCTGGTGTTGAGTCGTGCGATTTCCTAGCTGGCATGAGTCACAACAGAATGGATATTTTTCTCCGTCCAAAGGACGGGGCTCAAAAGCACAATGGTTACAAGTAATCTGACTCCATAATACATTTAGAATACCGAATTTAGTTATATCCTCGTTTAATATCCAACTCAAAATTAGAAATTAGAATTTATAATTTCGGGAAAACATGCGTGGATCTCGAAGTTGATTATACCTTGAGCTCTTAAAAGACAACCGCCGTCACTTCCATTAATGTTCCCGGGTTTTAACACCATGTCCGGGTCCTAGGTTCGTTGATTAGATTAGAGATTGGAAGTCAGCCATCACTGCAACAGCATCTTTTGGCTATATACAGCGAACCCAGATTTTACGCACGCCCATGGGTTCTTTAAGGGAATTTTAACGGATAACCGACTTTTCGTCCATTGGTTTCCTTAAGGCTAAAATCCCAGAACCAGCAATACATAAACCCTTTATGTCAGTAAATCATGATTGTCTCTCCAACTTAATAAAACCAATTCCCATACTGGGCCGCTGGCCAGTCGTACTTTGGTTGGGATTAAACCCCTAGGTATCCTCCGCAATGGGGCTAGAAAGAATGCACAAGTGTTAAGAGTCACGGAGACCACACAAGCTTAAAGGAATAGCAATAATTTAATCACCAGGTAGGCACAAGCTTAGATCAAACACATCAACATTAAGCTAATTACAAGTTACACACAATTTAGAAAAGGAGAATAAAGTTGTACTTGGAGGAAAGGCCACTCACGCACTCATGCACGCGGGGAGATCGAAATACAATTCTCCTCGATTGGCAAGTCTCTCCTAGCTTTAAGCCAAACCAAGTCTTTGATCCAGGCGGCATGGCCATAAACACCCTGGAAGGGGGGTCGAATCTGGGTTTTGGGTCTCCACCATTTGGAGGATGTAATAAAGCTATTTAGCAGAGAGAGGAGACAATGGTGATTACCCAAGTAGATTCTGACCAATTTTCAATTAGGGAATGAACCATAATTTCAATGGGAATGAAACATACTCCATTCAACTCCTTGGATTCCCCTGAGAATAACAAGACCAAACATGATAGGAATATGTACTAATATGATGCAGTTATCATGAAAAAGCCTTACATTAATTATTATATAGTTTAATTGGGTTATAAATATATAAGTGATTCCTTCGCAGAATGTTGAACATATAAACATATTATGAAGTTCCCTAAGATTTAGATTATTTTAAACAGATTTACGTAACTGGACTTTAACTTAAGAGTAAGGACAGTAATATGACTCCCACAGGACTCTCCCCCGCAGAGAGTAACAGAAACACCTTCCACAGGCTTATTCAGTCTTTCACTGTCCCATCTCAGCTTTTTGAAAAAACATTACTGTCATCAAATTCAAAATGAGCAGACATTTAAAAAAAAAAAACAATAAAATTTATCAGTTTGAACATCTGATACATTGTCTTTGTACTATTTTCAAATAAATATAAAGTTCAAATTATTTGAAAATCATTGCACTGTTTTATTTACATTGTACGTAGTATCTAAACTTTTTTGGAAATTGGGTTGTATAACATTTTTGGATTTATGGAAGTTATGAATAATTGTTCAAAAGAACAGATAAAATTTTTTTTTCATGATTACAATATTCATAATAACTAGTGTGACTTCAATGATGGAGGAGGAGTGGCTGTGTCTATTGATACTAGATACACTCTGGAAATCAAATGCTTTATAGCTAAACATACTGGGGTCACAGTTTTGAGAAGCATTTTTGTGTATTTTGTGTGTCTCGCGATTGTTTGCTTGGTTTCATATATATGTGACTGGTGGGGAGGATTTCCCCAGTGTCAGTGTAGTCACCTGATTGTACTGAGCTCACATGGCTCGAACGCCGGTAATTCACGTATTTCTTTGTCCTTTGTTTCAAAGAGTGCTTGATGCGTCATGCGGCAGAAAAATTTGGCTGTGTTTTGCCTTTGATTGAAATTATCCATTATTGATGCACCTCGCTGTTTTACAAGCATAACAGCATAGGATTCCGTGTTCGGGAGAAGTGGCGTCCTTAACAGTCGAGCAGTCTCCTGCACTGAGACAGATCCAAACAGAGGGCACAGCGAATTGGAAACATTTGAGGGACGGGGAATTTTAAAGAGGCTACAAGCAGCTACTGCACTAGTGCCTGCCTAGCCAGCTAATATGGGCAAACGAATGAATTCAGGAACTCTGAGTAATGACTGTTTTCCCCACACTGGTTGTTGTAAATAAAGACTAAGCTGATTAGATTCAGTGGAACAATTTTAGTTATAAGCACACAGGAAGTAGCATGTAACTGCATCTGAGTAGCTTACTCTGTACAACCACCTCAACCACTATTTATTTATTTATTTGATTTATTTATAGTTCGCAAGGTTTTTTTCCTTTCTTTGAATTCTTTGCTTTAGGCAGCTGCTGCTGGAGTTAATTTAGAGGGGGGATTTGGGTCTTTCACTTATTCCGTGGGTAGTGTGTCGCCTGCCCATAGGGCCGGTAGTGAGTAGCTTATGTCGTGGTTTGGTGTGCCTTGTTTCCTCTTGTGGTTTATGTGTGCTGTCTAATGAATAGCCCCCGTAACTTGGCTTATGCTTGCTGTGTAGTGAATAGCCACTGTGATTTGGCTCATGGCAGCTGTGTCGTGAATAGCCATTGTAACTGGGCATCTGTTTGCTGTGTACTGAATAGTCACTGTGTTTTGGCTATGTTTGCTGTATAGTGAATGCCCAGCACGGGTGATACTCCTTAGCCCGTATAGCCTATAGGCCTCACCTCTGGGGGACACTCAAATGGCGGCTGACCCATCTTCACCCTCTTCCTTAATGTTTTCCCTAATGGGACTTTAGCTTTTTCTTTTTTTAATTTACTTTTCTGTTGAGCTTTTACATTGTCATCCATCTCTCTGCCTGTCACACCTGCCACTGTGTACCCCATTTTGAAGTACAATCATTTTTACTTTTTAACTTAAACAGTAATTTGTTAAAGTGATCTATTTGTGTACACTGTTTCCTCTCGTCCGTCATTCATTCATTCATTGATGAACTCGAACTTGGGAAAAGTATCATTACTGACCTTAGTGGGGGTTACATATTTCCATCCTTTTGTTTCGTCTCTGTTGTCTGATACTCATGTTCATCAAGGTATAGATTATTTAGAGCCTGCTCTCACAGAACTATCATGCTAATACTCAGAGTGTGAAATGTTCATTGGGGATTTTAATGCCTGCACTGGCCAAATGAATGATTATATTATTGAGGACAGTAATATGTTTATATGCAGTCTGGAAGATAAGGGTTATGCACTAGACGATTTCAACAGACTTCTTGAGGTGATGATGTAAATGAATATGGCAAAGAGTTGATCGATCTATGGTGAATATTTGGTGTACGTATTGCGAAAGGATGGTTTTCTGGGGTTGAAAATTGCCCCTTTACTTTCTTTAATGATAATGGTGCTAATTTGGTGGATTATGTGTTGTGTTCATCAAGTATTTTTGAAAAATTGTGGATTTTTCAAAATCGTTCAGATCATTTTCCTCGTTCAATGTAAATGTGTGGTTGGAACTGATTACTTGCTGTGACTCAGGGGGAAATTTCCAGATTTAGTATCACAGTTTACTTGTGGAAAGACAACTTAAGAGGAGCTTTTAGACAACAACTTTCTGCATTTCTAGCAGACTTGCATCTGGAGAATTTTCAATGGTCTGTTTTTCATAATATTTGTACTGGAATTCAGTCAGTCGCTAAAATGTATGCAAATTTGTGCTGATGTATGTGGTCTGTGCTATAAATATTTTACTACAAACAGTTGGGATACGTGGTGTAATGAATGTGAAGAAATGAAACTTCAACATTTAAAAAATTTTTGAATTTATGGCGATACAGAAACATTTGCAGAATATTGTGTTCTAAGAAACCAGCATAGAAGCTTGTGTAGGAAAAAAAGAAAAAGATTATGACAATTCACAAATTAGGAATCTTGTTGATAATTTTATGAGTAATAGAACATTCTGGAGAAGTTTTAAAGGTGTGGTAAATGTGGTAAACAAACATCAACTATGATGCCAAATTAATGGGCTGACTACACTGAAGGATTAATCCATTATCCCTTCTACACCACTAAATTTGTCTGTGTTGACGCTGACTGTATAACAACAGATCATGATGCCATTTTTTGTGATTATTACTCATGCCCGACGAGGCGGCGTGGCTATACAGTTTAGCGCCGTCTGTCTGTCTGTGTGTGCATGCGTGTGTGTGTGTCTGTCCGTGCGACCGCTCGACCACCACTAAAGCTAGGGTGACCAAACATTGTTGGGTAGATGATCCTTGGGTGCCCTCTGCAAATTTGCATTTTGAGGTCGAAAGGTCAAAGGTCAAGGTCAACAAGAGGCATGGGTTAGCATCTCTATAGAGTGCGCATCATCTAGTTGTATATGGGAAGAGTTAGATCATCTATTGAACAAAGATCTGTGCAGGAAATTGAAGCCGCCATTAAAGCATTATAGCAAAACTCTCAAAGCTGCCGGACCTGATGGTATAAAAGCCGAAATGATTAAATGGTCTTGCGACTTACTATTATCCTACTTGTCTATTTTATTCAATAGTATTCTGTCAACGGGATTTTTCCCTTCAGAGTGGATTTAAGGAATAATTGTGCCACTACATAAGAAAGGTATTATCAACCATGTAGATAATTATAGACGTACATCTTTGATAGACACAGGTATATTTGCAAAATGATTCTGTTCCATCTCAAATGATCAAATGATACTGGAGTTCACTGGCTTGTATAAAAAGATATAAGCCCAAGCAGGATTCAGAAAAGGTTTAAGTATTGGGGATTACATTTTTACTGCCCTATCAAAAAATATCTTTTGAAACGCGATAGTCGATTTTACTGTCCCTTTGTTGACTTTCGTGAGGTTTTTGACTGTATAAACAGAAAACATTTATGGCATGTATTGATGAAAAATGGTGTACATGGAAGATTATTAACTGAATTGAGAAATAGGTATATAGTCAGAAATATTATCTGCAGTGAAAGATGGATGTCATGGTTTTGGAGGTTGGCATTTGTTTGGGAGCTTTCTTTGTAACTCGCGTCCGGGACGATATCGTTTCATATATCGAAGTCTTTGGCCAGCTGGCATTAATTGTGGGTAACGCCCGGGCTCTATTTAAACCCAAGTTCCGCCTCGCCACCTTTGCTAGAGTGTCAGTGTTACGATTGCACAATAGCTCGTAAGTTCTCTAGCTAGAGAGTTGGTTAGGATTTAGTTGCAAAAGAGGAGAAGTGTTAGTTAGTCAGGGAAATTTTCTCTCTCATTTCCCTCTTCCTTCCTCTGTCTGTGCTCCGCCTGGGTGCTTAAACTTTTGATCTCAGCTTCCGAGAATTTTCCTTTATTTTGCTCTGTCTAGCTGGCTTTGCTTCCTGACTATAATTTTGGACGAGATTTATGTCCTTTGGAAGCGCGAGCCCCTCTCTCTTGTTTGATCTGTGTTTGTCATTTTGCTGCGCTTCCTTTCGTTCCGGCCACTGCATTTGGCGTCTCGAAATGCTAGTCATCACAATGCCTAGTTGCTATTGGGTGGAAAATATGAAAGTAGTCACAATGCAAAAACACACAAGTCTTTTGAAACCAAAAATTGAGGGTAGCCCTTTCAGACCAAAAAACAATGTAAAAAGAACAACAAGCTTGCTTAATAAATGAGTGCCGTATAAAATCAAGCATAGGTACCTTAAGCTAGCATACTAAGCTAACAACAGCTGGCAGGTTGCTCTGGCATTTCTATAGCTATTTATCTATGTCTGGACAATAATTTAAATTAGTTTTCCTAGTTTGCATTTTGGAAACGAAGGACTAGGTGTGATAGCTGCTGACAGTGGACGTCAAGAGCAGCAGCAAAATATTACAAGAAGGCAAACCTTACAGCGTGGAGAGAAACTAAACAGATAAAAAAACGAGGCTCGCGCTACCTACGGACCAGACGCCGTCCGTGGTAGAAAATAAGCGAGCTCGAGGAAAACAAAAGAAAAGGGAAATAAATCAAAGATTCCCCTACTCACTAACACTGATCCTATTATGCAGCTAAGTCCTTAAACAATAATCTCACAAGAGACCTTTCCAGCTAAAGCGCCAGAGATGAACTGACACTGTAGCAACGGGAGCGAGGCAAAACAGGAGCTTAAATAGAGTCCGGGCCACGCCCCCAATCAATGCCAGCTGGCCCAGGAATCCGACAGGGAGCAAAACGATATCGTCCCGGACGAGAGCCAGAAACAGCTCTCAAAGCTCCCAAACCATGACCCTTGGCTTCAACATATGGTAGAATTCATTTACAATGTTCGCTTGAACACTTCCCTTCAGATATTGTTATGAGAAGAGATCAAGACAGCCAATCAGAAATGACATTGGTTTGGAATCGTGAGAATATTGGAACAATGTTCTAACAAGAGTCAAAGCAGAGGGCAAAACTGATCACGAAAGGTGTGGGGATGTAGCATGCAAGCAAGGCACAGTCAGCAAGAGTGTATTGCTCTGAGAGTGTGGAGCTGAGAGGCTGAGAGAAAAAGCAAATTAGAATTTTGAGCACGCAGTGGATTTTTTTTTCATACAAAATAAAAATTCTTTGCATGATTATACATTTTTCAACAAAATTTGATTAATGTGCATGCAATTATTTATTCTATTTCTTGGACTCAATTATTTTTCTCCTGGGCTCAGAATTATGTGACAAATACCATTCTATACGAGTACATGAGATGAGTTGTAAAACCCTAGGTGTTGAATGACTGCTATCAGCTTCATCACTAGGCCAGAGACTCCCTGGAGAGCTGAACTCAGGTGTTTGTTCCATATTGCAACAGGCCTTGTAGAGCCCAGTAAAAATCTAAGCCACCATGAGTGGGATTTCATTATCTTGAACAGTATCAGCTTGGATCTGTTTATCGCCTAACCTTATTCAGAGGCATGTTTTCTTTGATGATTTCACATGATCATGTTTGATTTATTCCAATTTTTAGGATTTTGTTTGTGAGTGAGAGAGAGGGGGAGAGAGGGAGAGAGAGAGAGATAAAGCAATTACTCAAAAAGATTAGTGATTGCAAGTATTCATTCCAGCGGCTGTTTTGATTTACAGTGTATTTATACAGACACTAAATTGCCCAAAGGTATGAGTGTGAGAGTGAATGGTGTGTGCGCCCTGCGATGGATTGGCAACCTGTCCAGGGTGGGTCCCTGCCTCTGCCCGTAGCCAGCTGGGATAGGCTCCAGCTCGCCCCACGACCCTAGTGAGGAATAAGCGGGTATAGAAGATGATTGAATGAATGAATGTATTTATACAAGCTTATGAACTTAGTGTGAGCTCCATTATTATATGGACAGTGAGATTGGTCTGTTCTGTGCACTATGACATTGACTTTAAAAGGATACAGTGACAATGAGGTTGAAGCGCAGATCGGATGAATCGGCGGGTGTATCAAAAAATAATGGACAGTTCATTGTAATATATAAATATATAACATTTTGTTGCATGTCCTTGTCATGCAGCGACTGCTTGAAGCTTCTGCTTGTTTGAGGGAAGTTTTGGCAGCAGTGTCCTCTTGAGTGTGTAAAATGCATGTTCAGTTGATTCAGATTTGGCAGCTGACTGAGCAAAAGGAACAAAAAGAACAAAAAAAGCATCTTTGTCACATAAATTTTGTCACACACCGTATGCCAGTGCTCTGTGTAAGTGCACATTAACCAAGGGATTAATAGAAGGACTGTTTTGTCAGGCAGTGTCTTCTACAAGTCTCTTCCTCTTTAAATGGAGGAGGCTAAAAGAATTTGGCGAGCGTAGTTAGGCTGAACGGCCTGTTCTAGACATTCATGTTATGTTATGTTAATTTTGACAGTTCATAAAATTGTGTTATTATGGGACAATTATTAAATTACGCATGGCAACAATAATGACCTTATTGGTTCTTGCATGCATTAGTTAACATACTCATTGAATACCTATTGCCATCGATGCATTACTCAGGTAATACAGGAGATTCATTGTATCGCAGGATAAATATATTATGTCAATGCTTATTTTCAGCATTAGCGTAATACGTAATGCATATTTTTCACTTTTTTCTGTTTCTTGACAAAAAAAAGTGACCCAAAACAAAAACCACTTTGCAGGTTAAAAGTTTAAGTGACAATAAAACTTGTAAACCATGTTGGCAGACCCTCAGGATATGGTTTTAAATCATTCTGACTTGTTAAAGGAGGAGTGTCGTAGCTGGGAAAAGTGGGTAATATTATTTCAATATATCATGAAAAAAGCTCCGACTTTTTTTTTCCTTCATTCTGCGATTTTAATTTTTGACGATTTTTTTCAAAACTAGTGGACTGCGCCATTTTCACCACAGCAAACGAAAATTCACCCTTGATCCGGTTGGGGAGCCCCTAATCGTGACGTCAGTGCGGCTGCCAGCGCCATGAATGTCCATTGTCCTGCAGTTTGATTGTTGAATGACCGAAATATTCCCGCTTCCTCAATGGGGCAGACAGACGAGCTTGATTAATACCTTTTTCTCTCTGACACAACTTTAATTTCGAGGTGAACTAACATCAGAGGCCATTTGAAATGCTTCCGGAAAGAATTGTGCAATTTGAAGTATGCTAATTACCAGCGACGCTGGACAGCTGCAGTCACCTTGACATAGTTAGCTCACCTTAAATCAAATCCCGTGTACTTTGCCTAACTTGCAATCAAGCCATTTATTCAGCCAACTGACCAATCAAAACTAAGCCCATATTTAGAAGAGATAATGAGAAGCAGACAAACCGAAACAGGCTACCGTGGTAGATTGAAATAATGTCAGTAATCTGAATAAATAGCAGAGATCTGAATTCCCCCTCTCATTGGAAAACTTTCACGTATTATTAAAAAAGATTTCTTAAATAAAATCATGTTAAGATGGCCCTGGTTTTTAAGCGTCTAAAAATATGCGAAGTAGAAAACATTGTGTAAAGTGCATCAAATGTGTGTGAGGTACTGTTCTGGAACCAAATGCGAGACCTGGAAGTTTCAGCAAAAGTGGCTTTTATTGAAGTTGGCGGGGTTAACCCCTACAGGGCAGAAGGCAACGGTACAAAGTCCACAATCCAAAGTAAGAATCCCAGAGACGTAATCCAAACTGTACACAGGGCAGCAGAGTCGTGCAAAACAGGTTTGGTACACAGGCACGGGTTTGTCAGAGAGTCCAAAGCCAAAATCCAGTGGGCGTAATCCGAACCGTTAACAGGGCAGCAAACACAAAAATCAGAATCGGGGACGTTCCAGTCAGAAGCATAACACTAATAGTGCAAGGCATCAACAATCGCAGCACAGGGAAAACATTCTGACAAGGGCTGTGAGTGAAATGACTACTTAAATTCACGTAGGGGAAGTCACATGCTATGATAGGGAACAGGTGAGTTGGATCAGACAGTGAAGGCAAGAGGCAGAGACCAGAATAGGGCGAATGCTGAGAGATCGTTAGTAAATTATTAAAGTGCAGCTATAAAATCCCTTGTGCTCATTTGTAAGTTAGTACTATAAGCAATGATAATTTTTGTTAGTAAGTTAAACTAAAACAAAAAAATTAGTATAGTTAACAATATAGAAAAGCAAGGTAAAGGAAGTAAACGAGATTCGAAGGAATGGTTGAAATCCCAGAAACCATGAAATCACCCGAAAGTGTGGCACACAATACTGGGGCAGTGAGCGATCACATGACAAAAGACCAGACAGGGGGAGACAAAGTGGAATGCATGGTAAGAAACAAAACATGGACCGGAATAGAACTGCAGGAGTGGAATATGGAAGACATACACAGACAAAGCAAAAACAAAACATGGCAACGCATCTCAACCGCAATTCAAAATACAGAGCTTCGTCAGAGAAAGCAGAATACATAATCAAACATGGGAGTCAGGCAGAAACAAAAACATGGTCAGGCAGAACAGGATCATAACAATGTGAATGTGAGAGAGAAATTATTTTCGCATTGCAAGCAAAGGACTAATGCACCGAAGACTGGGCAAGCACGTTCAGGCAAATCTGTGCCGCAAATTTTATTCAATAATTGAACAAGATTTGCGCACCATGGCCAAATATAAATATTAAGCTGAACTATGCAAATTGAAAGACTCCAAAATCATCCCCCTTTACTCGACAATTACTTTCACCCCCCTCTTATTTACTTTGCTCAATTTGCAATCAAACAGTTGATTCACTCAATGAATAATTTTAAATTGGTTGGTAGTCTAATTTATTTAGATATCCATGTATTCAGACATTTTGACATCTCATGCATCATGCACATGAATGCATGTGGCAGCCGAGGTGACGCTATGATCTCGCAACTTCACATGCCACGCGTGGCGTTAATAGCGGCCACCTGGAAACAGCAATTCTGGTTAATTAATGGTCATTTAAAAGAACAGGGGGTATGTATGGACAAAAAAAATGACCAAAGATATTATGTTGGAGTTAATTACTATATGATCAAGTCAAAACAGGCAGATATATATATATGTACAGATATGTATAGTCCTCCTTCCAGTATAGTTAAACTGAAGGGCCCGTAGTTTCCTATCTCAGAATGGTCTCTTCTCTTATATATTGGTATTATAAGACTTCCTCACTATCATCTAGTATTACTCCAGGATTAAATAAAAAATAGCTGTCAGTGGTCTAAAGACAATCTCACCCACTTTCTTAAATACCACTGGATATATGCCATGATGGCCCGCCATCCTCTATGTCTTTATTTTATGCACTTTCTTTACTCCTTCACTATCCTCTCTCTCAATATTTACTAAAAGCACTGGAAATGCCAACTGACGTTTTAGAAGTTAGCACTATTCTCCTTGTCATATGGAAATAATCTGTCTTTTTCTTATTACACTTAAACTCTACCTTAACTTTGCTTTTCCCACAACAGTATTGAAACAGACATACGTACAAATCCATTTCCAAAATATCTGATCATTTTGAATTTCATGTTAGCAACATATTACGAAAGAGTGGCCCCACCATTCTATGAAAATACTGCATGGGCAAATAGTTAAACAATTTAAGAATAATGTCTCGTGAAATTGCAAATTATTTGGGGATTTAATCCTTTACGGCATGTAATATCATTTATAAGATTCACATCTGCATGCAAGAGACAAGGCCAAAAACCAATATTGAATGGCTATAACCTTCAGACCCTCAGGGGGCAGTGCATTAAAAACAGATAGGATTCTGTCATGGAAATCACAGCATGAGGTCAGGAACACTGTGTAAACCCTTGTCAGTGAATACAGTTTGTCCCTGAATCTACAAATCTAAGTAAAAACTACCATGTAAAGATTTAACCACAGATCAATAAGATTCTGAATTGCTGTGACCTTCTCAGGGCCCAAGGCAATTTAATATGGACTGAGGCAAAGTGAAAAACTGTCCTGTGGTCTGATCAAACAAAATGTGATTCTTTTTGAAAATTATGAACACTATGTCCTCCCAGCTAAAGAGGAGAGGGACCGTCCAGCTTATTATCAGCACACTACTCAAAAGACAGCATCCATGATAGAATTGGGGTGCATTAGCACACAAGGCAAGGCTAACTTCTACATCTGCCATTGATGTTGAATGATATATGTATGTTTCAGAGCGAAATATACTGCCATCCAGATGTTTTTTTTTTTTGGGAAAGGCCTTGCTTCTTTCAGCAAGGCAATGCCAAACACCACATTCTGCGTGTATTGCAACAACATGGCTCCATAGCAAAAGAGTCTGGGAGCTAAAATGACCTGCGTGCAATTACACACTGAAAATATTTGGTGCATTATGAAACAAAAATATGATGAAGGAGGCCATGAGGTGTTTAGCAGCTGAAATCCTAATCAAGCAATAATTGGTAAACATTTTGCAATTACAGCAGTTGGTCTCCTCAATTCCCAAATGCTTAGGGCATTGTTAAAAGAAGAGGTGATGGAAAACAGCCGTGAACACGCCCCTGTCCCAATTTCTTGAAAAGTGTTGCTTACTTCAAATTCAAATGAGCATACAAGTGAAAAAACAAAACAAAACAAAAAAAAGAAAATCTGCCTTTCAACATCTGCTATTTTGTCTTTGTTTTGTTTTCAATTAAATGTAGAGTTCAAATGATATGGAAATAATTGCATTGTTTTTATTCACATTATACAGAGCGTCCATATTGTTTTGGAAATGGGTTTGTACATATAAACTGTCACAAAGCTGGTTGCGTATTTTCTTCACAGATTTTCCATTGATCAGTTTTTTTCTACTGATCTCATATACTGAGATGCTGCACTCGCTAAGAGAAGTGGATTGAATTGCTTGCTATATTGCTCCTCCCATGACCCGATATGGTGCTAAAGTCCTTCCAAAAGCTTTTGTTCTGAGAAGTAAACAATAGAATACATATAAAAATGATTCATAGTCAGTTAGGAAAAATCCTTGTAATGTTTTCCTGCAGTTAATGCTTGTAAATGTGGAAGAAATTATCATGGCTTGCCCGTGAAGCTAACATGCTATGGAGCACCAAGTCAGCACACAATGTGTGTCAGCATTATTACTTTGGTTAAAAACTCTGTCCTGATAGCATTCCGAAATGGGTCTGTTGATATACAGAGGCTTAGATTTAGGTCACAGTGGCTGGGATTTGACGATGCCATGAAGGAGGCGATGTCAAACCGTAGCCCCGCCCTCTGTTCCTGATTCATGGCTTATCTTGCAGCCTGCAGCTGTCCAGTCTATTCAAATAACATGTTCACCTTGACCAACCAAGCCTTAACAAAGAACTGCCCCTGTCCAATCAACCCAAGGAATTTGCAAGTCCTGACCAATCAAATTGTACTATTAGGATGGCCATAACGCAGTTGAATCATAATGGTCGGTATAAGGATGTGTGCTTTTCAGGCGTAGCTTTATCTGACTCCCCTAAAACCTCCATTCCTCGTATAACTGCTAGGTGACAGCAGCATAACCTGAATGCTAATATCATAACACAGCGCCCCCCCCCCCCCCAAGCATAGTTCTGTACTGTCTGATGTTTTGCCCATCAGCAGAATTTTTTCACTCTTAAACATGTTTGTCCATGTCTGTCCATACTGGAGCTTTAAATATAATCAGGTTTACTGTGCATACTGATATTTCATAAACACTTGTTTTCAGCTGCACCACTTTGCTGATAACTAATGAAGTTATTTTTTCTCAAAAACAAACTGAATAGTCTGTCAGCAAAAATTTCTGTTTTGTGACCTATAACATCAATAACTCCTTTGACGTACATTGAAGAGGTGGGGTAGGCTCCCCAATGCCTCGACTGAGTGTGGGGATATATATTCTGCCCTGTCGAGATTACTTTGTCTACCAAGAGTATCTGTTTTATGCACAGTCTTTCACATGCCCTGGAGGTCCTCTCTGTTTTGTTGGGAAGGGTTTCATAGACTTAGGATTGCATGGCTGATATGCCCCCTGCTTTGTTTGACCTAGACATGCTGGCCAAATAGTAGGTAGCTCTGTCTCGGGACTATTTGCGTCACTGGGCCTACTGGTGTTGTAATGAGATGGTACCAGTCGCGACGCTGCATCCCTCTGTGGGTGTGAATGATGTGTGACCTCAGTGTCACTCTCATCACTGTCACATTTTCTGTTGTGTCGTAATAAATTCTGCGCCTTGTCTCTTTAGTTGAAGTTCTTACCTTGTTTCCGTATACTGATCTGTTTCTCATCTTTAAATTATGCTATCAGTCCAGCTTTGGTCCAGAGAAGATGGAGTGAAAAGAACAGTTGTGCTGAGTGAGTGCCAGTGAGTAGCTCAGCCGGACAGTACCAGTTGGCCGAAGAAGTGGCTCTGTAAGCCAAGAGTGCGAGTTACAGATCTCTGGCTTTCTGTAGTAGGCTTTTACTGTCCTCACTTACGCTCTGCCTCTGCAGTGCTCAGCGGATACCTGGGGTTTGACATGGTGTGCGGTAATCTCCACTGTGCTACTAACTGTCAGCAAAACACTTTGAACAAAAGGTCCTTACTGTGAGTTCAGTCAACTTCTATGAATTGACAGAAGTAGTCTACTAGGAATAGATGCCCTTGGCCCTTGTTCCACAGAAATAAAACGGCACTATCCTTAGCCCACTGCCTGTCTGGCAACAGTGTCGTATCCATTAATGTCTATTTGAAGCTGCCTTTCTCCTTTGCACGTGTCACAGTTCTCCACCACTTTCCGAAGCTGTGCCTTTAGTCCAGGTCACCAAAGGACAGATTCTTTGGCTCCCTCAAAGCACTTTGTCATCCCCCGTTGTGTGCGCAACAGTAAGTTTTTGTTGAATGTCAGTTTGTCGCATCTGGGGATAACTAATCTCCACCCATTCGCTCGTAATCCATTTTCAAACGTTAGCCCTCCAGCAAACTGCATTTAACCCATTAGACTTTCACTTTTTCACTTAGCTTTTCTCCTAAGTAGATTCAACATTAAAAATGCCTTTTTTTATATCAGATGACAATGTCCTGTACATATGTGGTGTCTGCTGATTGTAGCACATTACTGAAACGACATCACACTTATAGTGCAAGAAATATTCAAACCCAGGACACCATGTTTGTATGGCAAGAGCATCACTTCAAATGGAAAATATTAGGATCTAGTACTTTTATTTATAATTTTCTTGAAATTCAACAGGACATATTTGGGATGGTTGGAAACCTTGGGATCTACTCTAGAATTAAGATAGGAATGTTGTTCCACAGGTTTGAACACAGCATCTGCATTTGACAGACTATTTGACAGACTCCATAGGTTTTGTGGGGTTAGGGAAGAAAACCTACCCAAGTGTAATGATATTTTCAGTGCACAAGGTGGAGTGCGCTGAAATAAAAATAACGTTAACTGGATTCAAATGCAAATAAGACTAATTGTATTTATCATTTTACAAGTGGGGCTTCAAAAGCAAACAATCATAGAATAATGTGGGAAAACAGCAGTTCCCAAAAAAAGTTCAATAAGACAGCTAGAATAACAATAGTCAGTTAATATCAGGATTTTAGAAGTTACATGTGAAAAGCTACACAATGGGCTTACGAGACTTTGCACCAGAGTGGCCCAAACCTCAGGCTTATAAAGGCTATATTGGATGACTGACTAATAATACACAGCTGCACGTAGTTGAGTGATGAATGGAAGAGCGGGCCAGTTCCTCAAAAGTCTGGTGATGTGGAGCCCAAGGGGCGTGGCATGACATCCACGTCTATTGCGAATTTGTCTGGCTAACCCTCAATGCGGTATTTTTTCTCTTTGCTTAGTTTGACATCTCATTCTTGAAGTTTCTGAATTTGCTGTAGTTTTTCTGTAATTGGCAAGCTGGACATGACCAGTTTTACAAACAAGTTTAGAACTGACTGCTGTCTCTCCATCAGCAGTGCTCTTGACATCATGTCTGCTGTGGCCAAATTCTAGCCTGCCACATATTAGATGGATTAACTGAAAGCCATCCGTCTCATCCTGAGTCTCTAGATACATGGTAGCAGCTCATCAAAGTTTTTGAACCCTGATAATGGAACCAGAAACTCGTAGTTCATCTCAATGAGGAATGCTGTTCCCACTAGGAAGTCTGAAAATCGCTTGCATGCCCATGCGATGGCTAGCCCTTCTTTTTAATACTTGAGCATACCTTTTCTTGGTGTCAGTGAGTGCTATGGATGCTTATGCGACCGACTTGAGCGGCCAATCCTCCTGCCTCCTGGCCCATGATGATGTGTCTAATGAGATAATTGTCTCTGGTTTTTGCTTGGGCAATCTGTGGGGTATCTTGAGTCTAGGTCCACTGTTTCATCTATCTATCTATCTATCTATCTATCTATCTATCTATCTATCTATCTATATGTCTATCTATCTATCTATCTCATCATGTAAACCAGCTACGTATAAGGTCACACCCTGTTTCCATCTTGGTCAAGGGTAGCCCAAGTGTACACCAACTTGGTGTCTATTTTATAGAAAAGTCCTTCCCATGGTGGGGTGCTGAGCTCCTGGATGCTGTTGAATTCTTTCTGATAGTCACTTCTCCACATTCTGCATTTTTAACAGAATCTGATGAGGCTGAATCTTTCCTGACTGACGAGGAAAATACTGAACCAGGTGATTCACCATTTTGACGAATCATCTCACCCCTCCCGCTTCTCAGGGCTGCTCCATGTTTTTCACTACTCTGGCTTTGGTGGGATCTGCTGTCACCATGGCTGCATGTATTATCTGTTAGAAAGTCTTTCCTGTGTCATGCTGAGCCTGCATCTGTGTGCACCAACACACATCCATTTGATGCAGGACACTGCCCAGACCTTCCAGTAGCTGGCACATTCTCTTTTGGTGGTGTTTAGGTGCAGAAGATACGTTGAAGCATGGTTTGCTAAAACTGAGCCGGCCGAAAGGTATGAGAAATGTTATGAGAAGGGTCGACTCATTGGCTAAGGAAATGCGCCAAACCTTGAATTTGCGTCAAATTACTTTTTCTTTTTTTTGCAGAAAACCTTTGTGCCCTCTAGCTGCCCAAGTGTGTTCTCCATTGATGGAAGCATGTGGGTTTCCATTTTGGCTGGCTCAGTTTGGTCATGTCTATGGTTGTCTAGAGGCAGGTGCCACAAAACATGGGCTGTAGGGGTGGATCAAAGCATTATGTTTCAAATCCCGCAGCATTTTTTTTTACTGCCAATCATGAAAAGTGAGCTGAAGTTATGGGGTGCTACATGTAAATAGAGTCATTGGTAGCATTTCATTGGGACCATAGAGTTGGTACACTAAATTAAAAACTCATCCAGCCCAGAACTTCCTCAGACCCTAATATAAGCTCCAGGAAGGAACAAATTCACCATAAAAATGTTAAATATACAAAGAAAATGATGCACACCGCACAGAACTTTCTGTTCACATAAAAGTGTATAAAACCAAAATTGTTCATGACATTATGACAGGAAATGATTCACTTTTCCTTTTACATGAAACTAGCCTTAGCGTCTTTGATACATTGCAACATGCCCATGAACTTTTTACCGCCAAGTTAAGAGAAGAAATGGTTGCTATCCAACTCCATAATGACAACTGACAGCTTGTACGAGTGCAGGACTCGATAGCAGTAATTGAAAAGTTAGCCCCTGCAGTAAGTGATATTTAAGAGAGTCAACCAGCAGTCAAACGCTCAAAAAGATATTCCCCATCCCCTCAAAATAAAAACATGGAACCTGACAGCGTTTCTTTTCTTTTTTTTTAAGTTAATACGTTTATTCATATCGGATGCAAGGAGTAAATCATCAATTATTCAATGGTTGTTCTTGTCATCCATGAGTATTTTATGGCTTATTGCTTGACTTGTTTTGTTGATACTCTGGAACAGGAAATGCACAATTGTGTCTAGATTATTTGAAATACTTGAGTGTCGCCATTTCATTTTGATGGTAGTTTGTCACTGCTTTATCCAGCGTCAGCTCTGGGTACGTGAAGTTGCTCCAACAATCTTTTGTCCCGTAAGTCCATAGCTAATCTGTTTTAGATTATTTCGCATTCCCGCTGTCCATAGCTGCAATACTCCGCCAATGAATAAGTTGCTGTTATAAAACTATAAACCATCTCCAGTGTTTCCCACAGAGCAGGAAGCAATGTCTGGTGGCAGACCGGGGGGAGGGTGCATGCTTCTTATTTTGTGGAGCGGGGGGGAACGTCTTTTCTTTTGTTGACCGGGGGGAGCATGGCACTAATATTGTGCCCATTACGCGTCTTCCAGTACTTTTAATTTTACAGTTTTTTTTTTTCTTTGCATGCATGCATGCAGATGAGAATGCGATAGAGAAAATTACGTTGAGGCGGAATCAATTTGTAGCAATCCAAGTTGATTCAGTGGTGGCCCGCCACACAGTGGTCTATGTGTGGGAAACCCTGATCTCTCTTGGTTTCCACTCTCTGGTTGAATTTTGCTCGTTCAAAAGTAACATTTCTCCTGACAACAAAAGTGCCATGTAGTTTTTCCTTTGACATTATTTTACACAATCACTACACAATCATTACACCCTCGGTGTCATCACTCTTAGCATTTACCTGATTTTCATCCAGCAGTAGCTCCAGACCTGATGCAATCCTGAAGCTCTAAAACCAAGGGACTCAGCTGGGTCGTTCCTCTGGCTTTCTGGAGCCCGACTTAGGTGTTGGGGGAACATGAAGTGGATCCACATGTAGCTTTATTAAACCTTGTGTCCTCCAGTAGCAGGCAAATTCAAGCTTGCTTTGGCACGTTAGCCCTTAAGCTTACCTTGACCATGCGACAGCTAACTGGAATTTTTTGGGGGTCTGTCTGGTTTGTGCCCGGGAAATAACCTTGATCTTTACCTCACTTAATCAAACAAAACATTCTGATATACTATGTAATGTAAGGTTAGCGGAAGCAAAATAAATGTACTCTGGTTGGTACAAAGGATGTTTGCTCTTCATAGCTCAGATAATTAACATAGCTCAGATCTTAGAATGTTTGATGCTTTGACATGTTGCCATAAGAATATGCTAGTGTTGTACTGTCCTATATGGAAATGCGAGAATCCTTTTTCCCACTGTAATGTGGGGTTAAGAGTGTTGTTCAACAGCCCAATAGGTGATCTGATCTTCTTATTGTTAAACTGGGGCCCAAAACTCCCACCTTCTGAGCCCCAGTCAAACATGATATTCTCAGTGAAATATACAGGCCAGTATGAACCTCCAACTGTAGGCTTGCTGTTGGAAGCTCATTTCACCTCTGAGGAGGTCTGATAGGTATGTAACAGCTTTATCATGGCACAGTGTGCAGAGGTGACTTGTACGGCATGAAAACTGGTCTCCTGAAGATAATATTTTAGGTTGCTCAGACTAATGGTTAATTGTTTGGTTGGAAACTGTAGAATAACTGGATCAAGACCTCCTGGGCACAACGGGATGCTGACTTGCATCTAACGAGATGAGTTAGCAGGGAGCCAGACAATAGCATGGCTCTCAAACCCAAGGCCTAAAGCAATGCAGGGAAGTACATCTTGAATACTTGTCCAATTGAAGAGTGTGCTATGACATCAGTCAAGAATGCGGACCATCAGAGAACACGAATTTGAATTTCTTTTCAGCTTTGACGACCCTTTATGTTACTGAAAGCAGAGGAGGAGCCTTTTTGATGCAATTTTATGTACAACCTCTTACATTAGAATGACTCTGATGTTCTTATCGCATGGAAATGGGACATAAGCGCAGTCATAAACATTGTAAAACAAAAAGGGCTGCAATAGGTCTAACGGATACTCCTGCCCCTAACAGAGCGGAGCAAATCTACGGCTCAGCTGCACTGTAACCAGAGTGAGCAGATAAAAAAAAACAACTGCAGAGCCAAAAATAAAGTCCCCATTTGGATTTTAAAAAGCTGAAAGCAGCTGTGTCACCAGCTGGACGTGTGCAGTTAGGTTGCAAAAGCTTACTTTCACGTGGGCCACGGGAAACTGTTACTATCCACAAATGGAAGAGGATGCGACGGAATTCCAGCCATTTCCACTGCTGTTCATGAAAACTTCAGTGACAGTTAGACAGCTTTGTAGGAAAATCGAAGTTCGAAAACTGTAACTGTAAATCGAAGTTAGAAAACAGTTCTGTGGAACTGCTTTCCGTAGAAAATTGTCCTCAATTACTTAAATCAGATTTCAAAGTATGGCGTCGGCAAAGCCAAATATGAGAAGGCCAGAGATTGGTCAGCTAATGCTGTCTCCTGAACAACTCATCAAGACTCGAAAGGCCAGCGAAAAAAGACATAAACGCATATGGATGAGCAAAGAGGTGCTCACCCCTTGGTAAAAAGACTTTATGCCGCTCATTCGGCATTTGCAAGCCAAACACTTGTTGAAGTCTCTTCTTAAAAAATAGATGGTTGAACTCATGGCTATTTTTAATCATTAAGTTAAGAGCATTTCCATATGCAGAAAGTGACAAGAACTTGCAGGATTGGGACTAAACAAGGTCAGCATTGTCACAAGAAAGCCACTTGATAATGAAGCTAATCGTGGGAAGAAAATGGCCTTAATTTGGCAACCATAGAGTCCTGGCCTCAACCAATTGGAAGTTTTTGCGACGTGCCGGAGATGTCTTAATGAAGTGGTTTGACTCTCCTGATGCAATTAAAGAATCTCTGGCAAAAATTTCTTCAACTCTGGTTGGAAATAAATGTTTTAACATGGCATAAGATTGTTTAAACAATTCCACAATGACCTCACGCTGTGAACAATTTTTAATCTTTTTTTATTGTGACTATGACTTATGACTATGTGTTTGTGTGTCCCTGTTGTCTTCTTTCTGCTCACAAGTTTTCTGTGCATTGCTCTCTTAAAGCACTTTTGGTTGCTTTCTGTATGAAATAAATACATTTTCTTCATTCTTCTTGATCAAAGCTAAAGGCGGTCCAACCAAACATTAGAGTGGGTGACTTGTTTTTTGGCCAAGCATTGTATGTATGGGCTGTTAAACATATACATCAGACCCAACCATTCACATGACTCCACATAGTAATCAGAAAATTCAGTGTTTAACAGAATTGAATGCACTTAACCTTTATTCAGGCCAAACATACATGACAAATATAATATTGTTGTTGTTTGAGAAGATGATGCCCTGGTTCAGGTGGTGGATGACCCTATCTTCTGGTGGAATTGATAGAAATGATGATGTCTGAAATTCTGGTCCCCGTGGAGATGAAAATGTTATTGAAAGTTCTGCTCAGATCACTCAGAGTATAGCTTTGTGCAGCTGTGTTGCCATCAGACAGCTAGGATCAAAACAATGCCTTGTGGCTCTATTGGACAATCAAAATGAGCCCTTTGAAATTTTGAATTGACGGTGACCTTCAAGAGAACAAGACAATTTAACGATAACTAACGATCACCACCACTGTATTGCTTTTCAGATTTCAGTGAAGCTTGGTTTGTACTTGTTGGGTAAATATGACATCCATTCCAGATCAGGCCCCATGCTATTGCTTAATATTGAGCACGTGGCCCCTTATTCAATACAGTAAGCGCATCTCTGGGTTGTGTTTTGAATTCCCTCAAATTAATTCTCACGGTCAGCACTTTACCCTTACATTTTTTTTGTTTCATTGAAAATGTTCTATGAGAATTCATTTATATCCATATTGGGCAATCCATCCTAGAATTACAACCATTCTAGTGCACCTGATGTGAATATACGTCCGCTCAAATCAGTGCTGATTTTATATCATTTCACCTCATTATCTTCACTTCAAACCCAATACCCTGGCATTTACATTCAAAACAATACACTCTATTTTGCTGACCAGATACATTCAGCCTGTCCTGACCTGTCATGTGCTGCCATCCAGCCCTTTGACCCCCTTTGACTGACTAACTGAGTGAGTGAGTGAGTGAGTGAGTGAGTGACCGACTGATTGATTACAACTGATTACAAGTCTACTGTCAACTTTGGCCTTTGACTTAGTCTTGGTTTTTAATTCATACTCTGGACTGCAAATTTGCATTACTAGGCAGTCTGTGTGAAACAGTTGACTCGGAGTACCTGTCTAGGCCAAAACTCCTTGTCAGTTCCAGTCTCGACTAGGATTGTCTGTGATCCCCCCACCAATGGTGTTCCTGTCTGGGACAGGGCACTCCGGCAACCCATGTGATTGGTGGTGTGAAATCTGCTGTACATAAATGTGACTAAAGATCAGGCTGTACTCTTACTCTGCAAAGCCGAAGCGGCCTGCTAGCTCACCCCGGGCCAGGCCTTCGGCTCTCTGGGAAGAAGCCAAGGTAACGCAGGCTTTTGAGTCATTCACAGTGAATGGAGTCTATATTTAGTCCGACCGCATCACTCATGCCAGGTAGCTTGTAGTGGAGTTTTTTTGGACGTCTACTTTGTGAGATTTAATGGGCTTATATAATAAATTTCATTCAGTACACCCAGATATGTTCAAAATGATGTTTTATTTTTATAATGATATGAACTCATTAAATAGTGGACAATTTTCTTACGCAGAAATTACACACTTCTGAAAATTAAAAATTGACATGCTTTATTTTGAGTAATCACACTACCCTCAGATAATACTCTCCCAAGCATATTAATTATGACCTAGAATGTACAGTATGTATGCCGGTTGCAACATGCATACTGTTCAGTAGGTTTTCTGTAGGGGCCGTGTGCATGCATGTTTTGCTCACGTAGACGCCGTCAAATGGTACTTGCGCTCACCCGCAATCCTCTCGGACCCGTCGTCTCATGATCAGTTTTGGTTGCTGTCCGGAATCTGTCACGTACAGAATGTAATCAGATGTGGCGCTCTTCAGCTGCCATCGTCACTCGTGGCTGCCCTAAGCGGGGTCGGTCAGTGACAGTGCCTGTGTTCCATTCTCGGATAGACAGCCGACTGATTGTTGAACGGTGACAGTGCAAATGACGCACCACCTCGCGTTGGCTGGGATCTGCCCGTAACATACCAAAGGCTCTTTTTCTCTCTCCTGTGCCACAAGCCGTTCCATTTTCTTGATGCAGTAGCACTGTTCATTTTATTTTTTGGCTTTATGTAGGCTATTGTCCACACCCAAAAGAACCTGTCAAGTGTCACTGTACACATCACAAACAGCTGAATGTTTGTTATTACTGTAGTGCTTGGCGCGTTCACGTGGTGCGCATCACGATTACAATATTACACACTTTTCTTTATTTCTACTGGTGCCTCATTGGAAAAGCAATAAAAATCAATTGATTCTTCAATTTGCCGCAAATACAGTACGAAACTCACTGTTGCATTTTTTATTGCGCTGAGTGTATATATACTCAGAGGAATGAAAACGCAACACTCTAAATTTTGGGTTAGTTTTGCTCAGGACCTGAGTAGTCCAATTTCAGTTCTTAAGTGACCGTTGGGGTCACAATGTGTACCTCGTTACACATGAATGATCATCATGTAACACAAAAGTGTGAGTTGGACTCTCATCAATCCATATTGAGTACAACATATGGGATTAAGAGTTGTGCAAGTGCAGTGGCTGAAATGAAGGAGGGGTTGTCTTCCCTGTATAAAGGCATGATAAAAGCCATACAAAAAACATTTTTAAGTGTCATAATGCCACGTCTGTCGACTGAACAACGGAACAGGGCCCTGGGTATGCTAGGGGCGGGAGTAAGTGCCTGGCAAGTGGCTCACCGTTTTGTGTAGTACGTCCAGCATCAGTACGTTTTGGGTGTAGTACGTCCAACTGGGACGAGCTCTTTCATCACGAGTACCCAGACCTCAAACCAGGCAGCAGCTCCAGAATGCACTACAGGCAGAGTGGCAACAACTTTCCCAAGACAACCTAAGACACTTAGTCAGGTCCATGAGGAGACGTTGTACTGCCTGTGTGGATGTTCATGGGGGTCACACCCGATTCTGACTGTTCTTTTTTAAATGTGTGTTCCATTCAGTCTTGTTGTGATTTTTCATTTTCCAACTTGGACTCGTTATCTTTAATGCATCTGTTTATTATTGTCCAAATCGGTCCTTTAACACATTTAATTCATCAAAGTCAACCCACCCAACACATTTGAATTGTTAAAATAAGAAAATAAATTAATTTGTGTTGCTAGCTGTTTCCCCCTTGGGCCGCTGTGATTGGCTCCACTGCTGCATTCTACAGGAGCCAATCACAGCAATCCAGGGGATAGATATAGGCAGGGTTATCAGCAGCCTGAGTTGAGTGTGATATGCTATGTAACTGAGAGGTTGTGCCATTTAAACTGCTGTACACTGCTCAGGGCTCTGCGTTCTTAAATCAACAATTGTTTATCTGGATGATGAAACTGATTTGCACTGCCAATGTTGTCTTATTAAAGGAGCTGAAGACAATGCATTCTTTGTACTGGGATGGACTGAACTGGTGAAGACTGGCTTCCATCGACTGACTCCCATATTCTGAAGCATTTGAATTGATGGAAGGTTGAATGAGAAATGAATGTTTCCTTTATGAAAACACAGGGCTGTATCATAACTGGCTGTTCAATTAACCGGGAGGATGGTGGATGTTGTTTGTGCAAAGAGAAAAAAAGTGACTTCTCTACTGATTTCCTGTAAATTCACATTATTCTATCAGTGTCTAAAGGCCACTAATATCCAGAATGTCTTGATCAAAGTTATGAGTGGCACACATGACATGAGCATTATATTGCGCGTTGTTTGGATCTGCTTCTAGGGACTGGAGGGCTCAGAGATTCCTCCTGTTTCACAGGAGAGATGCATCTCGCTCCCTGTTACACAGGGTAGTGCACACTGGTGCATGCATTTTAGTACTTACCTATTGATGTGCTTATTTATTTATGTATTTATTATGATTTTTTGTAGCCAGTAGACCAGTTATTGTCAAGTCCCAGTGGCTGCTGGGCTCATTGTCTTGCCCCTATTGTTGTTTTTGCTTTTAAATTTTTTTTTTTAGAGGATGACTATGATGACTTGCTGTAAAGCCAATCGCCCTTCGGGAACAAAAGTATGTTTGAATTGAAATTAATTAATTAAAGGAGATCCATTTAACAAAAATAACACTCCTCCTTGCACATTCATAAGTAAAAAACAGTTGATATGTGAATTATCCTTCAAGTTAGTCTTGGAGCTGTGATCACATTCAACTTTCTATTAAAATTATGTCCTTTCAAACAGCCAGCTTTCTCCACTGCCATTCATGATCTGATGTTGGTGGAACAATAGCAATCATTCCTTTCTTTGTGAGAGATACTATTTAGAGAAAATTGTTGCTCCCCTTGTAAATATGTTTGTTTTTTTTTATATAAGCCCTTTGTTAGGGTTTTTATTGAGTGATTGCTGAAATCTGGAAAAAAAATTTGTTTTTAATTGTGATAATATATCTACAATTCAGTGAGATTTGTGTACACAAAGATGAATAGGCAAGAAAAAGAGTTTTAATTAGAATCAGGGACAAAGAAATTTTTGTTCCACCGCATCCTCTCCACTGTGGAAAAATTACCATACATCCGTCTCCTTTTCTCTCCCCTGGGACTGACATGGGTCTCGGCAGAGGCGCATTGTCTCAATATTTCGATTTTGTAAGGGTTTAGTCTGTCACTGGTTTTTTTTTTTCCAAAAGCAAATAAAATCGACTGTTTATTATTTTGCTATTTCCTTGCTATGGCTTCATATTTTCCTGCATATTATATACTCAGATTGATAAAATTATCAGCGTAATTTATAAAACTCAACTGTAACGACTAGTTGTCACGAAAGCAAATTGTTTCCTGATGTTTTGAGCCAGTGAAAAATGTTTGCCAATTCAAAAACCTTGCTTATACTAGAGCATAATTTAGGATATTGTCCATCGAGGCATTTTTCCCTTTCTCTGCCTCATGCTGCGAGAACTTATTTTCTGGACTCTGCCATGTGGAATGTCCCTGATTTAACTGTTTTGAATGTTGTTAAATTTGAATGTAGTCATACATATTATATATTAACAGAAAAACTGAGATGCTTCAATGATGAAAATAAGTTCAAACCTTAAGAGCCATTCCACGACAGGTTAACATTTGGTGTGCAGTTGACCCCTTTGAAATGGAATGAAACTTGGCACATAGGTAGATACGGTTGTCTCATAGAAAAAAGCCAAATTTTTAGGTCCATATCTTACTCTGCCTGTTGATAGCGCCACTTGGAAGCCTTAAAGTGGCTTAGTTTTAGTTTATTGTTATTTCTAAAATAATTCTAGCTCAATAACATAGTGACCCAACTTGGGTAACTACGTTATTGAGCTAGAATTATTTTAAAAATAACAATAAAAATTGAAAATGGGAACGGGAATTAAATAATAACCCAGATATATACAAATCTAAAATGCTTTATTATGTGTTTATTCACAGCAAGACTATCATTTTCAGTGAATAGTGCCTCGGTATCTTGCTGGGTTAGTGCAATGGATGGCCGGAAAGATTGATTTTGGTGCATGTTTGCAGTATATTTTCTCAGTAACCCAGATATGCACTGTGGTGGTAAATGCCATTTGTTCTGGTTTTGGAACTCTATTTTCAGTAATAACAAGCATTTCTTTGGTATTATCTACACTTTCAAGCTAGACAGAGCCAAAGTTGGAGAAAAACTCAAAATGGACCATTTCTTAGCAGATTGTGCCTGTGTTTAGATGGCATTATTTTGTTTACCCAGCAAGATAGAGATCTGGAATTCTCAGGATAGTCAGTCCCTTTGGGGTACATTACAGCATTTGTAAAATCTCAGTGGTAGTATTTTCAGTGTAGTTTACATTCAACAGCCAAAGTTGGAAAATAATTGCCCCCTTGACCTAATAACAGGTTCTGCCTACGTTGGCAGCAACAACTGAAGTCTACCTATTTGGCAATGAGTTTGTCCAACACTGTGGAGGAATTTGGGCCTACTTGTCTTTGCAGATTATAATTCAGCAACATTGGGTAGTTTTTGAGTATGAACCACCCGTTTAAGGTCAATCCAGAGTGTCTCAATCTGATTCACGTCAAGACTTGACTTGGCCTTCATTTTGTTTTGCCATTCAGGGGAGGATTTGCGTCTTTTCTTCGGGTCATTGTTCTGCCACAAAACCCAACTGTGCTTGAGCATTAGGTCAAGAACTGATGGCTGGGAATTCACCCTCAAGTCTTTTGGGTCATGAAGAAGATTTTTGGATGTAAGAAGAGCCTCAGTGCCCTTTTTGGTCAGCGGTGGTTTGTGCCGTGCAGCTCTCCCACGGATGCCATTTTTGCCCAATATCTTTCTTATTGTGGAATTGTGTACACTGACCTTAACTGAGGCAAATGAGGCCTGAAATTTTTCAGATGTTAGTCAGGGTTCTTTTGTGACATTTTTTGTCATTTGAACTGTATTTTTATGGAGTTCCAATTCCTTAGAAATGCCTTTGTAACCCATTCCAGACGAATAGATGTCGACGCCTTTGTTTCTCATCTGTTCTTACATTTCCTGAGATCGTGGCATCACGTGCCGCTTTTTTCCCGCTCATATTGCCAGAAAGGTTCTTTTTAACCCTCCCCTAATATGCATGTAAATTAACATTCTTGCTGCAGTCATGCTGCAACCTTGGATGTATATAAATGCCATCAATTTAATCCTTTGTTCTACAGTCTGGTTGTGTGAGTACAATCATGCTACTCACGCTGGTGGCAGAGAAGGGTCTGAAGTGTCTTACTCGTAGAGATCGCTGTCGACAAACATTCACTCATTTCACAGAAAAGCCAACTTCTAAATGCATAAGTAGAAAGGTTTTACAGATATGGGCTTGGAATACAAGGAAAACAGCGAAAACTGTGCCAAGTGGTTCAGGTGAGAGTTTGAATGGAAAAAATATAATACATATGCAATCAATTGCGGCTTGTTGTCGTCATCTTCCAAAGTATCTTCATCCATTACATCGATAATTCCCTCTACCAAACTCTCCTGTTAACCACTTGGAACATACAAAATGTCATATATATGCCTTTTTATAAGGAGGGGGATATGTCTGGAATGGGGAAACCCATCCAAAAAGGGCCAATGTGGATGCAGGCTTTTGTTCCAACCTCCCCTGCCCCCCACCCATCAGGGTCATCAAAGCTGGCAGTAATTATGCCTTATTGTGTCTTGAGGATTTGAATCCAGTGATCAATTATCAAGTGGTTAATTTAGCAGCTATGGGGCAATTACACATAGGGCCAGGTACAGTTGGATGTTTTTTTTTTTTCTTTTTTTCCCGTCAGTATGTAAAAGCATACTTTAAAAACTGCATTTCTGTCCTGATTTTGCTGAGGATAAGTACCCTCTGCTTGGATGAAGTTTCATAGGATTGGGGAGCCATGATCTCTCTCTGCAAAGCATGCACTTGTCTGGCACAACTTCAATTGAAAATCCACCATCTCACAGTTTTATGATAGCATAAGGTTTACACTAATATTGTAATAAAAATAAAAAGTTCAGATTATTCAGTGCTGAATGTATAATGATTTCATGGACCGGTATTGTAAGCAGAGAGCCTGTGAATCTGAGTTTGCATTATTTATTTGTCTTTGGCATCACTGCTCAAAGTAATGGACAATTTGACAATTTGATACTCTTTTAATGAACACAGAACCCTCAGTTAGCATTCCGATGTAGCGTTCCATCCCCCACCCCCAGAGATTCAAATATACACTGCCCGTTCAAAAAAAAAAGTTTCTGTTCGGATTTAATTAAGGAAACTGACTGATTCAGTGCGTAACCTCTCATTTCTAAAACAATCATGTCAGAAGATGTATCTCAGGGTCATTGAAAAGATCTACCTGTGTTTCAAGAGAAAACAGCTCAAGAGATTGCAGAAATCACAAGAATAGGCTATGAACTGTCCAACAATTTATTAAAACCTGGAAAGATAATGGTGAACTGCCAACGTGCCAACTTTGTGGAAGAAATGTGTCAGGGAATATCACTAAAATGCTCGGTGAAGTCTCATCATAAAAAAAATCAATGGTAGAACTCATGGCGATGTTTAGTTATGCATGTAGAGTATTGCTGCACGCGAAGTGTAACACGAACTTAGAGGATTGGAATTTAACAGGTGTGCAGCCATAAGAAAGCTACTTAGCCAAGCTGAGTGGGGAAAAAAGGCTCCAGTTTGCTTGGGAGTGTAAAGATTGGACTGATGAACAATGGAAAAAGGTCATGTAGTCTAATCATACCAGATTTACCCTATTCCAGTTTGATGGGCATGTCAGGGTAAGAAAGGAGGCCCTTGAAGCGATGCTCCAAGCCTCTGGAGGCACAGTTATTATCTGGGGTTGATTCAATACATCAGGTCAAGGCTCAGCACTGTTCTGCAGCAATAAAATGAATTGAGCAGTCTACCTGAACCAGTAACCCATCAATGGACTTTTTAGTCACTGATGGCACAGGCATATTCCAGGATGACAATGCCAAGATCTTTCAGGCTCAGTTTGAGAGAATGGTTCATTGAGCATGAATCATTGCGACACATGAATTGGCCACCTCAGAGTCTGGATCTTAACCAATTTAATTCCTAGAGAAGGCTTAACAGGGTGGTCTGTCTTACTCATTGTCAATACAATATCTTGGTCAAAAATGTAACAAAATCTGGTTGGAAATAAATGTTATAAAATTGTACAAGATTGTCAAAACAATACCCCGAGGAAAGTGCACCGTGATCAACACTAAAGGTAAATGTAAAACTTTTTTAGGACCGCATTTTCATCTGCATTTGATGCAAAAGTTTGCACCATGAGTCAAAACAGTTGCATGGTGATAAAATCTTTTTCATTACCGGTATTCATAATTCACACCAAATAAAAAAATCTCTCCATTTTAGCTGTTCAGGGTGGTAGGGGGGCAGCTTATATCTGGCTTCACAGATAATCAGTATTTCCACACGTCACCCTCAGATTTTACATACTTCTGGTAAATGAGTTTCTGGTCTAGGAAATGTAAAATGTAAATGTTTTAATTCATAGCCATTTTTTTGCTTTCAGTATTTCATTATGAAATTACTTCAATGGTGAATTTTAATGAATTTTCTTTTTATTAGCAGCACTTTCTTGGCCCAAAATTATGAAAATAAATGGAAATAAGTTTCAAGGCCAAATCATCGAAGTTCTTGGATTCATTAAAATCATTTCTCCAGTCTCTGTGACACTTAAATCATGAGTTAGAAAGCCTTATGGCCCGGTCCCACTGCACATATGGATGCCAAGAGAATGTAAAACGTAAAAAAAATCTTGCCATCCGTTGGAAAACGCTATGCATGCATTGTGTACTCATTGCATACGTGTTTCATACGCTCTATCCATCGAGCATCCGTCCACTGTGATTTCATCCACGCAAAAAGTTTTGAGTTGCTCAAAACTTTTAGAACGGAAGAACTTTCCGCCGTGTACGATGTAAATCCACGACATATACGAGCAACAAAAGTTCTATGTCCGTCATCATCCGTTAAACGTCTGCTGAATCCTCTCTGCATCCTCTGGGCATCCTCGCAACTCACATCCGCTGCAGCTGAAAACGCAAAGAGGAAGGAAAGATAAGGTACATGGAACGTCTATACATCGTCAGTAGCACGGAAATAGAAAGGATGTAAGCTTATGCATCTCGTATATAAAGTATTCAAAACGGACAAAGCGCTTAATCCGCTATGCATTCGCTCTTTCCGCTATGCGTCCGCCTCGCAGTTATCCCCGGAAACCCCTTCGGATCTGTCATTCACTTCCATCCGCTAGGCTTCCTATGAACATGCATTTTAATATCCCCGCTACATACTACCCACGTCCGTTTTTTTTCCGTTCTGTTTTCGCAAATTTTCGCCAATTTTGTCCATTTCTGGAGCGGATGAAAACGGATGGAGCCACCCCCGAAATTTTGCTCGTCTGCTTTGTCCTTTTTGCATACGTTTTGTGTCCATCGACCAGTGGGACTGGGCCTTTAAATGGGGGTTGTGCACAGGTATACAAAGACTGGCTTGATTTGGCATCTGCAGAAACAGGTTAATTGTCTCACTCTTCAAATATTTTGATTTGTGAATATGTGTTTTAAATATATTTGACAAAAAAATTTTGGAAACTTTGTATATTCAGTCAGTATTAAAAGAGTAGAAGCAAAGGAATTCAAGAAAGGAATACAACTGCAGAACACACTCACACATGAACTTTTTCTAGCTTATTAGGCTGCAATGTGTGAGGACAACTGGCAACCACTTTTATCACCTCATTCAGACCAAGAAGGGCCATCATTGCTACAAGGCAAAAATCAAAGTGCAGAAAAATGTTCACTGTAACCACATGGGAATTGTTTGAGTACAAATTTAATATCATGGAGCTTTGAGCTAAATCAAGAAAAATTTCACGTGGAAAAAAATATTATGGAACTTGTTGTATATACAGTAGCAGTCTCAATATAACCTAATAACAACATTTGTGCCATTTACTCATCCACAGTTTGATGTCGGGGCTAGCTGCTCTGGATGCAAAATGTTCGAGCCGGCTGGGCATCATGACCATCTCGTACTACTTGTGGACCACATTCGTGGCAGTAGTGGTGGGCATTGTTATGGTGTCCATCATTCACCCGGGCGGAGCTGCACAAAAGGAGGACTCAGAGGACAGCGGCAAACCAATCATGAGCTCAGCTGATGCCCTGCTTGACCTCATACGGTAAGTCCCACCAATACATTCAACCAAGGAAAAAATACATTAAAGCTACACTATGTAAATTTGCAGAACACTGGCCACTCGGACCAGAATGGTACGACATTGTGGTCCTCCCACTGCCGATTGATGAAGTAGCCCAGGAGATTTAAACGAGCCGGAAAACAAGAAAGTGAATGCAATGGAGAGAGTGAAGTGCATGTTGATTTTTTTTTTTTCCAGTGCAGTAATTCATTTTTTAAAATACCATGCGGCAATGTAAAATCTGAAAATATTAGCTTACATTATCTAACACAGGTAATGTTTGATCACATAATGTTACTGCAGTAACTGAAAGCAAAAAGCATCTCTTACTCTTCTAAAGGGCCACCAATTGCGGCTGATCATTGTTATTTTTGTGTTTCTTTTGAAAAGTAGTATTTCTTTGTTTGTGCTAGTTTGCCCCAAAAAGCTAGTTTATATACCTTAGCTACTATATTCCACATTAATATTAGCAAGCTGTGGCTGTTAACATTTGAGGAATGCCTGACTGGCTTAATATAATATCAGCCAGTTATGCTAATTTCTAAAGCAAATATAAAACAGAAAATTAGATTTTGAGCAAGAAAGCTTTCTTTGGGGTTCTCCAAATATGAAGTTAAAGTTAGATGAACAGGTGTACCTGCTTTAAGTTCGCTTGCTACTTGTATGCAGTCAAATGCGCATTAGCCCGGGGCTAAGGTAATCAGTTGCTACAATAGGTCACAGTTTTGAGACAGCGCACTGATCTTTGGGGTGTCCAACACAATGAATATTGTGTCTGAATAAAGGAAAAGACTGGTTATTACTTATTACTGGTTATTACTTGCTCATCAAGCAAAAGCAAAGCCAGAGTAGACAGTGCTGATAATATTGTTTTGCCGGATTTTTTTTTCTTTTTCTTTTTTTATTTGGCTTCTCAAATCCCACCCGAATCTGGAATGGCTAATCCGAGAACTATGTACAAAGCTTGCTCGTATGCAACCCCCTGTTGCCAATTCTGGAGAGACAGTTTGCGGCTCTCTTCCGAAGCACTCACCTGTCAGCCCCTGCATCTTTTCACTCATTGGTTAAAACTGTTGCAAGTTCTGAATGAGGGTGGAGGATAGCCAAACATGAGCAAGCTTAGAATCTCACTGACAAACGCCTAGCTAGCCAACTGGAGGCGCTTGAGCAACGAACATGGCAATCATTTTAATTTCCCTTCCCAGCAGTCCCTTTGATTTGCCGAGCTTCCTGTCCGTCATCCGTCGCAGCACCACTTCCAGTTGCCTACCGCTGTCACCGCTTGCGAGTCACGCGCCTCTCTGGCAGAAAAAAAAAAAAAAGAAGATGCATTTGACTGTAAACAAGCAGGCGTTGAAATCCTATAATTACGATGTTGATGGTAGTTCGTCAGACTACAAAGATAACTAAACGTTACGAGGGCATTTTATTTCATACCACATATAGAATAGAATATTATGTCATTACTGTTGGTTAGTTTTCACTTACCAGCGCCTCTAAATCTGACTTCATTGATCCGTTTCACTCTCCTACGAAAAAAAAAAATATTGCGTGCGGCGCGAGGAAGTGAGCAGCGCCAGTGAAACGGGTCAATGCAGTCAGATTCAGTGGCACCGGTAAGTGAATAATGAAAACTAACTAACAGTAATTAAATAATATTCAATCCTATATGTGGTGTAAAATAAAATGCCCTTGCAATGTTTAGTTACCTTTGTAGTCTGACGAACTACCGTATATTAGTCATATTTTTTTTCATAGGAGAAGTCTGGCAATCGGGGGGAAGGGGGTGGGACTTTGGAGGGAGGCAGAGCTGTTCATGTTCAACTTTTTATTAAGTGCTGTGCGACGTGCCAGAGAGGTAAGAATTGCTTTAACCGAGTGAGCTAACCTGGCAGCTTTGCCGCATTTTTTATCACTTTTTTCTTTGATGGTCTTTCTTTCTGCTGACAGCACTCTTTTTATTCAAAGCTGAATTAGCTGGATCCTTGTTTGTTGTTATCTGCAAAAGCTAAAATGTCATATTTACTACTTGAGCATTAGCATTATTGTGCCAGTTTGAACCCCTGATGACGAACTGTGACTTCACTTCCTATGTGATACTGCATTACAGCAAGATTTCCTGCCACTTGTCACTTGTCTCAAACTTCTGGATCTATGAAGAATAAAATATTGCATTTTATACTTTCGCCATTTGGAGAGGGCACAGAAAATCAGGAGTCTCAGTATCCATCAAAGTATACGTATGTGAGTGAAACTGGCCCCTCATCTGCCATCTGCCAGCACGACTATGCCGCTAACAGGAAAGGTACTATGATCTCACTATTGGCACGCAGGGTCGCGAAGCTGAGCTAAATGAGTTCAGGCACCTCATACTCTCACATTGAATGTGAAATTTGTCAGCAATTATTGTGATCCCAGAGTCCTGCAAGGCAGTGGCTGGGCTTTACCCCAGGTGTCATAATGTAGCACATGATGACCACTAAGTATGCTCTTTTTATACCTTGATGAAAAAAAGAGTGTGATCAGAAGTATTACCACCTTCAGTGTGGTGATGATTATGCCATATTTGGATGCATTTGAAGCCGCCTGATATATTAGCAGGACAAACTAATATGGCCATACGACACTGTACATTTTGGTCATATTAGTATGCACTGCTAACATAGTAGCCGGTTTTGAAAGCGGCCACTGGGTCATGAAAGGAGGCTGTAGCCAAAGCTGCACAAATTTCTTCCAGACTCAAGGTAAGCTCATTAGCATACCAGGGGCAGAAGTTAGGCCAATTGAATTAAACCTTGCCAGGTCAAGGGGATAGGCCATTTGGTTTCAGTGGGTCAGCAGGGCAGGTTCAAAAGCAAGTGAGTTAAGGCTTCAGGATTATACTTAGCAGCTTCTTGTATTTGCTCTTTTTATGGTTTGAGAGGTTAAACTTTGCCCAGTCATGCTTTTATTGAAGGGCTTCGAACCAGAGCAGTCAAACCCACAGAACATGGTTTTCGAGGTAATAGATGTCAAAGTTTTTAAAATATAAAAAACATAAATAAAAATTTCTCACAATGTTGCCCACAGATAGAATATACAATCATGACGGAAATTTTGTGTTATGAGTATCTGTCACAGTTTGATCCAAACTCTAAGATATATATTTTTGGGGGTAAGAGCACTCTGGTTCTCAGCTCTTCAATCATATCACAACACATTAGATGCTTCTGTTCTGCACCAGAATATTGAGCCGTAGAATTTATTTTCTTTGCTTTGGTAACACTTCAGAGCTGGGGTTCGCCGTCTTATCCTGAAAGAGCCAGTGTGAGAGCAGACCTTTCATTTCTACCAAGCAGTTGAACTCACGATTCTACTAATCTTGGTCTTTAGGAAGGACTCTTGGGGTTGATTAGTGGAATCAGGTTTGCAACTGCAAGATTGGAATAAATGCATTGACCCACACCAGCCAGGTCTGGAAAAGGTTGCAGGGGTTTATCTGACCGCCTTATAACAAATTTGTCCTGTTCTGCTGAGTGCACCTACCAGCCCTCAGTGGTCAGTCTGCGGATGTTTGTCATCTCAGTGCTCAAGAGCAACGCCTTTGTGGTTGGTCAGACATTAACTGCTGCACATAAACAGCTAGGTGCATGTGCAGAAAAAGAAACAACTTCAAGAAGCTTTGAGCTTTTGGGGGACAGCTTGAGCTTGTCTCCTCACTGCTGGAGGATTATACTCAGATTATATGCGCAATTAGTTTTATTCAAATCACTAGTAAATTACCCGTGGCGAGAATAATTTCGACTGTGCGAGTATCGAGATGGAAATACAGCAGTTACATTTGTAAAGGGCTATGCCACACTCGTGACCTTGACCTTTGACGGAATGGACCTGTCACGGTCATTTCTTGTGATGACCTACGTCCATATACCAACTTTCATAAATACGGTGACCTTTGACCCTCAAGACCTTGACCTTTGACGGAACGGACCTCTCGCGGTCATTTCTTGTGACGACCTACGTCCACGTACCAACTTTCATGAAAATCTGTCCAGGGAGATGCGAAAAATTGACCTTTGACCCCAGTGACCTTGACCTTTCGAAAAACTAACCCCTCAAGGACAATTCCAGGGACACCCTACATAGACCCACCAAGTTTGGTGAAGATCCGTCAGAGGACCTCGGAGGAGTAGGGGAACAAACAGACGGACAGACAAACGTTCCTCAAATTATAGTATGATTTTGAACTGGTGATGGGGGCATCATGTAATGCAATATAAAGTATTATTTCTATAATTTTTCAGTTTTGTGTCATGAATCCTCTATAGCCATTCTTCGTTCACAAATTCTCGGATCTCAATTTGAATGCGAAAGTGTTGAAGGGGGAAAATGACATAACGTCGAGCACAGCTTGCAGCCCTTTTCCTTTGTTTCATTCACCAGTTTCTGTGAAGGGAAAGCTGGAGGCCAGCCAAAGCATTATTAATTGCAAAGCTAATCCCTACATCCAGCACACCAGGCCTTGTTCAATCAAATGTCACTTTGACTGCTTTTTCAGTTTTTTTTTTGTTTTTGTTTTTTTGTTTGTTTGTGTTTTTTGTGTGGGGGGCATACAATTCAGTCACAGCCTGTGCTTTCTGGTTATTTTGCTGTCTTCGTTTGGATTGAGTAAGTAATGGTAGGCAGGTCATGTCAATGAATACTTGACCCTCACGACAGCTATTCAGTGGTCAGACTGTTCTGTGGCATGACAGCTGTATCATTTTAAAAGCACTGTTTCGGTCACCGTTTTGAGCTGGCTGAACTGATCTCCCTGGAGCTCAATGACGGCACTAAACAGTGGGAAAAGTATTTTTTTGCAGCTCAAGGACACTTCCAGCATCTTAAAATTATCAGAGTGGAGTAGATTTTTGGGGAGCATTGTCCTTTCAGTGTGCGGACTTTATTTAATCACTTTTAGCATCTTAACAATAGACTGTAATTGAGTTTGATCATCTTAAAAAAGTACCCTGCTACAGAGTACCCCACTCACTGTTCATAAATAAATAATAAGATAAATAAATGACTTCATAAATATATCAATATTCCATTAAATACACCAAATACAATATTAGAAATAAGCAGCCATCGGCATTAATTAATTGATAAAATGTGACATAAATGGGTATTTCTGTGCTACTTTTGTTCTGTATATATTTACTTTTATATTAATTCCCCTACTCATTTACTTTTCCATTAAATTTTCCATTTTAATCAATCAATTTATTCACGTTTTCATTAATAAATTTATTGATCCATCAATTTGTGTATTATTTTTCACTTGCAATTTCCTCCTATTTATTTCCCAAACATGTTTCTGTAAGTTTTTTTTTCATTGATCTGTAAATTTCTGCATCATTATGCAAATGAGGCTGTCATTCAAAGTGTCACAGGGTCCACATTTTGCCTCTTGGTTGATTGACATCAGATGGACCATAGATGCCTTGTTTGCACAGAGAAACCCAGCTAATTTAGCTGAAAATATGATCGCAGGGGATAGCAGAGTTTGTTAATGCACCGGATATTATGCCAATATTTCTCTTTAACGTTACTTGCGAGAGAGACAGCTGAGAGACCAAGTTGGAGACACCAGCATATCATACGTTCTGTAGTTGGCTGCAAAATACAGACAAGCAAAATAAATAGATACGGTTAGAGTGCTGCCTGCATTGGTCATTATAATTAGAAACTAGGCTTGTCTCTCCCTCCTGGTCTATCAGCTGTCTGTCACGCTTGCTTGCACTCTAGCAACAAAATGACCTTTTAGCTACTGCATCCCAATGACAGTCAGCGAGCCAAGTAATTCACAAAACATGTCAGCATAATATTTCCATGAACATTTCGGGAAGGCTTAGCCCTCTGTGACTTTGTGATTCCCAAACAAGTTGAGAGATAGCCACGTCCCTTGATTAAAACGATTATTCAGGATTGATTTCTTTGGTTTCCACTAGAGCCATTGATAAAGAAACCAGACAACACCCAAACTGTAATTCTTACCCTAACCTTCTCCTATCATGTGCCATCATCAACTGGTTTGGCGTCTGAGCCTAGGGAGTGTGATTATTGCAGAAGTTTGTCGGCAGAAGTAATATAGCTTCCCTACACTTGCCTCTTATTAGCACTACTTATGAAGATGCTCTTTCCAAGTTTCAGTTGACTGAAGTATTGGATATAGAGCCTTCACTTAGGATGAAAGTATGTGTGCTATTGTGGTCGCCCATTACGAAACGATCCCTAGCGCTTCCAATTTTGTACAGCATAGTATTAAACATAAATGTAAAAAAAATATGTCTTGCACGACCATGCTCTGCCATTAGATGGTGAATTGTTCTTTTATCAACTCTTGAAACTCAACAACTCATCAAAAACTCTTGAAATGTCACTGATTGACCAACGTACGAGCAAAAAAAAAGAACAATTCTGCATATGAGGCCTCTGCACGTTAGGAGGGCGGCCAACTGTTGTAGCATTATTTGTCATGGTTTATAGGCCTAGTGTAAGAAAGAGAGGGAATCTTTGTTTTATTTTTTCCCTTTTCTTTTGATATCTTCGAGCTCACCTGTTTTTCTACCTCGGACGGCGTCCAGGTCCGTTGGTAGTGGAGTCTCGCATTTTTAGTCTGTTTAAGTCTCTCAGTAGTCTGCGAGTTTTGCCTTTTATCTCTGGCCGCTCCTTTTGGCGTCCTATTTCCAACAGCCATCACAGTGCACTCTAGCCATCATGGAGACACCAGCGGTGGCTGAAATTAAGAGGGCTGTTGCCAGCCAGCAAGATATGTAGGCAGGCTTCACTAAAGGACTTTCTGGCTTGGGCAGCCAGCAATCTGAACTAATTGAGAGACTATACCTGCAAGAGAATGCGCTTAAGAATCAAGAGAGCGTTCTGCTAAGCTTGACGGAGAGTATTAAATCTCTCGCTACACAAGTTTCACAAAAAGTTGCAGAAGCACCATCCATACATGCTCCCCGAGTTAAGTTACAAGTTAAGTTAAGTTACAACTGCCCCAATGATATAGTGGCGAGGCCGGAAAGTGTAAGGATTTCAACGCCCAGTGTGAAATATTTTTTAAGGCTTAACTGTCACGATTTGTCAATGAAGATTCTCGGGTAGCCTTTATATTATCCCTGTTGGCTGAAAAAAGCACTCACTTGGGTCGGCCCACTAATCAGATCTAATTCACCGGTCGTAGATTCTGTGGAGGCCCTTGTTAGGGAGATAGTGTCTGTTTTTGATCAAGACATTTGTGGTCAAGACGTTTGACGCACCTTAAACAGGGCAAAGAAAGCGCAGCTGAATTCTCTATTGCTTTGCACATTATACCTGTTTGCTTCAAAATTTTGACACAAGGTGGAGCTTTGTCACATAAAATTCACCATTTTTGCCATATCTTTGGAACCATTTGTCCAATTGACATGAAACCATGTGCAACTGCAAGGTCATGACCTCAAAACGTGTCACATGATGACATCATACCTGTATGGTTCAATATTTTGCCAACAGGTGGCACTTTGTGATGGAAAATTACCATTTTGGCCATATCTTCAGAACCATTTGTCTGATTGACCTGAAATTAAGTTCAAATGAAAGTCTATTCAAGGTCTATTCAAGGATTGGGGAATTGGAGGATTGGGGCCGTTTCCTGGATATACCCCAAGCCGTCGCCTCCGACGGCATAAGCCAAGTTATTATTAGTAGGCGCAAAATAAAATATAAGTATCAATTTATGCCACATTTTATACATTAATTCATGCCAACATTTTTTTTTTGGCATTTAATGGCATGATAATTCTTTATTAATTCATTATTTATTTATCTTTTAGATTGGCAGTTTCAGTCCTCTATACTGCATTACCAAATGACTTCCAATAACTGCACCTTACACTATATTATTTTGCGGTATTTGGATAAATCAAGCACATTGATTTTTTTTCCACTCACAAAAAAAAAAAATTTCCCCGAAATGAAGTTGAAGAGGTCAGTTGCACCGCTATTTTTGGGCTACGCTTTTTCCTGTGTTTGGAATTTTTACATTGTAAAGAGCTTAATGGATTGAGACTGAGTTTGTCAATATATCGCATTAGATTCTATATGGTAGCAATTGTAGAATTAAATATTCCCATGTTCCAAGTCCCTTTGAGTGTACCTCTAATGAGTTTTGACCAAAGCTCCTGCATAATACCAGCAAATAAGCTAAGCTAATTAGCTTAGTGTGCATTACCATGCAAAGGACACACGTGAGTTCTCTCGAATTAGCCCCAGCTAGGGCAGGAGGACATATCCTTTGGTATCAGTAGGTTAGTAGGGTATGCTTTCTAGTGCATAGCTTAGATCTCCAGACTTATGCTTCACAGGTCTGGTCATTGTCTACCGAATACTATAATCCATATGTCAAATTACTCCTTTTTTTTAAGTCATCATGCAATATATTCTACATGCTTTAGCAGAGAAAAACTGTATGTCAGTTCAATGTTTCAAAAATAACTACCATGGGATTCTAAAATCCAACACTTATTCCAGTGTCTTAAACAATTCTGCATTATTGAATAAGTAATTTTTGTCACCTACAGCAGGAAATGTATCTGTGAATTGTGGAAAATTGTTGCTCGCTGCTCTCTTCGTTCAGCGAAACAAACTAAATATAGCCGACCAAACAGATATTTTATCCCACAGAAATGAAAGGAATCACAGGGTGGCTGTATTGCAAAGGAAATGTCAGTCTGAATCTGCTCCCTGTTGCAGAGTCGGCATTAGTCCAGCAGCCGGTCATTAGGAAGTGCAGACAAGGTGATGAATGACATGTTCAGCTCCTACTGGTGCGGTGCTCTTTCCACCTGGGCACAGCTGGGCTCAGGATTGGCCAAAAATCTTCTTTAGGTCCTTCAGTCATTTTGCGGGATATATCCCCTAATTTAATTAGGAGCACTGAGGTCAGGGCACCATTTTGCACCAGAGAGAAAGGGGCATCTAGTTAGGTGTTCTAACAGTGTGCATACAGTGAATATAACACAATGTTTTTAATGTCTGTTTTTTAGACAGATATTTGACTGCAAGCATCCATCATCCATATGATATTTGGTTTACCCACACCTCTTTATTTCATTTTTCTACTTGGGCAAGTTGACCAAGTTTGCTTTAAGATACTTCTATCTAGCCCTGTAAGCATAAATTTTACAAACTTTCAAGTCTACCCAGATCAATTTGAAGACCATGGATTGAGATTGAAATCTAAGTTGCATCAAAATGCAATACTGTAAAATTATCAAACATCCTCACACAAATCCACATTTGACAAATATTTCCCATTTCCTTTGCCAAGTATTGCCAAATGTTCAAGTACTTAAAACATTGTCTGAACAGGTCTTGCCTAAAAATATGATTTGATCATTTCTATATTGCTATATGATAGGCTGCAGTATTACCACTCGCTGTCTTGCTGTTCGTATAGGTTGGGTGCCGATGTGTGCACGCTTGCTTGCATAAATTGAAGTGTGCTTGGTTCGGGCTTATAGGTGTCCCCTCAGCGTAATGCCTTTCCCTGCGTGGCAGACGGGTTAATGAGGCCAAAGTGCTGTAACCTCTTATGTCAAGGGTCATATTATGAGGAACAGATAAAGTGCATGAAGGGTTACTCCACTTTGTCCCTCCTCCCTGTTCCTAAAATGAAGGCCAGTGACACAGACAAGCCTATTTACCTTTCCCTGTCTCAATATCACGGAAAGGAGAGGTGCCACCAAGCTCCCAGCCAATGGGAGATTACTCCAAGAAGTTTCAAGAAATTCATACTGGGGGTATCATGGGGCAAATGGTTATCTGTACTCAATGAAAAAGAAGATCCTGAGCCAACTAAGCAGATAGATCTAAACAAATGGCTTGTGAAGCTATTACTTGAATTGATGCAAGGAATCAAATATTCAGGGGAGTGCTCTGATGTGTTGGATTAAAACCAGAACTGCATCTTGCATTTCAGCTGAATCGCGCATAATCAAAGGTCCAACTGAGTTTGTGAAACAGCCTCATACTCCAGGTGCAGACATCATGCAGACCGGCGCTAATGGGGACTGTGTGAGAGTACAGTACACTGAAAGAGAAAAATTCATTTGAAAAGCCTTTTCTCTTTTTTTTGCTTCAATTTTATGCAGCTTTATTTTTCTTGTTTCTCGCTTGAAAGTTTTTTGGTTGCGTCAAATCATTTTTGGTTGATGTTCTTGCAAACCTGATGATTTCAGCTGAGAACCTAAAAAAATATTTCACGCTAAGATGTTATTTTTTAGTGAATGAAGTATTAGTTGTTTGGCAAAAATAATTTAACAAGAGCATTTTAGTTGTGCATTCTGCCTTGAAAATTGGCCTGACATTTTCTTAATTGATCGAGTAATGTCACAGCGCTTACGAGCAGAACATTAGCATGCGGAGCCTATATCTAGGAAGAAAGCTTTCTCTCCCTCAAAAAAATCACCGATTATATAATTAATATATAGCACTCCAATAATTTACTCCTCCCTTGCCAGGGCTATATTATAAACTGCTTGGAGCTGGGAGTTATTTCACTGTCTAAATGAGTACACATACTGTGATTACAATGCAGCAATCCTGGTTGGTTGACAGTTAAGGAGTGTGGTCAGTCATACTGTGGTTGTTTGTATAAACCTGCTGGATTGCGTAACAAAAATGACTAATTGGTTATACAAGTCAAGCTATGAATATTTGGACTGAGTCAGAGTTATCATTTCAGCATATTAGAGTTGAAATTAAATAATGAGAATAAGCTAAAAGAGTAGCTTTCAGTTTTAATTTACTGAAGCTTTTTTTAGGTCCAGATTGGGTTAACAGTGTAGGAATTACAGCACTTTTTATACGCGACCTCCTCCCTATTTAAGTGACGGGAAAAAAATTGCTGGATAATTTGCTGCTAGTTCTTACATTGCCACCTGTGTATTATTCCCCCATTACTTTTGATTACAACTGTGCAGATAAAATGTCTTGTTGATTTCAATTGCTGCTTTTGCATTTGATGGCGGTTGGCAGTGTAGTGGAGCGGCTAAGGCAAGATTTCCACCTGAATCGTTCAGTTTTTGCAGAAAGCAAGAAACTTTACACGGGGTAGCTCTACCCATGGGGTATGAGAAAAAAATAGCCCCACGAAATTTGCACCCCCTGGTGGCCGCCATCTTGAATTTTAGTATGGCTGCCATTCTGCATCTATTATCACCCATAACTTCAAAACTGAGACAGAAATGTTCTGTTTGCTGCTAGCCCCCCATTTTCAGGGTTAGGGAATCTCCTAAGACCAATCTGAAGTTCGACAGATGTCCGCCATATTAGATTTCAAGATAGCGGCCATGCTTTTCAGCATTCATTATTAAGCGGATGGTCACAAATAGGAGTGGCATGAGGACTCTAAATCGACAATGCAGACTACATCTTCTGTGGCTGAGCAGGCACTGGTTTGAATGTACATTTAAGTAGGCCTAATAAAAATGATTGACCCTGACATGAACACCAGGGGGGTCCTATATAAAACCACTGTGTAGAGGGTCAACAAATGCTTGTATGAGTCTGATTTGCCAAATTCCAAAAAGTAAACTGAAAACATTGTACATAACAATTGAAAACTCTGACCATCTAGAAAGGTTTATTTTAGCTGAATTATGTCATTGTTGGCACTCCATATCAATTACAAGGCAGTGCTGCCATCTATGATTCAAGTTGAACCCAAGTCATGACCATGTCATTCATTCATTATCTTTGTCATTTCATAAAGCAGCAAAATTGAATTAGTCAATCCTTTTGGTCTTTGAGTGACTTTTCAATTGCAGGTAGTGTAACGATAGAGATATTAAAATTTTTTAGATTTTACTACCGCCATCTTGGATTTTAAAATGGCTGACTTCGGATTTGGACAGAAATGGTATGACTAGGTTCCTTGCCCCCAAAATGTAAGTTTTAGAGTTTGAAATGACTGTTTTGCGTTGCTTATGGTAGAAGTTAATTCAAAAAGTCTGAATAATGGTGGCCATCTTGAAATTCAATATGGCAGACATGTTATGAGATTCCCTGACCCTAAAAATGGGGGTTAGCCCAAAACAGAGCATTCCTATCTGTCTTAATTTCAATGCTATGGCAATACAACGTCATATGTGACGGCCATCTGGAAATCCACTATGGCGGACGTCTGTCGGACTTCAGATTGGTCTTAGGGGCTTCCCTGACCCTGAAAATGGGGGGGGCTAGTAGCAAACAGAACATTTTAATCTGTCTTAGTTTTGAAGTTATGGGTGATAATAGATGCAGAATGGCAGCCATATTCAAGATGGCGACCGCCAGGGGGCGCAAATTTCGTGGGGCCGTTTTTTTTCTACCCCTGTGCAAAGTTTCATACTTTCTGAAAAAACTGAACGATTCTAGTGCTTAGCTGCTCCACAAGTGTTCTTACCCTGGTGAAGAAAAAATTACTCACCACAGTTGGCCAGATTAAGAAAACCCTTCAGGAGGTGTTTCAGTGTCGAAGTCTTAAATTGAAAAAAGACTTTGCCCAAGTAAATACAGAGGACTTATCATAAGATGTAAGCCATTGCTAAGCATCAAATACAGGAAGACTAAATTAGAGTTCGCCAAAAAGTCTAGCCTGTACAGTTCTTCAACAACATCCTTGGGACACATGACACACATTTCAATTTGTATCAAGATGATGGGAAGAGTCAGGGGATGGGAAAAAACTGCTGATGATCAGAGGCAGATCATCATCTGTGAAGCACAGTGAAGGTAGTGCTATGGTGTGGGCATGCCAATAGAACTGGTTCCCTTGTGTTTATTGATTATTTGACTGCTGATAAGTGCAGCAGGATGACTTCTGAATTTTAAAATGCCATATTTTGTACTCAGATTCAACTAAATGCCCAAAAAAGTTGCTACACAGTGCAGATGAACAATTAATTTTTTAAGGCAAAGAAGTAGAATGTCTGACAATGGTCAAGTCAATCCTGAATCCAACTGAGCTTGCATTTCACTTACTGAAGGAAAAACTAAAGTAAAATTGAAGTAAAACACCTGAAGAACAAGGAGGAACTGAAGACAGCTTCACTGGAGGCCTAGAGGAGCATAGCGATTGAAGAAACCCAGCCTATGGTGATGCCTATGGGTCTTAAACAGTCATTGACTGCAGAGGGTTGGCAACCATATACAATCCGATTTTATGACACAAGTAGTTTTATTTGAAAAGAAAATACAGTTCAGTTCATGATTATGCTACAAGTAGTTCATGGGTGTTTATGAGCTCAGTCACTTTTGAGCCCCAATAATTGAGCTGGGTATAAACCTGGCTGTAATTTATGCGCGGTTTTCATAATATTTTGGTCACAAATTAAAACTGAAAGCCTTCAAGTAAATTTTGATTGTTTTGTTTCAAATCCATCATGGTGGTATTCAATGACAAAATCGGTGATCAGATTAGGTGGATTTGCACTGCAAAATGCAAATCAAATTTCAGCATTTTTGACAAAATGCTAATCATCATAACAATCCTTTTGCAAAAAAATGCGATTCAAAAACATCTGTATGATATTTCATGGATCCCGACTCACTGGCCTGCAAACTTCCAAATTCCCAAGCCACATAGCAATAAGAGAAGTTTTCACGACTTTGATTGGCTGGAAAATGATGTTCCTCATATGCATACCAACCAATCAGCTTCTGGGGAGCGTATGCATGCACTTGGGACTTGGGGGGCTTTCTGGTACAGTTTACGCTCTATCATCTTTGGTCATGATGGTTAGACTCTGCTATGTGAACCATCGCGTACAAAATTACGGTGCTCTTTGGATATATCCACCTAGTTAGCTAGTAAGCTAACTAATGTTAACTAAGGAAAATCATTGTTAATGATCATCACATTAAACTGATATGATTTGTTTTTTGCCCCAACTCTACTAACTTAGCTAGCTGTAATAAGCATGAACTTATCCGAGGCTTTGCGGCAGTGTCTGCAACCCAAGTGTGCCTGCAGATTTCAGAGACTTCCGAGACTTTTCAGAGTGAGCTTGCCAGTGAGTTTAAAAGCAATCGCTTAGGTACAGCTTGCCAGCTAGTGAACCCATGGTAGCCATGATGCCTATTGGAAAAGCTCTTACAGCTCTGATTAGTCACTTTCAACACCATCGCACATACAAGACCTCTTTCACCATTGATTACTAGCTTATTTTATCTAAAGAGCAAACAGACAGTTCGGGCCTGATGTTATTATTATATTATACTAGCCATGTTATTTCATGGCTAGTTTTATCTGAATTATCTTGTTATATATGCTACCGTTTATTACATGACTCTTCAGATTATAAAGCTATTCCAATCTATCTGACGCTAGTTAAGGGGAATTTTTGTGATCATTGTTATACTAAAGCAATGTGATTTGGTCTTTGCCCTAATGGAAAGAATTCCGCGTCAGAACTTTTTTCGGCTTTAACACTGAATCATCTTGACTGGATGTGCGCTTTATGTTTTTTACACACCCAAATATTCCTCCTGCCATCCAAACATCACGGTAAGCCGATAAAAGTCATAAAATCTTGTCCCATTGCTATGTGGTTCAGGGAATCGCGAGTTCGCCGGCCTCTCCTGAAACATGCACAATGATTTCTGATCATTCAAATACATGATATTGAGATGTAAAAATGTGACTAAGTTGGAGAGTGCCTTGTGTGACTGTATTTTAATGGGAATGGATCCTTTCACATCTATGATCAGGTTTTAAAAAACATTATGCTACAATAAGGTATAGATAAGACAATGATAATTTCATTGGGAAACAGAAGTGTGCTGTATTAAATTTTGATTGTTCCGGGTAAAATTGATGCCTTTTGGAAATAATCTGTCTTGCTTTCGGAATGGAGTTGTATTTCTATTGTAGTTGTGATTTGTCATTAGGAAAGAATAAAAAAGTCCTTTTGTCATTTAAAATCTGATATACTGTTTTCTCATTTTTGCAAATTATTTTTCAGATGTGCAAAATAATTGCTAATCAATTGATATAATGATTAGCAAAAAATGCTAATCGATGTTTTTTTTCCTTAATCTGATAACTGCAAATATTGACAATTGTGACACTGTCCAAATGAACCTGAATGTATCTTCTGGCATAGTGTCTAAAACATGCCTTGGATTGTGAGGTATAAGAGCACATATGCTGTGTTCTATATAAATAAATAGCTGACACAGTAGCTATGCCTGCGAAAGTCATATTTGTTCCTTTCTCTTCCAGCAATATGTTTCCCGAAAACTTAGTCCAAGCGACTTTTCAACAGGTGAGATTATTTTTCAACTACATGTTTTAGTTCAGCAGTTGAAGTTGAGCAGCTTTGCAAAGGCTTGAGCAGCTGTACCACAATTTGAAGAATAATTTCTGACCGATAATTTCAAGCCCATCTACTGAACTGTTTCACTGAACTGCACTGACATTCAACAGGATCTCATTCAGTGTTTCTTAATCCTTCTTCTCTTAGTATCGGACAAGAAGCGTCCCAATCATGAAGTCGCCAAAACCCACTGTCAGTCAGGACCTTACAGAGCCTACCACCCGGCGTGTCTTTATCTACGGTATCCAGGATGACAATGGTTCTGATGTACAAAACTTTTCATTAGACCTAACCCCACCACCTGATGTTGTCTTTCGCACACTTCCTGGCACCAGCGAAGGCATGAATGTCCTGGGCATCGTCATCTTCTCCGCCACAATGGGTAAGGCTGCTTTATGGGTCCCCACACTTACTACTAATGGAAATTTCCCCTACTTCACCAGTTATGCTGTACTTCTTGAGTTGCTGCAATAGGTGTGGAGCATCTGAAATTTGTATACTTCCTGTTACATATATACAGAGTGAGTCAAAAAAAAAAAAAAACTAGACACTTTTTAAATGTCCAATTATTATACTCTGTAGCAATGTATACAACATCTTTTTACATGTGCGTTTTCAGCAGCTCTTTCTGCTTCTTTTGATACCAGTTTGCACCTTGTTAGATGAAACCCATGACTGCTGTGGAACAATTTAAGGAGTTAAGTGAAATTTCACTTGTGCCAAATGATCAGTCTGTGATACGAAGCAAACAAAACAGAATTCCCTCAGTGAAGTTTCAAGTCAACATAAAACATTTATGACACGTTCGGAAACTGACACCGAAAACTCTGTTTCCGTTACACATTTGTAACGTTCTGTGTCCTGTGATATTCAGTGACCATGAAGACCCTTTGCCTGGGGGTAAACTGTGGACACTCCATGCTTGGCAGTGCCAGGTCATTACGACCAATGGCCAGACAAGATTTGTATGCCTGTTTTTAAGTTCAAATGTCTATGCAACCCATTATGACATGCATAGTCAATTTCATATCCAGCCCTGCTCAGTTGGCACAAGTCGGATTTCACTTGAGTCCCTTAATTGTCCTGTGTGCAGTCATGCCTGAAACCTAATGAGGTGTAACTGGTGCCAATATCAGTGGAAGGATCTGAGACAAAAGTACTAAATATGTTGTATCCATGTATATTGCTACACCATCACAAAACGAACTGTTAAAAAGTGTATCCTTTTTTTACACGCTCTGTATAATTTTACCTCAAAAGGTTCAACAACATGGAGATACCAGTAGAGATTTTCTATGGTTCAACACCACAGATAAAGCAGTAGAGTGGGCCCTTATTACAGCACAGAAGTATCAGCTGTCAGGACCCATGGTATAACATAGACCTAATAGTCCCAAGGATCTATAGTGCAACAGAAGCAGTTTGGTGGTTTGGTGGCCCGATAGCATGAAGGAAGCAGTTTGGACATCCCATAGCCCAACAGCACAGAGGCAGCAGTAGTGAAAATCAGAAGTGGAAAGTCTAGGGATCAGAAAGTAAAAGTTCTGGCATTTGTTTTGCATGAACCCTAATTAGCTAGTTCTACATCTCGGCTGAAGAGTTGTGCTAATCAGGCGATTGGAGAAAAACACTACAGAGGATTTTACTTTGCAGAACTGGATTAAGCCTTATGTTGGGACCCATAGTGCAACAACATAGAGGTAGCAATAGGGTGGAGACACAAATATGCCAGCACAGAACTAGCAATAGGCAGTACACAAAGTACACCAGCATAGAGGTAGAGGTAGCAATAGGGATGATCAATGGTTCCAGACCAGTGAGCTATCAATAGTGAGGGTCCATTGTTCAACTGCATACTGCCAACAATAGTGAGGACCCATAGTTCAACAGTGTAGAGCAAGCAATGGGGTCATGTGACCAGATTTTTGAAATGAAAACCAGGAACACTTCTGGTTCCGAGGTCAACATTACTTTAAAATTTAAACTATTATTATTTCTGTTAAAAAAAAAACAGGACCCCTTCTATTTTTATGCACATTGACTCAAGAAAATGTACAGCTGCAACAAAAGAAAGAAACGACAGCATTGGAAACGTAGAGGGAAATATGATATATATATTTATGTGCGGGAAAAACTGCTTCACTTTAATAATTCAGTTACAACAGAAGAGTCCTTTACTGCATAGCCTGCTTGCTTACCTTAGCTCTGGTTTAGGGAACCTTGCACCTGGAGAGCCATAGACCTGCTTGTTTTAGATTTATTTCTGCTTTAACATACCCGATAGAAATCATTGAAGCTTGTCAAGGGCTTGCTGATGAAGTACGTTTGATAATGAGACAATTAGGTGTGCTATAGATGAGAAACATCTAAAGCATGCAAAAGTAGGGCTCCCTATCCTTGCTTTAGCTTTTAAGCTATTTAGTAAGCTAGCTACACTGTGCAATTGGGCATCTGCAGAGGCAGCCAATCAAGGATGAAAGAGAATTAGCATCCAGTGGAGTTAAACTAATGTAACCTACAGCCCCATTTAACTAAAATAACAAATGGAGCTTACAACTTAATTAAGCAAGTAATTTCCTGACCAGGAATTTGTTAACTACGTCATTAGAAAGTGGTAATGAGTTGTAGTGATAACATTAACCAGAGTTACCAACATTACTGGCCTCTTAATGAATTCTGGACCACTCCCAAAGTGGAGGAGAGTGTCGGGTGGAACTGCAAAGAGGGAGTAGGGGTGAATGTGATGTAAGGCTTGGTTTGTGATTGTGCGAACGTTGGGCGTCCCCTGGTGGCGAGACTCTGGGTGGGGCTCTCATCTCTTGTCGGAATCCGTGTGGCTCCTAAGCCTCCCAGGGTCCCAGTTGGTGGCTGTTTCTGGCTTCCTTCTTGAAGAGGAAAGGGAGGGTGGGACATAAAAATGAGATGAGCGGGGTTTGTTGAAATGTTGGTAGTATTTATAGGCGTAAAGACGAATAGGGAGGCAAATTGGGAGTGGCCCTGTTCATTAACCTACGTTATCGGGAAATCCCTTTAAACTTTGCGCAAAGTCAGGAAAACAAGAAGACGCAAACTGCTATGGCATGCAATTCCCTCTGTTGGTCAAAAAAAAAAAAACCACAGGATTGATGTGGTGAATTGCTGTTTGCACCATCTTTGTTGGACCATTTAGAAGCCAAGATATTATTTCACATTTAGCTTTAGTGTTGAACACACTGTAAAACAAGTGTTTGCCATTAACATGGCAATATCCCTCGCCGCCTCAATTTCATGTGGCAGTACGAATGTACGGACGGACGTATTTACCTACGTACGCACGGAGCCCAATGTTATATCCCCCGCTTCGCGCTAATCACGCGGCGGGGGATAAAAAAACAGGGACATGTCCGGAGACAGCTCCTGCTGGGGACAGGCTATAAAAATGGGGACTGTCCCTGTCAAATTGGGATGTCTGGTCACCCTTCAACAGGAGTATCCATGGTGCAGCAGCATAGATGTAGCAATAGGGAGGACACATGGTTAAACAGCGTGAAGGTAGCAGTGGAGAGCACCCAGAGCACAGCAGCATGTACACTGCAATAGGGAGAATCCATAATACCACTGCACATTGTGCTGAGTTCCCATGCCGCTGCAGCATTAAGGTAGGAGCAAAGAGGATCCTGAGGACAGCAGGATTGAGCTGGCAATGGGAAAGACCCGTAGAACAACAAAGGAGATTGCTTTTGAGAGTAACCTTTATCACTAGTTACAGCAGTATTAGTGGGTTTCAATCCCAGCTCACTTGAGTATAACTTGTTCTGTTAACCGGCTGAAAAGAGAAATTGCATTTACCTGTGGCTCTGTTTGCATATTCCCAGGGATAATGCTTGGTAGGATGGGACCAAATGGAACTGCCTTGGTCAACTTCTGCCAGAGTTTAAATGAAGCTGTCCTGAAGATTGTGGCCATTGTCATATGGTGAGTGATTTTAAAATTGATAATTACTCCTTCCTCAGGTTGGTATTTCATCAGCACATTTTTGACCAAGCAATTAGTCACAATATTGATGCCTCTCAACATTCTGGGAGAGGCATCAGATAAAGGATAGCAGCAACAAACTATTTGGTTTGCGCTTAAAGCAAGCTGTCAAAGAGTACAATAGCGCACATGTGTAAGCATTACATTTAGGTAGATAGAACATTCTTGCCACGTGAGGGTTAAAGAAAGGAGATGGACTACGATTACTATTTTTCACATTCTTTTGATCGACAACCCTGCAGAGGAGACTTTCAGAAATAAATCACCGGTCATCAATCATAAAGCGCAGAAGTTTTTTAACCCTTTAACGTCAATTTGAAAATTTCAAGTTGGGTGCCGATGAAAAAATGGATTTTCCAGAAAAATTCCCAACAGAATTTTTTTTATTTTTGCATTTTCTTTATCTGCTCTCTAAGACCTACAAAATGACACAGTTCTTGCTTCAGTATCTTTTTTTCAGACGTTCAAGCGCTTTAAACCCGGTGTGTCAAACGTAGATAGAGCTGGCTCAGATTTTATGGTGCTTACAGCCTTCTGAGAGCATTAAGTTGGCTCAGTAGTTACAGGAGAGTTGTTTTCTGGCTCTAACTAAACCCCATGTTCTTCCTGTCCTAGGTACTTCCCATTTGGAATTGTGTTTCTAGTGGCTGGGAAGATCTTGGAGATGGACGACCCCTCATCCATGGGGAAAAAGCTGGGATTCTATGCTGTCACTGTGGTGCTGGGCTTAGTGCTGCATGGCCTCTTCATCCTGCCTGCCATGTACTTCTTCATTACCAAGAAGAGCCCCATCGTTTACATCCGTGGGATTCTGCAAGCCCTACTCATCTCACTGGCCACCTCCTCCAGGTACAGGTCCCACCCTCTTTTTTCCCTTAGCTGACAAAGCTGAATCATATTGGTTATAAGGCAAAGGAAGCAGAGGTTAATTTTGGACATGATCTGTTTAAAAGAAAAGAAAAGAAAAACAGCAGCACTTATCAATATTGCTTATCAAAGCCATTTTATTGTAGATGTACTTGCAAACCACATTTAAATTTGGGATGAAATTTTAATTTGCATACGTGCACATGGACATACCATGCTCGTGCAGTCTTTTGAGTAGATCATGATTGTCTCTCCAACTTAATAAAACCAATTCCCATACCGGGCCGCTGGCCAGTCGTTCCTCAGTTGGGATTGAACCCCTAGGTATCCACCGCGACGGGTCTAGAAAAAACGTACGTTAAGAGTAACGGAGACCATGCAAGCTTATCAAGAATAACGATCATTTATTCACCAGGTAGGCCAGAGCTTAAATCAAACAAATCAACGGTAAGCCAATTACAAGTTACACATAATTTAGAAAGAGTGAATAAAGTCATACCTGGAGGAAAAGCTACACACGCACTAACATGCGCGGGGACAGACCGGATACGATTCTCTCGGACTATATAGATTGGGTACTATACACACACTTACGTGCGCGGGGAGGGATCAAATACGATTCTCCCCGAATAGAGTGATTTTCTTTCCTTTAAGCCAAACCACATCTTTGATCCAGGCAGCATAGCCATAAACACCCTGGAAGAGGGTCAAATCATGTTTTTGGGTTTCCACCATTTGGAGGATGTAATAAAGCGATTTAGCTGAGAGAGGAGAATGGGACGATTACACGAGAGGATTCTCATCAATTTTCAGGAGTTTCCAAAAGAGAATGAACGATAATTTCAATGGGAATGAAACATACTCCATTCAACTCCTTGGATTCCCCTGAGAATAACAAGACCAAACGTGATTTGAATATGTGCTAGTATGATGCAGTTGTCATGAAAAAGTCATAAGATGAATTAATATATGAGTAAATTGAGTTATACGTACAGAAGCGGTTTCTTAGCAGAATATTGAACCTATAAGAATATTATGAAGTTCCCAGTGTTGTGATTTACGAAATGAACCAAGAGCGACAACCAGTAGAATGCAAAAAGGAGGCTTTATTTCTGAAGGGGGAAACCCCCCAACAGAGCTGGCAACGGTACAAAGTCCACAATCCAAAAACAGTATCCAATGGGCGTAATCCAGAATCGTAACCAGGGCACCAATAACAAAGTTTGTGGTCAGACAAAAAGGGTTCGGTACACAGGCGTAGGTTTGGAGGAGAAACAAACTCATAAGCCAAAGACAGTCCGAATCCAAAACCAGGCCAGTAATCACAAAATCAAGGTCGGGCAGAAAAAGGTCAAAACTCACAGATGCAACAATATCCAAAAAGGGCAAACCAAAATCAATAGTCGAGCAATCCAGTCAGAAAGATAAACACTGAGCAATCAAGGCGAGAAACGTGGCACGAGAAAACTAGGGAGAACGATCTGACAAGAGTGAGAACCAAACAGACATCTTATATACACATCCAGGGTAAACACATGACCAGGGAGAACAGGTGCAATCAATGGTGACAATGATTAGGGAGAGACACATGAGGGATAAACTAATTACATGAATTTGGCTGTAGCCAAAACGCAGACAGGGATCACAAGACAAACCTAAGTACAAAACAACAGCTCCGGTTAAGGAGTGCTAAAGTGCCAAGATAAAAGAAAAGGAAAGCACAAAGTATACTCAGCAACAAAAGTTTCTGTGACACCATTTATGTGTATGTTATAAATGACACGCAAAGATCTCAATGCAATCAATATGTTTATTTAACAGGAGAAACACTGACTTTTCAGTGCCAACGTCACTCAAAACGAAAAATGTCATTTTCATGCGTCATGAAGCACTTGTCTGACGTCTAACCAATTGTGACCTTCACACTTCAATACCGGGTGTGACTTCCTCGTGCCATGATGCAAGCAACGCATCTCCGGCGCATGGACCGAATCAGATGTGCCAGAAATTGCTGTGGGATGTCATTCCAAATCTGACGTAGACGTTGTCGCAATTCCAGGAGTGTAGCTGGCGGGTTATCCAACCGCCGCAAACGTCGATCCATCTCGTCCCAAAGATGCTCGATTGGGGACATGTCTGGGGATCTGGCTGGCCATGGCAGGACATTGACATGTTGTTGCATCAGATACTGCTGTACAATCCTTGCAACGTGTGGTCTGGCGTTATCATGTTGCAGCGTTATTCCAGGACCATGTTGCATCAAAAACGGTACCACCAATGGCCGTAGCACTTCATCGCGATATCTTTGACCTGTCAGATTTCCATCAATAACAAGCAAATCTGTTCTGTTTCTAGCCGTGATCCCTCCCCAAATCATGACACTACCACCTCCAAAACGATCAAATTCCTGAACACAGTTGTTGGCATAACGTTCTCCACGTCGACGGTATACACGTAAACGACCATCACATCGGTTAAGCATGAATCTTGATTCATCAGTGAAGAGTACAAGATCCCACTGACGTTGGATCCACCATCGATGTTGTTGTGCCCACTGTAGACGCAGTCGTCGGTGTTGTACTGTGAGTATTGGACGTCTTGCTGGCCGACGTGGGACAATGCCAAAATGACGGAGACGGCGACGGATTGTCTGTGCAGACAGTCGCCTCAAACCAGGTATCGTTCTTGCAGTTATGGTTGCAGGTTGGAATCGATTTCGGAGATGGGTTGTTCGAATCCAGTTGTCCTGTCTGGGAGTGGTTACTCGTGGACGGCCGCTGCGAGGACGGTCTCTGACATGTCTTGTCTGCTGATGACGCTGCCATAAGTTCCAAATGGTGTTTCGGTGGACATTCAGGCGATGAGCAACTTCCCTCTGCGAGGTTCCGGATTCAATCATCCCAATGGCCCTCCACCGATCATTTTCAGACATTTAGAGGGACATTTTCTTGGCATTTAGAGGGTAGAGTTCCTGATCCGAAATGGCTGTGTTTTCGATAAGTGATGCTTCCGTCGTTCATCAGGCACAATGTGAACATTCCAAAAATTCTCCTCTTTTATTGCCATCCACAAGCCTGATTTACGCACATTTTCACGTGCAAAGTCATTTTCTCGCATTTTCATGATTTCCATTTCAATGTTGTGTTTACGTGTACTGTTTCAGTCTGATATCACCATGTATGACAATTTCATAATTGCGTTATGAAAAATAATTAACAATATTGGTGTCACAGAAACTTTTGTTGCTGAGTATATAAGTGGAAATCCACAGAAATTTGCAGCAGAGATAATTAGGGATAGGCAAGGAGGCGGAGACTAGAATGGGCGACAGCTGAGAGATCATTAGTCAATTAGTAAGTGCAGCTATACAATCCCAAGTGCTTGTTAGTAAGTTAGTCCAAATATACAAGGTTTGTGTGGATTAGTATTGAGCAAAAACAATAAACTGTTAGTATGTGTTAGTAAGACAGAAAAAGAGAGAGGAAGGAAGAACACGAGATAATGAAAGAAGATTGAAACCCAGAAACCAATAAATCACCCGAATGAGTGTCACACAAGACAAGGGACCGTGAGCAAAGATACACACCTGACAAGACAGGGGAGACAAAGTGCAAAGCATGAAAATGAAAACATGGCTTGGAAACTAAATGATCTAAACATGAAAAATAATAAACAGGAAATCTAAATTACCAAAACACATAACACAATCCTAAGAATAGTCAGACAGAGCAGTGGTCACTAAACACAGAAATACTAAACATGGCTAGGCCAGGCACAGAACTTAACATGACAGCAGAATCCAGAATCCCAACACCCAGAGGTTTAGATTATTTTAAACAGATTAATATAATTGGACTTAAGATTGAGGACAGTAGTACAGGGCATTACGTCACTAGGGCGTTGCAACTACCCCCTCGTACAGAGTAACAGACAGACCATTGACACCTTCCACCACTTTGATCCTTCGAACCTCCCTTCCCAGGGCGCAGTTCCAGGCTAGATCCCTTCCCACAGAGATCTTCGCCCAGGCTCCCCAGGTTGAGACCTCTGCCTTCTGCTTCCCGGTGTCTTCTTTTCAAAGCTCATCGATCACAGAAGCACCACTCGCCTAATGACTGATTCGCTTTTGGGTTGTGGTGGCCTGACTGTACATTGAGCCGAGCGCGACGGCCAACTTCAGGGTCTTACTGCCATCTGCGACCCCACCGGCCGGTGACTCAGTCGATAGCGATCCCCGAATCCCGTAGTGGTTACCAGCCACCCAGGTGGGAACCGATGGTCTGATCCCTACCCCACTTCGCTATGGGTATAGAAACTTTCACCGTTTTTACCAGCCTTGCCTGTTCACAGAGGTCGTACTTCGCGTCCCTGTACTTAGGTGTGGGCTGTCACCCACGTACCACGTGATGCCCACACACTTACTTGCGACAACACGCCGATTAGACGATACCACGGCAGTATGTCAATTCATACTTCACTGGACACGACGGCCTTCAGTTTACTCCCCTGCACTTTATCGCCTTTTAACGTGCCCTCGGAGCTTTGCAGCCCCACCCCCGCCTGTTCTGCACAAGCTTCGGGGGGCCTAATCCCTTACCCTATGCAGGCTGAGCGAGCAGCCTGGGGGGAAGTCCACAAAAGTTTTATTGCCATTTCAGCCATTTGTCACTTACATTTCCAGATTCTACATAGTATTATTCTACCTTAATAAATCTCTTATCTCTTTTTATATCAAAATCATTGGTGTCAAAATTATATTTTGTGCAAACACTTATGATAAAGATGATCTCTGAAAGTTCTAAATACAACCCCAATTCCGAAACAGTTGGGACAAAATGGAAATTGTGAATAAAATCAGAACGCAATGACTTTCAAATCACACCAGCCAGTATTTTATTCACAGTAGCACACAGATTACATTGCAAATGTCAAAACTCTGAAATTTTACAATTTTATCCACAAAATGAGCTCATTTCCAATTTGATGGCTGGTCCAGGTCTCAAAACCAGATTTTTATTTAAAACGTCCCGGTATTTCAAAGCATTCATGACGCGGTGCACCCTAACAAGGTTCCCAGGGCCTCTGGAAGAGAAACAGGCCCACAGCATCACCGATCCTCCCCCATACTTCACAGTGGGCATGAGGTGCTTTTCTGCATACTCATCTTTTGTGTTCCGCCAGACCCACTAAGAGTGTTTCTTGCCAAAAAGCTCTATCTTGGTCTCAGCTGACCAAAGCACACGGTCCCAGTTGAAGTCCTAGTACTGCTCAGCGAACTCTAGATGTTTGCATTTATGATTGTGAGTGAGAAAAGGTTTTTTTCTGTGCATGCCTCCCAAACAGCTTGTTGGCATGTAGATAGCACCTGATGGTTGTTTTGGAGACTTTGTGACCCCAAGATGCTACCATTTGTTGCAATTCTTTAACAGTGAGCTTTGGAGAACTTCTTATTTCTTTTACCATCCTCCTCACTGTGTGTGGTGGCAAAATAACCTTGCGCCCTTGTCCAGGCTTATTTACCACTGCTCCAGTTGTTTTAAACTTCTTAATGATTCCTCTGACAGTAGATATGGGCAGGTGCAGGAGAGTGGCTATTTTATTGTAGCCATTGCCTGACTTGTGAAGGTCGACACACATCTGCCGTACTTGAATGGCGTGTTCCCATGTTGAAGAGTGGATAAGAGAAATGGCCTCTGTGTCACGTCATATTTATACCCCAGGGAAACGGGAAGCGATGAATTACAAATCAAATGTTCCTAGATACTCTGATCAACTTTGTAACCAACTGTAGAAATGACAGAAATGCTTCAATTACATTGAACTCCTAGGTATTGTTAGGGGTGCCAATAATTGTGGAACAGGTGAATTTATGAAAAATAAAAAAGGGGTGAAAAAATATGAAAAAGGGTTGCCGATACTTATGGAGGGCACTGTGGCCCACTGTGTATACCAACTGATTTTGTTTATATATTTTTTAACTTAATTTTTACCAAAGGGGCCATTTTTCGGAGTTGGAGTCACAAATAAAGAATATTCATGCCTATTACTTTATTATATTTTCATCACAGTTATGACAAATTAAAAAGCTTGTAGCATTCTCAATTTTATAAAAATAAATGTGGTTAGAGGGACAGTTATTATTAGATTATCAAAGACAGAATGGTCATGTCCTACAATGAAAACAGAGTGTAACGTTCATCAAGGACATATGAAATAAAGCAACATTCACCCACATTTCATGTTTGAGAATTCACATTTGTGCAATATAAAAATAGAGATTGAATGGGTCAGGGTTGTCATGGCGATCGTGACCATTAAGCCCTTGCTGCTTCTACCTACAGTTCTGCCACCCTGCCTATCACCTTCAAGTGCCTGCTGGAGAACAACCACATTGACCGGCGCATCATCCGCTTTGTCTTGCCTGTTGGCGCCACCATCAACATGGATGGCACAGCACTCTATGAGGCAGTAGCCGCCATTTTCATCGCACAGGTCAATAACTATGAGCTGGACTTCGGGCAGATCATCACTATCAGGTGAACTGTACAGCTAAATCTGTTTCTTTCCTTGCCATTGTTGCTCCTTGTGGCAATTAGACAAGGGATCTCCGTAAGCTCTGATGTAATAACAATTTCCAAAGTGTGCTGTATGGTTTCATGTCATCTTTATTTGATGTAATTGAATCAGCTGAAAAAAATCATAGCCACGAGGGATGCTTTTAGGAAGAAGAAAAGGTGTCAAAAATCTGAATCATTTTTCTTTTGTCATTACTGTTGATTTTTTTTTTTTACCTTTTCCCCTGGTTTAATTGTGTCAAGGTTCATCTGCTTGCAGCACGCCACCTGCTACATTTTCTGTTGTTTTACTATGTACTGTGCAGTTAGCAATTTAACAGTAATTGAATCATTGGGTGCTTTTTGCAGAAGTTACTTTACAACTAATTAAAGTAAAGTAACCACTAAAAAAGAAAATAAGTAATTTTCATATGATACACAAAGGAAAAAAAACAAAAGGGCAATTACAACCCCTCAATGCTCTTTCAACAAAAGTAGCCCTTCTTCCAGACCCGCACGTGCTCTGCAGTAACACACAACTTCAGAACGAATACTGTCCGCCTTTACGGAGCCCCTGGTGTACTGTGTGCTTGAGTGAATGGCACTCATGTTATTGATTTCTTGAGAGGCCTGGAAGGTATACAGAGTAGGATTGGTCCAGTGTTGTTTGTGACCACAACATTCAGAGTTGTACTCTCCTCTGACTCGACCACTCCAGAGGCACACACCACATGTCCGTAATTTGAGACGTATACTTAGAGCCATTAAAAATGCAAAGTGGTTTTTATCGTCTAATTTGAAAACTGATAGTTTTTCCTTTTGCTGATTGACATGATGACCTTCAGGTTTGGTAAGCACTGCAAAATGTCAAGTATCTGGGTTCGAATCCTTTATTGGTTTAACACCTCATTATGATTATCTAAATGCAGCACAGTTCCCTGGATAATGGTCTTGAATCACATTGGGAGAAATCCTCTTGCATGTGAAAAGTTGAAGATCAGGGCCATTAAAAAAACACATTAAGTTACATCATTCCCACTTCAAATGCCACAAACAAATTAATCTCAGAGGAATCAAACATTTTGAATGTTGATTGATGGCCAGTCTCAAAGAAAAGATTCTGGATGCATTAATGTCCATTAAATGACTGTATGCAGACTGCAGGGATAACACAGAATGACCAGATGTGTCACCTGTCCTCCCCGACAAAGTGCATCATCTGTGACGCCACAAAAACATATTGCATAAAATGTCTTCTGCAATGTCAGATAATACATAAGAACTGCTGAATTGACTGCCAATGTAACGACAACAGTGAGGGCAACCAAAGTTTTTCCCGAGACAGTGTTTTGCAACTACGAAAGAAACCATTTACTACTACTTAAAATAGTATATTTTATTATGCATTTTTAATGCCTCTCAGTATACTTCAAGCGAGATACACAGTATAATCCCGTCCAATATATAGTTTGCGCATGCATAATTTCAGCTAGGTAGCTCAAAATTTCTCCGTATTTTGGTTCAAGGATAAAGCTATATATGACAACATTGTTATAACCGTTCTGAAGTGCGATTAAAAAAAAAATGCACTGCCAACATTGATGTTGGCTAATGTCAGTTGGCCGATATAAGTAACCTGCTCATTACAGACACTGAGTCCTGAGCCTTCCACGATCTACTGACTAACTACCTTGGTTTGCGATTGTCTCGACCGGTGTGTATTAGGCAGCAAATGAATCGATGATCAAACGTAGCACCACATGCCTCAAGGGTAATTTTGTGAAAACGTTAAGTTATTTGCATTGGATGCTAAAAGGACTTGGTGTGTGAGAACACTGCTTGGATGTGAAGTCGCGCAGCTAGCAAGCTTGTGTGGCAGGCAAAGGAGCCCAGGCAGGGGTTTGAACCCTAAACTCCTGGGTAAGAGTCACACGCGCTGACCACATCGCCAAAGAGCTAGGCTCGTTGACAAGGTAGCCAGGGTGTGCACTTATTAGGAGGCATTTCTAGTGACAGGACCTATCAACTGTCACACTTGCTCCAATTTTTTGATTATAACTTTTTCGTTTTCAGGGAGAACCAGATACTTTAGCAAGCTAATTAAGCTAACTGCCGGCACCTATCCAACAGAAAACTGTCAGTTTAATACCCATCATCTCCTTTAGCATTCATCAGCCAGTGAAAGCTAACCCCAAATTTACTCTCATTTTGTAACGGGCATTTTCTGCATTATATTTTGCCGCCCTATTTGTTCGTTTTTTCTGAGCTGTTTTCTGAGCTGTGTCCATCATTTTTGTAACTTCCTTTTGGGCTCTTGGGTCACCAGCATGCTGTTATTACTTGAAGGCCACACACTCACTGCCCACACACTTACTGCACAGCGGCTTACTCCCAGAAATGTCCCCTCCAAAGTAAAAATACAGGCAGATGGTAGGGTCTCTGGAAATACAGACAACCCCTCACACTGTAAGTGGGCCATAACTTATAAGTGATGATGGAGTTGAATTATTTTTGTTATTTATTTATTTATGTAACTCATTATGCTATGGCACGGTACGGCGTGTAGTATGCCATTACTTTGATGGACATAAACAAAGATTTTATTAAAGGTGCTATGCTTTCTTTGTATGGATAATTAGATTTCTGTTGATTATGTGTGAATGGAGGCATTTCCTAAATTTTAGGAGTAATTTTTATGCTGAGGTATCGCATCAGATTTTATTGCAGAATTCCACGGCATGTGATGTTTGTGCACGCCCCCCAAGTGCCTCGCCTGCCTTTCATCACTCCTCTATAGTAACTTAAAATTGAATTCAATGACGTCAACAAGCAGACAGATACTGGTAACAGTAACAGTGAAAAAGCAATGGTGTGCTGTAATGATATGGCTTGGTAAGCTGCTATGATCCATAAAGTAGGTAGACTATGTTCTAGGATAATTTGAAAAATGCCTGTTCTTTAGAACCCGTTACATAACTTTGCACATATTGTGTTCACTTTCAGTGTGATAGCACTAATCCCTCTGTTCACGTGTCTGTTTTAAATCCAGCCAATCAATCAATTGATATTTATGTAGCACAGTTCGTGCAAAAAATGTCTCTCATAGAGCTTAACATAAAGTCACAGAGCTGAGCATAAACAGGGAAGAAGCCATGTGTGGCAATCAGCAATAAAAACTCCCAATTGAGACTCATTCTGTATACATGTGTGCATGTCCAAAGAGTGCTCCCAAAACCTGATTAATGCCGGCATATCCCACATCTTAATCAGGAACTTCTAAATTCAGAGTAAAGCAAAATATTCAAAGAAAATACTCTGCTCACATTCCCTATATAAAATTCAGAATATTGTCATTTTTAGAATAATGGCGGAAAATTAGTGTGCATATAGGCATATCATGCAATGGTAACGACTCCCGAGAATCAATTACTTCAACATCATTGGCCTATATTTTGGTAGATAACTCTTAAGCTCTATAAATCCAATTCCAACAAAAAAAAATAAAGGAAAAAAAACATAGTTTTGCTGCTATGTGTTGTTACTGTATATACTGTCTTCATCCTGTTTGTTGTCCTGGCAACAAATAACAATTGAAAATGTTGGTTATAGTCAGACGACACACTGAAACAGTATTTTATTGAAGCATATTGACAATTGACTCACTGCAGCAAACACGAATATCAGTGGACGTGTCGCCTTCTTATAGGCTTTTATTGCGCACATATTGGTTTGAGACTATCAAGTCAAAAATGTGTTAAACTGGTACTTTCTCCACAATCTCAAGTTTAAATGGCAGCTCTAATATCTGCAAACCGCTTAATGTGTCCTTGCTTTCTGTTTTAAATGCCCTCAGGCTTCGGCTGAGTTTCTAGCACAAACGGGTTGAAGGCACCAACGCTTCACAAGGCTCTGTTCACCCTTCTATAAGAGAAACAGGCAGGGTCTAGAACAGAAAAATAGGCTGGTTAGAAGGAAGGCTGATAGGAACAAACTGTGATGAATTGGCAAATATTCTAAAGAACAAGGAGAATAAAAATGTGCAATGCACATCCACACAGCAAAAAGTGATTTTCAAGAAAGTTAAATTTACTTATTTTAAGACTTAAAACACTTATTTCTATCACCATTTTATTAGTAAGACAAGAAAGTTTTCCTTGATTTGAGGTTATTTTGACTACCTTGCCAATGGGGTAAGCAAATTTCTCTTGACAAATTTCTACGAAATTGTCACTGCGTCTTGATGAATATGTGACACCTCCCCCTACTACGCCGCCACACCCATCTTGGCGCACCTTTGTCAACTGAAGTCTACGCACCTCATGAAATTACCACTATGTGGGCTGCGCTGTGCGAAATTACCACTGCGCGGGCTGCGCCACGCAACGCCACCTGCGCTGCGCCAGGAAATTAGAGCCCAACATGTTAATTATAAAAGCTTGCCTGCGGTTTGATTGTGAGACTCAGAAAAGGGTGAAATGTTCATTTCAAAGCCACGCCAGCTTTCCTAAATGATCGATATTTGATTCTTCATAACTAGTAACCTTTTGCAGCCCTGCCGACTTTACTCTCTTCTGTTCGGTAATTTAATTTCCAGTTTGACAAAAAGCCGGTTCAAGCAAATAAGGTCATCATTAGAGGGTAGCTTGCTGAGGAAAATGAACTGGGAACAAAATGTTCAGACAGCCTCCTCCACCACTTGCTATACTTCCCATTAAGTTTTAAAAATCAAAGTAAAATCTTCTAATCTTGCAGCAAAAAAAAGATACTCAGCCTGCTCATGTTTACTGCTACTGGTCGGCTCTGAACTGAGTTGCATGCTGAAATGGATGTTTGTTTATAAAATAGCCGGCTGCCTGACATCCATTATTCTTTTATGAATTAGGTGAATTTGAACCTTTTATCATCAAGAGTCGGGGGTAGGGTTATTGGACTCAGGAAAAAGACAAATGTTAATTACCAAAGCCCTACCCTCATTCCCAATTGCCATAGTTTTATTCCTTTAAAACTATTGAACCATTTTTCATAGAATGGGGGATTGGGTTGTTGGACGCAGGAAAGAATCAGATGCAAGTTGACATATCCTGATCGGCTGATAATTCATCCTTCATGATTATTGAATCGTTTGTCATGGAGAGTTTGGGGCTGAATTTTTGGTCACAGGAAGGGCTCACATATTATTAATCTACAAAGCCCTGCACCCCTTTCCTGATTGGCTTAGCTCTTCTCTGGTGCGACTATTGATTTGTTTATTGTAGAGCAGGAGGATGGGTTGTTGGACTCAGACAGAAAGTGTCATATGTAAATTGATGAGGCCCCCCCCCTTTTTTTTTTTTACTGATTAACTGAGCTGTTATCTCCAGTAATCATTGAACTATTTGTCGTAGAGAGTTGAGGATTGGGTTGTTTGAAATTTTAGAATCGTTCTAATGATAAGTTTCAAGCCAACTTACTTTCCATTTTCACTGGTTTTGCTAATACTGACCTTAAGGTGATTGTTGTTGCACCATTTAAGGAAGCCGTCAATCACTCTTCCATGCTTTTGTGTAAAAATACTCTCTAAGTGAAGTTTCTCACCGGAAATTATTTCCTGGAATCATATGTTTCAGTCTCATAATAACATTAAATTACCTGTTATGACCTGCACTTCTTGCAGTGTACATTGCCATCATATTTTTTTTTCTTGACACTGTCTGCATTGGCTCTAGATATTAATCTGCTTTTTATCTCTGTGAGAAGCTAATGGACGATCAAATTGGTTTCTAATTGGCAGCTGAAATACACTCCTGAACAAAATCTTAAGACCGGGGAAAAAATTACAAGAATTCATATTTTGCACTGGTGAATCATAACCAGGTTGTAAGCTGTGCTTCAGAGTGCAAAAAGAATAAACTGGAGCAAGAGACAAAGAACAGAAAGTAGGCAATTTATTGAAAACTGTATTTAAACTGAAACAGCCTGTTCATCAGCTGATCAAAAGTTTAAGACCATGGCCCCAAAAAACAAAAAAACAGAACTAAAGAGCAAAAAAAGGATTCAGTACTGAGTAGCCCCACCATTCTTGTTGATTACTTCAAAAATTCGTTTGGGCTGCTTGATGCAAGTGTTTCCAGGAGGCTGGTGGGAACATTGCTCCATGTGGTGAAGATGGCTTCACGAAGTGCATCCATGGTCTGGAACTGACGCCCATTTTTGTAAACTTCCCTTGCCATCCATCCCCAAACATTCTCAATGGGATTTAGATCAGGGGAACAAGCAGGATGGTCCAAAAGAGAGATGTTATTCTCCTGGAGGAAGTTCTTTGTCAGGCGGGCGTTGTGAACTGTAGCGTTGTCCTGTTGAAAGACCCAATCATTACCACATAGAGGTGGGCCCTCAGTCAAGAGGGATGCCCGCTGCAACATTTCCACATAGCCAGCCGCTGTTTGACGCCCTTGCATAACCTGAAGCTACATTGTTCCACTAAAGGAAAAAGCACCTCAGATCATGATGGAACCTCCTCCACTGTGCCGTGTAGAGAACATCTCCGCTGGGATCTCCTTGTCATGCCAGTAACGTTGTAATCCATCAGGACCATCCAGGTTAAATTTTTTCTCATCAGAGAGTAAAATCTTCTTCCACCTCTCAATGTCCCATGTTTGGTGCTCCCTTGCAAAGTCCAAAAGCGCAAGTTTATTGCGCGGGAGGAGGTGTGGCCTGTTGAGCCATTTTTGTTCTTAAAGCCCTTCTCTTGCAGATGGCGTCTTATGGTTATTGGGCTGCAGTCAGCATCAGTAAGGGCCTTAATCTGGGTTGAAGATTGGCCTGGGTCTTCACGGACAGCCCGTAGGATCCTCTGGCTCAGTGCAGGTGAAATTTTTTTGGGTCTACCGCTTGACTTTTTTGTCCCATAACCCTCAGGATCTTTTAGGAAATTTAAAATCACTGTTTTACTGCGTCCAAACTCGGCAGCGATGGCACGTTGCGAGAGGCCTTGCTTGTGCAGCTCAACAATCCTGCCACGTTCAAAGTCAGAAAGTTTTTTTGCCTTTGCCATCAGGAGGTCATGACAGTGCAAATGCATGAAAGAAAATGACATGGAGGCCAGATTTTTGCACAGATTTTGACTTTTTAAGGCTATGGTCTTAAACTTTTGATCAGCTGATGAACAGGCTGTTTCAGTTTAAATACAGTTTTCAATAAATTGCCTACTTTCTATTCTTTGTCTCTTGCTCCAGTTTATTCTTTTTGCACTTTGAAGCACAACTTACGACCTGGTTATGATTCACCAGTGCAAAATATGAATTCTTGTAATTTTTTCCCCGGTCTTCAGATTTTGTTCAGGAGTGTACATGGAGGGATTGCATGGAAAACCACATTTGGGAACTGGCACCACAGTGGGAAATTTTATGGGCCATCTTTCCTGAATGCTATTGTGAACCCCCTCAGATAAAGTTGACAGTATGAAATCTGCTTGAAACTGTGCTTTTTCCTAAAATTTTGGTAAAACATGTTTATTTGATGCAACTGGATGTACCGACTTATATTTAATTATGCAAGGAGGTCAAACCTCACTTATGGAGCTCTGTGTTGCTGTTGAATTTCCCCCAGCCCCTGATTAAGAACACCTCACTGAACAGATAAATATTACCATGCTAAAATCTCCAGTAACAGTTTTTTTTTCTTTCTCATGGACAGCATCACTGCCACTGCAGCCAGTATTGGCGCAGCTGGAATTCCACAGGCTGGCCTTGTTACCATGGTGATTGTGTTAACATCTGTTGGACTGCCCACTGATGACATCACCCTTATTATTGCCGTGGATTGGGCGCTGTGAGTAAATACTGGTTCATGGCATTTGTTGTTCACTGGTTGAATGTTGCTCATCCATTTTAAAGCCAAATTGTGAAATTCATTTTTCTACCCTCCCAAAAGGGTAGGGTAGAAAGAATGTCTCAATGGATGAAATAAGGGGTACATTCTGTATACACCACTGCGCATAAAGACTGGTGTACAATCTGTGATTCTACAGAACCAGAATATAAGCACAATATTACAGTTTCGTTCTAAAAAAGTTCAGGACTTACCATTGACAATGGAAGTCTTGTCATTGGGCAGACCTTCTTATGAATATCCATCAATAAATAACAAAACTGAGTCTCAACATTTTATGTATTGAGTGATCGCAACTGGACTTGTGTGAACTCTGCAAGAGTGAAATCAACACCATAAATGTTACACATACACATACACATACATGAACACATACGCCATAATGAAGCTCAGAAAACTCCTGAGTTACCAATGAAAATATCTGAATAAGGAAGTAATGCAGGAACTGGCAATTTGTTTCATATAGAGAATTGCTAATGACATCCAGACTTGCTGCTTCTTCCATTGTGCCCATGCTGTAGGGACCGGTTCAGGACCATGGTGAATGTAATGGGGGATGCTCTGGCCACTGGCATCATGGCACACGTCTGCAGAAAAGACTTTGTGAAGGAGGGTGAAGAGGTGAGTGAATTTCCCTGAACTGTATAGCCCTCTATAGTGTTCTCCACAAAATTGACTGGGCGGTAGGTGGCGTTGTTTTCTGAGCGGGTTCATTTTGTTGAACAGGGCAGGCGAGGATTCTCTTGGCGATTGTGCAATCAGTCAGAATGAACAGGCGGCCCGCCCAGTCATTAACGATAGTGGAGAAGCCTGCTCTATTCCTCAGACATGCGGTGGGGATATTGCTTTCTCTGGGGGCTGAAACTGGGGTTGAGAACATGACACTGCATTGATGTGTCTCACTTTATTCTTCCCATGGGTATTTCACCACTCTTCATTTTCTATTGAAAATTTCAGATATCCAGCATGGGACACATCCTGCCTGTAACTGCTATGAGAAAATCATAGACTGTATAAAACGATGGACGCAGCACTCGAGTCTGAAAGTTAACCCCATGCAGAAATCTCTGAAAATTGCATTCTATTTAATCGCCAGCAGATGGCGACGTCGGTGGTTGCAGAAAGAAGTCCATGAGAAAATGACCCTACTTTACCACCTGATTTATTATTTCAATAATGATTTTCCACATTATTTTATGGTATCGTCCGCAAGTTTAAAGTCTCCTTCGATATACCATGATGTTCATTTTTGTAAATTATGGTTCTAAATAGACTAGAATAAATGGGGCGTGGCTGTCCGCTGTTCCTCATCAAATATGGTCAGATCCACACCTAGATCCGCCCCTCGCTCCTCCCTGGACCTTCAATTCACTCTCTCATCCGATAGGAATCACATCCGGTTTCAAAATGACAAAATGGTGCTGTTAAAATTGCCAAAATCGAGGCATCCTAAATGGTATTCTGAAACAAATGGGTGACGTCACCGTTGCTTCATCCATCTTTTTATACAGTCAATGGAGAAAATTGGTTGTGCCACAACTTTAACCGCACATAAGCTTACATTTAACCGTACATATCCAAAGCAACTCATACAATATTAAGATAAGGAGATGCCAATCCCTTCAGGAACAATGTGGGATTATATGTCCACTGAACTTGAACCACCAACCTCTCAGTTAAGCACCTTAGCCATTTGGTTATTGGTCATCATAAAAACTGCAACAATAATTCTGTGTAAAAGAAACAATAAAAATTGAACACATCCCTCTTGTTATGTCTGCAGAATGGAGCCGAATGCAAGTAGCCCAAAATGCAAAAATTGTGGTCTTTATTACAATCCAAGTCCAAGCCAGGTAATCAGTGATGGTACAGAGGGGAAATCCCAAAAAAACAGAGTCCAAAAACAGGCAGGGGTTCAAAAGCCAATTAGCACAGATGACAGCACCAAATCGTAAGGCAGTAGGAGAGTTGAGTGTCCGAAATCCAAATTGAAAAGCCAAGGCAGCAATACATAGAAATCATGTTGTACAGAAAAAGGGTGATATTCAGGATGGAAACAATTCCAGGCAGGCACAGACAGGATTCGGAATCGGACTGCGGGGTGTCACAGAATCTAAATCAAATCACTGGCATACAAGGAACTTGGCAGAGGAAAAGATGATCAACGGTCTGCAGAAGTGAGGGACTTAATAACCAAGGGAAGTAACCAGCTAGGCGGGGCAACAGCTATGAAGGATAATCTAAACATTAACTGAGAGCGGAAAACACGAGAGGAAATCAAACAATACAAAATGGGAAACAATGACAAAGACTAGTTTTCACAGGACATCCGCAAACAATAACAGCTCCATTCAAGGAGTGTCTAAGTTGGAAGAGATTGAAGAAACAGACTAGTATAAGAGATGGTTGCAAAGTCTCTGCAGAAACAAAGCAAATGACTGGGAGAGCAAAGAGGGCGGAGCTACAGATTAGTGAGGAAAGCAGAGAAAATCAATTAGTGAAGTTAGTAGTTTGTGCCGTAATAATATTACCCAATCGTGCAAGTTAGTATGTTAGTTATTTACAGGATTTGTATATGGGTTAGAAGACAAACTAGACAAAACATAGAGTGTTAGTGGGATTAGTTCTTAATTTGTCATTAGTGTTGAAGGAAGTAAAGGAGTCGTGAAGGAACTTCCGAAATCACCCGAAATGTGACAGCTCGCAGACAGGGGCGTGCCCTGGCAATAAACATAGAAGCGCAAAACATGACAGGGGAAAACAATGTGCATGAACTGGCGATTGAAAATGAATGTGAACTATAAACCAAGTGGACAAAAACATAAACCAGAACATACAGAAAATGTAGAAATGTAGAATGTAACACCTCTGACCTTGGGCCGAGGGTCATCTGTGGCCCAAGATGTTCTAAGATGTCAACCCCTCTCCCATCCTACCCTGTCCCATTCCTCCCATTTTACTCCCTAGATTCCCCTGATATGTGAGACTAAGCCCATGATCAGCATCCAGCAGATGATGTCCTACCAGAAGAATGGCTGCTACCAGCTCCCAGCTCCCAGTGGGAGATTTGATCACATCCCCCCAGATGTTGCTCGGCTGATCCAGCTGGAGGAGGGGGTGCGGCCGGCAGAGAAGAAGCCTTCATCACCACACAAGAGGACGGAGAAGAACAAAGACCATTGCTGTATTGACATGAACGGCCTAGAGACTAATGTATAGGCCGCTCCTGGGCTGGCACCCGGACTAGTGCCCAAGGATGCAAAATTGAGCTTGCACCTCACGCTTTCCAGAGGATGTCTCTGATAATATTAAGTGAATGATATTCTAGGAGCAAGAGGACATTACTTTAAGAAGGAATAAGAGGGTGACATAATTTAAACATTGTGGGGGGTGGAGAGGGGTGGAGGGGGGGGTATGCGCTGGTCATTCCCTGAGGATGACGCTTAAGACTGAGAATCCATGACCAAGCAGTAACTGCCTGTAACTGTTTTAACTGCCTAAAGCATCTGTTTAACTTTATCTTAGGTTCATTGCCCGTGCAAACGTCTGTGAGGGAAATGTCCCCATTGTATGTTTATGAGGGACATAGAGCGCACCTGTATAAACAGCAGGTTACACTTTCTCTCATGGATAAAGAAAGGACCGCCCATTTCATCCTCATTGTTCTGATAGAGTAATTCCAGGAAGATCTACCAGCATTTACTTTTGAGACACCTATGACACTCCGACAATATATCAGGCAATTATCTTGCTGTATTTCCTGGAAGTCAGAGCTGGTGATAATGGTCTTTTTAGGGAAATGTGGCTGTCTTTACTGCTCTGGTCAATTTGTTATCAACGTCTGGGTTCAAAGCGCTTTGTCTGACCTTTGTCACACGCATTGGCGAAAAACATATATGTTCTTCCACTGAAGCCATTAGCGTGTGCAGTCATTCAACATGAACTACAAGTCCAGTCAGTACAGAAATGACATGCAGGTAAACATTACATCCTGAGCAAGCTGCATTTTGTGGCAGTCCTTCACTACTGTTATATCTGTGTTTGTACGCAGCAACTGCTCAGTATCAATTTAACTTGACACAGTTTTCAAGGCTCCCGTAAGGGTAACGGTGCACTGTCAGAGCCAAATTTTATGGTGTATTAGTCGCTTTCAAGAAGAGGCAGCTTTCACACAATCTTTCAACTGAAGCATTGTTCTTGTGGTAGTAATTATTTACATTTAGTTCTGGGTCTGTCTTTGAGAACTTATTTTGAACTAATTTTGTTAAATGCATTTTATTAAAAATTAACGAAGATATGCATCTTTCTCATTTGCCATCCCCGCTATGTTGGGCTTTAAGCACCCTTGCTTATTTTTTTGACTTAAGATGAGCTCAAAGGTACAGGGACACCAGACCACCATAAATCACCTTGAACTAGTGATATCTCTCTTTTTTCCTCTCTCTCTCTCTCTCTCTCTCTCTCTCATTGGTTATCATAGTGATGAATTTCTATGCATGTGCACATGGATAATTTGCACACAACTCTTCATACATACGTACAATATTCATATAGTCTTATAGTCTTTCTCTTAAAAAATAACTACATTAAGATTGTATGGTTTGAACAATATGACTGTTTATCATATCATCAATATTATTCAACTTTTTTGGGGGAAAGAATGTTTATTTCTTCAAGGGTCAGAAGAACATTTTAATATTATCAGCTTTTTATCATCAAGTAAAGATGCACCATCATTTGGAACTAAATATTCGTATGAAACTGATCTGCACATTTTTTTAATGATTATCATGCGCATTGGGGCAGGGGTACCAGGGTTCAGTGGCCTCCCCCATGCCCCTGCAGGCTATCCTGTTAATTCCATGTTGCAGCATAGTGATTAGATACTTCATGCATTCCTACCCCTCGAAGCCACATTTCAAACAAATGCTTGCTTCTGTTGACACATGAATCAAGACGGTGCAGCCTTCACATAGAAATCAATAAATTTTTTTCAATGGTGTGTTTACTAGTTAAGCCAAAAAAAAAAAAAAATCTTATGTTATCTGCTCGATTGATGCGGGAGCCCCCCTGGGGTCAGCTGAGGAAAAAAAAGGCAAGTGTAGAGCCTGAGGCGAAAATGTAAGATGATGGTGGAGGGTGCAAGATTTATTTTTGGGACCCCCTAACCCACTCATTCACAAAATATGCAATTGATCCAATCCCTTTAGTTTCCGCATATTAATACATCGGCAGCAATATACTGGTAGAATATAAAGGCATCGCATCAGCTTGTGTGTCAGACAAGGCACAAAGTGCACAAGGTCTTAGATTTGCCGTCTCTGCCTTAGGTAAGATGTAAAGCCTGATCTACAAATAGTTTCACTAAATTTTTAACTTTAGATTAGCAGGGCATCCATAGAATAAAAATAACTACAAGCTGATTGCTGTTGTTACTGTAATTAACATTTATTACTGAACCTTAACAATATTGAACATGAGCGTGGATTATGAATCCGAGAGCAATTTCTAAGCCGTGAACGCAGATTTGTAAACAGAGTGTAAAGATTTACACATGGCTCTTTTTTTTACCAAGCTGACTCCAGGAAGGTTCTGAAAAAAACCTCTGTATTACCTGTACAACATAAATTGTAAAATAGCATTAATTCTCATTCCAGTGAGAGCTATCCACAGAACACCGAAGTCTCATATGAAGGAGGAATAAGGAAGGTTCAATCTTGGTGAACCACTATGTTCTCCCTCCTTCTAGTTCAAGTTCTAATTTTTTGACAGGCAAGTGACTATGGACTCAGTATTTTCAAAATTTAAACTGATCACAAAATAGACTACATGCTGTGTCGTCAAAAACAGCAGGATTCCAGGTATAGCCCTGAAAATTGGCATCAAAATGGGAGCAGGCTATTGGACAGCAGGCTATTACTTTTAATTTTGTGCTGCTCAGCCCATTTCTATAGGCAAATAATCTTAGAAAACTTGCATAATTATATACCCAACTGAAAGTTTTCTGAGAAATTACGGACTTGCTTTGGATGCTGCCGCCACTGCTGTAGATACTTTGTATTAGCGCAATAACAAGAATGGTTTTTAGTAGAATTACATGAAACTTCAAGTGCTCATTCCTGATTACTGAGAACAATCCCAGCTGTTTGTTGCGCCCTGAGGACCTTTTCTGTCGTATCACCAGCAGGTGAAATTTTACATTATTAAGTGCAATGACAAACACTTTCGAAGGTAATCATGCCGCAAATTTTTTGAATCTTTTGATCTCTGAGGCATCAATGAGGGCTGTTACTGATGCTGGTTACCCTATGACCTTTGCTTTAGCACCACCAATTTTTTTTTTTTTTCAAAATTACGATAACTCAAACAGCTTTCAGGGGAATCATGTCAACTGTGTATCCAACATTCCTTGTTGCACAAAGGATGAAGTTATTGATTGTGGTGGCTCTGTAATGTTTCCTGTAGCGCCACCACCAGGTCAAACTTTGCATTTCCAAATGCAGTAACTCAAAAAGTTTTGATGGAAGTGATGGCACACTTCTTTTAATAAATTAATACATTGAGAAGGGCTGCTGTTGATGTTCGTCAGCCCATGATCTTTGCTGTAGCACCACCATCAAGCCGAACTATTTTGCGAAAAAATTGCAAAAACTCAAAACAACTAAAATGGCAATTAATTCAAGCCGCCTTTAAGCATTTGTTGTGCATTGAGGAGGAAGTTAATGTTTGTGGTGGTTCTGTCATAATTTCGGGCCGGCCTCTGCTCTGCCATAGTACAAATTTCTAAATGCTAGGAGACTCTTCTGATGGGAATCGTGTCAAACTTTCTGTGATTGTCCCTAAAGTATAGAAGTGATGTCAATGACCCACAATCGTACCCTGCAGTACCACCACCGGGCCAAACTTGCCATTAATAAAAATGTAATAACTAAAACAGTTATCTTGTTAAGTCTGTCATCAACATTCCTGGTACAGAGAGGAGGGACCCAAGATTTTGATGCTTTTACTGTTGTGCCACCTTGAGGTGAGACTAGATTTCAAAATGCATTAAGTGAATGCCTTAGTGCATGAAAGAGCAATCCTATCTTTCTGGTGACGCTATGATTGTTCCTAGAACACCATCTTCAGGCAAAACTGAACTTATTAAGAAATGCAATGAATCAAACAGATTGGGTGAAATTTGTTGTGAACATTCCTGGTGTCCAGAGTAGTTTCCCTGTTGATTTTCTGAACCCCATGCCCTTTCCTGCAGCTCCAACACGTGGCCAAACTATAATTTTGAGAACTCCATAGTTATAGGCTGCAGTTTTCCAGTTTTTTTTTTTTTCCGCACTGGATGAAAAAGGCTCATTCTGCCATTCAGGCATTTTATTCAAGTACTGTCATGTTACGGGTATTAAATCACAATCAGAAACCTTAGAGATGCAAATGATTTGCAAGTCACATCATCACATTGAGGATATGCTGCATTTGGTGAAGCACGTCTACAATAATTATGGTTATTATGATGATTATGCATGCCTTGTATGGTCTGCCTGGACGATTTCAGTTTATCATGTGATATCAGGCAGGCCTTGACACATTCTGTACATGCCATTCATTATGAACAAAAATAGAACTCTAAGTGACTAGAATTGTCATGAGTAGTGATTATACTTGTTTTTTTACACAAAGCCCTAAAAAGACCATTCAGATAAGGCTCTTTGAATGCGCATTTGCAGTCGTATGAAGAGGGACTTGAGTCTGTGGTGGGTCAGAAAGCTAGATGGCAATGAGTAGCTAAGTTTCAGACAGAGGCAGATTTGAAGCTTTATCCAAAAGAGTTTGCAGGCTGACAGCAATTGGCAGTATTTTTGGAACTACTAAGATTGGCTTGTTTAAGTTAATAGAGCAGACACTTAAGCCTTTCTAGGGTTCTGCCAGTTTTCTCTGAAGGTCCGTCCTACCACTGCAAACAATGTAAATGTTTATAATCATCAAACCAATGTTAATATCAGACAAACATACCCAGGGCAAACAGAAAATGTAGTTTTAAAAAGCTGTTTTCATTTATTGAAAGAACTGCAATCCAACCTTACCTGACTGTGGAAAAAGTAACTGCCCCCATATTTATAAAAGCAACTAATTAAACACACTTAATGGATCAATGGGTTCACTTTCATGAGACACAACCTGGCATGTTAATTAGCAGCCCAGTTGAATCTAATTATCAATTAAATGGAATTTCTGGCAATGTGAGGCCGGCAAGAGGTAGCGCATAATGCCACAATCTAAAGAAATTCAAGAAAAGATGAGAAACAAAGTCTTTGACATCTATTAGTCTTGAAGGGGTTACAAAGCCATTTCTAAGGCTCTGAAAATGCAGCGAACCACAATGAAAGCCATTGCTCACAAACCTCAGAACAATGTTGAAACCTTCCCAGGAGTGGCCGGCTGACCAAAATTCCCCCAAAAGCTCATCTAAAACTCATCCCGGTTGTCAATAAAAAAAAAAAAAACCCAGACTATCATCTAAAGAACTGCTGACCTCACTTGCTTCAATTAAGGTCAGCTTTCACGAGTACACAATAAGAAAGCGACTGGGCAAAAATGGTATCTACGGGAGAGCTGCAAGATGAAAGCCATGGCTGTCCAAAAGGAACACAAAAGCTAGTTTCACATTTGCCAAAAATAGGACCAAGGGTCCTGTAGCTTACTGGCAAGCAGTCTTATAGTGATGAAACAAGTTATGAAAATTTCATGTGAAGTTTGACGTTTGAATCAATGAAAATCAATGTCAAGGTCACTAAATAAAAGTTCACATACATTTATAAGACCTCCTGTAATACAAACCCAATCCTAAGCTCAGAAGCAGTTTTGATGTTACAAGTCATAGAAAATTCAAAATGTCCATTGTGAACTTTAAAGGTCACATAAGGTCAAGTTGAGGTCTGAAAATGGACTTCATATATGACCAGGTCCAGATTAAGAGGATTGGGGCCCCTGGGCACAAATTCTTGGAGCCCCCCCCCTCCAATTACACACACACGCACGCACACACACACGTGCACACAATCAGCGTTTTGAATTATGGACTGCTATTTGGTGGAAACACCAGTAGCTTATACAAGATTTACAATGACAGAGTCCAGCCTATATGATCACAAAGAAAGAAGGACAAAATTAACACTTGCAGATATCATCCATAATACAGGATTTGCACATACTTGCAACAATGCTTTCCTGGGCAAGCAGCTACAATATCAAGACATCAGCATATTGTTACTCACTAGCATTTGCAAATACAAACTGCCTCACCTCCACCAGTCCAGATTGTGGATTCAGAATCTTCCATAATTGGAAGATTGAATATGACTTTCTAAATGTCTCTACCCTGGCTCAATCTGTGACCATTTTGGTGATAGTCTTTGTATTTTCACTGTAGAGTTTGACCGTCCGGTCACTGACAGTCAGGTTTAATGTCACCAAATGAAAGTTCATATGTGACTTCCTAGATGTCAGTAACAAACTTAGGCTCTATCGGTGACCATTCTAGTGATATGTGTCATTGAATTTTTACAAGGTCACATTTGACCTTTGAAGGTCAATATGAAGGTCACCAAATGTAAGTTCATATATGACTTCATATATGTCTCTAATACAAACCTAAGCTCCATCTGTTACCATTTTGGTAACACAAGTCATTGTAATTGTATTATGTCAAGTTTGACCTTCGAAGGTCACCAACAGTCAAGTTGAATGTCACCAAATGAAAGTTCATATGACAACCTAGATGTCAGTTACATAAACCTAGGCTCCATCTGTGACCTTTTAAAAGATAGCAGTTATTGAATTTTCACAAGGTCAAGTTTGACCTTCGAAGGTCAATATGAAGGTCACAAAATGAAAGTTCATATATGACTTCCTATATATCTCCACTACAAACCTACACCCTGTCTGTAATGATTTTGCCGATAATAGTCATTGAAATTTCACTGCAGTTTGGTCATTGAAGGTCAAGTTCAAGGTCACCCGATGAAACTTCATACATGACTTCCTATATACCCACAATACAAACCTAACCTCTATCTGTAATTGTTTTGATGACAGAGGTCATTGAAATTTCACCATGTGAAGTTTGACCTTCGAAGGTTACTGAAGTGTAGTAGTATTTTATGGAAAATTTACAGGAAAATTCATCAGGCCAAAAAAAAGATATAAAAATGTTTACGGACGACAGACGACGGATGCCACACCACGGCAATAGCTTATCGGCCCATTGGGCCGATAAGCTAAAAAACATCTTGATGACCCCCAAGAGTCTTGGAATAATATTCTGTGCACTGATGAGTCAAAAGTGGAACTTTTTTTTGGAGACATGGGTCCCGTTACATCATTAGCGAAGCCAACACTGCTTTCCACAATGGGAACGTCATACTAACTGTCCACCGCAGTGGTGGTAGTGTAATGGTCTGGGGATGTTTTACTGCTTCAGGACCTGGGCAACTTCCCATAATTGACGGAACTATGAATTCTGCTCTCAACCAAAAAAATGAAAATAAATCCTGAATGTCCAGCCATCAGTTTGTGACCTCAAGCTCAAGCACAATAGATTCTGCAGAAGGACCATGATTTGAAGCACAAAAGCAAGTCCACCTCTGAATGACTCTAAAGACACAAAATTAAGGTTTTGGAGTGGCTAAGTAAAACTGTTGACTTAAATCTGATTGAGACGCTGCGGCATGACCTTAACTATGCATTCCTTGCTCAAAAAGTGTTCAATGTGGCTGAATTAAAACAATTCCGCAAAGAAATGCAGGCTAAAATTGCTCCCCTGCAATATAAAAGATGTAATGCCGGTTATAGCAAATGTTTGATTGCATTTTTTGCCACCAAGGGAGGCACGACCATTTATTAGTTTAAAGGGAGCAATTCGTTTTTTCACACGGGTGGTATCGGTTTTCAAAACCTCTTTACCTTCAATAAATTACATGATCATTTAAAAGCAGCTTTTTGCGTTTACCCGCATTTTTGGTCTTACATTAAAATAAGTTGGATGATCTGAAACACTGAGAGATAAGGAAAAATAGAAAAGAAAAAAACAGATAGAACAAGTCGACATGGTCTACAACATCCCCCGCCAATCATGCACTTCTCATTTTCGAACTCAATCAAGGCCTTTATGGTCTGAAGCTACACACCAAATTTGGTTACTGTATCTGTAGTAGTTTCTGAGTAAAGCTGTCCCCTTTATCTCGAACGGACGGACGGACGCACACACGGACGGACGGAGGTCAAACCTATATCCCCCTACCACTTCGTGTTGGCGGGGGATAATAATACAACTCGACCAGTTTGAGTTGTTGAAATACAGAAGAGCAGCATTTTTGAGAAAGTTGTTCACTATATTTGCTGTTGCCTTGGTTGTTCATAGGGATGCTTGCTTCACAAGATGGTGGCTTGAGGAGGCTATGGCAACACGACGGAGGCCCAAATATAAAGTTATACACATCCCAGTTAAAACCATTCACATTTCGTTTTCTCAACTGTGTTCTGTTCATTTTTTTTTCTAGGTTATCAACCTTCTTATGTCTCTCTGCATGTCGTCGTTTGTGTGAGCATGTGATTATTCCCCTCAGAGACGTATGCTGCTCAATCCACTCCTCACAGAGGTCAAAGCTGAGCCTAAATGTTTGAATTTTGTAGTAGTCTTTTTGCCTGCAAACTAGTTTGCTTGGCATTCATTGTACTAACTCAGTGGTAACCACCCCATAAGGGGCTTCATTGATGTAGTCTACCCCATCTCGCAGATATACGTTTTTTTTTTTTTATAAACTCAAGTAGTCAGCATACACAGGAACCCAAAGAATGCATCATTTTATCCATCATCGTTGTGCCACATCAGGGCGAAATTGTGCAATGTGATGAAACAGCTGTTCTTAATTTTGAGTAATTTATTGTAAATGAAATTCACAGTACCTCCAAATAGTTAAGCGTTGGCTAAATTATGCCACACCAACAGTCTTGTGTTTCATTCAAACAGAAGCCACAAGAATTGGATGTTGGTACAAGTAAGCTAGTTACCTAGCCAAGAAGCCTACCAGTTATAATGCCATGTATTGTCAAGTTTTTGCGGCAAATGTGGCAGCACACGTTCGCAGTCCTATTGATGCCACACCTTTGCAGCTAATTTCTGCTCATTTTTCTGTCACATAGCGCTGTTGAGTCTTATTGCCATGATTGGCTGTAGATTAACCCACTGGCATCCATAAGTATTTCGGTCTGTGTCCATTGATCACGCTCATAAATCAACATGTGAAAAAGTGAGCACAGCTCACTAATACCCTTGATCCTTGTGCACTGAAGAGATGATGGCCTATTTTCATATAAATTGGCACTGCACCTCTGCATGAAGTATAGAATGCATGACTGAAATTTGAAAACAATCTGATACACAGTTTTCGAGAAATCGGTCAGACAAAATTTGCAGTGGTAAATTTTCAAATTCAAAAAGTTCAAATTATGGAAAACAAAAGTAATTTCTGAAAAAATCATTACATTTTCATGAGACTTGGCACTGCACCTCTCCATGAAATGTAGAATGCATGACTGCATTTTGAAAACAATCTGATGAGTGATTTTTGAGAAATCAGTCATACTGATGCGGATGGACGGAATTCTTTGGTATACTCTATATAACCCCGCCCCTTATGGGTAGAGGGTATTAAAATGAACTGAGGTCCAACCCTATTGGCATTTGTGTTTTGGTCTGATAATGCCAGGCTAAGAGACACATAAAACACTGGCAAAAACCGCATGCGTTTTTTTTACATTATAACCCAGGGGTGTCAAACTGGTCCGTAAAAAGGTCAGAGGAGCTGCAGGTTTTCAATCCAAGTGAGCAGAAGCACACCTGATACAACTGATCAACCGTGCAGACTGAGTTCAGTTGATTGAATTAGTTGTAGAAGGTGTGCTTCTGATCAGTTGGATTGAAAACCTGCAGCCCCTCCAGCCCTTTTACGGATCAGTTGCACGCCCCTGGTATAACCCGAACCCCTATCGATGGAGATAAGGTTATGAATCAAAGTAGAGCCCTTTTAAAGTTCAAAAGCAACAAAGCTGCCACTCACTGCTGCCCAACATGCAAAATGAAGTGGCTACGGTTGCATGCTGGCAAGGGTGCTCAGTGAAAGAACGAGACCACAGCTTCAATCAGGAGGAGGTTTAATCTCCAAACAGCAGGTCCTAACAATGGAAGAAGTACAGCTGAAGTACCACGTGCTGTTTAACTGAAAAAAGAGTAGTACTATAGCAGCAAAATGAAGTACGTCTTCCCTGCAGATACAAATTGTGCTTATTTTAAGCATTACGATGGAAGATACTAGATGCTTTTTTTAATTTCACAATAAGGTAGCACAGAACTAAATGTGCTCTGAATGGTTGGGGATTTGGATGTATTTCCAATGTTTCTAATTATTTTAACCACTTGTTTCCTGTATATTTACAGTACCGCAACTCACGCCTGCCTGATCTATCATCAGTTGGTTTATCAAACTTGCCTGGAAACGTGTCGTATTACTGCTGACCGGCTCGCGAATTTTTAAACCGTAGGATGGCTACTGAAGATCGATGAATTAATCATGAGTGATTCACTTCACTCAATCAACTACGTGTAAATCAATCAAATATAATAGACAACAAGATGGGAAAGCACAGTAAAAGTGAGGCCACTTGGCTTTCATCACGACGATTGAACCATGTAACCATGGATTCATCATTAAAATGTTAAATATAGGTATATTTATGTTAAAAAGATTTTTAAATTTTATTCTTAGACATCTGAAATGAAGATGTCTTTTTTGTGCATTAGATTAAGAACAATTAAACAATTAAGAATTATTTCGTGTAAATTTGTTGATATACTGACCTACATCATCTATCATTGCAATCTAGTTCTTGTTATTTACAGATTGCAAACTTGCTTTCTGCTTCATATTTAATTCTTCCTTTTCTATACCTCAGAAAGATGGTTTTATTCAATTCAAGCATGGTTCATGTACATCTTTATGTAATAATCAATGCTATTTATTCTCTTGATTTCAATAATTAAAGACATGAATTGTGTATCGTGGCTATATTAGGCTCCTAGTTTAAGGTTGTCTGTACTGGGCTAAATGATTTTATTGTCTTATTCAGATCCGCTGCATTATAAATTTATTTCAATCAAATTAATAATCAAACATGTTTTTTTTTCTATAGTAGAACACTGTATCCATTTATTCTCAAGTAATTATCACCGTCACCCACTCCCACACACCCTCTCACTCACCCTTACGTACACACCAAACACGGATGACATTATATTACATTTATTTCGACAAAGTATCTTGCTTAAGGCAGCAAACACGAATACTGTTTGACAATAGCCAATAATAGAAGCATTTGTTTTCAATTCTCTTCTCTCTTCTCGACTCAGGAATAATTGTAAAGTATGGGTTATTTATACTAATGTCATTGGGATCGGTCATAGCTGTATGTATGCTTGTTTGCAAAGAGGTACCTAAGTATAGAAACGTTCACTCTTAAAAAGATGAGATGACAATTGATGTAGAGTTTCTTTAACATTTTTCATCAACTCAGTCTTTAGCTTAAATCCATTTTCGAATATACAAGTAATTGAAGTATTTAAGACAGCAACAATACATTATCGTCTGAGAACTATATAGCTGAAGCTTCCACAAAGTGCTCTGGTTTGGGAGCAAGAGCAAAACAACCTCGTGGCATAGAGTGCCAATGACTTGCTATCAACCAGAACTGTGTCACAAGAATAAAATAATCCCTGAATGACACAAGGCTTAAAGGTTCAATTCATAGAGGGTGTTGATGGGGATTGCATGGCTAGGGATGGCTAGCCAGATAGGCAGAAAATAGTTAATTACAAGGAGAAAGGAATTCAAGTATGGTCAATATCACTGTCATGTTGTCTGAGCAGAGAAAGTTAGGATTGAGGTTTCAGTGACCTCTTTTGTTAATGGACTATCCAAAAGTTCCTAAAACCTAAATTCTTTCAAGGAATTCCCATATTCATACATGGTAGGGACACATTTTTATTCACCATGATGCTTGGTCATCTGAATCAGCAGTTACATCATGAAACGGTGTAAATAAGTTGTAAACTCTCATCTAGATCAATAAGCTTTGTTCGAAGTACAAAATGGCAAGCAGTGTAAAGCATTTTACTAAATGTAGATCCAACACTAGCATAAAATATCACAGTGGTTTGTGAACGGAGAGATATATACCTAATATTCTTGTGAAATCGACACCCTACTCGCAGCAGCACACCACCACTGTTTTTTTTTTTTTTTACCCCAATAGACGGTACCTCTGAATACGATCCAGTAATGAAAGACACAAGAGCAGAGGTAAAAATATATCCAAAATGTAATGTGCATCAAAGATCATAAACTCTCACCATACTCAGTACAAATAGTACTAAGTTAAACTCTAAAATGGCGCAGATAGAGCAAGAAACATTTTTCTTTCACTGAATGAAACATAATGAAATAAAGTAGACTCCATCTACCACAAAAGTTGAAATTCTTATTTCATTAAAAGTTATTAACGATGTTACAACAAAGTGGTGACAGTGACTGATTTCATGCGTTATCATGCGTATATAATATTTTCGTTAGTGACGTCAGAACGGAGTGGCATTTGAAATAGCATGTAACGAATGAAAAGAAAAAACCCTTGCTCATCTTTATACCATTTATAAACAAGGTAGGTGACATGTACGGTGCTATGGCACCCATATGTTTTTGCTTTTTTTAACTCATTAATTTCTTTAAATACTTTAGTATTTTCCATCACATGGCAGGAATGTCCATTGGAGTCCATTGACTCTTTCAAATGTACAACTAAAATATTACAGAAATACATTTTAACTATTGTTATTTAAAGAATATAGTATTGCTATTTCAACATCCAGTTGCAAAAAAAAAAAAAAATTGCTTCAGTCAGGCTTGAATTAATCCCTTTGTCATCTGTTTCCTTCTGACATCAACAAACTATTTAAAAGGCTTCATACCAGTAAAAATACAAAGGGAATTACAGTTTGAAGATTACAGATCAAAGATATTGATATGATCTTTGATATGAATTATTTCAAAGAGATAATAGAAAGCCTGTCCTCTGAGTTCTGACAGTGACAGATCACGCAGTTGAATAAATTGAGTTGACATTCTTGTTAATACATAACAAGAGGCAATGCTAGAAGTCCTATTTCAGTTATAAATTTGTCTTTGGTAGTGTGAAATTCATTTAAAGAGGAAATCCAGTCCAGAATTTAATTAATCTTAAAATAAAAATTAAAAAAAATCCCTACAGAACAGTGCAAGAAATGATGAAAATCGGATAAGTAACAAGGAAGTTATGACATTTTGAAATTTCATATTTTTTCAAAAAACAATTCTTAACCAGTCTTTAGGAATATTCAAATGAGCGAGTTGATGATGTCAGCCCCTCATAATTTTCTATTAATTTTGTATACAAAAATCTCATATTTTAGTAATGAGAAGATGAAACCTGCCTGATAACCAATTATTAGTCCTGACCTGTTCTCAGTCATTTTCATAATTAACAGAAGGTTCACTCCGAGAGCGCTCCACATTTTACAGGTGCGGCTTGTTCTCCCCGATTAGGAACAGGTCAGGACTAATAAATGTTCTAAAACGGAAGTTTTGTGCGACCCAATTCTCTGTTCGTGTTCCGCAACTGGACTGAATTTAGCTCATGATTTAATCGCTGTTAGATCGCATACGGAGAGAAACCGTGTCTTCGGTTGCCAATTATGATAAGTGGAAAACACGTCAATAAATGAAAATGGTTGAGAACTACTAATTGCAGTCAAAAAGGGACGAGTCTCAGCACCCCCGCTGGCTACGCCACTGTCGGCAAGTACAAATGCAAAATAAAATTATCCCTTTGTTCTAAAAATTTATAGAGATAGGTAATCAACATGGTATATCGAAATGTATTTATGACCACAATGACGTTTCATGACACCTCCTAGAAATATCAAAACTAAGACATTTCAATGATAAACCTACCTCGTCCACCATCTTGGATTTACTTCACTGGAGGCAGCCGTTGAGTCATTGATACCAGGGCCTCACTTGGAGCGCAAGCGCAACGAGGCACGGGCACCAGGCTGAAATCTTGCGTAGCTTGCTCCAAGAACGGTGTAAGGAAAGAGTCACGCTACATGTGCGCTACAAACTGGTTTGATTTTGTCGGAAGAGGGATCCGCGTAATCTGACCCAGTCGGAGCCTCTCTTATTCAAGCGGAAGGGTCGCTACAGGTCGGAAGTCGTGATCCACCCATGTCTTGTGCGTAACAGAAATTTACACTTGTAATCGCTCGTTACTGGTTGGAAAGGGAGAATCGGGGCAATCGGAAACCTTAAAAGTGCAAGTCGATCAAGGGCTAAACCAGTTTGATTTTGTCGGAAGGTATGAGTTGTCGAAAGGACGCGGGAGCATCGGTTGGTCAAGTGCAAACTAGGTGGCAAATATTTCCTCTGCAATTAGCCAATTATAAACAGTTTACAAAAACAACCGCCATATTTACTGTTGACGTTGGCAAAAATCAATCGGAAATGCTTGCGTTAGTGGATCATGGGGAAAAAATTTTTTCCCCCCAATTACTCTGACTTTCTACGTTCGCGTGAGTTTCGGTTGTTTCCCGGCGCTTCCAAAAACTTCCGACTGGCCACGACTGCTTGCGTGCGGAAGCCTTAAAAGCACAAATGGATCACAGGAAATAGACAGATCCGGGATTCAAGCCCGGCGATTGTTTGCTAGTAAACTCTGCTCCGAGCGCTAAAGGATTAAAGAATACTCCGGAACAGGAGTCAGGAGAACCTCCTTTGGCTCTGATTCAACAAGACAATTTGGGGTTTTGCTGGCATGGGGTTCATCGCAAAAGTGAGGCTGTGATCAACCGCGAACTGTGCAGCAGCAGAATAAATGACTAAAATTCTCTTCACCCCCCCCAACTCTTCCCCCTACATCAAAGCAGTGACAGACAGAGATATTTTATTTATTTTAAAGTTTATTTAGTAAAATTGAGACTTTCATTCATCATCAAAAATTTGCTATCAACCGTTTTTACTGCCTTATTCAAATAAATCTCGATTTATTTTAGGGTCAATCTGTAAAAATGCTTTTCCATTCCACAGTGATCGTGACCGCACCTCCGAGACAGACTGAGGCACATGTAAAGGTCATTGAAACAGAAACAATATAATCATGGACCAACACTCCTTTAACAAAGGGCCATCTCAAAGCCAACACAGTGCTTTTAAGGTTACAGACCTACCCGTTCATGAAGATACACACATGCAGTGCTTCATGCCGGCCAGTGATATACCTCTCCGTTAATATAGAGCATGGAGTCTTCTCCCAGAAGCAGCACGCAAACCTAACCCTGTCACTGCCAACATTTAAAAAGAAATTGCACACAATTGCTTTAGAGCAGTAAAGCAACTAAGTGAATGTTGTGTGCTTGCATGAAGGCCTGATTAAGCAAATCAATGTATAAATATCCAATTACCATGAGGATAAAAATTCACATTTGTACCTCTTCTGCTTGAACCTTTCTCTGAAAACACACCATGGTCCTGGAGAACGAGTTAATTAGTAATAATTGCATGACAAATCAGTACACCTCGAAAGAGTCAGCCAACCCCAAAAATGCATTTCATCATATTCTGATCACGCAGAAATGGAATTCCACAGGGGGGTTAGGAAATCACCAACTCTAGTCAAAAACAAAGAGAAAAGGGAGCTTACATGACTATAATTTACATTAATATAATTTTAACGAAGATGAGTCATTATTCCAAGTTGTGTGCAAACCTACAATTGCTCTAATTACTCATTGAGCTAGAACAAGGTGGGCGGGGGAGCGCATGTCGCTCCCTTCAGACAGACTGAGGTAAAGCCCCCCATACTGCCACCTTCGGGTCAGACAGACGGAGGGGAATCTTCTTCACAGTTTCGCTTTCCCGGGCTGCAGCTGGAGGTTCTGAAGCTTCATGGCCATGCCCATGTTCCCAGTGATCTTCAGCTTACCCTGGAAGAAGGCCTACGGGGCAGAATCAGAACACGACAAGTCAAGCTCTGAGCACAAAACATACATGGCTGTTGAACATGCCAAGGCCTATTTGGATGCCAGCAGTGCAAATCATTTCATTTGCATTAAAAAGCACACACATTTAGAAAATGGGCTTATGAGTTTTCAATATCAAAACCAAGGTTAAAAAAAAAAAAAAAAATACAACTCCGTAATTGGCATAGTAAGGAAACTTGTCTCGGAATGTCAATTTCAGTCCATAGAGAACTCAATGTCATTGAGAGCAAAGTTAAATATCTGCCCATGAAATAGCCTCTAAATAATTAAACACTGTCATATTGCAGCAGTTTCGCTGCTCTAAAAAAGGAATTGATATATCCTGGAAATATAACCTTAAATTCCGTACCAAAAAAAAAAAAAAAAACTTCAATTGTCAACATTCTTAGCTTTACCCTTCTTTGTAACCCAAGTAACATGCTAAATAAATGCCAGATCACATGTTCCCCATTTGCAATATGCAAAAATTCCCCATGCATTTTGATAATCTCATTCAATTCTGGCAACTTTCCAGAGATACAGATCTTAGGAACACAGTGATCCTAGTCATCACCATTAAAAATGGAGCATATCATATCATTGCAAAGGATGTCATTGTTCAAATAGTCTGCAATAAATATAAATAGTGCCTTATAATTACCCAAGGGAGCCCAGGGAGCAGGACATTAAACTATGCATTCACCATTCAGTGTTTCTGCCATTAGAAACCAGGCTTTTAACCTCCATCAGTGAGGCATTTTAGAAGTAAGATGTACGAATCCGAAACAGCTGGGAACCACTTCACCTTCAAATGCTTATCAGTCAAGCATTCAAAAGGGTTCAAAAAAGAGCACAGTTTATGAGTAGTCTGAGCAGAACAAAAATCACAACCAGCATGTCCTTTCAAAATCTGTACTGAATACCAAAAGGAAAAAAAAAAATTAAAAATAAAATAAAACTGCAATTATTCAAGGTGTTTACTGGTTACTGGGGTTCAGATCTTGGTTGCAGAAATAAAACCTACGCAACATAAATGATCAGAAAGAACACTTATTTGCTCAGAAATTCCTTCTTTGATTTTGTTAACCATAAGCCTGTGAATCCAAGGGGCCACAATTGACACCCTTGATTAAGGTGGTTCAAGTGTCTTTTAGGCAATTTTTTTTAACAGACCTGCCTTCATACCACTTTAAGTGGTCTTTACCCCTTCAATTTCAATTTTGCCTTAAATTTTTATTTGAGTGGATTCTAATACGAAAAAGCATTTTTTTTTAAATGGTAGGACAACACATGCGCATTCTGTATCTGCCGGTTGCAGAGCTTCACTGAAACTACATTACACATACATTAAGAAAAACATTCAAAACTGGGATGCCTTGTTTTTTGGGTCACAGCATTACCTCAGATGGAAAAAAAGAAAAATCTTCATTTTGAACATGACTTTACACACATTTGCAAGAAATTCAGCAGGACATATTTGGGATCATTGGAAACCTTGGAATCTCCACTAGAATTTACAGCAGTCCTGAAATTCCACCGGTCAGAAAACCGGAGCTGTATTTTATGGACGCATATATGGGTCTGTAGGTTTTATGGAGTTAAACAAAAAGCAACCAAACATCAGATGCCAAGTGAAATCTTTCCAGCTGAGGAAAAAAAAAACCTGCGTTAAGCATTCAGCCAGTGAGTATTCATATCTAGTTACCCTTTAACCCTCATGCGTTCCACGCATTGTTTGCATTGGTGCCATTTAGGTCATTTTGACCCAAGGATCAATTATTACATAAAGCCATCATTTTGATCTCATTTTTGTAATGTTGCCCAAGACGGAGGGCATGTTAAATTCTCATTCATTTCACATTTGGTCCCATTCATTTTGCAATGGTCATGTAAAATCGATGCCTGATGTGATCACTGTTTAAAAATGAAGATTCTGCCTGTGCTAATGTATTCCCGTAGATCACCACGCATGTCACTGGTAGCTACGGATATCAGCAAATTTTTTTTTCACAGAAGCATTTCATTCAGTCACTGACATTTGGTTGCCGTTTTTGTGAATATTACATGAGGTATAAAGCCACCAAGATGTGTATAACTACATGTCCCACTTGTTGTGGTGGGGAGGGGAGAGAAAAAAAATTTGCAATTCAAAATTGCACATCCCGAGTCCGGTTTCGACTTCAACACGCCATTCACAGTCAATGCACACTCAAATGTAATAGAAACCATAAGGCAGTGCCACCAGCTTACCGTCTGTGGGTTCATTTTCCCAGTCATCAAGGCCAGCAAATCTCCATCTGACATAGTAATGGTGCAGTCTGCCTTTTTCTCTGGAGCAGGGAGAAACCAGCAGAAAATGCAACATTAAAATGAAAAAGGTTAAAGACAAGCACGCATGTCGTCATGCATAGCAAACTGTCCTATATCCACGTTTGACAGACAGAGCCAAGCGTGTGCGCGCTCACATGTTGCAGTGTCTCAGACTGCGCTGAGGTTTCAATGACATACAGAGGCGATCTTGAAGCTCACCACTTCTTTTAAAAAAAAAAAAAAAAAAAAAAGGGACCCCCAAGAAGTACGCCATTCATTTTCACGTCAGCATATTTATTTACAGCCATCCCAACCTGTTAAGAGACTGCCAATTTCAGCCTTGCAGGATAGAAGTTTCTCTCTTATAGTGGTCATTATGACAGACAGTTGAGCAAAAGACGGCAAGAGCGCTCGTAGAGCACAATATCTCCCGCCAGGCTTGGTAATAACAAGCAAATTTAACGCGGCACCTTAGGATTCCTCTTTCAGTCACCGGCCATTAACCCCTTTGCGCAGAATACAAAATTTTGCCAATTTTTCCTGTTGTGCATGAGCCTATTTAAGCTTTAGAACTCAGGATTTGTGACACAGATTTTTAAAAATTATTCAAGTGAAGCTAGACATTTGGAAATTCAATTACAGAATTGTTTAGGAATTAAATTTTGGAATTTACGGACGCCGGCGTCTACATCTGCAGAAAGGGGTTAATAATAATGCATTAAATACTAGGAGCCTATCTGAAAAACCTACATAATAAATATGTAATAAATATGTAATCTGTGGATAGCATTGGCATGGCATTGCTTGTAAACCATTTTCATCTGATCAAAAATATATCGTAGACATTCTGAATCAAACTTTAAAAATGCAATATGCCAATAACCACTGTATGCTCATCATTTTTGTAAAATTTCATGAAAATCCCTCAAAAAATGTGGGAGGAGTTGATTTCAGAACATAAGCACCCTTCCCAGGACGTGTAGACGGACGTCACCACCACATAATCCCGCTATGGTCTCCGACTGGCAGGGAGGAGTTGATTTCAGGTGCCCTCCCAAGGATATACAACAAGTCATCATTTAACGTAATGGGCAGTAACTCTGTGAAATATTAGTTTGGTGTGAAGAAAATGCGATATGCGCTCTACCAATATACTTAGCATTTTTGCAGAGTTTCATGAAAATCTCTCAAAAAAGTGAAAGGAGAACATAAGCACCCTTCCCAGGACGTGCAGATGGACGAATGGACAAACTGACATCACCACGACATAATCCCCCATCGGTCTCTGACCGGCAGGGGGGGATAAAAAAAAACCAAAACAATTTTTATTTAAGTTAGGGGTCATTTGGCAGAGTGCACTAATATTTTCATGAAAATTATGCTTTTTGAAGTTGAATGCACACAAACGCTGACTGCGATGGATTATCACTTATGGAAAAGGACACTGATTAGAGGGGAATAAATAATTTATCAAGATGTCTGCTGGCAATAGATGAAATCATTCAAAAAGTGTAATAATTTTCCAGACGGTGTACAGAAAAAGAATGTCAATATTTTTACATAAAATATTTAATTCAATACTTAATACCCAGGAGAAAACCCTCCAGTAAAAATAATTTCAGCCAGTGTATTCAATTAAGACTTGGACTAACCATGTACTGCACAATTTTTTGCACTTTAGCACACATCTTCGACCACTCCTCCATTCTTAAGAGCCACAGTAGCATGTTTGTGTGCTCAACCTATCGGGTATAGCCATTGGCCTTACAACAATTTCATGTGTGTCTTTTGGACCAATAGTATTCGAGAAGTAATGAGAAGTGCTGTGTCTTTGTAAGCAATGTCCTTTGTGTTTAAACGCAAGAAGAAACATAATGACCCCATCTGACGATTACAAATCATAATTTATCAAAAGTCAAACACATTTGTTTCAGCTCTTACCCAATAAAAGTACACGTTCTTCTCGTTGCATAAATATTTTTGTGAAATGTTTGCCATTTTTATGTAATAAAACAATAAACCTCTGAAATACAAGTCATTAGCGGCCAACGTAGTGGGCTCAAAATGGGCATTACGGGATAGTGGCACGTTTGAAGGAACACACACTTCCCACTGGGGTTAGACTTACAATTTTAGAATTGCATAAAGCTTTACTTAATAATAGAAATGGAATTTGGAACATAGGTTTTGGGCCTTCCCCAAAAAAGTCTAATCTTGAAACCACTTCCCAGTGCCGTGCAATGGTGTGCATGACTGCATGCATGACTTACCAATATCAAGTTCTGAATACCTACAATATCGTCTTGTTTGAAACAGGATATGTAAATGGGGCTCTGCGAGACACATACTGCAGGGTCTCAGCCCTGGCATTTTGTTTACTTGTTTCTGCCTAACTAAGGCTAATTTACTTTTGTTCCTATCATTCTGTTGAATTAATATATTCTGCCATTACACGTTTCTCACAAGTTGTGAGCCTTTTTAAGTTTATTAAATAAATAAAACCGAAATAGAGTATCAACTCTCTATAAAACAACCGAACTGAAACCGAAACCGAAGTCCAATTTTCACAACTGGAAAGCTCTACCGCACCGTGAGAGGCGGACAACTGTTGATGATGGATCACTGACCTGCAATGTTGGTGACAGATAAATAAGTTACAGTAGGTGATGGATTACCAACCTTCATCATTGTCTACAGAGCCCGTGCCGTTTTTCACGTCCACCACCCAGACAGCTTCCTTGCCTTCTGGGCCATCCTTCACCTTGAAGGCGAACACGCCACCAATATTCTTTACAAACTGCTCCCCCTCCTGCACGGGGCAAAAACAAGAGTTCGAAGTCATGACCAAAGTGCCAACTCATGTTCACCACTGCTTAACGATGCTTTTGCATTTCCTCTTCCACATGTCATTTTCTCATGTTTGGATTGGTCGCATTAACCGTAATCTTCTTCCCTCAGGCCATTAACAAAATCAGGCCAAGCACCAGTAGGGGTGAAGAGCATCTCTGACAGGTAGGTCAGTCACATCATCTACAGAAGGCTAATTCACCAAAAGCATCTATTTTAGCACGATTCCTTTCAATCAAAGTCAATGTACACAGTTCCTTCTCAAGCAGCCAAGTTATAGGTCAATATAGTTTGTGCTCACCTCCTGTAGCTTCTTTTCAATTTCCTGAAAGACTGTGTGTGCCTTGAACCCCTCCAGACCAGCAGAGGCACTGGTGGGCACGGCCTGTACCCGCTGAGATCTGAAAAGCAAACGACAGACAGTTGGCTACAATCGGCATTCATCTTGGCTCCATTCTGACGGCGATCACCAGAGTGAAGTTGAAAATGTGTTGAGAACTTTCTGAACCCTAGCGCAGAAATCCATACAAATTAATCAATACAAGCTAAAGTTTGACGGTTAATACGGAGCACTGGGCAGACACTACCAATTCCACCAGTATGAACAAAGAACAAGAAAGTGACCAGAATGTTTTGGTATTGGGTCAGTCCATGTCAAATCACCCAATACAGAAAAAGCTGGTTGCTGCACCATTTTCAAATTTAACAAGCTTCCATTAACTTAAATATAATGGCAAAGAACCTACCATGCAAAATTTTAGATCTCTAATTCAAATAGTTTTCAAGCAAAATAGTTTTAAAATTTTGGCAATTTAGGCCTGAACCTGCCCCCCCTAGTATTTTTTAGTGAATGAAGTGCTTGTATCTCAGCTTCTAGGCAACATCGCATCACCAAATTTGACAAGCAAGTTCTCTATTCGTAGCTTGTTAAATAAAACCCTTCCTAGCCTTCTAGCTAGTGTGTAGTAGCTACTGGAGCTTGTCAAAAATGCCCTAATTTATGAAAAATAAGCTCGCGAATGAGTTTTCAAAACCCTAAAAAACAAGAAATAGTGCTCATACCTGCTATACTACCCTCCAGTTCCATTCTTAACAACATTATGCAGTATTTTGACACATTAGAGCCCCTTAGCTTCATTATCTGCAGAGATATAATCAGCTGAATTTCTAATCAGAGTGAAAATTATCGAAAATTGCCACAGTTCGACAGGCCAGAAGCCAGTGTAGCACAGGTGGCAGGGATATGAAACTTTGTGCAGGAAAGCATCTATCATTTGGCTGTTTCCACATAATTGCAAGTTTTCCCCATCACAGTATCATAGAATTTTTTTCACATTTTGTAAGCCATTATCGGTAATTGATGATTCTTACCATAATCACTATATATTACTTAGATTGGTACATCAGTGTAACTGAATAGTTTGGATTTCATAGGATAACCTCAGGAAATGTACTAAGTGTACTAAAGCAGTATTATATACAGAAATAACAGGGGAGCACATCAGTTAGTATAAGGCCAACTGACTATTTCCAAAAACGAGGCCGACAATATTTCAGAAATATTTAGATAAGAGGTTCAGCTGTTGCTATCTCAGCAGATCAGCAGGAATACACCAAAGTGGCATTACAAACATTGATGATTGAACATGCATCCAATGTTTGTTATGAACCAAAGATTTAACTGCTTTTTTGCATATTAAACAAAGGTGTATTCCATTGTGTAACAGTAAGGTTAGAGGTTGCTCTCACTCATTGAACTTGTCACGTGACTACATGAGCATGGTTCTGATAATTACAAGTACAACAACAATAGTTAGCCAACACCATGGTCAGCAGGTTAACAGGCACTATTACCATTATTACATGTGGTTATCTTTAAACTCTTCAAAGGCCTTAGCAACATTTCCTTTCATTTTTGAGTTGAGTCTGAGAGAACCATGAGCTGCATTTCAGGTTGACTTGACCCCTTTCTGATCCTAAATGTATTTAAGCTTTTAACTCTCTCAGCTTTCCCCACTCTGCTTGTTGATTAGTTAGCTCATTGTCTAATTTGTTCCCCTGCCCCCTTTCACTACTCATTGCTCTCACTCATCTGCTTTGAGTTTGAGCTAATGACCAGTGACTTGATTTGACTTGGACATGATGACTTGGTCACAACTCTGGAATCATCAATTACCGATAATGGCTTACAAAATGTGAAAAAAATTCTATGATACTGTGATGGGGAAAACTTGCAATTATTATGTGGAAACATCCAAATGATAGATGCTTTCCTGCACAAATTTTCCCTCTCACCTGTGCTACACTGGCTTCTGGCCTGTCGAATTTTGGCAATTTTCGATAATTTTCACTCTGATTAGAAATTCAGCTGATTATATCTCCGCAGATAATGAAGCTAAGGGGCTCTAATTTGTTAAATACTGCATAATGTTGTTAAGAATGGAACTGGAGGGTATTGTAGCAGGTATGAGCACTATTTCTTGTTTTTTAGGGTTTCTAAAACTCATTCTCGAGCTTATTTTTCATAAATTTGGGCATTTTTGACAAGCTCCAGTACCTACTACACACTAGCTAGAAGGCTAGGAAGGGTTTTATTTAACAAGGTACTTATAGAGAACTTGCATGTCAAATTTGGTGATGCTATGTTGCCTAGAAGCTGAGATACAAGCACTTCATTTTCTAAAAAATACCCCCGAGGATTAGGGGGGGCTGGTTCAGGCCTAAATAGCTGAAATTTAAAAACTATTTTGCTTGAAAACTATTTGAATTAGAGATCTAAAATTTTGCATGGTATGTTCTTTTGGCATTATCTTTAAGTTAGTGGAAGCTTGTTAAATTTGAAAATGGTTCCGCAACCTTCCCTGGGTGATTTGACATGGACTGACCCTATTAAGACTTATTTTGTTGAAATACAGAGAATATGCACTTGCACTATAGGGTATGTGCTGCCAGAAAGCCAGACACTAAACCAGGCAGAGAAGACAACAGTAACTGACAGTATTAAATTAGAGAAAGAAACAACCTAATGCAATGGATGCAATGGGATTCCAGGTGTACTGCATTTTTATTGTAAACATATTTCAGGCATGATTTCCAACAGAAAAGCTCAAATTACTCATGATACTAAATGTAAAGGCATCAATTCAGATATTAGAATTGACGGCAGAGGATAGTAACTAATGAATAGGCAATGCATGAATATTGGAGGTGGCAAGAAAAAAAAAAAAAAAAAAAGAGAGCAGCATTAAAAGAAGTCTGTATCAGGGAGGGTTCAGTGACCCCTGGAATAGTTCAACAGCCCCTAGACTTTTACCATCCTTGTTCCAAATTCATGTTCACAGCCACCGTGGCTTTTGCCCAATGAAAACTACCTGCCCAAACAACAATACTGGAGTTTGTGTAGATAACAGAACAGAGTTCAACCATCGGCAGCAACCTTTGATTGTGCAGTTATGGACCGTACAGGCTCGGGAGCTAAATATGTACTTAAAACATGAAATTACACCGAAGCCTAAGAAGCGCACGTTATTGGTGTGAAACTGGCCAATAAAACCAAAGAAAATCATTGTAAAATAAAGATGAAATGGTGAACTGGTGAGCTTGTGTTATAATAGATAACCAGCACTCAAGATAAAGTCCAATTAAAGGAGAATTTAATAAACACAAAATACACAGAGCAACAAGCGGACGTTCCGACTCACTGGTTTTTTTCAACGACGCTGAAAAAGACCTGCGAGTCGAAACGCCCACTTGTTGCTCTGCACATTTTGTGTTTATTAAATTGTCCTTTAATTGGAATATATTGCGAGTGCTGGTCATCTCTTGGGTATTGCTGTTTTTTACCGTGCCCCCAGAACCATTAAGTATCTTTGAGTTGTGCATGCCATTCGGTTTCGGTGGGACCGTGTTTTTTGAATTGTGTTACAATAGACTGCAGAAGTTATTCGAAGTCCCATGTCCTTGCGGTAATACTGCAAGAGGCTTACAGGAAGTCCCTGTGTACGTCATTACTAGCACATCCAATATTTTTTTTATTCAACATCAGCCAGAACACCTAAATAAGGCAGCCTATAAAGAGATAATCAAGAAAAGAATCATCTTTATTTTTTTGCCTTCATCAGTCCTTTCAATTTACGCATTTTCTCAGTCTCAGTGCCTTTTCAACAAGTAATGATAAATTTTAAAGAGAAGGGGGGGGGGGGGGGGGTGTCATGTAGTAAGAGCGAGTCAAATCTGCCTGGAATGAGCAATTACCACGTTAATAGTTCCACTAAGCTTGCAACTCTTAATTCCACATTGATATATCTTCAGTGATGAAAATCACTTACATGCACCTTTGCTTGTGCACAGCATCTAGGCATCCTAGACAGCATTGTTCTGGGTGTTTCCAAACACAGCCCTGAGGACCAACATTCGCCTTTGAAATGTTCAACTTGAAATGGATTAAGCGGAGTGGTAAAATGATCATGTTTTCAGAATTTTTGGTACCCATTGTATTTCAATGCAGATTAAACATATTCCTGGGGGTTTCAAATACAGTTGTGGACTCCCTTGGGTGAGCTAGGTTTCTGCCGCAGCAAATCTCAATCAGATAGATATTATTATTGTTACTCAGATCCTACATGAGCAACTGAAAATGGACCATCGGGGAAAATGCATGACAGGATGGACAAAGGCATAAAAAGTATTCAATGACCACAGTGGCTGACCACAGTGACACTAAATACGCCTTCAATTCAATTCACCACATTGAAAACACTTCGCATTACGCCAAAATGTTTCATTACACAAGCAAATACATTTTTTGACACAATTCATTTGATATTTCCCTTCAGGTTCCTTTAATTATAATTTTAAAACGTCTAAGAATATCTAAGCCACTTGCAAAGCGATACATACTAATACTAGGAAAGATATAATTTACACTGTAAATGAAAATAATTAGCGCGACGTTCGGAGATCGGTAGGCATAGTCTAAAGCTGCTTTCACACCGGACGCATGTATTCGCGTCTTTGCATTGGCTTTGAATGTAATCTGTCGTGCGAAAAATTCGTTTCGCGTCCAGTGTGAAAGCGGCTTAACTCGTCCTCAAATCTGATCTTCGAAAAATTCCCGTGACAAGTATAACTTCATATTAACATTAGCACTCAGGAACTATACAAGGTACCACTTCCTTCATGCCAAAGTTGTATTTACACGAGCCGTCAGACAATACGGGCAGGTTTTTCGCCTCTGAGTTAGCCTGTAGCAGGCTTCAACATCGGTATGGATTCTGCGAGCAGCGTTTCACCGAAAAAAGCTCCAAAGATTTCATTCAGCACCTCGACTGATTTAAGAATGCTAGCAGTTCTGAAAGTCTTAATTTGACAATGACAATCAGCTCACTTGCTAGATGATGTAGCAACGCAAAGTTACATAATATTCCCTCAAAATACAACAAATGCAGCGAGCAAGTCAGCGCACATGAAGTAGCGAATAAACATGTTTCTGACGAAAATATTGGATAGTTTCAATAAACAGTGGAGCTTATCGAAGCCGATTCATAGAAGCGCTAGTCGGCGTTTCTATTGTCTGTCATCCTGCTGTCAGTGCCACACTTGACATGGCTAAATTTGCTGGCTGCCAAACATTAGGTAGGCAACTTCGTTGCGCGCAACATGCAGGACAGGCGTTACACGCAAGCAAATCGTTGGGGCTGAAATTCAATTCGTATTGCCAGTATAGTTTCGGTTCAGTAAGCATAAATTTTCCTCACCTTTCAGCATGAGGGAAACCCATTCTGTACACTGTTACCACAACAGCTCCACCAAGGCCGATATTGTGCTGTAGGGCGACCTTTGCACCCGGAACCTGCCGATTTCCTGCTTCCCCTCGGAGCTGCCAGCAAAGCTCCGCGCACTGCGCCAGGCCTGAAGAGTCAAGCACAGACAGGGGTGAGAATAATGAGAATTTTGACCCGTAAATATTAAACTCAATATTAAAGGGAATCTAAAGTCGATTCCCATCGATTTTGTTTATCGACCAATCAGCGAGCAGCACCTGCGCAAACGAACCGAATTAGGAGGATCTACGCGACTACACAAAACATTGGTTGATGAATGAAATTGGTCACGTGACAATGCAAGATGTCAACAAAAGCAAGTGATCTGTTTGTAAACATTGGACGTTCAACGTCCCGCCTGAGAATCGACTTTAGATTACCTTTAAGATTAACGGGGTCATAACAAAGCTCTTTGCAATACACGTCATTGTCCTCTGGACGCGCACATGCGCACTCATCACAATTTTCACAATGACAAGTTCTAACGCTCACTTGATAAACGAATGACGGAACAAGATAGTTCGTAGCCCTCAATTAACGCTTTATCAAATACAGATCTATGCTATCAAACCAGACTTTTAGCTCAGTTCCCCAACACACGCAGCACTTTACCAAAACACCTCACAGTCACTGCATTCCTTCACCACTCCACACACCTTGCCTTGCATCAGGTAAAACCTTTCAAAAAGAACTTCAATCAAAAAGCCTAAACACGCAGGGATGTGACAAAACGTTTTTTAGAGTACATATAGGCTATATTTTCCAACGATCCGACATCCTTGAATTAATCTAAATTACTATACCACCCATTGCAGATTGCATGGTATATGGTCCAAATTGTATACTATACTGCCTGGCCAAAAATAAATAAATAATTACATAAGGCGCTATTTCGATTTAAATCAGCATATACTTCAGAGCATAGCACTGACAAATAACTGCAGTCAATAATATGTTTCAACTGACAGCAATTCTTTTAACCCTGACTGATGCAGTATGTAGCTTCTCATTTCTTAAACAATCATGTAGGAAGACATATCTCATGGTGGAGAAGATGTTTCTTAGTTTTGAAAGGGGCAAAATATTGGCCTGCTCCAAGTAAAGAAAACAACAAAGGAGATTGCTGCAATCACTGAAACTGAGTCAAGAACAGACCATCACATAAAAACTAGGATGGATAGTGGTAAACTACCAACTTCACTGAAGAAATAGGCTGAGAAAATTAAGAATATTCAAAGAAAACTGAAACACTGACTGCAGTCACATCGCACAAAATCGACAACAAAACTCTGGGCTACGTTTTCATTCTGAAAGTAAGAGTATTTCCATACTAAAACTGTGACGAGAACTTGCAGGATTGGGAATACACTGGCCATAAGAAAGCCATTTCAGAAAATTTCTAATGGGAAGAACCCCCCCCCCCCCCCCGTGTTTTATAGGGAGCTCTCAGAAGACAGGCCCCATTCATCCTGACTATGAAGTTTCGCCCAAAAGATAACATGTTCATGGGAGGAAAGAACACAAAAAAAAAATTTTTTTTAGAAATTATTACTTTTTGAATGATGGGGGTCAAGAAAATATATGAAGACCATGAAGGAAAGACAGTCCAAATTTTGCATTTTTGTACATTTTATATATTATACAGTATATTATATTTTTTGCATATTTTTTCAGTGCTTTGCTTCTAAGATCATTTTGAATTTTTATTTCATAATTTTTCGCATCGTGAAAATGTGACTGATCATTTTTCCATTGTGGTCTTCATACATAGTTCCATTCCCCCCCCCCGGGTTTTCAATTGTTGTAAAATATGTTTTCATAAATGTGTGTGTGTGTGAGCGCGTGCGTGCGCGCGTGTGCATTTGTGCGCAATATTCCCCGCTGCCTATCAGAATGCACTGCCCCAGGAAAAGGAGCTGACACACATGGATGAAACTCTATAAACTTCATAAACTCATACAAGCCGGAAGAGCTCCTTGCCCATTCTGGTCCATTGTCCACGGCCACAGGATGTGGCTCGTTTCAAATGTCCTGGTAGGAAGGGGGGTTGGGGCCCAAGTGCTGGATGAAGCAGAGGTTCAGGCACCATTTGGGACTCCATGAGAAGAGACCCAAGACATTCTCTGTATAGCAATGGCGGTGCTGGCTTCAAGAGGAGAGGTGCTGAATGCTGTGCTTCAGTTCCCCTGTGATCTGTTGTTAGTGAGCACTTAACTGAACCTGGAAGAGTACGCACTTCACTCATGTTTCTGGCATGCCAGCACGAGCAATCATTCAGCAGGAACATGGCAGACATAAATGAGGGCTACCAGAAGAGGCTGGGACCAAACTGTAGCTATGAAATGTCTTCAGTTATGTCCACAACCCCAATCTGATATCACGGTAAGGGTATCCTTGAATCTATGCCTTTTGTCAAAGTTGTTTATTTGCTCCTGGCTTCTAGTTACTACAGCTTTGGCTGTGGTCCTGTGCTTCGAGTCTATTCAGCGAATGGTCCATCTCACAGTCAAACATGAGGAATTCTGGAGAGGTCTGGGCTGTGGTGTCCTGGAAAACCCTGCGATGCATCAGGGTTTAGTTCAGTGCGGACCCAGGATGAGAAGTGCTAACACGACCATGTTCAGACTCTGACTGAACCTTTCTCTTACGCCATTTGCTTGGTGATGTAGTGCACCGCGTGAGCTTGATTCCCTCATCACTAATGACCAAGAAAGGGGGAGAAATCAGCCGAGGTGACCTGGGACCCATTATCTACAATGATGGTGAGGGGCATTCCCCAGCAAGCCATCACACCAACAAGTATATAGTAGTCACCAGTACATACATTACATTTACCTTATGCCATATCCTTCCCGTGGGTCTCTAGGTTTTTCCTTCAAACGTCAGCTACGCCGCCCATTCCAATATATATTTGTGATGACCTCTGTTGTGACTGTCCATGCTGGTATAACCTCTGGCTATTTAGAATGGGGTTCTTAGACCACTAGACCACTATAAAACATTGACGCGAGGAAACTCTGCAGCTGTGATTTCCCAACAGATGTCCGACTGCAGGGGGTCCCATGGGAAAGATGGCTCCCGTGAGAAGCTGCTTAGTGTGGGTTTGGCTGGATGCCTGGGACATGAACCACACGGTCGTCCAGGAAAACTTCCACCCCTGGATTACTGGTAAAAAGATGGTATATGGCACCTTATGGAAGTAGTTGATGGTGGAGCAAAAGCTTAATTGGCATGCAAGTGGGCCTGAACAACCCAGTATAGATGATAAATGCTGTGAGGTCTCTGCTGGATGTGTGGAGAGGAACCTGCAGGTAACTTTGGCACAGATCAAACAATGAGAATACTTTAGAGCCATTGAGGTGGGCAGTAAGCTCCTCAGAAGTCAGTCAGGGGCATTTGTTAGCAATATCTGCCTTATTTACAAAGCACAAGTTTACACAGACCCTTATCCCCCCACTTTTTCTGGGCTATGACCAGGTAGGAAATCCAGAGAGTGACGCTCATTAATTCAGTAATTCCCATGTCAAGCAGAGTTTTGAGTTCATTGACACTGGTATTGTCATCCTTCAGGGTGAGAGGAATTCTGCGCTGGGGCTGTAACAACTGGTGACATCTTAGAGATCTGTAGAGACCCGTGTTTAAAGGCTGTGAGACTGCACAGTCAGTTGCCAGGTGGAGGAGCTGTGATGAATGTCAGAGCCGTTGTCAGCTCTCAGTGTGAAACCCATAAGGTCAAGGTCTGAGAGGTTATCGATTCAGAAAGAGAGAGATGGCACACGCTTGGAGCCCTAGTGCACTGGGGCCTGACAGACGGTCATAGCCACAAGATGAAGTGAAATGCTCCAGCAGTGGTCCGTGGCAGACAATGTTAGTCTGGGTTATTTTAGGACCTCCTGGATGAGTCTTTGCCGCGCTCAAGGAATTTTGGTGGCCCGACCACTCCTGGGAAGGTTCACCATAGTTCCAACTTTTCTCGTAGGTAATGGCTCTTATCGAGGTTCACTGGAGTCCCACAGCCTTAGAGCTGGCTTTGTAACCCTTTCAAGACTGTTAGATGTCAACAACTTTGTTTCTCATGTGTTGGAGAATTAATTTGATTGCAGCATCATGTGCTGTATTTTGCCTTCTTCACAGTGCTACACAGGTTGTAAAAAATGAAGTTTAGATTCAACAGGGCTGGCATTAATCATGCCTGGGTGTAACTACTGAAACTGAACAGTTATCATTAGGTTTGTTAAATTGGTTGACCTAGTAACTATGGGTAAATTAGCAAATACGTTTGATGAGCTGAAACATTTAAATGTGACCAAACTAGAGGAGACTATACTAGAGTATACAAAACTAGAGGAAATCGAGGAGGTAGAAAATACTTTTTCACAGCACTGTATGGCCAAGGCTCAACCTCTGAGCATAAACAAATCACATTTTCCTCCAAATTTACCTAATACATGGTGAAATTGATCATGCCTCCGACCTCAACTAGAGCTCCTGGACGAAAAGCAACTAATTCAGAAAACATGGTGACAGACCGACCTCTATATGACTGTACTTGTGAGGGATTTCTCCTCACATATATTCAAGGTTAGTATTAAAACTGTACCAATGACAAGTATGGAAAAAAAAAAATGACAATGTTGGACATGCCCGATTAGACAAAGAACCAAAGATGCAACCGATTAGGGCGATTTGGGAACCATTATCCTCCGGTTCATTGTTATCCCCCTGGCATATAATGCAGGGAATATAATCATGGGGTCGTCTGTCCGTCCATCTGCGAACATTTTGTTTCCGAAGTATTACTTGAAAACCGTTCAATATTTTTCTATAAATCTTGCTTTGCACATTGATCATGCCCTGACGTGGTGCCTTTTGCTAATCCGAAGTTGATGATGTGGGGCCGGGGGGATATTCCATCTCCTGATGGCTCTTGTTCCCTTTGTAACAATCTCTCCAACAAGCCACTGAGGACACCATACACTTGCAACCAAGGCACAAAATTAGCAGCAATCACCAACCAAAAGCTGGTAAAACATGCACGTGACTGGTAGATTTACTTTACTCTCCAGCCAAAAAGCAATGGCGATGTACTGAGTGGCTAGTAAAATTTTGCAAGTATTTTACCTCATTGTTAATCCCAAGTAAAATAGCAAGTGATGGAGCACTTCAACATAATTTGGTTAGAAAAGGACGAACCCAGTCTTTGAACTTAACATTGTGATTATGAGCAGCACTGTGTATTGAAGATAGTGATTATGAGCAGCACTGTGTATTATAGGCAGCCTTCTTCTTCATTTCTCCTTGGGTAGATTTGATGCACATATCACCAACATCCGTTTATACAGCACAACATGAAGGCCATTCCAATAATGTGAATTCCAGAATCTTAAAATTCAGGACGCGCAGTATTATGCGTAGAGGCGACAAAACTTTGAACATTTGAAAAACTTCAGAAAGTTAGCATGCAATACATTTATTAAAAGAAAGTTCATAACAGATTTATGCAAGATAAGCTTAATTTTACACCAATATTAGTGTATACTTAAGCCGAACAGTCAAACGCTCTGGAAATTCAAATGACTGACCCCAACTTGTCCCCAGCAGCTCGAAAGGGCTCGCACTCTCTTCCCCACCCATCCCACACCCGAGTCATCATGCAAGCCCAATGTGGCTCCCATCCCATCCGGTCACTAGCCTGAATTGTACTGATGCTGACCAGATGAGCAACTTAATGGATTGGTGTACCCTAACCCTTAGAGATGTGGATAGGGGTGTGCGACATGACGACATTAGACCGTGAACGATTAGAATGTGTCCACGATCCGCCATTACACGGAGACTGTTTGCATCGTGTGTCAGTGCACACTCTCTCTTGCAGCTCCAGTCTCATACATTGGGGTGTAGTGAAGGGGGAGCGCGAGGGAGCTGAACATTTCATGTGGGTCGGCGCTGATGATTGTCAAACACAGACCTCTACGCAGGGTCCTGGAATTCCAGAGCCCTGTGTTAAATACTAGTCTGCTTCCTATCGCTCATCAGCGATCGCAAGAGCTGGCTAAAGTAGCCGAGGCTGCGGTCGACAACCCAGACCCACTTTGACAAATAACTCGGTTTTTGAAGATTAGATTTTGGCTATAGAGCGTAATATCATTAGCGACCAAATATATGCAAGTGACGGTCAAATAATCAATTCTCAAGAGTGGTTACGGTGACATAATGCATTGACGGAATTTAAACGATAGGTTGACGTTTTTTACAGCGAGCTTCAGTGGTCGCTGTTAATGAAACATTGACGTAAGCCTTCATCGAGCGGGCTCTGCGATGTCAGAGCATTGCTGTATTTTCTGGATGATAACCCCAGCAGTTCGTGCCTTAGTTGCCACGCTTCATTACTGACGTGATGGCTTCAATGCAACTCTCAGTTCGCTGAATTCATGCGCTAATTTCTCATCATAATCAAAATGACCTTCTTAGTGTCGGCTAACTTTAATGTACAGAATGGGCATGGCAGTCGGTTGAGAACAATAACTTAATCCAAAACTCGTCGGTTATAAACTGAAGATAGGAGTAAGACGAGCAAAGCTTGACTGGAGATGCACATGAAATTTTCGGAGTAACGAAACTGATTCTACAGAATAGGCGTTTGTGGCACAATCCTGCAATCCTGCAACACACTGAGCTGTTGTGCAATCATATGCTTTCAAAGTAGCTACCAGATTAAGGACGCATCCCTGTCAATAATTATTAACCACTGCACGTTCAAATTGCTCTTGATAACCCCTTTTTTTTTTACATGACGGGGATTCATTACTGAGTTTTTATTTCACCCTTATTCCTCTTGAATTGATTTAGGCCTAATTAAATATTGTGCTATTTGGTATGCTTCAAGTACCAGTTTGCGGACCATCCATGCATTTCTGACAATATGTTCATATTTCCTTGTCCGGTAAAAAGCCATATAGTTGGTTGGGACTTTAGTTGCGCTCCCCCACTTAAAAAAAAAAAATAGCACTACAACCCTGCTCATGTGTGTAACCATTTTTTTCACAACCAAATCAGTTTGCTTCTCCGTTCCCCTAGATGCATGCAGATAAACCAATCACAGCAAACATGGTGACTCCTGCCGTCCTATTTCACTGACTGCATTTGCTGTGACTTGTAAAATAGTCTTAACCAATATGACAAATGAAAGAATCGTGATGAAATCAAGATCGTGGAAAAAAAAATAAAATAAAAAAAAATAAATAAATAAATAAAAAAATCGGGATTTCATATTTTTGCCATATCGCCAGGGGCGTTACAAGGCAGTGCCCACCCTGAGAAAAGCTCTGCCCACCCAATTAAAACTCAAGATAAAAAACTTCTCAATATCCCACGAGATTCACAACCGGAGGTAGACAGCCATTAAGAGAGAGTTTTACGTATGCTTCTTCTATCTATCACCATGTGTGATTGGTGGATTCCTTTGCCCGTCTATTCTGTTGTGAAACTAACCAATGGGCACTCTCGAATTATTAGGAACCCTCCCATTCTCTTAGACTGCCATCTACACGTCTACGCTGCTCATATCCACCTTAATCCCTCAACGTTCCATCTCCGCTGATTCATAGTGGTTGAACGGACGCGCCGATCTACTTCTTGTTGAACTGTTGCCTACATCAGTTTTCATCGAACTGAGTAGTAGCTTGCGGCCAGCGTCTGTGGTACAGTGGGATGTGTACATACACTGTATATTCAAATGTGGAGGCTAGCGAACCTTTTTTTTTTTTTTTTTTAATTCGGCCAAAACATTCTTTAGCTTGACTAAGTCGTGATATTTATGTGGGTGGCTACACACATTCCTATAGCCAAAGTAAAAAAAAAAAAAAAAGCGTCACAAGATGGCGAGTTACAAATCATATGTAGGAACTGGTTAGCTAGCAAACTGCGCATCAAAATGCTTTTGATTCAGCAAATAGTCTATTTCTTTGTTTTGCACAAGGGTAAAAACCCAACTGTCACCCGCTCCACTACTGAATGATATCACATTAGCTGTGGGCAACAATCATTATTCAGAGCACGGAAGCACAGTCCCCAAGCTTCACTTCGTATGCTGGAAATCACCAATGCACAGAACGAAATAAAGATCTCAGTCCAGTCCTTCACAACTGCTGTAGCTGAGGTTTTTACAAAAGCCAGGATTAAGATTATGCACCTTTCAAAATTCACAAATGCTACTGGTAAGCCCCTCCACTCTTCAATGTCAACTTGTTCAAAAGTGCAAACATGAGCCTGTATAACTGCTAAATGTGTGGGTTTCAGTATACATCCCGCCTGTGACCGTAGATGGCCACTAATTACATGGCAAACGCTGGTCACTTCACCAGAAAACTAAACTGACCACTGGTTGACAATACTGCTTTTTGTCGGATTTCAAAAAAAAAAAAAAAAAAAAGATACTTGTTGGACAGATCTTTGAATTGACATATCAGGGGACTGTGTAATGTATAATACAGTGGGATTGGGATGATCATCCCGTTCATCCGTCGGGCGCTTTTTTACAAAATGATGTGTGAGCATACGTACATACTCTTGGGTGGATATTTCAGTCTTAGCGCGGCTAGCCACTCCAAGCGCCTATTGGCTGGCATCGAGTGTAGACTGTAAGGTGCTGGGCATGGGCAATCTTTCCTAATCACCTTGTAAATAAGGCACGGTTGCCATACAAACGTTTTATCTTTTTGACTTATTGGTGCAACCAACAAAAGAACAAGTGGAGCCTGAACGCATTCAACCTGCCGATCTCTCTTCAGTACAGCGAGCAATGACTGGAAGTAAGAGATTGTCAGGGTTATTATGGCGGCGTGCATCTTTAGAACAGGAATTGGGTGGTTTAAATGAAATAAGATGATTTGAAATGTCTTCATGCAATTGTATTGCTTCCAACAATCTTTTCATTTAAACAGTTTAAACGATCAAGAAACACATGCATTGGTTCTAACCCCTGAGTAAAGAAAAGCGTGAGACGTCCGGAGTCATTAAGCAGGTGAAACTGATATACCTCCATGCAGAAGGACTTCAATTCCGTGCAGGAATCTCTTGACATGCGTTAATTAAATTATTAATGAGCAGAGCAGAGGAACGTAAATATGCCACCAAAACTCGCGTGGAATGCACGAGAGTTGACAGATGCGCGTTATTAATGAAAACTGACCACACCTGTTAATGTTGAGTGTTTTCTGAGCTTTTGTAATGGTAATTTAAATGAATGATTGAAAACGGGTCATAACTAATCATTATTTTCAAGGGATGGGTTTGAGCTTCCCCCATCGCCAGTTCACCAGCCGACACTGATATAAGTTTCAAGATGTCGTGCATGTTGTATTTTGCGCCCATTTAGAGGTTCTCTTTTTGCCCCCCCCCCCCCAAAGAGGTCAAATGCCCACCCAAGCTTGGCATCCTGGCAACACCTCTGCATATCTCCCACTCCCAGATGTGGACACAGACACACAAACGCAATCAGCATTCACATAATTCAATATTTCATAAATTAAAAATGTGGTCACAGTCAACTGATACTCACACTGGAAAAAAGAATCACTAAATTTTAGTAGTTTTAAGTACTCCTAGCCGAAATGAATTAAAGCGTCCTTCGAAATTAGCACCATCGTGAATGTCAGATGCGCGGTTAAAAATGAATGAATGAATGTTACTTCAAGAAATGTATGCAGGTTTGACAAAAGGGCCGTTCCACCAAGAGCAGCATTTCTTTTCAGAGCAAGGTTGTGTTTCACTGATGGAAGATCTTCATTCAGTGTTATTTGCAAAGAAAGACAGGGAAAACTAGAGGATCTAGAGAGCCTGAAAAGCTCACCTGGATCTGTATACTAATTCTAAAAATTACAGAAACATCTACTGCAGCATACAAGCAACAAGGAACGGGATCGTAGTGAAATGCCAAAAAAAAAAAAAAAAAACATGATTAAGATTCCGACCTCATCCCATAATTTCGCAAAATCAATTTTTAAATGGAAAAGAAATAAATCAGTTTGATTCAAATGGAAATTTCTGGGGATTCTGATAATCATTTCAAGAATCTAATGAGCAAATTGAATTGTGATGGTTTTTTCAGATGCTACAGTGAAATACAATAATCATATTTGGCGTTTTAAGGCGAATAACTCCGACAAAGAGCCATTGTACAATTTCAGTGGATTGGAGACTTTTGTAGAGCCTTATTTGCTGGTCATTTTAGCAATGCAAGTTTTTCCTCTCCTTTTTATAGTTTTCATTATACAGGCCAAAACAACGCAAAATGGTCAAATTTAACATTTAAAGGCCAATAACTCCTACAAGGAGGCATTGTATGATTTTGATCCTACAAAGACTTTTGTAGCGTTTCATCTGCTGATCATTTTGAGGTAAATTTTTTTCTCTAGCTGCTTTATTTCCTGAGATATAGCTGAAAATAGGCCGTTTTACCCTTATGTTCTATTTTTAGTAACAGCGGCCATGTTATTCAGACAGCGGGCATAATCAACTAAATTTTTTAAAGTAGACATCATACGCATGCTTGTGGCTAATTTTAGTCTGGACCTGGTCAGTAGTTTCAGAGGAGAAAAGTTTTGAAAAATTTTAACGACAGATGATGACCGACGACAAAGGACGCCAAGTGATGGCAAAAGCTCAAGTGAGCTAAAAATAACTCAGTTCTGCAGAAACTTAACTACTAGTCTACGCCTTCAATCTCTGCACTTGTTCACATTTCCCAAATGAAAAAGCCAAATCTTGCCAATTTTCACACAATGAATGGCTAGCTACAGTACAACACCTTTTATTTAGCATTACTGAATACCACAGCGAAACAGGGTGTCACTGCATTAAGGCTTCTGTTTTCATTGATCATCAGAGTCCCCATGTTTAAAACAAACTCACATTACACTATCCTTATGTTTCCATTAAGACGATAAGACAATGCATTAAGCTCATGAGAGCAATGAGCCTTTTCCTTTCTGCCCACCACTATAATAAACCAATAAACCCCATGATAACACAGTGCTACAACACCTGTACGCTCATTTCTGCATGTGGTTTGGCTCTCTCTTGAGCAAAGACTTGCATCCATTTGCTTTAAGTAAATATAATGTTAAAGCATTTCAAACCATTTTAAGATGTTTCAGTGCGAGACTCAAAACAGTGGTCATTGACTGAGGTCAACAGGACCTGAAGGACCTGCAAATCATTAATAGTAGTCCGATCCAGGACTCAAGATTGATAACCCTGCCCCTACTCAAAGTAAACCAAGGGGTGCCAGGCACAACAAACCCCGCCCCTCGCACATACTTTGACCTACTTTTCCGAAATTCAATAGGCATCTATTCTGGGTGAGTGGCAGTCCCTAAACCGAATTTGAGGTGAATCTGGCCATTAGCTTTGCTGTTAAAGTGTTAACAAACAAACAAACACAGAAACAAATGCACAAACAAACGCACCAACACAAACAAACCAAACCAAAAACGATACCCCTTGCCCTCACCCTTTGAGTGGGGCGGGGTAACGAGAGGAGATCATTCCCAGGATAACAAAGGGACAAGTGTCTCAACTTGGAAACTCACGTCAGAAAATACACTCAACAAAAATATAAACGCAACACTTTTGTTTTTGCTCCCATTTGTCATGAGATGGACTCAAAGATCTAAAATTCATTCCAGATACACAAGATTACCATTTCTCTCAAACATGGTTCACAAATCTGTCTAAATGCGTGATAGTGAGCACTTTTGCTTTGCTGAGACAATCCATCCCACCTCACAGGTGTGCCACATCAAGATGCTCATCAGACACCATGATTAGTGCACAGGTGTACCCTAGACTGTCCACAATAAAAGGCCACCCTGAAATGTGCAGTTTTTGCTTTATTGGGGGTCTGGGGACTCAGAACCAGTCAGTATCTGGTGTGACCACCATTTGCCTCATGCAGTGCAACACATCTTCTTCGCATACAGTTTATCAGATTGTCAATTGTGGCCTGTGGAATGTTGGTCCACTCCTCTTCAATGGCCGTGCGAAGTTGCTGGATATTAGGGGGAACTGGTACGCGCTGTCGTATACGCCGGTCAAGCACATCCCAAACATGCTCAATGGGTGACATGCTCAATGTCTGGTGAGTATGCTGGCCATGCAAGAACTGGGACATTTTCAGCTTCCAAGAATTGTGTACAGATCCTTGCAACATGGGGCCGTGCATTATCTTGCTGAAACATGAGGTGATGTTCATGGATGTATGGCACAACAATGGGCCTCAGGATCTCATCACGGCATCTCTGTGCATTTAAAATGCCATCAATAAAATGCACCTGTGTTCTTCGTCCATAACAGATGTCTGCCCATACCATAACCCCACCACCACCACCATGGGCCACTCGATTCACAACATTGACATCAGCAAAGCGCTCACCCACACGACGCCACACACGCTGTCTGCCATCTGCCCTGAACAATGTAAACAGAGATTCATCCGTGAAGAGAACACCTCTCCAACGTGCCAGACGCCATCGAATGTGAGCATTTGCCCACTCAAGTCTGTTACGGCGACGATCTGGAGCCAGGTTAAGACCCCGATGAGGACGACGAGCATGCAGTTGAGCTTCCCTGAGACTGTTTCTGACAGTTTGTGCAGAAATTCTTTGGTTATGCAAACCAATTTTTTCAGCAGCTGTCTGAGTAGCTGGTCTCAGACGATCTTGGAGGTGAACCTGCTGGATGTGGAGGTCCTGGGCTGGTGTGGTTACACGTGGTCTGCGGTTGTGAGGCCGGTTGGATGTACTGCCTTATTCTCTGAAACGCCTTTGGAGACGGCTTATGGTGGAGAAATGAACATTCAATGCCCGAGCAACAGATCTGGTTGACATTCCTGCTGTCAGCATGCCAATTGCACGCTCCCTCAATGCTTGCGCCATCTGTGGCATTTTGCTGAGAGACAAAACTGCACATTTCAGAGTGGCATTTTATTGTGGGCAGTATAAGGTACACCTGTGCACTAATCATGGTGTCTGATGAGCATCTTGATGTGGCACACCTGTGAGGTGGGATGGATTGTCTCAGCAAAGCAAAAGTGCTCACTATCACACATTTAGACAGATTTGTGAACAATGTTTGAGAATAATGGTAATATCGTGTATCTGGAATGAATTTTAGATCTTTGAGTCCATCTCATGACAAATGGGAGCAAAAACAAAAGTGTTGCGTTTATATTTTTGTTGAGTGTATTAATTCATTTTTTGACTGTAAAGCTTTCATAAACATCGAATGAAAGAGCTGGAGTATAGTTTGACATATGTTTTCAAGTAACAGGTCAAACGCCCCACAGGCAGCAATATTGCTAATGCAGGATTACCATCTGAATGATAATCAAAATCAATAACAGAGATTTCATTTACAATTAAAAAAAAAAAAAAACTGGTTTGCAATACATTTGTCATGTTCTTTCACCAAACCCTTTTCTCAAGAATACCGCACGCAAAAAAAAAAAAAAACTCTTGTAGGCATCAAAATGGAAGGAAAATTGAAGAACTGCAAGCAAGCCAAGTAATATCCAAACATTTCAGTCATCAATCATTTGGAGTATCAGAACTAAAAAAACATCTCAGCCCAAGAAAAGTGAACTTGACTAGAACCCATGAGCCCAGCCAATAATATCCGCTAATCTCCACTTGACTTGTTGAGTCTTCACTCGATGAAAAGAACAGCAACCCAGAACGCACTCAAATGACAGAGTGGGGTGCATTAGAGAGAACTAAAAAGGAGGAAAAGGCAGAATGCACTAGTAGTGTTGAAGTGCTGTACTGCCAGTAAAGGCGCAGCGTTGCTTGTATGATGGGAACTCATCAGTCTAATGGAGGGAGTGAACTTTCACCTTCTTACCCTCTGGCCCTCAGCTCCATTTCTCCAGGGCAGAGCAGCTGCTCGTGTGGGATGAGCAGATAAGGGGGGGGGGGGGCAGATTATTCTCCCATACTGACTCAGTTGATATGCTGTCAGACTGGCTAAGTGAGACTTGCCATTGCCACTATGCTACAGCTCCCATCCGACATGAAATTGTACACGAGCTTTCCTGTGTACCAGTGCCCTCTGTCGGCCATATTTATAACTGCAGATTCAGGACACGTGCGCACACCATTAAGAACAAAAATATGTCGGCCAAGGTGCCCCATCTTTCAGTAAATAACATAAAAGCATCTAAATCGAAACACGAGGCCAAGGGTAGGACATCAGATGTTACAAGCACCAGGAATTACAACAGAGCCTGTTTGGCATTTTACAAGCTGACAGATCGTCTATGACAGACTGCTCTCCAAATTCAGTACATTTAACTTCACACGTTTGATCAAAACCAAGTGATTTACAATACTGACCATTATGGACTCTGGAGGGTTTCAAAGGCATGGAAGAGACTTTCTATTAGGCTAGTCTTGGTAGAATCCCTTGTTATTTATCATGTAACATATCCCAGAAAAGTGGATTGCACTCTCAGGTCACTGAGTCATTGACTGTTCCAAAACTTCAGGACTGAGCGAGACAAGAAGGTCTTTATATTTTCTGTGCCCCCAACCTAAATTAGCTGACAGAGGGAGACCAAGCTTTAGGAATAAGACACACTAAAGGAATTTAAAGCCATTATAAAAGGGGTATAGAAGCAGAGTCTATCAAAGCCTGTAATTGTTCATTCTAATGGTGTTGTGACTGCTGCACTTGAATGTTTTGCATTATTTAGTTTGTCTTGAAGTGAGTTTGTAGATGAACTATAGGAACTGCTGCTACTCTTGGCCAGGTCGCTTTTATGGAAGAGATTTTAATCTCAATGGGACAAACTTAATATATTTTTTAAAAAGCTTAAACAAAGTAAAAATAAATTAATTAATTAATTAATAACCAAGGAATAAAGGTGCGATAATGACAAAATGGAATTAATTGGCAACTGAAGATCATTTGTGGACATGGAGAGTGGAGGATCCCGGCAGAAATGCTTTGCAAGAGGGCACAATAGTCAATAATCATCACCGATTGCACTGATTGGTACTATTGTGCCTCTCGTCTCTCAGAGTTCAGATTGAAGTCTGTGTCACTGCATCAGTCATCATGAATTGCCCATTTGAGGACAAATTCTCGCTTCCTTGTTAAGGAATGCAAGGCGTTAGACCAAAATATGTTCAAATTTACAGGAGTTCAAAATTTTATGGACCTTCATAGGAAGCGAAGGAACAGAAGGTGCAATAAAACTGCACCAAAATTCTCTGTTCTGATTGAGCATCTTCTATTTAGAACAGACAGACAAAGCCAGGAAGATAACTTACGATTGGTCACTGTATTCAGTTTACTCCAATCATTGGTTGTGTAAGTATCTTGCATGTGCCAAAAATAATTTGCATATGCTAATGCTCTTAATACAATGGGTTGATGACAACAGGCCGTAAAGAAAAACTTTTGAGTATCAAAGTTCTGTTACTTGTTAATGTCACTCTCAACCAGTGTCCATCTGAACAGGTCTTACCTGTGGCACCGAGAGGATGTCCTTTTGAAATGAGTCCTCCACTTGGGTTGACCACCCACTTCCCCCCGTAAGTATTGTCTCCTCTGTCAATCAGCTCCCCTGCTTTACCTATTGGGGCAGGTACAGCCATGCAAGTTTGAAAGTTAATAAATACAACAGCGAAGGTGTGTTATAAATTTTAACAAAAATGCAGTAGCAGATTTAAATATAAATAAATAAAGCCATGTGCAAAAGTCTGGGGCAAAATGTATGTCAAGACAAGTGTAAAGCTTTTCAAAGAAAGTTTCTTTAAAACACAAAAAAGTAAAGCATTGAAACCAATCACATCAATCTATTCTGAGACTGCCCTGACTACTGAAGCTGTCAGCCCCCTATAGTCTCATATGGTAGGTAGGCAGTTGCAAGCATATTGGGGAACTGGTTATGTTTCTTTATAAAAAAAAATAAATAAAAAATAAAAAAAAAGGTTGTATTACTTGCCTCAGTCACTTGAATTAATCCAAGCAAGCTTTGATGATTTTGAAATCAGGGCTCCGTGGAAGATCTGTTACCACTCTTAACAGAATACATAAATGTCTAACTTTTTTTCACTTAAAATGTCAAAATCTCAAGCGTGCTTTTTCATCTGACAAAATTAACCAAAGAAACTCCAGAAAAATCAAATTCAAAGCAAATTTTCATTTTGAAAATAATCTAAAGGTGCCGCAGAGTTTTGCACAAAAACTGCATGCAAGCATCAACACATGACCATGATCAAGGACCTACAAAATCCATCTCTGACAAAGATATAGGTTCATCTTGTATATAAATCTAAAAACTGACTGCGCTGATGTCTCACCCTCGGCACAAAGCCCAAGAGCCTCATACGTGATGAGCTCATTGGCCGAAAAGCAGTCGTGCAGCTCGATGACATCAACATCCTGCGGCTTCAACCCCGCTGCTTCATAGCACTTTCTTGCTGCTAGCTGAGTCATGTCATAGCCAACCTGGAAGAAAGAGTGTGCCTCAGCATTGGAAATGCACTACAAAAAAATAAATAAATAAATAAATAAATATATATATATATATATAAACACATGTTAATTAGCCATTATCTGACCAACTATCTGACAACCAACCATTAACCTTATGACCCCTGATAAATGTGTTTGTTTTGACTCCATGGTTCATGATCTAACCAGCATCACTGCTTCACAATTACTGATCTTCACCCCGACATACATTTTAATGTATACACAGCTAAATTTGTCATAACCACAAAATTAAGCTTCTGAAGTGTTGCTCATAAAGGCATTATACAGCATGAATAATGCCTTCATAAATGAGACATAATGTCTTCATAAATCATACGTAAGCAAATGTCATGCTTTGTAAAGGGTAAAATAACACAGCCTTGTTCAGCACGTGATGCCAGATGTGATGAAACTGACAATGTCACCTAGCTGGTGGCTAAATGTTGTAAAGACTGACATTGTCAGCTAACTGACATTGTCCTTGTCACATTTTCTTTTATTTTTGGAAGACATTGATCCTGTTGCATCTAGTGTTAAGTAGCACAGCATTCCCCAATAAGAACATCACACCAACTGTCAAACATGGTGGAGGTAGTGTGATGGTCTGAGGCTGCTTTGCTGTTTCAGGACCTGGATGACTTGACACAATTAATGATGGAGTCATGAACTCATTGCTAGTTATCACAAACATTTGCAGGTTTAGGGAGGCAATTACTTTTTCACATGGGTGAAATGTTTTTTGAAGTAATCCCCTCACATTCAATTAATGAAATGATCATTGAAGAGCTGCATTTGCATTTACTCAAGTTGCCTTAGTCTTACAATAGTTGGATGATCTGTAACATTTAAATATGACGAATACGCAGAAATAGAAGAAATCAGGGAGAGGGCAAGTTCTTTTTCACAGCACAGTAAAAAACAGCGGTTTGTCAAGTGGCCTGTATATTAATAAAAAAAATTAAAAAAAAGTATAATACAGACTACCCCTCAGGAACATAACACATAATTGGCAGGCCTAGCAGGGTAATCATCAGCAGTCATCCCATCCCTCCTGTCCCAACTTACAATCTTCATGCAGCTGTTCTCCAGAAAGGTAGACGACAGGTCGGTCACCATCTCTTGAGCCACAATCTCCACTGCCTTGCTCTCCAGTCCATGACTCCTCACAAAGGCCTCACTGGCCAAAACTGCTGCCCCAGCACCATCAGAGGTAGGGCTGAACCCAGTAACACATAAAACATACACATGAATACACACATCTGTGCATAAACACACAATCAGCACATGGACAGACGCAAACAAACTTGTTCTGATATTCCAGTTGCATCTTTAAAATTTAATAAAAGTACTAAATAAACTAAAAGTGTAGCTTTAAATGTGGTGTATTCTCATCAACCATTATAGGTGGAAATAGCCAGATTTATCGGCACAATTGAGTGATCCAAGTTCCAGACTCACACCTAGCTCCTTACCAGCACTGCAATAGAGTCAGAAACTCAAAGACCTTCCGAGACTTCAGCACCTGATCCAAACTGTACTCATCCTGGAACTGAGAATAACTGAAAAGCACAACAAGCCATTTATTACACTCCAATATAATTCTCAGCCCACCTGCCTATTGCAAAATCACATGATAAAGAACACAGTGATACAGTGATAGAATTCTGTGACACAAAACTAAATGCACAGTATCATTTCATTATCATAAACTAGGCTTATGCCATCGGAGGTGACGGCTTGGGGTATATCCCCGAACGCCCCCAATCCTCGAATAGACCCAATACAATATAAAGCCCCTCAGGTCATGACCTTTCATTTGAACTTAATTTCAGGTCAATCAGACAAATGGTTCTGAAGATATGGCCAAAATGCTAATTTTCCATCACAAAGTTCCACCTGGTGGCAAAATATTGAACCATACGGGTATGATGTCATCATGTGACATGTTGTGAGGTCATGACCTTGCAGTTGCACATAGTTTCATGTCAATTGGACAAATGGTTCCGAAGATATGGCAAAAATGGTGAATTGTATGTGACAAAGCTCCACCTTGTGTCCAAATTTTGAACCAAACAGGTATACTGTCATCGTGGGACACATCCTCAAGTCATGACCTTTCATTTGCACCTGATTTGAGGTCAATCGGACAAATATATCCAGAGATATGATAAAAAAAGTGATTTTTCAGTTTTTGGCCCCTGGTGGCCAATCCAGAAATTGTAAATTGTCCAAAATCAAATCAGTTCTTCCTCTTTATGATACTTACTTATACACAAAACATGAAATTTCTAATTGAAATATCACTGAAGTTATCGCGTTAACACATAGAATATCAGGCGGCAGCAGCAGTCGGACCAAAAACATAGTATCCCCTGTTATGGCCCCAATTTGTTATTACATTTATAACACAACAGCAACAGCAAGGGATGACAAACACAGTTTTAACAACTAAAACACATTTAATTTTTAACAAAGACAATAACAACTAATGAACAACTAATGACCAAGATTGATAAAAAAAAAACAGAAATATTTACAGTCCCTGGTGATGTGCTGGGTGAGGAAAAAAATGCTGTTACAAAGGCAAAGAAATCCACAAAAGAAACGTCACAGGTCTTGAACAGAATGGCAGGTCTGGTCATCTTCTTGCAATTTCTCCTACTACATTACTGTCTCAATTCTTTTCCTTATATACTCTTTTGCAGACCCCACCCACATTTAGACCTCTTTTTTTTAATTTTCGGGGACTTGCCCCAGACATGTCTGGAAACATGTCCAAACATGACTCCAGTCTGAGCTTAACAAAAAAAAGGTAAATACTGCCATCTAGTGGCCTATATTCACATTACACCTCCATTCCAAAAGGGAAAAATTTTGACTCACAAAGGCAAAATTTTTCTTTTCAATACAAAATGGTTAAGTGAACACTTGTCTATATATACATATCATACAATATTCAAACACATGATATATATATACACATTCAAACACGGGATAAGCAATCAGCAATTACATTGTCTGTACCCTTCACATGCTTAATTTCCAAGTCAAACTCCTGTAAAATCAAACTCCAATTCAACAATCTCCGATTCTTGTTTTTCATCTTACTCAAAAACATTAACGGATTGTGGTCAGTGTACACAATCATTGGCTTTTCCCCTGTACAAACATAAACCTCAAAGTGTTGTAAAGAAAGGACGAGAGCCAACAGTTCCTTCTCTATTGTGGAATAGTTTGTTTGGTGGCGATTGAACTTCCTGGAGAAGTATGCCACGGGATGCTCAATGTCATCAGAGTCACTTCTCTGTAGGAGCACAGATCCACAAGCTTGGTCGCTAGCATCGACCGCGATGGAGAACGGTTTGTTGAAGTCAGGAGATTTGAGCACGGGGAAGTGACACAGCAGAGACTTCAGGCGATCGAAGGCTCTCTGGCATGCATCATCCCAGGTGAACTTTACGCCTTTCTTCAGTTGGTTAGTTAGACTGAGAGCAATCTCAGCAAAGTTCTTGCAAAACTTGCGGTAGTACCCGATCATTCCAAGGAAGCGGCGCAAAGCTTTTTTGTTGTCAGGAACTGGAAAGTCCATGATGGCTTGGACTTTAGCATTTATGGGTGCCACCTTACCCTGGCCTATGACGTAGCCAAGATAGGTGACAGTAGCACAACCAAAGTCACTCTTGTTCAGGTTAACAGTCAGGTTAGCCTGGGTCACTGTCAGCTTTCACACTTTGATCAGACCTGTTACTGGATTTCTGAGCACCATCACCAGTTTTGTCTTTGTCTTTGGGTGAGGAATCTTGGGTATCACCGTAACCCTTTTTCTGAAATTGGGACCATTTATTGTTACTGCTAGACTGAAATTTGGACTTATGTGTGAGAACATATTCATCTGCAAATTTGGCAGCTGATTGCAAATTCAGTGCTTGCTTCTCATTAAGGTAGGTCTTAACATCATCTTTAACACAGTTCTTGAATTCTTCAACTAACACCATGTCTTTTAGTGAGTTGAAATCATCCTTGACCTCCATAGAAGTACACCAGCGCTCAAAGCAAACCTGCTTTTCATTAGCAAATTCAACATAAGTCTGATTTTCAGATTTCTTCAGACCTCTGAATTTCTGTCGGTAAGCCTCTGGAACCAACTCATAAGCTCTCAAAATAACCTTTTTGACAACCTCATAATCAGAGGAATCATCTGCAGACAAAGCCGAATAGGCTTGTTGAGCTTTACCCTTGAGGACAGTTTGCAACATCAGAGGCCAGTGTTCCTTTGGCCACTGGCAACTCTTTGCTACCTTTTCAAAACACTGGAAATAGTTGTCAACATCCTTTTCCGAAAATGGAGGCACCAGTTTTACCTCCTGGCTAGCCCGAAATTTATTTTCAGTTTGAATTTTTATTTTTTGTTGCTCCATTTGGAGTCTTTCTTCTCTATCGAATTTCTCTAATTCAAAATCTCTCTGTCTTGCAAATTTTTCTAACTCAAATTGTCTTTGTTTTTCTTTTTCTTCCCTCTCAAATTCTCTTTGTTTCTCTTCTCTTGCTAATTTTTCCAACTCAAACTGCCTTTGTTTTTCTTTTTCCTCCCTTTCAATCTCTAGCATTTTTAATTTAAGTTCCATTTCTATATTTGGATTTTCCACTGGAAACTGTTCCAGATCTCCTGGTGCAAACACATTTTCATCAATGTAATATTCAACTATCTCTCTAGCCAGTCTTGCTTTTCGCATGGCTGGTTTCACCTCTGTCAGCTCTAAATGTCTGCAAATTTCTAGCAGTTCTGTCTTTTTAAAAGACTTCAAAACCCCTACGGTTGGTGATGCCAAGAAATCATCCATTGCTGTTGTCAATATATATGTATTCAATTAAAAAAAAAATTTTTACAATTTGAAATGTTAGATTTTTAATAAATGACTCTCAAAATGGTCTATCCCGGACCTTGAGCCCCCAATTTGTTATGGCCTCAATTTGTTATTACATTTATAACACAACAGCAACAGCAAGGGATGACAAACACAGTTTTAACAACTAAAACACATTTAATTTTTAACAAAGACAATAACAACTAATGAACAACTAATGACCAAGATTGATAAAAAAAACAGAAATATTTACAGTCCCTGGTGATGTGCTGGGTGAGGAAAAAATGCTGTTACAAAGGCAAAGAAATCCACAAAAGAAACGTCACAGGTCTTGAACAGAATGGCAGGTCTGGTCATCTTCTTGCAATTTCTCCTACTACATTACTGTCTCAATTCTTTTCCTTATATACTCTTTTGCAGACCCCACCCACATTTAGACCTCTTTTTTTTAATTTTCGGGGACTTGCCCCAGACATGTCTGGAAACATGTCCAAACATGACTCCAGTCTGAGCTTAACAAAAAAAAGGTAAATACTGCCATCTAGTGGCCTATATTCACATTACACCCCGAAACGCCATTCGGTGTTCGGGGATATAATTAGTCTCATAGCAGAATTTCTGCACATTTTTGCCAAACTGAGATATTGGCTGTCTGTTGCTTTGTGCTGGCCTTTTTCCCTTTTTTCTCAAAACATCAAAAAAAATAATAATCCATTCTCTTAAATGATTTAATAAAAAAAAAAAATATTTAAATGAGATAAGCAATTATGCCATGAGGCCAACAATACAAAAATGTTATGATGGCAAAGATTCATGCTCATTTCGCGTAAATGCTAAATAGAAAACACCATCCTGTCATAAACACAAAAACACACCAATTAAAAGTGTAAGGACTTACGGGTTGTTCGTTGAGTGTTTATGGTTCTTCCATGCGATTTTAGCAAAATGCTCAGGTTTAGTCCCTAAAATCAAAAGCAGGCTTTAATACCAAACCCAGAATCAGATAAAATGTCGACCAGATAAGAACAAATTATTGACCAACTTGAGTTTTCCTTGGGATCCACTTTGCACAAAGACAAGGCAAAGGAAATGGGACTGCGCAACGAGCAGTGACGTGCAGTACAAAAATAAGGCTCAGTAATACTACTTATCATAGCAGTGAGAACCAATGTGGTCCAGGACCAACTTTACCATATTTCTCCATGTGCTCGCGGCCAGCATTTCCGAACATCTGCGGGGCAGCTGGAGCAGCAGCCATGCCGTAACAGTTGATCATCACCTCCATGTGCTTGTCCATGGGATTTGTTCTGTCCATGAACTACAAGAACAAGTGGACGCAAAGTTACCCACAACAAAAATACAGCGAGGATTACAAACACTTGCATGGTGAAAAGGGCTAAAATTCAAACACAGCTCACTCTGTATGGGGGATAATGTACAGCGAGCCAGTAATTTTTACAAAAATTGTGCCGTTACGCGCGAGCTGTTACCATAGACTGTATTAAAAAGACGGATGAAGCAACCGTGACGTCACCCATTGGTTTCAGCGTACTATTGAGGAAACCTCGATTTGGCAATTTGAAAAGAGCTATTTTGTAATTTTGAAAATGGATGTGATTCCTATTGGATGACAGCATGAATTGCATATCCAGGGAGGAGCGAGGGATGGATCTACAGGTGGATCTGACCGTATCAGACGAGGACCAGAGGATAGCCTCGTCCCTAAAGAATATTCTGGCTTTATCCTTTATTTTAGTTTATTTGGGACCATAAATTACAAAAAGGTAATGTGTCAAAGAAGAACTGAATCACCTTGAAGTGGTTTATTTTGCAATAATCACCAGCTGGTTGTACATTTTCCTGTACATTGTTACTGACTGAAGAAATAAATAATTTGACAAAAATATTGATTTAAAAATAATTTTATTGATGTAAAACTGATTTTATTACTTAACCAAAGAAAGTTGGTTCGATTCAACGGTTGGAATGAAGTCACACCCATAGCTATGGCCCGCTCTTCATAGCAGTAGTTTGCTTTTCAGAAGTAATAGACCGTAAATACCCAAATTGACCAATTATAATCGAGTATACGACAAAGCCATGTCATATATGGGTGGAAATACCCATGCAGACTGTTGTTATATTTGATCGTGGACACATCTATATGTAAAGAACTATTAAAGACCCTTAAAATGTTTCACAAACTGAATACATACGACACCAGCTGAAACTGTATCCATTTATTTTGCCTCAACTAAAGATATTCCCATGATTCAAAAAAAAAAAAAAAAAAAAGATCCAAGGCACTCTTCTATCAAAAAATTAAAAAGCCTTTATGTTGGCACAATGGGAGTTGTAAAAGCAGTGTAAAGAATTTATTGATATTTAGACTCAAAGTCTCTGATATCAAAATGTTCATTGGAACACTACTTTTGTTGTCCATTTTCTATCCTGTCCTTGTGGTTGCTTTTATATAGGCCGGACAAAGAGAGGCTTGAAAGATCGAGTCTCTGAGCACAGGTATGCAATAAAAAAAAATCTGATTTCAATTACCCAATGGCAAAACGCTTTCAGAAAGCACATAACAGCAATTCAGACAGCCTTATGGGTGAGGGCCTGCAAACCATTAAAAAAAAAAAAAAAAAAAACACTGCGGGGGTGATCAACTTAAACTTCTACTGCAGAGAGAAACCGTCAATATATACCAAATGAAAGCCACACTATATCCAGGACTGAATGAGGAAATAGACTTCAGTCCATTTTTGGAGAGCCATCTAGTGATTATCCTTTCATTATGGTCACCAGAGAGCTTGTTCGGCCTCGTGCTCAGGTGCTTGCAATCAGTTGTCCACATTCTCATTCTCAATGTTCACAAAGGGGAAGATTCTGTGTAGAGGGTTACACCCTGAAGAAGGCTGTTTGTGCCGCTACGCGTGAGCTGTTACCATAGACTGTATAAGAAGACGGATGAAGCAACCGTGACGTCACCCATTGGTTTCAGCACACCATTGAGGAAGCCTTGATTTTGGCAATTTGAAAAGAGCTATTTTGTAATTTTGAAAATGGATGTGATTCCTATTGGATGAGAGCGTGAATTGCATAACCAGGGAGGAGCGAGGGATGGATCTACTGGTGGATCTGACTATATCAGACGAGGACCAGAGGATAGCTTCGCCCCTAAAGCATATTCTGGCTTTATCCTTTATTTTAGTCTATTTGGGACCATAAATTGCAAAAAGGAACATCATAATATGTCTGAGAAGACTTGAAACTTGCGACAGATACCATAAAGTGGTATGGAAAATCATTATTGATATAAATCAGGTGGGAAAGTAGGGTCATTATCTCATAGACTTCTGTAGGATTGCATGTCTTTCTGCAACCACCAACATCGCCATCTGCTGGCCATGAAGTAGAATGCAAATTTTAGAGATTTCCGCATTGGCCTCTGTTTTCAGACGCTGACACCGAGTCCATCTTTTTATACAGTCCATGGTTGTTACCCAGCATAATCTTAAGTATGAATTCTTTCAAGTATTTCATGATGAAATAGCCACTCGAATAAACGCTTTTTAATTTTTTGATAGAAGAGCATCTTGGATCTTTCTTTTCTGAATTTGTGTGCACCCCACCAAAGGGCACCTTCGTCGCACCAATTTGAACTTCCGAGCACTCTGGACTTTCTTGCCGTTCCAAAGACAGTCTCGTGATTGTTCCAGCCGCAGAACACTCTGTACCTTTGACGTCAGGGAGCCTCTCTCCATTTTCTCAAACCCCAGGGCGAGAACACAGTCAGCCAGACCTGATGGGTCAATTTCAGACAAAAAAAAAAAAAAAATTAAACGGTATTCAGTCAAACAGACAGCGGAGTCCAGTAAAGCACAGCGTGCCTTTAAGCCCCAAATTTCTCACCTCCCTGCACCAGCTGGCGAGCCATGAAGAGGGCAGTGGAGCCAGTGGAGCAGTTGTTGTTGACATTGGTGATGGGGATGCCCGTGAGGCCCAGGCTGTGGTAGATGGCCCGCTGCCCACAGGTCGAGTCCCCTGAAAAACACAGGCCCAGTTAGCCATTCAAAAGATTCACATAGAATGCGTGATGGGATGCAAGTTCACAACTCTGTGGCATTAAAGTGCATTTTCTGAAGGCTTAAGCCCTTAAAAAGCTTAAAAAAAAAAAAAATAGGACCAAGGGTCCTGTAGCTTACTGGCAAGCAATCTTATAGTGATGTTACAAGTTATGAAAATGTTAAGTTTGCCCTACGAATCATTGATGGTCAATGTGAAGGACACTACATAAAAGTTCACATACATTTATAAGACCTCCTGTAATACAATCCCAAGCTCTGAATCAGTTTTGGTGAAACAAGTTATTGAAAATTCTGCACGTCAATTGTGAACTTTTTGAAGTGAAAGTAAATGACTTCCTGTAAGTGTTCAATACACCTATGTTCCCAATCTTCTATATTTTCAAGCCATCGAAGCCTTTGAAAATTGTCACGTTTTGCTTGACCTCAACTTTGAACTTTCAAGGTTATCTGAGGTCGACTTTTACACATCCAAAATATCGGTCATATATGACTTCATGTGTCGATAATACAAACTTAATCTCCATCTGCAACCATTTAGCTTTGGAGGATGACGGACGCTACACCACGACAATGACTCATTGGCCCAAAGGGCTGATATGCTAAAAATGGCATATAAATCAAAATATGACTTTGTCGAGGATCATCAGGAAACATAGGATATTCCGTAGATCAGGGCGACTCAACCTTATCCAGAAAGGGCCGGTGTGGGTGCAGGCTTTCACTCCAACCAAGCACTTACGCACCTGACACCACTAATCAACCCCAAGAGTCTTTGCTAAAGCGCTTGATTAGTTGTGTAAGTGTTTGGTTGGAATGGAAGCCTGCACCCACACCGGCCCTTGCAGGATGATGTTGAATAGCCCTGCCGGAGATGCTTCAGTTCTTTTTGAAACAAAGTTGACATCCTGCTTGCGTATAGTGAAAGGTTGATGATTATTTATGCTTTAGGAAAGCTTTAAAGTCAAAGTCAAACTTCCATCACTACAGGAGTAATGAGGGTTTTGAATTTTGGTAAATTTCACTGCACAAAAACATCAAAAACAAACAAACAAAAAAAAAAAAAACATGGTTCGAAACCAAATGCACCAATTATTTCCACACCAATTGCACCAGATCATATCATAAAGCAGAAATTCACACTAACACAGACCTTAGACTTTGAAAGCAGTGCCCATATCAGCCACAGATAAAAACTAGAAAGGGCACTCGTTAGAGCGCATACCTTCGCCGACGCCACTGAATCCCTCGCCACTGGCGTTGGTTTCATACCGATCGGATAAAAATTGACCGAGATATGGCCGAAAGTTGGTTTTGACCTTTTCGTGGCCTTGACCTTGACCTTTGACCCGATCACTCCCAAAATCTAATCGATTGATCCTCAGGTCATGCCAAATGAACCCACCAAATTTTATGAAATTCCGTTTGGTACTTTTTGAGTTATTCGATACACATACATTCACAGACAGACAGACAGACAGACAGACACACAAACAAATAAATACACGGGGATCAAAACATTACCTTCGTCAGCGAAGTCGCTGGCGAAGGTAATTAGGTTACTCACCATATACATAACCAACACAGGCCTGCTCAATAGCAGAATACGGCACTCCTGCATCTGCCAAGGCCTTTTGTCCTGATAAACAGTGTATGGAGAAATGAGGCAGTCGTTACAAACCTTCAACAAGCCACTATTTACGAATGAATTGACTACTATCCTGTTTAAACTATATCTGCAATATTTTCATTCAACAACAGTTAATCATTTTTGACCGGTGCTGGAATTGTATACTTCGGTTTACCTGCTTCCTTGGCCATATCAGGGTAATCAAACTCATCTCTGGAGCCTGGCTTCTCAAACTGCCAAAACAAACAACGCCGGTTTTCCAATTAATTTTAATTTTTTTTTTTTTTTTTTGTATAACTCCCTACCAAGGACGTAGTTGTCGCACAGACCAACACACACACTACGGGCATACATCCACGATGAAGAATGCCATGCCATTGCACGGGGAACAAATATCAATTCCTTGACAGACTGTGCAGTGCTCTGGCATGATGTGAACATAGGATCATTTGCATTATTATGAATAAAAGCCATGCCATGAATGACCTGAACTGTTGAACACTCAAAAATACTATGACCCCAAATGCAGCAGGCACAAAGGAGACCAAATGCTTCAATCACCAGCCATGGCTCAAAATCTATTTTTTAATGCTATGTGGCTAGTAAGGTTGCTATGAAGTTAAAGTCAACTTGGTACTTGTACCCACTTGGAAAAATCAAAAAATATACATCGCTAGCTACCGCGACATAAGGTTAGGCAATGTGCGGAGTTCACAATGATTGATAAACTGTAAAAAAATTCATTAACGTTTAAAATCTAAAAACATTTAACAATCTTGGACAACAAAAATCATCTAATTCACCAACCTTAGTCATCCCCACTCCAACAACAAAAACTCGGTTTTTCGGAGACATTGTTCCAAAACCTGTCCAGCAATGACGAAGTGCTCAAAACATGGACAAAAGTCCAAAGCAAAAAAAAAAAAAAGTGGCTGGCTCGCTCTGGAACAAATATGCCAAAGTGCACACCTACGGGCAAGAAGTCAATCTTTATACTGTCAGTGGATCAAACCAAATCTTCTTCGCTGGTTACTTGTCAGTAGACCATATTTGTGTTACTGCCACCTACTGGGTATATTATATTATTTAATTTTCTTCCTCGCAACATTTTTGTCCTCAGCTCTGGACTCTCGCCAACTTCCTTTGCCAATATTTCTTCACCCTTCACGGCAGTAAAAACCCTTTGGTGCAGCATCCACTACTATTCTGGGGTGCGTTTCCCAAAATCATAATTGCTAACAAAGCTAGCAACTTACATAGTTTGTCCATTCAGATTAAATGGTTCCAAATATGTAAGTTAGCATCTGTGCTTTAGGGACATGCACCCCTGATCCGATCCGATCTGTCAGTGTTAATTTAGCTTCCACAGTTAATTTCTACTGCAATAAATGCCAAGAAACTCCTTTTGTGCATATTATATGATATATCCCTTATTCTTTTTCCACTCTTCCTTTTTTAAGATCAGTGATTGCTGTTTCTTTTTGCCATTTCTTTGGTATATGAGAATTTGACCAAAACTTGAGCTTGTTCCACATCAGGCTCCATCTTCCTTCTCTCCCATTGACTTGACCCCATTTTTCAATTCTCCCAGGGAAAACATTTAGCCTGCTGTTTGGTTAGCTCACATCTTCATCAAACCCATTTCACACATCTCCTACACCCGTTCACTCCCTTTCTATAAACCGCTGCGACATTCCCATAATCTTGACACCAACAGCACCAGTCGAATCCTTTCGTAGACTCAAAGGACTTAAATACACCCTACTTAAGTGGTGACTCCCCTTAAAACTGTAGTACCACTGACAAGCTTGCATTTTTTCAAAATGTGGTACAATACCACACTATTAAATAGTCTCACATGAGAATTTAATTGCTTATTGATGGCCACACTTTCTCCCACAGGATTTTCTAATAATGAACAGAGTTCCTGGTTCCATCAATTATCAGATTTTGCCCAGGTCCTGAAGCAGTAAAGCAGCCCCAGACCAGATCAGCGCCTAGTCCATTATATTACCACCGCCATATTTGACTGTTGATATGATGTTCTTATAATGCTGAGTCAACTTCACGTCAGGTGTAAATGGACCTTTATCTTCCAAAATGTTCCACTTTTGATTCATTAGCATACTATCCAAAAAGTTTTGGTGGTGATCAAGATGTTTTTTTTGGCAAATGTGAGCCCAACCTTCGTGTTCGTCTAGGTTAGCAGTGGCTTTTACCCTGCAGCTCTCCCATGAATGCCATTTTAGCCCTGTCTCTTTGATGTAGTGGAAATGTGAACACTGACCTTAACTGAGGCAAGTGAGACCTACTTTCTTTAGATGTTAGTCCAGGATCTCATGTGACCTCCTGCATGAGTCGCCAATGCACTCTTGAAGGATTTTCGTCAGACAACCACTCCTGGTTTGGGAGGGGTCGCCACTGTTTTTTCTCCATTTGAAGATGGCTCTCACTGTGGTTCGCTGGAGTCCCAGAGCCATAGAAATGGCTTTGTATACCTTTCAAAGACTGATAGATATGAACAACTTTGTGTCTCAGCTGTTCTCAAATTACTTTACATTGTGACTTCATGCCCTGCCTTTTGTCCTCTTCATATTATCAGACAGGTCCTGTTTAAGTGATGTTTAGATTCACCAGAGCTGGCAGTAATCATGCCTGGGTGTGCCTCAGGAAATTAAATCCAATTATCAACTAGACAACACAGTCACCACAGGGACCAAGTTGTGCATCTCCCCGATCCCCATGAGAGATCACTTGCAAATTTCTACAGCGGCAATGTTACCGTTTTTATTCTTGCTATGACATTAATATGCATCCCTATACATGCATGTATATATGTGAATGTTGCTCAAAATTAACAGAAAACACAATATCACAGAAAACACAGAAAATCTCTGCGGCGGCCCCGGAACTAAAGCAAGTATCTGCTGACTATAGTCGTCAGGGAGATACTATTAAAATAGTATAACTGGTTGATTTTGTACTAAAGGGGAGCATTTACTTTATCGCAGAAGACCAGGTAAAGTTTCTTCTGTCGCGTCCTAAGGCTTTTTTTTTTTTTTTTCTTCTACGGGTCATTCCATGCCAAACTCGACAGGGCTCCCGGCCTTACCCCCTCCGATTTCCATGAAACCCATTTTAAAGATAGCCCTTAGGACCAATAATGAGTTGCCCAAATTTCAGCACCAATGGTGCAATAGTTTTTGAGACACACGCCTTTGAAATTTGCCAACCATGCCCATAGAGCCATTTGGTAAATGATAATGTGGACAGTTAGAATTTGCTTAAGTTTCATACCAGTAATCTCTTATCCTTTATGTCCATGTATATCAAGTTTCATCGACTAGCCGAAACTCCTTCAGGTAAAAATTGATATACTATTATATCTTGTAACGTAACTAAATAGGTTTGTTCTGGCTATTTATTGATGGAGTTTATTAGGCTTGGTTGTTAGCAATAAAAACGGCTTACTTGCGTAAATAGGTACAATTGCGTCGCTGACTAAAAGGAACTTGGTGATCGCGAAGTCAGAGCCTGCTGGTTTTGAACTGGATTCAGGCTTCCACTACTCAAAAATATAGCTTGGCTGTTCTATTCCAATGAATTGTTCACTGGACCATCCATTTCTCTGGCTGTGGTGTACGAAACAGATATGAGACAAGCTGCTCCTTGCAAATGGGCGTCCACAGCATTTTAGAGTCGAGAAAAGGGCTTACCTTTTCACAGTTTTGACACATTATTTTGTTTAATTCACATTTTTTTTTTTATTATTAAAATGCAGCTGGGTGCTTAATGACACATTCCTGTGTGGTGAACCAACATCTGAACACAAACCTTTTTTTTGCTCAACAGAATCATTTACCCTCCTTCAGTTACAGCGTCCAAAATAGCCAACTGTCATGTTAGATGAAATTTTTGCTTTGTTGAAAACATTTGTAAAAATTTAACACATTTTCAGGTATCAAATTAAAGTCAGTAAGGTCCCAATCACTCTGCTGAATAGGTGAATTCTTTCCATTTAACACAATGCAGGTTTAGCTTGTTAGCATTTGCATTGTGTTTTACCATTTACAACAAAATGGATGTGTCTGATACTGCAGTTTCACCAATTAGAAGCCAACTGATTCATTTCATCAGCCGCAATTCCTCCCTTTATATGCAGTATAAAAATATGGTACTGTGCAAGAGTTTTAGGCACATTTAGCAATTTTGTGGAGAAAATATGTTTGCAAAAATGATTAAATAAAAAGGTTCTAATAATTGAGAAATGTATTAAACAGCGCTGTAAACTGTTACAAACTACATCAAATCAACATTTGGTGCGACTACTTTTTGCCAAAATATGTGGGACACTGTCCTGTTGTCCTATAGTTCATGAGATGCTTGGCTTTTTGCTTGTTCCAAGCAGTGTGGAAAACTTGCCACCGTTCTTCTGCAGACTGTCTGACTTCTGTCTGTCCCTCCAAGTAACTGCAGACAGCCATGATGATGCTGACATCAGGCTCCGTCAAGACTATATTATCGGACTATTTTTAATGAAATACTAATATTTGCTTATGAAGCTATTTTTTGATTTAGCATTTGGAATTTCAAATATACTTTTCATCTTCAGTGACGCTCGTGTGGAAAACAAACAAACAAACAAAAAAAAAAACATCCAAAGCCAGATTTAAGTTAAAAAAAAAAACAAAAAAAAAATGTGGGGCGCCTATACTTTTCCACATTATACATTTGCAGGATAATCCAATATAACTTAGGAACTCTTGAGGGAATTCCTCAAGAGTTATTTGGACAGCGCAGTATATCTACACCGTTGCATATATTGTACAATGACTACTGTAGACTACATTTAGGTTTCAATTTCTGTAACGTTGCCCCCTGAAAAGATAAAATAAATTGTAGAAATGTGAGGGGTGTGCTCACTTTTGCGAGATACCGTATTCTATTGCCTTTATAACTTTTCTAATGGTTTCCTTTAACATTCATATTCACAAGTATCGGTAATCACAAGTATTGTCTAGCGTCACACCCTAAAGCAACTCATGTTATGCTAAAAGTCAGTAATATAATACACACAATTTAACTTTAATGTGCAATTTTCTTCTTGTTTCAGTATGCACCCTTAATTAGTACATTGAACATTTGAGGACATTTTTCCAATTAATTCCACTATGGAACAACTCACTTGTATAAAAAAAATTCTCCAAGTGTAAAGCCAAAGAAAAGCAGAGAATGGAGGGAAAAAAAAAATGTCAGGGTTAATAGTCAGGGTCAGGTCAAGCAGCATAAGGATTTTGCCATAAGGACATGGTTCTTTCAGGGAAAATCACTTACAAGTGCATGAAAAGCCATCTTCAGAAAAACTTCAACCACGACACTTCTTACTATGACACTGACCTCACTATGAACCACCAACGTTAGACCAGCTAAACACAGGCCAGAAAAAGAGACCAAAAAAAAAAAAAGACAAAGAAGCTCAAGTCTTTTCACTGTGAAAATAAACACCTTCACAGAGATTGGCCCACTCTGAAGCTCTTAAAAGCCGCCAGTGAATCGAACCACGAGAGGAGCAACCATGCCATGTTCAGTCTGCACACTGGAGATATGCTCCCATCACAGTACTTCTGTAGGTAATAAGCCAGGCCAGCAAAATCGGCCGGAAGTTCTGTCGTCTGCAGACGGGTGGTGCTGTACTTGATGGTTAAGAGCACCTCGCTGAAGTGTAAAAATGTAGCATCGCCAAACCTTTAGGGTGGCGTGGCAGCAAGGTTTGGTTTGAAACAAGTGCTCAAACAATCCCTTCACTACCCACAGCTGTGCTAAGGACATCAACACTCCATCCTTCCAGGCCAGATGGTGGCTTTTTTTACTCGACCTGGAAGCTTTCCTTGGTCAGGTAGGAGCTGGTTGCGTTCAGTAGGCAAGTAAGCCCTCCTTGTTGGCCAGGTGTTGCCGATGTACCTGGTCCTGTTCCAGCTCTTCGTGGCTGGGGTGCCAGAGTCGTGCCAGGATGCGCTCGATGTTGAGGGCGTAAACGGTATGGGAGGGCACCACCCGCCGATGTACCTACAGTACACAACACCCACATATTAAAACTAACACCACCAAGCAAATGAACTTCAGTATGCGCCCCTACCCATCCCTATAACAGCCTCCACCCCTTACAGTTTTCCATTGAATTTTAGAACATAGTAATAGGGATATGCAATTAAGAGTTCCCAGATAAAGACGGTTGCGTCATGAGGTTTCCAAAAATTCTGGTCTTGGAGCCATTTTGTTTCCATCCATAATCCAGCACTGCCTCAGTGACCAAGTTTTTTTTTTTTTTTTGTTTTCCCTTTTCTCATATCCAAACCTTTTCAACAGTTATGCAGCATGTCGAAATAACTGTGATCCGTTATATTGCTTTTCCCCAGAAATGGTCTCCTTTAAAAGAAAAGAACAAAAAATCCCAACAATTTACACTGAGTAAAATGGCTGCATTTCCTGCGGTGGAAACAAAATGACTCCTATTCTCGAGATGTCGCAACTATCCACAGACTTGATATGCAACCATTTCACCCAAAATAACATTAGTGAGGTTAAGAAGTAAAGTTGCATACATAAACCAAGCTCAAAGTCAGCTGACCATAGCTGATCTCAACTGCAAATGATGGGGTTCAGGCCAAGGCTCTGAGAGCAAACAATTTGTGCAATGTGTTTACCTGTAGAGCCTCAAACAGATCAGCGATGCTAATGGGGGGCAGGGGGGCAGGAAGGGAGTGTCCACAGCAGGCCAATAGAAGTGCAGCCTGCTGCTCTGCCTGATCAGGTGACACCTGTGGGGGCGGGCCAGCCGGGAGCGATGCACTGGGAGGGGGACTTGTGGGAGATGGGGCAGAGATATAACAGTTATAATTGAACTGCACTGCAACAGTGAGCAATAGAACATGCATACCTTAATGTACGAGAACTAAAAATATCAAATTGTATAATTATATATGAATGTAAGAAATGAATTTTTCTGCCGAGTAAAATTGTTTTTTGAATTCGTCCATCTGTGTTTTACCGCATTCATTTATGAAGTTACTGCATTCTTTAGACGTGCACTTCTATGGGCATTTACACTCATTTCAAGCCCTTTAAATTCAGGTCTACTAAGGAAAATGGCCGAGCTGAAACCAAAGTTTGTCAGATGTCTACCCTTTTCAAATAACAAGCAACACAAAATTAAAAATATGCTACATTCCCGCAAAACTTTACACCACAACACTTTGAAGTCGATACATTTTCACCAGAACCAAACTCAAATAAATCGCACAGCCTGTAACAAACCCAGAGACGAACCAAATGAGTTTTCAATTGTGTGTTGCGGGTTCTTTGAAAGAGGTAGACATCTGACAAACTTTTGTTACAGCTTGGCCATTTTCTTTGGTAGGCCTGAAGTTGGCATCTGTCTAAATACTTTTTAGATTTTGCAAGAACTAGGTTGTGGAACTTGTTGCAAGGTTCCTCACCACTCTGTAATGGCCTGATATGCCACAACGCTATTCTTAAGGTACGGCTGAGGTGTGATGTCGCTGCCGAACGCATAGGGGAAGATTCCCTCGCGGAGGCGATACGCCTTCCTGCGGGAAATCACTGCAGTCAGGACGTCCTTGAGGTGGACCTGTGTGGGAGAAGCTGTCAGATGGACTACAGAGAAGAAACCACTAGACAAACATCATTTACATAATCATGTCTCCTGAAAAATTCAGCTATATACTACATGTAGCAAGTGGACACTAAACAAAATTACTCTGTACTTTTAATATATATACAATTACAACTCGGAAAAAAGATGGGATGGCATGGGAAATACACAAGAAAACAAGGCATTGCTGTGGCAGCGACAAAACAAAACCAATGTGAAGAGTCTGCCAATAACACTAAATAAAAATTGACAATCACGCCCAATAGATGGCCCTTTATTACCTAAAAATGTCATCTCCAAAGGTTATAGCATAGCAGCACACATTCACTGTAATGTCAAATGCCTACCTCCACAGCGTAGGCCAGCATGCTCACAGCGTCCTCGCTGACGTTGTCCAGGCCCAGCTCAAAGGCGGTCACCATGGTGCGAGCCTCCAGCTGGACACGAGTGGGCAGAAGCAAGGTGTGGGCGCTCAGGCAAAGCTCCTCCTCCTCACCAAGCCCCGCCTCCCTGGGGCTGAAGGGCTGAGCTGCACTCAGTGGGTTCTGGGCCTGGAAGCGGTGCTGAGAGGAACCAAGCAGTGCGGGGCACTGGGTCATCCAAACTTACATACCCAAAAGTCAGGTCCATGAATTACTACAATCATGGGCTTTTACACTCATGAATAGGACACTGATCACTGATGAGGAATGGTCCTTACATTCTAGATTTCCAGCACAGAAATGGGCGACAGCAATTCACAAATTTCATGTGGCATCACTAATTACACAATGGTAAACAAGCTCAAGAGTGAAAAAGTAGCCAATTGATCCAATTTTGATTCAAGAGGATGATAGTGAACGGCAGAAAAATTTCTGAATCACTACAAAATGATGATTTGATTGCAAGCTCTTAAATATTTGGTAATTTAAATCCAAATGGGGGAATTCTTCAATCAGGCTGTGTACAGCTGAAGTCAGTAGTTTTCATACACCTTAGCCGAATACATTAAAACTCAGTTTTTTAAAAATCCAGACATTTAATCTGAGTGAACTTTCCCTGTCTCAGATAAAACAGGATTACAACTTAATTTTAGGAATAAATAATGTTAGAATAATATCCAAGAGCATTATTTATTTCAGCTTTTATTTATTTCATCACATTCCCAGTGGGTCAGAATTGTACATGCACTTAGTTAGTATTGCCTTCAGATTGTTTAACTTTGGTCAATTGTTTCAGGTAGGCTTCCAAAAATCTTTCGCAATAAGTTTCTGTAGTTTTGGCCCATTCTTCCTGAAAGGACTAGTTTAACTGAGTCAGGTATGTAGACCTCCTAGCTTGCACAGGCATTTTCAGTTCTGCCCACAAGTCTTCTACTGTGAGAACATCAGGGCTTTGTGATGGCCAATACCTTGACTAGTCCTTATACTATTTTGTCACAACTTTGGAAGTTTGCTTGGGTTCCCATTTGAAAGACCCATTTGTGACCAAGCACCAACTTCCTGGCTGATGTCGTGAGATGCTGCCTCAATATATCCAAATGATTTTCCTTCCTCATGATGCCATCTATTTTGTGAAGTGGACCATTCTCTCCTACACAAAAGCAGACCCGCAACATGATGCCGTCATCCCTGCGTTTCGCGGTTGGGATGGTGCTGTTCAGTTTGCAAGGCTCCCCCTTTTCCCTCCGAAAACGGCGTTGGTTATTATGGCCGATCAGTTCAATTTTTATTTCATCAGACAAAGGGACATATCTCCATCAAGTAAGATCTCTTTCCCCACTTGGTATTGTAAACCATATTCCGGCTTTTAATGGTGATTTTGGAGTCGTTTCTCAGCAAGGAAGAAGCCACCTTTCAGGTTATTTTGATACTGACCTAATTTTACAGTGAGATTAGATAATTTGGTACCTGGTTCCTCCAGCATCTTCAGAAGGTCTTTTGCTGTTGTGCTGGGACAATGTCAGTGATGATCTCTAGGACACAAAACATGTCTCCTTCCTGAGTGATAGGATTGCTGCATGGTCCCCTGGTTTTTCTATTTGCATATTATCATCTGTACAGATGAATGAGGTAGCTTTTGGTGTTTGAAAATACTCCAAAGCATGAAGCAGATTTGGGGAGGCACATCATTTTTTTTCTGCGATCTTTTGGTTTCCCCATGATGCCAAGCAAAGAGGCAACGAGTCTGAAGGTAGGCCATGGAACTCCATCCTATAATTGACTCAAATCATGTCACTGAACCTGGCAGAAGCTTCTAAAGCAGAGGCATAATTTTCTAGAATTTTCCAAGCTGCTTAAAGACACAGTCAACTAAGTGTATGTAGACTTTTGACCCACTGGAACTACGGTATCTCAAATTATAAGTGAAATAATCTTTCTGTGCTCAATTGTTGGAAAAATTTCTTGCGTCAGGCACCATGTAGATGTCCAATCCAACTTGCCAAAACAATAGAATATCAACATCAAATAAGTGGAGTGGCTAAAAACATGAGTTTTAATGACTTCAACCTAACTGGGTGCAAACTTTTGACCTCAAATGTATGAAACTTATGTTATCAATCATGCAGTGTGAAAACAGAATAATAGAACAGTATGCCAATCAACTCACAAGACATTTGTTTCATAAATAGATCCCTTGGTTTCAAAACAGGCATGAACCTTTTTCCTAATAGCCCATATCTTCACCTTGAATATTATTTGACATGACCGTTTCAAGAACTATTTGTGTGCTCTGTTGATTTCTAAATGATACATAGGGATCATGGCTTCAGGGTCATAGACGAGCTCAATGCATTTCCATAGTGAAGGTTACCGGCTATCTTGCGGGTTATAGCATTGGACAGAGAAAGCACTCTGCAAATTTGACATTATTAATTTAACGGAGAACTAAAAACCTTTAAATGTGTTATTTGCAGCACAGAGAGCCAGCCCTACAAATGCGAATGTCCATGACTCAGAGTAGCTGAGTCTTGGATTTAGCTCAATACAAACACAATATAGGAAGTATCATTAAGGCGCTAACAGAAATTCGCATTGTGATAATATTAACAGTCCAGCTATATACTAGGTTTTGGCCCATTTTTTTTCATTAGTTATACTTTGCATGAACGTAGTGCTACGAGCTGCCATTCAGAATAGACTGAAGTGTGTGACGGAAGTTGTATCTAGCCCAAAACCATATTAATCCATGGATGTGGCAGAGACGGAGAAAGTAGGCTGGCACAGGAAAAAAAAAAAAAAAAAAAAAAAAATCAACTTTGCTTGCATGAACATAATTTGCCGCATGCAGTTACCAGTAAAAATAATTAATATTTGAATACTGAAATTTAGGTTTGAAATTCAAAAGTGCTTTATCACCAGTAGGCCTATTGGGAATTTTTTTCCAAGATGCTGATGTTTGGGAATTATGTGGATCCGTACCAAGGTATTCTGTCAGATGCCCTGTATCTAGTCAAGTCTTTCCATAGACCTCTTCATATGACTCTCTTCCAATAAGTTTAGCATCTGATTGGCTAAAACTTTGCTTGCATGAGGGTTGTGCATGTCGCTCAGGGCCAGTACACCGGCATACTCTGAAGATCATTTGACTTAGTGACATCTTAGGCTGGGTGCACACTACAGGAAATTCGGGTCATATTTTGCCCCAAACTGGCCTTCCTGAGAATCGAGTTCGGCCCAGTTATCTGTTAGTATGTGGAGGTTACAGATCCGAATTCGGCCCCTCGCGAACTGATTGGTACCTCCCCGATAATATCCAACATGTGGGATATTACCGGGTGTTCGGGGATGATCCTACAGGGCGTTACGTCAAGTATGGCTAGTTTTGTTTCCGAGCTAAATTACTGATACAAGTAGCAGCGTTGCTCGTAAACGAGCTGCTGAAATATTGAAACTTTGTGGCAATACCGCAGCCATCTCCGACACTTTTGAGTTGTGGCTATTTATTTATCTTCACCCCTAAAGTTAGTTATGTTAGCCCCCCCCCCCCACACACAGCTCAGACTGTAGCACAACTACCTGCCATTTTGTCGAAACAAACCTGCTAACGTTAAAGGTGCCCTGACGGACAGCTGGAGACAGCTTTGTTTTGCGTTAACGCTAGAAAGCTTGCACTGGACTCACAAAAGTCTCGTGCCCAGGAAAGGGGAAATTACGTCGAAGTCACATTTGATCATGCGAGTTTTTGTGAATTCTTGGAAGATAAGGATAGTGTAGTGTACAGAGTCTTCTTGACCGAATTCGCACACGGCTGGTTGATTAAAATCGGCAAGGATTATCGTTGTGTGCGCAGCCCCCTGCGATTTTAAGATCTTAAAAGATTTGGAAACTACCGTAGTGTGCACCCAGCATTAGTGAAATTTCTCCAAAGGCACATTAATCTCTGCAAAGCTCCAGACACTCAATGTTGTACAATCATGTTAAACAACTGAGTATCCAAAGACACTCACATCAAATTTCTGTCTGACAGAGGAGAATTTCTTCTTTCCTTTTGGTTTGCCAGGCTTTGAGATAGAGCCTCCGGGCCATTGTAGTGATCCAGGACCCTCTAGAGAAAGGAAACAATCCAAGTCAAGAAATGGGTATAAATCAATATTTAGTTCCAATCAAAATCGGCTCTGAATGAACTGATGAAGGCAGACTTACCTGGTGCAGAAACTATGATTTGGCAACGTGTAAGGATGGCCAGCAAGAAGTCATTATGAACATGCACTATGGAGAAGAAGCCAAAAATAAGTCACTGATCAGCTACGGGAACCCAGCGCAATTCTTACAGTTGTCACTCAAATTATTCGCACCACCAACTGGAAATACACTGAAAAATAACATTAAGGTGATATTTGGTGCCTGTGGACCTCTGGAATTCAAACAGCACCAGAACATTATTGTTTCTCCCTGGATATGAGGAATCTGTCCTTATATACATCTGTCTCGAGGGCAAACATGCTGATGCAGTATCGGATTAAAAATGATCAATTTGTCTAACCTCTCCACAGAACCTTGTCCAGTCATAATTTCAACGACCGAGGGCCAATCGCAAGTGCGTGCTTCTGTGTATTTGGGTCGGAGATGGTTTTCATCTTAACATTCCATCAAAACAATATGTATGAGAAAAGACAGCTCAACCATAGTGATATACAGCAGTGAATCAGCAATGTTTTGGGGCTGCTTTAATTCCAGATATACTGGTTAAGAACAATGGCTAAAAAGATTCCGTCCAGTATTAGGCTATTTTGGAAGACAATCTGGTTGCTTCGGCCTGAAGGCTGACAGTTCCAAAGCAAACCTCCAAAAATCTGCATGGAAATGGTCCCAGGACATTGAAGTTGATGTTCTGAGTAAAAATTGACAATTCATGACACTAGGCCTTTTTCTGTCCTTTTGTTATGGTTTGTTGTAGTATTTAATGTCAAACAACTGAAGTGATTCACCGGAGTTTCAATGGAATTGTGCGAGAAGTTGACTGCTATTGCAGATCGCGTACAAAAAATAAAAGAAGCCCAACTTAATCAGCCTCTCCCTCAAAATGACAGGGTGTAATGAAATGTTAATTTTTACATGATGCATTCACATCAGTCACCAGACCGCAATTCGACCAAAAACCTACAGACTGAAGTGAAGAGAGCAGCTGGTGAAATGAAAGAGTTTGGATAGCGGATTGGTCCAACACCTCTCCAAATGTGCGCCTTTACCTGGTCAAACCGTATAGGAAAAGACTCCATGCAGTCATCCTTGCCAAGGGTGACAGCACCAAGCACAAAACTAAGGGTGCCAATGATTATTAAATCTCAATTTTGATTGGTTACACCGAAAAATGAATTGAAAAGTATTTTGGCATGGGCGTTTCTCTCCAATTTTTTGTGCATTTTACGGTCAAGTGCGTCAATTATTCAAAAGCCCACTGTACGTCCTTTTTTCGAAAGGACAGAGGGAAATGGAATTATTTGTGGAAGGAAAGCAAATCTTGTTTATCAAGTTTAAAAACATTAAGAAAACACAGTAATATTACAAGACTGTTATATCGTCTGTCTCATAGCATAAGTGCCCATCTCATGTTTTAAGTTTTTTTTATTTTTAGTTTCATCTTTTTGTTTTTCATTATTTTTCTTTCAGGTTTTAATATGAAAGGAAAAAACTCCTTTTTTTTTGGCAACACTAAAGAACAGCCTGCCAATACCTCAATTTGGCTAAAATATTACTTGGGCAATGATGCTACGAGGCTAACAATGAATATAGCCCTACTTTTGTAAGAAATGAGCTCCATCTCTGAAGCTGAAAGGGATTATTTGCTTTCACATTACACACACCACAGGATTCTAATGACAGTAGATTAACTGATTCACCATTGTCCTGTGCGAGAAGTCGCCGAGCCTCAATATCAAACTCCTCCTTGCTTATCTTCTGCTTGAACCACAGTTTTAGGTTTGCCCAATACCTGAAAAAAAAAAAACATCACATACATGGGGTTCCTCAGCAGAAGTAACTGACATAATGTGCAGTTATCATCAACATTAAAGGTTGATTATGGAATATGAGCAGAATACCGACATCTAGCATCCCATGATCGTAGTCGCGACAGAAAACTTAGCCATAGGTTATATCACAAACTCCACAGTTAAAGGAGCAAAATGTAAGAAATGTATGTTGATTAATCATGAAACGGCGCTGATATATCACCAGACATTAAGGAATGATGTTAATTTCAAATACTTATATCACTGACAACAGTAGTCCAGCCAGAATATTCTCATTACAAAACCGAAGTTGCAGCCCACAACTAATGTTTATGTTTTCATTGTGTGTTTTGGCCGGTGGCGCCACCCTCCAACTATCTGCCAATCACGAAGTCAGTGCCGTTTCGGGATCCAGGTTGCCAGTTACCACTGAGCTGCAGCAACCAGCGTTTCGGAGCGCAAATGCCTGACGTTACTAAACCTAAAAGGCCTTGTTATGATTCCGAAACACGTCGTGACAAAGTCAGAAACAAAACAAGGATCTGCATGTACATGTCTTTGAAAGATGGAGACGGCTGAAAGCAGAGAAGAATTGGAAGACCGACGCCGAAGTTGCTAATTTTCTCCTGGGTAGGCAAAATTCAGCTCAGTTTGGCTAACTTAATTCTAATTAATGTTGGCACGGATATTTCAAATATTCTCTACAGTTGAATAACGTTATGTTTGTTCGTTCATGGTATGTTAGTGCGTATGCAGGTGGCCGTGGGTCATTGAACTGACAAAGTAACAAATTGTTTGAGAAATAAAAACCGTGGCTCTTCATTGCTGACATTAGCAATGCATTATTTCGTTTCTTCGGCATTATGCTGAGACGCTGTGGAAACCGTTCCAACATTAGCACAGCCATTATGGCAATGACATGCAATTGAGACAGTCCATCGGTCAAATGAGTCCTCATTCATTCTTTACGCATTTTACACTATGGACTTTAGTGGGCTATCCACACAGAAGAGTGACAAGCAATTTGACCAATATGACCATTGCTAAAGTTAGTCATTAGCCTCGATCTTTTCTGAATTGATCACAACCCCGTCAGAGCAAATCATTGATAATATTGAAACGTAGCCATGGTAGCTCCATGTAGTAGACGTTCTTGCTGGATCCGGCAACCTAGCTTGCAACCTCTAGCCTGGGGCAGATTGGGAAGGGATACTGCGCTCTGTACTATTTAGAATGTGACTGCACTACCAGTTTTGGCCACAAACTTACATATAGCTCCTTTAAACAGCACTATCTTGGTTATGGACAATGAAACAAGGACTTGTCATTCTGATATAACTGACATGTTCATTGACATAAATACTTATTTTGGAGAGGTTAAGTACTTTGAGAAAGTTGTGAGCTTTTCCAAGCAATCCACTATGGGTATAGCTTGTAGGGGTGTCAACGTTTACAATTTTCTCCACGTTTAAACGGGACTTCCCGGTTACACGTCGGAGATTAATGATCTTTTTCTATCGCAGTGACGTGCGGTGGAGGTTAGTTTGGTGTGGCAGAAATCACCCCTTTGCTTGATTAGCAATCAGACGATTAACTAGTTTAGTAAGGCTATTCGGCAGGATGACGGGCCAGTTTAATTTTCTGCGACGTTATTGCTCAGTACATCGAACCTGAAATGCTCAACAGCAGATTTGAGCGTACTTGCTTCCAGGAAGCCGAAGTAATGTCATCAAAAATATTAACATAGTTCGACTTATGCAGAGTTCAATGCTTAATCAATAGCCTATATAATGTATTCTCCTTTGAATACACGCTTTTACATTCAAACAAAAAGTGGGCGTTTATTTTCAATCTTCTTTCGTAATCCGATTAACAAAATGTTCAAACGATATACAGAATTACCGAGAGAATTTTTCCTAATTTTTTATTCATACTAGTGAATTACCCGTGGCGAGAATAATTTCTTGTGACGACCTACGTCCACAAACCAACTTTCATGAATACGGTGACCTTTGACCCTCCTGACCTTGACCTTTGACGGATGGAACCTCTCGCGGTCATTTCTTGTGACGACCTACGTCCACGTACCAACTTTCATGAAAATCTGTCCAGTGAGATGGGAGATGCGAAACATTGACCTTTGACCCCAGTGACCTTGACCTTTCAAAAAACTAACCCCTCAGGGACAAATCCAGGGACAACCTACATAGACCCACCCAGATTGGTGAAGATCCGTCAGAGGACCTCGGAGGAGTAAAAGAACAAACAGACAAACAGACAGACAGACAAACGTTCCTCAAATTATAGTATTATTTCCATCCTTGCAGTCTCGAATTGCAGCAAATACGTGAATGAAGTCATTATCTCCTCTATCAGTATCAGGCTTCCTACAGGCTTGGTCTTAATTGTTTTCATTGTCAATCAGGAATAGTACTTGGGAACAGGTTCACAAAATCCCGTGATAACAGTTTGGGTCACTGCCTCACCTCACAGTAGGCCTACGTCTCTAGCTTCCCGCAAGCAAATACTCGCAAATCTGCAGTTTCGTGAGCATTTCAAGTTCGGTGTAGCCTACAGAGTAATAACGCCGCAGAAACTTAAACTGCCCGTCATTCTGCCAAATCTTACCAAACTAGTTAATCGTCTGATTGCTTGATTAACAAAAGGGGAGGTCTCTGCCTCACCAAACTAACCTCCGACTGCATATCACTGGAACTTGCGCTATATAACCACAGAAAGTAAAATGAGTTGAAAACAAGTATTTGCCACTAACGTGTCTTTGTCCCCCGCCACAAGATGTGAAATCGTGTCAAAATGAGCAATCTCTCGGTGTGACCTTGAGAGTGACGCGAAGGTCACCAAAATCAACTGGCGCCGGGGTATCACCCTAATACATGTTGACATGAAATTTGAAGGAAATCCGTCAATTCGTTCTTGAGATATCTCGCTGACAAGGATTTGGGACGTACGTACGGACGGACATACGGTCGTGAAAACCATGTTCCGCGTGGCGGGGGACAATAAAATGATCTATCATTTTGACATAGTGAAAGCTGAAAAAGGTTTAACCTTCTTTTTTTAATCATTGTTTTAACCATTGCTCAGTTTGGTACAATATTTTTTTAAACTTAAAGTGCAAACTGCATCCCTCTCTCGCAACGGGAGCTGCGTCTGTATTTTAATATACGTCTCATAGTAAAAGTAATGTGGAATTGGCGAGAGAAAGCAACTCAAAAAGAAGCCAAAGTAAGCTGAAGAGAGAGGAAAAAACTTCACCTTTTATATCCAAAGTTAAAAACGTAGAGGACGACAAAAAAAAAATAGGTTTTCTTCCTCCTCTTTAGATGCGAGGATGTGGGTGACCAGGTCGTGAAAAGCCGACAGAACACCAACCGACAATATAATGTGCAACAACAGGCAGCAATATAGGCTAAAATAACAAGCCATTAACAGTTTTTGTTTTCAGCTGCACGACATCTGCACATGGAGAAGATGATGAGCGCCGTGCTCTTCTCAAGTCCTCCGCAGCCTATTCTCGAAGTGGCGCCACACTGGCTGTGGCTGCGGTTTTTTTTTTTTTTTAAATATCAAGGTAATATTGCGCCCCATGCATCTGTATGCGGATAACTGCATAAGTGGGAACATTGAAGTGTATAGTTAGTTAATGTTATTATCTGAAGCTTTCAGGAAACATTATCACCCCTAAAAATAGGCTACTGTATGTATTGGTGAAAAATTAAGGAAGAGGAGGATGAAAAAATGATGTGTGCAGGAGCACGGTTATTGATTTTTCTAAAAGGCTATGATTTGTTATCCCTGTACCCGTTTGCACGTGTAGATGTTGACACCCCTAGTAGCTTGTGTGAATTGTTTTGAGAAATGCACTTTCTGTTGTGCAAATGTTATAGATAATTAAAGAAATGTGCCAAAGCAACTTGGAAAAACTGTAAAACCTTTGACTTAATGGTGTCCTGGATGAATAAACTGCCGGGACTGATTATCGCTCCTATACTTACAATTTCAGAAACAAGTTTTCTGTTTTGTTTAATTGTGACTTATTCGTGAAGTGATAAAGGCTAAGATCAGTATTCCTAACATGTCATCGAATCAGCGGGCGCCAGTTTACACCGCGTTCCTAAAACCTCTCATGAAGAAGCACCTGCCCGGAGTTATAACGGTTTCAGGAAAGTTCCAGACCTCTCTCTGCTCCGGCACGTATGATTCAAACAATCAGGTTGTTGTTAACCCCTGAAGCAGCTTGATAATGAGCAGATCATTCAAATCATCAATGTTGGAGCAACGTGAGATTTAAAACATACGCACCCTGTGGTACTCAGTGAGAGGTTTGAGAAACTAAAATAACACAAACGCGTGTCCATGACGTAAGCACGCAAGGAATTTTCGCGGCGACAATAATTAGGCTTATTTTCCTGAAACAGCACAACACCGTGAGTCAGTTTTGGGATTGTATCATCAGCCTTTTGCAGCCATGATTCCTGTAGCAGTGGAAAATGGAAATGTCCATAATGCCGAATTTGACGCGTATATGGTTATCCAGCCAACTATGCAGTTTGATGCACTTCTCCTATACTTGCACATCAGCAAGTTACCTTCAGTCAACGCTATCCGGCGATTAAATGGTAGCGATCCCCTGAAACAAATTTCAGCGGGCTAGGAAAACTCACCATAAGAACCGCTGCCAAGCTAAAGAATCAGACCAGCATTAAACATCCCAATTCAGTATCAGCCTAATTACCGTGTGCAGTGTCCGAGCCCACGGTCTTCGCTACATTTTGAAGGAATCAGTCACCGCCCAGAAAGCGTGCTAGCAAGTACGGAACTGAATAAACTCCCCGGCTCCCAAGGCCTAAACCCGATAGCTACTTAATGAGCTGGCTAGGTGGCCAATCAAACTGCAGAGCAAGATGAGTGATTTCTGGGGTGCAAATCTGGAAGTTACGTTACACGTTACTGGCAGGTCTTTAGCAAAGTGCCCAAAGTTAAAGTGTCAGCATTCACTGAGGGACCTATCAAAGACAATCTAGCTAGATACTTACTGTTTCACATTATCCCCAATGGCATCTGTCAAGTTCTTCTTGGCTACTTCGAGTTCGCTAACATGAGCTGCCATTCCGGTTGTCGTTCCTTCCTTCCGTCCCCCCAAAATTAAAATCGAACGTAGTTCACATATCAAGGTGCGGACGCGTAGTACAACTAAACAATCATTACACGTCCTGAAGTCGCAAGTGAGGGATGCGTTCCACACTATTTGATACGCTGCCAGCGACAGACTTTTTATCCTTCTTCGTGGGTATTTAATTGTTACATACAATCCACCTGTGTACCATTCCGCCACCTACTGGGAATATTTTATTTAATGTTTCATCTATTTCTGAATCTGAATCATAATAACAGCCCAATTCCATAGCCTATTGCGCGTCTAACAACTGGGTGTCCCCAATGAAACACTTTCCTCAGGATTCGCTGTCGTCTCCGTTTCATCAGTTATGTTGAACACTACTATTCTGATCCTTTCTGATTTAGTTTTAATTATACGGGCAAAATTTAAATGAATCACATTATGCTTTTTCGGGTTTTCAATTTCTTTTCCAATGTCATTATGTTTTTGTGCATGCTAAATGTCTGCAAAATAAAAAATCCAAAGTCCACGCCAAAAGTAGTTCTTCCTCTCCGACAGCTTCTGAACTATCTGAAACGTCTCATTTGTTGTCTTGGGGTACACACAATAAGATTCTAAAGTAAGCAAACGTTATTGTGAGGCTAATATACTCAATTGAACATTAAGATCTCCTGAGCAGTTAGGCAGCAAACTATATTCTGCTGAACTCAGTGTGTTAGCTCCTGTTGCCTAACATTCTCTACTGGCAATTTGTTCAGTTGTCCGTTATGTAACATAACCAAAGTTCGTTAATTGAATTGAGGTTATCTCTAATACGCAAAAAATGTCCAGATGTAGCGCCTTCGGCAAAATATCTTGCTACTTCCGGAACCCACTTACTTCCGGTGCGTTTCTGAGATCACAACTATCGTTAAGCGTCAGCTGGCTGCGGCTGGGCCCTGCACGCACGCAAAGTAAATCAAGCCGAGGAAAATAGTCCGAGCAAGTGGAAAAAGTGTTACACTGACGCTTGCAAATCTATCTCCAAAAAATAGATCAATTCCCCAGACTCTGATGTAATTGGGTTTATTGTAAATCAATCCAGAAGAAGCACAAAGAAACCCAGGCTGGTCTACGCAAACCAAGTAGGATTCATTCTTCATCAATCACCTCACGCTGACTACCCTCAGGCTGTCCAAACACTCATTACTATTGACCTTTTGGCGTGTTTCTTCAGGTGGGATTACACGTGACGTTCTCCATCTTCTCTAATATTACAAATTCTGATTGGTAAATTTTCCCATGGTGACCCTGCTCTCTTAGCAACAGATTTGCCACTACATCAAAATGTACCTTCATTTTAAGCTACCAGAGATGCTCGAAGATCACATATGAGCCTCCCAGATCTTGGGTTCAGTTAAAGTTCAATAACTTACCTGGGCCATGGATGGTTCCAGAACACTCTGGTGCACATGCTCAGTAGTGGGACCAGGCTGACCGATATGGTTATTCCGGAAGATGAGCTCATGAGGCCAGCCTTGAGGGATCTGCAGAGTTTGGCTTATCTAGGTTTTTTGGCAGATCAATAGGTTTTTACTTCTTCACTGCTACTCCTTGCACAGTAGTTTTTTAAAAGGTTTTCTTGTTGAATTGAGATTAGGATTTTACTTTGAATTTAGAATGTTTTAGGATATTTTCCCACCACACTAAGCACACAGCTAGTTTCACGAGCGTACGGGCGCGTATGCAAGTAAGTACCCGATGTGGTCGGTGGAACCACGCACGCCTAGGCAATGTTCGATTTTTTCCCGTGGCCTTGAAAGAGACCGGAAGCGACTGGTTTACCGAACTATCCCATAATGCACCTGAAACGGGGCACGAATGCAACATCCGGGCATTTTTTGCGTATTGGCAATACCCTCAATTCATCCCTATCTTTTTTTCCGTAACATGTCTACGTCATGATGTAACACATTTAGATAATGGATTGTCTACATTTACGTGCCTTTGGTTAAAGGTAGGTATGCTTATGGACCTATAGGAAAAACAACCTTGGGTATACTTGGAGGCTGGGAAGAGTTTGATTAGTGCACATGGCAATGTCGAGAAGACACTGTTTTCCTCAGTGCAGAGGCAAATTCCTTTTGTATGGACTTTCAGAGGAAACCGCAGTTAAGAATCAGTGATTAAAATTTTTTTTTAACCATTATTCATCAGCAGTACAACTCCAAACCTTTCTTTGTGTGTGTGGGTGTTTTCTTATCTTACCAACAAATTCTTCCTGATCCTCAGCTGGCCAATCACAAGAGAGTGAGTTTTAAGGGAGGGAGCCTTAAAAAGGATCTGAAGCATTCAATCAAGTTAAGGTGATTTACTCAATTGATTTCCATTCTAATCAACAATCATACAGTCATGACAAATTTAAAAATATAAAATAAAAAGAAGTGATAGTTATTTCTTTCAAGGCAAAGCCACCGTCATCTTGCAGTAGGCTACGATAACCCGTGATGTCAAATCAAATCAACAAATCAAATTTCATTTTTATAGCGCGTCTCACAAACATTTGTCATGATGCGCTTTACAGTTACCCCCTGGCCTGAACCCCCTCAAAAGCAAAACTCTCACAGAGTTAGCGGGCTTGGATACAGTTTCAGCAAATGCACTGAAAGAGACAGGTGGAGATTATGACAGACTGAGACAGTAACAGGTGGAGATAGAGGAACCACTGGACAGACAACAAAGGGGAGGGAGTAATTATATTGCTTCTGGATATAAGAAAAAGAAAAAAAAAAAAGCCAAAGCCAAGAATAAAATAGTCCATTTTCATGAATTGCGGCTAAAATAAAGAACAGTACTACTGCACTGGCTAGCAGCACTGAAGAGGATGAGATTGCCGATGGGTGCTGACGCCAGAGTAAGCAGGATATTCTGAGGAAAAAAATGTACTGATTGACATTTTTCTCTGAGCATAAAAACGTTTAACGTGCTAGATCCTGCCCTGAATGGCAGCTCAAGACTCAAAACCTTTCACAATTTAAAATTTCCTGAAAAGTCTCAGGCTTTTATTTTAAGCATATTTTAGCTCATTAAGCAGATGTGGGCAAAGATATTGCTTGATCTGTTGGCTTCTCTCCTCTTCTTCTTGTTCTTCTTCTGGTTCCGCTTGTAATTGTTATTGTTGTTGTTGTTGTTCTTCTTCTTCTTCTTCTTCAACCAAGATGGAGATCTATCTCAAAACTTTCTTTCCTACAAGGTGGGACATTAATTACTACACTGCTATTAGTCAGGACACTAACACAAATAGTTGTGGTTTTTCAGCATACACTTTTTTTTTTTTTTAAGATAAATTTGGCATCTCCAATCCCACCCGAATCTGGAATGCCCAATTGGTGAACTATGTACAACATCTTGCTCGTTTGCGACCCCTTGCTGCCATTTCAGGAGAGTGTAGACAGTCTGCGGCTCTCCTCCGAAGCACTAGCCTGTCAGCCACCACTTCTTAAACACTCATCGGTTGACTCTTCACAAGTTTAAAACGAGGGCGGAGGATACCCGGACATGACTAGGCTTAGAGTCTTCCTGACGAGCGCCCGACTGGCCAACAGGAGGTGCTTGAGCAACGAACAAACCTGTTTATTGTATATCCCATTTCTGACAGTCCCTTCCCAATTTGAAACCCTGTAGCGCTATAGCCAATTGTGCTCTACGCTGAAAAAGCTACCGATCACTGCCGGTTGGTACGACTGGGGCACAAGCCCGCGACGTGATAGACACCAGTATACACTTTTGATCACAAATAGTTGGCAATTTACTGTATGCTCAATGAATCATAGGACAGTGACACATTTTTCATTATGTTGACTGAGTCCATTGCTGCTCTGAATTCCAACTGAACATGCATTTTATACGTGAAAGAAGAGTTGCAAGGCAGGAAGTACCCAGAACAGGCAGGAACTGATGAGCGCTGCAATAGAGACCAAGCAGAGCTTCAGCAGGGAAGACTGATGGCATCTGGTGGTGTCTATGCATCAGACCTCAGGCAGTCATCGCATGCAAACAATATGTGACCAAAAGTGAAAATGTTTGCTTCATTCAACATTTTATTAGACTGTCCAATATATTTCACCCCACCCCCCCCCCCCAAAATGAGCAAGGATGATGTCTGAAAGGGCTGTCATTTCAACACGGCTCATCCACCATAAGTACAGACACCCTCAAATGAAAGCTGATAGTCAACCCTCAAACCACATTGTCACTGTATCCTTTCGAACTCAAACCACTGGAATACATAATCAAAATAATACATGTGTCACTGTCCAATTAATTATGGTACTTACTGTTTATGGTTAAAATTCAGTGGAATATAAAGAATTTTACAGATGGGAATAACATTGTCACACATATTGCATGCTCTCAGGAAAAACAGTGGTTTATATGTTAAATGTAAATTTGAGTTGTGTGAACTATCTGTAATGACGGGGTCTCAAGGGAGCACTACATATTATTGCTGTTCTAAGTTTTGCGAGCAACTCCTTTGGTCAATTGAGCACCTGTTGTCAACTTGCACCAGTTCAGTCCAATGGCTTGAATTACTACTCTGACTTGCATTAGGCTGATCTTGCCATACTCTTTGCACATGCACAGTTATGGCTCTGAAACTGTTCGTTCTCAGCATAATTTTGACCCATGGTGTGAAAATAATGCATCAACATCAAATATGTTATCCGTATGACATCTTAACAAAGTAGTTTATTCATTTGTGACTTCTCCACGGGGAATACAGGCAATGATGCCAGGCCACGTGCTGGTCTATGTGCCGTATACTGACAGGTGACACTGCCATTAAATAGTAAAGGGTGTAGATCCCCATCCAAGCCACCATCCCGCCACCCCGAACCCCCGCCCCCACCCAGCTTGCAAGCTGAGAGGCTGGAGGTCACCCTGGAAGGAAAGTTACACTGATGTGTCTGATCTCCACAGTTTATTTTCCATTAGCTTCATCTGTTTCTCTAACCAGTGGTCTGTGCCTGTGACAGTAAGGCTCAGACTTCTGCTAGCATGCTATTAATTTCATTTATGAGGACAATAATACAGTTATTACAGCACATCTTAATAAACCGCAAAGTACTTATTACACAGGCTAAAAAGCAAAATAAAAACAAGTAAAAAAAACATTTCACTCAAAGTAGGAAAGGTTAAAAGGATCAGATGTCAAAATTGGAATAATCACTTCAAGGCACGCATTTCTGTGAGAAAATGGTAGCTGTGTCGGATGCCAACGGCAATCCGGCGGGCACTAGGACCATGGGCCTTGTAATATGGGCGTGATAATTTGAGTAAAATTGTATTCTGATAAGTGACTCTTTATATAATAATCATGTTGCAAAGTATGCCGATGAAACTTGATTTTTTTTTGTACAAATTTTATCTTGCTTCCAAACTTTTGGTGTGTAGTGTACATACTGTACATACATACATACATGCAGACAGACAAACAAACATAACCTTTGTCCAACTTCATTGGTAAGGTAAAAATGAGTCTTGAAAAGAGCTTTCAGAGTGGACAATGATTCTGCTGCTCTAATATCAATTGGGTGGTCACTCCAGAGACTTGAAGCCTAAACAGAGAGAGCTACAGTAGTTCCCACATCCAATTTGAACTTGGAGCAGTCAATAAAGAAAGCTTTCAAAACCTGAACAAAGCAAGAGGTCTGTAAGGAAATGATAGCTAACAAATATGGTCAGACTGTGCAGTAAGTTGTAGGTAATCAAATAAAATTGTAAAATCATTTCTACAATGAAATGGCTTCCAATTACAGATGTTAAAATGGGAATAATGTGGGATCTCTGTTTTGCCTCGGTGAACAGTCTTGCTGGTGAACTTTGAACTTCATGCAGTTTAGCCAGCGTTCTGTGATTCTGAAAGGGTAAAGCAGGAGGCACTAGTAGGCAAAATTAAACAATAATTTCTGCAATGCTGCGGGAACAAACTGTAATGTGATACCAATGCAAAGATGATTTTGTATTGAAAGCATTTCTGAGACGCAGTGGATAAACGTAAACCTGCATAACCAGCTACTACCCACTATTTGTTATAGCCTTGCTGTTTTTGTTGGGAAACATTACCTAAACTTATCATTATGAAATAACTTGTAATCATTTTAAACAAGAATATCCAGTCATTAATTTAAAATTGTTGGTAATATTTTGGTCCTTACCCTTCCATTGGCCATTTTAAAACCCCATTATTCCCAAATCTGCATCTCATATTTCAGATGAGGCTATCAGGTTGCATTATGAGCCAGTACAGCAAACTGGCAGCAATATCCAGACATATCCATATCACAATGTCCCTCTCTCCCTCTCCCTCTCTCCCTTCCTTGCTCTCAGACACACACCCTCTCTCTCTCTCTCTCTTTCTCTCTCTCTGTGACACACAAAAACACAAGCTTACGCACACAGTAGCACAAACAGGGATAACACGGTAGGCCTCTCATTAATGTGTTCATAAAACTCTGCTGAACCTTCAAAATTTCAGGATGTAAATTCAGTCAACAGTTAGTGCTACTCTCTAAAGTAATTTGTCTGAACAACTGTGATCTATCCGATGTAACTTCTGCAACAAGGCCGCTCTTGTCAGTTCATGGTGGCACGAACCATACGGAATTAATGAAGACTTTTAAAGAACCATGCAATTTTTCCACTGTTGCAGCGCACAGTCACCGTGGCTCGTATTCCTGCTAGCATTTGTTATGGGGGCCGCACCGTCCCCGGCTGTAACTGCAGGCTGCCCTAAGCGATGCTCTTGCGATGATCAGCTCGCGGTTCAATGTGTGGCACAGGATTTAACTTACTTTCCTCCGGACTTCCCCCTCGCCACCAGGCAGCTCCTCATTTCCAACAACCGCATCGCGGAGCTGCCAGCGCTGCAGCTCAACTATCTGTCTGACTTAGTGTTTCTAGACTGCAGCAACAACTCTCTCACGGATATCTCAGAATCTACCTTTGGAAACCTCCGCAAACTGGCTTACCTGGATCTATCATTCAATGCCCTGGCTCAAATTGATGGCCGGACATTTGGACCATTGGTAAGTCTTGTGATGCTCAGGTTGACGGACAACCCTGGACTGTCCGAGATCCACCCAGAAGCCCTCATGGAGAACACGGCACTGCAGGTGCTAGACATCAGCCGGAACAACCTGACGTCCCTCAACGTCAGCTCCCTCATCGCGCTCCCGGCTCTCCGTTCCATCGCACTCAGTGGGAATCCCTGGAGCTGTGATTGCGAGACAGAGGATCTGTGCCTTTGGATGCAGATAGAAGGATTCAAATTTCGTGGTGATTAATGTATTCCTCAGTCTTTTTCCTTTTACCACACTAATTTTTATTTGAGCATGGTTTTTTAATGCACTGCTTTGGGATGTTGAACTGGGGAAGAAATTGGGCATTCTGCGTTCAGGAAATTATGATGACAAAGGTTATCCAACAGTCAACTCTGGGAGACTGTGCCACAGGTAGAACATACTACTCCGTTCCTAAAAAAAGGTGGAACGCTGTGTAAAATGTAAATGAAAACAGAAGCCAATGATTTGCAAATCATTGAAGCTCTATATTTAATTCAATATTGTACAAAGACAGCATATCAAATAATGAAACAGATTCATTTTATTGTGTTTTGAAAAATATATGCTTATTTTAAAGATGATAACAGCAGCACTTTTCAAAAAAGTTGGTAGGGGGCATGTTTACCACTGTGTTGAATCACCTCTTCCTCTAACAGCACTCTGCAAGCGTTTGGGAACAGAGGAGACCGACTGTTCTGAAAGAAAAATAATTTCACATTCTTCCTTGATGAAGGATTTCAGCTGCTCAACACTTTATGGCCTCTTTATCATATTATTTGTTTCGCGATGAGCCAAAAGTGAAAGGTGACACTCTGAAATGCAGGCATCTGGACTCTTTTACTCTGGAGTCATGTTGTCGTAATACGTGCAGAATGTGGTTTGACATTGTCTTGCTGAAATAAGCACTGGATGGCAGCATATTGCTACTTCAAACCCAGTAATTCATGCAGCATTAATGTTGTCTTCAGAGATGTATAAGTCACCCATACCATGTGACCTATTGCACCCCCATATTGTCATGGATACTGGCTTTTGAACATTGTGCGGATAACAATCTGGATGGTCCCTCTCCTCTATAGCCTGGAGGACGCAGCATCCATGATTTCAAAAACAAACTGCACATTTTGATAGGTCAGACCACAAGACAGTTTACCCCTTCACCACAGTCCATCTTAAATGAGCTTAGGTCCAGAAAAAGCTGCAGCATTTAGGATCTTGTTGGTTTTATCTTTACATGGTAGATATTTAGCTTGCATTTGTGGATGCAGCGACAAACTATGTTCACTGACACTGGATTTGTTCCTGATCCTATGCAGTGATTTCCACTGCAGAATCCTGTCTGTTTTTAACACATTGCCACCTGAGGGCCTGAAGATCACGGCCATTAAAGATAGTTTTTTTTTGGCCATGTCCCATGCCCTGCATACAGAGATTTCTGGAGACTCTGAATTTTTTAATAATACGTATGGAAATTCCCAAATTCTTTTGCAATTTTACATTTCCCCTTACAGTTTGTCACAGAGTGGCGCAGGGCATCTTTAAAGTAACCATCTTTACTTTTGAAAGGCTCAGCATCCCAAGGATGCCCTCTCTATACCCAGTCATGTTACTGGCCTGTTACAAATCAGATGAACCTAATGCTGTGAGATGTTCCTCCAGCTGTATTTTTTCTTGTATCATACAATTTTTACATACTTTTGTTTCCCCTGTCCCAATTTTTTTAACCATATTGCTGGTTATAGCATCAACTTTTTGGGAGACAAGTTTGCGGAGAGGAAACCTCTCAGTTCAATTAATAAATATACTGCGCACCATAATTCATTGGCCTGAGACATACCTGTTTATTCTGGTACTGTTCTTTGGTCCATTGGTTCTCATCCTCAGCCCTGGGGATATCCCATGCTTGCTGGTTTTTGTTCCAACCTAAATTGTAATCCCAGAATTGGAACAAGCTTATAACTCTTCTAAAGTTCCCTATATATTTTTTATTTTATTTATTTTTTATTTAGCCAGGAAGGTCCCATTGAGATACAAGATTTCTTCTTCCAGGGAGTCCTGGTGATCTTTCTATAAGGATAATGCACCCTTACAAGCCAAGTTATGTAAGAAAAATCTAAATATTTGGCATGCCCTGTGGAGTTTCGTATTTAAATTGCATGACACAGCAAATGTTTTTTTTTTTTTTTTGTTTTTGCATTGAAAGAGGAGAAACTGTAACTGATGGTATTAAACAATCGATTGGCTTCTAGCTGGTGAAAGTGTGGACTCATGGTTTCGAATTCATTTGGTTGTTAATGACAAACTGAAGGACAAGGCAAATGATAACAGGCCAAACTATGCTCACCAGTGTAATTAATACCCCAGAGATTCACCATCTTCATAAAATGTCCTTTTTTTAAATTCTTTTGCAATAAGGCACAGTTTTTCCTGAATGGTATGGGTGATACCATTAAAGAGGGTACATAATCCTTTTAAAAACAAGAACCTTGTTCAGAAAAAAAAAATCATGACTATTTATAATTGTGATTGCAAAAACCAGCATGCACAGGGGGTCCCCATGACTTTGAGAACAAGTGCTCTGGCACTTTGAGTAAGAAAGGATGCGATGACCATGAGGTTGAAGGACACACTGTCAGATTTAATTTGAGGGTGTTTTCACCCATATTGAGTGAATCATTTGGAAATAACGGCACCTTATGTTTTTGTACAACTTACCCCTATTTTTGAGCACATTAAAAAAATATTGGACAGTTTAACCCTATCTAGACCTGACTTTTTCGGGCTTCCTGGGGCCCCAAATGTAAAACTAAATCCCTAAAATTATTTTGGTGTTATCATGACCTGTTATGATGTCTTTATGATGTAATATTTTGATTTTGCTGCCCAAAACTGTCATAATACTGTAAGTTCTTGCAAATGTAGGGTATGCATCACAATTTTTACACATAATGTGTTTTATAACACTTAAATGTCTACAAAGATTTTTGCTGCCCAAGGCAATAGCAACAACATCAAAATTACATCATAAAACGACATCATAGATATGGAAAAATGGCTTAAACTTCTCATAACATGATAGTCAACTGTAACTCCTAATGGTGTATGGTATGACCACCAAATTTGCAGGGGATGAGGTACACGTAAAACGTAATCACTACAATCATTTTGGTATTATAATGACCTATTATGAGGTCATTATGACATCATGTTTTGATTTTTGTTACCCCGAATGCTTTGCTTATTTTATCACATAGTGTACCAGCTCCGAGAGGCCATAAAATACACAAAATTCTATTTATGTTCCGATAAAATACACTGCCCGGCCAAAAAAAAGTCACCGTTTGGAAATTAATGAACAATTTCTAGAATTGGATCATTATTGTGGTTACTAATATGCTTCAGCTGGCAATAATCATTTTTCCCCTGACTGATGAAGCGCATCGCTACTCATTTCTCAAAAAATCATGTCGGAAGACACATCCCTTGCTGGTGGAAAAGATGTTACAGTATTTCAAAACAGGCAACTTATTGGCCTGTATTTAGCAAAGAAACTCATGAATGCAAAAACAAGTATGAGGAATCATTTTCACAAACATATTTGCCACCACAAAGTCCTGATCTTAGACACAGTAAAAGTTATTGGGATGTACTCAAGATTACCGAGTGGTTTAACCATCATGTCGAGAAGACAAGATCTCGGCCAAAAATTATGGCATGTATGATCGAAAATCAATGTTCTGGCATTGCATAAAGTTGTCAAAACAATGACAAAATGAATTTGCACTGTAATCAAAGCTAAAGGGGTTCCAACTAAATATTTGAGTGTGCGACTTTTTTTTTGGCCGGGCAGTGTAGTTTTTCCATGTACTCAGAATGTTTTGGAAGTTCAGGGCAGAAAGAAATGAAAGTAAACTTTCAACCCCAATTCCGAAATAGCTGTGATGAAGTGTAAATTGTGAATAAAATCAAAATTCAATAACCCCAGAAATGACAGATTTCATAAATAGTTTGGCTAATTTAGATGATCAACTAGTTCAAGGCCAGAAGTTGGTGCGGCAACCAGGGACTGATACTGCCCTCATTGCCCACCTCTGGATTACAGGTTTGCAAAAGCAAAACTTGCTCTTTTCTTATCGTCAACTTCTTTGTGTTTAGTATATTAAAAAGTATTAGGAATTGATGAAATTTGAGGGAAAATGTACCTGAGTAAAAGGTGTAGTCTGCCATCTTAGATTTTGACCCTTTGAATTCAATGACGTCATCAAATTAGCATAAAGTATTTCTATTTAACAAAGCTGACATGAAATTACATTCGATATTGTTTTCCAATAATGTTCTATTATTTTCAGAACAGAACAAAACAAAGGCTCACAGTGTAGTCGGTACATACCTCTTTCAAGATAACAGAAGATTTTGTAAATATTATGGAATAAGTACATTTTAAAAAGAAAATCTGGAAACTACATTGATGAAACCGAAATTGGCGACTTTTTGTCAGATATACTTGGGCATAAAAATACGGGCATAAAAATACCCCCACCCCCGTCTACATAGGGTTAACACAATAAAGAATGAAGTAATCATTAATATTTGATGACATGTTCTTGATATGCAATGAACCTACGACAATCAGCCTACGACATATAGATTTCAGCAGACATGGGGTATCTTCCCTAGTTATGCTTATAGTTCAGCCATACTCAGCTCTCGCTTGTTTTGGGACTTTTTGTCTTCAACTTATTTTTTCGTACGAAAAAAGCATGTTTATTTGAATTTAGATCTGGCAAGTTTCTCTGCCAACCGAATCAAAATAACAAAAAAGTGATATTGTCCAAAGAATAATATTTGCATCCTTATTGACTTCCTCTGAATTTGTTTTCACAAGTTTCTTACATCCAAATAAGAAAAATCTGGATAATTCAGACATATGGAATGGTTGTGGATTCCACGAGGGAGACCTGTTTGAAAAACGAGTGTCGTTGAAAGTTAATGGGGTGCAGTTTGAATTTCAGGGATGATAGTGCTGGAATGAGATGCTGTGGTGTTCTGATGGTGGTTAATCTTTCCACTTACTTATTTAAGAGTGACCCGCTGTTCCTTTTTAATGAAGAGTTCTTGTTACATTGGTTGCATTTGACGCATTTGTCACTGATGGGACCTTTCTTATGCGTTACTATTACGTTACATTGTGCACTTTAACTAGACTGATGTTTGGAGAAAAGGGAGAAGTGAAGTGTTTTTGTCATAGAAATGATATTCCATCAGCAGAGATATCTATACTTAATTATTTGGTGTGAACTAAGGATAAAGCACTTGCATTGGTCCCAATATGATACAGCTCAAGTAAAAGCAAGGGAGGAACTTTAATCTCCCCTCTAGGCCAACTGGTATAGGATTGATCAGTATGTTTTGAATCGAACCATGTCTGCCTTTTCAAGGAGTCAGAGAAGGATATAGACTTATATCTTACAGCTGGAATTGTTCATTAGAAGTATGAGGGCAAAATCACAAAATGGCATTTCAGCTGTCTTGAAAGCAAGTAAAAAAGCAATTTGAAAGAGCCTTCAGTAGCTAAGGGGCGTAGAGAATTTTCATCTTTGCCATGACAATTGAATTAAAAACAGCAGAACGGACAATGTTATTGGGTCCTTGACATCTGGAATGTGCTACTGTGCACCATCCTGGGTAAGACTGAATTCCTGTTGTGAACTACAGTGACATCAGAAAGGTAAGGCCATTATATTCTCCTGGAGTAGGCTGAATGGAGGCATGCAACTAGTGAAGTCTCACTCAATATGGCTGAGAGATTGACACATTCACATGAAAGTTATGTCCATTTAATTTTGTTAGAATTATATGACCAAGAAGGTCTTACCTGAACCTATCCCAATATTTTCTGTGACAAACACACAGCCTTCGGGATAATTTACTAAATCGTGAAAAAATATACAGTACTGTGCAAAAGTTTTAGACACATTTAAAGCAATTTCGTAGGGCAAGCTTGCAAAAATGATTAAATAAAAAGGTTCTAGATAACTGAGAATTGTACTAAACAGAGCTGTAAACTGTTATAAACCATATCAAACCAATATTTGGTGTTATTACCCTTTGCCAAAAAATCTGGGCCACTGTCCTGTTGTGCTGTAGTTGATAAGATGATCGGCTTTTTGCTTGTTCCAAGCAGAGTGGAAAGGTAGTCACCGTTCTTTTGCAGACTGACTGTCTCACTTGTGTCTGTCCCTCCAAGTAATTGCGGACAGCCATGGGGATGTTGACATCAGGGCTCTGTCAAGACTATATTATCTGAATCAACTGTTTTTAATGAAATACCAACATTTATTTATAAAACTATTTTTTCATTTAACATGTGCTATTTCAAAATACTTTTTGTCTTCAGCGACGCAAATATGGAGAACAAAAAATAAAAGTCTAAAATCAGATTTAAGTTTTAAAAATGGAGGGGTGCCTAAGCCTTCTGCACAGTATATACTGAAGGGGTTTTTAGACCCCTGACGAGGAATTTCAGGAGCACTTTAAGAATTACAGGGAAACGTTTTTCCTGATGAGCCCAAATGACCTCTGATGTAAATCCTCTCCTCATTTATTATCACCCCAATGATGCGCGCCCCAACATTCTTCGCCATTGGGAGGTGGGTTTCTTCCTTTGACGGGCGATGCAGTGACGGGGTTCTTCTCTCCCTCCGTGTGACAGATGAGGCTGAGACGATATGCCAGAAACCCCCGGACATGACAGGCCGGCGGCTGGCAGAGGTGGGTATGCAGCTGCGAACGGAGTGCCACCAGAGCCTGGGCTACCAAGATTACCTCTTCCTGACCTCAGTCGGCTTCCTCATCTTCTCCGCTGGCACGGTGTCAGCCTGGGTGATGGGGGTGCTCATGGTGCTGTATGAGCGCTACACCAAGGACACCGGCGGTGACGCAGATGGCGAAGAGGAGGAGGAAGGGGCAGTCACAAACGGGGACCTCAGTAAACCTGGTGTGAAGGTTTGAAGTTTCATTCTGCATTTGGTCATCAACGCAGATGCATTCATCAAGCAGATGGACCAGGAGTCGGACGAGAGAATGAGCTTTGGTCTCTTTTGGAAGGTAATTTCTTGTCGTGAGCTGTTGCGTCTAAGAAATTAACAAAGGCAAACCATGATGCTTGGCCATCTACCAATACGTCACGACTATCTCTGGTTAACACGCGGATCACGTTTCTTGTTAGGACAGCGAGACTTTCAAGGAGTCAACATGGAAAAGATTAGCAGAAAATCTTTGTCCTGGAATAAATCAAGATCTTTATCATAAGAGGATTTATCACAAGAGTGTATTTATCATCAGATGGGGATGAGGTTACAGTTTTTACTCAATACATGTGTAATTATAATTTTTCTATTTTACAAAAACATTTACAAAGAGTTGGTGGCTTTGCGTTACATTTCAGCTTCATCGATGGAACAGTGCAACTAAAGATTTGATCAGTTTTGGGTATATTACACTGCGATCACTTATACTGAATGGATATACCGCACTGTGAAAAAGTCTTTGTCCCCTTCCAGATTTTTTTTTTCTGTGACTGCCCGTCATATCTAAATATTTCAGATCATCAAACTGATTTCAATATACGAAAAAGACAACACGAGTAGACGCCAAATACAGCCTTTGAAGGATCATTTCATGTATTGATGGTGAAGGGTTATTCAAAACTTATATCACGTATGTGAAGAAATAATTACCCCCCTAAACCTTTTAACTGGTTGTGCCATCCTTGGCAGCGACAACTGTGATCAGACATTTGCAATGAGTCTCATACATTGCTGTGGAGGAATTTTGGCCAACTTTTCTTTGAAGAATCATTTTACTTCAGCCACATTTTTGAGTTTTCACTGACTGTGACTCAGGCAAGTCAGGCCTGCAGTTTTTTGTGGCCACCTGAATGAGTCGTAAACGCGACCTTTGAAAGGCTGGCCATTCCTAGGAGGGTTCACCACTGTGACATTTTTTTTTTTTTTGCCATTTGTCAACAATGGCACTGGCTGAAGTCTAAAAGCCTTATAAATGGCTCTGTAACCCTTTGCAGAATGATGGATGTCAAAGATTTTATTTCTCATCTGTTCTTTAATTTATTTAGATTGCTGTATAATGTGCTGCAGTTTGCCTACTTCACATTGCCAGACAGGTTGTGTTTAATTGATGTTAAGATTTGACAGGACCACGAAAATTCATGCCTGGGTGTGTCTAGTGAAATTGAATCCAGTTATCTACTAAATTTGTTTATTGGTTGATTTTGCATGTAAGGGGACAATTACTTTTTCACTTAGGGCAAGGTAGGGTTGAATGGCTTTTTTTCTTTCAATAAATGAAATCTCCATTTCAAAACTACATTTTGTGTTTAATCGGGTTATCTTTATCAAATATTAAATTTAATTTGATCATTTGAGACATATAAACATGACAAATTTGCAAAAAAAAAAAAAAAAAGAAGAAATCAGGAAGGAGCAAATACTTTTTCTCAGCAGTGTAATTCAACCCCAATACTGAAATAGTTGGGACAAAGTGTAAATTGTGAATAAAATCAAAATGCAATGACTTTCAGATCACATAAGCCAGTATGTTATTTACAATGGAAAATAGATGACATTTCAAAGATTGAAACTGAGACATTACCGTTTTTATCCACAAAATGAGCTCATTTCATATATTCTGGCCACATCATGTCTCAAAAAAGTTGGGACACAGGCAAAAAAAGAAGGGGGGCTGAAAAAGCAATTAATGTACAAGAGAATCAGCTGAAAGAACATTAACGCTCCTATTATATTCAGATTACTAAGCCATTTTTCGTTGAGGTCAGTTTGATCCCCACACTGAAAAACTACATAAGATGTTTGTAACTGAAAGTTTTACCCAATCTCCTCTGAGCTCATTTATGCCCTTCTACTGACCATTTTAATAGCCAAGTAAATAAAACACGACTCCCCCATCCTCCCCTTATACATCAATCATCGATTTTACATGATTACTGCAAAATGAATGGGACCAAATGTGAAATGAATGAGAAGTTAATTTGAACATGCCCTCTCAGGCAACACTATAAAAAGGAGATCAAAATTATGGTTTTATGTAATAATTGATCCTGGGGTCAAAATGACTCAAACAACACTAAACAAAATGTGTTCAGAATATGAAATATTTTTTCAGTGAAATTCATGGTCTACCCGTAGAGTGAGGGGGAAAAAAACTAGCAGAAAAAAGAATATTAACCATGTGTTATGTGACGTTGAACATTAAGTCGGGTCAAATTGACCCGCAGCATAATAGGAGGGTTAAGCAAGTAATTAAGTTAACTGGCATCAGGTGTGTAACATGATTGGCCATAAAAAGGGATGTCTTAGAGTGGCTGAGTCTCTCAGAAGTAAAGATGGCCAGAGGCTCTCCAACCAGTGAAGGCTTACGTAAAAAAATAGTGGAATACTTTAAAAACAATGTTCCTCAACGTCAAATTGCAAAGGCTCTGAAGGTTTCATCATCGGCAGAGCATAATATCATCAAAAGATTCAGAGAAACTGGAAAAATCTCCGAAGGCCGAAGACCTTTACTGGATGCCCGTAATCTTCGGGCCCTCAGATGCCACTGCATCACTCACCAGCATGATTCTGTCATTGACATTACTAAATGGGCCTAGGAGTACTTAGAGAAACTACTGTCTGTGAGCACAGTCCGTCGTGCCATCCACAGATGCCACCTAAAGCTCTTTCATGCAAAAAGGAAGCCAATGTTGAGAATGATCCAGAAGCGCCACCATGTTCTGTGGGCTAAGACTCATTTAAAATGGACTGCAGCAAAGTGTCCTGTGGTCAGACGAGTCCAAATTTGACATTCTTGTTGGAAATCATGGACGTCGTGTCATCCAGGCTAAAGAGGAGAAAGACCACCCCTCCTGTTATCAGTGTTCAGTTCAAAAGTCAACATCTCTGATGGTATGGGGATGCATTAGTACATATGGTGTGGGACACTGTTTTATGTTTTATGCATGTTTAAAAAAGCACCATGAATGCTGAAAGGTATGTAAAGGTTTTAAAGCATCTATTCCAGGGAAGTCCTCGTGTTTTTCAGCAGTACAATGCAAAACCACAAACTGCAGCTAGTACAACTGTCAGGGTATTTGCCTGCAGGCCCTTCCCCCTGCTGCATCCTTCACCTCCACCTTAACGAGTCACACCTATTGCTCGTTAAGGTGGAGGTGAAGCATTAGTATTTAAGAGTTGGCTGCACCTATCTTGGTGCAGCGGTATTTTGCTTGTGTTCCTGAGCCCTGCTATGCTTCATTTTGCTGCTGCTCCCCTCTGGGACTGTTTTAATCTTTATAATTTAAATTAAAGATGCTCTATTTTTACTCAGCCTGTGAGTTTGGGTCCCTCATTGCTTTTTGGGGAACATGGTCCCAGTGCCCGCCGGCTTTGTCTCTTGCCGGTGGGCCACAATCCATGACAACAGCATGGCTTCGTAGTAGAAGATAAGATGCACTTTATTGAACCCTGTGGGGTAATTTGTCTTCTGCATTTGACCCATCCTGTAGTTAGGACCAGTGGGCAGCCACAGAGCAGCACCCGGGGAGAAGAGTCCATGTGCTGAACTGGCCTGCCTGCAGTGCTGATCTTTCATAGATTGAGAACATTCGGCACGTAATTAAAGAAAAAAATCTGTCAAAGGAGACCCAAAACTCTCCAGCAGATGGAAGCCTGTTTTAAACAAGAGTGGGATCAAATTCCAATGTCTGAACTCAAGAAACTTCTCTTCTCAATGCCCAGACACCTCCACTCTGTGTTAAAAAGAAGGGGGGATGCTATACCATGGTCCTCTGTCCCAACTTTTTGGGACCTGTAGCAGCCATCAAATTCAAAATGAGCACATTTTGTAGATAAAATTGTAAAATTTCTCAGTTTCAACATTTCCTACGTTATCTTTGTTCTATTCAGAATTAAATACAGGCTGGTGTGATTTGAAAGTCATTGCGTTTCGATTTTATTCACAATTTAGACTTTGTCCAAACTACTTTGGAATTGGGATTATAAGTAATACAGTATAAATTAAACTACTGGTAGCCTTTTAGCTGTAGTAGTTGGATGCTTGTCCCAGGATGTAATCATACCTGTATTAACAATTAAAGTATTGAGTGTAATTAAGCGAAACTCCCACAAAAAAATAAAAAGATCCACCACTCAAATAATTATGACTTAATTTATTGCGCTGAGGATTTGCAGTTCTTTGGTGTCATCCTGTTGCCAATTCATCCCTTCATTGACCAAAAATGCATCAGAGGTGTAAAACATACCATCAAGCCAGTGAAAGGCATGACATTAAACTCAGATGTAGCCTCAGTAGTGAATTGCGGAAAGAAGTAGTGGACTCTGCCGAGTTCCTTTCTCATTGGGAATGGCTTGCTTTCCCCTTACACTGCAGCAACATCCCCTTTCACTCACTAGTTGTTTGTTGTCAAACGTGTGTTGTGGCTCGCCATTCAGACTTGTTTTTGAATTGTTGAGGTCTCCTCTGCTTCAAATAATTTGTGAGAGGCAGAATCTTCAGAAAATTATCAGACTTTATTCAGCGCAAAATGACACGATCACCGAAATCTGGAGAGTAGTCCTTGCAAGGAGTACGACTCCAGAGAACCCCCTTCCAATCACACAGTACCGATTACTCTTATCTCTTTCCCTTCCCATATTGGTTGGAATGTTCTGTACGAGATTTTCTGGGAAATAGAGGCACTCAGAAGTATTGTCTCCATAAAAAAGAAAGAAATTTTATTTTAAAAAAATCAAGAAAAATAAATTTCAAATAGGATACAAATGGTTATGTTAATGACTCAACTGATCGGTTCCAGTAATACACATAAAAAAAGATTCTACTGAACAAATATTCATCAAAGTTACAGAAATCATCTGAACTGATATTGATTGAATCAGCTGAACAGATATTCATCAAAGCTACAGAAATCAACTGCTTATGTGTGTGTTACTGCTGTTTACATAATAGTGAGATCATACTATTACTGATTAATAATAACGTGAATAACTGTAGGACTACTGATGATATAAAATAATATTGATAACTAATTGATTGATGATGTCATCCCTTGTAGACTGACTGATTGATGGTGTCACTATCAACAACACCAGGTGGAAGGCATTACTGAACTTCATCTATCATGATGCGTTGTACACTGTAGTGCCTTGGTCCTTAAATCACAGTCCTTAAGGTCTGAGAAATGATGATTTTCCGTGCTCCCTTTACTTGAGAGTCAGGTGTTAAGACAGTCTGGCCAATTGGAGGCACTAAGTGTTAATTTTTTTACCTGGGATAAAAGAAAATCTGGGGTAGATTTGGATTGAAGGTCCAGATTTGAGGATCCCGGCTCCAGTAGGAGGCAGATCACTCAGCAGAGAGATCTTTTTTCATTGGTTTGGGCTTTTTTACTTCCATACTTTAACCACACCCTCTGGGAAGTGTTATTGGTCTCAGTGGAGAATTTTTGTTTCAAAGGTCTGAGTTAGCCCCCCCACTTGTAAATTAGCCATGCCCTTTTTCATAACTCATTAACCATTTGTTTTAGACTTTGTGGGAGTCATCATTAGACTAAGCAGAGTTCTTTTCAGTGATGGTTTGTACTGCCCCTATATTTTAGCCATTTTATAACATATGAAAAATGTATCCTATTGACTCCTGAGAGAGGAATCATTGGAGTCACCAGAGGAACCTTTTTCAGTGGTGTGGGCCCCGAGATTTCCCATAAAGGTCAATTGTTTGAGAGGTTGTGTGTCTGAAAGCATGAACGCGTGGATTCCTGCGCAAACGTGGTTGCAGCTATTACAAATTCATACTTGTTTTCCAATTAGACCAGTTCAAGAGGCAGCAAATATATACGTGTACAATACAGGTGCAATTCAAAGTATGGTAGTATGTACAATGCAAATACTGCAGATGCAGTACCAGTAAAAAGTTTGGACACACTTCCCGCTTACTTCTGTGAATAACCTCAAATGGTACATTGTAAAATGTAAATTCTTAGATCTTTGAAGGGGTGACATTGTGCTATTTTTGGTTTTTATCCTTGCTTTTGTGTATTATTGATTGATAGCAGCTAGTTCGGCCTGTTTTTGAGCAAAGTTAGATGGAGCGGAGGCCAAGAAGAGTTTGGTTTGGGTGTATTACCATGTCAAGGGGAACGTAGTTTTCTTTTGTGCAAGGGCAAATTTCCGTTTGTATCGACCACCAAAAGAAGATGAATTGAAGAATCAGCAGAACAACCCTAACCGTTCCTTACATTTCAGTGCACTGTGCTCCCCGAACTGAACTTGTAGGCCAGTCACAACAAAGCGAGCTATAAAGGTGCACTATGCAAGTTTGTTTACTTTCTGCACGATTATATTTTTTGTCTCAATTCACTGACATCTGTCCACGATCCGCTAGGTGCCTGCCCCCATAACATAACAAACCCAGGCAGTGCCCCATAACATAACAAACCGTCCCAGCCAATCACCGACAAGAGTTGACAGATTCGGAAGCATGGGAAGGAGGGAACTATAGGAGTGAGGGGCGGGCCACCTCTGTTTTTTTTTTTAGCTTGAATGTCAACAGAATTGAAAGTAAACAAACTTGCACTGTGCACCTTCAAGGGAGGAAGTTAAAATGGCCCGTTTCAGCTTGAATGAGCCCGAGGTGTTGCACATACAGCCAGGGCAGCTGTAACTACACTACAGGCCAAAAGTTTGGGACCACCCACAAATTTAAAAAAAAAAAAAAAAAAACACGTCAACTGTTCTTTCCTTATTTTTTGCATGTGAAATGACTTCAGTGCATAAAATATAGGAAGCCAATAGGTTTTGGGTGAATTCCAGACCTCAGACCACATTTTAAAGCTGTCTTGACTGATTGATCACTGACCACAATGTTTTATATTTCAGTTCCAATGCCTTTGTGTCACATGATTTTATGTCACTAGGATGGCAACAATTTTATGTAACAAGAAGGCATGCTGTATAAATGCCTTTCCCAAAACCAAGTGGTCACATTGCGCTTGGTGCACCATTAAAACTCAGAGGGTGGCCCCAAACTTTTGGCCAGTAGCATATGTGCTTTCTAACCATAAAAACATGTAAATATCCGTGAAAATGAAAACATTAAACTGGGAAAAAGACATACCAGTAATATGAGCCCCTGAAAAATTATTACACTGCCCACATTTGTGTCCAAAATTTTGGAATTCTTAAAGAATTCAAAACAAATTTTGACCATCTTTCGCCAAACCGTGCCGGTCTGGCCCAACGTCCACGGGCGTCTGTGGCTGAGTGATTGACTGAGTGAGTGAGTGACGAAGAAACACTACAGGTCAGCAGGCCACATGCACTTTTCCCATTGGCTGTCGCTCTTTCTAACTGAATTGGAGCAAACAGTTAGCATTACCTCATCAGGGGGCGTTCACCACGGATCCACATGGATCCAGATTCAGTGAACACTTAAAATCCAGGAATTAACATGAATCTACCATAACACTGACAGTCCCTGAAACAAATTGCCTACGAATTCAAACATAGACCATAGGCGGTTCAGCCTACCTGGTTTTTACCTCGTCCCATCCAATAAATGAATTAAAATCAAGCTGGTTTGCAATGTATCAGACAAAAATTAAAGAGGGAAAGACAATTAACTACAAGCGCAGCACATCTACGGGAACTTCCAGAGCTGCACTGCTTAGAACCAGTGGCGGTTCTAGAACCAGGAATAGGAGGGCGCAGACACGTGGCAATTGTGACAATTAGTCCTGGCTAGTTCTCAATCATTTCCCAATCGTTTTCCGATTATCGTAATTGGCAACTGAAGACACGGTTTCTCTGCATATGCGATCGAACGGTGATGAAATCATGGTCGAAATTCAGTAAAGAGAAATAATTTACTTATTAATATAGGCCATTGCTTCGCGTTGATTGATCAGGTCCGCGTTCCAATGAAATATCGCCTTTCACTGTTGGTATTGCGTGGGTTGATTAAAAAAAAAAAAGTGGCAGTTAAATAGGCAGTGTGCTGCTCAAGCTATCAGCGCGAGAGTCGACAGGTATGCAAATTTGAATAACGTTGGTTTAAATAGAGCAAATATGTATCCAGATGAATGATTGTCTTCTTACGTAATCGGGGAGAACAAGCAGCACCTGTTAATTGTGGAGTGTTCTCAGAGTGAACCTTTTGTTAATCATGAAAATGACTGAGAACAGGTCAGGTCTAATAACTGTTTTAAACAGATGTTTTGTCACAATTCTCAGTTCTGGTTCCGCCACTGTACTGAATTTATTCCATGATTTCATCGCTATTCCATCGCATATGGAGAGAAACCTTGTCTTCAGTTGCAGATTGCAATAATTGTAAAACACGTCAGTAAAGGATTCAGAACTAGCCAGGACTAATTGTCATAAAGGGATGTGTCCGCGCCTCCCCCAATTCCCGGTTCTAGAACCGCCCTCTTAACCATGTGACAGCCCTCACACAAAAAAGAAAAAAAAGAGCACTTTCAGCAGTTATTACTAATGGTGGTTAGTTTATTGACTCTGTCTTTACCAAAATAATTTCTACCCCGCCCCACCTGAAGGGTGAGGGCAAGGGGTGTTGTTTTTCGTTCAGTTTCTTGCTCTATTTGTGCATTTGTTTTTGTGTTTGTTTGATTGTTAACACTTTATCAGTAAAACTAATGGCCAGATTCACCTTACATTGGATTAAGGGATTGCCACTGACCCAGAATAGATGCCAATTGAATTTCAGAAAAGTAGGTCAAAGTATGTGTGAGGGGCGGGGTTTGCTGCACCTGGCACCACTTGTTTAATTTTATTTTCTTTTGGCTCTTTAAGGTTTTTACAGACATGCCCCTGTCAGTCCCCCCCAAGAGGGAACTAGACTGTTTACAAAGCTGATATGTGGATTGATAAGGGTCTCTTATTATTGGTTGTTGAAATCGACAACCATGTCACTTTGTTCCATTATTCGTCTCTCTGTTTGTCAGCAGGATATCTTAAAAACAGCTGCTTAGATTTCAACCAAACTTTGCAGGATGTTACAGTAGCACAGGAAGAGCAAGTGATTAGGCATATCTAGGCCAGAGTTCAACTGAGATTTAGGTCAAAGTACAAATCCAGCTATGCTGGTGGAGATTTGAAGTCTTGAGTCAGACACCAGACAATTTCGACAACGGTCCCACTAGGCGGGAGTCATTTGGTTATGTTGCCCTCTTGACCTGTTGGTACACTACTGCTGCAGGTTTCGGACAGACACCACAGGATGGTCAGCATTGTTTAAGTTATTGTGCAGTGTTCTGTAATGACATGTAAGGGTAAATCTTTGCTTGTGTAACCGATTTCAGGCAAAGTACAACTGTAGGCATGAGGCACCCGTGATTATTGATGTTTCTGTTCGGGGCTCTGTTTTGATGATTGGGTTTTTCTCTTGATCTTCAGGTATATCGGTGGAAAAGTGGAATGATTCTGAGAGGCTCTTCAACATTAGTTCCTGCATGGCTTTCGCGTATGTCATTTTCCTCACCCCATTCTGTTGCTTAACTCATGATTCATACATCTGTCAATAAATTATACTAACCCTAACCAAGCATTCCTCTCTGACTGATATCCACTTCACAGTTATGGATTTTCGGTTCAGATCCGTAAATAGGTCTTACAGTGTTTGCATCCCGTAGTCACTCGTCTGTGCACTTAGGGTCCTCGCAAATTCATTTACTTGTATCATTGCAGGCTGTAGCAGCTAGAGGCACTTCTGTATCTACACACGTAGCTAGATTGCCACCCTGTGCCATCATCACACTATGGTCACATGCAGCCCTCTAACAGTCAGCGTTAGTGCGAAGGAAGGTTAAGTATTAATTAATTTGGAGTCCGATCATCATAACAAGCAAAAAATCACTCTTGATCAAGCAACACAATAAAACAACACGCAGTTGCATTCCATCACTTCTCTGATATTTATCGACTTTTGGTATGTCCAAGAGGGAATTCTCCAATTGGTGACACCAAAGTGATAAGTTCTCACTCACATCAGGTTAAGTTTATCACCTTTGGACTTGTTATTTGTGGGAATTCTGCAGTTCACAGCAACTGACGTCGCAGTCTTTGTGTTGCGAATTGTGGTCATTCACCATGGACATTTAGGGACACTTATTGGGACGCCAGCACATTATGCGCAGTGTGTATGAACACTTTTGTTTTTGTTTTAAATGTATTGTAAGAAAACTGTGGGTCAAAACTTTTGACTGAACAATGCATACAATCATACTGTATGTAATTGATATGAAGCATTTCCACTGTTCATCATGAATTTATAGATACACAGATTGCTCTGGTAATCCATGAAAGATTACAAAGAGGAACTGGTATATGCAAGTTATTCTGTAATATACTCCATGAGCCCACTACGTAATTAAGGATGTCTTAATCAGTGAATACCTGTTTCTGAGTAATGAAATTAATCAGAAATGCTGAGGGCCTAGTTATGATTCAATATAAGGGCAGGGGGCCTTGTCCTGATTCAGTATATAGCTGATGGGCTAATCTTGAAGCACTTCATGGGACTAAGGCCTGGTTCTGATTTAGTGCATGGGTTCACTGCCTGGTTATTATTCGTTATGCCAGCTGAGACCCCCGTCATGATAGAGTATATGGACTCCTAGCCTTGTTCTGATGCAGTATGTGAGCTGTTGGCCCAGTCGTGATTCATATGAGTCATAACCTGGTTCTAATTCAGAACATGAGCAGATCACCTATTCAGCGTGCCCGATGAATGCCTGATCCTGATTCAGTATGTGGGATGCTATCCTTGCTCTGATTCAGTATATGGGTGGCTGGTTCAGTCCTGATTGATTAAATGCACTCATGGGCAGTCTCTGATTCAGTGGAGGACCTGATAACCTGTCTGGTTATGATTCAAAATGTCACCCCCTGGTATTAATTCAGAATACTGAACGACTGCTCATTTCTGATTTAGCATGTGCCAAGGGGCTGGCTCTGATTTATTATATGGGCAGATGGACTGGTTCAGGATAGTAATTTAAGTTATAGCTACGGGATCCTCCACGCACTGTCGTTCAGCGAAGGCTGGCACAGATTTTGAAGGGTAGTGGAGCCAGAGTGCCCCCACCTTCTGAATCTATACTTGGCTCCACTCCTTGGGGAGAAGAGAAGCTGAATTTCTGAAGAAAAGAGGTAAAGAAGAGGAACAGCTCCATTCTTGCCAGCTGCTCTCCTAGACATACTCGTTTTCCTGAGAACAGAAAAAACATATTTCAGTTTCTACTTATAAGTTTACAGTTTCCATCATGCCAATCATTCTGCAGAATCCAAAAAAAAAAAAGATTTCCAATTAATCACTAAATGTTAAGTAAAACTAGCTTGCAAAAACTGTAATTTGAACTATCCTACCGGCCTGGAAGGGCAGGAAGGCATCCTTTCTCTGGAAGTTTCCCTCCAAGTCCAGGAAGTGTCCTGGGTTAAAGGTTTCTGGTGTTTCCCACTCATTCTCATCAAACAATACTGTGGTAAGGTTTACCAACAGTGGAGTACCCTGACCAAAGAGAAGACGAAAATGTCAGACAGCCTAGATGCTTCCTGTTCATGGACGTAACATCACTTAAATCCATTTACGACTTAAGTTCACAAAAGTTTGATTATGTGCCCCTATTATGTGACTTTTCACGGATCATTCTTGTTTTCTTCAACTCTAGGAAAAAAGGTTTAAATGGGTCATTGTAAAAAAAAAATACTTGAGTTTTCTCATGCTTGCCAATTCTGCAGTAACAGTCCGTGAAACGCTCCATTGAAAGTCCGGCCCCGCCCTCCCAAAAACCCCAGTGCGCTGTAATTGGTCAACTTGATCACTCACTTGTGATTGGTCCATCGTTCGCGCCCCTTGTCAGGCCCCTTACCAAAAACTGATTTCCGCTTCAGAAACAAATACTGGTTAAGCCTCATGCACAAAACCCACTTGATTCAGGGGTGTGCCAAACTATCAGCTTGGGCAAAAATTCAAATGGTGACATCACCAATTGATGAAAACAGTGGCCAAAAGCGATCTGGGAGTTTCTGTCAGCTCTGGAGCAGTGAGGTTTGCGGCAGAGTGCACTTCTGGAGGTGACTTCGAGTTGTTTTCCGACTCAGACCTTTTAAATGCGCATAAAAACGATATAATTCACACTACGTCATGAAAATAATGAAAAACCATAATAGGTGCACTATAAAATTAATACAACTGCAAAATAAATTGATATTTGAGATTCTAAAAGTCAAAAGTATTTTCAATGACTATGTGGCCCATATAGGTGTAGTGAGGACAGCAAACAACTTCTTTTCAATTGAATTGCATGCATTATATTTGTTACAGTTGCTGCAAGTATTTCATTTTTTCCCAACAAAACAAACCCCTCATCAAAGCATCAGATCATGCACTACTAAGAAATGGCCCACTGTTTTGAAACCACCATTACAGTAAATATCATCACATCCCACCTTTGGGATGAAGTACCCGCCCAGAGTAGTGTCACAGTCAGCCATGCGAGGAACTCCAAGAGGGAAGATGTTGCCCATTCTCTGCACCTCATGGATCACAGCGTTGGTGTAGGGCATGTTGGCTTTGTCTGCCATGGTGGGTGGGCGTGACGACCCAACCTCCCTGTCTATCTCAGCCTGCACCTTCTCTGTTAATGAAATAAGCTCGATTAAGCCATTAAGACCTAAGGTGCCTTTTAAAAAAATATTCTAAAACCTAAGATATTGCTGGAAAACTACTGGCTAACAGCAGGGGGGTTTCTGAAAAGCTTGATAGACTGTCAACATTCACTAAAACCATTGTATCTCAGCCTCTGTAGCAGATAGAAACATGAAATAAAAACCTTTTGAGAGCTTTGTTACGGTCTAAAGAGCAGCTTTTGAAACTTTTTTGTGCAAAAAAACAAAAACAAAAACAAAACTAATTGAAATACAAATCCTATTATGCATTTTGCCTTCTCGACTTATCTTTTAGCAAATTACAGAGCTCTTCATCAGTAGATTTTCTTGTAAACGATGGCATCATTTAAAACACGCTCACATCACAGCTGGTCTTAAAGGCTTAATTATGCCTTATCTGTGTATCCAAAAAATAGGAGCCACCATTTTAGCAAGAATGATATGATTTTCAAAGAATGTGATTTTCCCTGTGGACTTTTACCAGCATATCATTTGTAAAAATGGGGCTCACAGCCAGAGATCCATGGCAACACACCCTGTATATCTGGATATTTGATCATGAAGAGCAGAGCCCAGCGCAGTGTGGTAAAAGTGGTCTCAGTGCCAGCTAAGAACAGGTCCAGACTGCAAAGTATCATGTTTGCCTGGTTAAATCCTGCCGAAGGATCCTCAGTATTCTGCCATTTAAAGAAGAAGAAACAACACCAAGTACTCACTTCAAGGGCACACTGTGCTAAGCTGGAGAAACAGCCCAAGCGTACCCCCAGCCCAGAGTATAGCCTGGGTTAAAGTGGGCTAGCCTGGGCCAGACCTGCCCCGGGCCAGATTATACCCCCCACATTCGGTCACAGAATATTGGAGGGATATATTTTGGCACAGGCCGGATTGTGCCCGGTTATCGTCAGGCGGGGGGTTAATCTGGACTGCTCCACCAGTGGCTGAAATGATTATCAGGAGTTCTTCCATTTTTATCTTTCAGACGAAAAGGATCTTGGCTTTTCTCCACAGAAGGAACATTTTTAAATGACCCCTTTGTGCAGAATACAAATATTGACAATTTCTTCCTGTTATGCATGAGCCTATTTAGGCTTTATAACTGAGTATTTGTGTCACAGGGACTTCAAAAAATTATTCCAGTGAATCTAGACATTTGGAAATTCAATTTCAGAATTGTTTAGGGATTGAATTTCGGAATTTACAGACACAAGCGTCTATATCTGCGCAACGGGGTTAATTAAAAATCCCTCTTATTTCAAGGGTTCAGAGCCAGAATGGTTTAGACCTGACTTGTAACTTGTAGCTGCACTCAACCCATAATGCCCAAATTTTGGAGATAAACCATTCTGTCTCTGAACCCATGATATATACCTGGGCAAAATTTAAGCCACCACATTCAAAATTAATTTTCCAAAAATTGGCAAGTCCTGAATGTCTTGCATTTGGATGAAGGTTTTAGCATGTATTCCAAGAGCATTTCACATTCAGGGGGCTTTGTCATGAACAGCGCTTAATTGCTAATGCTGAGTGTTAGCAATTGGGGGGAACTTTTGAAAATTTTGGTTTCATCACAGTTAAATATTGATTCTGTTTCTTCCAATTGAAGTTTAGATCTCAGTGTACTTTTTTTGGTGAACACAATTTTACTTGCCATCTTTAAAGGACAGTCAACCCATACTTTTAACAGCATGAAGTATACAGAGTACAAATGAAAACGCACCACTCCCGAAATCTGGAACAGCTCCACGGATTGCTATGTGAAGTATATACGTATGATGCATTTGAGATAATGAATGATTTAAGAAGACATGTAAACATCATTCAATTTCATTCACGATAATGTTAATGCGCGAGAGAGGTTTAACTGGTGTAGGGGTCAAACAGGAAAGTCAATAACGGGTGTGACCGCCATTTGCATTGACACATGCGGTGCATCTTCGTCGCATGGAGTTGATCAGTCTCTGGATAGTGTTCTGAGGGATAGCATTCCACTCCTGAATAAGGGCAACCTCAAGTTCTCGGATGCTGTCCATCTGGCGTCGACGTGAAATACGTTGTCCAATTTCATCCCATAAGTGCTCGATAGGGGAGAGGTCTGGTGACAGAGCTGGCCACTGAAGCACGGGGATGTTCTGCTGTGCAAGGTACTGCATGGACACCCTTGCAGTGTGTGCCCTAGCGTTGTCCTGTTGGAACGTGTGGACATCATGTTGTTGGTTGAAGAACGGCACAACATGGTTCTGCAGCACCTGGTCCCGGTAATAGACGCCGTTCACCCTTCCTCTGCAGATATGGAGAGGGGTTCTGTGACGGTAGCTTATTCCACCCTACACCATAACGCTGCCACCACCCCAACGTTTGAACGACACAATCGGCGTTATAACGTTCACCACGTCTCCACCAAACACGTATACGGCCATCTGCGTTCCTAAAGTGAAATCGTGACTCGTCAGAAAAGATGACACCGTGCCATTGTCATAGTCGCCAATTCTGGTGTCTGTTTGCCCACTGTAGACACTGGTTTCAGTGACGATCCGTCAATATAAGGCCAAAATAAGGACGTTGTGCACGCAGGCCTGCAGCTCGCAGAGTTCCGTACGGTGTTGGGGTGAATGAATCCATGTCGTCCTTGGACATGAGCAGCTGTTCTTGTCGCTGGTAATGTTCGGTCTCGGACATGATCCCGTACAATCTGGCTGTCCTGACGTGCCGTTGTCACACGTTGTTGACCCGGTCGAGGACGGTCCCGAGTGCTCCCCGTTTGCAGAAACCTTTGATGGAGTCTTGCGATCGTTGTGTGTGCGCAGTGTAGTCCGCTGGCAATTTCCCTGGTGCTGGCGCCAATTTGAAGCATGCCTATGGCACGTTCCCGTTCAGGGGCTGTAAGTCGCGGCATAGTGTCGACGTTTCACAAGTGTCAGTGAAGAAGTAAAATTTTATTCGGATTCACACGCTTTTAAAGGCAATGTGTGCACAAATTCAGAGTGAAATTCATTTTTCCCATGGTGTGCGTGCAAGATGTTGCGTTTTTGCAAAAAATTGCCTAGCGTTACAGTTAACTTGAAATTCTCGCATTTCTTGCACCTGGCATGTCGGGTGACATCACTGTAGTGTTGCTGTTGTATAAAAATTATATTGAAGTTCATTTGAACTTAAATATTGACTTTTTTCAAGTGGTGCGTTTTCATTTGTACTCAGTATATATTGAAAACATACTCTTTCTTTAAAAGTTTATGAGGTGTGAAGTAAAGATTCAAATTTTGCAGGCTGATTTTGTATGCTAGGAAAGGTATGCCCGAGCCATATTTCCAAAAATTAGGCAACGTTTGTTGATGTTATTGATCTTGTCCTTTAGTGAAATTAAACTTGTTCAAAGAATTGGGTGGTGCTTCACCTTTGTCCATGAGTATAGTTTTGGAGAGTTCGGAAATACCTAAATTGACCCATTTTGCCATACAAAGAACCCTCAACTAGACTGCAGATTATTTATGGAATCATAGTTTTCTACTTTTTTTTTTCTGAGAGTGAAGGTCATAATGTTATTCCTAAATTAACTGATGAACTTAAGAAGCAGGTGAACCATGCACTGAAGCAGAGCATTGAGTTCATTGCCAAATTGTGTTGTATTACCTTCTCTATCTCTGAAAGGTAAGTGTCAATGTAGTCCCGTGGGATGGAGAGGTCTTCTTCCTCCTTGCGCCTCTCCAGGTCCTTCTTTACAAAGTCTGAGAGAACTGTATAGTTACTGAATATCCTATTGTGAGGCCCAGGTAACATCTTCATCAAATTAGGGAATGTTGCATAGAGCTGAAAAAAACAATGGTCATGTAATTATCCTTTAGAACAGTCCATCAGGCTCTCAATAACAATAAAGAGGATCCCTTCTACTCCTTAATCTCAGCAGAAGGGCTTCCTGTGATAGTAACATAATTTAGCCTTTTCTTTTCCCATCAACCCACCTAAAACCTGTATATCTATGCTCCACCATGAATGACAGCAATTGCAGTAGTAAGATTATCGAAGATTTTTAACACAACCTCATACTGAGAGCTAGGAGGCAATGGAAAAATCCTTTCAGAAATTCCTCTGAAAAAGTTTCATATAAGTTTCAAAGCCTGTCAATAGGCTACAACCATACAATGAAAGTGAAAGATCTTTTTTTTTTTTTTTTACCATAGCCCATACAGTGGATTCCAGGTACAGGATGTCAGACAGCATGTTCAGCAATGAGTGGAAATGGTGATCAGAGTAGTCAAATCTATGTCCAAAGACTAAGCCACAGATGACGTTGGAGACAGCTTGGCGGAGGAGATGGTGCGGGTCAAAAGGGTTGCCTGAGGGAAGATTGAGAAATGTAAAAAAACAAGTTAAATAGATAAAACTATGACCACTGGTCATTCACATGTACAAGTTGCAACAGACTCAAATCCTTGCAGCATTTTACAGGCTTACAGTAATCCAGTTTGACCTATAATTTCTAGCTGATAAGCAAAACCACAGTCAACTATTACAGGCCATAGACCAGTAATTGTCAAGATAAGGATTCTATTTACTTAACTATCCTGTTGTAATTAAAAGTACAGACAATGTTATTCTGGTGTAAGTAGATACACAAGAATGTGACTGCGATGGGGGTTTCAAGTTTCAGATTTCCACATAAATCATATGGTTAGGACAGGAATCTTATTTTTGAGAGAAGGGGTATATTGTGTTTTGGTAAACCTACTACATAAGGTGTTGCACAGCCATTTTGCAACTGATCATTCTCTGAAACTGGTACCTAAAAGTGAGACACTGGGCTGTAAAATTCAAAATGCCACAATTCAGGTGTATTTCAGTGCATTTCCATCTAGATTTACCAAAGATTCATGAGAAATTACTATAAAGACAGTACGAGAACTATTTCATGCACATAACAGCACATTTATGAACAGAGAAAAATCCGTATGTAACCTGGACACCAAACTAACAGCAGAAGGAGTCAAAGGAAAATTTTGAAAATGGATTCAACACAAACATTACAGCAATTTGTTAAGAAACAACACTACTACTGAAATTTCAGAAAAAAGAAGGGAAAAGTTTCCAATTAAACGAGAGTTTCAACCTGGCGATTCAGTTAATTGGGCAGCCTTGACCATCTGAAATTTTAAACTCTTTCACAAAAACACATCAATGTAAAATCTGTCTAATGCCATTTTACGGTTTCCCATTTGTCACCCTAAAATGGTCTCATCTTGTTCTGCAGTAAAAAATGGTTCATCTTCACACAGCCTGCCAGTAGTTCTGTAGTTCTGTTACGTATGGAAAAACATTGAGGAATCCATTTTGATCATTCAAATGACAAATTAATTTTGTTCTGCATAATAAGTGTACTATAAAAACAATGAGAAAAATGAGATGTAACCAAAAAAGAATGTGAACAACCTGTGGTGAGTGAAAAAGTTTGATCCGTATGTAACACAGACTCAATACACAGTGATGTCCACTACACTGAGAAGTGCATTCTCATCGGCCAGACATGCAAGGGAAACATTGGAATAATTCACCAAATTTTCCACTTTTACACAGATATCATCAGAGATGCATAAAGCACTGAAAAAAAGTCACCCGTAAGAAAATTACTTGAGTAAAAGTCTTAAAGTAGATCACTTAAAATGTACTTAAGTATCAATAGTATCTTGTGAAAAAATACTTAAGTATCAAAAGTGCACAAAGTATTTTTTATAGTACGCATAGAAAGAAGCAAAACAACCATGCATCGTTCTCTCCTCATGCTCTTTAATCAATTTTCAGGTGAATGAAAGATACAGTATTCAAAAAACAAGAGACTGGGGTCCAATGAACCATGGGGACCAATTAGCCATATCACTATTTTGCAATCAAGTGATGCTAATGGTGTTTACATTAGGCAAAATTGTGATATGGCTCATTTATCCCCATGACTCATCAGTCAATGGTCAAATATTTTTCCTATTTTATGCAGCTCTGTCATCGATTGATCGCAAAATAGTGATACGGCTCATTGGTCCCCATGGTTCTTCGGACTCCAGTCTCCCTTATACTTTCTCTTCTTTTTCTTCGAGTTTACTGGCAGTTAAAAAAAACACTATAATTGAATATAATTGTTAGTTGAATTACATAGTATCATTACCATGTCAAATTTTTGCTTCAAAAAACTGATTTTTCTTAACTAATAAATGGGATACCATTGGCTCACTGTAGCTGAAGTGGTTGCTACTGAGGACTATGATTTTTTCTTTAACAAGAGATCATTTTTTTTGAACTGCTGGATAGACACTACGGGCAAGTATACTGAGCAGTTTGGGCATCAGGCTTAGCTGAGGAGTTTAATCCAGGCAACTCCTTAAAAACAGGTATTGGAGCGAATTCGTCCATTCTAAACTGTGTTCGAGCTCAGGTTGCTTGTGAATATTCAATAACTGATCAGGGAGTGCCATCTAGTGATAGAATTTTGTTCTGCGTGCATAAATTTGCAGCTCCATGTCCACTGGCGAACACGATCTGCACAAAGCACTGCCGAGCACCGTTGTTCTTCTCAAACACGCCACATCCAGATAATCCTTAAATGATGAATTACATTCATATTTCAATTTGTAACAAGTAAATAAGTGGCCAGTGTCAAAGTAACTTTGAGTAAGTGTCGTATAAATATACAATGTGTAGTATTTTATTTATAGAATGCATGCTGCAAATGCGAAACTACCTGTTGACGGTAAAAATGTACTGCAATCCGTACGTAACTGCAGTGGACACGAATGGTTATGCATGGAACAGTTAATTGAGGCCGGATTTTCAAGCTGCAAGTAATAAGAGAGAACAAAATCAACGTTGGATGAAAATTTCCGCATCAGTTCTTTATTTTAAGTTCAACTACATGTGTTGGGAGATATATTTTCAATAACGGCGTCGGGTGGAAGTTTAGTAATAAAACATGTCCCAATTTTCGCCCACCATTTTCAACCAGTTTTCAAATAAAAAATCCAATATTTTTTTCTTTGCTGAATGTACTGTCATTTTTTATTTTTCTGTACAGTCGAACATGTCCATGTGGGGTATTTTGGGCAAGGATATTGGTTTAAATTCAATAACATTTACTGGAAATGAATTTGCAAAGTGAAGCATGTAATATTGACCCAGTTTCAGAGAATAACCCAACTGCTAATATAGTAATGTAACTTGCAGAAATGTAAAATATTGGGTGACTGATACTTGATTGACTTTCTTAAACATGCTTTTATAGTATTTTACATTTCTGTAATTATTGCCATACTTCATAAACACTGATACACTCATGAATCACTCATATGAAATAAACTCCAATCACAAAGTATGGCTAACCCAGAATATGTAATCTACCTAAACAACCTTAACCTATATTTATCCATATGACTATTATCCATTACCTCAAGGGCAGCTACCAAACAGCTTGATCATACTGGGCAAAATGCTTGCAATAGCAATTGAAGCACTGATTACTAAAACCCCACAAGTCAAGTCAAGTCAAGTCAAGTGTGACTTATGGGGTTTTAGTAATAGGTGCCTCAATTGCAAAACCTCTCACTGTGGGGCTCAAATACTTCTATCAGACACAAGGTGCAGCACCTCTATGAAGCTCCATCTCTTCTTGGACAAATTGGCTTTCCTCAGTGATGAAGGATTCCAAGGACAGCTTTCCCATTCCAAAGTTTTTGAGAGTAGACAGTGCAAACCTCCTCTGTCTTTTCCACAGTAGGCCATTGCTCATAAACAGACCTGGAAGTAACACAGAATCACTCTTCAGGTGTAGCTCTATTGTCATGTGGCTGGTTTGAGGCAATTAAAGAAGCCCATTTTACGTCAAAGTGCACTGGAAGCTCTGGAAAGAAGCTGACCACTGCCAGTAATGTTTACCAGCATCTAGGGGTGTCACGATTCGGTTCGGTTCATCGAAAATCGGATCGTAAGTTATAAGGTTTGATTCGATTCGTCCAGCATTAGTTTCGGTTTGATTCATAAATTACTTACTTGTCATTTTATTTCATCTTGAAACGTAAGAAATCTAGATGTAAATACGTTGTCATTATGTTCGCGGAAGTGCATGTTATGTTGATGGTGATATGGGCAAGGATGTTCTATATTATATTATATTTCATATTGTGAGATTCTCATTGTGATTTCGACAGCGTATGTGATGGAAGCGCGCCTGATAAACCTCACCAAGATCGAGACTTTGCATGAACACATCAGCAAATCATACAGGGATATGTCAAGTGCAGGTGATGTCTCTTTTTCAGTCTTAAAAATTGAGTTGGTAATCTTATGTATTCATATGAGTAAAACTATATGATTCATAATAAAAGTCCAGCTGAAATTTGAAAAAAAAAAATATATTTACATCATTTACCTTATTCAGAGCTTGTTTCAATTAATTTGCTCAAGGGTGTACGGTATATAAAGATCTCAGTCAGATCACTCCAAAGTTTAATTTTAATAGGACTAAAGATACTAAGATTCTTCAGTCTGTCCTCATAGCTTTTACATTTCACACCAGGAATTAACTTTGCGGCTTTTCTTTTCTGAACATTTTCGAAAGCCCGTGTGTCCCTCTTGCAGTACAGTCCCCAGATCTGCACACAATACTGTAAGTGTGGTCTAAGATTTGTTTTAGCATCTTCCGCAATTTGCCTTTCATTCAGTCTTCTAGCTTTCTTCAGCTCTTTTTTGATCGACCGACAAATTTTACAACATTCAGCCTAATCATTCTCATTACTGTCCTTCATGTATGTTTAATAAAGAATCTTATTTTTCCTCAAACTCCCTTGGATAGCTGTAGTCATTCACTATGGACTCTGCCATTTAAGCTTATGCTTATACACCTTTGGAATGAATTTACATTGTGCATCAAGTATAACCCCTTTAATCAACCCAGCATTTCATTAACAGTCTTGCAATCAAGGACTTTCTTCCAATCTATTGCACATAAAAAAAATGATTATTCGTACTGTAAGGCAGATTGAATTCATCAGTAAACTTTATTGCCATAATCACTCCGCACTAGTGAGCTGGTGAGGTGCCAGTTCCTGTCAACATGGCTCTAAGGACTATTCCATTTTTGACAATTTCTCACGACTTCATTTCCTCGGCCCCCACCCTTTCCATTCCTTGTGGCCATGGCCTGTGCAAGCCTACTAGTTACCATGGTAACCAAATCAAAATTGAAAGTGTTGACTACTTACTGTTCCTAATGTGATTGTAAATAAATAACAGGCGTATCTTTGGCCATGACTGAGTAATTATGAAATGAAATAGCTCATGATAAGTTATCCAACTTGAAATGTCAAGCATACACATTAACATAGCTAATGAAGTCAGCAAAAATAGTTTCAAAACACAACTTAAAATCACAATACCTCCAAAACTATTTGAGATAATTGAGTTCTGTAAATTTTTTTTTTTGCTTTAGTTCCCCTTTAGTTGACTTTCAGGAACTAACCCGGCTAATAAATAGGTACACTCGTGCCTTTGTCATGCACATACACAATCACCTCTACATACGCAATAACACATGACTAAATGAGTATTTTGGCATCATTATATCTTGGTAGTTACTGTATGACGTATTTTGACATGAGATCATCACTTTATCCTTCAAGCGTGGCATAAACACAAGTGCGCGTGTATGTGTTTGTTTGTGTTTGTATGCCTTCTGCAACAACAAGCTGAACCAGAATACAGCAGTCATTTTGCCTCAGAAGCTCGACTTATTTTGAAATCGGACTTTCACATTGTCCTTTCATTCTTACAGGCGACATGTGTGTTTGGCAATTAGGCTAATTTGGTCATATGCTCACTCTGAAAGGACAGTAGCCAAAAAAAGAAAGTTGGACATTAGGAGCTACTTCCTCAGGGATTAGGATTTTTTTATCACTGCTCTTCCGATAGCTTGAATCCAAGCATGGCGTAATCTTTCGTCTCTGGAAAACCTGTTCTGTTTCTTGCTTGTTTACTAGAATTAAAAGCTACACAGTGTAACAATTCGACTGAAATGGTGAGCAAACCGGCAAAACAAGCCACCGCAATACGTCATCAGCCCACAGTGCATTGTGTGCCATTCAAGATGGTGGTTGCAGGAATCTTGAACAGGCTGCAAAGCCCATCTTTGGAGGGTGATAAAAAATGTTCTCTCAGTAGATATGATTTATTACAGATCCTCTAATAAGTACAACTGGAACATTTTAGGACACTATTGTAAAAAGTTTGGAGGCTAACCTTAAAGGAATGAATGGATTTTTTTCACAGAAAAAATTAAAAATATGTAATGTTAGGTAAACAGAGATGAGTTTATAAAGGTTTTATCAATGTCAGGAGGGGCTTTTTGAACCAGTCTCTCTGATAGCAAAAGTCAATGTACACAAATGTTTCTGATCTTTATGACTGCTCCATAAGGCAAAGCCATCAAGGCATAGTACAAGGCATAAGGTCTGTCGCCCGTCAAGAAATCCCTCTGCACTGTCTCGTAATTATAAAAGCAAGCATTGTTCTCTTTTTGATTCCAGTTCAGTCAACAGACAGCCTTTCTCTCCGTGAGCTTTGACAACACACATGTATGCACACTGCATCAGCTTCCTCTCACATGCACATTTCAAGGTATCTTTTTCGGCCAGTCAATCAATCAGCGTAAAGGACATAGACATTTTTCTTTTTTTTTTTTGTCTGTGTGTGTTGTTCTCATTTGAAATCATTTCTGTTCATATCATATCATGAAGCGAACCACATTCAGACCAACAAACACAAAGTACAATCATTTTGCTATCCATACTTACAAATGTAGAACAAAATCTCTTGAAAAATTATATTTAGAACTCTGCAGGGGTCCTAATCTGTTGTAGAGTATGACCATTGGTAAAAGGTTGTGGCTGAAATAACCCTGAACAATTTACTGTGTATCCTAAGTGAGATGTATAAGAGGAGACACTTGCCATATCCAGAGTAAATTCTGTCCATGAGTTCGTTTGAAGGCCGTGACACAAAGCAGTCACCCTGATTTACCAGAGCCTCCTTTGTCATTTTGTAACCTGCCACACAGACCATTGTGTCTCCACCAAGACGAATGCTGTGGACATTGCCGTAGTCTTTGGCCACCTGTAGAGAAGGAGATTAATTTTACAAATATACATCCACATGCAGTAGGCTAACTACATACATACAGTCAACGTATATAACAGAATGTGGGTCCCCAAAAATAGAATCTTGACAAATATAACTTCCATAACAACTTTGGTTGTGACATGTGTCAGACACTCTACTTCCGGTGCAAGGCAGGGTTGTGAACCTCATCCCATCATTCTGTTTCTGTTTCTTTGTTTGTTTAATGTTTTGTGTTTGGCATTTATTACGCTTTTTCGTGAGCATGGGATACGTTTTTCCTCCATAGTGAAATTTATGCATATGTGGATAACTGGGTTTTTGTCAGGTGGGCTGTAGTTGCCAATGCAAAAAAAAAAAAAAAAAAAAAAAACACTCCATGGGGTCAATATGGACTGGGGGGGGGGACATTCACCCTGCTCTCATAGACCTTGTCCACACGTAGCCGGGTATCTACTCAATCGAAGATATTTTCCTACGTTTTGACCTGTCATCCACATGACAATGCATCAAAAAGGAATGTTTAAAAAAACTCCGGCAGAGTCAAGATTTTTGAAAACTGCGTTTATGCATTTGCGTGTAGACAGAGAAAACCGGAGTTTTGGGTTTTCGAACGTCACAACCTGCGCCAAAATGACAACATATCTGCTCTGACGTCAAACGTGCGACCTTTGTTTACTGCAGAAGCCAGAGCAGAAGCATGGACTATGGGTAATGGATCGGAGTAGTGCCTTGAAAGCTGTGATAGTGTTAATTATTGTGCAGGCGCTTTATACATGTTTAATTTTAGAAGCCCAACTACTGCTCCAAGAGCACAGGCAACAGACAACGGGCTATTCTGATGTGATTGGGTAGGATTTGGGGAAATAATGCCTTCTACAGATTTGGAGGCTTATTGAAAACGTAGATGTTTGGTTATGTGTGGTAGGAATTTTTTTCGGAGACGGGGTCGTGTGGATGAATTTTTTTTTTATAAACGGAGGGGGGGAAATATTCATTTTTAAAAATTCCCGGCTACATGTGTACATGGCTATAAACAAAGGAGGAACCTTGCTTGAGGTAATATGTTTGGAAACTCATAAGACCAGTTACTGTACATAACAAACAGATTGAACAAGTATCCTCCGATAAATATTTGGGCTGCTCAAACCAGCTAATATAGATCATATTTGTAGCAAGGTACAAAATTTACTTTCTTCGGAGACTAAGGTCATTTACAGCAAACAAACAGATCTTGATTTTGTTTTTCCAATCTCTTAGACCGAGTGTAATGCAGTATGGAATCAGTGCTTGGTACAGTTGTGTTTCTATTCAGCTTTAAGTGTAATTAGTTTGACTTAAAGACCCCCTCCAGGCATTGATTAAACGCCTATAAACTCATCTATGTTTTTCAAAATTACATAATCAGAAGTTTTTTTCCATTAAAATATATCCCTTTTTTATCCGTTTATCCATTTTTTTCAGACTGCCAATCTTACACTGCAAATTCAAAGTGAAAATGGCATTGATGGGGGACGTCACGTGACCTCGACAAGATGGCAGCTTAAATTAAAAGCTTCGTACAATTGTGTGCAAACTTTTTCAGAACCCCGTTTCAATAAGTACCACTCGATTATGTCACAATCAAATTCTGCGACAATTAAGACGTGTGATATTTTTACCCGAGCTAAGGCGTCTCAGAAGCAGCAAAACAACGCCGTTCCGTCGACAAATAAACGACCGAACAGACGCTAGCAATAACACTAACGACAGCATGTCGGACTTGGCTAAAGTGAAAGCCGAACTGAAATCCCTGGGCTCTGAATTTGGGGGCATTAAAGCGAAATTAGACGGTATAGACGACCGTATTAGTGGGATAGCCAGCTCTGTAGTAATGCTAGAAGGCAAACTTATCGGCTTGCAACGGGACGTTCCATCCAACACCACACGGATGGGGGAAGCTGAGACTCGGATTTCAGCAGCGGAGGACAACTTAAAAGAAGCTAATCTGGAATTGGAGAAAGCACTGAAGAAAATTAACTACCTCGAGACAAAGACTGAGGACATGGAAAATCATAGCAGAAGGAATAACTTGCGGTTATTTGGGCTACCCGAAGGAGCCGAGGGGAGTCGACCAATGCTGGAATTCATTCAAGATCACCTACCAAAATGGCTGAAACTACCACCGGCCGCTGAGAGGTCCTTCATCTTGGAGCGAGCACACAGGATGCTAGCTCCGCCGAAACCAACTCAAAAACGAGCGGTGATCATACGATTCTTGCGCTTCCGAGAGCGGGAGTATTTTTCCGCACCGCTAAGCAGATGGGGATGGAATATGATGGACACCGGTTGTCATTCGTTCAGGACTTATCGTTCGAAACTGTCAAACAGGTGCGTAAATTTGACACAGTCAAGGCGAAATTCATCCAGGCGGGTGCTTTCAGAGGATTTAAATATGTTCCCTGCAAAATGAGTCTTTGCCAAGGGGAAGATCCATCTTTTCAAGGAGCCACAGGAAGCAGAGGATTACTTCCGTGACGAAATGTAAACAGACTGAACTTGGAGACACGTTGAGGAGAGGTCAGGGACTTTGTACCAACACTTTTGTGTAATCAAGTTAAACTAAAATGTGGCAGTTGTGCTATGCCCTTATTGGGCAGAATAGACAGGTTCATGATCGCATATCGTTTTGATGGTACTGTAAGCTTGCTATTTGGATAATAAGGGGTGAATCTGTTAGTTGTGTTATTTTGTTGTGCATGATTGGACGTGTTGGGCTGTTCAGTTTAGGTTCACGTCGACTAGCTGCTGCTCCCCAGCTAAGTGGATCAGCACACGCCCTACATGTATAGTGAAGGGGGGGTGAAGGTTAATACATTTCTTATAGGGATGTTGGGGGTTAAGGGGGTAATATGTGTAAATACATGTTTTTTGTTTTGTTCAATTGTGTTGAAGCCAGCAGCAGCATCTATATATATATCTTTTTTTTTGCCTTTTCTTTTTTTTTTTCTTGTTACTTCATGATCACTCTAACCGAGGGAATATGCAAAAACTCAGAAGATTGCTGATATAAGGATCACGTGCTGGAATGTTAGGAGGTTAAGGAAGCCAAGTAAACTAAAACAAGAAAACAAGTAATGAATAGGATTAAAAATTTAAAATCAAAAATAGTGTTTTTGCAGGAAACTCATTTGATAGCTTCAGACATCAAATGTATTAAGAGCAGATGGCCTGGTCAAGTAGTACATGCACCATATAATAAGTATGCACGTGGGGTGCTTGTACTTATACACAGAACGATCCCATTTCAAATTATAAAGGTCATTCGAGATCCGGCTGGGAGGTATGTTATCGTTCACGGCAATCTCCTATCACTTACACTAAATTTAATCAGTCTGTATGGTCCAAATGAAGATAAACCAAGTTTCTTTGAGGATGTCTTTCTTCCAGTGTCTACTTTGAAAGGTCTTTATATCTTCGGAGGAGATTTTAATTGTGCTTTGTGCCTAGAAATGGATCGATCAAATAAATGTGATGCTTACCATGTACACACTAGAACAATATTGAAACAGTACATAAATGATTAAAATTTAATAGATATATGGAGGGAATTGAATCCTGATCAGAAGGAATACTCCTGCTATTCAAGTACATATAGATCTCACTCGCGCATTGACTATTTTCTTGTGTCTAGAGCACTTTTATCAAGGAATAGGGGTTGTTGGTATAATAGTATCCTAATAAGCGACCATGCCTCTCTGTCTCTCAATATTCACATTGACAAATTGGATCATAACCCACCCAACTGGAGATTACAAGTTAGATGGCTACAAGATCCGGACATTGTTAAGTTTGTTGAAAATAAAATTGATAACTACTTTACTACAAATACACATCAAACTGGTGCTAGTGTAAGATGGGAGGCTTTCAAAGCATATATAAGGGGTGAGATAATTAGTTACAGCAGTTTCAAGTCTAAACAACGAAGAGCAGAGATGGAAAACTTGGAGCATCAAATTAAATCATTAGAGAAGGACATATTTGGGAAAGATGAATCAGATCCAGACAAACAAAAAGAATTACTGTTGTTAAGAAGTAACTACAACAAATTGTCAGCAGATTATGTAGCAAAAAGTTTGATTTGGCTTAAACAATCCTATTATGATCAAGGAGAGAAAGCAGGGAAGTTATTGGCTTGGAGAATTAAAAAATTACAATCCGAAAGAGCAATAAATAGTATAACAACCTCCTCTGGAGACGTCACATTAGATCCATTAGAAATTAACAAAAGCTTTAAAGAATTTTATGAACATTTATATAAATCGGAATGTCCCCATATACCATGAGAGCAAAATAATTTTCTTGATCAATTTGAATTCCAGACCTTGTCAGAGGATGGCAAAAAAGAATTAGACAGTGGTTTAACAATGGAAGACTTGTCACAGGCTATCCAAAGTATGAACAGTGGCAAAGCGCCCGGACCGGATGGCCTTCCAATCAAATTTTATAAGAAATTTCAGGATAGGCCATTAACACCTCTTTTGAAAATGTATGAATAATCCTACCAAGAGGAAACCCCCCATCCACTTTAAGGTTAGCTATGATAACTGTCATGTTGAAGCTGCAAAAAAACCCATTGGAATGCTCGTCATATAGACCCATCAGCCTGATTGGATGTGACGCGAAGATACTTTGCAAGGCCCTGGCAAAAAGGTTAGATCCCTACATTTCACATTTAGTTCACAATGATCAGAATGGCTTTGTTCAGAAACGTCAGGGATTTCATAACATCCGAAGGGTTTTGAACATGTTACATGAGAAACGAAATGCACACAGCAATGTTGTCACTAGATGCGCGGCAAGCTTTTGACCGTATTGAATGGCATTACCTTTTTAGTTTATTGCCAAAATATGGATTTGGAGAAAACTTTTTAAAGTGGATCAAGATTTTATACACAAATCCAATGGCTGGGGTCCTAAGAAATGGAACCGCAACGGTCGACACGCCAAGGGTGTCCCTTGTCCCCCCTGTTGTTTACCCTGGCGATAGAACCCTTACCTATGTCCATAAGGGCTGATGATAACATTTCAGGTGTCCAAATAGGGGAACTGGAACATAAAATATCGCTATATGCGGATGATGTGATCATTTTTTTAACAAATCTTAGTGGCAGCATTCCTAACCGGACAAATCTGATCGAAAAATTTGGTAGATTCTCTGGATAAGAGATTTATAACTCATAATCATCTATATTGTACTTGAATAAAGAAGAAAGATTACGACTTGTGATAAAAACGCCATTTTTTAATGCTACGGAGGGCTTTACTTACCCTGGTGTCAAGATTACCCCTGAAGTTAAAACAATTGTCCTAACAAATTATGATCCCTTGGTTGATACTGTGACAGAGAAATTGGACTGTTGGATATATGCCAATATCGATGATTGGCCGCATTAACATAATTAAAATGGATGCACTACCAAAGTTTTCATATCTCTTTCAAGCAACCCCTCTGCCATTACCTGTCATTTTTCGATGGACTTAACAACATCTTTCATAAATTCATTTGGAATAACAAAAAATCTACACTTCGATTAAGACTCCTCTACCCACCTTATGAAAGGGCGGGGGCTACAGCTCCTAAACTTAAAATGGTTCTATTGGTCTGCCCAACTGCGCGCTGCCATGTTTTATTTTCATACAGATATACCTCCAGCCTGGATGAATATTGAACAAACATCTGTAATGGATCTGCCTCTTAAACTTTATCTATATTCAGCAGAACCAAAAAAGCTGGAAAAGAGAACAAAAAACCCATTCCTTAAGAACACCATCACTGTCTCGTATGCAGCACACCGACACACAGGAGACACTCCCATTGTCTCTCGCTTCTGTTAGAAATCGTTGATTTATATGTTTGTTTTTAGTATGCTTTAGTTGTTTTTATTGCTATTTATTTATTAATCATATTTATTCGTTTAGAGTATGTATGTTTCTGTTACGATTGCGCTGTCTTTAGTCTTGAAGGTTTTCCTTTCGTTTCCGTTTTGTAGCGTCTTGTCAGTCTTCACACTCTCTTCCCTGTAATTCGGTGAGGTAATTCCCCTTCCTTCTCTCTGGCTGTTCTCATTGGCTATCCGCACCGAAGAATAGTTAGCGAGGCACGGGTGATTAGTTAGATCAGAGTTAGGACTCCACCTGCTTCTTCTCGCTTTCCTATCACCGTCCTTGCTTTTCTAGTTCCGCCTTCCTCGACAGCTCTTCTGCATTCTAGCTGGAATCTCACCTGATTAGTGTGTGTTTAAAAAGACACATTTTTTCGGCAGCTCCTTGTCGACTCGTTTCTTCCCTTAAGCTCACTTTGGTTAAGTCTCGTTTCTGCGTTTTCTGGTTTTGATTGTTTATTGCTCGTTTCTTGTGAATTCTCCCGTTAGTCTCGTTATTGATTGTTTGTATTACGTTGTTTGATTGCTGGTTGATTGCTTAGTACTTCGTTCTCCCTTATCCCCATTTTGTACCCATCTGTTTAGATTCTCCTGTGTTTATCCCTTATCCCATCCAACTCCCTTTTTCCTTCCCCTTCCATTCCCTTAGCTCCACCCTTTTTGTTACTGTCTTTGTGCGGATTGATTTTCTGGTTACCGAATATTTCTGCTTGTCCCCTGACTCTGATTCTGACTATACTGCATTACCCTGTTTGCCTGGCTATCGATCTGTTTCTGTTTTTGACCTTGAGCTATACTAGTCCTAATAAACGCCCTGCCGATGCTGAACTGCATTTGGAGTCTAAGCCCGTTCCTTTCAGCTTCTCCCCTATATGGGGCAATGGTCACTTCACAGCAGGAAGGGCAGATGGTGGTTTTAGAGCTTGGGCACGCAAAGGTGTACAAAAAATAGAAGATCTTTATATAGATGGTAATCTCCTTAGTTTCAAACAGTTATGTCAAGGCTATGATATATCGCAAGAACATTTTTCTTCAAATACTTGCAATTAAGGCACTTCTTATCGTCCAGTTATAAGGGATTATTGTCTGTGCCACCGCTGTCGAGTCTAGAACCTTTTGTAATGTCACACCTAAATGGGAGGGGCCAAATATCTTTATTTTATGCAACTCTAGTATCTCACGAAAATGAATCATCCATTGACAGACTAGAAAAATGGAAAATGGACATTCAGGGAGATACTCATGGGGCGGAGTGGAGGATGGCATGCCTGTAAGTACAGAAGCAATCAATCAATACAAGTATGAGGTTACTACAATATAAATGGCTGATGAGATATTATATTACTCCTGTTAGGCTGAACCGGTGGTCCCCTGATATTCCAGATGTGTGTATTAAATGCTCGGAGGAGAGGGGAACTCTTTTCCATTGTGTTTGGGAGTGTCCTAAATAACAATGTTTTTGGAAGAAGATTCTACAGAACCTATCCAGCATGGTGGGAAAGGAGATACTGTTTCAAGCTAAACTTTGTGTATTGGGAATTTACCCAAAAAATTTCACCATCTGAGTATACTGTGCTGATAGACTTTGGAGTTCTTCAGGCTAGGAGAATGGTTTCCCTCTTTTGGAAAAGGGTAGATGTACCTTCTCTACATGTATGGGTGGAGGAGATGGCATCTTCCTTGGTACTGGAGAAATTCACGAATATATCCAGGGGAAGAGCAAAAGCTTTTGAGAGGATATGGACACCACTACTAAACTTCCTTGAAAATGAAGATGTACAGTTAGAGCGAAGATGCTGTGAATAGCTTTTTTTTTAATTTAAAGACCTTTAGTTGTTGTTGTTGACCTTTTGTCTTTATGTTACTAGACTCATTTGATAATTTTGGTGTATGTTGGCTACTGTGTATTGGGAGAAAATGATAAAACTAATAAAACATATTGTGAGAAAAAAAAAGAAAATGGCATTGATTGTTTATTTCACTCCTGATATGTCTTGGTAGAATAAAAAAAACATACAGGGACATTTTAACAGAATTAAAAACTTGATTTTCTTTGGAGGGGGTCTTTAAAGAAATTTGGGGCTACTGCTTATGTCAAACTTTAAAGCTGCGTATACTAAAGGAGCGCTGTCGCTGGGAGGTCACCTTATGCCTGACTCCTGACATTTTTTTTTTTTTTTTTGGAAGTATGTAAGCTTTTGCCATCAAACAGAAGATTTGGAGTCCCACAAACTCAACTGAACAGAAAGCAGAAGTCATTCGTTCCTCAGTCGAATTGTTAAATAATAGTTTTGTTTCTAAGATGGCCTCAGTGTTCCTTTGCAGACTAAGCACTGACAGTTACAGTGAGTGATTAAATTGATGTACAGCGGCCACTTATTTGTAATGTCTGATGCAACATACTGTAGGCCTACGTTGTAAATTTTGTCTTATTTGGTCAATTGTTTTTTTTATTCATGCAAAACCGTGTATGCTATGGGATGCAACACAAATATAAAAAGAATATTGTGATAAAGTGAAATCTAATCCAAGTTGCTATTGTCTTTATCACAAGCGATTGTCTAGCGCCGCAAGTCATAATGCACCGATTCCTCATTAAAACATTTCATAAGAGTTTATTTTTGACCATTCAAATTCCTTTACCACAGAGTTCAAAGGACATGAACAGTGTGCCAATATATTTGCTGTTCTTAAAATAGTCCATGAACGTGTGAAGACTCACGACAACTATACTGTGTTTCATCAAAATGCTAAACTGAGCCATATATCAAAACCTCTGGACAATAGAACACCAGTAAAACAGCAACTTTTTCATAACAGAATAAATGTTAAATACTAACGATGCTGGAACAATAGCTTTACACGTAAGTATAATTGGTTGTCAGATCTCCTTACCTTGGTCATGTAAATCTGAGGCAGTTTTGCATCCATACTAAAAATACTTCCCACAAAGGGCAGACCCCGCGGCCCTGGGGGAAAGGTGGAGGGTTTCCAGTTCTTGAAAACATCTGCGATGAGCAGAAAAATTAAAAGGAACAGTAAAAGTCCCTTCACATCAAACTCACACAGGGAGTAAAACTGCCACATGAATGCAAGCTGATTAGGACTCCAATAACATGGGACGAACTGCAGTCACAATAAAACCCACCCATCGACTTTGGTATTTCCTGTTTTGGCAGTCCACACATGGGAAGCTGACCTTCAGGTGATCCAGGAAGCACAGAAATTGTACACAAAGCGTGAAGTATGGTGGCTCTGAAGTGTTAAACATACAGTTAAACATAACTGAAAATCAGCAAACAGAAAATAGCAGCATATGAGAACACAATGGCAATTCCCAAAACAAAATCCGAAGATGGTAACAATTCACAAGACTTAAACAGCAAATTAAAAATCAAAAATAGTAAACCAGAAAACACTATGGCAAAGCAGAAAATGCCTATTCATATAACAAAGGCAAATCAGAACACCAGGGGGGGGAAAAAAAAAAAAAAAAAAAGACCCATTGGCAAATCATAAAACAGCGAAACGGCAATACATGAAACAAAATCAGAAAAAACCCACTAAATTTGAAAATGGCAAATTGCATGACAAAATGGCAAATAAAACTCAAAGGCCATTAATGGAATAGAACGGTAAAAATAAAATGGCAAATCAGACAAGCCGCAAGGATATGGTTCTACTCTTGTTTCAACTTGTCTCCAAAAAAAAAAAAACCTGGATATTACCCATTTTTAAGCAGTAAAGACACGCATTGTATACATTTTTGAAACGAATTCCAGGTCATGGCACATATTCATTGTATTCCTTGCCATGAAGTTGATTGGCTCCTCTTGCCAAGCCAATAGCAGCTGTTACCCAATTAACTAGCATCAGCCATGTTTTGAAAAAAATTTCTCTTGCTCATTGGAAGGATTAAGAGGTAGAGATATGGTATGCACAAGTTACAGCAAATTGGATTAAGAGGTGCAGGCTATTTGACATTGTTGCATCTTACAGCACCACCTATTGGTCAACTACTTTGTTGTGACTGAACTTCCTAGTCCCTTTAGAAATAAATTGCAGTTTTGATGATTGGACATTGAACCCCATTATATGTTGACATCCTGATCAATTTATTGGTTTACCATGGCTATGTTATAACTTTCTGCCAATTGCTTGCAGAGGGAATATTAAAGATTTATTGAACCTCATGGGGGGTAGTGTCTTGACATTAGGGCCACTTTGGCCAGTGCAAGTCATGGCCTGCTGGAGACTGAGCAGAGAGTCCAGCCCAACCTGGATAGCTCTCTACCCTTATAGATGTTGAAATACTTCCCTGCTACCATTCTAGACAAACCCTGCCCCCCTGGAAACCCCCCCCCCCCCACAGCAACACTGACCCTTTGTTTGCTGCTTTTTGCACTGGATGTATGGGAATGCGTTGGAGGGCCACAGTTCTTCACAAGTGATCCCCATCCTTAGGAGATGACATTGAGGGGGCAAGTCACATTTAAACTTTGACACTTTGTGTCAATTTAGTCCTTGATGTGACCTCCATTTCTTTGGATACCATTATAACCAGCCTTACTAGTTGCAGCACGAAATGTGAGAACATGGTTGTTTTTTAAACCCCCCCCACCACACCCTTGGGTCAGGCTACTCCAAATGCATATACCAGTATTGTGAGCTTACATTAGAGAATTGTTTGCAAACTAGCACCACCATACCTTCAGCCAGATGTTGCCGTTTTCTAAACGAACAGTACAGAAAGTTCAAAAAACCCACACACCCCAATGAAGCATGAGTTGATGCAAGTTTCCAGCTTTATTTTGAGCTTACAGCTTTGTAGCCACCATTAGGCGATGTCTGGAATGCCATAGCATGGCTAGTACAAGGACAAAGGCAGCCAGCACAACTGCAGCAGCCGCCCCCAGTACACCATATGCAAGAGACTGGGGCACTGGATAAGAGAAAAAAAAAAAAAAAAAAAAAATTAGCAGAGTCCTTAGAATATATCACTTTAGGTCCCTGGCAGCATTTGCTTCCTCACCTTCTTGAGGGTGAAGAGACTGACTGGCCAGACTTCTAGACTGTGGCTCAAAGATCACTGCATCACTAGAAACAATAGTAGCCTCCTCTGTGGACTGAGCAATCTCAGCATGTCTCCCTATAATAGTGGAAAGAATGAGGTCCTGCCCCTCATGTCAAGGAACTCCCCACCCTCCAGCTTAAGTCAAACTCACTCTGCCTGCCACATCCATGCTCACAAGTATTACCAGCAGAGGGGTAACACACTGCAGTACTGCAGTGGATGAATACCTGCAACAGGGTCAAGAAACTGAGAACAAGACAAGCACCACACAGATTAGAAGTTACTGGAAAGTTCCAAGCCATGGTCCTACCACCATACCATTTCCTTCAAGGGTTCCAGAGAGTCTGCATCAAGGAAGGTAAACATCTTCACAATAAACCGCTTGTAGTGGGTGGGGTTTGGGAGGCCAGAGGTCTTATCAACAGGGACCAATGTAGTAAGGTACCGGTCATCACGGTAGGGACACCTACAAGGACACAAGGACTAAAGGAAGAGCAAGGGACAAAAGCCTGCCAAGCAGAGGCAACAGCTGTCAGGCTTTACCCATCAACCAGCAGACTCCACTGAGGCATGCTGAGGGGGCTGGAGGTAGAAGTAGCCCAGCAGTGCTCCAAGGTCAGGACAATATTGGGGTCTGTCCTGTCCAGGATGCGAACCTCCACATAAACAGGGTCTCGCAGCACCTTGGTGACAGGGTAGTCTGCCTCACTGAAGTATTTGGTGTAAACTTCCACTGTAGATAGAAATGAACAAGTGTAACTCATTTCAGAAGGAATTGGTCTTAGGACAGGATACCAAAGTTGAGTAGATACTCAGGTTCTACAGTAGACGGCCTTACCATCAGAGCATCCCTTTCCTTCACACTGGTCATTGGCAATTCTGAGCTCTACACGTAGGGGGCCTGGGGCAGACACTGGAAGGGGAGGCGGAACAGTGTTCACCTCAGCCACCAGGGAGACCACCTCACTGCCAACATACCTACACAGGAAGGTCAGCCTGCACCACAGGAAAGAATCTCATGTTATATGCAGGTCAATGCAGCTGTAGAGAGATGAGGTACTGATAAGATTCCATTACTCACTCATGAACACTATCCCTGGTTATGGAACCCAAGGGCCCAACCCCTACTTCATATGAAGAAGACAGCTTGTTCTCATAGACCACATAGCCACCATCCTCCTGCAAAAAGGAGTTCCATTTACCCAGTCATAGAGCAAGAAGATTATTCACCAGCACTAATGACCCACCTTCATTGTAGTGCCACAAGCACTAACAGGGAACTGGAATACAACAAAGGCAGTAGAGGAGGAAACAGGGCTACAGGGGGCCACATTATCAGCATCCACAATGCTGACAGACTCCCTGCTAAGCCGAGGAACCGTGGTATCCAAAGACACGACAACTCTGAATTGACCATCTCGAAGACACTGGACAGTCACTGTCAATATGCACACACGCAAGTTTAATACATTGTCTTGCTGTAGAATTACTGTTAGTTACTTTGATTAAAACACACCTTCCCTAGCATAGAAACACTGTTCATCAAAACAGCAGTTAAGAGCTTCACAGCCAGCTACATCAATATCAGGGTCTCCACATGGCACCCTTTCAAAGTTATTGACCAGACATCTACTGAAAGGAGTATCTTTGGTTTGTCCTTTAAAAACCAAATCTTGGTTCTGCGCTAAAGCACCAACCAAAAGACTAAGCCAAACCAAAACCTGACCACTATGCCAAAGATGTTCCATGCTGAAGGTAGACAATCCAAAGAAGAGGATAGTTTCAAATTACTTCCTTAGACATTTAAATACTACAGCCCCTGATTATATCAGGTGGGTAACTGGATAACGGGAATTCCACTGCCTGATTTGCCATTGGCAGGTTAAGGTCGGCACTGATTTCACATTTTCACGCAATATTTCTCCCAGCTTGTTCCTGTGTATATTGCTTGATTGACAATCAAGCACATATTAACTGGATTATCAACACATAGTCTTTAATTATTTAGAAATAATAATGAAAAATATTTATTTAGGCTCCCTGTATATGCTGGTTTTCATTACAACCTCAATGGCAATCATTTTATTTTAACAAGTAATTTATATTTCTCAACTAGATGATTTTTTTGTGGGATTAATTCGGCCCTCTGTGTATGTGGGTTTTCTCTTCAACGACAATGAAAATCAAATAATTATTATATATATTCATTTTTCTCATCTCAGTGATTTTAATGTGGTATAACTTGAACTCTTGCACACATTATGTCCAAAATAGATATATAACATTCATAGAATACAATTTCTGTGGACATGAAGTGCTTCTGTACTGTGCTGGAAACATGAAGTTACTAAGGCAAATTATCTCTGATGAACTGCGAGACAGCTGACTCAATTAGCTCCAATGTGATGAAACTGCAGACAGCTAGCCACCAATCCTGACCGTGTGCAACATATCCAATGATTAATTTAAAGACAAACAAATTCATGCTGGAAATTCCATTCAATATGAATGCTGGGTTTTGTTTTCCACCAGTTACCCTCAGTAAATGAGCTTATATGGTGTATACACAAAATGGGCTCACTCGTTGATTAGAAAGGAGTCAAATGTTTAAGGAAAACAAGAATAACCATTGGAGGTTATTCAAGATCTTTTTCTGTGCTGCATTCACCAGACTGAAGTGACTCATGGGGTTCATGAATCCACCAGAGAAACCTGCGATATCAATTTTCTTTATGAAAAAGAAATTATATTTTTAAAATATTTTTTAGTTTATCGGGGGGGGACCAATTCTGAGGCCCCACAAGAGGTCACCAATGATTATAATCACGTGCCTATCAATGCACATTGTAGCTGATATATTTTCCTAATGAATGAAAAAAGAATTTGTCGAAATTGATGTCATACTGCCAAGATAGGTAGATATTTGTTCAAAAAATATGTTCTTAAATGGAGATTTCCAACAAATGGCGATTTACAACGTGTGTAAACGACAGTACATTTGACAAAGTTCCTGACCATGAAGAACTAAGGTAATTTGCTAACCAAGGGTATGGTCAACATTCAATGAAAAAACTGGGATGTGTTGACACCGGTAACATCTTCATCAGAACACTTGCATCAACCAACCGTTGTAAACTGTAAAATGGAGTGTGTTCATACAAAATGGATTGTGTGAGTATGGCTCTCACTAAATTCTTATAGTTTAAGTCTTTTTCAGTAATATAGTTATTAACTATGACCCTTATGATGTTTATGCTTAAAATTATAGCCTATTATTAGATCTTGAACACAAAAAATGATAAATGTCCACAAACTGGGTTCTAACTCCCAATATTTTGTTGACTGGAAAAACAGATGACGTTTCAACCCAGCAGGGTCCTTTCTCGGCAGTATGACATAAATTTCAACAAATTCTTATTTCATTCATTAGGAAAATATATTAGCTACAATGTGCATTGATGAGCACATGATTATAATCATTGGTGACACTTTGTGGGGCCCCAGAATTGGTGCTCCCCCTCCCAAAAAAATTAACAAATGTTGAAAATATTATTTTTTTGTCATAAAGAAAATTGATATCGCAGGTTTCTCTGGTGGATTCATGAACCCCATGGGGTGGTTTATCAATGCTCAAAATTGTTTAAAAAAAACGGTCGTAACATGGCCGACCTCCGAGTTCAAGGTAATGCTTAATTTCGGCTGCTACATAGTTTCCCGCACTGCAGTGGAGGTCACATGGTTTCCGGCCCCACAGGTTGCCCATGCTACTAATGTCAAACCCATTTCCCACAGTGGAAGTCCCAGAGTGGAGGTCACCCATGTTGCTATAGCCAGACTCATCTCGTCAGATTGGAAACCACATGGCTTTTTTCCTGTACACATGCGTTGTGTACAAATCTAGCCATCTGGCTTTATTTGCCTTCTCGACCTCATGAGACGCTGCTGTTCTCTGTTCTCCAGGGCAAATTCCCATTCATGCATTCTCAACAAGCGTGCTCATTTTTTCCAGTTTGAATCAAGTTTTAATACCATAGGCCTAAGTGTTTTCACAAATGTGATGTTTTTTGTTGTTGATGACGAATATGACTTGTGAAAAAATTCATCAATCTGCGCATGTCCGCAGCCTCAGAAAACAAATTTGGTTGTATTAAAGATACAGGTAACTTGAAATTATAGGCTAAATCTGAACCATCCAAATAGGCTAATCTGATTGGAGCAAAAAAAATCGCAATTGAAGAACGTATACTGTGAGCAAGACATCACTAAAATGACAGATTCCATGAATAGTTTGACAAATTATGCAAATAAAGGCCAGAAATAGGCATAAAAACCATGGTAACCACTGATATACTGCAGGGATGGCCAACCCTGGTCTTGGAAAGTAGCAGTGTCTTCTGGTTTTTGTTGTTACGCTAGATTGATGAATTCCAGCAGTTCACCTCATGGTTTAATGGCTCTAAATTCTGGGGTAAAAACAAAAACCACCACACCCTGCGACTCTCAAGCCAGGGCTGTCCACCTAGGATACATGTTTATCGCATATTATGGCAAATTATTGACTTAAAATGGGTGACATTTAGAAGACTGAGGTTACCTTGATTGTTGAATGTCTTTAATTGCATTTGTACATTCTCTTCCATAAACATGTTAACATAATACAAGTTTTTCTTCTTCATAATTTAGTATATGACCATGGGAATTCTTCATATTCTTTGTGGCATCACAAAGCTATACCTAGTGTGTGTGTGTGTGTGTGTGTTTGTGTGTATATAATTTATTATATAACATTATATAATATTATATATATATTATATAATATATAATTTTATGATTATAATTTCCACATCAACACTTAACAAGCATGCTTCCTCTTTTAACTTTGTTAATACTTAGATGCAAGAGCCATCTAAGAATAAATCTTCTGCAATATTAATTGAATTTTCATTTTTTCTAATGCAAAAAAGCTACAGTAATTGAGAGAGGATTTAGCTTTTTCTAAGAAAAAAAAAAGGTCATGTTATTGCCATACCTATATTCTCATATTGTGGCCTAATTCTGTGAATCCGGGGATTCCCTTGGGTATGCTGGTATTTGTACCATCCACAACTGCGAATAAAATAATTTTAACAAACTGCTAATTTTTTGAGTATCAGCCCAGATTGGCACAAACTGCTTTTTTGACAGTAAGTCCAATCTAAGCTGTTTCATGAAGTGTGAAGTTCAAAGTTTTTGTAATACGTATTCAATTTTGTGTCAAAATGCTTCACGCTTTAGTGGTAATCTAAATATAAGCCTCACAAAGACCAGGTAGACTGTAACTGACTGGAAAGAGTCCATAATCCATGCTCTATCACGGCATAGGGTTGTGTCAGTGCCAGTGGCAACCAGAACTCACACAACTGTTAACACCGCATTTATGCTAAAAAGTACACCAAGATTGTGAAGCGGCATATGCTGCCTTCAAGACATCTGTTCCAGTCACGCCCCCAAATGTTTCGACAAAACAATGCATTTGCCATGAAATATCACAACATGGTTTCCTGAAAAGAGGATGCGGGTGGTGGACAGACCTGCCTGCAGTCCTGACATGCCTCAAAAAAAAAAAGGGGGGGGGGGGGGGGCATTTTGAATTGCAAAAAGTTTCAACAATACTTTTATACACCTTCAGATTTGTTTACAAGAAGGATGGAACAATGTAACACCTCAGACATTAAATCACTTTCCGTCTTCAATCCCTCAAGGTGATGTGAAAAGGAATGTCAGCACTACAATTGATAAATGAATTACTGTCCCAACTTTTTCCAAGAATCAAAATGGTAATATTCTAGAAAAATCAATGCATGTAGTGAAACATCGCATAATGTGCTGCTGCATTGTTTTTAAAGTAACTCAGGTCAACATATAGTGCAAATAATTTCTTTCAGTTTTAATTGTTTGTTGTTGTACGAGAGTTCAGTAGTAGAACCCATTGAATAAACTGGTAAACAAAAATATACAATCATACTACAAAATATACATATACCTGTAAAGCTCATCAATTCCATTTAAGTGACAAAACAGGTAAGATTTTTTTCATCTTCACAAAATGGATTCTTGACTCAGCCTAGTGGCCAGTTCAGTTTGTGGGGAACAGCACAGCACGGCAAAGTATCAGTGCAATGCGAGAGTACATTATTATTATTATTCTCTTGAAAGCATAAAGGATTGCATTATATAATTACAAAATGGAAGGAATGCAGCTGAGTCTCAGTGCCCAAAAGCCGAAAACCACTTCTTAATGCATGTTATGTCTGATTACTCAGACGTCTCCGTTCTGAGAACCATCATGTGACATGGGCTCTGAAGTACTTAAAAATCTTGAAAATTATTTATTATTAATTCGAAATGTAATAAGGTTTTCTAAAACCTTATAAAAACCTTTGTCTGTCAACACCATTTGTCACTGCATCCACAGATGAAAGAAGGCTTTACTATGTAAAGCCAAAGCCAAAAATAAACACACTTCTCTGGGCTCTGTGTCATCGGAGATGGGCAGAAGCAAAGTACTCCTTTGCTAAGTTTCATGGTCTGAAAACTCAACACTTTAAGTGGTTTAATGGAAAACCAGCCACCATGTTCTCCAGACTAAAGATAACAAGGACAGTTCAAGCAATAATGAGCATCTGATCCAAAAGCCAGCACCTTTCATGGTATGGGGCGCTTCAGTTGCTCATGATATGGGTACCTAGCAAATTTATGAGAGCACCAATAATGCATTTGTAAAACCCTAGTCACATTAGAGGCGGAATGAACCGGAATGCCGTCGGAATGAAAATTCTTTGTATATTCCTGGATATTCAAAGTGGGTTCTAAAAATTCTGACTACATTCTGAGTGCATTCCAAATATTTGGACCAATTCTTGTGGCTGGCCCGAATGTTTTGCTCACGCTCAAAACCTTCCAGGTGCTTTCGAAGTGCATTCTAACTGCGCTCTGACTGCATTATAAATATTCTTATGGCATTCCAACACCATTCAAAACATTCTGATTTCATTAAACTGGAGGCCATTATCCATGAGGACTGGGCGAAGATTCCTTGGGAAAGGAATGCTGCCAAAAGCTGTTGTCTGCCTATGCATCACATCTCCAGCAGGTCATAGCAGCAAAAGGTTGCTCTACTAGGTGTTAAAGATGCTTGTCATGAAGGGGTTGAATAATTGTTTTGAACCTGCAGTTGTCGTTAAAAGTGGCATTTTGTGTTGACTTTGGAGAAGCCATTTATAATATTTGTTGTGTTGAGGCATTTAAATTGATCTTGTTTGATTTGTTTATTGCAAACAGCTGAAAGTTTGTAAAATTTGCCAGTAAACCTAATTTGCAAGGGAGGCTGAAAAATTTTGATTGCAACTGTAGCAGTGCGAGCTGAGAGTGCACATTCCGGAGTGGCCAGCCTCACTGATTGTGAATAGAAGCTGTACTATGAAGCAAAAATACAACGCAATAAAGGCTCCTTTACAGCTGCGCCTGTAAAATGGAGAAACGGGGGAAGACAAGGTGATATTACACAGTGGTAAACAATTGAGTGCCAACTTTTTTTTTTTAATTCTGTTGGTCAATGTTTTCATTTTCTGTAAGCAATTAAATTAAAATTTTAGAAAACACAATTATGTCCTATTGTGCTGTTTTAACAGTGGAGGCTTAATGGATTATTCACATTGACCACGATGTGCCAACCTTTTCATGACGGTGGTTGTATTTAATGACAACACCAGAGAACAGGAGACAACGATGCGCTCTTCACTTTATCAGAACAGTATGAAGTTCAGAGTTTCAGTCTCATACTGCTTCTGCAGAGATCCAATCAGGCAGCCAAAGATAATGTGGTACTGGGTAAAAGAATGCAGAATCTCCTGCCAAGAGAACAGCAGCTTTTAATCAAAAACAACTTTTCTACATCACTGACCATGCAATTTGTGTGAAATTACACAACTGGAAGAGTTTAGAAAAAAGCAATACTAAAGTGAACTTTTATCTTTCCCTATTTTACCATTCTATCAGACCAAACCATTTTTCAGAAGACAAAAGCATTTTGCTAGGAATTCAAGTGTCTTAAAGCACATATTTCAAAAGGGATTCTGGCAACACCAGAAAGAACACTTGCACAGGGACCAACTTTCCTTAGGTAACTTTTCACTTTTACGAATGGCATTTAATTTTATTGAACACCCATATAAATCATCACTGATAATGTTTGGAGGTAATGTACAACACATTGTGTAACAAAATAGTGTAACAGCTTTAGCTGTGTACTTTTGCTGCTATAGTCGGAAAAGACGCGATTTGGATTTGTATCCAATATTCAGAACAAATCAGGTTCGTGAAATACAATACAATTTATGAAATTGTCAAAAAATAAAAAAACTATAGAGCACGAATTTGCTTAAACACCTATTGTCATCTCACACTCTGGCTGAACAACAGAGGAGATGCAACATACAATTTAAAGTCTATGCAAGCAGCTACCGTACATCTCAGCATATTTTAGAAATGGAACCTTGAGATAAAAAATCGTGTTATGCCATAGGGATCAAGAGAGTACGACTTATTGTTGAGTTATGGTTTGTGATCTGTGATTATGGGTAGAAGAACTTACTTTCTACACATTTTTAACTTCCAAAATTCTGTCCAGGGGGTAACAAGTTCCAATAGTCAAGGAGGAGATTAAAGTAAATGGATATTTTTCATACCAGTAGAGAATTATGCAGCGTATTTCCTCTCAAGCTTAATTAACAACAGAGGCATCACAGCCCTCAGTCATTCAGTTCCTTCCCATGTTTGTGAACAGGGATAGGGATATAATGAAACACGTTTCAGAACAATGCCAGTTTGATTCAGAAACAGGTCAAGGCCAAACCAAAAGAGTCCCCAGGGTCAGGCATTTCAGTGGCATATCAGGAGCTACTCATTTTGAGATTTTACTTCAGCTCAGCACTTGATGAACTGATGTGACACTTCGTAGATGCCGACAGATTCATTTATTTTTTCATCGTAGTCAGTCCAGTCCTGGAAAACAAAAGTGCCAATTTTGATTAATATAAGTGAGTTAAACATTGAAATCAAAAAATAATACCCAACTAGAACGCAAAATAATATGCAACTAGAACGTTTACGCCATTTGCTTTGTGCTGCAATGATTAAATAAAAATGGGAACAACCTTTATGCTGTATGACTTTACTGAGCGGTTTTCAGCATCTACAATACCTAGCCAGAAAGCAGAGCAAAAGCAGGGAAGGAGAAAGTAAATGGGTAGAACCACACATGCTCCCAGCTGATTATGTGAATTATCACTGATTCCACCAATGACATGATGTTATTAAAACAGTGTGACATTGAGTTATAATGCTGATGAAAGAGAAAATGAAGTAGTAGCAACAGCAAAAAGACTCACTCCTTCCAGCAGGTTGATTTCAGGGAATACAGACCCCGACTCTGCTCCTTTTGCAGCAAACCCAGCCTGAAGCAGGAAAAGTAACCCCTCACACTCAAACACATTTCATCTCACAGACTAGTAGCCAGTTACATTTTGTCGGAAGTCCCTTCAACTAGCCCAAATAAAAGGTTACATGGCCATGCCTTATCCAGGCCCAAACAAAAGTGCTGAGCACAATTCCACGATAAAAGTGTTCTGAGTATAAACTCGGTGGAGAAAGCCTTCACCTGGGGTTGAAATGACACTGGTTCCAGGCCTCGACACTCAAACTGCACCATCGTCTTAAATCGGTCGCTGTCTTCAGCCTTCAGGGAAAATGCAGCACTCAATCCCCAGACATACATAAGATACTCATTACCAAAAAAATCTGCAGGACCCCGAGAATCATACAAACATCAATAACAAACTAGTGTCTTGTATCGCTCAGTATTGCAAAAGGACTTGTGTAGACAGCTTACAATATGTATTACCTCACAGTGAGCAAACAACTGAAATTACACAGAAACGAAAGTCAATTACTCCATCTTCGTCTGAGGCAAGCAAAGTGATTGCCTGTTAATAAATGTAAGATGAAAGGTTGAATCAAAATTCTGCAACGTAATTATTGCTGAGCGTTTGGATATCAACCCACACGAAAGTAAAAATGCCATCACTTACATTATATGGAGTGATGGTATCCTTTAGGATATCTGTTCATGAAACAAATTTTTTTCGGAGCAGTCAGGCACATTAATTCCATAAATTTCCAATTAAATGCACAGCTAAACATCTATCAATGAAGTGACTAGTAATTACAGGTGATTACAATGTACTTGTCTGGTAATTGGATAATTACAAGGACTCACCAATAGAGTTCTCTCTGGAGCAGAGTTTACACTTCTGAACCATGCTGGCACTCCCTCTACCACCTTTCATTGGCACAGACTCCTGAGAGAAAGGGAAATTAAATCACAATATCTTCATCAAAGGCCTACAAATAAATTTTGAATGGGTAAATTCAATACCAAGAAAAATTGTCATGTTACTTCAAATAAATCTTAACCCCATGAACCATGGTGACAGCCAAACAAACTGATGCTGACCCTGCTGCGGCAGGATGAAAAGCTTGTGAAGATGCGGTCAACCTGCGGGCCACATGTGTGAAACAGTGAAGAGGAATCGTTAGGGTGAGCAAATGGTGAAACCACGTTGTATTGTTGATAACAACTACGGTATGAGCGGTGTTGATCGCAGTGATCAACTGGCTAGTTCGCACCCGCCGACTGCAAAAAACTTGAGACGGCGAATCTTGTGTAGTTTGCTCCAAGAACGGTGTAAGGAAAGAGTCGCGCTACATGTGCGGGAGCTATGAGCTTCCATGATGCGTCAAACCGTGCTTCCAAACTTACCATACTGACGAGAATTTCTTATGGAAGTTTTTTTTTTTCATGTCGCCGTCATTCTGTCACCTCGCAATCTGTTTCTTTGTAAGTAAAAGATGTATATAGCATAATTGATTGCATCCTTATCGTATATAGCATGTGCTCATGTCAGTGTTTGGATGGTTAAGATGCTAAACAGCATGGTCCTTATCACCCATTACGCCAACAACCATCAGCGGAAATAATGCGGGACAGCACGCACGGCAGCACTCACTGCTGCCCTGTTAAACATGACTCGCATGAGCTATCGTTCGACGGATCCGGGACTCAAAACCAGCGATTGTTTGTGCGCAAACACGGCTCCGAGCACCAAGTGGTTAAAGACATGTGGTGCCTCATGTAATTAAATTTGACAACAAATAACTGTCAGTAATGTGACAGTGTCATCTGCCTCAAGGTCACCAAAATTGACTGGTGTCGCGGGACGTCCCACCTCAGTGCATGTTGGAGCTAAATATGAGCAGAATTGGTCAGCTGGTTCTTGAGGCAAGGTTTACAGAGGCAAAATTTATGTAATTGTGCTGTGACCATTAATATCACCTTAAGGTCACCAAAATTGACTGTTCTCGCACGACCCTGAAAGTACAATTTGGCGGCAATTATGAGCAAAATTGGACCACTGGTTTTTGAGATATTTCGCCAACACAACAGGTGTCAAAATCAAAGTCTACAAGGTGTTAAATATACACAAGCATGAAGTGACTGTACAGACGGAAAGAGCTGAATGCTATGTCCTCAGCTTACATTCTTACAAATATATGTCACAGGGCTGCAGTGGGGGCTGCGCATCCCTAACACTGACCTTGGTACCAAATATGAATGAAATCTGTGACAGTTCTTAAGATGAGTAGTTAACAAGAGAATAAATAAATAGCCCATTATGACCTTGAAAATTAAGTCAAGGTCACCATAATTTATTGGCATCTGTACATCATCAACATGGCCGATATGACAAAAAATGAGTGAAATACATTAAAATGTCCTTGAGATGTTGGACCATAACTCAAGTTAGAAATGGTTAATAATCTTGAAAACTAGGTGAAGGTCACAAATACTGAATGATGTCTGTGCGTTCCCTAACACACCTTTCTACCACATTTGAAGAAATTCCATCAACCAGTTCTTGAGATCTCGCATAAACAACAGAGCGGACGTCCGTACATTCATACAGACACAGCTGAATACTATGCCACCTGCTTTACGCTATTGCACATAACAGGGTGTTATTATTCTATAGTACAAAAAAAGACTGACAAACATTGCTTAATCAAACAAGAGTTGTCAGAAAGACAACAAAGCTCGCCGGGGGGCAAGGTTAAAGTTTTTCTGAACGCGGACGGACGCGGACGCCGGGGGGACGATAATAGCTCTCCGGACGTTATTCGTCCCGGCGAGCTAAAAAAGGAAGAGAATACATCTTTTTTCCCCCCAGAAGCGTATTAGCATTTGATAAATGTGGAATATTGCATTAACAAATCTGATTACACGTTACTTTTGTCCAGGCTTGGCTGTTTAGTTCCTTTGAGTGCACTACTGAAATAATAGGGGTCATTCCGTGCCAAGTGGACCAGAGTCTGCACTGCATCATTCCAGAAAAATTTGAAAAAAATCATGGGGGTTAACCATCATTTCCGTTACACAGTTTCCTTTATTTTCTAATAACATCAACACACAACCAGCCAAGTTTGCTTTTCTCAACACATACATGACAATTTCTATCTGTTCTCATGCCTCCATTATAGACTAAACCTTTTCTCCTACTGTTTTCATCTCTCATTACTCACCCCACCACTCCAATGCCAATCCCTGTTGCAGTCACTTATTTGTGCAAAGCAATAACATTACCTAAACCATGCTATTGCTATGCAGCGCTCATCGTTACAATAGCTTAGGCCTTTTTCCAAATTCAATTTACCTCCTCAATGAATATGCTTCTTCTCTCTTATTTCCAAAGTGGTATAGATCATTGCTTCACAAATCTAGTCTCTGAGCAAGATAGAATGGTATCCCGTGTCTTTGTGACAGCGGTGAATGCAATAATACCACCTGGAAATGCTGAGGGAAAAGAAAAAAGGCTGTCTATTGCCACTTTGAAGCAAAAAAAAAAAAAAGGAAAAAGATTTACATTTTTTATGGCTAACCAAGACTGGTAGCAAGATAAATGTAGATATACATAGCCTCACATGTAAAATATTCACCAGAAGTGATAATTCAATCACAATGGGTTTCATTATATAATCACAGTATTATAGTTCGTAATATCTTACCATTAGGGTGACATACTGCCATTTGTCCGGCATCTCCCCGCAGTTTCCACATTTAAGCTATTCCGAAAGAATAAAGACAAGCTGTGTTTATGAATAACCAACATTAAAACATTTTTTTAAGCACAGACAAGACTTAAAATAGGTCACATTATCTCAAGCAGGTTAATATATTAAACATAACTGCTAAAAAGCCAATAAATAGCAAGTGAATTTGAATGCGCCATTGTCAGGGATTAAATTTGGCAAGAGGGAAATCTATGAAGGTTGAGGCTTTTGACATTTAAAGATCCGCATCACCCAAGGTTAATACAAAGGTAACCTCCATGCCACCACTCTTTTATATGCAGTCATAATGCGATCATATATTTGTCAGTGTGTAAAACACTGAACTCTCAATTACATAAAGCCGGGGTGTCAAAACCTTGGTCCTGGAGAGCCAAATTGTCCTCTGATTTTTGGTATGTTTCGGCACAGGTTAATAATTTTAGTCACTGATTGGTCAAAAAGAGAACACACATTGTTCTCAAGACATCATTGACTGCTGACTGAAATGAAACCATAACAGCCCGCAGAATCATTACTGAGCAATTCTACAGTAAAGGAATTACGATCAAGAGTAATTTTCATGTCATTTTTACCTGCCATCTATCACTCTAATGCAGTAGCTACTTGCTTGTGCTTTTATCAGTTCCACTGGCATGCCTACTGAGCTGTAAAACACAAAGTTTGGGGTAATCCATTTTGTAGTAGGCTATACGAAGGTGAAAGTGTCAGTAACGAAATTACGGCAGAAAAAAATGCCTTTATTTTTGCCTTTACTTTGACAGGCATTTCTCTGAAATCTGGCAATGGTAGGCAGTAGGTTTAAGGTTAAGTTGGTGCCCTAGGATGTTAACCAGGTCATGGTAAGTTTATATTAGAGATGCACCGAATATTCGGCCACCGAATATATACGGCCGACACAGAATGTTGTGATTAACAAAAACTGCGGCCAGCACGCGCCTGTCTGTTTGTTTTAAATCAGGGGACGCGCACCTCCGTCACCACGTTATGGCTGTAAAGTCCGCTAGTGCTGAATTGCAATGTCTGTTTGACACTGTCCTGATGCATAGAATAGCAGCCGTTGTTGTGTCCGATTTGGTTGCACATTAAATGCGTACCGCATAAAAACGCAAAGCAATGAAAGGCATAGAGTACTTATAGACAATGGCAATATATTCTCAAGGCATTTGTGTACCATCAGTATTCCATAATGTAACTACAACCCCTGGAAAAATATGGAGTCACTACACACGGATGTTAATTTACCTTTTTTCCTTCATATCCGAGAAGCAAATAACACATATGATAAAACAATCATTGTTTATTAGCTTGACATGCAGGCGTCATTTAACATTTCGCTTTGAAAGTGAAGGCAAAACACATGGCAAACGCGCGAATCGCGGGAGAAGGCAGTCAGGGGCGAAGCTAGAACCGGGAATTCGGGTGGCACAGACACGTTCCTTTATGACAATTAGGATAACAGTTAGTCCTGGCTAGTTCTCAATTATTTTTCTTTATTGACGCGTTCTCCAATTATCGTAATAGGCAACTGAAGACACGGTTTCTCATGCGATCTAACAGCGATGAAGTCATGGGGTAAATTCCGTAAAACTGAGAATTGGGGTGGACGTAACATCTGTTTTAAAGAATTATTAGTCCTGACCTGTTCGCAGTCATTTTCATGATTAACAAAAAGTTCACTCCGAGAGCGCTCCGCACTTTAAATCAACTCCGCTCCGCATTTAAATCAACGTTATTCAAAATTAGGCTACTCTCGGTATTGAGTGGGAAAAAAGTGGCACTTGGCAGTGAAATGCGGCTCTATGTGACGTTGATTTAAATTAAGCAAACGTTTCCAGATGAATGATTCTCGTCTTACCTAATCGGGGAGAACAAGCAGCACCTCTTAAGTGCGGAGCGCTCTCGGAGTGAACATTTTGTTAATCATGAAAATGACTGCGAACAGGTCAGGACTAATAATTCTTTAAAACAGATGTTACGACTTCATCGCTGTTAGATCGCATGAGAAACCGTGTCTTCAGTTGCCTATTACGATAATTAGAAAACGCGTCAGTAAAGAAAAATAATTGAGAACTAGCCAGGACTATCCTAATTGTCATAAAGGGACGTGTCTGTGCCACCCCAATTCTCGGTTCTAGCTTCGCTCCTGCGTTTCAAAACCAAAATCTGAAGACCTGTTTCAGTGATGGAAAGTGAAGCCTGTTTCCTTGCGATAATGCGGAAGCGAGTCGTCTATCGCTGCCAATTCTCTCCGACCAATCAGTGGGCTGCCGCTGTCGTCACGTAACATATTTTACAATTTTTCAGCAGCCAGTAATAGGCCAATAAGTTATACGCTGTAGGTTATTCATGAGGGGGGCCAAGTTATACATTTTATTTATAATTTTATTTCATTTTATATTGTGCTTTGTTGGAATGTCAGTACTAAATAAATGTTTTCATAATTTTGTAATAGATTTATTTTTTGAAGGTGAATGTTAATTTATGCCATTGCAATGCCTTGACTTTAGTTAGGTAAGTACACAGTCATAACCATAAATGCAATGGTACTAAAAATTGGCATAATTTCTTTCGGTGTTTCGGTTTTCGGTTTTCGGCCAAGTGTTTCTCATTTTCGGTTTTCGGTTTCGGCCAGAAATTTTCATTTCGGTGCATCCCTAGTTTATATTGACTGGTATGTTTACAGATATTTTGTAGGATGCCATTTATGAGAGAGACAGCGGCAACAGAATTACAAAATGGTAACGGAATGACACTTTCTGGTAATCTACTAAATTTATTTTACTCAAAACAACAAAGCAATAGAAAATTGGTATCATCAATGATGTTTGTGTTGCGGACCTTGTTGAAAAATCACAAATTTCACACTGAGCCACTGGAATTGTGTGTTTCAATTTCCTGCAATGACTAACACTCTCAAATACTTTGGCTACCAATGTATGGAAATACAGTAAATACCAGGAAATAGCTAAATATCTTTTAGGAGTTATCAGCTTTGGAAAAATAACCTTTGATCCTTGTCCTGGAGCTAAATTTTTTTTACAGAATTCAAATCTACCGTCAAAGATATTTCAAAACGGTTTTCACTGTCTGATTACGTAATTAGTCATCTACATGTATGCATTATTATTACATGCAAACCTATACGACACTTTTTAAAAATCGCTGTTTTAGCAACTCTCATGTGGAATTGCACTACTGTGAAGCTCAGGAATGGAGTTAGTCACCCCTGCTGTAAACAAAAGACAACATAGATATGACTTCTCTGACTTCAGACACCAGTCATATGGCAGTGAACCAACAATATTTCAGACCATTGAAAACTCAGCTGTACTGAACAGCTTTTCCCCACGTTTTAAGGTTCCAGTGTCGTAGATTGTATATTGGCTAAATCTTAAAAAAGCACCCAATAACAGTATCTAATAGGGTTAATTTGATAACCAGATGCAACTGAAAGCGGCTTAATTAAATTCTACTCAATCTATACTGTATACATGAGGCTGCATTGATTGCACAGAAATGAAACTATAAGCAACAGTCCAATCAAATGTCTAGAGCTGATATCAATTAACTATAAGTTTGCTTAGCATGAGAATTAAAGTTTCAGATGGGCGTCTTCCGTCCACATACTCCAAAAAACCACCCGATTTAAAAAGTTCATCATTATCTATATAAAACTATTCTCTGTCACAAATGTTCATGTTCAAAATCAATAAAACCACTTTAAAAAGGTATAATTCCGCATGTAACACTGAATACATCAGCATGCACGCAGTGATGGCCAGCAGATAACAAGCTTCGATCACGCAACTGCGGTACAGCTACACCCCCAGTGCACTCAGTGTAAATATGAATTGAATAAGCAAACTCCTTTGCTACATGCAGCGCACGCAGTGGGTTTATGTACACAACGCTATTGTCGCGCGCGCCGGTGTTCTGACAAATTTTGCTACCTATCAAAATATGCTACCTCGTGGTTCTGCGCTTGCGCAAACCTAAAATCTCGGGCGATTTCCTCGCTCATGTCTTAGGTATCTTCAAAAATAATACAAATAGATTCATTTTCAGTGCGCATGTCGACCTGTATATTTGCATGCACACGCTGGGTTTTCCTGAAAATGCAGAAATTATAAGATAGTTGCGTATATGGGCATACATCTTTGAACAAACTTATCCAACTCTGGATAAGTTATAAAATCTGCTTATGTTCTAATGATATAACCAATAACAGAGTTACTACTGTACACTGATTCATATTGCCATATCAAGGTGAAAACAAAGACTTTAACGATCGCTTTGCATTACGGTAGCATTTTTTTTTTGACAAGGGAGCAAAATTTGACAGAACACCGGCTAGGATCGTACATACAGTACAGCACAACTGCTGTGCACTAGAATTGCATCAATGCAAGCGCATTGCAACGAATCGAAAACCTTGTCAAACAGTCAGCTGGGCCACAAATACAGACGATATGAAGACTAATAAACATCTCCGTCATATCAGATGTTTGGGAGGCATGTCGCGTTGATCGTCACATTCAGCTAACTTACTGTCAACTATTACTCAGCAAGCTGACAGCTAGTTAACTCGCAGGGAAAACGATAGGCGATTTGCATTTACAACCGGGCGAACTCACGTACCTTCAAATACCAGCGGAAGTCTTCTCCAACTGGTTGCAAGTTTGTGATATTTTCTAATGTTGCTTTAAATTGCAACCCGAATTTCTGAAAGATATTAACGTTAACAGTGAGCTGCGGCACAGCACCATGCTTTAATATACCTTACTAGGTACTTGTGGACGCAAGTGCTGCTGACTTACCCCCATCTCGAAATCTCCAGGCTAATCTATGGATCGTTTTCCTTCTATGGTGAACGTCTCTTTCCGCTGAGTAATTCATGAATCTGTAGCGCACTCTATTGGAGCTGCTTGCCAGAAGGTTGCGTACACCCCATGCACTTCTTAGGGGAGAGTGGGGCACCGTGAGTTTTTTCCATTTTTTTTTTTCAACTTATCAATTTTTGTACCCTGAGCAATTTATGTATTTATGTATTCAATTGCAAAAATGTATGTTCTTACTTAAGAGCCAAGGATTTTGCTCTGAACTGGTCTCTCATTTGGAAAAATGTCCATCAGGTGGCTCATGGCGCCCTGACCTTGGGGTACCTTGAGCCAAGCGCGGGGTACCTAGAGCCAGCGCTCTAACACCCTGTTAACTCCAAAACGTCACTTTAATTCCTATTACTACAATGACATTACATCTCTACAATTTGTTTTTAAGACTGTCTAGCACCTCCACACAATATGCGCTTCACGTAGCAGGTAGCCTTGCGGTTACATTAAATGTTTACTAAAACCACCAAATTGCCTGCCATGCTTTCACTTCAAGTCTTTTTCTTTCATGTCCTACTCGCATACAAACTTGTCATCACTGATTCTCTTTTAATTTTACACCATTCTGCCAAGAATGAGGAAAAAGGTACACTGATTTCACAGCATGGATTTAAACACAAGAACATCTTCTTGATGTATTTCTAACTGTTTATGCAACAACTATCTTTAGAAAATAAGTTTAGTTCCTGGCAAGATTAGAAATTTGACATATACAACAATTCAGGTCACCACTGTGGGGCACCATGAGCCAGGCTCAATCTGCCCCACAAAAGCTGGCTCAAGGTGCCCTATGTAACCATTTTCACTTCTCACACGTGACCTAGATATCAGAGGTCTGTTGAGATCAACGATACACTAATTGCGGAGCACACATATGGCTTCTTATTAGCACAGGGTAGTGAATGGCTGCTATGTGTTATCATGATGCAAGACAAAAATGGAACTTACCCAGTAACGTTACTTTTGGGTGTGAAAATAAAAATGCTTGATGAAAACACATCAAAGTGAAAAGACAAGGGAAGGATAATGTTCATTTCTTCATCAACAAAGGGACCCGCACTGCCATCTTCAGGAAGAAAATGAAACCACGAGAGATAGAGGGGCCCTGGCTCGTGGTGCCCCGAGACCAAGGCTGGGCAATTCTGGTCCTGCAGGGCCGGTGTGTATGCGGGTTTTTATTTCTATCAATTACCCTGACTAATTGAGCTAATTGGTTGCAAACACAAATATAGATTTGTGCAAAGATTCAATCAAAGAAAAATATCTTATGTAGGGAGACAAGAACAGTCTTTGGTCATTCATGATAATTTAAAGAAATGCGCCTGAAATGTCAGATTTCAGAAATAGTTTGGCTAATTTAGATAATGAACTAATTAAAGGCCAGAAGAAGGTGCGAAAACCAGGGACAGATACGGCCCTCATTGCCCCCCTCTGCCCGAGGCTCATGGTGCCGCACCTCCTCTATGTGAGACCGCACGCATGAGTTTATTTGGCCCTGGTCAAAGTCTGTAATTTCCCATTTCTCCCACATTCAACATGGTGAATATGAGAACCGACTGCTCACTGACCGTTTAAGATCTGTCTGTAAACCTTGACATTTATCGTTGTTATGAGATAATCAACATTATTCACTGCATCTGTAAGTGGCTTAATGCTTTGGCTCATTGTGTGTGTGTGTGTGTGAGTGTGTGTGTGTGTGTATATATTTTTTTTCAGAAGTTAGACTTTAAATTCTTCCCACCCACCACTCCCCCCTCAAAGAAAAAAAGCAGTTGAAATAAATTATTAATTTTCTGTTCATACTGATAGTGATGTAATAGTTGGAAATATAGTTGGGAATGGAATGGATGAACATCAGTGGCAGCTCCAGATCACAAAACAGCTGTTCAAAGCAGTGATCCTCAAATCTGGTCCTTCAATCAAACTCTGTCTCTGGTTTTCCCACAGCCTGTTAAGTCACTAAATAGCACTTCCAGTTGACTGCAATGTTGTGACAACAGACTCCCAGGTAAAGGGTGGGTGAAAAACCAGCAGTTCCTTGCCCTTGAGGACCATGTTTTTAGGAACAGGGCTCAAAGTGATCATTAATCCTGATCTGTTTTCAATTATTTTCCTTGATTAATGATCAAGTCAACTCCATGAACAGTTCTCTCAGGTGTGGCTAATTCTTTTCATTTAGGGCAAGACAAGGAATGAAACAGTTCATTTGGATGCAAAATTGAGCTCATGTCCATCTTAAGCAACAGTGGAATGAAAAAAGTATTTGTCCCCTTCCTGATTTCTTATTTTTCGCATATTTTTCACACGTAAATGTTTCAGATCATCAAACAAATTGCAAAAATTTGACAAAGATAACCCGAGTAAATACAAAATGCAGTTTTTAAATGAGGATTTATTTTATTAAGGGGAAAAAACTACCTAAACTTACCTGGCCCAGTATGAAAAAGTAATTGCTCCCTAAACCTAATAACTTCTAGTGCCACACTCGGCGACAACAACTGCAATTAAACATTTGTGATAACTGGCAATGAGTCTTTCACATCCCTGTGGAATAATGTTGGCCCACTCTTCTTTGCAGAATTTGTTCAATTCAGCTGCATTGGAGGGTTTTCAAGCATGAATTGCCTGTTTAAGGTCATGGCACAGTATCTTAATCAGATTGAAGTCCAGACTTTGACAGGCCACTCCAAAATCTTCATTTTGTTTTTTTTTTTGAACCATTCAGAGGTAGACTTGCAGGTGTGTTTCCAATTATTGTCCTGCTGCATAACCTAGGTGCGCTTGAGCTTGAGATCACAAACTAATGGTTGGACAATCTCCTTCAGAATTTTCCGGTAGATAGCAGAATTCGTAGTTCCATCACTTACGGCAAGTCGTCCAGGTCCTGAAGCAGCATCACACTACCACCACCATGTTTGACTTTTGGTATGATGTTCTTTTTATTAAATGCTGTGTTATTTTTAAACCAGATGTAACAGAACGCACATCTATCGAAAAATACAACTTTTGTCACATCAGTCCACAAAATATTTTCCCAAAAGTCTCGGGGATCATCAAGATGTATTTAGGAAAATTTGAGATGAGACTTTGTGGTGTTTCTGGTCAGTAGAGTTTTTTGCCTTGGAACTCTCTCATGGATGCCATTTTCGCCCACTCTTTTCTTTTTAAATTTGGCATCTCCAATCCCACCCGAATGTGGAATATCCAATTAGGGAGCTATGTACAAGTACTAAGGCTTTTCGCGTGTGTGGCCCCCTGTTGTCAACTCAGGAGACTGTACACAGCTCGCGGCTCTCCTCCGAAGCACACGCCCGTAAGCTGCTGCTTCTTAAACATTCACAGGGTGAAACTTCGCAAGCTCAGAACGAGGGCGTAGGATACCCAAACATAGTCTAACTTAGAATCTTCCTTATGATTCCTAGCTGGCCAACAGGAGGCGCCTAGGGGAACTACATCTACATCACCCTTCCCATCAGAACCTTCCCAATTTGCATCCCTGCAGCGCATTGGGAAATTGCTCGCTACTTCTCAAAAGAGCTGCCCACCACTGCTGGTTGGTACGAGGTCCCACTCTCTTTCTTATTGTTGAATCGTGAACACTGACTTTAACTGAGGCAAGTAACACCTGCAGTTCTTTAGATGTTGTTCTGGGTTCTTTTGTGACGTCCTGGATGAGTTATCAATGCACTTTTGGAGTAATTTTGGTAGGCTAGCCACTCCTGGGAAGATTCAGCACTGTTCTGTTTTCTCCATTTGTGGATGATGGCTTTCACCGTGATTCGCTGAAGTCCCACAGCCCTAGAAGTAGCTTTGTAACCCTTTCCAGACTGATAGAAGTCAATTACTTTGTTTCTTATCTGTTCTTGAATTTCTTTAGTTCGCAACATGATGTGTTGCTTTTTGAGAACTTTTAGCCTACTTTACTTTATCAGCCTCAAAGCCTCTTGCTTTAATTCCATTGTTTTGCTCGGATCATATTTTTCTGTCTTGACAATTCACATTCATAATTACAAGTGATCTGTATCTATTTGTTATGCAAGCTCATCTGCCCTCCGAAACGGCAGGTATGTGCACATTGATGCTTTTTCGCACAAGTCATCTGCGTCATCAAAGACAAAAGTCACATTTGTGAAAACACTCATGACCATTCTCCTTCATGTTACATCAGGCTACCAGAAATGGGGCTGTTTTGCCTTTATCAGGTACTGCATTTACTCCTTCATTTTTCAAATGAATTTGCAGTGGCAATAAGTTTTGGATATTCGGCTGTGTGCAGGGAGATGGAACAGCCACAGGTGCAGGCATTTGCTTGGTTACCACCAATGGCAGTGCTTTCATGAGGGAACAAACTACACATGTGTGAGACAAAAGTCACACAGGGTAAGTCTACATGGCTCCGGAAGAAAGGCCCCATGTCGGCGTGCTGTGCCATTGAGCAATTTCCATTGTAATGAATGGGCAGCCATTTTTGGATACCATATCTGGTTCTTATAATACTGTACATCCATGTGTTGCATGGCCATGTATCAGATTTGTATCAACGTATCAACAACATGAGTATGGGTGCAAAACTGGCCTGCCTGCATTCCAGACCTGTCACCCACTGCAAATATTTGGCAAATTGCGAAACAAAAAATATGACAAAGGAGCAATGTCCAACTTATTTGAAATGTGCTAAGGTCATCAGCTTCAAACTGAGCAGATATTTGTCAAAAAGCAAGAAAATTTCTTAGATGCAACATCTAATATGTCGTCTTTGCACTATTTTCAATTAAACAGTGAGTTGAAATGATTTGCAAATAATTGCATTCTGTTTTTATTAACATTTTACGCATCATCCCAACTGTTTTGGAAACAGGGTAGTAAACCAAATAATTGTGACCACAAATGTAGAATAAATCGGAAAGGGGGAAAATTTGTTTTCACTGTACTGTAATTTGCCATTTGCAATATTTTTACTTTAAAACTACATTTAGGGCAGGTACGTTTTAGTTTTCAGCATGAAAGTACATTTTCCATGATGATCTGTTAAGTTTAAGAGCACCAAGTGATAGAGAGGCCTTCAGTGAAGGTGGCACATTGTGACTCAAAGAAGGGAATTAATAATAATAGTGGTAATGAATGGCAACCAAAAAAAAAAAAAATTATATATATATATATATATATATATATATATAGGACACTGGCGGCCCCAGAGGTTCCCGCCGTTAAGATAAACAAAATGTCAAAGTTTTTGTTGATGGACGCACGCATGGACGGACGTACGCAGAGATGGAGCCCGACACCATAGCTCCTGTGCAACTCGGGTGGCGGGAGCTAATGAGGAGCCTGCAACTGAAAATGTTGATAAGATAAAGCAAATTGTCAAAGTTTTTAGTGATATTTTGAGGCCAGTGACCTTGAAAAAATTGGCCAAGGTCACATTTAGGCATGTCATTTGTAGGGCTTTATTGGATGCATGTTCAGTAAAAATTAGGAGCCTGTAACTGAAATCGTTGATGAGATAAAGCAAAATGCGTTGACGGATGCACGCACGTATGGATGGAGCCCGATACCATAGCTCCCGCACCGCGATAAGTGATAGGAATACTGGCTGTAGAGCTAAAGATAAGTCACATAATTTTGCTGAATTGCAAAATAGAATCAGGATATTTGGAAAGCCAAAGCAAACAACATTGGGCCCAAAGTAGGCGCAAGAAAGAAAAATCAGATCAGCATCCAAGCACCATATTCAGTAAAGCTGTACCGTAAGCACATTGGAGAATTAGATGTCACAGATGAATGTGTATCATTATAACCCTGTGTACATCTACATGCACTTTTACCATGTGTGTGTAGGAATGGGAGGAGAATGGAGGATGCTCTTTAGCACATGCTGAATAGTATGTATTGTTATCTCGATTGGCCCAAACAATATTTCTTTTGTTTTCATTGTACAGTCTTTGTCAGCATTTAATTCCATTATACCCCATATGGATGAAGCTATTGCAGTTTGGAATAAATGGTAACGTCATCAGATGTGTGGAGACCTTTCTGACTTACTATTCTCAGTGGCCCTCATTTATCAAACTTGCGTAGGATCTGGTGTAGATTCTGGTGTAAATATCATTGTTCGCCAGGTGTCGCGTCTAATCTACTAAAAGTGCGTACGCCGCTGATATCGGTGTAGAACTGCCGTGGCGTAGATAAATCTGGCGGCAGAAACCATCGTAATTTACATGACACGCCCCTAAAAATTCATGCTCCGGGATGCATAGTCCTGCCTACTTTACGACATGGACTCTCGAAAGACGGCAAAGAGGAGAGAACTTAACTGAGGAGGAAATATCGTCGGCCTGCTGATAAACCGTATCTACAATTTGATGAGAAACAAAAACTCGTATGTCCACGATAATAGCATAAACATTGCAAAATACAAAATTTCATTGATTGGATACATTCTTGGAGGAAAAATAGTCATCCTACTCGAACACAGCTCATCTGCATTCTTACATGCAAAATTAAACTTTTTTTTTTTTTTTGCTCTCCTGTAAAGTTTATCATTTCGAAGATGCGAGGTTTTATCAGCAGGCGGACGATAGATGGAGAAAAACTAAATAATTTTGTTTGGAAGTCTTAAGAGTGGCAAAAAGGGAGCCGAGTAGGCTGCAGTTTGGTAAACCATTGCTGCTGCAGTAGTAAACACCGTTGGGGTGGAAAACCGGAGAGCAGCAGAGGTTTTATTTAATTCATTAATAAATCGAAGTGACTATTCGCACTTAATTTTTGTGCTTGGACGCACTTAAATGTCCAAAATTCTTGTTAGACGCGTTTATTATTGTGGCCAAGACGCACATTTCTCCATTGCCCACACTTACTCCAAAGCTAAAATGTTTTCTTGGCCAAACTTATTTTAAGCGGTAAGCGGCACTGGGATGGTCATCAACTTGCGCACTTACAAGTGTGGTCAAGAAAAAAATTTAGCATTGGCCACACGTAAAAGTGCGAATAACATCGGCCTTAATAAATTCAATTTATAGATCCACGATATTTCATGTTATATTGCTTACATAATTGACAATCCAAATGCTTTACATGTAGGTTAAAAAAGTGGTCCGATTTTAAGATCGCCTCTGAAAGGCGGGTTGCAACAGCGCAGGGAGCGGTGGAGGCCAACCAGACTCGAACCTCCAGCTGTCACAGCACCGATGAGCACCCCTCCATCGTGGGAGTGCGAGCCGGTGGGGAGTCTGGGGACATGGATGAGTCCCCCCCTCCCGCCTCGATCAGAGCACGATGAGGGTAATTGGCAAAATACAGTCTGCAGAGATCACTCTTCACTGTACTTTTATCAGTATTACACCATGACATGTTGTTGGGAGCCACACAAAACGAGCAGCCACTCGTCACTTTCCCGGATGAGATCTATGAGCCGAAAGTTCCTCTCACTTCGGACAGAAGCTTATTACTCTATCAATGGAAGATCTGCCATTGTCATAATATGATCATGGTCGAAGTGTCCGTAGGCATCTATATACTTGAGCAACTAAAAAAACGCAAGCTAGCTAGTAAGTTAATATAGGCTACTGTTATGGTTACTCAGTCGAAGCGACCGCAAAATAAAAATAAGTTTGATGAAACGAGTGTAAATGTGCACATGCGAGTAATAAATTTGATTTTCTAAAATAATTACGCGCAAACTTATTTTCCAGTCTGCCGTTAATTAAGCTAACTTTTGTTTCTTTTGTTGTTCAATATATATCTGACTGGATGAGCATCTGACATACACTGCATATCTGCCAAGCTGCGCATTGCGTTTAATCAATTTGATTGTAACCGTCAGCCGTCTGGCCTGACAAGCAAGTTGTTTCCAAATAAGAGTAACTAATTTCTCAACACAGGTGCAATTTATTTATTTATTAAATAAATTTATTCAATAAATAAATAACGACATCTATATGGAGAAATTAATTACACATAGGCCTATATTTGGAAACAACCTGCTTTTATTCATTTATTTATTTATTCATTAATTTAGTCTATTTTTTAATTTTACTAGTAAGAACAACAACAGCATGACGTCCGCATCGCTGCATATGGTTTATTACTCATTTTGACAGCTGCACTCGTTCCTGCATGTTGTTCGCTGTTATCAGATTTGCTCACACCTGGTCAGAGCTGGCGTGAGATTTTTGCAGACCGTTCGCTCACGTTCAGATTGATAAATGCCGATTCTTGCGGGAGATTTGGCGTACACCCATTTTTTTGGTGTACGCAAGTTTGATAAATGAGCGCCAGTATGTCTGAGGAAATGGGCAATGCCTTCTCTAATCATCACTAACAGTGGGACGCCACAAGGGCGCACTATTTCCCCAGTTTTACTTACCCACTAAATGCATCTGGTAAAGTTGCAGTGGAATTTGCTGATGACACGGCAGTCATGGGTCTGATTCAAGATGATGATGGAACCCACTATTGGATGTAGGTGCATCAGTTTGTTGGTTGGTGCAGGTCCATATTTCTTCATTTGAGCACCAAAAGAACAAAGGAAATAATTTTTGATTTTTGCTAAGGTAACAACACCCACCAATGTATGTCCGCTGATGGGGAGGGTATTGACATGGCAGATGACTACAAATATGTAGAAACAAAAATAGATGTTATATTGACATGGAGCTTTAAAACAGAGGTTATCTATAAGAAAGACCATCAATATTATACACATAAACTAAGACAGTTTTGTCCCCTTCTATCGCTCCTTGTTGTATACACAACACATTACATTGACCAATCAATTTTACCACAGTGTTTTAAATTTGGTTTATGCAAGTGCTTGAACATTTTGATTTCAGATTCCATCAAAAAAATCCTCTCTGAATAACAAAGACTTTTTTGTATTTGTTGCCAAAGATCAATATCAGACATTCCAGCACTACCAGTGGACGTAATAACCACGCCTTTCCTGTACTGCATACAAGTGTCCTAAAGTTTTATAATAATTCTTAAAAGTTGCAAGTCAAAAATAATTGTCCTCTCTGAATAAACAATGACATTGCATGGTACTGTAGCTACATTTGGCCATGAAAAAAAAAAAAACAATAAAATGCAAACTTGATGCTTTCAATGGTGCAAAAGACTGTTACACAGCAAATTATACAAACTTTAAAATTTGGATCCCATTGAGACGGTATTTTGTAACCTAATTGAAAAACAACCCATGTCAGTGAATATTAATAACAGACTGCAAAAGATAACTTATTTGTCCTGAGAGACTGCAGGACAACAGTGAAGTTACATGGTGACCTATGAATCCTGAATGGTGAGGAAAAAGCAGTTGATTATTAGAGATGTATCACATCCCCTGTTTACTAAAAACAAGCTGTTACCATCAGGCAGATGGTACAGGGTGCCATTCGTCTGGACCAACTGCGCTCGCGGATCATTAGTGCAAACTAGTATTACATTCCTGGACAAATTATCTTTCTTCTATCTATCTATAAAGCTAGAAGCGTCTGTCTGTGTGTCTGTCTGTGTGTTTGCGGCTCGCATATCTATATGACTGTTTGTCAGATTGGCCAAAGCTTTTGGATATGGCTTGCGCATAACACGATGGTGTGCATCCTGCTGTCTGTCTGTCTATCTGTCTCGCACATCTCTCTGACTGTTTGTCAGATCAGCCAAAGCTTTTGGATTTGGCTTGCCCATGACACGATGGTGTGCATCCTACAGGCCCTGTACTAGTGAAAAAAAATAACTGATTCCTTGAGCATGAGGATGCAGAACCTTGCAATAAGTAGAGCACTCTGTTGATGAGGTGCATGTAGGTTGGTTTGCGATTTAGTCGAGGTGTTCTGTTGTTTGTTGTTGGTGCTGTTGTCATTGGTATTGTAGTCTGACGACTGCTGGATAGCCTGCAAAGAATTTCTGAAAGGATTAATATTTGACAATGCTTATAAAATATTTTTCCAAACTCTGGTTGTCGTCATTAATGCATGAAAATCAGAGATGCTTGCCTCACTTCTACCCTGTACAAATTCTTGTGCAGGGGTTCGAGATGGGCTGCATTGACGTGCCTTTACCCACAATGCTGGACCTCGTGATGAGTCGTGTGTTCGTGGTTGTGTGACTAGGTCTTTTAGTGGAAGGTGTGTCCTTCATTTTGGGGAATGACTTAGCTGGTGGCAGAATTTTGGCAAGCCCTGAGGTGACACTCATCCCATCAAATGCCCCGAGGAGTAGATGCGGAAATCCAGATGAATTTTCTGCTGTAACGCGTGCCATGTCCTAGTGACTAGTGATTGCCCCGGCATAAAGTTTGATCAGCTTGAGCCAGAACTGGCTAATGACCTACAAAATTTTATGTTTTTTTGCAAGCCTTAATTCTGAATTACTGTTTCATGTTACGTCTAATACTGTGCACCAGTTAAATTTTGTGTTGTAACAGATCCCGGACAAGCCCTCGATCTGTCGTGACCTGAAATCCACCCGTCACCAGTGTACAGTATTGGCCATTACACAAAATTGCCACAACAAGGGCAATTCAAAAACGGACCCAGTTGAGCCAAAACTGACGTTAAAAAGTACAAGCTGGTGTTTACTTACAGCATAGCAAAGAGTTGGAGCTAGCTATACTATAGATCTTAAAGTAAAGCATAGCATATTTACAATAGCATACACTAATGTCACGAGGAGCAATTACGGCAATATTACAGCAGATGACAAAATGTAAAGTTGGCGTCCTTAGTCCCTCAGTGTACAAAGAAGGTTTCCAGTGATCAGCGATCAACTTTCGTGAGCAAAGATAGTCTGGTGTGCAAGCCAGGTGGTCTCGCAGAATGGACAAAGGCAGACTCTGTTAGACAAATGCAGGCTGTGGTAGTGTTGTGTTCCGGGGTTCTGGCCTTTGGCCATAGTTCATGTTCATAGTTCATATCACAGTTTTAACAGTTTCTTGTAATAGGATTGCATTTCATGTTTCACATTCATTGTCCATGTTTTTACTTTTCCATGTTTTTGTTTTCGCCAGGTCTGCCAAGCCACTCCACCGCTTGTCTGCGTTCCGCCACGTGCCTTCGTTGTTGCACATTTCAGAGCTTCTGGTTGGCTTTGGTATTTCCCCCTTCTGTGCTGTGCTGGATTCGGGGCTGTCTAAGCTTAATTGGCAATTAACTGTTTTTAAGTTACTAACATTTACTAACATTCACTGGGTGGTGTAATTCTTAGACAGGCACATTACTAATACTACTAATTTAGACAGGGAGTTTATTGTCATGATTCCTGCTTTACTATTTCAAGTCTTGCTGTGCTTTTCTGTTCTGAACATTCATGCTGCTTCCAAACTGCATACTTAATTGGTACTTAAGCTGAGCACGCTCATTCTCTTAATGAGCAAGTCTTGTCATCCAATCTCTGTCCATGTTATGATCTTGCCATGCCTCTTGTTTCTCCTTCTCCAGGTGTTGTCCCTCATGTCTTGATTTCTCACCCTTTATCTGGATGCGGTGGAAGTTGGCTGGCAGACAGTGTCTCAAGTCCTTGTTCATGTTTACTAGTCTTGTTGCCAAGCTCCTGCTCACGGTCTTGCTCAAGCTCCTGTCTCGTTCTAGTCTGTTTTCCATAGTCATTTTGTATATAGCCTTAGTCTTGTTATTCATTTCTGTTCTTGTTTATCTCCCTGGAGTTTCCAGTGGCTTTTGTTTTTTGTCGTTTTTGATCTTTTGTTTTTAGCTCTGTGAAGCTCACCTTAGTTTGTCTTTTGCAACCCTTTGGGCCAAGTGTTTTTTTTTTTTTTTTTTTTTGTTGGCCCTTGTGCCTGTTTTCTTTTGTTTTAATAAATTCCCTTTTCCCTTCCACCTCGCATTTGGTGTCTCTGATCTTGCATCAGGTAGTCTGCCATAGCAGTCAGTGTAGTCTGAGGCAGTCTGATGTGAAAGATCTGTGTAGAATATTTACATTGTCATTTTTTTCAAATGTGCCACTTGGCAACCATCCCTGCAACCTTCAAGACCACATCAACTGTTTCGGCGATGACAGGTAGTTCTGGAATATTTCCGGCAAAGCATTTGTAAAAGTGGCTGTGATGATAGCTGCACCCGTGGAAGACACAAACAAGCACAGCAATATACAAAAGCAGTGGGATATAGCGTGGACTAATTTAATTTAAAAACATTTGAATTTGTAACAGTTGGAAGCAATGCACACATGAAAAACCACATGTACACTCTCATCCTCGCAAACACTTGGCCTCCATGGCAAATTTTAGGATGGGGCAAATCCACTGAACTGAAAAAGGAACCTCAGCTGGGTCCAATGATTCATCACACGAGATTCTTGAACAAACGTTTCAACCTTTTGTCAACTTACTGCGTAATTTCTGCAAGAATAAATTTGATTTGTCAAAAAAAATATTGGAAAAAAAACGAAAATGGGAAGGGATATGACTAATTTTTGGCGCGACTGTAGCTATTGTAGCTATGCAATGCTCTGCAGATATCCATGAAAAATAGATATTTCGCTATGATGTTTATTGGAGGCCAGAAAACAAGCTCACATTCCTCATAGCCTTTGGCCAAATGGCCAAACTGGCGTTTTCAATCCTCAAATTTCCATAGAATACTGATTAATATAGAAAGCATAATGCTGAAAGACTAAAATATATTGATTTGATGAAAAAATTAAGACTAATCAGCAAGGATGGAATCAGATTATGACTTGCAGTCAAGAAGAATTGCCTTAATAGGATGTAAACTCTGAGCGTGTGCAGTAACCGTGACACAGCTCCTTAAAAAAGACAGCCTTCTGGCTCATAATGATCTTTTCAATGAAATCTTGCACAAGTCTATAAATCCATTTGGAAATTATGAGCCTTTTGATGATAGGCCACTCCCAATGCTATCGCCCCTTTTTAGCCAATTGGCATGAACATGTACACACAGCTTCACACCCACATGTGACGTCCATGGTAAATTGCAGTCTCCTAGGATGAAAACTGTGGCTGCCAGAGGGTAGAGAAATTTTTGCGGATTGACCAAGCTATATACGTAATAGCAAGTTCTGTCGAAGAAAGTACAGTGATGAAAGTAAAAAAAAAAAAAAGCCCAAGTCTCTAAATGATTGACAGAACAACAGGTCTTGCTGGGATTCGTAAATTGAGGTTTTTTTGCATGAAAAAGTGCAAAAAAAAAAAGAAACCTTTTGGCCATTTTAAATCAGTTCCCAAGAGGAGACACTGAAATAATCAAAAGTCAGCAGAAGAGATGGAAAATTTATTTGATGTCTCAAGTTCTCATTGACACAGAGAGAGGGTGGGACTTTTTTTTCAAACGCACACACACCTCATTATCTTTTACACAGGAAATGTCTTGATGCATTCTTGTGGTGTATGGCTTAGCTGCTGCCTGCAACCACAACTCCTCATTTCTTTCAGTCAGAGAAACACCATTGAAATTGAACTGAAGAGTTTTTGCACAGCAGTGTTTTATTGTGGGACTCGGGACACAGCAATGAAAACTCTCATGAGCCTGCACAAAAACTGTTTGCATGAATAACCTTAATTTGAAATAATGATCATATGTAGACTGACTGGCAACTAATATGCATGTAATTATGACACAAAGTGTATTTGTTTTCTCAAGCACATTTAAACTAATTGAAGCACCTATTACTAAAACCCCATAAGTCACACTTGACTTGACTTGACTTGACTTGTGGGGTTTAGGTAATCAGTGCTTCAATTTCTTTGAACATTTCCTTGTGTTGCGGTCACTGGGTGACCATGCAAGTACATGAAGGGAGCAGTGGAGTTCATTGGGGATATGCGGAGTGTCGTAGAAAATGGGAGTGCCATTTTTTGTTTGTTCACCCACCCTCAATAGAAGCATATTGATAAATTCTTATGGCCCGTTCATAGTGCTCTTGGGTTAGCATGTCGAAAAAGGAGGCAATTTCACATTTCACAGTTTTACTTTTATAGAGGGTGGGTGAATAAACAATGTCAGCGCTCTCATTTTCTTACCACACTCCCCATTCACCCTGTGAACATCAATACCCTGTCAATATGGTCACGTGTTCAACTTGTCGTAGTGGCTGCAATATATGGAGATGATTGAAGAAATGGGTGTAAATGTGCATCTGCTAATAACAAATAAGATTTTTATTATAATTACACTCATACTTGGTCCCTCAGATTTTGTGGGAAGCGACAAGAATGAAAATTAAGGAATGCCATTTTAGTCAATATTAAACAAATAAATAAATGCATAAATAAATACATATGGCTATAAAGTAAATCCTGAAATAAATAAAAGAGGCAATAAATACAAACCCCAATGAAGTTGGGACATTGTGTAAAACATGAATAACAAGAGCAACAAGTAAAAGTTTTATGCACCAAATGTATCGCCTCCTGCCAATCTTCTTCATTGTACTGGTTACTGAGGGCATCCTCTCGTTTTCTTATATATTTGGTTGTGTCATGTTTGTTGAATGAGTAAAGTACAGAGTAAAAGAGGGATATTATATGATTCAGATCCTTGTGCACCAGAATAAACTTTTCTACTTCACTGTTAATGGAAGTACTCCCTGAATTTTCACAAGCGGGTTAATAAAATGTCTTAATTGCAGATAGCCAAAAAAGCAATCTTTAGAGAGATTAAAATTGCCTTGGAGCTGCTGAAAGGACATTAAGATGCTATGTTCAAATATGTCCCCAATCATTTGGATCCCTTTCTCATGCCAAGAATCAAATATAGAGAGCCTCACTGCAGGTAGGAATTCCAGGTTATTACATATGGGTGATAACATGGATTTTACACCTTGTCTATACATAAAATCAGAAATCTCTTGCCACACTCTGATCAAGTTTATTATCGGTGGGTTATTTTTAAAATTCGCTTTAATTTTTTCTGGAATGTCACCAAGCTCCAGAGAGATTCCGGAAAACATGCCCAGGAGTCCACACAAGCTTCATTATTGAGATACGAATGTAGCCAGTTCCAAGGAGTAAGAATGTAGCAGGACCAGCTGTAAAAATGCATATTGGGTACTGCTAGGCCACCTTTATCTTTAGGGAATTGTAAAGGATTGAACTTTTGCCTAGGTTGTATACCATGCCAGATCAATTTTGATAGGGCTCTCTCCAGGCAAGGTGTTATGGGTGGGCCTGGGTGGACCTAGGCCCGCCCTAAACTTTTCTTCAATAAAAATAAATAAATAAATAAATAAATAAATAAATAATATAAAATAAATACATTCATAAATAATATATTGTTTTACATATATTTCATGATTCAATTCATTAATGATTCAAATTTGTTAATTTTAAAAATGATTTTAAAGGGTTGGTTGTGTTGACGCTTTAACTGCAGTCAACGTGTCCGCTTTTAAGGAAATGCGCTACAGCACAGCCTGCATGTAAAAGATTCCAGAGCACTCCTCATTGGTCAGAACCAAGTCGTGCGGTCGCGGACATAGACTGTATGAAAAGATGGACGAAGCTACCATGACGTCACCCAATGGGGTTACACTTTACTTGAAGGTATCGTCATAAGAGTGACTTGACACTGTCATGAATGTGTCAAACATTATGTCAATGTAATAAACGTTTATAACTGTTGTCATTAGGTGTCATTCGGTTTTTGTAATGAAAAGTTGACATTGTTTGGGTTGTCTTGAGTCATGAACGTTTATGACATTAACATAATGTTCATGACACGTTCATGACTGTGTCATGTAACAGTTATGACAGTGTTACGTCACTCTTATGACGATACCTTTAAGTAAAGTGTTACCCCGCCCCCATTGGTTTCAGCATACCATAAAGGAAGCCTCAATTTTGGCAATTTGAAATGCGCCATATTGTCATTTTGTGACCGGATGTGATTTCCATTGGACGAGAGCGTGAATTGTATATTCAGGGAGGAACGTGGCTCTGGATCTGACCGTATCGGACGAGGACTAGAGGATAGCCACGCCCCAAAAGCATATTCTGGCTTTATCCTTTATTCTAGTCTATATGGGACCATAATTTACAAAAATGAACATCATGATATATCGAAGGAGACTTGAAACTTGCTATAGCTACCATAAAATAATGTGAAAAATCATTATTTAAATGAAAAATCAGGTGGGAAAGTAGGGTCATTTTCTCATAGACTTTTATAGCATTGAACTTCTTTCTACAACCACCGACGTCGCCATCTGCTGGCCATTACATAGAATGCCATTCTACGGTAGGCTTCTTCTGCATGGGCTTCTTTTTTCAGATCAGGGTGCTGCGTCCATCTTTTTATACAGTCTATTGTCATGGATAGGTAGCCTATGCACTGAAACGTAAAAAAATGCAACAAAATATTTAAGTAAGAGCAACCAAATTCGATATAAAAGGGATAATATAGTAGTACAATAGCTAGACGTTCTTATTACGTGAAGATGAAAGCCCAGACCGAAGAGTCGCAACGAGACGGGTTAAAACTTCCTACTACTTGCGACACACCGGTCTGCGATGTTCTGAAACCTGCCAGTTCACATCGATGCGACGAGATGAGAGGATGTATCGTTTCCATAGCCCTGACTCTTCCATTTTAACAGCCGGCTTTTTAGGCCTATTTTCTTAATGTTGATGAGTTAGGCGCAATAGTTGCATTTCAGCTATTGAGAAAACAGCAAGGACAAATAAAAAAAAAGAAAGGGCCAATAATTTGGAGCCTGCCATGGCTGTGGCTTAGCCAGAACTTAAAATTGGGTGGGCTCTTAACATCTCTTTAAAACAATTATTAGTTCTGACTATCACAATAATATGCGCTCAATCCGAAAACGCGCCGCACTATCAGGTGTTGCTTTTTCACCTCGTTATGGCAAAAAGACAATCGTTTATTTGGACGCACAATTTAGTGCATTTCAAATCAGTGGCAAAGCCAGAATTGAAAAATGTGCGGCCACACAACATCACTTTACCACAATTATTAGTTCTAACTTGTACTCGGTCATTTTCCTTTGTAAAAACAATTGTCCACTTATAAGAATATCATTCGTGATGTGATCTAGGGCGACTAATCAATAGGCGTATTTCAGATCAGAAAAATAAGTAACTCATAAGTTGGCCTATGGGCTACTTTTCGAGAGGTAAACTGCTCTGGAAATTTTGCACTACCTTTCTGTCTTATCAGGCGATCCAGCCTGTGCTTCTTGATCGATTTAATTGTTTAAATTGAATCAAAGACAGAGATTTGAAAAGCACAAAATTGCGTGTCCAAATGAATGATTGACGTTTTGCCATAACGGTGAACAAGCAACACCTGATAGTGCGGAGTGTTTTTGGATTCTGTGCCAGGAGCTCACAGCTGTAGACTTGCCCTCTTTTTTAAAATTTCTCCTGGTTATTCCCCGTGCAGTTCCAACCAGCAAACAGTTTGTAACAGACGGGACCAGCTGAATTCGCTATGAGCTGATTGGCTGTTGAGACGGGTTACGTGCTTAAAGTTCGAAAACCAGCCTCTAGCGATTTGACATGCTGAATCTCTGGCGATGTCACCAGCCGGCTTGAGTCGAGCTGCGACCGGCCAGTTCGCATTGCTGCAACTCCTCACTGCGACGTTCTAAAATGGTCTCATCGTGAATCTTTGGTCTGAACTGGGCTTAAGTTTTATTAAGTGACCTAATCTTTGGAATTTAGGCCCACCCACAACTGGTCTGGCCCACCCCAAACTGAAATCCTGCCGCTGTGCCTGGCTTTCTCTAAGTCAGGGGTCTCCAACCCTGTTCCTGGAGAGCTACCATCCTGTAGGTTTCTATTCTAACCCTAATTCAGCAGACCTGATTCAGCTCATTAGCAGCTCGTCAAGATCTGTAACTGGGAAAGCAGCGGTGGTTTGCTTTGGGTGGAGTGATAACCTTCAGGATGGTAGCTCTCCAGGAAATATGTAAAACCAGCAGTGAACCAATTAAAGGTAAATTTCACAAATATGCTGGGATCATTGAAGCTGCCAAGCGGTATAGCTTCTGACTTACTGGAATAGATTTTGTAATCCGAGATGGAGCCAAATTCATGTAGCCTATTATTATTAGAATTGTTGGAACAGAGATTTCAGGCGAGGTAAGAAATAAGAGCATATCAGCATATCAGGCTGTTTTGTGACTGCAATCCCCAACAGTTATACCTCTTACATCTGCATGACATCTGATTGCCTCTGCCAGCAGCTTAAGAGCTACTTCAAAAAGCAATGGGCTCAAGGGGCAGCCCTGGTGTATAGACTTTTCCAGAGAAAAAGAAGCAGAGCGCATGATATTTGTTATATCGCAGGCTGTAGGGGAGTGGTAGATTGTTTGGATCCACTTTAGAAAATCACGACCAAAGCCAAACCTCTCAAGGACATCCTATAGATAGTGCCACTTGACTCTATCAAATGCTTTTTCAGCATCTAAAGAAATGGCAAGGGCTTTATGCTTGTATTGGTTTGTACATTGTAGGATATTCAGCAGACGTCAAACATTTGTGAATGAGTAGCGTGCTTGAATGAAACCAGTTTGGTCAGCATTAATAATGCATGGTAGAAGAGATTCTAACCCATCGGCGGAACCAGACATATTTTACTGGGGCACGTGCCCCAGTATTGGTCTGCAGTACCCCAGTATAATTTTCCTTTGGGGATTTTAAAAAAAAAATCACAAATTTAAGTCTATATGTCCACATAATCTACAGTAAGAGAATCTATTGTAACAGAAAGTGCATTGGCACACAACTACTTAATATGACAACTGTAACAAATTGCTACTTTATTCACTTCACTCCCTATAGTACACAATAGCATGTGGCTACTTAATATTCACGTGGCTTTGGCTGTGATTCGGCTAGTGCTCTCTTCAGAACTTTGGAACACAAGGTCACACACAGCGGTGTCTGTCAGTACTGACTGCTCTCGTCCTCATTCTTTCCACCTGTCTTTAGGTTAGTGCTGGGCAACTACCTGTCCTTATTGTTTGTTTTCTCCTCTGTGTTGCCATTTCCATGGGAATTTAAATATCACAACTTTGCTTAAACTTTGCTAAGCTGGCCGTTTTTGCCAGCTAGCTCCGGCTGTAAATTGAAGTAGCCTAGTGCAGACGTTAGCTGCTGCCTTATAGCTAACTGGCTCACCATAGGCATAACGTTGATTCATAATGATTAGCCTAGCAATGTCAACTCCGTTTCTGGAGATTGCTATCGATGTTTGATGAGCATATATGAGCTATTTCATGTTAAAACATGGGTAATCTGACATGATAATCTGACATGAATGTACCATTTGAAGCAGTATTTATGCTTTTTTATGATAAATAAGTGCTAAAAAATTTTTGCGAGCGCACAAAGCGCGCAAGCGTTGTTTGTGCCCCAGCCGTGCCTCAGTACAGTATTAGGTCTAGTGACGCCCCTGTTCTAACCTCCTGGCAAGTAATTTAGAGAGCAACTTATTTTCCACTGAAATAAGGCTAATAGGGCGATAATAGCCACATAAGCGCTGGGGGTTTGCCTTTTTTTAAAATAAGCGAGATGTAAGCTTGATCAAGGGATGCAGGAACGCATCCCTTTACAAAGCAATCTTTATACATGACTGTAAGAAGGCCAACTATAATGTTACCTAACTTTAATAAAATTCAGGACAGTACCCGCCAAGTCCTGCTGCCTTACCCCCTTTAAGCACCTGAATGGTTTCCAAGGCCTCTTTCTCGGTAATTGGCTTGCATAAGTCCTGTTTTTTTGAACTGGTTTTACACTTACAAGAACTGTTTTTTTTTTTCAATGAAAATGAGGAGTTTTTTAGTTATTGTGTGGAAACTGAAATCAAGATGGCTGCCGTAGCAGCTATATTATATAACGCATGTCGCTGGTTTTTGAAAGGAAACTTTCTCTACCCACCCCGTATACAACACCAAGAAATGAGATAGATCGGACCAGGCGTTCTTTAGTTATTGCATGGAAACTGAAATCAAGATGGCAGCCATGGTGGCCATATTGGATATCGCATGGCGCTGGTTTTCGAAAAGAACCTTCCTCTACCCCCCCCATACACCACCAAGAAATGAGATGGATCGGAAGAGGCGTTCTTCAGTTATTGCCTGAGAACTGAAATAAAGATGGCTGCCGTAGCGGCCGTATCGGATATTACGTGGCACTGGTTTTTGAAAGGAACCTTCCTCTACCCACCCCCCATTAACTACCAAGAAATGAAATGGATCGGATGAGGCGTTCTTCAGTTATTGCATGGAAACGAGAAGTTTATGGCCGGACGCCCGGACAGACGGAGGGAAAGCTCATTCGAGGCGGGGGAATAATAAAAACAGAATACAATAATTTGCAAATCCTTTTCAACTTACATTCAAATGAGTACAATATAAAGACAAGGGGCTCGTAGCGAGGCGCAGGCCGCGCAGTGGTAATTTCGTACGGCGCAGCCTGCGTAGTGGTAATTTCGTGAGGTGCACAGCCTTCGGTAGACGAAGGTGCGCCGAGATGGGTGTGGCGGCATAGTAGGGGGAGGTGTCACATATTTATCAAGACGCAGTGACAATTTCGCAGAAAAAGTCCCCGCTGGAGTTGAGCAGAAAACTCGCCAGCTCCAACCTGGTTTAATTTCCGTGCAGTGGTAGTTTGGCTGACCGGCGCAGAGAGCGCACACGTCACCGAAATCTCACAGGCGGGTTTACAGAATGTCAGGCACATTTTAATGCAAGAAATAATTACAGGAAGCGCTATTTAATGTAACTATTTGAATAAGGACATAAATTATAGTATCTATATCGATTGTCCTGATGTCAGATTAAAGGCGGTTGGCACGCGTAATGGAAACTTGACCTGGCTTAATGCAGCTGAATCTTTGATGCAAACTAACGACTTCACGTCTTTCTCAGCCAACCACAAACACACACACACACACACACACACACACACACACACGCACACACACACACATATAGCATGCTTGCGTTCTGTGCTCAGGAAAGCCGCTTGCACACTGGACACGAAACAAATTTTTTCGACTGATTACAGACAAAGTCAATGCAAAGACGCGATGGTCGGACAGGGTATTAATATAGCTCCATGTCCGAAAGTCATAAAAGTTCTGATTTTTCCGAGTATTCCAGGAATTATTAGACATGCAAACCTGGCCATGTTTGTGTTCGACCTTCACAGAATGCAAATTGATAGCTATCGACTTTTCTTGGTCTTTTTAGCCTATTCGTCAGTTTTCTTCCGTTGAAGATAGACAGCAGTCTTTATTCTGTCTTTCTTTTGAAAATTAGTCAGATGGATCGAACAGATTCACGCTTTATTTCCACAGCAGAGATAAAATAGTGCGTGAGCAAATCAATTCCATGACCATTAACAGTGTGAATAAATTATCGCATGCCGATCAAGACTGCCCGACGCGAAATCAAAATACTCCATGTCCAGCAGCCAGCAAAAAGTGAAAGTATTGATTTGAGAACATATTTATAACGAAATAAAGAATAAAATATATCACCATCACACGGAACGTCAAAAAAGATGACCCGCAAATAAATAAATCGCAGTGTTCATTGGATGTTCTGTTGTTAAAATGTTTATTTTTATTCTTTATTTCGTTATCAACCTGTTCTAATCGTCCCTTTTTTTTTTTTGGCTGTCAGACACGGAGGCATTGTACATTGTCTTGCGCCAGTGTCGACTCACTTCATTGAGCAGCTTAAACAGAAACATTGATTGAAATTCTCGGTACTCATCTTGAAGAACTGAACCCTCTTATCAAAACATTCACGTTTAATATCTAAAAGAGTCAGCAGATTTGAAGAAATTAAAAACAATAATAGACAGTCGCACACGGAGATATATTAAAACCCTGTCAGACTTTCGGACACAAGACACTGCTTTCAACGCAATCTGTCGAGCGAAAAATTCGTTTCGCGTCCAGTATGCAAGCGGCTTAATACTAGGCTACTATTATTGTCAATTAGGTTTTATCGTTTTAAGTGGGGGAAAGGAATACAGCCTGATTGCTATGATCTCGTACTGAGTTAAGATCACATATTGAAAATAAATGTGTAACGTATCTTGCATTGTTGTCCATTCATGTTAATCCCAAAATTTTAAGCGGCAAGAGTTTGTACTAATAGGAACACGCTATCCATCGTTTCTCTTGCCAGTGACCAATATTTGACTCGGCTGTGTTATACCCAAATACACCTTCTTTGCCAACTTGCGCTGGAAGGCAGGGCAGAGGCGGGACAGAGGAGTACTTACGCCAGGCTACGCCGGGCACGAAATTGCAACATATGCCTGGACACACCCCGTTGGCGCGGCGCACCCTCCATTCGCCGCGCCTGCGCCTGGTCTACGAAATTAGAGCCCAAGGTATTTAATGTTTTAACTGATAAACTTTATTGTTTTTTTGGAAATACTCGCTCATTTTGAATTCGATGCCTGCAACAGGTTCCAAAAAAGCGGGGACAGGGGCATGTTTACCACTGTGTTAAATTAACTTTCCTTTTAATAACACTCAATAAGCTTTTGGGAACTGAGGACACTAATTGTAGAGGCTTTGTTGGTGGAAATCTTTCCCATTCTTTCTTGATGTATGACTTCAGTTGCTCAACAGTCCCGGGTCTCCTTTGTTATGTTCTACATTTCATAATGCGCCTCACATTTTCAATGGTAGACAGGTCTGGACTGCAGGCAGGCCAGTCAATTACCCGTACTCTTTTACTACAAAGCCACGCTGTTGTAAAATGTGCAGAATGTGGCTTGGCATTGTGTTTGTTATGGTTCTGCCTCATGTGTGTTGTCTTTGTGCTTATTTGTGCTTGTGCTTTCGTTATATTTTTCAGCTTTCATTCCCGCCATCTGATGTTTGATTCTCTCTTTGCCCGAACTCCAGTGATGTCGTGTAACAGCCTTCAGCATGCCTCCGTCTCGTCGTCCAATCACGTTTCCTCTTTCAGTTTCGGCTGTGGAATTTCATTCATTGCTTCCACCTGTGCTTAATTCTGGGTCTCGCAAACCTCTGAGTGAATGCATTGTCTGATAGGGTCATTACTAACCCGTACTAACCAGCGCTTATTTAAGGGTGTTTCTATATATTTCGTAACACAATATATACCTAATAAACTCATTAGCAAGTGCGAGTGTTTCTAGCTTTTGTAAATTGAAGCACTGATTACTAAAACCTCACAAGTCAAGTCAAGTCAAGTGTGACTTATGGGGTTTTAGTAATAGGTGCTTCAATTCCTGCCTAAGCTTTCCCTGATTAACTGCATTTAAAGCTATGATTTTCTTTGCTTCTCTCGTGGTGCTTTTATACTCATCATGTTTAGATTACCTCCATCTAAACTGCCTAGCTTGATTGATTGTCTCAGCGTTTTGTCTCAAGTCATTATTGTTTACCCAGTCCTCGCGAATTTGTTCATTAATACAATGTGTTTCTATTTCCACCTGAGATTGCCTTCCATATCCCCTATTGTCTTAAAGCCATCTGCATCCAGCTGAGCCTCTCCTGTGTATGGCACCAACTGAATTCATGACAGCTGGAGCGGCCCCCAGCCTAGGGGTCAATGGACAATCTCTGAGGTAAAGGTCAGCGTTGAACGTCTTGCAAGCCACCCAAAAATGGCTGAGACAACTTTGGCAGAGAGAATGCCGCAGTGACATAAACTGGACTTTTCAGAGACTACACCAGCAAAATAATTCACATTTCCTCCCATTATGTTGCAAATCCAATGTGTATTTTTGTTAGATGACATTAGCTGATTGATAACATTAATACCAGGTATCTTTGTTAATTCTTGACTGTAACTGACGTTTCATAGCAAACTGCAGTGCAAGCATATCGTGTTTGGTATCATTTTACTCCACTAAGATTCCAAAATTGCATGGTGCATATTTTGAAGGGATTAAAATTATACTAAACCCTAATGCAATAAGTATGTAAAAAAAATACACTTCTATTCCTCTTGGTAATGTCGCCTCCTAAGTTCCCTCTGAGGAGGGGTTTCCTTCCTTAGTACCCAAATGATTTATGATCCTGCTTTAGGAAGCGCTTCTGGAGTTTGGGCATAAAAGGTAGGAAAATAAACAATTCGAATAAGACCGCGCCCGGTTTCCCACACATGCATCGATATTGAGTGTGCAGCCAATAGTAGTGATGGAAGATCGTAGACAACTTCCCCACACATGCATCTGTGCGTGTGGAGCCTTTATCACAATGCAAGATTGCATTCAACTTCTCCCACGCGCATCTCTATGCCATGGGTAGCTTTAGTCTAGTCATGGAAGATCTTAGGCGATTTTCCTACATGTGGTCTTGGAGCCGTGTGCAGACATATTAATGCTATGGAGGCTGGTATTCATTCTTCCCGCATTGTACACTTTGTGTATATGCGTAGTTCTGAATTGCGCCAGGTATGATTTGACTTCTCCTCCATATTTTTTTTTTATTTATTTTTTTTTTATTGTGAAAGAAAACAATACATAAAGAGACATTCAGAACATGAAGAAACAACAATCAGTGATTGTGGGTGCATGAATGCGTGGGTGTGTGTGTGCATGAGTGGGTGCGTGCAACAAATATTAATGGCAGGGACAAACATAAGAATAATAATAATAGTAATAATAATAGTGATAGTAATTAATAATTATAATAATGATAAAAATACTAATAATAGTAATGGTAATAATAATAATAATAATAATAGTGAACAATTGGAAGAATTGAAACAAAGATCTGCCTTAGATCCCCACACAGTCACAGAGCAGGCCGGCCCCCACCCACGTCTGCTATGGGATGTAAGGGGAGCAGCTACATAATGCGGTACTGGCCCCAAGTCACACACCAATCTTCCCCTCATGGCCAACTACTCCACCTCAGGCACCCCAGGCCCCCGCCGCACGCCCCACCTGCACTATATATGAATGGTTGTGTTTGTCTGTGTCTGGACTTGTGGTGCATTAAAAACAGTGTGGGCATGCCATTGCGGGGCCCGTCCTGCGACCGGCCGCCACATGCACATGCATGCCCCACTTGCCCTATTCTCTTTTTTTTTTTTTTTAATTTTGATTTGTTATTGTTTTGTTTTGTTGTTTTCCTAAGCTGATGTGAGATGCATTAAAAAAGTGAAGCGCGCAGCACGGACCCAGCCCAGGGGAGACATCAAGGCTGAGAGGAGGCCACGAGGGGGGAGGGACACTAATCCACCGGGATCATTCAGCTGCAGGCAGGGCCCGGCCCACCAAGGCCCAGGGGACCCGAGGCAGAGCCTATGCAATAATAATAGTAATAATAATAATAATTATTATAATAACAATAACAATATTATTGACCATATTTTCTGTAACAATATAATTTGGTTTCTATTTAAACTTGTGCCTGCCTTGCGAAATAAATTGAAATTTGTATTTTGTTGTGGCATTCTGATTTGGACTAACTTATTCCCTTTCACCTCGAAGCCCCATCTTCTTCTTGGGTAACGTAGGACTGTAAGTGAGATGCCTGATGCCATGGTTGGTCTGCATTATTAGGTGGATTTTCCAGGCTGTGATTGGTCTTATTATGATTAGGCTTCGAGGAGATTCCGTTATACTGTGTTGGCTTAGCCCCTGAGCGGAAATCTTTAAAACACGAAGTCCCTGAACTGATAATATCACACTTCGGAGTTACGTGCTTTGGGCCCCGGTAATCCCCAGTCATAGCTATTTTCTGTGTCAAATTACGGTGCTTAATAAGACCGCCAGCCTCTGTGTTAATTCACCGATTTGGGTTGTACAGAGGTTTCGGTCCGGCGGCATAAGGTATAGACCAGTTACGAATCCGATGTGCAACGTAGCTCTAAATTTATTAAAGTCAGACCATCTGTATGCAAACGAGTGGTAACCGCAAATGGTTACAAATAAATGTTATATCCTAAATTTCATATGGAGTCAGATGAATTGCAACCACTACGACACCGCTACAGTCTGCAGCATCCGCAAGGCACGTTTCAGAGAAACACTTTTGTTGCTTAGTGTTTCTGAACATCCAGTGATCGAACAACACAAAAACCCTGTTTCCTACAAAAACAGGATGTGGCGCGATCAGGACAATTAGATACAAAATGTGTGGCAGGCTGCCTTGTGATTGCTGCATGCAGCTAGAGGGTTTTTGTTCAGAGCTTTATCACAGTGCTACTTGGGGTACCACAGTGATGAACTGTCAGTTCAGTGTTGTGCAGAAACCGAAAATGAAAAATGTTGTCAGCTGTTTGTATTTTATGGCACTTTACTGCAAGAAAGGGACATGTTGTACTTACACAAAGGGCAGCGACAGTGGCCCATTTCATTCAAAACTTGTTGCTTTGTTAAGGTAATACAAGTTATTTTCTGCTTGGCTGTTGTGATTGTGTAATTTGGGGGTTTTACTTATAAAAAACCCATGAAAGATTTCAGGGAAACTCAATGAATTAAACGCAGACAGCACGTAAAAAGTTAAACCAAAGTTCAGGATGCAGTAGCGAATCACAATCCAGATGTATTAGCAAAAACAGGCTGAGTTCGAAATTCAAGAGGGCAGAATGCGAAACCAAAGCACAATTCAAACTCAAAGTAATAGAAACATGTAGTTGGTTGATATCAAGCCAGCTCAGAGATCAGAATGGGACAGAATCAAAAAACTAAATTCAGGGTAAAACGTTTAAAAACACGGGCAGGCAGACAGACAGAAGAAGGCTTGTAACAATGCAGGTAGACTGCAGCTGAGACAACCTAGTGCAGAGTAGAGAAACAAGGGGGAATAAATACACATGGACAAACAAGCAAACAGGAATCAGGTGAGGAACACAGTGAAGGGAGTGACAGGAGGGAGGGGTGAGTTGACAAGGCTATAATTCAATTGCTCATGATGGCGGACATGAAACGAGGAAGGGAAAGGTAAATAGATAAATGTGGGCATGGACAACAAAGACAAACACAGAAACAAAGCAACATAAAAGAAATCAAAAGACATGACAAAAACAGCAATTATTTTTGACCACTGAGAGTACCTTTTACAACTGACACATGGCAGTCCAGCAGGCTCCCCTGGCTGCTGGTGGTGAATGTACCTCATGAGGGAGCAGTCCAGTATGTTCCAGGAAGAAACCCAGCAAAGCTCCTCCAGTCCGTATCCCTCCCAATCCCAGGGATGTAACCTCCCTGACGCTGTACTCCCAGCAGGCATTGTACAGTGTAAGTTTCAAAACCTTCAATGAAGTGAGGGGAAGGTGGGAGGCTGGATGACTGGTTTAATCCTGGACAAATGGAAAGTGGGTTGGATGCAGTGGAGGATATATGGGAGCTGTAGGTCAACAGCCACAGGGCTGATGACCTTATCGATGGGAAAGGCACTGATCAACTAAGTTGCCAGGTTTTGTGAGTTGACTTTGAGTGGGATTTTACAGGTGGAGATCCAGATGCATTGAATCTGGAATTTGCATGGCTTGACAGTGAGGACAGTCTGCGGCCTACTTCATGAGACTGGAGGCATGCAGCAGAGCGAAATATGCGCACCACCAAATTTGCAGACAATGACTGATGAGCTTTGCTGCAGATGGTTCTTCTACTTCCTCCTTTTCGGAAGGAATGTTTGGAGGTTAGTATCCAAGATGGAACAGGAAAGCTGATAACCCTGGAGAGGAAAAGGGAAAGGAGATTTTGGCATACTCAACCTAAGCAATTTGGCGACTCCAGGACCATGACTTAGAAGCAGTGATATTGCAGAGATGTTTTCCATTTTCTGGTTAGCCCACTCCCTCCTTGAATCGCCACCTTATCGTGGTGGAGGGGTTTGAGAACCTGGATGATCCTAGGAGCTATGTTGTCTGGGGCTTATTGCCCCTGGTAGGGTCTCTTAGGGCAAACAGGTCCTAGGTGACAGGTCAGACTAAGAGCGGTTCCAAAGCCCCTAATGAAGATAAATACATCAAGGACGTTTACGTCACCCGGATTGGCGTCACCGGCACCCCACCCTGGAGCCAGGCCTGGGGCTGGGGTTGGTGGGCGAGCGCCTGGTGGTCGAGTCTCTGCCCACCGGACCCGGCCTGGCACAGCCCGAACGAGCGACGTGAGCCGCCTTCCCGTAGGCCCATCCCCCGCGGGAGGGTTCAGAGGGGGCCGATACATTATGCTTTGGGTGGCGGTCGTGGGCGGGGGCCCTGACGACCCAATCCCTGGACACGGAATCTGGTTCTCAGGACATGGAATGTCACCTTGTTGGGGGGGAAGGAGCCTGAGCTTATGCGGGAGGTCGAGCAGTACCGGCTAGAGATAGTCGGGCTCACCTCCACGCACAGTCTGGGCTCTGGAACCCAACTCCTTGAGAGAGGCTGGACTCTCTTCTACTCTGGAGTTGCCCGCGGTGAGAGGCGGCGAGCTGGTGTGGGTTTGCTTATAGCCCCCCAGCTTAGCCGTCATGTGTTGGAGTTTTTACCGGTGAACAAGAGGGTCACTGCCCTGCGCCTTCGGGTCGGGGACAGGTGCCTCACTGTCATCTCGGCCTATGGGTCGAATGGCAGTGCAGAGTACCCGACCTTCTTGGAGTCCGTAGGAAGGGTACTGGAAAGTGCTCAGACTGGGGACTCCATCGTTCTGCTGGGGGACTTCAACGCCTATATGGGTAGCGACAGTGTTACCTGGAGGGGTGTGATTGGGAGGAACGGCCTCCCTGATCTGAACCCGAGTGGTGCTCTGTTATTGGACTTCTGTGCTAGTCACGGTTTGTCCATAACGAACACCATTTTCAAGCATAAGGGCGTCCATCAGTGCACGTGGCACGAGGACGCCCGAGGTCGGAGGTCAATGATCGACTTTGTGGTCGTGTCATCTGACCTTTGGCCGTATGTCTTGGACACTCGGGTGAAAGGAGGGGCTGAGCTGTCCACTGATCACCACCTGGTGGTGAGTTGGATCCGCTGGCGGAGGAGGAAGCTGGACAGACTTAGCAAGCCCAAACGTGTTGTGAGGGTCTGTTGGGAACGTCTGGCGGAACCCACTGTCAGAGGGGTTTTCAACTCTCACCTCCGGGAGAGCTTTGACCGGATCCCAAGGGAGGCTGGAGACATTGAGTCTGAATGGACCATGTTCTCCACCTCCATTGTTGACGCGGCTGTTCGGAGCTGTGATCGCAAGGTTTCCGGTGCCTGTCGTGGCGGCAATCCCCGAACCCGGTGGTGGACACCGGAAGTAAGGGATGTCGTCAAGCTGGAGAAGGAATCTTACCGAGCTTGGTTAGCTCGTGGGACCCGTGAGGCAGCTGACCGGTACCGGCAGGCTAAGCGTGCTGCGGCCCGAGCGGTGGCAGGTGCAAAAACTTGGGTATGGGAAAAGTTCGGGGAGGCTATGGAGGAGGACTATCGGTCGGCCCCGAAGAGATTCTGGCAAACCGTCCGGCGCCTCAGGAGGAGAAAGCAGTACCCTGCCAACACTGTTTACAGTGGAGGTGGGGAGCTGTTGACTTCGACTGGGGATATTGTCGGCCAGTGGAAGGAATACTTTGAGGACTTCCTCAATCCCACTGATATGCCTTCCGTTGAGGAAGCAGAGGCTGGGGATCCAGAGGCTGACTCATTCATCACTCGAGCTGAAGTCACTGAGGTAGTTCGGAAGCTCCTCGGTGGCAAGGCACCGGGGGTGGATGAGATCCGCCCTGAGTACCTCAAGTCCCTGGATGTTATAGGGCTGTCTCGGTTGAAACGCCTCTGCAGCATCGCGTGGCAGTCGGGGACAGTGCCTCTGGATTGGTAGACCGGGGTGGTGGTCCCTCTATTTAAGAAGGGGGACCGGAGGGTGTGCTCCAACTATAGGGGGATCTTACTTCTCAGCCTCCCGAGTAAAGTCTATTCCAGGGTGCGGGAGAGGAGAATCCGGCCGATAGTCGAACCTCGGATCCAGGAGGAACAATGCGGTTTTCGTCCTGGTCGTGGAACACTGGACCAGCTCTATACCCTCCGCAGGGTGCTTGAGGGTGCATGAAAGTTTGCCCAACCAGTTCACATGTGTTTTGTGGACTTGGAGAAGGCATTCGACCGTGTCCCTCGTGGCATTCTGTGGGAGGTGCTTCGGGAGTATGGAGTCCGGGGCCCTCTACAAGTGCCATGCAGGGACTAAAAAGCTGTGAACACAAGGGCAGTGAGTAATAGTTCTTCACAAAATGATGTTGACTCCTCAGTAATCAAAGCAAGGGCAGAGCGCACACTGAAAAAAGTGTCTTAAAAAGTCATTTTGTCTTAAAATAAGACCTAACTTCCAAGTTTTTCCACTCTCAAGTAGAAAATATGAGCTTATATTAAGTTAACATGCGCTTGACAAGTGAAATTTTCTTCACATCGGCAAATCTTGAAATTAGTCAAAATGGTCTCACCCCATTAGCAAACTTTTGTCTTACTGAGAAAAAGGGTGGTAGAATTAAGTCTCTCTCTACGTCGTCCTCAGATGAGCCAATCATCGGTGTTTCCAGTCATCGCGGTTCTCCATACATCTGGCCAGCACATTTGTACTTTCTATGTCAGCGTCATTCTTTAACACGTCCACGTAGGGTGTTTGGGACACCCTATTGAGCGATTGGAGTTCTAAGTGTCGATGGCAGTGACTGGTAATTCTCATCCTCCTGATTGCTATCTTCTCTGACACGTGATAACTCCCTGTCCAGCCGTTTGTTGGTAATGAGCTCATCCTGTTTGATGTTTAGCACCACACGTAGCATTCACATGTAGCACCTGTCCCAGGACTTCTGTGGGGCCTGCATCAGTGTCCAGCACTCACTGCCATGAAGGAGAATGGACTCCACAGTAGCAGAGAAGAAACCTGATCTTGACGTGTCTGGGTAGGTTGGATTTCCACACGCTGCTATGTCGTTAAGATCTCTCCATGCAAGTGCTTTCCTCACCTTGAGGTCCTGTTCTGTGGAGTTAACCCATGTACCCAGGTATTTGAAGTCAGTGACCTCCTTTAGAGCTGTGCTATCTATTGTTGTTAGGGGCGAGTGTTCTTGGGGTCGGTTATGACCTCTGTTTTCTTTGCATTTAGCATTAGGCTAACCTTGGCACACTCTAACACCACTCTGGTTATGAGCTCCTGTGCCTGTTCTACTTAATTAGTTAGCAGGCAGATGTTATAGGCATAGTCCAGGTCTGTCAGAGTTTCCGCAGGGTGTCCACTAGACCTTCTGGGAGTGATTGTGAAGCCTAGTTCTTGTTCCCCTCCCGTAATAGCCTTTTGCAAGGCAAAGTCCAGTACTATTATGAAAAGGAAGGGAGCAAGGAGGTCTCCTTGATACACTCCTGTGTAGAAGTTGAATTCCTCACCGCTACCGTCAGGTGTGATCACTTTAGCCCTTGTTCCCGTGCACATGGCCCCAATGGCACGGTGAAGGTTCGGAGGAACATCGTAGGCCTTGAGTATTTCATCATCATTCCTCTATGTACAGAGTAGAAAGCCTTCCCCAATTTGATGAAGCACAACACTGCTGTCAGATTGTTCCTCCTCACTTCCTCAATGATCCTCCGTAAGGCAAGGATTTGGGCTAAGGTGGTTCTCCCCTCTCTGAATCCATTTTGGTTTTCCCTGAGGTGGGGATCAATAGCAATCCATTGCCTATTTAGTAACATATGGTTGTACATCTTGGCGAAGATTCAGGTCAGGCTGATGCTGTGGTGGTTTTCCAGTTTTAAGAGATCTCTGGATTTTGGTACCGGGATGATGAGGGAGAGAGACCATATTTCTGGCTTGCTGTTTGTCAAGAGAGCCTAGTTGCAGACCTCCAGGATGATGTCATCCAGCTGGCAGTGCCTAATTTGGCAAATTCCTTCAGTGTGTCATGGCCGGGAAATTTGTCAAATGTACCGTTGTTGACATACGTGGCCATTGGAAATCTTCATTTCAGAACATATTTTTTGAACAAATAAATTCCTATCTTGGCAGTATGACATCAATTTCAACAAGTTCTTTTTTCATTCATTAGGAAAATGTATCAGCTACAACGTGCATTGATAAGTACATGATTATAATCATTGGTGACGCTTTGTGGGGCCCCAGAATGGGCTGCCCCTCCCAAAAAAAAAAAAAAAATTGTCATAAAGAAAATTGATATTGCAGGTTTCTCTGTTGGATTCATGAACCCCATGGGGTGGTTTATCAATGCTGAAAATTATTTTGAAATCGGTGGTTTGGGCCAGAAAACGCACTTAATGTGATTCCACCTTTCCTAAGAAAGCTCCATGAAGGTGCACTATGCACGTTTGTTTACTTTCTGTGTGATTATATTTTTGTCTCAATTCACTGACATCTCTCCACAATTCGCTAGCTACCAGCCGCTAAATTCACTGTAAAATAAACCTGGGCTCTGGAGACCGCACAAGCATCACAAACTGCAAATAAACACAAAGGGCAAACGCTGTGCCCCATAACATAACAAACCGTCCCGGCCAATCACCAACAAGAGTTAACAAGTTATGGGAGCATGGGGAGGAGGGAACTATGGGAGGGAGGGGCGGGCTATCTCTGTTTTGTTTGAGTTCGAATGTCAACAGAAGTGAAAGTAAACAAACTTGCTTAGTGCACCTTTAACTCTCTAAAGCCCAACGTCCCCCTGGCAGTAACGCCGGCATTACAGGATTTTCAGATGACATGCTGAAATTCTCTGACACTTTAAACGCTTAAATTGCTTTCAAGCTGACACTGTTTAAGATCATAAAATGAAGGAACCCCTTGCGCTTCAGCCCCTCTGTTAGTGGAGGTCGGTGCTCACAGAACGGACAATAAATCCAAATATAAAGAAGAAACTGGAGCACTCAAATCACCTGTATAATTTATTAAGGTGCCAAGACTGACGTTTCGACGCACTGCGTCTTCCTCTGAGTCAAAAAAAAATGCTAGAAAATTATATCAATGAACTACAAAGCAAGATGATGGGAAATGGATATGGACTGATCCTCGCAATGGACCAAATTAACCCTTGCTTGGTAATTAGAAAACCTAAATGGGATCGAGTTTAGAGATATACTGCGCCTCAAGGAGAGGTGAGAGCAGTGCCATGATGGCCACCCCGTAGTCATATGGTATAATTTCTTTGTAATGTTGGCTTTGAGGGAAATGATGACAGGGCTTTTGTCTTAGTCTTACCATATAGCATATCTCCCTTGTAATGTTGTGTAGTGAAGCATTGTGTGGGCGTGAGTGTGGGGACGCAATGTCGTGGCTGTGGTGTGCGTGCATGCGGGTGTGTGTGGTTGGGGGGGGGCTTTGTGTAGAGGGTGATTGAATGAGTACACCTGGACAGTAATGAGACTATGGTAGATGGAGCAGTGTTAAAATGGAGGCCAGAAGCCATGAGGGGTGAGTCTGGGGAGCGGTGTGCGGCTGTTGTGGTTTGTGCCGAATTAGACACTCAACTTTTTGGGGGGTGGTTGCCATTCGCATGCCGGTTAGGGCAGCCAGCCGCAAAGATGGCTAGTGGGGATATGGCTGTAGCAGAAGGAGGACTCCTAGGAGGGTACTGTCGCTCCCCAGGAAGGGGTTCTCTGCATTTGCTGTAATTGTGGAGGCCTCATTAGCGCTGGATCGGCGTCTTGCGTTCTTGCTTCCACGGGCCGACCAGCACCAGAGTTCAGACCCCGGGGGAGGGTCTTGGACCCCGGGAGGGTTATGTTTTAAACTTACCGTTTGTGTGTGGGAGTGTGAATGAATGTGGATGGTTGTGATTTTTAATAGTAGTGTAGCGGATTTGTGTTTCGGGGTGGGAGGGTATCGACTGCGGCTTTTTCAAATGTTGCTGGACTGCGTCTTTGCGGTGTTTTTGGATTGCAGCGTTATTGTTTGTAGTGCCCTAAAGGGACATGGTGTTAATTTATTAGCCTACTTTGTGTGATGACATGTTCTTATATCCATAAGTGGTGGTTCGCTGAAGCACGTGGAAAGCTGAATAGGTCTATACTTTTAACCCGATCCGATCCGTACGTGAATTGTATGAAATAAAGATTGTATTTTTATATTATTAACCTCTTGGCTCTCTGGATGGTTTTTCTTACTCCCCTAGGTATGCTACTCTGACGTGAGTTTAGGTTTACTACAGTTGGATTCAAGGTAAATTACATGTTGCCTCTCACAGAGCGTCGTCATGTAGCAGTCCCTGTAGGAAGTCATGATTTCAGTATCGCAACTACCAACGCAAATTCAACCAATCCACGCAATATTTTCGTGGCCTTGCAATTCTGTCCTCAAAACATTGCAACTTTCATTGCAACTTTTTGAAAAAGCTGCAGCAAAATCAGGCATTTAAGACCACAACAATTACAAAAAAGCCTGTGAAATCCTTGAGGGACTGATATAGGCATAGTAACAATAGCATTAAATCGTAATATTGGCTCACGGGAAATAACAGCATGCCTGTTGCTTTGCACATTGTCTTGTCATATAGCATTTTTTTCTTTGAAATACTGGCGTCAAGGGAATTGACAACATGTCGTTGTCTCATTTAAGATTCCAGCTCAATTACATTTAAACCATTTAGTTCAATACATTTCTTGCAGCAAGGACCAACACAAGCCTCCAGTTTTTGGCTACGCTGGAAAAACCACAAAGCTGGCAAAACAGAAACTCAGTTTCCTGTACAAACACCAGACGGTGTGATCAAGACATGATAAAACAAAATGAGAGGCAAAATGCTTTTTGATAGCTGTAGGCGGCTGAGAGGTTTTTGTTAAGAGCTTTATCATGGTGTATACGGGGGTTTCCACAGTGATGAGCTCTCCATTCAGCGCTGTACAAAAACCAAGAATGAAGAATACTAAATCAGCCTTTTGTATTTTACTGCATTGCTGCAGGAAAGTGACATGTCGTACTCGCATGAAGGGCAGCAGTGGCCCACAGTACATTGTAGGCAAAACTCATTGCCTTATTATTATAGTGTGTGTGCACGTGTGTGTTAAATATACCCCCAAATAGGCCTAAAGAAAATCGTGATCAGTCCTGAGTCATAATCGGTTTCCAATTACTAACAGTGAAATCCACCGGAACGCATGTGAAACTGATAAACCTCCATACACAAGGACTTCAATTCAGTGCGAGAATCTCTTAAATTTTGATTGAATGCTGACCACAGCAGGGTAACGTAAATATGCCACTAAATCTCACGCCGAATGTGGGAGATTTGACAGGCATGCGTTACTAATGAAAACTAGCCACACCTGATAATGACAGTTTTCAAAGTTTCTGTAACGGTATATTTTCAAAAATGTTACTTTTGAACTTTAAGTCAGGGGTATCTATTTTCACACTGCTAAGAACCTCAGCCAGGATGTGGTCATATGATCAAGCGCACAGTCCTTCGTCATTGTAACATGCAGACATTACTCAGCTGGGTTTTTGTTAAGACGTTTTTCACTGTGAGTTGGAGTACCACCTTGATCAAATGTATGCATAGACCTGCACAAAAACCTAACACTTGATTTTTTTGTGAAAAGAACAAAATCAAATATGGATTTATTGTTTGCCCAAGAAAATATGCCTGGCTGGTGAGTATTTTTCTTTAATTCCTCTCATATTTTAATCGATTTTTTTGTTTCATGGGAAATATGTCTCTATACACTGAGAAAAATTCTATTGTTAATGCATAGAGACCGTACAGAAATTTGCCAGTCATTTATTATTTTTTTTCCCCAGTTTTAATTTATGTGCAAACAATTTCAATATAAAGATGTGTTGACTTTTCCAAATCGCTTCATAAGACAAATAACATGCATCATAGGAACAATCCAACCAGTACCCCTGACCAAGGAACTGGCTATAGAACTGGAGTTGGTCCCCGGGTGCTGCTCTGTGGCTGCCCATTGCTCCTAACTATAGGATGGGTCAAATGCAGAGGACAGATTACCCCACGGGGTTCAATAAAGTATATCTTAAATACTTTTGTTTTTGTTTCAAAATCTGAATTAGGTATAAAATGTATGAGTTTTTGCCGTGAAAATGGCCATTGTGTATGCTGAAAAACTAACCTTCGGCACTGGAACCAGCCTCACTGTTACCCCAAGTAAGTAAAACATATTTAAGGGGCAAATGATTCAGCTGTTTACAATTTGCTTAAGCATGTATTGACATAAGGGAACTTTTCTGCTGATGGCAAAACACTGTGATCTATACACTTCCACTTACCTTCGGAACGGGGACATCCTTAAAAGTAGAACCAAGTAAGTTGTTGCATTTTTACACTAACCATAGTTCTCTGAAAACTATGAAAAATGTGTTACTATCAAGGTTTGACAGCTGTTCCTGCTACATTGTTCATAATACATTCTGAGCGTATACTTCACTTAGTTCCTGCAGTTTGAGTGGACGTATATTGCAATTTGAACCTTTGTGACAAATAGTTAGACACTGTGTTATGACACTTCAGCTCCCCTTACTTTTGGACAGGGGACACATTTAACAGTGGAACCAAGTAAGATATTTCATTAATGCATTTTCCTTGTTTTTGTGGGCAGTCTGAGAATTAGATGTTTATGTTAATGTCATAATGTAAAAAATTAACTCACCATAGTGATGCAATTCAATGGCTCTTAACCTAGACCAACAGGTCAGCTTTTTCCTATTCAATTCCACATTCATATTGTGTTTGTTGTGCTATATTGTGTATGATTACTTAAAGAGAGATAAAACTTTTCATGAGGTCAAATGAGTAGTCTCAGGCAAATCATGTCTCATTTGACATTTGAACAAGTTCAGTATTTTTCCCTTAAACTGAGTAACTCAATGTGGATTTTACTCATTATCATTTGTCCAGCGTTGTTAGCTCGGCTATTACATTTTTTTAATGACCTAATATCCAAATCGTTTGATTTAATGTGCCTTCTTTTCCTCGTCAGGAGATTGCTGATCCACAACAGTCTTTAACTTGACTGGTATAAATATTTGTGTTCCTTTCTTTGAATAATAATTTGCATTACAGTCAGGCAAGAATAAAGGACTTCATGATGTGCATAGCTATTTTCGCATTTTCATTTTGAAGGGTTAAAATAGCTGCACCGAAAAGGAAAAAATGATTGAAGAAAATCATCAAATCCTTTTAAAAACCGTTGACTGAAATTACAATGAAAACTTGTTACCCCCACAATCAAGTTTTGAGAACCACTGATGTTGCTGCATTTCAGAGTTTTAATGGGAACTTGAATTTGCATTGCAAAATTAGTCAATTCATTCGTAGCTTGCCATAAATATCTTAAAAGAGGGTGACATTTGGTGTTTTTCCAGCAATTTTTCAATGTCTAAGTCTAGTTTTTACCTTCATATTTAAGCGCCTAAACAGATCGAAGATGCTCCTTCAATCGCTTAAAAGAAAGAAAGAATAGGAACTGCATTTACTGTTTGAAACGTGTGCATTACTAGGAAAGTGGGTCACTTTTTATCATTCTGAGATTAACGGGGTCAAATGAAACTTTTGGATCACTCCTTGATTTTTGTTGAAAAATCTAAATTTTCTTTTAAAAAAAATCCCAAGTGACCCCTTTTCCAAGTCCTGCACACGTATAATAATGTAAAACATAATAATGATACTAATTATAGTGATAACAGACATCATCATTATAGTTGTCATCAGCACAATCTTCATCATCACAATCCGAAAGAATATACGATAATTATAAAGATATTTCATTAGAAAGAGTATTCTGCTTAAATCAAGCCACATTTTGATGGGTATTGCTACGTCCAGTTTTTGTGATGAGTGATATAGTTGAAGCATTTATTCTAAGCAGTACTGACTACACTCTCCAAACATTTTTGGTTCTTTCAGTCAATATGAATCATGCCAAAGTAATCCAATTGTTGTAATTATTATAAGTCGACTGGTTAAATTACATTCCTTTTACTTGTTGTTGAGTTTACAATCCAATGAGAAAATCAACACCTGTTTAAAAGAGGTCTGTTTGAAACCACAGAGCAGTTGAACCAAAAGCAGGTGTACTATTGTATCTGATGAGACTTGTGTAGCTGGTGCTTAATGTCTGTCTCAATCTCAACTCCATTTATGGTTCATTTTCATTTTGTGATGCTAATTATTAGCATGTTGTGCAATTGCTTGTCAATCAAATAGCTGTTAAGATCTGCGTTCAAAAGTATCAGGGTCATTCCATGTAAAATCAACCAAATCTGAAAAAAGTTCCCACCTGACCCCATTGGAATCAGCTAATTTTTATAGTTCAATAACTTCAGTAATATTTAATGAATTCTTGCTGAATTTAACTTTGATCTTGTGAATATTTTTTGAGTCACAAGCTCTTAAATTACGCCGGAGTAAGCCAGAAGTTCTTGCGTCATTTTGTTCTCTTGAATTTCTGAGTCCTCATTGAGAGAAAACTAAATGAAATTTTCAGAGCTGAAAGACATTGGAGCAGGATTTACTTCAATGAGATTTGTTCTGTAACTAACTTAAAGCTGGGAACTATGGAAGTTTCAAAAGCGACACTGCACCAATTTAATAACTGTGACATAGTATAGTAAAAACAAGTATTGGAACCATGGATGTGACATGTGATTTCTTGCAATTCACCAGAAAAAAGTGCACGCAAGGAAAATTTCAAAGGGTCATATCACCATGTGGGATAGGCTGATGGCATATGAAAGTTATGGCATATAAAAGATCTCATTTTGATCTACATTTTGATCCCAGGCTCATCTTATAGCCACGATTCCTTCAGTGCAAATCATTTTCTCAAGTGTGAAAATGATTTGGCACAGAAGGAATCATGGAAAGCTCTGAAAATTTAATTTAGCTATCTTTAATATGCATGAAGTTATGAGGGCTCAAAAATGCTTTAAAAAATGATGCAAGATTTTCGACCTACCCCTGAGTAAATTTTGAGCCTGTAACTCAAAAAATATTCACAAGATAAAAATAAAATTTGGCAAGTATTCATTAAATATACTTAAGTTAAAGTACCAGAAAAATCAGCCAATTCTGAGGGGGGCAGATGGAAGGCACTTGCTGATTTTATATGGAATGACCCATCAGCGTACAAATATAAATATGCAGGCTATAGATGCATATAGCTTGTTTTGTTTTTGTTATACTGAATATTTTTATGAAATGTGTATTTTAGTTTCTGAATCTCGATTTCCCACTAATCTTAAGCACTGCTTTGACTCTTAATTATAGGCAGGTATCATTTTGAAATATTCAGTGTTCCAAAAAAATTTATGATAAGAGTAAATATTTGGAATTGCCACATTAAAGTTAGACTTCTGTTCTTTTGGAAATACATGAGTACAGCCTGGTCTAAAAAAGTAAATTGCCCAGCACTTGCATTGTGTATTTTACTCGTATTTTTACCCGCATCTAATAAGTAAGCCAGATGAGTAACATTGTCTACTGATTTCTCTACAGTTGTAAACAGTGCAACTTAGACAACATTTCACTTGATATATTTCAGAGGGAAATGACAGGATGCCGGTGTTGTCAATTCTTCAGATCGAAGAGCCATCAGCTCCACCGGGCAAAGACCCGACAATTTTCAGCGTCTGTCTGGCCACGGGGTTCTTCCCAAAATCTCCCAAAAATCCGATGGAACTGATCGTGGCCAAAACAGGGGAGGAGACCCAGAATCAATCGATTTCCACTGACGACGCTGCACTGTCCAACAGCAAAACGTACTACTTTGCAGGATTTTCCAAAAATGGAGAAGCCATTGAAACTTGCAGCCTAAACGGTGCCAAAATTACGAAAGAGCCGCAGATTGAAAAAGGTGGGCGTATGTAATTTTATACTTTGTTTTATCATCCTTATGCTGAATGTTTTGTAACAGTACTTGATATCATTTTTCACTCACTTGCATCTTTGCACAAACATAAACTGATATAATATTCTCAGGTTTGAGAGCACTGCAAAACCAGATTAGTTTGGTGTACTCAAATATTTTGTTGCAAAGAATTACCTCAAGAAACTCAAATTTGCAAAGAAATACCTCATGAAAATTGTTGAATCTAACTTAATTGTCCAGCATTGACAATTATATAAAATGTATAAGGTTCAATATGTCTTGATTTCAGCCTTTTGCTTGTTCAAAAACAGGAGTGACTCAACTTATTCATTTTCATGTACACAACTTAAAACAATATTTAGTCCAACTTTTATTAAATCCACTACACTTTATTCAAGTGAACTCATGACTTGCTCAACAATTTTACTTTGAACTCCTTTTAATGCCCAGGTATTTATAGCCTCATTTCCAAATAAGTTGGAATGCTAGGGAAAATGCAAGAAAAAAAAAGAAAGCAGTGATTTGTAAATTATGTCTGAGCATTAAATGAAAAGCATTTCAAGACTAAACCTTTAATGTTTTATCTTTTCAACTTCACTTTATGTTCGGAAATGCTGTTATATGTGGATATGAAATGAGCATTCATAAATGGCCCTGTTGTTTACAAGTAACAAGTGGCTGAGGCTCATCACATTGTGAAAAACAGTATGATTAAATAATTTGGCAGTTTTAAAACAACAATATGAAACCTCTGAAACAAACCCTCTACAGTACATAATATTATTTAAAATTTTAGGAAAACCAGAGAAATCTATGTAAAAGATGAGATTGAAAATGTATACCAAGGACCCTTGATCTTTGATCCTACAGATGGCACTGCATTAAAAACTGACATGCTTATATGATGGATGTACCCACATGGGTTGGGACTACTTTTGGAAACTCGTGTGTATAGACACCATCGCTGCATCCGCAAATGCAAGTGAAGACTACAATATGGATGGAGAAGGTGATATGTCAAAAATATGGAGAAACACTGCTGTCTTCTCTTGGCTTGTGGTCATTGGAAATCAACTGAGGTACAGTTGAAACATGGGCTGTTGTCAGACTGGTCAAACTTCCAGATTGCTTATGGTAGTAATGGACCTGATGTTCCCTCAGACAAAGAATAAACAGAACCACCTGTTTACCAGCGTAAGAATCAAAACCCAGCATCTGTAAGGATATAGGGATGTGTTAGTGACAACGGTATAGGTAACTTGAACATTTGTGTAAGTACAATCGATATTAATTCAATATTCATTTGAAAAGTGAAGTTTTAAGAAGGGCAAATTGCGGCAATGAGCACCTGGGAAGGCTGAGCAGCTTAACATGTATACTAAGGAGGAATGGGAAAAAGTCCTTCAAAACTGAAACAATTTGTGTCTTCAGTCCCAAACATGATTTTTTTGGGGAAAAGAGATCTTGCACAGTGGAAATAATACACCCCTGTATCAACTTTTCCGGAACATGTTGCAGGCATGAAAATTGTAATGAGTGCTTATTCTAAAAAAAAAAAAAAAACACCAATGAGGAAGCGAAGGAAAAACACTGAACATATTTGCATTGTTTTTCCAATTTGCATTCTTTTTCATTGGCATTTTCTAAATTGTCCGAACTTTTTCAGAGAGGGGTTATACTTAGACTTGTAACCTCTACAATTTTTTTGGGACAGTTTTAACATCACATTATTTTCTCAACTCTTTTGAAATATTTATTTAGTAGCTTGCCCTTGGAGGTATGAGAGGGCCTCAGTAATGTCACCTTTCAATGCTTAATTAATCTGATTCTGGAAGAGTTTGCTGATGTTGATTAGCAACCAATCACTGATTTGCTTATTGGCTTCGATTATTTGTTTGAATAATAAGCCAATTTATTTTCTATTGCATGATTCTTCATTGCACAATGACGTTTATAGGCATTTATTGTCCTCATTATTGATGACATATCACATTAATGTGTCTTTCAAAGATTCTTTTGCTGAGAAAATGGCACAGCTTCACAAAAATTTGTTTGTGAGTCAGTTTAGCCTGTAAGTAAAGCCTTATCCCCCCAGTGATGTGCTGTTAGAGGCGTAAAAGCCCTTCAGTAACCTCACTCTATAATATGTAATCACTCCAAACCAGTTCCCATTTACTTTTCCTGATTAGCTACCAAAAAATAATTTACTCAGTTGGGTAGAATAATAAGTAGAATGTCTAGCCTGATTGTTTTTAGCTGGCATGGCATCGCATGGTTATCAGGAATTTTTCTTTCCATATTTACGTTGATATACAATGTCCAATTGACAATTTTGAATTCATAGCACATACATCCGTATGTATTTGTTGATTAGGCTTATAAGTGACATGATTTTGTGCTAATGTTCAATATGATTTGTTATACTGAAGACAATGTATCCATTTTTTATTATTTTTTAGCACAGAAATTTTATTATATATTTTAAAAAATGAAGAATCTTTAATAATATAAAATAAATTACACTGCTGAAAAAAAAATGCTAAAATAGGAAACAGAATTCAGAGAGAGTTTTGGATAGCTCAAAGTTTTGTAATGATTATTTGGGGTATTGCCATCCTAACAATACCACTAGTATTATATGTAAATTGCAAACAGTTTGTAGATGATCTGTCTGTCTTTTCATAATTAATAATGTATTGATCATTATAGGCTTATGTATTGATCTTGATCATTAAGTAAATACTATTTTTATTCTTAATCAGGCATAAATGTTAATCATTTCTTCAATAGGAACAGGCTGAGAGCAATTATGCGTTAAAAGATGATCACTAAAGACCCTCCATACTTCTGACAGCACGTCACTGTATTAACCTGGATGTTTTTCATTTTGGATTTATGTTTTGATGCTTAAACCAAAATGTGCCATCATAAAATAAATCTAATTTACGACCCCACATTGATAAAAATTTTGGATGGTTTAAAAAAAAAAAAACTAAAAACAGAAAGCAGCAATTTCTATATTTAATTTGACTTGTATTTAACTGCAGACAGTATGAAGTCAAAGGGCTCTATCTTATACCTGGCACAGAGTGGTACAAGCATCACGCCAGTAACTTTGTTACATTATGATGGGTGCAGTTGTCGTGGTCCCATCCAGCTCAGTTTGATTTAATAGCAAATTAACGTCCACCAAACTGAGCGCCCATGAGCGTGTTGGCATTAAAATGAGGTCTGGTCAGCCACATTGATTGCGTGCTACCATCTTGTGGCAGCAGAAAGCGATTGACCAACAAAAACCTGGTCTAAAGTCAATAGTCAGTTATTGACTGCTAATTTAACGGTGCATTATATGATTGTATTATGCACCTTTGTCGGCGATTGGACAATGCGCTGTCACCCAGCTGGTTACAGACAACACAGTAACAAAGAACAACACCAAAACATGCAATCAATTAAGAATTAAAAGAGAACGATGCGATAGATTATTACCAAGATACTGAAAAATACCTGTCATAATAGTGCGATCGATGTCCCTTATCACACAGAATGTTCTGATTTGGAGTATTTGAATCATAAGGGAACTGTTCCATTTGCGATTCAGTGTGCGAGGTTACACATGTAGGCATTGGCAAATTATTCTGAATAAGGCCACAACTCCAAAATGCTGGCGAACTGTGTCATTTGTGCAGTCTTCCAGAGGTGGCTGTTCAGGGACAGTGGCCAGGCTATGCATTAAATACATGGCATATCATATTTAAAATGGGCAGATTTCCATTCCATCACACGGTATACAAACTGTAATAGAATTATTGTTCGAAGTGCTGAAAATGTAGTTCAGATGTTTGGATGAGTCAGGTCAGAGTCCTGCATGAGACAACCTGTAACCCGCAATTATCTGAAAAGTCAATTTTGAATCTGTCTTAATCCACTAATACAATACCTGAAACCCATCTGTGCCACGTCTTTTATCACATACAAAACTCTGCGTTTCATTTGAAATGTCTTCATTATGACGGGCAAACAAAGCTGCTTTTAAAGCCAGCATTTTTATGAAGCAGCATAGCAACGGATGACATTGTTGTCACCATCTATAATTTATCTGAATTAAGTCAAACTTGGTCTTCATTTGTCAGCTAAGCAGAAGCAAGTTGTTTTCACTCTTGTTGGATATTATTCAAGGGGTAACAATCACATAATCAAAATAACAATGTTTTTTTCCCCTCGCCGACTGTTTTTCTCACTCATTTTAATTTATCCAGGCTGTCCTCCATCAACTCAAAACAATTTTTTTTTTTTTAGCCATGACCCCGAATTAAAACCATTTTTTAGTTTGCTTATTTTACGCACAGGTTGTAAAGTAATGTCATTTAAATTTCATGTAATTTAAATGTAATTTCAAATTCAGCCCAGGGATTCAATATGATGATTTTTATTTTTATTTTCCGCTATTTTTCCTTCACTGAACACAGCTAAAATGTTCTGGCCTCGGCAGAGCAACCTGCTTCCATAGGCTCAGGAGGAAGATGCCGTGGCAATTAATTTCTCCGACTTAAGTGACAACTAGCCCTCGCTTCTTTACGCTAAAGAAGTTGCACCACCAATTACAATCTGCCTATGTTTAATTAAGATATTATGTGCAACCTCTTTGAACAATGCACCTTACATGGTGCTCAAATTACCCGCTTTCAAACTATTGAAAATGGGTTTGAACACACCGTTGTTCACTTGCACCACACGCTTCAGACCGTGCGTTCTGATTGTTAGGATAATCCCTGAGATGTCTAATGTTTTGTCTGATCAATTTTATTTTATTTGTAAATATACTGATCAGAATTTCAAAATGCACTACCTTAATATTGTGGCCAAGACACAAATGATGTATGTTTATGATGTGTAAGTGTTATAATAAACAAAATCAGATTGATGTTTCTATGATCAAACTGGACACAGACCAAATTTTAGGTCTGATTTAGGTTTAGATTTCTTGCCTCAAGTTTAGAGTCACCCTTGCTCTTAAACAGTACTACAGTGGTGTCTTTGGTGAAAATGGGCTCAAGTGGGGGTTTAACATGCCACTTTTGCAGCTATTAGGCGACTTGTGACTGTGGATTCGAATACTCGACCCCTTTGACATCCTCTTGGTGAGCAATTCGAGTCAATTTGAATGATCTCGATTCTTTAATTTTCACCACGGCTGGTGAACTGTGGATAGTCAGGCACAAGACAGATGCCCTTCAACTTTTGGAGAATCATCCTAGTGATAGATTTATGACAATGCTGCCTCGTAGCAAGACATTCCAAGGGTGTGTTTCTACTCATTTTCATCAAGCTCTCACCTCTCAGTGGTGATATTTATCACCTGACTTAGGGTGGCTTTTGCCTTGCCACCTTTTAAAGACCAGATTTCATGAACAGACCCAGAAAGAAGTAATTGCATTTTGCCCTGGGGACAAAAAAAACTTGATTTTGGGTTATTCCGCCTGAAATGGCATTAAAATGCGCCAAAGACCTAATTTTGCATTTTGCTATCTTGTCATAACACACTTTGATAGTAATTACAAAACATGAAATTAACATCGTTTATATATATATATATATATACACACACACACACGCACGCACACACACACACACACACACATACTTCAGCCCCTCAGGTTTTTTTTCAATATTCCAAAATAGTTGGAACAGGGCAATTTAGTACTAGTAGTGAGGCAAAATTTTAATAATGGTGTGATTTCAAACAGTGGATGTCAGCTGGATTCTTATCATGACTTGAACCAGTACGAAAGCAGCACCCAGGAAAGGCCTAGTCCTGCAGAAGCAAAGATGGGCTGGTAAAGGCCAATTTGGCCACAAATATATGAGAAATCATGGAAAGAAAAATAGGATGGGATTTGGATATTCAAGCCTGCACATTGTGTAACATAGTAAAAAGAAATTTGGAGGAAATTCTAAGAGAAAGGGAATGGGGCGCCAGTTGACCAATCAAAACATTGCATGTTGTATATTAATACTGTCTGCAATGAAATATAACTTAAAATAAATTTATAAATAACCGCTCTCTGTTTTATGCACATTTTATATGCCTTCCCAAGTTTTCTGAGTTTGGGCTGTAAAGTAAATTCTTTTTCCTTTTTTACAGTTGATCCGCCCGCACCAGAACCTACCGCAGGCAGCCCAGTGGAAGACTGCAAACAAGATAACTACACCATACCTGACAGTGGAGGTAATGTCTTTTCTCATTGGGTTTCATAATGGTGAAACACCATTATGGTAAAAAGTGTGACCGATACAAACAAATCTTAGTTATTTTTCACCACTTAGTCACAAAAAATGCACAATGATACATTTAACAAGGCTGTAACTTTTTTTCAACGATTTGAAGGCTTAATGCTTCAGTCAATTAATTCAACTTGGTTACTAATGTGTGGTCTCTGCGTTCCAGGTTCTCCAAAAGTGAACTTCATGTCAGTGGTAGTTAACTGCTTGAGAATACTGTTTGCCAAAACTGTGACTTTCAACATGCTGTTAACCGTAAAAGCTATAGTTTTCTAGAGGTAAGTTTGAAACTCTTCCCGTGTTACTGTGATTGCATGTGTCCATCATTCAATAACGCTTCCATGAATGTGTCTCATCATTCAGAGACATCCTCAGATGTCTGAACTAAGATGTGATTTTAAACTGCTGTTATTCCCTCATGGTTCACTCCAAGCAAATCAGGAATTCTTGTCCATACTGAGAAAAACATTTTAGCACTTGAAAATTGACATCACTGCCCAGAAACTTACCGAACTTTGAACCTTTTTGTGTAGGCAAATGACAAATCTGCAGTTGGAGATAAGATTGAGATAGCAGAAACCTGTTGCCTTATACTTCTATTAATTTTTGATGAAACATATGATTTTACTGAATAACAAGGACTAATCAGTGGCGTGAATGATCAATTTATTTTAAGGTGGGATTTTTTATTGCATCAGAATGTGGTGATGTATTCTGACATGAATTGTGACGATCTTTAAATTTATTTAAATACACAAGAAGCTGTTCAGATTTGCATAAATATGTATTTTAGGCTCACTTCAAGTGTCGCTATTTTAAAACTCTTTGAAAAATCCGTTGCACATTTAACAAAAATATAAATGCAATACTTCTTATTGTTAGAAATATGACCATGTTCTGAAAGTCACTTTATGTTCATTGAGTGTTGACAGATTGTATGACTTTTTTTACAATACATTTTAATGTCTGATTAAAACAAACTAACAAACAACCAAGAATCTCACAGCACCGTAGATGATAAAGGGTATGGGGTCCATTGTCCAAATTCCATGAATCAATATTGGGCATGTTTGCTGGGTATGGCCCGCTGCACTGTTGCTCATCTCCATCATATGGATCGTACCATATAGTCCATGGTGACTTGGGGGATGTGTTCCCAAACCTCTTCAACAGCTGCACAAAGTAGGCAGATATCGGCCGGACGCGGGAATCGATGACAAACTCGTCGGTTGAGGACATCCCAGAGATTCTTCAAATTCTTGGGGAAAAATGTGGGGAATAACCTTGCCATTCAAGCATTCAAACGTTTTCTGCCTTAAGGAACTCTGCATACACGGCTAATGTGGGGTGTGGCATTGTCAAGCTGGAACACGGGGCTGTTTTGAGGGACAAATTTCAGGATGATAGGCAGCAGTATCTTATTGCTTTATTGCACTGCATTCAAGTTGCCATTAATGAAATGCCGGTGAATGCCATGTCCATGAGACATTCCTGCCTAAGTCTGCATTCCTCTACCGCTGTATGCCACCCTGCAGTTCACGTTGACATCAGCATAACATTCCCCTGTGCCGCCCCATACAAGCTTCCGTCCATCAGCTCTGTGAAGCTGGAAATGTGACTCATCAGTAAATGTCTGGTGACTCATCGGACGTGTCGGTTCACCAGTTGAGCTGTTTTCTTCGTTGAGCAGGAGTGAGGTCCATTCCAAGAAGAGCACCACACGCTCAGAAATGGACTTCCCAGGCACTATTTCTCGTAATTAGGGCAGACATTTGGTGATTGTGGGGTTCAGCTTTCTCACCTGTAGTGGCAGTTGCTGGTCTTAGACGTCATGATACGGCAGTCTTGGGCAGCGGTGGTCACACGTGGTTGTCGTGCATGTGGGCGATTTGCTGCCATGCCTTACTCTTCAAAACAATGTCTTAGGTGATTTGCTGTTGAAATATGTAGACTGAGAACCCTTGCGACAGCCCTGAGAGACCTTCCTGCCTTGAGTATCCCAGTGGCAGGCTTCCTTAGGTTTGATGGCATTTTAAAAAATGGCTGAGTCGGGACTTTTGAGGTGGCCTTGTATTGACCAGAGGATAGCATGTGCCTGGGCTGACCATACCTGATTTCAATAACTCTGGATCAGGCCCCACCTGTCTGATAGGCCAATTTCAACAAAGGGTGTAAAGTTGAAGATTATATGGTGAAGATGGTTGAAATGCGTGCTGACCAGTAGGTAACAACCTTGGTCGCATAATTAAACCCTTCCGAGTCAACCACAGAAATAATTTTTGTGGAATATTAAAAGGATTTAACTACTGAGTTTATATTTTTGTGCAGAGTGTGTTGCGTTTAAAATCAATTTGATATGCTCAACGAGATATTTTTCACATCAAATTTATGCTTTAAGACTAAATTAAGTGCCATCGAAAATAATTGCTGTGATTTTTAAATAATCTGTTATTATAATAAAAAGCCACTACTGGTGGAATTCAGAGTAATTTTAGATTTTGTTTTGAATTGATAATTCAGATTATTGCCATCCTTCCGATGATATTCTTGCCTAATTACCTCCCTGTCATTATTATTTCTAATCAGTAAAAGCTGAATATTGGTGCTGTTTACTCGGTGGAAAAACTGCACTGAATCAGCCAAAGTTCATGGGAACAAGCAAAGAGCAATCCTGCATATAAAGGTGAATTTACATGCTGCCTGGAGACCTTACGATCAGTGCCGCCAAGGAGATGCAGAAATAAGCAGTGCCATTTATTTGCTCAATCCTCCTGCCTGACATGAGTTTCTGGTATTATACTTATTCATTTATATATATATTTATTCATTCTTTTCATATTTTCTCTTTCTGACAGAAGTTGGAGAACATGATACTGAGCTTTGTGTGGCGGGACAAATGGATGGACAGCTGTTTTATCCAAGTCATGTCATAATCTGTCTTCAATGCATTGCACCGTTATTATGTATTTATCTTTGTTGTAGCTGTATCTACATTTTTCTTGAATGTGTGCAGAACATATAGTGCTAGTTTCTTCGCACCGAGGGCTGATAGGTGCATCAAGCCTGATGCAAGATATAGGGGCAAATGTTCTCAAAGCCCAAAAGCACAGAAGTTGAATGACTTGATTTTTTTTTTCTTTTTTTCATTTGTTCTATGACAGTGCCAAATATAGTGTTTATTGTTGTTCAAACATAATTTGCATTATTTCTGTATATGTTGAATGGCTTGATTCTACCATTATCATTTGCTGGGCTTGTCCAGATTATATTGTTGGAGCATTCAATAAAGTAAAGTCCTTTTTCTCCTCTATTTCCAGTTGTCACTGTAATTTTAGCTCCATCTAAGTTGAACGGGTAAACTGTAAGCGTGGGCACCGCCACAGCAACATATTTATATCTGTAGCATATATTGTTTTCCTGGAAAAGGTCTCAACCGTTGCTGCAGTGGTATCGTCTCTCGTCAAGAGCCCACCACGATCGCATGCTATTTACAGTAAAGGCTCATTCAAACACCTGAACTTCAAACAGCTTCAACCGCTAGTTTCAATGTGGCTGATAAAGAAAGATATTTTGTGAAAGTGAAAAATATTGCCCACAAAATTTTTAATTCATAGCACTGATAATTACAATTTATTTTTTTTTACCAAACTGGAAATCATTTTTTTTTTGGTTTGTCAATACTCTGATGAACACAAAAGTGGTGCAAAAAAAAAGTAAATGAATCAAAATAGCGATTTGATTCACCTCAAACAGCAAAAACAATGAGTTTTTATTTCAGTTTTTATTTGAGCAATGAAGCGAATGTTCCTGTTTGACACTCAGTGTGACTGTTCATGAATGCCCCGCGACCAAGAATCACTGGATTCAATGCATGGAAAGATAGTTGGATGTTTTTAACCCCAAAGACCGAGCACTTTAATCATGCATTAAAGAAAACAAGGGGCAAGGTACTCCAGGATCTAGTAGATTTTCTTTTTTACCCACTGTAGTTAGATAGAGAGACCCATACTATATCCACCTTGAATACACATTTAGTAATTCAGGGATTTATTTTCACATAGACATGCAGGCAACATTTCTCTTTGCTTGATGTTCTACAACCTGATTGAATGATGGTATCATGTATTATTCTTGGCCGAGATGGTTCGACCAGGATTTTGTGAAAGTGTTATTTTTACTCAATACTGCAATGCTAAATTCAGGAATTGCATAACGAGCACATGCATTTCAGTTTTCAACTTAGACTTAATAGTATAGTATATGCCCATGTTTGAAATACACAACAGAAAATTGCCCCACCATGAAATATATGTTTTCAGTTTATTATACAAACGTGCAGCATCACTTGTTGCTCAGAATCAGAACCCTGTGGCAAAACTGAACCTCCACACTTAGAGTGCATGTCGTTGATCAGAGTTATATCATCTATCCACACAGCAAATTTGGTGACCCCATGACCTTTCCTCTTTGCATCACCATCAGACCAAAATTGCCCTTACATTTCTGGCCGTAAGTTCTGAACCATGTTTGAAATTCAAAAACTTCATATCTTTAGAATCCTCAGGTCAAGCATAGTGCAACACACCCTTGGACATCATTTTTTTTCCTCTGTAGATTGACCGCCATTTTCAGTTTTTGAATCATGGCAGGCATGAATTATTGAGATGAATCATTTTCAATTGAATTCAGACATTATAATACATATAATTATGATGATTCAATTCAGCTCTTTTGCTCATGATGGCTAAAATTTTGAATTTTATCAAAAACTATTTTTGTATCACCTACATTTTTTGCCCAGTCACCACCACAATGCTAAAATCTTAGCAGGCCTTCAGTTGCTTACACGTCTGATTATATGCATCTGACGGTCCATTTAATTTTTTCGGCTATGCCCCAGTTGACATGATTAAGCATAGCTCCCAAATGGAATTTCCTATCAAAATGAAAACTTTCAGATGTATTCACCACCATGAACTGTCCAATTTCTTCGATTATGATCCAAATTCAGCCCTAAGAGGCAGTACAATAAACAAAAAAAAGGGAAACAGGCAATCACCAAACACCTATTTGGCCTGTTCACATACATATTTTTCATTTGTCTTCAGACATCATGCTACAAGTGATGGTGATGATTCAAATGAGCCCTTTTGCTCATATGGCTGGCATTTAGAATTTTATGAAAAGCGGTCCTTTTGTCTTTCCTCCTACACTTTTCGGCCAATCACCATAAAATGAGGCAATACTCATGTAAGGCCCCTGACAATTTTAGTTTTTACCATTTTTGTTGATACGTCAAACCTCATGCCCACAACAGCCCCTTAAGGTTTGATTAAACAGAACAAAATTTAATTTTTAATGCTTCCTACATGTTTCAAACGATTGACTTGAAGTTTGGTGTGTGCGAGGGAAGACAGGTCTGGCCCAGATTCGGCATCAAGCCGGTACTGTTGGGTGACTGCAGGCATGGCAAGTGGTGTACTAATCGGAAGTGGACCAGGTCTGGCAATGATGGCACCATTTATGTGATGGCATGCCACATGTGGGCCGATTGTGTCCGCAGCTTGCCCTGTGCTGGCTTGTGTATGGGCCAGATCTGGCAAAGCAGTGTGCGTGCATCATTTCTGCATATTTCACAACAAAGATGCCAGACAGGAAGTCAGATGTAAATGCTGAAAATATTTTTATCAAAATGGCTCATTCTTCATGAATGTTTAGAAAAATTTTAGAATCAAGTTTTAACTGGTGAATCACGTCTTCGAGCCACAGACGGCTGCTTCTGATTTGATGATGATGCTACGCTGCAGAACTAATAAAGCACCAGACGTTGTCATATTCACATCTCAAATTCTTTGCAGATATTCAGAAATACCTTTGCTTAGTTCAGAATCATCTCCTCTGTTGTCACACGGGCCTCAGATAGCGTCTCGAACATTGCTATCAGCTCTCATTCAAATTGATTCTGATGAGTTTATTGTCCTATTTTGCTTCATTTTCAATGTATGAGTCAGATGAGAAAGTCTGATAATTTAGATTGTAAATAAAAAAAAGAAACTTGTCTTTCATGCTGTTTCATTTTCTACATATTTTTATTTCTTAGAAGCAGAATTATGGAACTCGTCAAAAATGTATCGATGAACCTTCTTGCCGTGAGGCACCAGTGTGCCACCCAGTGTTTATGCATGAATTATGCATGCCATTTATTATCATTGTCTGGTGACCTTTAATGCTGTTGAACTCCATTATTCATTACTGCCTCAAACTGTGCTCACATTTTATGATAAAAACTAATCTGTGACGAATGATATCCTGGATTTAATCCCCAAGAAGGCGACATAAACGCCCACTTATTTCTTCTGACTCAGAATCAGTAAAGAAAGATACATTTATATACATAGCTCAACAGGTGGAAATGACAGATTATTTCATTATTTCGTAATCAGAAATACATAACATTAAAGATTTTATGGTTCCTAACATAATCTCTAGTATACATGACACATAAGATACAGCAAATTCTGTCCACAGAATAGCCTTCTTCACTCATTTTGAATTTTTCTTTTCAGCGAGAGTTGCTAGAAGTTTCCAAAGATACATGGAAAAAAACAGACATATATTTGGCACATTTGTAAAATTAAGAAACAACGTATGTAGTCTAAATGTAATACAAATACATTGAAATTCCACTAAATCCACTAATCGAAATGAAAAATGATTCCACAGAATGCTGCTGAGTGATTTGGACACGCAGTCATGGCTGCGCTCGGAAATCATGTCTCTGCGGCTCCCCCTTGTGGTTGCCGGTGCAGCCGTGCAAAATCAGTAGAATCAGGGTTTCCCCCTACCACGGTCCTCAAGGGCTCACAGTGGGTTTTAACCATAAAAAAGTCAAAAAAAAAAAAAATCTATCTAAAAAAGTCTAAAATTCTAGGCCCTCCTTATATATATTTTGCATTCTCCCTGAATTCTGTCCTTTTCCCTGAGACATGCAAGGGGCTGACAGCAAATATGGACCACTGCACAGCCCGCATGAAAGTTTGTATTCTCTGTTTCCGAAAAGGAAGCTCGTAAACAAGCCCCACCTTATCTCTACCGTCCATGATCTGATATCTGAGTATGATGTTGATGACAGATGCCTCCCTACAGCTCTCTGCGGCCCCTGTACCACTGTCATCTATGCCATGCAACGAGGAAAGGAGGGGGTAAAATTCACAAGCCTTAGCCAGATTCAGGTCATCCACGTTTAATAGCAGCTTGGATGTGCTTGGCTTTTGATCCATTTGATTTTGCAACCCAAGCAGATCCATCTTTGATTACAGACAACATACTGAAGCTGGCTAATGCACCTGAATTTTAGCTTCCTTTTTAGAAACAGAGAATACAACCTTTCATGCGGGCTGTGCAGTGGTCCACATTTGCTGTCGGGTAGATACGACGATGTGGCTGATTTCCACCTGAACGAAGATACTACAAGTCCTAAAAAAATGCAACAGTTGAGCATGAGACAAAGATCGAGTAGATGTACAACCCCAATTCCGAAAATAGCAGGGACGAAGTGTAAATTGTGAATAAAATCAAAATGCAAGCTAATGTTGCTCACAATAGAACATACATCTCATCTCATCATCTTCCGTTTAATCCGGGGCCGGGTCGCGGGGGCAGCAGTCTAAGCAAAGATGCCCAGAATTCCCTCTCCCTTGACACTTTCTCCAGTTCTCCCGGGGATATCCCGAGGCGTTCCCTGGCAAGCCGAGCGACATAGTCCCTCTAGCGTGTCCTAGGTCTTCCTCGGGGCCTCCTCCTTGTGGGGCTTGCCCGAAACACCTTCCTAGGAAGGCATCCAGGGGGCATCCGATATAGATGCCCGAGCCACCTCACCTGACTCTTCTCGACGTGGAGGAGCAGCACCTGTCCCCGACCCGGAGGCGCAGGGCAGCGACCCTCTCGTTCACCGGGGAAAACTCCAACACATAGCGGCTAAGCAGGGGGGCTATAAGCAAACCCACACCAGCCCTCCGCCTCTCACCGCGGGCAACTCCAGAAGAAAAGAGAGTCCAACCTCTCTCAAGGAGTTGGGTTCCAGAGCCCAGACTATGCGTGGAACTGAGCCCGACTATCTCTAGCCGGTATCGCTCGACCTCCCGCACAAGCTCAGGCTCCTTTCCCCCCAGTGAGGTGACATTCCATGTCCTGAGAACCAGTTTCTGCATCCAGGGATTGGGTCGCCGGGGCCTCGCCCATGACTGCCACCCAAAGTGGAAAGCATCTGCCCCTTTTGAACCCTCCTGCGGGTGATGAGCCTACGGGAAGGCGGGCCCACCTTGCTCGTTTGAGCTGTGCCCGGCCAACATAAAAATTGCTACTGTCGTGGTTAATGGCCGAGTGCTCAAAGCCCTTGTTGACACCGTTAGTGATCAAACCCTTATACATAGGAAATTTATACCACCTGAAATCATATTTACCCTGGAAACCATTCCTATTTGCTGTGTAAGAAATCCTTACCGTGCTACAGACATTTGCATTGTTGTGCTCCTAAACATCGGAGTGGCTGATAATTTGCATTATCCAGTGGTGTCGGTCATGATCTATCGGTTCTTTTTGATTTGTTACACTCAAGTCAGGAGTGTAAAGTAGCAGTCATCAGAGTTAAAACTAGTAGTCAGATGAGTCAGCCCAGACTTAGTATCCTGCATTTTTTTTTTTTTTTTTTGGGTCAATTTGAAGAAAGAAACCCGGTAATCAGGCAAACTGAGCTGCCCACCAGTGTGATTGAGCTGCATCAGAGTGATCAGAGCATGACTACCTTTTTGCGGCGAGCCAAAGGAGAGAGAGACTGAGGAAGACAGCAGGGCAGGAGAAGAATATACTTGCAGGTTGGTGTTCTCTACTGACAGCAGGAACCAGCTGCATAGCTAGTTCCACAAGCAACCCAAAATGCAGCGCTAACCTTGGACCACTCTGTTTCCTGACCTGGCCAGCTGGGGAAACACAAGAGCTCAGCACATAGCAAGCAATATTTTCACTGGCCTGGCTTATGGTCAGATGTTGTCCAGTTTTGCAGAAACTGTTCTCAGTATCAAAAAACCTCAGCCAAATGCCACTCCAGAGTTACATGTCAGCCTCTTCCCATTATTGCTGTCAACCATCTACAGACAGATGGACTAACTAAGCACTTAAGTCAGGTCGTGAAGCAGATGCTTTGCATATTTGTGAATGAGATGGGCTTAGACTGGGACCTGTGGCTACCCCAACTGCATTTTGTGTACAGAGAGGTATCGCACGCCTCCAATGGTTTCTCATTGTTTATGCTTTCCTATGGGCCGGAGAGGGACCCCTGTCTCTGCTCAGAGATCTGGGAGTGAGACCTGGGGAGGGTTGACCTATTAACATTCTCTAATGTCCTCCAGATGAAAGGCAAGCAGGAGAGGATGAGTGACCTAGACCAGGCACACATGGCAGGAGTTCAGCAGAAAAAACATGGTACACTCAGTGAGCTCATCAGAGGAGCTTCAATCCTGGCCAGAGGGTGCTAGTGATGCTCTCCACTTAAGACACAAAGTTGGTGGCAAAATGACAAGGGCCTATGAGGTGCAAAAGAAACTTGCGCTAACCCCCCATTAGGTCTCCACTCCAGGCCAGCGGCGGTCCAGCAGGGCTCTTAATATAAATCTCCTGAAGGATTGGGTTCCAATGCTGGAAAAGATGGATGAGGTGCGTTTGATTTTTGTAGATGCAGAGGAGGATGAAGTCAATGACTAATACTTGCCATCACCAGCTTGCACTGACCTTAATCTTAGCCTCCTGTCTGGAGAACAGCAGTCACTGGTGAGAGCCTTGTAAGACTCAGTGACATTTCAGGAGAATCCTGGTCGGAACACTATTGTTGAACATTACATTGTGAGGGTACGACCGTTAGATGAATGAGTTACAGAATGCCATATTGCCTCCTTTATCTCTAAAGGAGGTGGATCTGATGTTGGAGCTTGGTTTCACTGACGTCTCCAAAAGTGAGTGGTGTAATTGTGTTCTGCTTGTGCTAAAAAAGGATGACACCATCAGGTTTTGTATAGATTTTTGATACTTGAATGCCACCTCAATATTTTATTCTTACCCAACTCCTCGAATTGATTACCAGCCTGGAGAAGGCAAAATATCTGACAACTTTTGATCTTTGCTAGGTTTACAAGCCAGACCCACTCACACAGGAGTCTTGAGTTGACAGCCCACTGGATGCCATGGGGGAGATTCAGTTCACAGTGCTGCCGTTTCGGATGCATACAGCCCCTGCAACTTTCCAGAGGCCAATAAACATGGTAAGGTGTGATCTTTTTAAATTTGCTTCTGCCTATGAAGACCACAAAGGAAAGACAATCAGAGTCCAAATTTTATATTTTTGTATATTATATATATTATATATTACTATTCAATTTATAATAATATATAATATTAAATATTATTACAATATCTAATATATAATTATATATATATTAAAATATTTTACATGTTTTATATTTTTACCTCTGCCAAGGAGGTTATGTTTTTGCCTGGGTTTGTTTGTTTGTCTGTCTGTTTGTTTGTTTGTCTGTTGGTTTCCAAAATAACTCAAAATGTTATGGATAGATTTTCATGAAATTTTCAGAGAAGGTGGGTATTAAGTCAATTACATTTTGGCATATCTAGGCCAAAGTACTGCTGAGATATACCCCAAAGTTCAAGATTTCAAGTCTTTCCAATGGACCGGAGTTCCAATCGCCGTGCTTTTGGGTTTTGCTGCCCCCTGGCACTCTCTGAGTGCTTTTCTAGTTTGCATATTTTTTAGTGCTTTGTTTCTAAGATCGTCTTGAATTTTTAATTCATCATTACTCCACATGGTGAACATGTGACTGATAATTTTTCCATTGTGGTCTTCATATCTATATGACGTTTTCATTTAAAATGCCACGTGGGAAGACCACATGAAACATCTGAGGGCAGCGTTAGAATGCCTTCACTCTGCTTGGCTGACCATCAACCCCTCGAAGTATGTCTTCAGCAAAACTGAGGCTGAGTATCTGGGTTTTGTCACTGGCAATGGGGAGGTAGAACTACAGGTTCAAAAGGTTCATGCCCCAGCGTCATGTCCCTTGCCTCACACCAGGAAGCAGTTGAAGTCATTTTTGGGGAGGGCAGAAATTTACTGTCCTTTTATTCCTAAATTATTCTCAAGGACTGGTTCACTCTTGGACATGAAAGTTCCTTAACCCCTTTCTGCAGATGTAGACGCCCGCATCTATAGACCTGCAAACTGGAAGCACGCTGTTACTGTACTCGATCACTAAATGGCACCCCCGGATCCGTTATTGAATGTTCACAAGCAAGCAGACCTCCAACGCGGTTCTGAATATGGGGAAGTTCACTCCACGCCCTGTTTTTCAAGAGCTGCATGAATTAAACTCCTCAGCTAAGCCTGATGTGCAAACTGGTCAGTATCCTTGCCTATAGTATCGATCCAGCAGTTTAAAAAAAACGATATCTTGACACAGAAAAAATCGCTATCCTCTGTAGCAACCAGATAAGCCACAGTGAGCCAACAGTATTCCAAGTAATGGTTCAGAAAAATCAGTTTTCTGAGGCAAAAAAAATCGATATGGTATTGATTCTCTCACATTCTACTTTTAATTACTGTCGTCACGTACAAAAAAAATCGTAGTTTCCTACCGTGGATTTACGCGCAGATCCATTCATTGACAAATCCAGCGCTTCTTTATATCCACCCGAGTACTGGCGTTGATAGCCAATCACTCAACCATACACTCAGGGTTTTCTGCGTAATTGTATAGTTGCACTTCATGCCCTCGCAAAGCTAACCCGGTAAAAAATGTATTGATTGGCTCGTTTCTTATCCAAATCCCGAGTGTTTAAACATTTTAGAGTAAGTGAAACACATTGATTGGACAAACACAGAGCATACAAACCTATGCGTATCAGCATGTTCGGTTGTATCCTGTCTACGTTATGCACATTACGCGGTTAAAATAGACGCGATTTATAGAAAACACGTTCGCAAAACTGGCCTTGAAGTGTTCAGTTACATTTATAGGATCTAAATGAGATAAGGATATGGTCAATTGGAATTATGTAGAATGAAACAGGACCGGAGGATCCCTGCTACTGGATACATCGGTCTGGAGCAGGGATTCATGAAAAAGGTGAGGCTGATACTTTGTTATTTTTTTGTTGTTGTTGTTGTTGTTTTGTTTTTGGAATGTATACGTACTCAACAAAGTCGAATGTCGGGGTTTTTTTCCTGTTTAAAACGCGAACTGCCCGTGCATTTGGGTGGACCCCCTGGTACGTTCATTGCACGTTTCTTTTGAATCCAGGGAGGCAATGGATTGTTCCCTGAAAGTGGAGTGTCTGTTCTGTTAAAATAAGGTATATTTCAGAATTCAGATATTACTGAGTTAGTGAGTTGCACTTGTTCCTTATAAGTGTTGAAATGAGTTTGTGAACTTAGAAGAGGGGACTGGTAGCTTCCATTACAGGGTGAATGTTCTAACCGTTTAATAAGAAGTTTATTTAATGCGTGTTTGTGCTGGCACTTTAAAGTAAAATGGGCAAAACTCTAAACTTTATTATGGAGAAAAGGCATGTTTTGTGTTTTGGAGTGGTTACTGGTGACCATTGATATTCAACTGCACTGAGATTGATAAATTCATACTAAACTCAACCAGAAAATCATTTGTTCATATTAAATTTCATGCCTTAAAACTTTATTTGTGTTATATACATGATTTTTTTATGATTTGACTGGACTTCATTTTGAGACTTCGGGGAGACACTTGGATAGCTGTATAATTTGGCTAAAAGCATGTAGGTAATCTAGAATGTAATGTTGAAGATGAATTGTACTTGTGGTCAAGGAGTTTATGATCCCAGAAATGTATAGTTTTAAGCCCCAGCAGTTTTTCAATCCTCAGAATTATTTTTTTTGCAATTTCAATGGTGAATTCTCATGAAGATTCTTTATGTTTGCAGCTCATTTTCTCTACCATAATCATGAAAATTAACTGACATACTATGTAATTCTAAATGCTGTAAGTGTCTTTTCAGAATTGAGCCACATTTTTCCTCTTTATGAAGCTTTAATCTTGAATTATACAGCATTAAAGTGGGTAACCCAAAAATAGCCAAATTTGGCTTCTGCACAAAGGGGTTAATCTCCAAATCAGCTACAGAGGTCAGAGGAAATGGTGGAGGCCTTCAATGATATCAGTCAGTCTCTAAGGAAGACCCCTACTTTGCACAATTTGGGTTTTGAAGCACCTTTTGTCTCACAAACTGGAGCATCCAAGTGGGTATTGGGACTGTGCTCCTCCAGGGTTCATCAGAAGGCCGTCATCCTGTTGCATACATTAGCTGTAAGATGTTCCTCGGGAGATCCGCTACTTGGTGATTGAGAAAGAAGCTCCAGAAATTAAGTGGCCTTGACTTCTTACGCTACGACCTCCTTCGGAGGGAATTCACCGTAGAGACAGATCATAAGGCACGATAGTGGCCTGAGCGCATGAAGGACACCATGTGAAATATCACCCGCCAGAACTTGGCCATCTAGCCCCATCAATTCATTATGTGGCATGTCCCAGGCGGGGACAGTGCCATTGCCAATTACCTCACCCACTGATCCACTGAGAGTCCTGAAGAGATGTGTAATGGCTGCCCAGCAGCCCCACAAGCATAAGAAGCCCTGCACCACAGTGCCTGCTCCACAAACCTTTTTAACCCCTTAGGTTTTTTTATTTACTTTACCTTATGTGCATTTTGCAATCACCATGCACGCGTAGCATTAATGCATGTTTGGTTCATATGTCACATCTTAATTTTTACTGCTTTATTCGTTTTGGACATTGCATTGCTTCTCATTTGTAGCGTGCACATTGTTGCTACTTTGTAAAGGTAAATTAGTATTAACTAAAGTCGAATTTACTATCATTTCACCATGTAGTAACAATGGTTAATTGAAAGCATTACTGAAAATCTGTGAGATGAGCTGAAGAAGAAAGTCCATAAAGGTGGACACTGGATTTTGAAGAATTTTGAGAGATTCTGCATGGAGGGATGGTGTCAGAAAACTTTCTATGTCTTCTCCAACTTCATTACTCACTATACAAGTTTCAAAGCTGTATCTTGGCAAAGAGGAGGCTAACTAATGTATTTCTGTCGGGGATACAATAATTAAGGCACACGTTTTTAAGAAAATATCTGTTCCACGATTGTCATTTTTTTGTCAATCATTGCATTTCAATCAGAGGGTTATAGTTTTGTTGATGTCTTGAATTATTTCTCTAAAAGATAAGCAATAAAGTTTTTAAATTAGAACCGTGCACTTATGTTCATATTTTGCCAGAGTGCCACTGACAGGCACTGTAAGTGCATATGCCATTGCTAGTTGGCACAGATTACTTGCTTTTTTGGTTCACATTAGCATCCAAAAATGCAGTTTTAAATATACTTTTTCTACATGTTCAGATAAGAACTGGTCTTCACTTACCCAACTCTTTCTGTCAGAACTATGAGCTCTGATAAACTTCATCCTGCCTACAGTATGTTTGTGCAGGTGGTAAAAACGAGGACACATTACATTGAGGACACAAGTGTGTTTTCAGTAGGGATCGCATTCAAGTGAAATTCTACTTCTGATGTGGGCTATAGGCTGGGCTGTGGGGACACCTGTAGTTTGTATTGTTTTAGTATTAGTGAGCTGTTATTCAGGTCATAGGATGTAGAATAAGGAAAACAGTGAATACTGACTAAACGCAGGGCAGGCAGTATGAGGAGTAAGAAGGGTGGTTTAATAATGAAAACAGATGATAATATTTTTTTTTTTTTCTGTGTTGGTCAATTAAATATATACGTTAATGGAGAAAACGAAACAAAGCAGATGGGGGAATGAGGAGTCATCATCCGCTATCAGGTGGACATCTATTGGCACTCATTTTTGTAACTGGAACCAGACTGGTTATGTAATTTACTTCAAACAATTCAAACAATATAGTTGTTTGAACATACATACAAACATATAGTATTCAAACAATATAGTTGGATTTTCTCTTTTTTCTCTTTTGAAGGAGTACAGTCTATATTTTAATTTTGTCAAAAAACAAATACAAATGAAGTGTACTGGTGAACATGTGGCAGGTGTTTCGGGCAACTATGGAAAATTTAAATGAGTCCTCAGAATGAAGTTAGCATGAACATCTGATTTTTTATTTTTAGATCATGCGTTTTTTTTTTTTTTTAAATAATGAAAATGCCGGTGATGTCGGGCATCAAGTCTCTTTGTGAAGGTTGAAGGCTCACAAGCTTCTTTTTGGGAATGAATCTGAGTTGACAGCAAAATCATGTAAGTACTGGTCATTTCTAGAAACTATGTCAGACCTGTGAGGTTTTTTTAATCATTGTTTTTTTCTCGAAAAGCTTGTAATAATGGTAAGAGTGTGTTTATCAGGAATAATGCTGTATACTTTCAACAATGTGAATCACATCGATAATAAATGTTTTCACGAGTGCAACATTTGATCTAGCAAATAAATAATTTAGTTCTCCGTACTCAAGGTGATTGCTTGGTTTGTTTGGTGGATTGGCATTGATATGGGAAAACATATATCTGATGTGGGAATGCACTTTGTTGAAAAGGACACAAACCAAGTAATGTTGAGGGGCCTTCCAGTGAACAGTTGGTTTTTGGCAAGGATTAAATCACAGTGCTGAGTACATCTGACAAGCTCATATTTGGTGCGGGGACTAAGCTATTAGTTGAATTGGGTGAGTAATAAGACTAATTGTGCATATTTATATTCAACTGTTGTTGGGCTTTTGACATGAATTTAGTTTTGTTCTAAAACAATGTAATCATTTTTAGTTCAATTTGCCTGTTTCTTTGCCATCAAATTTGTTCTTGCTGGTAACATGGTTTTTTGTTCATGCTAAAATATACAAAAACATTTCATATGGTTCACGGTCAATGGCTTTTCACGGGCATCTATCAATGTTCGAATGCAATTAACAGAAAGATGACCTCTGGAACAGGAGCACATTCAATGATAGAATCTTAAGTTCTGCGGAAAATTCAAATTGTATATTTTAAAACTAATATTACTGTTATTATCATTGCCATTTTTTAAAATTATTCACATTTCAAAGTATTGATTGGTAAAATTGCAGTAATCTTAGCCAACAAGATTGCTCTTTAGATTTGAGGTTTTTTCATTGCTTCCTTATACTGTGTGAATACTGGCACGGATAAGCTGATATTTGGTAAAGGCACCAAGCTGGTAGTTCAACACTGTAAGTACATATTTGTATTACTCGGTAGAATTATAAATGTGATAATCAAATGTGCATAATTTCTGCATTCCAGAATTTGATTGAATCTCATGTAACAAATGTATTTTTATCCATATCTATATTATTCAAACAAGTTGCCTGCCACATCAGAGGCCTAAGTCCATGCATTTTCTCAACATAAATTGAGCACCGCAGTTCACTGGACAGTGATGATTTGTTTTATTTACATTTTACATTCTAACAGCTTGAGTTTGAAAGGATACAAAGACAACGAGGTTTACATGCAGACTGTCAGCTTTAATTAAAATTTCTCTAAGTATTCTGTAAATTTTTTTCTGGTCGCGTGAAACATATTGGACTGGTTATCATAATGTTGTGTAAAGTAGCCATTTTTAACATTTGATTTCATATCTTTTGCATGCAATGAACTGACTCCTTGAAGAGACACATAACCATAGCCAGTCCCTGGGTATCCTCCCTGGTGGTTTGCTGTCAGGCTTGTGCTATTGTCATCTTCTGTTATTGCTTGTTTCTGGGACTTTTTTCCTTCACGCTCCCCTGCAGCATGTTAAGTACTTGTTCTGTTGCGTTCAGATGCAGTCATTGACTTGGCAAACAAACCCAAAATGACTAAAAATGTCACTGTCCAATGAATTATGGTACTATCTGTATGAACGGCAAAAACCTAATCTGTATCTTTATGTGAAAGCAAAGATCCTTCTTTATATTCTCACCTGCTTGACTTATAATTAAGGGAAGGGAGACTGAATGATAAAAAGCCGTCAGCAGGTAATCTTTGTTCCAAAAGTTGTTGCGAATTGCCAAAGAGGAAGACCTCATTAGATATTGAATGTGGATATACCACTGTGTGACTGAGGGTGTTTACAAAATCATCTTTGCACAGGGGACAAAAGTTATTATTGAAGCAGGTAAGTCTTGTTATCTAACATTTAATATAGTGCTATAAATTGCATGGTAACTTGAAAAAAAAAATTGTGACATCCCTGATTTTTTGTTTTTGATGGCAGGATAGCACGTGGATTATGGAAATTCGTTCAGTATTTAGGATAATTTTAGCTTGGTTATGGATGGTTATGGTCTTCATCCTTTCAATTGGAAACAACTTTGTTATCATTTGTTAACTTGTATTTTTGTAATGTGTTCACACTGTGTGAATTTGACAAGTGAAGCCGATCCACTCTTATTTGGGCTTGGAACAATACAGGCTTTGTAATCAAGTAATTCGCATTTGTATTGCTTTTAGGGTTTGTTACCTGAAATACGTAGTCTCTGTATGTTGATTAAAGATCATTTGAAGAGCGTTAAAGTGTCCTGCATATCACACTGCCTTTGTAAGGTATGTTTGATTGTTGGTAGGTTTTTGTAGAGGTGCTACATAGTGTGCAGACTAGAAATGAGAAGATGCTATTTGGAGAGGGTACCAGACTGATTGTAGAACCATGTAAGTATCGGAAAATCACCAATAGTGTAATGTTAGCTTTAGTACTGCTATATAATGATCTTGCTTTGATAGACATTTTAAATGAGAGTGGGATCTTCGCCTTCAGACCACTGGAAATTGCAAGATGAACTTCAGGCAGGGAATAAGTCTTATTGTGAAGCCAAGTGAGTAAAAAAGCTGGAAAAATGCGAGCATGAGTAATGCATTTAGGCTATAAATCCTTATCATATGACACCTTATCCATGTTGCATTTAATATTGTTGATTATCAAGTGGCAGTGTAGATATATGATATATGTGGTATACAAACATGTCAAGTAAGACAAGGAAATTCATGCCAAATATTACGAAAACTATTTCATTATTTTTATTTTTATTTTTTGATTCATTGGCCAAAAAAAAAATCCATGTGGACGTTATTCTCCTTATGGAGCCATGGCGGTACAGACATCAAAGGGTTTTTCTGGATAGGTAATTAGAGTAGAAAGTAACTTTTGTCATTATCTGAACCACTGTGGACTAGTAACTCAGGTTTCAAACTCATTTTTGGATCTGGAACCACCCTGGTCATCCAACTGAGTAAGTTTTATATAGTTTCAGAGTTACACTACAGTTTAATAAATCACATCATTATATTTTGATTGCATAAGCAGCCTTAAAAACAGATAATGCTTGAGTATGCTTGCATTCCTCTCTCATAACATTATTTAAATAAAAATTAACCTACGTTATATTGAATCGCCTACTGGAAAACACATTTGTATAGGCAGGTCAATGTTTCATTTGTTAGTGCAAAGCAAACTATGAATGTAGCTGGTATTTGATATGGAGCATAGCTATGTGTGAATACTCAAGTGGGATACAAGCTTCTCTTTGCAAGAGGAACTAAAGTGGTTGTGGAATCATGTAAGTACTGAATATTGTTTGTATATTGAAATTTTGAAAAGTTTGGGCCCAAGTATGACTTTGGGTCATTTTTCAACAACCAACTTGCACTAATTTGAAATATGAATGAAGGGTGCTGTAGATCAAACTGTAATTATTCTGCAAGAATTAATTGCATATTATTGAAATAATATACAATGGTTGAAGGCTAATTGACCAGAAATTGAAAGATAATATCATTTTAATCAGTTAGTTAGCAAATTTGTGGTTTTTATTCCGGCAACAGCTTTGTTTTACCTTAGATCACCTTAGATGTACCTTACCCTAGATATATAGACTTCAAAATGAAAGAGTTTTTAAAGCTATTTATAAAGCACTTGTTGACTTTGAGTGAAAATATCGTCTGTTTTAGCACAGCATGAATCCAGTGGCAATGCTGGAAAATTAATACTAGGTGAAGAATTCACACGAGTACTTAATACTATTGCATATTCTACAAATAATGATTTATTATCTTTTGACATCAGTGCTTAACAGCATGTTGAATACTTCATCTAAACCTTTTTCTGTGCTTTTAAGAAATTCATGAAAGCAAGACTTTTTTTTGCCAGTATTATTTGAAAACACATACTTATTTAAAATTTGAACTATTAGTACCACAACAAGGCTTCTGCTGCTGTCATTCATACAATGTTCATTGATGATGAAACAAAATTGGTGAGACTGAAAGGATTTAACTATTATTGATTGCATGAAGAGCTGATTATATAACTACACAGACAGGAGGACCCTAAAGAGAGTCTTTAGCATTGATATACTGTGTAAATAATGCAGAGAATGAGCTTTACTTTGGAATGGGACAAAAGTTGATGTCGTAGCTGGTAGCTCGTTCTACTATCAGTGTTGAGATACTGGATGTTGTACTGGAAAATATTCAATGAAAATGGCTATTGTGTAAATGGCTACTGGCTTTTCTAATATGGATATCTAGATGTTATTATGTATTTTTACAGTAAACAAAATTCTGAGCGAGTGATCTAAGTATTTTGCTTTCAATAGCCTTTATTGCATGAAATTTGTGATTTTCAGCTTAGAATATTCAAACAATATTTGTGATATTACACCTTAATACATAACCATCATGAATGGCAAGACCTGACCATAACATGTACCTGTGTCTGTCCTTTCAAAATAAAGGTAATAGTTGAGTTTTTGTAGAAGGCATTCACACAGTGTGAATGCTAAGGGAGATTACCGTGTAATTTTTGGTACTGGTACATTTTTAATTGTGGAGACAAGTAAGTAATCTCTTCCATATTTCCATCATTATTTTAACGGCGATCTTGAGAAACTGGTGTTGTTGACCGATTTCAATAGTTTCAGTTCACAGCTGATGATGATTGACTGGGCTTTTGTGGAGCTCATCACATATAGTTTAAGTCAGAATAAAGAGAAAGTGATAAGAAATCCTCTACTTGTGGATACATTAGCACGGATGGAAAATTTACCGTGTAACCCATAAGGGCACAGCTAATTCTGATAGTAGCAGATTTTTGATATGGAGCATAGCTATGTGTGAATGCTCAAGGGGGCTACAAGCTCCTTTTTGGAAGCGGAACTAAAGTGGTTGTGGAATCATGTAAGTTCAGAACATTGTCCATTACTGGTATATTAAGAAAATTTATGACTTCTATGTGTGTTTTTAATTTTCAAGATAAATGCACAAATTAGAAAAATGTCTGCAGGCATTTATTTTACATTACACATAATGTTTGAGAGATCATAGGCAGGTAATGGACGGAACATTCCATGGGCTGTGTGTGTTGTCCATGGCTCTGATTAAACTAGGCTGTTTCACAAAGTGATGTTTGAGCATTGCTGGAAAATTTATATTAAATGAAGTTATATTTGTTTATACACACAAGCAAGTGTTTAGTGTTAATAATACCATATGCTCTGCAAGTGTGCAATCATGTATTTATGATTTACTTGCCATTTGGTATGGAGATCCTATTTCTTATTATTTATTCCAAGCCCCAATTTAATGAAGTTGCATTAGAATTTAATGAGTCTGCATAATGGAGTCATAAAAGATTATTCCATTATGAATTAGGATAATGCATGATTTTCTTTAGAGGATGTTTTTTCAAAATTCTCAGAAAATATACTGTATGATCTAATCGGCTATACCTTAAAGTTTGTTTCCAGCTGTTACATCTGTTGTTGAATGTTTTCTTTGTGAAGTTTTTTGTAGGTTTTTTAGAAATATTGTACCACCAGAAATAAGAAAGTCTCCACTTTTAGATTGAGTTTTTTGCATTGCCCTGTAGTATAGTGTGTCTGGTGGCACTGGCACAAAATTGATCTTTGGCGGTGGAACCAACCTGATAACAGAACTCAGTAAGTTTTATCTGGTTTTATCTTTAGAAATATCCCTCCTGTCATCATTTTTGGAAAAAAATATGAAAACAAGAATGAGGCTACGGAATAAGTAGGTTGTAAATATTGGAGACGCCATCTCAGTTGATTGTTAGGTTGCAGGCGTTTGTGTTATCTGCTGCCGCACCATGTGAATACTGGGCTCGGTGGTAAAATGGTTTTTGGCGCAGGAACACGGCTCTTAATTCATGCCAGTAAGTAAACTAACTGCAGTTAATTTAATCCATTCTACTCGTTCTCTGGTTTGTTATTGGTCTGAGTAGAATTGTTTTTTTTCCAAATGAAAAATAATGAGAAAAGAGCATCTTGTGCATTTAAATTCTCCTCCTGATGCATGGAAAGTAAATCAAGCCAAAAAAAGATATATATATTCCATAGATGGATCATATGGAAAACCAATGCCAGTGATTTGGTGTTAGTCCACATATTCTGAGATGTGCATATGCGTATTTATCATAGAATTTCTACAAATCACTTTTTATGTAAAATGTTCACTTTCAGTTTGAATGGAACATACTGAAACGGTGAATTTAATGAAAATTTGATTTGCCTCTCTGTTGGAGAGCCATTTATAGAAAGCAGTTTCAGTTCAAAGCCATTGTTATAGATGTCAGTATTTGTGAAAACACTGCCTATTTGCTATGGGAAAACAGCAGTACGACGCACAGGCTTCTGTAATGCCATTAATGTCATTATTGTAACTATTATTGCGACTAAAATAATTGTTATGACTTAATTTTGTTGATGAAGACGTCAGATTGAATGCTTGTCTATCAGGTAACATGAGCTGACAGTTTCACTGGAGAGACAGGAGAATCTAGATGGGTATTTGACATGGTTATTAATACTGTGTGAATGGAGCTGGGAATAAGCTTTACTTTGGACAGGGGACAAAGGTGACTGTTTCATCAGGTAGGTCATTCTGTGTCCAGTCAATATCAATGACCAAATTACTTAGCTGTTCGGTTGATTACTGAACTTCATTTTACAGCAGATAAATTTATGTTTTTCTTGTCAAAGGTGGTTTTTACATCAGGATTAAAATTCTTAGTCTCAAACATTCTCATAAAACTTTTGATTTTATCCTCTAAAGGGTTAAAGTTTAAGGGTTTATTTCCAAAACGCAATCAGTGCCAAAATTACAAAAATTGAGGTAATACCATAGAGCAGGAGCCCTGTGCTTATTACACATGGTGCAAAAATCTGTTTTTATACATTCATACTATCAGGTGTATTTTTTCATGATCAAAGTTTTTGTTTTCCATAAAATGCAGCAGGCGCCAACATAGAAAAAGCTGATTTTCACAAAATGAGTAAAATGGATATATTGCGTTTTGGAAACAAACTCTTCAGTTATTAAGAATGGACAATGTTGATATGATTTGAATTTTTGGTAGGAGATAGCCTTTTCATATTTGGGACTGGGATATTTTTATATTGTTGTGTCAAGTTTGTAATTAATTGTTCCATATTTCCCATTTTGTTGATAAATATGGGGATAAAATAGATAATCCTTTGCATTTTGCTTGCCAGATGTTCTTCAGTGCTTGTATTTGGTTGGTTATTACTAGTATTAAGTAAAAACAGCTGAACTGCATTGTTCTATGTTGCATCTTAAATATGCAGGCAGCAATCTTTGAGAGATTTCCATGGACAAATTTTTGATTTAAGCTATAAAACCTTTATGTAGAAAATTATGAAATTGCATACATTAATTAGATAAGCTAATAAGTAAATACATCGAAGAAATGAAAATGTGACCAATGCATTTTCTATACTTGTTACATTTGGCCAGTGTTGTTAAAAAAAAAGTTTCTAAAGACCCTAAAGCCATTACAGTAACTGAAACTGCTACACTCATGATCATTTTCGAATAGAATGAAAGTGTTTGAAGAACTCTTGTTCCATGGAAACTAATGACGGTAAACTGGTCCCTGCAATCATCTGAAATAAAGCAGTGTTTGCCAGCCCTGCCCTGCACATTTTATTTGTCTTAATGATCTGACATAACGTGTTCAATTCAAGTACTCCAGAATTTAGCTAAAGAGCTAAGTTAGGTGTTCTAAAAGAAGACATCTAAAATATGCTGCGCATGGGTACACCGGGCAGGGTATTACATATTGGGGAACATCAAAATGAAGAATTCCCCTTGCAAGTCAGTTCTACAATCTACACTTTCCAAAATGTTTGTGAACTGCATTTATTTTTGAAATGGTCCTCTGGGGTACTGTATTTCTAATGTGCAGGCTTTTGATAAATAAGCACAGTAGCATATCGGGGTAGTAATTATAGCGTTATTAAGGTCTGTCAGATGTCATGTTTCTGTTGGGAAGAGTAACACAGTGTGAATTTTGCTGGGGCTGGAGGGAAGTTGATTTTTGGAGCAGGAACCAAATTGATTATATATCCAGGTGAGAAAACAAAATATAAATTGAAAAATAAATCATAACACATCCAAGGAATTAATATCCTGGAATATTGTACTGTTATTTGAGTGACAATTTAGAGCATTTTGAAAATTAAAGCAGTGTAATACTGCATTAGGAAATGAGTACGTTTGTGCAGATGGTGCACGTATTTGTTGAGGTTTCCTTCAGTGTGTGAATGGGAATGACCAGAAAATAACATTTGGACAAGGAATACACCTAAATGTAGAATCAAGTAAGTTTCAAACCTACATTTCTGACCTCCAGCAAGTCCCATTTGACCCATGGGTCAAATTTCATCCAAATATGACTTCTGAGGGCTGTATTTGAAAAATGGACGGAATAACTTATTCATGATAATGGGTAGAAATTCCTTTATGCTATTCCTTTATACAGAACCAAAAATGTTTACATTTGAAATACTTCTTCCGCAACGTAATCATGCCCTGAGCAAAAAAAAAAAAAAGAGAGAGTAGCTTGGCAAAAGAGAGTTATTTTCATATAGATATATTAAATATTTGGCATATTTAGAAAGTTACATATTATCATGGATCTATTTACAAGAAATTTTTAGTCAGATACAGTATATGAAATATTTAACATATTTGGAAAGTAGAATGTTATGGTGGAGATACGAGATATTTTTTCAGTAGGTATACTTGTAACTAGGAAAAAATTCTGATCATGATATTTGAGTAGTTGTTCATCTATTGACCTGAGGTTGTTAATGTACTGGCAAATAACAGTGTGTGTATGGTAGTGCTGGAAAATTAATGTTTGCTGAAGGAACTCGGCTTTTAATTGAAACAAGTAAGTGGTCAATGCTTGCATACATTCAACAAAATAATGATATATTTATTTACAGTTATTTATTTTATTTTTTTATTTTTTTTTACCATGGCATTGCACTATATAAATGATTACTTACAGTAAATATCATGACTTCAGGTTTCATCTGACTTAATGAATCAATCTATCGACCTATTTGGATATATGGTATTTGGATAACATGCCCAATTTTATGTTCTGTCTTCTTATGAGTGGAAAAGTTTATCGGTTTTTGTATTGTATGGTATTACTGTGTGAATGCTGCCACCAATGCACTGATATTTGGCAGCGGTACAAAGCTGGTAATTCAACATGGTAAGTATTTAATATTTTAATGATTATGGTTAAGTGTGAAGGTGAATCAATTTGGGATATTCAGAGTATGATTTTATTTACTGAAAACCACAAAAACCCTGTGAACAACAGTCTAGAAATTGGCAGTTGGTGAAGTTATCCTTATTCAAAACCATGAGTAATATGAATTATTTACATGGATGTGCTCTTATCTTGCACATACATCTGAAAATTGCAATTCTTAGTTTGCTATTATGCTAAATCAGCTTAAAAAAGCAAGTAATCATGAAAAATTACTATGGCAGACAAAACAAAAGATAAGATTTATTTGAAATTCAAAAGTAAGGCATCCTCGTTAAAACTGGTGAGGAGTCTGGAGAACTATTGCAGTTAGATAATAGCAAAATCCTGAGGATGTAAATATGCTGGGTTGTATCACTGTGTGAATATTAATTCAGGAAAGATGATATTTGGGGAGGGAACTCGGCTGTTGATTCACACAAGTAAGTAATTGAAAACAGTATTAGTTGCTAGCCCATGCTGTGTGATTCCATAGTTGCATGTTTTTTTTGGGAAATAGTATTTGAGTATTTATATAACTTTATGTGCATTAGCATTCTATAACTGTCTTGCAATGTGAATGCTCATATATATTTTCATTGACATTTAGTAAGGGTGGCAAACTGAATGCTGAATTCAGAATTCCCAAACCCTCTAAATGTTATAAGAATGCATACTTTGCTTTTCGTGAAGGTACTGAAACTTTAAATCAGTGCCTATGTGAGCCAGTTATGACAGGAAAATTAAAATTTATGTTGATTTACTATTTTCATATTCATATTTCATCCTTCATTACTTCATCACAAAATATTAGAATACTGTAATGTTGGTTTTATGAATCTGCCAGAATACATTACCTATAAACAGCAGAATTTTCCCTTGATGGGTTTGCGGAATTCATGGTGTATACAGTCCACATCTAAACAATAGTTCTGTAAATTTGGTCATCACTTTGCCTTGAAACACAAGTAGATGTTGAAACTCTGAATTGAACTGATTATTTGACACTGTATGCATTTTTTGCATATAAGAACATTAGAAAATGTGTCATTGAATTTGACATTACCATCCCCTGACAGCACCAAGGGGATTGATAAAAAATCCCATTTGTGTTATCGCTGTTTTGTATAGTAGATCCAATTGAGTTAAATAGAATGCATAGAGGCTTAAAGCTTCCAATGATGAATTTACTGAGTCAATACAGAGATATTTATCTTTTTATTTGATAACATTTTGGGGTGCAAGATTGTTAAATTGTAGCAGATGCTTTAAATTCCTAATTCAAGAACTTTGCCAGTTGACTTCCTACTTCCGTTCCATTTTACATGTAAATTGATAATAGTAAATATATTACTCTATTACATTTGACCCTTTGGCAAACTTAACAATGGACATCCAATGAGAAGGAGAGAATTGAGAGATGGAATTACCTTACACTGCTATCGTACCCATAGGAATACCTTCTTTTAGGTATTTTATATGGCTGTTAATACAGTGTGACTGACGGGTACAGGCTTTATTTTGGACAGGGTACAAAGGTATTTGTTACAACAGGTAAGCTGTTTTTTAATTAATATAACTGACAACAGCGATTGGCTGACTGTCCAAAGTTTGTTTTTACATGCCAGGGTAAGGATAGATAATTGGTGAATGGATGGATTAAATTTCACTTAAATCCATTTTAACTAGTTTGCAGCCATGGTATTGGTCATTCCTATTTAAACATAAATTAATATAGCTTTGATATTATTTATCGTGGAGGTGAGGGTTTGGTTTTAAATATGAATACAAAATTTTGGTTGTGTTTTCTCAGTGATAGCATGATAGTTAGGCTTTAAGTCCATTCTAGTATTAGATATGTATCTATACTGTGTTGGTTAAATAGATCCTGGGTGTATTCAGTACAGGCAAGTCCCTTGTATGGCACTTGTTTTTTGTGAGGTGCTTTCATACTGTGTGAATACTGGAAGTGCAGCTGATCCTGTTCTGTTTGGGACTGGGACAATATTGGTTGTGGAGTCGAGTAAGTTATATTTCTATTATTTCTTTACTCCCTGATGGGTACTCCACTGAAATACATCAAATAGGTTGTGATATGATAAGATTTGGGTAAGTCAGTGATTGTACATTTCAGTGGCTTTGTGTTATTGCTTTTAATATTTCACGGTTAAAACTGCTCATTGTCTTGGGAATATTGAAATTTTCAGGCAATATATGGATTGCTCTGGGATGAAAAATCGTAATAGTAAGTTGAAATTGTAAGTTGGCAGATGGAACCAGTGTTTGTGTTTTGTCAGTAGATAAAATAGTGCTCTGATAGTTCCTGTGCCTCCAGTTTACAACTAACTGCTATTCACACAAAACTTCGCAGTATGGTTTCAAAATACTGGTTTTGATAATGACATCTGTCACGGTATTGGGATCATATGATATTTCATGGGGTTGGCCAACCCTGGTGCTTGAGAGCCGCAATGTATGTTGATATTTGGTGTTACTCAGCAATTGACCGATCAATTAAAGCAATTGATTGCGTACTTAAATCACCTTTGCTGGTTTCTTAGATGTCAGTTGGTTGGTAAATTCAAAGACCAGCACAAATTTTGGCTCTGCAGAAGTAGGGTTGGCCACCCCTGATATATAATATTGCCTTTCTTTCTTAATATATGGTAAAATATGTAAATGCTGGCTCAAAGATTTTGAAAGTACGTATGTTGATTTATCAAATCCAATGTCAGTTGATCTCATTCAATAATGAACTTTTAGCCAGAATTGTCCTAGAATCCAATTTTAAATGTCTCATCATATTTCTGGGTTCTGAACAATGTCTGCTCGTAAATATGCAGCTTGTTTCCAAACAGTTCATTTCTGGGATTTGCAAATCGGAATTATGAGTTTTTTCAACACTGACTGAATACAATCAGCATTCGTACATGACACTTTTCCTTGCCCAGGCAATGTTTTCATCTTTGATATGATGAGTGTTTTTCTCCCCTCAAAAATAAAAGAGAGTAGCTTCTGAGCGTAGCCGTGCCTACTGAAAAAGAGAAAATGATTAGCCATTTCATTGGCTAAAGTTTTTGTGCAATGATTTTTCACTGTGTGAATACTGGAGGAAATTATCGTCTGATATTTGGTTCAGGAACACTGCTTATCGTGGAATCAGTCAGACGTAAGTTGTTTCTTCCGATATTCAATATCATATTACAAATTATCTTCTTGAATGTATCTTGATTTCCATAGAAAGCCGAGACATTTTGAAGATTTGTCATCGAAATTGAGGATACTTTTCCTAAATCGAAAAATGAAGTCCATTGAATGTATTTAGAAGTCTAAAACAATACGATAAGACTTGCATGAGGAGTAAATAGATGAATATATTGAATTTATCAACTAAAAATCAAGAAGCACATCGTCTAGTTATATGGAACGTATTCTTAAATGATAAGGCCAAGAGATCAGCATAGACCGCTTCTTCTGAAGGACACTCATGATGTTACAAAAGCAATGCCCTCAACAATTTGTAAACTACATTTCTCAGTAAATGCAAAATGTGACTTTTTTGTGACATGGTTTTTTTTAGCAATGTTTTGTTTTTTTATCTCAGTTAATTGATGACATTTGTATTTGGTAAGGACATGTGTTATACTTAATTTATGACACCTTTATGACAACTTTTGATTTTGGTGGCCATGAATAATGAGATTTCATGGTGGACACAGTTCAGGCTGCAATTTTTGACAGATTATTTTCATATTTGGTATGGACGTGTTATACCTCACTTATCAAACCAATTGATTTTGCGCAAATTTGTGCTGAAACATGGACACTTCATTGTGGATGCTGAACAGGGTGTAATTTTTGGCCGATTACTTTCATATTTGGTATGGACGTGTGTTGTATTTCACTTATGACAACCATCGATTTTGGTTGCCATGGCAACAGTATTGGCCAAATAATGCGCAAATTTGTACAGATTTCCTGAAGGACGCAGTACAGGCTAGCAAAGTGGACTTTCGGGGGCTACACCCATGCAGTTGCAAGCGACCGGACTGCCTGGTATTTTTAATTACATAGTAATATATGGCCATTATTTTCATGATATGCTGGGGAATACATCTAAATTACAGACTGTTCATTTTGAGGAAAGGATTTGAGTCAGTCACTAATATTGTCATGGTGATTAGCACTGTGTGAATACTGGAAGTGGATTGAAGTTGATTTTTGGAAGAGGTACAAAGCTAATAATAACTCCAGGTGAGCAAATAAGAAGGAACAACTATGACCTGATTATATTGTCTCCTTTAAGCAGAATAATTCATTGTAAATACGTATCACCAAAAATCCTGCTTGAAATCAGTTGGGTGCTATTGATTCTATTTTACATTTAAACTTGCTTGTGGTATCAAGCAATACATATCCTTATGTCTGAGCAATGGTTGTCTTGGATAAAGAGCAGTGGATGTGCAATTATAGGGGACTCCCCTGTTTAGAACTATTAATACTGGATGAGGGTCATGGAAGCTGATTTACAGTGCTCTGACATGTCAAAACTTAAGTTAATAGATGTTCCCCTTTATCATATTGCCATGTGCAAGGGGAAAATACTGTTTGAAAGTAGATATGTCTGCGGACATTTTGCTGTTTGCAGTTGGTTAGTGAGCTGCTGTTGGCAAACCCAGACTGTAAACCCTGATAGTAAGGTGAACTCAAATGTGTTATGGAAACCAATTACCTCAAAAAAATTGTGTTGGCCAACTTAATTGCATTTTGTGGAAGGAACTTAAGGTAAAAATAAGGTAAAGAAATTTTTCACATGTTTTAAGTGCTGTGGACACAAGATCACTAAGTTGGCATACTCAGCCAGATAATCGGTTTCCATAAAACATTTGAGTTCACTACACAATCAGGGTTTACAGTGCAGACTGATTTTAGCAACAGTGTATCTTTATTAACAGTGTAATCAGGGATAAGCCCTAAAATCTGCAATTATTGAATAATGTTTCAATTTAATCTCAGACAGAACCTTTCTCCTGATTTTCTTCATTTATCAAGGTTTTACATACATAATTGGTGCAACTGCAAGGTGTTCGTCACTGTAAGGGAACTCAGCCCGACACTACCTTTGTGTCATAGTGATTAGTACTCTGTGAATGCGGGGACGGGTATTCAGAAGCTGATTTTTGGAAAGGGGACAGAGTTGATCGTAAATACAGGTAAAAAAAGCATATATTGCTATATTTCGAGCAAATTTATTTCAATGTTGCCATTGCAATATATTTGGGTGTACTTGAGAGTAGCGGTCAGCAAACAGTTAGTGTGTCACGGTTGCTTCAACTTAGTTTAGCCAAAAAAAAATTTGAAATTAAGTGTTTGACGACTTTCAGAACTAATAATTTTGTTTACAAGATATCGGCGGGATCTAAATCAGAAAAGAACCCTCTGCTTTGGCAGTTAGCACGGTGTGTGTCTTGGAGAGAAGCTGATTTTTGAAAGATAAATTATACTATTAGTTATGACAGGTATGCAAAAGTATTCAACTATAAATTTGAAAAAAAAAAATGTAAAGAGCTAAAGCTCCAGAATGTGTGCATTTGAGCATGAGTACATCAGTGTCGTTTGTACGTTTTCCCAGCATATGGATAATGCAGGATTTTGTGGAGGTGTCATTCAGTGTGTGACTAATGATGGCAACAATAAACTTATCTTTGGGCTGGGAACACATCTGACTGTAGAATCAAGTAAGTGTATCAAAATTCCAATCTTTTTATGAAATAGTTTCACCAGGGGATCGAGTATGACCTCTCAAATGATTTCTTATCGCACTCATCGAACTGAAATACATTTAATTGTGGAGTCAGTTAAGTGCAAGATCATTTTCCACACAAACAAATTGGGATGCACTTTATGAAATTTGCTGGAATTTAATATAAAAAAAGATATGGACATTTCTAGAGGTGAAGTGCTTGCAATTGGGGATACAGTAGAAAATGGCATGAATTAAAAGAATTAGAAGTAACTGAACTTAGTGACAGACACTTGATGAATGGTATGTTGAATGTATAATTGATGTAATACAACATTGAAGCCCATGGTCTTTAGGTTTATGGGATGATGAATTTCAATAGAAAAAAGATGAATAGAATGAGATGAAGCACAGGAACTCCTCTTAAAGGAGACTTCGAGAAGTTGTATGATCATGATCTGAAATGATGAATTTCAACTTATTTTCTAGACATATTCCAAGTTACAGCACAAGCACATTTTTTGTCAATGTTTTCCTGCTTATTTTTCCCTTTCACTGTAATTTTCAAGCATTTCTAATTGTGAAACAGAGAATAGCAGGTTAGTCTATTAGATTAGCAATGTGTCCAGCTTCAATGTACTTTGACTTAGGTCATAATACATGGTGAAAATATCAATCAAATCAGCCAGATAATCCTCTTTAATTCACATTCATGGCTGACAAAAGTGTTGGAGAGGCAGTGTTTATATGCTTTTTGTGAGAACTCAGGCTGACACCAGTTTAAAGTCATGGTGAATAGCACTGTGTGAATACTGGTGGATGGAAGTTGATTTTTGGAATGGGCACAAAGTTGATAATAATGCCAGGTGAGAATATTATATCATTACATAAATAATGTCATATGAAGGTGAACTGTGGATTAACTATCTATCTGGATTAGAAAGATACTTTGAAGACAGTTTTGATAATGTTGATATACACCAAATACTATTGTTTCAAACAAGGTGGTGGGCTACCGTTATCATTTTATTTACTTCACTGTCATATCAGATATTAGGTAGAGTGTGTATTTATCTATGCAGTTAGTGTTTTTTGAATTGTTATTGTCTTTTTAATTCTGAGGGACCCCAGTCAGACCTCACATTTCTGTCATGGTGATTAGCACTGTGTGACTACTGGAGCAGGAGCATATAAGCTGATATTTGGAGAGGGAACAAAGTTAGTTGTACAATCAGGTAAGGAAAAAAATTTTCAGATGTAAAACTGACTAAAACTGATTTTAGTCAGAAACATACTTTGATCTTAATCTGATGAACTTCTGCTTTGGAATGAGGGAAAGTATAGGAAATTTGTGGATTGAAAACATTGAAACATGAAAAATGACATTATGTTGCTTCAAACAGTTATTTTATATCATTCTGATTTGTGCCAGACTCACTCAAGGTTCAAGACAATAAGTAGCTTATATTAGAGTAATTTGCACTGTTCCGGGAGCTCAGTCATACATTTTCTTTACATCACGGCGATTAATGGTCCAGGATTGCATATAACTCTTAATACCTTACTGTTATGGTGAATAGCACTGTGTGAATACTGGAGGGGGTGGACTGAAGCTGATATTCGGAAAGGGCACAAAGTTAATCATAATTCCAGGTGAGCAGATTATGTGGTAATATTTCTTGCTGCATTTTAATCATAAATGATCAATTTCAGTCTTCGGTTTGGAAAAACGTAAATGAATTTGTCTAAGAAATGTTATCTGTCAGATGATGCATGATATCCACTGTTTTAGATTGTTAAAATAAGTTCAGTTTTAATAATAATAATAATAATAATCCAGTTTTTTTTTTTTAGTGTTGAAACTGTGGTTCTATTATTTCTGAGGTATTTCCAGCTCATTCTGTCATGTTGATTAGCACTGTGAATGCAGGTGGGGTAACAGGGAAGTTGATTTTTGGATAAAGAACAAAGTTAATACAGGGAGGAAGAGAGGAAAAAATGGTTAAATGGCAATGGTAATGACATTTTAGTGTTGACAGCTGCATGTTGTATACATTCAGTGCTCGAACTAGTGTTGGTTGCAGATATTTTTGCAATTTTTTCCCCTTGCATGGAACCAAGACAGGTATTTGTGTTGGTCATATTCAATGTGTGACTGGTAGTGGAAATTTGAAGATAATCTTTGGACAAGGAACACATCTAATTGTTGAATCAAGTAAGTGTTTATCAGAGCCATTCTTAACATTTCTATCAAGAAATAACTGTGACCTCTCAAACAATTTCCAATACTTTATCTCATTTGTCAATGTAATTTGACTGGAGAGTAGGTAAACTAGATATTTTTTCAGATTTGTCATAATCAAGCATGGATACATAATTTTTCAAATTTAATTCTGATTTATTCAATAGTCCATCAAAATGACTTTGTGATGTCTGGGGACATTTGCAACTGGATATTCAGAGCAGTGAAATGGCATCGGCCTCCTTAAAGCAATGTTTACAGAACTGTACTGAAACAAACATTGATGAATGGAATATACTGAATGGATTTTATGCAAAATCTAAAAACCCATGGTCTTCAGTTTTATGGAGTTTAATAATTTAAAGGCAAAGGTCAGAAAAGGGGTCAGATCAGCATTCATTGTTGGAGAGCCTCTTCAGGACACTTTCCTTCAGAAGTGACCTCCGAATGTGACTCATATTATGCGATCAGCACCTTTTGCAGTATATAGAACACTAGTCACAGGGGCTATCTCATCTTGACTTTTATTACAAGCATAAAGTCAGTTATTTTTTCATATTTATTTGCATTGCTCATCAATTGGAAATTTTTATTACTCTAATAATAATGCTGTATGTCCTCACTGGATGGCTGCTACTTGCGGTGGGTCAGTGGGACTGATGTGCTACTTAATGTAATTGCAGTCTCAATTTAATTCATTTAAACACAATATACCTTGCAAATATTAGTCTAATGACCCTGAAAACTAAACCACCTTGATTCAATTTTATAAATGACCAAAGCGTTAGAAAGTAGTATGTTAGCAATTTTTAATTGACTTGAGTTTCATTCAACCTTAAAGGCACGCTGTCATGTCAGAAGTTGCGCAGGGCACGAGTCATTACCAGCCTTTTTCTAATGTGTTCCTTTGTGGCATCATATAGTAAAATGATCCTAAGATCCTTCAGCCAAAGGATATAATTATGTTATGTTAACGTCAGTAGAAAATTACTGCCCCTATCTGAACTGAAATAAAGGCAGTATTTCTGTGGGGCCTTTGTCAGGCTATACCTTTCTGTCATGCTGATTATCACTGTGTGAATACTGGAGGGGCTGGAGGGAAGTTGATTTTTGGAGCTGGAACCAAATTGGTTGTATATCCAGGTGAGAAAACAAAATAGAAATTGAAAAAAACACATCCAAGGAATTAATTTATGAATATTGTACTGTCGTAAGTGTGATAATTTTGGGCAAAGTAAAAATTAAAGCAGTGTAATACTGCATTAGGAAATGAGTAAGTTTGTGCAGATGGTACATGTATTTGTTGAGGTTTCCTTCAGTGTGTGAATGGTGATGACCAGAAAATAACATTTGGACAAGGAATACACTTAAATGTGGAATCAAGTAAGTTTCAAACCTACATTTCTGACCTCCAGCAAGTCCCATAGACCCATGGGTCAATTTTCATCCAAATATGACTGCTGAGGGCTGTATTTGAAAAATGGACAGAATAATTTATTCATGATAATGGGTACAAATTTCATCATGCTGCTCAGAACCAAAAATGTTTACATTTAAAGTACTTATTTGGCATTGTAACCATGCCCTGCGCAAAAAAAAAAAAAAAAAAGAACAGCCAGGCAATAAGTCATTTTTATACAGATGTATGAAATATTTGATATATTTAGAAAGTAACATGTTATCATGGATCTATTTACAGAAAACTTTTAGATGGATACAGTCTATGACATATTTAACATATTTGGAAAGTAGAATGTTATGGTGGAGGTACAAGATATTTTTTGCAGTAGGTATACTTTTTTTCAGTAGGTATAGGAAAAAAAAAATCTGATCATGATAGTCGAATAGTTGCTCATCTATTAAGCTGAGGTTGTTTATGTACTGGCAATTAACAGTGTGTGTATGCTGGTGCTGGAAAATTAATGTTTGCTGAAGGAACTCGGCTTTTAATTGAAACAAGTAAGTGGTCAATGCTTGTATACATTAAACAACGCAATGATATATTTCAAATTTACAGCTATTTTTTTTACCATGGCATTGCACTGTATAACTACTTACAGTTAACTTCATGATTTCAGGTTTTATCTGACTTAATGACTCAATCTAGCGATCTATTTGGACATAGATATGTGGTATTTGGACAACAAGCCCAATTTTATGGTCTCTCTTCCTATGAGTGGACAAACTTTATCGGTTTTTGTATTGTATGGTATTACTGTGTGAATGCTGCCACCGATGCACTGATATTTGGTAGTGGTACAAAGTTGGTTATTCAACATGGTAAGTATTTAATATTTTAGTGACAATGGTTAAGTGTGAAGGAGAATAAATTTGTAATATTATGAGTGTGATTTTATTTACTGAAAACAACAAAAAACCTTGTAGAACATCTGAGAATTGCAATTCATTGTTTGCTAATATGCCAAATCATCTTAGTAAAGCAAGTAATCATGAAAAATTAACATGGCAGGCAAAACAAAAGATAATATTTATTTGAAATTGAGAAGTATGACATCCTTGTTAAAACCTGTGAGAAGTCTAGATGACTATTGCAGTTAGATATTAGCTCAATCCTGAGGATGTAAATATACTGGATATCATTGTGTGAATCTTGATTCAAGAAAGATGATATTTGGGGACGGAATCCAGCTGTTGAATCACACAAGTGAGAGTTTGAAAACAGTATTCGTTGCTTTCCTACGCTATATGATTCCATATTTGCATGTTTTTGGGGAAATACATAGCATTTGGGTATTTATAGAGCTTTATATCAGTAAGGGTGGCAAACTGGATGCTGAATTTAGAATTCCCAAACCCTCTAAGTGATATAAAAATAAATACTTTGCTTTTCATGAAGGTATGAAACTTTAAATCAGGGCCTATGCGGGCCAATCAAAATTGGAAAATTCATGTTCATTTACTCTTTATGTTAATTGTCATATTCCTATTTCACCCTTAATCACTTCATCACAAATTATTAGGCTACTGTATTGTTGGTTGAATCTGCCAGAATATACTTGCTATAAGTAGCTGAATTTTCACTTAATGGGTTTGTGGAATTCATGGTCTACAGTATACATCTGGGCAAACGTTCTGCAAATTTGGACATCATATTGCCATAAAATGCTGAGTAGATGTTAAAACTCATCTATGATGTTGGTACTAAACTGATAATTTGACACTGTATGCATTATTTGCTTATAAAAACATTAAATGTATCACTGAATTTGGCATTACAAACCCTGACAGCACCAAGGGGATTGTTGTTTTTGTGTTATCATTATTTTGTGCAGTAGATCCAATTGAGTTCAATAAAATGCAACAATGGCTTAAAACTTCCAATTATGAGGTTACTGAGTCAAAGCAGAGATAATTTTTTTTTTATTTAATAGAACTTTGGAGTGCAAGATTGATAAATTGCAGAAGATGCTTTAAATTCCCGATTCAAGAGCTTTGCTATTTGACTTCCTACTTCCGTTCCATTTTACATGTAAGTTGATCATAGTAAATATATTAATCTATTACATTTGACCCTTTGGCAAACTTAACAATGGACATCCAATGAGAAGGAGATAATTGAGAGATGGAATTACCTTACACTGCTATCGTACCCATAGGAATACCTCCTATAAGGTATTTGATATGGCTGTTAATGCAGTGTGACTGACGGGTACAGGCTTTATTTTGGACGGGGTACAAAGGTATTTGTTACAACAGGTAAGCTGTTTTTTAATTAATATAACTGACAACAGCGATTGGATGACTGTCCAAAGTTTGTTTTTATGTGCTAGGATAAGAATAGATCATTGGTAAATGGATGGATGAAATTTCAGTTAAATCCATGTGAAATAGTTTGCAGCCATGGTATTGGTCATTCCTAATTTAACAGAAATGAATATAGTTGTGAGGGTAACATTTGATATTATTAAGTGTGGAGGTGAAGGTTTGGTTGTAAATATGAATACAACATTTTGGTTGCGTTTCCTCATTGATTACTATGATAGTTTGGGGCTTTTAGTGCAATCTAGTTTTAGATATGTATCTATACCAAGTTAATTAAATGGATCCTGGGAGTATTCAGTACAGACATGTCCCCAGCATGGCACTTGTTTTTGTGAGGTGCATTCATACTGTGTGAATGCTAGAGGTGCAGCTGATCCTGTTCTGTTTGGGACTGGGACAATATTGGTTGTGGAGTCAAGTGAGTTCTATTTTAATTCTTTGCTTACTCCCTGATGGATTTTTCACTGAAATACTTAAAATCGGTAGTGGAAATCTGATGAGATTTGGCTAAGTCAGTGATTGTATATATATTCAGTGGCTTTGTATTATTTCTGTTAATATTCCACGGTTTACACTGCTCATTGTTTTGGGAATATAAAATTTTCAGGCAATATATAGATCCCTCTGGGATGAAAAAGTAGTAAGTTGGCAGAAAAGTGTTCTTAATTGCAAGATAAAAGCTGGTCATGTAATCAAGTGCATACTATCCAACTCAAATTTGACATGGAAGAATGGAACCAGAGTTTGTGTTTAGTCAGGAGATAAAATAATGCTCTGATAGTTCCTGTGCCTCCACATGAAACTTCACAATATGGTCTCAAAATACTGTTTTTGATAATGACATCTGTCAGAGTATTGGGATCATATGACATATGACGAAGCTGGCTAACCCTGGTGCTGGAGAGCTGCAATGTATATTGATATTTGGTGTTACTCAGCAATTGACTGATCAATTAAAGCAATTGATTGCACACTTAACTCACCTATCCTGGTTTCTTAGGTGTCAGTTGATTGGTAAACTCAAAGACCAGCACAAACTGTGGCTCTGCAGAACTAGGGTTGGCCACCCCTGATGTATAATATTGGCTTTCTGAAAATATGGTAAAATATTGAAATGCTGGCTCAAAGATTTTGGAAGTATGTATGTTGATTGATCAAATCCAATGTCAATTTGTCTCATGAACTTTTGAGTCAACACTGGACATTACATTCTGAACTTTTAGCCAGAATTGTCCCGGACAAAACCTCAATTCAATTTTTTATTTCTCATCATAATTCCAGGTTCTTCATAGTGTCTAAGATTGCCACTAAATATGCTGCTTGTTTCATTACAATTTACTTTTCAGGGATTTGTAAATTGTGTGTGATTCTGAGTTTCTCCAACACTGACTGAATTCAATCAGCATTTTCGCACAGCAGTTTTCCATGCCGAGTTTCCCTTGTTTTCATCATTAACATGTTTTTTTTCCCCCAAAAATATAAGAGCATAGCTACCGAGCATAACCATGCGAATTGAATAGATAAAATTATTAGCCATTTCACTGACAAAAGTTTTTGTGGAATGATTTTTTACGGTGTGAATGCTGGAGGAAATAACCCTCTGATATTTGGTGCAGGAACACTGCTTATCGTGGAATCAGTCAGCAGTAAGTTGTTTCTTGCAATATTCAGTATCATACTATGAATTATTTTCTTGAAATGCATGTTGATTTTTATAGAAAGTGTAAACATTTTGGAAATTTCGGCTTCACAATAGGGGATACTTTCCTTCAATTGTAAAATGAAGGCCATTCAATGTAGTCAGAAGTTCAAAACAATGCAATAAGACTTGCATGAGGAGTAAATTGTTGAATATATTGAATATACCAAGTAAAAATCAAGAAGCACATAGTTTAGTTATATGAAACATATTTTTAAATGATAAGGCCAAGAGATTAGCATAGACTGCTTTTTCTGAAGGACCCTTGTGATGTTACAAATGCCTTCTACAATTGGTAGACTACATTTCTTAGACAGTAAATGCAAAATGTGACATTTAGTGACGTAGTAGTTCTTATGGCAATGTTTTTTTTTTCATCTCATTGTCAGTGCCATTATGAGGCATTTGTAATCTCATAATTTGAAATGCTGCAGCTATATCAGTGGGTTAGATTAACTTGCTATGTTTCTCCAGTCTCTGATGTATATCTTTCTACAAAAGTAATTACATAGTGATGTAATGATGTGATTCACACGGTATGCCAGGAAATATATCTTAATTAAAGTATGTGCTTATTGAGGGAAGAATTTGAGTCAGTCACTAATATTGTCATGGTGATTAGCACTGTGTGAATGCTGGAAGTGGATCGAAGTTGACTTTTGGAAGAGGTACAAGGCTAATAATAACTCCAGGTGAGAAAATAAGATGAAACAACTATGACCTGATCATATTATCTCCTTTAAGCAGAATAATTCATTGTAAAAGCGTGTCACCAAAAATCCAGTTTGAAATCAGTTGGGTGCTATTGATTCTATCTTACAATTAAACTTGCACGTGGTCTCAGGCAATACATATCCTTATGTCTGAGCAATTGGTGTTTTGGGAAAAGAGCAGTGGATGTGCAATTATGGGGGACCCACCTGATTACAACTATTAATACTGGATGAGGGTCATGGAAGCTGATTTACAGTGCTCTGACAGGTGAAAACTTAAGTTAATAGATGTTAGATCATTTTGCCATGTGCAAGGGGAAAATACTGTTTGAAAGCAGATATGTCTGCGGACATTTTGCCGTTTGCTGTTGGTTTGTGGGCTGCTGTTGGCAAACCCAGCCTGATTTCAGCCACAGTGTACCTTTATTAATAGTGTAGTCAGGAATAAGCCCTAAAATCTGCAATTATTGAATAATGTTTCGATTACATCTCAGACAGAACCTTTCCCCTAATTTACTTCATTTATAAAAGTTTGACATTCACAAATTGGTACAACTTAGGTGTTTGCCACACTCCCTGATAGTGTAGTGAACTTGAACGTTTTGTGATAACCGATTACCTCAAATAAAAATTGTGTAGGCCAACTTAATTGCACTGTGTGGAAGGAACGTAACGAAAATATGTTATTTTTTTACATGTTTTAAGTGCTGTGAACAAAAGATCAATAAGTTGGCATACTCAATTTTTTTGAGATAATCAGGTTCCACAAAACATTTGTGTTCACCACACTATCAGGGTTTACAGTGCACTGTAAAGGAACTCAGCCAGGCACTACCTTTGTGTCAAAGTGATTAGTACTGTGTGAATGCTGGGACGGGTTTTCAGAAGCTGATTTTTGGAAGGGGGACAGAGTTGATCGTAAGTACAGGTGAGAAAAGAATATATTGCTATATCAAGGCCAAATTTATTTCAATGTCGCCTTTGAAATACATTTGGTGTTTTTGAGAATTGCGGTCAGCAAGTAGTTCTGTGATCTGGAAAAACTTAGTATGTATGTCACTTTTGGGAGAAGCTGAGTTTGATCCTCATTTGCAGTAATTAAGAGTGGTGAGAATCTTAAAACACTTGCTATCAGAGTTATTTGAACTGTCAAAATCAAGTTTTTATTATTGCTTTTGGTTGGAAAAAGTCCAGAATTGAAAGGTTTTTGTTCAGTTGCAAGAATACTTGCCACTGATAAATTCACAAGGTTTTTCCAGATCACCGGAGGGTTGCTATGGTTTCTTCACCTAACTTTAGCCAAAACATTGATCATATTAGGTGCTAGAAGAGTTTCAAGACTAATGATTTTGTTTACATGATATCTGCAGGATCTATGTTTTTTTTTTATATGTAAAAAGCTACAAAGCTGCAGAAAGTGTGCATTCAATCATGGGTACATCAATGTCGTTTGTACGTTTTCCCAGCATATGGATAATGCAGGTTTATGTGGAGGTGTCATTCAGTGTGTGACTAATGTTGGCAATACAAAGCTTATCTTTGGGTTGGGAACACATCTGACTGTAGAATCAAGTAAGTGTATCAACATTCCAACTCTTCATTTAATTGTTTGACTAAGAGACTGAGTATGGCCTCTCAAGTAAATTCTTATCGCACTCATTGAGCTGAAATACATTTAATTGTGGAGTCAGTTAAGCGCAAGACCATTTTCCACAGAAACAAATTGGGATGCATTTTATGAACTTTGCTGGGATTTAATATTAAAAATGTAGAAATTTCTCGAGGTGAAATGCTTACAGTTGGGGATGCAGAAGAACATGACATGAATGAGAAGAATTAGAATTTGAAGTAACTGAACTTAATGACGGGCACTTAATTAATGGAATGTTGAGCGGAGAATTGATGTAACACAACACATTGAAGCCCATGGCCTTTAGGTTTATGGGATGATGAATTTCAATGGAAAGGAGATGAACAAAATGAGATGAAGCACAGGAACTCCTCTTAAAGGAGACTTAGAGAAATTGTATGATCATGATTTGTAATGATGAATGATACCGCAGTCCGATTATTTTATTTTCCAGTTTGTATTGTAAATTACAACAGAAACACATTTTTTAGTCATTATTTGAACACGTATTTTCTTTTTTGAACATGTTTCAAGCATTTACTGATCAACTAGAAAACAGCACATAAGACTGTCAGATTAGCAATGCTTCAATGTACCTTGACTCATGTCACAATACATGCTGAAACTATCAATCAAATCAGCCACAGAATCCTCTTTGATTCACATTCATGGCTGACAAGTGTTGGAGAGGCAGTGTTTATATGCTTTTTGTGAGAACTCAGGCTGACACCAGTTTAAAGTCATGGTGAATAGCACTGTGTGAATACTGATTTTTGGTGAATGGAAGCTGATTTTTGGAATGGGCACAAAGTTGATAATAATGCCAGGTGAGAATATTATACTATTATAAATGATGTCATATGAAGAACTGTAGATTAACTATCCATCTGGATTAGAAAGATACTTTGAAGACAGTTTCAATAATGTGAATATGCACCAAATACTATTGTTGAAACGAGTTGGTAGGCTACTGTTACCATTTTATTTACTTCACTGTCATATCAGATATTAGATAGAGTGTGCATTTATCTATGCAGTTAGTGTTTTTTGAATTGTTAGTGTGTTTTAAATTCTGAGGGACCCCAGTCAGACCTTACATTTCTGTCGTGGTGATTAGCACTGTGTGACTGGTGCTGGAGGATATAAGCTGATATTTGGAGAGGGAACAAAGTTAGTTGTACAATCAGGTAAGGAAACAAAAAATTCAGATGTAAAACTGACTAAAACTGATTTTAGTCAGAAACATACTTTGACCTTAGTCAGATGAACTTCTGCTTTGGAATTAGGGAAAGTATAGAAAATTTGTGGATTGAAAACATTGAAACATGACAAATGACATTGTGCTGCTACAGTTATTTTATATCATTCTGATTTATGCCAGACTCACTCAAGGTTCAAGACAATAAGTAGCTTATGTTAGAGTAATATTCACTGCTCTGGGAGCTCAGTAATACATTTTCTTTTCATCACGGCGATTAATGGTCCAGGAATACCAGCATTGAATATAACTCTTAATACCTTACTGTTATGGTGAATAGCACTGTGTGAATACTGGAGGGGGTGGAAGGAAGCTGATATTTGGAAAGGGCACAAAGTTATTCATAATTCCAGGTGAGCAGATTATGAGGTAATATTTTTTGCTGCATTTTAATCATAAATGATCAATTTCAGTCTTCAGTTTGGAAAAATGTAAATTCAATTTGTCTACAGTAAGACGTGTTTATCTGTCAGATGGTGCATGATATCCACTATTTTAGATTGTTAAAGTAAGTTCAGTTTTTGTGTTGAAACTGTGATTCTATTATTTCTGTGGTATTTCCAGCTCCTTCTGTCACGTTGATTAGCACTGTGAATGCAGGTGGGGTAACAGCGAAGTTGATTTTTGGATTGGGAACAAAGTTAATAGTTCACACAGGGAGGAAAACAGTAAAAAAAATGGTTAAAAAAGGCAATGGTAATGACATTTCAGTGTTGACAGCTGCATGTTGTAAATATTCAGTGGTCCATCTATTGTTGGTTGCAGATTTTTTTTGCTATTTTTTCCCCTTGCATGGAACCAAGACAGGTATTTGTGTTGGTAATATTCAATGTGTGACTGGTAGTGGAAATTTTAAGATAATCTTTGGACAAGGAACACGTCTAATTGTTGAATCAAGTAAGTGTTTATCAGAGCCATTCTTAACATTTCTATCAAGAAATAACTGTGACCTCTCAAACAATTTCCAGTACTTTATCACTTTTGTCGATGTAATTTAATTTCGACTTTGTCATAATCAAACAAAGATACCTAGTTTTTCAAATTTAATTCAGATTTATTCAGTAGTCCGTAAAAACGACTTTGTGATGTCTGGGAGTATTTGTAACTGGATATTCAGAGCAGTGAAATGGCATCTGCCTCCTTAAAGCAATGCTTACAGAACTGTACTGAAACAAACATTGATGAATGGAATATACTGAATGGAGTTTGTGCAAAATCTAGAAACCCAAGGTCTTCAGTTTTATGGAGTTCCATAATATAAAGGCAAAGGTCAGAAAAGGGGTCAGATCAGCATTCATTGTTGGAGAGCCTCTTCAGGACACTTCAGAAGTGACCTCCGAATGTGACTCACATTATGCTATCAATGCCTTTTGCAGTTTATAAAACACTGGTCACAGAGACTATCTGATCTTGACTTTTATTACAAGCATAAAGTCATTTATCTTCTAATATTTATTTGCATTACGCATCAATTGGGAATTTTTAATTACTCTAATATTAATTCTGTATGTCCTCACTGGATGGCTGCTACTTGCGGTGGGTCAGTGGGACTGATGTGTTACTTAATGTCATTGCAGTCTCAATTTAATTCATTTAAACACAAATAACTTCCAAATATTAGTCTAATGAACCTGAAAACTAAACCACCTTGATTCAATTTCATAAATGACCAAAGTGTTAGAAAGCAGTATTTAGCCATTTTTAATTGACTTGAGTTTCAATCTACCTGAAAGGTCCCCTGTCATGTCAGAAGTTGCGCAGGGCAGTAGTCATTACCAGCCTTTTTAAAATCTGTTCCTTTGTGGCATCATATAGTAAAGTGCCTGTCCAAGTACAAAAAGGACTGATCCACACCAGCCAAACTGTTTTAGAGTTGATTTATTATTCTGGCTGTCTGTCCATCATATGATGTCACAAAGAAGATATTTTGAAATGGGTGTATTGATTAATTTGCTGTGCACCAGGCGACGTGATAAGGGCCCTTTAATGTCATAGAGATTAACACTGTGTGAATGATGGAGCTGGTGGATGGAAGCTGATTTTTGGAAAGGGTACAAAGTTAATAATTACTGCAGGTGAGCAAAACAAAAAGCCTGATTATGCCATTTCTTTTAGTAAGATAATTTATTCTGGAAGTATCAGTTATACTCAGATAATTGGTAGTAGCTTTGTGAATTGAAGATGTGCACTTTAGCGATGAAACTGTGTTGCATCAAGAAGTTAATGTCATCAATTTCATGCAAATCTGATTCATGATAGAATTATTATGAATTCAGAACTATTTGCTATGCTGGCAGTGCAATGCTGTATATTTTTGGGGATCTCAGGCTATTTTCCCTACAGCAGAACAATTAAAACTTTGCGGGTGATTGCTCAATCATTCTGCGGGAGATGAGTTAGGCACCTTTCTGTCATGGCCATTAACACTGTGTGAATACTGGAGCAGGTGCACGGAAGCTAATTTTTGGAAAGGGAACAAGGTTAATCATAAGTCTGGGTGAGCAAATGACATGGTAATATGTTAGTATCTTTATTAGAAGTGAGTATTTCTCAGATTAATCTTCTGTGCTGAAAAAAATTAATTTGAATAAAATATGCAGTCTGAAATCAGTTTGTGCACCAAGGGCCTGAATTTATCATTCAGATCCTCTATTTTCAGCCAAAGGATATAATTGTGATATGTTCAAGTAAAGTGAAAACTACTGCCTCTATCTGAACTGAAATAAAGGCAGTATTTCTGAGGGGCCTTTGTCAGCCTATACCTTTCTGTCATGCTGATTCTCACTGTGTGAATACTGGAGGGGGTGCAGGAAAGATGATTTTTGGAAAGGGAACTAAGTTAATAATTACTGCAGGTAAGCAATAAATCCTAAATATTTATTACTATAAGCATAATTGTCATGACAAAGCATTGCAGTTTGAAAAACAGTCATGCTAGTGTCACCTGCACGCTTTCTGTAGTTTTCATTACATTTAAATATCCCTGGTTTTCATAGCAGTAATATTCAGTGTGTGACTGGTGGCGGATATTCAAAGCTAATCTTTGGACTGGGAACAAGTATTTTTGTAGAATCAAGTAAGCGCTTCCAATTATTAAAGTCACAGTGATATGAAATGAAAATGTTTTACCGATAAATTGATTTCCTTGGCAGTGTAACATGTATTGCTGGAATGAATTTAATTTTGAAATGGACATTTCTGGAGGTATTTTTAAATAGGGACATAGCAGCAAAGTTTATTACATGTTGCCAAAAGCCCACAGAAATATGAACGAAACTTCGCAAGAGCCAACAATTGAAGAATTGAATATATTGAGCTCCGAAGCATTTCTACTTTGCTCAAACTTAAGTTCAAGGACTGCACAAACTCAGTTTCCAAATAACTTGGAACTTGAACTTTAACTCAAAAATCCTGTGCAGCTAATCACCTTTTTTAAGTTTTGTGAGCCTTTTTTTTTTACAGTGTGGGTTTTATAGTTTACAGCACTGTTAAGCAAAGCTAAAGATAAATTATTTGGAGTAAAATAAGGAAGACCAGGCAATGCTGGATTCACACACTATACTGCTACAATACTTGTGACTGGTTGGCAAGTCTGATGCATTACTTGCTCTAACCCCAATCTCAATTTCATTAAGCTCAACATGATACTGTATTTCTTAATAAATAATAATCTAATGAGCCAGAGAATCAAATGAAACCACCTTGGTTCAGTTTCATTACTGACCTGAGTGCACTTAGGGAAGTGAAATGTTTGATTTATTGAAAAACTGCTCCCACAGAGCTTGATTGGAGTGAAGTAAATTCCAATTAATTTTATTAATTAAATTAATGAATTCATATTCCTGATATTTGAAGTTACTTAAAATGGTTTTGTGGGACAAGACTATTCAACATTTCCATATAAATCCCACAATTCATTTTTAAGCATATTACAGAGCAGTCCTCATGTTATTGTTCAGTAACAGAAGTCAGGTATTTCCTTAATGTCATGGTGAGCAGCACTGTGTGAACTCTGGGAGTGGATGGAGTCTGATTTTTGGAAAAGGCACAAAGTTAATCGTAAACCCAGGTGCGTAAACAATTTGGCAATATGTTAATTTCAGATTATCATGTGACTTTATCATTTTCCAGATTATTCTGCCTTCTGCATGGGGAATTTCAATTGAATATGTCTGAGATATACTGCCTGAAACCAGTTGACAGTTATTTCTTAACTATACTTCCTATTCTTCTATCATATTAGCAAAGTCAGGATGACTTTACGACTAAAATCTGTATAATTGTTAACAAGGGGCCCAAGTCAGGCACTGGCTTTCTGTCATTCTGATTAACACCAATTAGATATTGGAGGGGGAGCAAGGAGGCTGAGTTTTGGAAAGGACAGAAAGTTAAAAATTACCTCAGGAATGTACAACATCATAGTATTTATTATGGAAAGAAAAATATATTAGTCATGAGAAAAACATTGACCACTAGAAAAGTGTCTATTTAAAAACAGGAATTGTTGTGCTGTCAGTCAGCTGCATGTATTCAGTTCATGTGTATTCAGTTCAGGATAAATTTTTGTTAAGGTAATGATCATTGTGTGACTACTTCTGGAGACTGGAAGCTTATATTTGGGAAAGGAACTCATTTGATCATAGAATCAAGTAAGTTTTTAGATTTATAATTGTCATACTTTAAAAGTTCACCAATAGAGTATAACCGAAAACATTTTCAATTGATCACATTTGATGCAGAAGTGTTTAGACAGCGGTTAGCAGCGAGATAATTTTCCCTCAGGTTATGATCAAGAAGGTGTTGAATATACATGCTTAATCTATCGCAATTTAATTTAAAAAAATCATGTACTTTCTCTCTTAGTTTATAGAGCACTGTTCACAGTTTCTAAAAATGAAATCTTTAGTTTTGTCTTTTCCATTCAATGTTTGTCATTTATTTCACTTTCACCTGCAATTCTTGGCTGTTACCTTTTAACCCAAATAAGTTGTCGCGGACCAAACTGAATGTGTTCACAAGATGGCCGCTACCTACAGCTGATCAGTGGGTCAGTTGTGATACTTCAGTGTCTATTTTTTTCAAATAACAGTTATAATATCCGATGCAAGTATGCATCTTATCCACCTCGACTGACCCAAGTTTTGTTAGGCATTGTTATAACATTGCAAAGGGAACTGAATCTGACACTACCTTACAGTCATGGTGATTAACACTGTGTGAATGCTGGAACTGGTGGATGGAAGCTAGTTTTTGGAAAAGGCACAAAGTTAATAATTAATCCAGGTGAGAATGCTACATTATCATAAACTACTGCTACAGTATAGGAAGAAGAGCAGAATTTAATCTGGAGGAATGTACTAAGTTATACGATTTGAAATTGGTTGGGGGACCATTGTTACTATTCTATTATTTAACTCCAATCTGAAATTGAGTTTGTCATATCTTTGAGTCCAGGCTTTTAGTTTTGATTTGGAAAAGGGACAAAATCATAACAGAGGTAGCAAATAATAATAAGGCAACATGTCAGAGCTGAATTTTTGCGAGAAATTACTATTTTCCAGTTCATACAAATGTGTCTGGGGGTAGTTTGAATGAGATATGCATTCAAAATCATTGTGCTATTGTTCTGCCATTATTTTGAATGTATTATATACAGTTAAACCATAAGTATTTGGACATAATTCTTGTGTACCTCGTGTTCTTGGTCTGGCCAACTGTTGGGTTTAGGTTTTTCTGAACCAGGGGAAGAATATTACGGTCATCCACCACAATTGCTTTCCATGGCCTTCCTGGCCTTTTTGTGTTCTTGAGCTCACCACTCCTGTGTTTCTTCTGAATGACCTTATCACACAGTGCCACAACTAATAGATTTGCTTTTTCTTTGGTGGGTTTGTTTTTATTCCTGCAGTCTAAAAATGTTGTGCTTCACTGGCATTGACAACACTTTGGATTTCATATTCAGAGTTACCAACAGATTAAAAATGATTAAAATCATATCTAAACTTTTCATGTGTTAATTTCAAAATTAATTATTAGGGAATAAAAGCCAAATTTATAGATATGACTGCAACTCCTCTGAATTCAGCCAGAGTGGACCATTATATTAAATTCTATGTTGGGTTTCATGGGAAAGAGCTATATTTACATTACTTCTGACAAATCTTCCTCTGATTGGAAAACTAGCTTTCTGTTGTGCTGATGTGTGAATTTTGAAGGGGGGTTAGGAAAGTTGCTTATTGAAAGGCAATTAAGTTTTTATTTTGTCCAGACAACACAAAGCATATTAATGACTATGAAAACATTATGGCAAAGACAAAAGTGACCTTGTGTACGTACAATTAGACATGCTTGTGTCAGCTGTACTTTAAGTGACGCCTATGTGAATATTTGTGAAGGTGTTCATCAGTGTGTGACTGAGGCTGGAAATAGGAAGCTTATATTTGGGCAGGGAACAAGCCTGAATGTGGAATCAAGTAAGTGCTTTAAAATAGAAAATTTGTTGTACAACGTTGTACTTCTCTATCCCTATGAATAGAATATTCAAATTATGGTCTTTGCTGTCTTGATGTGGGTTCAGTTTTAATTGAGTAAGTGTTCACATTATCATCACCAATTTATGGAATGCATCTCTTGATAAATTTCTGTAGGTTTGGAAATGCAAAGCTTTTAATTTACAGTCTATATACAGTGAGCATCTTAGCAGAGCAGTCACTGATCATTGCATATCATAATATTAGCACAACTTGCTCAATGTAATATATTCAGTTGAGTTGGAGAAGATCTAAAGACCTATAGTCCATTGCTTTATAGAATTGTAACCTTTACTGGAAAATCCCTAATGAAGATATCCTATAGTTATTTCTTAGTAATACAATAGTATTTTTGGCATAACTATAGTGTTACTGTAGTTTGCATAGTATAACTTGAGTAATTCTATAGCCATCACATTAAAGCTATAGTACTACCGGAGTGAACAGTGCCATGGTATTACTATAGTCCACACAACTGTATTGCTGTAGTCTGAATAACTATAATATCACTATAGCAGTTCTCCACTATCGAGGAGAAAATACCATCCATTTACTATTGGATAACTATAGCTTGGGACTATTGTAATTTTTCATAAGGGAAGACAAGGAATAGGTGAAATCATTCAGGAACTACTTTTATGTCATGATAAAATGCACTGTGTGAATACTGGTGCACAGAAGCTGATTTTTGGAAAGGGAACCGCAGTAATCATAGTTCCAGGTGAGCAAACGACATGTAAATATATTGTGGGCTCATGTTAGGTATTTTTTCATTACGCTAAAGCTTTTTGAAAGGAATATTATTTGGGTGCTGTGTAGTAATGTGTAGACATTATTATGTCTGTGATGCACTTTCTGAAATCAGTTCAAGCATCAGTGCTATTCATGCATTTATTGATTTTAAGATATTTTGCTATCCTTAGATTTCAAAGTAAATAATTGTTTTGAGTAAGTCATATTTCAGGACTAGATTGATTATCCCTGAGGGATCTTTTTCAGATATGAGCTTTCTGTCTTGGTAATTAGCATAGTGTGAATGCTGTTGGGGGAGTAGGGAAGTTACTTTTTGGAAAGGGAACCAAGTTATTCACTATAGCAGGTAAGTAATTCACTGTAAAAAAAGAGAAATGTTTCTACTTAGCTGAGGAACAATCGAAGTTAAAAAATGAACAGGCACTAGTTATATATTTTAATGTTTATGAGCTAGTCCATCTAACTTTGTGTATGATAATTGAGTCTCTGTTCCTTTTTTGGAGGGGTATTTTACCTTCAGTTTTTCCTTCAGTAATTGAATTTCATGCTAAGTTGGATTCAGGTCAAATAATTGACTTTCCTGTTATGGAACATTCCACTTTCTTGCCTTAAAAAATATTGGGTTGCTTTGCAGTATGCTTCTGAGTCATCAACTATATGCACTATAAGGCATAGTCCAGTGAGTTTTGAGAGAATTGGCTAAATGTAAGGAAATTTTATAGCCCTATACATTTCAGAGTTAATCCTGTAGCTTTCAACAGAACCATCACCAGTAAATGCCAGGGAACCAGCTCAATTTGCTTCTATACATGCCCACACATGACTACTCTTCATCAATTAGATGGTAGGCTTCTGATCATGAAGAGATACTTCCCTTCTTCATAGTCTTCTCTTCTAATCTTTATAGTCCAAGAATTTGTCCCATCTGTCCCTTAGATTTTTTTTCAGAAAACTACAGTTTTTCAGGGATTTTTTTTTTTATTTCTGGTTTTTGAGTCTGTCCAATGGTCTACCTATCTAGATAAGCCCCATATTTGCTCTGAAGTCTGTTGATTGCTGATTCAGGCTCTGACCTTATAAAAATGTACTATCGTTAACTATAGTTTACTACAGTAAAATTGATGTAAACTATAGTAAACTACACTTTACTACGGTAATCTATAGTTTATGCAATTATACTATAGTAATTGAATATCATTGCCATAGTTTACTATAGTAGAGTTTTACTTTTGTGATTTACTTTAGCGTCACTATAGTAAACTACAGTTACTATAGTATATCAATAGTAATTCTGCAAAAATACCATAGTTACTGTAGAAAACTATAGTATTTTTAATGCAGTATTTTGTGGTAATTCTTTTGTGGTAAGGGTGATACGTCTCCTTTTGGAAATTATCAGGGAATAAAACGAATCAAGCCTGATTTGCAATGGCAGAATTGAGGAAATACTTTTAATCCCTGAAATGAGGGGGGGGGGGGGGGGGGGGGTCTTTTTAAAAGCGCTACAGTTTTTATTTTTCACACTGTCCATCCAATTTTGATGACCATACCCTTAAACTGAAGCTAAGAGTCAGCAATTTGCTTTCATATTCATCATATGATTTGTACTCCGATATTCTTTGAGTGACAGCTAAAGTGACAATAACATTGTCTATGTCCAAATATTTATAGACCTGACTGTAAATCCTCGTATTTCAGCCATAGTGCATCATAAAGCTAACCTCTTTGTTGGGTTTCATGGCAAACAAATGTAATTACATTATTTCTGAGAAATCTTAATCACATTGGAAAACTAGCCTTCTACCCCGCAAATGTGTGAATCTTGGAGGGGATTTAGGAAAGTTGCTTATGGAAAGGGGATTGAGTAATTATTTTTTTCAGGCAACAAAAAGAATATTTATGGCCAAAATACTCTGTGGAGAAACAGAGCATGTGTACATAAACTTAGACATGGTAGTGTCTGCTGTACTGTATATGAACCCAATGTGTGTATTTGTGAGGGTGTTCCTCAGGGTGTGACTGATACTGGATACGGGAAGCTAATCTTTGGGCTGGGAACACGTCTGATTGTAGAATCAAGTGAGTAATTTAAAATAGCGAATGTGTTTGACTTCTCTATACCTATGAATAGAATATGCCTACAAACTATTGTCTTCGCCGCCTTAATGTGGGTTCAGTTTAAAATGAGTTTGTCTTCTGTCACATTATCATTATATTATAGAATTCATTTCTCTCTGAATTAATTAGAATTTCTGGAGGTTTTGCGCTTGCATTTGGAAATTTGTTGCTTTTAATTAACCTCTTTGCGTGGATATAGACACCGTAGCCTAATTGAATTTCCACTTCTTGCTTCACTGGAATAATTTTCCAGAATCTCTGTGACACTAATATTGAGTTATAAAGCCGGAACAGGCTCATACATAACAGTTAAAAAATGGCATTATTTTGTATTCTGCACAAAGGGGTTTACAGTCTATACAGTGAGCATCTTACCACAACACTCACCGATCATTATTATAATAATGGCACTACTTGCTCAATGGAAAGTAATCAGTGGAGTTGGAGACAGATCTGGAGACCCATGTTCCTTTGATTTATGGGATTATTAAATTTACAAGGAAATGACAGGGAATGGGTGAAATTATTCAGGAACTACTTTTATGTCATGATCAGATGCACTGTGTGAATACTGGTGGTGCACAGAAGCTAATTTTTGGAAAGGGAACAGCAGTAATCATACTTCCAGGTGAGCAAACAACATGGCAATATATTTTGGTTTTATGTTAAGTACAAATTTTATCTTATTATGGCGAAATATTTGAAAGGAAATTTTGATATTATTTGGGTGCATTTGTCTGTGGTAGCGTTACACTTTCTGAAATCAGTGCCATTCGTTCATTTATGGATTTATACATATTTTTCTATCCTCAGATTTCAAAGTATATAATTATGTTTGAGTAAGGGAGATTTGAAGACTAAATAGATTATTCTTGAGGGATATTTTTCAGATATGAGCTTTTTGTCTTGCTGATTAACACTGTGTGAATAGTGGAGGTGCATACGGAAAGCTGCTTTTTGGAAAGGGAACTAAGTTATTAATTACCTCAGGTAAGCAAACCCATAGTCACTGTTAACTCGCTTAAATAAAATAACCGAAGGTAGAATCTTTGAATATGGCTTCAGAATTCTGATATTTTATATTAGATTTATTTACGTTTTTTGTGGGCATTTTGAAGTACTGGACAAAGATGAGGTTTTTGTAGATGAATTTTCGACTGTGTGACTTCTGGAGACTGGAGACTGATCTTTGGACAGGGGACAAGACTGACTGTAGAATCGAGTAAGTGTTTCAAATTGCCAGTTTGTAACGTCTGTGAAGAGTGGCCTCTGAAAGTATTTAGATTCTGAAAAGCACTAAACGTACATGATGCATGCCAATAGGCATTCAGAAGTATGATTCGTTATATACAGATTTTTTGGGAGATAAAAATGTCTGAATTTGCAAAATTACTTTCTGAATTCACTGTGAACAAAGAGGTGTTTCCAATTAGCTGAAGAAAAGTTGAAGAGAAAAATGAACAGGCACTGGTTATATATTTGATCATTTATGAGTTAGTCCATTTAACTTTGTTTTTGGGGCATTTTGCCTTCAGTAACTGATATGCATACTGAATTGGATTCAGGTCAGATAATTGACTTTTCCGTTGTGCAATGTTCCACTTCTTTGCCTTAAATTTTGGGTCACTTTTGCAGTACATATACGAGTCATCGTCCAACTGTACTATGATGCTTGTCCAACTGGCTGGATCTAATGATATAATATAGCCCTATACATTTCAGAATTCATCTTTTAGCTTATGTCAACAGTCACATTGCCAGTAAATACAAGGTTATCAGCGCAATCTGGATTTATACATGCCCACACATGACCACTCTTCATCAATTAGGTGACAGGCTTCTGATCATGTTCTGATCTTGTTTGCTGACTTAGGCTCTGATATGTCTCCTTGTGAAATTATTAGGGAATAAACACATCAAGCCATAGAATGGCTGAGTATCCAATTTGCTCAAATACTTTTGATCCCTGAAAAGGGGGGGTGGGGGGAATTTTTGAAAATGGTACCATTTTTACAGCATTCATCCAAATTTGAACCCTTTAATTGAACCTGAAAATCAGCACTTTGTTTTCTTATTCATCGTATGATTTCAGCTCTGATATTCTCTGACTGACCGTTAAAGTAGCAATTACATTGTCAATGCCCAAATTTTTATAGACCTGACAGTAAATCCTCTGATTTCAGCCATAATGCATGATTATTCTAAATTCTAGTTTGAGTTTCATGACAAACAACTGCATTTATGTCATTTCCAAAAAATCTAAATCACATTGGAGAAGGAGCTTTCTACTCTGCTCATATGTGAGACTATCAGGAAAATTTAGGAAACTTACTTATGCAAAGGGAATTAAGTTATTATTTAGTTTATGGCAACAAAAAGCATATTTATGATCATAAAAATATGATGGTGAAAATACACTAAAGAAACTGATTATGCGTACATAAACGTAGACATGGTAGTGTCAACTGTACTGCATGTGTAGCCAATGTGTGTATTTGTGAGGGTGTTCCTCAGTGTGTGACTAATACTGGAAATGGGAAGCTAATTTTTGGGCAGGGAACAAGCCTGATGGTGGAATCAAGTGAGTAATTCAAAATTGAAAATGTGTTTTAATTCTCTATACCAATGAATAGAATATGCCTTCAAATAATTGACTTTGCTGTCTGACAGTTATTGCTTGACCACCTCTGTGTAGGGTCAGTTTAAGGTCAGATACTTCTCTTTCACATTATCATCACTAAATTATGAAATGCATTTCTGAGTTTCTGGAGGTTTTGTGCTTCTGATTGAAAATTCATAGCATGAGTGAAGTTAACATACAGTGAGCATCTCATCACAACAGTCAATGATTATTGTTATAATATTGGCACAGATTGTTTCATGGAACATATTCAGTTGAGTTTGAGACAAACTTAGAGACCCTTGGTCTTTTGCTTTATAGAATTGAAACATTTATAGAGAAAGGGCAGGGAATGGGTGAAATCATTCAGGAACTACTTTTATGTCATGATAAAATGCACTGTGTGAATACTGATGCTGCACAGAGCCTGATTTTCGGAAAGGGAACGGCGGTAATCATTGCTTCAGGTGAGAAAATAATATGGAAATACATTAAAGCTGAAAGTAAGGAACAAATGAACATTTTCTTGACTAGCTAAAAAAATTTGATGAGAAATTTTTATTCTATTTGGGTGCATTTTAATGTGATGCACTTTCTAAAATCAATTAGAGTGCCAGTGCTATACATTCATTTTATGATATATGAATATTTTTCTTTCCTTAGATTTCCGAGTATTCCTTTATGCTAGAGTAGCGAGGTTTGAGGACTAAATTGATTATTCTTTGGGGGTCTTTTTCAGATATGAGCTTTCTGTCATGCTGATTAATACTGTGTGAATGTTGGAGGGGGAGTGGGGAAGTTGCTTTTTGGAGAGGGAACCAAGTTATTCATTACTGCAGGTAACCAAAACTATCCTCGTAGTTATATCCCATTAATACTATAACTGATTGTAGTAACAGTGTACACAGCTTCAGAGTATTGATGTTTAAACATTCCCTTTTGATATTTATGTTTCACCTTGGCATTTGTATTTAGAAGTACTGTAGGTTTTTGTAAATACATTCGCTAGTGTGTGACTACTGCAGATAGGAGGCTGATCATGGGACAGGGGACAAGACTGACTGTAGAATCAAGTAAGTGTTTCAAATAGCCAGTGTTTGTAAATTCTGCAAAGAGCGGCCAGTGAAAGGGTTTTACATTGGGGACAGCAAGAAAATGTGTATGCTGCATGCCAATAAGTATTCGCAAATATCATTCAGTAGACCTATGTACACATTTTTTGGTCTATAGAAACTATCTATATATTTCAGGACACTTCTAAATTCACCTTGAGCAAAGAGATGTTTATAATCTGAGGGTAATCTGAGTTAAAAATGATCAGGTAATGGATAGGCATTTTATTGGGTGTTAGCTAGTCCATCTCACTTTGTGTATGATAAATTAAATCTCTCATTAAGTCTTCACAGCTCAAATTTATTTAAGCACTATTAAATCATAATATGTTTCCCACAAATTATACAGTCCACTCATCATTCAAGTCAGAATTTGGCCTCTAGTTTTTGCTGAGCTCCTTATCAATGTGTGAATGATGGGGGACGAAGATTGATATTTGGAGCTGGAACAAATCTCCTCGTGGAATCAAGTGAGAGACCTTGTTTCATATGCTCATCCGTTGTTCATGCTAAATAACCGCGATATTGCTATGATGTACTGATATAATTCAAAACAATTGGGAAATGGCAAATAGCAATTACCAAATTGTGAAGGAAGTATCACCTCTATTGTTTTTATTGTAATAAAGATTCTGGGTGAATTTTGTAAAAGCAAAATTCAGGACGTTGTTAACTAATTCTAGCCCTTTTTATGCTGTAAGGATTAACCTTAAAAAGGTATCGTTAGTTAAAATTACCATTTTTCATTGGCAGCCAATAGTGTGTGAATGCCAGAAAGCATAAAAGGAGCCAGGCTGGTAGCTGAATCATTTGAAAACAATTACATGGATAACTTCAGTAAATTGTGGGATTGTGCCCAACAGATTGAAAATTCAAGCACCCAAAATGGCTTAGATGAAAGTTGAAGTGTGCTTACATCTTTAAGTCAGTATGATTGGTTGTCAGGGGGATTAGCAGGGTCATAAAATGGGAGTCTTTTCTGTGAGAGAGCAGGGTTTCATTCTAGCCTCCGCTAGTTAAATCATGACTGTTTTAAAAGCTGAGAGGGACAGGGTTAGGGTATTGCCTTACCTTACCCCTGAACCCAACAATTTTAACCAAACCTTAACCCTACGCTTAACCTGCAAGAAGTGGTTACTTTAATAAAAAGCAGAATATTTTCCTAACTGCTTGTTATTTCATGGCAGAGTACTGCTGTTACTTATGGTAAGGCATGGTGCTGCTGTTACTTATGGTGATTGAAAAAACGTAGAAATGGTTCTATGGATGGCATCAGAAACGATTGTATGGGTCGTATTAGACCAGAGGGAAGAATCGATTTATATGGTCATTTCATTGTAAGGATACGTTGGATCAGGCTTGTTACAGAATTTAACTGGTGTTTGGACTTTAAAATTACATTCAAAATTATGCAATGGATTATTCATGCTATAAGAACTCAATCCCTTAAAGTATTACCATGATTATTAATAACCATTCTTTTTTGCTTGAGGAAAAACCCAATCAACTCCAACTTTTTATCCAATTAAAATCTGAATCAAACAATTGATAATGCCTCAGTGCTAAGCACTTTGATTGTAGCAATCTAGTGTAAGGGGTCAGCTTTAGGTTTGTGATCCAATGTGTAGCCAAATGAATACTGAATTTCAGAGAATGTTTTTGCTTGTTTATTCATGTGGTCAGGACCAATGTTTTATTGATGTAACATAAACGATTATGCATCCAAAATATTGCTATAATAGTTTAAAACATGGAGGAAACACATTTAGAGATACCTTTTATGATTAAAAATAACATAACATAACATAACATAACATAACATAACATGAGTGGTGATAACAGGCCATTCAGCCCAACTAGGCTCACCAGTTTCTTTTAACTATTGTGAATATATCACTACAGATATTCAATGACTCAGTGGTATCTAGCTCTAAGTCAAGCCTGCTCTTGAAAATTCCTAATGTTTCTGCCTCAACAATATGGTCAGGCAAGCTGTTCCACATCGAAATTACTCTTTGGGGGAAAAATATTTCCTAATATCAGTGCTAAATTTACCCTTGGTCAACTTCCATTTGTAACCCCGAGTTCTACTAACAGAACTTGACCGAAGGAATGCTACATAAGTATATTGGGACTACAGGAAGGATGTAATGCATAGTTTTCATTGAGCGTTTTTGACAAAGGAACAAACAGTGTGTGACTGCAGGATTTGGGGAAAAATTGATCTTTGGCCGAGGGACGAAGCTTGTTGTAGCATCATATATGCTAGGTGAGTATTGGAATTATTTTATGTGTCGCTGTCCAATGGGGCATGATTTGCGCCCTGGATATATTGCTAGTATTTGCTTGAATTCAAGTCAATCCTGTTCAGTTGTAGTACAACTTATAAACTCATTGAGAACAGATTCCCATTACAGTGTTGAGAGAAGTATTATATCAGGAGGCTACATCCAAATGGTTTTAAAGACAAAATATACTAAAAGTAAAAATCAATAAAAAAAAACACAGCATTTCGATAGCCACATTGGCAATGCATTGATACTGTATGTATGCTGTATTTTCCAGTGAAAATAATTTCAGGCGCAGTAGAACAGAATATTGTTTCTACTAAACAAAGACTCAGTGATTGGGACATGGTTTGGTAAGGCAGGGTAAGAGAAAACAACGGGAAAAAAATCTAAAATGAAATATAGCTGCTACATTTAAACATCCATCTACTCATCGAATGAATTGCAGGAACTGAAGTAGTGTTCCTAAATGACCAGATGATATTCCTCCCTCATTTCCAAAGAATCAGGACAACATTTATTATCTAAACTGAACCATCCATCACAGTAAACATGGCTCCCAGGTCATCTGTGGTTTTTAGCATTATGACTTTAGCCACTCCGTTGGTCAGAGCTAATGATTTTTGTGCAAGGCCCAATCACTGTGTGTCTTCTAGTACTGGAAACTGGAAGATAATATTTGGCCAAGGAGTCAAACTTACCATTGAGTCAAGTAAGTGTGACCTTTAAAATGCTATCAGTATAATTAGTAAGCAGTCACAGAATATTACACAGGAATGTAAATATTCTAACAACAATGGTTCCCCGACAAAATAGTCAGAAGCAAGAGTTCCACATGACAGGGGAAAATGGCAAAATATTGTAAAGGCATTTTTTTTCCATATTGCCAAAAGATTTGAGCACATAACTGAATAAGACAATGAAAACACCCTTAATTTTGGCAAACATCATGATTATTATCGTTTAAGAGAACTGTCCTTCTATTAAGAACCCTGTTGACTTATTTGCTGTTTATCCATGAAATTCTCTCATTTATTTTAATCTGACAACTTGGATTTATTGGCCCAATTTATTAAAAAAAAATCAATTTTAGCTGAAATTCGACCATGAGATGAGGTTGATGAGTTAGGTAGTATTTTGACAGCTGTTGTCACACTGTGTGAATACTGGAACAGGTCTGAACAAAGTAATTTTTGGAGAAGGAACCTGGTTAACCATTGAATCAAGTAAGCCCTTGACTTTTTATCAAAATTGTTTTGCACTGGGTATGCAGAGTATGTTTTTGATAGAAATTTGATTCATAATCCATGTTTATTTTAGTTTTTTGTCTAAGGACTTGTAAAAGCAATTGGACCAGGGCATAAGCAAGAATTGGTTTTATTTTTATGTAGCAGCCAGATTCAAATGTACTTTCCTTGATTTTTGACACATTTTCATCAGCTTTGGTTATCAGTGCACTTATCAAGTATGGTTTATTTAATGGAATAGGAAGGCTAATGCTAAGGATGCCAGTTGAAAGTATTGCCATGTGGTTAAAACTGTTTTAGTAAGATTCAAACACTTAATTGTACTATGGAGCAGAGTTTGCTTATTTTAGTCGGGAATAAGTTGTGTAAGTTCAGAAATAGTATTTGAATATTATGGAAATATATTGGTCTCAAAAAAACAAAAAAAAACTAAAAAAACATGCTTGGCTTTGGGAACCACGTGACTGTGGAATCAAGTGAGATGCCGAACCATTATTGAATAACTTGTATTTTATATTATAATGGACATAATATTTCAGAGTGGCCAAAGCACATTTATTGGGTATAATATAGTACGCAGACAGCAAATCAGCTGGTAAAATCTTTTATTTCTAAAATTCTATAATTTTTTAAAAGTAACATAAAGTTTCTTTTGTTCGTTTTTTTTTTTTTTTTTAGTTTTGCATTAAACTCCTAAAGCTTCAAGAGTTATCAAAGAATTTAATAAAAACAGCAGAGTACCATGGCAGACCCTGCTTTTCCAAGGAGTGAACAAATGTTTTGTGCAAATATTCAATTAATTTTTCATTAAGCAAGATGCTCTCAGTGTCAGTGTAATCTCAAGGAGTTTTTGTGGTGCGTATCTGTAGCCTGTATGTACACCCAAAACAGACTTGGATTAATTGATAAATTGTGAAATGTGGTTGCACACAAAATTATTCAGTTAATGTGACATCTCGTTATTAGGCACTTCCATATGTGACATGTACTTAAAACGTCTGAGTCACCCAGTGTCCATAGCTAGCGAGCCAGGATTCTGTTTTTTTTAGCTTGACTTAGTGATTGTAAACCAGACCAAAAATAGTCATTAATCCATACTTATATAGGCATCTGTATTTTGGAAACTGAAACAGTGGAAATCACTCAATAGGTTAGGAAACAGAGACCTAAATACAGTGATCTTGATTGCTGACTTCTATGTCTCCAGAATATTTGTGCTGTCATGTTATACAGTGTGAATGCACAAGGCTACAAGATCACTTTTGGTGAAGGAATCAAAGTAACTGTTGAGTCATGTAAGTCCTTCATATTCAATTATAATAGCTTTACTTACCTTGTTTAAAAATGTGTGCTTTGGTATTGGACATTTTCTATTATGGAATAATGAAGATATAAAGTCTTCATCTGAAAATGCTGGCTGGGGGAAAACTGCCAGCAAAAAAGAAATGATCTATGCCAGAGGTAAATAATGCTGATAAAGTGCAGTATCATGAGTGGAGGGCAATAAAATTAAAATTGTGTTGCAGGTATGTTATTTATCACATATAAGGCTATTACCTGCTTAGATGGGTCAGAAGGGTCTTCTCTGAGGATGGATTCACACCAGCAGCTATGGAAAGTTTGGACTCAAGTAGAATGAAGTGACCATTACCTTGTAATATAGGTGACATTAGATTTTGCTTCATAATTCCTATCATGTGAAACTTAAGGTTTAGCCTTGAGATCATTCATTTACAATTATCCTGGCAATTAATTGGTGGTACAAATGTGCACCTTGTTACAATAGATGACCTCAGTTTTCTCACTGTCATCTTCTGCCAGATGTTCATTTATGTGAGTAGGTCTTTGTGAGGATAGCTATGACTGTGTGGAGGTTGGATATAAATTAATATTAAAAAATGGGGCTAAACTACTTGTACAACCAAGTGAGCTTAAGATTGAACACCGCCCTGCATATTTCACTTGAAAAGGTAATAAAGAACCAAAGAAGTATATTGCTGACATGGAATAGATCGAAAATTGAAACAAATGGAAATGTGCTTTAGTCTGTCATTAACTATAGAGTTACTAATTGACATTTAATTTATTTCAACTGCGTCTTTTTCAGGACCTCTTTATAATTCTATCGACATTAATCAGAAAGACAAAAGACAGACCCTCTCTTTACAACTGTTGAGTATTTGACAGCTCGTATCATACTGTGTGAATGCACAGGGCTTTCAAAAACTTGTTTTTGGGGAAGGCACCAGACTACACATTGAATCAAGTGAGTCTTTGATATTTGTCCAGTATTGCTTGCCATATACATATTGTAAAGGCTTAATGTTTACATTGATTTTTTTGGTCCAGTCTGATGCGCAATGATTGACTTATTCAATTTAACAGCTGCTGACCGCAGTTGAAAAAAGTCAAAATGGTAGCCTTTGGCCAGAGAGACATATTTTGTCAGAGTTTTGACCAGTGGAGGTTGAGAAAGAGACAATATGATGGAAAACAATAGATGGGAGATACTACCTTATTGTAGCTCGTTGAACTACTGTGTGTATGCTCAAGCTGGAGGGAACAAGCTGATATTTGGCAGTGGGACTAAAGTACTCATCAGGCTTGGTGGTAAGTATGGAATTTCATTAAATAGGCGTTTTTTAGTACTCAAAAGACTGTGGCAATGACCAAAAAGAATCACTGCTATTGGCCACATAAGGCAAAAATGAACTGCAATGCATGGTAATTGACGAGTTATGAAAAGAACCTGAAGCTTTGGACCATTTGAGTGAAGCTCGAAAGTCAGCATATCATTTAAGGTGTATCTAATCCAGGGGCCCTCATTTCCCAGGTCAGCAGGAATTAGATTTTCACAAAGATGTAAACAAACCTAGATTTGTACATATAGAATATTGTACATATTGGTTGATGGCTTAGTGATCGCTTGAGGCCTTTGGCGTGAGCAAGAAGCAGTGAGTGCGTAAATGTTTCTCCTGTTTATTTTTATGTATTGGAAGCCTTAAAAATGGGGGGCACTGAATACTGCACAACTGAATGATAATTGGTGGTCAATGATGACTGAATCACACCATTAATTACCAATAACTGAATGTCAGTGACTAAAAAATTGAATTCATGATTGCATCAAAGCAACTGCATCTGCATTTGTTAATGTTGCCAATAGAAGAACAGAATTGAAATTGTTCAAAAGTTTTGGACTTAAAAATTATAGAAATATTTTGTAGTCTAAAGTACAAAGCCAAAATCGCAAGCTTAGGTTCAGGTGTAGTTTGCTAAGAATCTCAGAAGGCTGGTAAGGTTTTTGCTGGGGATTTGTTTACTGTGTGAATACTGGAGGCTATGAGAAAATTATGTTTGGTCATGGGACGCAGGTTACAGTACAATCAAGTAAGATTTTTAAGCACTTTGCATATTAGTATGCATGTTAGTAAAATAATGTTACAAAATGGTGCAAAGGTGCAGATTTATTGGAGAATTCATTCTGCGTGGGTTATTACATTCATTGAAATGATTTAGCTTGAATTCTTCATTATATTTATGAGAAAACAATTTTGAAGGAAATAAATTACCCAGACTTTTTAGTGTGTTGCATACATACTTAGCATTTTATGTGAATTTTTGAGGTCATAAGTATTATTATTAATGCGTTCAATTTGAGATGTCTGGTACTTATTAATTAGTTGGGTAACGTTACTACAGATCTGCAAGCTGGTTTTCGTAACATAGCCTATAACTGTGTGACTCTGGGAAATAAGATATTATTTGGAAGTGGGACCAAAGTAACTGTAGAACCAAGTAAGTTTTCGCATTTTCACCGGAAATGCAGTTTCATGTGGAAACTTGGCTTTCTTTACAGAGTGGCCCGTACCCCTAACGCTAAAGCTTATTTTTTTCTAAGCACTTTAGTTTTAGTTCAGAATATATTGTGAGATGTGAAAAATATTTGCTATTTTCCATTTAATCTTCTGTATTTGAATGTTTAAATCCATAACCATTTAGCATGTATGATCAAAAAGAATAGCAACTCATCCAAAAATATGTATTTTTTCATTGTAAACTAATTAATGGCTAAATTTCACCCAATGACAGATTAAAAAATACGACAAGTTCCTTTTTTGTGATGATAGCTATGGCTGAGATGAAGATGGATTTTAATGACCAGAGGAAAGTAGTAACAATATTATTATGAAACGAAGTAACGATGATCTAATAGAAATCATGTCCAGCATTTTGCTTTGGGCTCAAGAACGGAAAGAAAGACACAAGGGTGATTTTCTCTCCTAGACTCTTATTATGAGAAGCTTAAAAAAGTATTCCCGGAGTATTTTTGAGAAGTATAGTAATTGTCCAAAATATCATTGAAAATGCAATTTCTCTAATGGAGAAGGCTTCACCTCCCAGCAAACTAATTGTTGTTGGTGTCAAGTTTGCATGTCTAGTCTCTGAAGTATTTGGCAGCCTTTATACAAAGTGAATATACAGGGATTTGACAAGTTGATATTTGGAGAAGGTGCCAGATAACTTTTTATTAAGCAAATCCTTCATTTTTTATGGTATTGTGCAGTGTACGAATATACAGTAAATTCTACTTGGTCCAGGCTGCATTTTTATCTGGGAATTAAAAGGGAGCTTTTCTTCAGAAGTGAGATTGAAATTATAAATGGGAGAGCTTGCCACTAAAAGAGCAAAGGTGAATGATGCTGATTCAATAGAAACTGTTTAGCAGAAGCTGGGTGGACTGGTCTGACTATTGTGAGAGTTTAGATGGAGATAATGTGAGGGAACAGAAGATGGGAGATGTAGGTAAATATGCAGATAGGTTTTTGTGATGATTGCTGTGACTGTGTGAATGCTGGATATAAATTGATATTTGGAAAGGGGACCAAACTACTTGTACAGCCAAGTAAGTGATTGACATTTACATTTTTGCTGAAATGTATGTTTTGATTCGGGATTGGAAGAAAATGGGAAAAACACAGTTTTCTTACCTTCATTTCAACCTTACAGCTGGTAAGTCTGAATCAATTACACTGGAGTGAAAACATCAGAATTTTTTAAGCAGTAAAGTGATTGATACAAAAACTGTAGTCTATTACGTGACATTTAAATCCAAATATACTGTCGTCTCTTATGCGAAATTTAAAATCAAACTTTCCCCTGTTGGCAAAATAGTTAGTCCTGATCTCAGACTCCATTGTTTGGTTAGAGTATTTGGCAGCCCGTGTAATACTGTGTGAGTATGCAGGGGTCTAACAAACTCATATTTGGCAACGGCACCAAAGTAACTGCAGAATCCAGTAAGTACTACTTTTTATTATGTTGCATATTGTGATTTTTAGCCTGATGCACATTTATTCAGGCCTTTAACTGGGAATTTCCTCAAAACTTGGATTAAAATCACTTTATATAGGGGGGGAGTTCTTGCAAATAGAAGAGGTAAAGTCAATGATGTGAGTTAATATGCTAATACTAATTAAAGAGATTTGGCTAACAGTTTAGAGTCTGCTAAAGTGATTAAAGTTGATATTGTTCTGAAGTGGGCAGAAATGTGGCAGTTGGAATTCATCATAGCTAAATGTAAGGTTCTACATGTCGGAAATAAAATCATTAGACAGGATTACTTTATGGGAGGTTAAAAACTGGAATGTACTCCACTTGAAAAAAAATCTGGGAGCCATTTTGACCAAACCCTTTCAGGTTCTAGTCCATGTGCTGCAGCAGTTAAAAGGCCAACATGATGTTGGAATACATGTATTTCCTGAAGTATTGAGTATAAATCTAAGGAGGATCTGCTTCTCTTGTATAATACATTTGTCGGACCACATTTAGAGTAATGTGTGCAATTCTGTGGAGCATACACCAAAAAGACATAGAGGCTTCAGAATAGGTTCAAAGAAGACTCACAAAGCTAATTCCTGAAATAAAAGGTAATAGCCACGAGAACAGGCAGAAGAATTGTCATTGCTTCATTTTTAGTTAAAGGAGACTTCAGCCAATCTTACTGAGGTGTTGAAAAATATTAAGTAATCAACAAAGTTAACTATGCAGGATTACTCAGGCCAGGTTCTGTTTGCATAACTTTGGGTCACAAATGGAATTTAGCCAATAGCAAACGATAGTAAATTGCAAACTGATGTTATGTTTTTTTCTTTCACCGAGAGTGAGATCTCAGTGTGGAATAGCTTGCCTGGGTATAACCTAGAGGCAGAAACTTTGGGAGTTTTGAAGTCCAGGCTTGATATAGTGCTGAATACCATCTAATCCTAAAGTATTCAAAGTGTTAACGTACACTTTAGTGATAGGACGATGGCAAGCAGAGTCGGGCTGAATGGCCTGTTCTTGCCACTCATTTCATGTTATGTTATTTTATGTTTCATAAATATGTTACCTTACATTATGTTATGGTCAAAAAGTTGCATGTTACAGGAAGAGGAATGGACTGGTCTGACCTAGTTAAATGATATGGAAAAAATGGGATAGAGCAAAAGATGGGTGATGTAAGTAAACATACAGCTAGGTTTTTGTAATGGTGGCAGGGACTGTGTGGAAGCTGGATTTAAATTAATATTTGGAAATGGGGCCAAACTACTTGTACAACCAAGTAAGTAAGCTTAAGTTTGAATGTAATCCTTCATATTTCACTTGAAAAGAGAAAAAAGTTCCAAAGAAGTATATTGCTGGCAAGGAACAGATGGAAAATGGAAGCAATTGGAAATGTAACATGCTTTGGTCTGTCATTAACTATAGATTAGAACTGCTGATTGACTTAATTCAATTCGGCTGAGTCTTATTCAGGATATCTTTACAGTTCTATTTACAGTAATCAAAAAGACAAAAGACAGACCCTCTCTTGATGACTGTGGAGTATTTGACAGCTTATATCATACTGTGTGAAGACACAGGGCATTCAAAAAATCATTTTTGGGGAAGGTATCAAACTATGCATTGAATCAAGTGAGTTTTTGATTTTTGTTCAGTATTGCTTGGCAAATACATGCTGTTTAAGCTTAATGTATACATTGAATTTTTACTTGGTCAAGTCTGATGCACAATGATTGAGAAATTTACATTAACAGCTGTTGACTGTTAATTAAATAATTCAATATGGTAGCCCTTTGCAAGACAGGAATATTTTGGTACAATTTTGACTAGTGGAGGTTGAGATGGAAAGTGTTGTAGAGAAAACAATGAATGGGAGAAACAGCCTTATTGTTGCATGTTAAACCACTGTGTGTATGCTCAAACTGGAGGATACAAGCTGGTTTTTGGCAGTGGTACCAAAGTGCTCATCGCACCTGGTGGTAAGAATGGAATTTCGATAAATAGGTGTTTTTTAGTCCAACAACAAAGACTGTGGTAATGACAAAAAAATCACTGCTATTGGCTATGTAAGATGAAAAAGAACTGCAGCGCATGGTAATTGACTTGAGTCATGAAAAGAACCTAAAGCTTTGGAGCCTCAAAGTCAGCATATCAGTTAAGGTATATCTTATCTAGGGGCCCTCATTTCCAAGTTCAACAGCAATAGATTTGACAAAGATGTAAACAAACCTAGATTTGTCATGGCCAGACAATATTGGTTGATTGTTTTGCTACCGCTCGAAGCTTTTGGCGTGAGTAAGAAAAAGCAAGTGCATAAATGTTTCTACTATTTATTTTTATGTATTTAAAGCCCTTAAAGATGAGGGGCACTGAATACTGTACAACTGAATGTCAAATGGTTGTGAATGATAACTGAATCACACCATTAATCACCAATAACTGAATTTCAGCGACTAAAAAAAATGAATTCTTCATTGCATTAAAGCAACTGGATCTGCATTAGGTAATGAGGCCAGTTGAAGAATAGAATTTAAATTGTTCAAAAGTCTTGGACCTAACAATTATAGAAATATTTTCTAGTGTCTTATCTAAAGTACTAAGATACAATTGCAAGTTTATGTTCAGGTGTAGTTTGTTAAGAATATCAGAAGGCTGGTAAGGTATTTGCTAGGGATTCGTTTACTGTGTGAATACTGGAGGCTATGGGAAAATGGCGTTCGGTCATGGGACCCAGGTTACAGTACAATCTAGTAAGATTTTCGCATATTATTGTGCATGTTAGTAAAATAATGTTGCAAAATGGCACAAAGGTGCAGATTTATTGAAAATTCGTTCCGCATGGGTTATGATAGTCATTGAAATGATTTAGCTTTGATTAGTCATTTATATTTACAAGAAAACAATGTTGAAAGATATAGATTACTTAGACTTTGAGCATGTTGCATACATGTTATTAGAACCTTACTTCGCATTTTACGAGAAATTATGATGTTATAAGTATTACCGATGCGTTTAATTAGAGATATGTCTGATACTTATAGTGATTAGTTGGGTAATGCCTCTACAGATCTGCAAGCAGGTTTTTGTAACATAGCCTATGACTGTGTGACTGTGGGAAGTAAAATATTATTCGGAAGTGGGACCAAAGTAACTGTACAACCAAGTAAGTCTTAGCATTTTCGCAGTTCCTACTGTCCTGCGTATTCACCTTTGGAAACTTGGTTTTCTTTATGGAGCGATGCGTGATCCTAAGGCTAAAGCTGATTTTAGAACTACCTTTAAGAATTATAATGTGAGATGTATATAAAATTAGATCATTGCCATTTAATCCTTTGTACTTGAATGTTTAAGCCATAGTCATCATGCATTTATGTACAGGATAGTGTATCATCCAAAAAATTTTTGTAGTAAACTAATTAATGGCAATTTAACACCCACTGAGATGAACAGATATGCAAAATGGCTCTTTTTGTGATGATAGCCAAGGCTGAGATGGAGATGGATTTTAAGTATTACTGGAGAGGGAACCAAGGTTATGAAACCAAGTAACAATGATCTTATTGAAATAATGTCCAGGATTTTTCTTTGTTCAGATGAATGAAAAGAAAGACCCAAAGGTGATTGTCTTTCCAAGATCTTAAATATGAAACGGTAAAAAAGTAGTCTCAGAGCTGCAATCCTATCAAAATTTTTTGAGAAGTATAGCAAGTGTTCAAAATATCATTGAAAATCCAATGTAACTGATAGAAAATGATTCACTTCCCAGCAAACTAATTGTTTAGTTTAATCTAGTCTGTTTAGTACTTGGCATCCCTTATACTTAGTGAATATACAGGAAGTTAAAAAAGTTATTTAATTGGAGAAGGCGCCAGATTACTGTTTAGTTAAGCAATTCCTTCATTTTTCATGTATTGTGTAGCGTACGAATATATACTGTAAATTCAATGTGGTCCAGTCTGCATTTTTATCTAGGAAATTAAAAGGGAGCTTTTCCTCATAAGTGAGATTAAAATTATTAATGGGAGGGCCTCCCGATAAAATAGTAAAATTAATAATAATGCTGATTCAATAGAAACTGTTTAGTGGAAGCTGGGTGGACTGGTCTGACTGTGGTAAGAGTTTAGATGGAGATAATGTGAGGGAACAGAAGATGGGAGATGTAGGTAAATATGCAGATAGGTTTTTGTGATGATTGTTGTGACTGTGTGAATACTGGACTTAAATTGATATTTGGAAAGGGGACCAAACTGCTCGTACAGCCAAGTAAGTGATTGAGATTTACATTACTGCTGTAATGTTTTTTGATTGAGGATTGGAAGAATATGAGCAAAACACAATTTACTTATCTTCATTCCAAGTAAACCTGAATCAATGGCACTGGAGCAAAAACACTAGTATTTTCAAACAGTAAAGTGATTAATTGAAATATACTGCAGGCTATTAGTTAAAATTTAAAATCAAACTTTCCCCTGTTGGCAAAATACTTTGTGCTGATCCAAGACTCAGTTGTTTGGTTGGAGTATTTGGCAGCCCATAAAATACTGTGTGACTTCGCAGGGGTTTAACAAACTCATATTTGGAGAAGGCACCAAATTAACTGTAGAATCAAGTAAGTACTACTTTTTTCATTTTAACTCAACTGCAGTCTGAAGCATAATTTAATCAGCCCTTTGACTTTGGATTTCCTCATAACTTAGATTAAAATAACTTTTTATTGGGGGTATGGGGTGTGGGGGTGTGGGGTGGTTCTTGCAAATAGAAGAGGAAAAGTGAATGATATTAGCAAATGATGCTGATACTAATTTAGGTGGTTTAGAACACAGTTTACAGTCCGCTATAGTGGTTAAAGTTGATTTAGACAGAGGTCAGACGTGGGAAGAAACGTGGCAGTTGGAATTCAACATAGCCAAATGTAAAGTTCTACATGTCGGAAGTAAAACCATTAGACAGGATTACTTTTTTGGAGGTTTAAAACTGGAATGTGCTCCACTTGAAAAAAAATCTTGGAGCGATAGTTGACCAAACCCTTACAGGCTCTAGCCCATGTGCTGCAGCAGTTAAAAAGGCCAACGTGATGTTGGAATACATATATTGCCAGAAATATTGAGTAAAAATCTAAGGAGGTACTACTTCTCTTGTAAAATACATTTGTCTGACAACATTTAGAGTAATGTGCCCAATTCTGTGGACCATACTCAAAAAAGATGTGGAGTCTTTAGAAAAGGTTCAAAGAAGAGTCACAAAGCTAATTCCTGAAATATCTCATTATAGCTATGAGAACAGGCAGCAGAATCTTCATTGCTCCAGTTTTCATTAAAGGAGACTTTAGGCCAATCTGACTGAGGTGTTGAAATATGTTAAGTAATAAACAAAGTTAACTATGCAGGATTACTTGGGCCAGGTTCTGTTTGCAAAACTTGGGGTAACAAACGGAAGTTAGCCAATAGTACATTTAGCACTGATGTTATGATTTTTTTTTTTCTTTCTCACAAAGAGCGTGATCACAATGTGGATAGCCTGCCTGGCTATATTGTAGAGACAGAAATTTGGGAGTTTTCAAGTCCAGGTTTGATTAAATGCTGAATACCATCTAATCCTAAAGTATCACAAGTGGTTAGGTACACTTTAATGATAGGAAAATGCCAAGCCAAGTCGGACTGAATGGCCTGTTTTTGCCACTCGTTTTATGTTATTTTATGTTATGTAATGTTACGTTACGTTACATTATGGTATGGTCAAAAACTTGCTTGTTTCAGGAAGATGTAGACTGGTCTGACTTATTTAAATGAGATGGCAAAAATCGGAGCGAACAAAAGATGGGTGATGTAAGTAAACATACAATCAGGTTTTTGTGAAGGTGGCAGGGACTGTGGGAGACTGGATATAAATTAATATTTGGAAATGGGGCCAAACTACTTGTACAACCAAGTAAGTGAGCGTAAGATTGAATATTATTCTATATATTTCAACTTGAGAAGATAAAAAAGTTCCAATGAAGTATATTCCAGGCATGGAATAGATGCAAAATGGAAACAAACGGAAATGTAGAATGCTTTGTCCTCTCATTAACTATAGATTAGAACTGCTGATTGACTAAATTTATTTCAACTGAGTCTTGTTCAGGACATCTTTAAAATTCTATCAACAGTAATCAAAAAGACAAAAGACAGACCCTCTCTTCATGACTGTTGAGTATTTAACAGCTTGTGTCATACTGTGTGAATGCACAGGGCATTCAAAAAATCCTTTTTGGGGAAGGAATCAGACTATGCATTGAATCAAGTGAGTTTTTGATTTTTGTTCAGTATTGCTTGGCATATACAAACTGTTCAAGCTTAATGTATACATTGAATTTTTACTGGGTAAAGTCTGATGCACAATGATTGAGAAATTTACTTTAACAGCAGTTAACTGTCTATTAAATAATTCATAATGGTAGCCCTTTGCAAGACATGAATATGTTGATTGAGTTTTGACAAGTGGAGGTTGAGATGGAAAGAAAACTATTTAGAGAAAAATTTTCTCAATTTAGAGAAAACAATGAATGGGAGAAACAGCCTTATTGTTGCATGTTAAACCACTGTGTGTATGCTCAAACTGGAGTATACAAGCTGGTATTTGGCAGTGGTACCAAAGTGCTCATCGCACCTGGTGGTAAGTATGGAATTTTGTTTAACTGGCATTTTTTGTTTTTTTTTTACAATTAAGAGGATAGCGCCAATTACATAAAAATGCTGCTATCAGCTAGTTAAGGCGAAAAAGAACTTGAGCTTTTGGTCATTAACTTGAGTTATGAAAAGAGCCTAAATATTTGGACTATTTGAAAGAAGCCTGCATATCAGTCAAGGTTTATCATGCCCTGGGGCCCTCATTTCCCAGTTCAGCAGGAATTATATTTGACTAAGATGTAAACAAACCTAGATTTGGCAAGGCTAAACAGTATTGGTTGATTGTTAGCTAAAAGCTTGAGGCTTTTGGCATGAACAAGGGGTTCAGTGCATAAACGTTTTTCCAATTTATTTTTAGGTATTGGAAGCCCATAAAAATGAGAAGCACTGGTTACTGTACAACTGAATGTTAATTGATTGTGAATGATAAGTAAATCACACCATTAATTACCAACAACTGAATTTCAGTGGCTAAAAAGCTGAATTCATGATTGCATTATAGCAACTGGATCTACATTTGCTAATGAGGCTGGTTGAAGAATAGAATTTAAATTGTTCAAAAGTTTTGGACCTCACAATTATAGAAATATTTTGTAGTGTCTTATCTAAAGTACTAAACTACAATTGCGAGCTTATATTCAGGTCTCGTTTGTTAAGAATCTCAGAAGGCTGGTAAGGTTTTTGCTGGTGATGTGTTCACTGTGTGAATACTGGAAGCTATGGGAAAATGGTGTTTGGTCATGGGACGCAGGTTACAGTACAAGCAAGTAAGATTTTTATGCATTTTGCATATTAGTATGCATGTTAGTAAAATAATGTTGCAAAATGGCGCAAAGGTGCAGGTTTATTCTGCATGGGTGATTACATTCACTGAAATGATTTAGCTTGGATTTCTCATTTATATTTACTAGGAAACAATTTTGAAGGAAATAGATTATCTAGACTTTTCAGCGTGTTGTATACATGTTATAAGAACCTTACTTAGCATTTTACATGAATTTATGAGGTCATAAGTATTACCAATGTGTTCAGTTTGAGATTTGTGTGGCACCTGGTGATTAGTTGGGTAACGTCTCCACAGATCTGTAAGCAGGTTTTCGTAACATAGCCTATGACTGTGTGACTGCGGGAAATAAAATATTATTCGGAAGTGGAACCAAAGTAACTGTAGAACCAAGTAAGTCTTAGCATTTTCACAGTAACTACTGTCCTGTGTATTCACCTTTGAAAACTTGGTTTTCTTTACAGAGCGATGCGTGACCCTAACGCTAAAGCTGATTTTAAAACTACCTCTAAGCACTCTTTATTTTTACTTCATATTATAACGTGAGATGTGAATAATTTTAGCTATTTGCCATTTTGTCCCCTGTATTTGAATGTTTATCGCCATCAAGCATTTATGTACAAGAAGAATAGTATATCTTTTGAAAGTATGAATCTTTTCATTGTAAACTAATTAATGGCTAACTTTCACCCATGGACAGATAAACAAATATGCAAATTGTATTCTTGTGATGATAGTTATGGCTGAGATGAAGATGGATTTTAATTTCTTGTTGAAAGGGAACCCAGATTATTCTGACACCAAGTTACAATCTGATAGAAATCATGTCCAGGATTTTTCTTTGGGCTTATGAAGGGAAAGAAAGACACGAGGGTGATTTTCTTTCCTAGATCCTAAAACAGGGGGAAAAAAAGTAGTTCCGGAGATGCATTTCCTTCAGAATTTTTGAGAAGTATAGCAAGTTTTCGAAGTATCATTGAAAATGCAATTTCACTGATAGAAAAGACCAATCTTCCCAGCAAACCAACTTTTGTGGGTTCCAAATTCACATGCTTAGTCTTTGGAAATTTAGCAACCTTTATGCTTAGTGAATAGTAGTTATTTGTATAAGGTGCCAGATAACTGTTTAACTACGCAAATCCTTCATTTTGTTTGGTATTGTGTAGCATACAAATATCTACTGTAAATTCAACTTGGTCCAGTCGTCAGTTTTTTTCATAGGAATGAAAAGAGAACATTTACTCCCAAGTAAAATTAAGATTATTAATGGAAGGGCTGTCCAAAAAAAGAGTAAAAGTAAAAAATGCCGATTCAAGAGAAACTGTTCAGCAGAAGCTGGGTGGACTGGTCTGACTATTGTACGAGTTCAGATGGAAAGAGTTTGAGGGGACAGAAGTTGAGAGATGTAGGTAAATATCTGAATTGGTTTTTGTGATGATTGCTCATACTGTGTGAATGTTGGATATAAATTAATATTTGGAAAGGGGACCAAACTACTCGTACAGCCAAGTAAGTGATTGAGGTTTACATTACTGCTGAAATGTATGTTTTGATAAGGGATTGGAAGAATATGAGAAAAACAGAATTTTCTTATCATTATTCAAACCATTTCGGCAAACCTGAATCAAATACATTGGAGCAAAAACACTATAATTTTTTAAACCGTAAAGTGACTGATCAAAATATACTGTAGCCTATTATGCTAAATTTAAAATGAAACTCTCCCCTGTCAGCAAAATAGTTAATGCTGATCCCAGACTCAGTTGTTTGGTTGGAGTATTTGGCAGCCCATATAATACTGTGTGAGTACGCAGGGGCTTAACAAACTCATATTTGGTAAAGGCACAAGACTAACTGTAGAATCAAGTAAGTACCTTATTTTATTCTTTATTACTTAGTTTACTGCCGTCTGATTCAATTTTAGTTAGACCTTTTAAGTGGGCATTTAATGCCCATTTAATGCATGGGAGTGAATGATACTGATACTAATTTAGGAGGTTTGGATAGCAGTTTAGAGTTTGCTAAACTGATTCAAGTTGATTTAGATAGAATTCAGAAGTGGGCAGGAACATGACGGGTGAAATTCAACATAGCTAATTGTGAAAAGTTCTATATGTCGGAAATAAAACCAGTATAAATGATTATTGTTTAGGAGGTTTGGAACTGGAATGTGCTCCACTTGGGAAAAAAAAATCTGGGAGCCATGGTTGACCAAACACTTACAGGTTCTAGCCACTGTGCTACAAAAAAGGCCATATAATGTTGGAATACGTTGCCAGAAATATTGAGTATGCTGTAAATTCAAGGACGTCATACTTCTCTCATACAGTACTTTTGTCAGACCACATTTAAAGTAATGCGTGCAATTCTGGAGATCATACACTAAAAAGACATAGAGGCTTTAGTTTCAAAGAAGAGTCACAAAGCTAATTTCTGAAATAAAAGATAAATGTCTTGATGAGAGATTGAAGAATCTTCATTTCTTCAGTCTTAATAAATTGGAACTTTAGGCCAATCAGATTGAGGTGTTTAAATAAAGAATCAGAACTTGGGGTCACAAATGGAAGTTAGCCAATAGTAAATTTAGCACTGATATAATGAAATATTTTTTTCACATAGAGTATGGTCAGAGTGTGGAATACCTTGCCTTGCCATAACACAGAGGCGGGAAATTTCGGAGTTTTCAAGTCCAGGCTTGATATAATGCTGAATATTTGGTCCAAAAGTATCGGGCATGTTAGGTAAACTTTAGTGACAGGAAAATGGCGAGCCTTGTCGGGCTGAATAACCTGGTCTTACCACTCCTTTTATGTTTTGTTATGTTACATCACGTTACGCTATGCTATGGAATGCTAAGTTATGTAATGGTCAAAAAGTTACATGTTACAGGAGGATGTATGGACTGGTCTGACATATTTAAATAAGATGGAAAGAATGGGAGAGAACAAAAGATGGATGATGCAAGTAAACATGCAATTAGGTTTTTGTGATGGTGGCAGGGACTGTGTGACTGATGGAGTTAAACTAGTATTTGGAAAGGGGAACAAACTCCTAGTACAACCAAGTAAGTGACCAAAATTTTGTTAAATATATGTAAATGTTTTGCTTTTGAGATCTGAAACAAAAAAAACGAACACAAAAAACTCTATAATATTTTTCCTGGCCTTCCTGGCCTTACCACGATAAAACCTCCAAAACCTAAAAATAACGGTATACTAATAGAATTTATTTTGTGCTAAAGTTATTAGCTAGATAGATTTTACACAATTTAAACGCAAGCCCCCTCCAATGGAAACAATGGTGCTGGTCCCAGATCTATGTCTGTGGTCGTTGGAGTTTTTGACAGCTATTGTCACACTGTGTGAATGTGGACAAGCTTGTTTTTGGAGATGGCACCAGACTAACTGTTGAATCGAGTAAGTAAATTATTTTGTCCAGTACTGTGAAACTTACCATGTTAATTTTCCTTCCAATCTGATGCAAATCTGTTTAAAAAAAAAGAAATAATAATGCTAACCTTTCCTTATGATTGCTATTCAAATCATTCAAAATATTTGGCAAAAGGTTGAGAATAAATATAAGTTGGCCTAATTTCAATGTGACATGAATTGATTAGTGGAAGATTAATGTATTGGTGTGACTTTTGGAGGAGTATAGATTGAAAGAATGACACAGAACGGATGTTGGTAGCCTATATAGGCAAGTAGGTTTTTGTAATGATGGCTGTAACTTAGTGCATTTTCGAGTAAAATTAATATTTGGAAATGGGACTAAACTTCTTGCTCAACAATGCAACAAAAATTAAGAGTAAAAACTGTAATATATGCTCCGCTTGCAGATTGGGAAAGAAAATATGAAAAAGCACAAGCATAACTTTATTCAATGTATTTTATGCAATTTAAAATCAAACTCTCACATCTAGACAAAATATTTGTTATTATTTCCAGATCCACGTGAATCTGGCTTCCCTTATCACACTGCATGAAGACAAAATCCTTCAGATGGCTCACTATGAATCAAGCAAGTCCTTTGTGTCTGGGATTACCTTACATAAAACTCTTTGCACATTTGATTTTCACTAGTCAGATCCATGTAGTTAAAATGGTCACCTGAAATTGATACTGTATGTCATCATAACCAAGATGTAAACGAGGTAGCAGTGAATGCCAAGTGTTGATTGCTATGCCTCTGCCTGCAATAGCTTCATTTGCAAAGGAAGTTGGCTTTCCGTCCTTGCAAACAGCTGACCTCATGTAACCTTGACCTTTGACCCGATGACCTCCAAAACCTAAGTAGTTCAGTTTTTCTATGTGAGGAGTTATCATGTCTGCTTCGGTCAAAATCCATCCACTCCTTTAGTGGCTATTGCAATTACAAGAGATGAGGGACGGAGGAATAGTGTGAAGGATGGTCTGACGATTGAGACACAGTATGCCCCACACCCACTGTCAGGGGCAGAGGCATAATAACTAAAGGTCTGGGAAAGTAACTGAGATTAAAATAAAATGTTGTCCTTTCAATTTTTGATTGAAAATGAACAATGTACTTTGGTCTTCCATCATCTATCAAAATCATGGTGCATGAGAAGACAAACCGTAAAAAGACTGAATCAATTATGCAACTGCAACCCTGTTAGAATACAAAGATATTGTGAAAGATATTTAAAAAAAGAAAAAAAACCAATGAATTGTATTTTCAAACCCTTTAAACAACTGTCAAGCCCAGCACGTTTGGAGTCTGGAGTATTTGACAGAACTTATTACACTGTGTGAATGTGCTTGGAGATAAAATAATTTTTGGGGAAGGCACCAGACTAACCATCGAATCAAGTAAGTTCTGAATTATGCGTACCACCTTGCTTAACTTATAGTTGGGAAATCTGACTTATTTCAGTATATTTCCAGTGATCTGAGTGTTTCATAACAATAATTGATAACTCACTTACGCTGCTTGGATGGGGACATTTCTGGGAGAGATGTTACAATTGGACTATATTAGAATACTTTTGATGAAACAAATGTGGAAAATAAGAACTAACTTGGATATTACTGTATCATAATGGAACACTCTAGTTCAGGGGTGGGCAATCATGGTCCTGGAGGGCCGGTGTGTATGCAGGTTTTCATTCCTATCAATTACCCTGACTAATTGAGTTAATTGATTGCATGCACAAATATAGATTTTCGCAATGATTCGATCAAAGGAAAATGTTTTATGAAGGGAGACAAGACTAGTTTCATGATAATTTAAAGAAATGCGCGTGAAACGTCAGATTTCATAAATGGTTTGACTAATTGAGACAATCAACTAATTAAAGACCAGACGTTGGTGTGAAAACCAGGGACAGATACGGCCCTCGCTGCCCACCTCTGCTCTAGTTACTACTACCTTAGTAATTATGTTGTAGAACCACCTTACCATTTGAATTAAGTTTGGAAATTTGTGGTTCTTTTCGATGATGGTGATTTTGAAAAAATAAACTTCAGTCTAAGTTTCAGCATGAAAAAGAACAGCAGTGTTCTGTAAGGACACTGATTGATGAATAATTAATGCAAAATATCAATTGAGATTGATCAAGGGGTGGTCATATGCCATTTTCCTTATTAGATGTGGAAAAAGTAAGTTTGGTAATCAAAATAATTCAATATGACTGTAGTGGTTGCTCTGTTACTGATACAAGGTGCTGTAATGTACATCAGGAGAATGTAATGTTTAATCACATTTCTGCTATCCATTTTTATGTATTTCAAAGCATCAGAAAAAAAAAGAACACAAGTAACTTAATTGATTAATTGGTTAAGAATAACTAATTGGGATCTCAAGCATGAATAACTGCAAACTAAAAAAAAACTTGCATCATTTGCATAATATTGACTGTATTTTCTGATATTAATAATATATTTTGAATTAACATTTGACAAACTTTCAGCAAATTAAGTTAGTACAGTAATATTCTGTGCAGTCCAATTAAGTTGGAAAATGTTAGCTTGTTGTTAGTTAGCACGTCAAGAGTCTAGCACAGTTTTTGCAGTTGAGCTGCTTGCTGTGTGACTTCTGGAAACTTTGGAAAGCTACTGTTTGGCCAGGGGACCCGTATTACTATTCAATCAAGTAAGATTTTTACATTGCCTGCAGTTCCACATGTATGATCATTCAATAATGGTATAGTGAAGTCTTATTATAAATACATTCTTCATGGATATTTATACAGCTTAATATTGGCAATTTGCACTTCCAGAGGGGGAAAAACGATTTCTGTAACTGTGAACTGCATGAACATAATTGTTTCCAAAGTGTGATCTTTTGATTAATTTGTATATCGAAATTTCATGTCTCAGTTTTCCCAGGGTATTTCTGCATTGAAATTCATACGTGTAAATGTAATATGCTAATTAGAATTATGCACAGCTAAATCTCATGCAGAAATTTAACTTGGTTTGACAGACAGATATATCCCAGCGTGTGTTACAGGTTTATACGTTTTGAAATCAAAGTTGTTCCTTGAAAATCAGATTTGAAGCAGTTCAAATGGACAAACGAGTATTTAAAACATAATGGCTTAGTAATGTTCATGACTGGCTGAATAATTTGCCATATTAAAGAAAAATAGATGATTCATTCTGTTAAAACATTTTCATGCTTGCTGGTGATACAGAAGATACTTAATGGCTGCCTTAAAGAGTATTTGACTGTCCTTGTTATACTGTGTGACTGGATCTGGTGTATACAAAACCATTTTTGGTGAAGGCACCAGATTAACCGTTGAATCAAGTAAGTTTTGGCATTCGGTATTCATTATGCATTCTCAACTGTCAATGGTCTGTATTTGTGAAGTTCTCATTATTTTAATTTATAATATGCAGTGTTGCCAATCAATGCTGACTTTGCCAATCTTGTCATAGGCTACTTGCGTATTGGCCTTCACAGTGCACTACCTCTCAAAATGTATGTTAAGACTAAAATCCAAATTTTGTAGCCTTTAGAAACACGTGTGTAAAACTGTAGTCATTTCAGCTCCATAGCTGTCATATTTATATTAACAGGCAGAATAACTGGATGGGTGGATGCTTGCTAGTTAGTAAGTGAATTAATGTTTTTTTACCACAATAAAAAAATGTCCAATAATATAGCATTGTGAGGGGGAAAAATTCAACTAGACAGAACTAAGTTATTTCCACTGGCTGTTTTTGAGGCAAATGTATACTTTCAGACTGCACTGGTCCTTATCGAGGTCTCAGTCTTTTATTTTATGCAGCATTGCTGGACAAATATTTATGTTCAATTTGTGTCTGCTTACTGGTTACTGGGTATGGGACGATGTACAGACTGGTCTCACAATGGGAAGAGTTCTAATTGAAAGAACGGCAGAAAACAGAAGATAGAAGGTGATGGTTAATATACTAATAGGTTTTTGTGATGATGGCTGTGACTGTGTGAATGCTGGGGTTAACTTCATACTTGGAAAGGGGACCAAACTACTTGTACAGCCAAGTAAGTAACTTTCATTCAGATTGGATGCCGGACTGTATGTTTTGCTTTGGGACTTGAATGGAAAATACGAAAAAAAAAAAAAGTAAAAAAGAGTATTTGTCTTCCCTTTAGTCTAACCATTTGAATACCTGCATGAATTGTGTGGGTGCAGTTAACACCTGTTTTGACTGTTATAACTTAACTGAATGGGTGTTGTCATTATCAGCATCGGGGCTACGGGATAGCAGGGCTCTAGCCTACCTACTAGAACATCACTTAATATTTTGGAATCTCTTAATTTTACTTAGTTATTATACCCTGCCACGGAGAGAAAATAGTTATGAACGTTGTCCTCCCGTGTGTCCATCTGTCCGTGTAACCATCCTTCACAATTTATTTCCAAGCCAGAATATCTAATCCATTTTACGTTTTTTCCACAAAAATTAATATAAAGATAAATCTTATGATGCAGATGAGCCATTTCATGCCTCCATCTATCCCTCCATTGCATTTCATTTCCTGGCGAGAATGCTAAAACCATAGCTGGGGATCTGAGTATTTCATGCTTGCTATTATTGCGATACCTTGCATCACAAAATCATTCTCATTGGAAGCTGCTCACTTTCAATGGTCTTACCTGAAACTTGTGGCATAAAACAGAACTTCTGTTCCATTCTAATCAAAGCTATCAACTGAAGATAAAGATCCACTCCATCTAGTTGGAAGACCATCTAGGTCATATCTATGCTGCTGATAACAGATCATAATGCCCATGATAAAATTCAAAGTGGCTCATGCCAACAGAATTTAGGATGCAAAAATCATTGTCTAGATAGATATTTTAGGCCATGTTATTCATCCCAGATCAATGTTCTTGATCTGTGGAGTATTTGGTGTCACTTGTCTCACAGTGTGAATGCAGGAGGCTTGAACAAGCTCATTTTTGGGGAAGGCACTAGAGTAACTGTTGAATCAAGTAAGTCTGCTATGTTATATTCCATATGTGTTTGACTTTCACGAGTATGAAATAGATTTTCTTTAAATTTTATTGATACACCTTTACTGGGTGTGTAATATGGGTAACCCTGGCAATTAGTGAGTAAGAGTTAATGAAATAAGAACTGGAATAATTTTTGGAATGGGGGAGCAGTTGGAAAAGTTCAGCCAGGAAGAATACGAAATAAAACGTTAGTTGGAAATACAGTTTAATACCATCGAAAGAAACCACTGTCCGAATACTCAAACCAGTTTTTATAAGTTGATATTTGGCAGTGATTCCTGTTGACTCACCTGGTGGTAGGTGTTGAATTCCTTCAAATTACTGTTTATTCACAATTGACAAAGACTAATGAAAAATAATGTTTGATTAAATTCATTGCGCAACTTCAAATTGCAGCATCAAAAAGACATGCTACAATTGGGAAAATGCCCAGGTCATTGAAACAATAGTGTTCAGCGCAGGACAACAAGAAGACCGCAAAGACTTGTTGGAAAAATACTGTTACACAAGTTTGAAAGGTCAGATATCAGTTCAGGCCAAACTAAGGGCTCTTAAGATCATCTGCTTGAGTTAACATGACAAAATTCAACATAGCTGACCAGTGTTTGTCATCTGCCCCATTATAGACAAGGATTCAAGCATGAAATCACAGGTGGATACATGAAAATGTGCTTCCGTATTCATGTGAGCCAATTTATTTTTGCTAGCTGAACAGCTTAATTGACACGTTCATATTTATTTACTCAATGAATAATATATGATATAGTAACATTTTACTTGATATGCTCATGTTGACAAAAAATATGGAGGGAATAAAATTTTAATTCTTCTAAATTACACTGTAGGTGCATTAATTACAAGCAATATCTGGCTATGTCTCATTTCTAATCGCTGATTGGCATCTTAACCTCGGTTTTGGCTGGGGTTTTGTTAACAATATGAATACTGGAAGTTATTGGAATCTTATACTTGGCCAAGGATCTCTATTACTATACAATCACAACTTACATCCTGAATATATATGTAAGTGTCGATTGATTTGGAATCCCTGATTTGTAGAGTAAATTAACTTCTTACCTTTTTCTTAATAGTTTAGTTGTGATGACTGACAAAATTTTTGACTGTATGGAAGAAAAAAATACTAAAATATTACTTGCTGGATTGTATTGTATTGAATGTAAAATCTTATGCCAGTCATTGAAATAGTCACAATTTGTTTTTATTTTTTTTATTTTTTTGATTGGTGATGATCAAGCTGAGGATTGACCCAATGCTAGGTTTGTACAGTATCTGACTGCCCTTATCATACTGTGTGACTAGAAGTGGTGCAGATAAACTGCTTTTTGGGGAAGGCACCAGATTAACCATTCAATCAAGTAAGTTTCCAATAGTCTTCAGAGTTTTATTTTGTGTCTCCTGAGAATCTTCATTTGAACTTAAAAAATCTAATATTGTGAAATGCTTTGTTCAAGCAGAAGCGGTAAATCTTGCTTGCTAATTTACCAACATAGGTTTCATGTGTTTTTTTTTTTAATTATTATTAAGCATATAGGAGTAAATATACTTTGAGGCAATAATCCATATTCGACATTTTTCAAGTCATCAAACATACCTGAATGTCTTTTGCCATTGTAACACTTAAAACATTTTAATGCTTGCTGGTGATACAGAAGATACTTCACCATTAATGGCTGCCTTAAAGAGTATTTGACTGTCCTTGTTATACTGTGTGACTAGATCTGGTGCTTCCAAGACCGTTTTTGGTGAAGGCACCAGATTAACGGTCGAATCAAGTAAGTTTTGGCATTCGGTATTCATTATGCATTCTCAACTGTCAATGGTCTGTATTTGTGAAAATCTCATTATTTTAATTTATAATATGCAGTGTTGCCAATCAATGCTGACTTTGCTAATATTGTTATAGGCTACTTATGCATTGGCATTCACAGTGCACTACCTCTCAAAATGTATGTTAAGACTAAAATCCAAATTTTGTAGCCTTTAGAAACACGTATGTAAAACTGTAGTCATTTTAGCTCCATAGCTATCATATTTATAGTAACAGACAGAATAAATGGATGGGTGGATGCTTGCCTGTCAGTAAGTGAATTAATGTTTGTTTACCACAACAAGAAATGTCCAATAATGTAGCACCATGAGGGGGAAAAATTCAACTTAATGGAACTAAGTTATTTCCACTGGCTGTTTTTGAGGCAAATGTATGCTTTCAGACTGCACTGGTCCTTATCAAGGTCTCAGTCTTTTATTTTATCTAGCATTGCTGGACAATTATTTATATTACATTTGTGTCTGCTTACTGGTTACTGGGTAGGGGAAGATGTGCAGACTGGTCTCACACTGGGCAGAGTTCTGATTGAAAGAACGGCAGAAAACAGAAGATAGAAGGTGATGGTTAATATACTAATAGGTTTTTGTGATGATGGCTGTGACTGTGTGAATACTGGGGTTAACTTCATACTTGGAAAGGGGACCAAACTACTTGTACAGCCAAGTAAGTAACTTTCATTCAGATTGGATGCTGGACTGTATGTTTTGCTTTGGGACTTGAATGGAAAATACGGGGAAAAAAAGTAAAAAAGAGTATTTGTCTTCCCTTTAGTCTAACCATTTGAATACCTGCATAAATTGTGTGGGTGCAGTTCACACCTGTTTTGACTGTCATAACTTGACTGAATGCGGTGTTGTCATTATCAGCTTCGGGGCTACGGGATAGCAGGGCTCTAGCCTACCTACTAGAACATCACTTAATATTTTGGAATCTCTTAATTTTACTAAGTTATTATACCCTGCCACAGAGATAAAATAGTTATGAACGTTGTCCTCCCGTGTGTCCATCTGTCCGTGTAACTGTTCTTCACTCTTTATTTCCGGGCCTGACTATCTAATCCATTTTACGTTTTTTCCACGAAAATTAATATAAAGATAAATCTTATAATGCCGATGAGCCATTTCATTCCTCCGTCCATCCCTCCATTGCATTTCATTTCCGGGCGAGAATGCTAAAACCATAGCTAGGGATCTGAGTATTTCATGCTCGCTATTATTGCGATACCTTGCATCACAAAATCATTCTCATTGGAAGCTGCTCACTTTCAATGGTCTTATCTGAAACTTGTGGCATAAAACAGAACTTCCATTCCATTCTAATCAAAGCTATTGATTGAAGATAAAGATCCACTCAATCTAGTTGGAAGACCATCTAGATCATATCTATGCTGCTAATAACAGATCATAACGCCCATTATAAAATTCAAAGTGGCTCATGCCAACAGAATTCATGACACAGAAATCATTGTCTAGATAGATATTTTATGCCAGGTAAAGATAAAAATCCTTCTGCAATTGGGAAAATAGTTGTTATTCATCTCAGATCAATGTTCTTGATCTGTGGAGTATTTGGTGTCACTTTTCTCACAGTGTGAATGCAGGAGGCTTGAGCAAGCTCATTTTTGGGGAAGGCACTAGAGTAACTGTTGAATCAAGTAAGTCTGCTATGTTATATTCCATATGTGTTTGACTTTCACGAGTATGAAATAGATTTTCTTAAAATTTTATTGATACACCTTTACTGGGTGTGTAATATGGGTAACCCTGGCAATAAAATGTTAGTTGGAAATACAGTTTAATAGCATCGAAAGAAACCACTGTCCAAATACTCAAACCAGTTTTTATAAGTTGATATTTGGCAGTGATTCCTGTTGACTCACTAAACCTGGTGGTAGGTCTTAAATTCCTTCAAATTACTATTTATTCACGATGACAAAGACTAATGAAAAATAATGTTTGATTAAATTCAATGTGCAACTTCAAATTGCAGCATCAAAAAGACATGTTACAATTGGGAAAATGCCCAGGTCATTGAAACAATAGTGCTCAGCGCAGGACAACAAGAAGACCGCAATGTCTTGTTGGAAAAATACTGTTACACAAGTTTGAAAGGTCAGATATCAGTTCAGGCCAAACTAAGGACTCTTAAGATCATCTGCTTGAGTTTACATGACAAAATTCAACATAGCTGACCAGTATTTGTCATCTGCCCTATTATAGACAAGGATTCAAGCATGAAATCACAGGTAGATACATGGAAATGTGCTTCCGTATTCATGTGAGCCAATTTATTTTTGCTAGCTGAACAGCTTAATTGATACGTTCATATTTATTTACTCAATGAATGATATATGATATAGTAACATTTTACTTGATATGATCCTGTTAACAAGAAATGTGGAGGGAATAAAATTTTAATTCTTCTAAATTACACTGTAGGTGCATTAATTACAAACAATATCTGGCTAAGTCTCATGTCTAATTGCAGATTGGCATCTTAACCTGGGTTTTGGCTGGGGTTGTGTTAACAATATGGAAGTTATTGGAAACTTATACTTACTACTACTATACAATCACAACTTATCCTGAATATATATATATAAGTGTAGATTGATTTGGAATCCCTGATTTGTAGAGTAAATTCACTTCTTACCTTTCTTACCTAAACTAATAGTTTAGTTTAGATGACTGACAAAATTTTTGACTCAATGGAAAAAATATTAAAATATTACTTTCTGAATGTGAAATCTTATCCCAGTCATTGAAAGAGTCACAATTTGTTTTAATTTTTTTCATTGGTGATGATCAAGCTGAGGATTGAACCAATGCTAGGTTTATACAGTATTTGACTGCCCTTATCATACTGTGTGACTAGAAGTGGTGCAAATAAACTGCTTTTTGGGGAAGGCACCAGATTAACCATTCAATCAAGTAAGTTTCCAATAGTCTTCAGAGTTTTATTTTGTGTCTCCAGAGACTCTTCATTTGAACTTAAAATCTAATATTGTGAAATGTTTTGTTCAAGCTGAAGCGGTAAATCTTGCTTGCTTATTTACCAACATAAGGTTTCATGTGTTTTTTTTTATTATTATTATTTACCATATAGGAGGAAATATACTTTGAGGCAATAATCCATATTTGACATTTTTCAAGTCAGCAAACATACCTGAATGTCTTTTGCCATTGTAACACTTTAACTGTCACAATACACGTTCAATAGCTTGTGCAATAACTAGCCATGGATATTGTTGGTTAACTGCTGCTTGTCAGTTAGTTTGTGAATCAGTGTTAGTTTGGCAACCCCAATTTAGACATTATGAATGTATTAGCTGAGTACACATTCAAGTAGAACTTTTTTATAACCAAGAGGAAACTTCATTTTTTCCCTCCATTGGCTCTTCTGTTGCTAATTTGTGTTGATCCTTACCAGGCTACGATTGGTTCCGTATTGAAATTCTGTAACAGAAACTTTTGCATGGTCAAACTATACGGATACAATATGGATGCTATGCAGGCAGTCATAAATAGTACACAGTATTGTGATGCTGGTTTTTTAGGAGTGTAAAAATATGAAATAAATCTCTTATTATTTACTTGAATAAAGCACCTTGAAACAGAATTACGATCTGTAACATTGTCAATGGAAAAAATATACAGTAAATTAAATTCACTAATATGTATGCCTATCATGTAGTTAAAATACGTACAGTATAATTCATATTTATTGTGTGTAGGGTTGAACCCTCATTAACCATAGGGTTTTTGCTTGGGATGCATTCGCTGTGTGAATGCTAGAGGTGTTGGAAAATTGGTGTTTGGTTATGGCATCACCGTAACTGTGGAACCAAGTAAGTTTTTCTGCTCATTGTTGAATTCACTATGTGATAGGGATTTGTGATATGGATTTGTTTTGTGTAGATCAATCAGAAATAATACAAAGGCATTCCATTTTTAATGTAGGGGCTTAGGTAATTTGTACAGAATGAGCATAGGCCATAATGAGCCATGTTGGCTGACTCATAGTGTGTAGACTGTGTTGACTGAAGGCTGCCTGGACTGAATGACCTGGTAGTGCACTTAGAATGCAAATTGGATAATCAGTAAGAACCAGTAAAGACTCCATATGCAGTATTTATGTCAATGGTGTCATGTACACTGGTGCAATATTAAGCTGTGATAAGGGTATTTATTGAATCATTAGCATGTTGAAATGGACAGCTATGCATACTATTAAAATTGAAGTTTATGAACTGGGAGTTCACACTGTGTGAATACCTTTGGCTCGAAAATAGAGTTTGGAAGTGGAACAAGAGTCTTGGTAGAACCAAGTAAGTTTGTGTCTTTATTGTATTTATCAGCAATATAGTATGTTTCAGTAAATTATTAGTTTGCCAATGTAATTTCTATGGTGAAAATAATAGTCAGTCTGGAACACAACTGTACAGATGAACTTAGACGTATCCTAGAATATGTGTGTCATTTGAAAAATGGATCAAACATTAAGTCAAGATTTAAAGAATAAATCCAGCACTAATCTGGACCAGCACCATCTATTGTGCCAGTTTAGATAAGCTAGTATACTGAAATAGTGATTCCGTTCTCAATTTTAAGAGGAAAATTGCAAATATGAAGCAAAATTTGGTTAAATTGTACAGAGTGAGCTCTATAAGGCTAAAGATGTCTTTGGACAGTTTCAGTGAGGTTGCCAGGATATCAGCATTTGACACTTTAGTTTTTGATTGTCAGCGAAGTACTGTGTGAATTCTAATAACTTGAAGCTAATCTTTGGGTCTGGAACAGCACTGTGCATTCAACCAAGTAAGTTCCAGACATGCCAACATCATTTTTTTTAAAGTTAAAAGTGTGTTTTATTGAATGGAATTGTACTATATATTGCAAGAATGTCACAAGCATAGCTTGAGCTTAATTAGCATGTTTTTAAACTTATGAACTTTCACTCGTGCCTTTGTTCGCTTAATCACAAGAAAGCTAAGAAAATCGTAGTATTTGGTTCAAAAAAAGAGCTGAAATTTTTTGTAAAATATATTACTTGATCCAGGCTATTATGTTATTGCCTGCATTTGAAACTCATTTGCCATTGTGAAAAGGAAAATGGGTTTCACATCTGTAGCTAAATTGATTGCCATATGAGATCCCATAATGCTGTCCAGGATGGTCAAATCACTATCCTCAAGATCCATGCACTTCTGGTTCACCACTTTCCACATAATTATCTTTTACCTGGTGATCAGGTGTTAGACCTAATTTACTAATTGCTTAGTTAATTACTTAATGACCTTAGAGACAAGAAAACAAGGGCTGAATTTTGATTTGAGATCTTGATGTGGTGATGTCTGCTCGTATAACAAGTCAGGTATGAAGGAATACTTTCAGAAAAAAGTTGATTGTATGAATATGGATTACAAAGTCTTTAACCTGTTGGAAGATTTTTTTTTCTGTATTTAAGAAAATTTGCTCACTGACACCCGTTGTTAATTGCTGTGACTGGGTCCCCTGACAGATTCGGTAAATTGGCATGACTGCATAAATGTTTAGCTTGCATCAATTCAAATTTGAATCTGACAGGCATTTGTTAACATATCATCGAATACATTAGCTGAGTACACCATCATGAAGAACTTTTTGAACCTGAAAGGAAACTGAACTATATCCATGATCCATCCATTGGCTATTCTGCTGCTAATTTGTGTTCTTGCAATTGTACTTATTCTTAATGAGCAATTATATGCATGTCTCATTTTAAAATTCTGCAACACTAACACTTCCATGGACAAACCATATGAATCAGACAACCAAACACACAGGCACTTGTAGATAGTACACAGTATTGTTTTACCGAGGAGGTAAACATATGTCCTAAGTCTCATAGTCTTTGCTTGATGTGGCAAATTGAAACAGTTATGTTTATTACATTGTTCATTGGGATTAACAAAATATTCATCACATTTGGTAATGGGTATGCCTATGTAGTAGTTAAAACATAATCCCTATATATAATGTGTATAGATAGCATCCTCATTAGCTAATTCAGGATGTTGGTAGGGTTTTTGCTAGGGAAGCATTTGCTGTGTGAACACTGGAGTTGCTGGAAAACTAGTGTTTGGTTCTGGGACCAGGGTAACCGTGGAACCAAGTGAGACCATTTTTCTTCCTCTATCTCTCTTTAGTTTGTTGATTGTACTTATTATGTGTAGGGTTGCATCCTCATCAACCATTTTAGAATACTAGTTGGGTTTTTGCTAGGGATGCATTTACTGTGTGAATACTGGAGGTGTTGGAAAACTTCTGTTTGGTCATGGCACCACTGTAATTGTGGAGTCAAGTAAGTTTACTTTTTCTGCTCATTGTAAAATTTACGAAATAATGTTATATGGCTTTGGTTTACGTACATTACATCAATCAGAAATAGTACAAAGGCATTCCATTTTTAACATGGGGGCTAAGGTGATTTGAACAGAGTATGTACGGGCCATTATGAGCAATGTTGGCCCTCTCATAATGTGTAGACTGTGTTGATGAATGCTACCTAGACCAAAGAACCTGGTAGTAAACTGCGAATGCAAATTTGATAATCTGTAAGAACCAGTAAAAAAATTCCATATGCAATATATGCATCAATGGCGTCTCATTCACTGGCGTAATATTCTGCTGTGATAAGTGCATCTTTTGAATCAGTACTACGTTGAGATGGTCAGCTATGCATACTATTAAGAAGAAGTATATGGAATGGGAGTTCACACTGTGTGAATGATTATGGCCAGAAAATGGAGTTTGGAAGTGGAACATCAGTCGTTGTAGAACAGAGTAAGTCTGTGTCTTTATTGTATTTATCAGCAATACAGTATGTATCAATATATTTTTAGTTTCCTGGTGTAATTTCTACAAGATGATGAAAATAATTTCTGGAGCACAACTGTCCAAGGGCACGTCTCCCAAAAGCACAGATGCTAATTTACAAGGTTGGAACCACTGAATGTCAGTGGACGAACTATGTAAGTTGCTAACGTGATTAGTAAGTATGCCTTTGGTAAACGTACCCCAGATGAACTTTGAAGTATGCTAGAATATCTGTTTCATTTGAAAATTGAATCAAAATATTAAATCTAGATTTGATGAATGAATCCCGCAGTAATCTGGACCAGTATCTTGTATTGTGCCGCTTTAGATCAGCTGGTATACTGAAATGGTAAATCTGTTTTTAATTTGGGAAGAAAAATTGCAAAATGTAGTAAAATTTGGTTAAATTGCTAAAAGTAACCTCTTTAAGGTCCTTTGTACAGATTCAGTGAGTTTGCCAGGAAATCAGCATTTAAAGCTTCGGTTTTTGATTGTCAATGAAATACTGTGTGAATTCTAATAACTTTAAGCTTATCTTTGGATCTGGAACAGCTCTGCGGGTTCAACCAAGTAAGTTCAAGTGATGCCAAAATCTTTTTTTTTTTTTTTTTAGAAGTGAAATGTTTGTTTTATTGAGTAGAATTGTACTATATATTACAAGAAAGTAAGAAGAATAGCCCAAGCTTAATTAGCATGTTTTTTCAACTTTTGAACTTTCACTCATGCCTGCATTAGCCTTCTCACAAGAAAAGCTTAGACAATATTGTTTGGTTCAAAAAAGAATGAGAATTTGTTGTAAAATATATTACTTGATCTGGGCTATTGTGTTATTTCTTACATTTGAAACTCAGTTAGGATTGCAAAAAATGGGAAATGGGGTCACTTTAGGAAATGATTTTGGATCAACCACCCAAATAAGGCAAACAGGGTATTTTCGCTGGTTTCTATCCCAAACTTTGTGAGGTTCATGTGACAAATAGATTTTATTTCAAAAGCATTGTGATCACATTTGCAGCTAAATTACATGCCACATAATATCCCAAAATGCTCTATATCCCGGATTGTCAAATCAATGTCCCCAGGATCCATGAACTTTGAACTTTGAACTGCTTTAGCGCCTGTGAATAGACATGATTGCATAGATATTTAGCTTGCATCAATTCAAATCAGGATCGGGCACGCATTTGTAAACATGTCATCGAATACATTAGCTGAGTGCATCTTCATGAAGAACTTTTCAAACCGGAAAGGAAACTGAATTATATCCGTGATCCATCCATTGGCTATTCTGCTGCTAATGTGTATTCTTGCAATTGCACTGATCCCAGCAATTATACGCATGTCCCACATTAAAATTCTACAGCATCAACACTTGCATGGACAAGCTATGTGGATCAAACAACCAAACATGCAGGCAGTTATCAGAGATACACAGTATTGCTTTATCCATGAGGGTGAACATATGGCTCAAGTCTTGTAGTCTTTGGTTGCCTGCCACGTTATGTTTATGTTTATTACACTGTTAATTGGGATAAACAAAATATTGATTAAATTATTTAGTAGCTTTTGTTTGTGATGTAGTTAAAATATAATGCATATATATTGTGCATAGATTGCACCCTCATCAACTATTTCAGGATGTTAGTATGGTTTTTGCATGGGAAGCATTTGCTGTGTGAATACTGGAGTTGGTAAACTGGTGTTTGGTACTGGGACCAGTGTAACTGTGGAACCAAGTAAGATACGTTTTTTTCTCTTCAGTTCATAGTTTGTTTGATTTACTATTAATGTGCTATGAGTTTGTTTTACACAGAGCGATCAGAAATACTATAAACTCTATAGTTTTGATGTGGGGGCTAAGCTGATTTGTACGGAGTGAGTTCATGCTATAATGGGCCATGTTAGCCTTCTTGCTAAGCATAATGCATGGACTTTGTTGATTGAATGCTGCCTAGACCAAACAACCAGGGGCGCGTTTCCCAAAAGCGCAGTTGCTAACAAAGTTGGCAACTTACATAGTTCGTCCACTCACAGTCAAAGGGTCCAACTATGTAAGTTAGCATCTGTGATTTCGGGAAACGTACCCCTGGTTGTAAATTAAGAATCCAGATAGGATACTCAGTAAAAATCAGCAAAAGCTCCATATGCAATAAATGCATACAGTCCATCAATGGTGTCATGTGATTTCTATTAAGTGTTTCTATAAAGTCCATTGTACGTTGAAATGGTCTACGATGGAGAATGATAAGATTTCGTTTACGATACAAGAGTTTTAGAGTATGAAGTAGAACAAGAGTTTTTGTTGAACCAAGTACACATCACATATTATATTCATCTGCAATGAAGTATTTGCCAGCAAATTATTGGTATCCAGATTTACTTTAACAAGATGGTGAAAATAATAATCAATCAGGAACACAACTGTCCAGCCATGCTTTTTGGTATTCGTTTGAATATCGAGTCAAGATTTGAAGAATGAATCCTGCAGTAATCTGGACCAGGTCCTTTAATTATGTCAGTTTATATCGGCTTGAATTCTTAAATAGTAAATCAGTTTTTAATTTGGGGAAAAAATTGCAAATATGAAGCACAATGTGGTTAAATTGTAAAGGTTTAGCTCAATAAGGTTATAAATGTCTTTGTCAAACTATAATAAGATGGCCAGGAAATCAGCATTTAACACTTCAGTTTTTGATTGTGAGTAAAATACTGTGTGAATAATAATAACAGGAAGCTCATCTTTGGGTCTGGAACAGCACTGTGGGTTCAGCCAGGTACGTTGTAAAGGTGCCAACATCTTTTTTGGAAGAGGAAAAGTGTGTCTAATTGAATAGATTTTTACTTTTGTATATTACAAGAATGTTACAATAGCTTGATCTTATCAGCATGTCTTTGTTCTTCAAACTTTCACTCATACTAATGTTTGATTTTATTTAAGAGCTTAAAAAATAGTGCTTGGTTCAAAGAAGACCTGGAATTCTTTGTAAAATATACATTTGCTTGATCAAGGCCGTGGTGTTGTTGCATGCATTTGACAATCATTTGACGTGGTGAAAAGGAAAACAGTTTTGCATTAATCAGTGTCCCAAGTATGACAAACATGATATTTATATTGGTTTCTATCTTAAACTTTGTTAAGTTCACGTAATGAATAGTTTATAGTTTGAGTACTTTGCAATATTTCGCATATTCAGCTAAATTAAATTCTATTATAAGACCCAATCATGCTCTTCATCAGTTTTTGTCAAATTATGGTCCTCAAAGTCCAAGAGCAGCTGGTTTACCATCTTCCCTTTACCTGGTAATAAGATGTCTGACATAATTGACTAATCGCTCAGTTAATTGGTTAATTACCTGAGAGAAAAGAATCTGAGTTGATTTTGGATGAGAGGTCTAGATTTGATGATCTTAGCTTTATATAACAGGTCACTGATTATGGAATACTTTAGGAAAAACTTTGATTGTCTGGAGTGAATAGAATAACAAACTAACCTGCTAATCTGTTGAAAGGTCTGTGCCTGTGAATTGATGTAAATTTGCTCAATGTCATGGATTGTTTATTGCTGTGTCTGGGTCTCCAGACAGATTCTGTAAATTGATATGACTGCAGAAATATTTAGTTTACATCAATTTAATTTAGAATCGGGCAGTATGTCCTGCATTAAACCTAAATATTATAAATATTATTCTTTTCATGGCTGGTGATGTTCTGCAATAGCTATATGGCTGCTAAAGTGTTGTAGTGTAACTGAATATTCTGATCTACTCACTAAACCAGTTAACTTTCTTGTAGTACAGCACATGCATAAAGTCAGGTGATCTAGGCAGTCATGCCAACAAATGGCTTTATTTTTTAATTGAGTTGCGCCACATAGAGTTACAATTTGACACATATGCAGAAAACACGCAGAAGGCGATCACATGGTCAGCTCTTCATGGCAAGAGCAATCTATTTGGCATGCTGTTGCTATATTTTGAGTGCTAGAGGATAATTCATGGGGCCTGAGAGCTCTTTGTTTTTGCGCCACCATAAACCACAGTGTGAATAACTATGGCAAGATATTATTTGGATCTGGAACTGAAGTAATTACCATTGCAAGTAAGTTAAACTAGTATGTGACATAATATTGTGATATTATGTGTTTTATATGGTCCGATAGTCACTTGATATCTAAATAATTGAGTTTGAAAATATTGCTTTGGCTCTTAAAGAGCATGTGATTGAAAGTGATAGCCCGTCAGATCCACGATTCAAAGATAAACTGCAAAACATAGTTTCTTTCAAAAGTATTGGTCGTCAACTTTTGAAGGTATCTTTATCAATTGCTCAAGAAGACTTAAAGAGCAGCTATATGGAGGCAATACCACCAAAAGGTGTACGTCACTTTTTGGAATGGTTTGTCAAAGAATCAGAGGGCGAGACTGCAATTTGCAAATAATTACAGCGATTTACCTCAAGAGTTCTGGAACAAAGTTTTACGGAATGATAAGTCAATGATTAACTTCTACCAAAGTTATGGAAAGGCCAATGTGTGATGAAAGTGTCATTGCTTGAGCTTGCCTGCTTCTAGAGTGCACTTATCAATCTTTATTTTTGATTTAACTCATAATGATAGCAGCAAAATGAGTTCAAAAGTCTGCAGGAACATTCTGTCCGCCAACTTAAAGAGAAATACATCCAGACTTAACTTCATTATGCAGCAAGAATTTACTCCCACGAGTCTCCCTTTTAATACATTTGCTCACTGAAAGATTTGAGGGTCTGATATAAATGGTGTTGTTCTATGACTGATATCAGTGGTATGATCTATGAGGTTTAATATATCTAGGCATTTATCCCAGGACATAAATGCCAAAATTCTGAACTCTTATCTCAGATTCATCTTTTGATCTTGACCTCAAATGTATTGTGTATTTTAAAACGCAAAGGAAATGGTCTTGATGTTCCAACATTTTTGAAGTGAACTGTTGCTCAGAACTTCTGGTAGGGATTCATTGGCTTAGTTTTCAGAAATAAAAATTAGTGGTGATACCACAGACTAGATGTGTCTTTGATAATGTTACAGAAAATGTTTCAGTAGAAATTATAATGATGCATAACATTTTACAGGGTACTGTTGTCAGTGTAAAATCAACTGTTTGGACGAGACCTATAGGAATAATCTCATAATTTATTTGAAGTAATATCACTTAGTCAGTGTTGAGTGACCACAAAGCATATTTGCTCATTGAAATATATACTTAATCTGCCTCTAGCCATGGCTTGTTTTTGTTATGAAACAACAGACTGTGTGAAGGATAATATCAAGATTGTATTTGGATCAGGGACACAACTCCTTGTTTTGCCAAGTAAGTGGTAGAAAGCATATAATAAAACAGAAGCATGCATCATATTGTCAGTAGTTTTTTTTTTTTTTTGACAATTTGAGGGTTTTTCTTTTTTTGGGACCATATATTACTTCAATTTTCCTGGGCCTTATTTTATGCAACTGTGGTCAACAGATCAATTACAATGTGAACATGTTGCATTCTTTAACTGTCAATTTTTATTGAATTATGCTTGGCAGCATCATCAGTTTCTCTAATGAACAGAAATGTACTTTGTGAAATCAAATTTGATTTTTATAAATCTGGTTTATGTCAGATAAATTGGACATTAAATGGAGACATTACAGCTTTGCAATGTTCAAGTCTGAGCAAATTATTTGCTTGATTGTGGAATAATGGGCAAAAATGAAATGTCACACCACTTGTTGGCAATGGTGATGGTGTGGATGCTTAATCTCTGTGCAAGGTGTAGTAGAGAATTTGATTGCCCTCGTTATACTGTGTGACTGCATCTGGTGACTATAGACTCATTTTTGGAGAAGGCACCAAATTAACGATTGAATCAAGTAAGTAATCATTATTCATCACGCAAATGGTCTGCATCAGTGAGAATCAGATTATTTTAATTGAGGAAATCTTATATGCTCATTAATTCAGACGTTCTAATCTTACACACGCATTAGTATTTGAAAGATATGTATGTGCGTCTTGTTCAATTGTCAAAGAAAGTACAGGTGGTGCCAGTAATTTGACTTTAATATCCAAACTTTGTAGCTCTCAAACTTGCAGGAATACCTGAAAAATACTAATTTTACCTGTTGTATTTACAATCAGAATAAACAAGAATAAATAAGAATGAATAAGACAGGTAGATGCTCTCTAACTACAAAGCAAATTAATGTTTGCCCAGTTGATCACAAGGTTATTTACTAATTACCAATCTACACCAGCCTGTTGGAATTTTATTTTTTAATTAAACAGAAATAAATTAGTAAAGCAATGTTGGTTGATTTTAAGGACTAATGCTCATTTTTACTATTGTATTTATTCCGATCAAGCTGTAATTAAGTCTTTTATTACATTGTTGCTCACTACAGTCGGGAAAAACACTTGCATGGTCAAGTCATGTGGATCCAGCATGGGTTCCATGCAAATAATCGTAAATAATGCAAAAACTCATGCTGTTGTGTTCATCCAGATGAAAATGCACAGCCCATAGTTTAATGGATTTCATAGTTTGATGGATGACTACATGAGAAGAAATTTAAAAAATAAAAATAATATATGATCGGTAATACATATGATTAATTAGAGTGATTGAAATATACATTGTATCTCATTCAGTACTAAGTCATAAAGCGCATGCCTGAAGTGTACTTAAAAGATAACGCAGAATTACTAATCACATCCATATGAGCCATTTAAGGATGTTAGTAAGGTTTTTGCTAGGATTGCGTAGGCTGTGTGAATACTGGAAGCACTGGAAAACTGGTGTTTGGCTCTGGGACCAGTGTAACTGTGGAATCAAGTAAGATAATATTTTTTATTTTTGAATGCATTGATGATGCAATTTGTTGACTGACAAACTTTATATGGATTTGTTTTACTTCGAACAATCAGGAATGCTACCGTAGCTTTAGTTATGAAGTGAGGGGACTATGCTGATTTGAGAAAGATGGTCCGAGTGAGCCATGTTAATGCTTACAGCACAGTTCATGGGCTGGGTTCACTGAATTCTGGAAACACTAATGAACCTGGTAGTGAACCGGAAATGCTGATGGGGTCATCTGTAAAAAAGTAGTCAATACTATGCCTGAGCAAGTTACAACAGATGATTAGTGGATGGTCTGGCTAAGTCTGAAGCTAAGCCTGTCCTTCCTCCCTCTTGAACTGTAAAAATGAATAAACATAATTTTCTCAATCTGTGTAATGTTTGGCCATATGCAAGCAACCCACAGAATTAGGCCATGCTAAACTGGGAATTTAGCAACTGTACTTCAGCTGTGTGATAACTGTATTTGGCTTCAGTTTCCTTTCCTGTAAAGTATTCAGTGAAAATGTATGTCTTATTGGATTCATATTCACAGTTTTGGCATTATATCAACAAAGAACATTAATGATGTGGAAAACTGAATGAAAATTTCAACAAAATTTCAGTACTAGAAGCCCAGCTAGTAGACTATTGGGCCATCACGCAGGTGACATATGGATTTGCTTGATGCATGTTGCTAGCATATGACAAGTAATCAGTAAAAGCTCCATATACTGTGTTATAAATACAATTATCAGTTGTCCACTGTTTACCATATAGTGAAATTCAGTATAGTCACCAGTCAGTCAAGACGATCATCTACGCAGAATCATAATATGGTGTTTATGAACCTAGAGTACATACTGTGTGAATGGTTATGGCCAGAAACTGGAGTTTGGAAAGGGAACAAGGCTCTTAGTTGAACAGAGTGAGTTACTGTCTTTCTCAAGTACTCATAATTTATCTCTATTTATGCATTATATATGTATCTACAAAAGTAATCAAGTCAATGAGATGAATAATTTGCCAGCTAGCATGCGAACTCTTTTTGCCATTTAATTGATAAATTCAAGCTTCTACTGTAACCGTACCATGTGTGAGTCAGTAATTTAATGGCAAAAAAAACGTTAGCATGCTAGTTAGCAAATTATTCATCCCATTGACGCTGCCCAATAGAAATGAACGCAAGTGATGGTTAACACTTAACAGCTGGATGGTTGTTACCGTTGAAAAGATACTGATTGAAGTTTGCCAGTGAACGGAATCTGACCAATTGTGATGCGAAAATGATGTATTATATGTGTGTAATATCAAACTTGAATGACATCGCTGTATTACACCCATGCAATTTTTTATGATTTATGAGATAAACATTTTTATTTGTGGAAAAAAAATCATTAAGATGAAAGATGGCCCAGGTAAAATATAAAGACTAAGCATTAAAAGGTCATAGGCCCTTGAAAAATTACATTAAACTAACATTAAAATCAGCATTACGCCCTTTAGTTTTTGATTTTCAGTGAAACACTGTGTGTATGCCAACAACAACAAGCTAATTTTCGGGTCTGGAACAGGACTGTGGGTTCAACCAGGTACGCTTTGGTGATGCATTTATCATTCTTTTTTTATTACAAAAAGGGTGTATAATTTAAGATAATTGTGTTGTATATTTCCCCCATTGTTCCAAGAATGTGTTGAGTTTATTCAGTGGTTAGTGTTAAATCATCTGTTTGGATCAAAGCTAAAAAAAAAAAAAATCTTATTTCATATCTTATGAGAAGTAACATCACTCTATCAGTCTTGATTTTCCACAAAGCATATTTGCTCATTTAAATATTAACTTAATCTGCCTCTGCCCATTTTGGTAATGAAATGTCAGACGGTGTGAGGAGTAATATCAAGATTGTTTTTGGATCGGGGACACAACTACTTGTGTTGCCAAGTAAGTGGGTGAAAGCATAAAATAAAACATTTATTGTGAGTATTTTTTCAATAATTCAAGGTTCTTTTTGAGATAATATGTTACTCAAATTTTCCTGGCTTTATTCTATATAATGCTGGTTATTAGGTTAATGACAATGTTAACATCTTGCATTCTCTATCTCTCATTATTTCTTCACAGAAATATTCTTAAGATGGCCTTGTTAGAATTATGCATGGCTGCATCATCTATTTTTCCAATGAAACAAACACACTTTTTAAAATTAAAATTAATTTTTATAATTCAGGTTTGCGGCAGATAAAATGGACATTAAATGGAGACATTGTTCAAGTTTGAGCAAATTATTTGCTAGATTGTGGAATAATAGCCAAAAATGAAATGTCACACCAATTGTTGGCAATGGTGATGATAAGGATGCTTAATCCATGGGCAGCGGTGTAGAGATTTTGATTGCCTTTGTTATACTGTGTGACTGCATCTGGTGTTGGCTATAACCTCATTTTTGGGGAAGGCACCAGATTGACTATTGAATCAAGTAAGTTACCACTATTCACTACGCAATTATTAAACTGTAAAAAGTTTGGATCTCTGAGAATCTTATTATTTTGATTAGGGAACTCTAACTGATATGCTGACCAATTTAGACCTTTAAATCTTATTTACTTATGCATATATAATATGTAAGACACGTATGTACATTTTATTCAATTGGCATACAAAGTACATGTAGTGCCAGTGATTTGCCTCTAATATCCAAACTTAGTAGCTCTCAAACTTGCAGGAATGCCTGGAAAATACTAATTTTACCTGTTGTATTTACAATAGGAACAGAATAAACAGGACAGGTAGATGCCTGCTAACTAGATAGCAAATATATATATGATTAATTGGAGTTATTAAAATATGCATTGTATTGCAATCAGAAGTAAGTCCTAAAGCGCATACCTGAAGTGTAATTGTAAGATAATGCTTATTGATTGATCGCATCTTTATGAGCCATTTCCGGATATTTATAGGGTTTTTGCAAGGGTTGTGTAGGCTGTGTGAATACTGGAAGTGTTGGAAAACTGGTGTTTGGCTATGGAACCAGAGTAACTGTGGAACTGAGTGAGATAATATTTTCTATTTTTGATTGCATTGATGATTGTCTTGAGGGACAAAAGTGCTATGGACTTGCTGTACTTAGAACAATTAGGAGTGCTGCCGTAGCTTTAGTTATATGAAGTGTGAAGACTATGTTGATTTAAGTGAGATGGTCAGAGTGAGCCAGGTTAGAGCACAGTTCATGGACTGTGTTCACTGAATACTGTGAACAGTAACGAGCCTGGGGGTGATTCAGAAATGCAAATAGGGTCATTTGTTAAAAAAACTAGTCCTGAGAAAGTTACAATAGATGATTACTGCCTTGGTCTGGCCAAGTCTGAAGCTAAGTCTGTCCTCCTTCCTCCCTCTAGAAACTTAACAATTAATAAACATCATTTTGTCTACCTGTTTAATGTTTTGCCATATGCAAGCAACCTACAGATCTAGGGTCAGTAACTGAACTGGATATTTAGCTACTGTTCTTCAGCTGTGTGATGACTATTTGGCTTCAGTTTCCTTTACTGTACAGTATTCAATGAAAATTTATGTCTTATTGGATTCATGCTTGCTACATGTTGCTTGCATGTGACAAGCCATCAGTAAAAGCACCACATACTGCGTGATATACATACTCATCAGTTGTCAGCTGTATATCATACAGTGAAATTCAGTAAAGTCATCAGTAAGTGAAGACGATCATCTATGTATAATCATAATATGGCGTTTATGAATCAGGTGTTCATACGGTGTGAATGGTTATAGCCAGAAAATGGAGTTTGGAAAGGGAACAAGACTCTTTGTTGGACAGAGTAAGTTCTCAAGTACTCAATTTATTTCCACTATAAATGCATGAAATATTTAGTTAACGAGATGAATAATTTGCTAGTTAGCATGCTAACTCTTCTCACCATTTAATTGTGAATAAACTGCCTACTAGAAGTGAACACTAGTCATTGTTAGCAGTTAACAGCAGGATTGGTAATTTTACTGTTGCAAATATATTCATTGACGTTTGTCAATGAACGGAATCTGACCAATCGAATGCGAGAAAGCTGTAGCTATTACATGTGTGTAATATCCAACATGGCCATTTACACTGATTTTTCATAATTTATGGGATAAATATTTTATTCCTGGAGAAAGATAAAAATTACCAACATGAAAGATAGCCAATGTAAACTTCAAGGATAGCCTGGAAAAGTTTGGTTAGCTAATATTTAAATCAGCATTACTTCCTTTAGTTATTGATATTCTGTGAAATACTGTGTGTATGGCAACAAGCTAATCTTCGGGTCTGGAACAAGACTGTTGGTTCAAACAGGTATCATACGATGATTAATTTATTGTTCATTTTAGATAAAAAGTGTGTTGAATTGAAGAAAATTGTACTTTATATTTCCCCCATCATTCCAGGAATGCCTTGAGTTTATTTAACATGTCTTTATTTGACCGTTAAACATTAAGTCACTTTTAAATGCCTCTTCTGTCTATAGTAAGAACTGCTTAAGTGTGATTGGTTTGAGTGATTGATTTTAATCTGAACTGGTGTTATTAAAAAAAAAAAAACATAATGCTGTTTGATCCAGGCTATAATTTTATTGCTTCCATTTGACAGTCATTTTGCACAGTGCAAACAGACGCTAGAATAGTATTAAGGAATTAGAGTTACATTACTGTATGGCCTAGGGGAGACATATAAAAGGCTTTTTTTGGTTTCCATATGAAGCTTCATCAGGAACATTTGATCAGTAGATTTGCTGTCGAAATCTTTTCAAAAGTAATTTATATTCACAGTTCAATGGAATTCCTTCCTCGGGCATGACTTGATCCTTAAAGTACCGTAAAAGATGATGGATCAATTTAGAAATAACATCAGTTGTCTTGAATACCTTTCATTACAAGGTGGTTGACCTCTTAGGATGTAAATTTTTTTCCATACTCAAGAAAGGCTTTGAAAATTACAATGGAAAATGGTTGACTGGCATTGGTCATTTAGTGCAGTGACTGGGTCATCTGACATACTCTGCGGTAAGCCTGCACAAGAATATGAGCACCTTGTCATCACTTAATTGACTGAGTGTCATCATCTGTCGCCGGCAATTTGGAATAATAACTTCGTTATCATTGATTGATAGCATGGATCACTGAGACAAAAGTTTCTGATACAAGCTTCGGGCAAGATCACGGAAAGAGTGCGACTTACGATGAAAATGACTTTTTAGTGTAAAGTATTGCAAAAATGATAAATATAATAATAAGTTTTTCATTTAAACCAATTTCACAACCGTTAAACACCGTCAATTTATGGTGACTCCCTCATAACAGATTATGAAGTCGACCTGGGTCTTACTCTCCCATACCCATGGCGATGAATACAGACCATGATGCCCATACAGTGGAGCCCATATGGTTGAATCAGATGGGCACGTGTAGTAGGCAGTCAGCTGGTCAGCTTTTGATGGGTTCAGCCCTCTATTTGACATTTTGTATTGGAGTTCCTATCACAGAAATATGTCATGCTTTGTTTTTGCCCCACCCTGAATCAGAGTGTGAATGACTACAACAAGATAATATTTGGATCTGGAACAGATGTTACAGTTCTTGCAAGTGAGTAGGACTGGGAGCAATATTAATGCATTTCAATACTATTAAGAACTCCGTCATTCAATAGCTGGAACATTTAATTTTTATGAAAGTATTGTTTTACCTACTGCTAAAATAAAGAAACTGCTCAGAATCATGATACTGTATACGTTAATCCATCAAATTTTAAAGTAAATATTTAAGCACGTTATATAAAACAATCTGACTTTCGTGGAAAGGAAAATTATGGATAGCAATCCCAAACTAAAAACTCTTAGAGTAACAGTTTGCATTAGTCCAAAAAAGACCAGACAGTCCATACAGTCATATTAACTGATTTTCAATGAAACACTTAATTCTTTAAATGTATATTTCATGTGTGTGTAGCCGTGGTAGGTTTTGACTGTGAGAAGGATAATATATTCCATTCAGTTCAGGGATTCACATCCATGTACTTCCAAGTAAGTTCAGCTGAAAACATAAAATTGAAGCATGTATTGTGAATACATTGTAGCTGATTCTTTTAAATACTTGTAAATATCCAATGTGAATTGGACTGCAATGTAACAATGCGCTGAAAATACCTTTGCTGGTAACTGTCTGTCTCTAACTGACAAAAGTTTCTGCTTCAGTCAAAAGTTCATAATTCGGAGATAACTACCATGAATAACATACGAATAAGCAGCTGATGTTACTATGAATGAAAATAAATTTGTGTATTTGCATGCATGGGGGGGGGGAGCGGTGATGAATAATGTGTATAAGTTGAATAGAGTAACATGTTGATGTATCACTTGACATAATTAAGCAATTTCAAATTGATTCATCTCAACCAGCGTGTCTTTCTGGACTGTTCAGGTGGATACTAATATATTTCAGATGAAGAAAAACAGTTAGAAATCATGCACAGTTGTTGGCATGGGAAAGTATTTGTCAAAGAGCTTATGCTTGTGTGAATAGCAACTACAAGTTTTATTTTGGACGTGGCACTTCCCTTGTGGTCCAGGCTAAAGTTAGTAAGTATGATTGGAATTACCACAAAGATGTGATTACTTGACACACTGACCTGGCTCATTTTATAACCTGTTCGAATCAATAAATGTATTTGTCAAAAATCTACTCCTTGCAAATACCATAGGGACATCCGTGGTTGAGTATGATTCAAATATTGTAATTCTGAGGCAGAAATTATATTATGTCTATTTGCTGAGAATATTTGATTATTTTGTCTATTTTTATTTGAGCTATCCTTTTTATAAATATTTGGCTATCCCTTTAAATTGATGGTCATTAATTACACAGTAATTGCAGGCTAATGCTTCGTAGTTACTGGTAATAACAGAGTAATTACAGACAGTTGCTCCTATTACAAAATAACAATGCCTGGAAATTATTCTGGTAATTACAGGCAGTCATGTGACTTATCTGTGAAAGCATTGTGATGATTGTTCAGGCGTGTGTGAAAGTGTCGTGTTAGCTTTAGGTTGAATGGTTCAAGGGAAATATTACCACAAGTTGTATATTACCCACTAATTGCCAGTCATTACACTTTACTTACAGCAATTACCAAGAGATTACTACTCATTACACTGTAATTGCAATTAATTATTAATTACTGTGTAATTAACCGCCAGTAAATGGGAGGGTCACCTGATAATTCTAGAAAGAGTGAATGTAGATTTCATAAAAAACGTCATAAATTACAATCTTTACCATGGTATCAACATGGAACATGCTCAGTCCTGTTTCAGGTCACTGATCTGAAGTGACTTAAAGGGTCGGGTCAACCTCTGTATTCATTTTGGAGAAAAGAGAAAATTGTGGTGTGATATTTACTGAAATTGGAGTAACTGCTAAGTATTTAATGACTTGTCATTAAAGCATGTTACTCAAGTGTAATACGTTAATGTCTGTCTGCAAAACCACTGATTTTTGTCATGGTGAGATGTACTGTGTGTATAATAATGTCAGGATTGTGTTTGGATCAGGGACACGACTGTATGTGCAGCCAAGTGAGTACATGTTAATTTTTCAATAGAGTGAAATTTCATCACCAATTATATTTGTTTTTGAGTTTGATAGTTTAAATACGCATATGAACTTTTCTGTTATAATTTTAAAATAATAACCAATTAAGATCACCAAAATGAACACTATTTTTACACCAAGGAAGAAATTAAATGATTCCCTTATTTGCAACTGAAAATAGCGACAACTATTAATTTCCATTTCTACGCCTGGCCACAAATTTTTGTCAGAAACCAATTGGTTTCAATAGCAATACAAAGTTAATTTTTGGACCAGAAACTACATTGATTGCTTCAGACATAAATAATACAATTCTGAAATAATGACACTTTTCTTTCAGCTAACTTATTTTTAATGGCAAATAACGGACAAATTAGTCATTTTCAATGGTAGTTGAAAATTAAGGTATATATCATACAATAATAACTGGAAACCATTTAATAGCAAGTGATTAACACAACTTTTTTTTTATGATAAATTCATTGTATTTATAGTTTCACTGTAATCTCACTGTTGCAACCCATATTTTCGTGTTAATATTTGTTATGGATGTTTATTATGTCCTGCCCATTACTGACTGCGGATGGTCATACCAGGGCAAAGCTGCAGATACTGCTGAATCAGGGCACTTGTAGTATTTAGCATATTCATACAGAAAAAGGAACACAAGACATGCACGGGTCAATTGAGACTTGTGTCTTATTGCGACAAAGCACTTCATCATATAACTGGTTATAGCAAGATTATGTTTTAATCAGGAACAAATGTCTTTATTCTGCCAAGTAAGTTGTCGTGGAATATGTTGAAGTCGATTTCATTTCGGCCAAAAGTTATCGTTACTGATTTGTAAGAGAAACCAATCATTTGTTCACCTTAATGAGTTAGAAGGAGGATTCATGAACAGTGGAATGGCATAAGCCTTGTTCCTGAAATTACAGTACTCAGAGTCTGAGAGCTGCTTCTTTTTCACCCTCTCTCTACCTGGGTATCAGGCGTGAAGCCAGTTTAGCCAATCAGCATTGTTAATTGCTAATTGGTCAGTTAATTTCCTGGGAAGAAAGAAAACTAGGCCTGGATTTGGATTTGTTGTCCAGATTTGAGGATTCCTGGCATACAGAAATGGTACTTTCCAGTTATTACGGGAATGGAATTGTGTGTCATTGAATCATGTACACAGCTCTGTGCTTGCAAGTAAGCGCAAGCTAATGATTGCACAGATTTGAAGAATTGTTGTATTTCTGTACTTATTTTTAATGTGTTTTGTGGTTACAGGTAGTTAAATCGATGTTACATAGCAATGTTATGTACAGTAATTACATTTCATCTCATCCTACACAACTAAGTTTTTGTTAAAGGCCTCATGCCTGTGTGAATAACAACCTCAACAAGTTAATTTTTGGCCATGGGATTTCCCTCGTGGTGCAAGACTGTATGTATGGCTTAAATCACTATGCAAACCTCATATTTATATCTGGTGTAATGGGAGTTATGCAACATGATGGCTGTGGTAATTGTCGGTTAAAAGAATGGATTTACGAGCAAGTTTGAATTATGTTTCTTGAAAGACTTCACAACAATTCTCCATCACTTATAATACAGAGCAGCCTACACTAGAACGAACTGGGCAAGTTATACAAGAACTTTTTCAAAAATCGTCCTAGTTGTAAGTCCGAAAGAAATTGTGTTCTGTCGTGTATTTCGCCTACCAGTATGTTAATTTCACAAAACAAAGAAAGTCAATCCCAACGTGATGTACGTATGAGTATAAAATGAAGTATTTAGGCTGTCAGTAGTTTTTGAAAATTTTGAGCATAAAATTTATATACTCAAGATTGAGAGACGGCTTTCATTTTACATTGCGCAAATTACTTCTTTGTTATTTTGTAGAAATAGCTTTCTTGCCTAATAAGGCTGTCTAGGGCAGATTGCATGGTGATTTTGGTTGAAGATAATTCACAAACTGTCAATTTTGAGAAAACCTTGGCAGTGAATTTATAGGAAACTATGAAAGATGTTTTCCATCCTTACCTCATGGCAAATGAAAATGTGACGTTTGTACTTTTTGCACTAGTCTCTTCAATTATATAGATGATAGGAACACTTTAAAAATAAAAAAAAATGACTGAACTTATAGAAGTAAGGCAACCAGCTGCAAAGCACTTTTGAGTTGGCTCAACTTTAAGTTCCAAGTTCTTTGAAACTCTCTTTTTTAATTTTTTTTTTACAGTGAATAGATCATCCAAATTGGAACAATATCTTATAAGAAGCATTATTTGACACATGACGTGAAGCTGCACGAATGATTACAAGAAGTTTGTTTTTGGGAGGCAAATTTCAATTATGGTAGAGACGAGCAAGTAAATGAAATGACTGTGAAGAATGCCCGTTGAAAATGCATGGAGATCAATTACGGAATCGGTTCACCTGAGATTACATTTTTTTCAAAATGTATTAACCACACATATTCCATTCTGCAAAATGAGTTAGGGATGCAACTAAGGCTATGGTACACGTGACTCAGTTTTTGACAGAGCTATTAAGTCTGTGTGAATCAGAACAACGATAAACTCATTTTTGGACATGGAACTTTACTTGAGCTTCAGACGGGTAAGAAACTCACATTATCATAAATATTTTACATGGCCTAATGTCATGATAAAATCTTAGAAAAATGTCCATAGCTTGCTTGCCGATATTCAAACAATTAAATTTCAGTGGGTTGTTCAGTTTTTGATTTGTGCTCAATCTTGCGGTTAAGTCAGTAGTCAGTTTTATTGCAGTATCAAGCTGTCATTTTACTCAAAATAGTAATGAATTAATAAAATTATTGTAATGCATGTTCTATTTGCCAAAGGCCTAATGGCTGTGTGACTAGAAACAATGAGAAGCTCATTTTCGGAGCTGGAACTTTGTTTGTGTTGCAGGCTAGTAAGTACGTTATTCATAAAACCTACGCAATACTTTATTTTCATAACTTTAGGGTCATGCATCGATTTCACACATATGCAAAGCAACTCAACAACATCATAACAAAACATGACATAGGAGTAGAACTAGATACCTGAAGTGAATTTAAAGGAATTAACCCTTTAAATTAACCCTTAAAATGAGTTCTTCATTTTCAATCTTGGTTTGGTAATTGGTAGACGAAAATGACTTTTTCATTCTCTGCAAGTGTCGGACTTCAAAACAGAACTGCAGGAGACCATAATGCGTAGTTTTTATCCAGAGCTCTAGTTCAAAGTATATACTTAGCTCTTGGGAAACGTACCAGGCCAAGTTATTGGAAAAAGCACTTAGCTAAGGTCTAAATTCAATTAGAAGGAGACTCAAGCCAAGAAGAGTGTTTTATTTTTTTAAATGAATCCCAGCATAAGGTCGTCTCAGTGTGAGGTATTTGGTACGAGAGATTTTATTGTGTGGATACACATGATATTTCCATATCTTGAGCAGCAAAATGTGGAAGGGGCCAACTGGTAAATGATATAATATTTGGCTGTATTTGTTATTAACATCTGTGGTTAGTTTTACTCCATCTACCTATTTTAGATATGCAGTATTTGAATGACAGTCATTCTTCAAGTAATGGCCCAGCTCCAATGTAAAGGACATCATCATTGGATATCTATGGATATGATTTGTATGGTGCTTAGAATGCAGCCGTAGACTTTGGTCAATCTCAATCTCTTAAACTGTCAAGGTCTGCTTAGGGACCCCTCTGCTCTTTTAGATTTTGGTTTTCAGAACATGCTGAGAACAACAGAGGTTAGGTGTCTCTGTTTTGGATACCTGAATTAAGCAATTAGCAGGCACCCCTTGAATAGTATATCTCTATATACCTGTATATCTGACCGGCCGTCATGTCTAACGGAAGGCTTTGTCTATTTGTGTTTCAGGGAAACCATCCCCTCCCAGTTACTACAAGCTGAAGTCCCAGGATGGTAACGTCAGTGCGTGCCTCGCAACAGATTTCAGTGCATACAATGCTACAGATGGGGTGCCCCTGTTCAATAGCACAGAAACCAATCCCACAAGGATAAAGGATGAGCCCTACTTCGGAAAAGTGGCCCTTATGTCCCAAGCCAATGAAGAGTCATGCCCTGGAAAAGAAGGTGAGCCATTTTATGTACAAATAACCATAATAACTGAGGCTTATGATACAAATTAGAAAAAAAGAATGACACTAGCTCTATAGCTTTCCTGCATGGAATAATTGGAATTATGTCAAAATGTCCTGTACCTGCATTCATGCCTTTCTGAAAGCAGAAACTTTTCATGCTCAAAGTTCATTTGCACAAATGGCTCCCATACTTACTCTTCTGACTGAAAGAGCTATGATAAAGGCAGAACATACATTCACAACAAGGCAACTAAATAGATTGATTCTTCCCTACCATCTGATACGACCCATATGCTTATATCTGATATGACCCATGCGATCACTTCTGATTCGAGCCACCATTTCCATTTCCACGTTTCCTCAATTACTGTAAGTAAAAGCAGTGATTGGCCTTACCATTAGTCAGAGCAGTACTGTGCTATTAATAAACAGACGATTAGGAAAACATTGTAGCTTCATTTAAAGTTATTACTAATGACTACTTCAACTGCTTAATGTTAGGCTTTGGGTTAGCTTAAGGTGAGGAGATTTTTGTGAGGACGGGCTCTAAAAACAATTCAAGGAAAGGGACTTGATTGTCTTTCACTGTGCATTTTCTTTTGTCAAAACCCTTGGCCTGCCCAATCTGCCATATTTGAAAAAGTTAAAGTGTATACACATATCATTATGAATACAACTTGTTTGACCACAATCAAACAAATTCTTTGTTGCATGATTACTCATATAGCAAAACATGGCAATGATAGTTGACGACCATAACATGCATCATATTCTTATATATACACTAGTTTAAGACTGTTGTACATTTTGATCTGTAATGCTGAATAACACAGAGTAGTGAGAGGACAGAATAATTTTGAACACACTTGGCAAGAAGAGTGACTGTTAGTAGGAAGTTACACTGACTGCTTTAGCTACCATGTTGCCAAAGCAAAGCATGCACTTATTGGCTATTTAAAAAAAATAATAATAATAATCAATGTTTGCCCTACCAATTCAGCAAAAAGAAAGGGGTTGGCACTGAGAAGCATTATAGCAGCCAGTTAATTGCTATTCACTCCACAATCATACATAAATATATCCCAACTTAATAAATACTGCACCACTGAATACAAACATGCTCTCAAGATATAAGTTGCCAAAAATCAGACATTCTGGCTTATTTAAGCTTGGCTATAGGTCTCATCAAGGTCTTGCTGTGGTTACAACTTCCTTTGAATTAATTAATTTTGATTTTTATGATGAAAGTATTTAGAAAAGATTATGTCGATAATTTAGAACTTTAAAGTGTCAATGCACTCAGATTACTTTGCTTACATGGATTTTGCGATGCAAAAATGGGCGGTCAATTATTAATCAGACTTTAATACTTTTATAAGACGTGGTAGAAATTATGTTTTGAGGATTAGATATGGATATTTGCTGTTTGCTGTTTTTATTTAGACCCATTTTTTCATATTTTATGGAAATAAAAAAACACAATAACAAAATTAATAAATTTAAATTTGCCACAGAATTTCAGGAACTTTCTAAAAATTGTGTTATTTAAATTTTAACGTCAGCATATCTTGTTTTGCCATCATTAGGGAACGACACTGTCACGTGTGACTCTGGAGGTGGTGGACATTACGAAACCGGTAAGAGTGCAGAACAAAGTTTCTAAATATTAGCCAATTTCAAGGAGGTAAAAAGGCCTCATTTGCTTGATAGTTTTCTCCGACACTATCACTAGGATGCTTTATAGAAATATAATCAATCCAAATTTTGATTTGCTATTTGAATTAGTTATTTTATCTGCACCAGAAAAACCTGTTTTTTGTTCAGTTTGGCAATCCAATTCTAAAGGATTGATCAAAGCATCAAATGTGAGGCATTACAGTCATGCCAGCGTAGGTCATAGAATACCATATATAATAAATTGTAAAATGTGTTGTAAAAATATTGCGTACAGTATTAAGGTCATTATGGCCTTGATGATGTGCTATACATGCAGCTGACTGGCAAATATTGAATCAGGGTGAAGTATTTTTTACAAATAAGATGTTTTATGTTCCGTCCATGCTGGATTTTTTTCACGAATGTAAGGCTTTGTTTGAGTTTGCATTTTAGCGATACAATTGAAGTAGAATTGGGGGCTGATAGCCAAGCACGGGCTGCAATGATCAGTTAGTGTCAGTTAATGATCTCCGCAACAAAATTTCCTTGCTGCGCATCCCAAGAAACGAAAATATTCATAGATAGAAATGTAATCATCACAAAGGTCTCATTTTGTTCTTGTTTTTCTATTTTAATTTATTTTTTTTCAGATGAAAAAGTCAACTTCCTGTCCCTGACGGTCCTGGGACTAAGAATTCTGTTTCTGAAAAGCATTGTCTTTAACGTCGTGATGACTCTGCGAGCTTGGATGAGCTAGTGAAAAGTAAGTCTGGTTCAATGTGATGTAAAGCTGATGCCATGTTCTGACACATAATGCATCCAAAATATTGAATATGACTTGTGAAAAAACACAATATTTTATTGTAGATCAGTGGAGAACAAATTTTCTGGGTGACATTTAATTGTACAATGATTGGACCACTATTATCTTTCACCATCTAAACATTAGACTCAGCATTGTTTTGACATGACACTGCATTTTCTCACTGATGTGTCACAAGCGAACATTATGGCTTGGCAAAGTAAATATTTCAATGTGCTTTCACTCAACCTTTCAAAGGCAAATGCTTACCCATGGACAACCATCACAATACAAGGGGCAATGAAATTTATGAGATAAATTAGTGAATTTTCTTTTGATTGGTCCACAAGTAGATGTGGGTGATTCTTTTTTCCATGGCAAACACTTTTTTCACTAATTACTGAACCCTCTTCTACTGTGCCGTATGTAGATGAAGTGCAAACGACCGGTTTAGTAATTGCTTTCAACCCCGAATCAAAGTACAAGAGCACCTTGTTGATTGAATCAAGGCCATAGTCCATATTATACTCCATTCACAGGATTGCAGCCCTTAAATTTGTTGTAAATTTATCTTGAACAGTTCAATTAGATTTATTTCTCTGTGTAAATATTTAGATTTGGTGTTTTTGATGTACTCATTTCAAATGGTATGTAAGGAATTGTGAATCATTCTGCTGGAGAGCGGGAGACTCATAATTTAGTTAGCCCCGACAATCAACAAGCGTGGAACCGCCACATGCTCTGAAATGGTAATCTTGTCAATATAACAAAGAGAAGGCCCACACCCTGGCCTCATGGTAACACCTGAAAACAGGAAAAGCCAACGAAGGCCATCAACTGTCGGAGGAGACATACTGAGAGCCATCCTAAGTCAATCAGAGACCATCCAAACACAATTAGCACCCACACGGCTATCCAGCTGGGGAAACAATTGTCTTCTGACCATTAAACTTAATCATGATACGCCTCACCATTATACATTGAAGACCGGTTTCACCCCAAGAGACCGTGATCAGCATTATTTAAGTAATGAATACACTTAACATGCCTGGCCAACTTCAAAGGTTTTTTCATGTATAAGAAATGTACGTTGGGGAGGCTCGGGGTTCACTTTGACTCCGCTGAACCCAGAGTACGTTACCCGTATTTCTGTTCACTGCCGTTTTTACTGGAAATAAACACCATTTTTCATTCGAAGATTGGATTGTCCCTTCTTTCGTTCTTTTTTTCTTACAGGTACACAGTAAAAACCATAGTGTCAATTTTACTCTTTAAGAGTTGAATTTAACTCTCTGTCAGATAACATTTGGTCCCACTCAAAATCAGTGTAAAATTTACTCTATAGCCAGTGTAAGATTTTTAGAGTTAATTGTACTCTATTTTGTGTCAAAATTAACAATGAGGTGTGTAAAAATATTTAACACTATAGGGAATCATCACCCTGCAGAGTAGATTTTGTCCTTGTGTGGAAGTGGGAATTAACTCTCACTTTTGACACTTCCATTTAGACGATTTCACTCTGCATAGTGCTATAACTACTCTATCCAGAGGAAAATAGGTTTACACTGCAATATTGACACTCCATTTTTTACTGTGTACTATTTATATGACCAAAATTTGTTTATTTGCCCTGTAGAGGATGGCTGACAGACATTCCTTGTGGTTTGACGGAGAGGAAAAGAAACATGCTCCATGGCAGAGAGACGGATGAAATGCAACATAACACCACAGCAGAAATATGCGTCAGCTATAAATTTTACTCATTGAATAGAATGTTGACCAATTACACATTTGAAGAATGTTTTTTTTTTTGATAGATTCACAGTTGTTATAATAGAAAAATGTATAGGAAAATATATAACACCTGTAGTAACATAGTTCTTGTGAAAACTAATTTTGTTTGTCTCTTCAAGCACCATTTTCTCCGTAAATAATTTACTCAGTCAACAAAGTTGCAACAAAAGCATTTTCACTGAAGCAAGTGTAGTACTTTAGAAGGAAATTATTCTTTGCCATGATTTGTATTGATCTCCAAACTTTTAAGCCTGTACAAAAACATTTTATTTTTTATGACACCTTTTGTCTGAAAACTTGTTCTTGATGTAAGTGATTAAGTAACTTTTATTCACCCCTGTAATCAATTTTTGTATGCTTTCAATTATTGTAAAAACATAATAAACACACTTACACTTACAACTATATGTGATTCACTCAAAATAATTCTTTTGCTCTCATGAATCCATGCTTTTTTGCAGTACACAGGTGGAGGGAATAGTCTGTAATTAAATTAAAACATAAAACTGGCATATAAAGTAAAAAATTTAAATGATTTTCAAATAAAAAAGTAGTATCAAGGGTACTGTGGCTTACCAGCAAGCAATCTAGTCGTGGTAATACTGGTTATAAAAATTTCATGTGAAGTTTGACCTTTGAATCATCAAAGGTCAATGTCGAGGTCATTAAATGAAAGTTCACATACATTTATCAGATCTCTTATATATCTGTAATATAACCCCAATTTCAAAATAGTTGGGACGAAGAGTAAATTGCGAATAAAATGAAAATGCAATGACTTTCAGATCACATGAGCCAATATGTTATTTACAATAGAACATAGATAACATGTCAAATGTTGAGACTGAGACATTTTACATTTCTATCCACAAAATGAGCTTATTTCAAATTGGTTTGAAATAAGTTTGAAATTTGGTTTGGTTTGAAATTTGGGTCTCAAAAAGGTTGGGACACAGGCAAAAAAAAAAAAAGCTGAAAAAGCAATTAATATATAAGAGAATCAGCTGAAGGAACATTTAGCAACTAAATAAGTTAACTGGCATGAGGTGTGTGACATGATTGGGTATAAAAGGGATGTCTTAGAAAGGCTGAGTCTCTCAGAAGTAATGATGGCCAGAGGCTCTCCAACCAGTGAAGGCTTGCGTAAAAAAATTGTGGAATGTTCCTTAACATCAAATTGCAAAGGCTTTTAAGGTCTCATCATCGACAGTGCATAACATCATCAAAAGATTCAGAGAAACTGGAAAAATCTCTGTGCGTAAGGGACAAGGCCGAAGACCTTTCCTGGATGCCCGTGATCTTCGGGCCCTCAGACGCCACTGCATAACTTACCGGTATGATTCTGTCATTGATATTATGAAATGGGCCCAGGAATACTTAAGGAAACCACTGTCTGTGAACGCAGTCCGCCGTGCCATCCACAGATGCCACCTAAAACTCTATCATGCGAAAAGTAAGCATGATCCAGAGGCGCCGCTGTGTTCTATAGGCCAAGGCTCATTTAAAATGGACTGTAGCAAAGTGGCAAAGTGTCCTGTGGTCAGACGAGTCCAAATTTGATATTCTTGCTGGAAATCATGGGCATTGTGTCCGTTAGGCTAAAGAGGAGACAGACCACCCCTCCTGTTATCAGCATTCAGTTCAAAAGCCAGCATCTCTGATGGTATGGGGATGCATTAGTGCATATGGTGTGGCACACTTGCATGTTTAAAAACACACCATAAATGCCGAAAGGTATATAAAGGTTTTAGAGCAACATTTGCTCCCCTCCAGATGACATCTATTCCAGGGAAGGCCTTGAATTTCAGCAGGACAATGCAAAACCACATACTGCAGCTATAACAACAGCATGGCTTCATAGTAGAAGAGTCCGTGTGCTGGACTGGCCTGCCTGTAGTCCTGATCTTTCACTAATTGAGAACATTTGGCGCATAATTAAACAAAAAGTCCGTCAAAAGAGACCCAAAATTCTCCAGCAGCTGGGGGCCTGCATTAAACAAGAGTGGGATCAAATTCCAATGGCTAAACTCAAGAAACTTGTCTCTTCAATGCCCAAACGCCTCCTATCTGTGCTAAAAAGAAGAGGGGACACTACTCTATGGTAATCAAGCCCCTGTCCCAGCTTTTATGAGACCTGTAGCAGCCATCAAATTTGAAATGAGCTCATTTTGTGGATAAAATTGTAAAATTTCTCAGTTTCAACATTTGATATGTTATTGCTGTTGCTTTGTGAATAATATACTGGCTGGTGGGATTTGAAAGTCATTGCATTTTGATTTCATTCAAAATTTACACTTTGTCCCAACAATTTCGTAATTGGGATTGTACAATCCTGATCTCTGAAGCATTTTTGGTGATACAGGTAATAGTCAATTATAAACTTTAAAGGTCACAGAAGGCCAACTTGAGGTCATCAAATGGACTTCATATACAAGTTTTTATGAGTCTCTAATATAAACCTTGGCTCTGTTTGTGACCATTTTGATGATACAAGTAATTGCAATTTCACCCTGTCAAGTTTGACCTTGGAAAGTCATAGGCAATCAAGTTGAGTGGTACCAACTGAAAGTTCATATGTGACTTCCTAGATGTTGGTAACAGCTGTGACCATTTCAGTAATACAAGTCATTGAATTTTCACTAGATCTTGTTTGATCTTCGGAAGTCATTATGAAGGTCACCAAATGAAAGTTCAAATATGATTTCCTGTGTCTCTGATACAAACCTAGGCTCCAACTGTGACCATTGTATTATGTCAGGTTTTACCTTTAATAGTCACCGACAGTCAAGTTGAATGTCTAAATGAATTTTCATGCATTACTTCCAGTTAGTCTTAATTTTTAAGTTTCAATTTCACCTTTATGTAACCAGGGAAGTCCGATTCAGATTGAAATCTCTTTTTCATGGGAGCCCTGGGGGTTGAGGTGGAGAGGGAGAAGACTTGCCGTGCCAATTAGATCAGAGAAATTATCCATTACACCAGGCAACCCCCTATTGCTAATACAAACGTAGGCTCAATCTATAAGCTTTTTGGCAACACAAGTAGTTGAATTTTCGTTCAGTCAATTTTGAGCTTGGAAGGTCAATATGAAGGTCACCAAATGAAAGTTCATATATGACTTCCCATATGTCTCAAATACAAACCTAGGCTCTATCTGTGGCGATTTTGGTGACACAAGTCATTAAAATATCACTGTAAAGTTTGGCCTTTGAAGGTCACCAAAGGCCAAGTTCAAGGTCATCAAATTAATGTTCAATACACATACAATATTTTCAAGTCGAAGAGTCTTCGAAAATTGTTAAATCTTGCTTGACCTCAAGTTTGACCTTTCAAGGTCATCTGAGGCCAGCTTTTACACTGCCAAAATATAGGTCATTTATGACTTAAAGTCGGTCGATAATAAAAAAATTCTTCAAGTTTCTCTCTCTCGCTCTCTCTCTCTCTCTCTATCTGCAACCATTTAGCTTTTACAGGCCATTTTGCCTATTCTCTGTAAGACCCAATGCTAAAGTATAGTGCCCCTGCTGGACCTACTTCCGTCGATTAAATCAAAATGGCACTCACACTGTACATAAAGTGTACCAAGGGAAGCTGATTGCCTGATAAAAAAAAAAAAAAAGTTATTGGCACTTTTTGAGATAGCGCTCCAGTCTGCGACCAAGATTTACATTTACGACTTACGTTCTCACATAGGTCGCGCACTGCGTGACCAACACTTCATGCACTGGGTGCCTATTCTGGGCAGCGATTCACTCCATAATTATCAGCCGCCGGCTGTGAATTTTTTTTCTACAGGTCCGTTGGTACCATTTCGTACATCAGCCAATCACAGATCGGCTGGTGGCATCAGCCAATCACAGCTCGGCTGCACTCATGCATCGATGAGAATGGCAAAGCATTCGACCTTGTCACTGTCAGATGAGTTGTGCGCGCAGAAAATTTGTAAAACCTTGTCTGACAATAACAATGCAAATGCTCCACACTATACAAAATAACAAATACACTAGCTGGTCTGCTGCTGAAGTCCAATAGTCTGCATATTAGGCTTTGACTTTGGTGACTAATACTGTAGATCGGGCAGAAAATTTCATGATATAATGAAGTGCTTTCATTACCGGTTTTTTCTTTCGCTATTTATATTTTACGCATTTCGAAGGGTAATGGAAACGCACCTGAAGAGTGAGAACGATGTCCGACGTTATTAGCCCAAAAACTCCGCTTCGTGACCGTAGACTGTTCGTGACACAGTTATGAGTCTTGTTGATAGCAGCTATGGGTGCTTGCGTCCAGTGGCGAATGGTTTTATTTAGCGTTTCAATATCAATCGCAAACATTCTATCCTGATGGATTAGGTTGGATGCACACTTCTACTCTGATCTGAAGTTCCGCGTGTAGCCTACATGATTATTCATGCAGTATGTATGAAATCGGTGACTGTTTGGTCCGAGAGCAAGATTACTTATTTTTATTGGAGTATGATAAAGATGAGAAAAGCTGCGGTTCTCATAGATTTATAGTCCTTTTCTTTAGGGTTCCAATAATTGGCCAGCTGTCAGAGGAATGGTATTTTGTTGATTGCAGCTTATTTTCAAAACTGATTCAAAAACTAACTGATGACGCCTGCCCAATGTACTCCAGCGACGACCATAGGCTTATCAGCGCAATGCCTCAAATATGAGTCAGTGTCACGAACAGTATACGGTCACTAAGCAGACTGTTTTTTTGGGGCTAATAACAGCAGACATCATCCTCACTCTCTGTGTGCGGCTCCATTACCCTTCGAAATGTGCAAAGTCTAAATAACAAAAAAAAAACCTTAAAAAAACCTAAAAACCTAAAAAAAATTATTATTATTATTATTATTATTATTATAAGGTGTCCTACTACATTGTCACCGGTGAAAGAATTTCTTGAAACTTTGTGCAAACGAACTTGTCATAAAACACTTACTTTTAACCAAATATTTAGGGTGGATCACTGAGGAGCTGTATTAATTTTAATGTTAAACTTTCAATTTGTGATGAAAAAATATAGCAAAATTATGCTTTAAAAATGCTTATTATTAAATTAAAATTATGCTTACGGCTTCAATTCCTCCTGGGTCTCATATTTTCAAAGCAATTAAGCCATGTTTGGTGTCAAATTGTTCCTTGGGATGACAGCAACAATAAGAGTTATAAATCTTAGAACTAGCACTGTGATAATTGGGAGTTATTCTTTAATTTATCCCCATATTTTGGTTTTAGGGGGGTGCTCATCTAAATTTAGCCATAATTTTTCTATGAATGATTCAGTTTATGTACAGGGGAGGGTTTGATGAAAAATTGTCCCTTGGGGAAATGCAGACTTGTACATACATTTAGACTTGTATACTCTCCCAAATGATAACTGCATTTGAACATTTTTCAAACATTCTTGTGAACATCAATATCTACTTTTCAGTTCAAAAAGTCCTTTCTGATAATATTTAAATAAATGCAGTAACAACTGATAGTCTGTTCAGCTATCTTTATTTGGACTTGTAAATATTCAGAAAACTATCATGGTACTTTGCGTGACCAGTTTTGGCCTGCGCACCTAAATTTTGGCTGCGCGCCCAACTTTTTCAGGTTGGGGAGCGCATGCACTCCTAGGTCCAAAAGTTAGTCTGGAGGGTTGTGAGAAATAATTTTTTGAAATTTCTATTCCTAAGTCTTTTAAAATTTTTAACATCTGCAGGTATGGTTTATTAACAGTGGCGTGCGGTCACGCCGTCCAGAGGGGGCCTCATTAACCTACCGTTTACCGCTCGACTGTCCTCTCTTCAAGTTCACCTGATTAACAGTCAAACACTTTATCGACTGAACCGCCAAGACCAATCCATTTTCAAAAATAAAATATGATAATGAAAAAATGAATGCCTATTGCCAACATTTATATAATTGATACAATGTTGTTAGGATGGAAACATAAATGCAAAACATCTGAAAGTTTTGCTGACTTCGCAGCAATTATTTTCGCAATCACTCTGCTGTGCACCTTTCCTAACAACGCCCTTTAGCTGTCACTACATTCAGACTATAGAATGGCTTTATGTGGCTAATCGCTCAATGAGCCTCGCAAACCAATTTACGCAAATCTGTGCTGCTTCACAAGCTACACGAGTACAGAAATTATTAAGACTTATAAATATTTATATATTTTATATATACATAGTCATTGATATGCGGAAGAAAACACCGTATAATTTTGTGGTGCAATGTATAACAAGGCATTCAGAAATAAATTAGACCCTTGTCAGTTCAACCAATTTGAGCAACTGTTACTAATCGGGAGAGGTAAACTGCGAGAGTTTTAAGTCATTAAGCAGTGAAAGGTGAGGTTATTGCTGGCTCTGTGTTTCTGCCAAAAGACCGCCACTGTCTATGTTGTGACAAATTTACAGGAAAATTTATCGGGCCAAAAAAAAGATAAAAATGTTCTGGATGACGGACAATGAATGCCAAACCATTAAAATAGCTTATTGGCCCTATAAGCATTGACTTATAGCCAGACCTTTTCATCACATCTTTTACTCACTACTATGACTATACTATTGCTACTAGTACTATTCCTGCTACTTTTATAACCACTACTCCTACTACCAGTGCGAAACAACTGCTGGGACTGCTTCAACTGCTGTCACTACCACTAATTGTTCAGCATATTTGAGAGTATTGTAAGCATATCCACTGCAAGCTGGACCCTGCCCCAGCTGTTACGTCCAAAATTACTGGCACTCGTGACTGGTAATGACCAAACAATACTGCCAAAAGACAAACTCTAAATACCAACATGTGAGAAATACCGTATGATATTTATGTTCCATATGAAACCAACCAAAATCATGTGATTTAATCACATTAGTGATTTAATTAAAAATCAATTTCCTCCAAACCAAGGTTTCACAATTAATGGCACCCTTAAAGATTACTGTGACATGTACCAACATTATACCAGGAATTAAATTCCACTTATTTAAATTTTATCTAAGTGTTAAGCAACTATATTGAGCCATTCAGTGGCAACTGGTGAACGGGCGATAGGGGATGCTCAAACCATCCCTTAAACATTGATCAAGACCAGTTTTCAATCATTCATTTAAATTACCATTACAGAAACTCCAAAAACTCTCAACATTATTGGGTGCTTTACAATGGATTTCACCTTTAGTAATATGGAAACCGATTATGACTCTGGACTTCTCTCGCTTTTTTTTACTCAGGGGTTGGACGCAACAGAGTTGCATAAAGATGTTTCAAGTGATCTTATTTCATTTAAACGACCCCAACCCCAGAGTAAGAAAAGCATGAGAAGTCCGGAGTCATAATTTGTTTCCATATTACTTAGGGTGAAATCCACCGTAAAGCACCAGATAATGTTGAGAGTTTTTGGAGCTTCTGTAATGGTAATTTAGTTCAATGATTGAAAACAGGTCATGACCTATCATTCTTTTTAAGGATAGAGTTGAGACTCCCCTATCGCCAGTTCACCGGCTGCCACTAGAGCCATTACATTACTTCTTATTTCACTAAGGTATAAATATGAGGTAACACACAGGCAATATCCCTTTGTGATGGGATGCCATGAAGAAAACAAAACATCCGTCAATTTGAAAGAGGCAAATGCATACAAGGAGAAGAACTTCATACCCAAGATGAAATATGATGGTGGGCCAGTCACGTTATGGTGTTGTTTTAATTCAAGAGGTCTGGGGGGCACTGGTTAAGATTAACAGCATAACGAATTCCACCAATTATCAGGGTATTTTGGCTGACAGTCAAGTAGCCTCAGCCAGAGGGCTGGGACTTTCCAACAAGACAATGACCCCAAGCATTCCTCAAGATCTGCACAGAAATGATTCTGTGACAACAAAATCAACATTCTGCAATGTTCATCTCAGTTGCCAGGCCTCAATACAATTGAAAATTTGTGGGCTGAGTTGAAGAGGGCAGTTTATAAATGCAAAAACCAAGAATACAAGGGATTTTGAAAGGATCTGCTTGGAGGCATGGTACAAAATCCCCCCAAATGTGTGCCTTTGCCTTGTCAAAAATTACAGTAAAAGACTCCATGATGTTGTCCTTGCCAGAGGTGGTTGCACAAATAAGGGTGCCAATAATTATGAAACCTTGTTTTGATTGAAATTTTCTGTGCATTGATTTTTATGAGTTCAGTTGTTTCCATTGAGACACTAATAAAGTATTTCACACATGTTAATATATTCTGTAGCATGTGAGAGTGAATGGTGTGGGTCCTGCAATGGATTGCCAAGCTTTCCAGGGTGACTTCCTGCTTTTGGCCAATAGTTGGCAGTGTTACGTCTATGGGCGAATATTTGGGAGTGTTGTCTGCTCTTTTGGGGTCTTTTGGAGTACTACCAAATGATTGGATGTGATGGGAAGTGGCTGTCATAAATATCTGTGACAAATATCTATAAAATCTGTAACCTGTAAATAACCGCTTCATGATAGAATTCCTTTTCTCACCCCCAAAAACCATGCTAATACGGCCTCTCCACATGTACAATGGATATTTGGTGAAACATATCCCAGCAAACACTACGCATTTCTTCCAAGTGTAAATCACATGAGAAACTATGGTTTTTCAGGTGTTATATGGTATGTGTAACTGACATGTAAAAACATTGAATAAAGCTCATTTCAATTCATACGTGTCAAAGACGTTTATTACACATAGCACCAAATGCCACACTTTTCTTCCACAAGTAATTCAAGTGACAAAATGGTGTTTTTTTTTTTACACGTGTTATAAGGTATGTCAGGGCCATTCAATTACATAATTTTCGGACTACATTTTCAACTAAATAATTTAATGCGGGCTGACTGTCTCCCTGAGACATTATATGTCCCTGTTAAAAGTAGGCCTATGTGAACGTAAGACACCCTGCCAACATATTTTTTTCCTTTCGTGTATTGAACAATTGTAAAAATAAGTTATTTAAGAAACTACTTTTTTTTTTTTAGATTTCATTGACTAAATACAACACTTCCTAACACAGTTTCCATTTTTTTTTGGCATACTGAGTTGCTGTCACCTATGGACTGAATTTCCCAGTTTCCGTTTTTACTGGGTATTCCTTCCTCACTGCGTGTATGATGGGTGTTTGTTGAACCTTGCATTTCTCTCCGTGAAACCTCTGCTTGAGAAACTTGTTTTCAGAGCTGTAGGGAGTGGGTACTGTTTTTGTTGGATATACTTTGCATGGCTGTGCTAATTGTAATGCCCCACCAAAGTACGCTGAATGGTAGAGCCTCATGGTCATGGTGCTCCCATACAGTTGGGAAGGAGGGAAGGGAGGGATGTGGCGAGAGAGAACAGTGTAAGTGAGAAGCCATGTGCTGTAGGTTTACACAGATGTTAGGACAAATGGTTGCACAAACAATATTGCCAAAAGACAAACTCTAAATACCAACATGTGGGAAATATCGTATGATATTTATGTTCCAGATGAAACCAACCAAAATCATTTAGTGATTTAATTAAATATCAATTTCCTCCAAATCAAGGTTTCACAATTAATGGCACCCTTAAAGATTACTGTGACATATACCAAAATTAAACCAGGTAATAAATTCCACTTATTTAAATTTTATCTAAGTGTTAAGCAACTATATTGAGCCATTCAGTGGCAACTGGTGAACGGGCGATAGGGGATGCTCAAACCATCCATTAAACATTGATCATGAACAGTTTTCAATCATTCATTTAAATGACCATTACAGAAACTCCAAAAACTCTCAACATTATTGGGTGCTTTACAATGGATTTCACCTTTAGTAATATGGGAACTGATTATGACTCTGGACTTCTCTCGCTTTTTTTTACTCAGGGGTTGGACGCAACAGAGTTGCATAAAGATGTTTCAAGTGATCTTATTTCATTTAAACGACCCCAACCCCGGAGTAAGAAAAACATGAGAAGTCCGGAGTCATAATCGGTTTCCATATTACTTAGGGTGAAATCCACCGTAAAGCACCAGATAATGTTGAGAGTTTTTGGAGCTTCTGTAATGGTAATTTAGTTCAATGATTGAAAACAGGTCATGACCTATCATTCTTTTTAAGGATAGAGTTGAGACTCCCCGATCGCCAGTTCACCGGCTGCCACTAGAGCCATTACATTACTTCTTATTTCACTAAGGTATAAATATGAGGTAACACACAGGCAATATCCCTTTGTGATGGGATGCCATGAAGAAAACAAAACATCCGTCAATTTGAAAGAGGCAAATGGTCATAAACCTTTATAAATCTGCTAATGGATACAAGAGGATTCACGAAGGATTGACTTTGCCATTGAGCACTGCCAGGACAATTATTAAAGGATCCATTACCTGGTATTTACACCTGTTAAAAATAAGTGAGTTGGGTCTAAAACACAATGTTTTGCGGTAATTTGCAAAAATTATGCAACATTTATATTTATTTGGCCCTTTTTATCAAGACAATATTGCTCTTGCGAGAAAATTTCAATATTTTGACTTGGCCAGAAGATAGAGGCATGGCTGGGTGGAGGGGGTGGTGCGAGAGAAGGGGGTGGGAGGAGGGAGAAGTGGCTTGAAAGCACAGCCATAGCAACGCGTGCATAGCAACACAACGTGTGACCTCACCATGGCTGAATCTATCGACCATTCTGCACCATCAGGCACCACCTCCACAACCACAGGGTCTTTGGAAGGGTTGCCTGAAGAAAGCCTTTTCTGACCAGAAGGCACCGCAGCAAGCTGTGGAGTTTGTTAAATGTCACTTAAATTATGACTGGTACTAGGTGCTTTGGTCAGATAAGACCAAAATTGTATGTTTTAGTCAGATGCATCGGCAAGTTTGGTGTTGAAAGAGAAATGCATACAAGGAGAAGAACTTCATACCCAAGATGAAATATGATGGTGGGCCAGTCACGTTATGGTGTTGTTTTAATTCACGAGGTCTGGGGGGCACTGGTTAAGATTAACAGCATAACGAATTCCACCAATTATCAGGGTATTTTGGCTGACAGTCAAGTAGCCTCAGCCAGAGGGCTGGGACTTTCCAACAAGACAATGACCCCAAGCATTCCACAAGATCCGCACAGAAATGGTTCTGTGACAACAAAATCAACATTCTGCAATGTTCATCTCAGTTGCCAGGCCTCAATACAATTGAAAATTTGTGGGCTGAGTTGAAGAGGGCAGTTTATGAATGCAAAAACCAAGAATACAAGGGATTTTGAAAGGATCTGCTTGGAGGCATGGTGCGAAATCCCCCCAAATGTGTGCCTTTGCCTTGTCAAAAATTACAGTAAAAGACTCCATGATGTTGTCCTTGCCAGAGGTGGTTGCACAAATAAGGGTGCCAATAATTATGGAACCTTGTTTTGATTGAAATTTTCTGTGCGTTGATTTTTATGAGTTCAGTTTCTTCCATTGAGACACTAATAAAGTATTTCACACATGTTAATATATTCTGTAGCATGTGAGAGTGAATGGTGTGGGTCCTGCAATGGATTGCCAGGCTTTCCAGGGTGACTTCCTGCTTTTGGCCAATAGTTGGCAGTGTTACGTCTATGGGCGAATATTTGAGAGTGCTGTCTGCTCTTTTGGGGTCTTTTGGAGTACTACCAAATGATTGGATGTGATGGGAAGTGGCTGTCATAAATATCTGTGACAAATATCTATAAATCTGTAACCTGTAAATAACCGCTTCATGACAGAATTCCTTTTCTCACCCCCAAAAACCATGCCAATACGGCCTCTCCACATGTACAATGGATATTTGGTGAAACATATCCCAGCAAACACTACGCATTTCTTCCAAGTGTAAATCACATGAGAAACTATGGTTTTTCAGGTGTCATATGGTATGTGTAACTGACATGTAAAAACATTGAATAAAGCTCATTCCAATTCATACGTGTCAAAGACGTTTATTACACATAGCACCAAATGCCACACTTTTCTTCCACAAGTAATTCAAGTGACAAAATGGTGTTTTTTTTTTACACGTGTCATAAGGTATGTCAGGGCCATTCAATTACATTTTTTTCGGACTTGATTTTCAACTAAATAATTTCATGCGGGCTGACTGTCTCCCTGAGACATTATATGTCCCTGTTAAAAGTAAGCCTTTGTGAACATAAGACACCCTGCCAACATATTTTTTTTCCTTTCCTGTATTGAACAATTGTAAAAATAAGTTATTTAAGAAACTACATTTTTTTTTTTGAGATTTCATTGACTAAATACAACACTTCCTAACACAGTTTCCATTTTTTTTGGGCATACTGAGTTGCTGTCACGTATGGACTGAATTTCCCATTTTCCGTTTTTGCTGGGTATTCCTTCCTCACTGTGTGTATGATGGGTGTTTGTTGAACCTTGCATTTCTCTCCGTGAAACCTCTGCTTGAGAAACTTGTTTTCAGAGCTGTAGGGAGTGGGTACTGTTTTTGTTGGATATACTTTGCATGGCTGTGCTAATTGTAATGCCCCACCAAAGTACGCTGAATGGTAGAGTCTCATGGTCATGGTGCTCCCATACAGTTGGGAAGGAGGGAAGGGAGGGATGTGGCGAGAGAGAACAGTGTAAGTGAGAAGCCATGTGCTGTAGGTTTACACAGACGTTAGGACAAATGGTTGCACAAACAATACTGCCAAAAGACAAACTCTAAATACCAACATGTGAGAAATACCGTATGATATTTATGTTCCAAATGAAACCAACCAAAATCATTTAGTGATTTAATTAAATATCAATTTCCTCCAAACCAAGGTTTCACAATTAATGGCACCCTTAAAGATTATTGTGACATATACCAAAATTAAACCAGGTATTAAATTCCACTTATTTAAATTTTATCTAAGTGTTAAGCAACTATATTGAGCCATTCAGTGGCAACTGGTGAACGGGCGATAGGGGATGCTCAAACCATCCATTAAACATTGATCATGACCAGTTTTCAATCATTCATTTAAATAACCATTACAGAAACTCCAAAAACTCTCAACATTATTGGGTGCTTTACAATGGATTTCACCTTTAGTAATATGGAAACCGATTATGACTCTGGACTTCTCTCGCTTTTTTTTACTCAGGGGTTGGACGCAACAGAGTTGCATAAAGATGTTTCAAGTGATCTTATTTCATTTAAACGACCCCAACCCCGAAGAAAGAAAAACATGAGAAGTCCGGAGTCATAATCGGTTTCCATATTACTTAGGGTGAAATCCACCGTAAAGCACCAGATAATGTTGAGAGTTTTTGGAGCTTCTGTAATGGTAATTTAGTTCAATGATTGAAAACAGGTCATGACCTATCATTCTTTTTAAGGATAGAGTTGAGACTCCCCGATCGCCAGTTCACCGGCTGCCACTGGAGCCATTACATTACTTCTTATTTCACTAAGGTATAAATATGAGGTAACACACAGGCAATATCCCTTTGTGATGGGATGCCATGAAGAAAACAAAACATCCGTCAAGCTGAAAGCGGCAAATGGTCATAAACCTTTTTAAATCTGCTGAAGGATACAAGAGGATTCACGAAGGATTGACTTTGCCATTGAGCACTGCCAGGACAATTATTAAAGGATCCATTACCTGGTATTTACACCTGTTAAAAATAAGTGAGTTGGGTCTAAAACACAATGTTTTGCGGTAATTTGCAAAAATTATGCAACATTTATATTTATTTGGCCCTTTTTAACAGGAAAATATTGCTCTTGCGAGAAAATTTCAATATTTTGACTTGGCCAGAAGATAGAGGCATGGCTGGGTGGAGGGGGTGGTGCGAGAGAAGGGGGTGGGAGGAGAGAGAAGTGGCTTGAAAGCACAGCCATAGCAACGCATGCATAGCAACACAACGTGTGATCTCACCATGGCTGAATCTATCGACCATTCTGCACCATCAGGCACCACCTCCACAACCACAGGGTCTTTGGAAGGGTTGCCTGAAGAAAGCCTTTTCTGACCAGAAGGCACCGCAGCAAGCTGTGGAGTTTGTTAAATGTCACTTAAATTATGACTGGTACTAGGTGCTTTGGTCAGATAAGACCAAAATTGTATGTTTTAGTCAGATGCATCGGCAAGTTTGGCATTGAAACAGAAATGCATACAAGGAGAAGAACTTCATACCCAAGATGAATATGATGGTGGGCCAGTCACGTTATGGTGTTGTTTTAATTCAAGAGGTCTGGGGGACACTGGTTAAGATTAACAGCATAACAAATTCCACCAATTATCAGGGTATTTTGGCTGACAGTCAAGTAGCCTCAGCCAGAGGGCTGGGACTTTCCAACAAGACAATGACCCCAAGCATTCCACAAGATCCGCACAGAAATGGTTCTGTGACAACAAAATCAACATTCTGCAATGTTCATCTCAGTTGCCAGGCCTTAATACAATTGAAAATATGTGGGCTGAGTTGAAGAGGGCAGTTTATAAATGCAAAAACCAAGAATACAAGGGACTTTGAAAGGATCTGCTTGGAGGCATGGTGCGAAATCCCCCCAAATGTGTGCCTTTGCCTTGTCAAAAATTACAGTAAAAGACTCCATGATTTTGTCCTTGCCAGAGGTGGTTGCACAAATAAGGGTGCCAATAATTATGGAACCTTGTTTTGATTGAAATTTTCTGTGCGTTGATTTTTATGAGTTCAGCTGTTTCCATTGAAACACTAATAAAGTATTTCACACATGTTAATATATTCTGTAGCATGTGAGAGTGAATGGTGTGGGTCCTGCAATGGATTGCCAAGCTTTCCAGGGTGACTTCCTGCTTTTGGCCAATAGTTGGCAGTGTTACGTCTATGGGCGAATATTTGGGAGTGTTCTCTGCTCTTTTGGGGTCTTTTGGAGTACTACCAAATGATTGGATGTGATGGGAAGTGGCTGTCATAAATATCTGTGACAAATATCTATAAATCTGTAACCTGTAAATAACCGCTTCATGATAGAATTCCTTTTCTCACCCCCAAAAACCATGCTAATACGGCCTCATCACATGTACAATGGATATTTGGTGAAACATATCCCAGCAAACACTACGCATTTCTTCCAAGTGTAAATCACATGAGAAACTATGGTTTTTTTTTTTTCCATATGGTATGTGTAACTGACATGTAAAAACATTGAATAAAGCTCATTCCAATTCATACGTGTCAAAGACGTTTATTACACATAGCACCAAATGCCACAATTTTCTTCCACAAGTAATTCAAGTGACAAAATGGTGTTTTTTTTTTACACGTGTCATAAGGTATGTCAGGGCCATTCAATTACATTTTTTTTCGGACTACATTTTCAACTAAATAATTTCATGCGGGCTGACTGTCTCCCTGAGACATTATAGGTCCCTGTTAAAAGTAAGCCTTTGTGAACATAAGACACCCTGCCAACATATTTTTTTCCTTTCCTGTATTGAACAATTGTAAAAATAAGTTATTTAAGAAACTAAATTTTTTTTTTGAGATTTCATTGACTAAATACAACACTTCCTAACACAGTTTCCATTTTTTTTTGGCATACTGAGTTGCTGTCACCTATGGACTGAATTTCCCAGTTTCCGTTTTTGCTGGGTATTCCTTCCTCACTGCGTGTATGATGGGTGTTTGTTGAACCTTGCATTTCTCTCCGTGAAACCTCTGCTTGAGAAACTTGTTTTCAGAGCTGTAGGGAGTGGGTACTGTTTTGGTTGGATATACTTTGCATGGCTGTGCTAATTGTAATGCCCCACCAAAGTACGCTGAATGGTAGAGTCTCATGGTCATAGTGCTCCCATACAGTTGGGAAGAAGGGAAGGGAGGGATGTGGCGAGAGAGAACAGTGTAAGTGAGAAGCCATGTGCTGTAGGTTTACACAGACGTTAGGACAAATGGTTGCACAAACAATACTGCCAAAAGACAAACTCTAAATACCAACATGTGAGAAATACCGTATGATATTTATGTTCCAAATGAAACCAACCAAAATCATTTAGTGATTTAATTAAATATCAATTTCCTCCAAATCAAGGTTTCACAATTAATGGCACCCTTAAAGATTATTGTGACATATTCCAAAATTAAACCAGGTATTAAATTCCACTTATTTAAATTTTATCTAAGTGTTAAGCAACTATATTGAGCCATTCAGTGGCAACTGGTGAACGGGCGATAGGGGATGCTCAAACCATCCATTAAACATTGATCATGACCAGTTTTCAATCATTCATTTAAATAACCATTACAGAAACTCCAAAAACTCTCAACATTATTGGGTGCTTTACAATGGATTTCACCTTTAGTAATATGGAAACCGATTATGACTCTGGACTTCTCTCGCTTTTTTTTACTCAGGGGTTGGACGCAACAGAGTTGCATAAAGATGTTTCAAGTGATCTTATTTCATTTAAACGACCCCAACCCCGAAGAAAGAAAAACATGAGAAGTCCGGAGTCATAATCGGTTTCCATATTACTTAGGGTGAAATCCACCGTAAAGCACCAGATAATGTTGAGAGTTTTTGGAGCTTCTGTAATGGTAATTTAGTTCAATGATTGAAAACAGGTCATGACCTATCATTCTTTTTAAGGATAGAGTTGAGACTCCCCGATCGCCAGTTCACCGGCTGCCACTGGAGCCATTACATTACTTCTTATTTCACTAAGGTATAAATATGAGGTAACACACAGGCAATATCCCTTTGTGATGGGATGCCATGAAAAAAACAAAACATCCTTCAATTTGAAAGAGGCAAATGGTCATAAACCTTTATAAATCTGCTAATGGATACAAGAGGATTCACGAAGGATTGACTTTGCCATTGAGCACTGCCAGGAAAATTATTAAAGGATCCATTACCTGGTATTTACACCTGTTAAAAATAAGTGAGTTGGCTCTAAAACACAATGTTTTGCTTTAATTTGCAAAAATTATGCAACATTTATATTTATTTGGCCCTTTTTATCAAGACAATATTGCTCTTGCGAGAAAATTTCAATATTTTGACTTGGCCAGAAGATAGAGGCATGGCTGGGTGGAGGGGGTGGTGCGAGAGAAGGGGGTGGGAGGAGGGAGAAGTGGCTTGAAAGCCCAGCCATAGCAACGCGTGCATAGCAACACAACGTGTGACCTCACCATGGCTGAATCTATCGACCATTCTGCACCATCAGGCACCACCTCCACAACCACAGGGTCTTTGGAAGGGTTGCCTGAAGAAAGCCTTTTCTGACCAGAAGGCACAGCAGAGTTTGGAGTTTGTTAAATGTCACTTAAATTATGACTGGTACTAGGTGCTTTGGTCAGATAAGACCAAAATTGTATGTTTTAGTCAGATGCATCGGCAAGTTTGGCGTTGAAACAGAAATGCATACAAGGAGAAGAACTTCATACCCAAGATGAAATATGATGGTGGGCCAGTCACGTTATGGTGTTGTTTTAATTCACGAGGTCTGGGGGGCACTGGTTAAGATTAACAGCATAACGAATTCCACCAATTATCAGGGTATTTTGGCTGACAGTCAAGTAGCCTCAGCCAGAGGGCTGGGTCTTTCCAACAAGACAATGACCCCAAGCATTCCACAAGATCCGCACAGAAATGGTTCTGTGACAACAAAATCAACATTCTGCAATGTTCATCTCAGTTGCCAGGCCTTAATACAATTGAAAATTTGTGGGCTGAGTTGAAGAGGGCAGTTTATGAATGCAAAAACCAAGAATACAAGGGATTTTGAAAGGATCTGCTTGGAGGCATGGTACAAAATCCCCCCAAATGTGTGCCTTTGCCTTGTCAAAAATTACAGTAAAAGACTCCATGATGTTGTCCTTGCCAGAGGTGGTTGCACAAATAAGGGTGCCAATAATTATGGAACCTTGTTTTGATTGAAATTTTCTGTGCGTTGATTTTTATGAGTTCAGTTTCTTCCATTGAGACACTAATAAAGTATTTCACACATGTTAATATATTCTGTAGCATGTGAGAGTGAATGGTGTGGGTCCTGCAATGGATTGCCAGGCTTTCCAGGGTGACTTCCTGCTTTTGGCCAATAGTTGGCAGTGTTACGTCTATGGGCGAATATTTGAGAGTGCTGTCTGCTCTTTTGGGGTCTTTTGGAGTACTACCAAATGATTGGATGTGATGGGAAGTGGCTGTCATAAATATCTGTGACAAATATCTATAAATCTGTAACCTGTAAATAACCGCTTCATGACAGAATTCCTTTTCTCACCCCCAAAAACCATGCCTATACGGCCTCTCCACATGTACAATGGATATTTGGTGAAACATATCCCAGCAAACACTACGCATTTCTTCCAAGTGTAAATCACATGAGAAACTATGGTTTTTTTTTTTTTTTCCATATGGTATGTGTAACTGACATGTAAAAACATTGAATAAAGCTCATTCCAATTCATACGTGTCAAAGACGTTTATTACGCATAGCACCAAATGCCACACTTTTCTTCCACAAGTAATTCAAGTGACAAAATGGTGTTTTTTTTTTACACGTGTCATAAGGTATGTCAGGGCCATTCAATTACATTTTTTTCGGACTACATTTTCAACTAAATAATTTCATGCGGGCTGACTGTCTCCCTGAGACATTATATGTCCCTGTTAAAAGTAAGCCTTTGTGAACATAAGACACCCTGCCAACATATTTTTTTCCTTTCCTGTATTGAACAATTGTAAAAATAAGTTATTTAAGAAACTAAATTTTTTTTTTGAGATTTCATTGACTAAATACAACACTTCCTAACACAGTTTCCATTTTTTTTGGGCATACTGAGTTGCTGTCACCTATGGACTGAATTTCCCAGTTTCCGTTTTTGCTGGGTATTCCTTCCTCACTGTGTGTATGATGGGTGTTTGTTGAACCTTGCATTTCTCTCCGTGAAACCTCTACTTGAGAAACTTGTTTTCAGAGCTGTAAGGAGTGGGTACTGTTTTTGTTGGATATACTTTGCATGGCTGTGCTAATTGTAATGCCCCACCAAAGTACGCTGAATGGTAGAGTCTCATGGTCATGGTGCTCCCATACAGTTGGGAAGGAGGGAAGGGAGGGATGTGGCGAGAGAGAACAGTGTAAGTGAGAAGCCATGTGCTGTAGGTTTACACAGACGTTAGGACAAATGGTTGCACAAACAATACTGCCAAAAGACAAACTCTAAATACCAACATGTGAGAAATACCGTATGATATTTATGTTCCAAATGAAACCAACCAAAATCATTTAGTGATTTAATTAAATATCAATTTCCTCCAAATCAAGGTTTCACAATTAATGTCACCCTTAAATATTATTGTGACATATACCAAAATTAAACCAGGTATTAAATTCCACTTATTTAAATTTTATCTAAGTGTTAAGCAACTATATTGAGCCATTCAGTGGCAACTGGTAAACGGGCGATAGGGGATGCTCAAACCATCCCTTAAACATTGATCATGAACAGTTTTCAATCATTCATTTAAATGACCATTACAGAAACTCCAAAAACTCTCAACATTATTGGGTGCTTTACAATGGATTTCACCTTTAGTAATATGGAAACCGATTATGACTCTGGACTTCTCTCGCTTTTTTTTACTCAGGGGTTGGACGCAACAGAGTTGCATAAAGATGTTTCAAGTGATCTTATTTCATTTAAACGACCCCAACCCCGGAGTAAGAAAAACATGAGAAGTCCGGAGTCATAATCGGTTTCCATATTACTTAGGGTGAAATCCACCGTAAAGCACCAGATAATGTTGAGAGTTTTTGGAGCTTCTGTAATGGTAGTTTAGTTCAATGATTGAAAACAGGTCATGACCTATCATTCTTTTTAAGGATAGAGTTGAGACTCCCCTATCGCCAGTTCACTGGCTGCCACTGGAGCCATTAAATTACTTCTTATTTCACTAAGGTGTAAATATGAGGTAACACACAGGCAATATCCCTTTGTGATGGGATGCCATGAAGAAAACAAAACATCCTTCAATTTGAAAGAGGCAAATGGTCATAAACCTTTATAAATCTGCTAATGGATACAAGAGGATTCACGAAGGATTGACTTTGCCATTGAGCACTGCCAGGACAATTATTAAAGGATCCATTACCTGGTATTTACACCTGTTAAAAATAAGTGAGTTGGGTCTAAAACACAATGTTTTGCTTTAATTTGCAAAAATTATGCAACATTTATATTTATTTGGCCCTTTTTATCAAGACAATATTGCTCTTGTGAGAAAATTTCAATATTTTGACTTGGCCAGAAGATAGAGGCATGGCTGGGTGGAGGGGGTGGTGCGAGAGAAGGGGGTGGGAGGAGGGAGAAGTGGCTTGAAAGCACAGCCATAGCAACGCATGCATAGCAACACAACGTGTGACCTCACCATGGCTGAATCTATCGACCATTCTGCACCATCAGGCACCACCTCCACAACCACAGGGTCTTTGGAAGGGTTGCCTGAAGAAAGCCTTTTCCGACCAGAAGGCACCGCAGCAAACTGTGGAGTTTGTTAAATGTCACTTAAATTATGACTGGTACTAGGTGCTTTGGTCAGATAAGACCAAAATTGTATGTTTTAGTCAGATGCATCGGCAAGTTTGGTGTTGAAAGAGAAATGCATACAAGGAGAAGAACTTCATACCCAAGATGAAATATGATGGTGGGCCAGTCACGTTATGGTGTTGTTTTAATTCAAGAGGTCTGGGGGGCACTGGTTAAGATTAACAGCATAACGAATTCCACCAATTATCAGGGTATTTTGGCTGACAGTCAAGTAGCCTCAGCCAGAGGGCTGGGACTTTCCAACAAGACAATGACCCCAAGAATTCCTCAAGATCCGCACAGAAATGGTTCTGTGACAACAAAATCAACATTCTGCAATGTTCATCTCAGTTGCCAGGCCTCAATACAATTGAAAATTTGTGGGCTGAGTTGAAGAGGGCAGTTTATAAATGCAAAAACCAAGAATACTAGGGATTTTGAAAGGATCTGCTTGGAGGCATGGTACAAAATCCCCCCAAATGTGTGCCTTTGCCTTGTCAAAAATTACAGTAAAAGACTCCATGATGTTGTCCTTGCCAGAGGTGGTTGCACAAATAAGGGTGCCAATAATTACAAAACCTTGTTTTGATTGAAATTTTCTGTGCAGTGATTTTTATGAGTTCAGCTGTTTCCATTGAAACACTAATAAAGTATTTCACACATGTTAATATATTCTGTAGCATGTGAGAGTGAATGGTGTGGGTCCTGCAATGGATTGCCAAGCTTTCCAGGGTGACTTCCTGCTTTTGGCCAATAGTTGGCAGTGTTACGTCTATGGGCGAATATTTGGGAGTGTTGTCTGCTCTTTTGGGGTCTTTTGGAGTACTACCAAATGATTGGATGTGATGGGAAGTGGCTGTCATAAATATCTGTGACAAATATCTATAAAATCTGTAACCTGTAAATAACCGCTTCATGATAGAATTCCTTTTCTCACCCCCAAAAACCATGCCTATACGGCCTCTCCACATGTACAATGGATATTTGGTGAAACATATCCCAGCAAACACTACGCATTTCTTCCAAGTGTAAATCACATGAGAAACTATGGTTTTTCAGGTGTCATATGGTATGTGTAACTGACATGTAAAAACATTGAATAAAGCTCATTCCAATTCATACGTGTCAAAGACGTTTATTACACATAGCACCAAATGCCCCACTTTTCTTCCACAAGTAATTCAAGTGACAAAATGGTGTTTTGTTTTACACGTGTCATAAGGTATGTCAGGGCCATTCAATTACATTTTTCTCGGACTACATTTTCAACTAAATAATTTAATGCGGGCTGACTGTCACCCTGAGACATTATATGTCCCTGTTAAAAGTAGGCCTATGTGAACTTAAGACTTTCCCAGTTTCCGTTTTTGCTGGGTATTCCTTCCTCACTGTGTGTATGATGGGTGTTTGTTGAACCTTGCATTTCTCTCCGTGAAACCTCTACTTGAGAAACTTGTTTTCAGAGCTGTAGGGAGTGGGTACTGTTTTTGTTGGCTATACTTTGCATGGCTGTACTAATTGTAATGCCCCACCAAAGTACGCTGAATGGTAGAGCCTCATGGTCATGGTGCTCCCATTCAGTTGGGAAGGAGGGAAGGGAGGGATGTGGCGAGAGAGAACAGTGTAAGTGAGAAGCCATGCGCTGTAGGTTTACACAGACGTTAGGACAAATGGTTGCTTGGAGTGTCATAAGGAAGACCTCCAGCAGACTAAGCTAATGGCAGTCTAACTATAGAATGGAATAAAGCCAGCACCATTACGAGAGAAAGCTGAAAAAACCCTATCTAACCACAAATAGAGTAGTGATTGTGCAACAGCAAAGACTTATCAGTCCAGCAAAGACTCTATAAGGGCTAACAGACCACGTCACACCTATGGGCTTGGCCAGAGAGGTACGTTCTGAAATTTGGCTTGAAGAGCGAGAGGGTATCTGCTTCTCAGACAGTAATTGTAAGACTGCTCCATAGAACCGGAGCTCGATAACAAAAGGGTCTCCCCCCACTGTTCAAATTGTCTTGCTCAGGTCAATACTGCAAGCAGCTGCATCAACTGGAGGCTTTTTAACAACTTGACTGTGCATCTACATTGGAGTGCATTGCAGTAATCCAGCATAGAGATAATATGTCTCAAAGGATTTTCTTTGTATAATGTTGAGACAAAAATGTTGTAGTTTTGGCAATAATACACAAGTAAAACAAAACAGTGTTAGTGATGGTCTTATGCAAATCATAAAAGAGGTCTACGGTTGGTTATAGATAGATAGATAGATAGATAGATAGATAGATAGTTTGTCCTCAATGAGGAAATTCTATTTCCCAAGTGTTACGTCCCAAAGTCCGCCCATTATATTTGCAGGGCCAGATTAAGGAGACACAACACAAAGTCCCTAAGGCCCAAAAAAACACACACACACACACACACACACACACACACACACACACTGATCTCCCAAATTAGATTTAAATCACAACAAAAATATACTTAAAACTCAAGTGTTGTTGGACTGGCCAAAGCAGGGCCCCTGAAGACTACACCATAGATGTTAAAAAGTCATTCTGTCTCCCGAACAAACAAAAATTAGGGTGAGTCTTCCGCAGCCTCCTACTCTGGCCTAAACCTAACTAAAACTGTGCACAAAAACTGTCCAAACACCAAAGAAATACAAGAATCTAAGAACGTCTCAAACAAACACAAAATAAGCCACAGTCTCTCCTCGCCACCTCCACACTTCAGGTCCTTTTGTAGGTTCATCCAGGTGGAGCCAAAGAGGCAAACAGCTGCTCGTTAAGCTGAAGTGCCTAATCGCTGATGCAGGAGCAGGTTCAGGATGATCAGCAAGTGCCTGAAGTTTCCTGGCACGTAACACCAAGTAAGTGCAGAGAAACATACACAGATAGCCAAAGCATACAGGACAAGGTTACATAACATAACATAACATAACATAAATGACATAACATAAATAAAATCTAAGAAAAAACAATAAGACACATGATATTAACAGAACATGCACATAATTTACCATTTGACATACAGCAGAGAAGTACATATTTAACATACCCTAGGCAAATAACAGGAAATAACTGATGATTTGTTTGGGGCTTGTAAAGCAGCAGTAACAAAGCTTTTGCTTAAGTGGGCCTTCCTACATGAAGGGAGCCTAAGCCTATGGCCAGAAGGGGTGGGGGTAAAGTGGGTGGTCAGGGTCTCGTATGATTATGAGCACTTTGCATGAAAGGGATATGGTTATACAGTCTAATAGGTAGCGGGTTTGGAGGCCTATGTGTTATCTTGAAAGGTTTGTTCTTGCTGGTGACTGTCAGCATGTAAAAGAACAGATAGCTCCGTATAAAACAAGTGGCTCAAGAAGCTGCAGTACAGTTGGAGAAGAAGACGGGGTTGGACAGGCAGGTGGCGTAATTTTCTTATGGCTGAAAGTATCTGTCCACAGCATTTATGAATGTCTGTGGTATGGTGATCAAAACTGAGATTAGGCTATTGTCCAGAATACTACTGAGGTATTTGACATGCTCCATCACCTCTACCCTCTCTCCTCTGATGGTGGTGGGGGTGGACTATTGATTAAGGGGGGCTAATGAGCAGTTCTTTCATTTTGGAAATATCCAGTAAAGGTCTTCAGCCTTGTCCCTTACGCACAGAGATTTTTCTAGTTTTTTGATGATGTTATGCATTGTCAATGATGAGACCTTCAAAGCCTTTGAAATTTGACATTGAGGAATATTGTTTTTAAAGTTTCATTGTTTTTTAACGCAAACCTCTACAGGTTGGAGAGCCTCTGGCCATCTTTACTTCTGAGAGACTCAGCCTCTCTAAGACATCCCTTTTATAGCCAATCACGTTACACACCTGACTTAATTACTTGCTAAATGTTCTTTCAGATGATTCCCTTATATATGAGTTGCTTTTTCAGCCCTTTTTTGCCTGTGTCACAACTTTTTTGAGACCTGTTGCGGCCAAATAAAATTGAGATAAGCTCATTTTGTGGATTAAAATGTAAAATGTCTCAGTTTCAACATTTGAAATGTGATCTATGTTCTATTGTGAATAACATATTGGCTCATGTGATCTAAAAGTCATTGCATTTTGATTTTATTCACAATTGATCCTTCGTCGTCCTTACTATACTCAGCCAAAATAAAAACTTCACACTCGTTTGGAGGTCGATAAGTTGAACATACAAGAAATTAGGATTTAAATAATGATTTTATTTAATACTGTACTCATTAAAGATGGTGTATCATAAAATTAATGTCCATAATGTAACCAGCTCCACCGGAAATGCTACGGAAATGTCCAAGAGTAAAAATGGTAAGTTACAACTTGAATAAGAGCAGTGTGCAGGCGATTACGTATGGTTTGGGCAGTCACGCTACCCCTAAACAATTCATTCCCAGCGGACGTTGCAGTGACAAATTGATTATGCAAATGACGTAAAATAATTTGTTGATCTTCTGCTTTTGACGTCATACATGGGCTACCAGAACGAGGTCGGTCAGCTGTGGTGCCAGTTTGTTGGAGACGTGTCAGAAGATCATGGATAGTTCTTCGACTGCATCCCATATCCCTTGCAACGTCAGTGACGGACGTTTCTGTATTCAGCATGCCAATGGCACATTCACGCTGAATGTTTGATAGCCATGGCATTGAAAAACAATTTATTAACTGTAAAACTGGTTTTTGCGAGATGTCACTTTAACGTGCTAACGTGAGTTCAGTTGCACATCTCTCATATGGTCACGTGACTAGCAACACGAGAAAACATGGTTTTTGCTAAAAGTACGCTCGCACGTGCTACATACCTGTGCACGTCGGAGTTGATGTGTGTCATGATGTCTTTGACAACGCATCTACCCCTAGTTATAATAAGAACTCTTTTATTAAAAGTTTTAAGAAAATATTTACAAATTTATGAGTGTGAAATTTCTTTTTTGACGCAGTATATTTCGAAATTGGGATTAAATTAATATGATGCAGTTTTCATGAAAAACTTTTTTGCTGAATTGTTTTACATGATTCAGGTGATTTGTGCATAAGTCATTTTACAATAGCATAATGAACATATGAGAGTGGTTTGAAGCTCTCAGAGGTTTGGAATGTTTTCGGGAGGTGATTTAAAGTCCAGTTTCATAAAAGACATGACCAGGGCAGAGAAGGTTGTTGACAGGGGGAGAACTGTGATAGTCACCCCCCTTGCTTCACCAGAGACCTGCTTATTGTTCCCTGCCGTCATGAAGCTCCCAGTCCCTCAGACACTCAACCATAAACACATTCTGCTTCCCTTTACTCCAGCTGGGCAAACAGTCTTAGGAGTCAACGGCCCACTCATCCTTAGGATGTTCGAACAACTTATTGTCATATTGCAGGACTCCTGAGTTCTTTGAAGTTCAGGATGAGCCTCTGTTTCTGGGCTCTTCCAATTTGTCAGCCTTTGGCTGCATCCCAGCTTGAACCCCATCTTACACTACATATACCTTCCTCCCTACAAAGGACATAGATTTGAGTTCTTGTCTCACTTGGTTTGCTCAAAAACTTTCCCCACACCATGCCACTGTACATTCATGTCATACCTTCTGGATAAAATAAGTGTGATTCGACCCAACATTACCCCTTCCCCCTCTTCTTGCTGTTTCATGCCTGCATCAAAATGTAGGTAAGCAGGTAAAATTTCTCCAATTTATTGCATCAGTTTGCTCCTAGTTATATCAACAGGACACTTTTTCTGATGCTGAGAAACTCATTCACGCCTTTGTTTCCTCCAGGCATTCATCCAGAACAGTGCTGCCCGTATTCTCATGAAAATGAACATGAACACATCACCCCCATTCTTCAGAATCTCCACTGGGTCCCCGTACCCTCCAGAATCCACTATAAGATTGCTCTCCTCACCCACCTCTGCATCCATGGCAACACCCCAGTCTGCCTCAAAGACCTCCTCACCCCGCACACATCCACTCGACACCTCCGGTCCCGCGGCACCAACCGCCTCCCTCAGCCCCGAACAAATCTGCAAACCATGGGAGACCGGGCCTTTTTCTCCACGGCCCTCTGCGTCTGGAACGCCCTCCCTGACCATCTGAGGAATCTTCAGCCTCTGGACTCGGTCCTTAAGACTTTTTTATTCACACAGGCCTTTCCAAACTGCATTGAAAAAAGTGATTTTGACCCCTAGTAAATGTTCCATATATTAGTTAAGCATATTTTAATAGAAATAGGTGTGTTATTTAACTCCACTTAAAAAATATAAGTAATTTCAAATAGTCAACATATTAAAAATATCTAGCTTCAGATAAAAATATTTTGTGCAACCACTTACCTTAAAAAAATTATGTTCATTCAACAAAACATTTTTTTCAGTGTGCTGTTAATGCTGTTTTTATTCTTTCTAATCTTATTGTTTTGGTGTTTTTATGTCCTTCTGATTTTTAGCATTCTCTGTAGCACTTTGAGATTTGTCTTAATGAAAAGTGCTTTATAAATAAAGTGTATTATTATTATTATTATTATTATTATTATTATTACATTGCTATGCATATGCGGCTCTCTCCTAGTCTGCTAGATATTCTCCAGTTCAGGGGTGCGTTTCCCAAAAGCGCAGTTGCTAACTATATTAGCAACTTACATAGTTTGTCCATTCACAGTCAATGGGGCCAACTATGTAAATTAGCATCTGTGATTTCGGGAAACAAACCCCAGGTTTCGTAGGGAGGTCCTGGAAACTTTAGCCCCCATCTTATTTACCATTACCAAAGACTCCACCACTTCTGATTGTGTGTCTGACTTCTCTGTGTATGCTATTGTGTGTCCTCTCTTAAAGAAACCTGGCCTTGATCCTACTAATCAGCCAAATTATCAACCTTACTCTACATTTCCATTTGCATCTAATTTTCCTGAAAAAGTTATTCCTCAGAAGGTCCTAGAGGAAGTTCTTGGATATGAGTTATTTGATAACTTTCACCATGCGTCCTGTCAGTGGCACAGCACCAAAACTGCTGTGTAAGAACAGGTTTGGGGTGCTTGATTGGTCTGCCCAAAGTTCCAACGCGTCCCCAGTAGTGAACATACAGTGCGTTTTGAAATGCAAAATGTGACAAAGACAATTTGTTGCAAAGTTTGAGACTAGTTTTCCAGTGGAATGGGACAAAATTACACCTGAAAATTTTACTTACTTGCTGTCTTCAGTCTCTAAATGTTCATAAATATTGTGAAAAGGAATTTCAACATTAAAAAGTGGTAAACACTTTACCGTCCCAACTGTTTTTGAAATGTGTGGTGAAAATCAAGAATAAAATGTGTTTATTTTGAAAAAAATATAAATTTCACATGCAGAAATATCAAATAATGCACTGTTCTTTTGTTTTCAATGTGATACAGGTCAAAGATAATTTGTAAATGACAGCTTCCCAATTTTTTCAGGCCAAACGTCGCGAGGTAAAACCAGGAACAGATACAGCCCTCATTGCCCACCTCTGGCTCAGGCAAAATACCTTAATCTCGTCACCATTTCATTTCAATAAGAGAATTATTTGATCAGCATGTATTGGAGTCTGTGAGGATGAGTTTGTAATTTTTTTAAATTTTTGAGACTATATTACACGATAAAGGAGGATAGTAATAAGTTTCTATTGCTGAATAAGTTTCTGTTCGTAATCTGTTTCGTTTAGAGAAAGCATGATTAGATACTGTACGAGCTCCCCTCACTGTAACTCTCAAGAAGATTAAAGATAATAATATTCATTATGGTCCAGACCAGGACTCAAGCACGGAGTCAGAAGCACGGTCCAACTGGGAGTTCATTGACATCAATGCGGTAGAGATTAGGATAGGATCACAGGGACAGAACCCTGAGGAGGATAGACAATTCAGCACATTTCTAATTGACAATGCTTGAGCTGCAATTGCCGGCCAGGCTTCTGGGATGCTGCCAGATGTCACACAGGCTCCACCAACGCGGAACTGTTTCTGATGATGGAGAGGTTCCCTGAGGGGAATGCGGCCCCAGTCCTGGTTCCAGTTGAGGATTGGAAGCTCATTCTTAAGTAACGCGACAAGGAAAGCAAACTGGATGGGTTAGCAAAAACGCGGGCCCGGTCTTGGGCCCTGATTAAGCTTGGAAGCTTCTTCTTGATAACTTGGTAGAACAGGAACAGCCTTGAGTTGTGTTAACTTGAACTCGGTCCTAATCCAGGACCCTTATTAGGACTACAAGCTTGTTTGGAGTATCTAAATGATTAGAATGACTTCTTAAGTAAAAGGTTAAAAGGCTGCCACTAAAGTACTAGTTGCATTTGTTGCTAAATTGTGGAGTCACGCCAGAAATTCACACAAGGGTTGTGACAAATATCCTCTTGCATTTGATGTAAAAGTCTGTACCGTGCGTCAAATAAAACATTTTATCATTCATAATTCAAACCATGGCAAAAATTTCTTCTTTTTTTTTTTGCTGTTTGGGGAGGTAAGACGGCATTTTATATTTGGCCCCAGATAATCAATTAATCAGAGTACTGCCCTCAGATATAGCGCACCTCTGGTCATTGATTTTTTGATCCAGGAAATGTTTTGTTTTACCTCCGAGACATTTTTCTTTTCTCAGTATTTCTTCCTAAAACAACTTCAATCTAGAATTTTTAATAAGCTTTTTTGTATTTTTAACAGTTTTTTGTCCCAAAATTATGAATTTAAACAGATATTAATTTTAATACCAAATGATAAGAGTGTCTTGCTTCATTGAAATCTTTTCTGTAGTGTTTGTGATGCTCAAATCCCAAGTTTTAAAGCCTTAAATTGGGGTCATCATACCTATATAAGCAAGGATTGGCTTTATTTTGTGTCTGCATAATGGGGTTAAATGGTATGAAATATCACCCCTACATTTCAAGGCAACTGCATCCTCATTACGGCCAGATCATTTGGCCTGATGATGTTTGTAAGGCAAGAAAGGGCTGCTCCTTTAGTTGGCCTTTAAGTTAGCAATAAGCTTGTACATTTACAAATGAGAAATTACTTTGTACTATTTACTTTTTCGCTATGAGAAAGTTTGAATAATCACTAAAGTTGCAAATGATACCTTAGTTATTGCAACAGAAATTTGGATTCAAAAATGATTTAATTAGAGTTAATGAATTTATTCCAATGCATTGGGTTTTTATTGTGTAGCATAAATAACAAAACACCAACCACATCCGGTATTACTTGCCTATTTCTTTAACAGGTGTGTTAAAAATGAGTTATGATTATCCTATGGTTTGGCTGTTTCACGAAGGAAAACCATACACACACGTGGCGAAGCAGCTGCGATAGTTCAAAATGCATTTCCTAAAGACTTACTGCTCCATAAATAGATCTCCTCAGCCCACATAGCACCTGTTTTCCTTTTAAACCAGCTTGTATTTCCTTTGTGTGTTGCTTTTTTATTATTTAATGTTTTTTTTTTCTGTTGGGTACCACTTCCTGTGATATGGGACCACTGTTTTCAGAGAGCAAGCACTTCCTGTTATTCGACAGGCGTGTAGCAGGCATTTCCTGTGCTCATAGACCAGTTTCTGGTGAGCATGCATGTTGCCGAAAAACTTTGTACTGGTAGATACAAAATGTGAACATAATATCATTAGCACCATTGAAGAAGAGCTTAGACAACCTAAATCACAATTATTTGAATGCCTGATAGAATAATTTCTTTATTTAAAGATAGCAGGTAGAGCATTAAATAAGCTACAACACATCTATACTCACTCAACTGCCTTATCCCTAATCGAGACACACATGCCATGTAAATGAGTGTTTGTTTGTTTTTTTTTCCTGTATGTCTGAGGGAGGTCTGAACATTTCTTGCAGTAAAAGCCAATTATCTGCAGAGACCATCAGTACTTATAATTTCAGTTTTAAATGATGGCAACAGAAATATGCACATGCCTGTATGTTGCATTATATTTAACCACATAACTTTGTCCATTTAATGCTTGTTTCATGACACTTAAAGACCTTTTGCCATGAGCAGTATATGGTAATAAACTCAGGAGGAACCTTTGCTCCAAACCCTAGGTCAAATTAAAATAAGCAAATACATGATGAGACTGATGCATATCATAACTGGAAACTTGTTTTTGAATATTTATTGGCATATATCTTTTATTGAAACATAAATTGTACCAATAAACTAATCAGTATATCACATGCATTGTAACATGGCAAAGGTTTAGAATTGATTGTTTGTGCAGTAATGTAAGAAAGGTTCGTTTTCCTGCGGTTCCAGGCAATTCACCCCATGACAGTCTCTGCTTCCGGTAGCAGTTAAAAAAAGAATGAGACAGATGTACTCCTCAAGATAACCAATAACCAATAAATTAGATTATAGTTTTCCAAAACATCCCGAGACGTATCTCGAGGGACGGATGTGGTGTCACCTGCTTGAACAGCTGTTTTCCATTCATACCTACCCTTCCTTTTAAAATGTGTCTTTTTTTTTTGCATTTCTTGCATAGTTTGCATTATTTTTATTGCTTTTGCATGTTTTCCCTATGCAATCATTTTACACCCATCTCATCAAATACTACATAATTTGTCACATTTTTTGGTGACAAAATGGCTCAGTAGTTTTTCTTAGTTTTTACCATAACTGTGTTCATAACTAAATTTCCATAATTGTTTGATATTTAGCAGCTCTGTACAAAATAAAAGATGTGATATCACCAAACATAAGCTTGTGGTAATCTTATTTTAAGATTGAATGCATGCATTGAATCTTTCTTTTGTCGGCCACTTTGTAATACAGTATATTCACCAAGTTGCCCTTTGCATTATTAATAATATAAATATGCAATTACTTTTGCGGCACAGCTCGCTAAACATACTGCAGCTTTAGAAATGCAAATTCAATATAGAAAGATGCCGTTGTTTTGGAACACATAGGGGCATGTCATGTCTTTGTAATCAATTGAATGAAATTTTAAATTAAATGAGCTTTTTCATCCTATATGCAATGCTTGTCTTTGCCTTTTTTTCCCTTTGTGTAGAGGGTATTTATCAACCATATCATGAAAACACAAACTGCACCTGCAATTAGATGTAAATTGGAAGTTTCTCATCAAAGCCATAGTTGGTGAGATTGATTGCTCAGTAACTCTGTTTTATAGGTCACAGTCTGGTCAGATTTCTATCGTTTTGACTGTTGCAGAAAGTAGGTAAGTGGGGTGAAGACATTTTAGGTTTTGACTCAGTATTTCCATAGGATGTGGGAATAGTTTAAGGGTGTGAAACTGGGCGGAGCGTATGTGTTCCGACTGCTTGCGTCAGAAGCGCCTGTCGTTCGCCCCTCGGCGCCGGTGTCTAACCGCCGTGGTGACAGGAACAGGAAGTTTGGGGGCAGAAGAAGAGTCAGAGAGAGCTGAAAACAGCATGCTCTGCAGTGTGCAGAAGAGATACCATCAAACTGCACAAGCACCCACAACATACAAGCACACCGAAAAAGCATCACAACTCACGAGCACCGTGCTTAATTATTACAATGTCTTTATCTGTTTGCACACTTGAAATGAATGGAATCAAAGGAATGGCTGCGGGATTAGAAGTGATATATTGCTGCATGCTGAATTATACTGCATTATTAGGACGATAAGCTCTTAGATAGGCTTTTCTTATCCTCAGCTTCTTGTAATTGCTGCCATAAATGCACCCTTAAATTTTTACTCCTACTGATTGGTGATACCATTGATAGCAAATTTCATCATTTTGATTTTGATACCTTAATCATTATCATCACATTAACTTACTTTTCTAATCTCACTCAATTTTTTTTGTTGTTGACCTGTTTTTGCTTGTGTGTTGGACTGATTAATATTTCTAATTGGTGATTTGAAATAAGGAGGCGCTTAAGAATTAAGTGCCCGGCACTTGAGTAAAATGCATGTTATGATGGCTTATTAATGTTGTATTACATATATTGCTTCTAACTTGCAATCTTATTAAATCATATGGAAAATGTAACGATAAAACAACAATAAGATGCGCAGAAGAAAAATGATAGCACTATGATTTGATATTAATGACTACAATTAATATATTACCTGGAACATTGATTGGTAAAGATTCTGCAATACAAAAAATGTTGGAAGACTGGTGCAATGAGCAATTCCACGATAAAGAGAGCTAAATTTGTTACAATTTCATATCTGCATATGTAGGCGTAAACAAATAATTAGACTTTTACACTGTAAATGCCCTAAGCCAGGGTTAGCCTAATTACGGTCCTCAAGGGGCCAAGCACTGCTGGTTTTTCCCCCTCCCTTCATTTGGGAGTCATGTTTGATGACAGTCTGACCAATGAGTGGCAATAATTGTTAAATGAATTGCCAAAAAGAGAGAAAACCAAGGCGGGATTTGGATCGGAGGGCCAGATTTGGGGAGCCCTACCTTAAGCCGACCAGAGTACGCCTAGTCATTGAGGTGATGCAGAATAATACGCAGGGGGTCATATTCACAAACCTTTGCTGACATCTATGGGCTACTTTTGAGAATAACAACTTTTGTCGACGAAGATTGCTCTGCTGAAGATGGTATTACGTCACCAACTGCTTTTGATCTTATACTACTTTTTCGCCACTAGAGAGAGACATTGCCCAGTAGTTTGGTTATATGAAACTACTGGCTCTCGTTTTGTATCTCCAACATTTTTATTGCATTGGTTCAGAGGTTGGTGCTCCTTCTGTGCTGTTAGCTGCTTTACTTTCCTTTGTATTCATCATATGTCGTGCACTGTTACATTTCGCTCTGCCCCCTGGTGATATTACTGCCAGCTCAATTTTGGCATAATGAGCTGCTCCTGCCATAGGAATTCATGCTCCTGTGGGGAGGTGGGTCCTGGCTGATGTGGTGGTCCTAAGATAGAGGTAATTTATCTATCTTGCCTCTTGCGACAGGAATTGAACAAGCAAAACAACCTCCAGAATACAGACCTTGGACCAGTGAACTGAAAGCAATTGTTTTGGATAGTGTGGTTATCAAAGTGTATTTATTTTGATTTATTTATTTTGCCCTTTTGGCCCTTTCGCTTTTCAGACAAGCACAGTAAGACATCCAACTAAAAGTGTAGTTTTGACAGATGGCTAGTTTATGTTCCTTTTTCTGCGTGTGGTCCAAATGAACATTGGTGCAATTTCACTGTTTTGCTGTTTTCACTTACCTCATGGCGTATCATTCTGCAAATAGATCATTACTAGGCGTATTCCAACATTCTAATTTGTATTATTACGTGTGTGTATTTATTTGCACCTTTCAAATATTTTTTGCCTATCTAGCTCCAGATGATTGTGATTCAAGGTTTTTTCTTTTTTTTTTTTGTCTATGAGCATCTATCCTTCCACATAAAAACATCAGCTGCTGTTTAAAGAGCTGGAACTTCAATTTGAGACTGAATAACCATAGTTAAAAAGCATGCATCAGTTTAAAAAAATGAGTGCCCAAGCTATGAAAATGGAGAACAGCCATTGTGTGGTCATTGTGTTTAGCAATGTAGTGAAGTTTTGATGATGTTGGCTTTTTGACCACCCTATACCAGGTGTAAAGCAATGTTGCACTTTCATTGCAATTTAATGGTGTTGTCTTAGCAGCAATGATGATGTGATGAGATATCATACAGAGTCCTCCTGTAATATTGGAACCTTTGGGACATAATGCAGAAGTTTTTTTTTTTTTTTTTTAAATTAATACCTTTATTTTTTCTCCTCTAAATATTTCATTCAAACTATAAACATATTATTATGGGACAAATTATCACTGGGGCAGCCTGGTAGCCCTGCTGCCTAAAAGCAAGAAGGCTGCGGGCTCAAATATGGCCTGGGGCCTTTCTGTGTGGAGTTTGCATGTTCTCCCCATCAGTGGCGTGCACGGGGGGGGATGTTGCAGGGGGTAGACTGCCCCCTGCTGTCCTCCTGGTTGAAAATCGCACTAAAATGCCCTCCTAGTTGAAATTGACGCGCTAAATTGCTCTCTTGGTTGAAAATGCCGCACTTAAGTGTCCTCTTGGTTGAAAACACTGCACCCCTAGTGCCCTCTTGGTTGAAAATGCCACGCTAAAATGCGCTCTTGGTTGAGAACACCAGGCTAAAGTGCCCTCTTGGTTGAAATTGTTGCGCTCAATTGCCCTCTTGGTTGAAAACACAGCGCTAAAGTGCCCATTGCCCCCCCCCCCCAGTCAATAAAAGAAAACGTGATTCCCCCCCCCTTCTCCCTGGTCAACAAAATATATTGCGTGCCCCCTCATTAAAATTGGAATAAAAATAAAAATAATAATAAAAAGTCTGGTGACACCATTGCTTTCAAAAGGCACCAGATTGATGGATTTAATTGTACAATTTTCAAAAATCCACCCTAGGGAGAGTGCTCTTTTTTCATTTTCGCCCCCTGCCCTTCAAAAACCCTGTGCATGCCACTGCTCCCAATGTTCACGTGGGTTTCTTCTTACTCCGGTTTCCTCCTAGAGTCCAAAGACATGCATGCCAGGCTAATTGTAGACACTAAATTGCCCATCGGTGTGGGTGCGTGAGTGAATGGAGCTGTCCGGGATGTGTCCCTGCCTTTTGTCCATAGTCAGCTGGGATAGGCTCCAGCTCCCCCGCAACCCTAGTGAGGAAGAAGCGAGTATAGAGAATGGATGGATGGAAGGAAATTTCCATTGCAGTGACTGGATCCTCTTCATTTAATACTTAATGCAGCCTCCCATTGCCTAGATAACAGCTTTGAGTCTTCATCTATAAGCAGTGGTTCTCAAACTCAGTCCTGGGGGACCACTGTATATGCAGGTTTCCATTGCAACCACAACTGCAATGACAGAATTCTACTGAGATGCTAATCTGTCTTAATTAGTAGCATTTCATTTACTTATCCTTTGACTTCACATTATGTGAGAAATAACAGTGCCTGCCATGGGGAATGAAAGGCCCGTATACATATTGTGTTTATAATGCAGAATGGCGAGAAAGGTTTAACATATTTACTGAACCAAGTAATACTAAGATTAATTAATGAGCTCCTTTAGGTTGTTGTTTGTTGCAAGCACACTAAAACAGGGTCACCAACCCTGTTCCTGGAGGGCTACCATCCTGTAGGTTTCTGCTCTCTCTCTTAATTGTCCAGCTCTTGTTAAGAAGCTAATTAGTTGAATCAGGTGTGCTGAATAGGAGGTAGAGCAGAAACTTACAGGGGGTGCAACCAAAGCCTAGTCTGCATCCTTTGAAGGCTGCATTTTTAGGGGTTGTCACTTAATTCCATCCACCAAACTGATGTAATGTGATTTCATCACTGTTACACAGCTTTGGATTAAGCGAGTTGTCAGTAGTTCACCCAAACTTAACCTTAACTCTAACACCTAACCCTAAACCTAGCCCCAAACCTAACCCTAAATTTAACTTTGTCCCTTACCCAAATGTCAGTTTGGCAGATTGAAATAAGTGACCACCCCTTAAAATCTGCAGCCCACGCTTTGAGATGCACCCAGGATGGTAGCTCTCCAGGAACAGGGTTGGTGACCCCTGCACTAAAAGGTCATAAGATTTTTTTCCCCACAGCATTAACGCAAATCAGGTGTGAGTCTTTGCCTTGTAAGAAAAAAAGGAAGGGACAGTTCCAATATTCATAAGAAAAATGGTGTTTATTTCCAGTAAAAACGGCAGTTGTCAGAAATACGGGTAACGGACTCTGGGTTCAGCGGAGTCAAAGTGAACCCCGAACTGTTATGATTCTGTTCTGTTATGTCATGTTTAGTCTTGTTTTGTATTATTTGTTATTATTCACCATGTTTTCTTTATTTTTTAATATCATGCTCATGTTTTCTTGCCATGCCATGTTTCCATAGTCTTGCAGTTTTATGTCTTGTTACCATTCACCGTCTTTGTCTTCTATGCCAGGATTATACCATTGCCAAGCTTTGCACCTTGTCTCCCCTGTCTCATCTGTGAGTAGGTCTAGTCCTGTTTCCCCGGTTTGAGTCTTGAACACATGATCGGGTGATTTACGTTTATGGTGATTTAGTCTTATTTCTAGTCTTGTTTGCTTCCTACGCCACTTCTACTCTAGATTTACTAAAAGTTTGTTATTTTGATAACTCTTTTACTAACACCTTGCATATATTACTAATATTACTAATGTGCACGGGTTCTTTGTAAAGTCACGTACTAATTTAATAATATTCCCTTGGCATTCGCTCTGTTGTATACTCCACCCTCTTTGCTATTACTATTAGTCTTGCAGTGTTTCTGCCGCTCTGGCTTCTAATTGAAAACCTGTTCTGCTTCTCTTACTCTGTGCATGTTAGAACTCCCTAACCAGAGCCGTTTAGTATTTACAGGAAGTCTTATCATTCCCTGTCCTTGTTTTGGCTTTCGCTGATTTCATGTGGTAAGGACTTCCCTCACGTGCTCTCTCTTTGTAATTAGTCTGATCCCCTGCACTTTTTCCCCAATGATAACATGTGACCTAACCAGTGTGTATTTAAGGGGGCTGATCGCAGCCATGCCTTGTCAGAAAGTTTTACTTCGTCTGCTTAAGCCACGCTTTCCTCGCCTTGTTTTCATTGAGATTACCTTTCTGACTGGACCGTCCACATTTTACGATTTTTAGCTATTCCCTGTACTTTGTTGCATTTCCTGTCACCGAACCTATTTTCGTACGACCCTGATTTTTGTGATTGGTGCCCTGGTTACGGTTTCTGGATTTCGCCCATTGGATTCTGATTTTTGGATTGTGGACTTTGTACTGTTGCCAGCTCTGTGGGGGGGTCTCCCCCTTCAGTAATAAAGTCTTCATTTTTGCATTTTCTGGTTCTCGCTTGTGGTTCCTCTATGTAATCCTGACACAAACAATCAAAAGGCTTTACCATTTTTACCATACAAGATGCGTATGTATATCAAGTAAAGGGGATTGTTCTTCACTTCAATGTACAATAATGAGGTGCATCATGATTAACAAATGCTCAGAAGATCATAGTCTACTGTAGGTGTTTGGGTGCTAATTAAGTCAAAATGGTTTGGCTAGGATGGCTCTCAATATCTCTCCTCCAATAGTCGATGCCCGTCATTGGCTTTTCTTGTCTCCAGGTGTTACCAGGAGGCCGGGGTGTGAGCCTTCTCTTTGTTACATTGACAAGATTACCACTTCAGAGCATGTGGCGGGTCTGTGCTTGTCTATCACCGTGGTTGACTAGATTATGAGTCTCCCGCTCTCCAGTAGAATGATTCACAATTCCTTACAGCCTTCAAACTCTTAATTATCTAATAAATGGTTTGATTTAGTGACATTGGGCCTTATGCAAGAAGCGATATAGGAACAAATTTTCTCTAATTTTTGTTCTTATCCCCAATTTTTTCTTAGATGGCTTGAACAAAGGCTTGGAAGAAGGCAGATGGGAGCCAGGCAGCACACAGGCAGAACTCAGAGTCAGAGGCAGATAACCATCAGGTTTACAGGGGTAAGAACAAAAGGACGTCATCAGAGGCAGGCAAAGTCGATTCCAGGAAGTCAGACCAAAGATAAGTACTGGAGAGTAGTGCATGCTGCAACGACAATCTGGCAAGGAGTTAGTGAAACAGAGCTGCTTACATACTGGCAGGGTAACGAGACTCGGCTGAGAACAATTGCAGTGAAAGGGGTGTGGCCATGTAAAGGGAGAGATGGCAGCAGCAGAGCAGATTGTGATATTTGTGACATATATCAAATGTAATCAGTACATTTTCCGCTTACCTTGATGTTCGGGTACCCAGAGAAAGATTTGGATATGTAAAAAAATCAAGCATTTAGTCAAGAAAAATTAGAGTTAAATTTTTTGTGTGGCTATACGTGGTAATCCATGTTACGGATGACACACCGAGGTGCTAGGGCAGGCACAGAATATGTATTTGTGATATTAATATTCAATATTAATATTCTAAATCCCCTTCTCAATAATTAAACTCGCCGAAATATATTGGTGCCTCCTTTTTAAATCGTTCCCCATTTAAATCACCTAGATGCGTACTGCAACATGCTGTATTGGAATTTTGACATGTATGCAAGTGTTTTCAGATATGGCACGATATTACTAGTGTGAAAGATGACCAGCGGGGGGAGAGGAGAGGGGGTACAATCATACTGTGGCTTGGTAGAGAACAAACGTACCCAGTGTGAAAGCACCCTAGATTGCCACGAGCAGTCGGCTCTTTGCACATGGCACGTCACCTGCCCTTATATGGTGTTTAGTGGGTGTCATATATGCTAATTTAAAACAACCGGGCATGCACTACCAATTTACGATAAAGTGGGATTCAACATTCAGCACACATGGGTAAGCGCAGATTTGGACGGTAAGAGCATTTAGTGCATCCGGAGTTTATTTCTCTTATTTTTTTCTCTTAGCAATAAGATAAGAGAAAATATAAAAGAAATTTAATAAAATGTTGCTGCATGAGGCCTAATGTGTCAATTATAGAAATTGAGAGATAAATAATAATTTTTTAAAGGGGGTTTTGCAGGGTATATGCCAGTGGTCGTCAACCCTGGTCCTGGAGAGCCGCAGTGTCTGCTGGATTTTGACGTTGCTCAGCACTTAATTGATGAATGAAAGCAGTTGATTACACCCTTAACTCATCTCACCTGGTGTCTTCGGTTTAAATAGGGTGGAGAAAACCAAACTCGGCACACCCTATGCTGTTAGCAATACTCCAGCACTGAGGGAATAATAAGCTAATCAATCAATTACCAGGAACTACCCACAAGACTCCTACAGCCAATTAAACAGACATGCAGGTTGTGATATAAGTCTATGTAGAAACCAAGATTTGTCAATGTAATTGGACATTAAGCATTGTTGTAATCCGGACAAAGAAGAGGTTCAAAGTAAACATAGGCAGGGGTAGCAAGCCCTGGTCCTGATTTGAAATGTGAAATTTGCATACAGGAAGTGAACTGTGACCTATTTAGTGATTTCAAGATTTTTGAGCGGCAAGATCAAAAAGTCCATATTTAAACTCATGAATAATTGTTCTGAAAAACCAGATGATTTTTTAATGGCTGCACAACAACATGACGGACATTTTGATACCAAACATAAGTATGTATGAAAAACTGAAAAAGTTTCAGACAATTTTCCATTGAAAAATGCATCTGTTTTGTCCAAAATTGATGCAAAATGTAAAGTTCATCTTGAAAAACAACCGGTTCCTATGAAAACACACCTAAGATATTTTCACAAAAGTTGCCTCATATAGTTGGCTAAATAATCAGCGAGTGTCGTTAAATTACGACACCAGTAACAAGGATCCGGATGTCGAAAATTGGAACCATTCCTGTATTTAGAAATTATTACTATCTCCTTTGGGTGTCAAAATAGGTCACTAAATAATAAACATGGAATGCTTGTTATAGATCCTTATCCAAATTAAAAGTCTTATAGTACATGTACATGATTGATGAGACATTGGCCTTCCGGATCATTCTGGATCATAACTACAATACATCTGAAACACATTTGTGCTTTTAGGATTAGACAAATATAGATTGTTACTATATATAGTACTTTGTATATAGTTGCATGCTAATTTATTGGGATGTAATAACAGTTTCAGAATCACCTGTAATTGTGATAAGATCAGTTAACGATGGTGTATGCAAGCAATTTTTATTATATACTACATATTTCTCAGAAAAGCCATTTAGATGGGACCCATACAGGGACCCATGTTTTCTAAAAAAAAAGTCACATATTTTGACTCAACAGTTCACAGAGGATAATCAAAAAAAAAAAAATTGGCTTCGGGGCCATCAAGATGATCTGAGCCATATTTTTATTTTCCAATGGACTAAGGATGTAATGATATGAATTTTTCAGTAGGATACGATACGATTCAATATCACAATTAATATGACAATATGATAAGACATAACAAAATTAAAGGGGGGGGGGAATTAACTAAAAGTAGTATGGCTGAAATAAAGTGCAGAAACAAGTATTTGCTCTGGGGAAAATATTCCTTTAATTAAATTCTTTTCGCTGTAAAACAATCATTGCAAAACATTGCAAAACAATCCAAATAGTGTGCAAGAGAAATAAAAAATGTTTATTAAAATTTTTCACCAGAACTAAGACACTGCCCTCTACTGCATTTTATGAAGCATTACACTATATTGTTGTGAACTTTAAACACTTAGCAGCAGGCTGTGAGGACGTGCAAGCTCCCTGCAATAGCGTGACAAGGTATTGCAAAAAATGTTACAGTTGATATCCCTGGCCTTTCTATTTCACGGTATACCATTTTGTGGTATATCGTTACATCCTTACTCTGGACTGACAATACTTTTTTCCTCACAACTCATGTACATAATTTTGTGTTAGTGGCATCATGAACACTTGCCTTCTTTGAGACTAGCAAGGTCTTGAGTTCCATAGATATTCATCAGGGCTCTTAAGTGACTCCTATGGAGAAGTTCAGTAGGCCAGACACTCCTGAGATGAGTCACCACTGTTCCATAGTTTCTCCGTCTGGAGATAATGGCTCCCTCAAGGGTCCCCATGGTTTAGAAATTGGCGTATTTGGCTTTCTCCCACATCTCTTCTGGAATTTTTCCTTGATTGCAGCACAATGTGCTGCTTTGATACCGTGTAGGTAACTTAACATGGCTGGAAAGCCTATATCAAGCTGACATTTCAATTTGTCTTGTTGTATTGTAATCAAGTCCTGATGAGTCTTGTCTATTTCAACCCAATCATTAAATAGGCCAACATTTTCTTAGCTGACTGATTGCATAACTAATATATCAGTTTATAACTGTATTTTGCGTTTAGTCAGATTGACTTATATTATATTTTGTTTGAAGGTCTGAAAAAAAAATGTGACATGCATGTAAAAACAGGAAAAATTAGGAAGGGGGCAAATACTTTTATATAACACTATATGTACATACAAATAATAATATAATTATTTAGCATGATTAATTATAGCTAAAGAAAACTCTCAGCAACTCAGGGCATAAATAAAAAACACATTTTAGGAGATCAAATCCATAAACAAACCACAATAACAAACACAAATTCTACAAGGACAAAAAATATTGTGGCTGTTGCTATTTAACAGATTTGGTGTTGATTACTTCTTAATGTTATGGTATTGGTGGTTTCAGAGGCATATGGAAAATTTTTTATACAGTATTAGAAAAACAACTTTTTGGAGTTAGTGGAACTGAGTGATTGAAATGCGAGGGCAGTCATTCTAGCAGGTAAATTCGGAACTAGTTTCTTACAAGTGAGGCATTATTGCTGTACTGACCCATGGTCCCAGTGCCGAACAGTCCAGAACCTGGAAGGAAGGCAAAAATATACAGTGACTCACAAAGTATATGGGCGAGAAAGTGTTACTTGACTTATGTAGCTTGCATTACCAAAGGAAGATCAGGAGCTGCACTGGTTGTCTCTTAAGATGAAATGCTGTCTCTTCCTTTCCAGGGTGCTATTGGGTTCAGTGGCAGTGCTTGAGATGGGGGTGAGGGCACTCCAGCCATTTAATCCAGCTTGAGATGGTAGCTGGTGCACAGTTAAGTTTTGGAGTTGTTTTTAAGCATATGCTTGTAACTTATTTTCAGCTAAATCTGCGGTTTCAAGACACATCAAGATTAACTCCCCGCCTCAACCTCAAGGGAACCACACAGATTTTATCTCATGTTGGCCTTTTTGTAAAGAGTTCATGAGATTTCTGTCACTGTGGGCTGCCTAGTTGTTGCAGAGTCTGTCACACCTATAAAACAGATCTCCTAATGCACTCATCCTCTCCATGTTACAAGTTTAGGGAAAGAATTCTTGATCCAACTTCCACTTTTTTTTTGCTTAATATTTTCCAGAATGTTTTAAAAAGGGGGCGCCAAAATATTTTGTGATGGTTCTTTAGTGAGACGGGAGTTTAGAATTTAATATTAATATTTAGTATCGTAAATTTATATGCTGCACATGCCCTAGCAACCCAGTGTGTCATCAGTAACATGGCTCATTCTACAGAAACGTCCACTTTTGGGATAGCATTATGTCAAAAAAAAAACTATATATGTATATATATATTTTTTTTCCTTCTACATTTAAGCGTCAGTAACTCTTTTAGTTAACCATTTTGCTTTATGAATCCACAAAAATGAGACCTTAATCGATTACCATTATTTTTCTACTCTCGCTTAAAACTTGCTTCTGCAAGTTCTGTTGTATTTTTTGTAATTGGTGTTACCTCATAAATTCACAAGTTTTCAATAGTTTTTAGAAATAATATTGTGTAACATATTCTGTACACATAGATAAATTAAAAAATATATGTATGATGCCTTTTCAAAGGAACAAAGATAATCATAGTAACATAAATGATGGTAATACCAGTGACAATTTTCATCTCAAAGCCATTTTACAAAATAGCAGTAATTGTAATTCAAACCAAATGTTGCTATTCATGTTGGCATCATTAAAATGCATAATAAAATCCAATTGTATTATATTTCTATGCATCTCCCTTCTCATCAAATGGGTAACACCAGTGACATCCTCTAAAATCCCCGCATGAAAATGTGAGATTAAAGGTCAATTTTACAAAATATGAAAAGAGGCAGCAGACTTATCACGTTCATTCCATGACAGTCTCTCAACAAGTTGTTTGCTCAGTAGGAAATGATGTCATAAATGTTTTTATTTTTTTCAGAATAGGGGTTATTGTGAAGTGATAACACCAGTGACATGACACCCAGGGACAGCCATTTCCATTCAATTATTCCTAACAATGAGTGGGAATTTTATTAAATTATGATATCCATTTCATAAATGTGATATTGGTGTAAAATTATTGGATTCAAAATGTGGGTAAAATATATTTTAAAACTTTAAACGTGACATTAAACCTCCACACATCAGCCTGGGGACATGAAATTTTTATGTTCCTCAAATTTTGGTATGATTGGTTAAAAATGAATTTGACCGAATGCCAATGCTGAAATTGGTATCACTATTCAAAGAACATCTTATATTACTCGAATATACAGATCTAATGTGAATATTACCTATATTTAATTTGCAAGTAGCATGAAAAGCCAAGGGACAAGAAAGTTGCTTTTTCTGTAGAATGAGCCATTATCACATATAGCAGCACTAGAAATTAAACTGTAAATTTTCTTGACTGGATGTGCGCTTGACATTTTTACAAACCCGAACGAGTCTCTGTGTACTCAAACATCAAGGTAAGCCGATTTCATTTGATATTGGTGGAGGTTGAATACGAATTCTTATCCAAGTTTAGTATTACCCTGAGAAACTTTATTAACCACACTTCCACTGCACACCAAAAGAACTAGATCCAGGATATTGGTGATACCGCTTTACGCTGCATACTGCTGCTGCTCCTGTGAGCTGCTATGACAGCGTAACACTGCCGCCATACAAAGCATTCTCCTCTTTATCTGCTGGGGAACTGTTGCCTGCCTGAGAGGAAGTCTGTGATGTGTCGAATACTTTATCGAGTACTTGCAATGATTTCACCAGAAAAGCCAGCGCCGGACTTATACTGTCGATCACTAAATATGACTGAGTGGCCCATCACTTTGTGAGTGTCATTTTATGGGTTTATGTGCTTCAGAATCCAATTTTCATATTGAACATTGTGTTTCCGGTATCAGCTCGAACTTGCAATGCCGTCTTAACATGCAGCTGATATGATCATACACTTTCAGTTGGTGGGTGGGTGAGTGATTGATCTGTTTATTATATTGAAGTTACGCAGCACAAGCAAGTGCTGGAGTTATATCGTTTGCATCACCAGAAATATAGGTGCATTTTATCTTGTTGCATGGTTCGTCATTTGTTAATTGCCACAGTAGGATAAGCTCGTTGTGTACACTGATTGTTTCAAGCATTCAGTCAGCATAATAAACAAAACATTGATATGTATTTTTTAAAAGAAGAGAAAGTGCTATGTCTCCGCTTTGTCATCGCCTTCTTTGGAAGGTGTGGGTGTTAGGGAGGGAAGGGGGGGCCCATGAGCTTCAGTGCCCGGGGACCCCTGGGGGTATTAATCCAGCCTTGAAGAGGGGGCTTTAGACATTACGAATGCGTGCTGTGCATGCCCTAGCAACCCAGTGTGTCATCAGTAACATGGATTACCACATATATCATTGGCTCTCTTCAGTCTTGCAGACTATGAGTTCCTACATCATGTGTTTGGGACTCCACATTTTCTCTGGTGGCTGTAAAGGCCGATCTTGGAGTAGCAAATGCGTCCACAGGAGCATCTGAATCCAGGGATTTGGTCTTGTCTGGGATTTTTTCTGCACAGTCTCTTTTCTTCAGTGTTAGCTCGTAATACGGATTCTGCTGAGTTACCACCATCGAAGAGGGCCTTGCGCCATTTCCCACGGTCAATGGCTGTTTGTTCCCAGGTCTTTGGGTTGATGTTGAATTTGACAAGATCGTTCTTGATGATGTCTTTGTATCTCAGTTGGGGACGGCCAATTTTTATTTTCCCAGTAGCGAGTTCACCATAAAGAATGTCCTTCGGGATTCTGCCCTCCATGCGATGGACATGACCCGTCCAGCGAAGCCATTGTTGGCTTAAGATGGTGTGCATAGACCACAGTTTTGCTGTTTCCATCACTGTTGTTGTCCTGCCAGGTTATGCCAAGTATTTTACGCAAGCAGCAGAGTTGGAATGAATTGAGTGATTTTTCCTGCTGTGTGTAGAGTGTCCAGGTCTCCCTGCCATACAGAAGCGTACTGAGGACACAGGCTTTATAGACGTCCATTTTGGTTGTTAGCTCTAGCTTTTTATTTTTCCAGACACGTTCTCTCAGTCGAGCTAGGGTGGTGGAGGCTTTTCCTTTTCTCTTGTTGAGTTTAGTGTCCAGCATTACATTACATTACAGGTACTTAGCAGACGCTCTTATCCAGAGCGACGTACAAAAGTGCATAAGAACAGTACAAAAGTGCAGACCTCCTAGGAGACAAGTAAAAGTGCTAACAGTAAGTGACAGAACACGTTCCATTGTTACAGATCTAGACTAGTAACAAAAAGGCAAGGTCAAGGGCAAGTGAACAAAATGGCAACAAGGTTAAGTGCAGAGGCAAGTGCAACAAAGGGGCAGGAAAATCAAGTAAACTGACAATAGAGTGCAACAAAATGAAGAGAAACCAAATCAAGTGATACAGTCATGAAGTAAGGTAAACAGAATAAAGTGCAACAAATCAAAAGGATGTAGGGACAGGAATCAAGGCAGTGGAGTAGGGGAGAGGTGGAGCCTGAAGAGGTGGGTTTTCAGGCGGCGCTTGAAGATGCTCAAGGATTCTGCCGGTCTGACCTCGATAGGTAGATCATTCCACCGACGAGGTGCCAGGACAGAGAGCAGCCTTGAGCGGGAAGGGGAGGAGCGGAGAGGGGGAGCAGCCAGGCGACCAGAAGTAGCAGAGTGGAGTGCTCTGGCAGGGGTGTAGGGTCTGAACAGTCTCTGGATGTAGGCTGGAGCAGTCTTGTTGACTCCCTGATAGGTTAGCACCAAAGTCTTGAATTTGATGCGAGCAGCAACAGGGAGCCAGTGGAGCTTTGTGAGCAGGGGGGTGACGTGGGAGTGTCTTGGGAGGTTGTGGACCAGACGAGCTGCAGCGTTCTGGATGAGCTGCAGGGGTCTGATGGCAGATGCTGGGAGGCCGGCGAGGAGGGCGTTGCAGTAGTCCAGGCGGGAGAGGATCAGCGCTTGGACTAGGAGCTGCGTTGAGTAGCTGGTGAGGAAGGGCCGGATTCTACGGAAGTTGAAGAGGAAGAACCTGCAGGTCCGGGTCACTGCAGCGATGTTCACAGCAGAGGAGAGCCTGTCGTCAAACAGGACCCCAAGGTTCTTCACACTCCGCGAGGGGGAGATGGTGGTATCCCCCAGGGTGATGGTCAGGTCTAGGAGAGGGGAGGATGGAGCAGGGATGTAGATCATCTCCGTCTTCGTTGGATTGAGCTTCAGGTGATGGTTGTCCATCCAGCTCCGGATGTCTTGTAGGCAGGCGAAGATGCGGGTGGAGACCTGGGCATCAGGGGGAAAAGAGAGAAAAAGTTGAGTGTCATCAGCATAAAAGTGATATGATAAACCATGAGCAGAAATGACAGGACCGAGAGACTGGAGATAAAGAGAAAAGAGGAGTGGACCAAGAACTGAGCCTTGGGGGAAGCCTGTGATAAGTGAGCGGGGTGTTGATACTTCACCAGCCCAGGCAACCTGGTAGGAGTGACCGGAGAGGTACGATTTCAACCAGATGAGGGCTGTACCACGGATCCCCAGTGCAGACAGGGTAGAGAGGAGGATGGAGTGGTCGACAGTGTCGAATGCGGCAGAGAGGTCGAGGAGGATCAGGATGGACGAGAGGGAGGCGGCGCGTGCAGTGTGAAGCGCCTCACTGACAGAGACAAGTGCGGTCTCCGTGGAGTGGGCAGCTCTGAATCCCGACTGGTGGGGGTCCAGAAGGTTGTTTTCTGCAAGAAAAGAGGAGAGTTGGTTAGCAACAGCACGTTCAAGGGTTTTTGACAGGAAGGGGAGCAGGGAGACTGGGCGGAAGTTCTGAATGACTGAGGGATCAAGGGAGGGTTTTTTCAGGAGAGGGGAAATGGTAGCCTGTTTGAATGGAGAGGGAAAGCATCCAGAGCACAAAGAGGAGTTAATAAGGGAGGTGACAAAAGGGAGGCTGTTGGGTGTGATAGCCTGGAGGAGGGGGGAGGGGATAGGGTCGAGAGCACATGTGGTAGGCAGGTGAGTGAGGAGCAGCTGGGAGACATCAGAGGAGGAGAGGGGGGAGAAAGTAGAGAGGAGATGGGAGGGGGCAGCGGGGGCGGGGGAGAGGGGAGTGAGGGGGGAGAAGGAGTTGCGGATGGACACAATCTTATCCTCGAAGAAGGCTGCGAAGTCCTCTGCTGTGATGGAGGTCGCAGGTGTGACAGGCGGAGAGCTGAGGAGAGAAGAGAAGACAGAAAACAATTGGTGAGGGTTAGAGATTGAATTCTGGATTTTATAATGATAAAATTTAATTTTAGCACTGGTAATTGAGGAGGAAAATTCGGCTAGGAGGGACTGGTAGTGGGACAGGTCTGCCGGGGCCCTGAATTTCTTCCATTTCCTCTCTGCTACTCGAAGGCTTTTCCTGCTGGAGCGGAGAGTTTCTGACATCCAGGGGCTGGGTGGGGATGATCTGGCTGGCCTGGAGGCAAGAGGAGAAAGAGTGTTAAGTGAGGATGAGAGGGCAGAGAAGAGCAAGAGATTTGATGTTACAGTGGACCCTAGGTATGTGAACTCATTCACAGTCTCAAGTTGTTAGCCGTCGACTGTGATTGATGGTGGAATCACATTTCCTTGAGTCATAACCTTGGTCTTTTTGATGCTGATTGTAAGCCCAAAGTATTTACATGCAAGAGAGAATAGGTCCATGAGGCGTTGGAGTTTTTGCTCTGTGTGTGCTGCATTGTCAGCAAACAGCATGTCACGAACCAACACCTTGCTGATCTTGGTTTTTGCCTTCAGTCTGCTGATGTTGTGTTGGTTTCCATCAGATCTTGTATGGAAATATATGCCCTCTGTGGAGTCACGAAAGGCATGCTTCAGAGGTAGTGCAAAAAATATGTCAAAGAGCGTCGGTGCGAGTACACACCCTTGTTTCACACCACTGGGGATGTCAAAGGATTCTGAAGCAGATCCATCATATATGACTGTTCCCTTCATGTTGGTACAGAAGGACTTGATTATGCTGTGTAGTTTTGGAGGACAGCCAATTTCCATCACGATCTTGAACAGGCTATCCCTACTAACCAAGTCAAAGGCTTTGGTGAGGTCGATGAATAGCATGTACAGTGGTCTATTCTGCTCGCGGCATTTTTCCTGTATCTGACGAATGGAGAATACCATGTCTATGGTTGATCTTCCAGCTCTGAATGCACACTGGGACTCTGGGTAAACCCAGTCTGCCAGTCTCTGTAGCCTACTTAGTGCCACATATAGCAGCATAAGAAATTAAACTCAAAATTTTTCTTGACTGAATTTCAGTGGCTAAATCATCAAAATTGCTAAAACTGCTCCCTACAGAGTCTGTCATCTTGGATTTGCCCGGAGACGCCTGTCAAACAATAATATTACGACTTGATGGCAGGCGTGAGACCATCATTTACCACCGTTGTCTATTTTCCTAAGAAACGTACTGATGGAGGTCGTGGGCATGATGAAATGCAACACTTATTCCAACAAACACAGCCTATGCTGCTATTCACCAACGATGCTGTTAACCTACACATGTAATACTGTTATGTTACCTATATAACGAGTTACATAAGCGAGCAATGAAAAAAGCTTTTAATTTAGACAGTAGCATTAACTTACCGGTTGAGAAGAAAGCAGGCAACTTCAGCGTCCTTTTGAATGTCTTTCTCCTTCATTAGCTCTTTCCACCTGGGGAAAGCTAGCCCGATGTTTGCCTCATTTTTTATTATTGAAGTTAGTGATTGTTATTAGTGTGAATGCTGAGTAAGCAGTCACCAGGAAAGACTGGCGGAACAACCCAGAATGGGGTCGCGCCAACTCCCATCCAGGCGGCTCAACCAGCTGCTCCTCAACCTCCCACCTGGGTCCAGGCTCGCCTGTGACCCACGGTCATCATCCACTTCTCCACTCCTTCAATATACGCCCTCATGGGCAACCGGTACTCTGTCTCCTTGTTGTGTGTTTAGCCCACAACTGCAACATTTTTCTTTTATCTGATGATCATTTTCTTCTCTTTCCTCCTTTTTTAACATGCCTATGCAGGATTGTCTGTATTTAGTGAGAGTCGTTTTAAAAAAAAAACCCCAAATATTGCATCTAGATTGTGTATGGGTTTACTGCTAAGTTCAATAGGCGACTGTATAAACAGATGACAGAAGGATGATATTTTGTGTGAGTCTGCTGCGCTGTGTGTTCTTGCTGTATGTGCAAGGAAAACGTATAGTTATAAAGTTAGATTCATCACAGTAGTATAGGGGGCAGGGACACAAGGGGGTGGGGGGGTGGACATGATTTAAAGTGCATTCAGATACCATGCTCTCCCATCAGACAGGAAAGTGGGTTATAGTTCATCTTGTGTATTAAAACCTTGGAGCTAAGTCAAATTTACATTGTGTTAAAGATTATTCATTTTATTGATGCATGTAATCACAGACCATCTACTGACCTGGCATGCTTGGTTCAAACTCACAAAACAGCTGAGCTAACCTTTTAAGTACAAAATAGTCTGGCTCATTTTATATAAATAGTGATGTTGCAGAATGTTATCGCTCTGATAAATGTCAGTGAATTTACATTTAAAGAGAATACATTTTGCATAAATGCCATTTTGTTACAAATTCACTGCTTTCTGTCCATCAATTGTATTTCTCCCTGATTGTTATACAGATGTCATCTAAGCTCTCTGTAGCCTACATGTCTGGAAAATATCCCAGACACTCTAACCCAGAACAGAAGGTAGAGACAGCTAACTTACATCTGATAGATTAGACTGGTAGAATTGGCCTAGTAGACTACACTTACTGCTTTCTTGCGTGTTTACAGTCTGGCCAACTTTATGTGCCAGATTATGTTAACACAGCTTGTATTATTCATTGTAGGAGGGCTGGCCAACACTTCGTAAATGACTGGACAGCAGATCTTTAACGTTAGCTTGGGAGATAAACATGACAATACTTCGCCTAATAACTACTGGGCTGAGATCTTGCTACCATAATGTTGCAAAGAAAATCGGTAACAAGTTACATAACAGTAGCTGAGAATGGGTAATGTTAGACTATCATCTACGTTAACCCCAAGCCTATTTGTCAAACAATGTGAATAACACACACACCACAGAATGCGTTTGATTAACATTCGTTTAATATAACGTTACTCTACGTTACAATATATACTCAGCAACAAAAGTTTCTGTGACACCAATATTGTTAATTATTTTTCATAACGCAATTATGAAATTGTCATACATGGTGATATTAGACTGAAACAGTACATGTAAACACAACATTGAAATGGAAATCATGAAAATGCGAGAAAATGACTTTGCACGTGAAAATGTGCGTAAATCATGCTTGTGGATGGCAATAAAAGAGGAGAATTTTTGGAATGTTCACATTGTGCCTGATGAACGACGGAAGCATCACTTATCGAAAACACAGCCATTTCGGATCAGGAACTCTACCCTCTAAATGCCAAGACTGTCTGAAAATGATCGGTGGAGGGCCATTGGGATGATTGAATCCGGAACCTCGCAGAGGGAAGTTGCTCATCGCCTGAATGTCCACCGAAACACCATTTGGAACTTATGGCAGTGTCATCAGCAGACAAGACATGTCAGAGACCGTCCTCGCAGCGGCCGTCCACGAGTAACCACACCCAGACAGGACAACTGGATTCGAACAACCCATCTCCGAAATCAATTCCAACCTGCAACCATAACTGCAAGAACGATACCTGGTTTGAGGCGACTGTCTGCACAGACAATCCGTCGCCGTCTCCGTCATTTTGGCATTGTCCCACGTCGGCCAGCAAGACGTCCAATACTCACAGTACAACACCGACGACTGCGTCTACAGTGGGCACAACAACATCGACGGTGGATCCAACGTCAGTGGGATCTTGTACTCTTCACTGATGAATCAAGATTCATGCTTAACCGATGTGATGGTCGTTTACGTGTATACCGTCGACGTGGAGAACGTTATGCCAACAACTGTGTTCAGGAATTTGATCGTTTTGGAGGTGGTAGTGTCATGATTTGGGGAGGGATCACGGCTAGAAACAGAACAGATTTGCTTGTTATTGATGGAAATCTGACAGGTCAAAGATATCGCGATGAAGTGCTACGGCCATTGGTGGTACCGTTTTTGATGCAACATGGTCCCGGAATAACGCTGCAACATGATAACGCCAGACCACACGTTGCAAGGATTGTACAGCAGTATCTGATGCAACAACATGTCAATGTCCTGCCATGGCCAGCCAGATCCCCAGACATGTCCCCAATCGAGCATCTTTGGGACGAGATGGATCGACGTTTGCGGCGGTTGGATAACCCGCCAGCTACACTCCAGGAATTGTGACAACGTCTACGTCAGATTTGGAATGACATCCTACAGCAATTTCTGGCACATCTGATTCGGTCCATGCGCCGGAGATGCGTTGCTTGCATCATGGCACGAGGAAGTCACACCCGGTATTGAAGTGTGAAGGTCACAATTGGTTAGACGTCAGACAAGTGCTTCATGACGCATGAAAATGACATTTTTCGTTTTGAGTGACGTTGGCACTGAAAAGTCAGTGTTTCTCCTGTTAAATAAACATATTGATTGCATTGAGATCTTTGCGTGTCATTTATAACATACACATAAATGGTGTCACAGAAACTTTTGTTGCTGAGTATACATTACATCGATATTGAACTATCAAATCCAAACGTTATAACGTGATATTATTCTATAGCAAAGGGGTTGATGAGGTTATGCAGAACAAAATATACTCATACGCGCGATCTCTGCTTCAACTTCTGCTTGAGGTGGGCAAGAATGACAGCTGCGAATGGCGCCTACGTCACATGATCGTGTACGGACCATTGGCCAATCAGGTATCGGTTGCTCATTAATATTCATGATTTTCCAGAATATATAGTACGATTAGTAAAATCGCTTCCCTCTCTTGCGTGTGGTTCCTGAACGCACCGTCACACTTTTCAGATTACTGAATTGACTTTTTAAAATTTATTTGTAAAATTTACACTACAGGAAAAATTTAGTATAAAACATTTAATTTTGTTACAGTAATGAACATAATAACTACAGATATTATATCAACAAAACATTTTTCTGAATGTTTACACCATGTGGCTATTCTGAACTATTAATAGAACAAAAATAAAAGGTCTACCTTTCATACATATTCAGCTATCATCAATTGAAAATGAACTTATTTGGTCAGTGACTCAATAAAACATTCTGAAAATGTATTAAAAAACATGTATCGTTTTAATTGAGACAGTTAATTGAGACCCTGCTTGCTACTAATGAGAGAAAAAACTAGCAAAATTGACCGAAAATTGTTTTTGCAAAAGTCAGGACAGTTTCGTGAGAATCACCCATAAAAGTCATCATGTAGAATACATTGACATTTGCCCTGACCCCTCCACCAAACTATGCCAAAAAAAATCAACAGAAGCTTTTGCATTTGTGACATTTATTCACACGCGATATTCAGGTTTTTTCCCTTTAATTTGTCACCTGTCTCTATGGATGCATAAATCAGAACCTGAAAGCATGGCAATACTCCATACTGTAATTTATAGTGATGCCGTACCATTATTTCTGTGAATTTATCATGGTACTTAGGGTTTTTGTACAGAGTAAATGGGCTTCCTGTCACTGTGGGCCTCAGGGCACAGTAGTACAGCGCTGAGTCTGTCAGTTTTGCCGAGGAGATCTCCAGATGCACAAGTTCGTTTGTTTTTTCATGTGTAGTGACAAAACCATTTTCCTCTTTTCTGGCATTAAATTCTAAAATAAGGAGCAGGAATTCAGGTTTGGATCTGGGGTATTGGCGATACCATTGTAGACTCCCTCCAGCAATGTTAGAAGCTGTGTAGTTGCAAGACAGCACAACACTGCTGCCCTCCAAAGCTTCTACAGCATCACCAATAGACGTAATTGAATCTTGAAAACTGTCTCCTGTAGAAAAAAAAGTGAAAAACAGTGTCTTTTTAAATTACAGTGTAAAATGCAATCCAGTACATTATTAAGGATTTAAATATATGATTTTATGCAAGTCATGATTAATACATTTATTTTCAATCCAGTAAATTACTTTGATATACTAGCAAGCTAATAAGTTGCACTTTTATGATACCACTTAACAGATGAGAAAGGAATACAAATTGTTACTTACGCAACATTGCGGAAATCAAAAGTAAGAAAAAGAGCAACATCATAGTTGTAACATAAAAACTATGAACAGGAAGAAGTCATCCACTCTGAGAATGTTTTACCCAGGAAATGCTTACTGAATATATACATAGCTCCTCCTCCCCTGGAAAAATTATTTGAGCCTCACATCCTGAGAGCTAATACAAAAATTATGATGTGCAATTTTTTTTGCAGGGCTTCTGCAAGTACTTCCCCAGTGGGCAGTACCCTTAAAGGTACTGTTGTTGTACCTTAGAGGTGGGTTTTCATTTGTTTTGGGACATAAAACTACCTTTTAGACTCTAAAAAAGGTTAACACAGGCACCTTGAGGTACTATAATTAGCCCTAAAGGTTACATAATACCTTGGGGAACAGAAATGGACTCCTGCTGTACCCTTATTTCTGAGAGTGTATATGGCTAAAGTATATGACTTTATCTTGAGTTGTCTCACCCTGGAAACATCCTGAAATCAATGTTACACATTATCCTGAGTAACATACTGAGTGTCTGTCTGTGTCTCTGTCTTTCCATTCTTTAAAACTTCTAAACAGTACAGTGAAAATGGATTATATTTGGTATGTAGCTGAAGTAAATGTCTGGCTTGGGAATGAAAATGGAGGTTGTAAGTGTATGGCTGGGGGGAATAAATGAAGGGGAGTGTGGCTGGCGTGACCCCATTTTCAAATGGTCTTTAGTTTCTACACTGAACATGATCAGTCTTTGAGTCTTAAGAAGCAGGTAATTCCAAACATGGCCAATAACTTGCTGAATCTCATTATCATCTCCCATTATCATCACCCATGCGTCTTGCATGCAGTACAGCCTCCAGCTGCCTAGCTCTTTCTAGTATATCCTTCGTAACTAGGAATATAATTTGAATATACGTAAGGCTAAAGAAGAAACAGCCTTAAAGTTGTACCTGACTTTGGGTGGGTACAAATACAAAATGACTCAGTAAAGTGAAATACTAAATGCCATCTGTTGCTACTACTCCACATTCCACCAGCTGAGCCTCACTGTGGTATAAGAGCACAGTACACAGATCTCACCAGCTGACTGCTGACACCTGCTTCACCATAGGAGATTCTATTGCTCAATGAGTCTGGAAATAGGTACTAGATGAAACCCAACTTCCTTTAGCTTATACCATCCTCCGGGGTCACCAGCAAGAGTAAGGCACTCTCAGTATTTCATTTCTATCTGAAGATCATATCACTACACTACAAGCATCAGAAATTGTTGCTTTGAATTGACGACTTGTCAACCCCAATTCTGAGATAGTTGGGACAAAGTGTAAATTGTGAATAAAATCAAAACGCAATAACTTTCAAGTCACACCAGCCAGTATTTTATACGCAATAGAACAAACATAACAAAGAAAATGTTGAAACTGAGAAATTTTACCACTGTATCCACAAAATGAGCCAATTTCAAATTTGATGGCTGCTTCAGGTCACAAAAAAGTTTGGACTTATATTTATAAAAACCAAAACCTAAACACAAATCCTCATATTTTTCTTAAAATGATCTCTGTGTCTGGGCTTTATAGGGTTAATATGACCAATTTACGCACCTTATCCAATTTTAGGGCCCGTAAAAGTTTGCTTATCCAGCTCCTGAAAAACATAAATACATATCTATAACACAAAGCAATAATAAAACAAATTAACAAATCTTCCCAGTGAAAAACACTGAAATAAAAAGTAAAATCATCAACCCAAAGCCCATAACTGGATCTACAGTTCTAGAGATCTGCATGTATGAGACCCTTCTGTGGTGACTTCCACTTTTTGGGTCTGTAACTACAACAGCATTTCAGCAGACCATAGAGGAGGAGCTAATTACACCATAAAACTGGAGTAATCACGTTTGTCTTTTAATGTTGCCCGTGTGATGGTTCTGCCCTGCAGTCCCTCCCTCCTCCAGCTGTCTGCATCTCCACCTCAACGAGCCACATGTGCTGCTCGTTGAGGTGGAGGTGCAGTGAGGACTGTAAAGGACAGTGCAGTGCAGACAGGCAGTGCAGCTGCATTCTGTGTCCAGGAGCCCTGTCTAAGTTGGTTGCCGCTGCTCCTCACTGTTTTTATTCTTTAAATTAACTATGTTTTTATATTTTACTCAGCCTGTCCATGTGTGTCCTTTACTTGGTTTTGGGTACGTAGTCCCAGTGCCCGCCGGCTTCTTGTCTTCTACTGGAGGGACCAAACCACGACAGCCTGTCCCTGGAAATATGTGTGATTATCCTGTTTAATGACTAGAGTAGAATTCAGAATGATTCAACCATCTGAACTAAAAAAAAAAAAAAGACCATTAACAAAATAATATTATTGGTTTGTTTTTTGATTCATATGTTTAACATAAACATATTTGGTTTCAATCAGGTTAACGTTTTTTTTTTAACAGCATTTTAATTACCACACATAGAAAAGCTAGATAGGTACAGAAGAAAGAGTTGTGGTGTGGTCTAAATGCAAGGAATAAAATTTTGTTGAGCCAGCGCAAATTGTAGCTTCAGTTCCCTGCTCTCAAGCTGACAGGAGTGGCACATGGTGTGGCCCTCTGCTGCTGTAGCCCATCTGCTTCAAGGTTCGACATGTTGTGTTTTCAGTGATGCTTTTCTGCATACCTTGGTTGTTATGAGCTTTTATTTTAGTTACTGTTGCCTTACTATCAGCTTGAACTGGCCATTCTCCTCTGACCTCTGGTATCAACAAGGCATTTTCACCCAGAGAACCTCGGCTCACTGGATATTTTCTCTTTATCTGGCCATTCTCAGTAAACCCTGGAGATGGTTGAGCATGAAAATCCCAGTAAATCAACAGCTGCTGAAATACTCAGACCAGCCCGTCTGTCACCAATAACTATGCCACATTCAAAGTCACTTAAGTCACCTTTCTCCCCGTTCAGATGCTTGGCTTGAATTTCAGCTGATCGTCTTGACCATGTACCCACTTATGGCCAAATACATTGAGCTTCTGCTACATGATTGGCTGGCTAGATATTTGTGTTAAAGAGCAGTTGAACAGGTGTACTTAATGTAGTGGCTGGTGAGTGTATATTGCTTTTTTCAACAGCTTTACGTGCCATTCATCAGTCTCATAATCTATCTCTCAATTTGCTTTTGCAAAATAATTGCAGTTTACGATGACTTATTTCTCAATTTGCCATTTGGATGCATAATAGAATTAATATATTTTTTTTGTGAAGTTGAAATGCATAGAATTGGAAAAATGGTGAAAAATTTTGCACGATGCAGTGTTTAATTTAGTCACATATTTTCAGTAGTATTGCTTTGAAAAGGAGTATGGTCCGTATTGTGCTATACATCTCTGAATGCTTTTGTTCATATCAAACAATTCTGCACTGGAATCCAGCAGAGACTGCTCTATGTTCCCCTTTGAACTCAATGTTTTTGTTAGGGAGCTTAACATGTGATCATCACTGTGGGCCTCAGGGCACAGTAATACACAGCAGAGTCAGACAGCTGCACCTTCTGTATTGTTAAAGGTACACTGCTTACAGTTTGGTTGAGATGAGCATTAAATCTCTCCTTGAATTTGCGCACGGTCTCATCTTCTACATACGGGTGCCGCCTCAGCAGATACTTCGGGAATTCATTTGGATATTGAATGTACCAGTAGAGATATGGTGAAGAAGTACTTGTTCGATAATTACAGCCAAGTGTCACTGATTGTCCCTCAAGAGTAGTCACATCTCCTGTGGATTGTGTCACTGAGTCTTCAGCTCTGCATTCTGTAAAAAAAAAAAAAGATTGAAAAATGAACAAACATAAAATGTGACGAATATAACAGGAATTAAACAAAACCAGCAAATCATTAGGAAAAGAATCACATCACACCTAAGCAACTGGCACAAATGATCAGCATGAGCTTCAGTCTGGAGACCATAACTAAGCATTAACATGAATAAACCCAAGTGACCCAGTCTGCGTTTAATGGGATGTGCAGCAAGAAACTCTCACCCTGAGTCTGTAACCTCCGCAGAGGCAGCTTTTCAAGGGAGGCGTCTTTCAGTCGGTCGCCCTAAGACTCCAATTCGTGCCTGTACTGGTGACATCTTGTGGCCAAATGAAGTTAGTACAGATGAATGTGTCTGCAAGAGATCCACTGCAGTTATGCAGGCTGAGTATTAGCAGGCCCAGCGCTAGAGCAGGGAATTGGGGGGCACAGACATGTCCCTTATTTTCCTTTATTGACGAGTTTTCCAATTATTGTAATTGCCAACATGGTTTCTTTCCATATGCTATCTAACAGTGATGAAATCATGGGGTAAATTTAGTATAACTGAGAATCGGGGTGGACAAAACATCCGTTTGAAACAATTATTAGTCCTGACCTGTTCTCAGTCATTTTCACGATTAACAGAAGGTTCACTTCGAGAGCACACCACTCTGAACAGGTGTTGCTTGTTCTCCTGACTAGGTAAGACGACAATCATTCATCTGGACGAGTATTTGCTTAATTTAAATCAACGTTATTCAAAGTTACTCTCGGTATTGAGTGAAAAAAGTGGCAATCGTCAGTGAAATAGGCTATTAAAAGCATGCGGCTAGCTATTTGCGCAGGTATGCAATTTTGAATAACGTTGATTTAAATTCAGCTAATACGCGTCCAGATGAATGATTGTCATCCTACCTAATTGGGGAGAACAAGCAGCACCTGTTAAGTGTGGAGTGCTCTCGGAGTGAACCTTTTGTTAATCATGAAAATGACTGAGAACAGGTCAGGACTAATAATAATTTAAAACGGTTTTGTCTAACCCAATTCTCAGTTCTACTGAATTTACCCCCTGATTTCATCGCTGTTAGATCGTATATGGAGAGCAACCATGATTTCAATTGCCAATTACGATAATTGGAAAATGCGGCAATTAAGGAAAATAATGGAGAACTAGCTAGGACTATCCTAGTTGTCATAAAGGGACATGTCTGTGCCACCCCAATTCCCTGTTCTAGTGCCGGGCCTGAGTATTAGCACAGTTACCATTGGAGTACCACAAGCTGCAACAATGTCTCTCATCATACCAGGCCACCGAAAATGCCGGGCCAGGAACAGATTGGTCCGATGGCCGCCGGGTGCCCAGCTAAGTGGGAAGATTGTCCCCAATGGAGGACCTGTGACCTAACTGTAGGCGAAACAAACAAATAGTCAGGAGGATCCCCTCCAGGACCACAATATAATTGGCTCCGGGGTAGGATTGCGGTCAGAGCGGTCGTAAATCCGTGACAGGGTGTCGGGCTTAATGTTTTTAGAGCCCGGGCGATAGGTCAGTGTAAAATCAAAGCGGTTAAAGAATAATGACCACCGCACCTGCCAGGAATTACGTCGCTTGGTTGGTTGAATATACTGGAGGATTTTATGGTCAGTCCACACCACAAAAGGGTTTTCAGCTCCCTCCAACCAGTGGCGCCACTTCTCAAGCGCCAGCTTGACCGTCAATAATTCCCAGACACCAATGCTGTAATTGCGTTCTGCGGCGGACAAAGACCGAGAGAAGTATGCGCATGGGTGTAGCTTATTCTCCCAACGAGGGCACTGGGACAAAATAGCACCCACACCCACCTCCGAAGCATCTACCTCCACAACAAATGGGAGGGAGGGATTGGGCAAAACCAGAATGGGCTCTGAGCTAAAACATTTCTTTAATTCCTGAAAGGCAGCATCAGCTGCTGGAGACCAAAAAAAAAAAACGCTGAGGAGGTATTTTTCTTGGTGAGCCCAATAATGGGGGCAGCAACTGCACTAAAATTGCGGATAAACCTCTTTAAAAAATTAGCAAAGCCCAGGAAGCATTGAACCTCCTTAACACCCAATTGCAGCCACCTGACTGCAGCCACCTTGTCCGGGTCCATACGAATCGACCCCTTAGAAACAATAAAGCCCAGGAATGAGACAGTTTGGGCGTGAAAACCACATTTCTCGGCTTTAACACAAAGCTTGGCATTAAGGAGGGCCTCCAGCACACGTCTTACGTGTTGTTTATATTCCGAGAGTGTTGAAGAAAAAATCAAAATGTTGTCAAGATAAACAAAAAGGAATTTCTCCAACATCTCTCAGAGGACGTCATTAACGAGTGCCTGAAACACCGAGGGGGCGTTAACCAATCCGAACGGGAAGACCAAATATTCGTAGTACCCGTCATGAGTGTTAAATGCTGTCTTCCTTTCGTCCCCCTCCCAAATGTGAACCAAGTTATAAGCATGACGAAGATCTAGCTACGTAAAAAATGACGCCTCCTGCAGACGTTTAAACACGGAATTCATTAACGGAAGGGGGTACTGGTTTTTAATGGTGATCTTATTCAAACCCCTATAATCAATAAAGCGTCTCAGACCACCATCCTTCTTCCCCACAAAAAAAAATCCCACTCTGGCAGGAGACGTGGATGGTCGAATATAACCATTTGCAAGAGCTTTCTGAATATATTCTCGCATGACCTTACGCTCAGGTCCTGACAACGAGTATAGCGAACCCCTAGGAGGAGTTGTACCAGGGTAGAGATTGATCTCGCAGTCTTACGGATGATGGGGAGGTAACGTCGATGCTCGTTGTTTACTAAACACTTCGATGAGATCAGCATAGTCATTAGGGACATTAGAAGGCAAAATAAAGTTAAGGGTGGCCCCAAATTCCTCACCCTGCTCCGAATCTAATGTCTCCATGACATTAGAATCAATAAAATCCTCTGAAAGGTAATCGTCCTCTGGCTGTCACCAATCAAATTGAGGATCCCATTCCAACCCCTGCTCTGCCCCTTTCCCTAGTCTAGGAGGGTATGGTGAGATAGCTAAGTGTGGGGCGACCACAGTGCGGATATTCATTCGTACTGTTGGTGATATTGTATCGCTGCCTTCGACATTCAATAGTTAGAATACTGCAGTTGAAATCATTAGCAATGACCCTTGGGCTTTGATTAATATGGAGATGGCCAATTTCTTGCTCGCATTGATTTCTGTTAAGTCCATGGCTGCTGTATTCAGGAAGCGAATGACATACTGGTACTTGTGTAACTAGCTTCATGAATATGCATTTACAGGCATTACCATGTTAATTCAAAGAGATTAAGTTTGAGCTGTTTGCCAAATGTTTCACTGTTGTTTATGCATTTTTTGGGGGGGCATGACCATCATCTCAACTTTAATTGATTCAGCAATGTTGGAAAATCCTATTCGTTTTCATTCCCAGAAGTGTGCCATGTTCAGTAGGTTTACTACATGCAAACTGCAGATGTGTTGGATTGCTTCCAAAACTGAAAAAACAAGTGGGGATGCACTTTCCGTTGAGGTATACCAATCTGCAGTTTCTGATGTTTTAAAAGTAAATTTCTTCAGATACACCTTCACAGGTTTTTGTGTGAGAGTTTGCAATAATATTCTACTGTGGTACGCAGTGCACAGTAATAGACAGCAGAGTCTTCAGGAATCAAGTTTTTAACAGTCAAAACTGTTGTGCCCTTGGACTTGTCCACAGTTGAGTCAAATCGCTGTTTAGCAAATTCTGCCTTGCCACTGTAATCCCCGTTGTAGAGGATGTATTGAAGAGCTGACCCAGGATACTGGCGATACCAGTAAAGGTCAGAATAGCGGTTGCTTGTTTCAAAAGAACACTTAAAGGAAACTTGATAATTTTCTTCCCTAATGACTGATTTCTCTTCTTGAGTGACTCTATCTCCAGATGAAAAGCCTAAAAATAGGAATCAAATCAATATAATTATGAAGCAAGAATAAATTAATGGCAGAAGCAAGCAAAATACATATATACTACAAGGTCCAAAAAATAAAACTTACCAAAGCAAATTGCTAACAATAGTCCTGAGAGAAGCTGCACTATGGTATGTAGTGGACACATGGTGAACATGGAGAGCCTGAAACAGAAAACAATATTAACCATCCTCACAGGATGTGTGGATTGGGGCAGTGATGCCCTGATGTGAATGCACAAGAGTCAGTTTCTACAAAATTTGGTATTTGTAGAGTAAGCTGAGAGTGGGGGTTGGGCTTACCTTGTTTGCGCTGCAAATAGTTGAAAGAAAGTCTGACTTGCATAAAATTACATCATAAGAAGACATAATAATTTGGTATATATAGTTGAGGACTTCGATTGGGTAGAAATAAACTGATTTTAAACACTGCAAGAGTAGAGGAAGTGCTTCATTCTGATGCAGATTTAACAGGAAACTCCTCCCATCCATTGAACACTTAGCTCCTCATTCTATGCTCCAAATTAACCCCTTAAGCGCTGAGCCTCTTTTTTGAAAAAGGCAATCCCAAAATGAAATGAGTATATCTCTGCGACTGCTTGCACCAGTTGAATAATCCTGGTATTGTAATAAAGGTAAAACCATTTGGGATTTCATACCTGGTGTAAAAATCACTATATATCTCACTGAGTCAGAGTAAATAGAGATGGAACACAGTGTAAATGAAAGATCCCATTTTGCACCTAACAAAGTTTTACTTCGATTCCTTGTAAATGTGTTGAGTTGCGGCTTGAAACCTCTAAAAAATTACAGCACAGAATGTCATTATTATCTGTGCCAAAGCTTATTCTGATCAGGTCAATCAGAGCAAAATTAGAGAGGAATGTCTTGGTGGCTTCTCCATTTTGGCAATTTAGGTACCTTCTGTTCCATTTCAGATTTCTTAGATACCAAGCTGTAAAACACATAAGATTTCACTTATATATCACTATAGGCATCCAATCCATCCAAATACAACATTTTTTAAATTTTAGGATTAAAAAAAATTATTATTATTTCTGCCAGTTTTGTTGCCTATACAATTTCCCATTCAAAGATAATACATACAATGAAAATTAAGTTTGACTCCACTGGAGCATATTTATTAAAACACAAAACAAATAGGTAAAATGATAAATACAAAGGCTTTGTATAACCGAAGCAGGAGCTTAGTTCGCATTGCTGGCAGTAAGTCAGACCTGTTCCCGGTGCATGTTGGACTCTGGCAGGGCTGCCCTTTGTCACCGATTCTGTTCATTATCTTTATGGATAGAATTTCTAGGCGCAGCCAGGGGCCGGAGATAGTCCGGTTTCGGGACCACAGGATCTCACCTCTGCATTTTGCGGATGATGTTGTCCTGCTGGCTCCTTCGAACCTGGACCTTCAGCATGCACTGGGGCAGTTTGCAGCCGAGTGCGAAGCGGCTGGGATGAGAATCAGCACCTCCAAGTCCAAGGCCATAGTTCTCGACCGGAAAAAGGTGGCCAGCCCCCTCTGGGCGGGAGGAAAGCTCCTGTCTCAAGTGGAGGAGTTTAAGTATCTGGGGGTCTTGTTCACGAGTGAGGAAAGGATGGCGCGTGAGATTGACAGACAGATCGGTGCAGCAGCAGCAGTAATGCGGTCATTGTACCGATCTGTTGTGCTGAAGAAGGAGCTGAGCCGATAGGCGAAGCTCTCAATTTACGAGTCAATCTACGTTCCTACCCTCACCTATGGACATGAACTTTGGGTCATGACCGAAAGAATGAGATCTCGGGTACAAGCGGCTGAAATGGGTTTCCTCCGCAGGGTGGCGGGGCGCTCCCTTAGAGATAGGGTGAGGAGCTCTGTCACTCGGGAGGAGCTCAGAGTAGAGTCGCTGCTCCTCCACGTCGAGAGGGGCGAACTGGGGTGGCTCAGGCATCTATATCAGATGCCCCCTGGACGCCATCCTGGGAAGGTGTTCCGGGGATGCCCCACCGGGAGGAGGCCCCGGGGAAGACCCAGGACACTCTGGAGGGACGATGTCACTCGGCTGGCCTGGGAACGGCTCTGGATACCCCGGAAGAACTGGAGGGAAGTCTGGGCATCCTTGCTTTGACTGCTGCCCCTGCGACCCGGCCCCGGATAAGAGGAAGAAGATGGATGGATGGATAGTGTTGTTGTGTTAGGAACCCATTACTTGATATTACTAAGTTTCATTTGGAACATTGTTTCCTGTTTTTTTAAATTATTTTTGCATAAGCCTCCCACTCGCGCGGTCCGCATAATAAACAACTAAGTCCACCCTTGCACCGGAGTCCAGTCCACATTTTTATGGCGTCTGTGGCCACCAGTACAAAAGAAGTAGCCCACCATGCACTCAGTAGGGGTCCAACTGCCAACGGACTCGAGAGAGTACGCTGCCCACTCTCCGAATCTCAACCAGCTTGTGGCAGCTCAGCAGAGGGAGATTGGCCACCTTAGTGCTATGCTCGACAAACTTGTTTGTGAGGTTGGTGAGCTGTCCATCTCCCGTGCTCCACCACCAGCCTCCACCCCCCCGCCCCTGCTAATTTACTAGCAGTCAAATCTGGTGACTGATCTGACGAGACATTTCATGAAAATCGCTCATGCATATTAAGTAGTAGGCACGTCAAAATGGCCGCAGTCCAGCAGCCACAATGGCTGAGCTTAATGGTCAAGCGATTGCTTCCTTCGGAATTGATCCTTATCAGGGGTCCAGGACGACATTAAAACTCACACACTAATTATCCCCCACCGCGCAATTAGCGCGAAGCGGGGGATATAGCTTTGGGCTCCATACGGAAAAATAAAATTGAGGCAGTGGGGGATATTGCCATGTTAGTGGCAAACACTTGTCTTTTTATTGGAACAGCCTGGCAAATTATGCAAAAAAGAAGTTGAGGATAAGGAATAAATTGGTTACCTTTAACTTATTTTGAATATATGAACACCGAATCATGACGCTGTGTACAGCTGAGGTGTAAATTATGATGTAACTTCGAGCGGACAGTGACGAACGGTTCGACCTGCTTTTGCTGCATCAAAATACTTGATGGACATGGACCATTGAAGGCCTAACTTTTTGCTCAATGGATGATCAGACAATTAAAATTTATTGAAACAGGTCCCTGCTGACAGTGGGCGAAGACAGGAACACAACCTGGACAGCTAATCAGTTCTTTGCAAGACACACGCACCATTCATTCACACCAACAGACTGTGTATGACTGTGGGAGGAAACGAGAGCACCCGGAGATAATGCAAGCCAGCATGGGGAGAACATGCAAATTCTGTACAGAAAAGCGAAAGGTCAGATTCTAAACCACCACCTTCTTGCTGTGATGCAACCACTGCGACACCATGCAGCCCATTTTATTCATTGAAAAAACGTTATGCAACACCAATTGGCCCGAATGAAGAAGTTTTTGCGCCCGTGAAAAATAAAAAGTTCAAATTAATTGATAGTAGAATTTTAGTAGGTTAGGCACACAAGGTTATTCATTCTCAAAAAACCCTCCAATGGGGCTGAATGAGAGCAATTCTGAAATAAGAGAAAGCCAAAATTTCTCTGTAGCAATGTGAACGACTGATCTGTTTTCAGGAGCATCTGTTCTTAGTTGTGGTTGTTATGGGTGACAAAGCCAATAATTAGGCTTAAATAACTTTTTCTCAAGGGATATACAGGTACTGGATAATACTTTTCCTTCATTAAGTTTAATGACCATTTGGAAAATATGTTTTGTGTTTCCCATTATTCTCTACATCTAATTTTTGCAATTTCTTATGCCCATTTTTTTCCCCCCACAGTGGGTCTGGATTTGTCTTTGTTCCACATGTCATTTTGGTGATTAGTTGCAACTGATGGATTGTCTCTTTATCTTGTTAGTTCCCCAGTGCATTCCTCTCACCTTTTAACACAACTGTGTCACATTTTACATCTAGTCTCTGTGAATGTCCTCTGTCTCCTCCCATTTAGCAATGTGCATGTCTTTTAGAAGTAATGGATTGGTTTGTGTCTTGCGTGCTCCCTTATCTCCGGATGTGACTTGTTTCGTAGTTAGCTCACCTCTTGTATAAGAGACCCATTTATACTCCCGCTTGAGTCACTAGTTGCTGGATTGTAATTTGCCATGAGTGCATAGAACCAGTCAATATTACTAGAAAAACTCTTCATCTCTTGAAAGTAAAAAGTGATCTTCCAGAATAGTAATTTACGGAAGCTTTCTTCCTAGTTCAGTTAAAAGGACTGAGCTCACTAGCCTTTCTCACCCTCGCCAGGATTGGGACCGTGTTCCTGTTAAAAGGTCGCAATCCTTTTACAGTTGCCAGGATTGAAACGGCATTCCTTCTAAGCTGCTCTATCCTGCCTTTGAAGATTTCGGCCCCGGCTTAGAGCTCGCTCCACCTGGCAGTCATTCCAGAGCTCTACTGGCTGGAGATCGGCAACGCCAACACTGCTTTCCCCATAACATCTGAACTGAACTGTGCTATCCTCCCCTGGGCTCCATCCAACTGTTACTGTATTACTATCGATAAATCCTACTATTGGATTGTACTCTCCCTCTGCACTTCCTTCTCTGGGTCAAAACAGTTACAAAAGTACAATATAACATGTTGTAATATTATTTGGTACTCAGTTAAATAATTTTAAAAATGATTCAAACACGAGAAGGCAACATAATGGTGCATGTAATCAGAAAACTGTTTGTATTCATAATGGCAGAAACTAGATGATCAAATAGTAGTTTTCCCTGAAGGCTTTGATTATCTATGAGGACTACTCAGAAACTTAGTTTGGTGAATGAATTTGATTTTTAGAACTTCAAGTGGGACATGGATATTATATCTGTGATGTAGCATTCAGGAACCACACGCAAGAGATGGAGTTTCAAAAAACGTATGCCTTTAATGAGGTCCGAGTCAAAGCCAAAAAACACAATTGCCAAGCCACAATACGAAATCCAAAAACAGCGTTGGCTAGACAGGTAGGGGTCAGAACCAGGAAGACAGATGAGCAAAGGTACATAAACCGTAGGCAAAAAGTCGTAGTCGATGAACAAAGCCAAGGGTCTTACACAGGGCATCCAAACACAGAACTCGTGGTCATACAACAATGGGTCAAAATCCAAAAAGATAAAACCATACAAGAAGGGAAGTGGCAAGAATCGTAGTCGGATTAACCAGTAGAAGTAAAACAATACTCAATGGCATACACGGCACCCTGCACAAAAAAATATTGATCAACGTTGTGACAAAGTCAGAACAGCAGTGAGGACTCTTAAATAGATGGGAGGGAAGTCACATGCTACGCGGGGAACAGGTGAGCTGGATCAGATTAATTACAATGGGAGAATCACATGAGGGAAACCCTAACCGCAAAAATGGGGAAAGCCAAGACATGGACGAGAATCACGCAAACAGCCTTTGACATTTAAACAGCTCCGGTCAAGGAGTTCTAAGTGCACAGATACCAAGTGCAGGAGAGTAATTAAGCACGTGCGAGAGAACTCACAGAAACACAGGGGGAGACAGCTAAAGCTGAGCAAGAGGCGGAGACTACAACAGGGCGATTGCTGAGAGGGAATTAGTATTAATCAGTAGCGGTGCAACTTCACAGATTTAACTTGAGTGCTCGTCAGTAAGTTAGTAATCTATGTACTTGGATTAGTTGTGTTAGTTGACTATGGTACAAAATACAAATGGTAGTTTTTATTAGTAATCAGAACAGTAAGGCGAAGGAAGTAAATGAGAATTGAAGGAATACATTGAACACCAGAATTCATTTAAATCACCCAAAGTAAGTGCGCACACAGACCGGGAAGACGGACTGAACCAACTAGATCACAAGACAGGGGAGACAAGTGCAATGGAACTGAGAAGTAGAATGAACTGAAACCTGAGAATTACAGTAACCAAAAAGAATAAATAAAAGACAAAATCATGAACACTGAACCTGAACAGAAACATGAACATAAACGTGACAAAAAACCATAACCATGACAATATCAGATACAATGTACATTAATAAGTACATGATTGACACTTTGTGGGGCCCCAGAATGGGTAGCCCCTCCCAAAAACAAAAAAATGTTAAAAATATTATTTTTTATCATAAAGACAATTGATATAGCTGGTTTCTCTGGTGGATTCCTGAACCCCATGAGATGCTTTATAAATGCTTAAAATGATTTTGAATTAAGTGGTTTGGGCCAGAAAACGCCCTTAATGGGACTCCACCTTTCAAATAATGCACTGCTATATTGTTTTTGTGTAATGCAGGTAAAAGATAATTGATTAATTGCTGCTTTCAGTTTTATTTTTGAATTTGGCAACATATGTTTCTTCTGATTTGAGCTGTCATTGTGAATTACAAAATTAAAAAATGCTTTTGTGACTCAATTGAATGCTTTTCCTATGCAACATTAATATATTACTAAATTTTGTCACTCTTTTCTTTCTTAATGAGATCGAATTCATTACACTGCAGGACACTATAAATAATCTGCTGCCATTTCTGTGAAGCCTACGTTAGAGTAGGAACTCAGGAACACGGAGAAATAAAAGAAATTGCAGTTAACATATTCTCAGCTGTGACCCCATAGCCTTGACCTGGTCCAATAGTTTGAAACCTGACACGGCCAATGTTTTGGTTCAATGCAATTTCTCTTCATACCATGATGCTTTGCCCATCCCATGCACCTCTTTCAATTATGCAACAGCTGACTTAACACTTACCCCTTCTTTGCCAAACCCTAGTTCTGCCATCTGCCACAGAAAGACAGCAACAACTTTCCTCTGGAAAAACTACAGCCCTGCACTGCCCACTGCAAACACTTCCACTGGTGAGGCTCTGTGAGGATGGGACGTCCGGAGGGCCAGTTTTCAGACCTCAAACGGCGACAAACCATGCACCTTATAGGTCTCCTGCACTTATGGGTCTTTGGTGGGTCCCTATGGTCTGCTGAACCATTTCAGTCACCGTAGTTGAACCGATTCTGGAGGTGTTGCGCGCAGTATATGCCGGTCTGGTCAAAACATCGGGACCCTGGGGCGACCACAGTGCGGATATTCATTCGTACTGTTGATGATGTTGTATCACTACCTCCGACATTCGATAGTTCGAATACTGCAGTTGAAGTCATTAGCAATGACCCTTGGGCACTGACCAATATGAAGATGGCCGATTGCTTGCTCGCATTGACTTCTGTTAAGTCCATAGCTGCTGTATTCAGGAAGCGAATGACAGACTCATACCTGTGGATGTATTTTATACCCATTAGCCCAACAAGAATGAGGTGCATCTTGAGCTTCATGAATATGCGTTTACAACCATTACCATGTTCATTAAAAGAGAGTAAGTTTGAGCTCTTAGCCAAATGTTTCACAGTTGTTTATGAATTTTTGTTGGGGGGCATGACCATCGTCTCAACTTTAATTGAATCAGGAATGTTGAAAAATATCTATGCATTTTCATTCTCAGAAGTGTGTAATGTTCATTATATTTACTACAGGCAAACTGCAGATGTGTTGGATTGGTTCCAAATCTGAAAACAGCAAGTGGGGATGCACTTTCCGTTGAGGTAAACCAATCTGCAGTTTTTCAAAGTGAATTTCTTCAGCCACAGCTCCACAGGTTTTTGTGTGAGAGTTTCCAATAATATATTACTGTGGTAGGCAGTGCACAGTAATAGACAGCAGAGTCTTCAGGAATCAAGTTTTTAATGGTCAAAACTGTTGTGCCCTTGGACTTGTCCACAGTTGAGTCAAATCGCTCTTTAGCAAATTCTGCCTTGCCACTGTAATCCCCGTTGTAGAGGATGTATTGAAGAGCTGACCCAGGATACTGGCGATACCAGTAAAGGACAGCAAAGCTGCTTCTTGTTTCAAAAGAACACTTGAGGGAAACTTCTCTGTTTTCTTCCCTAATGACTGATTTCTCTTCTTGAGTGACTCTATCTCCAGATGAAAAGCCTAAAAATAAGAATCAAATGAATAAAATTATTAAGCAAGAATAGATTAATGGCAGAAGTAAGCAAAATACATATATACTAAGGTCCAAAAAATAAAACTTACCAAAGCAAATTGCTAACAATAGTCCTGGGAGAAGCTGCATCATGGTATGTAGTGGACACATGGTGAACATGGAGAGCCTGAAACAGAAAACAATATTAACCATCCTCACAGGATGTGTGGATTGGGGCAGTGATGCCCTGATGTGAATCCACAGGAAGCAGCTTCAACACAATTTGGTATTTGTAGAGTAAGCTGAGAGTGGGGGTTGGGCTTACCTTGTTTGCACCGCAAATAGTTGAAAGAAAGTCTGCCTTGCATAAAATTACATTACAAGAGGACATAAAAATTTGGTATATGTGGTTGATGACCTCGACTGGGTAGAAATAAACTGATTTTAAACAGTGCAAGAGTAGAGAAAGTGCTTCACTCTGACACAGATTTAACAGGAAACTCCTCCCATCCATTGAACACTTAGATCCTCGTGTTATGCTCCAAATTAAACATAAAATTTTATGTTTATATTATATTACCTCCTAATTGTTTAATGATGCAAGTTTCTACTTTTCATGGTTTCACAAAAGTATTTGCTGTTTTCAATTGTAATGACTAGATTTCCACATTTTTAGCTTTTAAAATGATTCCACGATGTTAAAGCGATTCCACTTGTTTTTGCATTACAGTCTGAAGCATTAAAAAAGAGAAAAAGAACAATTAAGAAAAAGTAAACTAAAAATGAAACATGAGTGAAAGTACACTACATTATACAATTTAGTATTTTTAGTGGACTCGTGCCCCAGGGTTTTGATCAAAGTGAATCTGCCTGTTTAAAGAGGTGAGAAATCAGTAGTGATATTATGATTCTGCTGTGCTGCAAACACTGTTTGCCTTAAAGATAATGGAAAATTATACTCTGATTGGTTTATCACTTAACACCTAAAACACGCCAATTAATGAATTATGCCACATAGTCAAGCCTTTTTGAACCTTGGGACCAATTTGGGTTTCAAATACCCACTATCAAACAAGCAAAATTGTGCAGGACCATGTCAGGTCTCGCCTCTCCAGGTCCAGCATGCAGGGACAATTAAGATCTGGAGCACTGCCACTCTCAGCCAAACGAGAAGCAGCTGCGTGTGATTACTGCTGAGCAGTGTATATTATGTATATATCTATAAATACCACTGCTTTTCCTTAGTGCATTGAAATTTCTCGTTAAAGTCATACGCTCACATGGCTTAGAGCCCGTTTTGCATACTCTTACTTGCCATAGCAAACGGTTATTACAAGTGCTGTGTAGTACAGGCACTTTTCTTTGCTAAGGAACCTCATTTCCATTTCCTTTCACTCTTATTGTAATACAAGTGTTGTTGTTGTGTTAGGAACCCATTATTTGACATGACAAATAGTTTCATTTGGAACATCGTTTCCTGTTTTGTTTGTTTATTTTTGTATAAGCCTCCTCGTTTTGCTGTCCGTATAATACACAACTAAGTCCACCCATACGCTGGAGTCCAGTCCACATTTTTCTGGCGTCTGTGCCCACCATTACAGAAGCAGTTGCCCACCATGGACTCAGTAGGGGTCCAACTGCCAACGGAATTGGGAGAGTACGCTGCCCACTCTCCCAATCTCTACTAGGTTGTGGCAGAGCAGCAGTGGTAGATTGGTTGCCTTAGTGCTATGCTCGGCAAACCTGGTCGAGCTTAGGCTTAGAAGGCTTAGACTGAGCGACAGCTGTTTGTGGGGAGTCAGCATTTCCCACCTACGCTGACTTCCTTCTATAGTTTTGCTCAGTCTTTGATCACCTCAGACAGAAGGATGGTGAACAGCTGCTGGAAATTACTTAAGGTAACAAGACAGCTGCGGTTTATGCCCTCCAGTTCTGCACCTTGGCTACAACCAGTGGGTGGAATGAACCAGCCTTGTTATCTATCTTCAGGAGTGGGCTGTGTCCTGAACTCTGTGCAGAGATGGCCTGCAGGGATTTTGAAAATCAAAGCCGCCATAAGCCTGGACCAACTGCTGCAGGAGAGGCGGCGGGGCCGGCCCAGGTTTTCCGAAGATCTCACGGGTGAAGGAGCTGAACCCATGGAGTTGGGACAGGCTACATCTGCCGAACGTCGCCCATGGAGAAGAGTTGGCCCCTGCTCCCGGAGTCAAGAAGACGTAACCATGCCCCCGAAGGTAAAGTTGTTGCCTTCTACGATCATCGAACAAAGGTTCAAGATCCCTGCAACCTGACCCTTCACGCAGAGGCCGTAATTGACTCCGGTGCTGCGGAGAATTTCATCTCCAACAGGCTGGCGCGGCGACTTGACTTCCCCTAAACTAGATCTCCTCCCCCCGAAAATGGCTACGATCAATGGAAAACCCCTGGGCAACTGCAGCGTCATGCACCAGGCAGCGCTGATCTCTCTCTCCTCATCCAACAGCGTCATCTGGAGGCGATCCCACTGCTCAATCGACAATATTCCAGTCACGCAATCATCCTTGGACTCCCTTGGCTCATTAACTATAACACAGGCACAGTAAGAAGACACATGTACAAATGAGGAAAATAATAAAACCATACTCCAGCACACCCAAACAATGAGTAAAATACTAAGCCCAGTGTCCATAACTCCCCTCTGAAATTGAGTCCATGATACTGCAGACCAGTCAGCACAGAATGAGATCTGCAGCAGCAAACTCTCACTAATGGCTGTACCCACCCATATTTTCTGTAACTACTGCCGTGCCAGGTGAAAAAGAGGAGGCGTTTTTAAGATTGCAAAAGTAAGAGAATTGATGTTTGTGTTGTAATTACACTTCCCCATGAGGAAGAATTAAATTGACTCACTTTGATTTCGTGACAAATGAAATTTATGAATGAGTATGAGTAAAATGAAAAAATGTGCACTATGCTGCGAATGAAAAAAACAAAAAGCTGATTTCAGGTCATATTTCATGGTCTGGCATTAGGGATGCAGTGCAGATTCCCTGGATAATAAGATGAACTGAGAGACGAATGATCAGGTCTACCTCATCTAGGTTGCCATAACTTATCAGCTGTAACCAACCTAATTGCTGAAATGACTTGAATGATAAAACAGTTGACGTGAAGTATTAGGCATAGCATATTTTTCATTAGCTTACCTGTTTGTCTACTTTACCTAGTGATGAATGGGTGCTGATCTATCGTGTGGATTCCACCATGGGGGCGGCCATACTGGAAAGGTAAGTTGGTGCAGCCAGTGTAGTGTCAGTTCCATTTTTATGCATCAGATGGCAGCACTGATGGTCTAAAAATGTCACTATGGGCATTAGGTTGCTAAATTTATGTCGGTCAGTGGTTTTGACAACCTCCAAAATCGTGTGACAAATTTGTCACAGGGAGAATTTAAGGGTTAAATGAATGATTGAAAACAGGTCAAGACCAATCATTAATTTTAAGGGATTGTTTGCGCTTCCCCTATTGCCGGTTCACAAGCCGACACTGTTCACTATCATTGTAAGGTGCACACCCAGTGTTGTGTCAGCCAGTTAATCAATACAGTTGGCCTGAGATCTGTTAACAGTGTGTGGTGAGCTATGAGTGGTCCTGACAAATGTTTTGTTGTTTTTTTCCACATCGATATTGCCTTGAAAACTCCATCACAGCAGTATTCAGCACCGCCAAGTTAACCGGAACCGGCTCCTGCCGAGGGTAAAATTACTCTTAGTAAACTGCACCACTATACTGTCCTCTGAAAATAATTGAACACACAGCAATTAATGTCCAAATAGCTGGCAAGTGATTACACCACACAGAGATCATGTCTAAAATGGGCCACCATGCTTTAGCTTAGTTCCAGGGTGGAGAAATCTTCCTATAGGCCTGGCCCTTGATTCTCATACTGTGGTGCATGGCTCCATCTTGCTGGTACAGAAATGGATTCTGACATCTAAACTTCATTTTGCACTTTTTGTTTTTCAGTTCATGTGATTAAGCACTGCAATAAAGTTGCAATTATATCTGTATCACATGCCATACTGCTGTAGTTGAATGTTAAGAGCCATTCAGTGTGAAAATGGCAAATGGCAAATTTGAAGAAGTTGAGGAGTTGACCCCCGTGGAATTGCATGAAACTTGGCAGACAGGAAAATATGGGAGTCTCACTGAAAAAGCCAAATTTTTCGGTCCGTATCTTAAAAAGTCTGCCGGTGGTGCCACCTGGAAGCCACTTAAGTGGCTCAGCTTTGCTTTTGACACAAAATTTTACATTAATCATTATGAATTAAGGGTACACAGTACCAGATGTGTTATACTTTTACCATGACCTGTGACACGTAAAGTCTGGATAGACATCAGCACCACATCAGCGTTAAGCTGGGTAACTATTGTTATACCATTGGGTATATATATATGTTATTGAGCCAGAATTATTTGAGAAATCACGATAAAAATTGAAAATGGGAATGGGAATAAAATAATATCACAGACATATACCAATCAAGAATGCTTTATTATGTGTTTATTCACAACAAAACTGTCATTTTCAGTTAATATTCCCTTGGTATCTTGCTGGATTAGTGCAATGGATGGCTGGAAAGATGGTTGAAATTCATTTTGATGCATATTAGCGGAATATTTTCTCAGTTTTTTCAACAGTATACGTATACTTACATAAAATAACAGTCCATAATTTGAACTCTAAAAAATATTTGTCACATGACCGTGTACATGAAGACAGAATGTATAGTACAAAAGTTAAAACTGTTTTATACTTTGCATGTTATACAAAGCAAAATGATGTCAATACAGCATGTGACTATCTGTCCACTTGTTTTTGGAATTCAATTGTGGGTTGGCGGCACCTGGTGGTGCGCACCATAGGTGCTCCTTGGCCGTGGCCTTGAGCAGCCATCCATGGCCTTCTTCGTTAGATCCGGGTCAATGTTATCCACGGAGCCAGTCGAGCCCGAGGCAAGCCCTTCTACACTGCATCCTGGGTCTCTACAGAGCTGCTTACAGGCTATTGATAGTGAGCTTGTCTGTCTCAGAATTAAAGAGCGGGTTGCAGCCTATATGGCACAATATATGCGTTAACACGAGGGCTTGGTACACACCGAAATGGGAAGTCTGAGAAAGAAACCCCGCCCTCCCAACCAGCGGGCATCCTGTAGGCCAGGCATCATGGACAGGTGATAGGAATGAAGGGATGCATGTTACCACTACAAATGAACTGCCCTTATCTTGGCAGGGTGTTGCTTGCTTGCTTGCTTGTGCCCTTTATCAGAATAACCACTCGCTAGACGTGACTGCTGTGCCCTTTTTCATACCCAAGCACGAAACCCTATGGAAATCCTAGAATTAACACTGAAGCCTGCTCTCCAGTTCTAATAGCGATGCAAAAATGCAGAGAATTTGTTATTTTCTGAAACTCACCAACACTACGAAACTGTACACTGTACTACTGACTACTGGTAAAAGTCTTGCATGTTGACACAATGCCACAATCACCACCAACATTCTTTTCCAATTTACAGCCAACCCAGTTTTATACCAACGAGATTACAAATTTTATATATAACTGTCCTTTATATATGTGAAAAGACAGAACTTTGGTATATGTCTGGGAATATGGAATATTTGGTCGGTAGAACATTAGTTCTTTAGAGCGCCACCTTTGGTCAGATAGCTATCAACTCAGCATAGAACCAAGCTAAACTCTTCATTTTCAGAGAAAGCTAGCTGTTTGCATCACAATTGAAAAACAATTATTTGTACTTCGCTGGGGATAGCCAGTATTTGCATTCAGCATACAGTGCCCCCTGGAGGCGAATTTTTTCGACATTTGATGTTTAAAATCATCTACACTGAAAACACTACCATTGAGATTTTACTAATGCTGTAATGTACCCCAAAGGGACTATTCATCCAGGGAATTTCAGATATCTAGCTTGCTGGGTAAACAAAATAATGCCACCTAAACATAGGCACAATCTGCTATGAAATGGTCCATTTTGAGTTTTCCTACAGCTTTGGCTCTGTCTAGCTTGAAAGCATAGATTATACCAAAGAATTGCTCAGTATTCCTTAAAATAGAGCTCCAAAAGCACAACAAACAGCATTTACCCTCACAGTACAAATCTGGATAACAGAGAAAATATTCCGCCAACATGCGCCAAAAATTAATTTCAACCATGTTTTTGGCCGTCCATTGCACAAACACAGTAGGATTCCAAGGTACTATTCATTGAAAATGATAGTCTTGTTGTGTGTAAACACATAATAAAGCATTTTAGTTTGGTATATGTCGGGGGTATTATTTTATTCCTATTCCCTTTTTTAATTTTTAGTCTTATTTCACAAATAATTCCGGCTCAATAACGTAGTTACCCAGCTTGGCGCTGATGTGGTGCTGAAGTCTAACCGGACTTGAAGTGTCACAGGTCATGATAAGAGTATAACATATTTTATACTGTGTACCCTTACGACATGACAGTTGATGTAAAATGTAGTGTCAAAAGCAAAACTGAGCCACTTAAGTGGCCTCCAGGTGGCGCTATCGGCAGGCAAAGTGGAATACGGACCTAAAAATATGGCTTTTTCTGTGAGACACCCATATCTACCTATGTGCCAGGTTTCATTCATTTCCAGGGGGGTTGACTGCACACTGAATGTCAATCTCTCGTGGAATAGCTCTCAATTAGTGCTACTTGGAGAGCCAAATATTTTCTTTGGTGATATACTAGGTAATACGTTTGAGAACCACTGGCCTAAGCCATCTTTGTGAAGAGAAACAATTCTATTTCTCATGTCCTCAAACTGCTCTTTGCAACAAGGTGTCATGTTGAATATCCAGTGGCCAGTATGTGAATTGCACCCAAAATGCCAAATTTAACAGCCCTGCTCCACATTCACAATTGAAACCTTGTAACACTAACCAGTTAAATGACACCAAGAGGGACAATGATACAATTTAGCCCACTTCTGACATGTTCTCATTGAGGTGTACTCACTTGTGTGCTGGAGAAGCTCAAATAGTCACTAAATAGTCACTACACCTGTTTGCAAAATTGTTTAAGACAAATAAAGTGTTGTACAAGGGCATAAGCAAGAATTATATGCCTCTCCTCCCTATACAAGTCTGTTTCTCATTACTGAAACACTGTCTCATCTTCCGCAACAGGCCCTCAATTGTTACGGTGCATGAGAAAGGTGTTTTGGAGGATGAGTGACCTTGAACTTCATTGCTAACTGTGAAACGCCATGATGGTTAGCTAAACATTTTCTCACAGTTTATATTTAGACCATAATAGGGTTTATAATAATCAAAAAATAAAAACAGCAATTTTTTTTCCTTTTTTCTTTTTTTAATTTCGCATCTCCAATCCCACCCTAATCTGGAATGTCTAATTGGGGAACTATGTACAAGGCTTTTTGCATATGCGGCCCCCTATTGCCAACTCAGGAGAGTGAGACAGCTCATAGCTCTTTTCCGAAGCACGCACCTGTCGCCACCGCTTCTTATACACTCATTGATTGAAACTTTGCAAGCCCAGAATGAGGGCGGTGGATACCCTGACATGAACAAGCTTAGCATCTTCCTAATGAGCGCCCATCTGGCCAACAGGAGGCGCCAGAGAACTTATTATTTACAATACCTAACCCCGGCAAACCCCTCCCAATTCATCCCTGTAGCGCATTGGCCAATTGCGCGCTACTCTGAAAAGAGCTGCTGACCACTGCTGGCTGGTACTTGGAGGAGATCGAACCTGAACCTTGATAGTCACTTCTGCTTCACAACGCAATGCTTTACCGAGTGAGCTATCCGGCAGCAAACAGCAACATTTTTTGAAACTTCTAAACTTCGTTTTTCGGTAATGAGAACAAAAATGTTGCATAGGTACTATGACAAACATATTTTACACTTTTATCTGAACAGATTAATGGAGATCTGCTTACTTGGTAGCCATCTTAAGTGTCACAGTAAATACTGTCCCATCCAACAAAATCCCTTGAAAATCTAAGTTCCTTGAGGACTTTAATAATGATTGAAAATTGTTGCTGAAGATGAGAAGAATGGTCTTGGACACATTTATTTATTTATTTTTTTCTATACATTTACCAGTGATGACTAAATGCCTCATGCTTATTTAATGTAACTGTTTATAGTATAACAGACACAAGTGTTTTTCTTTTTTATCAATTTTAATTCTAAATATTTCCATCCAAAAGGACCCAAATTTAGATATGACGCATTGCAGTAATGAGAAATTTACTCATAAATCTGAAAAAAAATTGAATATGTATATTTATGATGGTCTTTTGAAAACATGAGTGAAATACATTATAAAGAGATGTTTATAATTGTATTTTTCTTATTTTGATAGCATTTACTTTAAACACCAAAATACTCCATGCATCCTCATGTATACAGTTTCGTGAGGAAGAACCAATTATGTTAAAAAAAACCAAGTAGGACCCCGGTAAATTACATTTAAAATTACATATCTCAAAAAAAAAAAAAAAAAATAAAATCTGTTCAGATGCAACGCAATTCACAACAAGCTGAATTTTTTGAAGTTTGAATGGTAATAATAGCTTAAATGGTGTAGGAGGAGCTAGTGGGCCAAATTTAGGCAGAAGAAGAAAATGAAGTAAGAGAAGCAAGCACAAGATTAAATTAAATACGCATATTTTAGGTAACGTTTGCTTAGGTATCGGCAGGATGACCAGAACAACGAGCAGCACTGTAAATTGGGGTGTCATTACTTATTGATAGAAATTTCAGTAAAGTCATCTCATGTTCCAGCCAGTCAAGCGATAATGTAAAAAAAAGAAAACTACTACCACTATTACTACTACTAGTACTACTACTACTACTACTACTAATAATAATAATAATAATAATAATAACTACTATTGTTATTATTATTATTATTAATTGGGCAAGAAACGTTAGATGGCGTCATTGATCCATTTAAGGGAAGCCAAACTTTGAGGGGCTACTGCTTACTCCGGCCTTAAACCCGACTATTTTCAAACGCAGGAAAAAGTAATGTAGAGTCAAACAGTGACTGGGGACATCACTTTGATTTCTTTGTACTTGATGGTTCCTATTTTGATAACAATATTTTGCCTGTTTTAGATACGATCGTAAATATTTCTAGCTAATGCGAACAGTTGCTTGTATATACTGGAATAGGAGCTTGAGCAATTCTTTTATGCTTTGCAATTTTTTACTGTAAAATGTGTTGTCTTGGACCCGCCCCACAAAAAGACCGGTTGTTGCTGCCTTCAATGTGCTCTCTTGGAGTGACTGTGCAAACGAAAACACCGAAAATTCTTTCACTCAGTTTGACGCAGAAGAATGAGATTTATCTAGCAGTTGTATAAATCTTAATTTGAACGATGATAATGCTGATGCCGGGAAAAAGTCCAGCTGAGGGCAGAATTGAACCTCAATACCACAGTGCCACAATTCCACTTAGTCACACTCAGCCATTTGAGTTAATTTGGTCCAACTAAGATTTGAGCTAAAGGGTCTCTTAAATATTCCCGCTCTTAACTCAAAGATAGTCCGTCCAATCTACGAAATGGAGGCACCTTAATAAAGAGGAGAGTCTGCTGAGCAAAAAATGTCAAAATTGTGTGTGTAGTGCCAAAACTGTGGGACCACGAGCAAGTTAAAAAACTTTGTATTTCCACTTCCCAACCGGAATTTTCTTGTCGCATGGAGTTTCGGTTAATGCTCCCGTCACTTTTCGGCTCATGCTGCCAAAACCGTCTGTCTGATTGCTATATGTATACTTACATTTTAGTGACCAGCTGAACTTTTGCTACAACTTGGATATGAAAATATTTATGTTTTATGTTTAAGAGAAGACCCCATGGCAATTTTTTGATATCACCACACCAAGAGTTCCCAGAATTTATTGTAAAAAAAATATATCATGTCTTATATGAAACTGGACTTTAAATCACCTACAGAAAACATTCCAAACCTCTAAGCGGTTCAAACCACTCTCATATGTTCATTATGCTATTGTAAAATGACTTATGCACAAATCACCTGAATCATGTAAAATAATTCAGCAAAAAAGTTTTTCATGAAAACTGCATCATATTAATTCAACCCCAATTTCGAAATATACTGCGTCAAAAAAGAAACTTCACACTCATAAATTTGTAATTGTCTTACGTCATTTGCATAATCGATTTGTCACTGCAACGTCCACTAGGAATAAATTGTTTAGAGGTCATGTGACTGCCCAAACCATATGTAATCGCCTGCACACGGCTCTTATTCAAGTTGTAACTTACCATTTTTACTCTTGGACATTTCTACAGAATTTCCGGTGGAACTGGTTACATTGTCGACATTTTTTTATGATACACCATCTTTAATGAGTACAGAATTAAATAAAATCATTATTTAAAACCTCATTTCTCGTATTTTCAACTTATCGACCTCCAAACAAGTGTGAAGTTTTTATTTTGGCTGAGTATATTTTAAAAAATTATAATGTAAAGTTATAGAAGTTATGAAAAATTTGAACAGTGAAGAAATTATACAAGCTTAACCGAACATTTTTCAGTTTGAATGACATTTCTTGGCGAAAGTATGACAGAGTAAAAAAATAGCAGAGAATAGCTGAATCTACGGAATCAGCACAAAAATGCCTTGATTAAATAGGACACCAAAAAATGACATTTCAAATTTAAAATCTCAAAAACTAAATAAAAAATCTGTAGAGATGCAACGTAATTCAGAAAAAGTTAAATTTTTTAAAAGTTTGAACGGAATCTATAGCTTTTATGGTGTAGGAGGAGTTATTTAGCCAAATTCAGGGGGAAGAAGAAGAAGTAAACCACCAATTACTAAACTTTCCAGAATTTTCAATGTTATATTTACCAGATAGATCGTTTTAAGACTCTATATTATTCTCTATGTATCTTGCTCATGCCTTAGCTTCAAGAAGCAGCCACCCTATTGTGAATTCCAGCCAGTGAAACTGTGACATCTTGTGGATATGTGAAGACATTACAATGCTGTGAGGTAAATTGCAATCAATAATCCTTATTTTTCTCAAAAACTTTCACTTTTGACTTTGTAAATGGAAAAACTCTTCGGACATTGTTTATGGTTTACAACGTCATGCAAATAATGCACAACATTTGTAAAGACGCATCATTCTTGTGTGCATGTTCATTTCATTTTAAAGCACTTAGAAAATAAAATATATGCAGAATTCAGTACAGGATGAAAGTTCTTCTGAAAAGTATAAGAAAAGATTTTGAGTCAACAGGGATCATTTTATGGGGAGGCATAAGGAATATCAGTGCAACCTTTTCAGTATTATGGGGACCGATATTGGCTTTATCCAAACAGTATTGAACGGCTAATGTTGGAAACACTCATGCACCTTAAAGAGAGGGGTGACTAAAAGCATTATGAAGAAGAAAGGGGGATTCAACTGCTTTTGGCAAATTGTTGTAAATGAAGAAAATTCCTACCCTGTAAGTATGAGACCAGAAGTAAAAGTATGTCGCCTTGAGCTTATTAACCATTATACAGGTCAATTTTCTTACAGCTATACAGTACCACTTGATGGGTTTTTTGTGAAGAAATGAAAAAATTGTCATTATGTAAAAACAATTCCTCTTAACCCATTTATGCCTAGCGTCCTCACATGAGGACTGTTAAGAAAAAGTGTCCTGTTTGAATGACTATTAGAGTGGCATTTTGAAGTATAATAACATAAAAAAGTTAAAAAAAAAAAAGGAAATTCAGACATAAATGGGTTAAAATCGCATAAGACTTTTTTTTTGCATTGACTGTTTATTAATCATGCCTTTGCTTACAATGAATAAACATAAACTAAATATCAAACGATCTTTTGACTGGTTGAAGGGTGCAGGTTTATGAATGGAGCTGATGCATTTCCTGCCACTGTGGGCTGCATGGCACAGTAGTACAGCGCAGAGTCTGTCACTTCAGCAGAGGGGATCTCCAGATGCACCTGTTCATTTTTGTCAAGTGTGACAGTAAACCTAGGAATTGTAGAATTGACTCTCTTCACAATTTTAGAGCTTTCCATGATGAGGATGAGGAATTCAGGTTCAGCTCTGGGGTTTTGGCGATACCACTGTAGATTGCTTACAAATGTAGTGGCTGATGAATACTTGCATGACAGCACAACACTGTCTCCCCACAAAGCATGGACTGTATTTGATGTTGGTTTTATTTCATCCTGGAAACTGTAACCTGAAAGAAAGAAATATTTTAAATATATTGAATAACATTTTTTTTCTGTAACTGAAATAAAAATTGGTTTCAAGCTAGAGGGCGTCTGACTGTATGATTTTCAATAATAAAATTGTATCGAAATTTGTGCACAAGTTCCATAATCAAACATTTAAAAAATTGAATTTAATAACAGTGCCATACATTATCAAAAAATACATTTTATTTCTTACTCAACATCGCTGAAAACAAAAATAAACAGTGAAGTGTCATGATAGCTGGTAGAAACGAACTGATTTCAAACAGCACGAGAGTAAGTGCAGCGGCACCTGAGAAGTAAAAGCATTCCTCTCTGACACAAATTTAACAGGAAACTCCTCACACTTAGCTCCTCCTTCTACTCTCTGAATTAAATATAGAATATTATAGTTCCTGTTACTGAGGTAGCTTTGAAAATTTATGCATCTCATTTGTTGCATGAAAAATTACAACCAAGAATAATTATTCAATGATGCACCTTTCCAATTTTCATGTTTTCACACAATTTTAAGTTGATTTTATGTTTTAAATTGTCGGGACCGGATTTCCACATTTTTTTGTTTTTAAAATGCAGGTGATTCGGCTTGTTTCTGCATGACAGACTGATATACTATTCAAAAAGACAAATGAAATAAAATTAAGAAAAAATGAACTTGAAATGAAGTGAAATGAAAATGAACGTACACCGCATTAAACAATTTTAAAATTTTAGTGAACTCGCACGCAGGCGTTTTTGATCGCAGTCAATCTGCCCGTTCGAAGAGTCGAGGAATCAGGTGTGTTAATAGCAATCTGCTTTGCGCCAAATGGAGTTGGTTTAAAAGAAAATGGAAGATGGTATTCTGATCGATTTATGACTTTCCACCCAAAACACTCCTATTAATGAATTATGCCACATAGTTCAGCCTTTTTGGCCCTGACTTAGGTCTTAAATATCCTCTTTAAACTGGAAAAAGTGTCGGACACCACACTCAACGTTTCCCGACACAGATTTTATAGACTTTGAAGATGGAGCCCCAAGTTCAGAATTTTGCCAAATGTTATGAAATTATACTTTTTTAAAAAATAAATTTGGCATGAAATTATAAACATTTTATGATAAGACATGCCTGCTCCAAAGTGAGCAGATCATAATTTGGCCATGTTTTCACTTTTTTTGTGTGTGTGGGTAAGGCAGAATGAATTTTCCAATAAACTCTTTTGCTGTAATCACTCCACACCAGTGAGGTGCCAGGTGACGTGGGGCAATTCCAGCTGAAATGGTTGTAAAGCCTATTCCACTTAAAACAGCTCACAAATTCATTTCTTTGACCCCCACCTTTTTATCATGACATTCTTTCAGTGCGGGAATGAGTGGGATAGCTTCTTCCACAGTCTCTCCATCGGTCTTCCTGAGCCCCCCCATTTCTGTTTCAGGTTTGGGTCACTATAATGTTGCACATGGCATAGGATGTTTCATAACAATCCAAGTTGTCAGGTGTAATTTTGCTCATCCCAATTTGACGGGTGCAATGGTCTAATTTCCACAGCAGTCTTCCCAGGTCTCAATATACACCTAAGTGTCGCTACTTCTGCATGTGCTTTCTCTGGTGTTGTTGTGTTAGCACGTGGTGTTTGTTTTATTCTCAGGACCTGTGTGTTTCCTTGCACCACCCAGTTCTCCTCCCTCCATCTTTGCATGTCTGTTCCGCCAGGCCCTGCTTCTGATTCTATTATCAGGCTGCAATTGAATAGTCAAAAAATCACATTCTAGCATTTAATTCCTCACCTCTTTTCTGTAACCTCAATGGAAAATGTCATGAGGTAAAGCAAAGGTGTAAAGAAGAATTCATAAGGGTTTAGGAAGACAACAACACTGCTAAAAGACTCTGAATGTACGTACACTGGGTAACGTGCTCATGCATCTCTTGCCCTCCGTGTTCATTTGTTTTCTTGATTTGCCCGAAGGATGGCAGATGCCTTAAATATATCGCTGCTACATGGAATTGTGGGATTGTGTTACCTCCTTTCTTTTCGAAAGGGATGGTTCAGTGTGCTCTATGCTTAAGGTATTAGGAAGCATTGAAGCACCCTCTCTTTATAGTCAGAGAATTTGAACACAGTTATCATGGCTGCCATGCAAATAACTTTTAAAGAGTTGGGAACTTTCCCAAGCAAAAAAAGACTATCTGAATGCAGCCATAGACTCTGCAACTTCCTGCTCACTTGTAACTCATTTCTTCCTCATTGGCCTGGTTGCTGTCTGGTTGGTCCACCATTTCTGGTGTTTTTTTTTTTTTTTTGTTTCGTTCCACTCTGCCATTTCGCTTGAAAATACGCGGTGCCACTGCTCACTGGCTGTAGAATTTTATAGAGAGGGAGGGCCGAGGGACCCGAGAGGAGGAGGAGGCGGCGATTCACATGAACGTACATGAACGCGCAGCCGGACCGGCTTGTATATAAGGGGCTGGAGATCAACACAGAGAGCGGGTATGTGACGTCCTGCTATACTCCAGATGAAATTACACCTCTCGTTCTTCACTTAGCGATTTTTTAATTCCTTCAATGTAGAAATAATGCATTTCTGCTTACTGCCCCTTTAAAAGAGAACAACTTGAGGGCAATCAAGCAGTAAAGGGTGAGGTTATTGAAGGCCCTCTGAAAATCTGACGGCACACCGCTGATGCACATGTATGCGGAATAGTGTAAAGTATGTTTTATGGAACAGCCTAGAAAATTCTGTATATTTCTCAACTATTCTCAAAAGTTCGCTAGCAAAACACTGCTGAAAACAGATCTCTGTGTTGTCAAAAAATGTTAGGTAATAAGAGATGCATGTTTAAATATTGTTAAAAATCGTTTTATTCATATTCCGAGGAAAAAAGTCTTCATGGACCATGAATCCCAGGGTTGCATTTCAATGTGTGCATAAAATAAGGAAACAAAAAAAAACTGTTATGATTCTGCCTCGTGTGCTTGTTTGTGCTTGTGCATTTTTTTCCCTGTGCCTCTTAATTTGTTTTTCAGCTCCATTCCCCGCGGTCTGACCATTGATTCCCCCTTGCCCTCACTCCTGTGGTGTCGTATGACAGCCTTGAGCATGCCTGAGTCTCGTTGTCCAATCACGTTTCCTCTTTCAGTTTCGGCTTTGGTATTTCATTCATTGCTTCCACCTGTGCTTAATTCTGGGTCTCGCAAAACTCTGAGTGAATGCGTTCTCTGATAGGGCCATTACTAACCGTACTAACAAGCACTTATTTAAGGGTGTGTAAATATTTTGTCAAGTAGTTACTAACCTAATTAACTCATTAGCGAGTGTGAGCGTTTCTAGCTTCAGTGAATTCCTTCCTAAGCTTTCCCTGATTAACAGTTTAAAGCTGTGCATTTTTTTTTTCTTTCTCTGTCCTCGTGGCGCTTTTTACTAAACTCTCTAGTTTGATTGATCGTCTTAGCGTCTTGTCTCGAGTCATTATTGTCTACCCGGTCCTCGTGAATTTGTTTATTAATCCCATGTGTTTCCCCTTGAGATTTTTTAATTTTAATTTTATTTTTTTATTTCGGCATGATTGTATAGTCGTTTCATGACAATTTCAACACAACACAACATCGCTTGTCAAAGTCCCGCCCCCAACTTCCAGAAAAACAGTTTGATTATGGTCAAGATACCATAGGGATTATAAATCATAGCAGAGCTAGTGTCCATGTACGCTAAGATTTAAAATGAGCGAGTTCTCGTTGTATACGAGCACGGTTTATTTTTTTTATTTATTTATTTTTTTTTTAGTAAGCAGAAATGCATTATTTCTACTTTTAAGGATTTAAAAAATCGCTACGCGAAGAACGAGAGGTGTAATTTCATCTGGAGTATAGCAGGACGTCACATACCCGCTCTCTGTGTTGATCTCCAGCCCCTTATATACAAGCCGGTCCGGCTGCACGTTCATGTACGTTCATGTGAATCGCCTCCTCCTCCTCCTCTCGGGGTCCCTCAGGATTACCTGCCGTATCCCCGCCTCCTCCCATGCGCACTTAAGCAGGGAAGTTCAAAAAGACCTTAAAACGGGACTTTGTTTTGCTGCTGTTTTGTTTCCTGGGTTCTTCCCTAGCCTCGTGTTCCTGGGACAACGTCTTGTCTGTCCCTTGTCTAAGTCTCCCAGTGCTCCTGTCAGTTTTAGTCTAGGTCCAGCGTCTGTTATTTCTTTCTAGCCACTCGTGGAAGTGAGTACTTTAGTTTCCCCCTGCCCTTGGCAGAGTACCTAGGTTCTCCTTATTCAGTGCATGTGCACGGTGTTTTTTTTGAGCCTGTGTGCCACCCTCTTCCCCGTGTCAGGGATCCTGCACCTGGTGTCCACCTGACCTATTGCTTAACAAAAACTTCTACGAGTTAAAAAAAAAGATTAACATGATTATTTTCGGATGGGACCACGACTATAATGAACACAAGTGAGGAAAATAACAGCTTGGATGAAGGAAATAAAATAATGTTACTTTAATTACGCTAGCCCTTGAATAATATCCAGCAGGAGTGAGATGAACTTGCCTCTGCTTTATAAAAAGTGCATACGAACAAAAATAACTGTGAATATTAGATTGTTGACATCCCGTCTTTGAAGGGCAAGTCGGGCAAATAGAAGACATTTGAATTAAATATAGACGGTGACCACAATTTCATCCGTCGCTTAAATGTTCATAAAGCTCTGCATTTTACGGTTGCTTCATCTGTCGGCCAAACTGCAAATTATAATAAGCACATTTAAAATGAAATACGGAGTTGTGCATTTGATAACCTAAATGGGACAGATGGGTTGCAGGTATTGTTTTCATGGGTCAGTTCAATTCCAAACTGATTTTGAGATAATTGCAGGTAACAGGTCACACTGTCCCAGACAAGCCCAAATGTCTAAAGTGCTCCAAATATTCTTTCTATTCTGAGCAACAAACAAAAATTAATACAAGACTGACCGGAAACTAAGAAGGAGTGTAATTACAACCTCAGTACCAAAAACATTGGCACACACCGTAATATGTGTATAAAAACAAAGCAATGATTTGTAGATTATTTTAACTGGATGCTTAACTGAAAATAATACTAGGACTACATATCAGATGTTGAAACAGAGTAAATTTTTTTTTTTTTTTTAAATGCATGCACATTTAGAATTTGTCTAGCAACCTGTTTCAAAACGTTGGAAAATGAACATGTTTACCACTGTGTTGCATCACCTCTTTACAATGCTCTAAAAGTATGTGGGACTTAAGGAAAGCAAATGTAGTTTTGAAAGCAAAACATTTTCCCATTCTTACTTGATCTAGCATTTCTCTGCTCAAATCTTCGCAGCCTTGTTTGTCATCTTTTTTGTTTCATAATGCACCAAATATTTTTAGCGGATGACAGGTCTGGACTGCAGGCAGGTAAGTTAAGTAGCCAGAGTATTTTACTACGATGCCATGTGGTTATAATATGTGCAGAATGTGGTGTTTGGTATTGTCTTGCTGAAATAAACTACACCTTTGCTGAAAAGATGTCTGTATGCCAGTATACGTTGCTCCAAAACCTGTATATATCGTTCAGGATGAATTATGTCCTCACTGATGTGCAAGTTACCCATGTCATGTGCACAGATGCACAACTATACAATCATGGACACTGGCTTTTGAACTGCATGCTGATAAAAAAGCTGAATGGTCCCTCTCCTCTTTTGCCCATGGGATGCGGCATCCATAATTTTGCAACAGAATTTAATTTTTATTTATTTATTTAGCTCTTAATTAACCAGGGAAGTCCTGTTGAGATTGAAATCTCTTTTTCAAGGGAGCCATGGAGGTAGAGGTGGGGAGGGAGAGGAGGAATTGCACAGCCAATTAGATGAGGGGATGATTAGGTGGCAGATCGAAAGAGCCAGGTTGGGACTTTAGCCATGATACCGGGGAACCCCCTACTCTCATCAAAGAGGGTCACAGGATCTTCAATGACCACTGTGAGTCAGGACCTCGGTTTAACGTCTCATCCGAATGACAGATATTAATATTTGATTTGTCAAACCACAGCAGTGGCGTGGCCAGTGGGGGGGGCAAAGGCACGTCACTTTATGACAGCAATTAGTCCTTGCTAGTTCTCAATCATTTTCCTTTATTGAGACATAAAGACAAATGCGATCTAACAGCGATTAAATCACAGGCTAAATTCAGTACGTCACAGTATGAGAAGTAATTTAGTGCAATTCCTTCCCATACCATTATGCTTTGTCCACCCCATGCATGTCTTTGCATCATCCAACCATCGACATAACGCTCACCCCTTTTACGCCAAACCCCAGTTCTGCCATCTGCCACAGAAATGCAGTAACAACTATCCTCTGAAAAAACTACAGTCCCCCACTGCCGATATCTCCAGTTTTGTCATTGCTGAGACCACTACAAACACTTCCATTGGTGAGCATCTGTTAGGATGGGACCCCTAGCTGGACGTCGGCAGGGCCGGTTGTGACACCTCAAGCAGCGAGAAACCATGTCTGCGCTTATTGGTCTTTGATGGGTCCCTATATTCTGTGGAATCATTTCAGCCGCCGCAGTGAACCGGTTCTGGAGGTGTTGCCGCAGTATATGCCCATCTTGTCGAAGGGTTGTGACCCTGGGGCGACCAGAGTGTGGATATTCATTGGTACTGTTGGTGCTGTTGTATCGCTGCCTTCGACATTCAGTAGTTTGAATACTGCAGTTGAAGTCATTGGCAATGACCCTTAGGCGTTGACCAATATGGAGACAGCCGATTGCTTGCTTGCAGTGATTTCTGCTAAGTCCATGGCTGCTGTATTCAGGAAGCGAATTACAGACTGTTACCTGTAGGTGCATTTTATACCTGTAGGCCCAATGAGAAGCAGGTGCATCCTAATCTTCATTAATATGCATTTGCAAGCATTACCATCTTCATTTGTAGAGAGTCAATTTGAGCACTTGGCCAAATGCTTTCACATTTGTCAATGGATTTTTTTTTGCGGTGCACGGCCATCATCTCAACTTTAATTGAATCAAGAATTTTGAAAAAATCTATTCATTTTCATTCTCAGAAGTGTTTCATGTTCAGTATATTTACTACAGGCAAACTGCAGATGTGTTGGATTGCTGCCAAATCTGAAAACAACAAGAGGGGATGCACTTTTCTTTGAGGTAAACCAATCTGCATTTTCTGATGTTTTCAATGTAAATTTCTTCAGCTACACCTTCACAGGTTTTTGTATGAGAGTTTCCGATAATATATTACTGTGGCATCCAGTGCACAGTAATAGACGGCAGAGTCTTCAGGAATCAAGTTTTTAACGGTCAAAACTGTTGTGCCCTTGGACTTGTCCACAGTTGAGTCAAATCGCTGTTTAGCAAATTCTGCCTTGCCGTTGTAATACCCGTTGTAGAGGATGTATTGAAGAGCTGACCCAGGATACTGGCGATACCAGTAAAGGTCAGCAAAGCTGCTGCTTGTTTCAAAAGAACACTTGAGGGAAACTTCATCATTTTCTTCCCTAATGACTGATTTCTCTTCTTGAGTGACTCTATCTCCAGATGAAAAGCCTAAAAATAAGAATCAAATCAATAAAATTATTTAGCAAGAATAGATTAATGGCAGACGCAAGCAACATACATATATGCAACAAGGTCCAAAAAATAAAACTTACCAAAGCAAATTGCTAACAATAGTCCCGAGAGAAGCTGCATCATGGTATGTAGCGGACACATGGTGAACATGGAGAGCCTGAAACAGAAAACAATATTAACCATCCTCACAGGATGTGAGGGTTGGGGCAGTTGTGCCCTGTTGAGAATGCACAGGAAGCAGCTTCAACACAATTTGATGTCTATAAAGTAAGCAGAGAATGGGGGTTGGGCTTACCTTGTTTGCACCATAAATAGTTTAAAGAAAGTCTGCCTTGCATAAAATTACATTACAAGAAGACATAACAATTTGGTTATGTGTGGAAATGAGTGTTGTTGATGGCCTGGACTGGGTAGATATAAACAGATTTTAAATAGTGTAAGAGTAGAGAATGTACTTCACTCTGACGCATATTTAACAGGAAACCTAACTCCTGCCATCATTTGAGCACTAAGATCCTTGTGTTATGCTCCAAATGAAACATAAAATATTATGTTTATATTATATTACCTCCTAATTATTTAATGATGTAAATTTCCACTTTTCATGTTTTCACACAATTATTAGTTGTTTTCAATTAATACAAAACCCAAAACCAGTGAAGTTGGCACGTTATGTGAATCGTAGATAAAAACAGAATACAATGATTTGCAAATCCTTTTCAACTTATATTCAATTGAATTCACTGCAAAGACAAGATGTTTAATGTTCAAACTGAGAAATTAAATTTTTTTTTGCAAATAATCATTAACTTAGAATTTAAAGGCAGCAACACATTGCAAAAAAGTTGGCACGGGGGCCTTTTTACCACTGTGTTACATTGCCTTTCCTTTTAACGACACTCAGTAAACGTTTGGGAACTGAGGCTTTTCAGGTGAAACTCTTTCCCATTCTCTCTTGATGTACAGCTTAAGTTGTTCAACAGTCCGGGGTCTCCGTTGTCGTATTTTACGCTTCATAATGCGCCACACATTTTCAATGGGAGACAGGTCTGGACTACAGGCAGGCCAGTCTAGTACCCGCACTCTTTTACTACGGAGCCATGCTGTTGTAACACGTGCAGAATGTGGCTTGGCATTGTCTTGCTGAAATAAGCAGGGGCGTCCATGAAAAAAACGTTGCTTGGATGGCAACATATGTTGCTCCAAAACCTGTATGTACCTTTCAGCATTAATGGTGCGTTCACATATGTGTAAGTTGCCCATGCCTTGGGCACTAATACTCCCCCATACCATCACAGATACTGGCTTTTGAACTTTGCGCCTATAACAGTCCGGATGGTGCTTTTCCTCTTTGGTCCGGAGGACACGACATCCACAGTTTCCAAAAACAATTTGAAATGTGGACTCATCAGACCACAGAACACTTTTCCACTTTGCATCAGTCCATCTTAGATGAGCTTGGGCCCAGCAAAGCCGGCGGCGTTTCTGGGTGCTGTTGATAAATGGCTTTTGCGTTGCATTGTAAAGTTTTCACTTGCACTTGCAGATGTAGCAACGAACTGTAGTTACTGACAGTGGTTTCTGAAGTGTTCCTGAGCCCATGTGGTGATGTCCTTTACACACTGATGTCGGTTTTTGATGCAGTACTGCATGAGCGATCGAAGGTCACGGGCATTCAATGTTGGTTTTCGGCCTTGTCGCTTACATGCAGTGATTTCTCCAGATTTTTTGAACCTTTTCATGATATTACGGACCGTAGATGATGAAATCCCTAAATTTCTTGCAATAGCTCATTGAGGAATGTTGTTTTCAAACTGTTCGACAATCAGCTCAGGCATTTGTTCACAAAGTGGTGACCCTCGCCCCATCCTTGTTTGTGAATGACTGAGCATTTCAGGGAAGCTGCTTTCATACCCAATCATGGTACCCACCTGTTCCCAATTAGCCCGTTCACCTGTGGGATGTTCCAAATAAGTGTTTGATGAGCATTCCTCAGCTCTCTCAGTCTTTTTTGCCACTTGTGCCAGCTTTTTTGAAACATGTTGCAGGCATCAAATTCCAAATGAGCTAATATTTGCAAAAAATTACAAAGTTTACCTTTTCGAACATTAAGTAACTTGTCTTTGCAGTGTATTCAGTTGAATACAGGTTGAAAAGGATTTACAAATCATTGTATTCTGTTTTTATTTACGATTTTCACAACGTGCCAACTTCACTGGTTTTGGGTTTTGTATAATGTACATGGATAAGTTTGGTATGTAATGGAATGGGTGTGAGTCGGGGAAATCAGGTGTCGGACAAAGGGGAGCCCCAGGTGACAAGACTCAGGGTGGGGGTCAGTCTCTTCTTTAAGTCATGCAGGTTTCCTCTGGGGTCCTTAGGTAGTGGCCTGTATGAGAGGGGAAGGGACGGGAGGACAGAGAATGAGCCGAGCGAGGATTGTGGGAATATAGGTGGTAGAAATAGGCAGGATGGTTAGGGTGGGAATGAATTGAATGAAATGTTGGGTGTGGTCTGGTTCACTAACTTGCGTTTGGAAAACTTCATGTAAACTAAAAATGAAACAAGGAAAAGTTCACATTTTACAGTTTAGACTTTTTTGTGGACTCGTGCGCAAGAAAATGTTTTTGATCAAAGTGAATTTGTCTGTTCGAACAGTTGAGAAATCAGCAGTAATATTTATGAATCTGCTTTACGGCAAATACTGTTTGCTTTAAAGGGAATGAAAGATGATATTCTCATTGGTTTATCACTTTACACCGGAAACACTCCAATTAATGAATTATGCCACATAGTCAAGCCCCTTTGAACCTTGGACCTTATTAGGGTTTCAAATACCCACTGTTAAACAAGCAAAATTATGCAGGACTTGGACCACATCCTAATTGATTTTCTACACCGAGCCTACTGATGATGAGCTAAGACTAGAAGGATGGGGCTGATGGATTGTAACCTGAATTTGCATCTGGTTCCTTGACTGGATCATGACACATTACTACTGCATGGAATTACTTGCTGCCATTTCTGTGGGCCTTGATTTAGAGTAGGAACTTGGAAACACATAGAAAATAAAGACATTGCTGTTACTGTATTCTCCTAATTATTTTATTTCACATAATGCAATATATTCACTCAAAGCATATTGCAGATGCATTGGACTGCTGCCAAATCTGTAAGCAATATGTTGGGACGCATTTTCCGTTGTGGTAAACCAATCTGCAGTTTCTGATGTTTCCAAAGTAAAATACTTCAGATACACCTTCACAGGTTTTTGTATGAGAGTTTCCAATAATATACCACTGTGGCATACAGTGCACAGTAATAGACAGCAGAGTCTTCAGGAATTAATTTTCTAATGGTCAAAACTGTTGTGCCCTTGGACTTGTCGACAGTTGAGTCAAATCGGTCTTTGGCAAATTCTGCCTTGTGGTTGCCATCCCCGTTGTAGAGGATGAATTGAAGAGCTGACCCAGTATACTGGCGATACCAGTGTAGCTCAACATAGCTGTTGCTTGTTTCGAAAGAACATTTGAGGGAAACTTCTCTGTTTTCTTCCGCAATGACTGATTTCTCTTGTTGAGTGACTCTATCTCCGGATGAAAGGCCTAAAAATGATAATTAAATCAATAAAAATAGACAAAGAATAGCAAGAATAGATTAATGACAGAAACAAGCAGAATGCATATATCCTACAAGGTCAAAAAAAAATTAAACTTACCAAAAAAAATCATTAACAATAGTCCTGATAAAAAGTGCATCATGGTATGTAGTGGACACATGGTGAACGTGGAGAGCCAGAAGAATAATGCAGTATTAACCATCATCCCAGGATGTGAGGGTAGGGGCAGTGGTGCCCTGATGATAATGCGCAAGAAGCTGGCTCTACACAATTTGGTATTTGTAGAGTAAGCTGAGCATGTGGGTTGGGCTTACCTTGTTTGCACCACAAATAGTCCAAAGACAGTCTGCCATGCATTAAATTACATAACAAGATGGCATAACAATTTGGTATGCGCGCAGATGTATGTGTTTAATGACTTACAGTAAGTCCAAAATTACTGGTACCCACAACTTGAACTGCTATTAAAAATAATAAATCAACAAAAAAAAAAGTAAAATTGTGCGATAAACTCAAAATGTGAATATGCCATAAACAATGTACTTTATAAATTTATTAATGGAAGCAACCAAAATTATGTATTTATTTTATTGAAAATAAGGTTGTGCAACTAATGGCGGCCCAGTTTTGTGCTTGATGCTCACACCTCTCACAAGGATTACAGCCTGGCATCTTTTCTGCATTTTCAGACCTTTCCTTTGTACAGATCCCTTCAGGAACAGTCATATTCTTGGGTTCACGCTTATTTCCTGCCTTCTTCAGTTCAGTGCACTAGTTATTCATTTAACTGAGGTCTGGTGACTGTGATAACATTGGCAGTACATTGATTTTGTTGTCCCAGAAAAAGCTCTGCAAGTGTGCTTTGTGTCGTTATCTTGCTACAAAGTTGACCTATGGCCACATAGGTCCTCCTAGCAGAGGCAACCAGACTGTCTGAGAAAAATTGGCAAGATACTTGGCGGAATCCATTGAGCCATTGATTTTAACGAAATCCGAATGAAGCCCTGCAATTACAATGTATAAAACAGATCACCAGTCCATCACTTTATCTCACTGTGATTATGTGGTGCCTTTCCTTTCACGCATCCCCGCTTCCACACCCAAGTACCGAAGCAGTGAGGGCAACTCTCACTACCAAAAGCACAGTTTCCTAGGACCGTGTTTTACAACTACAAAAGAAACCGTTTACCTCTACTGTAAAACATTATGTTTTAATATGCTTCTTAAATGCCTCTCAGCTTAGTTAGAACCACTGACTGTGAATGGGCGAATTAAGTTGCTGACTTGGTTAGGATCTACCTCCTTCATTCTAGAATTCTTACAACTTTACCCCCAATTGGCTGCTCAATGAGGTGGGTGGTCAGTCGATGAGGGAAAAATTTTGGCCTCACGGATTCCTTGATGTAACCAGCAGAGCTCCCGAATACAGTATCGCCTGGGTTCAGTGAGTATATGCGAGCCGAGGCACAGTCAATGTGGGATGTAGCTAGCCATCTTAATGTAAAATCTGTGAATATTAGCCAAGCATTGTTTGGACATGGTCGGATAAATGAGTTGAATTACGTTAAGCCAGTTTGCAAGCTGACACAGAACTCTCAATCAAACATTCATTGAAACCTAGCAATCAAAGTTTAGCCTAGCTTTCTGGCTATTCTTCATTTTCACTAGCTGTCATAGCTAATTATCATAATTTATGCGTGACATTTTAAACAGGAAGTGAGCCATGCCGGTGGTATAAACATGATTTGTTGGTGTACTCACAATGCAGTTCAATGGGGTATCAGTCTTGGTTTACTGCGTTTTTTGTGTTTTTACATTAATTGTCATGAGTTATATTAGAGCAGTGAAGAGTTGTAGTAACTTTATGGAAAAGAGGGGGGTCTTTTCATGTTCCATCGAATTCCAGGGGTAATAACAGAGGAGAGATTCTCTGGCTAGGTGAAAATCATCAAAGACGGTGGTTGACTAATACATACAAAAAGGGGCTAGATGGGAGAAAGGCCAATTACACCCGTGTCTATTGTAACGATTTCATAACAGGTATGAAAAAACAATTCAGGGCAAGGCAAATAGCCAAAACAGTTCCTAATGGCAGTACATTATGGGGTAACAAATCACAAGGACTCGCTGATCACTTGGCCTTGAACAGTGATTTTTTTTCCCCATGAATACATTATTAAAACTGTAACTTTAGGGTTTAAATAAATGGTCCGTTTACCGCAAATGTCAAACCTTGAAAATGATACTTTACTGTCCGATCGGAAAGTGATCTGATACTCGTAAAGATGCTGCACAAGTCATTTGCAAGTCTTCCTATTGACCACTCCACTTCAAGATAGTCAGTCGATCGATTGCCCCTGCTAACACATCTTATGTCATTTTTGTCAAATTTCCACTTCAAACTTATAAATAATTGCAAGAACTAGCCCAATTTTAATTTGAAACTTAATATTGTTCAGCCAACTCAGGGGTATTTTTACATGCAGGGAAACCAGCTGACATGACAAATTCTGACTGGTCACCAACTTTATACCTCGGTCATGGAAATATAAAGAACCAGTCTCCTACAATTGAAAAAATTCTCGTTCTGAAGCCAGAGACCAAAAAAGATGCAAAATCAATTAAACAACCTTGACCACTTCTACGCAGAGTGGTATTGACGGGGCAATTCAACAGAATGAGGAGGTGGTCGTTCAACTAAGTGTTCAGTGTGAAGTTCTGTAGCAGAATCTTGCACTTGTAAGCCAGTAATTGGCATAGTTTTCTTATACCATGTCTGCTTTATCTCAACCAAATTACTCTACACGGAATCTGTTTTCATATTTTATTACCTCTACAAGGTCTAAAGCACCAAGTAATTTGTAATGTCTGGATAATCGACAGTTGGAACACCAGATACATCTTTACTACAATTGCATTTTTTCAGCATGCATGGGTTGAATCCACTGAGAGAAACCTTTTCTAGACACCTTGCTCTTGTGAGGCCTGTAAGAACAAAGAATACTTGGAAAAACTTATACTGTTGATGAATGTTGTGTTAGCCGGAGCCATTCGGTTTCTTTGCTGGCGCTGTGGCACTTTGTAGTCACCGTGAATGAAAACAAAACATATAGCTACAATTAATCAAAAATGATACCGTGGCTTGAAATCGTGTTGTTAGGTAACTTACTGCTCAGAACCTCATTATAAAGCTTCCAAATGTGCAGGTCCAGTACCTATACCAAAGTCACTGGCGGGTTTTCTCTCGCAAGTTTCACAGCAGGGGTTGGATATGAAAAACCGACACTGATTAAAGATAGCTTTTAGCCATTTGGTGAGCCATTGGGAATGGAGGCGAGGGAATCTGTTATATTAGTAAGTTTAACGTTCAGTTTGAATGGTAACATCAGCTGGCACACTGATCCAGCCCACTGTCAAACAGTGTCCAAATCATCTGCTAGATAAATCAAGACCCATGCACTAGCTTCAACCATACAGCTATAAAATATGGATGTAGCCTCTGTGACGTCACCCATAGGTGTCTAAATATTCTGTGTGAAGCACATTTGGTCTCCATCTTATTTGACTCCGCCTACCTCCCGGCTAATCCAAAAAAGAAGAAAAAAAAATAAATCTGGACCATTGCTGGAGCTGAGGAGGGCCCTATGGCTGGGTCTAAATGGAGCCTGGTTGCTGAAACACACCCACCTAACTTGAAGCCATCAAGCCAGCTATGCCTTACAAACTAGGCTAAAGAAGCTAACTCAGCTCAATGCTACACAGCTTGTTATTGTGAGGTATCATTCTGGAACCAAATGCAAGACCAGGAAGTTTCAGCAAAAGTGGGTTTTATTGAAGCTGGGGGGTAAACCCCCACGGGGCAGAAGGCAACGGTACAGAGTCCAATCCAAAATCAGAATCCTAGGGATGCAATCCAAACTGGACACAGGGCAGCAAACACTAAACTCAGTCAGGCAAAACAGTTTCAGTACACAGGCACAGGTCTGTCAGAGAATCCAAAGCCAAAATCCAGTGGGCGTAATCAGAACCGTGAACAGGGCAGCAAACACAAAACTCAGAGTGGGGCGAAACAGGTATGGGGCAGAGAAGCATCAAAGAAAATGCCAAAAATCAGAATCAAGGATGTTCCAGTTAGAAGTATAACACTAAGAGTACAAGGCATAAACAATCGCAGCACAGGGAAAACATTCTGACAGAAGTTGTGACTGAAATGACTGCTTAAATACTCGTAGGGGAAGTCACATTCTATGATAGGGAACAGGTGAGTTGAATCAGACTAATTACAAACGAATGAACATGAGGAAGTTCCTGATTACAAGAAATTGGCGAAGGCCAAAACACAGACAGGGATCACAGAGACAGCCTACTGACAAACATACGGCTCTGGTTAGGGAGTTCTACCATGCACAGAGTGAGAGACAAAACAGTGATTAGAGAAGTACAGAAAATCTGCTGAAGCACAGCAAAGTAAATTGCTGTGGGGTGGAGAAGGGGTGGAGACTAGAGCAGAGCGAGTGCTGAGAGCTTGGTAGTCAATGAGTAATGTGCAGCTATACAATCCCTAGTGCTTGTTAGTAAGTTAGTACAATAAACAATGTTAGTCTTGGTTAGTAAGTTTAACTAAAACAACAAACTATTACTAATACTACAATACTACAACAATACTAATAGTATTGTTAGTAATATAGAAAAGCAAGGTGAAGGAAGTAAACAAGATTGGAAGGAATGGTTGAAATCCCAGAAACCATGAAATCACCTGAAAGTGTGGCACACAATACTGGGGCAGTGAGCGATCACATGACAAAAGACCAGACAGGAAGAGACAAAGTGCAATGCATGGTATGAGACAAAACATTCACCGGAATATAACTGCAGGAGTGGAATATGGCAGAACATACAGAAACAAAACAAGGTATGGAATCAAGGCGTGAAATCCAAACCACAATTACTGAGTGTAGTCAGACAAAGCAGAATTCAAAATCAAACATGGAAGTCAGGCAGAAACAAAAACATCGTCAGGCAGATCAGGATCATAACAGCCATGGCTAAGATTCTGGGTCATATCTGTCCTGGTTAAGGAATGGAGCCTGCCAAGTACCTTGCTGTGGCAGGTTGAACGTTGATAATATCCAGGAAGTGGTTGTGAGATGAACGTTTTTCATAACAGTAGAGCATAGATATATCCCTGGATATTTCAGTAAAAATTATCCAATCACAAACACGGCCATAGGGTCAAGTTCTACGGTATCGACCCACCGATGTCTGGGTTTGGCCAGGGGTTTATGGCTAAGCTAGCTAAGCTGAGCTGAGGTACTGCCCCCCCAAACGTAATCATTTTTGAATTCATATCAGCTGATTCAACAATTTTGGAGTGCTGACCAATTTCACCAAACGTGAAGAGTGTTTGACTTGAAATAAGTTCACACATGGTGGCACAACCATAATCAAAAATTGTGAATTATGAAAAGAGAAACTGCAGGCTATGACTGAAGTTCAAATGGAAAAAAAAATTCTTGAAATTGGAGAAATTGTCGACACATGGTCACCACATCTGGACATTGTTAGATAATGAAGAATTAAAAACAAGGTAAACGGTATTTCAGACCTGACACGTGTCCTGTTTTGTCCCTTTTTGCAAGAACTTAAAACACCAGAGAGTGTCCAGAGATCTAATATAATGAGCAGCTTATTTATTAATCAATGTCTTGAGAAATATAATCTCCTACAATGCAATTACGCTTCCTAAAATATAATGACATTAACACAGTATTATCACTGGGCTTTTATTCTTCTCTGTCAGCCCTATGCCTCCTCTCTCTGTGCCCAGGGCTCCTCTACACCATTTGAAAGGGTTTTTGTATGGCTGGGGGACAATGTCAATCAAGAGCGATCAAGGATTGTCCCTGAGAAAGCAAATATGCTAATTTTCTTCACTAAAAATTGGTAAAGAGTGCGCCATATAATTCTGCATTGTTTCTTTAAATTGTTTTGTTTATCGTATTGAACAAGTTTACCTAACAGATATGTACACTTGTGATACTTTTACTTTTGTTTATGATGATCATTTTTGCAGTTATTTCTTTGTTGTATGTACCATGGAGGCCAATTTAATTATCCATTGCCACATGAGCAGTCATGCAGGAGAGAGCCAAAACCTCATTGATGTCCCAATTATGTAGCAATATATCTAATCAGGTAAAAACAGATGTAATATGAGGCATTTGACTGAAATTTATCGAAGAAAATCCACTCAGGCCAAATGACTGAAGTTAAGCAGATGTGGGGATAGTTAGTGTTTGAATGAGAGTCCACCATGGAAAACTAAAGTGCTGCTGGCAGGCCAGAAGGTGGCAGTCATCCCTATGGTGAAATAAACCTCAGCGCTCTAGAGCAGTGAAGGGAACACTATACTGTGCAGCGGTGGGCAATCCTGGTACTGCAGGGCCGGTGTGTATGCAGGGTTTTAATTTCTATCAATTACCCTGACTAATTGAGCTAATTGGTTGCAAATTCAAATATAGATTTCTGCAAAGAAAAAATCTTTTATGTAGGGAGACAAGAACAGTCTTTGGTCATTCATGATATTTTAAAGAAATGCGACCGAAATTTCAGATTTTGTAAATAGTTTGGCTAATTTAAATAATGAACTAATTAAAGGCCAGAAGTTGGTGCGAAAACCAGGGACAGATACGGACCTCGTTGCCCACCTCTGCTGAAGTGGATGCCATTTTTTTGGATGATTGGGTAAACTAAGGTCTTGACTCATTGTAGTCATTGTAGATCCCATAACTCTTTTTGGCGGTAGTAGGAAGTTCCCCGCGTCCTGGCTAAATTCCTAACCTGGCTCTTTCAACCTGCCACCTTATCAAATCCAAATTTAACAATGATTTGGAAATTGCAGTCACCCTCACTGCCTGAGCTGATGTGTTGTGAGTGCATTGGCGCCAGACATCCATTTTTGAATATCCTCCTTTAACTTCCTCATTGCTGTGCAACTTGGGTGCTGAGTAACAGAAAATAACAGCAGACCGAGGAGCGGGAATGAAGTCAAATGAATGTCAGTCTTCGCTCTCAGGAAAAATGTTAATCTTGCCTTAGAATCAGTCGGGCCTCATACACTAAAAGAAGAAATATCACGTAAAGGATGATACAATGAGCAATGCTGTTGCTTCACGGCAAGAATTCCTCTTCTGAATTTCTGGCAGACTGTAGCCATACAACATAATGCTGCCCTCCACAGTTCATTTCAAGACACTATTCAAATCTTCTTACCATTCACTCATATCTATGGGCAATTTAGTGTCTCCAATTAACCTTACATGCATGTCTTTGGACTGAGGAAACCAAAGTACCTGCACGCAAACACGTCATAGAAAGGCCCCTGGTCAGAATCAAACCCACAACCTTTTTGCTGTGAGGCACCAGTGCTACCCACTATGCCACCGTGCTACCCGCAGTAAGAGTTGTGTGGGTTTTATTCCAGCCTCCAGCAGAAGGACCATTCTGTGTGGAATTTGTATGCATTAATTTCCACAAGGTACTACAATGAATTAATGCATTTATTGTTTATCCACTTGAGATTTACCTTAAACTATAAAAAACCCTGTGTTGAAATTCAATTACTGAAGGAAAAAAATAATTGTCATCATCAAACAAATATTGTTCTCCAAACCTGAGCCAGAATTATTGAACCCCCTTCAATTACGACTTTACGCGGCCTCAGTTTGCCAAGATAAAAGTTTTCTCCTGAGACTCTGCCTCCTCATATGAGGACATTATCTTTTGGGTTTGCAGCGCCTATAATTAATTCTTCTGAACTTAGATCTTCCATCCTCATTTGTAGACACTTTTCACTGCCATCTGGTGGATGAAAAAGCAAAATTCATCAATCATTGTTGTAACAAAATGGCTGCCATATCTACTGCAATATAAAAGTGCAAAATGTGCAAACCCGCATGAAACTTATTGGTTGAAATGAAATTATTTATGTTTCTTAGAGCTTGTTTTTTGATATGGCTTTCAAATTCAAAAAGGTTTGGCAACAGTATCAAGCTAGTATGCTGGTAAGTAGAGAGTACATGTTGAGGACATCGGGACTTTGTTCATGCAAAGTGAAAGTGAATTATATGGAAAGCTTTGGAAGATTTGAAAGGAAACCAACAGTTTACAAGAGTATAAATACTTTTTAAGATATACTTTATTGAACCCCATGGGGTAATTCGTCCTCTGCATTTGACCCATCCTGTAGTTAGGAGCAGTGGGCAGCCACAGAGCAGCGCCCGGGGACCAACTCCAGGTCTAAGGCCAGTTCCTTGGTCAGGGGTACTGGTTGGAGTGTTCCTATGAGGCATGTTTTTGTGGGTGGGGGAAACCGGAGCACCCGGAGGAAACCCACGCGAACACGGGGAGAACATGCAAACTCCACACAGAAAGGCCCCAGGCCGGATTCGAACCCACAACCTTCTTGCTGTGAGGCAGCAGTGCTAACCACTGTGCCACCGTGCCGTCCAATATAATCTTAAATACTTTTTCCAGGTACAAATTAGTCCATATTGTTTTTTATTTTTTGTATGATACATTTCCGGGGCATGTCCCTCTATCAAGAGCAGAAAGGTTGCTGACTGCAATAACAGGACAGAACTCTGAGGTGGAAAATTTGTCTGATTGTGATGATGCAGATTCTGGTGTAAATGATGAGGATTATACTCCACCTGAAAAATCAGAATCTGCAAGTTAGTGCAAGATAAGATAATGACAGTCACCACCTTCATCAATTCAGTGCAAGAGTGCATAGATGTCAATGTAGTAGAAGTGTTGGCACTCCCAATGAGCCAGCAAGAACTTGGTGAAGATGCACGATAATGATGGAAGTCTGCCGTATTTACTCCAGACTTTGTTCAGTTTGAGGCTGAAGATGAAAGTCTGCATGACCATCACGATCAGCGGCCACTGGGGCAGTACGATGACACAGACCAAATGAAACACATTTTTAACTTAAAAAAATGCTGCACCTCTAGCTATCCCCGCCATTAGTGACAAAATGAAGGGTAACAGATTTTGAAAACTGAAGAAACATCTGAAAGTATTCATTGTTGCTGACACATCAGAAAACGTTACGAAAAATAACAAATTTTAGAGGACAAGACCTTTGTTCTGCACTGGTGACTTTATTGCATAATAGAGTAAAATAAACCCCTTGTCCTCATATGAGGTCATCATTCTTCTCAAAAACTGTTTCCGGTTCAAAGACAATGTTCCGTTTTTATACTTATCAGATCCAACTAATCCCTAATAGCTAGGAGAAAAAAAATGCAAAGATATTCAAAGCTCAAGTCGAGATGTTATGAGGTTGGAGATGACAAGGTAAGGAATCTGCGACCATTTTCCCGTTGAGAATGTCTCCAGATCCTTTCAATTCAGAGGTAAACATTTATAAACACTCTTCTTCAGCTAATCTCACATTGGATTTTAGTCAGAGAACTTGGGAGACTATGGAAAGCCTTGATGAAGTGTTTAGAGAACAATATTTTGTTGATTTTGACTCATGATTTGAATCAGAATGGCATAGAATAGCAAGAGTAATATTCGTAGTGACCATGCCAAACAGAACGACTGAATGAAAGTTAGCACAAGAAAACAGGCTTTAAATTTAGGTTACGATTGTAATTAGGTTGTTGACAACCCTGGGTCCCAAACCAGGGCGCTTGACCCCACACATAGGCTGGTTTTAATTCCACTCTAATGAGGGTAGTGTTGAGGATGGGGGAATCTCAATATGTTGAAGAAGAATATGTTGTAGATTTTCTTCAACATATTGAGATTTCCCCATCCTCAAGCAATTGGAGAGAGACAGATTCTTGAAAAGTAAAAACTTAGGCTTTATTGTGTCATGATGAAAAATGCAAAGCTGGGTTCCTCCTCTTCCGATCTGGTCCCTCATGAACCGTCCGTAGCACTCCCAATTTTCTTTAACCCTGTAAAAAAACTCCCCAACTGAGCTATGGCATACAGTTTTTAAACAGGAAAATATGGTCCCTCCCCTCATTACAATTGGTCAAGTAACTTGAGATTGCAATTAGGTAATCCTTCTGAATTTGATGTCACGCATGAATCACGCAGGAGATGCATGCGCATTACAATGGACACTTACTGTCTCACCCAGATAAAATAGAAAAAAAAAAGAAAAAGAATACAGCCAAAAAGAAAAAGATACCAGTTGTTGAATTCAATGCATATCAAATTAAAAACAGATAATTCAATTGAGTATGTTTTCAGTTGCAAATAATGATTTTGCTGAACAAATATTGATCAAAGCTGCAGAAATCAAATACATCTTATGATTATGGTTTTTGAATCAAAAAAGCAAAAAGCCTGCTTATGTGTGTGTACTGCTCATGCAAGTGTGAACTGAATTGCCCTGTTTGTATATTTGTCTGTGTTTGCACTGCAGTATATGAATTACTTGTATGTATGCGTGTGTGTGTCATGTGTGTGTGTCTTTCTGCTGCCTGCATAATATAATTATTGATTATTAGTATGAGCAAATGATAAAATATATCTATTATCAATATTTTCGAATATAACAAACAATGCTGAAATAAAATCCTCAACAGTAGCATGAACTTGGTGTGTCTCTATAACACAAGAAAACTTATGACTATGGCATGAACATTGTAATTACATGGGACAATTTAATTGCTAGGATGAAATGACTGGCAGATGAGTGACAAAAAGGATATAGAGGCTTGTCCTCAGGATTAAGTTATACTCCACATACACCATACTGACTCCCATATGTGTTGCTGAAGTACTATTTTGATCCTAATTTCAATTTTATTCTTGAGTCAGTTGTGTCCTATTTTTATCCTGAAATTCATTGTTATACATAAATATTATTTATGTCCTTTTCTGTATTGTTCTGCTCCTACTGGTAAAAACTAACCAGTGTTGCCCAAAAACTGCTATTCATCGCTCCAGCCCTCCACTTGCATGGTACGGCCAGCAAAATATAAATAGGAAATGTTCTAAATTCTCATACACTTACCAAGGACATTTTGAAATATTCTGATAAGCTGTACCCATTTCAGATTCAGTGGATATTCATCTTGGCATAAATTCACATGTTCTGTACCGAAAAATACGTTGTACAATGTTGTATGAAGGTTATGTGAGATGAGGGGTAAAAAAAAGGTTTATTCCAAAATTATTTTGCTAATGTTTATAATAGCTGCCATTTGGGAGGGTACTGTTGTATAATGCGGTCATCTGTTTTGAAGGGATAAATGAAAAGAAAAATGACTCAGATCCTGTGTCTTCTTCATGAAACTTAAATCAGCTTCAAGTGCTACTAGGTTCTTGAGCAGAGATTAAGGGTTTCCTGTCACTGTGGGCTTCAGGGCACAGTAGTACAGTGCAGAGTCTGTGACCTCAGTGAAAGAGATCTCCAGATCCAACCATTTCTTGATTTTATCACGTTTAACAGAAATACGAAGATGTGCAGGTTCAGCTTTTTGTATATGTCCAGTGCTTTCCAAGATGAGAAGGAGGAATTTGGGTTCGAATCCAGGAGATTGGCGATACCATTGGAGATTGTTTGCATTCCCAGAATAGTTGCATGACAGTGTAACATTATTTCCCTCCAAAACAGGCACTACATTCGATACCGGCATTATTTCATCCTGAAAACTGCCACCTGCAGAAGAGTAATATGAAATATGTATTAATACTCATAATGAAGGTTTGCTTCATAAGAATGTAGTTTATTAATGGCTTTAAATACAAATTGCTTCCAGGTAGAGGAGCGTCTGCATTTGGTTTTCTATACTACAGCAATTGTATGCAAATTTGGGAACAAATTAATAGTAGAATGATAAATGAGAGTGGAATTCAGGGTCGACTTACCCAACAATGCTGAAAACAGAAGAAGGAACCTGCGCAGCATCTTGAAAGCTGTGAGGCAGAAATATTGACTATGAGCAAAGCAAGAACTCAGTGGATCCTCCATACTGACTCTGCATTGTTACAAGAGACTCCACCCTTCATTGGCTTAATTCGCTCCTCCTTCGGACACAAAGAGCATCACATCCTCTGCTGATGACTTGGAGCACAATTAGGTTTTCATAGTTTTCTTTCCGTCCTGGGAAGGTGGTTATATTTTTTTAATGCTACCTGTTCAGGACATTATTGAAAAGGTTGTCTGATTGCCTTTATTAACTGGCAGACTAGCCTGATAGTAGTTCAATTCAAACACACCTCTGCACAGCAGTAGCCTATTGTGTTATGCTCTGCTGGGGGTGGCTGCGGGTTTGAAAATGCTTTAAACACAAGATAGTAAGTGGAACCAACTGCATGAGATGCAGACAGTTTGATTGGTCAGAATTCAGTTTATAGGTAAGGTTAACATTAGTGTTGTTTGAAAATTTTGAGCACTGGAAAATAATTCAGGAAAGAATGATATGAGGAAGTATGATGGAAATATTGTCCCCCCCAGTAACTGACACAATCTGCTTTCTTGAAATGCCTGAAATCTCACAAGTTCTATGGCACAAAGCACTGCTGTTAACCCTTAAAGGGTCATATTATTCACAAGTAGATATTTAGCTCTGCAACAGCTGAATAAACACAAAATAATTCCGTAAAGTCACATCATCTTCCAGCTTGAGGAGGCCAATTAAACACCAGCATCAAGTAAAAATTGGTGTCTCGTGTCCTGTGCACAGTGACTGGTACGGAGGACGGGAAGCAGTGGACTGGAGTCAGACGCAGTGATTGATTTTAGCTTTTATTATGCCCAAACAGCAGTGCAGCGGGCATCAGCATTGCAATCAATATGAAACAAAAAAGAATTGAGGTTCTACAATGATAGATAATATAGCAGTAGACTAAGAATCACTCAATTAAAGAAAACGGAACAAGGTTCCTTTAAACAAGAAAATAAAAGGGCAGCTTTAAAGTAAGTGGCTCTAAGTTTATAATTAGGTTTCGTATAGGGGAATAGTCTTACAAAAGATCTAAAGCACCGTTACTGCGTGGCATTTACATACATGCCAACGCTACCACTTTTGGCCGTAGACTATCGCTTTTGGGTCATTTTTTTTTTCCCCAGAATAAGATGCCCCAAAAGCAGCAGTCTACCGCCAAAAGTGGTAGAGTTGACATGTATGCATTTAAGAGACATCACTAAGCGCCTTCGCACAGGACTCATGTATATCCCTCTGCTGCCACTCAGAGGGAACAACAAACAGGTGTGCAAGCTGATTGACTAATGACAGATGATAATTGAATAATTATTAGAAGTGTGCTCCTGGGTCTAATAGTATGTAAGTAAGAAAGTAAGTAAGTAAATTGTATTTGTATAGCACCTTTCACAGAACAACGTCACAAAGTGCTTAACAACAGATGAAATGAAAAATACAATTATAATAGAGCAGTAGTTCTCAAACTCAGTCCAGGGGGATTGTGTATGCTGTGTAACCCCTGTTTATGCTGGTTTTCATTCCAAACACAATTAAAATTCCAGGATTTTAACAAGCTGTTAGTTTTTCTTAATTTGGTGCCTTTGATCTTCAGAGAGGAAATTTACCATCTTTATCTCCAGAATGCCAAACATTGCTTTGCAGTGCCCCAAAGATGACCAATTTTACATTGTGCTCATTACACTATAGGCAAAAAATAATAATTAAAGAGCTAATAGACCAACAAGATGAATTTGCCGCCTTTCTGACATAACAGGTAACTTGGTTATTTGCTGTACATGCAATAATTGGCTATTTTTTCATGATACTTCACCACAAAACTGGTGGGCCTCATTATCATTGGCATTGTTATTACATTATTCATTATCTTCTCAATGGTTTGGAATGAAGGCCAGGTGTACATACCGATTGAGAGCCTGCTGATTGCCCCCAGTCTTTAATTGCATTGGTTATAGATTGCCTTTCTTCATACAAATAGAAATCAACTGTAGGAAATTTAATCCAGTGAGGACTGCATGCCTATAGAAGATAAAATCTTCATTTCGTACATAGACAATTCTAGCATAATGTGATTTAAGAATTTAAGTTATCCCATAGCATAAGCTCCTAGTTTGAATAATTTACATCTTGTTCAAATACTGAGATTGCCAATGTGGTTGGAACAAAAACCAGCATACACAGGGGTCCCCCAGGACCGAGGTTTAGAACCACTGCAATAGTCCGATGAGCTGGCTGGCAGGGGGGGTGTCTTTACACAAATTCTGTCTGTGTAGAATTCCTGATTGAGCTCATTGTTTTTATTGACATTATATAGAAAATGGAATTCACGTCTTCTGCATGTTTAGTTACTTTGACTTCCAATCACCACTAGATGTCACTGTGATACAGATTATTAAAAGTACTGTGACAGTTACTGATTTGGTACGTCACCCAATAATCTATCATAAATAGGGTTATTCGATTCAAACTGCAGTGCAGGTCAGCTCTTCCAGTCTCATTATGTCATAGTGTCCTGTATCCTCAAGTACTGAAATATTGTACACCAGTTCTTTTGTCTACAACAATAAAAAACACTTCACAGGCAGATGCTCTGCATATATCGAATAACTTCAAAAATTGAATTGAAAAACATCAACATCAATTGATTTCTGGCCCACATTTCATCATATTTTTCTGAATAAGGTGCAATAAGAAAGCACACCACATGGACCAACAGCAGCTTAATAATCATACATGCCAAACACAGCACTGTGTTTTTCCCCCTTCCAGATTTTTTTCTATTTTTGCATATTTGTCACACAAATATTTCCAATCAAACTAATTTTAATATTATACAAAGATAACCATAATAAACACAAAATGCAGTTTTAAAATGATGATTTGATTTATTGAATGAAATAAGCTGCCCTACCTGACCTGGCCCTATGTGGAAAAAAGTAATTTCCCAGTTAGTTAGTAAATCAACCATTTGTGCACGTTTAATTGATATTTAAGTTCAAGTTCACAAGACGCACCCAGGTATGATTGCTTAAAACCTAATTGAACCTGAATAGAACCTGTCCAGCAACATGAAGAAGGCAAAATGCAGCATGATGCCGCAATGTAAAGAAATTTATGAACTTATGAGATACCTAGTCATTGACATTTATCACTCTGGAAAGGATTATAAAGCTGTTTCTAAGGCTATTGGACTCCAACAAACGACAGTGAGAGCCATTATCTACATATGGAGAGAGCTTGGAACAGCTGGGAATCCTTCTGGAGTAGCCAGATTACCAAAATTTCTCTAAGACCCCAATGACAAGTCATCCAGGACTCACTAAAGAACCCAAAGAACTCAACCCAAGAATTCAAAGAACTGTAAGTCTCACTTGCCTCAGTTAAGGTCAGTGTTCATAAGTCTGCAATTAGAAAAAGACTGAGAAAAAATGGTATCCAAGAAAGAGCTGCATGGCGAAAACCGCTTCTGCCCAAAAGGCACACAAAACCTTATCTTGCATTTGCTAAAAAAAAAAAAATCTTGATGACTCACAAGTCTGTTGGGATAATATATTGCAGGCTGGTGAGTCAAAAGTGGAACTTTTGGAAGACATGGGTCCCGTTACATCTGGTGTAAAGCTAATACAGGACTCCACAATAAAAACATCATACTGACCATCTAAATGTGGTCGAAGAGTCTGGTTCTGCAACTAGCCGTAAGTGACAGGATCATGAATTCTGCTCTCTAAAAGAAAATGCTGAAGGAAGTTGTCTGGAAATTAGTTAGAGATCTCAAGTCCAGTTGGGTAAAGCAGCAGGCTGTGGCATGACAAACAGGCAGTTAATCCTCAAAAAGCCTCTAATGTGGCTCACTGAAAACAATTTTGCAAAGAAGACTGGGCCAAATTCCCCCCACAGCGATACAGAAGCCTCACAGCTAGTTATCGCAAATATTTGATCGCAGTTGTTGCCTCCAAGGGTGGAATAATAACCAGTTATTAGCTTTAGGGGCAATCATTTTTTTCACATGCCTGAATATACAAAAATAACAGAAACTTCATATTTTGTATCGTATCGTAAACGTTTCTGAAAAGTCATGACATCAAGTGTGCACATCTGCTATTGTTTTAATAACTAAGAATGAGCATGCAATGGGAAATGAATGATTAGATGCACAGTTTTTTGGGCTGAATTTATGCTGCTGAAAGTGCACGTATGGATGTAGTCAATGCTATTTAGCTAGCTACGTAGCCAGCATATAATACATGAAGCAGCACAACACACTACTGTAAATCGGTGTAAGATATTCAAAGTAATGGAAGTAAACAACTCACAACTCAGCTTAGGAGCATCTTGAACATTTTAATACGAAAAAGCAAAGCAAGTGCTAGCTACATGCACGATTATGGGACCTTCACCTTCAATGGCTATCAAATACATGCTGTTATCCAACCAAAGTTAACAACAGCCTTTGCTACCTTACTGTCTATTCTGTAACGTTACATAAAAGATAGGTGAAGCAGTCGAGGCATTACATAACAAAGCCATTCATCAAATACATAAATTAAAACATTGGTGTCGTTACACCTGCTCACTTTATCGACTTGGTAATAACGTAAGCTAACGGCACAGAATCTCCTGACCAATGCTACAAGCAGAGAACCGCAGCTGCTGTATTGCTTACGAGAACACGCTTAGAGACAAGATCCCCTTGGTGTTCGCGTAGCCTGAATTAAAATAAAAAAATTTGACACTGACCGCTAAGCCCTTGTCGGTGTGCATCTCAGTCCTGGTTCAGTGTCCAGTTCTTATTATACACCCATGCGCTTAACTGCCAAATGATTTTGCAGCCATTTTGGACCAAACTAGTACCAGCTGGGGGTGGCCGGACTGAACCAACTCCCAGGAAAGGATGGGAAATCATTCTTTTTGTTTAGTTTAAAAATGTATTTAGTTAGTTGTTAATTGCATGTTCACTATTAAGTTGAACAGAAATACCTTTAAAAAGGTTTATTATTTCTGTTGGAAATCATTTATCAAACTCTGTTTATTTAACCCAAATTAGTTGATTGCCCCTAATTGTTTCATGTACTTGGCCAGGTCTCTATAAATTCCCTTGTTTTTCAGTGTGTCTTGAGTTCTGTTTGGTTCTTTTTGTTATCCTTTAGCCTTATGATTTTTGGGCCCAATTTTTTGTACATTTTTTGGAAAGCACTTTGGTTTGTTTACCTGTTTGTTTCCTCCATAGGTAAATTAAACCCTTATATTTGCACATTTATCCTGAGTTCTTGTGCCTTGGCTTGTTTGGTCCATTACAATGACAAATAAGCAAAAATAAAAGATTTGGATATGGGCGCAAATTTTTTTTAAAGCACAGCACTGGCAAAAGCATGGTTTACAGTAGGTGTTGGGATAGAGGGGTGTGGTTCTAGAAATGCAGATGTTTTGACAACCGTTTTTGCCTCATTATTTTCAACACTGTTTTGAGGGGGTATGGATTACTTGGAAGGAGTGTGAAAAAGCAAATGTTCAACCCAAAAGCTCAAACTTCTGCTATTTAATCTGCATTATGTTATGATTTTTGCACACATGTAGTGAAAATACTTGATTTTGCATTTTCATTTAAATGCCGACAAGAATGATGTTTCCATACCTGGGAGGTTCATTTATGGTAGTGTAAGGTTTTTGTGCTGCGTTTACAGGTTTCCTGTCACTGTGGGCTGCAGGGCACAGTAGTACAGCGCAGTGTCATTCAATTTTGCAGCGGTGAGCTCCAAATGCACAAGGCTGTTGGCTTTGTCATTTTTCACTGCAAATCCATCTCTCTCTTCAATTTCTTTTTTTTCGTAAATGAGCTCAATGAATTGTAGCTTTGATCCTGGTTGTTGGCGATACCAGTGGAGATAGTTTGTAACGCCAGCTGCAGCAGTGTATTTGCATGAAACACTTACACTGCTGCCCTCCACGGCTTCCACTATGTCTCTTGTAGAGTTGATCGAATTCTCAGTACTGTTGCCTGAAAAAGATTTTTATTTATTCATAAGTCTTACAATGAGCAAATCAGGTTCAATTTTTTCATATAGAGGACAGAAATACAAACTTTATTTTAAATTAGTGTATATCTTCAAACAAAAGTGACAAACAAATCTGCCCCCCTAAAAAGTTTTAATTTAGCATCTTAAAATTTTACCAAAATTTTGAAAAAGAATGAAAAAGAGATTCAAGCAGTCACTTACCCACCATTGTTGAAAACAGAAGAAATAAACACAGGAGCTTCATGATGGTTGCGAGAAAGAAACACTGACTTTTGGCACAACCTGAACAGAAGAAGACCCCCCCCCCCCATTCTGACTCTAAGTGCAGTTTTAACAGGAAACTCCTCCCACTCACTGACTATTGAATAAACAGTACTTTCCCATTTACTTTTCAATGCGGATACATTGGAGACATCATTTTATCACCCATCAGAGTATCATATCCAAGTACAGGCGATGCCCAGAAAGGGAAAAAAGAAAATAAATTTAAAAAAAAACACAGAGCATTGTCAATACAGCCTCCAAGACCACTGTGACTTCTCAAATGTCAAGTTCCAGCAACATCAAGAATATTATTAATTGTATGTGTAAAATCATTCACGACTCCTCTCATTCTTTATGAGGCAGAGGGTAAAGGACCTCACTCAAGACATTTTACCCCTTTAAAAATAGTTACTTCAGTAAATGAAACTGGAAAGGTGTAGAGTGATAACATAAAACGTATCCTGGGTCTACCGCTGCGGAGGCATCATTCTAAACTGTTACAGCCAGGCAATGGATATATCATCTGCTGAGGCCCTAAACATTCCCTATACAAACGCAGATTTAAATATCTGTTATTTGGCATAATGTGGATTATGAAGGTAAATAACCTCTTATGAAATTATTATTTTATAATGACGTTTCTCTGTCTGTTCTCTGGCATGCATGAATCCGCACCACACTCAAAAAAATTAAACCCTATGAAATGTCAGATTTACTTAATAATGTTATGTCAACTGATTCTATGCAATAGCTTTGCGTAATCTTTATTTGACATCTAACATTTTTAGCCAGTTTAATTAATTGTATTAAGTGGAATGCACTTAACTCAGTTTTATGGAACCAGATGACATAACATTATAAAGTAACTCTAACATTTCAGAGGGTTTCATTTTTTTGAGTGCAGTTCACATGCCCAGGCTGATTGTACACCTGAGGTCCACAGGGACCCCAGCACTATTTAGACAGAGAAAGACAGAGAGTCTGTCTTTCCACCACAATTTAATTGTATTTATATTATGTTTAATATAATATTTATTATGTATTTAATTTGTATTTATATTCAGAAAAAAATAACTGCCTCAAAATTTGTACCTTTAGGTTCATAGCAAACCTGTAGGTTCATATAAAAAAAAAAAAAAATGAAATTTTGCTGGCTATAATGGTTTTATTCAAAGAAAAATACACAATTTTCATTTTTTTTAAACTTTTCACATCACATCTAAAGAAGGCTATTGCCACATCCTGGTGCTATTATGATAATAAGGTTTCAGAAAATGTAATACAGATGTTCTGACATAGCATAATATTTGGCTGATTTATCAATATCACTCTATTAAGCACTGGGGTCCAAGTGGAACCCATGATTATAGCATGAAACTTTAGGTCCAGTTGGGCGGTTTTCAGCCACACAATCACTTGGTAATGATTTCAAGGGGGTATGAAAAAAACTCTCAGTTGAGCAAAAAAAAAAAAAGGCTTTGCGAGGGCAGTGGCAATACCCTTAAGCCCTGAAACGCTCAATCAAAAGTGAAGTTGTTTCAGCCAGCCAGCATGAAAGATCAATTGGGTATAAAACCTTGACAAGGCACGCCTACCCAAGGAGGCAAGTCTACATATGCTAAATCAAGTTCCGAACCCAAGCCGTAAGAGCAAAATGCCCCAGACATTCAGGTGTGAAACCTTGTCCAGGCATGCCTATCTGCCATGCCAAGTCCAAATATGAAAAATCAAGTTCCTAAACCAAACGGTTTGAGAGAAATGGCGCGGACAAAATTTTAAAGGAGAAGGTCAGTGAGGCAAGGTCAAAGGTCATTTGGGTGCAAACCAGGGCCGTCACCAGACATTTTTTTATCGGGGCTCGTGCCCCGGGCTGCACATGCGTTGTGCCCCTGTAAAAAATTCCCAATCAAAGTTCATAAATAAGTTCATAAATAAGTTTTAATTACTGAATATATCCTTTGGACTACGCTGCGACTGGAGTACCAACCAAGGAAGAAAAAACATAGGCACGATTGTCCCTACTTCAACCACGAAGCCTACTTGAGCCAATAGAGTGAAGAGGTTGCGTCTGAGTTGTAAGGCAAGATACATTTTGGCCAATGAAACGTAGACCTACTTCACATGGATTACCGTCATTGACATACGGAAATTTGGCGGAGTACGCCATCGAGTTCCAGACCTTAGCTGCCAGTTCCGAGTGGAATTCCCATGCGCTCCGAGACCTCTTTGTGGAAGGACCAGCTGATGGCATCAAGAACCACCTCCTATTTCATGACCCACCCAGGACTCCCGAGGCTGTGGCGGATCTTGCCATCCGGATTAACAACCGCCTAGAGGAGACTCCCACTCGCTTGAGGTGAGGTCGGCCAGCTCCCTCCAACAGCCACCAGGAGGAGACTGCCACTCGCTTGGGGCGACGTCGGCCAGCTCCCTCCAACAGCCACCAGGAGGAGACTGCCATTTGCTTGGGGCGACGTCAGCCAGCTCCCTCAGAACCTTCCGAGACTCCTGTCATCCGGTTCCAACTACCTGCTTCTCCATGTCAAGCATCCTCCCGAGCCCACCAACCCGAGCCCGAGCCCATGCAGATAGGACACAGTCGCCTGATGGAGGAGAGGGATCGCCGCATGCGGTCCAAGGCCTGCCTCTACTGTGCTCAGCGAGGGCATTTTGTCGCCAACTGTCCTGAGAAGAGCCAATGCCCTGTGGTAACTGGTAAAGCCGTAGTGGGCAATACTCGACCCGAAGCCTCCTCGAATCGCCGGACCTGCATCCCTGTGACCCTCTCCTGGGGCAACAAGAGCCGTCACACTTTTGCCTTGGTGGATTCTGGAGCTGAAGATAACTTCCTGGACGCCGAAGCCGCAGCTTCCTGGGGTATTCCACGCTCCCCACTGGCGCAGCCGCTGACCGTCTCTGGCCTCGGGGGCCAGCAACTGGCTCAAATTCAACATCAAACGGCGCCAGTCTAGCTTTTGGTTTCTGGCATATATATATATATATATATATATATATATATATATATATATTGACAGATGAACAGCAATGGATGATTTCTTTGCATCACCAACCGTTGAGGTTTTGAAGTCTTTTAAGAAGACAGAACTGCTAGGAATATGCAGACATTTAGACCTGACTGGCTAGAGAGATTGTGGAATATTAGATTGATGAAAATGTGTTTGCACCAGTGGAAAATCCAAATATAGAAATGGAACTTAAATTAAAAATGATAGATTGAAATGGAGGGGAAAAAAACAAAGAGAATTTGAGAGAGAGAAAGAGAAAAGAGAAGAAAGAGAGAGACAGAGACAGAGAGATTTTGAATTAGAGAAGTTAGATAGAGAAGGAAGACTCCAAATGGAGCAGCTAAAAATAAAAATAGCAACTGAAAATAAATTTCGAGCTAGCCAGGAGGTAAAACTGGTGCCTCCATTTTCGGAAAAGGATGTTGACAACTATTTCCAGTGTTTTGAAAAGGTAGCAAAGAGTTAGCAAAGGAATACTGGCCACTGATGTTGCAAACTGTCCTCAAGGGTAAAGCTCAACAAGCCTATTTGGCTTTGTCTGCAGATGATTCCTCTGATTATGAGGTTGTCAAAAAGGTTATTTTGAGAGCTTATGAGTGGTTCCAGAGGCTTACTGACAGAAATTCAGAGGTCTAAAGAAATCTGACAATCAGACATATGTGGAATTCGATAACGAGAAGAAGGTTTGCTTTGAGCGCTGATGTACTTCTAAGGAGGTCAAGGATGATTTCGAATCACTAAAAGAGATGGTGTGAGTTGAAGAATTTAAGAACTGTGTTAAGGATGATATTAAGTCCTGCCTTAATGAGAAGCAAGCACTGAATATGGAATCAGCTGCCAAATTTGCAGATGAATATGTTCTCACACATAAGTCCAAATTTCAGTCTAGCAGTAACAATAGATGGTTCCAATTTCAGAAAAAAGGTAACGGTGATACCCAAGATTCCTCACCCAAAGACAAAGACAAATCTGGTGATGGTGCTCAGAAATCCAGTCACAGGTTTGATGACAGTGTAAAAGTTGACAGTGACAAAAGTGGTCTAGTTTGCAGTTATTGCAAGAAATCTGGTCATGTTACAACTAACTGTTGGTTCCTTAAAGCTAAGAAAGAAAAAGAAAAGGATAACAAACCAAATACATTTGTGAAAACAAGGTTAGAAACCCCTGTAGTAGATGACCGATCTGCTAAATTGTCTGCTCCTTGTGGGGCTAAGAAGCCTGATACTGCTGACTTTGTGAGGGAGGAATTTCTTCCATTTGTGTGAGAGGGATTTGTGGCTCAGAATGAGCATTCTACTCCTGTCCCCATATGTATCCTAAGAGATACCGAAGCTTCTCAGTCACTTTTGTTGATGGACTCTTTGGAGCTAAGTGATGAGACCGCTTCTGGGGATTTCATACTTGTACAAGGTATTGAAGGGAGATCAGTATCTGTACCCCTGCGCTCTGTATTCTTGAAGTCAGATTTAGTTACAGGACAGGTAAAGGTGGGACTTTTGTCAAATCTATCTATAAAGTGTGTTTCTCTGCTGCTAGGCAATGACCTGGCTGGGGGCAAAGTAATTCCCCCTGTACATCTTACTTCACAGCCGAGCACTGAAGATGGGGATGAGGACCCATCTCTGTATCCTTCCTGTGCAGTGACTCGTGCTATGGCTAAGAAGGCTGAAGAAGAAGATGATGTGGTGCCATCCAGCACATTGAATAGTCATGACTCAGGTGGTTCGCCTCATGACTCTGTTCGGCCTACTATGGTTTCTCCGTTTGAGGACTCAGATACTTTTATCAGTTCTCTGTTCAGCCAGCCAGGTGGGTCAGGGGATTCTGATGTGTCTGGAGACTTGCCTCTGTCCAGAAAGCGGTTGATTGAGGAGCAAACTAATGATCCTGAAATTTTTGTACTAAAGAGGAGAGCCCTTCCTGATAAAGAAATAGACGCAGTTCCAGTTAGGTATTATCTCAAGGATGGAGTGTTGATGCAGAAGTGGCGCTCTCCTGATATCCCTGCCAATACATATTGGGCAGTGGTTAGGCAAATTGTTGTTCCGAAGGTCTACAGGAATGAGATCTTAACAATAGCTCATAGTTTACCTATAGGAGGTCATCTTAGTGTTAACAAGACTGTTGACAAGATCATGAAACACTTCTTCTGGCCTGGGCTTCGGAAAGATGTTTCCAACTTTTGCAAAACCTGTCACACTTGTCAGGTAGTTGGAAAACACCAGTTAGACCCACATGTAGCTCCATTGCAACCAATCCCAGCATTTGGGGAGCCCTTCTTTAAGGTCATTGTTGATTGTGTTGGTCCATTATCCAAAACTAGATCTGGAAATCAGTATTTTTTGACAATCATGTGTGCATCTACCAGATTCCCTGAGGCCATACCTTTACGTAACATCAAGGCAACTGCAATCTCAAAGGCTATGATAAAGTTCTTCACGTTGTTTGGCCTTCCCAGCGAAATTCAGTCAGACCAAGGTAGCAATTTCACTTTCGGATTGTTTCAGCAGGTTGTGTATGAACTAGGTGCAAAGCTGATTCTTTCTAGTGCCTATCATCCAGAAAGTCAGGGTGCCTTAGAGCGGTTTCATTCCACTCTCAAGACAATGATGAGGACTTATTGTTATGGTCACGAGAAAGACTGGGATGAAGGTGTTCATTTGCTGTTGTTTGCAGCAAGGGAAGCCGTGCACGAGTCTACTGGATTCAGTCTGTTTGAGCTAGTGTTTGGCCATAAAGTGAGAGGACCTTTGCTATTGTTGAGTGAACAATGGCAAGAGAAAGAGAAACATATCAGTCTGTTAGACTATGTTAGCAAGTTCAAGGAAAGATTGCGTGCAGCTTGTGACCTAGCTAAAGAGAACTTGAAATCAAGTCAGGGAAAAATGAAAACTTGGTATGATCATAAGGCTAGAAGCCGTGAGTTTAAACCAGGAGACAAGGTTCTTGTGTTGTTTCCCTTGCAGCCCAATCCATTTAAGGCTAGATTTCATGATACATATAAAATTCTGACAAAACTCAATGATCTCAATTACATTGTGAGGACTCCAGATAGGAGAAAGCCAAAACAGTTGTGTCACATTAATATGCCGAAGCCTTATCATGACAGAAATGCTAGGGTTGCAGCTGTCACTTCAGATTCTCCTATGGTCGAGACATGTGCATCTGCATCTGCATGCTTCATTGGTACTTAAGCTGAGCACGCTCATTCTCTTAATGAGCAAGTCTACCAATGATGTCTACCAATCTCTGTCCATGTCTAATGATCTTGCCCTTGCCCATTGTCTCTTCTCCAGGTGTTGCTCCTCATGTGTCCTGATTTCTGTTCCTTTATCTGGAGGCTGTGGAAGTTGGCTGGCAGACAGAGTCCACGGTCTTCATGTCTTTGTGTGCCACAGTGTCTTGTCTTGTCTTGTCTTGTCTTGTCTTGTCTTGTGTAGTGTAGTGTACTGTACTGTAGTGTAGTGTAGTGTAGTGTTTATAGTTTTTTCCATAGCCAAGCCAAGTTCTTGTTGTTTGAATTCTTAGTCTAATTATTCTTTTCTGTTCATGGTTTTCTTCCTGGAGGTTCCAGACGTTTTGTTTTTTGTCGTTTTGGATTTTTAGTTTGTAGCTCCGTGAAGCTTTTCTTAGTTTGATTTTTGCAACCCTTTGGGCCAAGTTTTTTGTTGGCCCTCATTCCTGTTTTTCTTTGTTTGAATAAACTCCCAGGTCCCCTGCATCTTGCATCTGGTGTCTTCTGATCTTGTACCAGTTTCCTTTATTTTCATGACTATTTACATTGTAGATTCTCGCTGAAGGCATCAAAACTATGAATGAACACACGTGGAATTATTTTTGTATCTAACAGTTGTCCAGCAGGGCTGTTGGCTGTGTATCAACCTGACTTCTGCACAACACAACTGATGGTCCCATTCCACGAATTAACCCTGACGAGGCACACCTGTAAAGTGATAACCATTTCAGGTGACTACCTCTTGAATCTCATCAAGAGAAGCCAAGAGTGTGCAAAGCAGTAATCAGAGCAAAGGGTGGCAACTTTGAAGAAACTAGAATATAAAACATGTTTTCAGTTACAGATATTTCACACTTTTTTGTTAAGTACATAATTCCACATGTGTTCATTCATAGTTTTGATGACTTCAGTGAGAATCTACAATGTAGATAGTCATGAAAATAATGGAAATGCCCTGAATGAGAAGGTGTGTCCAAACTTTTGGCCTGTACTGTATAATAATTGATTAAACATTTTCATTTAAATGCCAGCACTACTGAGGTTTCCATACCCTGGAGGTTCATTTTAGGTTGTGTTAGGTTTTTGCACAGTGTTTACAGGTTTCCTGTCACGGTGGGCTGCAGGGCGCAGTAGTACAGTGCAGAGTCTGCTACTTTAGCAGAGGAGATCTCCAAATGCACAAGGCTGTTGTCTTCGTCAGTTTTCACTGTAAATCCATCTCTTTGTTCAATTTTTTTATTGTCAGTAGTGAGCACAATGAATTGTAGCTTTGATCCTGGTTGCTGGCGATACCAGTGGAGATAGTTTGTAAAGCCAGCTGCAGCAGTGTATTTGCATGAAACACTTACACTGCTGCCTTCCTGGGCTTCCACTGTGTCTCTTATAGCGTTGATTGAATTCTCGATACTGTTGCCTGTGAGAGATTTTTATTTATTCACAAATGTTGTGATGAGCAAATCAAGTCAAATTTATTCATCTAGAGGACAGAAATACTATTTTTTTATTTAAAATTGGTTCATATTTTCAAATAAAAGCTACAAATGAATCTGCCCCTAAACATCTTTAAAATATTCAGTTTTAATTTAACATCCTTAAAATTAATCTGAATTTTGAAAAAGTATGAATAAGAGATGCAAGTAGTCACTTACCCACCATTGTTGAAAAAAGAAGAAATAAACACAAGAGCATCATTATGGTCGTTAGAAAGACACATTGATTTTTGGCAACTTGAACCGAATGAGCCCCCAGCCCTGACTCACTGCAATCTTAACAGGAAACTCCTCCCACTCACACAGCATTTAACAAAGAACGGCTTCTTATTTACCTTTTAAAGAGGGTTTACTGAAAATATCACTGTTCTACCCATCAGATATGGTGCCAGACAGGCAAGGAATGCCCAGGGGGGGGAGCGAAATTCGGATTGCCAATATGACCTCCAAGATAACTGTGACTTCTCAACTGTCCATTTCCGGAAACATCAAGAATAATGTTAATTGTGCGTGTGAAATCATTCAAGACTCCCCAAATTCTCCCGTGTGGTGGAGACCAAAGGTCCTTACTCAACATAGTTTACCTGTTTGAGAACAGTGACTTCCCAATATACATAACCAAGACTTCTTCCAGCTCTTCCCTCCCCTCTGCACTTTCTATCAAGCAGAGTGCGCTTGATACATGAATCAGTTTCTTTCAAAAAACATTATCTAAAAGCCTGCAAACATAAAAAGTCTGCTTATTGCAACAGAGCACTGACTTGGATTACTTATTCTCATTGGTTTGATGGCCCTGCTACTACTAACGTCAGTGTTGGTTAAAATATTTTATCTCCGCCAGGAGGTAATATGGTTTATCACCAGCGTTTGTTCATTCAATCAAAAATATAAGGTTCAGCTCACATTCTTGATCCACGAGCCGAAATAATTTTCATGCACGTTAAGATGGCTCTGTCCAGACTTATTTAATACTCACATTCAATGAGATCTCCTCCATCAACGAACTGCAACTCAGCGGAGGTAATGCACTATTCAAGTGGAACTAGTTAAGGTAGTTTGTGCTGTTCAGTTTATTTATACTTCTGGTATTCGGTCCCTTTATCTTTCCTTTGCCTCCATGTTTTCTATATGTCTGTTAAATCTTCATTTTTCTTCTTCTCTTGCCACTCTGCTCTGTTCCCTCATTGTTTCCCATCACCTTGTTTGCAGTCACGCAAATCTTTGCTTTTTCTCACTTCTTTTATGACCTGCCCGGTTTCCCGAATCATCTTCTGTTGTATTTAAGCCCTCTGTTTTCTCTCCTTTCTTGCAAGTTTGTCTCAGTCCAGTCAATTATGAGCCTTTTTTGAGTTCAGAATTCCTGTGTATTGACTTTATTTGATAATGGTTTGAGAGTTTGGATTGTCTGTGTCTACTTACTTTTGGCTATAACTTTTTTTGATCACTAGTTTTCGATTCTGCCTTTCTTGCTGTACAGCATTCTGCTTGGCTGGTTTCTGGATTTTTAATTTTTTCATCTGATATGCGACTGTGGTTATTTCCCAGTGATTCTGTACTGCAATCCTACCACTGGTGTTCAACCTAGGCGATCTGACCCTGATTCTGCTGCAATATACTGTGTGAAACTTTACTTCTGTCCGTGCCTCTGACCCCATCTCTTCACTTCACCTTAACACCGACTGTAAATACTATCAGTGCTGGTTGGACATGCATGTTTCTTTGGTCCTGTGAAATTTACAGTGCCCTCCATAATTATTGGCACCCGTAGTTCATAATTGTGAGTAAGAAAAGGTTTTTTCCCTGCATGCCTCCCAAACAGCTTGTTGGCATGTAGATAGCGCCTGATGGTTGTTTTGGAGACTTTGTGATCCCAAGATGCTACCATTTGTTGCAATTCTTTAACAGTGAGCTTTGGAGAACTTTTTATTTCTCTTATCATCCTCCTCACTGTGCCTGGTGGCAAAATAACCTTGCATCCTCGTCCAGGCTTGTTTACCACTGTTCCAGTTGTTTTAAACTTCTTAATGATTCCTCTGACAGTAAATATGGACAGGTGCAGGCGAGTGGCTATATTCTTATAGCCATTGCCTGACTTGTGAAGGTCAACACACATCTGCCTTACTTGAATGGTGTGTTTCTTTGTCTTTCCCATGTTGAAGAGTGGATAAGAGAAATGGCCTCTGTGTCACATCATATTTATACCCCAGGGAATCAGGAAGTGATGTTTTACTAATTAAATTTTCCAAGATACTATGATCAACTTTGTAAACTACTGTAGAAATGACAGAAATACTTCAATTACAAGTCCTAGGAATTGTTAGGGGTGCTAATAATTGTGTAACAGGTGATTTAATGAAAATTAATTATTTCTTAGTCAGGGATTTTTTTTCCCCCCTTAAAATTCACTTGAGTTGAAGGTCACATTTTTTCTACAATTTTCAGTGTGATAGAATGCTTCTGCAATAAAAATTGAATATAATTTAAGGCTTTTAACACATCTTAACCAGGGGTGCCAATAATTATGCAGCGCGCTGTATGTGATGTTTTAATGCACGTGGCGTTTCTGTACCGCAAAGATCATTTCCAAAAAATGAACAGCACCAACACAAATACAATGAGCTATGGTGTGTGGAACTGCAGGATCTTGAATTCCACTTAACTGAGTGTGCACTGTGCACGATAGTTGTTAATTGAAGTTACTTGAAGTTAATTGAAGTTACTGTTTGGCTCAGGAGTCTACACTTCTTGCTTATCAGGCCAGAGTTCACTGCTGATTAAATGGGAATCCTAAAAACATGAAGACACTTCTGCCCTTGAGGACTGGAGTTTGAGACATCTGTCCAAAAAATATTCCGGTGGAGAACCGAATGCTCATTTCCAGCAAATATAGCAAGTAGCCCATACCCTAAAACAGCAAAGCATACTCACTCAATCACACTAGCATGACCCTGTTCTGCTGTCGGTATGATATTCTCATTGTGAAATTCTGTGCTATCTCTACACCAGATGTAATGGGACTCCTATCTTCCAAAAGGTTGCTTTTTCAAATCTTTAGCAGTGGTTTTTGCTATGCAACTTCCTCATGGATATCTTTTTTCCTCAGTCGCTTTTTCATAGTAAATACATGGATGCTAATCACATCTGTGTAAAACAAGGACTCTGTATGTGCTGGTTTTCATTCCAACCGCAATGGCAACCCCAAAATTTTACGAGCTGTTAATTATTCTGAACTACGATCTTCTTTATGTGATTACTTAAACTCTTACATCACTTTCTATCAGAAATAGCTATGCATACCGCTAAAAATGTATCCTCTGTTAGCATGGATTTCTAATTGGACTACATTTCTAACAGCAAATTTGTGAATATCCACGTACTGCAATTGCGTGAATTGCGATAAATTATCCATAACAGATATAACAGATAAAATCAACACCTGAAGCAAGCTGCTACTTGCTATGAACGCCTGGGGTATGTTCAAGACCGAAATGGCTCACACCTAAGTCTCGCGAGGGAAGACTCCAGAGTTTTTAACAACTCAAGAGTTCTTCCAAGTTTTCCAACATGGCTGCCAACTAAGGTTTATGTCATTTAAACTTTGACTGTACTGGATGACATTGTGAAAAGCGAGGTCACATTCTCGCGAGACATTGCAAGACCAAATGTGGTTTAATCATTCAAGAGGCGATAACTCAAAGGCTCTCACTCAACCCCGCAATCTTGAACATGCCCCTGGCCACCAATTCTAACCACTGGAAAGATGATTAAGAATTCAATGACACCCCAAGTAATTTATCAAGCCCTCCGGCATTGTATTGAAGTATATATGAAGTCTATATGGTCTCAGACATGGCAAGATAGATGTCGACATTATGAATTGTCCAATTTTCTGAGTGAATTGGAGGCTGTTAAGCCAACTAATGTTACGGTACGCTGCACAGAATGTACATTGTTAACTAAGCAAGCTACGCTAATAACTGTGCTGCTCAGAATATTGCTTTCTCTTCCTTGTCTTCTGGCTTCTGAAATAATTATTTAATTTTGAAGTACATACATTTCTCTCTGTTTCCATGTCTTAATATTGGCACAGGATAGGATGCTACTTTCAGGCGGTCTATTTGCCACTTCTTGCTGGAGCAGTGAGAAAAAGGGCACTGACTTGGGCGAATACCATACATATATGAAGAACTCTGTTGATGTGCTCTTAATGTATTTATCTATGGCAAGTACACTTGTGGCTCTGCTTCAACAGCGCGAGAGCCTGACGATGGCCGACCAAAACGACAAAAATTCTAATGGCTGGTCACTACCCCATTCACTGCAAACTGGCGAACCCTGCCTAAATAGGATAAAATTACAAACCTAGGTCTGAATCTTGGTCAAACTCTAACGTGAGTAGTGCGGCTCAAAACTTGGTTTGTCCTTATGCTAAATTTAGTTTGGATAGTATCCAATACAGTCAAGTGTGACACATAAGCTCCAATAGCAGAAATGAAGAAGGGTTGAATATTTTTACATGACACAGTATTTTTATGAGGCTGTATTAATTCATGATAAACAGCTTGCAAAAGTGTATTTCACAATGGACTGATATATGCTATGGTAATGGTACTTTGCACAAAATATTTTTCCTGCAAAATACATTGCATTGTACAGTATAAGAAGAGAGCCATCAGCTCCCAGTATGTTCTCTTTTGTACTGTTTTTGTTTGGGAGGTGAATCATTCCTTGTCAGTGTGGGCTTCAGTGCACAGTAATACACAGCAGAGTCTGACAGCTGCACCCTCTGTATTGTTAAAGGCACAGTGCTTGAGGTTTGGTTGAGATGAGCATCAAATCTTTCAAATCCTGGTGAATTGTCTCCAGCTGTAACTGTATCTCGTCTCAGCATGTACTTTGGAGAGCCATTTTGATCGTGTTTGTACCAGAAGAGGTACTGTTGTGCAATGAGAGTGTGATAATTACAGCTGAGACTTACTGAGTCTCCTTCAAAAGCAAGAACATCTTCTGTAGACTGAGTAACTGAGTCTTCAGCTCTGCATTCTGAAAAAGAACAAAGAAGCAGTCCTAAATAACTGAAGTACAAAGCAGGGGTCAAAGAAAAACAATGAATAAATTATTGAAGGAACCACGACATACCAAGAAAACTTGCACAAATAAGTAGCAAAATCTTCAGCCTAGGGTCCATACTACAACGTAAAATACATAGTCAGTTCAATAGAAGAGCCACAGCTGTGAGATCTCACTGCGAGCTGTATTCACTGTCATCTGCTACTGCTGCAGCATCAGTCTTTAAGGGGCAGGACTCATAAGTGTGAACTGGTGCCCTCAGTGTGATGTGGAAAAATGTGCAACATGGGAAGATTTTTTTTCTTCCAGGTGTGCAATTTGCATAGGCATACAGAATTTATCAGCATAACTATTTTTCATGAAAATAATGTGAAAATTCTACCATAAGGTCAAACTTTCACTTATGCAGTTTTTTACATTTAAAAATGATCAACAAACACTTCAAGCATGACAATAAATTCTCATTTAATATTATATTATGTTTGTGCATGTTTCAACAAGCCATTTCAGAGAGTTTGAAGTTATATGTCTACAAACTGTATTGTGAAAGCGAATGCAACAGTGATTAGGAACATAGAGCAATTTTGACTCTGAAATGGTTTGTTAAAACATGCATAAACATAATCAAGAAAAAACAAATACATAGTTGTTTAGGCCTCTGGCTGTGGCTGTATTTTTATTTTTTTTAGACGATGAGGCTTGGTCACTGTGCCACAAGAGCAGAAGAAAACAATCTTCTTCTGTCGGACTAAAACTTAGATTTCCAGTGTTGTTACTCAATTTCGATAATACTCTCAGCAATTTTGTTTCACCTTTCAAGAAAGGCCATGATTATGCCTGTTGTCAATGTGGTTCAAGTTTAGTTTGGGAGGAAATCTGCTCAAAAAAGGACTGAACTTTATGGGGTGGTCACACATATGTTAGGCTCCGTAGCTATCTGTCGGGGGTTTACCTAAGGAGCAAAGAGTTTTGGAACCGACTTTATTATGTGTATATAATCGCAAGCCAGTGCATGGAATTGGAAGGGTATATTGAGTCACTTCCAAAACTACTTTGCGTCATTGACCAAATCCCCCCTTGCCAGAAACCACTGAAATAATTCCTTCTCATAAAAATGAATGTATGGAATGAATGAATTATATCCCTTGGCTATGCGTCTGTCTTTTGGAAGTTAGGATCACTTGCTGTCTGTGTAAACTAAAAGTCTTTGATTTTCCTGCTATATTGGAGTGAGGGCTGATAGGCTAGAACACTTACTGTTTTGTTGGATCAGCACATTATAAAAAAGGAATAGCATAACACATCAAAAATGCACCAATTCTATTAAGAATTGACACTTAGTTCAAATGACCATCATTAGAGTTACCTTTATTTGATTTGAACCTCACTCTTCTTTGGATGGCATGATCTGCATACAAGGTGTGCAGATGATTGGTCTTTTTTAGATAAGCACATAAAAGACAGTGGGCGCACATATTTTATCACCATCGATTGTATGAAAAGATGGACGAAGCAACCGCAATGTCACCCATTGGTTTTTGCATACCACTTAGGATGCCTCGATTTTGCCAATTTGAACAGTGCCATTTTGCTATTTTGAAACCGGATGTGATTCCTATTGGACTAGAGCGTGAATTGAAGGTCCAGGGAGGAGTGAGGGGTGGATCTACGGGTGCATCTGGCTGTATCTGATGAAGACCAGAGGATAGCCACGCCCCTAAAACATGTTCTGGCTTTATCCTTTAAACTAGTCTATTTGGGACCATAATTTACAAAAATGAGCATCATGATATGTAGAAGGAGACTTGAAAAGAGCAATAAATACCATAAAATACTGTGGAAAATCATTATTTAAAAAATAAATCAGGTGGGAAAGTAGGGTCATTTTCTCATTGACTTCTCCAGCATTGAACTTCTTTCTGCAACCACCGAACTCGCCATCTGCTGGCCATTAAATAGAATGCAAATTTTAGAGATTTCCGCATTGGCCTCAGTTTTCAGACCTGGGTGCTGCGTCCATCTTTTTATACAGTCTATGTTTCTCCCTTAAGAACTACTGTGTAATCTAAAGCACTGCATCATGAATAAAAAAGCTAATTCTAGAGAAACTCACACACCACACCAGTATTACATCTATATCATTGTAGATTTAGTGACAATTGTCTACGCTTGCTTGTTTTGTGGATTAAAACCTATAACAGGTTTATCTGTCTGCTCTGATACTGAAGAAAGAATATCAATTCCAACATATTTTGATGAATCTGAACAACGCGATACGAATGAACAAATGAGACTTCATAGTCAGGCTGAGAGTTGTTATAACACAATTTTAAATACTATTTTTGTTGTTGAATTTCCTTCATAAAACGACTTATGCAGTTACAGTCCTCAAACTTTCACACTATGCATATATCTACATCATAGCGCAATTTGAGACGGTATTAAAAAAAAAACACACAATTATGTCTAGCAACCTGCTGTCTGGCCGAAGTTCACAAACGGTTAATCATTAATTAACAATGAAATACACAGGCTAAGTTTCGTTCTGCTAGTAATTGGCCTTATTGAAATATTCTGGCATTTTTTCTCCCACTGTAAATCATAAATAGATGCAACTTTGTCAATTTTGTTAGCAGAACAGAGATACACTGTGTCTCAGCACCACAATTAGTTTGACTCCTAGTTAGAGCTCATTAACTCGAAACCTGGCGACAGCTGCAGTGTCAGCTTTGGCATGTTCAAGATCGTGCGTTCTAACAAAAGCTTGTAAGCTCTTGTCGCTTGAGCTGTTAAACTGTGTTTGGTCTTCTTTTGACAAGTAAGAACGTCTGAGTGAGTCTCGCCTTGCTTTTCAAGATATTCATTCAAAATTATTTGAATGCAAAACCTTGTTGGCAGCCATGTTGTAAAATGCAAGGACTCCACACTTAGAAGTTAGCCCACGTTCTTGTACTTAAATACTTGATTTAAATTAATGATTGGCTATTGAGTTTCAAGAGCTTATTTTTGAGGCTCAGTTTAGCTTCTGATTGAATGGAAATCTTAGGAACCTGTGGACATGCAGCCCATGAAGATAGGAGTTTGATACTACTGCTACAAGTGGAAATTAATGACAATGCTAGGATTTTAATAGTGGTTGGAACAAAAATCAGCATACACAGTCTCCCAGGATGGAACTGGAAAACCATTGAACTAAAGCAATGCAAATAATTCAAATGCCTATTTCAAACAGTATCTGCCCATCTTCATCAGAATCAGAGTGATTACAGACCTGAGGTAGGGGACCCTGGTTCTGGAGAGCAATAGCCCAGCATATTTTAGCCATCTCTCTAAAACACCTGATTGCCTTGTTATTAAGAACCCGTCTTATTATCAAGCCCTTGACAATTAAGCTACAATCATTTGAATCAGATGTGTTAGAGCAGATCAGGCACACACTTTCTGATGTCACAAGCCAAAAATATCTTCACCCTGGAAAGCATTTTCCAGAAGGGCCGTTTTCATTCATCTGATATGCAGTTTGCATGCATGTGGAGAGAAGGACGAGACATATAGGAAATGCTACGCTTTAAAAATACCCACGTATGTCTGGTCCGGGCCTAAAACATGCCCCCTACCCCTCTTCGACAATACTACAAAGTGAAATGATGACATCTTGTGGAACAATGAATTAACTGCAATCTACTGACAAAATGTGGCAACTATTGTTTCCATGTGGCCTGATCAGCCAGTATAAGGCCCCATTTACACCGCAAGCGTAGCGTTTGTGTAGCGTCGCGAAGCGTAGCGGAAGCACACGGGTATTTTACACCGCAAGCGAAGCGGTCGCTTAGCGTAGCAGAAGCAGTAGCCGCAGCTGTCCCGTCAAAATATAAATATTGATCACTCTCCTGGTGAATTCCAGGTTAAATACACATCACTTTTTGACAACAATTAGTCCTGGCTACATCTCAATCATCGTCCTTTATTGACGCGTTTTCCCAATTATCGTAATTTGCAACTGTAGTCGCGGATTCCCTCTATATGCGATATAACAGCGATTGGATCATGGACTAAATTCAGTAGTGGCGGAACCAGAACAGAGGATTGGGTTGCACAGAACATCTGCTTAAAACAATTAAAAGTCCTGACTAGCTCTAAGTCATTTACATAATTAACAAAAGGTTCACTCCGAGAGCACTCCACACTAAACAGGTACTGCTTGTTCTCCCCGATTAGGTAAGACGACAATCATTCATCTGGACGTGTATTTGCTGTATTTATGAGAAATTCACAGTGTGAGGGAAGATGTTGCTATTGAAGTAGTACTGTATAGCTGTAGGGATGTAGCTAAAACAACACATTTTCTCAGTCACTTGATATAGAAGTGTAATAGCTTGCCATTGGACTAGCATGTACATAGCTAGAGGCGTAGCCTGCAGGGGGGCCATGCGGTGTAAATTTTCCTCATTGTGTTCACTTTGTTTGTTTGGTTTGAAGGCTACCTTGAGTTCTGTTAAGTAACCCTCTTGTGGGCCTAGAACCTGATTTTCGCTGTAAATTTGCTCATGTTTCTTCTGTTTGGGTGAACAAAACCCTTCCTTTTTGAAGATCCACCTGTGTCTCCTCTTGCCTGTCTGCTTGGTCCCTCACACATCTACAGCAGAATTTCAAAAACATGCTGTTAAAGTACCTCTGCCCTACCCAATTTAGATGTCTCTCTGATGAATATTTATGAAAGAACCGCTACCTGATTGGCTTACTTGATGCACTTCAGTATATCTCTCAAATGTCAGGAAGGCAGCAACGACAGTGTCAGACATAAAACATTTTATGCTTTAATCAGGTGGTGTTCTTTTTAATGAATATTAATGACTATTCCCCTGGCAACCAGTATTTTGAAAATTCGTAGGAAGAGTTGCTCCAGAATTGCATTTCAAAAGGTAGGGCTGTTCACTAGTATGTGAAAATTATGAGAGCCATGCCCACTTTGGCCATTTCAAAGTGCATTCCAATCCATAGTATACAAAATTCCAATGGCTCCTCGTAACAATGGCCCCACATTGTTTCTGAAGTGAGCAGACAATAGTCACTTTATTCACAATTATTTGCGATGCACCTAGTGAGGCACCTGGCAGCAAAATCCAGTTCACGAACAAATTCCAAAGTAACAAGCTCCATAAATAATTCATATCTGCAAAGCGTTTGTTGGCTTGAGAAAATTTGTTTGTCTCCAAGACTAATGCCTGTTTGTGCAATCAACTAACTAGCAAGCTCACGAATATATATATATATACTGCAGAGTTTTCATCACACAGGGAAGTGACTTCACAACATGTAGGGCGTTGGAATTAACCTTAGGGAATGAATTGCAGCCCAAGAATAGGGTTGGGAAACACTGGTAGAAAGCGGGGTTCCTCAACCTTAGCGGTAAAAAGGCTCGTATAGGTGCAGGCATTTGTTCCAGTCAAGCAGTTGCACACCTGATTCTCAAATTCAATCTCTATAGTCTGGACTAGAGACCTTGGTTCAAAAAATCAGGTGTGTCTCTGATTGTTGGAAGGAAAGTACCCACACCGGTGCTTTCTTTATAAGGTTCAGAACCGCTGCTTTTAACCACTCAGCAGAGAGTCCTCTCCAGAAAAAAAATGGTCTCTAGTCTGTAACCTCAGGCTAATGCGTTGCAGTTATGGCAACCACAGACGACATGGTCATTATTTATATTCGCTTGCAGAAGATGAGATCCCATTTATGTTGAACTTCATTACTTTGCCCCTGAAAACCTCTTAGTTTTTGTACAAAGTTTATGGGTTTCCTGTCGCTGTGGGCTTCAGGGCACAGTAGTACAGTGCAGAGTCTGTCACTTCAGCTGAAGAAAGCTCTAGTTGAACTTCATTTTTGCTTTCATCAAGTTCAATAGTAAACTTTCCCACTGTTTTTTGTCCAGTTATAACCATGAGGATGAGGAATTCAGGCTTTGATCCAGGGTACTGCCGATACCAATGTAGACTGCCAGCGCGACCACTGTAGTTGCATAACAATGTGAAGTTGCCACCTTCCATGAGATAAATTTTTTTTGTTGCTGATGTTATCATGTCCTCAAAACTTTCACCTGCAGAAGAAAACATTTGCACTCATATCAGTTTGTGTTTGCAATGTCTTTGATAGAAACATCATGAAAGCCAATTCAGCTTGAAATTAAATCTCTCAAACTTACCTATCATTGTTGAAAGCAGAATATATAAACAGAGAAACATTCTGAAAGCTTTAAGCTCAGAAATGAATAACAGAGTACTAAGTCCTCAGATTTAACTCTGCTGTTCTGACATTAAACTCCTCCCACTGACTAAATATGCAGTCTCTTGGGCACAATACAACACTGTACATCAATGTCAAAATTGAAACTGTTTGATGATTTTATAATATTTCATTATGTTGGATTGATTTTGTGAAAGGGGGGGGCTCCCCGGTGGCATATCGGCCTAAGCGTGCGCACCATAAAGGCTGCATCCTTCTCGCTGGCAGCCTGGGTTCGACTTCGGCTCAGGTCATTTGTTGCCGCATGTCATCCCCATTCTTCTCCCCAATGTCCCTGTCTCTCTCTGCCTTGCAACTGTCAAATAAAGGTGAAAATCCCCCCAAAAAAAGCTCTTGGAAAAAAAAAGGGGGGTGGGGGATCCAAGTCATGGAACCAAACTATTGCACACCTGAAACAAATGATGAAACTGGTGTCGACAGAATGTTGCGTTATTTGTCTCCATCTTCTTATTCCCTGCTACCAGTACCAATCACAGGTGGACACACTTTACTGTGTTAACCTCTAATGGCGCAAGGCAAGGCGTCAATGGAGCAATGCGAAGCAAAACCACTGATCAAAAGAGAATTACAATTTGCAAAAAAGTACAGAAATGAGCCACAAAAGTTCTGAAACTAAGTTTGAAGGACTGCTGAGACCATTATTAACCTCCAACGAAGTGACGGAAAGGCCAAATTGAGGAGAAGTTCATGATCAAAAGCATGCAAGAGCGGATGAAGAAGGGTCATTACACTGAAAAAAATTAAACGTTCACTGTTACTGTAACTGTAAAGAGCAAAGCAACCATCCGCACCCGCTTTTTTGAGTTTGCTGAAGTTTACTGGGGGGGTTCATTTTTCTGGAAGGGCCCGGAAATTATGCTATGGCCCTGATTACTGATTTCAGTAAATTCCAGTTAATTGATGTCTGGTAAAATGTAATTCCTCCATTGATTATACTGTAATATTTTTTACATTTTTTTCTTAATTATTCAGTTGAAAGGAATAAATTCAGTCAGTACAGCAGGAACTGACGCGCTGACTTTCCAATGGGAGGAAGAGGAATACTATTAATTTCCTATCGCAAAACATATTTCCCTCTGCAGCTGTAAGCACAGAGCATATCTATTGGAATCGAGCCAGATTTGAGAACAAAGGTATTTCCTCTTGAGATTTACTTTCAAAACCTTCCTTGAGGCTTATTGAGTTTCGTATGAGACTTTCCTTGAAAATGTCACTGTGGGGCTCAATGCACAGTAATAAACAGCTGCGTCCTCTGGAGATACACTTGAAATGGTCAAAGATGTTTTACCACCAGGAGTGAGAAGTGAGTCAGATTTCTCTTCAGCAGAATCTGGTGTACGGCTGTATGAGTCCTGGAATCCTCGTTGCAGTATACACTGTGGGGCTGCCGAGCCACGCTGGTGGTACCAGAAGATAAAATAATAGCTGGTTGCGGTCTTGAAGGAACATTTAAGGGAGGCAGTCTCCTCTTCAGCCTTTAATTTAGATGATTCCTCTTGTGTAACTTCATCTCCTCATGAAAAACCTGAACACAGATAAACCAACAAAAGGGAGATATGTATGGTAATAAAACAAGTGTCATATGGATTGATGGCTCAATTCCCTGAGAAATCACCAATGAAAAATTGGAGAAGAAAATGGTTAACACAATTTTGGCAAAAAATTTAATCTTGTTTGGAGTTAAGTGTTCAGGGAATGACAGAAGATTGAACCAGAGGTCATGTATACCATGTACAACCCCAATTCCGAAATAGTTGGGACAAAGTGTAAATTGTGAATAAAATCAAAATGCAATGACCTCCAAATCATTCCAGCCAGTATTTTATTCACAATAGAACAGAGATAACATAGCAAATGTTGAAACTGACAAATTTCCCAATTTTATCCACAAAATTAGCTCATTTCAAATTTGATGGCTGCTACATGTCTCAAAAAAGTTGAGACAGGGGCCTGTTTAACATGGTTTAGCATCGCCTCTTCTTTTTAACACAGAGTGGAGGCATCTGGGCATTGAGGAGACAAGTTTCTTGGGTTTAGCCATGGGATTATCCCACTCATGTCTCATACAGGCTTCCAGCTGCTGCAGAGTTTTGGGTCTCCTTTGACGGACTTTTCGTTTATTTATGTGCCAAATGTTCTCAATCGAGGAAAGATCAGGACTGCAGGCAGGCCAGTTCAGCACACGGCCTCTTCTATTATGAAGCCATGCTGTTGTAATAGCTGCAGTATGTGATTTTACATTGTCCTGCTGAAATACACAAGGCATTCCCTGGAATAGATTTCCTCTGGAGGGGAGCATATGTTGCTCTAAAACCTTTATATACCTTTCAGCATTCATGGAGCTTTTTAAGACATGCAAGTGTCCCACACCATATGCACTAATGCATCCACATACCATCAGAGATGCTGGCTTTTGACTGAACGCTGATAACAGGAGGGGTAGTCTTTCTCCTCTTTAGCCCAGAGGACACAACGCCCATGATTTCCAACAAGAATGTCAAATTTGGACTCGTCTGACCACAGGACACTTTGCCACTTTGTCTCAGTCCATTTTAAATGAGCCTTGCCCCACAGAACACGGCGGCACTTCTGGATCATGCTCAGCAATGGCTTCCTTTTTGCATGTTTGAGTTTTAGGAGACATCTGTGGATGGCACGGCGGACTGTGTTTACAGACAGTGGTTTCTTGTATCTTGAAGTATTCCTAGTAATGTCAATGACAGAATCATGCCGGTGAGTAATGGCGTCTGAGGGCCCGAAGATCACAGGCATCCAGTAAAGGTCTTCGGCCTTGTCCCTTAGGCACAGAGACTTTTCCCGTTTCTCTGAATGTTTTGATGATGCTATGCACTGTCGATGATGAGACCTTCAAAGCCTTTGCAATTTGATGTTGAGGAACATTGTTTTTAAAGTATTCCACAATTTACTTACGCAAGCCTTCACCGTTGGACAGCCTCTGGCCATCATTACTTCTGAGAGACTCAGCCTCTCTGAGACCTCCCTTTTATAGCCAATCATGTTACACACCTGATGCCAGTTAACTTAATTACTTGCCAAATATTCTATCATCTGATTCTCTTACACTGTAAAAAAAATTCAGTAGTTTTTACGGAAAAAACTGGCAGCTGTGGTTACCAGAATAATTTTGTTTAAAAAAAAAGACAAATGTAAACAACTTTACAGAACAACTTGTACATTTTATTGTTATTCAACGTATAATAAACCATAACTGAGTGTTAATTGTAAATCGAATACCAGTAAAATTAACACTCACTTATCGTTTATTGTACATTGAATACCAGTAAAATTGACGATAACCGAGTGTTAATTTTACTGATATTTGATGTGCAATAAACGATAAGTGAGTGTTAATTTTACTGGTATTCAATTTACAATAAACAATAATCGAGTGTTAATTTTACTGCTATTCAATGTACAATAAGCGATAACCAAGAGTTAATTTTACTGGTATTCAATGTACAGTATACGACAACCGAGTGTTAATTTTACTGATATTCAATGTACAATAAGCGATAATCGAGTGTTAATTTCACTGGTATTCAACGTACAATAAGCGATTACCGAGTGTTAGTTTTATTGGTATTCAATGTACAATAAGCGATAATCGAGTGTTAATTTCACTGGTATTCAACGTACAATCAGCGATTACCGATTGTTAATTTTTACTGATATTCAATGTACAATAAGCGATAATCGAGTGTTAATTTCACTGGTATTTAATGTACAATAAATGATAAGTGAGTGTTAATTTCACTGGTATTGAATGTACAATAAGCGATTACCGAGTGTTAATTTTACTGGTATTCAATGTGCAATATGCGATAACCAAGTGTTAATTTTATTGGTATTCAATGTACAGTAAACAACAACTGAGTGTTAATTATACTGGTATTCAATGTACAATAAGCGATACTCGAGTGTTAATTTCACTGTCTTAATGGGTATCTCTTCAGAGAGTTTTGCCATAGATGTCTGTTTTGAGCTAGCTGCTCCCATGAATCTGTATCTATACTCAAGGCTTTCAGTGACACCTTCAAGCTGTCCTTGTAGCGGTTTTTTTTTTGTAGCGCCCTAGATCAGCATTCCTGAAGGCATCTATAAGCATTGCTGAGAACATCATGCTGAACAGTTTTGGTGGTAGTACACACCCGTTTAACACCGTTGGTAACAAGGAAGTCTGTTGATGCCTCACCACTGTCAAGGACATGAGCCATCATTCCATCATGAAATTGTCTGACGATGCTGCTAAACTTGTCTGGACAGCCATACTTTGACATTATCGTCCAGAGACCTTCATGGCTTACCGAGTCAAATGCCTTAGTTAAGTCGACAAATGTCATGTACAGACCCTGATGTTGTTCTTGGAATTTTTCTTGTAGTTGTCGTGCAGTGAATACCATGTCTATGTTACTACGTCCAGCTCGGAAACCACATTGGCTTTCGGGAAGAAGACCATTCTCGAGGTGCTTTATAAGCCGATTGAGTAAGACTCTTGCGAGGATCTTTCCAGCAGTAGACAGCAGAGAGATGCCACGATGGCTATCACAGGATTGTCGATTCCCTTTGCGTTTGTACAGATGAACTATAGAGGCATCTTTGAACTCCTGGGGAAGTACTCCTTAGTTCCAGAAGGACCAAAATAGTAATAGTAAATTCTGTTGCAGGATGGGTCCTCCTGACTTGTAGATTTCGGATGGGATTGCATCTGATCCAGGGGCTTTACCACAGGATAGTTGTTTAATAGCCTTAGCCACTTCTATGTTGGTGGGGGGAATGTCTAATTCTGTATTGAGCTCCACTTGAGGTAGACAAGAGATGGTAGCTTCGTTAATTGTTGATGATCAGTTGAGAACTGTGTTGAAGTGTTCAGCCCACCTTTAAGAATAAGTCCTCTATCTGTGAGAAGTGTTGATCCATCGGCTCTGAACATTGGTGTTGTACCTGATGATTGGGGACCGTACACAGCTTTTAGTGAGTCGTAGAACCTCCTAGAGTCATGCTTATCGGCATATTCTTGAATTTCGTCAGCTTTGATACGAAGCCAGTTATCTTGCATAAGCCTCAATTGCCTCTGTACACTTTGGCGTTTGTTGATAAATGCTGCCCTTGTTGCAGCATTAGTTGCATCACATTGGTGGTCAATGAAGCACTTTTTCTTCTCCATGATGAGTTCCTGGATCTTACCATCATTCTCATCAAACCAGTCTTGGTGTTTTCTGACAGCTGGGCCGAGGTGCTTGGGTGCTGTACTGTACAGATAGTCTCTCAGAACTGCCCATTCTTCCTCTACACTTCCTTTTCCAACCTGCAGGTTTGGTAACTTGTTATTGAGGTCATTTACCAGTTTGTCAGGAATATCTAGTGCTTCTAGCTAGGTGGTGTTGAGTCTCTTAGAGCAGGGGTGTCCAATCTTATCCATAAAGGGCCGGTGTGGGTGCAGGTTTTTTGTCTATCCCAGTGCTACAACACCTGATATCACTAATTAACTGATTGGGGGAGTCAAAAAAGACTTCTTTGAGTAGAATTAGGTGTGTTAGTGACAGGTAGTATCAAAAACCAGCACCCACACCGGCCCTTTGTGGATTAGATTGGACACCCCTGTCTTAGAGGGTTTCTTTCCCTGTGGTCTACATTTTTGTTTGACAACAATGTTGAGTTTGGAGATCACTAATCTGTGGTCGGTCCAGCAATCTGCTCCGCACATAGCCTAAGTAACCATGACATCCTGCCATGACAGCTGCTTCTACTTCCTCCTGCAAAATAGGGTGGGAGTCCTCATTGATGGAAGGAGGACAGTGAGTACTTTACAGTCACCTTTGATCGGATGATTGTATAGTTCTGAGCAGTATTCAATATACCTTGTGAGAATGTCTTGCTCTTTTGTCAGATATTTCCCTGTTTTATCTTGGATGATGGAGACTCGTCCCTTTTTGGTGTCGGTGAGATCCTTTATGGTCTGGTATGCTTGCTTTGTGCTGTTCTTCTGGAGGTTCCCCTCTACTTCGCTACACTGTTTTTCTATCCAGTCTACCTTTGCTTTCTTCATGGATCTTTTGATCTTGTTGTTCAATACTCTATATTGCACTGCTCCTTTTGCAGTCCCTTTCTTTCTCTTTAGTTCTCGTCTTTGGTCGAACATGTCGAGAATCTCTGTGGTGACTCATGGTTTCTTCTTCCTTTAGTGTTTGCTGATCACCTGGTTTGCAGTCTCTAGCACTACTGTGTTGAATTTTCCTATTGTTTGCTCCAAGTCCAGTTCTTCTTCCCCCAGAGTAAGGAGAGGGGGAAATTTCCCGCCAGTCAGGGCCTTGAAGGAGTCTGCAACATCTGGGTCTCTTAGCTTGTCCAGGTCAAATCTCAACCTAGCGCTCTTTGGCTTGTTGGTTTTCTTTAGACGGGTGCGAAAAGTCATCATCAGCAAATCGTGATCGCTGCCAATATCTGCTCCTGGGAAGCTTCTAATTCTTGCACTATTGATGCATGACCGGAATCTTTTCTGAACTAAGATGTAGTCAAGCTGGCTGTGATGCACTCTGTCTGGATGGTGCTATGTCCATTTTTCTGGATGCTTTTGGGGGCCAAGAGTGTTCGCCAACAGGAGGTTGTTGTACTTGGCAAACTCAAGGAGCCTAAGACCTCTGTCATTGGTGTCTTCATTGCTGTATCCTCCACAGGTACCTGACCAATCTTTCGATGCCGCTTTTCCAATTTTCACATTACCATCTCCTTGGATTATCAGAATGTCTTTGTTGAGCGTTTGATCAATGACTTCTTGTAGCCGATCGTAGAAGTTCTCCACATTGTTATTGCAGTGTTCTGTGGTTGGAGCATATGCCTGAATGACTGTGATGTTGAAGGGCGTTGCTCGCAGTCGTAAGGTGATGGTAGAGCTGGAAAGTGGTCGGCATCCTAGAACGCAGTTTACGATGTCCTAGTGGACTAGAAATCTGACACCTTGTTCATGCTTGTCGTGTTTGCCACTGAAGTAGATATTGTGTCCTTCATCATTCGTGGTTTCTCCAAAGCGTGAGATCATCGGGGGAGTTCATACACCCAATCAGGTGCCATGTCAGCACCATAGCCTTTGGTGATCTAACACCTAACCTGCAAGGCAGCAGGTTAGGCTGCTGCTGCTCACGTCATCTACTTTAACTAAAATTAGAATTTAACCGGTTGTTCTCTGACGAACAAAGTAAACTAAAGCTCGGTACAGAAAATGACGCTTTCAACAAAATGCAGTCATTTAATCGACTTACCTGCAGTGTTCCAATGAAAATGAATGGAGGTCAGTGCTGGAATTCATTGTTTGGAACTATTGTTTTCCCCACGACACGCATTCTTTCCGCATCCCTCGATTCCTATTGGAGTCTATGGAAGTGTCGTAACTCTGTTTTTCAACGGCTCTGGGCATGCCTACACACCAAGGCAAGTCCAGATATGCAAAAATCAAGTTCTTAACCCAAGCGGTTACAGAAAAACGGTCCAGACAAAATTTTCCCGCCTGTCACCCATCCGTCTGTGCAGGGGCGGACTGGGGCAAAAAAAATGGCCTCGGAATTTGTATATGACCGGCCCACTCTCCAGAGGGCAGGGATGGGGATGTAGTGGCTGGCCGAATAAATGTCACATTATTTGAGAAAAAATATGCATTTTAACATCATACTGGACTATATTTCCCTTAAAACATGATATTATTAGTTCTTGAGTTAATACAACACCAATTAGCCTCCAACAAAATAATTGTTGCGTGTATCTAACATAGAAACCCAGTGGCTGTATGCATGTGTGATCTTAGCAGATGTTAACAGATCACCTAGTCCCCCCATATACATGTACCTATGTATGTTGTACATATGAGTGAACTTATTTGGCAGGGGCTGGGTGGGTAATACCCAAAAACAAAAAATCCTATTTATATTAAAGATCTTATTTACCTGAAAGATGTCCTGAAATAAACTGGATATATTGATGCTGTCCTATATTAAAAACATACCATTGTCAACATATAACTAATGTATTTTACAGAAATATTATTATTATTATTATTATTACTACATGAATGGATGTGAAACAGAAATGTGACTTTGGGGGCATTGCATTTTTCATTAAGACCACTGCATTATTTGGATTGATTCATTCATAGCCTAAAAATAAAGTTACATATTTTACTAACAGGCTCTAATGGGCGTAGAATAGCTCACTAGCCTCAGAACCGCAGGGTTTTGGAATTGAAAATCTGTGACGTCTTCCTATATTCTAAGACCAATTTTATTTGGCACTGTATAACAACGAATCAATATGCATCAAATAGTATGCAAATAACTTGTCTATCGGGGTCGTTATGCAAGCTCAAGCAAATTTTAACCGAACTCATACTTGAGATAGCCAATTAATTTAACGTCGGTTAACTGCTTCCGTGTCCCCCTCCAAAAGAAAACTGTTTGCTGCATGAGGATTATTCTGTCAAAACAGCTGATCAGTTTTTAGTTTGCATTTGAAAGCCTGAGGCTCCATATCTGCTTCCTTTATTCTCTTCGCTTTCCCGCCTCTCCATTGCTTACTGACATTTTTCGTGATCATGTAGCCGTTGAAACGCGTTAGACTGTTACCGCAGCAGAGGACAAGCAAGGCCATTAGTCAAACAAATTTCCCAGCAAGCCTGCCTTCCTTAACGTTAGGACGAAAACAACCAAATTAAATATATTGGGAATAGCCAAAACCCATAAATCATTTTTATTTGCAAGAAAACTTTTTCTCAGTCATTTTTTTTTCTTCAGTGCAGAAGTGTCCCATCATGGTAGAGACTTGTTTCCATAACCCAGAATGCCCTTACATAAAATCTTCCCCGAAAGCCTCCCTTTCCGATAGCTCTTAACGGTAGATTATTTACAGAAGTTACGAAATATGAATACAGATCCATAACAATGCAGGTCACTTTAATTCAGAGAAAAATCTGTTCGGTAAACTAGTGATGGTTGTTAGTAACCACTGGAACCACGTTCGGAACCACTTCTTGTTTTGAGCGAGGATTAGTTCCCAGTTTGTCGCGGCCAAGGGCATTTTGTGTCATGGAAACAAGTCTCTACCATCTAAATCACGTTGCGGGTTCAAGCCCCAGTCGTGCCAACCAGCAGTGGTCGGCAGCTTTTTCAGAGTAGCGCACAATTGGCTATAGCGCTATGGAGTTTCAAATTGGGAAGGGACTGCCAGGAATGGGAAATAAAGTAAATAGCTTTGTTCATTGCTCAAGCGCCTCCTGTTGGCTAGACCAGCGCTCGTCAGGAAGACTCTAAGCCTGGTCATGTCCGGGTATCCTCCATCCTCGTTCTGAACTTGCGAAGATTCAACCAATGAGTATATAAGAAGCGGTGGCTGACAGGCACATGCTTCGGAGGAGAGCCGATCCAACAGCTGATTCGTGCCACTTATACGTAACCTATTACGGGCCGTTAGTCACTACGTTGTGGGCCATCCGGGTGAGACTCTGGTGGGCTTTTTCGCTGACCAGAGCTGTTCATCGGGAAAACTCCCGGTATTCCCGTAGCTAGTCCGCCCCAAGACTTGAATGTGAAAAGAAGATAAGCAGGAAAAAAAAAAAAACACAAAAACAAGCGATGACTGCGTTTCGGCTGTCGGCCGTCCTGGAGTACCGGCCGTTCTGTGATTCTCCAGAACGCACAGATGGCCAGTCCGCTCCTGCGTCTGTCACGGAGGGTACGTCAAGAACACTCTGCCCCTTAGTCGGGGCTGAGGGGTAAAAATCAGAGGGCATTTCTCGTGTTATGATTTTCACACGTCAAGTGAAAATGAAATATAATAATTGATTTAATTTAACATTTTCATTTTTGTAAATGCCAGCACTGCTGATGTAACATTTTCATTTAAATGCCAGCACTGCTGATGTTTCCATACCCTGGAGGTTCACTGAAGGTAGTGTAATGTTTTTGCACAGTGTTTACAGGTTTCCTGTCACTGTGGGCTGCAGGGCACAGTAGTACAGTGCAGAGTCTGCTACTTTAGCAGAGGAGATCTCCAAATGCACAAGGCTGTTGTCTTTGTCAGTTTTCACTGTAAATCCATCAGTTTCTTTAACGTTTTTATTGTCAGTAGTGAGCACAATGAATTGTAGCTTTGATCCTGGTTGCTGGCGATACCAGTGGAGATAGTTTGTAAAGCCAGCTGCAGCAGTGTATTTGCATGAAACACTTACACTGCTGCCCTCCTGAGCTTCCACTGTGTCTCTTGTAGCGTTGATTGAATTCTCAATACTGTTGCCTGTGAGAGATTTTTATTTATTCACAAATGTTGTGATGAGCAAATCAAGTGAAATTTATTCATATAGAGGACAGAAATACTATTTTTTAAATTTAAAATTGGTTCATATTTTCAAATAAAAGCTACAAACGAATCTGCCCCTAAACATCTTTAAAATATTCAGCTTTAATTTAACAACCCTAAAATTAATCGGAATTTTGAAAAAGGATGAATAAGAGATGCAAGTAGTCACTTACCCACCATTGTTGAAAAAAGAAGAAATAAACACAGGAGCATCATTATGGTCGGTAGGAAGACACATTGATTTTTGGCAACTTGAACTGAATGAGCCCCCAGCCCTGACTCACTGCAATCTTAACAGGAAACTCCTCCCACTCACACGCCATTTAACAAACAGCGACTTCTGTTTAGGTAGTTTAGGTAGTTTGTGCTGTTCAGTTTATTTATACTCCTGAATATTCAGTCTCTATTATTCCTTTGCCCCTATATTTTCTGTATCTCTTTGTTAAATCTTCATTTTTCTTCTTCTCTTGCCACTCTGCTCTGTTCCCTCATTGTTTCCCATCACCTTGTTTGCAGTCAGGCAAATCTTTGCTTTCCCTCACTACTTTCTTTGTTGATTTCCGTGGTCTGTGTGCCTGGTTAGTTAATTTTAGGTTTTTATTGTTTTGGTATGTCAGTTTTTAGACCATGTCTTAGTGTTCACTTTTCATTCCTCTCCCGTGTTAGTCCAGTCCACGTTTTACCCATGTACTGTCTTTGCTTTCCCCCCGGTCGCGTCATTGTTGGTAGCAGTTTCTGTCTTAAATGATTGTGGCACTGTTTCAGGTGATTTAATGGATTCTGGGTTTCATCCTTCCTTCCCTTCTCGTTTACTAGTTTCCCCTTGCTTTTCTATAAGTACTAACAGTTACTACCAGTTTGTTGTTTTCTCTAAAATTACTAACCACAACTAACATTGTATATAATACTAATCTACTAACGAGCACCCGGGATTATATAGTTGCACTTACTAATTGACTAATTATCTCTCAGCGGTCGCCCTGTTCTGGTCTCCGCCCCTTGCTTTTCTATTCACTGGCTTTGCTAAATTTTCTGCAGACCCTATGCATTCTTATCTATTCTGGCTCTTATTCTGTACACTTAGGAGTCTTTTTACCCAGTTTATTTATCCCGTCTTTGGGATTGTCTCGTGATCCTCGTCTGTGTGTTAATGTTTATCTGTTTCATGTAATTGGGTTTCCCTTATGTTCCACCCCCTGTTAATTATATTAAGTTCCCGCACCTGTGTCTGTCCATGCCCCCTACCTTATACCTGTCAGCCTCTGCAGCAAGCCTCCAAATCTGACTTCGCTCCCACTCCCGCTCCCATCACTACTCCCGGCCCTGTGCACTATCCTCAGGTCCCCACACTTCTTCTCTGTCTTCCAGTCAGCCGCTTACCCAGCCCAGCCTACCCTTCCTGCTGCTCAACCCCTGGTGCCTTGCCACCTCCAGAGCCCAGTGTGCCTGTCTCCTTCGCCATCTTCAGAGCCCAGTGTGCCGGTCTCCTTCGCCATCTCCAGAGCCCAGTGTGCCTGTCTCCTTCGCCATCTCCAGAGCCCAGTGTGCCTGTCTCCTTCGCCGTCTCCAGAGCCCAGTATGCCTGTCTCCTCCGCCGTCTCTAGAGCCCAGTGTGCCTGTCCCCTTCGCCTCCTCCAGAGCCCAGTGTGCCTGTCCCCTTCGCCTCCTCCAGAGCCCAGTGTGCCTGTCCCCTTCGCCTCCTCCAGAGCCCAGTGTGCCTGTCTCCTTCGCCATCTCCAGAGCCCAGTGTGCCTGTCCCCTTCGCCTCCTCCAGAGCCCAGTGTGCCTGTCCCCTTCGCCTCCTCCAGAGCCCAGTGTGCCTGTCCCCTTCGCCTCCTCCAGAGCCCAGTGTGCCTGTCTCCTTCGCCATCTCCAGAGCCCAGTGTGCCTGTCTCCTTCGCCGTCTCCAGAGCCCAGTATGCCTGTCTCCTCCGCCGTCTCCAGAGCCCAGTGTGCCTGTCCCCTTCGCCTCCTCCAGAGCCCAGTGTCCCTGTCCCCTTCGCCTCCTCCAGAGCCCAGTGTGCCTGTCTCCTTTGTTGTCTCCAGTCCCCAGTGTGCCTGTCTCCTTCGCCAGCTTCCCAGCCAACGTTCCTGCCGTCTTGTCTGCCCCCCTTCTGATGTTCTCCCTGACTCTTCTCCCGGCCAGCTGTGCCATCCGAGTCAGCCATCTGCCAGCTGTGCCCACTGTCTCGTCTTGTGCCTGCCCCCTAGCTCCTGTTCCGAGTCTGCCCCCCTAGCTCCTGTTCCGAGTCTGCCCCCCTAGCTCCTGTTCCGAGTCTGCCCCCCTAGCTCCTGTTCCGAGTCTGCCCCCCTAGCTCCTGTTCCGAGTCTGCCCCCCTAGCTCCTGTTCCGAGTCTGCCCCCCCTAGCTCCTGTTCCGAGTCTGCCCCCCTAGCTCCTGTTCCGAGTCTGCCCCCCTAGCTCCTGTTCCGAGTCTACCCCCCTAGCTCCTGTTCCGAGTCTGCCCCCCTAGCTCCTGCTCCGAGTCTGCCCCCGTAGCTCCTGTTCCGAGTCTGCCCCCGTAGCTCCTGTTCCGAGTCTGCCCCCCTAGCTCCTGTTCCGAGTCTGCCCCCCTAGCTCCTGTTCCGAGTCTGCCCCCCTAGCTCCTGTTCCGAGTCTGCCCCCCTAGCTCCTGTTCCGAGTCTGCCCCCCTAGCTCCTGTTCCGAGTCTGCCCCCCTAGCTCCTGTTCCGAGTCTGCCCCCCTAGCTCCTGTTCCGAGTCTGCCCCCCTAGCTCCTGTTCCGAGTCTGCCCCCGTAGCTCCTGTTCCGAGTCTGCCCCCCTAGCTCCTGTTCCCAGTCTGCCCCCCTAGCTCCTGTTCCGAGTCTGCCCCCCTAGCTCCTGTTCCGAGTCTGCCCCCCTAGCTCCTGTTCCGAGTCTGCCCCCCCTAGCTCCTGTTCCGAGTCTGCCCCCCCTAGCTCCTGTTTCGAGTCTGCCCCCCCTAGCTCCTGTTCCGAGTCTGCCCCCCCTAGCTCCTGTTCCGAGTCTGCCCCCCCTAGCTCCTGTTCCGAGTCTGCCCCCCTAGCTCCTGTTCCGAGTCTGCCCCCCCTAGCTCCTGTTCCGAGTCTGCCCCCCTAGCTCCTGTTCCGAGTCTGCCCCCCTAGCTCCTGTTCCGAGTCTGCCCCCCTAGCTCCTGTTCCGAGTCTGCCCCCCTAGCTCCTGTTCCGAGTCTGCCCCCGTAGCTCCTGTTCCGAGTCTGCCCCCCTAGCTCCTGTTCCGAGTCTGCCCCCCTAGCTCCTGTTCCGAGTCTGCCCCCCTAGCTCCTGTTCCGAGTCTGCCCCCCTAGCTCCTGTTCCGAGTCTGCCCCCCTAGCTCCTGTTCCGAGTCTGCCCCCCTAGCTCCTGTTCCGAGTCTGCCCCCCTAGCACCTGTTCCGAGTCTGCCCCCCTAGCTCCTGTTCCGAGTCTGCCCCCGTAGCTCCTGTTCCGAGTCTGCCCCCCTAGCTCCTGTTCCGAGTCTGCCCCCCTAGCTCCTGTTCCGAGTCTGCCCCCCCTAGCTCCTGTTCCGAGTCTGCCCCCCCTAGCTCCTGTTTCGAGTCTGCCCCCCCTAGCTCCTGTTCCGAGTCTGCCCCCCCTAGCTCCTGTTCCGAGTCTGCCCCCCCTAGCTCCTGTTCCGAGTCTGCCCCCCTAGCTCCTGTTCCGAGTCTGCCCCCCCTAGCTCCTGTTCCGAGTCTGCCCCCCTAGCTCCTGTTCCGAGTCTGCCCCCCTAGCTCCTGTTCCGAGTCTGCCCCCCTAGCTCCTGTTCCGAGTCTGCCCCCCTAGCTCCTGTTCCGAGTCTGCCCCCCTAGCTCCTGTTCCGAGTCTGCCCCCCTAGCTCCTGTTCCGAGTCTGCCCCCCTAGCTCCTGTTCCGAGTCTGCCCCCCTAGCTCCTGTTCCGAGTCTGCCCCCCTAGCTCCTGTTCTGAGTCTGCCCCCGTAGCTCCTGTTCCGAGTCTGGCCCCCGTAGCTCCTGTTCCGAGTCTGCCCCCCTAGCTCCTGTTCCGAGTCTGCCCCCCTAGCTCCTGTTCCGAGTCTGCCCCCCTAGCTCCTGTTCCGAGTCTGCCCCCCCTAGCTCCTGTTCCAAGTCTGCCCCCCTAGCTCCTGTTCCAAGTCTGCCCCCCTAGCTCCTGTTCCGAGTCTGCCCCCCTAGCTCCTGTTCCGAGTCTGCCCCCCTAGCTCCTGTTCCGAGTCTGCCCCCGTAGCTCCTGTTCCGAGTCTGCCCCCGTAGCTCCTGTTCCGAGTCTGCCCCCCTAGCTCCTGTTCCGAGTCTGCCCCCCTAGCTCCTGTTCCGAGTCTGCCCCCCTAGCTCCTGTTCCGAGTCTGCCCCCCTAGCTCCTGTTCCGAGTCTGCCCCCCTAGCTCCTGTTCCGAGTCTGGCCCCCGTAGCTCCTGTTCCGAGTCTGCCCCCGTAGCTCCTGTTCCGAGTCTGCCCCCCTAGCTCCTGTTCCGAGTCTGCCCCCCTAGCTCCTGTTCCGAGTCTGCCCCCTAGCTCCTGTTCCGAGTCTGCCCCCCTAGCTCCTGTTCCGAGTCTGCCCCCGTAGCTCCTGTTCCGAGTCTGGCCCCCGTAGCTCCTGTTCCGAGTCTGCCCCCCCCCTAGCTCCGATTCCGAGTCGGCCCCCTAGTGTGTCTGGTTTTTGGATTCCTTAGTTCTCCCCTTTCAGTGTAGTTGCATGGTGGTTATGTTGGCCTGAGTGCCCCGTTTTTCCTCCCTTCTCTGGTTTTCTGTTTGTTTAATAAATTATTATTTTTGGATCCCCGCTCCTGGCGTCTCTCCCCTTTTTGTCTCTCCCAGTTCCGAGTGTTCCGAGTTCAGTTCCGAGTCTTGTTTCCGAGTTTTCCAAGTTCCCAGTGCTCCTAGTGTTTTCCTCCGCAAATTTTTAACAGGGCCACCAACGGACTCAAATCATTCATTGTATGCCTAGTTTCAGAGATGGCATTGCAACTCTTTCTAAACTGATATATTTACTTTGCTTATTTACTTTATTTAACCTCGACCATAGTTTTTTGACCTCTGTATTGCATGGAGCTTGCTGAGAACTTTTAGCCCACTTTTCATCTCTGGAACGGTTCAGTTGAAGTATTGTTTAGATTCAGTAGGGCTGGTAGAAATCATGCATAGGAGTTTCTAGTCTAAATTGATCTGATTTTCAATTAGAATTGATAAATTGCCTGAGGGGGCAATTACTTTTTCATGCAGGAACTGTTGGGATTTTTCCCGAAATAAAATGATAATTCAAAACTTTTTGTGTATGCTAAATTTAGTTTGGATAGTATCCAATACAGACAAGTCTGACACATATGGTCCGATAGCAGAAATAAAGAAGGATTGAATATTTTTACACGACACAGTATTTTTATGAGGCTGTATTAATTAATGATAAACAGCCTGCAAAAGTGTATTTCACAATGGACTGATATATGATATAGTAATGGCACTTTGCACAAAATATTTTTCCTGCAAAATACATTGCATTGTACAGTATAAGAAGAGAGCCATCAGCTCCCAGTATGTTCTCTTTTGTACTGTTTTTGTTTGGGAGGTGAATCATTCATTGTCAGTGTGGGCCTCAGTGCACAGTAATACACAGCAGAGTCTGACAGCTGCACCCTCTGTATTGTTAAAGGCACAGTGCTTGAGGTTTGGTTGAGATGAGCATCAAATCTTTCAAATCCTGGTGAATTATCTCCAGCTGTAACTGTATCTCGTCTCAGCATGTACTTTGGAGAGCCATTGTGATACTGTTTGTACCAGAAGAGGTACTTTTGTGCACTGAGTGTGCGATAATTACAGCTGAGAGTTACTGAGTCTCCTTCAAAAGCAAGAACATCCTCTGTAGTTTGAGTAACCGAGTCTTCAGCTCTGCATTCTGAAAAAGAACAAAGATGCAGTCCTAAATAACTTAAGTACAAAGCAGGGGTCAAAGAAAACAGTGAATAAATTACGGAAGGAACCACAACATACCAACTAAACATGCACTAATAAGTAGAAAAATCTTCAGCCTAGGGTCCATACTACAACGTAAAATACATCAGGAGTCAGTTCAATAGAAGAGCCACAGCTGTGAGATCTCACTGCGAGCTGTATTCACTGGTGTCTGCTACTGCTGCAGCATCAGTCTTTAAGGGGCAGGACTCATAAGTGTGAACTGGTGCCCTCAGTGTGATGTGGGAAAATGTGCAACATGGAAGATTTTTTTTTTTCCTGGTGTGCAATTTGCATAGGCATACAGAATTTATCAGCATAACTTTTTTTCATGAAAATAATGGTAAAATTCTACCATAAGGTCAAACTTTCACTAATGCAGTTTTTAACATTTATATACTATCTACAAACACTTGATAATAGCATGATAATAAATTCTCATTTAACCCATTTATGCCTGAATTTCTTTTTTTACTTTTTTATGTTATTATACTTCAAAATACCACTCTAATAGTCATTCAAACAGGACACTTTTTCTTAACAGTCCTCATGTGAGGACGCTAGGCATAAATGGGTTAATATTATATTATGTTTGTGCATGTTTCAACAAGCCATTTCAGAGAGTTAGAAGTTATAAATCTACTGCATTGTAAAAGCGAATGCAACAGTGATTAGGAACATAGAGCAATTTTGACTCTGAAATGGTTTGTTGAAACATGCACAAACATAATCAAGAAAAAACAAATCCATAGTTGTTTAGGTCTCTGGCTGTGGCTGTATTTTTATTATTTTTTTTAGATGATGAGGCTTGGTCACTGTGCCACAAGAGCAGAAGAAAACAATCTTCTGTCTGACTAAAACTTATATTTCCAGTGTTGTTATTTCAGTAATACTCTCAGCAATTTGACCATTTGCGAGCAATACTCTGAGTGTCACCTTTCAAGAAAGGCCATGATTATGCCTGTAGTCATTGTGGTTCAAGAACAGCAAGCATTTTAGTTTGGGAGGAAATCTGCTCAAAAAAGGACTGAACTTTATGGGGTGGTCACACATACGATAGCCTCTGTAGCTGTCTGTAGGGGGTTTACCAAAGGAGCAAAGAGTTTTGGAAGCGACTTTATTATGCGTAAATAATCACAAGCCAGTCCATGGAATTGGAAGGGTATCTTGAGTCACTTCCAAAACTCCTTTGCTTCATTGACCAAATGCCCCCTTGCCAGAAACCACTGAAATAATTCCTTCTCATAAAAATGAATAAATGGAATGAATGAATTATGTCCCTTGGCTATGCATCTGTCTTTTGGAAGTTAGGATCACTTGCTGTCTGTGTAAACTAAAAGTCTGATTTTCCTGCTATATTGGAGTGAGGGCTGATAGGCTAGAACGCTTACTGTTTTGATAGATCAGCACATTATAAAATAAAAGGAATAGCATAACACATCAAAAATTCACCAACTTTATTAAGAATTGACATTTTGGTCAAATGACCGTCATTAGAGTTACCTTTATTTGATTTGAAATTCACTTGGGTGGCATGAGCTGCATACAAGGTGTGCAGATGATTGGTCTTTTTTAGACAATAGCCCTGGAAAGCATTTTCCAGAGGAGCCGTTTTCCTTCATCAAAAATGCAGTTTGCCTGTGGAGAGAAGGCTGAAACATTCAGGAAATGCTACGCTTTAAAAATACATATGTACGTCTGGTCTGGGCCTAAAACATGCTCCCTACCCCTCTTCGACAATACTACAAAGTGAAATGCTGACATCTTGTGGAACAATGAATTAACTGCAATCAACTGAAAAAATGTGGCAACTATTGTTTCCATGGGGCCTGTAAAAGGCCCCATTTACCACCGCAAGCGTGGCGTTTGTGTAGCGTCGCGAAGCGTAGAGGAAGCACATTGGTATTTTACAGTGCACGTGAAGCGGTCGCTTAGCGGAGCAGAAGCAGTGGCCGCAGCTGTCCCATCAAAATATAAATATTGATCTCTCACCTAGTGTATTCCAGGTTAAATATACAAAACTTTATGACAACAATTATTCCTTGCTACTTCTCTACCATTGTCTTCTCTTGAAGCGTTTTGCCAATAATGGAAATTTGCAACTGTAGATGCGGTGTCTCTCTAGAGGATTGGGTTGCACAAAACATCCGCTTAAAACAATTATTAGGGCCGGTTCATACTCCACGCAAGGAACGCGAGCGCGAATGCAAGGCAACGCATCAAGCAACACAAGGTGGTTATCTTGCCTCCTTGAGTAGCAAAGTGTGCTGTCCAAATTTTTGTAGCGCGACGCATCGACGCGTGTATTTCCGTGAGATTCCAATAGGGGAGATAAAGCAAATAATGCACCATACGCTGTGTTCAGCACACCAAAAAGAAAAAAAAGTCTTTGCTGCTCCCTATTGCATGAGCACTATTTACGGAATAGTGTACTCCGCAGATTACTAAACTGAGGTAACTGCGCACATTTTAGCAATCTGTTCCCTCAGTTTAGTACATGGCTTTTTTTTCTCGACTGACACCAGGGGGGCTCCGTACATTTTTCTTCTGTTTGGGTGAACAAAACCCTTCCTTTCTGAAGATCCACCTGTGTCTCCTCTTGCCTGTCTACTTGGTCCCTCACACATCTACAGCAGAATTTCAAAAACATGCTGTTAAAGTACCTCTGCCCTACCCAATTTAGATGTCTCTCCGATGAATATTTATGAAAGAACCGCTACCTGATTGGCTTACTTGATGCACTTCAGTATATCTCACAAATGTCAGGAAGACAGCAAAGACAGTGTCAGACGTAAAACATTTTATGCTTCCATCAGGTGGTGTTTCTTTTATGATATTAATGACTATTCCCCTGGCATCCAGCATTTTGAAATTTTGTTGGAAGAGTAGCTCCAGAATTGCATTTCAAAAGGTAGGGCTGTTCACTAGTATGTGAAAATTATGAGAGCCACGCCCACTTCAGCCATGTTGAAGTGCATTCCGATCCAAAGTATACAAAATTCCAATTGCACCTCGTAACAAGGGCCCCATGTTGTTTCTGAAGTGAGCAGACAATAGTTATTTTATTCACACACTTATATGAGATGCACGTAGTGAGGCACCTGGCAGTAAAATCCAGTTCACGTACAACTTCCAAAGTAACAAGCTCAAAAAAAATGTGTATCTGCAAAGCGTTTGTTAGCTTGAGAAAATTTGTTTGTCTGTCTCCAAGACTAATGCCTGTTTGTGCAATCAACTAACTAGCAAGCTCACAGATATATATATATATATATATATATATACAGCCTACATATCAGACATTGTTTACACTCGCAATTACAAAATGTGATGATCCTAAAAAAATATGTGGAAGGTACTTGGGAACAAATTCCCCCTGTAGCCCTTTGGAGTTTTCATCACATAGGGAAGTGACTTCACAGCATGTAGGGCATTGGAATTAACCTTATGGAATGAATTGCAGCCCAAGAATAGGGTTAGGAAACATTGGTCGAGAGCAGGGTTCCACAACCTTAGCGAGAAAAGGCTGGTATTGGTGCAGGCATTTGTTCCAGTCAAGCAGTTGCACACCTGATTCTCTTAATCAATCTGTATAGTCTGGACTAGAGACCTTGGTTCAAAAAATCAGGTGTGTCTCTGATTGTTGGAAGGAAAGTGTCCACAACGGCGCTTTCTTTATAAGGTTCAGAACCGCTGCTTTTAACCACTCAGCAGAGAGTCCTCTCCAGAAAAAAAAATGGTCTCTAGTCTGTAACCTCAGTCTAAGGCGTTGCAGTTATGGCAACCACAGACTGCATGCTCATTATTTATATTCGCTTGCAGAAGATGAGATCCCATTTATGTTGAACTTCATTACTTTGCCCCTAAAAACCTCTTAGTTTTTGTACAAAGTTTATGGGTTTCCTGTCACTGTGGGCTCCAGGGCACAGTAGTACAGTGCAGAGTCTGTAACTTCAGCTGAAGAAAGCTCTAGTTGAACTTCATTTTTGCTTTCATCAAGTTTAATAGTAAACTTTCCCACTGTTTTTTGTCCAGTTATAACCATGAGGATGAGGAATTCAGGCTTTGATCCAGGGTACTGCCGATACCAATGTAGACTGCTAGCGCTACCACGGTAGTTGCATAACAATGTGAAGTTGCCACCTTCCATGAGAGAAATTTCTTTTGTTGCTGATGTTATCATGTCCTCAAAACTTTCACCTGCAGAAGAAAACACATTGTGTTTGCAATGTCTTTGATAGAAACATCTTGAAAGCCAATTCAGCTTGAAATTAAATTTGTCAAACTTACCTATCATTGTTGAAAGCAGAATATATAAACAGAGAAACATTCTGAATGCTTTAAGCTCAGAAGGGAATAAGAAAGTACTAAGTCCTTGAATTTGACTCTGCTGTTCTGACATTAAACTCCACCCACTGACTAAATATGCAGTCTCTTGGGCGCAACACAACACTCTCCCCTTATCTAAAAACCTAGTAACTCACCTTTTCATGAAACTGAGAAAACTGAAAACAACTTAAGTCCTTTAGGATAAATTTGCTGTAAAAAAAAAAAAGAGAGAATGTGTATTCTCACTGACGACTGTAGGTACTTTATTTGGTGCTTAGTAACCTAGTAACTGCAAAAATGGGCCTAACTCAATTTCCACCAAAAAATGAGTTACTGTGTTTTACCAGATTAGGGGAGCACTGTACATCAATCTCTAAATTGAAACGGTATGATAATTTTATAATGTGTCATTATTTTGGATTGATGCTCTCAATTTTAACTCGCCCTAAGCTACTTCAGTTCCAGTTACCACCAGCGTCCCAGAACAAGTTGCCACCACCTTCTGGGGATTCCTGCTCTCCCAAATCCCCTTCCAAGCCTGAATCCATGCAAGTGGACCGAGCCTAGCTGTCCAAGGAGGAGTGAGAATGGCGCATCCGGGAACACATCTGTCTGCACCATGGCGGAACTGGACATTACATATCAACTGGCCCTTAAAAGGCAATGCCCATTAGTAGGCGCATCAATCTTCACTTGAAATCTCCTCACAGTGTGCTTTAACAAAATGCAAGGTTAAAAAAATTGAGCAGAGATTTCCGTGGTATCAAATAATGACAAGGCCTCCACCATCATTATAAGCTGAAAATTAAAATATTCTGTTGGGAAAATATTGCTTTATGTACAGTTTTCTTGTTAACAGTGAGACTTTTGCATACATGTTTTTATCTCATGTGTGAAAAATGGATAGTCATGGATAAAATTTAGTCTAGAATAGATTATTAAGACAAACAAAATCATGTAGTTATTAACAATAACCTTTATCTCTCCACAAAATCATTACAGACCTCAAGTGCATATTCTGGAAATGTACACAACATATTGTACACTGCCCTATAAACAAGTGTTCATTTATATAGCACTTATGGCTTCATATCTTCAGATGTGGTAGGAATTTAAATGCATCACAGCTCTGTAAAATTTATCGAAATAACTTGCGTGGGATATGTTTTTGATCCGGTAGCTATTGAATAACTTGTCAAATTTGGAGTGACAAGTTTCAACCACCTGCTCAGAGAATCGACCCAAAGGCCAGTTGTGGTGCTGAATGAACTCTGGAACATGGCAAATCATGATGTGGTCCTTGCTGGTAACTAAGATGTTCAAATCCTTGAATGCCCAGTCAAATCTGGCCACCTTTTCCTTGTACAATGGGTCCAAGGTGAAACTTAGACATGCATTCATAGCGCTAGACAGGCACAGGACGACTCCCAGCACCTGCCCCAGCCACTGCCTCTATGTGCCCGCTTCTGTTTGACCTCAAGTCCTGGACTGGGAATACCTATTTTCAAGTTATCCTGCGGAATACAAAATTCCAGATGGCAGCTGTGGGAGCCATACTAAACATCCAAGTGCCGTGAAAATCGATAGACTTCTGCAGATACATAAGTCCAAGCAACACAGCTAGAAAGGCTTTGATTGACAGAGGCATTTTTGAGTTATTAGAAATGCAAGATGACAGCTGTGGCAGCCATATTTGATTTTGGAACACAGTCAAAATCGATAGGCTTGTGTAGTAACTGTACCACAATGTTCTCACCAAAAATCGTAATGATCGGTGATGGCGTTTTCAGTTATCGCACAAAATGGAAATCCAAAATGACGGCTGTTGCGGCCATTTTTGACTTTGGATCGAGGCCAAAATCGAGAGGCAGGTGTAGTAACTGTACCCTGATGTCCTCACCAAAAATCTTGATGATTGGTGATGGCGTTTATCAGTTATTGCATGGAATTGAATGTGGATGAATGGACGGCCAGACAGACGCCGTGCGTGATGACAATGCCCCTCCCCCCCTTAGTCGGGGCTGATGGGTAATAAAATTTGTCTGGCAATGTGAAAAATACAAAAAGCAGCAACTGATGCTGCGTTTTCAAGAAATTCAAGAACAGATGAGAAACTAATGCCACATTCATATTTACACACCCGATCGCAATTCGGTGCTGCTGCGGATCGGTACTCCCGCTTAAACCCATTCATATCGACCTGAAAACACCGTATAAAAGTCATAGAATGTCCGCATCAAGTCGGCAAGACCCATTCATATCGAAATATCGCCACCCTATTAGTCGTCATGGTATCATTTTCCTAAACCAAAGCCTTGGCATGGGCCGGAAATTCCCTTTGCGTGATCGCGCGCGCGATGCATTATGGGCATTGGTATAGGAAAACATGGCGGGTGATTATGAAGTGTCGGCAAGCCAGACATTGTTTATATTTTTCTTTCTTTTCTTCTTCCTGTACACCTGCACCTTTGTTTGGCACATGAGCAGAAAACTGTTCAACAAATGCTGACCATTTCCCCTCTGCTTGAGTAAATTTAATACGGTGCTGAGCAGGAGTGCAATTCATATCGCACTTAATCCGGTGCTTCTCCGGTGCTGCCCTGGAGCTAAACCATCTCCAGAAGTGGTATAAAATTACTCCGGGGTAAACTACGCCGCACTGAATTACTCCGCCGTAAAACAATTCACATCAAACTTTAACCCGGTGCCGCTCTGGAGCTGCTGCTGTGGTGATACGGAGTGAACTGTCAATCTGAATGAGGCTTAAGTTGTTGACATCAATCAGTCTTGGAAGGGTTACTAAGTCATTTCTAAGGCCCTGGGACTTCAGTGAACAGCGGTGAGAGCCATTAGAAAACTTGGAACAGTGAACCATCCCAGGAATAGCCAACTAACCAAAATTTCTCCAAGAGCATATCAACAGTTCATCCAAACAAGCAAGGGATATCTATCCAAATATTATGTTTAATTTACTTTCATTGACTAAAATATTTACAGTTACAACACTTTTGCTCATCTAAATATTTGGTTGAGGGGTTTTGTTACCAAACCAGCTATGTTCTAGCTGAAATTCAGCGCTGTAGTATTGTAATTGTCTTTTGATCTCAATCCCAGATGTATTCAACGTATTGCAAAAAAAAAAACACAAAAAAACAAGGGAGGTAACCTTGCTGTTCCAGTTACTGGTATCAGTGAATTCCAGTTAATTTATGTCTGGTAAAATGTAATGCCTCAATTGATTTAGTATACTGTAATATTTTTCTGAAGAATTTCTTAATTATACAATCGAAAGGATTAAATTCAAGCTAACTACAGCAGGAACCGAAGCACTGAATTTTTCAGTGACAGGAAGATATTTCCTCTTGAGGTTTTCTTTCAAAACCTCGCAAACCTATGGAGGTCTATCAGGCTTTTTGAGGCTTATTAAGTTTTTGTATGAGACTCCCTTTGGCAGAATCTGATTTATGGTCGAAAAGGTCGTCGGATCCTCATCACAGTAAATAATATGGGGCTGCTTCACTGTGCTAGCGGTACCAGAAGAGGTCATAATAGCTGCTTAAGGTCTTGAAGGAACATTTCAGGAAAGACGTTTCCCCTTCAGCCTTTAATAACGATGGTTCCTCTTGTGTTACTTCATCTCCCCATGAAAAACCTGAAAATAGTTAAATCCACTAACAAAGATACAACATTAAAAAGTAGATTTGTTTAGGTCGTAAAACATGTGTCATATGGATTCATAGCTCAATTCCCAGGGCAATCACAAATGAAAACTTACAGAAGAAAGCAGTCACCACAATTCCTGAAATAAAATGCATGTTGGCAGGAGGTGAGTATTGAGGATATGAATGAAGATTGAACCAGATGTTAAGTAGTGCATATAGTACATGTGTATATAGTGTGAGGATGCGTGGGAAGGGCAGTATTTCCCTAGAGAGATCTCAAAAAAATTAAAAATTTGAATGACTGTATAATCTTGAGGCTGTTCATTTATACTGAAATATACATTTTTTTCATATTATTGGCTGTACTTTTTTTCAGAAACAAGATTCATAGAATGTATGAAAAATCCTGTCATGGGATTTATTTTCATCTTTGTGAGTTTTACTTTTGGATTTTATTTCCTTAAATGTCCAGATAATTTGCTGTGCACCCAGATAATTTTGGAAAAGAAGACATCATGATTGTGACATCATTGTGAAATTGTAAGTTTTGTTCTAAAGTTTAATTTAATTGATGTTTATGCATCAGAAGCCAGAATTTTCCCCACGACATTAGTTTTTTATTGAAAATTTTGCTGCTGGGAGGATCCATCAGTTAATGCACCATTCACCTGCAGTTTGATGAGCCTCCTGTGCTGGACTCAAATATGCATGGTGCCAGTTTAAGCAGCTGGTAGATCAACAGGGGATTTCATATGAGGCAACTTTTGTGAAAATATCTTAAGTATGTTTTTATAGGAACCAGGTTGCTTTTCAAGATGAACATTACATTTTGCATCAATTTTGGTCAAGACCGATGCATTTTTCAATGGATAATTGTCTGAAACAGTTTTTCACACATATACTTATGTTTGCTATTAAATGTCTGTCATGTTGTTGTGCTGTTGTGTTCTGTGGGTCTGTGCTTGTTCAGTCAATTTTAGGTTTTTATTATTTTGGTGATGTTGGTTTATAGTCCATGTCTTAGTGTTTCACATTTCATTCCTCCCTGTGTTATTCCAGTCCACATCTTACCCATGTACTGTCTTTGCTTTCTCCCCGGTCGCATCATTGTTTGTAGCAGTTTTCTGTCCTAATTGATTGTGACACTATTTCGGGTGATTTAATAGATTCTGGGTTTCAGCCTTCCTTCCTTTCTCGTTTACTAATTTCCCCTTGCTTTTTTATATTACTAACCCCTACTAACAGTTTGTTATTTTCTGGAATTTACTAACCAAACTAACATTGTATATTAGACTAACCTACTAACTAGCACCCGGGATTGTATGGCTGCAGTTACTAATTGACTAATGATCTCTCAGCATTCGCCCTGTTCTAGTCTCCGCCTCTTGCTTTTCTTTCACTGGCTTTGCTGTGTTTTCCTGCAGAACCTTCTGCATTTATCTTATCTGTCCTGTCTCTTTCTATTCACTGTGAAATATGTATTTAGTTTATTTATCCCATCTTTTGGATTGTCTTGTGATCCTCGTCTGAGTGTTAATGTTTTCTGTTTCATGTAATTAGGTTTCCCTCATGTTCCATCCCTCGTTAATTATATTAAGTTTCTGCACCTGTGTCTGCCCGTGCCCCTGCCCTATATCTGTCTCCAGCCTGCAAGCAGATTGAGATCTGACTTCGCTCGCTCGCCCGCGCCTCACCAACCCCTTGCCCCTGTGCACTTTCCCTCTGGTCCCCATTATCTCCTCTGTGTTCTCCAGCAATCATGCCCCAGCCCAGCCTGCCCTGCCTGCCGTTCCCGCTCCAGTTCCATCTGAGTCTGCCCCCCGCCTGTTGTTTCCAGAGCCCTCTTCCTGCCAGTCTGCCAGCTGTGCCGTCCAGTCCTGTCCGCCCTGCCTGTCGTCTCTGAGCCCCCTGGTGCCCCCTGATGTCTCCCGAACCCTAAGGGTTCAAGTTGTCTCCCGAACCCCAAGCTGTTCCTGTCGCCGCTCCAAGCTGTTACAGTCATCCTCGTCTGCCCCCGCCTGATGTTTTCCCCGACCCTTCTCCCGGCCAGCTGTGCCTTCCGAGTCAGCCATCTGCCAGCTGTGCTCGTCTTCTCGTCCAGTGCCTGCCCTCTGCCTTTTGTCTCCAGCCTCTGTCCCGAGCTCCCCCGTTCCCGAGCCTCCCGAGTCTGCTCCTGTCAGTTCCCGAGTCTACCCCCTGGTGTTCCCTTCTCTTAGTTTTGGATTCCTGAGTTCTCCTTCCTTCAATGCAGTTGCACGGTGTTTCTGTTGGCCGGAGTGCCCCATTTTGCCCCTTTCGAGTTTTCTGGTTATATTTAATATTTTTGGATCCCTGCATTTAGCATCTCATTCCCCTTTGTCTCCTTGTTTCCGAGTTCCTAGTGTTTTCCCTTCCAGCCCCATAACATGTGCAGCCATTAAAAATCATCTGGTTTTTCAGAACAATCATTTATGGGTTCAAATTTGGACTTTTTGAGGCCTTGTCCCACAAAAATCTTGAAATCACTAAATAGGTCACACTTCCTGTATGCAAATTTCACATCTCAAATCTATTTTATGGACAGTCCCACAAGTAGGCACATAGAACCAGAAGATGGTTCAAATTGGGCTGTGGGTACCTTTGGTGGAGGGGTTCTGTTTCCAAACCAGCTATGTTTTAAGTAGGTTAACCCATCTAGGTGCAAATACAAGGAAATAAAACTTGAATTTCAGTAGTGTTGTTTTGTATTCATCTTTTTTTTTTTTTTTTTTTTTTTTAATTTGGCATCTCCAATCCCACCCGAATTTGGAATGCCCAATTGGGGAACTATGTACAAAGCTTGCTCGTATGCGACCCCTTGCTGCCAACTCAGGATAGTGAAGACAGTTCACGGCTCTCCTCCGAAGCACGTGCCTGTCAGCCACTGATTCTTATACACTCGCTGGTTGAATCTTCGCAAGTTCAGAGCGAGGGCGGAGGATACCCGGACATGAACCAAGCCGGATTCTTCCTGACGAGCGCCCGTCTGGCCAACAGGAGGCGCTGGAGCAACGAACAAAGCTGTTATCGAATGCCCAAATCCGGCAGTCCCTTCCCAATTTGTAACCCTGTAGTGTGATAGCCAATTGTGCGCTACTCTGAAAAGGCTGCTGACCCCTGCCGGTGGGTACGCCGAGGCTCGAGCCCGCGACGTGGTGATCACCTCTGCACTGCAGCGCAGTGCCTTGACCGTGTGAGCCACCCGGCAGCCCCCCCCACCCGGCAGCCCCCCTGTATTCATCTTTTGATCTCAATCCCAAATGTACTCAGCATATTACAATAACAAGGGAGGTAGCCTTGCTGTTCCAGCCCTTAAACGGGAACTGCACGTACAACCCCAATTCCAAAATAGTTGGGGCGAAGTGTAAATTGCAAAAAAAAAAAATCAAAATGCAATGACTTTCAGATCACATGAGCCAATATGTTATGTACAATAGAACAAAGATAACATTTCAAAAGTTGAAACTGACATTTTACATTTTTATTCAGAAAATGAGCTTATTTAAAATTTTCTGGCAGCAACAGGTCTCAAAAAAGGGCTGAAAAAGCAATTAATATATAAGAGAATCCGCTGAAAAAACATTTAGCCAGTAATTAAGTTAACTGGCATCAGGTGTTTAACATGATTGGCTATAAAAAGGATGTCTTAGAGAGGCTGGGTCTTTCAGAAGTAAAGATAGCCTGAGGCTCTCCAACCTGTGAAGGCTTGTGTAAAAAAATGGGGGAATACTTTAAAAACAATGTTCCTCAATGTCAAATTGCGAAGACTTTGAAGGTCTCATGATCGACAGTGCATAATATCATCAGAAGATTCAGAGAAACTGGAAAAATCTGTGTGCGTAAGGGACAAGACCGAAAACCTTTACTGGATGCCTGTGATCTTTGGGCCCTCAGACGCCACTGCATCACTCACTGGCACGATTCTGTCACTGACAATACTAAATGTGCTCAGGAATACTTCAAGAATCCACTGTCTGTAAACACAGTCCGCTGTGCCATGCACAGATGCCATCTAAAACTCTATCATGCAAAAAGGAAGCCATTGTTGAGCATGATCCAAAAGCGCCGCTATGTTCTGTTGGCCAAGGCTCATTTAAATTGGACTTTAGGAAAGTGTCTTGTGGTCAGACGAGTCCAAATTTGACATTCTTGTTGAAAATCATGGGCATCGTATCGTCCGGGCTAAAGAGGAGAAAGACCACCCCTCCTGTTATCAGCGTTCAGTTCAAAAGCCAGCATCTCTTATGGTATGCGGATGCATTAGTGCATATGGTGTGGGACACTTGCATGTTTTAGAAAGCACCATGAATGCTGAAAGGTACATAAAGTTTTTAGAGCAACATATGTTCCCCTTCAGACGACATCCATCCCAGGGAAGGCCTTGTATATTTCAGCAGGACAATGCAAAACCACATACTGCAGCTATTGCAACAGCATGGCTTTGCTGTGAAAGAGTCCGTGTGCTGAACTGGCCTGCCTGCAGTCCTGATCTTTCACCAATTGAGAACATTTGGCGTATAATTAAACAAAAAATCAGTCAAAGGAGACCCAAAACTCCCCAGCAGCTGGAAGCCTGTATTAAACAAGAGTGGGATCAAATTCCAATAGGCTATGAGCCAGATGGGTTGGTCATGCCCACTCAGATGGAGCAAGGCTAATGGGCATTTTCAACCAGCCTAGGGTCCCTAGTTTTAGAAAATGCATGATAGCATTGTGTAACGTGTAGCGAAAGCTGTGATATCAACACAATTGTTCCGCTACCCTGTGGATTTTTCCGAGCTGATTTTTGCACCTTTCGTGTGGTAGGAAAACAAGTTAAAATCCCACTCACCTTTACTGAAGCAGTGTAATAAGCTGAGACTAGTCTCATTTTACCAGTAAGGGTTACTAATTTCTCAAGAAATAAGTAGTGGTTGACAAAATGAGTATAACTTAGCAAATTAACTCTTTAATCGCCACAAATTACCTTTAATTACCAGAACATTTAATACAATAATGTAGTTCAGAAATCATGAGATAAAGGATGTGTCTTACAGTGTATATCAAAATATTACGACTAGAGTTTGCTGCTTACAATAACCTATTCCGTTTGTCTCCATTGTTGTTTTATAACACATTAAATGTTTCTAAGATATTACTGGTAGACAAGAAATGAAGTGGTAACTGTCCAGTTAGCAGTATGAAGTGTATGTACGAAAAATGGCTGATGCGAACATTTTTCGGTTTCATCTATATCTGTGAATTTATCAAATTATATTTTTAGTAATGCCACTGTTACTACGAACATAATGCATTATTTACATATCAGACCAGAAACTTAGGTAAATGAACCACATTTCACATAAGTACAATATAGGGAGCTATTTTAGTTGCGATATCACCATGCATGTCAATAAAAGTACTTCTAAACAGTTAACAGTTAAACAGTTAAACCAGTTAACTATTTCACACAAAATAAATTAAAATATTCCAAACGTCAAAGAGTTAGATTGGTTATTTATAAGCAGCTTAAACCATTTCTAGCTTGATATAACTCTGCCGTGACATCACGTGTAACTGAAAAATGCGACGTCTGTGCTTAAACATGTTAAAGTAAAACTTATGGATACAACAACAGCCACACGAGTCTGAGAGAATGATACACTATGTCACATTTAGTCTCCCAGCTTTGACTTAAAATAGCGTAACAGTCATACAAATGTAATGCGTGTTTGTGCTGGCTTGTGGGACAAGAAAAATGGACAAAACTCTCAACCTTACTATGGAGAAAAGGCATGTTTTGTGTTTGGAGAGGTTACTGGTGACCACTGATATTCAACTGCACTGATATTGATAAATTCATACTAACCTCAACCAGAAAATCATTTATTCATATTAAATTTCGTGCCTTCAAACTTTATTTGCGTTAAATGCATGATTTTTTTATGATTTGACAGTACATCATTTTGAGACTTTGGGGAGACACTTGGGTAGCTGTATAATTTGGCTAATAGCATGTAGGTAATCTAGAATGTAATGTTGAAGATGAATTCTACTGGTGCTCAAGGAGTTTATGATACCAGAAATGTAAAGTCTTAAGCCCCAGCAGTTTTTCAATCCTCAGAATTATTTTTTTTGCTATTTCAATGGTGAATTCTCATGAAGATTTTTTATGTTTGCAGCTCATTTTCTCGATCAAAATCATGAAAATAAACTGAAATACAATGTAATTCTAAATGCTGTAAGTGTCTTTTATGAATAGAGCCACATTTTTTCTCTTTATGAAGCTTAAATCTTGAATTATACGGCATTAAAGTGGGTAACCCATAAATAGCCAAATTTGGCGTCTTCACAAAGGGGTTAATGTCATCTGTGTGCATGGCCTTCTAGTAACGATTTCATACATTTAGGTTTTACCTTCGCGTGACATGGATAGCACAACAAAATAATCTTGGAATACCATTGAAAATGACTCGGTGGGTTTTTTCATCTTTGATTTTATTTTTTTTCTTTCTCTTCTGAATCCCCTCAGCATCTCAAATTTGTTTGAAAATGACAGCTCTGGGTCTATTTTATTATCTAACATTAATATAACCACAATGACTGCAAATTCATAGATTTAGTTTAATTATGTGAGAACATTGGTGAATTGCTCAATTATATTGTGTGTTGTAGCAATGAAAGGGTTAATTTACCGTGATTGACCAAATATTTCCACCACAACTTATTTTGGGAGGAAATTAGTAACCCATACTGTTAAAATGAGAGTGGTTCCAGCTTATTATACAGCTTCATTAAAGGTGAGTGGGATTTTGACTTATTTTCCCACCACACGAAAAGTGCAAAAATCAGCACAGCAAATTCCACAGGGTAGCGTTACAATTGTGTCAATATCGCAGCTTTCGCTACAAGTTACATAATGCTATCATGCATTTTCCAAAACTAGGGACTCTAGGCTAGTAGAAAATGCCCATTAGCCTTGCTCCATCTGAGTGAGCATCACCTCGAAAATTTGGGGGTCTGGCTCATATACTACAATGGCTAAAGTCAAGAAACTTGTCTCCTCAATGCCCAGATGCCTCCACGTTGTGTTAAAAAGAAGAGGGGATGCTACACCATGATAAACAGGCCCCTGTCCCAACTTTTTTGAGACCTTTAGCAGCCATCAAATTTGAAATGAGCTCATTTTGTGGATAAAATTGTAAAATTTCTCAGTTTCAATATTTTCTATGTTATTTCTGTTCTATTGTGAATAAAATACTGGCTGGTGTGATTTCAAAGTCATTGCGTTTTGATTTTATTCACAATTTACACTTTGCCCAAACTATTTTGGAATTGGGGCTTTATTAGTCCCCTACCGGAAACAGAGGGGACTATAGGATTGCACTCCGTCCGTCCGTCCGCATTCGTGTCCGCTCCATAACTTCAATACCGTATGACCTAGGAACATCAAAGTTGGTGTGTGGATGCATCTTAGGGAGAGGGTGTGTCATGTACCCTATTCAGGTCACTTTGACCTACTTTTTAGGAAATATAATATGCATACACCAGTAGCGGACTAGTATTGCACAGCAATACGACATTCGCCAATAGGCGGTGCACTTGTTAAAGATGTATTTTTTGCATGTCTAAATAAAAATAATTTTTAATGAAAAAGGGGGTGTGGCTTGGGGCGATATTCTGAAAGGGCCCAGACTTTCTTTTTATGACCCTTATTGCTGGTTTCAGTGAGTTCCAGATAATTGATATCTGGTTAAAAGGTCACACCTCAATTAATTGAAGATGCTGTAATATCTTTAAAAATTATTTATCATTCATTTGAAAGAAATAAATACAGGCGAAGTACAGCGGGAACTGAAGCTCTGGCTTTTCAGTGAGAGGAAGAGGAATATCATTAATTTCCTATCACAAAACATATTTCCCCCAGCAGCTGCAAGCACAATGCATATGTATTGGAATGGAGCCAGGTATGAGGACAAAGATAGTACCTCTTGAAGTTTTCTTTCAAAACCTATCTAACCTCTGGAGGCCTATCAGGCTTTTTGAGGCTTATTCAGTTTTTGTATGAGACTTTTCATGAAAATGTCACTGTGCGGCTCAGCGCACAGTAATAAAAAGCCGTGTCCTCTGGAGATACATTTGAAATGGTCAGAGATGTTTTACCACCGGAAACTGTGGAATCAAATTTCCCTTTGGCAGAATCTGGTGTATGGCTGTATCCTTCATGTGATCCTCTTCGCAGTATATACTGTGGGGCTGCAGAACCGTGCTGTCGGTACCAGAAGATTAAATAATCGCTGCTTGAGGTCTTGAAGGAACATTTTAGGTAAGCAGTTTCCCCTTCAGCCTTTAATACAGATGATTCCTCTTGTGTAACTTCATCTCCCGATGAAATACCTGAAAATAATTAACACGACAATCAACGATAAAACATCAAAAAGTTGATATTTTCACGTTATAAAACATGTATCATATAGATTGATGGCTCAATTCCCTGGGAAATTACATATGAAAACTTACAGAAGAAAGCAGTCAACACAATTCCTGAAATAGAATGCATTGTAACGAGGTGAGTATTGAGGATATGAAAGAAGATTGAACCAAAGGTTAGATAGCGTTTACAGTACATGTATATATGGTGTGAGGATGTGTGGGAGGGGCAGTGTTTCCCCTAAGAGATCTCAAAAAGAAATTAAGAAATTTGAACTTTTGTATAACCTTTATGCTGTTCAATTATGCTGAAATATAAAATTATTTGTATTATTTGCTGTGAATTGTTTTCTTTTATTTAGAAACAAGATTCAAAGAATGTATGACAAATGCGGCCTTGGGATTTATTTTCATCTCTGTGAGTTTTAATTTTGGATTTTACTTCCTTAATGTCCAGATAAATTGCTGTGCAATTTAATTTCTGAAACAAATATATATCAGGAGAAAAATTCTGAAGACATCATGTATATGACATCATTGTGAAATTATACGTTTTGTTTTTAAGTTTCATTTAATTGATGTACTTGCATCAGAAGCCAGAATTTCTCCCATGACTTTAGAGTTTTATTGAAAATGTTTTTGCTGGGAGGCTCAGTCAGTTAATGAACCATTCAACTGTAGCTTGATCAGCCTCCTCTGCTTGACTAAAATATGCATGTTGCCAGTTTCAGCTAGCGGTAGCTCTGCAGGGTAATTCACCCTCAGTGATGGAGGGTTTTTCAGTCTTCAATCTGTTTCATATTGTGCAAGCAAAGCTCCAGTGTGAAAAAAGCGATCAGTAATTGGCAATGGCGTTTGCATACATGAGTCTGCATATGAATTGAAATTTTGAATTCACATTGGAAGTGCATATGCTCAGCCCTCAATGGGCTCAGAATTTATTCAAAACGACGAAAATTTATTTGAATCTTATCAAAAAGCTAAGGCTAAGTGTCTGTCACTGTTCTGTGCCCAGCCACATTTTAATGAAGTTCACTGTCTACCCGGTGCTGCAAATTTATCATAGGGAGCTGGCATTAGAGAGAGGTTTTTTCGATTATTTGTATTTTGGGTTGCAGGGCACACCAGTACAGGGTAGAGTCACTACACCCGTGGAAATTTCCAAATGCAGTTGTTTGGTAGTTTTATCAAGTTAAGTTGGCAGCCTGGGAAATAAGGGATTGGCTTTTGTGATATAAATGGACTCAAGAATAAGGGAAAGATACATGACTAACTATATCACTGTGCTCCAAAGCATGACATGCATTTTCTACTGACACAGTTGCATCTCTATAAGTGACACTTGCATAAAACAGAGAGAGTGCGATACATATCTGCAGATTGAGCAATTGCTGTGTATTACAAATATTCAGAAAGCCTATTGTTGAGACTATTGTTTATCTTTTCCAAGTGCTCCAATAAAATTCATGTATAACCTGAACAATTATACATCATATTTTGATTGATTGATTGATTGATTGATTGAATGATTGATTGATTGATTGATTGATTGAAATTCTTCATTTCAAACATGTTAAAAAAGATAAAGCAGAGATAATCACCAAAACAAATCGTCACCATGCCTATACCAAAACAAAAACAAAAAGGTAAACTGTTGATAATTGTCTTGCATGTGCAGCAAGATTATATGCTTGAAAAGGAGTGGGAAGAAGTAAGAACTTATTTAATCCTACCCCTTGTATTCCTGCATCCTACAGTCAAGTTATTAAATTCTCCATTATTATATTTACAACATTCACTATTAAGGAACCAATGGTACTTACAATATATTGACTATAATATTCAATAAGATACTTACAGCGCCCTCCATAATTATTTGCATCCCTGGTTAAGATGTGTTCTTTAGCTTCGAATAAATTCAGTTTTTTTCCAAATAATATAGGACCACAATGGAAAAAAAAGAGGAAAATTCAACCTTTAATTCAAGTGCATTTATTCAGTGGGAAAAAAAATTCCACATTAAGAAATTATTCTTTTACATCAAGTCATGCGTGCAACAATTATTAGTACCCCTGATGTTAACACTTTGTACAACTCCCTCCACCAGATTTAGATTTAAAATGTCCTGGTATTTCAAAGTGTTCATGATGCCATGCACCCTAACAAGGTTCCCAGGGCCTCTGAAAGAGAAACAGGACCATAGCATCAACGATCCTCCCCCATACTTCACAGTGGGTATGAGGTACTTTTCTGCATACTCATCTTTTGTGTTCTGCCAGACCCACTTAGAGTGTTTGTTGCCAAAAAGCTCTATCTTGGTCTCATCTGACCAAAACACACAGTCCCAGTTATAGTCTCAGTACCGCTTAGCAAACTCCAGACTTTTGCGTTTATGATTGTGAGTGAGGAAAGGTTTTTTCCGTGCATGCCTCCCAAACAGCTTGTTGGCCATGTAGATAGGCCTGATTGTTGTTTTGGAGACTTTAGCACCCCAAGATGCAACCGTTTGTTGCAATTCTTTAACAGTGAGCTTTGGAGAACTTTTTATTTCTCTTACTATCCTCCTCACTGTGCGTGGTGGCAAAATAACCTTGAGTCCTCGTCCAGGCTTGTTTACCACTGTTCCAGTTGTTCCCTACCAAATTGATCTTGTGTGTAATGTAGTGATTTGTCAGCTTATTAGAGATTTTTGTCTCGGTCAATGTTATTTTCATGCTTTACGATCCTGTGATCGATGTCATCACAGGTTGTAATATGCAATCTATCAAAAATCAGTGTTTGTTGTAATATTTACAGTCACATAAACAATACATCATCCATTACACTCAATAACTGTCACTGGTATCACAAATCAAGGCATTACTGGTATTTTTCTAGTTCTATTTGCTCTCTGATGACTAAAACTTTTGCCTGCTCTGGAGTCCCATTCAGCTTGATGAACACCTTACAATTTGATGTCCACGTCGACTGAATTTTTTTCTGCTTCTTTAATTGTCGCGCCAGCCTTGCAATATCGGCATTTTTTATTATGAGGAGTTCATTTACATAAACATTTGTTCCTTTCAGCTATCGTCCCTGTTTAAGCAGTTCATTCTTTTGTCTTCTGTTAACAAAGTGAATAATAATGGCAGGTTTCTCAGTTTTATTTTTCCTTGGGAGAATGGGACATCCCTCTATTTCCTTACTCAGAACATTTATATACCTGCTAGCTGCTATTAAAGAAAGCTATAACCTGTTGCTCTAAGGAGAGGAGCTCTTGCTCAGATGGATCATGACTTGCTGCTACCGTTGTCGTAGCATACGACCGGTGTGTGGTGTCCAGTCCGTTGATAATGACGTCATTCATTCTGGAATATTGCTCCAATCCTGGCACCTGGCATTCCAAGACAGCACTTTTCTTATCCTTTTCCTCGTTTTGCCTCCTAAGGTCTTTAATGTCCCCCATTAAGTCCATAATTAGTTTCTACTGTTTTAGGATTGTTGATATTTCTTCGGACATTAAATTCAGTGACTTCTTTATCTCCTCCATTTCCTCATCATTAACTCCAGCTCTTTTAGGTGGCATTTTGCACACACTCACAGTTGAAACTATAACAGCCATAAAACGACAGAATACGGATATAAGGGCCCAGTATCTGAATGTAATACTGTCACACTTGTGTCGTAGTTAAACTTTTTAATTAAATGTTTGTCATACCAAGCCAAGCCAACACCGAAATCGGGACGCACTCTCTTCTTTTCGTAGAAGCACCAAACTCTTGCCCTCGAACCCAGCCACGAAGAAACACTGACCAGGAAGCAGTTGCCCTGGCGAAACAACCATCCACCACCGAGCAGCGAGTATCAACACAAATCGTGCAGTAGAACTCAAGATCTTTGTTTCAACTACAGTCCAGCTGGACAAGCAGATGGAGATTTACTCACCAGCGAGGGCACACCACTATGTCGGAGAGATGAAGGCAAAGCTAAATAACCCCGTTGGGTACAACGAAGCAGGCCGTTAGCAAGCAGGCAATCCACAATCACAGCAATAACAGCGGCGGATGGATACGGTCACAGGACATTTTATGTCTAACATTTTATGCTGTTGGTTATAAGAAAATGGAATATTTTACGAAAAAGTAGGTACTTTTTCACTCCCATAATGCAATTCCTACAACACGAAAGGGAGAGAAGAGCCTGACACAGTACAACAGTCAATGAGCCTGCACTATACTGCAGCTTTTAATGGTGCATTTTTGTGTTTGTGCGGGGTGTAAGAATTCATCCCAAACAGGACACAGGGTCTATTCGTTCCCTGTCAAAAATAAACAAATTTTATGCCAGTGGGTTCAATTTTTCCGCGTCAGACGGGCACATTTTTTGTACGCTAATGTCACACTGCTGTTTCCATGGGATGACCATGAGGATGACACCGCCCACACAAGCGCCTGTCAGAAATCATGACATAGGACACTACTTACTAGTGCTGGTGAGATGAAGCTTCATGAAGCGTTGAAGCTTTCCAGCCAGATGTGTTGAAGTGTGGTTCATTTCTTGAGGTTTCGAATGCACTCTAGAGACCTCTATTGGTCAATAAAAATACATACGAATTGTGCTTTGTAGGAAGTGGTAGGCAAGCTAAGCCTTCATCATGAAAGTGGCAGAATCAATAACGTTAAATGCAAAATAAAAAATAAAAGTATTTTGACTTTGTTATGTCATCACAAAACTAAAAGATACTTTCGGGGACAGGACAGAGGGCAGAGAATGCGCATGTGAAACAAAGAGATTTGTATTTTTGTTAAAAAAAAATAAGCGTTTCCCCTAATAATAAAATGAAAAACTATCAAATTAAGGGAATTTATTATGCATTGGAAATTATTTGAAAATGTTTGAAAATGCATAATAATAATACATAATAATACATAATTAACAGGTGCTGCTTGTTCTCCCCGATTAGGTAAGACGACAATCATTCATCTGGACACGTTTGCTTAATTTAAATCAACGTTATTCAAAATTACTCTCGGTATTGAGTGGGGAAAAAAAAAGTGGCATTTGGAAGTGAAATAGGCTATAAAAAGCATGCCGCTTTATTTGACGTTGATTTAAATTATGTAAACGCGTCCAGATGAATGATTGTCGTCTTACCTAATCGGGGAGAACAAGCAGCACCTGTAAAGTGCGGAGCGCTCTCGGAGTGAACATTTTGTTAATCATGAAAATGACTGCGAACTGGTCAGGCCTACTAATTCTTAAAACAGATGTTATGTCCACCCCAATTCTCAGTTTTACGGAATTTACCCCATGACTTCATCGCTGTTAGATCGCATGAGAAACTGTGTCTTCAGTTGCCTATTACGATAACTGGAAAATACGTCAATAAAGAAAAATAATTGAGAACTAGCCAGGACTATCCTAATTGTCAGAAAGGGACGTGTCTGTGCCACCCCAATTCCCAGTTCTAGCTACACCCCTGACTCTCTCACGCCTGACCGGCTCGAAATGATATGGTTACGACCCATCAAAAATTTCTGCAGTGTTTCTTGCCACCTCCTTATGCTCCCAATCACTCACCATAGTAAGCAGAGGCTACTGTCCTCCACGACTCCCTTACTTGACGTCGTTACCAGGTTACGTTAAAAAACCAGCTATGACAGAAACAGACAAAAAGTGTCATTTAACGGCATTTGCAGATAGTTTTAGAAATACTGAAATACTGTATTTACATTATGAAGGCTTTATGTAAACATTAGACAAAAGTAGTGTTTAACCTGACGTATACACTGTAAGCAGTGTGACAGAGTATAACCAGCTATGGTAGTACATGTACACCACTCTCTTTTCTCTGCATATTTTTGACAAGAAACAACCCCCACAAGTCAAATTCTGCAGTTGAAAAATGGAAATTAATTTTTTGGCATCCAGATTAAACCTCAATAAATGGGAAAAAAAACAACTTTCTTTGACTATGATGAGAGCTAAAGTCAAACTTAGATGTTGGATGTGTGATCCAAATACAACCCCAGAATTAAATAATTTGTAAATGATCATTTACGTATGTTAAACAGTAAAAAAAAAAAAATACTATAAGTATACCTTTTGGGCTGTATTGATTTTTTGTCACTACGTGGAAATTCTGAATTTTATGCCTGCAACACGATTCAAAACAAGTGAGACAGGGCGATGGACAGACTGGAAGTCATGGTATCTTCAGAAAAATACACGTTTGGAAAATTCCACCAGTGGATATATGATAAGTGAAATTATTTTGATTGGGTGTAAAATGGACGGTTGCAAAAGGCATGGTCTTTTGCGAGCGAGAGAGCCACTTTGCCAAATTTTGCCAAATTGTCAAAAAGTGAACATATAGTCAAACGGTTTATGAGCAACTGCAGGGTGTTCAGGGATTTCACAATCAACAGTCAATAAAATAGTGCAAAGATAGAGAATCCAGAGCAATCTCAATGTGGAAAAGCCAAGGCCAAATACCAATATTGGATCCGTATGACCTTAAAGCCCTTGGACTTAAAACCCCGCATTAAGAACAAACATGCTTTTGCGATGGGCATGACCTCATGGGCCTGTAAATACTTCAGATGACCTGTGCTAGCAAACACAGTTTGTTATGACATCATCAAATAGAAGACCACTATGTGAAGTGGAAGACATACATCAGCAACATTAGATTGGACCACCAGCTTCTCAGAGCTCAAACTCATCTGAAATTGACTGTCTTAAGGTGGACTGGAGTGCTGTGGTCTGACAAGTCCATATTTTAAATAGTTTTTGGAAATAATAAACTTTGTGTCCTCTAGGCCAAAATGGCAAAGAACCATCCCAACTGTTAGAAACATGATCAATATCCCATTTCTGTCATGGTCTGGGTTTGCATTAGTGCTCAGGGCATGGGAAACCTGCATATAGTGCTGTGAATCCCCCCCTTCCGATTTATCCTACGTTTGCATATTTGTCATATTTTAATGTTTTGAATCGTCTCACTAATTTTGATATATGACTAAGAAAAAGTGAAGGAACGGAAATTTATCTTTGAAGAGCAGCTTTAAATGATCTTTTCATTTATTGAAAGTGAAGTTATTCTAATATTATAGCATCAATGTGAAAAAAATAATTGCGCCCAAAACGAAAAAACTGGTTGTGCTACCCTAAGCATAAACTAACTGTTTAAGGTCATGACACAGCATCTCAGCTGGACTCAAGTCGGCGCTTTTATTGGCCACTCCTAAACCTTAATTTTGTTACCTTTGAGCCTCTTAGAAGTGGACTTGCTTGTGTTCTTCAGATCTTTGTCTTGCTGGATAACCCAACTGCACTTAGGCTTTCGGTTACCAACTGATGGCTGAACATTTTCCCTCAGGATTTTTTTGGTAGAGAGCAGAATTTATGGTTCTGAAAGTCGCATAGGTCTTGAAGCAGCAAAGTAACCCCAGACCATCAAATTGCCGCCACCGCGTTTGACTGATGGTGTGATGTTCTTATCACGGAATACTTTGATAGCTTGACGCCATTTTTGCCGTGTCACCCTCTTATTGTGGTATCATGACTTGCGACTTTCTCATGAATTGTCAAATGGCAGTCTTAGGCCCATCTTTGCATATGAGGAACTAGGCCTTTCCTGGATGCTGCTTTTCTTCCAAATCATGATAAACATTATCTGCTGACAATATCTGTTTCAAATTGCATAATTATTCAAATATTTACCTCATTGCTACACTCTAAAAAATAAAGCATTGGGCCAACAAAAAAAATTAAGGCAACATGTTGCATTACCCTTTTTGAGTTATGCCAACTGCTGGTAGAATTGCATTGGTCCAACACAATATTTTAACTATGATGAATTAGCTTTTTGTGTCATAATCATAAGCATTTCTAAGTAACATGAACAAGTTTTTAAGTGGACTTTATTTTAAAAATCAAGTTTTCCAAATTAGTTTTTTCAATATTTGAATGCATTTTAAATATAACTGTAACCTAACATTTTTCCATATGAATTTAAATTTCTTTGTTGACCAACCTCTACCATTGCATTTTCCCAACTAAAATTTCTCTCATCCCAACTCATCTTTTTCTTTTGTCAGTAAAGCCTACCTTTCTGAATGAAGTCAAACAAAGCCAATATTAGACAATTACGCTGCCTTTATTTTGCACTGCGATTCTACAAAATCTCCAGGTTGCACTCAAAATATGAAAAAGCATCACAAATGTCAATAGAAAATTAATTACTTGGTCTGTGGTTCACCATTACAAAATTGTGACTGTTTGCAGTGTGAAACAATGCAAGTATATCCAGTATATTAACAAAACATGAATTATCAGATCTGGATTATTAATAGCTGATTCACTATAAAAACACATATTACACAATTACACATGTAAAATTTGTAATTGACTTTAAATTTTACCAACAGCATAGTGGTAGACTAAGAGAAGGCAGACCTAAATATTATAAAGAGTATTCAATATTAACTCTCAAATTTCTCCAAAGAACAGCAGTTATTTGTGCACAAATACAATATCAGGACACTCATGTAAGAAATATCTTGCACAGTAGAGTGTCAAACTAATAAGACCAGTAAGTGATTATCCTATTGTTTGAGTAAAAAAAATACTAAGAAAGGGTTGAAAATCCAACAGAGCCTGAAATTTTGAATGAATAGAGAGGGCCTGATTAGTCTTCAAGACAGCACCGATTCTAAAGCCAATTCTTACATGTAAAACATCAAGTGTATAACCTGATTAAAAACTCAACCTTTGATAACTAATGGTAACACCAGTATTACAGGTCAACACTGTCCATACAGTCAGGGCAAAAACTTTTTGCACACTGTTTGATGAGAAATATTTTTCAAGTTGGATAATTTGGATAAGAGTGGAAGAAAAAAAAAAAAATTGTCAAATGATACGTAATGGTTTCCCACACAATCAATGCTCAAAAGTGCTGTTGAGTATAATATTAGTTTGCAATAATGACTGAAGTACATGAATATGACATTTTACTGGAGCCAAGACGTTCCCATAAAATTATGTTCAGTGAGTAAAATTCAGTACTTTACTCAGTATTCATTGTGTAACAGGTAGTTAAATTTCTCAAGGGTCAGTTTCTGTGGGCAGGAAAAGGTTTTATATTTGCAAATTAGATGCACTTAGCAATGTCGTGCAAAAACTTTTGGCCGTGACTAATGTAGAGAAGTCTTCAGACAAATCAAAACTTCCAACTCACTGAGAGTGCTGAGGTTTTAGAGCAGTCAGAAAATGCTGTACTTGAGACTCATTACTTTTGAGCTGGCTTTTTGTCCATCAAGCTCCAGGAATAGCTTCTGAAATACCTCAAAGGTAAACTTCAACTGCTTGGGATAGCTGATGTTAAGGGCATATATTATGCCCATCAGCAAAGCACAGGATCTGGCAACATCAATCCCTTCCAAGATTTTGGTTCCCTCAATGACAATGGTTGCACACCGGTCACCAATGATGGCAATCTTCATCACCTGCATCATAAGGTCTGCCTCAAGCTCCTCCCTGTCCTTATAGAAGAAATGGATAGGCATTACGGTGTTGGAAAAAAGGTAAATGCATAATTTACCATGCATAATTTAATAGTAACCCAAGAAAAACATCCAAACTAAATGCAGACACTAAAAAGAGCACAAGGGTCATTCCATGGAAATTCAAAAAGTGCCTCCCACCTGACCCCCTCAGAATCAGCTTATTTTTTTTTCTACAATATCTTCTGCATATTCAATGAAGTCATGCAAAACCTTTCATTCATACTATGGATACTTTCCGAGTTACAGCTCCTCAAAGTTCGAACGGGTAGGTCAAAATTTGGCACTTTTTTTCCCCCACCATTTTTGAGCCTCATAACGTCATTCCTAATAGAGATAGCCACATGAATGTTTCAGGGCTGAAAAACGCACTTCAGTTCAAAACTGCAACCAAGTCCATTTGACATCAATCTCAGGTGTCACAATCCTAAGCCAAAATTTGGCTTTTCTTCAACATAATGTTTTCCCGTAACCAACTTTGGGCATCAATATCTTGGGGAAAATAAGTGTTAACAGCAAAACTGCAGGAGATAAGTGTCTGTGACATAGTGGTTAATACATGTTCTGGCAGATGAAAGCTCTCATTCTTAGCTCCATTTGGAGACCAGGCTCATCTTGGAACCATGATTCCTTCGGTGTCGAAATTATTTTGTAAAATGGGCAGATTTTTGAATTGCAACCATGATAATTGTCAGGGAGTGAACACTATGTAGATTGTACCTGGTACATAAAGTGTTGACTTGAAAATATGAAAATCTGCTCTCAGACGGACTCCATGGCTCTTAACTACATGTCAGCTCAGGCTCATGTTGTCCAGCTGGTAAAGCCCTGGGCATGCTGCTGCTGACACCAGCATAAGTTGGGAGGCAAAACTTGCAAACTATACATGTTGTATGCATAATGTATTATTAATTAGTTATTATTATTCTTGTGTAATTAATTGGTATATAACACAGATTATACAACTACATTGTACATGCATACAACATGCACTTGTATAGTTTGCAAGTTTTACCTTGCAATTTATGCTGATGTCAGCAGCAGCAGCAGGTCCAGGGTTTTCCTAGCTGCGCATCATGAGCCTGTGAAGCTGATACAATGCTGAGAGCCACACAGTCATCCTGAGCCCAGATTTTCATACTTTCAAGACTCAACACTTAACCATACTGGTTACAATGTACATAGTGTTCACTCGCTGAGGATGATCATGGCTGTAATTCCTTTCAAAAACGAATAGAATCTTCAATTTTATTTCAAAATATGCCTATTTTAGATCATTTTGACACAGAAGGAATCATGGCTAGAAGATGAGCCTCGTCTGCCAAAAATGAGAGCTTTCATCTGCCAGAACTTGTTTTAACCAGCCACCTATCCCGAAACGAACTTTAATTTTTCTGAGTTATCTGAAAACATCTGACACATCCAGGATACCAATGCTTGTTCCTATTCTACTGTGTCACAGACATGAAATTGGTGCCGTTTTGCTTTGAAACTTTCATTTTCCCCAAGATATTGATGTTCAAAGTTGATAAAAGAAAAAATTTTCTGAAGACAAAATAGACTTTGGCTTAGGATTGTGACACCTGAGATTGATGTCAAATGGACTTGGTTGCAGTTTTGAACAGAGCTCACGTGTTTTTCAGCCCTGAAACATTCATGCGGCTATCTGTATTAGGAATGAAGTTATGAGGCTCAAAAATGCTGGGAAAAAACTGACATGAATTAAAAAAAATAAATAAAAAAAATAAAAAGAATTGTTTGCCACAAAAGGTGGCCATGTCCCCCGCCACTTCATGAAATATCGCTTCAGTAAAAATACATACTTAAATGTATTAACAAGAGTTTAAAAAGTGGCCAAAGTGGTGACCTTGGAAATAAGGTCACCCATATCAACTGGTGTTTGTGTAATGCCCCAATGTAGGCCGATACCAAATTTGAAGACTCTAGGTGCAACGGTTCATGAGATATCCTGTTAACAAGAAACGGGACGTACGGACGGACGCAGCTGAATACATAGTCCCCCGTTTTGTGTTGCGGCGGGGGACCAAAAAAAAAAAGTTTTTAAAAAGGGAGGCAAATCTGGACCTACCTAGATATACTTTAAGGAGCTATAACTCAGAAAGTGTTAATAGTAAGAATGTATAATTTTACATGGCCTCACTGAAAATGAAAACAATATTGTCCAAAAAAAAAAAAAAAAACTCAGCCGATTCTGAAGTGGTCAAGTGGAAATTTTTTCTGAATTGGTTGATTTTATATCGAATGACCCACACCTAACATTCAAACAATATTTGAGTGATTTGGGTCAACATCAAAAGAAGTTATGGATTAAAGGTTCAAGTTAAAGGGTACTGAATTACTTACACTGTACTCTTTGAAAAGGTCCTCTTCCTTCTCTCCAAGACACACAACAAGGCAGCGAATGGCAGCTTCTCTGCGCCGCTCAACGGTGTTGTTCTGATTAATGACAAAATTATACCAAGGGTTCACTAAAAATCAGGGCCCGGTTGTTCAAAGCTCGTTAATTTAACGGCTGGTTAGCGCTAAACACATGACATTGTGACCACTCTCTAAATAAGACTCTCGCGAATGCTCTTCACTACTTTAACTAATCAAGGGGAAACCTACAAAATGCATCAAAAACATACAAACATCTGGACTTTCATTCAGAGATATAGATACTGTGGTTTAAACTTAATCACCGGTTAAAGGTAACTAAGCTTTGAACAACCGGGCCCAGATCCACAAATACCTTAATGATAGCAATTTATCTGAACTAATTACTGTTAATAAACTTGCAATTTAAAAGTTTAATTAATAAGCATACCTCAAGAAGAATGTCCTTAATCTGCCTGATCTTCAGTCCTGCAGCTCCTCCCTTTGACTGGACTACAGTCATCAGCTTCGGGGTGCACTGGTCAAGCTTGGCCATAAAGGTTGATTCAAGGCTCACTGTTGTCACCCTCTTGAATTCTTCATTTATCTGTTGGGAACACAAAAGAGAAATGATTTCAGAGAACTCTACACGGTATTAAGCCATAGTACAAAAACTATACTTTAATAAAACTTTTCAAATGTAAGAGTACAGTTTTACCTGTGTTGAATCAAAAAGGGCAGGCCATCGCTTCATGAACTCTCTGATGGCAGGGGCCTCATTAACTATTTCCTGTCTGCGAAGTGAGAACGTTTTCAACATTTTCTCAGCCACCACTTTAGAGTTATCCTTCTTCATCACTTCATTTAGGAGCTCCACTCTCTCTTTTTCCAAACTTTCAGCAGTTTCACCTGAAGCATGAGGAGGTAGGTAATTTACTTCAGCCTTCCTTGGTTTTTTCACATTCTTTGCAGGAGTCTTCTCATGTCCCGCCTTCCTCTTGAGTGAATTCACCTCAAGTTCAGGACAGCCAAGACCACGGAGTTTGGATCTGAAATTATTCATCTTGTATTTCAGGCGCTGTATCCACCCATAACACCCATTAAAGGACCCAGGCTCTTTGAGGCAGGGATGCTTTTGAACAAGGGCTTCTGCAGCTTGACTTATCTGGAGACTTGATGGATAAGCGGTGTACTCATAAATAGCCTCTGCTAGCTTTCCAAGAATGTCCGGGAGTAGCGAGATGAGGTCCTTAGAACTGAGAAGACTCCCTTCCTTACTGAAGCTTTCATTGGCTAATTGAAGTTGAATCTCTGTGTTAGAAGCAAAGCGAGGAATTATAAATTCAGAGGGCCAACGCTGTGAACGGTGGCCTGGGCTATCTTCAGCTGATGAGACAGGAAGTGTGTCACTGGACAATCCAGATGAAGAGGTTTCTTCAGGAGACTGATATGAAGGCTGGTCAAAAGGCTGAGCACCATCAGTCATATTTGTGACATCAGTCAAGGTGAAAGTTACTGCAGGGGGCTCCATTATGTACACAATCTTGATTGTGTCCTTATCTTTGATGTCAGTTGTTGAACACAGGGAGAAATACTCATTACCAAAATCAACATCTTTATAGTGCAGACTGAAGTCCCCACAAATCCCAAATGTAGCACGAATGACTGAGTGAAGTTCATCCACTGTCCCAGGGATTCCAGATGGTAATGCCAGCTTCCGGACATCATGATCCGCAAGGACCACTCTGAGTTGGGCTGGTTGTGACATTAAAAGTGATCTGTAAGAGAAATAGGTTTCACATAATTCTGTAATTTCTAGTGTCAGCAAAATGGTTCAGACAAACTTCAATAAGCTCTGTGTCTGAAGGCTAATTACTATGCCAAACCAACTATGGTGTATTTTGTTACGTTTCTCATGTTCTCCCTCTTACTCAGAACGGTTTGGCTCAGTGCCCCAGCTTGCCTCGGTTGTCATGCTCCCTTAAGGATTTTGTCATTACGTATTACCGGAAATGGAAGAGGGAATAACTTCTTTAAAAAATAATATGAATAAAAATAGGTGATGCAGCGGGATGAGCTTGAGTCTAGCACAGATTTTGGCAACAAACTTTGGTGAGGAGGAGAAAAGGCACACCAGTTCATGTCATTACATCTCAAAGTCTCCAGAAAGAGCACATAGAACCTTTTGACAGTCCTGAAACTAAAATTGCAAGGTGCAAATTTACCCTACAATGACTTGAACATACACTGCGGTCCAAAATTATTGGGACACCCCTCTTTTCCCATGCTAACACACTCATCTTAAAGTTTTCCTATTGTGGATTCTTGGTGGAAACTAGAAATAAATCTGAATTAATATGTCAGCAATAGGTATGAGATTTGTTGATTATTTCTTACACGTTTGTTACTGCAAATTATGGGGCAATTCAAAAGTTTGTGTGCACACATTTTTCTCCCATTCACTTAACATTGTCTGCAAATAGTATTTCACATATGAAGCGTATCTCTCATCAACTCAATGTTGTAATCATTTTTCGGACTGCAAATGGTCAAATGTATGTTATTCACGGATATAATAGAATAACCTATATCCAGTATCATTTTTATATATATATATATATATATAAAAAAAGAAAGACTGAACAGACTTGTTACAATGGGGAAAGATAGGGGTGTCCCAATAATTTTGGACCCCAGTGTACAACAAATTTGGTAACCATCTATGGAACATAAATGTAGCGCTTTAGAGTAATAATGCTTTTTCCACCAAGCAAGTAAGATGTTAAAGGGAACATGTCTGATAGCTCGACTGGTTCTAGGACTTTCACTGTGTTTGTTTTCTCAAGCACATAGCTCCTCAGGTGCTCAATTGACCAAGCACTTAAGCATTTCACCAAGAATCCAACAGCCCCCTTCACAACCACGGTCTGGATCAACTCCCCAAAATCTGGCAGACCACCTGTGGAACCATGAGCCAAGATCATCCCACTGGTGAATTTGGTGCCACTGTAACACACACTATTAGCTATTTGGACATGTGTCACACCAGGGAACTTAGCCTGCAGTGCTATTTGGATATCCTCTCTTAGCACAGAAACATCCACTGTAGACAGTGCTGTGGCCTGTAGAAGAGGTCTGACAACACTGGAATCATGTAGGTTATAAGCAACCATCAACTGATGCTTCATGGACAGTGACAGCAGAATATTTCGAAAGCTGTGAGTATGCCTGACAACACGCTTAAAAAAGCTGTGTTTCGCTTCAAACCGCATAGTCCAAAGTGACACCAGTGGACCGTAAGCTCTGATAAGTTCTGGATAATGTTCCAGAAAATGATGTTTTGGGATCAGCTTTTCCTGTGGGAAAACCTGGAGAAACCTATGCTTGTGCTCAGATATCTTACTATCCAAGTAGCAAATAGTCTCATCTGTATGGACTTGACTCACAACAAGCTCAACAATGTCTTTGAGCACAAGAAGCACTTCCCATGCTGGGTCACCCTCAGTGATTTTTGATCCAACCATAAGTGGTAGGAGACGCAACAAAGTCCAATTCTCATGGGCATTCCCTCCAATACTTCTCCGTGCAGCAAAATTCAGAGGGACAAGCTGTGGTGCATCAGTCTTGTCTGACCATTTATAGGGGAACTCTTTGATGCATTTGTTTAGCTCTTCAAGGGTGAAATACTTACTCTGAATGAACACTCTGAGGCACAGAGCCATTTCTAGAGGCACTATACCTTCAAAGAGATCATGCAACAGATCAGGTGGATATCCAGTCAAAACATCAAAATATTTCAGTTTTCCTGTCAGTGCACACTGGCTCTTCACTCCATTCACATGAGTTAAAGCAGCAGTCTCCTGTGCAGCCTGAATATGTAGCGTGTGCTGCTCTTTAGTTCTGGGTGGGAATGTCCCAGTCCTCACTTCTCCTGTTTGAAACTGTGATCGCTCACCCAGACAAAATCTACAGACGTATGAACAGGAAAAGCTCTCAACAAATCCCCCCATAGAATGGGCCCCGAGATTATCTGCAACAACAGAAAAGACTGTCCCTTTCACTTTTCTGCCCAATGCTGGAACATACAATCCTTCCCCTTCTAAGACCACAAGATCTTTGAGCAGTGGCTCCAATACAGTGCTGTAACCAAATTTCTTCATATCCTCAGCCTTGCACAGAATTGCTAAGAAGATTGAGGATAGTGCAGATCGGAGCACTGAGGGGACATCAGCCAATACCCAATACACAGCTGTGATCTTGTGTTTTTTCCTGGATGTACCAAGAGGATTGCATATCTCAAAGTCATCCACATAGAGAATGAGAGCAACGCTAAGATCATCCCCTGAAAACAACTCATTGGTTTTGTAGTGAGTGCCATCACGAAATGACTTGTACATAGTACACTGATCTTCTCCTTCACACAAGATCAAACCCTGGATGTCTTTCCTGCTCAAAATCTGCAGTAATGACTTCAGAATGGGGACATACTGGAAGCTATTCTTCTCTCTGCTGAGAACATACTCAATGGGTTCTACCACAGAAAAGTGCTCTTTAAAGTACTCTCTTCTTTTGTAGGCAGAGGAGAGATGACCACCACTACCAAGGGCAGAACTAATCGGGTTGGCACCACAAAGTTCCTTCACCATCTCTGACACAGCACCCTCTTCAATTTCACAGTTGTGCCTTCTCAAGCAAGACTGCAAAGTGTCTTTCATAATGGGAGCTGAGGCTGAATGAGAGATAAAATGCAGCTCCTCCACAACCTCATCAATGCATCTGTTGGGTACATTATAGATGCTCTCTAGTTTCAACAACAAGTGAGCCAAGCTTTTTTCAATCAACGCTGGCAGTTCACTCACATTACTATCATCGCCTCCAACATCAATATCAGACTGCTCACCCTCTTGATTAACTGGATTGCTGTAAGTGTCTGTGTTTGAAGCCTTTACATACCTGTTTAGCAGGTGTTCTTTGAACTCATCCAGTGAGTGAGGAGTATGCTTGCGGCTTCTGTGGGAAGCAAATGTTCCATAGATGTTAGTTTTGAAATAGCAGTTTTTGAAAACACAGGTGATAGTTTCTTGCCTCTTCAAATGCCGACCAAGATGCTCAAAATACTCTCTTTCAGTGGAGATTGTGCCTACACTGCAGCACTGGCAACAGAAATTGAGTATTTCATAAGATCTGACCCTTTCTTGAGTTGAGTGTTTTCTTGACAGATGTGATCTGAGGCTACCCCATGTTGTAAAGGAACAAAAACAATCCGGATGAGGACAGGGCAGAGGTTGCCCACCATTACTGTGACGTAACCTATAATGTCTCAACAGCTCTGCTTTGGTGGAGGTCTCAAAAGTACAAATTTTACAAGCCCAATGCATTTTGAGAGTCACTGAAAAAAACAGCAAATGTTTTGTTCCATATGTGCTGACTTCACAATGTGTGCACTGCAATTACAAAGAAATGGTAGCTAATTGGAAACAGGTTTGTCACACACATTTTATGGAGTAGACCTACCATAAACGGGGGTGTTATTTTAAACAGGAAAGACCATACTGCCAAATTTAACCATTCAATGACGACAATTTTCTGCTCAAATTTCAGATTCAAAATCAAATCACATTAAGTACTATATGTCAAGATGTGTTTGGTGTGAGATAGCCTAATGTTAACTAAACTGTAAAAAGGTTACAACCTGAAAGCAGGATGGTGTGGAGCAGTGTGATACACTGAACTTTCCCGTGGCACCAAAATACAGCCTATGCCCCAAACAGTAACATTATTTAACAATTACATGCTTTGCAAAGAAAACGGTTTACTTTCAAAATACAAAGACTGAAGGAAGCCTACGATGATATGGTTAAATATATCGCCGTTTCATCTCCTTCATTATGCACCCGTGTAGGCTAACATTATTTAGCTTAACGTTGGTGGATGTTTTGTTCTCGTTTTGTACTCCATTGGAACACTGTAAAGTACTTGTGCCAGAACAACAAATAAACAGAACTGCTGAACTGTTTTAAGCAAAAAAATGACCCCCTCAATTTTAGATTAAGAGTGTCAGACAATGGCAGGTTTACAAAAAGCGAATTAGCGCACAGTGTCTAACTTACGTGTCTACCAGCATTCACCACAGCCACAAAATGAAGAGCGTGTTGCTAATCATATCACCATTGGGGGAAAAATCCCCACATCGTTGAAGTCATAGAAAATATGTAACTGTGATAACAGTAGCGGCTCTTTGTCAGTTAAACAAGGCCCTCTGGAACCTCACCTCTCAATTCTGAATAACCAAAACCTCTCGCAGGTTTCTTGCCGATTAGCAGCAGTTGTTCAGACTAATTAGTCGAGGTCAATGGCAGATGTCTGTTTTTAATTGCACGGTTATACGTTGAACCACAAAACGGAGGCTTTTTCTTCCGCACATTTCTGACGACGTCAAATATCAATATATCTTTTATAAATTCTGCGCACAAGCAGCACGCGGAACGACAAAGAGTTTCTGACCGAGGCTAATTAAGCAATACGCCAAGAGAATCCCGCTCTACATTCAGACAGGGCGTGGTTAGGCACGATGCACAGCGGAGTAGAAGTTGAAAGCATGGCAAAAATGAATGTTGCAAAGTCAGCGAACGTTCTGGATTTTTTTTTTAATTTATTGCATTAATTGCCATCCATAAAATGCCAAATAAAATGCTTTTTCAATATGATTTCTCATTAATTGGTGAAGTACCCTATTGGTGTTGGCGGTACAGTCAATAAATAGTTTGATTGTTAATCGACGATTTTAAATTGAAACAGCTTGAGGGCGATCGGTAAAGGGTGACACAGAGGACTTTCTGAACATCTGATGGCACCACTGAGTAATAACCGCTCACCTTGATTGAGAAAGATCGCGCTTGGTGTTGCTTGTATTTTACTCAGTCTGCAGCTATTCAAACTTTTCCAGGCATGTGACGTGGGCGGGGAAAATTCGAAGGTTAGAAAATGTAGTTCCCAACAAATGTAATTAAGTTACCAGGATGTGAATTTTGTTCTTTATTGTTGTGTCAAAGATTTTAAGTTCACCTGACTCATGATAGTGTGTTGAAACAATAGTTGCAAGTGTGGTGTCAACCGAACTCAATAAAATGACAGTTAAAAATAAAAAGTCTAACAATATCATAGAACTCATTTTTTTTTCTCACAACAATACATGTATTTAAGCACTGGCTAAAGGTCCTCTGAAGTACTTTTTAGAGTGTAATCCTCAGTTGCTCCCATCCCAACTTTTGTGGAATGCATTGCAGGCCTGAATGACAGGGATGAATGTGTATGTACCAATGAAATTAATTTGAATGGACAAAACAAAAAACATCTTGTCCTCAGACCATCTTTCATGAAATACAAGTCAAAGTACATTTAGAAATGACTGTTGTCAGTTTTCATGTGCATTTTCCATTCTGCCCAACAGATTAATACACTGGGTTTCAAAAATTAATTTCTCTCAAACGATGGTAGGGAGTGCCATACTTTCATCATGTTATGTAAAAGTTGCAAATGATAATAACTAGCACTTTGCCTGTGGAAATCCACGGGTTTTAAATTCAACCCACATGGGGCCCAATTTTCAGCACAAGTTTAAAATTTATTGTTTTATGTAACTTTGCTTTTATATTACAGTGAACAATGCACCATTATGATGTCATCACGTTGCTATGGTGTCTCGATAAACACCAAGGTGGCTGTCACATGACCAATGTTTTTATAGTAACTAAAACAAAGTAACCATCAGGGGGAACACACTGCGCTGACATTCCGTGCTCAGTAGAACATGAAGTCGCCTGCGAGACGGAAAACAAAATAGCGGTGCTCACATTATGCCGCAGGTACGCGCCCGGTGGAATCTAGCACTGATTGGCCGGACACAGTCGCCTGCAAGACGGAACAAAATAGCATTGCTCAAGTTATGCAGCAGATATGCCCCCGGTGTAATCTAGCACTGATCTGCCAGACACACACACGCACACATGCGCACGCACACACGAGCGCGCGGGCTTGCGCACACGTTGAGTCCACTCGACTATTATAATATAGATAATAATCCTATCACAATAACTGTTACAGTCTAAGATTACAGGATATGCAAGTAATGAAATAAGAAGCTCCATCAAACTGCAATATTTTGTAATTGATATTCCACAGTATAAAAATATAAGGTATGAAATGTGCTGCATGGCAGAAGAGCTCCCTGTGTGCTGAGTATTTTAGTATGGGAGTTGAATCATTCATTGTCAGTGTGGTCCTCAGCGCACAGTAATACACAGCAGAGTCAGACAGCTGCACCCTTTGTATTGTTAAAGGCACACTGCTCAAAGTTTGGTTGAGATGCGAATTAAATCTCTCTTTAAACTCTGATGCAGTGTCATTTGATCCAAACTTATCTCTTCTTAGCATGTACTTAGGAAATCCATCCAGATATTTTATGTACCAGGAGAGGTATGGGTTATAGCTTGTGGTATAACTGCAGCCAAGTGTCACGGACGCTCCTTCGTAAGCAATCACAGCTCCCTTGGATTGAGTCACTGAGTCTGCAACTCTGCTTTCTGAAAAAATAATGAAGAAACATCCATTGAAATCAAGAGTAATACACACTAAACAAAACTATAATGCAGAGAGTGATTGATTCTTACCGATATGGCAAGCAAATATAATCGCAAATATCTTCAGCCCAAAGTCCATAGCTAAATTACAGAATAAAATGTTGCACGCCTTTCAGAATAGTATGAAAGCACACTCTCTGTTGAGTTGTTCTCATTTTGTGCCTGTAGCATCAAGGGAGGAGCTAACAAAGAGTGTCCATCTCAGTGAATAAGATATCTGTACAATATTTCACCCTTCAGTGGTTGAAGTTGTGGGGTAACATTGCTTTTTCGCAGGATCTATGAAAAAATAAATATTACTCACTTTAAATATTTGGTTATATCAATTGTTCTGCCGCTATTTACTCATTTGTTGGCAAAGTAGTGTGACAGATTAGATGCTTAGACTCCACTGACAGAATTAATGAAGATTTAAGTCAGCAGTGTATTATCATTTTGGTTTTTACACAAAATGGCTCACTAGGAACATCTTGTGGTCAAAAAAGGATATAGCAAGTTCCTAAGGCTCATTTTCTTGTTTGGCAGGACAGATCAATTTTAAAGATTTAAAAACTGACATTGCCTAAGATTTCATGGCATCTCATTACATTATTTTAATGCTGCAGAAAGAATTTTTTTTTTCAAATTTTGCGGGACCAAACCTTTTTTGATATGACAATTGTGTGAATTTGACTTTGAATCTCAGACCTTCAAGTTTGTGAACAAGTTCTATATTAGTTTTACTAGCTTGAGAGAAGTGTGCAGATGTGCAGTGCTGTTAAGAAGTATTTGCCCCCTTCAGATCATCAAACTATTATAAAGAGATAACACAAGTACAGCCCCATTTCTAGAAAAGTAGGGATGCTGGTAAAATATAAATTAAAAAAAAGAATGCAATGATTTGAAAATCATTCAAACCCTATAGCTAATTGAAAATGATGCAAAGACAGTATATCAAATGTTGAAACTGAGAAATTTTATCGTTTTTCAAAAATATTTGCTGATTTAGAATGTTATGTCAGCAACATATTTCGAGAAAGTAAGGACTGTGGCAATTGTTACCATTGTGTTGCTGTTGCATCACCTTTTAACGAAACACTGAAAGTGTTTGGTGACTGAGGTGACCTGCTCCAAACATTTTCAGTCGGTGACAGGTATGGCCAGCAGGCAGGCCACTTTAGCACCCAGCCTCTTTCACTACATAGCCATGTTGTTGTAATACGTGCAAAATGTTGTGTTTGGCATTGTTTTGCTGAAATAAGCAAGGCCTTCCTTGTCAAAGATGTTTGGATGGCAGTATATGAAACTTAAAAACCTGAATATATTGTTAAGCATTAATGTTGTCTTCACAGATGTGCAAGTTACCCATGCCATGTGCAATAATGCACCCCCATACTTTAATGGATGCTAGCTTTTGAACAGTGCACTGATAACAAGCTGGAGAGCCCTCTCCTCTTTGGCCCTGAGGATGCATTGTCCATAAATTCCTAAAATATTTTCGCATTTTTGAATGGTCAGACCACGGGAAAGTTTCACACTTAAATCTTAAATGAGTTTGGGCCCAGTGAAGCTGTGGCATTTCTGGATCTTTCTGGTTTAACATTTGCATGGTGGAGTTTTAACTTGCATTGGTGTATGCAGCGACAAATAGTGTTCATTGACTATGGTTTACAGAAGTGTTCCTGAGCCAATGCAGTAATTTCCACTTCAGAATCCCACCTGTTTTAAAGGCAGTGCTGCCTGAAAGCCTGAAGATCATGGCCCTTCAATATTGGTTTTCGGTCTTATCCCTTGTTTCCGGAGATTTTTCTCGATGTTCTGAATCTTTTGATAATGTCATGTACTGTAAAGGATGAAATGAGACAGAGTACCAGATGCAACACAAGATAGGGTTTCTAAAAGCCACCCACGAAATGCGAGTGACCACTAATGGGGAAATGGTCGGGAAAAGGATTGTAACTCCCTGGCGATTCCGCCAACAAAAAACAACTCAGAAAAGGTGGGTAAAAATCCTCCCAGAAAATCAAAACTTTCTCATAAGAGACTGAAAGAGTAACCACTCCCTCCCACAGGGACATGAGCGAACCGACAGAGGTCTGCGAACAAAGACAATGGTCCAACAAACAAGACCTTCTGCAGGACCAAACATAATCTCTGACGAACAGAACAATAAATATGACGGACAAATACCAAATCCTAAACTCTTTCAAGGAGTTTCCTCTGACTAAACGCTAATGGCTTCATAGTCCTTGCAAGAGTGACACAAAAGCAGCAGACAGGGGTGGAAAAGCTTCTTAAATAGTCTCTCCACAGCTGCATACAATAAGCAATCAACCACCTGATCAGAGAGCAGGATAGCCCTCAGATGACGAAGAAAATGCACAGCAGGCAGCAATCCCCAAAACCAACTTTTCTGGAAATGGGGTTGTAAACACGAAGTGCAGTTTGGAAATTATGATTTCCTTTATTGAAGGGAAAAAGCCATCCATCCCTACCTAGGCCCATATGTTAAGTAATTGCTCCCTCAGTTACTAAATCTATTAAACAACCAAATTTGAAAGATAATTGTGTTCAATCTAACTGGACATACCCAGACATAATTACTGTCAGCCCTATTGAATGTAAACATGACTTAGAACCTGTGTTGGTGGAATTCTGTCATAAATTCCTTATTATTGCTTATCTGGTTTATCCTTGCTTGCTCTTGATTTACTTGTAGTATTGATTTACTTGTTTATTCAGTTATTAAGTATTTATCTTTACTTGTTCTCGAGTGGCTTAGGTGACCTAGGCCATGCGTGATTGCAACTGTTATAATCTAGCTTGTTCCTATAAAGCGTCATGAAGTCTGTTTACTGAAACAGTGTGCTCCTTCTGAGCCTGGAGTGTTCTAGATAAGAGAAGAAAGTTCTAGAGAAACTTTTGAGGACTACTGGAGCCAGGATGCGCACACACGCAGCTGATGCAGAGGGAATACATCATACGTTCTGCTTTTACATATATCCAAAGCAAAGGAGAGATTCCTTTGTCTTTGTTCTTGCCGTAACGAAGACCCTTTGGGGTACACAGTAAAATGGATCCTATTCACTCACTTTGTCTCAGTCTGATTTCTTTCAGGAATACAATTTAAAAATTCCCACAACAACCTGTCTGGCAATGTGAAGAATACAAAAAAGCAGTAAATGATTTTAAAGAAATTCAGGAGGAGATGAGAGCCTAATTCGTTGATGTCTATCAGTATGGGAAGGGTTACAAAGTCATTGCTAATACTCAAGCGAACAAAGGTCTTTCATGATCTACGAATAGAAAATTTGAAAAAGTGAACTAACCAAAATTTTTCCAAGAGAATTAACCACTCATCAAACCAAGCCAGGGATATCAAACCAAATATAATGTTTCTTTCATTGACTAAAATCCTCTCAGTTCCCACACTTTTGCTCACCTAAAAATTTGGTTGAGGGGTTCTGTTACTAAACCAGCTATGTTCTAAGTAGGTCAACACATCCAGGTGTAAATACCTGAAAATAAGAGCTGAAATTCAGTACTTTGGTTTTGTATTCATTTTCTGATCTCAATCCCAAAATGTATTCAGTGTATTGCAAAAAGGAGGGAGGCTGCCTTGCTGTTCCAGCACTTAGGCAGGCACTGCTTGAACATAAAAGTTCTATTTTTTTTGCATGTCTTAATAATAATTTTTCTTTTAATGAAAAAAATGGGGGGGGGGGGGGCTGGGCTTCAGGCAATATACCAGAAGGGCCCATTACTGGTTTCAGTGCTTTTTAGTTTATTGATACCTGTTTAAAATATAATGCCTCAATTGATTGAGTACACTGCAATATTTTTCTGAATTATCTCTTAATTATTCATTTGAAAGGAATATATTCAGGTGAACCAAAGGAACTGAAGCACTGACTTTGCAGTGAGAGAAAGAGGAATATTGTATATTCTTTTCCTATCACAAGACATATTTCCCTCAGCAGCTGCAAGCGCAGAGCATATGTACTGGAATGGAGCCAGGTATGAAGACAAAGATAGTACCTCTTGAGGTTTTCTTTCAAAACCTTTCAAACCTCTGGAAGCCTACTTGGCTTTTTGCGACATAGTGAGTTTTTGTATGAGACTTATAATAAAAATATCACTGTGGGGCTCAGTGCACAGTAATAAACAGCCGTGTCCTCTGGAGATACATTTGAAATGGTCAAAGATGTTTTACCACCAGAAACAGTGGAGTCAAATTTCCCTTTGGCAAAATCTGCTGTACGGCTGAATGAGGTCCTGGATCCTCGTCGCAGTATATACTGTGGGGCTGCCGAACCGTGCTGGCGGTACCAGAAGATTAAATAATCGCTGCTCGAGGCCTTGAAGGAGCATTTCAGGGAGGCAGTTTCCCCTTCAGCCTTTAATATGGATGATTCTTCCTGTGTAACTTCATCTCCGCACGAAAAACCTAAAGATTGTTAAAACCAAAAACAAAGATAAACCAACACAAGGTAGATATGATTAGGTAATAAAACATGTCATATGGATTGATGGCTCAATTCCCAGGGAAACTACAAATGAAAACTTACAGAACAAAATGGTTAACACAATTCCGGCATAAAATTGCATCTTGAATGGAGGTCAGTGTTAAGAGAATGACAGAATGAACCGGAGGTCATGTATACAGTGTGAGGCTGAGTGGGAGGGGCAATATTTCCCTACTGAAAGTTTAAAAAAGAAGTGAAGATATTTGAACAACTAAGTCCTTAGGCTGTGCAATTATGCTGTTATATATTTTTCATATTACTGTTTGTGAATGGTTTTCTCTTTTTTAGAAAAAAAGAATTAGATAATATAAGAGAAACCCTGTCTTGGAAATTATTTTATCTTTGTCTCTGATAATTGATATTAGTTTTTAATTAGTCAATGCTATGATAAATTTCCATGTGCTAAAATAATTTGGGAAAAAAGTATATGGATTACCAGTGACAGAATTCAGAAGATATTGTGTTTTCACATCATTGTTAAATTGTCATTTTTGGTTTTAAGTTCCATTTCATGGATGCTCTTGAAAAAGAGGCGGAAATTTTTCCCACAATACCAAAGATTTTGCTGGAGGGAGTCGCATTCGGTTGGGGCACCATTCACCAGAGGTTGCAAGGTAATAGTAACCCCTGCCAACTGATGGTAACTGCGCTGGGTAATGCCTCACCTAGAGGGTTTAAGGGACTGTCAGATAGTCCACATTCTTTGCAATATAACTGGACATGCTGTTTGATAGGCTGGATATGAACTCTATGCAAAAGCTGCAATAAAATATTTTCACTTTACTCTTTCTTATATTGTGCAAGCTTAGCTAAAATGTGAAAAAAAACCAACTGGGAACACCACATACTTTGGGAGGAAATCTTCAATGACTGCTCTCTCATTAATCTGCTTGTGATTGGAAGTTCTTAATTCAAGCGATAAATGCATATGCCCACTCTGTTCTCAGAATTTATCTGCAAAGGCTAAAGTTATGAGAATCTTATTAAAAAATTAAGCCCAAATGTCTGTCTCTGTTTTGTACCCAACGTTACTTAAACAAAATCGACTCAACCTGATGCTGTTCAACTGCAATATTATCATAGAAAGTGTCAGATATTTGGACAGTTTTTTTCTGATTATTGGTATCGTGGACTGCAGTGCACAGTAGTTGACTGTAGTTGTTTGGTAGTTTTACTTCCCAGCCTGGGAAATAAGGGATTGGCTTTTGTATTATGAGTGGATTCCAGAGTAAGGGAAAGGGAGTCAGGTTGAGATCTCGAGTCGTGCTAAAACCAGTTCAGACTGAATGAAGAACCAGTGCAGATACATGACTGTATAATATTGTTCTGCTCTAAAGCATGTGCTCTATTTGCTAGTGTTGTGGTTTCTAGACTAGATGTTTACATATTTTTGAGGTCGCCTTGTTTGTGAATAACTGGAGAGAGTGACAGAATCTTCAGAAGCCATCTTTATTCCCAGCCTTGAATCGTGCAGTAACCCAAACCCAGAGTGCAGTCCCTGGCCAGGAAGTGCTCACTCGGCATTCTTTACAGAGCAATATTTATGGGAAAAACTCAACCAACTTTGCTCCAATCACAATTCATGGGTTGTAACCATCTTATCTTTAACATTTTTTTTACTCTCCAACTTTGTTTATTAAACCATGGTGGAATTCAGAAGTATAGTTTTTTTTTTTAAATAAAATGAATATAGACTAAAATGGACTAGAAAATTACTGTCAAGAAAGGAAAAATACAGCCAAAGAAATAGGATACAAGTAGATACATAAATTATTTGGTTGATTGTTTTGTTCAGTAACAACTAATGATTTTACTGAACAGATATTGATCAAAGCTACAGAAATCAAATGCATCACCTGATTTTGTTTTTGAATCAACTAAACAGAAGCCTGCTTACTAATCAAAGCTACAGAAGCCTGCTGCGTATGTGTGTGTGAGCTGGTTATGCATGTGTGAATTGAATTGCTTGTATTTGTGCGCGTCTGAGTGTGAACTGCTTGTATGTACAGTATGCAGCGGCGTAGGTATTGCCGGTGCAGCCGGTGCGCTGATCCGGGGCCCCGATGACCTCTGAGGGCCCACGGTGATTAGCTATGCCATTCTTCCTCTTACCACAACACATAAAGAAATTATAACTATAACATTCATTATTTTAAGTCTTCTGTTTAACTCAGTATTATCTCATTCCCAGGGAGGAGTTGATGAGTATATATATTGCTCCACTGTTTCATACAACACAGTCATGGTAACAACCCCCCCCCCCCCCTCCCACACACACATTGGCCATTTTTCCTCTTTTCTTTGATGTATGTCTTTTGTATTTCAGTAATGATACTTTTTCAGTTATAATCACAATTACTAATCATATATTTGATTGTTTTATTCACAACATTTTCAAATGAACATGGCCTGCTGGGAAATGTGTTTGTCCAATTAGTTGACATTCACTTCTTCCTTTCTGATCGTAGCTTCGTAGGCTACGCGCTTGCTCGTGAATTGTTCTTTTTTGAGAGATCAGCTAACCCATTAGCCTAGTATTGGAGGTGAAAAGTCTTGAGCACCATGTTGAGCAGCACAAAAGCGGTGCTCAAAAAAGAAAAGAAAAAAAGAGCTCGATGTACGGAACTCCAAATTGGCGAAATTGAATGCATTTTTTTAATAGTCATCTTGTCCAGATGCAGTTCCTGCTAGCGTTGTGAATGATAGCGGCAACACGCAGCAGTCAGACTTGGAGGCTAATGCTACCACCTCATTGCCCTCTAGCTCAACGACTTTGCAGAGCAGAAGGCACCCACAGTTAACTTCTGAATGGGTGAGTGCAGTTTTTTTGCAGCTCCCTGTCCCCGCACTAACATACCCTGCTGCCGAGCACTGTTGTTCTTCTCGAAGACGCTAAATCCAGATAAATCTTAAACGATGAATTGCGTTCATATTTTAATTTGTAAGTGGCTAGTGTCAAAGTAACGAAGTAAAATGATAATTTTTAAGTTTTAAATGTTGTAGAGTAAAAGTCCAGGTTTAAAAAAGAACTCAGGTAAAGTACAAATCCTAAAAAACTAAAGCTCTGTTACAATTACAATTACGCGGATAGGCCTGGGGGGGGGGGCTAGCGCCATTCTCGCACCGGGGCCCAGCGCCTCCACGCTACGCCACTGACAGTATGTGTGTGTGGGCGTGTGCGTGCATGTGTACGTGTGCTGTCTGTGCATGTGTCTATGTGCACTGCTCATCCCCTCTCTGCGTGCATGAACTGCTTGTATGTGTGTGTTATGTTATGAGTGTAAGTGTGTGTTTATGTGACTGATTGTGTAATATGGTTATTAATTATTTTTCAATTTCAATTTCAATTTATTTGTATAGCGCTTTTCACAGATAAACTGTCACAAAGATGCTTCACAGTCAGAGATGAGTTACTGAAAGGGCAGTGCCCAGCCTATGCCCCACTACAGCAAATGAGGCAAAAAAGTCCCAGTAGGGAGAAAAATCCTCAAACAGTGGTGAGAAAAAACTCCCCAGTGGGAAGAAATCTCAGGAGGAACCCAGCTATAGTGAGGAAGCCCATCCTCCGCGGGCTAGCTAGTTAATATAGTTATAAGCAAAATAAGATAATGACACTACAGTTCCATTAAAGTCCATCTAAACAGTGCTATCAGTCGCTCGAAGAAGTGGCATGCCAAGGATGGTGCAGAACTGGATCAGGACCGCATCAGGACAGCAGCAGCCAGCGCTCATGGTGAGGGACAGGGCTCGGATGATCCAGGACTCAGGGTTGTGGAGGGAAAGATCCTCGGAGAGAGACAGAAAAAGTGGGGTGAGGCACTGGATAAAACTACTGCGTATTAGTAAAAATACAGTCCTGTGTCATGTGCCAAATGAGAATTTAGGAGCTGACTGGTCAGGAAACAGTCAACACCCCTCCATCCACTTCCTGTAGCACAGAGACCCTACACTTATTCCAGGAAGATCACTTTAGATTTTCTAGACACTAGTACCATATGGACCTCCACAGTGACTAAGGCTGTAGCAAGCCCCACTGGCTCCGTTAATGCATGCTCAGTGCCACTGGTTCCACATGGATTTGCTTAACACTACATCAGTACCATATGGACCTCCCCAGTGACTAAGGCTGTAGCAAGCCCCACTGGCACCGTTAATGCATGCTCAGTGCCACCGGTTCCACATGAATTTACATAACACTGGCTTCCAAAATCGTGAACATATCATAAATTATGATTATTGATTATGGTTATTCAACATGGCAACTGATCTACTGATGAATATAATGACAAATATTGAAATATAATCCTCAACACTAGTGACACAGTTACACCTTCAAAAGTGGCACTTGCAAAAATAGAGAAAGTGCAATAGATATCTGCATTTGTAGCAATTGCTATCAAAAAAAAGATTCTGACGACTTGACGACTTTCTCGCTTAATCTGGCGACTTTCCAAATCAGGATTGTTTGTCCACTCAAGAGGTATGTATACATCTTGAGAAAGTCGTCAAGTTGGCAACTCTAAGACTATAGCGAAATCGACAGTGCATCGTTCATTTTCGGCAGGGTGACATGCTAAAATAAGCGAATTTACGAGAATGTGGATGTAACAGCTACGTCTTACAATTCATTGTTAAACACCTGCATTAACAATAACGTCATATTTTGAAGTTTTACTTACCAACCGAAGGAGACACGCCTGATTTCGCCATCTCTGAAAGCAGCCTGGGCCGGTACGCGCAAGCGCAGTAAATGGCAAAGACGGATGCGAGAGATGATGTTGCAGTGTCATAGTCTTATGCTACGAGTCAACAGTTTATGTTGCGGTTTTTGCAGTTTCGGTAGCGGGGTATTATTTTTCTGTTGCTATTTCCGCGATTAATGTAGGCATTTAAAAGTTTTTGTGTGCTGAGGCAACGTTTTCTTTGGTAGGCCTGATACCGTACTCAACAAAGTCGAATGCTGACGTTTTTTTCCTGTTTAAAACGTGAACTGCCCATGCATTTAGGTGGACCCCTGGTACAGTCACTGTTCTCTTGAATCTAGGGAGGAATATATATTGAGTGATCTTCCCTGAAAGTGGAATGTCTGTTCTGTTAAAATAAGGTATATTTCAGAATTCAGATATTACTGAGTTATTGAGTTGTACTTGTTCCTTATAAGGGTTGAAATGAGGTTGTGAGTTCGGAAGAGGGAACTGGTTGCTTCCATTACAAGGTGAATGTTCTGACCATTTAATAAGCAGTTTATTTAATGCAAGTTTGTGTTGGCTTGGGGGACTTTGAAGAAAAATGGCCAAAACTCTAAACTTTATTATGGAGAAAAGGCATGTTTTGTGTTTGGAGAGGTTACTGGTGACCGCAGATGTTCAACTGCACTGATATCGATAAATTCATGCTAAACTCAACCAGAAAATCATTGGATTATATTGAATTTCATGCCACAAAACTTAACTTAAGTTAAATACTTGATTATTTTATGATTTGACAGTGAAACATGTTGAGGGATCTTAGACTTTGGGGAGACACTTGGATAACCGTATAATTTGGCTGATAGCATGTAGGTAATCTAGAATGTAATGTTGAAGATGAATTCTACTTGAGGTCAAGGAGTTTATGATCCCAGAAATGTATAGATTTATGCCCCAGCAGTTTTTCAATTTTCAGTATTATTTTTTTTTTTTGCTATTTCAATGGTAAATTCTCATGAAGATTTTCTTATGTTTGCTGCCCATTTTCTCTACCAATATCATGAAAATAAACTGAAATACAATGTAATTCTAAATGCTGTGAGTGTCTTTTCTGAGTTGAGCCACATTTTTCCTCTTTATGAAGCTTAAATCTTGAATTATAAAGCATTAAATTGGGTAACCCATAAATTGCCAAATTTGGCTTCTGCGCAAAGGGGTTAAGAGCGTAGATATTTCCCATTTGTGATTGACCTTCCCATCACGTCTTCAATTATACGGGGGACTTGGAATATTATTTACAGCGGTCAATTTGTATTATAATACAGCTTATTCTTTATACAACCCCGATTCCGAAATAGTTGGGACAAAGTGAAAATTGTGAATAAAATCAAAACGCAATGCCTTTCAAATCACACCAGCCAGTATTTTATTCACAATAGAACAGAGATAACATTGCAAATGTTAAAACTGAGAAACTTTACAATTTTATCCACAAAATGAGTTCATTTCAAATTTGCTGGCCGCTAGAGGTCTCAAAAAAGTTGGGACAGGGGCATGTTTATCATGGTATAGCATCCTCTCATCTTTTTAACACAGAGCGGAGATGTTTGGGCATTGAGGAGACAAGTTTCTTGAGTCCATTGGAATTTGACCCCACTCTTGTTTAACCCATTAAGACCTGATGCATCGTCTGCGTGGCACTCGCTTTAAAAACGGAAGGTACATGAAAATCATGTATAATTTTTTAAGAAATGTGAATGAAGTGCATCATGAGGTTGTGATGGTTCTGCCTCATGTGTGCTCTTTTGTCATTGTGCTTATTACTTTTATATTTCTGCTGCTGCCTTTCCTCCCGTGCCTCACTCTCAATTTATTCATCAGCTTTCATTTCTGCCATCTGCAGATTGATTCACTCTTGCCCAAACTCCTGTGATGTCGCGTGGCAGCCTTCAGCATGCCTGAGTCTCGTTGTCCAATCACATTTCCACATCCGGAATCGGCTGTGGTATTTAATTCATTGCTTCCACCTATGCTTAATTCTGGGTCTCGCGAAACTCTGAGTGAATGCGTTCTCTGATAGGATAATTACTAACCTGTACTAACCAGCACTTATTTGAGGGTGATTGTAAATATTCTGTCACGTAGTATTAACCTTAATAAACTCATTAGCGAGTGCGAGTGTTTCTTGCTTTTGTAACTTCTTCCTTAGCTTTCCCTAATTAACAGCATTTAAAGCTGTGCTTTCCTTGCTTCTCTCATGGTGCTTTTATACTCGTCACATTTAGATTTCCTCAATCTAAACGTCTAGTTTGATTAATTGTCTCAGCGTCTTGTCTCGAGTCATTATTGTTAACCCGGTCCTTGTGAATTTGTTTATTAATCCCATGTGTTTCTGTTTCCGCTGATAACAGGAGGGGTGGTCTTTCTCCTCTTTAGCCCGGAGGACACGACGCCCATGATTTCCAACAAGAATGTCAAATTTGGTCTCGTCTGACCCAAAGACTGTATAAAAAGATGGATGCAGCACTCTGATCTGAAAAAAGAAGCCCATGCGGAAGTACGGTAAAATGGCGTTCTATTTAATGGCCAGCAGATGGCAACATCGGTGGTTGCAGAGAGAAGTTCAATGCTATAGACGTCTATCAGACAAGTGTTTGCACTAACATGGCAATAACCCCCTGCCGCCTCAATTTTATGCGTCCGTACAGACGTACGTATTGACGGACGGAGCCCAATGCTATAAAAATGACCCTACTTTCCCACCTGATTTTTCATTTAAAGAATAATTTTTACTTATGGTAGCTATAGCAAGTTTCAAGTCTCCTTCGATATATCATGATGTTCGTTTTTGTAAATTATGGTCCCATTTAGACTGGAATAAAGGATAAAGCCAGAATTTGCCTCGTCCGATACGGTCAGATCCACCTCTCACGTCCCTCCCCGGATCTTGATTCTTGCTCGCGTCCAATAGAAATCACATTTGGTTTCAAAATGACAACATGGCGCAATTCAAATTGCCAAAATCGAGGCATCCTTTATGGTATGCTGAAACCAATGGGTGATGTCACAGTTGCTCCATCCATCTTCTTATACAATTTATGGTCTGACCGCAGGACACTTTGCCACTTTGCTACAGTCCATTTTAAATGAGCCTTGGCCCACAGAACACAGCGGAAATTCTGGATCATGCGCAACAATGGCTTCTTTTTTGCATGATAGAGTTTTAGGTGGCATCTGCGGATGACAAGGTCGACTTTGTTTACATACAGTGGTTTCTTGAGTATTTCTGGGCCCATTTTTTAATGTTAATGACAGAATCATGCCGGTGAGTGATGCAGTGGTGTCTGAGGGCCAGAAGATCACGGGCATTCAGTAAAGGTCTTCAGCCTTGTCCCTGCAGATATTTTTCCATTTTCTCTGAATCTTTTGATGATGTTATGCACTGTTCAAAACCTTTGCAATTTGACGTTGAGGAACTTTGTTTTTAAAGTATTCCACAATTTTTTTATGCAACCCTTCACAGGTTGGAGAGCCTCTGGCCATCTTCTGAGAGACTCAGCCTCTCCAAGACGTCCCTTTTATAGCCAATCATGTTTCACACCTGATGACAGTTAACTTAATTACAAGCTAAATGTTCTTTCAGCTGATTTTCTTATAAGTTAATTGCTTTTTCAGGCCTTTTTGCCTGTGTCCCAACTTTTTAGAGACCTGTTGCAGCCAGAAAATGTGAAATAAGCTCATTATGTGGATAAAAATGTAAAAATTTCTCAGTGTCAACAATTGAAATATTATCTTTGTTCCATTGTAAATAACATATTGGCTCATGTGATCTGAAAGTCATTGCATTTTGATTTTATTCACAATTTACACTTCGTCCCAACTATTTTCAGAATTGGAGTTGTACAAATTAGGCCTACTTTGAATTGAATTTGCAAAACTAAACTTTTATTACCTTCGCCAGCGACTTAGCTGACGAAGGTAATGTTTTGATCCCCGTGTATTTATTACCTTCGCCAGCGACTTCGCTGACACGAAGGTAATGTTTTGATCCCCGTGTATTTATTACCTTCGCCAGCGACTTCGCTGACGAAGGTAATGTTTTGATCTCCGTGTATTTATTTGTTTGTGTGTCTGTCTGTCTGTCTGTGTGTATGTGTATCGAATAACTCAAAAAGTACCAAACGGAATTTCATAAAATTTGGTGGGTTGATTTGGCATGACCTGAGGATCAATTGATTAGATTTTGGGAGTGATCGGGTCAAAGGTCAAGGTCAAGGCCACGAAAAGGTCAAAACCGACTTTCGGCCATATCTCGGTCAATTTTTATCCGATCGGCATGAAACCAACGCCAGTGGCGAGGGATTCAGTGGCGTCTGCGAAGGTATGCGCTCTACCGAGTGCCCGTTCTAGTTTGTTTGTGTGTCTGTCTGTCTGTCTGTGTGTATGTGTATCGAATAACTCAAAAAGGACCAAACAGAATTTCATAAAATTTAATGGGTTGATTTGGCATGACCTGAGGATCAATCGATTAGATTTTGGGAGTGATCGGGTCAAAGGTCAAGGTCAAGGCCACGAAAAGGTCAAAACCGACTTTCGGCCATATCTCGGTCAATTTTTATCCGATCGGCATGAAACCAACGCCAAAATGTGCAGAATTATATACCCGATCCTGTGATGTGAAACACGGTACAATGGGGTCAATACCCTTCTTAGCGGTTGGGGGTCAAAGGTCAGGGGGGTCATTACCTTTCGAACTTAAAGGCGTATTGATGTAAAAAAAAAAATATCGTACTCTTGTCATTCATCGATCATTTAAAAAAAAAAAAATTGGTCCTCAGAGTTATGTGGCGAGGGATTCAGTGGCGTCGGCGAAGGTATGCGCTCTACCGAGTGCCAGTTCTAGTTTGTTTGCGTGTCTGTCTGTCTGTGTGTATGTGTATCGAATAACTCAAAAAGTACCAAATGGAATTTCATAAAATTTAGTGGGTTGATTTGGCATGACCTGAGGATCAATCGATTAGATTTTGGTAGTGATCGGGTCAAAGGTCAAGGTCAAGGCCACGAAAAGGTCAAAACCGACTTTCGGCCATATCTCGGTCAATTTCTATCCGATTGGCATGAAACCAACACCAGTGGCGAGGGATTCAGTGGCGTCGGCGAAGGTATGCGCTCTACCGAGTGCCCGTTCTAGTTTGTTTGTGTGTCTGTCTGTCTGTCTGTGTGTATGTGTATCGAATAACTCAAAAAGGACCTAACGGAATTTCATAAAATTTTGTGGGTTGATTTGGCATGACCTGAGGATCAATCGATTAGATTTTGGGAGTGATCGGGTCAAAGGTCAAGGTCAAGGCCACGAAAAGGTCAAAACCGACTTTCGGCCATGTCTCGGTCAATTTTTATCCGATCGGCATGAAACCAACGCCAAAATGTGCAGAATTATATACCCGATCCTGTGATGTGAAACACGGTACAATGGGGTCAATACCCTTCTTAGCGGTTGGGGGTCAAAGGTCAGGGGGGTCATTACCTTTCGAACTTAAAGGCGTATTGATGTAAAAAAAAAAATATCGTACTCTTGTCATTCATCGATCATTTAAAAAAAAAAAAATTGGTCCTCAGAGTTATGTGGCGAGGGATTCAGTGGCGTCGGCGAAGGTATGCGCTCTACCGAGTGCCCGTTCTAGTTTGTTTGTGTGTCTGTCTGTCTGTGTGTATGTGTATCGAATAACTCAAAAAGGACCAAACGGAATTTCATAAAATTTGGTGGGTTGATTTGGCATGACCTGAGGATCAATCGATTAGATTTTGGGAGTGATCGGGTCAAAGGTCAAGGTCAAGGCCACGAAAAGGTCAAAACCGACTTTCGGCCATATCTCGGTCAATTTTTATCCGATTGGCATGAAACCAACGCCAGTGGTGAGGGATTCAGTGGCGTCGGCGAAGGTATGCGCTCTACCGAGTGCCCGTTCTAGTTTGTTTGTGTGTCTGTCTGTCTGTGTGTATGTGTATCGAATAACTCAAAAAGTATCAAACGGAATTTCATAAAATTTGGTGGGTTGATTTGGCATGACCTGAGGATCAATCGATTAGATTTTGGGAGTGATCGGGTCAAAGGTCAAGGTCAAGGCCACGAAAAGGTCAAAACCGACTTTTGGCCATATCTCGGTCAATTTTTATCCGATTGGCATGAAACCAACGCCAGTGGCGAGGGATTCAGTGGCGTCGGCGAAGGTATGCGCTCTACAGAGTGCCCGTTCTAGTTTCATTTTGATTTAATCTTCTGCTTCGTCTGTGTATGTGTAAATAAATCTATGCCAAATCTATGCCATGTCCCAGTTCGAATTTCCTTAAAATTTATTTGTATATTAGTAAAGTTTTAATGTCAATACCGGTAATGTTCCCCTGTTTGAAAAAAACATTCTGTTCATTGTGTTGTTAATGTCTCTTTCGTACCTCTCTTCTACAAAGACTGTGATATTCTGTTTTTTTATCTTGAGGCGGTGATTGGGCATTCTGTACCCTTTTACATCTTGCTTGTTTCTCCATATATTCATCTTCCCGAGAACAAGCCGGCTAATGTTCCTTAGGCTGTGGGTCCCCCTCGTCACCTTTAACTGAGAAAATGGGTGGATCTCCTTTAACCTAGGAGAGATAGGGGTGGGAAAGTAGGTCACGCACAGCCCATCAATAAATGCTACTGGTCTTGTCCTCAGGTGTTCAAACGAATGAATGAAAGACTCGTAAGACCATGTGTTTCCATCAAACACTAATTTCCCTTTTTGGTAGTAGAGATAGAGTTTGCTGTTTAATTATAAGCCCTGCAATTTAATTATGTTTTTGCACCATCACACTGAGGCTTTCCTGTGAGACATTGCTGATTTCTGGATCTTCTACTTGTGGGCTTAATGCACTAGCGCCCCCCTGAGAGCTTCTGTGGTTACCGCCAGCTGTACTCTGTGGTGGGGACCTCCTTATAGCACCCAACTGAGTGGAGTCGATAGCGGAACGGGGCATGGTGGGTACGGCACCCAGCTGAATAAATTCAATGGCAGAAGTGTCAATGAATGTAGGCTCATAAAAGGCATTCATGGCATCCCCATGTGGCTGAGGCTCACCATTGCTTTGGAGTACTTTATTTTTGGCATCTGCTGCTGCATTTTGTGCAGCCAACTCCACCTCTGTCATTTTTGACTTTAATTTAGTTTCCTCCAGCTTTAAGGAATGAATGTTTAGCTGCTTCTAAAGTTTTAGAGGAAGAAGATGATTTTGATGAAGACTTTAATAATTTAGATGACTTGGACCTCCTTGAAACATTGAATATACTGGTTTTTGGTTCCACTTGTTATTGATTGTTTTGTTTGTTTTTCCGTGTTTCAACCTCCTTTTGAAAGTAAATGAAATTCATCATCCTGGGCTCATACTATTCTATATATTCATTTTCCTTTTCCTCGTCAGATGAAAACACTTGCACAGATGGATGCACCATTTTAAATTCATCAAAAGCATGGTTAAACATTTCCACATATTTATTAACACGGTCCATTGTAAGTTTTGCCCTGCTGGTTCCAATTTGTGATTTTGAATGCTCCTCTGCCACAGCAGCAGTTTAAAATTTTTGGGACCCTTTGTTAGCCATTTTGTTTTTAGTTGTATGATTTATATTTATTTTAGTTGGTTTTTGTTGTCATTGGTTTTGATAACTTTCATTTTCCTTTTTTTGCAGAAATGTCCTTTCAACATTTAAACACCACTGGTATGAAGACAACGTTTGAACAATGTAGTACAGGCCTTTCCATGATGTTGCAAGCAACAGCGCGCTCAGAGTTATTCCCACAGTCCACGTCAGCGCTTCATTCATTCGTTAGATTAGCACAGCGTGTTTTTCTCAGCCTTTTACCAGTTGTATTCCTTTAAACATGAACCAACATCCGTATTTCCCTCACAGTCGCGCTCTCTGAGTTGCATTTAGACAGACACGCTTTGCTGATATTTATACCATAGTCTGGGTGAATACTTTTTTCTGATTGGCTGGCAGGTATGCGTTGAAACCGTGAAACCGCACAGGTAGTTCGGCTATGGTAGTTTCACCGTTTGAAATCCCACAAGCCAACCTGCAACCATAGCAACATTATTTAGCTGGGTGTATCAGAAACTGAGCTACTCATTTATCTCCAGTGAATTTGGTGGCATCATATAAGTCGCATCCTGCAGGACGGCTAACAATAGGTACTCAAGCGATAATGATCATAAATTTCATAGCAGCAAAGTAATCAGGCTTTATTCATTAAACAGTAATAATTGTGTACGGTTAAAAAGGAAGCTAACATGTCCACTTCATGTATAAGCAACTGCTGACTGTTTGCTAGCTATGTGCTATGTGAACAGACTGAGTTCAGCTCGCTGGCTCTAGGGAAACTGTCATAAGTTCATTGTAATTGTGGGTAGCAAGTTAGCTGCAATCTGCATAATCGCGCATAAAGTTGGGTTATGCATAATCTCCGTGTCAGCTGGAATCCGTTACAAATTATCAGCTGGTAAACGGTAGCCAGCGCAAAAAAATATTTCTCCACTAAGATAGCTGGTTCAATTTAGCTTGGCCTATAGTATTGGGTATAAGACGGCACGGTGCCTGTTTAGGCCTAATAATTACCTGCTCGTTTTTTTTTTTCTGAATGCTGTGATTTGATATCGCTGGCAAATGACCATGGTATAAGCGGGATAAACCACGAGTAGGTGCGTATTACACGGTTTTAAGGCACTCCGCTTCGCGTCGGATGGTTATTCGCCTTCGCGCCGTGCCTTAAAACCGTGTAATGCACACCTACTAGTTGATTATCCCTTACTTGCAGCGCGGCAAGTTTTATTTCCCGAACATTCCATCCATACATAGTGCGCGAGGGCACTTCCATAATATGTTCAATGAAATAGTTGCAGAAAAGCCCATTCATTCAATGCTTTATTTGCACTGCGCATCATTTGTTCATTGAGGGTGTTTAACTCACGACCTTCCATTCATGCGCTGGTTGATTTTCAGTCGCGTCTTCCCTTCCAACAGGGGCAACAGGGGCGTTATCGTTCCGCCTTTGATGCAAATCCTGTTCGACACTTTGCTTGAAGTTTTTCGACTTTGAAATGACTAGTCCAAGCCGTAGTATTTTAGTCACCTGAGGTTAGGTGGGGAGTTGCCGACGAACGTTCCATAAAGCAAGAGCTGAGATTTGTAAACGAACAAAAATTGTTTATTTAACAGAAACTCTGGTTGACTTTTCCACAAGATGAAATCAAGTAAATGCACTACAATACAGTGCGGTACATACAAGGTAGTTGCGCTACCGTGCGCTACATACGATACTTATAATGTGGTCGAAAAACTGTTGCTTCTCCTCATAACAAGAACCAGCATATTCTGACGGAATTTAATGGACTCCCCATTTCTGCATTGGAGGTGTGTTACCTTCGTCACATGCTGTCATATTCCCCCGATGTTTCAAATTCGGAGAAGCTCCGGGTCACTTCCCGAGCATCGAGAGCCATCCCCGATGTTTCACGGGCATTGTTCGGGGGACATTCCCAGAAGCTTTGTGACCATAGCCAAAGCATCAGTGAACGTTCACCGGAACATCCCTGATGCCTAATAAGTGCAATTTCCAATGCGACCACTCCGGTTTTTTTTTTTGTTTTTTTTTTTGTTTTTTTGCAAAAACATCGGGAGCCATTGGGAGAAAATTTGTCTATTTCCACATCGCCGATGAGTTTTCCCCAGTGGGACTAAGGCATAAACCATGAGGACTGATGGGGCCACATGTGGTTACAAACTAGGAGATGGTTAGAGATGATAAATGACGTAAGAAGGAGCATTTACATATTATATTTGGGCTTATTCAAAGAATTGTATGCGCTTACTTTTTTCACTTCTCTGCGAAAAAAAAAGGGGGGGGGGGGGGGCACGCGCCCCTGTGCGCCCCCCTTGGATCTGTCACTGGTAAGGATCAAATTAATGAGAAAGTAAGCAATGTCTTTATCAGTAGAAACAAAAAATTACAGAAATAACATATTTTAGATTCGGGCAGTAGTTTACAAAAGTGGATTCATTCATAAATTTACCAATTAATATACATGGTTTGGATCTGAATCTTGTCATCCATCTCCATATATTCATCTTCCCGAGAACAAGCCGGCTAATACTCCTTAGGCTGTGGGTCCCCCTCGTCACCTTTAACTGAGAAAATGGGTGGATCTCCTTTAACCTAGGAGAGATAGGGGTGGGAAAGTAGGTCACGCACAGCCCATCAATAAATGCTACTGGTCTTGTCCTCAGGTGTTCAAACGAATGAATGAAAGACTCGTAAGACCATGTGTTTCCATCAAACACTAATTTCCCTTTTTGGTAGTAGAGATAGAGTTTGCTGTTTAATTATAAGCCCTGCAATTTAATTATGTTTTTGCACCATCACACTGAGGCTTTCAGTCCAGGAGCTGACCCCACTTTATTCATATGGAAAAGGGCCCAAGGTTAGAAGGTGTTTTCTAGAACAAAACAACCCGGAGAATCAGAATCTGGTTGTCTTACAAGCTGCATATGGTACGTTTTCATGCTGTAAGCCTGTTTTTGCAGATTTTCGAGTTCAAATTCGGGCCTAAAATTTTGGGGTAGATGAAATTCAAAAGCTCATAACTTTCTTATTTTATGTTGCATGGGGTTGCATGACCCCTCACAATGTCTGTCTTGAGATTCTCTAATTAATGGAATTAATTTGATTTGCATATGCATATTAATGAGGTCACAGGAGGTCAAAAGGTTGCGAAAATTGACCGATGACCAAAATCTGCACATGGCGAAAAAGAAAAGTTACCAAATGTAGGAAATGCCTGCCATTTTGATTTTTCTACCTGAATTTAACGGTAAGGTGGTTGTTTTACATAATGAAACTGGTTTCAGTGGTTTAAAACAAAATACACAGTGGAAAAAACAAACTGTTCCTGTCATGGTTTTTGGAGGCTTGCGAGCTTTCTTTCTTTCTCTCGTCCGGGACGATATCGTTTTGCCAACAATCAAATTCTTTGGCCAGCTAGCATTAATTGTGGGCGGCGCCCAGACTCTATTTAAACCCAAGTTCCGCCTCGCCGACTTCGCTAGAGTGTCAGTGTTACTTTGCACTTTAGCCGGTAAGGTCTCTAGTTTGAGAATTGTGTGAGGAAATAGTTGCAAAGAGGAGAGTGCTCTTTCCTCTTAGCAAGGGAATCTTTCTCTCGTTATTCTTCTACGCGCAATCTGGTACCTTATCTTGTAATCTCAGTAGACAAGATTTTCGCTTTATTTTGTTTCAGTCCTGCTGGCTTTACTTCCTTTTGTTCCCGGACTAAGATCTTTGGCCGTTGGAAGCACGAGTCCCTCTCTCCCCCTTTTGGTCGGTTTTTCTCTTATTTTGCTGGACTTCTTTTAGTTTTGGCCGCTGCTTTTGTCGTCGCGAAACACCAGCCATCACAGTACACTCTAGCCAACATGGAGACATCTGCGGTGGCTGAGACTAAAAGGGCTGTTACCAGCCAGCAAGATATGCTGTCTGGTTTTGGCGAAGGGCATTCCAGCCTGAGCAAATAACAAGCTGGTTTAGCTGAGAGACTCTGCCTTCAGGAGAATTCACTTCAGAAACAGGAGAGCATTCTGTTACGTTTGACCGAGAGTGTTAGATCCCTGTCTACACAAGTTTCACAAAGAGTTGCACAAGCATCGCCCATACACCTTCCCCAAGAACCGAAGTTACAATTGCCACAAAGATATAGCGGCAAGGCCGGAAAATGTAAGGATTTCATTGCCCAATGTGAGATATTTTTTAAGGCTTAGCCATCACGATTTGTTAATGAGGATTCTCGGATGGCATTTATACTATCCCTGTTGGCTGGCACAGTACTCACTTGGGTCGGCCCACTTATCAGATCTAATTCACCGGTAGTAAGTTCTGTAGAGGGTCTTGTTAGGGAGATGGTGTCAGTATTTGAGATCAAGATGTCTGTGGTCAGGACGCAGCAACGCGTTTGATGCACCTTAAACAGGGCAAAGAAAGTGCCGCAAAGTTCTCTATCTTATTTTGCTCTCTGGCTACAGAGACTAAATTGTTTCATGGATGTTAAGTGGGCGAGGAGGCGCTCCGTTCCAACAATTCCTCTTTCGCGCAGACCCAAGCACGCGGAGCCAGGCGGCATGTGATTCTTCATAGTTAAAAGACTACTCACCCCTTCCGCGCGCAGGGAGATCGAAATATGATTCTTCCCCCAATGGCTAGAATCTCTTTGTTTTAAGCCCAAAGCCATACCTTTGATCGGGGGGGTTGAATTTGGGTTTTTCCCCATTTGGGGGTGTAATAAACTTCCTAGCAGAGAGAGGAGACTAGAGTAATTACCCGCGTAAAATCTAACCAATTTTCCGGAGTTTCCCAAAGAGGATAAACCATAATTTCAATGGAAATGTAACAAACTCCATTCAACTCCTTGGATTGCCCCGAGAATAACAAAACCAAACATGATAGGAATATGTACTAATATGATGCAGTTGTCATGAAAAAGCTTTAAAATTGAGTATTACCGTATTGATCCGAATATAAGACGATATTTTTTTCCTTGAAAAATGCCTGAAAATGACACCTCGTCTTATATTCGGGGTCTAAGGAGTTACCCATGTAAAACAATATGTGGTGCCATATGAGCGCTTTTCTCTCTGTCAGTGTTTAGAGCAGTGTGACCCTAGCGTGATCCTGTAAACAAGTCGGCTGGAGTGGGTGTGTTAGCTTACATTTGCATGAGCTACTTAATGACAGAAAGATGCAGCCAAGGCACAAAGATCCACTTGAAAAAAGTGCTTCCAAAATCGGTAAGGTGAATAAAAATCAGAGGAGAAGTTATGATGTGAAATTTGAACTTACGGTTGTAAACGAAGCTGAGAGAACGAACAACGTGAGGGCAGGAAAAAGATGGATGACAGAGTGCAACGTAATTATCGTAATTGGCAACCGAAAAATTAAGCAAACGTTTCCAGATGAATGATTGTCGTCTTACCTAATCGGGGAGAACAAGCAGCACCTGTTAAGTGCGGAGTGCTCTCGGAGTGAAAATTTTGTTAATCATGAAAAAGACTACGAACAGGTCAGGACTAATAATTATTTAAAACAGATGATAAGTCCACCCCAATTCTGTTTTACGGAATTTACCCCATGACTTCATCGCTGTTAGATCGCATGAGAAACCGTGTCTTCAGTTGCCTATTACGATAATTGGAAAACGCGTCAATAAAGAAAAATAATTGAGAACTAGCCAGGACTATCCTAATTGTCATAAAGGGACGTGTCTGTGCCACCCCAATTTCCGGTTCTAGCTTCGCCCCTGCACAAAACCTCCGTTTAAAACAATTATTAGTCCTGACCTGTTCTCACTCATTTTCATAATTAACAGAAGGTTCCCTCCGAGAGCACTCCACAGTTAACAGGTGTTCCTTGTTCTTGTTGTTGTGGGACAACAATCATTCATCTGGACGCGTATTTGCTGTATTTAAATCAACGTCATTCAGAATGAATTTGGAAAAAAACTGTTCATAGTGTTTTTGGATGTTAATGCTCTTACATTTTGCAGACTTTTCTGACAGTGTTTGTCAAGCGAATGAGTGCCGTTTATTGCACAAGTTAGGCCAGTAGGCCTAAGCCCGTTTTATTGCACTGTTTTCATGGCATATAACCGTGAAGTGCGTTCTGCGCTTTTCCTATTTGCAGGGCTATGGATGATTTTATGATTTTCTCCCCCATGATAAACACCAAAGATGTTGAAATGTGCGAGAAAAACAATGAAATGTTTTTTGAAATTTTGTTCAAATAAAAAGTATTTTTCCAAATAAGGGTCTTGAAAAGAGGAGTCGTCTTATATTCAGGGTCGTCTTATATTAGGGTCAATACGGTATATAGTTTCATTGGATTATAAGTATATAACTGGTTTCTTCACAGGATTTTGAACATATAAACATATTATGAATTTACCAGAGATTTAGATTATTTTAAACAGATTAATGTAGCTGGACTTTGGGGACAGTGATATGACTCTCACAAAAGTTTTGGGGCAGCCAGGGCTTTGTGACTCCGCCCCCTCCGCTGAGCAAAGCCAGAGATGCTACCCCCCACAGGCAGGCTGCAGGAACATCCAAGTGGAATGTCATAAAAGTTTTACTGCTGGCTCTGGATCGAGCTTATCAGCCATACGTTCAGATTCAACAGCCCCATAGTATCTTTGTATCAAATTAAGTTTAAATGTAAGCATTACTTTTTGAAATTGGAACAGAGCAGTCTAGAAAACAGAAAATTTGTGTCAAGGCATTAATTATTAAGTTATTGATATGCATTTATTTTTACTAAAAACTAATCAACTCTTTGGGTTATCCGATAGTATCTGAGTGCCAAATTTCAATTGAATTCTAGCATTACATTTTAAATATCTATGGAACAGACCAGGAAACTTAAATTAGGGTTAGTTAGGCATAAATTAACCAAATAACATACACGGATTGCACTAAACACTAATCAACTCTTTGGTCACATCACATTATCCATGTATCAAATTAACTTTGATTGTAAGCATTCATTTTTGAGACCCAGAAGTGTGCAGTGCAACATATTTAGTCTTTACTGAATACACCAAAGGTCTTCTTTCTTACAGTGGACTGAATACTGAATCCCAGTGCGATAAAGATTAAAATTGTTGGTTTGTTTTTGCTGTACGTGGAGCAGAGCAACACTGTTCAATCTAGACTGAGTCATTGTGCTACGCAGGTTTGTTTTAATTCATCTCAAACTGAAAAAATCCTTTCAGCTGAAGCAGAGGAGCTTGAAAGGACCAAGAGAATTTTCATCATCATTTTTACTTCACTGAAAACTGTCTTATAGCGCTTTGAGAACATTTTTTATGATTTTTCCATCGCTGGTTTCTTTATCCTGCAGAAGTAGGAAGATCAGGTAACATGCTCTGCTGGATTTGCAATCTATTAGAATCAACATCAAATGTGTAGTGCTTTCAAATGACACCCATTTCTGCAGCATTGCTCACCTTTTACTGCTTTTATTATAAGTTTCTCCAAACAGTCATTTACATCTGACCCTTCAATATGAAAGCGTCTATCAATGGTTTCAATCATTGTGGAGATCATAGGATCCCAGTGCGTCTCCTTAAAGTACTGTAAGACATTGTCTGGGGGGTGTGTGCTTGTCAGTATCTCATCTCTTCAATAAGTCCCCTTGTGGGTTTCTCATTTCGAGGTAGACAGGGTGGTGTTACATTTAAGTCATAAGCCAAAGCTGTGCATTCATCCCACAGCACCTTTTCAAAACATTCAGCTGACTGAATTCGTGTCAGAGTGTTCCTTTATAAGCCGGTGGCTCTTCTGCTTTCACCAACAGGTCTTGCCTCTGCAGGAGTCTAATTTCCTCTGACTTTGAAAATGCCTTTTCACATATTACTGAGCCAAAAACGGTTTCAAAATCATTCAGATGTCGCAAAAGACCAGAGGCTTTACGACCACACTGCCCTCTATCCTTTCTAGAAATTTCATCAAGTGCTTGCTTTAGAGTGATGTAATTTTCCAACAGGCCTGTAATTGATGAGCATCGTATCGTCCATCTAGTTGGACACAATGGACACAGGGAAGTAGCGCTTCTGTCATTTTGTAGGTTCGTAAAATGGGCCAGCCTTTTGGGCGAGTCGCTTACAAAGTTAACAAGCGTTTGGGGAAAAACTATGGTGTCTCTGACTAAAGTAACTGACCTTGTGACATCTTGGAGAACTGAATATTTTACATGTGCAGAACAATGGACATAAAAAGCATTTGGCTCTTCCTCCAAAATTCGAGCTTGTACACCCGAGTAGTATCCTGACATAGAACTAGCACCGTCATAGCACTGTCCTCAACAATTATTTAGTGGTATATGCAATCTCAATAGAATGGCTTTGATGATTTCTGCAATGGTGTCTGCATTGGTTGTGTCAGTTTTGTTAAATCCTATAAATTCCTCCGAGATCTCAAAATTGTCACTGACATGATGTAAAATCATTGTCACTTGTTCTTTAACAGAGACATCAGTTGTTTCATCAAATATAAAGGAGAAAAACTCATCCGCTCTGAAGTCATTAACAATTTCTTGTAGGACAGCATTGGACAAGTTTTAACATTTCATTTTCAATGTCATGTCCAAGCCATTTTTGTTTTCTTTTTAACCACTGGGCTAGTTCTGGACAATCTTGTGCCCTCAAATTCAACAACCGGAAAAGATTGCTGGACATATCCTTGTGTCCACGGGTAGCGATTCCTTGACGCATGAGGAATCAGAGTAATCAGATTCCAGTATTTTGAGCAGGCATAGCTGGGATGTTTGTACATCCCTGAAAGCCTTAGATCTATGAGTACACACAACTGTGTGAGCGGTCATATAGCTCCTCAATTTCACAGTTGCCTCCTTGTGTGCACTGGACCTTTCGCTTGTCGCATTTTTTCAACTGTTGAAACCATTGGTAACGAATAATTCTTCCTTTCATTTTGAGAAGCTTATCAGCTGAAGTCTTTCTGACATTCTGCATGTGCGACAGAAGGCTTTTTCAGAAACTGAATCCCACTCTAGTCAGGAGAAGTTTGAAAACCATGCATATCTGAAAGACCGTCCACAGTCGGACTTGGGAAAGGTTATGTTGGGCGATGTGGACTCTTTCTGATGAAGTCTGACATTCCCTGTATTAAAAAAAAAGACTGTTAACTCTTTTTATCCTGCCTTAAACAATAGGTCTAATGTAAGCTGATATGAGCGCTCTCTTTGACAGCCAAGCATTGTTTGTCATGACAATTCCAGTATTTTAACTCAATACGAGCGTCTACACCTACTGAAACAATATTAAAGTGCCAGTAAATACCTTGCATGTGTTTTTTAAAAAAAATTCCAAAAATCAAGCTGTCTGTAATATGGCCCAAAAAAAATTTGACCAAAAATAACCTTAGGAAATGCAATTTTTCAAAAAGGGGTTTCCCAATCTAAAAATAGATCGGCTAGATTATTCACCGCGCAAAGCACTGTGGGTCGAAATAGCGCACTGTAAACAAAGATGGCGTCGCGGAAGAAAAAGAAGACAGACAGGAACGTTTTTGGAGAATGTGGAGGCAAACACGATAAGCAAAACATAATTTCCCCCATTCGAGGCACACTACCATTTACGTTGTATACTTTTATGAACTCGAGTAGCGCGAGAAATGTTGCGAAGAAAAACCAACACGGTATTTCAACTTACTAATCCATCAAAGTTAGGGCCAACTCATCATTGTCAATACCAGGGCCCAGGGGTGAAGCTAGAACCGGGAATTGGGGTGGCACAGACACGTCCCTTTATGAGTTAGGATAGTCCTGGCTAGTTCTCAATTATTTTTCCTTATTGACGCGTTTTCCAATTATCGTGATAGGCAACTGAAGACACAGTTTCTCATGCGATCTAACAGCGATGAAGTCATGGGGTAAATTCCGTAAAACTGAGAATTGGGGTGGACGTAACATCTGTTTTTAAGAATTATTAGTCCTGACCTGTTCGCAGTCATTTTCATGATTAACAAAATGTTCACTCTGAGAGCGCTCCGCACTTAACTGGTGCAGCTTGTTCTCCCCGATTGGGTAAGACGACAATCATTCATCTGGAAACGTTTGCTTAATTTAAATCAACGTTATTCAAAATTACTCTCGGTATTGAGTGGGAAAAAAGTGCCACTTGGTGGTGAAATAGGCTATAAAAAGCATTCGGCTCTATTTGACTTTGATTTAAATTATGCAAACGTTTCCAGAACGAAGGATGAAGAGGAATATTGAAGCTTGGAGAAAAGACTTAAGTAAGATTGAGGAAGTCGGAAGAGGAAATATGAGACTGAAGCAAAGAGTGAGGGAAAGGCTGAACAGAAAATATCGTCTTGAGGAAAGGGGCACCCTGTATGTCTCAAGTGTGTTGAAACAGAAGATCAAGGCGGGCGGAGTTAAGATTAAAAGATACGACGATAGATCCCAACAGTTCAAACATAACCACCTTTTTCGAACCAACCAGAAGTTGTTTTACAAAACACTAGATGGTAGTCAGCGAGAAGAAGCAGTGTCTCCTGACCCTGCAGAAGCAACCTCCTTCTGGAGTAAGATCTGGTCGGAGGAAGTTGGTCACAATGAGAGAGCATCTTGGTTGAAGGATGTCGTGTTAGAGTTCATTACGACAGAGATACAAGAAGACATCCACATCACTGTGGAAGATATTAAAACAGGAGTGAGCAAAATGGCAAACTGGAAGACAGCCGGTCCCGATTTAGTTCAGGGGTTCTGGTTTAAGAAACTGACAGGATTGCACTCTAGACTGCAAGATTGCTTGCAGGGCAGTATGTGTCAAGGGAATGTACCAGAGTGGATGGTCAGGGGAAGAACAGTTTTGATACAGAAGGACCCAGCGAAGGGTGCCCAGGTCAGCAACTACCGCCCTATTACCTGTCTCCCCATGATGTGGAAGCTCTTGACAGGAATTATGGGAGATAAGTTATACAGTCACCTGGAAAGGAGTGGACTCTTGGCAGATGAAGAGAAGGGTTGCAGGAAGGGATCACGAGGAACAAAAGATCAACTGTTTATAGATAAGGCAATCCTGAAGAACTGTCGGAGAAGGTTGACTAACCTGTCAATGGCCTGGATAGATTATAAGAAGGCATATGATATGGTGCCACATTCATGGATCCTGGAATGTCTGGAGATGGTTGGGGCTGCCAATAATATGATTTCTATAATCAGCAACAGCATGGTGAACTGGAAGACAGAATCTGGAGGAGCGACTCTAGGGCAGGTTGATATCAGGTGACTCCCTATCACCACAACTGTTTATAGTGGTCATGTTACCCCTGACCATAGTACTACGAAAGATAAGAGCTGGATACAGACTGGCAAAGAATATGAAGCCCATTAACCACCTACTATTTATGGATGATTTGAAGTTGTACGGAGCAAGCAAAGACCAACTAGACTCACTTATCCAGGTAGTAAGGATTTTCTCACAAGACATCAAGATGTCGTTTGGGCTAGACAAGTGTGCTGTACTAGAAATGAGAAGCGGAAGGCAAGTAGAAATTAGTGGAATAGACCTACCCAATGACCAACACATTGTGGGGATAGAGGAAGAAGGCTATAAATACCTTGGCATCTTACAATTGGACCAGACTCTCAACACCAAGATGAAAGGCAAGATAACATCGGAGTATATTAAAAGAGTCAAGAAGTTGTGTAGATCAAAACTGAATGGAGGAAATTTGATTTGTGGTATCAATACCTGGGCTGTAGGAGTAGTACGCTACAGTGCAGGGATTGTGGACTGGACAATGGAAGAAGTGGCCAGCATGGATAGAAGGACCAGGAAGATCTTGGCAATGAATGGCTGTCTGCACACTAGGAGTAATGTTGCGAGGCTGTACCTACCGAGGAAGGAAGGGGGAAGAGGACTGATTGGCATTGAAGAATGTGTAAAGGGGGAGAGTAAATCCCTGTATGGCTACCTAAGAGAGAGCACAAAATGGATGCTTCAAGCCGCATTGAGGGAGAAGGTGATTGTTGAAGAAGAAAGCCTCCAGGATTATAAGAAGAGGAGGAAAGAGGAGAAAAGCAAAAATTGGCAGGAGAAAGCCCTGCACGGAGAGTTTGTTAAACAGACATCGAGTGTAGCTTGTGAGGAGTCCTGGAGATGGCTCAGGAATGGATTCTTGAAAAAGGAGACAGAAGGTTTGATCCTGGCCGCTCACGATCAAGCGTTAAGAACAAACGCTATCAAGTACAACATAGATAAGACTTCAGTGACACCACTGTGTAGATTGTGTGGAGAATCTGCTGAAACAGTACGACACATTGTCAGTGGATGCAAGAAGCTTGCCCAAAGAGAGTATAGGAAGCGCCACGACAAAGTGGCTCTGCGGGTACACTGGGAGATATGCAGGAAGTATGGGATAGAGTGTGCTGACAAATGGTATGACTATCAAGCCTTGCCAGTTGCAGAAAATGGAGAAGTGAGGATTGCCTGGGACATGACTATCTACACACACAAGGTGTTGAAACATAACCGGCCAGATATCACTCTAGTGAATAAAGAGACACAGGAAATAAAGAGACACACTCATTGACATAGCTGTGCCAGCGGACCAGAACATCATCAGAACTGAGGAGGAGAAGGTGGAAAAGTACCAGGATCTAGCATTGGAAATCAGAAAGATTCATGGAGCCTCGAAAGTCACAGTAATACCTATAGTGATTGGTGCCCTTGAAAGCATATCGAAATACGCAAATACCTGGTATGGAAAGCTAGGTGTACCAGAGTTCCTTGGGAGTGTACAGTTGTCGGCTCTTCTTGGAACTGCCCACATATTAAGGAAAGTATTGTGTCTCTAAGCTGCGGGGAGGAGCTGAGACATAATTAACAATCCCAGTAAAACACCTAACAACTGGAGAGAACTGAATAATAATAATAATAATACAAAAGATGTTCTGATAATAATACTGATGATAATAAGAATGCAAAGGATATTTTGTATTATTCCACACACTGCACAGAAAGTAAACCAGGTTGGAGCTGGCAAGCTTTCTGCGCAACTCCAGCAGAGACTTTTTCTACGAAATTGTCACTGCGTCTTGATGAATATGCGACACCTCCCCCTACTACGCCGCCAAATCCATCTCGGCGCACGTCCGTCTACCAAATCTACCAAAGTGACTGCACACGGTGTTGCACCGCGCAAAATTACCACTGCGCGGGCTGCGCCACGCTACGCCAGCTGCGCCACCCTTGTGATGGCGTTGGTGTTTAGACGCCAAGAGCAGTGGCCCGAAATAAAAGTAAAATCCAGCAGCGTGCTGAGAGGCTAAAACAAATGGAAATCACAAGGCTCGCGCTACCAACGGACCTGACGCCGTCCGTGGTAGCCAAAAAGCGAGCTCAAACACAATACAAGGGAAAATAAATCAAATGAATCCCTTACTTACTAACACTATACCTCTTATGCAGCTAAATCCTGCCAATACTCTAACTTCTCAAATACCTTACCAGCTAAAGCGTCAAGCACAAAATGACACTCCAGCAACACGAACGAGGAAGGGCAGGAGCTTAAATAGGGTCCGGGCAACGCCCCCAATCAATGCCAGCTGGCTAAGGAATCCGACGGTGAGCAAAACGATATCGTCCCGGACGAGAGTAACAAAAGGAGCTAACAAAGCTCCCAAACCATGACAACCCTGTGCTGTGCCAAGAATTTAGAGCCTGTTATCTCTGTTCTATTGTGAATAAAATACTGGCTGGTGTGATTTGAAAGTCATGGCGTTTTGATATTATTCATAATTTACACTTTGTCGCAGTTATTTCAGAATTGGAGTTGTATACTGCATACTAACTAAAATGCTCTGCTGCTTAAGGTGCCAAGTCATACTTATCAGGGACCATTTATATTGTATTACATTAACTTTACTGTGGTTAGCCAAGGCTAATTTTAGTCTCAGTACTTGGACATGATTGAGTAACACTAAAATCAGAGAGTGGCCAAAATGCCACTACATTTAAAGGGAACAGATCATGTGGATTGTTCATAGAAATGTAACATACAATTGTATGGACAAACATTGTATGGAGCATACAATGTTTTGGGGCACAGCTAAATGTTAATACCAATGCATTCACAAGAATTTTTTTTTTTTATTGAAAATGGTGTGTTTTTCCCCCCTGGAAACTTCCTGGAAGAAGTAAACTCTAGCTATTGATTATCATAGCATACAAACACATTGACATTTTTGATGCCAGCAAGTGAAATCACACCAAGCTATGCAGTCTGGCTTAAATGTCTTATTGTTGGAAATGTGTTGCAAGACAATTGAACATTTTCTCTCTGTTTTGCATCAAGTACTGTCAGGTTTTTGTACAGAGATTATGGATTTGCTGTCACTGTGGGCTGCAGGGCACAGAAGTACAGTGCAGAGTCTTTCACTTCAGCAGAGGAGATCTCCAGATCCACTCGCTTGTTCTTCTTATCTTGTTTGACTGTGAACCGCTTCTCTGTATTTTCCTCAGAGCTTATATAGATGAGGATGAGGAATTCTGGTTTGTTACCAGGGTATTGCTGATACCAATGTAGACTGTATGCATTAGCAGATGAGTAGTTGCATGACAGAACAACATTGTCTCCATCCAAAACGTGTTCCTCTTTAAAAGCGGCTGTAATTGAATCCTGTCCAAAGCTGTAGCCTGGGGACCAAATTCAAGGAACAAAATAATCAGTCCCACTAATTTATATTATCCGTGGTATAATATGATTGCAATTTTAGTTTTAATATTAGGGCTTCAAATCTTACGGTAAATGTACATGTCCATGAGAGAAATTAATTCAGCCAACTTACCTGCAATCATTGAAATAAGAAGAAATAAAGAGTGCACCATCATAAGTTTTGGAAAGGAATGTAAACTTGATACACAGCTGTAACAGAAAGCGTCTGCCACCTGGACACCTCTCTGTGGTTTTTTCAAGAAACTCCGCATGAATTGACTGTATTGCTCCTCCTTCATGCAAAACATAAGCAACTCATTTAATTTCCTGCTTAACCCAGTGAGATACACAGGGGGAAAAAAATACATTTTCTATCAGGCACCTGAGAGACACCACTTTCACCAAATATGGGTGTGGAATAGCAGTTTTTGGCTCCTTGGCCCCAAAGTGCATCTTAGCATCCCATTGGATGTAAATAATTTTTAACTGATATTCAGTGCATAATGCACACACAGCATAGGCTTCAAGAAGGGATCCCCTTTATCTCCCCAAACATCTGAACTGTCCATCATTGCACTCAAATCATTGCCAGTTTTAATAATAATAATAATAATAATAATAACAATAATAATATAAATAAATAAAATAATAAATAATAATTTAAACATTATTAATTTTAAAAATATATGAAAGAAAAATCATTTACCAGCCAGAAACCATATGCTGCAATGATGCCATACTGTAGCTCCGTAGTAGTAGCACAGCTATTTATGTGATGCCTCCCTCCTTTTCTCCCTTGTTCCCTCTGGCTACCTGCCAATTCCAATTTTACCATTATCCTCTCGCTCATTATTAATTTTTCTCACCTTGTTATTGTTTCCTTCATTAGCATTCCCTTGTCTATTCAAACCTCTGTTTACCCGTTCACAGGCAGGTGGCGTTAGATTGTAACACCTTTTATTTTCAGAGCATGTTGTTTTGGTGTCTTTGTTGTCAGTTACCTGGTGTAGTTAATATTTTCTATGACTTTATTATCTGCACTTTGTTTATTTCATAAAACCACATCCTCTGCACTTGAGTCCTCCATCTTTTCACTCACCCAGGGCCCCCTACTCCTTCCAGGGACGCCGGCGATGTTACAATTTGTGCATTGCAGTCATAACAGTTGCATTCAGTTGGAGGGTTGTCTCCTCATTCCAGTACTGGTGGTACATTGGAGGGTGATTGGCAGTAACTCAATACACCAATATAGAACATTTCATAATTTTTTCAATGGGATCATCAGGCAAATTGTCTTTCACGCATTCACTCATATGTTTATGACTTTTATCACTTTCAGTTCTGGTGCAGATGACTGTAGCAGTGTTGATTATACCCCAGAGATGCCTTGCAAGTTGTCTGGGGAGAAAGAAAGTGAAATTGTTTTTTTTTTTTTTAGCCAAAAATGTAATATTTTAACTGCAGGCAGATTGCAGGTGCGTTGGAATGGTGCCAAATACGCGCATCATACATTGCAAGGCATTTCCTGCTGTGTCATTATTATTGCTTTTATTCCTTTTCACAATCATCTTCAAACCTCTGGAATCTTTGCTGGTTTTTGAATGAGAGTTGGCATTAATTTATCAATTTGATATGCCACAGAGCACAATGATACGATGCAGTGTCTTCTAGAATGAATTTCAAAATAGTCAAAACTGTTTGGTCGCTAGATTCGTCCACAGTCGATTCAAATCATTTTTTAGGAAAATCTGATGTGTTTGAGCTTCCTTATTCTTGACTCTTGACCAGTATCACCTATGCGTGGTTTTTGGAGGAGCATCTTATTTTGTGTTTTATTTGGTAAAAATGTCATTATAGACTTTTCAGCTTTGAGTAATTGAAGTGGTCTGTCAGAAAATTTGGATCTCTCTGTGGTGGACCTGGACAGTGAAATTTCAGAGACTCAAAATCTCTCCATCTACACTTCTCTTTCCTGCATTTTCAACAACTGCATACCTGTTATAGCTAGGCTTATTAACAAAAAAGACCAAAGAAATGAGTGAAAAAGCAGTCAACCAAGAAGGTGGTGGAGTATGGTGGTAATATTTTGTGTTGCTAGGTAGCTTTTATAATATTTTGGCTAACTACGGGTAGTTACTAGATTTGGTAGCCAATGCTTATGTTGCGTAGCTAAAATTATTGGTCACTTGCTGATATACAACCTCATCTCTCTCTGTTCAGTAATTAATGCTAATGATATGTAGGTAATGCTAGCTCGCTCCCTTGCTTGGCTCATATACAGCCTCGCTTATCTCGGTTTGGTAGCTAATAACATCATGCAGGCAGGTAATGCTAGTTCGCTCTCTTGCTTTGCTGATATACTGCCTCATTTCTCTTGGTTCGGTAGGTAATTCTTAAAATTAAGAGAATAAAGCATGCACATCCACTCAATTACAGGTTTAGGACAATGTAAGAATGAACAAAAATAAAATGGGAAGGTCCGCACACTGAAAGACAATGCTCCCCAAAAATTTATTGTGTCATCAAGGTTTCGATCAACAAGTGATCTTCATCAGGATAAAAGACAGCAGCACACTCACATCTCTTTAAGCACTTACTCAAATTCACAATTGAACATAGTAATTGTTCACACCTGATTTCAATGAGTAAGATCAATCAGTAGGGGCACAGATGTAATCCAGAGTAAGCAAGTAAAGGTGTGTGCTGACAAAAAGTACATAAAACATACAATCCCAAGACAAGTGTGCATATTATATATATATATATATATATATATATATATATATATATTTTTTTTTTTTTTTTTTTTTTATTATTAGACAATACCAACCTGGACACAACAAAAATGAATAATGATGATATAAAATGAATGTACAGAGTACATACAGATAAACTAAATTAAACTAACCAAGGAAGATATGAGAAATAAAGCAAGGTAGTGTGCAACTGCTTCCATCCCCTCAGTATATACACATACAAAAACAAAAGGAAAAAAATAATAATAACAAAAAAATTTCCAAAATGGCCTAATGTCAAAAGATTCATTCCGACCCCTAGCCACTGTATCAAGAGTAGAAATCCAAAAGGCCTCCCTTTGAAGTAACAAATTATTAATGTCACCTCCTCTAGGTGGCAACCGGACACGTTCGATATCTATACTGAGTACAAATGAAAACGCACCACTCACGAATCTGGAATAGCTCCACGGATTGATATGTGAAGTATATACGTATGATGCATTTGAGATAATGAATGATTTAAGAAGACATGTATACATCATTCAATTTCATTCACGATAATGTTAATGTGCAAGAGAGGTTTAACTGGTGTAGGGGTCAAACAGGAAAGTCAATAACGGGTGTGACCACCATTTGCATTGACACATGCGGTGCATCGTCGTCGCATGGAGTTGATCAGTCTCTGGATAGTGTTCTGAGGGATAGCATTCCGCTCCTGAACAAGGGCAACCTCAAGTTCTCGGATGTTGTCCATCTGGCGTCGACGGGAAAGACATCGTCCAGTTTCATCCCATAAGTGCTCGATAGGGGAGAGGTCGGGTGACAGAGCTGGCCACTGAAGCGCGGGATGTTCTGCTGTGCAAGGAACTGCATGGACACCCTTGCAGTGTGTGCCCTAGCGTTGTCCTGTTGGAACGTGTGGACATCGTGGTGTTGGTTGAAGAACAGCACAACATGGTTCTGCAGCACCTGGTCCCGGTAGTAGACGCCGTTCACCCTTCCTCTGCAGATATGGAGAGGAGTTCTGCGACGGTAGCTTATTCCACCCTACACTATAACGCTGCCACCACCCCAACGGTCCATTTGAAAGACACAATCGGCGTTATAACGTTCACCACGTCTCCGCCAAACATGTATACGGCCATCTGCGTTTCTTAAGTGAAATCGTGACTCGTCAGAAAAGATGGCACCGTGCCATTGTCATAGTCGCCAATTCTAGTGCCTGTTTGCCCACTGTAGACGCTGGTTTCGGTGACGATCCGTCAATATGGGGCCGAAATAAGGACGTCGTGCAAGCAGGCCTGCAGCTCGCAAACGGTTCCGTACGGTGTTGGGGTGAATGAATCCACGTCGTCCTTGGACTTGAGCAGCTGTTCTTGTCGCTGGTAGTGTTCGGTCTCGGACATGATCCCGTACGATCTGAAGGTCCTGACGTGCCGTTGTCACACGTCGTTGACCCGGTCGAGGACGGTCCCGAGTGCACCCCGTTTGCAGAAGCCTTTGATGGAGTCTTGCGATCGTTGTGTGTGCGCAGTGTAGTCGTCTGGCAATTTCCCTGGTGCTGGCGCCAATTTGAAGCATGCCTATGGCACGTTCCCGTTCAGGGGCTGTAAGTCGCGGCATAGTGTCTACGTTTCACAAGTGTCAGTGAAGAAGTGAAATTTTATTCTGATTCACATGCTTTTAAAGGCAATGTGTGCACAAATTCAGAGTGAAATTCATTTTTCCCGTGGTGTGCGTGCAAGATGTCGCGTTTTTGCAACAAATTGCCTAGTGTTACAGTTAACTTGAAATTCTCGCATTTCTTGCACCTGGCATGTCGGGTGACGTCACTGTAGAGTTGTTGTTGTTGTATAAAAATTATATTGAAGTTCATTTGAACTTAAATATTGACTTTTTTCTAGTGGTGCGTTTTCATTTGTACTCAGAATACATTTCAAAACCATGTACTGTCCATGGCATTGAGGAACCTGGGAAGTTTCAATGCATGCCATGTCCCATCTAGAGGAAAGGGGATTTTCTGTCAACAAGTGCTGCGTTCCAATCCGAAATAAGATACACCCTTCACTTCTCCCCTCCTCTCGAGTGAGCCCTTCGAATGACGAAGCAGGCGAGAGAGCCCTTCCGGTGCGAGGGAGGGCAATAGAGGGGACATCGGGGGAGGGTTGATGGAAATCAGATTGGAACAACCCTCGCTGCGTTTCTTCCGCACTTCGACGTTTGTCAACAAGCCAACGGGAAGTTTGTGTCACCATGGAGCCAACTGAGCATCTGCGCGGACTGTTGCAGAGCTAAATGCCGCTTTCACCCCAGATGCGAAACGGATTTTTCGCACAACATATTGCATTCAAAGTCAATGCAAAGACGCGAATACATGGACGTTAATGGCGGACGATAAATTTTGACTGAGGAAGAATGAGCAAAGCATTCTGTGCAATATCAAAGCCTGGAGGGATGTTCGTTTATGACTTGGTTTGAGGGAGAATAATCGAAGGCTTGAGCAAATGAAAATGCGCCCTTCCCTCCACAAAACTGGATTGGAACGACCCTACAAGTGGCAGCCATCTTACATCCGGGATTTTTTGGGGATTCCTCCCTCGATTGGAGGGCGAGTGAACACGACGAAGCAAGCATTTTTTCGCATTGGAACGCAGCCAAGGAGCAGAGGTGTATGGTAACAAAGTACATGTACTTCGTTACAGTACTTGAGTAGTTCTTTTTTTGAGGATTTGTACTTGAGTTTTTTTTTTTTTTTACGGGGAATTTTACTTCTACTCTACCACATTTAAAACATAAAGTATACTTTTACTTCGTTACTTTGACACTGGTCACTTTGTTACTCGTTACAAAATGAAATATGAATGCAATTCATAATTTAAGGATTATCTGGATTTGCCGTGTTGTGCAGATGTGCCCGCTTGCGGACATAGAGCTACAAATTTATGTACGCAGTTACAATATTTTATCACTAGATGGCAATCTCGGATCAGTTATTGAATGCTCACAAGCAAGCTGTGGTTTAGAATATGGACAAGTTCACTTCAATCCCTGTTTTTTAGGACTTGCCTGAATTTAACTCCTCAGCTAAGCCTGATGTACAAACTGCTCAATATACTTGCCCATAGTATCTATCCAGCAGTCCAAAAAAAAAGATCAATTCCTACAGAAACAATCATTGTCTTCTGTGGTGCAGCCCAGTCAAAATACACTCTTTCTGGATCAGGATCACACCAGGAAAGAGAAGGAATCCCAGAGCCAGACAAGAAAGCTGGCTGAGCAGTCTCTGGAGGAAACGGAAGATGAGCTTGGAAGAGGTGTACGCCTGCCACGGAGGCAGATGCACTTGTAGAAGAAGCTAAGGGCAAGGCTGGCTCCAAGATGGCTCAACTCCTCTCCAAGTCAAATGCCCTGAGAAGGGGTTCAAAGAAAAACTTGCCAATCTCAAAACCTTTGAACTGAGATTTGTGCTAAAGGGGACAAACCCAGACATATGTAGGGTGAGGTTGCATGTAGACATTTAGTGTTGTGTTGGGTAGGTTACTTTGTTACCTTCTCAACCCATCAAAATAGTTATCTGTTTTGATACTGTTATAATTCAATCTTTTTCTATAACTGAATGAAAATAAAATGTAGTTTTGAGAGTTTCTGGGATCATTCGAATATTTCTGGTAATGCACCGTGTTGGTCTTAAATTTCAATCATAATGGTCTTAAAAGGTCTTAAAAATGTCTTAAATTGAACTTACTGAAACCTGCAGAAACCCTGTATTTAGAGTGATAGTTCGCAATCGTGTGATTTTCTACAAATTCCGGTTAGAATTCTACAGTTCTTGTTTCAGTTCAGGGTAGTTAAGTAATCAAGCTTTCAGATGGAACAAACTGATTTTTTAAGAGTACTTATTTTATTTCCTGAATGTGACACTTTGTTCAGCACTGGCATATTGTTTCTATATAAATCCATTTTCTGTTCTGATTCAAATCCCTGCTTATTTACATGCTTGTGCAATGAAGTTGGAACTGTGAAAATTCATGGTTATTGCTGAAGCAAATGCTGATCTTCATGCCTTTTAAGCCTTTACCTCTGTGCTCACTCTGTTACTTCAGGGACCCTGGAGCCACAGAGCTACGCCCTTATCCCAGGAAACAATGTCCTTCTGCAGTGTCAACCCAACTCCAATCTGGCCAAGATGCTATGGTTATTTGAAGGGCAATTGCTGGACGGCTCAAACCCCAAGTACCTCCTTTATCGCGAGGGACTGATTATCCGCAAAGCCTCATTGGCTGACTCAGTACACCTGCCAGTCAGTGGAGTGGGTGAGAGGGAAGCTACATATCCGAACTGTAGCAGTTTATCAACTGCAGCCTAGAGGTGGAGACTCTACAGAAGCCCCTCCCACAGGAATCCCACCTCCTTATTACCTATCTACTAATGCTCCGCCCCCAGGGCAATTTTTACCACAGTCGGGGAATGACACCCTACAAGAGTCAGTTGCTTTGCTGGAGTTGCTACTGCTTGCCCTAGTGACATTAAATGTATGCAATGGGACCCTCCCTTTTCTGAAACGTTATGGACCCAAACACCTGGCAGGTCCCGGGTCCATACAGATCCCAAACAGCCCTCCGCCACACTTCACCTGCCAACACGTACCTTTCCAGACTAAGGTGGCCGCCGAGAGCAAGCTGCTGGTGACCCAGGCAAACTGCAACGCTGGCTACAGCCATTCGGGTAACGAGCTGACCACCAATGACAGCCTGTCTCCCAGGGTCATTTCCCCTATGGACGTTTTTAAGTACATTAATGACGAGTCAGAGATCTGACTGGCTCCTGGTGGAATATTTATAGGACCAAGGGCAGCTAACTAAAGAAAATGATCATTTAATCTGCTGTGTGAGGTTTTTACGGAATAGTTTTGGGGAAACCAGCGCACTGTCAAGAGCCAATGGTAGGTACTCATTTTTCTGGCAGAGATGGAATTCTTATGAATTCTGTGGGGACTGTGCTACAGAATTGTGCTTCTGTGATTAGGCTATCTTTGTCATTGTGGAAATTAGCACATTGGCACCTTGACTGTCATTCACTCATGAACATTCACACACTCTCTCTCACGCACACACGTGTGCACACTGCAGATTAGGTTTATAGGTTGTTGTTTATGGGTATTTTTCATCTTGAAATCAATCACATTCCTGTCATATTGTCAAAAAAAATTGTGATTCCAAACAGGGCCAGATTATGGGGGGTCTGGGTCCCTGGGCCAGGAGTTTGCAAAGGGCCCATCCTCCCACCCCCGTGCCAACCTACCATACCTAAGGATTCTACCAAGGTTTCTTTCTGCTCTTCCTTCTTGCAAAGTCATCCACTAACTCATCAAAGTTGAGCTGTCGAACAGACTCTGATTCTATTGCTAGAAGGAAGAATGAATTCAATCGATTTTGGCACATATTCATCCTGAGCTCATTTTTAATTTGAGCCAGTCTGGAGAATGACCGTTCCCCTTCATTGTTTGTTATTTGCAGGGTCAAAAAAAGTGAGTGCTATGTAAACATTTGGGAAAGTGGACTGTTAGTACAAATTTACCATGGTCTTTAGCATTGTGTTTGGGCATTTTTGTTCTTCTGAAATGAATGATTTGTACTGAACAAGTTCATCTGCCAAGCTCATGGTCAGATCAGTGGGATATGCTGCAGCAAGAGATTCGGCCCTTAAAGTGAGCTCACTGTTGGACATATTATCAGGCATGAAAAGAACATGAAAAAGATTGGTCAAGTGTGTGTATGCAGTTAACCGATGGTTAAGACAGGACACAAGTTTGTCAATTAGAACACTGAACGTTTCAATCCAAAACTTGTCTTTTCCACTAAATTTAACACCTGGCTCTGCACTTTCATCAGCCATACATTTGCGCTTCTTTGTGCGCTGGAGGTCATGTCTGTAGTCTTGGGAGACTGAATTGGTAACATTTAAAGCTGACCCTTCAAAAAAAGGCAAAATTGTCTCTCTGTGCTGCCACAAAGTCACAAAGTAAAAGGAGAAGCTGTGTAGCTGTGTGCATGTCAATCTCATGTTTCTGCAACAGCAGGCTCGTGGGTTGGAACCGCTGCAGTATTGTATCCCAAAAGTGTGCCATGAAAGCTATCTCTAGGGTGTCCAGCTTGCCACAGAGTGCAGAGGCCTCGCTTCTGGTTTCAAGTTTCTCCTGTGAATCTTTGGAAATATTGTTCAATGCCTCTCTCAATTGTCCATAATATTTCCAAAGAGCCTTTGTTGATTCAGCTCTTGAACTCCAGCGAGTACCTGACAAAGATTTCAGTATGAGTTTCACATCTGTATCACAGAACACCTTTCCCCACCTGTATGTTGACGAGGCACAAAATGTGTACATTGATTACAGAAAGTCAAAGAAACAGCCAGCTTCTGGGCTACTGTCAACAGCATTGACACCGAGTAAATTCAATGAATGTGCTGCACAGGGGACATAACAAATCAATGGGTTTATTTGTTTCAGATGAGCTTGGACTCAATTGTACTTTCCTGACACATTACTTGCATTGTCATAAGACTGGCCTCGACAGTTAGTTAAGTCTAGGCCCAGGTTCTCCACCATTGCAACAACGCACTCCGGCAAACTGTTCCCACTATGATTTTCAATAGGCTCAAAAGCCAGAAAACCCTCAACTACTTCTCCACCATTATTTACAAACCGGAAAATAAAAGTGAGTTGGTCCTCATGAGCAAGGTCTGGAGTGGAGTCAACGATAACAGAGAAGTATTTGGCTTCTTTAATCTCGCTGATAATTGCTTCCTTTGTTCTTTTTCCCATTAAGTGGATAAACTCCTCACAGATTGTGAATGAGAGGTAGGACACAGAGCCTTTGCCCTTGCCTCCAAACCTTTGGAGATGGTCAGCTAGAAAAGGGTTAAATTTGGCCAACAGTTCGACAATGCCCAAGAAATTAGCCCGGTTGGCTATCTCCCTCCATGATACCGCCAGTATGCAATGTTGCCAATTTAGCGACTTTTGGCCTCCTCTGGCGACTAAAACCTCATCTAGTGACTTAGCGGCTTTTTAGGTGAATCTGGCAACTTTAAAAAAACACATCTCTCGAGTGTCAAAATCATTGTTTTTCAATGTAACTTCAGCTCTGCACCGCCACCAGAAGCTTATTTCATGGTTACAACCTGGTTACAACAACCTATACAATGTACAACAGTTTATGAAAACATCAAAATGGCTTTTCTGAGAAATATGTGGTAAAAATGGTTTGAATACACTTTTACCGGTCTCGCAATTTAACGACACTTGCACATTATTTAGCCAACTAACTGAGCCAACTTTTGGGAAAATATCTTAGGTGCATTTTCGTAGGAACCTGGGTGTTTTTCAAGATGAACTTTACGTTTTACATGAATACAGATGCATTTTTCAACGGAAAATTGTCTGAAACTTTTTCAGTTTTTACCCCTCAGCCAAACTTTGGCCAGAGGGGTATTGTTGTCACCTGCGTGTCTGTCTGTCTGTCGTCTGACTTTGTCTGGGTCAGTACAACTAATGATCGCAGCTTCACCAAATTTGGTATGGTAACTCATTATGACCCATAGATGTGCAATATCAGGTTTTTGCTGAATTTGACCTTTGACCTTGGCCAAGGGGTATTCAGCAACGTGTTATGTTTCATATATATACTTATGTTTGGTATCAAAATATCTGTCTTGTTGTTGTGTAGCCATTTAAAATCATCTGGTTTTTTTGAACATTCATTTATGGGTTTAAAATATGGACTTTTCGAGGCCTTGCCCCACAAAAATCTTGAAAGCACTAAATAGGTCACAGATCACTTCCTGCATGCAAATTTCACACTTCAAATCTATTTTCTGGACAGTCCCACAAGTAGGTAAATATTACTAGAAAATGGTTCAAATTGGGCTGCGGGCTAATTTGCCTATACCCTGCAAAACCTCCTTTTTATAACAATTGAAAGGTGTCACAAATAATTTTTTTGACTCTTGCATAGACTGAATGCATGTTTGAAGGCTCATTCCATGATTACTGATGTTAAAAAAATTGTTTAAACTGGTTTGAGGTCACATTATTCTGCAAAATTACCTCTGATGGTCAGTTGTTCCAGTATATAAGGTGACATGAACATTGAGTTGGATTGCAGTGTTAAACATGATTGCATGGTGGAAGGGCTCTCTGAGGTTGTTTGGATCCACATTGTGGCCTTACCTGATGCTGAAGATGTTAAATGCTTCCACAGGACACTGAAGACGGTAAGAAAGCATTTCAGGGCCCGGTTCGCTAGAAACAAGTGGCAATGGAGGTGCAAAATGGAAATGAAGTACCTCTGGTGTTCATTGACTATGTATGACAGATAAAAAAAAAAAAATCTGCGGTTGACAGCTCAACAACTTGATATCAATAGCGCCAGAAGTGAAGAGATGAAAGCATCAAGATCTACTATTTCCAGAGATGCCTTTGTGAAAATGGTCTGATTGATCGCGTTGCTGCCAAGAGCTGGCACCATCAAAAAAAGACTTGATTTTGCTAAGAAATTTGGCAAAAGATTAGACACTAAATGAAGGGGAACAAGTCCTTTGGACTAATGAATCAAAATTTGACTTATTCTCACCCAAACGCAAAACTTATGCGTGCCGTAGAGTTAGAGAACAAACAAGATGAATGTTTAACCCCTTCAGTTAAGGGGTGGTAATATTCTGGTTTAGGGTTCAGTCTGCTCCAAAAGAGCCGGTGATCTCATAAAAATCGACGGAATCATGGATCAAAAGAAGTATCACAGTATCCTTGTGAGCCACACATTACCATCTATAAAGGTATTGAAATTTTTTTTGAAAAACTATAAAAGGCAGTGAATAAATCTTACTTTTCACTTATCATTCTTCATTCAACCACTCATAGTCAGTAAGCTGAAAACAGGAGAGACACATTGGTGTAAACCTGTTTTTTCCAGTTTTTTCTTCATTATCAGTACAGTGGTAGACTCACAATATACCCAACTCCATTAGACATAGCCAGTTACCTTGATGTGGCCAATTAGCAATGAATACAATTTTTTTTTTTTGCATAGCGAACTTGTGCGCATCGTTATTTGTGGGTACAGAATGCATCATGCACCTTTTTCTATTCTCTTTCTACTGTGGCGAAGTTTTGCAATGAGTAGGTTTTACATCAATCTGAAGAGTACCAGAGGATGGTTAAAATTTTTCCAGCAGAGAGTAAGAAAGATGAAAAAAATTAACTTTTTTATCCTCTGTGAAGCTAATAACAATTGCATCGCTTTCAGCTGAAGTTGGACAGTATCCAGAGCTGAATTGGGTCATTTTCAGAGAAAATAAAATATAAGTTGTTCACGAAAGGAGGTGGCATAGTAAAAATGTTCGATATTTCTTCACAGTTTTATTTCTCCTTCCCAGTGTACCAGGTTATTATTGCACAACCCACGAAGCAAATCTGTAATTTCAATATGTGCCCATTGCACTCACTGTTTTTGTATGGGAGGTGAATACTTCATCATCACTGTGGGCCTCAGAGCACAGTAATACACAGCAGAGTCAGACAGCTGCAACCTCTGTATTGTTAAAGGTACAGTGCTTGAGGTTTTGTTGAGATGAGCATCAAATCTCTCATTGAATTCTGGTGCATTGTTTTTTGAGCCATATAGATCTTGTCTCAACATGAACTTAGGGAATCCATTTGGATACTGTATGTACCAAAATAGAAATGGCTGTGCACTGCTTGTGCTATATTTGCAGTCAAGTGTCACTGACTCTCTTTCAAGAGCAATCTTATTGCTGTTGGACTGCGTCACGGTGTCTTCAGCTCTGCATTCTGAAAAAAAGAACAATTCAGAAATTTTCATTACACAAAACACTTGACAAAATCACTTGAATGGAATGAATGAATGAATAAAATAAATGAATATAAAATCTTACCAAAGCTGTAGATACCAATGATCAAAAGAATATGGATCTCAATGTCCATTGCAACACTCAAAAATAAGTTGAATTAATGATGTGAACAAGTATAATCCAACGAAAAGCAAGAAAGACTTTGAGAATGAGGCATTAAGCAATCAACTATCGAGACTGCAGAGGATTTCTCTGGTTTCAGTTGACTGGTACCATAGTGTTAGGCTTCAAGAGGAGGAGCTTATGTTAGTCTGGACCAAAGGTTTCAATTTTGGTAAATTTGTCTCATACTAAACAAATACAGGAGGCGGACAGATATCAGATGCGCCCGTGAAAAATGGCTTTTACAACAAAGTGTCTGAACCACAGTTCCAAAACCATCTACATCAGGGGTCCTCAATCTTTCCCAGAAAGGGCCGGTGTGGGTGCAGGCTTTCATTGCAACCAAGCATTTACACACCGGATGCTACTAATCAACCCCTGGACTGCTTACAAATAAGCTTGATTAGTAGCATCAGGTGCATAGCTGGTTGGTTACAATGAAAGCCTGCACCTACACTGGCCCTTTGTGGGAAAGATTGGGGAACCCTGATCTTGTACATCTACACTACTGATTCCCATTTATTACCCGAGGCCAAAGTATGGCCATCGAGTACTGCAAAGGCCTTGCGTTCATCTGTCTGTCTGTCCATCTGTGCAGACAATAATTCCTTTCCTATTAATCTCAAAGATGGGTAACCTTGACCTACTTTAAGGGGTCAGAAGGTCACATTCTTTGTAAACACTGTTTCCTTGATTACATCCACTATTTTTGTTGTCGCCACGTAAAATTTACAGCATGTATGTTCTGGATAATCAGCTTGTAGAACATTAAAGGTGGATGACCTTGACCTGGTTAATGGGGTCAAAAGGTCACATTGTTTCTGAACAGTGTTACTTTCATTACGCCTTTGCACTACCATGACATTTTTTGGTGTAGCCATGTCAAATTCATAAGGTGAACTCACTGGATAATCAAGTTGGAAGACATGGAAGCTACATGGCCTTCACCTACTTTAAATATCTTCTAATAACAATTTCATGTAGCAACATTATCAACCAAACTGTTCAGTCACGTTTAACATAACATCGAATTTTGATGACTGCGCATCATGTCAAACTTCATATTCAGAATGCCAAACGATGTAAAGTCCCAGCTGTCCTGTTCCACTGTGGATTGTGACTTTGACATGGTCGCATCACAAGAAACACAGTATTTTTTTGGAAAAATACGACCCAGTCAAAGAATGTCATCTTGTGGCAAATTGAAGGCACTACATGAGTCTTTTTGGATACAGTGTGTTTTTTTTTTCTAACCTGCCACACTCAATGAGTGAGGCTTCACATCTGAGTGCTTTCACTTGCCAATGAACATTATATAACACGAACAACTTTTTCAACTACTCTAAAACTGCTAAATACTGTGTATAGGTGCACTTCTCAGTGTTTAAACTACTTATTTCTAGTGTTATGACAAGTGTAGGGAAAGATTTGCACTCTGTTTTTCAACCTGACACTGATAACAGAGCTTTAAACAATGCCAACAGGTTGAAGTGCAGTGGTCAATTCTTTTAAATTCCATAAGTTTTCTCCTTAGATATGTGACTTAGGGAAATATTTTACCTTTAGTTAAGGAATCGTCCATAGACATTGCATAAAACCCCTCAAATGTTTTCCAAAGGTGAGAGTGTTTATTTAGCACTTTGCTGCATATCAGTGTATATTAATTGAATGCACATGTAATGGAATTTTCTGGGAATATCTGAGGGAAATATCCCATAAAGATGTCTTATGCGACTGTCCACAGCACTGCAATCACTGACCACAGAGCATTGCTTCATTTTGCGTAGTGAGCCTGCAAAATCTCAGCTAGCGGACTGTAACTCTATCCATTACTTGAAATATTTGCACAGGGACTGTACAGTGCTATGACGAAGTATCTGATCCATGCCCAATTTCTACTACTTTTTACTCATTTGTCATATTTGAATGTTTCAGACCAGGTCATCCAACCAACTTACAATTTGAGACAATGTAAATGAGTAAATGTAAAATGCAGTTTGTTTCATTTACTGAAGGTGAAAAGTTATTCAAAACATATATCATCCATGTGAAAAAATAATTGACCCCAAAACATGACAGATGGTTGTGCTGTGATCAGAAGTTTGCAATAACTAGTAATATCAACATTACGATTTGAACATAAGGGAAATTTTCCGGCACCCTGCTTCAGACTGTCCCACTGTTAACATAAACCTCTAAACCCCCTCCTTCAGGTTTATTAAAATCATTACTATACTGGCTTCTCAAGTATTAGAAAATATTAAGTCAGTTAATTAAAATACATTTTGAACTTGTCTATGGGTGGACCTGACTGTATCTGACGAGCAGAGGATAGCCACACCACCAAGGCATATCTGGCTTTTTCCTTTATTCAAGTCAATTTGGGACCATAATTTACAAAAATGAACGTAATGATTGGTCACACTTTATTTGAAGTGTTGCTCATAAAGGCTTTATACAGCATGTATAATGCATTTAGCCTCTAACTAATTGACACTGTCAGTTATATCACAGCTGGCGTCACATGCTGAAGAAGGATGTGTTATTTCAACCTTTACTGTTGTGTTCTGGGGTTCTGGCCTTTGGTCAGGACAATATTTTTCTTGGTTTTATAGCCTCAGTTTATGTCTCAGTTTTAACAATTCCTTGTATTAGGATTACTCATTTCATAATTAATGTTTGTTGTCCATGTTTTTACTTTTCCGGGTTTTGTCTCTTGCCAGGTCTGCCCAGCCACTCCACCGCTTGTCTGCGTTCCGCCCCGTGCCTTCGTTGTTGCACATTTCAGAGCTCTGGTTGGCTTTGGTATTTCCCCCTTCCTTCTGTGCTGGATTTGGGGCTGTCTAAGCTTAATTGACAATTAACTGTTTTTAAGTTACTAACATTAACTAACATTCACTGGGTGGTGTAATTCTTAGATAGGCACATAACTAATACTACTAATTTAGACAGGGAGTTTGTTGTCATGATTCCTGCTTTGTTATTTCAAGTCTTGCTGTGCTTTTCTGTTCTAAACATTCCTGCTGCTTTCAAACTGCATACTTAATTGGTACTTAAGCTTAGCACGCTCATTCTCTTAATGAGCAAGTCTTGTCCACCAATCTCTGTCCACGTTATGATCTTGCCATGCCTCTTGTTCTCCTTCTCCAGGTGTTGCCCCTCATGTGTTCTGATTTCTTACCCTTTATCTGGATGCGGTGGAAGTTGGCTGGCAGACTGAGTCTCAAGTCCTTTCCAAGTTTCATTCCTAGTTCATGGTCAAGTCTAGTGTTCACAGCCTTGTTATTTTTGTGTATATTTATAGCCTTTGTGTTTTTTGTCCTGTTCGAGATCTGGTATTCTTTTCTGTTTATTGCTATTTCTGCCTGGAGTTTCCAGTGATTTTTTGTTTTTGCCATTTTTGGATTCCTTTGTTCTTGCTCTGTGAAGCTCTCTTTAGTTTGTATTTTGCAACCCCTTGGGCGAAGTTTTTTGTTGGCCCTCGTGCCTGATTTTCTTTATTTCTTCAATAAACCTGATTCCTCCATCCTCGCATCTGGTGTCTAACTGGTCCCGTATCATTTACAAAGTATGACATTTGTTTATGATTTATGAAGACATTATGTCTCATTTATGAAGGCTTTATACATCCTGTATAAAGCCCTGATGAGCAACACTTCAAATAAAGTGTGATAGGGTAGGAGACTTGAAACCTTTGATAGATACCATAATATAATGTGGAAAATTATGAAAATAATAAATCAGGGGAAAGTAGGGTCATTTTCTCTGATATAGCACTGAACTTCTTTCTGCAACCACTGACATCACCATCTGCTAGCTATTAAATAAAATGCAATTTTTAGAGATTTCCACATTGGCTTCACTTTTCTGACCCGGGCGCTGCATCTATCTTTTTATACAGTCTTCTGTGACTAGATTTTGGGCTACATACTGCCCCCTGCTTTATCAGACAGGAATGTATCAACCACATTAGATAGGTGGTGTTACGCCTACTGCAGTCCAAGTCAGCCTTTTTTTTAAGGTTAAAAAAGCAGGAAATTTACAGGAAAATATTTGAGCGGGAAGACAGTGGGAAAGACGGGTAAAATAAGGGAGAATCCTGGGAAAAACAGGAGGGTTGACAAGGCATGGTCTTCTTTCACAACCATGGGGGAATTTTGGCCCACTCTCATTGGCCACTCTTATTTCAATTCAGCCACACTTGAGGGTTTTAAAGCATGAACTGGCTGTTTAAAGTCATGCCACAGCATCAGCTGGACTCAATTCAGGACTTAGACAAGATCACCCAACACCTTCATTTTTTTTCCTCTGAGCCATTCAGAGGTGAACTAACTTGTGTGCTTTGGATCATTGTCCAGCTGCATAAGCCAACTGCAATTGAAGTTTACGTCTCAAACTAGACATTCTCCTTCAGGATTTTCTGGCAGGGGGCAGAATCCATGCTTCCGTCTATTCTGGCAAGTCAACCTGGTCCTAAAGCAGCGAAGCAGCCCCAGACCATCACATTACTACCACATTGTTTGACTGTTGGTTATGAATTTCAAATCATGGACTGTTATGTCACGCCAAATGTATGGAAATCCATGTCTTCGAAAAAGTTCTACTTTTGATTCATCTGTCCACAGAATATTGTCTCAAAAGTATTGGGGGTCATCAAAATGTTTTTTTTTTTCTTTTTAGCACTTTTGAAATGAATTTTTTTTTTTTTTTTTTTTGGTCAGCAGTGGTTTTTGCATTGCAGCTCTTCAGTGGATGGCATTTTTGTGAAATCCCAAACATTGACCTGAATTGAGGCAGGTGATACCTGCAGTTCTTTACATGTTAGCCTGGGCTCTTTTCCAAAAGGTTGTCGTTGATGCACTTTTGGAGGAATTTAGGTTGGCCCCTCCTGATAAGGTCTACCATCCATCCATTTTTTTCCTGCATTTGTATCGTGGTTCACATCATGGTTTGCTGCAGCCCCAGAGCCTTAGAGGGGGCTTAACAACCCTTTGCAGACCAACTGATGTCAATAATTTTGTATCTCATGTTCTCTTGAATTTCTATAGATTGCTCTGCCTACTTTGTATTGCCTGATGGGGGAATTTGGGAATTACTTTGTCACATTGGGCCAGGTAGGGTTGGATAGCTTTCTTCCTTTCATATATAAACTCATCATTCAAAAAAATATTAAGTGTTCACTCAGGTTATCTTTCTATATTTGTAAAATTACTTTGATCTGAAACATTTATGTGTGACGATATGCAGAAAAAGAAGAAATCCAGAAGGGGCAAATACTTTTCCACGACACTGTAAAAATATTGAACCACAGAAACACATCCCCCCCAAAAATGAAATTTGGATTCAGCTTTGAAATTGTTTTGAAATTGTCCAAATAGATTCTAGTGGTAGTATGATCATGCATACAGTAAATAAATGTATAGTTCATAAGAATTAAAATTCTTAAAAGAGATTTAATGCAAGAAAAGAGGAGCATGTGTGGAGGGCTGAATTTAGTCATTTTTATCATTATGTCTTCTTCATTATGATCTCTTTTTTATATATGTTGCTTCTAGGCTTAGGTATTGTCAGGTTATTGCACAGAGTTTATGTGTTTCCTGTCACTGTGGGCTGCAGGGCGCAGTAGTACAGAGCGGAGTCTGTCACTTCAGCAGAGGAGATCTCCAGATGCACACGGCTGTTCTGTTTGTCAAGTTCAACATTATATCGTCCAACTTTTTTTTTTGTCGCACCCATACTGGTATCTGCTATTAAGATGAGGAATTCTGGTTTTGATAAGAGGTATTGGCGATACCAGTGCAGGTACTTATTTAAGCCTGCAGTGCCAGTATAGGTACATGAAAAAGAGACATCGGTGTCCTCCATAGCATGTACTGTGTCGTTTAATGTAGTCACTGAGTCTTGAAAACTGTCACCTGAAAAAAAAATAGCACACAATTCACACATGACACATCATTTAACTAAAAATAATAAAAAAAAACTCACCACCTTTTGCAAATATATTGGTGGAGCTTATTCAACTTCAAATACCACATAGGATTGTTGAAATTATTGTGCTTTTCATTATTTGTCTTTTTGAGCTTAGCAGCTTGACATTTCAACAAGCCAACCAGGATGATGAAAGAACTGAGTGCATAATTCAACTTACCCACCATTGTTGAAAACAGGAGGAATAACCAGCACAACACCATGATAAATGTTTGAAACACTGACTTTAACTTTGACTTCCTCTATGTAGATTTAAGAGGAAATTCTCTTCCCACTCTTTTTAGCCCCTCCTCTTGCCACAAAACACTACTGAGCATCAAAATCTTCAGTTTGAACAGAACTTAAGGAAACAATAGATTGCCCACAGTAAGCACTTAAAGTTAGACTAATTTGTCTTGCCTGTGTTCCATGATGCAAATGGAGTGGGTTCCTAAGTGTACCACTGGCTGAGAGGGAAAGTAGTTTTTAAATTGTATGTAGATGAAAGGGCCTTCTTAGATTTACAGTGACATCATCTGGTATTTATCCCCTCTACTGATTTTTGACTAGGCCACTCAAATTATAATTCTGTTTCTTTGAAATGGACTTGCTCCGGTGCTTCAGTATTCAGTATTCAGTATTGCAGGACATGATGGCCTGTGATGCACGGACATTCTCCTTTAGCCTCCATTTGTCTTTGCAGTATTTTGCATCTTTGCAACCCTCCTTTAGATAACATTTTTGGCCAGTCAATCTAATAAAGTAATCATGACTGTTAACTGGGTAACCTTAAGGTAGGTCATTTGATTAATAACCAAAGCAAGGTGTTCCTAGTTCAAGCCACAAATGGGGCTTTGGATTCTGACTTGATCTGGAGACATGAAATTGGGAAGGACTGTGACATAAAGCACTTGAGTAAAGCTCCCAAAACTGCTCCGGGGGCTTTATCCTGTTTCTCTCCATCACTTTGTCGGCAATTGAAACTGCTTGGTGTCTTTGAAAAAGAGAAATGTTCTCAATTGAACTTTCCCTGATTAAAAACAAGGTTGAAAAGAATACTGATGACTTTCTATGAAGCAAGCAAGGCCTGCAGGTCCTTAATTATCTGGGATCTTTAATAACCTCTCAGGTGAGTCTTCAATGCTCTCTTGATGGAATGTTGGAGGGGGAGGGGGGACATTTCCAGGAAGTTTCACCACTGCTCCATGTTTTCTCTATAATCACTTCACTTCTTTTACAGGTCTCTGTTTTTGGTGAAATACAAGCACAAAAGCTTTTGTAAATGGTAAAAAGTTTAAAATAATAATTTACTTCTTTGGGAATAGTATCATATATTTTTTTATTAATTGAAGATGCCATACTTGGCTAAATACACTGACAAAATTAACATAAAAATAAAATAAATTAATTCATCATGCATTGTGCCTACTGTACAAGTCTCCGAAGGCATGATCATGATCATGATCTGGGGTTGCTTCATTTGGTTAGGCCTTGGTTCAGCACAAGGACTGTATAAAAGATGGACGGCCGAACGTCTCCTGAAAAGTGAAGCAAAAGCGTCTCGATCGCCAACTACTGGCAGGCTGCAGTACAAATTATAGGCCCGCCCCCTCCATGTTAGTGAAGGGGAGAAATGCGAGACAGGAAAAATTGTGTACATGAAAAATAATTTATTTCTGAAGATGGTTTCTTCATTTTTAGTCAGTTCTTACCATACTGATATATATTCTAGCGTCAATTTTTCTGATCAGTTTTCTGTAAACCTTTTATTTGATATTATGCAAAAGGGGCGTGTAGTCATAATAAACACAGTGATTGACAACCGCAGAGCGCGTGGACTAAGTCCCGATAGCGCCTGCCCCCTGCGTACTTCGTTTTGTGAATAGTAATTTCGCGTAGAGCTGGAGCGGGAACGTCGACAGGAGGCTTGACGTTATCTGACATTCTTCACAGCTAACAGCGATTGTGCTTCAAGCAGGGCAGACTGCAACCAAAAACGACGAAATGAGTTGCTCTGCTCTGAATTTCACTAACAAGTTAACCGTCCGGACCGATGGAAAGGATCTTTGCAGTTTTTTTGGTAAGTTAATTTTATTTTTTGTTTGTTGAAGTTGTACGGTCAGTGAAGTTATTACCAAGTAAGCTAGCTACCTTGGCTACGTTAAGACAGCAAGCAGAGTAGCAGACGTTTACGATGAATATGGAGAAAATGGTTATCGGTAGCCATTCGTCACTGGCAAAATATACATTTTTAATTTTAGAGAATACCTATTAAGGTAAGCTTTTGAATTCAGTCAACGGCTCTGTGTCATATAATGTCGTTCTTCTGTACTTGAACTTGAAATTTTGAGCCAGTGCCGCAGTAGGTTCAGCCTTTAGCTTCCAGTTCTGCCGTCGGTATCTCGGAATTTTAGAACGAACAGAGACTGCGAGTGTCTCGGCCCGGTAGGAATTCTGCTTGATGTCGCTTAGGCTAATAAAGGGTAAAGGCTGTAGCGAGCTAATCTGCCTTTCAACAGACGAGCCCTAGGTTCGAGTGTTTTCGTAAGCATCAGCAAGCCAACTTCTCGTTTTTCAGTGGGTAACGTCAATACAACTTAAGTCCAACCTTATTTTGTAATCCTACGGCTAAAACTGCAAGGAAAACTAATTGGATCAATGGTACAGATTATTTTACCAACGACAGTATGACAAAAATGAGACATGCCGAAAGCGGATTCAATTCATTCATTCTTTCAATGTGAATTCGGCAGGTTTCGGATGAAATTACGGATGGAATCAATGCATCTACTTCAGTGGAATTGGCTAGTGAACGGGATAACTCTTAAAAGATTGATCGGACGAAGTATCGAGAAAAGCTGACATTTCGAGTTTGGCCTGGAAAGAGAAGGGGCACAAACTGTAAATGAGGGAGTGGTGTAAACTGGGAATAATAACTTTTAGAAATTGTTTGTCGCGTAATGGATGTTGCGCTATTAAATTATACATTAATTATTGCTGCGTTTGCTATGGAGTCACGTTAACTAGCGAGCTAGCTGACTTCAGTTAACGTTAACTGACCTTGCACTCGGCAACTTATGATCAATTAATTCAGCCAATGAAACACATTTGTTAAAGTAGTGCTTTCAGTATCTTAATTTCGACAGTCAGAGCTGAGTTTGGGCGTTCCACAATGACAAGATAATATTTTCCATGATCAGCTTTATAATTTCTCGAAAAACAGAGTGAGTTCTTTTGAAATGTGATGTCTCTTCATATACAAACTATGTTTGAGACACGTTTCAAGTCCGAATAGGTGCATGTATTTCTCAAATTCATTCGACTATCTGGTTGTCAATACGAGATCTCAGCTATAGTTAATGCAATTCCGATTGAAAGTATGTTCTGACCTTGCATACAGTTGTCAAGAGAATAACACAAAGAATTTGTGCTGTAATTCAAGCTACCGTGGTTTCATTTAAATATTTGAGTGTGCAGCTGTTTTTTGACTGGTGGAGTATTTCTGTATCAGACTTGCTGTACCATGTTACCCCACATAAAAAGGAATGTAAATTGGTAGCAGGAAGAATTTTGTTTCTAAGTATTTAAAGCTGCATATCACTCCATTCTATTTTTTATGTATGTAAAACCTGCCATAAGAAAAATTGCCAGATTTATGGGTTGGAATTCTACTTTACTGCTGTCATGGTAGGGCAGACTGCACTTTAGGTTTCAGACAAAAGCTTCACAAATAATTCAATGTTTTTTTTTTTTATCAGGTGATTACAGAAGCTGCCCTCAAATTCAGACCTCAGCATTACCCAGTGAAGACTTTGAGCATGCCACAAGCAATTATTTTGTTGTATTGCTGGAAGATACTTCTGAAGTAATTTGTAAATGAAATCCTGATAAAATGCTTGTCAAAACTGCTCAACTATGCATTGTCACAGAAACCTGCAATGGTTCTGTTTGACCATAATTTACAAGGAAGTAGGTAAGTCCATGTTGACTGAGTAATAATGGACTTCTAACTGGTTTCTCCTATGTATGCTTGTTCCGTCTGTGTCACCTTCCTTATATGTCATCGTCTTCAAAAATTGGCATAAACTGTCTTTTTTTTTAAATAATGCATTCAGAAGCTGTTCATCTTCACTACTGAGCCTTCAGTATTCCAACAAAGACTCGAGTCATCTGTCCTTGGACTGGGAGCACATGGGAAATGTTATGTAATTGAATGCACATTTCCTGTTATGGTGGTAAATTAAACCTGTTATGTACAATAAAGGTCTTTACATTTACATTGAGCAAAGACTTCACTCTGGAATTCTTTCACATACATGTCCTCTGCTGCAGTAAATCAGGCATGCAAATGAGTGTTAAATAAAAAAAATGTAAACAAAAACCACACTGCATGTAGTTGTCTGTGGTCCATCAACAACCTACTGGCTACATTTGCCGTGGGGAAACATGAAGGAGGCCCCATCAGGTGGAAAGGCTGGGGAAAGCAAATGGTTTGGAGAAAGTAAGATTGAGAGGAAGAGCTGGGAAAACAATAGGTATGATGGCTAGTATAAAATAAATGAATAAAAAGTACATCAAACATCACATATAGCAAACAAACTATGACTTTTTTTGTGCCCATAACTGATGTTGAAAATCCAAATCCAGCATCACCCTTCTGGATTTGGTCTTTCAGATGCAGGGCAATGTTATTTAAAAATATCATTTTCCATAGGGGTGAAATGAACTCTGTCATGCAAAAATTGGCCAGGATCTCTGCTTTATCTGATAATGATACAAAATCTCTCCACCAATATGCGAAACAAAGGTAGCCATCACACAGTTGATATATTGCCGGGCTTTTTCAATCCTCTTTGGATGGGAAGACCTGCACCGGCATCGCTGGGTGATGGCAAAGAAGATAATCTTCATCCAAGGGAACTGCCTATGAACATCTTCCAAGTCCTGCTTGATCCCTGCGACAAGCTTCACACTCTTGATTTTTCCGAAGTCATTCCCACCACAGTGGACCAGCAGGACCTCCTGCACAGCTCTTCCTCTCAGGTACTGGTGGATAAAGGGGATGAGGTTTCCCCAAACTACGCCACCCTAGCCAAACCACTGGACTTGGGCATCCAAACCAAGGTTGGTCTCAATGGTCTCCATGCGCGGTTTTCCCCAAGGCAGATGTAGTTGTCCCCTATGATATAAACTTTTGGCCCTGTTGGTTGTTAAGTGCAAATGTCACCTTTAAATGATACACTTCTGCTGGCTTTTTATGGAATTTAGCACATTTAATACATCTATTCTATTTCTCCATATTTTATCTGGTGGTATTGTGCTTTTTATGCATGAAATGGATGTGATTTAATGTTATAAATCAGTTTTTAAGGCATTCTCCCGTGAAAAGTCTTGTGCGTTAATAACCGCAAGCGTCGGAATTTTTACATATTCCCATGAGATTTATACATACTCTTGGCCACTGTGGAGGATGCTGACTCCATTTCGTCGTCTAAAAATTAGGATAACAAAAATCGAACAATTACTATGCATTCAAATACATCGAGTCCACAAAAAAGAACGTGGAGGGGGGTTGCATTGCTAAGTTAACTATCACAGAGAATGAATTGCCGGTCCTCCAAGCCTGGTCAGGATGGTTATCTTAAACTGCAAAAATTTTTAACAAATACAACATTAGCTAGCGGAAAGATATGCGGCTACTTAAACACAGCAAGCTAACTTTGGTTCGAAGGACAGTGTATTTTAATTCAAAACTCGATTTAGCGTTCTAACGTGTTAATTAAAAGTTCGACCCATTACTCAGCTAGTACATGCGCATACGAAATGGAACTTTCCCGGTGGAACGTCAATTAGAAAATACAACGAAAGTCAGCGTTAATATGCTCGCCACTCGCAACGTTGGGTAAGTGACGATGGAGAACATTGCCTTAAATTACTTAATGTAATTAGCTGCATACCTAGCTAGTCAAACAAGATTCAGTTCTAAGATATCATAGATAGCCAGTTAGGTACTTCAACTAATTTCGTAACAGATGACTGTGAGGTGGGGAATGTTTTGCCAATGAGGCCATTAACTTTTTGAACGAGCCCGCGAATATTTATGCTGCCGGCAGTCGTTGGGTCCTTTCACTTTCCTGCACCGTCTCCGTGTGACAGCTGGGCTGGCCATTACGGGCACTTACGTTAATAGCGCAGCTGCCAGACCAGGTGAAAAGTTCAGGGGGCTGGTCGGATGGTGTGTGGGTGGGATTCGATAGCGCGGCTCTACCCCCCGATCACTACTGCGCCGACTCAGGCTCCAGATGTGCAACATGGCAGCGACCATATCGAGGATATTTTGGCTCCATTTTTGTTGAATGGGAGTGAATGGAGACGCGTCGTCCATCTTTTATACAGTCCTTGGTTCAGCACTGTTCTACAGCAGTTGAATAAATTCAGCAGACAACCTGATTATTCTGAATGACCAGTTGCCCATTAATGGACTTTTTAATCCCTGATGGAGCAGGCATATTTCAGGGTGAAAATGTCAAAATTAATCGGGCAGAAATTGTGAAAGAGCGGTTCACTGAACATGAGGAATCATTTTCACACATGAATTAGCTACCTCTGATTCTGGACCTTTGTTGTGTTCAGGGGTCCTGGCCTTTGGCCAGGACAGCATTTATGGTTTTATCAGTTTCATGTTCAAGATTTCATAGTTCATAGTTCATGTTCATAGTCACAGTTTTAACAGTTTCTTGTATCAAGTCCAAGTTCATGTTCCCAAGTTTTGTTGCCAAGTACAAATTCATGTTTCCAAGTCTTGTTTATAGTCCTTGTCATTTTGTATATAGCCTTTGCTTTCCAAGAATCATTGTTCATTTCTGTTCGCGGTTATCTCCCTGGAGTTTCCAGTGGTTTTTTGTTCTTGCCGTTTTTGCTTTTTAGTTTATAGCTCTGTGTAGCTCTCTTTAGTTTGTTTTTTGGCAGCTCTTTGGGTGAAGTTTTTTGTTGGCCCTCGTGCCTGTTTTCTTTTGTTTTATTAAACTCCTCATTCCCCTTCACCTCGCTTCTGGTGTCCACCTGATTTCGTATCAACCTTAACCAATTGAAAGTCTTTGGGATGTGCTGGAGAAGGTTTAAGAGAGTGGTTTGACTCACCCATTGTTAATACTATATCTCTGCTAAATATAAATGCAAATATAGTCAGGAAATAATTTTGTTACATTGTATAAGACTGCCGAAACAATACCACAATGAATGTATGGCGTGATCAAAGCTAAAGGTGGCCCAAAAAAATTATAGTGTGCAACTTATTTATTTATTTATTATTTGTGTATGTGATGATATGGGCAGTGTATGTGAGGCTGTTTGCAGGTCAGGCTTCGTTTAGGAGCTGAATTCTTACTATTCCTGCGAAACAGTATTGGGACTTAATTCATCCATGTTCTAAATCATTTTCAGGCGCCTCTTCCTGGTGAATATTCAATATACATTTTGGGTGTATGACATATTGATAGGATACTGCAACTGAGCAATTCATTTGTACTGCATCATTTGAGCAGTTCCATAGATGCTAGACTCTACAATCTGCACCTCTATGCTAACAGGTTAATATATTCCCTCAGGTTCCTAAATATTTGGGCAGTGACAGGTTATTTTCGATATCTCACATTATTATAAATTTAAAATGAGCTCAATGTGCAGACTTTCAGCTTTAACTTGTGGGCATGTACATCCAAAGTGGGTGAATCTAGGAACAATTACAGTGCTCCCTATTCATGCTTGCAATAATCCTACTCTTCAATCCCCGCTTTCTTTAGACCGAAAGTAATGATGCTTGGTTGCTTGTGCCAATTATCTAAGTCCTACTTTGAGTTAGATGGTGGGAAGAGAGACATTTTCAACATTGAGGAAATGGAACCACTGGGGACTAGTAATTGTGCCCTGTTAGATTTGATGTATCTTGACAAATTTAAAGAAAAATCTCCTCAAAGGCTGGAATTTGTCTTTCATACTTTAACAAGATGAGCATAAATTTTAGGACAAAAGATTCCCTGAATCTTCTTGATTGCGAGACTGACTGACATGTGGGACAGGTTCAGTGGAGTTATACTTGTATTGCAGTGTAAATTCATTCCAAATGTAAAATTAGCTGAAAGAGCAGGCACCGCAATGGATAATTCCAACTATTTGGAAGAGTTTGAGAGAAAGGAATACTTCTGATAAAATATGCTAAAATCACAGTAATTAGATTATTACACTTGAATTTTATATGTGGAAAAAGAGCTTAAAGTAGCTTAAAGAATGTGAAAATTGCTGACGATACTTAAACTAATCATTAAATATTTTTCTTGCTCGATGGTGATGTTAAAAAAAAAGAAAGTTAAAGAATAGCATAGGTGTATAAGGAATGATCATTGCTGGATGATCATAAGGATACTATAATGATACATGAATGACCTTGACCGGAACATTGAAAGTAACTTGGTTAAATTTGCAAACACTAAATTGGAAGGTTTAGCTAACTGCATATTTTGCCAAGATGATTCAGAATGATATGAATAGAATCCTGGAATGGGCAGCAATTTTCCAAATGAAATTATATATATCCAAATAGGGATGTTAATGATCAATCGGTAATCAATAAATTGCCATTTAGAATTTAACCAGTAAAAAATTAATTAATGTTCTGTGTACCATTTCTGCAGAGCTAACATAAATTAGATTTTACACCACAAAAAGAGAGCGTATTTCAGTTACACAGATCAAAAAAACTGCTCAATGAAGTGAAGTCAAATTTATTTACACAGCACATTTAAAAACGGCATGAGCTGACCAACGTGCTTCACAGACAGAATATACAAATGCTCACTATATATACATGGACATACAGACACACACACACTCACGCGCGCGTATATATTCATACAAATGCACATATAAATGTTTATGTACGTGCACACATTACAGTAATAAGAATAACACAGTTAACAGGGGCAATAAAGGAAACACCAAACATTGAATAGCGTTACATAAAGGCAAATCAAAGACAATTTAAAAGAATTTGAAGCTCAAGGAAAAAAAGGTGTGTCTTGAGCAGAGATTTGAATATAGTAAGTGAGTTGGTGCTTTTAAGTGGGTATGCAAACTTTTGACCACAACAGTATACATGCACCTATACAAACATACATGTGAAATAGTAATAATAGTAATAACAATAATAACAACAACAGAAAACTTATAATTAGAATAATTACACAGGTTCCATTTAAAAATCACTTGAGAACAATAACACCGTTCTGTTTGCACATAGATGGACTGCAGTATGTGGAGGGTATGAATGGGGGGTGAATTTGAATTTGTGTGTATGTGAGCGTACGGACAAAGTTAAGGTGTGGTTGTGTGTGTGCGTATTTGTCATTGCATTTGATTTGGACTTTTTTTACTTTCTAAATCTAAGGCTGAAAGTGGATGTATTGAAGGTTTCTATGTACTTATACTTGAATTGTGGATTGGAGGACAGGAAATAATAGAGGTTAATGTCGTTATAACTGTATCCAGGTTTTATTGAAATTGGATGTCTTGCGATTTACAGAGGTGGACATTTTTTTCCAGGCATATGTCATCCACAGGAATTTCTCTGGACCTGACAGTTTCAACAAATTCTCTACTTGGACTTCAGAGGACAATAGATTTTAATTGGAAATACTCCAGAAACTGAGGTACCATTCTGAATGAGATGGCTAAGACGGGTAATTCCTTTATCCTTCCAGGCAGGAAAATGTCATGTTTTTAAATTATCGGTGAAGTCAGGTTTATTCCAAAATGGTGAGTGGAGGGATGGTGCAACTTTGAAGTTGGTGAGTTGAAGTTTTTCCCACCAAGTTGTCAGCGTTGAAGCCATGGCAATGTTTTGAAAACCGTGATGCTGCTTGATGGTTTAGCTGATAAATGTGATAAATGAAGTCTGCTGTAAGTGCATTTCGTTACAAAGTGCCTGCTAGGTTTTGAGACATAAGGAATGTAATTTGCTGGGATTGAGCCATTTTATGACATATTTGAGCTAATTGGCCAGATGATACAATTCAAAGTTTGGGGCATTGTGGAAGAAAGGCAGGAACATGGAACGTACAATTACCAAAGTACATAGAGCAACTGATGAGGTTATGGAGTGGGGGTATGATTGGGCATGTAGGCTTCCAGTGGAAAAAACACAAACAATCTTTTTCTCCAGAAAAAGAATGGAAGAAGAAATCAAGCTGAACATGTATGGTAGTGAGTTGGAAAGGGCTGGAAGCTTTAAATATGTATTAATTATTAATTTAATACATAAAACTCCACTAGATGGCACTGTGGTCGTGCAGTACAGCTTGCTAATTACCTACCAACGAAGAAGATCTACAATGCTAAAACACTGTTGTTTTAGATTCCCTCACTGGAGACAGTTTTAGAGTTTAGTATGAATTTTTCATCTGACATACCTTCACAGGGTCTAAATAACATACAATGTCCCGAACATCTTTGAGAAAAAATTTTGGTTGCCTGTAATAATTTTTTGAAAACATCCTCAACCAACCAGATAAAAATACCGTAGACGTAGAGGGTGTTAAAAGCTAATGCTGATGCTGAATTATAATGCTTGTATGAATGAATGGAGGCAGGGCTCTCAATCTTACGCTTTTTTAACATCAAAATGGAAGAATAAAAATATGTTTCCGGACTATGTGATAGGGAATCAGTCGACACCAGAAGCGGGAAAAGGGAATGAGGATTTATTAAACAAAAAACAAAACAGGCACGAGGGCCAACGAAAAACTTGGCCCAAAGGGTTGCAAAAAACAAACTAAAGTACGCTACACACAGCAAAGAACTAAAGAGCTAAAAAGGCAAAAACAAAAAACCACTGGAAACTCCAGGGAGATAAGCAAGAACAGAAATGATCAATGATACTAAGGCTATATACAAAAATGACTACGAGGACAAGGCTTGGGAACATGAACATGACTAGGAAACAAGAACTTGAACATGGAATGAGACGCGAGACACTGTCTGCCAGCCAACTTCCACCGCATCCAGATAAAGGCTTGGAAATCATGACATGAGGGGTAACACCTGGAGAGAGAGAAACAAGAGGCATGGCAAGATCAAGACATGGACAGAGATTGGATGACATGACCTGCTCATTAAGAGAATGAGCGTGCTCAGCTTAAGTACCAATTAAGTATGCAGTTTGGAAGCAAGCATGAATGTTAAGAACAGAAAAGCACAGCAAGATCTTGAAATAGCAAAGCAGGAATCATGACAATAAACTCCCTGTCTAAATTAGTAATATTAGTAATGTGCCTATCTAAGAATTACACCACCCAGGGAGTGTTAGTAAATGTTAGTAACTTAAAAACAGTTAATTGTCAATTAAGCTTAGAGAGGCCTGAATCCAGCACAGCATGGAAGGAAGGGGAAATACCAAAGCCAACCATAGCTCAGAAATGTGCAGCAACGAAGGCACGGGGCGGAACGCAGACAAGCGGTGGAGTGGCATGGCAGACCTGGCATGAAACAAAACATGGAAAAGTAAAAACATGGACATGGAACGTGAAATCCTGAATCAAGAAACTGTGAAAACTATGGCATGAACTATGAGCATGAACTATGAACTATGGAATCTTGATACATGAAACTGTTAAAACCATAAATAATACTGTTCTGGCCAAAGGCCAGAACCCTGGAACACAACACTATGTTGGGGTTTCTGGGGTATTTCATTGCAATTAGTGGGTATTTACATGAATAAGTCAATAAATAAATGAATGAATAAATAAATAAATAACTAAATAAATAAACCTGACAGGAGAAACAGGATTTGGGGTGGCCATACCAGGAAAATAAAGCGGAATCAACAGAAGAACATCTAATGAGTAAGGAGTCCACACAGTGGAGATGGTAGCAGTGTTGGTTGCTCCAAGATAGGTGAAAAAACTAGGATAGTGCCAATTTGTTCATATTCATCCTCAGTGTTTGCAATTCTTAGATCCTTTCATTCCGACAGCTGTCAATAGATATACTATACAAAGTTCTACAATCAAGACAAGAATAGCAAATCAAGGAGGGAAGATAAATTTTCTGTGGGTCCCAGGCATGTCGGGGTGAAGGGGAATGAGATGGTGGATGAGTTGGCAAAGAGGGCTTTAAAAAAAGGAAATATAGACATGCAAAGCAGGATCAGTAAAGCAGAGGTTAAAAATCTACTGTGGAGGAAAGTGCATCAAATCGGGCAAGAAAGTTGGAATGGAGAGCAGAAGGGGGGACATTTGTACCAAATTCAAAGGGGTATCAAAATAACAAGAGTAGGAAGAGGATATAGGCAAGAGGAAATGGTGATGGCAAGGATGAGGCTGAGGCATTATGCATTAAATAAAATACTGAGATTGTTAGGGAAGCACAAGACAGGTTTGTGTGAGGAATATCAGGAAGAGGAGTCAGTGAATAATGTAATTCTGAACTGTAGGAGGTATGAGTCAGAGAGAGAGGTAATGAGGAGTAACTTGAGGGAGTTCAGGGTGCAATAATTCACATTGAAAGGCGTGTTGAGATGGGTAAGAGAGCACAGGTCAGAGGTTACATTACTTGAGGGACACAGGGCTCTTAAATAGGATCTGAGGAAGAAGTTAAGGAGGCTGAGATGGATTGAGATTTACAGGACAAGGTTGGAGAGCATTAGGGGTTTTTTTCTCGTCCTTGACGTAGGTAAATGATTAAATGTAGATTTTAAGTCGAGCAAGAAAAAGAAGAAGAATAGACAGGGGCCCACATTTAAAGAGCGTTACAGTAGTCCAGGTACGAGTTTATTTGTTTGTCTAATTTGAACGAGGAATCAAAAATTACAGCACACATTTTGGCGAAGGATTTTACACAGGGAGACAGCAAGCCAAATTTATTATGAATAAATTGGTGTAGTCAGGGGGGCCAAAGAGAACAACTTCAGTTTTTAGTTTTAGAAAGTTTTGTACCATCCATTCTTTCATGTTCTGGAAGTAGTTGAGGAATGGCTGTAAAGGCTGAGGGCTGTAGCATTTAAGGGGAAGCTATATTTGCATATCATCAGCAAAATAAAAGAAGGATAGGCCGTATTTCTAAATAAGAACACCCAGCAGCAGCATGTACAATGAGAATAAGAGAGGTGCTAAAACTGAGCCCTTAGGGACACCATAGGGAAGGGAGGCCGAGGAAGTATTTTGCTCGGTCATATTAAAAGTTCTGTTTTCAAAATAAAAATTGAACAGGGTAAGAGCAAAACAATTAAGATGCTACAGTCCCCATTGTCAGCTGCTATAATCAATTCATGAACAACTTTTACATGAGCCGTCTCAGTGCTATGAGTTCTCTTATACCAGATCGGATTGTTTCAAATAAATTACTTTTTTTTTCTTAAAAATTGCGTGATTTGTCGAAAAACAGCTTTTTCCAGAATTAGAAATAAAAACGGCAGTTTGGAGACTGGTCTTAAATTAGATATAATTTTTGGATAGAGGGTGGATTTTTTTTAAAAAGGGCTGAATCACTACGTGTTTAAAATAGGAAGAGGGTGCAATGGCGGAAAAAGCAGTCAGTGGGAACTGGTGAGGTAATATTAACAGGGCAAAACATAGTCTCTAGTGGGAGCATTATGCTCGAAAAGAGGACAACGCTCAATGTAATTATTAGCACATCATCTTTAAATACAACTTCATAGCAATGTCATAGTTATACCACTGGAAAAGTGTGCAGTAATGAATATGCACCACCACTTTTGTCTAAAAGAAGTCCTAATAAAACCTTTTGATAATTTTTTTGTGAAAATACATTGAAAAATATGGGCAATACGGGCAATGAGAACAAAAAAAAGTCAATCCTATAAATGTACTAAAAAATATGGGTAATAAACTAAAACATTGACAACATTGATTTTTTTCATAACAACTGAATAGTGTTGCAATTTTTTTTTTGACTCTTGCACAGCATGAATGCATGTTTGAAGGCTCATTCCATGATCATTCATGCTAAAAATGTGTTTAAACTGATTGAGGAAACAATATTCTGCAGAATTTCCTCCAATGGTCAGAAGTTCCATTATATCAGGTGACATGAACTTTGAGCAGTCACAGTGTTATTCATATGATAGCACGACGGAAAGAGCTCTCAGGGATTGTTTGTAGCCAAATTCTGGCCTTTTATGTTGCTGGTTGGTTTCTTAGAAAAATTTCTGAAGACATGAAATGCTGCCATGGCACTCTAAGAAACACCATAATGTGTTTCAAAGAGACTGGTTCACTGAAAACTAGTGGCAATACAGGTTCAAAACAGAGATTAAGTGCCTCTCATGTTCATTGTCCATGTATGACAAGTAGAAAAAGAAAATGGCGGTTGACAGTACAACAACTCCGTGATGATATTAATAGTACCAGCAGTAAAGAGATGAAAGTATCAACCATTTCCAAGCACTTGTTTGAAAATGGTCTGTTGCCACAAAATACTTCTTAGAGTCAAAGGAAGACCTGAATTCCCCAAGATACTCAAGACAAGGATTGGGCACCAACGGACTGGGAACAAGTCTTTCAGACCGATGAATCAATAATTAAAAATTTTCTCTTCCAGTTGCAGAACTTCTGAGTGCCATAGTCGAGCTGGAGAACATTTCAAATTCAAAACCGACTGTTTAACCCCTTCAGTAAAACATGGACGTGGTAATATTACGGTTTGGGGTTCATTCTGCTCGAAAGGAGCCAGTGATCTCAAAAAAATTGACAGAATCACGGATCAAAAGAAGTATCACAGGATCCTTGTGAAGCATGCTTTGCCATCTGAGAAGAAACTGATAAGTCTGGGATTTTATTTTCAACTCAATAATGACCATAAACACTCTTCTAAGTTGTACAAGAATGATCTCAGATGGAAAGAATCATCTGGTGGCATTAAAGTTATGTCTTGACCTGCTCCAGACCTTAATTTGGTCGAGCAAATCTAAGATTTTCTTTATGCCGAGAGAAACAAATCTGTTGTGACTTGTAATATTGAAATGATCTCTTTGCAATGAACATCAAACCATATGGAATAGTTTAGCAAGTGAGAAATAAATAAATAAATGTGTGTGTGAAAACTTTGAAAGATTAAATGCTGTTATCAAAGCAGAGGATGGCCACACTAGATACTGACTTTTTCTCTCAGATAGATACTACTATTTCTGTTCACGCAATATATTGTTATTGGTTTACTTACTGTAGTATGTTATAACAAATTTACAGGAAAATTCATCTGGCCGAAAATAAGACAAAAATGTTCCGGACGACGGACGCCAGACCACGAAAATAGCTTATCGGCCCATAAGGGCCGGTTAGCTGAAAATTCTAAAATATATACCTTCGCAGAAAATCTAAATAACATGAGAAATACTGTACAATATTAATTTTCTAATGGAACCAAACTCATTTATCGATTTAATTAAAAATAAATTTCCTCCAAATCAAGGTTCCGCAATTAATGTCAGCCTTCAAGATTATTGTAAATAACATCGAACAAAATTCAACAAGGTTCCACTATTTAAGTTATATCTTACTGTTAAGGAACTATATTGAGCCATTACATCACTTCCTGTTTGAAAAAGGAATAAAAATGAGGAAACACGAATGTAATATTCCTTTGTCATCCAGCATTATGAAGAAAATAAAACAACTGTCAGTTCAAAAGAGTCAGATGGTCACAGACCTTTTTAAAAATGTACTGGCTAAAGGAAGATTCACAAACAATTAAATGCGCCACTGAGTGCTGTCAGGGCAATTATTTTAAAAATTCAAAAGATAGGAAACTGTTGAAAACTGCAAAGGTAGAGGATGCAACTGCATTTTGCCCCCCAGGATACTGAGGGGAATGGTTAGTGAAGCAACAAAATCCCCAAGAATCACTGTGAATGAATTGCAGGCTTGGTGGCATCTTAGGGTCGCCAGTTTTCAAAAAGCACCATCAGGCACCAACTCCACAGCCACATGCTTTTTGGAAGGGTTGCCTGAAGAAAGCCTTTTCTGACCAGTTGACACAGATGTAAGCGCTAGGAGTTTGTCGAACATCACTTTAATAATGACTGAAACAACATGCTTTGGTCAGATGAGATCAAAATTGCATGTTTCGGTCAAATAAAGCCTTGGCATGTTAGGTGTTGAAGCAGAGAGGTATACAAGAAGAAGAACCTCACACCCACGGTGAAATGGTGAAATGGAGGATCAGGGGCACTGGTTAAGATTATTGGCATAATGAATTCCACCACGTATCAGGATATTTTAGCCATAATCTAGTTGCCTCTGCCAGAAGGCTGGAACTAGTTCGTAGATGGACTTTCCAACAAGATAATGACCCAAAGCATAACTCAAGATCCACACAAAAATGGCTCTGTTACAACAAAATCAACATTCTGCAATGGCCATATCAGTCCGCAGACCTCAATCCAATTGAAAACCTGTGGGCTGAGTTGAGGAGCGCAGATGATAAATGCAAACCCAAGAATGTGAAGGATCTGGTTAAAGGAATGGTCCAAATTTCCCCCAAATGTGTGACTTCACATTGTCAAAAATAACAGGAAAAGAGTCCACGTCATTATCCTTGCCAGAGGTGGTCGCACTGCGTTCTAAATGAAGGGTGCCAATTATAAAGAAACCAAGATTTTGTTGCAATTTACTTTGCATTAAATGATTGTATGATTTTGGCTGTTTCCATCGAAACATCAATTAAAAAACAAGTATTTGACACGTTGGTATATTTCATTTCTCGATAATATTATTGTTTATATATGTATATTTTTGGATTGTTTGTGCCAGTCAGGGGTGCCAGTAATTTTGTAAGTTGTTGATTCTTAGTAATGTTTCATTTTAACTTTTTAAATGACTTTGTATCATTTACTGGTTTTAAGCTATTCAATCTACAATTCAACATCACTATTTCATAAATGTAATTGTTTCCAATCTTTATAAGTTTTTATATTTTCAGTGTAAGATTTAATTGAAAAATGGAAGCCCAGAAACTTTAGGCTGTACAGGTTATGCTACATTCTGTACCTCAATCTCTCCAAAACATAGTCTAAACCCATTTTCGTCACTCTGGCAGCCTGCTCTCTCTCTCTCTGTGCCTTCTTTTTCATCGCCTCCCTCTCTTCCCGCTGCCAAGGCTGGATGGGTGTAGACTCTTCCAGAACAAAGGGGAACTTGTTTTGGGAGCATCCATTCAGGGATGGAGAGGACTGCCAGTGACAGGAACCTCGGTCACTTCTCTCACAAACCTTAGCCTGATAACAAGCTGCGTCCGTACTGACATGGGGTCTCTCTCTGGCCAGCTGTGGAGCAGATCCAGCTGGGGCATCATCAGAACTGCAGCTAGGCGCCAAACTTGAGGTGACATCCCCAGGAAAAGTTGTCTTTCCAACGCGGCCCTGGAATCCGAGCTTACAAATCCTCTTCCTTTTCCCACTCTCATGACTCTGTGGCAGCATGATACTGCAAGACCTTGCCATGGGCTTTTGGATGAAATCACCTTCATGTTTGTCTTTGGGAGGCTGTGCAGAACCTCTCTCTCTGGTTTTGTCCCCAAGGCAGTGAAATACCCTGATGGACTCTGTCATGCGCTCACGCAGCTGGCTCATGGGCATGCCCACTTGAGGCTCGACCCTCACACCTTCATCAGCTTCGCCCTTCGTCCTTCTCTTCTTCCTCATCCCTGGTATTCCTTCCCTTTTCCTTGTTCGGCCTCTTTTTGATGGTTCTGTCTTTTCCATTTCTGCCTTAACCTCCTCTGCAGTCTCAGTGTTAGGCAGTGTGGAGACACGAGGCTCGCTGATTTGGACCTCAGGACCGCCATGGACCTGGGCCGTTATTTGCTGCCTGGAGGGTCCTCCCTCTGTGTTTTCCTCCGGCTCAACTCCGTGAAAAGATTCTGAATCCAGGTCCGATCTGTGCCTGAAGAGGCAGGATTCGTCGGCTCTCTGCGAGAGTTGGTTGGGCACCTGCACTGGCTGCAGGATCTGAGGAGCTGCAGTATACATCATCACCCCGGAAGTGACATAAGGGTGGATGGTGTGTGGTATGGCGGGCTGCACCAAGACTGGCAGGGACCTCACTGAGTGCTGAAAACCTTGTGACTGCCATGGTGTCCAAGAGTTCAGCATCACAAAATGAGGGGGCCCATAATACCCTAGAAAAAGAGCAGAGTATTTTCCATTGGTTAAGCTATTGTCTAGCTAAAAAAAAAGAATTCAACGAGGTGATGTTTTTCAAAATTGTCAAACACTCGTCTCTAAGCATGGCAGCAATGGACCTGAAATCTATGAATATCTATGTTTACAAACAATTTTCTGGGAGATGACTTAAATAATTTATAAAGACGCATTGATCATTTGTGTTGTCATTTGCTATCGAAAATAAATTTGACTGTCCTACCAAACTGCTGATCAAGAAAAGTAAACTGAAAGGTTTAAGTCATTAAGCTTTGAAGGGCGAGGTTTTGGCTTCCCTTTGTTAGGGCCGACGAGCCACCACTGGTAGGAATCATCATGGCTCAGTGAGTGTCATCATTTGCAACTTCTACCTGCATTGGCTCAAGAAATTTACTGGCAATACAGTGAATCGGGAGTAATTTATAATTTTTCATGGTTCGCTCACTTTTTGCTGAATTTAGATTTTATGGTGTTATTCATATGGAAATTGTCCATTGTCAGTCCTGTTTGTCTGACATTGGGCAATATTAATAAAAGTTAATTTTAAAACATTTGGTTTTAAAAGTTCCTCACTCTGCTCTGTTGAGTGAGTGCTATTCCGTGATGTCACTATGACTAATGTAGTTGTGGGAGGTACTACCCCAATTCCAAAATAGTTGGGACAAAGTGTAAATTTTGAATAAAATCAAAATGCAATGACTTTCAAATCACACCAGCCAGTATTTTATTTACAATAGAACAGAGATAACATAGCAAATGTAGAAACTGAGAAATTCAATTTCATCCACAAAATGATTTCAAATTTGATGGCTGCAACAGGTCTCAAAAAAGTAGGGACAGGGGCATGTTTATCATGGTGTAGCATCCCCTCATCTTTTTAACACAGAGCGGAGATGTCTGGGCATTGAGGAGACATGTTTCTTGAGTTTATCCATTGGAATTTGATCCCACTCTTGTTTAATACAGGCCTGCAGCTGCTGGAGAGTTTTGGGTCTCCTTTGACGGACTTTTCGTTTAATTACGCGCCAAATGTTCTCAATCGGTGAAAAATCAGGACTCCAGGCATGCCAGATCAGCAGATGGACTCTTCTACTATGAAGCCATGCAGTTGTAATAACTGCAGTATGTGGTTTTACATTGTCCTGTTGAAATACACAAAGCCTTCCCTCGAATAGATGTCATCTGGAGGGGAGCATATGTTGCTCTAAAACCTTTATATATCTTTTAGCATTCATGGTACTTTTTAAAACATGCAAGTGTCCCACACCATATTCACTAATGCATCCCCATACCATGAGAGATGCTGGCTTTTGAACAGTATGCTGATAACAAGAGGGGTGGTCTTTCTCCTATTTAGCCCAGGGGACATGACCCTCATGATTTCCAACAGTCAAATTTGGACTCGTCTGACCTTTTCCACTTTGTTGCCACCTTGGCCCACAAAGCACAGCGGCGCTTCTGGATCATGCTCAACAATGGCTTCATTTTTGCATGATAGAGTTTTAGGTGGCATCTGTGGATGGCACGGCTGACTGGGTTTAGTGACAGTGGTTTCTTGAAGTATTCCTGGGCTCATTTAGTAATGTCAATGACAGAATCATGCTGGTGAGTGACACGGTGGTGTCTGAGGGCCCGAAGATCACAGGCATCCAGTAAAGGTCTTTGGCCTTGTCCCTTACGCACAGAGATTTTTCAAGTTTCTCTGAACATTTTGATGATGTTATGCACTGTCGATGATGAGACTTTCAAAGCCTTTGTAATGTGACATTGAAGAACATTTGTTTTTAAAGTATTCCACAATTTCTTTTACACAAGCCTTCACAGGATGGAGAGACTCTGGCCATCTTTACTTCTGAGAGACTCAGCCTCTCTAGGACATCCCTTTTATGGTTAATAATGTTACACAATTGATGTCAGTTAACTTAATTACTTGCTGAATGTTCTTTCAGCTGATTCTCTTACATAATAATGGCTTTTTCAGCCCTTTTTTTTTTGCCTGTGTCCCAACTTTTTTGAGACCTGTTGCAACCAGAAAATTTGAAAAAAGCTAATTTTGTGGATAAAAATGTAAAATGTCTCAGTCTCAACATTTTAAATGTTATCTGTGTTCTATTGTAAATAACACATTAGCTCATGTGATCTGAAAGTCATTACATTTAGATTTTATTCACAATTCACACTTTGGCCCAACTATTTTGGAATTGGGGTTGTATTTATTTTTAATTTATTCCTAATTATACAGTTTTCCATCAAAATGCAAAACATTTAACATGGTATAGATCAGGGGTCCTCAATCTTTCCCAGAAAGGGCCAGTGTGGGTGCAGGCTTTCATTGCAACCAAGCTATTACACACCTGATACTACTAATCAACCCCTGGACTCTTTGCTAATAAGCTTGATTCGTAGTATCAGGTGTGTAGCTGCTTGGTTGCAATGAAAGCTTGCACCCACACCGGCCCTTTCTGGAAAAGATTGGAGACCTCTGATATAGATAAAAGGTATCCATGGAGCTGGGATGCTTCAGCTGATGTTAGAAAGATCTAAGCCATTAATTGGTTGTTGCAGTGCTTGGTATTTTTTGTTGCTTTTTGCTTACATTTAAATTTAGTTTAGGGTATTGCAGGCATGCATACAGCATTTTTTTTTCTCCAGCTATGGGAATTTCATGGTGGAGATATCAAAACCATTATCAAAGTTAATTCTTTCAGACAAAAGTGCAACTGCAGGAAATTTCCAAGCACATTCTCCCCAAAAATTTTGACCTGTTAAGCAAAACATATGCAATCTGGGCTGAGCGACACATTTTAATGCATGAAGTTTCTTAGTCCCTGGCCCGAAGAAACTTAGCGTCCTCTTGTTTCATACGATTTAGAGTTGCTGAAAGTTTGGCCTGTGAGAATTATCAAGTAGTTCAACTATAAATAAGTTGTTCATTGTTTTAAGTTTTACACAATTGCTGCCATATATTTTGCCTTCCTTTTTTGCAGTACTGCGCTAAGGTCTTAGCCCCTAAAATTGATTATTTTTTTTAATGTTTTACTTTAATGGAATACAATTATTTTTAAAAATGGTTGAATTTCATTATTGAAAGTTCATGCAGCCTTAACAGAGCCTGTAACTGAACCAATCCATGTCTGGACCAGTCTCATGAGCTTCGAAAAAGCTAATATTTATGGCTGCATTTTTACCTCAAGTTTGCTGGTAAGACAGTACAATACAATTTTTGTGCTCACATATGAACTGTTAGATTTCTACCAACACCAGAAAATTAGATTGAGAAGTGAAAATCAGCTAATCGGGAATGAAATATAATTGTTCATGGGTTACTCACCTCTTGCTGAATTCAAATGCATGTCGTTAATTGTATGGAAATTTCTAGCGTCCATCGTCAGCGCTGTCTCTCCAAAATGAGATAACCTGAAGTGAGGATAATTTTAAAATGCTTGACTCAAAAAATGCTAGACTCATGGAGCGTTTGTTGCTGCGTAATTGTCATGGTGACTTATGTAGTTATGAAAGTTATTTACTTTCCAATTTATTTGGAATTAGCCCGTTGCGTGATGGCGTAGGAGCTGCGCATGTCGCTGTTGCAGATGACGTGAGTGCTCGCTTGCGCGTCAATGTTATTAGCGATTCAGCCCAATTTCTATTTATTTATTTCATTTAACCTTTATTTAACCAGGGAGGTCCCGGCAAGTGAGCCCTGGGGGTTGAGGTGGGGAGGGAGAGGACAAGTTGCATAGCCAATTAGATCAGGGGATGATTCGGTGGCACCGTGGCAGGTAGAGAGAGCCAGGTTGGGTTGGGACTTAAAGCGATGACAACGGGGATCCCCCTACTCTGATTGAAGATCTGTTCCAGAAATGCTAGCAGTAATAGTGCTTTCGATCAATATACCCTTAGTTTAGTCTCAAAGTTTCAAAGTCATGGCTACACGTAATTGGCGAAGTCGCTTTCTCTCGGTTTCATTCCGTTGTCCGAAGCTCGCATTAGAGAAAAGGTGTAGCTAGCGAGCGAATGTAGCAATCCCTAGCTGTAGCATTAGCATTAGCTCCGGAAAATGACTAGTTGCCGAACGGAAAGTGCAAGTCAACGCTAGCATTAGCGGACTGTCTAATTTCAACGGCTATATCACCGTTGAAATATTAATATAATATATATTATCTTCAAAAAGTCTGGAGAATCTGACACCGGGGTGACAGAGGCAATATAACAGAGTATCAAAATCCAGAAGTATGAGAAATTTCACTGCGGAATATTTTAATCATGACCGTCTGAATGTGTGGTACGCATTACACATTGAGACAATGTGCTTTCTTACTCAGCTTGGTGATCTGTGTAATTTCAATGGCTATATATCTCCTTATTTCCAAAATGGCTCAATAATCTGACACTGTGGTAGCAGTATAACAGAGGATCAAAATCCAGCAGTATAAGAAATTTTACTGTGGAATATTTTAATTCAGACTCTCTGAATGTCTTATGAGTTACAATGATCAAGTTAGTTATTATCAGGTTAATGTGTATCTAATTTCAAATAAAATTTGCTACCTGTATTTACATGTAGAATGGCATCAACTGTGGAGTTTACATGATGCTCTCCAAAAAGGAGAGAGACAGTCCTCACGCTTTTAACTTCAGAAGCGCGCTGAAGCAAGCCACAGATTAAAGCAGCAGCTGAAGCCAAAACAAGGCCATTTCAATGAGGTCCATGTAAGTAAGAAGGTAAGTCAGTTTTCTTTACATTTCAGAAAATACATTACTTTAAGTGTATTAAGCCCTGTTTAAGAACAGTTAGTGGAGTTAGTTTGACCAAATAATTTGCTTGGCTTTTCATTAGCGCTGATATGACAGCACTGAAACATTTTCCGATGTGTATGTCTCTGATCACCATGATATGATTAAAAAGAGGGATGGACCTCAAAGAAAGTTTGTGATTTTTTGCGTTGTCAGACTATTGCCATCTTTACCATATTATGCCCTCTCTATAAATGGAACTAAAAGGCATTTATTTTGTCGTTATCATTTCATAATAATTATTGGCTTCACATTAATTTTGATAATTCAGCAAATTAGTACTTTCATTTTTAAAGTGAACAAAAATGGGAGTAATCATATTTTGAAAGCAGTTGAACGGTGAGTCCACTGCAGGCCTTTCAAACCCCCGACAGCGAGTCACTGTTGGATCACTGCGCTGCTGATATATAGTCTAATCACAATATCAAGCCTATAATAGCACAAACTCTACTGCTACTCAGTAGAAATTGTTTGATTGATGTAAGGCACATTTTGAAGCCATCTTGTTTCCTGACTCCACTCTATATCCACTCTGAAACAGTTCATGAGGCATATTGAGAAAATAAGACAAGCCAGTCAGTTGACCAAGGAGATGGAAAACCTTGATTACTTGTTTGATGTCATGATCCCTTAGGTACTCTACTATAGGGGACATTTGAAAGTCCATTTATTTCTAAATACTTCTGAAATACAGTATTCATTGAAGAAAAATATTCAAAAGCTGTTTCAAATTAATCCATTAATGATTTATCCTTTCCTCAAAGTTATCTTTTCTTTACATTCTTATCCACAAAATTAGCTCATTTCAAATTTTATGGCTGCTACAGGTCTCAAAAAAGTTGAGACACAGGCAAAAAGGGCAGAAAAAGCATATATGTAAGAGAATCAGCGGAAAGAACATTTAGCAAGTAATTACATCAACTGGCTTCAGGTGTTTAACATGATTGGCTATAAAAAAGATCTCTCAGAGAGGCTGAGTCTCTAAGAAGTAAAGATGGCCAGAGGCTCTCCAACCCATGAAGGCTTGCGTAAAAAAAATAGTGGAATACTTTAAAAACAATGTTGCTCAACGTCAAATCGCAAAGGCTTTGAAGGTTTCATCATTGACAGTGCATAACTCCATCTAAAGATTCAGAGAAACTGGAAAAATCTCTGTGCGTAAGGGACAAGGCCGAAGACCTTTACTGGATGCCCGTGATCTTCGGGCCCTCAGACGCCACTGCATCACTCACCAGCATAATTCTGTCATTGACATTATTAAATGGGCCCAGGAATACTTCAAGAAACCACTGTCTGTAAACACAGTCTGACCTGCCATCCACAGATGCCACCTAAAACACTATCATGCCAAAAGGAAGCCATTGTTGAGCATGATCCAGAAGCGCTGCTGTACTCTGTGGGCCAAGGCTCATGTAAAATGGACTTTTGCAAAGTGGCAAAGTGTCCTGTGGTCAGACAAGTCCAAATTTGACATTCTTGTTCGAAATGAGGGGAGTCGTTTCCTCTGGGCTAAATAGGAGAAAGACCACCCCTCCTGTTATCAGCATACTGTTCAAAAGCCAGCATCTCTGATGGTATGGGGATGCATTAATACTTATGTAGTGCGGCACTTGCATGTTTTAAAGCGCACCATGAATGCTGAAAGGTATAAAAAAAGGTTTTAAAGCAACATATGCTCCCCTGCAGACAAAATCTATTCCAGGGAAGGCCTTGTGTATTTCAGCAGGTGAATGCCTGCCGTCCTGATTTTTCACCGATTGAGAACATTTGGCACATAATTAAACGAAAAGTCCGTCAAAGGAGACCCAAAACTCTCCAGCAGCTGGAAGCCTGTATTTAACAAGAGTGGGATCATATTCCAATGGCTCAACTCAAGAAACTTGTCTCCTCAATGCCCAGACGCCTCCACTCTGTGTTAAAAAGAAGAGGGAATGCTTCATCCTGGTAAACTGGTCGCTGTGCCAACTTTTTTGAGACCTGTAGCAGCCATCAAATTTGATAAAATTGTAAAATTTCACAGTTTCAACAATTGCTATGTTGTCTCTGTTCTATTGTTAATAAAATACTGGCTGGTGTGATTTGAAAGTCATTGTGTTTTGATTTTATTCAAAATTTACACTTTGTCCCAACTATTTTGAAATTGGGGTTGTATAAAGAACACATATCAAAAGGCATGTGTAATTTGATGCGGGCTGGTAGCAATTTAAGTAAATTAATTTTTTTTGTCTCTAGCTTCCATGGAGGGCTCTGGAGGAGGGCTTCATCTCTTCATAATCTGCGGCCCGAACCCCAGTTCTCCCCACCATCGGAATCTTAAAAATGAGAAAATAGAGAAACAGTTTGCAGAATACTTGCGGTGCGCACGCCTTGCCTGCCTCCTCATAACTGCACGTTTCCTCCTTTTCAGCTCTGGCTGTGTCTGATAATTATGAGGCACAGCTGTGTTCCCTCATGCCTCTCTCCTCCAGGCCCGCCTAGCCTCATGACTTGCAGGTGGTGGGAACTGTCCACGGTCCTGCAAGTCTAGGGAGTGCTGCGCGGACGTCGGCTCTCTGTCTGCTGTCCGTTGCGCTGAAGTTCTGCTCCGCACCATTGTTGAAAGGGAGGGGAATTGACTGTTGTGGGTGTGCTGACGTGGTCGAGGAGCGTGGCCACGATCCGGTTTGCCACAAGGCTGAGCACTGAAGCTGCAAAGATACCAACTGACATTGTTAGTTTTGATTTATTGTATCTGTGATGACCCCGGAGTGAATGCCTTCTGTTTTTCATCCAATTCAGTTACTTGGATGCGTATTAGAAGTGCTGTTACATTTCATTGGTTTACGTCCATGTTTCCCCTCCTCCCACGTGATGTGTGCTTTGTGTCTAATTGCTCTCGTGATCTGTTGCAAGGTCCTGTATTGTAATTATCCTTTGAGCTTAGAGTCAAACAGTTTTCTGAACACTGCGCTCTCCCATTGGGGTTCCTTCCACCTCTGTACCTTATTGCTGTCAATTAACCTGACCATTGGATTGTACTTTGCCTCTGTGCTTGATTCCTGGCCTGGGCCACTACAAACAAATCAAACAGTTCATTACATGTAGATCCACACATGTTGTTTATATTTTGGTTTGCCCTTGGCCATGTTTGTATGTAGGTTAAACAACTAGAGCCTTACGAACTAGAATTTTGGAACATTTGAGTGCAGTCATGAGAGGTGATGTAACCTCATCTGTTTACCGACACTTCCTCACTGCTATTCATTCTCTTTCTGATTTGAAATTCTTGGACATTGAGTTAGTATTACTTAACAGAAGAGGCGGGGACTGTAAAAAACTTTTACAGAGAGAGGCTTTTTAGATCTGTGAATGTTAAAGCTTCTTTCCTAAAGGGATGAATGAAGATATAAACTACTCACGTTTTTTATAGATCTCATCATGTGTTTTATGATTATATACTATATAACTATTTTAGTAGTAATATGTTTGGTTTTTTTAATGGGATAATTGCTTCCACTTACCTAGGCTTGGGTGTAGCCCCTCCCATGACACCTCTCTGTAAATTGTGTGATTGCTATTGCTCTTTCTTAATTGTTTGTCAGTGGTTTTTTTTCCATGAACATTGAGAATAGCGATGTGCTGAAACGTCTGCTCATGCTCCTTATTAAAGTTGCTTCTTTTTGCTAAGACTTTTTTGTCTTTTTTATTCAGAGTGCGCACCAATTACTCCATCCTTCTTTCATTCACTGGTGTTATGCACCTGAAGAAAAGAATTTACATCTTGAGCGCGACAATATCTTTTCATTTTTTATTTTTTCATTTCTGGGCCATAAAAATTACATTATTCTCTGATGGGTGTCACCGTCAGGCCTACGAACAAATATGTTGCTTTTTTGAAGTTTGGCTCAGTGGTGGAGTGTATGCTCATTTTCTTAAGCATAAAACTGTACCATTTAAGTGTTTTGTGCAGCGGTTCCGAGTAATATTTATTTTCCTTTAGCCAGTGCTTTAATGATTGATTTAAATACGGGTTTGGTTTGGTCTGCCCTGTTCATCTATAAATGACGGTATTGCGCCCCATATGACATTGTTCAGCGGCACCAATCAGGATAAATAAAGGCTGGCAGACAAGAGCAGCTTCTCGAGTAGGGGTGTAACGATTCTGAATGTTTTTAAAGGGATAGGGGCGAACATCTGAGTTTTCCCTTTTCCTTTATTAAAGGGGACCTAACATGCTGATCCTTCTTTTAATACATATTAGTAATGTTATAATGTTGGTTGTCCATGCTCAACCTCTGAAAAGTTTCTAAATATAAGATCCAGGGATTTTGCCATAATCCAAGAACATGATTTCGTGAGCGTGATTTCCTCTCTGAACAGCTCCTCCCGAGATCTTCACGAGATCTGGGTAAAACCTGACGTCAGGTTGTGCCGTCCAATTAGTACAGACCTAGCCAGAGTACACCACTGCGCTGGACCTGCCCACTCCAGAAACTATTCTAGCAGGCACTAACAACGGCAGATCATACTATGTCTTAGTAGTGTTTCCACTTTTGGAAATACAAAAGAAGAACCGCAGATCATTTGAGGTGCAATTTTGTTTGTAGCTCTCCCAAAGCTACTTGTCCGTTTAGTTTTGGAGGCGAAGAAAAACAAATATTCCTCTTCCAAAAGACGATGCCACCACAAATCAGTGGGTAGCTTTTTTTTGTTTGCTTGCAGAAAACAGCCACGGCCAAAGCGAACATTAGCTGTTCGTGCTCAGCATTTCACCAAAGACAGCTTTGTCAATAAAGGATAATTCGACACAGGATAAGCGTTTCAGCTGCCTCTCAAACCTGAAGCGGTTGCATCGATCAAACGCTTGGAGCCACAAGCTGTAAGTAACCATGTAACAGCAAATAATGTAAGTGAAGCTAATGTGTTACGGGTGGCTAGCACTAACAACTGGCCTCAAACGCAGGCTTTGTAAAATATCTGAAGATAAAGCCTGTATTGGTCGCGACAGTCCGTGACTCTCAGACACAGAAGCTGTAAGTTGCTTTACTGCATAAGCCAACCTGACGTAATAGCCAGTTGATTGTGGCTGTAGCACAGCGGCTAACGTAGCCAAGTTACTGTTGCTAATGTTTGTGTCCTAAATATGCAAGAGTGATATCAGGGGAAATTCTCCAGTGGGTGTGTGAATAAAAACCTCATTTGAAGCTAAGTTTTAATTCTTGTCTGTAATTTGGATGCTTGGTACAACTATTCACAGTAACAGAACTTGCTGTCTGTAAAACCTGTTTTGCAAGGGTTTGTCTCTGTGGTTATGACTGCTCGGTTACGACTGCTTGTTAGTTTGCGTGTCGTGCTAAAATGCTCCTGGTTCACTTTTATGCAGTAATTCTGATCGGCATGCTTGTGTTACTTCGGTAAGTATCAATGTGGCAGTTTCATCATTACCTTGCCCGATTGTAGCCACTACAGTTAGTGATCGCTTCACTAATCCATGACCGGGATCAGCCGGATACTTCACAAATGTCTGAGCAAGCTCTCTGATGCTACCATGAAAGCAATGCGAAACGCAGAAGCTCTACCGATTTACAAATGATTTCTCTGCACTTCCTTGACATAATTTCATTCCCATTTAGAAATCGTTGTGGCTAATAAAAAGCCGAAAAAGGCGAAGATTAAATGGGTAATTCTTTCCTGTATAAGTGATCAATTCAATAGCACCAGAGAAGCAACTTGTCCGCGCTAATGGAACTTACGGTCTACAAAACCTGTATTATGTTCATAACATAACCAAGCTCTCTCTAGCTGTTGCGTACTATCCATAAAGCTGCTGTTGCATCAGACACAAAACAATTTTTTTTTTTGTAGATTAGTCTACATTCAAAGCCAATGCAAAGATGCAAGTACAGGCGTTATGGGCGCGTAAGGCAGCTTTCACACCGGATGCGAAACAAATTTTTTGCGCAACAGATTACATTCAAAGTCATGACTGCTTATCAGCTACTGCATGTTAGTGTGCATGCTCTGCTAATTAAAAATGCTTCTTGTTTAGAGCTGCCGGATACCTCACTCGGTTAAGGCACTGCGTTGCAGTGCAGAAGTGTCTATCAGGTTGCGGGTTCGCGCCCCGGTCGTACCAACCGGCAGTGGTCGGCAGCTTTTTCAGCGTAGCGCACAATTAGCCATCGCGCTACAGGGTTTCAAATTGGGATGAGACTGCCGGGCAAGGGAAATAAATAAAAACAGCTTTGTTCATTGCTCAAGCACCTCCTGTTGGCCAGACGGGCGCTCGTCAGGAGGATTCTAAGTCTGTTCATGTCCGGGTATCCTCCGGCCTCGTTCTGAACTTGCCAAGATTCAACCAATGAGTGTATAAGAAGCAGTGGCTGATGGGCACGTGCTTCGGAGGAGATCATTGTTTTTCAATGTAACTTCAGCTCTGCACCGCCACCAGAAGCTTATTTCATGGTTAGGCAGCACTGCACATTAGCCCCGATCTCGAAACTGTACCCTTTGCATTTTCAACATAGCCATGTAGACACATTTTCATGAGATCAGTGAGTCGTACGTGACGTTATGACATCATAGTAACGTCATGACGTAATCTAGCGACTTTTTAGATAGCCAATAGCGACTTTTGGTGATTTGTTTTTGCCAGCACTACCAGTATCGTGCATAGTGCCCTGATCGTTCTGCTGCAAGTATGTGCGCGTATATTAAGTCACACAGCTTATTCAAGTTGGGTATGGGTGCATGGAAAAACAAAACAAGCAAACAAACCCAAAAAAAACTACATAGGCGGCTGACAACAAAAACAGGCAGGAGAGGGGGTAGGGAGAAGGGCCCCGTGGTGGTGCCGAGAATAATAAACCCCAAGCCCTAACCTTCCCTGCACCCTATTTTCCTACCAGCCTATCCACAGTCACTAACTAAACCGGCCAACTTACCTACCTGCTACAACAAAAAAAAGGTACACCACTCACGTTCTTACCTAGTGTGTCTAGACAAAAAAGTTACTTACGGGTGATATGTATACCCCAGGGTCTCTTGCCTAGCCGTCCTCCACTGAGAAAAACAACACAACTGAGGATAAAGAACTTAAAATCACACAGTAAATAACACAAAATCACCAACTGAAGGAGTCAAAATAAAATCTCCCAAACCCCTCTCCCACCCTGCTACTCTAAAATAGCTCTAATACATAGATGAAAGCAAGACAGATGATTAGTCAGAGGTAGATTGGGGAACACAGGATTGGGTAAGGATAATTGATCTTAATTGGCAGAATCCAACACAGTTGTGAAGGCTACATAGCTGATGATTAATTGACAGGAAAAATGCTGAACAAAGGACCACAGCATGCACCACTGCAGGTCAGCACCTGGGGAGAAACAGGAAGGCATAACAAAAACACATTGCACCACATTTTCCTGTAACACCCTTGGTAAATCAGAGGCCCTTTGTAAGAACATTTGTAATCAGAGGGCTCTCTTAACAGTATGCTCTCCCATTTGGGCTCTCCCTAGGGCCCCCACATAGCTAGAAGTCACGACCCTTAGCAGGGGATTTCATAATCATAGGGCCCTCTGAAACCATTCCTTCCTTGAACCCCTAGTTGGTAAACATTAGGGCTCCCTTAGGAGTATTCACGAGAGGCACTACAGTAGGGCCAGCCCAGGGGCCCTCTGACTGCCGTCCCCCATAGCCCAGGGGCCCTCTGGCTGCTGTATCCCATAGCCCAGGGGCCCTCTGACTGCCGTACCCAATAGCCCAGGGGCCCTCTTACTGCTGTCCCCCGTGGCCCAGGGGCCTCTGAGTGCCGTCCCCCATGGCCCAGGGGCCACTCTGATTGCCGTACCCCATAGCCCATGGGCCCACTGATTGCCGTCCCCCGTGGCCCATGGGCCCTCTGATTGCCGTACCCCATAGCCCAGGGGCCCTCTGATTGCCGTCCCTGTCCCCCCCGCCCAATTCATATCACCCTTCTCTCTCGGATCTCTGCAGATATGCCCTATAACAGTGTGAGTAGTCCTAAGATCCTAGAGAATAGAGGCCCTCTGACATCGCAATTGGCATTGGCATCTGTGGGCCCCCCTCTGAGCCCCTGGACCCTTGGGCCCCGGCCCCACTGGCCCGGTCCGTAATATGGCCCTGCTCATAGACTATCTGTTTTACAGCATCATGAACTTGGCACCCCATATGACGAAAATCTGAATGACACCCATTACATTTGTTTCCCCTTTGTTTGTGCAGGCAAAATGAGAATTCATTTCCTGCCGCTGCTATTCGTTTTGGATGGAAATCTTAATGTCTCCAGAATGGTGACAATGGATTTTGGACTGCGTAACCATACCAATCCCTTACAGGAAAGCATTTAAATGCTTATAAAGTCTCAATCCTCTGAAATGGCAATAATAGCTGTTTTGCAGTTGCTACACACAATTATTCCACCCAAAAACTGCTCATATTTACAGTGAAGTGAAACACTTTTTTTTGGTCTTGGTCTTGGTCTTGGTCTTGGTCTTGGTCTTGGTCTTGGTCTCGGTCTCGTCCTGCTCTGGTCTTGGTCTGGAAATGGTCTGTCTTGGTCTTGGTCTCGGTCTTGTCTTGGTCTTGCTACCCTTTTGTCTTGGAAGTGTCTTGGTCTTGGCTAAGGCGGTCTTGACTACATCACTAGTAAACAATACGATGACCAATGCTTAACAATGTCAATGGCTTCTCGAAAATTCTCAGTCTATAATTACATTCTAAAATCCACAAGATCTGAAAACAACCTATACAATGTACAACAGTTTATGAAAACATCAAAATGGCTTTTCTGAGAAATATGTGGTAAAAATGGCTTGAATACACTGTTACCGGTCTCGCAATTTAACAACACTTGCACATTATTTAGCCAACTATATGAGCTAACTTTTGTGAAAATATCTTAGGTGCGTTTTCATAGGAACCTGGGTGTTTTTCATGATGAACTTTACGTTTTGCATGAAGACAGATGCATTTTTCAATGGAAAATTGCCTGAAACTTTTTCCGTTTTTACCCCTCAGCCAAACTTTGGCCAGAGGGGTATTGTTGTCACCTGCGTGTCTGTCTGTCTGTCGTCTGTCCATGACTTTGTCCGGGTCGGTACAACTATTGATCGCAGCTTCACCAAATTTGGTATGGTAACTCATTATGACCCATAGATGTGCAATATCAGGTTTTTGCTGGATTTGACCTTTGACCTTGGCCAAGGGGTATTCAGCAACGTGTTATGTTTCACATATATACTTATGTTTGGTATCAAAATGTCTGTCATGTTGTTGTGTAGCCATTTAAAATCATCTGGTTTTTTTGAACAATCATTTATGGGTTTAAAATATGGACTTTTTGAGGCCTTGCCCCACAAAAATCTTGAAATCACTAAATAGGTCACAGATCACTTCCTGTATGCAAATTTCATACTTCAAATCTATTTTCTGGACAGTCCCACAAGTAGGTAAATATTACTAGACGATGGTTCAAATTGGGCTGCGGGCTAATTTGCCTATAACCTGCAAAACCTCCTTTTTATTACAATTGAAAAGTGTTACAAATAATTTTTTGACTCTTGCATAGACTGAATGCATGTTTGAAGGCTCATTCCAGGATTACTGATGTTAAAAAAATTGTTTAAAATGGTTTGAGGTGACATTATTCTGCAAAATTACCTCTGATGGTCAGTTGTTCCAGTATTTAAGGTGACATGAACATTGAGAAGTATCGCAGTGTTAAACACGATTGCATGGCGGAAGGGCTCTCTGAGTTTGTTTGTATCCACATTGTGGCCTTACCTGATGCTGAAGACACTGAAGACGGTATGAAAGCATTTCAGAGACCGGTTCGCAAGAAACTAGTGGCAATGGAAGTGCAAAATGGAAATGAAGTACCTCTGGTGTGCGTTGTCTTTGTATGACAGATAAAAAAAAAAATCTGAGGTTGACAGCTCAACAACTTGATATCAATAGCGCCAGAAGTGAAGAGATGAAAGCATCAAGATGTACTATTTCCAGAGACGCCTTTGTGAAAATGGTCTGATTGATCGCGTTGCTGCCAAGAGCTGGCACCATCAAAAAAAGACTTGAGTTTGCCAAGAAATTCGGCAAAAGATTAGACACTAAATGAAGGGGAACAAATTCTTTGGACTAATGAATCAAAATTTGAAATTTTTTTTTTTTTTGCAAAACTTATGCATGCCGTAGAGTTAGAGAACATTTCAGAAATAAATGTTTAACCCCTTCAGTTAAGGGGTGGTAATATTCTGGTTTAGGGTTCAGTCTGCTCCAAAAGCCGGTGATCTCATAAAAATCGACGGAATCATGGATCAAAAGAAGTATCACAGTATCGTTGTGAGCCACACATTACCATCTATAAAGGTATTGAAATTTTTTTTGAAAAACTGTAAAAGGCAGTGAATAAATCTTACTTTTCACTTATCATTCTTCATTCAACCACTCATAGTCAGTAAGCTGAAAACAGGAGAGACACATTGGTGTAAACCTGTTTTTTCCAGTTTTTTCTTCATTATCAGTACAGTGGCAGACTCACAATATACCCACTCCATTAGACATAGCCATGTACCTTGATGTGTCCAATTAGCAATGAATACGAACTTGTGCGCATTGTTATTTGTGGATACAGAATGCATCATGTGTTGGGAATCGCTGAGTTGTATGTTTGCTTTTAGTATGTTTGAGTAATTTTAGTTGCTATTTATTTATTTATCATATTTATTCTTTTAGAGTATGTATGTTTCTGCAAGATTGCGCTGTCTTTGGTCTTGAATGTTTTCCTCTCGTTTCAGTCTCGTGGTGTCACGCTCTCTTCCCTGTATTTTGGTGGTTTGGGCTACCCCCACTACACGCAAGGAACTACAGTGTTTCTTAGGGTTTGCCAATTTTTACCGCCGTTTCATTCGTAATTATAGTACCGTTGCTGCCCCACTAACTGCTCTGACTTTCCCCAAAGTTCCTTTTGTGTGGACCCCATCAGCGGAGAAGGCCTTTCAGGAGCTAAAGCAAAAATTCACCTCTGCCCCTGTTCTCCAACAGCCAAATCCTGAAAAGCAGTTCATCGTCGAGGTTGACGCCTCCAACACCGGTGTGGGGGCAGTTCTGTCCCCCCAACACAACGGCAAAGATAATAAGATACACCCTTGTGCCTTCTTCTCCCGCAGATTAAGCCCGGCCGAGAGAAACTATGATATCAGAAATCGGGAGTTACTGGCGGTAAAATTGGCATTAGAGGAGTGGCGTCACTGCCTTGAAGGGGCTAAGGTTTCATTCCAGGTCTGGACTGACCATAAGAATCTGGAGTACCTCCGCACAGCTAAGAGACTTAATTCTCGCCAATCTCGTTGGTCACTATTTTTCGATAGATTTAATTTCACCTTAGCTTATCGCCCAGGCTCCCTTAATAAGAAACCTGACGCCCTGTCACGTAAATTAGCACCAGACGCTCCTCCCAAGGAGCCACAGACTATCCTGCCTGGTCGAGTTGTGGTGGGGTCATTAGTATGGGAACTGGAGAATCGGGTTAGAAGGTCACAACCTTCTGGGGGGCCACCTACTAACTGTCCTAAGAACTGTCTATTTGTCCCAGACAACCTCCGGGCCTAAGTACTCCAGTGGGCCCATTCTTCACGTCTCGCCTGCCATCCTGGAGCCATCCTGGAGGTTCTGGTGGGCAACGGTCCGAAGAGATGTCAAGAGTCTCACCACGGCTTGTCCGGTCTGTGCCCAGAATAAAGTCACCCACACTGCTCCAGCTGGTCTCCTGCAACCACTTCTGGTCCCTTCCAGACCCTGGGCTAATATCGCAGTGGATTTTGTGACCGGCCTTCCGCCCTCCAGAGGTAACACCGTCATCCTGACCATTGTAGACCGCGTCTCGAAGGCAGTACATCTCGTTCCGCTGGCCAAGCTTCCCTCTGCCAGAACCTACTCGTCCAACACGTTATTAAAATACACGGCATTGCCTCAGACATTGTCTCCGATCGTGGCCCTCAGATCATCTCACAAGTCTGGCGAGCTTTTTGTTAAGCCCTGGGAATAAAGGTACATCTTACCTCTGGTTTTCATCCTCAGAGTAACGGACTGACAGAGAGAGCCAATCAACAGATGGAGAGCGTCCTTCGGTGCCTCACTTCCCGAGACCAGGGGGACTGGAGCGAACAACTGCTCTGGGTTGAATATTCTATCAACATCCTTCCCACGGCTGCCTCAGGTGTGTCCCCCTTTCAAGCTTGTCTCGGGTACCAACCTCCTCTGTTTCCTTCCCAGGAGGTTGAGGTCAACGTCCCTAACATCCAGGAGTTTCTCTGGAGGTGCCGAAGGACGTGGGAGGAGACTCGTTCCACTCTCCTAAAAGCTGCTGAGGAGATGAGTCGTCAGGTCAATCGTCGTCGCTCAATGGCGGCGCAGTACAAAGTAGGACAGAAAGTATGGTTATCTTCCAAAGACATTGCCTTAAGGACTGAAAGTCGCAAGTTAGCACCTCGTTCATTGGTCCATTTGTTTAAGAGAAGATAGTTAATCCTGTTTCTGTTAGACTTAAGTTACCAGCCTCCATGAGCCGTATCCACCCAGTCTTTCATGTGCCCTGTATCAAGCCTATGCTGAGTTCCGTCCACACCCCTGCCACGACCAATCCTCCTCCCCTGAGGCTCATCGATGGAGGAGAAACCTACACAGTGCACAAACTGCTGGACGTTCGTCGACGAGGAAGGGGTCTACAATACTGGGTGGACTGGGAAGGATACGGCCAAGAGGAACGCTCTTGGATCCCCGCACGTCACATACTGGACAAACAACTCATAATAATAATGCATCAATTTTATATAGCGCTTTTCTGGACACTCAAAGACGCTTTACAATGGAGGAATTATTCATTCACTCACACATTCACGCTCTGATGGTGGTAAACTACGTTTTTGTAGCTGCCCTGGGGCAGACTGACAGAAGTGTGGCTGCCAGTATGCGCCTACGGCCCCTCCGACCACCACCAAACATTCACACACAGCCATACAGGAGGGAGGGTTCCTATATTGCATGTTTTGTGGGTGGGGGAAGCCGGAGTACCCGGAGGAAACCCACGCGAACACAAGGAGAACATGCAAACTCCACACAGAAAGGCCCCAGGCCGGATACGAACCCACGACCTTCTTGCTGTGAGGCAGTAGTGCTAACCACTATGCCACCGTTGTGTTGGGAATCGCTGATTTGCATGTTTGTTTTTAGTATGTTTTAGTAATTTTAGTTGCTATTTATTTATTTATGATATTTATTCTTTTAGAGTATGTATGTTTCTGCAAGATTGCGCTGTCTTTGGTCTTGAATGTTTTCCTCTCGTGTCTGTCTCGTGGTGTCTTGTCTTTTTCATCACACTCTCTTCCCTGTATTTCGGTGAGGTAATTCCACTTCCTTCTTTCTTGCTGTTCTCATTGACTATCCATACCTGAGAGTAGTTTAGAGAGGCACGGGTGATTAGTTAGATCAGAGATAGAACTCCACCTGTTTCCCCTCTCTCTCCTATCACCGTCCTTGCTTTTCTAGTTACGCCTCTCTCTACAGCTGTCCTGTGTTTAGCTGGGATTCCACTTAATTAATTTGTGTTTAAAAGACCCACTTTTTCCCCAGCTTCTTGTCGACACGTTTCTTCCCTTAAGCTCGCTTTGGTTAAGTCTCGTTTCTGCGTTTTCTGGTTTTGATTGCTGATTGCTCGTTTCTTGTGTATTCTCCTGTAAGTTTTGTTATTGATTGTTTGTATTACATTGTTTGATTGCAAGTTGAGTGAGCAGTATTTCGTTCTCCCTTATTCACATTTTGTACCCATCTGTTTAGATTCTCCCGTGTTTCTCCCATATCCCATCCAACTCCCTTTTCCTTCCTCTTCCATTCCCTTAGATCTACCCCTTTTGTTACTGTCTTTGTGCGGATTGATTTCCAGGTTACCGAATATTTCTGCTTGTCCCCTGACTTTGATTCTGACTATTCTGCATTACCCTGTTTGCCTGGCTATCAATCTGTTTCTGTATTTAACCATGAGCTTCGCTAATCCTAATAAACGCCCTGCAGAGGCTGAAGTGCATTTGGAGTCAAAGTCCTTTCCTTTCAGTATGCACCTTTTTCTATTCTCTTTCTACTGTGGCGAAGTTTTGCAATGAGTAGGTTTTACATCAATCTGAAGAGTACCAGAGGATGGTTAAAATTTTTCCAGCTGAGAGTAAGACCGATGAAAAAAATGTACTTTTTTATCCTCTGTGAAGCTAAGAACAATTGCATCGCTTTCAGCTGAAGTTGGACAGTATCCAGAGCTGAATTGGGTCATATTCAGAGAACAGAAAATATAATTTGTTCACGAAAGGACGTGGCATAGCAAAAATGTTAGATAATTCTTCAGTTTTATTTCACTTAATTTCTCCTTCCTAGTGTACCAGGATACTATAGCACAACCCACAAAGCAAATCTGTAATTTCAATATGTGCCCATTGCACTCACTGTTTTTGTATGGAAGTGAACAGTTCATCATCACTGTAGGCCTCAGAGCACAGTAATACGCAGCAGAGTCAGACAGCTGCACCCTCTGTATTGTTAAAGGTACAGTGCTTGAGGTTTTGTTGAGATGAGCATCAAATCTCTCCTTGAATTCTGGTGCATTGTTTTTTGAGCCATATACTGTCGATGTTGTCTCAACATGAACTTTGGGAATCCATTTGGTTACTGTATGTACCAAAATAGAAATGGCTGTGCACTGCTTGTGCTATATTTGCAGTCAAGTGTCACTGACTCTCTTTCAAGACCAATCTTATCTCTGTTGGACTGCGTCACGGTGTCTTCAGCTCTGCATTCTGAAAAAATGAAGAATTCAGAAATTTTCATAGCACAAAACAAACATCACTTGAATGGAATGAATGAATAAATAAATATAAAATCTTACCAAAGCTGTAGATACCAATCATAAAAAGAATATGGATCTCAATGTCCATTGCAACACTCCAAAATAAGTTGAATTAATGATGTGAACAAGTACAATCCAACGAAAAGCAAGAAAGACTTTGAGAATGAGGCATGAAGCAATGAACTATCGAGACTGCAGAGGATTTCTCTGGTTTCAGTGGACTGGTACCATAGTGTTAGGCTTCAAGAGGAGGAGCTTACGTTAGTCTTGGACCAAAGATTTCAATTTTGGTAAATTTGTCTCATACTAAACAAATACAGGAGGCGGCCAGATATCAGATGCGCCCGTGAAAAATGGCTTTTACAACAAAGTGTCTGAACCACAGTTCCAAAACCATCTACATCAGGGGTCCTCAATCTTTCCCAGAAAGGGCCGGTGTGGGTGCAGGCTTTCATTGCAACCAAGCATTTACACACCTGATGCTACTAATCAACCCCTGGACTGCTTACGAATAAGCTTGATTTGTAGCATCAGGTGCATAGCTGGTTGGTTGCAATGAAAGCCTGCACCCTCACCGGCCCTTTGTGGGAAAGATTGGGGACCCCTGATCTTGTTCATCTACACTACTGATTCCCATTTATTACCCGAGGCCAAAGTATGGCCATCGAGTACTGCAAAGGCCTTGCGTCCGTCTGTCTGTCCATCTGTCTGTCTGTCCACCTGTGTAGACAATAACTCCTTTCCTATTAATCTCAGTTTAATGAAATTCAAAGGGACTGTTCTTGGGACATATAGCTTGGACAAGTTTGAAGATGGGTAACCTTGACCTACTTTAAGGGGTCAGAAGGTCACATTCTTTGTAAACACTGTTTCCTTGATTACATCCACTATTTTTGTTGTCGCCACTTAAAATTTACAGCATGTATGTTCTGGATAATCAGCTTGTAGAACATTAAAGGTGGATGACCTTGACCTGGTTAATGGGGTCAAAAGGTCACATTGTTTCTGAACAGTGTTACTTTCATTACGCCTTTGCACTACCATGACATTTTTTGGTGTAGCCATGTCAAATTCATAAGGTGAACTCACTGGATAATCAATTTGGATGACATGGAAGCTACATGGCCTTCACCTACTTTAAATATCTTCTAATAATTTCATGTAGTAACATTATCAACCAAACTGTTCAGTCACGTTTAACATGACATCGAATTTTGATGACTGCGCATCATGTCAAACTTCATATTCAGAATGCCAAACGATGTAGAGTCCCAGCTGTCCTGTTCCACTGTGGATTGTGACTTTGACATGGTCGCATTACAAGAAGCACAGTATTTTTTTGGAAAAATACGACCCAGTCAAAGAATGTCATCTTGTGGCAAATTGAAGGCACTACATGAGTCTTTTTGGATATAGTGTGTTTTTTTTTTCTAACCCGCCACATTCAATGATTGAGGCTTCATATCTGAGTGCTTTCACTTGCCAATGAACATTATATAACATGAACAACTTTTTCAAATACTCTAAAACTGCTAATTACAGTGTGTATAGGTGCACTTCTCAGTGTTTAAACTACTTATTTCTAGTGTTATGACAAGTGTAGGGAAAGATTTGCATTCTGTTTTTCAACCTGATACTGATAACAGAGCTTCGAACAATGCCAACAGGTTGAAGTGCAGTGGTCAATTCTTTTAAATTCCATAAGTTTTCTCCTTAGATATGTGACTTAAGGAAATATTTTACCTTTAGTCAGGGAATCGTCCATAGACATTGCATAAAACCCCTCAAATGTTTTCCAAAGGTGAGAGTGTTTATTTAGCACTTTGCTGAATATCAGTGTATATTAATTGAATGCACATGTAATGGAATTTTCTGGGAAGATCTGAGGGAAATATCCCATAAAGATGTCTTATGCAACTGTCCACAGCGCTGCAATCACTGACCACAGAGCATCGCTTCATTTTGTGTAGTGAGCCTGCAAAATCTCAGCTAGAGGACTGTAACTCTATCCATTACTGTACAGTGCTATGACAAAGAATCTGATCCATGCCCAATTTCTCCTTTTTTTCACTCACTTGTCATATTTGAATTGTTCAGATCAGGTCATCCAACCAACTTACAATTTGAGACAATGTAAATGAGTAAATGTTAAATGCAGTTTGTTTAATTTACTGAAGGTGAAAAGTTATTCAAAACCTATATCATCCATGTGAAAAAATAATTGGCCCCAAAACATGACAGATGGTTGTGCTGTGATCAGAAGTTTGCAATAACTAGTAATATCAACATTACGATTTGAACATAAGGGAAATTTTCCGGCACCCTGCTTCAGACTGTCCCACTGTTTACATAAACCTCTAAACCCCCTCCTTCAGGTTTATTAAAATCATATCTATACTGGGTTCTCAGGTATTAGAAAATATTAAGTCAGTTAATTAAAATACATTTTGAACTGGCAGGGGGCAGAATCCATGCTTCCATCTATTCTGGCAAGTCAACCTGGTCCTAAAGCAGCGAAGCAGCCCCAGACCATCACATTACTACCACATTGTTTGACTGTTGGTTATGAATTTCAAATCATGGACTGTTATGTCACGCCAAATGTATGGAAATCCATGTCTTCGAAAAAGTTCTACTTTTGATTCATCTGTCCACAGAATATTGTCTCAAAAGTATTGGGGGTCATCAAAATGTTTTTTTTTTTTAATACATTTGACATGAGTTTTTCTGGTTTTTTTTTTTTTTTTGGTCAGCAGTGGTTTTTGCATTGCAGCTCTTCAGTGGATGGAATTTTTTCCCCAGAATCTGTCTTTTTGTGGAATCCCAAACATTGACCTGAATTGAGGCAGGTGATACCTGCAGTTCTTTACATGTTAGCCTGGGCTCTTTTCCAGAAGGTGCCGTTGATGCACTTTTGGAGGAATTTAGGTTGGCCTCTCCTGATAAGGTTTACCATCCATCCATTTTTTTCCTGCATTTGTATCGTGGTTCACATCATGGTTTGCTGCAGCCCCAGAGCCTAAGAGGTGGCTTTACAACTGTGGCAGGGTGTAACCGAACAGGGGTTCGGGTCGCCCAAAAATGCACCAAAAATAAACAAAAGAAAAAATGGCTCCGCCGCAAATAGCACGTAGGTGCAAGGAGTTTTATTTACAGTGCAACAAAGGACAAAAAAAAAAACCCAGTTCCAACCAAAGTGAAGGAAATGTCCAAAATGTCAAATATTTACAGGAAACAAAAACAAAAAAAATCAAACAAATAAATAAATAAACCAATAAACAAATCACTACTTTCAATTTTACTTCAACTTCACTTTCAACTCACTTCAATTCACAGCTACACTCTGTCACTCTCCTGACTCCCTCAACCTCCAATGATGAGAAAACCCCCCTTTCTACTCTAAGCCCCTCCCCCAGAACATACCACATTCGTTCTGTTAAGTTAAAATAAGATAACCCTTCATTATCCCCTCAAATACATACACATAATCACCAACACAAATATACACTCTACAATAATGTTTCAACTTGTACCGTTTTTGGCTAGTAACAGCCGATCATCACAGTTGAACGAAAAACCCCTTTTCGCTGGAGTGGCCGCTTTTCCCCGTGGGCATCACACATGCGCCACTTCAGCTAAACCAAATAAATGAACTCATGTTTTCTGCAATTCTGTTTGGTCCTCCCCTGCACTGGTAGTTGTACCCCGCTGTAGTACAGACAAACAGACACATGGAGAGAGGAAACGAGGAACGGAGGAAGACAAGACAACGAACAACATCCTATAACCAAACAAAAAGACATTTAAACCAAACGCTAAGTACAATAAAGACGGGACCAACCATTTCAATGAGTAATTGTGCGTGTTTGTAACATGATAAAGACGGTAACCGTAAAACAAACAACAGTAAAGACGCTAACAAACCTTTAGGTGTAATTTAGGGTGTTTGTGGGGTGTTTTAACCAGTAAGATTGTGAACGTGAATTGGAAATGTTTGTGTGCATGAACCCGGGTACCCTGCTGCGCGCTTCGAGTGTGCACCCTCGAAGCTAACGCATTATGTTATCGGAATATGTGTATTATTGATATGTATAAGTGGTGTACACGTAACAAGACCCAAACACGAGCAACCAAAGAGTGGGAAGTGGCTAGTTTGTGGGGAAAAGACGCCGCCCGCAGCCTGAGACAGAGCCCTCTGTCACATTACCTCCCTCCTCTTCTGGATTGCCGAAGGTCGGCAATCTGGAGAGGTAATCAGCCATGATGTTGTGCTGACCAGCCTTGTGTCGGATGACAAATTTGTAGGGCTGCAATGCCAGGTACCACCTAGTCACCCGTGCGTTGTGATCCTTCATGGTTTGGATCCAAGTGAGAGCACGGTGGTCAGTGTCTAGATCAAACTCTCTTCCCAAGAGATAGTACCTGAGGCTGTCCAAGGCCCACTTTATGGCGAGGCACTCTTTCTCAATGGTGGAATATCTCTGTTCTCTGGGCAGCAGCTTCCGGCTCAAGTACAGGACGGGACATTCTTCCCCTGGTCCCCAGTACCGCCCCAACACCCACCGCTGAGGCATCCACCTGGACCAGGAACCACTTTTCAAAGTTTGGACTTTGGAGTACTGGGGATGCACACAAACACCTCCTGAGGGTGACAAATGCCCGTTCACACTCCTCTGTCCAGGTAACTGGCCATGCGTTCGAACCGCAGGAGGTAATTCTCTATGTCCTCCCCTTGCTGGTAGGCAGGCATCTTTGGCTCTTTGCAGTGAATCCTCTCAGCTGGGGATGGAGCGGGGCTGATGTCTTGCTGGACGATGGGTGCAGTGGAGCGTCGGCGTGGTGTGGGTGTAGGAAGAGCCCATCGGGGACTTTCAGATTCTGTTGTTGCTGATGTGGAGGTCAGGTCAGGTTGATGGGTCACCTCTGGTCGGGTTGGTTGCTGTGGTTGGCGGATGGACGCTGCCAGGCCTCGGATCTCCTCCAGGAAACCTTCCTCCCGCCGTTGCTGTGCGGTGAGGAAGTCCCTCAGCAGCGCCACCATGTCTGCCCCTGGGACTGCTGCTTGCTTGGGAGGCCCTTGGTATGGAGTACTGGTTCTCGGGCGCGCCCCCTGCCGCTCGGACTCCTCTTCCTCCACTGTATCCCAAGCTTCCTCCTCCTTTGGGTCAGGCAGCTTTACCGTCTGGGACCGAAGGCCCGTCCTCCTCCTCACTGGCTGCACTGTTTTGCGGCTGGCCATCCCACTTCTGACACCAAATGTGGCAGGGTGTAACCGAACAGGGGTTCGGGTCGCCCAAAAATGCACCAAAAATAAACAAAAGAAAAAATGGCTCCGCCGCAAATAGCACGTAGGTGCAAGGAGTTTTATTTACAGTGCAACAAAGGACAAAAAAAAAAACCCAGTTCCAACCAAAGTGAAGGAAATGTCCAAAATGTCAAATATTTACAGGAAACAAAAACAAAAAAAATCAAACAAATAAATAAATAAACCAATAAACAAATCACTACTTTCAATTTTACTTCAACTTCACTTTCAACTCACTTCAATTCACAGCTACACTCTGTCACTCTCCTGACTCCCTCCACCTCCAATGAGGAGAAAACCCCCCTTTCTACTCTAAGCCCCTCCCCCAGAACATACCACATTCGTTCTGTTAAGTTAAAATAAGATAACCCTTCATTATCCCCTCAAATACATACACATAATCACCAACACAAATATACACTCTACAATAATGTTTCAACTTGTACCCTTTTTGGCTAGTAACAGCCGATCATCACAGTTGAACGAAAAACCCCTTTTCGCTGGAGTGGCCGCTTTTCCCCGTGGGCATCACGCATGCGCCACTTCAGCTAAACCAAATAAATGAACTCATGTTTTCTGCAATTCTGTTTGGTCCTCCCCTGCACTGGTAGTTGTACCCCGCTGTAGTACAGACAAACAGACACATGGAGAGAGGAAACGAGGAACGGAGGAAGACAAGACAACGAACAACATCCTATAACCAAACAAAAAGACATTTAAACCAAACGCTAAGTACAATAAAGACGGGACCAACCATTTCAATGAGTAATTGTGCGTGTTTGTAACATGATAAAGACGGTAACCGTAAAACAAACAACAGTAAAGACGCTAACAAACCTTTAGGTGTAATTTAGGGTGTTTGTGGGGTGTTTTAACCAGTAAGATTGTGAACGTGAATTGGAAATGTTTGTGTGCATGAACCCGGGTACCCTGCTGCGCGCTTCGAGTGTGCACCCTCGAAGCTAACGCATTATGTTATCGGAATATGTGTATTATTGATATGTATAAGTGGTGTACACGTAACAAGACCCAAACACGAGCAACCAAAGAGTGGGAAGTGGCTAGTTTGTGGGGAAAAGACGCCGCCCGCAGCCTGAGACAGAGCCCTCTGTCACAACAACCCTTTACAGACCGATTGATGTCAATAATTTTGTATCTCATGTTCTCTTGAATTTCTATAGATTGCTCTGCCTACTTTGTATTGCCTGATGGGGGAATTTGGGAATTACTTTGTCACATTAGGCCAGGTAGGGTTAGATAGCTTTCTTCCTTTCATATATAAACTCATCATTCAAAAACAATATTTAGTGTTCAGTCAGGTTATCTTTGTATATTTGTAAAATTACTTTGATCTGAAACATTTATGTGTGACAATATGCAGAAAAAGAAGAAATCCAGAAGGGGGCAAATACTTTTCCACGACACTGTAAAATTATTGAACCACAGAAACACATCCCCCCCAAAAATGAAATTTGGATTCAGGTTTGAAATTGTTTTGAAATTGTCTAAATAGATTCTAGTGGTAGTATGATCATGCATACAGTAAATAAATGTATTGTTCATAAGAATTAAAATTCTTAAAAGAGATTTAATGCAAGAAAAGAGGAGCATGTGAGGAGGGCTGAATGAAGTCATTTTTATTATTATGTTTTCTTCATTATGATCTCTTTTTTATATATGTTGCTTCTAGGCTTAGGTATTGTCAGGTTATTGCACAGAGTTTATGTGTTTCCTGTCACTGTGGGCTGCAGGGCGCAGTAGTACAGAGCGGAGTCTGTCACTTCAGCAGAGGAGATCTCCAGATCCACTCGCTTGTTCTTCTTATCGTGCTTGACTGTGAACCGCTTCTCTGTATTTTCCTCAGAGCTTATATAGATGAGGATGAGGAATTTTGGTTTGGATAAGGGGTATTGGCGATACCAGTGCAGGTACTTATTTACGCCTGCAGTGCCAGAATAGGTACATGAAAAAGAGACATCGGTGTCCTCCATAGCATGGACTGTGTCGTTTAATGTAGTCACTGAGTCTTGAAAACTGTCACCTGAAAAAAAAAGTAGCAAACAATTCACACATGACACATCATTTAACTAAAAAAAAAAAAAAAAACTCACCACCTTTTGCAAATATATTGGTGGAGCTTATTCAACTTCAAATACCACATAGGATTGCAGTTGAAATTATTGTGCTTTTCATTATTTGTCTTTTTGAGCTTAGCAGCTTGACATGTCAACAAGCCAACCAGAATGATGAAAGAACTGAGTGCATAATTCAACTTACCCACCATTGTTGAAAACAGAAGGAAAAACCAGCACAACACCATGATAAATGTTTAAAAAACTGACTTTAACTTTGACTTCCTCTATGTAGATTTAAGAGGAAATTCTCTTCCCACTCTTTTTAGCCCCTCCTCTTGCCACAAAACACTACTGAGCATCAAAATCTTCAGTTTGAACAGAACTTAAGGAAACAATACATTGCCCACAGTAAGCACTTAAAGTTAGACTAATTTGTCTTGCCTGTGTTCCATGATGCAAATGGAGTGGGTTCCTAAGTGTACCACTGACTGAGAGGGAAAGTAGTTTTTGAATTGTATGTAAATGAAAGGGCCTTCTTAGATTTACAGTGACATCATCTGGTATTTATCCCCTCTACTGATTTTTGACTAGGCCACTCAAATTATAATTCTGTTTCTTTGAAATGGACTTGCTCCAGTGCTTCAGTATTCAGTATTCAGTATTGCAGGACATGATGGCCTGTGATGCATGGACATTCTCCTTTAGCCTACATTTGTCTTTGCAGTATTTTGCATCTTTGCAACCCTCCTTTAGATAACATTTTTGGCCAGTCCATCTAATAAAGTAATCATGACTGTTAACAGGGTAACCTTAAGGTAGGTCATTTGATTAATAACCAAAGCAAGGTGTTCCTAGTTCAAGCCACAAGTGGGGCTTTGGATTCTGACTTGATCTGGAGACATGAAATTGGGAAGGACTGTGACATAAAGCACTTGAGTAAAGCTCCCAAAACTGCTCCGGGGGCTTTATCCTGTTTCTCTCCATCACTTTGTCGGCAATTGCAACTGCTTGGTGTCTTTGAAAAAGAGAAACGTTCTCAATTGAACTTTCCTTGATTAAAAAAAAGGTTTAAAAGAATACTGATGACTTTCTATGAAGCAAGCAAGGCCTGCAGGTCCTTAATTATCTGGGATCTTTAATAACCTCTCAGGTGAGTCTTCAATGCTCTCTTGATGGAATGTTGGAGGGGGAGGGGGGACATTTCCAGGAAGTTTCACCACTGCTCCATTTTTTCTCTATAATCACTTCACTTCTTTTACAGGTCTCTGTTTTTGGTGAAATACAAGTACAAAAGCTTTTGTAAATAGTAAAAAGTTTAAAATAATAATTTACTTCTTTGGGAATAGTATCATATGTTTTTTATTAATTGAAGATGCCATACTTAGCAAAATACACTGACAAAATTAACATTAAAAATAAAATAAATGAATTCATCATGCATTGTGCCTACTGTACAAGTCTCCGAAGGCATGATCATGATCATGTCATGATCTGGGGTTGCTTTATTTGGTTAGGCCTTGGTTCAGCACTGTTCTACAGCAGTTGAATAAATTCAGCAGACAACCTGATTATTCAGAATGACCAGTTGCCCATCAATGGACTTTTTAATCTCTGATGGAGCAGGCATATTTCAGGGTGAAAATGTCAAAATTAATCGGGCTGAAATTGTGAAAGAGCGGTTCACTGAGCATGAGGAATCATTTTCACACATGAATTAGCTACCTCTGATTCTGAACCTTTGTTGTGTTCAGGGGTCCTGGCCTTTGGTCAGGACAGCATTTATGGTTTTAACAGTTTCATGTTCAAGATTTCATAGTGCATAGTTGATAGTCACAGTTTTAACAGTTTCTTGTATCAAGTCCAAGTTCATGTTCCCAAGTTTTGTTGCCAAGTACAAGTTCATGTTTCCAAGTCTTGTTTATAGTCCTTGTCATTTTGTATATAGCCTTTGCTTTCCAAGAATCATTGTTCATTTCAGTTCATGGTTATCTCCCTGGAGTTTCCAGTGGTTTTTTGTTCTTGCCTTTTTTGCTTTTTAGTTTATAGCTCTGTGTAGCTCTCTTTAGTTTGTTTTTTGGCAGCCCTTTGGGTGAAGTTTTTTGTTGGCCCTCGTGCCTGTTTTCTTTTGTTTTATTAAACTCCTCATTCCCCTTCACCTCGCTTCTGGTGTCTCCCTGATTTTGTATCAACCTTAACGAATTGAAAGTCTTTGGGATGTGCTGGAGAAGGTTTAAGAGAGTGGTTTGACTCACCCATTGTTAATACTATATCTCTGCTAAATATAAATGCAAATATAGTCAGGAAATAATTTTGTTACATTGTATAAGACTGCCGAAACAATACCACAATGAATGTATGGCGTGATCAAAGCTAAAGGTGGCCCAAAAAAATTATAGTGTGCAACTTATTTATTTATTTATTATTTGTGTATGTGATGATATGGGCAGTGTATGTGAGGCTGTTTGCAGATCAGGCTTCGTTTAGGAGCTGAATTCTTACTATTCCTGCGAAACAGTATTGGGACTTAATTCATCCATGTTCTAAATCGTTTTCAGGCGCCTCTTCCTCGTGAATATTCAATATACATTTTGGGTGTATGACATATTGATAGGATACTGCAACTGAGCAGTTCATTTGTACTGCATCATTTGAGCAGTTCCATAGATGATAGCCTCTATAATCTGCACCTCTATGCAAACAGGTTAATATATTCCCTCAGGTTCCTAAATATTTGGGCAGTGACAGGTTATTTTCGATATCCCACATTATTATAAATTTAAAATGAGCACAATGTGCAGAGTTTCAGCTTTAACTTGTGGGCATGTACATCCAAAGTGGGTGAATCTAGGAACAATTACAGTGCTCCCTATTCTTGCTTGCAATAATCCTACTCTTCAATCCCCGCTTTCTTTAGACCGAAAGTATTGGTGCTTGGTTGCTTGTGCCGATTATCTAAGTCCTACTTTGAGTTAGATGGTGAGAAGAGAGACATTTTCAACATTGAGGAAATGGACCCACTGGGGACTAGTAATTGTGCCCTGTTAGATTTGATGTATCTTGACAAATTTAAAGAAAAATCTCCTCAAAGGCTGGAATTTGTCTTTCATACTTTAACAAGATGAGCATAAATTGTAGGACAAAAGATTCCCTGAATCTTCTTGATTGCGAGACTGACTGACATGTGGGACAGGTTCAGTGGAGTTATACTTGTATTGCAGTGTAAATTCATTCCAAATGTAAAATTAGTTGATAGAGCAGGCACCGCAATGGATAATTCCAACTATTTGGAAGAGTTTGAGAGAAAGGAATACTTCTGATAAAATATGCTAAAATCACAGTAATTAGATTATTACACTTGAATTTTATATGTGGAAAAAGAGCTTAAAGTAGCTTAAAGAATGTGAAAATTGCTGACGATACTTAAACTAATCTTAAAATTTTTTTTCTGGCTCGATGGTGATGTTCAAAAAAAAGAAAGTTAAAGAATAGCATAGGTGTATAAGGAATGATCATTCCTGTATGATCATAAGGATACTATAATGATACATGAATGACCTTGACCAGAACATTGAAAGTAACTTGGTTAAATTTTCAAACACTAAATTGGAAGGTTTAGCTAACTGCATATTTTGCCAAGATGATTCAGAATGATATGAATAGAATCCTGGAATGGGCAGAAATTTTCCAAATGAAATTATATATATCCCAATAGGGATGTTAATGATCAATCAGTAATCAATAAATTGCCATTTAGAATTTAACCAGTAAAAAATTAATTAATGTTCTGTGTACCATTTCTGCAGAGCTAACATAAATTAGATTTTACACCACAAAAAGAGAGCGTATTTCAGTTACACAGATCAAAAAAACTGCTCAATGAAGTGAAGTCAAATTTATTTACACAGCACATTTAAAAACGGCATGAGCTGACCAACGTGTTTCACAGACAGTATATACAAATGCTCACTATATATACATGGACATACAGACACACACACACTCACGCGCGCCTCTATATACATACAAATGCACATATAAATGTTTATGTACGTGCACACATTACAGTAATAAGAATAACACAGTTAACAGGGGCAATAAAGGAAACACCAAACATTGAATAGCGTTACATAAAGGCAAATCAAAGACAATTTAAAAGAATTTGAAGCCCAAGGAAAAAAAGGTGTGTCTTGAGCAGAGATTTGAATAAAGTAAGTGAGTTGGTGCTTTTAAGTGGGTATGCAAACTTTTGACCACAACAGTATACATGCACCTATACACACATACATGTGAAATAATAATAATAGTAATAATAATAATAATAATAACAACAACAACAACAAGAAAAAACTTATAATTGAAAAAATTACACAGGTTCCATTGAAAAATCACTTGAGAACAATAACACCGTTCTGTTTGCACATAGATGGACTGCAGTATGTGGAGGGTATGAATGGGGGGTGAATTTAAATTTGTGTGTATGTGAGCGTACGGACAAAGTTAAGGTGTGGTTGTGTGTGTGCGTATTTGTCATTGCATTTGATTTGGACTTTTTTTACTTTCTAAATCTAAGGCTGAAAGTGGATGTATTGAAGGTTTCTATGTACTTATACTTGAATTGTGGATTGGAGGACAGGAAATAATAGAGGTTAATGTCGTTATAACTGTATCCAGGTTTTATTGAAATTGGATGTCTTGCGATTTACAGAGGTGGACATTTTTTTCCAGGCATATGTCATCCACAGGAATTTCTCTGGACCTGACAGTTTCAACAAATTCTCTACTTGGACTTCAGAGGACAATAGATTTTAATTGGAAATACTCCAGAAACTGAGGTACCATTCTGAATGAGATGGCTAAGACGGGTAATTCCTTTATCCTTCCAGGCAGGAAAATGTCATGTTTTTAAATTATCGGTGAAGTCAGGTTTATTCCAAAATGGTGAGTGGAGGGATGGTGCAACTTTGAAGTTGGTGAGTTGAAGTTTTTCCCACCAAGTTGTCAGCGTTGAAGCCATGGCAATGTTTTTAAAACCGTGATGCTGCTTGATGGTTTAGCTGATAAATGTGATAAATGAAGTCTGCTGTAAGTGCATTTCGTTACAAAGTGCCTGCTAGGTTTTGAGACATAAGGAATGTAATTTGCTGGGATTGAGCCATTTTATGACATATTTGAGCTAATTGGCCAGATGATATAATTCAAAGTTTGGGGCATTGTGGAAGAAAGGCAGGAACATGGAACGTACAATTACCAAAGTACATAGAGCAACTGATGAGGTTATGGAGGGGGGGTATGATTGGGCATGTAGGCTTCCAGTGGAAAAAACACAAACAATCTTTTTCTCCAGAAAAAGAATGGAAGAAGAAATCAAGCTGAACATGTATGGTAGTGAGTTGGAAAGGGCTGGAAGCTTTAAATATGTATTAATTATTAATTTAATACATAAAACTCCACTAGATAGCACTGTGGTCGTGCAGTACAGCTTGCTAATTACCTACCAACGAAGAAGATCTACAATGCTAAAACACTGTTGTTTTAGATTCCCTCACTGGAGACAGTTCTAGAGTTTAGAATGAATTTTTCATCTGACATACCTTCACAGGGTCTAAATAACATACAATGTCCCTAACATCTTTGAGAAAAAATTTTGGTTGCCAGTAATGATTTTTTGAAAACATCCTCAACCAACCGGATAAAAATACCGTAAAGGGTGCTAAATGCTAATGCTGATGCTGAACTATAATGCTTGTATGAATGAATGGAGGCAGGGCTCTCAATCTTACGCTTTTTTAACATCAAAATGGAAGAATAAAAATATGTTTCCGGACTATGTTGGGGTTTCTGGGGTATTTCATTGCAATTAGTGGGTATTTACATGAATAAGTCAATAAATAAATGAATGAATAAATAAATAAATAACTAAATAAATAAACCTGACAGGAGAAACAGGATTTGGGGTGGCCATACCAGAAAAATAAAGCGGAATCAACAGAAGAACATCTAATGAGTAAGGAGTCCACACAGTGGAGATGGTAGCAGTGTTGGTTGCTCCAAGATAGGTGAAAAAACTAGGAAAGTGCCAATTTGTTCATATTCATCCTCAGTATTTGCAATTCTTAGATCCTTTCATTCCGACAGCTGTCAATAGACATACTATACAAAGTTCTACAATCAAGACAAGAATAGCAAATCAAGGAGGGAAGATAAACTTTCTGTGGGTCCCAGGCATGTCGGGGTGAAGGGGAATGAGATGGTGGATGAGTTGGCAAAGAGGGCTTTCAAAAAAGGAAATATAGACATGCAAAGCAGGATCAGTAAAGCAGAGGTTAAAAATCTACTGTGGAGGAAAGTGCATCAAATCGGGCAAGAAAGTTGGAATGGAGAGCAGAAGGGGGGACATTTGTACCAAATTCAAAGGGTATCAAAATAACAAGAGTAGGAAGAGGATATAGGCTAGAGGAAATGGTGATGGCAAGGATGAGGCTGAGACATTATGCATTAAATAAAATACTGAGATTGTTAGGGAAGCACAAGACAGGTTTGTGTGAGGAATATCAGGAAGAGGAGTCAGTGAATAATGTAACTCTGAACTGTAGGAGGTATGAGTCAGAGAGAGAGGTAATGAGGAGTAACTTGAGGGAGTTCAGGGTGCAATAATTCACATTGAAAGGCGTGTTGAGATGGGTAAGAGAGCACAGGTCAGAGGTTACATTACTTGAGGGACACAGGGCTCTTAAATAGGATCTGAGGAAGAAGTTAAGGAGGCTGAGATGGATTGAGATTTACAGGACAAGGTTGGAGAGCATTAGGGGTTTTTTTCTCGTCCTTGACGTAGGTAAATGATTAAATGTAGATTTTAAGTCGAGCAAGAAAAAGAAGAAGAATAGACAGGGGCCCACATTTAAAGAGCGTTACAGTAGTCCAGGTACGAGTTTATTTGTTTGTCTAATTTGAACGAGGAATCAAAAATTACAGCACACATTTTGGCGAAGGATTTTACACAGGGAGACAGCAAGCCAAATTTATTTTGAATAAATTGGTGTAGTCAGGGGGGCCAAAGAGAACAACTTCAGTTTTTAGTTTTAGAAAGTTTTGTACCATCCATTCTTTCATGTTCTGGAAGTAGTTGAGGAATGGCTGTAAAGGCTGAGGGCTGTAGCATTTAAGGGGAAGCTATATTTGCATATCATCAGCAAAATAAAAGAAGGATAGGCCGTATTTCTAAATAAGAACACCCAGCAGCAGCATGTACAATGAGAATAAGAGAGGTGCTAAAACTGAGCCCTTAGGGACACCATAGGGAAGGGAGGCCGAGGAAGTATTTTGCTCGGTCATATTAAAAGTTCTGTTTTCAAAATAAAAATTGAACAGGGTAAGAGCAAAACAATTAAGATGCTACAGTCCCCATTGTCAGCTGCTATAATCAATTCATGAACAACTTTTACATGAGCCGTCTCAGTGCTATGAGTTCTCTTATACCAGATCGGATTGTTTCAAATAAATTACTTTTTTTTTCTTAAAAATTGCGTGATTTGTCGAAAAACAGCTTTTTCCAGAATTAGAAATAAAAACGGCAGTTTGGAGACTGGTCTTAAATTAGATATAATTTTTGGATAGAGGGTGGATTTTTTTTAAAAAGGGCTGAATCACTACGTGTTTAAAATAGGAAGAGGGTGCAATGGCGGAAAAAGCAGTCAGTGGGAACTGGTGAGGTAATATTAACAGGGCAAAACATAGTCTCTAGTGGGAGCATTATGCTCAAAAAGAGGACAACGCTCAATGTAATTATTAGCACATCATCTTTAAATACAACTTCACAGCAATGTCATAGTTATACCACTGGAAAAGTGTGCAGTAATGAATATGCACCACCACTTTTGTCTAAAAGAAGTCCTAATAAAACCTTTTGATAATTTTTTTGTGAAAATACATTGAAAAATATGGGCAATACGGGCAATGAGAACAAAAAAAAGTCAATCCTATAAATGTACTAAAAAATATGGGTAATAAACTAAAACATTGACAACATTGATTTTTTTCATAACAACTGAATAGTGTTGCAATTTTTTTTTTTTTGACTCTTGCACAGCATGAATGCATGTTTGAAGGCTCATTCCATGATCATTCATGCTAAAAATGTGTTTAAACTGATTGAGGAAACAATATTCTGCAGAATTTCCTCCAATGGTCAGTAGTTCCATTATATCAGGTGACATGAACTTTGAGCAGTCACAGTGTTATTCATATGATAGCACGACGGAAAGAGCTCTCAGGGATTGTTTGTAGCAAAATTCTGGCCTTTTATGTTGCTGGTTGGTTTCTTAGAAAAATTTCTGAAGACATGAAATGCTGCCATGGCACTCTAAGAAACACCATAATGTGTTTCAAAGAGACTGGTTCACTGAAAACTAGTGGCAATACAGGTTCAAAACAGAGATTAAGTGCCTCTCATGTTCATTGTCCATGTATGACAAGTAGAAAAAGAAAATGGCGGTTGACAGTACAACAACTCCGTGATGACATTAATAGTACCAGCAGTAAAGAGATGAAAGTATCAACCATTTCCAAGCACTTGTTTCAAAATGGTCTGTTGCCACAAAATACTTCTTAGAGTCAAAGGTAGACCTGAATTCCCCAAGATACTCAAGACAAGGATTGGGCACCAACGGACTGGGAACAAGTCTTTCAGACCGATGAATCAATAATTTAAAATTTTCTCATCCAGTCGCAGAACTTCTGAGTGCCGTCGTCGAGCTGGAGAACATTTCAAATTCAAAACCGACTGTTTAACCCCTTCAGTAAAACATGGACGTGGTAATATTACGGTTTGGGGTTCATTCTGCTCGAAAGGAGCCAGTGATCTCAAAAAAATTGACAGAATCACGGATCAAAAGAAGTATCACAGGATCCTCGTGAAGCATGCTTTGCCATCTGAGAAGAAACTGATAAGTCTGGGATTTTATTTTCAACTCAATAATGACCATAAACACTCTTCTAAGTTGTACAAGAATGATCTCAGATGGAAAGAATCATCTGGTGGCATTAAAGTTATGTCTTGACCTGCTCCAGACCTTAATTTGGTCGAGCAAATCTAAGATTTTCTTTATGCCGAGAGAAACAAATCTGTTGTGACTTGTAATATTGAAATGATCTCTTTGCAATGAACATCAAACCATATGGAATAGTTTAGCAAGTGAGAAATAAATAAATAAATGTGTGTGTGAAAACTTTGAAAGATTAAATGCTGTTATCAAAGCAGAGGATGGCCACACTAGATACTGACTTTTTCTCTCAGATAGATACTACTATTTCTGTTCACGCCATATATTGTTATTGGTTTACTTACTGTTGTATGTTATAACAAATTTACAGGAAAATTCATCTGGCCGAAAATAAGACAAAAATGTTCCGGACGACGGACGCCAGACCACGAAAATAGCTTATCGGCCCATAAGGGCCGGTTAGCTGAAAATTCTAAAATATATACCTACGCAGAAAATCTAAATAACATGAGAAATACTGTACAATATTAATTTTCTAATGGAACCAAACTCATTTATTGATTTAATTAAAAATAAATTTCCTCCAAATCAAGGTTCCGCAATTAATGTCAGCCTTCAAGATTATTGTAAATAACATCGAACAAAATTCAACAAGGTTCCACTATTTAAGTTATATCTTAGTGTTAAGGAACTATATTGAGCCATTACATCACTTCCTGTTTGAAAAAGGAATAAAAATGAGGAAACACGAATGTAATATTCCTTTGTCATCCAGCATTATGAAGAAAATAAAACAACTGTCAGTTCAAAAGAGTCAGATGGTCACAGACCTTTTTAAAAATGTACTGGCTAAAGGAAGATTCACAAACAATTAAATACGCCACTGAGTGCTGTCAGGGCAATTATTTTAAAAATTCAAAAGATAGGAAACTGTTGAAAACTGCAAAGGTAGAGGATGCAACTGCATTTTGCCCCCCAGGATACTGAGGGGAATGGTTAGTGAAGCAACAAAATCCCCAAGAATCACTGTGAATGAATTGCAGGCTTGGTGGCATCTTAGGGTCGCCAGGTTTCAAAAAGCACCATCAGGCACCAACTCCACAGCCACATGCTTTTTGGAAGGGTTGCCTGAAGAAAGCCTTTTCTGACCAGTTGACACAGATGTAAGCGCTAGGAGTTTGTCGAACATCACTTTAATAATGACTGAAACAACATGCTTTGGTCAGATGAGATCAAAATTGCATGTTTCGGTCAGATAAAGCCTTGGCATGTTAGGTGTTGAAGCAGAGAGGTATACAAGAAGAAGAACCTCACACCCACGGTGAAATGGTGAAATGGAGGATCAGGGGCACTGGTTAAGATTATTGGCATAATGAATTCCACCACGTATCAGGATATTTTAGCCATAATCTAGTTGCCTCTGCCAGAAGGCTGGAACTAGTTCGTAGATGGACTTTCCAACAAGATAATGACCCAAAGCATAACTCAAGATCCACACAAAAATGGCTCTGTTACAACAAAATCAACATTCTGCAATGGCCATATCAGTCCGCAGACCTCAATCCAATTGAAAACCTGTGGGCTGAGTTGAGGAGCGCAGATGATAAATGCAAACCCAAGAATGTGAAGGATCTGGTTAAAGGAATGGTCCAAATTTCCCCCAAATGTGTGACTTCACATTGTCAAAAATAACAGGAAAAGAGTCCACGTCATTATCCTTGCCAGAGGTGGTCGCACTGCGTTCTAAATGAAGGGTGCCAATTATAAAGAAACCAAGATTTTGTTGCAATTTACTTTGCATTAAATGATTGTATGATTTTGGCTGTTTCCATCGAAACATCAATTAAAAAACAAATATTTGACACGTTGGTATATTTCATTTCTCGATAATATTATTGTTTATATATGTATATTTTTGGATTGTTTGTGCCAGTCAGGGGTGCCAGTAATTTTGTAAGTTGTTGATTCTTAGTAATGTTTCATTTTAACTTTTTAAATGACTTTGTATCATTTACTGGTTTTAAGCTATTCAATCTACAATTCAACATCACTATTTCATAAATGTAATTGTTTCCAATCTTTATAAGTTTTTATATTTTCAGTGTAAGATTTAATTGAAAAATGGAAGCCCAGAGACTTTAGGCTGTACAGGTTATGTTACATTCTGTACCTCAATCTCTCCAAAACATAGTCTAAACCCATTTTCGTCACTCTGGCAGCCTGCTCTCTCTCTCTCTGTGCCTTCTTTTTCATCGCCTCCCTCTCTTCCCGCTGCCAAGGCTGGATGGGTGTAGACTCTTCCAGAACAAAGGGGAACTTGTTTTGGGAGCATCCATTCAGGGATGGAGAGGACTGCCAGTGACAGGAACCTCGGTCACTTCTCTCACAAACCTTAGCCTGATAACAAGCTGCGTCCGTACTGACATGGGGTCTCTCTCTGGCCAGCTGTGGAGCAGATCCAGCTGGGGCATCATCAGAACTGCAGCTAGGCGCCAAACTTGAGGTGACATCCCCAGGAAAAGTTGTCTTTCCAACGCGGCCCTGGAATCCGAGCTTACAAATCCTCTTCCTTTTCCCACTCTCGTGACTCTGTGGCAGCATGATACTGCAAGACCTTGCCATGGGCTTTTGGATGAAATCACCTTCATGTTTGACTTTGGGAGGCTGTGCAGAACCTCTCTCTCTGGTTTTGTCCCCAAGGCAGTGAAATACCCTGATGGACTCTGTCATGCGCTCACGCAGCTGGCTCATGGGCATGCCCACTTGAGGCTCGACCCTCACACCTTCATCAGCTTCGCCCTTCGTCCTTCTCTTCTTCCTCATCCTTGGTATTCCTTCCCTTTTCCTCATTCGGCCTCGTTTTGATGGTTCTGTCTTTTCCATTTCTGCCTTAACCTCCTCTGCAGTCTCAGTGTTAGGCAGTGTGGAGACATGAGGCTCGCTGATTTGGACCTCAGGACCGCCATGGACCTGGGCCGTTATTTGCTGCCTGGAGGGTCCTCCCTCTGTGTTTTCCTCCGGCTCAACTCCGTGAAAAGATTCAGAATCCAGGTCCGATCTGTGCCTGAAGAGGCAGGATTCGTCGGCTCTCTGCGAGAGTTGGTTGGGCACCTGCACTGGCTGCAGGATCTGAGGAGCTGCGGTATACATCATCACCCCGGAAGTGACATAAGGGTGGATGGTGTGTGGTATGGCGGGCTGCACCAAGACTGGCAGGGACCTCACTGTGTGCTGAAAACCTTGTGACTGCCATGGTGTCCAAGAGTTCAGCATCACAAAATGAGGGGGCCCATAATACCCTAGAAAAAGAGCAGAGTATTTTCCATTGATTAAGCTATTGTCTAGCTAAAAAAAAAGAATTCAACGAGGTGATGTTTTTCAAAATTGTCAAACACTCGTCTCTAAGCATGGCAGCAATGGACCTGAAATCTATGAATATCTATGTTTACAAACAATTTTCTGGGAGATGACTTAACTAATTTATAAAGACGTATTGATCATTTGTGTTGTCATTTGCTATCGAAAATAAATTTGACTGTCCTACCAAACTGCTGATCAAGAAAAGTAAACTGAAAGGTTTAAGTCATTAAGCTTTGAAGGGCGAGGTTTTGGCTTCCCTTTGTTAGGGCCGACGAGCCACCACTGGTAGGAATCATCATGGCTCAGTGAGTGTCATCATTTGCAACTTCTACCTGCATTGGCTCAAGAAATTTACTGGCAATACAGTGAATCGGGAGTAATTTATAATTTTTCATGGTTCGCTCACTTTTTGCTGAATTTAGATTTTATGGTGTTATTCATATGGAAATTGTCCATTGTCAGTCCTGTTTGTCTGACATTGGGCAATGTTAATAAAAGTTAATTTTAAAACATTTGGTTTTAAAAGTTCCTCACTCTGCTCTGTTGAGTGAGTGCTATTCCGTGATGTCACTATGACTAATGTAGTTGTGGGAGGTACTACCCCAATTCCAAAATAGTTGGGACAAAGTGTAAATTTTGAATAAAATCAAAATGCAATGACTTTCAAATCACACCAGCCAGTATTTTATTTACAGTAGAACAGAGATAACATAGCAAATGTAGAAACTGAGAAATTCAATTTCATCCACAAAATGATTTCAAATTTGATGGCTGCAACAGGTCTCAAAAAAGTAGGGACAGGGGCATGTTTATCATGGTGTAGCATCCCCTCATCTTTTTAACACAGAGCGGAGATGTCTGGGCATTGAGGAGACAAGTTTCTTGAGTTTATTCATTGGAATTTGATCCCACTCTTGTTTAATACAGGCCTGCAGCTGCTGGAGAGTTTTGGGTCTCCTTTGACGGACTTTTCGTTTAATTACACGCCAAATGTTCTCAATCGGTGAAAAATCAGGACTGCAGGCATGCCAGATCAGCAGATGGACTCTTCTACTATGAAGCCATGCAGTTGTAATAACTGCAGTATGTGGTTTTACGTTGTCCTGTTGAAATACACAAAGCCTTCCCAAGAATAGATGTCATCTGGAGGGGAGCGTATGTTGCTCTAAAACCTTTATATATCTTTCAGCATTCATGGTACTTTTTAAAACACGCAAGTGTCCCACACCATATTCACTAATGCATCCCCATACCATGAGATATGCTGGCTTTTGAACAGTATGCTGATAACAAGAGGGGTGGTCTTTCTCCTATTTAGCCCAAGGGACATGACCCTCATGATTTCCAACAGTCAAATTTGGACTCGTCTGACCTTTTCCACTTTGTTGCCACCTTGGCCCACAAAGCACAGCGGCGCTTCTGGATCATGCTCAACAATGGCTTCATTTTTGCATGATAGAGTTTTAGGTGGCATCTGTGGATGGCACGGCTGACTGTGTTTAGTGACAGTGGTTTCTTGAAGTATTCCTGGGCTCATTTAGTAATGTCAATGACAGAATCATGCTGGTGAGTGACACGGTGGTGTCTGAGGGCCCGAAGATCACAGGCATCCAGTAAAGGTCTTTGGTCTTGTCCCTTACGCACAGAGATTTTTCAAGTTTCTCTGAACATTTTGATGATGTTATGCACTGTCGATGATGAGACTTTCAAAGCCTTTGTAATGTGACATTGAAGAACATTTGTTTTTAAAGTATTCCACAATTTCTTTTACACAAGCCTTCACAGGATGGAGAGACTCTGGCCATCTTTACTTCTGAGAGACTCAGCCTCTCTAAGACATCCCTTTTATGGTTAATAATGTTACACAATTGATGTCAGTTAACTTAATTACTTGCTAAATGTTCTTTCAGCTGATTCTCTTACATAATAATGGCTTTTTCAGCCCTTTTTTTTTTTTGCCTGTGTCCCAACTTTTTTGAGACCTGTTGCAACCAGAAAATTTGAAAAAAGCTAATTTCGTGGATAAAAATGTAAAATGTCTCAGTCTCAACATTTTAAATGTTATCTGTGTTCTATTGTAAATAACACATTAGCTCATGTGATCTGAAAGTCATTACATTTTGATTTTATTCACAATTCACACTTTGGCCCAACTATTTTGGAATTGGGGTTGTATTTATTTTTAATTTATTCCTAATTATACAGTTTTCCATCAAAATGCAGAACATTTAACATGGTATAGATCAGGGGTCCTCAATCTTTCCCAAAGAGGGCCAGTGTGGGTGCAGGCTTTCATTGCAACCAAGCTATTACACACCTGATACTACTAATCAACCCCTGGACTCTTTGCTAATAAGCTTGATTAGTAGTATCAGGTGTGTAGCTGCTTGGTTGCAATGAAAGCCTGCACCCACACCGGCCCTTTCTGGAAAAGATTGGAGACCTCTGATATAGATAAAAGGTTTCCATGGAGCTGGGATGCTTCAGCTGATGTTAGAAAGATCTAAGCCATTAATTGGTTGTTGCAGTGCTTGGTATTTTTTGTTGCTTTTTGCTTACATTTAAATTTAGTTTAGGGTATTGCAGGCATGCATACAGCATTTTTTTTTCTCCAGCTATGGGAATTTCATGGTGGAGATAAGCTATATCAAAACCATTATCAAAGTTAATTCTTTCAGACAAAAGTACAACTGCAGGAAATTTCCAAGCACATTCTCCCCAAAAATTTTGACCTGTTAAGCAAAACATATGCAATCTGGGCTGAGCGACACATTTTAATGCATGAAGTTTCTTAGTCCCTGGCCCGAAGAAACTTAGCGTCCTCTTGTTTCATACGATTTAGAGTTGCTGAAAGTTTGGCCTGTGAGAATTATCAAGTAGTTCAACTATAAATAAGTTGTTCATTGTTTTAAGTTTTACACAATTGCTGCCATATATTTTGCCTTCCTTTTTTGCAGTACTGCGCTAAGGTCTTAGCCCCTAAAATTGATTATTTTTTTTAATGTTTTACTTTAATGGAATACAATTATTTTTAAAAATGGTTGAATTTCATTATTGAAAGTTCATGCAGCCTTAACAGAGCCTGTAACTGAATCAATCCATGTCTGGACCAGTCTCATGAGCTTCGAAAAAGCTAATATTTATGGCTGCATTTTTACCTCAAGTTTGCTGGTAAGACAGTACAATACAATTTTTGTGCTCACATATGAACTGTTAGATTTCTACCAACACCAGAAAATTAGATTGAGAAGTGAAAATCAGCTAATCGGGAATGAAATATAATTGTTCATGGGTTACTCACCTCTTGCTGAATTCAAATGCATGTCGTTAATTGTATGGAAATTTCTAGCGTCCATCGTCAGCGCTGTCTCTCCAAAATGAGATAACCTGAAGTGAGGATAATTTTAAAATGCTTGACTCAAAAAATGCTAGACTCATGGAGCGTTTGTTGCTGCGTAATTGTCATGGTGACTTATGTAGTTATGAAAGTTATTTACTTTCCAATTTATTTGGAATTAGCCCGTTGCGTGATGGCGTAGGAGCTGCGCATGTCGCTGTTGCAGATGACGTGAGTGCTCGCTTGCGCGTCAATGTTATTCGCGATTCAGCCCAATTTCTATTTATTTATTTCATTTAACCTTTATTTAACCAGGGAGGTCCCGGCAAGTGAACCCTGGGGATTGAGGTGGGGAGGGAGAGGACAAGTTGCATAGCCAATTAGATCAGGGGATGATTCGGTGGCACCGTGGCAGGTAGAGAGAGCCAGGTTGGGTTGGGACTTAAAGCGATGACAACGGGGATCCCCCTACTCTTATTGAAGATCTGTTCCAGAAATGCTAGCAGTAATAGTGCTTTCGATCAATATACCCTTAGTTTAGTCTCAAAGTTTCAAAGTCATGGCTACACGTAATTGGCGAAGTCGCTTTCTCTCGGTTTCATTCCGTTGTCCGAAGCTCGCATTAGAGAAAAGGTATAGCTAGCGAGCGAATGTAGCAATCCCTAGCTGTAGCATTAGCATTAGCTCGGGAAAATGACTAGTTGCCGAACGGAAAGTGCAAGTCAACGCTAGCATTAGCGGACTGTCTAATTTCAACGGCTATATCACCGTTGAAATATTAATATAATATATATTATCTTCAAAAAGTCTGGAGAATCTGACACCGGGGTGACAGAGGCAATATAACAGAGTATCAAAATCCAGAAGTATGAGAAATTTCACTGCGGAATATTTTAATCATGACCGTCTGAATGTGTGGTATGCATTACACATTGAGACAATGTGCTTTCTTACTCAACTTGGTGATCTGTGTAATTTCAATGGCTATATATCTCCTTATTTCCAAAATGGCTCAATAATCTGACACTGGGGTAGCAGTATAACAGAGGATCAAAATACAGCAGTATAAGAAATTTTACTGTGGAATATTTTAATTCAGACTCTCTGAATGTCGTATGAGTTACAATGATCAAGTTAGTTATTATCAGGTTGATCTGTATCTAATTTCAAATAAAATTTGCTACCTGTATTTACATGTAGAATGGCATCAACTGTGGAGTTTACATGATGCTCTCCAAAAAGAAGAGAGACAGTCCTCACGCTTTTAACTTCAGAAGCGCGCTGAAGCAAGCCACAGATTAAAGCAGCAGCTGAAGCCAAAACAAGGCCATTTCAATGAGGTCCATGTAAGTAAGAAGGTAAGTCAGTTTTCTTTACATTTCAGAAAATACATTACTTTAAGTGTATTAAGCCCTGTTTAAGAACAGTTAGTGGAGTTAGTTTGACCAAATAATTTGCTTGGCTTTTCATAAGCGCTGATATGATAGCACTGAAACATTTTCCGATGTGTGTATGTCTCTGATCACAATGATATGATTAAAAAGAGGGATGGACCTCAAAGAAAGTTTGTGATTTTTTGCGTTGTCAGACTATTGCCGTCTTTACCATATTATGTCCTCTCTATAAATGGAACTAAAAGGCATTTATTTTGTCGTTATCATTTCATAATAATTATTGGCTTCACATTAATTTTGATAATTCAGCAAATTAGTACTTTCATTTTTAAAGTGAACAAAAATGGGAGTAATCATATTTTGAAAGCAGTTGAACGGTGAGTCCACTGCAGGCCTTTCAAACCCCCGACAGCGAGTCACTGTTGGATCACTGCGCTGCTGATATATAGTCTAATCACAATATGAAGCCTATAATAGCACAAACTCTACTGCTACTCAGTAGAAATTGTTTGATTAATGTAAGGCACATTTTGAAGCCATCTTGTTTCCTGACTCCACTCTATATCCACTCTGAAACAGTTCATGAGGCATATTGAGAAAATAAGACAAGCCAGTCAGTTGACCAAGGAGATGGAAAACCTTGATTACTTGTTTGATGTCATGATCCCTTAGGTACTCTACTATAGGGGACATTTTAAAGTCCATTTATTTCTAAATAGTTCTGAAATACAGTATTCATTGAAGAAAAATATTCAAAAGCTGTTTCAAATTAATCCATTAATGATTTATCCTTTCCTCAAAGTTATCTTTTCTTTACATTCTTATCCACAAAATTAGCTCATTTCAAATTTTATGGCTGCTACAGGTCTCAAAAAAGTTGAGACACAGGCAAAAAGGGCAGAAAAAGCAATTATGTAAGAGAATCAGCGGAAAGAACATTTAGCAAGTAATTACATCAACTGGCTACAGGTGTTTAACATGATTGGCTATAAAAAAGATCTCTCAGAGAGGCTGAGTCTCTAAGAAGTAAAGATGGCCAGAGGCTCTCCAACCCATGAAGGCTTGCGTAAAAAAAATAGTGGAATACTTTAAAAACAATGTTGCTCAACGTCAAATCGCAAAGGCTTTGAAGGTTTCATCATTGACAGTGCATAACTCCATCTAAAGATTCAGAGAAACTGGAAAAATCTCTGTGCGTAAGGGACAAGGCCGAAGACCTTTACTGGATGCCCGTGATCTTCGGGCCCTCAGACGCCACTGCATCACTCACCAGCATAATTCTGTCATTGACATTATTAAATGGGCCCAGGAATACTTCAAGAAACCACTGTCTGTAAACACAGTCTGACCTGCCATCCACAGATGCCACCTAAAACGCTATCATGCCAAAAGGAAGCCATTGTTGAGCATGATCCAGAAGCGCTGCTGTACTCTGTGGGCCAAGGCTCATGTAAAATGGACTTTTGCAAAGTGGCAAAGTGTCCTGTGGTCAGACAAGTCCAAATTTGACATTCTTGTTCGAAATAAGGGGAGTCGTTTCCTCTGGGCTAAATAGGAGAAAGACCACCCCTCCTGTTATCAGCATACTGTTCAAAAGCCAGCATCTCTGATGGTATGGGGATGCATTAATGCTTATGTAGTGCGGCACTTGCATGTTTTGAAGCGCACCATGAATGCTGAAAGGTATAAAAAAAAAGGTTTTAAAGCAACATATGCTCCCCTGCAGACAAAATCTATTCCAGGGAAGGCCTTGTGTATTTCAGCAGGTGAATGCCTGCCGTCCTGATTTTTCACCGATTGAGAACATTTGGCACATAATTAAACGAAAAGTCCGTCAAAGGAGACCCAAAACTCTCCAGCAGCTGGAAGCCTGTATTTAACAAGAGTGGGATCATATTCCAATGGCTCAACTCAAGAAACTTGTCTCCTCAATGCCCAGACGCCTCCACTCTGTGTTAAAAAGAAGAGGGAATGCTTCATCCTGGTAAACTGGTCGCTGTCCCAACTTTTTTGAGACCTGTAGCAGCCATCAAATTTGATAAAATTGTAAAATTTCACAGTTTCAACAATTGCTATGTTGTCTCTGTTCTATTGTTAATAAAATACTGGCTGGTGTGATTTGAAAGTCATTGTGTTTTGATTTTATTCAAAATTTACACTTTGTCCCAACAATTTTGGAATTGGGGTTGTATAAAGAACACATATCGAAAGGCATGCGTAATTTGATGCGGGCTGGTAGCAATTTAAGTAAATTAATTTTTTTTATCTCTAGCTTCCATGGAGGGCTCTGGAGGAGGGCTTCATCTCTTTATAATCTGCGGCCCGAACCCCAGTTCTCCCCACCATCGGAATCTTAAAAAGAAGAAAATAGAGAAACAGTTTGCAGAATACTTGCGGTGCGCACGCCTTGCCTGCCTCCTCATAACTGCACGTTTCCTCCTTTTCAGCTCTGGCTGTGTCTGATAATTATGAGGCACAGCTGTGTTCCCTCATGCCTCTCTCCTCCAGGCCCGCCTAGCCTCATGACTTGCAGGTGGTGGGAACTGTCCACGGTCCTGCAAGTCTAGGGAGTGCTGCGCGGACATCGGCTCTCTGTCTGCTGTCCGTTGTGCTGAAGTTCTGCTCCGCACCATTGTTGAAAGGGAGGGGAATTGACTGTTGTGGGTGTGCTGACGTGGTCGAGGAGCGTGGCCACGATCCGGTTTGCCACAAGGCTGAGCACTGAAGCTGCAAAGATACCAACTGACATTGTTAGTTTTGATTTATTGTAACTGTGATGACCCCGGAGTGAATGCCTTCTGTTTTTCATCCAATTCAGTTACTTGGATGCGTATTAGAAGTGCTGTTACATTTCATTGGTTTACGTCCATGTTTCCCCTCCTCCCACGTGATGTGTGTTTTGTGTCTAATTGCTCTCGTGATCTGTTGCAAGGTCCTGTATTGTAATTATCCTTTGAGCTTAGAGTCAAACAGTTTTCTGAACACTGCGCTCTCCCATTGGGGTTCCTTCCACCTCTGTACCTTATTGCTGTCAATTAACCTGACCATTGGATTTTACTTTGCCTCTGTGCTTGATTCCTGGCCTGGGCCACTACAAACAAATCAAACAGTTCATTACATGTAAATCCACACATGTTGTTTATATTTTGGTTTGCCCTTGGCCATGTTTGTATGTAGGTTAAACAACTAGAGCCTTACGAACTAGAATTTTGGAACATTTGAGTGCAGTCATGAGAGGTGATGTAACCTCATCTGTTTACCGACACTTCCTCACTGCTGTTCATTCTCTTTCTGATTTGAAATTCTTGGACATTGAGTTAGTATTGCCTAACAGAAGAGGCGGGGACTTGGATAAAAAACTTTAACAGAGAGAGGCTTTTTAGATCTGTGAATGTAATAGCTTCTTTCCTAAAGGGATGAATGAAGATATAAACTACTCACGTTTTTTATAGATCTCATCATGTGTTTTATGATTATATACTATATAACTATTTTAATAGTAATATGTTTGGTTTTTTAATGGGATAATTGCTTCCACTTACCTAGGCTTGGGTGTAGCCCCTCCCATGACACCTCTCTGTAAATTGTGTGATTGCTATTGCTCTTTCTTAATTGTTTGTCAGTGGTTTTTTTTCCATGAACATTGAGAATAGCGATGTGCTGAAACGTCTGCTCATGCTCCTTATTAAAGTTGCTTCTTTTTGCTGAGACTTTTTTGTCTTTTTTATTCAGAGTGCGCACCAATTCCTCCATCCTTCTTTCATTCACTGGTGTTATGCACCTGAAGAAAAGAATTTACATCTTGAGCGCGACAATATCTTTTCATTTTTTATTTTTTCATTTCTGGGCCATAACAATTACATTATTCTCTGGTGGGTGTCAATGTCAGGCCTACGAACAAATATGTTGCTTTTTTGAAGTTTGGCTCAGTGGTGGAGTGTATGCTCATTTTTTAAGCATAAAACTGTACCATTTAAATGTTTTGTGCAATGGTTCCGAGTAATTTTTATTTTCCTTTAGCCAGTGCTTTAATGATTAATTTAAATACGGGGTTGGTTTGGTCTGCCCTGTTCATCTATAAATGACGGTATTGCACCCCATATGACATTGTTTAGCGGCACCAATCAGGATAAATAAGGGCTGGCAGACAAGAGCAGCTTCTCGAGTAGGGGTGTAACGATTCTGAATGTTTTTAAAGGGATAGGGGCGAACATCCGAGTTTTCCCTTTTCCTTTATTAAAGGGGACCTAACATGCTGATCCTTCTTTTAATACATATTAGTAATGTTATAATGTTGGTTGTTTATGCTCAACCTCTGAAAAATTTCTAAATATAAAATCCATGAATTTTGCCGTAATCCATGAACATGATTTCGTGAGCGTGATTTCCTCTCTGAACAGCTCCTCCCAAGATCTTCACGAGATCTGGGTAAAACCTGACGTCAGGTTGTGCCGTCCAATTAGTACAGACCTAGCCTGAGTACACCACTGCGCTAGACCTGCCCACACCAGAAACTATTCTAGCAGGCACTAACAACGGCAGATCATACTATGTCTTAGTAGCGTTTCCACTTTTTGAAATACAAAAGAAGAACCGCAGATCATTTGAGGTGCAATTTTGTTAGTAGCTCTCCCAAAGCTACTTGTCCGTTTAGTTTTGGAGGCGAAAAAAACAAATATTCCTCTTCCAAAAGACGATGCCACCAGAAATCAGTGGGTAGCTTTTTTTTGTTTGCTTGCAGAAAACAGCCACGGCCAAAGCGAACATTAGCTGTTTGTGCTCAGCATTTCACCTAAGACAGCTTTGTCAATAAAGGATAATTCGACAGGATAAGCGTTTCAGCTGCTTCTCAAACCTGAAGCGGTTGCATCGATCAAACGCTTGGAGCCACAAGCTGAAAGTAACCATATAACAGCAAATAATGTAAGTGAAGCTAATGTGTTACGGGTGGCTAGCACTAACAACTGGCCTCAAACGCAGGCTTTGTAAAATATCTGAAGATAAAGCCTGTATTGGTCGCGACTGTCCGTGACTCTCAGACACAGAAGCTGTAAGTTGCTTTACTGCATAAGCCAACCTGACGTAATAGCCAGTTGATTGTGGCTGTAGCACAGCGGCTAACGTAGCCAAGTTACTGTTGCTAATGTTTGTGTCCTAAATATGCAAGAGTGATATCAGGGGGAATTCTTCAGTGGGTGTGTGAACATAAACCTCATTTGAAGCTAAGTTTTAATTCTTGTCTGAAATTTGGATGCTTGGTACAACTATTCACAGTAACAGAACTTGCTGTCTGTAAAACCTGTTTTGCAAGGGTTTGTCTCTGTGGTTATGACTGCTCAGTTACTACTGCATGTTAGTTTGCGTGTCGTGCTAAAATGCTCCTGGTTCACTTTTATGCTGTAATTCCGATCGGCATGCTTGTGTTACTTTGGTAAGTATCAATGTGGCAGTTTCATCATTACCTTGCCCGATTGTAGCCACTACAGTTAGTGATCGCTTCACAAATCCATGACCGGGATCAGCAATGCGAAAGCAATGCGAAACGCAGAAGCTCTACCGGTTTACAAATGATTTCTCGGCACTTCCTTGACATAATTTCATCCCCCTTTAGAAATCGTTGTGGCTAATAAAAAGCCGAAAAAGGCAGAGATTAAATGGTTCATTCTTTCTTGTATAAGTGATCAATTCAATAGCACCACATAAGCAACTTGTCCGCGCTAATGGAACTAACGGTCTACAAAACCTGTATAATGTTCATTACATAACCAAGCTCTCTCTAGCTGTTGCGTACTATCCATAAAGCTGCTGTTGCATCAGACACAAAGCAAATTTTTCGTAGGACAGATTAGTCTACATTCAAAGCCAATGCAAAGATGCAAGTAAAGGCGTTTTGGGCGTGTTAAGCAGCTTTCACACCGGATGCGAAACAAATTTTTTGCGCAACAGATTACATTCAAAGTCATGACTGCTTATCAGCTACTGCATGTTTGTGTGCATGCTCTGCTAGTTAAAAATGCTCTTGGTTTTGAGCTGCTGGATTCCTCACTCGGTTAAGGCACTGCGTTGCAGTGCAGATGTGTCTATCAGGTTGCGGGTTCGCGGGGCAGTGGTCGGCAGCTTTTTCAGCGTAGCGCACAATTGGCCATCGCGCTACAGGGTTTCAAATTGGGATGAGACTGTCGGGTAAGGGAAATAAATAAAAACAGCTTTGTTCATTGCTCAAGCACCTCCTGTTGGCCAGACGGGCGCTCGTCAGGAGGATTCTAAGTCTGTTCATGTCCGGGTATCCTCCGGCCTCGTTCTGAACTTGCCAAGATTCAACCAAGGAGTGTATAGGAAGCAGTGGCTGATGGGCATGTGCTTTGGAGGAGATCATTGTTTTTCAATGTAACTTCAGCTCTGCACCGTCACCAGAAGCTTATTTCATGGTTAGGCAGCACTGCACATTAGCCCCGATCTCAAAACTGTACCTTTTGAATTGTCAACATAGCCATGTAGACACATTTTCTTGAGATCAGTGAGTAGTGCGTGACGTTATGACATCATAGTAACGTCATGACGTAATCTAGCGACTTTTTAGATAGCCAATAGCGACTTTTGGTGATTTTTTTTTGGCAGCATTACCAGTATCGTGCATAGTGCTCTGATCGTTCTGCTGCAAGTATGTGCGGTTGCGCACGTAAATTAAGTCACACAGCTAGCATATTCTGGGCCTTAGGGCTCACTGAAAGGACTTTCATTCAAAACCCTTTGTTACATTTTTTTTTTTACTATGTTGGCATAAACTTGGGCTAGCATGTAAAAAAAGAAAAGTAGTCTGCATAAGGACCCTATCAGCAGGAACCATAACCTGCACTTTGGGTGTGGTGGTCAATAAACTAATGTCCACTCCAAAATCCCTTTAAAACTAACAAAGGATTTATTATTATTCAAGTTGGGGATGGGTACATGGAAAAACAAAACAAGCAAACAAACCCAAAAATACTACATAGGCGGCTGACAACAAAAACAGGCAGGAGAGGGGGTAGCGAGAAGGGCCCCGTGGTGGTGCCAAGAATAATAAACCCCAAACCCTAACCTTCCCTACACCCTATTTTCCTACCAGCCTATCCACAGTCACTAACTAAACCGGCCAACTGACGTACCTGCTACAACAAAAAAAAGGTACACCACTCACGTTCTTACCTAGTGTGTCTAGACAAAAAAGTTACCTACGGGTGATTTGTATACCCCAGGGTCTCTTGCCTCGCCCTCCTCCACTGAGAAAAACAATTAACACAACTGAGGATAAAGAACTTAAAATCACACAGTAAATAACACAAAATCACCAACTGAAGGAGTCAAAATAAAATCTACCAAACCCCTCTCCCACCCTGCTACTCTAAAATAGCTCTAATACATAGATGAAAGCAAGACAGATGATTAGTCAGAGGTAGATTTGGGAACACAGGATTGGGTAAGGATAATTGATCTTAATTGGCAGAATCCAACACAGTTGTGAAGGCTACATAGCTGATGATTAATTGACGGGAAGAGGGCTGAACAAAGGACCACAGCATGCACCACTGCAGGTCAGCACCTGGGGAGAAAAAGGAAGGCAAAACAAAAACACATAGCACCACTTTTCCTGTAACACCCTTGGTAAATCAGAGGCCCTTTGTAAGAACATTTGTAATCAGAGGGCTCTCTTAACAGTATGCTCTCCCATTTGGGCTCTCTCTAGGGCCCCCACATAGCTAGAAGTCACGACCCTTAGCAGGGGCTTTCATAATCATAGGGCCCTCTGAAACCATTCCCCCCTACTTCCTTGAACCCCTAGTTGGTAAACATTAGGGCTCCCTTAGGAGTATTCACAAGAGGCACTACAGTAGGGCCAGCCCAGGGGCCCTCTGACTGCCGTCCCCCATAGCCCAGGGGCCCTCTGGCTGCCGTATCCCATAGCCCAGGGGCCCTCTGACTGCCGTACCCCATAGCCCAGGGGCCCTCTTACTGCTGTCCCCTGTAGCCCAGGGGCCTCTGAGTGCCGTCCCCCATGGCCCAAGGGCCCTCTGATTGCCGTCCCCCATGGCCCAGGGGCCCTCTGATTGCCGTACCCCATAGCCCAGGGGTCCTCTGATTGCCGTCCCTGTCCCCCCCGCCCAATTCATATCACCCTTCTCTCTCGGTTCTCTGCAGATATGCCCTATAACAGTGTGAGTAGACCTAAGATCCTAGAGAAGAGAGGCCCTCTGACATCGCAATTGGCATTGGCATCTGTGGGCCCCCCTTCTGAGCCCCTGGACCCTTGGGCCCCGGCCCTACTGGCCCGGTCCGTAATATGGTCCTGCTCATAGACTTTCTGTTTTCCAGCTTCATGAACTTGGCACCCCATATGACGAAAATCTGAATGAAACCCATTACATTTGTTTCCCCTTTGTTTGTGCAGGCAAAATGAGAATTCATTTCCTGCCGCTGCTATTCGTTTTGGATGGAAATCTTAATGTCTCCGGAATGGTGACAATGGATTTTGGACTGTGTAACCATACCAATCCTTTACAGGAAAGCATTTAAATGCTTATAAAGTCTCAATCCTCTGGTCTCGGTCTCGTCCTGCTCTGGTCTTGGTCTCGAAATGGTCTGTCTTCGGCTTGGTCTCTGTCTTGTCTTGGTCTTGCTACCCTTTTGTCTTGGAAGTGTCTTGGTCTTGGCTAAGGCGGTCTTGACTACATCACTAGTTAACAATACGATGACCAATGCTTAACAATGTCAATGGCTTCTCGAAAATTCTCAGTCTATAATTACATTCTAAAATCCACAAGGTCTGAAAACAACCTATACAATGTACAACAGTTTATGAAAACATCAAAATGGCTTTCCTGAGAAATATGTGGTAAAAATGGCTTGAATACACTGTTACCGGTCTCGCAATTTAACAACACTTGCACATTATTTAGCCAACTATATGAGCCAACTTTTGTGAAAATATCTTAGGTGCGTTTTCATAGGAACCTGGGTGTTTTTTTAAGATGAACTTTACGTTTTACATGAAGACAGATGCATTTTTCAACGTAAAATTGTCTGAAACTTTTTCAGTTTTTACCCCTCAGCCAAACTTTGGCCAGAGGGGTATTGTTGTCACCTGCATGTCTGTCTGTCTGTCGTCTGTCCATGACTTTGTCCGGGTCAGTACAACTAATGATCGCAGCTTCACCAAGTTTGGTATGGTAACTCATTATGACCCATAGATGTGCAATATCAGGTTTTTGCTGGATTTGACCTTTGACCTTGGCCAAGGGGTGTTCAGCAACATGTTATGTTTCACATATATACTTATGTTTGGTATCAAAATGTCTGTCATGTTGTTGTGTAGCCATTTAAAATCATCTGGTTTTTTTGAACAATCATTTATGGGTTTAAAATATGGACTTTTTGAGGCCTTGCCCCACAAAAATCTTGAAATCACTAAATTGGTCACAGATCACTTGCTGTATGCAAATTTCACACTTCAAATCTATTTTCTGGACAGTCCCACTAGTAGGTAAATATTACTAGAAGATGGTTTTAAATTGGGCTGCGGGCTAATTTGCCTATACCCTGCAAAACCTCCTTTTTATTACAATTGAAAGGTGTTACAAATAATTTTTTGACTCTTGCATAGACTCAATGCATGTTTGAAGGCTCATTCCATGATTACTGATGTTAAAAAAATTGTTTAAAATGGTTTGAGGTCACATTATTCTGCAAAATTACCTCTGATGGTCAGTTGTTCCAGTGGATAAGGTGACATAAACATTGAGTAGGATCGCAGTGTTAAACATGATTGCATGGTGGAAGGGCTCTCTGAGGTTGTTTGTATCCACATTGTGGCCTTACCTGACGCTGAAGATGATAAATGCTGCCACAGGACACTGAAGACGGTAAGAAAGCATTTCAGGGCCCGGTTCGCAAGAAACTAGTGGGAATGGAGGTGCAAAATGGAAATGAAGTACCTCTGGTGTTCATTGTCTATGTATGACAGATAAAAAAAAAAAAATCTGCGGTTGACAGCTCAACAACTTGACATCAATAGCGCCAGAAGTGAACAGATGAAAGCATCAAGATCTACTATTTCCAGAGACGCCTTTGTGAAAATGGTCTGATTGATCGCGTTGCTGCCAAGAGCTGGCACCATCAAAAAAAGACTTGAGTTTGCCAAGAAATTTGGCAAAAGATTAGACACTAAATGAAGGGGAACAAGTTCTTTGGACTAATGAATCAAAATTTGAAAATTTTTTTTTTTGCAAAACTTATGCATGCCGTAGAGTTAGAGAACATTTCAGAAATGAATGTTTAACACCTTCAGTTAAGGAGTGTTAATAATCTGGTTTAGGGTTCAGTCTGCTCCAAAAGAGCCGGTGATCTCATAAAAATCGACGGAATCATGGATCAAATGAAGTATCACAGTCTCGTTGTGAGCCACACATTACCATCTATTAAGGTATTGAAATTTTTTTTGAAAACTGTAAAAGGCAGTGAAGAAATCTTACTTTTGACTTATCATTCTTCATTCAACCACTCATATCAGTAAGCTGAAAACAGGAGAGACACATTGGTGTAAACCTGTTTTTTCCAGTTTTTTCTTCATTATCAGTACAGTGGTAGACTCACAATATACCCACTCCATTAGACATAGCCAGTTACCTTGATGTGGCCAATTAGCAATGAATACGAACTTGTGCGCATTGTTATTTGTGGATACAGAATGCATCATGTGTTGGGAATCGCTGAGTTGTATGTTTGTTTTTAGTATGTTTTAGTAATTTTAGTTGCTATTTATTTATTTATCATATTTATTCTTTTAGAGTATGTATGTTTCTGCAAGATCTTGGTCTTGAATGTTTTCCTCTCGTGTCTGTCTCGTGGTGTCTTGTCTTTTTCATCACACTCTCTTCCCTGTATTTCGGTGAGGTAATTCCACTTCCTTCTTTCTTGCTGTTCTCATTGACTATCCACACCTGAGAGTAGTTTAGGGAGGCGCGGGTAATTAGTTAGATCAGAGTTAGAACTCCACCTGTTTCCCCTCTCTCTCCTATCACCGTCCTTGCTTTTCTAGTTACGCCTCTCTCTACAGCTGTCCTGTGTTTAGCTGGGATTCCACTTAATTAATTTGTGTTTAAAAGACCCACTTTTTCCCCAGCTTCTTGTCGACTCGTTTCTTCCCTTAAGCTCGCTTTGGTTAAGTCTCGTTTCTGCGTTTTCTGGTTTTGATTGCTGATTGCTCGTTTTTTGTGTATTCTCCTGTAAGTTTTGTTATTGATTGTTTGTATTACATTGTTTGATTGCAAGTTGAGTGAGCAGTATTTCGTTCTCCCTTATTCACATTTTGTACCCATCTGTTTAGATTCTCCCGTGTTTCTCCCTTATCCCATCCAACTCCCTTTTCCTTCCCCTTCCATTCCCTTAGATCTACCCCTTATGTTACTGTCATTGTGCGGATTGATTTCCAGGTTACCGAATATTTCTGCTTGTCCCCTGACTCTGATTCTGACTATTCTGCATTACTCTGTTTGCCTGGCTATCAATCTGTTTCTGTATTTAACCATGAGCTGTAGGCCTCAGAGCACAGTAATACGCAGCAGAGTCAGACAGCTGCACCCTCTGTATTGTTAAAGGTACAGTGCTTGAGGTTTTGTTGAGATGAGCATCAAATCTCTCCTTGAATTCTGGTGCATTGTTTTTTGAGCCATATACTGTAGATCTTGTCTCAACATGAAATTAGGGAATCCATTTGGTTACTGTATGTACCAAAATAGAAATGGCTGTGCACTGCTTGTGCTATATTTGCAGTCAAGTGTCACTGACTCTCTTTCAAGACCAATCTTATCTCTGTTGGACTGTGTCACGGTGTCTTCAGCTCTGCATTCTGAAAAAATGAAGAATTCAGAAATTTTCATAGCACAAAACAAACATCACTTGAATGGAATGAATGAATAAATAAATATAAAATCTTACCAAAGCTGTAGATACCAATCATAAAAAGAATATGGATCTCAATGTCCATTGCAACACTCCAAAATAAGTTGAATTAATGATGTGAACAAGTATAATCCAACGAAAAGCAAGAAAGACTTTGAGAATGAGGCATGAAGCAATGAACTATCGAGACTGCAGAGGACTTCTCTGGTTTCAGTGGACTGGTACCATCGTATTAGGCTTCAAGAGGAGGAGCTTACGTTAGTCTTGGATCAAAGGTTTCAATTTTGGTAAATTTGTCTCCTACTAAACAAATACAGGAGGCAGCCAGATATCAGATGTGCCCGTGAAAAATGGCTTTTACAACAAAGTGTCTGAACCACAGTTCCAAAACCATCTACATCAGGGGTCCTCAATCTTTCCCAGAAAGGGCCGGTGTGGGTGCAGGCTTTCATTGCAACCAAGCATTTACACACCTGATGCTATTAATCCACCCCTGGACTGCTTACGAATAAGCTTGATTGCATCAGGTGCATAGCTGGTTGGTTGCAATGAAAGCCTGCACCCACACCGGCCCTTTGTGGGAAAGATTGGGGACCCCTGATCTTGTACATCTACACTACTGATTCCCATTTATTACCCGAGGCCAAAGTATGGCCATCGAGTACTGCAAAGGCCTTGCGTCCGTCTGTCTGTCTGTCTGTCTGTCCATCTGTGTAGATAACTCATTTCCTATTAATCTCAGTTTAATGAAATTCAAAGGGACTGTTCTTGGGACATATAGCTTGGACAAGTTTGAAGATGGGTAACCTTGACCTACTTTAAGGGGTCAGAAGGTCACATTCTTTGTAAACACTGTTTCCTTGATTACATCCACTATTTTTGTTGTCACCACTTAAAATTTACAGCATGTATGTTCTGGATAATCAGCTTGTAGAACATTAAAGGTGGATGACTTTGACCTGGTTAATGGGGTCAAGGGGTCACATTGTTTCTGAACAGTGTTACTTTCATTACGCCTTTGCACTACCATGACATTTTTTGGTGTAGCCATGTCAAATTCATAAGGTGAACTCACTGGATAATCAAGTTGGAGGACATGGAAGCTACATATCCTTCACCTACTTTAAATATCTTCTAATAACAATTTCATGTAGCAACATTATCAACCAAACTGTTCAGTCTCGTTTAACATAACATTGAATTTTGATGACTGCGCATCATGTCAAAATTCATATTCAGAATGCCAAACGATGTAAAGTCACAGCTGTCCTGTTCCACTGTGGATTGTGACTTTGACATGGTCGCATTACAAGAAACACAGTATTTTTTTGGAAAAATACGACCCAGTCAAAGAATGTCATCTTGTGGTCTTTTTGGATATAGTGTGTTTTTTTTTTTTCTAACCTGCCACACTCAATGAGTGAGGCTTCACATCTGAGTGCTTTCACTTGCCAATGAACATTATATAACACGAACAACTTTTTCAACTACTCTAAAACTGCTAAATACTGTGTATAGGTGCACTTCTCAGTGTTTAAACTACTTATTTCTAGTGTTATGACAAGTGTAGGGAAAGATTTGCACTCTGTTTTTCAACCTGACACTGATAACAGAGCTTTGAACAATGCCAACAGGTTGAAGTGCAGTGGTCAATTCTTTTAAATTCCATAAGTTTTCTCCTTAGATATGTGACTTAGGGAAATATTTTACCTTTAGTCAGGGAATCGTCCATAGACATTGCATAAAACCCCTCAAATGCTTTCCAAAGGTGAGAGTGTTTATTTAGCACTTTGCTGCATATCAGTGTATATTAATTAAATGCACATGTAATGGAATTTTATGGGAAGATCTGAGGGAAATATCCCATAAAGATGTCTTACGCAACTGTCCACAGCACTGCAATCACTGACCACAGAGCATTGCTTCATTTTGCGTAGTGAGCCTGCAAAATCTCAGCTAGCGGACTGTAACTCTATCCATTACTTTAAATATTTGCACAGGGACTGTACAGTGCTATGACGAAGTATCTGATCCATGCCCAATTTCTACTACTTTTTACTCATTTGTCATATTTGAATGTTTCAGACCAGGTCATCCAACCAACTTACAATTTGAGACAATGTAAATGAGTAAATGTAAAATGCAGTTTGTTTCATTTACTGAAGGTGAAAAGTTATTCAAAACATATATCATCCATGTGAAAAAATAATTGACCCCAAAACATGACAGATGGTTGTGCTGTGATCAGAAGTTTGCAATAACTAGTAATATCAACATTACGATTTGAACATAAGGGAAATTTTCCGGCACCCTGCTTCAGACTGTCCCACTGTTTACATAAACCTCTAAACCCCCTCCTTCAGGTTTATTAAAATCATATCTATACTGGGTTCTCAAGTATTAGAAAATATTAAGTCAGTTAATTAAAATACATTTTGAACTTGTCTATGGGTGGATCTGACTGTATCTGACGAGCAGAGGATAGCCACACCACCAAGGCATATCTGGCTTTTTCCTTTATTCAAGTCAATTTGGGACCATAATTTACAAAAATGGACATAATGATTGGTCACACTTTATTTGAAGTGTTGCTCATAAAGGCTTTATACAGCATGTATAATGCATTTAGCCACTAACTAATTGACACTGTCAGTTATATCACAGCTGGCGTCACATGCTGAAGAAGGATGTGTTATTTCAACCTTTACTGTTGTGTTCTGGGGTTCTGGCCTTTGGTCAGGACAATATTTTTCTTGGTTTTATAGCCTCAGTTCATAGGCTCAGTTTTAACAGTTTCTTGTATTAGGATTACTCATTTCATAATTCATGTTTGTTGTCCATGTTTTTACTTTTCCGGGTTTTGTCTCTTGCCAGGTCTGCCCAGCCACTCCACCGCTTGTCTGCGTTCCGCCCCGTGCCTTTGTTGTTGCACATTTCAGAGCTCTGGTTGGCTTTGGTATTTCCCCCTTCCTTCTGTGCTGGATTCGGGGCTGTCTAAGCTTAATTGACAATTAACTGTTTTTAAGTTACTAACATTAACTAACATTCACTGGGTGGTGTAATTCTTAGATAGGCACATAACTAATACTACTAATTTAGACAGGGAGTCTGTTGTCATGATTCCTGCTTTGTTATTTCAAGTCTTGCTGTGCTTTTCTGTTCTAAACATTCATGCTGCTTTCAAACTGCATACTTAATTGGTACTTAAGCTGAGCACGCTCATTCTCTTAATGAGCAAGTCTTGTCCACCAATCTGTGTCCATGTTATGATCTTGCCCTGCCTCTTGTTCTCCTTCTCCAGGTGTTGCCCCTCATGTGTTCTGATTTCTTACCCTTTATCTGGATGCGGTGGAAGTTGGCTGGCAGACTGAGTCTCAAGTCCTTTCCAAGTTTCATTCCTAGTTCATGGTCAAGTCTAGTGTTCACAGCCTTGTTATTTTTGTGTATATTTATAGCCTTTGTGTTTTTTGTCCTGTTCGAGATCTGGTATTATTTTCTGTTTATTGCTATTTCTGCCTGGAGTTTCCAGTGATTTTTTGTTTTTGCCATTTTTGGATTCCTTTGTTCTAGCTCTGTGAAGCTTTCTTTAGTTTGTATTTTGCAACCCCTTGGGCGAAGTTTTTTGTTGGCCCTCGTGCCTGATTTTCTTTATTTTTTCAATAAACCTTATTCCTCCATCCTCGCATCTGGTGTCTAACTGGGCACGTATCATTTACAAAGTGTGACATTTGCTTATGTATGATTTATGAAGACATTATGTCTCATTTATGAAGGCTTTATACATCCTGTATAAAGCCCTTATGAGCAACACTTCAAATAAAGTGTGATAGGGTAGGAGACTTGAAACCTTTGATAGATACCATGAAATAATGTGGAAAATTATGAAAATTATTAAAATAATAAATCAGGGGAAAGTAGGGTCATTTTCTCAAAAACTTATATAGCATTGAACTTCTTTCTGCAACCACTGACATCACCATCTGCTAGCTATTAAATAAAATGCAATTTTTAGAGATTTTCACATTGGCTTCACTTTTCTGACCCGGGCGCTGCATCTAATTTTTAATACAGTCTATTATACTGTATATACATATATGATCCTGCTCCGCTGCGTTTCTTCTTCGTCTTCTTGATAGAATGGCCTCTGTGACTAAATTTTGGGCTACATACTGCCCCCTGCTTTATCAGACAGGAATGTATCAACCACATTAGATAGGTGGTGTTATGCCTACTGCAGTCCAAGTCAGCCTTTTTTTCAAGGTGAAAAATACAGGAAATTTACGGGAAAATATTTGAGCGGGAAGACAGTGGGAAAGACGGGTAAAATAAGAGAGAATCCTGGGAAAAACAGGAGGGTTGACAAGGCATGGTCTTCTTTCACAACCATGGGGGAATTTTGGCCCACTCTCATTGGCCACTCTTATTTCAATTCAGCCACACTTGAGGGTTTTAAAGCATGAACTGGCTGTTTAAAGTCATGCCACAGCATCAGCTGGACTCAATTCAGGACTTAGACAAGATCACCCAACACCTTCATTTTTTTTCATCTGAGCCATTCAGAGGTGAACTAACTTGTGTGCTTTGGATCATTGTCCAGCTGCATAAGCCAACTGCAATTGAAGTTTACGTCTCAAACTAGACATTCTCCTTCAGGATTTTCTGGCAGGGGACAGAATCCATGCTTCCATCTATTCTGGCAAGTCAACCTGGTCCTAAAGCAGCGAAGCAGCCCCAGACCATCACATTACTACCACATTGTTTGACTGTTGGTTATGAATTTCAAATCATGGACTGTTATGTCACGCCAAATGTATGGAAATCCATGTCTTCGAAAAAGTTCTACTTTTGATTCATCTGTCCACAGAATATTGTCTCAAAAGTATTGGGGGTCATCAAAATGTTTTTTTTTCTTTTTAGCACATTTGAAATGAGTTTTTCTGTTTTTTTTTTTTTTGGTCAGCAGTGGTTTTTGCATTGCAGCTCTTCAGTGGATGGCATTTTTTCCCCAGAATCTGTCTTTTTGTGGAATCCCAAACATTGACCTGAATTGAGGCAGGTGATGCCTGCTGTTCTTTACATGTTAGTCTGGGCTCTTTTCCAGAAGGTGTCGTTGATGCACTTTTGGAGGAATTTAGGTTGGCCTCTCCTGATAACGTTTACCGTCCATCCATTTTTTTCCTGCATTTGTATCGTGGTTCACATCATAGTTTGCTGCAGCCCCAGAGCCTTAAAGGGGGCTTAACAACCCTTTGCAGACAGATTGATGTCAATAATTTTGTCTCATCTTCTCTTGAATTTCTATAGATTGCTCTGCCTACTTTGTATTGCCTGAGGGGGGAATTTGGGAATTACTTTGTCACATTGGGCCAGGTAGGGTTGGATAGCTTTCTTCCTTTCATATATAAACTCATCATTCAAAAACAATATTTAGTGTTCACTCAGGTTATCTTTGTATACTTGAAAAATTACTTTGATCTGAAACATTTTTGTGTGACAATATGCAGAAAAAGAAGAAATCCAGAAGGGGCAAATACTTTTCCACGACACGGTAAAAATATTGAACCACAGAAACACATCCCCCCAAAAAATGAAATTTGGATTCAGGTTTGAAATTGTTTTGAAATAGCCTAAATAGATTCTAGTGGTAGTATGATCATGCATACAGTAAATAAATGTATTGTTCATAAGAATTAAAATTCTTAAAAGAGATTTAATGCAAGAAAAGAGGAGCATGTGAGGAGGGCTGAATTTAGTCATTTTTATTATTATGTCTTCTTCATTATGATCTCTTTTTTATATATGTTGCTTCTAGGCTTAGGTATTGTCAGGTTATTGCACAGAGTTTATGTGTTTCCTGTCACTGTGGGCTGCAGGGCGCAGTAGTACAGAGCGGAGTCTGTCACTTCAGCAGAGGAGATCTCCAGATGCACACGGCTGTTCTGTTTGTCAAGTTCAACATTATATCGTCCAACTTTTTTTTTTGTCTCACCCATACTGGTATCTGCTATTAAGATGAGGAATTTTGGTTTGGATAAGGGGTATTGGCGATACTAGTGCAGGTACTTATTTACGCCTGCAGTGCCAGTATAGGTACATGAAAAAGAGACATCGGTGTCCTCCATAGCATGTACTGTGTCGTTTAATGTAGTCACTGAGTCTTGAAAACTGTCACCTGAAAAAAAAAATAGCACACAATTCACACATTACAGATCATTTAACAAAAAAAAAAAAAAAACTCACCACCCTTTGCAAAATATTGGTGGAGCTTATTCAACTTCAAATACCACATAGGATTGCAGTTGAAATTATTGTGCTTTTCATTATTTGTCTTTTTGAGCTTAGCAGCTTGACATTTCAACAAGCCAACCAGGATGATGAAAGAACTGAGTGCATAATTCAACTTATCCACCATTGTTGAAAACAGGAGGAATAACCAGCACAGCACCATGATAAATGTTTGAAATACTGACTTTAACTTTGACTTCCTCTATGTAGATTTAAGAGGAAATTCTCCCCACTCTTTTTAGCCCCTCCTCTTGCCACAAAACACTACTGAGCATTAAAATCTTCAGTTTTCACAAAACTTAAGGAAACAATAGATTGCACACAGTAAGCACTTAAAGTTAGACTAATTTGTCTTGCCTGTGTTCCATGATGCATATGGAGTGGGTTCCTAAGTGTATCACTGGCTGAGTTTTTGAATTGTATGCAAATGAAAGGGCCTTCTTAGATTTACAGTGACATCATCTGGTATTTATCCCCTCTACTGATTTTTGACTAGGCCACTCAAATTATAATTCTGTTTCTTTGAAATGGACTTGCTCCGGTGCTTCAGTATTCAGTATTCAATATTGCAGGACATGATGGCCTGTGATGCATGGACATTCTCCTTTAGCCTACATTTGTCTTTGCAGTATTTTGCATCTTTGCAACCCTCCTTTAGATAACATTTTTGGCCAGTCCATCTAATAAAGTAATCATGACTGTTAACAGGGTAACCTTAAGGTAGGTCATTTGATTAATAACCAAAGCAAGGTGTTCCTAGTTCAAGCCACAAGTGGGGCTTTGGATTCTGACTTGATCTGGAGACATGAAATTGGGAAGGACTGTGACATAAAGCACTTGAGTAAAGCTCCCAAAACTACTCCGGGGGCTTTATCCTGTTTCTCTCCATCACTTTGTCGGTATTTGCAACTGCTTGGTGTCTTTGAAAAAGAGAAACGTTCTCAATTGAACTGTCCCTGGTTAAAAAAAAGGTTTAAAAGAATACTGATGACTGTCTATGAAGCAAGCAAGGCCTGCAGGTCCTTAATTATCTGGGATCTTTAATAACCTCTCAGGTGAGTCTTCAATGCTCTCTTGATGGAATGTTGGAGGGGGAGGGGGGACATTTCCAGGAAGTTTCACCACTGCTCCATGTTTTCTCTATAATCACTTCACTTCTTTTACAGGTCTCTGTTTTTGGTGAAATACAAGTACAAAAGCTTTTGTAAATAGTAAAAAGTTTAAAATAATAATTTACTTCTTTGGGAATAGTTTCATATATTTTTTTATTAATTGAAGATGCCATACTTGGCTAAATACACTGACAAAATTAACATAAAAATATATAATGAATTCATCATGCATTGTGCCTACTGTACAAAGTACAAAGTCCGAAGGCATGATCATGTCATGATCTGGGGTTGCTTTATTTGGTTAGGCCTTGGTTCAGCACTGTTCTACAGCAGTTGAATAAATTCAGCAGACAACCTGATTATTCTGAATGACCAGTTGCCCATCAATGGACTTTTTAATCTCTGATGGAGCAGGCATATTTCAGGGTGAAAATGTCAAAACCAATCGGGCAGAAATTGTGAAAGAGTGGTTCACTGAGGATGAGGAATCATTTTCACACATGAATTAGCTACCTCTGATTCTGGACCTTTGTTGTCTTCAGGGGTCCTGGCCTTTGGCCAGGACAGCATTTATGGTTTTATCAGTTTCATGTTCAAGATTTCATAGTTCATAGTTCATGTTCATAGTCACAGTTTTAACAGTTTCTTGTATCAAGTCCAAGTTCATGTTCCCAAGTTTTGTTGCCAAGTACAAGTTCATGTTTCCAAGTCTTGTTTATAGTCCTTGTCATTTTGTATATAGCCTTTGCTTTCCAAGAATCATTGTTCATTTCTGTTCACGGTTATCTCCCTGGAGTTTCCAGTGGTTTTTTGTTCTTGCCGTTTTTGCTCTTTAGTTTATAGCTCTGTGTAGCTCTCTTTAGTTTGTTTTTTGGCAGCCCTTTGGGTGAAGTTTTTTGTTGGCCCTCGTGCCTGTTTTCTTTTGTTTTATTAAACTCCTCATTCCCCTTCACCTCGCTTCTGGTGTCCACCTGATTTCGTATCAACCTTAACCAATTGAAAGTCTTTGGGATGTGCTGGAGAAGGTTTAAGAGAGTGGTTTGACTCACCCATTGTTAATACTATATCTCTGCTAAATATAAATGCAAATATAGTCAGGAAATAATTTTGTTACGTTGTATAAGACTGCCGAAACAATACCACAATGAATGTACGGCGTGATCAAAGCTAAAGGTGGCCCAATAAAATTATAGTGTGCAACTTATTTATTTATTTATTATTTGTGTATGTGATGTTATGGGCAGTGTATGTGAGGCTGTTTGCAGGTCAGGCTTCGTTTAGGAGCTGAATTTTTACTATTCCTGCGAAACAGTATTGGGACTTAATTCATCCATGTTCTAAATCGTTTTCAGGCGCCTCTTCCTCGTGAATATTCAATATACATTTTGGGTGTATGACATATTGATAGGATACTGCAACTGAGCAGTTCATTTGTACTGCATCATTTGAGCAGTTCCATAGATGCTAGACTCTACAATCTGCACCTCTATGCAAACAGGTTAATATATTCCCTCAGGGGAATTTGGGCAGTTTGGGCAGTGACAGGTTATTTTCGATATCCCACATTATTATAAATTTAAAATGAGCTCAATGTGCAGACTTTCAGCTTTAACTTGTGGGCATGTACATCCAAAGTGGGTGAATCTAGGAACAATTACAGTGCTCCCTATTCATGCTTGCAATAATCCTACTCTTCAATCCCCGCTTTCTTTAGACCGAAAGTATTGATGCTTGGTTGCTTGTGCCGATTATCTAAGTCCTAATTTGAGTTAGATGGTGGGAAGAGAGACATTTTCAACATTGAGGAAATGGAACCACTGGGGACTAGTAATTGTGCCCTGTTAGATTTGATGTATCTTGACAAATTTAAAGAAAAATCTCCTCAAAGGCTGGAATTTGTCTTTCATACTTTAACAAGATGAGCATAAATTTTAGGACAAAAGATTCCCTGAATCTTCTTGATTGCGTGACTGACTGACATGTGGGACAGGTTCAGTGGAGTTATACTTGTATTGCAGTGTAAATTCATTCCAAATGTAAAATAAGCTGAAAGAGCAGGCACCGCAATGGATAATTCCAACTATTTGGAAGGGTTTGAGAGAAAGGAATACTTCTGATAAAATATGCTAAAATCACAGTAATTAGATTATTACACTTGAATTTTATATGTGGAAAAAGAGCTTAAAGTAGCTTAAAGAATGTGAAAATTGCTGACAATACTTAAACTAATCATTAAATATTTTTCTGGCTCGATGGTGATGTTAAAAAAAAAGGAAGTTAAAGAATAGCATAGGTGTATAAGGAATGATCATTGCTGGATGATCATAAGGATACTATAATGATACATGAATGACCTTGACTAGAACATTGAAAGTAACTTGGTTAAATTTGCAAACACTAAATTGGAAGGTTTAGCGAACTGCATATTTTTCCAAGATGATTCAGAATGATTCAGAATGATATGAATAGAATCCTGGAATGGGCAGAAATTTTCCAAATGAAATTATATATATTCAAATAGGGATGTAAATGATCAATCGGTAATCAATAAATTGCCATTTAGAATTTAACCAGTAAAATATTAATTAATGTTCTGTGTACCATTTCTGCAGAGCTAACATAAATTAGATTTTACACCACAAAAAGAGAGCGTATTTCAGTTACACAGACCAAAAAAACTGCTCAATGAAGTGAAGTCAAATTTATTTACACAGCACATTTAAAAACGGCATGAGCTGACCAACGTGCTTCACAGACAGTATATACAAATGCTCACTATATATACATGAACATACAGACACAGACACACTCACACGCGCGTATATATACATACTGATGCACATATAAATGTATATGTACGTGCACACATTACAGTAATAAGAATAACACAGTTAACAGGGGCAATAAAGGAAACACCAAACATTGAATAACGTTACATAAAGGCAAATCAAAGACGGTTTAAAATAATTTGAAGCCCAAGGGAAAAAAGGTGTGTCCTGAGCAGAGATTTCAATAAATTAAGTGAGTTGATGCTTTTAAGTGGGTATGCAAACTTTTGACCACAACAGTATACATGCACCTTTACACACATACATGTGAAATAGTAATAATAGTAATAACAATAATAACAACAACAGAAAACTTATAATTAGAATAATTACACAGGTTCCATTTAAAAATCACTTGAGAACAATAACACCGTTCTGTTTGCACATAGATGGACTGCAGTATGTGGAGGGTATGAATGGGGGGTGAATTTGAATTTGTGTGTATGTGAGCGTTCGGACAAAGTTAAGGTGTGGTAGTGTGTATTTGTCATTGCATTTGATTTGGACTTTTTTTACTTTCTAAATCTAAGGCTGAAAGTGGATGTATTGAAGGTTTCTATGTACTAATACTTGAATTGTGGATTGGAGGACAGGACATAATAGAGGTTAATGTCGTTATAACTGTATCCAGGTTTTATTGAAATTGGATGTCTTGCGATTTACAGAGGTGGTCATTTTTTTGCCAGGCATATGTCATCCACAGGAATTTCTCTGGACCTGACAGTTTCAACAAATTCTCTACTTGGACTTCAGAGGACAATAGATTTTAATTGGAGATACTCCAGAAACTGAGGTACCATTCTGAATGAGATGGCTAAGATGGGTAATTCCTTTAACCTTCCAGGCAGGAAAATGTCATGTTTTTAAATTATCGGTGAAGTCATGTTTATTCCAAAATGGTGAGTGGAGGGATGGTGCAACTTTGAAGTTGGTGAGTTGAAGTTTTTCCCACCAAGTTGTCAGCGTTGAGGCCATGGCAATGTTTTGGAAACCGTGATGCTGCTTGATGGTTTAGTTGATAAATGTGATAAATGAAGTCTGCTGTAAGTGCATTTCGTTACAAAGTGCCTGCTAGGTTTTGAGACATAAGGAATGTAATTTGCTGGGATTGAGCCATTTTATGACATATTTGAGCTAATTGGCCAGATGATATAATTCAAAGTTTGGGGCATTGTGGAAGAAAGGCAGGAACATGGAACGTGCAATTACCAAAGTACATAGAGCAACTGATGAGGTTATGGAGGGGGGGTATGATTGGGCATGTAGGCTTCCAGTGGAAAAAACACAAACAATCTTTTTCTCCAGAAAAAGAATGGAAGAAGAAATCAAGCTGAACATGTATGGTAGTGAGTTGGAAAGGGCTGGAAGCTTTAAATATGTATTAATTATTAATTTAATACATAAAACTCCACTAGATGGCACTGTGGTCGTGCAGTACAGCTTGCTAATTACCTACCAACGAAGAAGATCTACAATGCTAAAACACTGTTGTTTTAGATTCCCTCAATGGAGACAGTTTTAGAGTTTAGAATGAATTTTTCATCTGACATACCTTCACAGGGTCTAAATAACATACAATGTCCCTAACATCTTTGAGAAAAAATTTTGGTTGCCAGTAATAATTTTTTGAAAACATCCTCAACCAACCAGATAAAAATACCGTAGACGTAGAGGGTGTTAAAAGCTAATGCTGATGCTGAATTATAATGCTTGTATGAATGAATGGAGGCAGGGCTCTCAATCTTACGCTTTTTTGACATCAAAATGGAAGAATAAAAATATGTTTCCAGATAATGTTGGGGTTTCTGGGGTATTTCATTGCAATTAGTGGGTATTTACATGAATAAGTCAATAAATAAATGAATGAATAAATAATTAAATAACTAAATAAATAAACCTGACAGGAGAAACAGGATTTGGGGTGGCCATACCAGGAAAAGAAAGCGGAATCAACAGAAGAACATCTAATGAATAAGGAGTCCACACAGTGGAGATGGTTGCAGTGTTGGTTGCTCCAAGATAGGTGAAAAAACTAGGAAAGTGCCAATTTGTTCATATTCATCCTCAGTGTTTGCAATTCTTAGATCCTTTCATTCCGACAGCTGTCAATAGATATACTATACAAAGTTCTACAATCAAGACAAGAATAGCAAATCAGGGAGGGAAGATAAATTTTCTGTGGGTCCCAGGCATGTCGGGGTGAAGGGGAATGAGATGGTGGATGAGTTGGCAAAGAGGGCTTTAAAGAAAGGAAATATAGACATGCAAAGCAGGATCAGTAAAGCAGAGGTTAAAAATCTACTGTGGAGGAAAGTGAATCAAATGGGGCAAGAAAGTTGGAATGGAGAGCAGAACGGGGGACATTTGTACCAAATTCAAAGGGTATCAAAATAACAAGAGTAGGAAGAGGATATAGGCAAGAAGAAATGGTGATGGCAAGGATGAGGCTGAGACATTATGCATTAAATAAAATACTGAGATTGTTAGGGAAGCACAAGACAGGTTTGTGTGAGGAATATCAGGAAGAGGAGTCAGTGAATAATGTAATTCTGAACTGTAGGAGGTATGAGTCAGAGAGAGAGGTAATGAGGAGTAACTTGAGGGAGTTCAGGGTGCAGGAATTCACATTAAAAGGCGTGTTGAGATGGGTAAGAGAGCACAGGTCAGAGGTTACGTTACTTGAGGGACACGGGGCTCTTAGATAGGATCTCAGGAAGAAGTTAAGGAGGCTGAGATGGACTGAGATTTACAGGACAAGGTTGGAGAGCATTCGGGGGTTTTTTCTCGTCCTTGACGTAGGTAAATGATTAAATGTAGATTTTAAGTCGAGCAAGAAAAAGAAGATGAATAGACAGGGGCCCACATTTAAAGAGCGTTACAGTAGTCCAGGTACGAGTTTATTTGTTTGTCTAATTTGAACGAGGAATCAAAAATTACAGCACACATTTTGGCGAAGGATTTTACACAGGGAGACAGCAAGCCAAATTTATTATGGATAAATTAGTGTAGTCAGGGGGGCCAAAGAGAACGACTTCAGTTTTTTCTCAAGTTTTAGAAAGTTTTGTACCATCCATTCTTTCATGTTCTGGAAGTAGTTGAGGAATGGCTGTAAAGGCTGAGGGCTGTAGCATTTAAGGGGAAGCTATATTTGCATGTCATCAGCAAAAAAAAAGAAGGATAGGCCGTATTTCTAAATAAGAACACCCAGCGGCAGCATGTACAATGAGAATAAGAGAGGTGCTAAAACTGAGCCCTTAGGGACACCATAGGGAAGGAAGGCCGAGGAAGTATTTTGCTCGGTCATATTAAAAGTTCTGTTTTCAAAATAAAAATTGAACAGGGTAAGAGCAAAACAATTAAGATGCTACAGTCCCCATTGTCAGCTGCTATAATCAATTCATGAAGAACTTTTACATGAGCCGTCTCAGTGCTATGAGTTCTCTTATACCAGATCGGATTGTTTCAAATAAATTACTTTTTTTTTCTTAAAAATTGCGTGATTTGTCGAAAAACAGCTTTTTCCAGAATTAGAAATAAAAACGGCAGTTTGGAGACTGGTCTTAAATTAGATATAATTTTTGGATAGAGGGTGGATTTTTTTTAAAAAGGGCTGAATCACTACGTGTTTAAAATAGGAAGAGGGTGCAATGGCGGAAAAAGCAGTCAGTGGGAACTGGTGAGGCAATATTAACAGGGAAAAACATAGTCTCTAGTGGGAGCATTATGCTCAAAAAGAGGACAACGCTCAATGTAATTATTAGCACATCATCTTTAAATACAACTTCACAGCAATGTCATAGTTATACCACTGGAAAAGTGTGCAGTAATGAATATGCACCACCACTTTTGTCTAAAAGAAGTCCTAATAAAACCTTTTGATAATTTTTTTGTGAAAATACATTGAAAAATATGGGCAATACGGGCAATGAGAACAACAAAAAGTCAATCCTATAAATGTACTAAAAAATATGGGTAATAAACTAAAACATTGACAACATTGATTTTTTTCATAACAACTGAATAGTGTTGCAATTTTTTTTTTTGACTCTTGCACAGCATGAATGCATGTTTGAAGGCTCATTCCATGATCATTCATGCTAAAAATGTGTTTAAACTGATTGAGGAAACAATATTCTGCAGAATTTCCTCCAATGGTCAGTAGTTCCATTATATCAGGTGACATGAACTTTGAGCAGTCACAGTGTTATTCATATGATAGCACGACGGAAAGAGCTCTCAGGGATTGTTTGTAGCCAAATTCTGGCCTTTTATGTTGCTGGTTGGTTTCTTAGAAAAATTTCTGAAGACATGAAATGCTGCCATGGCACTCTAAGAAACACCATAATGTGTTTCAAAGAGACTGGTTCACTGAAAACTAGTGGCAATACAGGTTCAAAACAGAGATTAAGTGCCTCTCATGTTCATTGTCCATGTATGACAAGTAGAAAAAGAAAATGGCGGTTGACAGTACAACAACTCCGTGATGACATTAATAGTACCAGCAGTAAAGAGATGAAAGTATCAACCATTTCCAGACACTTGTTTGAAAATGGTCTGTTGCCACAAAATACTTCTTCGAGTCAAAGGAAGACCTGAATTCCCCAAGATACTCAAGACAAGGATTGTGCACCAACGGACTGGGAACAAGTCTTTCAGACCGATGAATCAATAATTAAAAATTTTCTCATCCAGTCGCAGAACTTCTGAGTGCCGTAGTCGAGCTGGAGAACATTTCAAATTCAAAACCGACTGTTTAACCCCTTCAGTAAAACATGGACGTGGTAATATTATAATATTACTATAATACTATAATACTATAATACTACTATAATATATAATATTATTATAATATGATCTCAAAAAAATTGACAGAATCACGGATCAAAAGAAGTATCACAGGATCCTAGTGAAGCATGCTTTGCCATCTGAGAAGAAACTGATAAGTCTGGGATTTTATTTTCAACTCAATAATGACCATAAACACTCTTCTAAGTTGCACAAGAATGATCTCAGATGGAAAGAATCATCTGGTGGCATTAAAGTTATGTCTTGACCTGCTCCAGACCTTAATTTGGTCGAGCAAATCTAAGATTTTCTTTATGCCGAGAGAAACAAATCTGTTGTGACTTGTAATATTGAAATGATCTCTTTGCAATGAACATCAAACCATATGGAATAGTTTAGCAAGTGAGAAATAAATAAATAAATGTGTGTGTGAAAACTTTGAAAGATTAAATGCTGTTATCAAAGCAGAGGATGGCCACACTAGATACTGACTTTTTCTCTCAGATAGATACTACTATTTCTGTTCACGCAATATATTGTTATTGGTTTACTTACTGTAGTATGTTATAACAAATTTACAGGAAAATTCATCTGGCCGAAAATAAGACAAAAATGTTCCGGAAGACGGACGCCAGACCACGAAAATAGCTTATCGGCCCATAAGGGACGGTTAGCTGAAAATTCTAAAATATATACCTACGCAGAAAATCTAAATAACATGAGAAATACTGTACAATATTAATTTTCTAATGGAACCAAACTCATTTATTGATTTAATTAAAAATAAATTTCCTCCAAATCAAGGTTCCGCAATTAATGTCAGCCTTCAAGATTATTGTAAATAACATCGAACAAAATTCAACAAGGTTCCACTATTTAAGTTATATCTTAGTGTTAAGGAACTATATTGAGCCATTACATCACTTCCTGTTTGAAAAAGGAATAAAAATGAGGAAACACGAATGTAATATTCCTTTGTCATCCAGCATTATGAAGAAAATAAAACAACTGTCAGTTCAAAAGAGTCAGATGGTCACAGACCTTTTTAAAAATGTACTGGCTAAAGGAAGATTCACAAACAATTAAATACGCCACTGAGTGCTGTCAGGGCAATTATTTTAAAAATTCAAAAGATAGGAAACTGTTGAAAACTGCAAAGGTAGAGGATGCAACTGCATTTTGCCCCCCAGGATACTGAGGGGAATGGTTAGTGAAGCAACAAAATCCCCAAGAATCACTGTGAATGAATTGCAGGCTTGGTGGCATCTTAGGGTCGCCAGGTTTCAAAAAGCACCATCAGGCACCAACTCCACAGCCACATGCTTTTTGGAAGGGTTGCCTGAAGAAAGCCTTTTCTGACCGGTTGACACAGATGTAAGCGCTAGGAGTTTGTTGAACATCACTTTAATAATGACTGAAACAACATGCTTTGGTCAGATGAGATCAAAATTGCATGTTTCGGTCAGATAAAGCCTTGGCATGTTAGGTGTTGAAGCAGAGAGGTATACAAGAAGAAGAACCTCACACCCACGGTGAAATGGTGAAATGGAGGATCAGGGGCACTGGTTAAGATTATTGGCATAATGAATCCCACCATGTATCAGGATATTTTAGCCATAATCTAGTTGCCTCTGCCAGAAGGCTGGAACTAGTTCGTAGATGGACTTTCCAACAAGATAATGACCCAAAGCATAACTCAAGATCCACACAAAAATGGCTCTGTTACAACAAAATCAACATTCTGCAATGGCCATATCAGTCCGCAGACCTCAATCCAATTGAAAACCTGTGGGCTGAGTTGAGGAGCGCAGATGATAAATGCAAACCCAAGAATGTGAAGGATCTGGTTAAAGGAATGGTCTAAATTTCCCCCAAATGTGTGACTTCACATTGTCAAAAATAACAGGAAAAGAGTCTACGTCATTATCCTTGCCAGAGGTGGTCACACTGCGTTCTAAATGAAGGGTGCCAATTATAAAGAAACCAAGATTTTGTTGCAATTTACTTTGCATTAAATGATTGTATGATTTTGGCGGTTTCCATCGAAACATCAATTAAAAAACAAGTATTTGACACGTTGGTATATTTCATTTCTCGATAATATTATTGTTTATATATGTATATTTTTGGATTGTTTGTGCCAGTCAGGGGTGCCAGTAATTTTGTAAGTTGTTGATTCTTAGTAATGTTTCATTTTAACTTTTTAAATGACTTTGTATCATTTACTGGTTTTAAGCTATTCAATCTACAATTCAACATCACTATTTCATAAATGTAATTGTTTCCAATCTTTATAAGTTTTTATATTTTCAATGTAAGATTTAATTGAAAAATGGAAGCCCAGAAACTTTAGGCTGTACAGGTTATGCTACATTCTGTACCTCAATCTCTCCAAAACATAGTCTAAACCCATTTTCGTCACTCTGGCAGCCTGCTCTCTCTCTCTCTGTGCCTTCTTTTTCATCGCCTCCCTCTCTTCCCGCTGCCAAGGCTGGATGGGTGTAGACTCTTCCAGAACAAAGGGGAACTTGTTTTGGGAGCATCCATTCAGGGATGGAAAGGACTGCCAGTGACAGGAACCTCGGTCACTTCTCTCACAAACCTTAGCCTGATAACAAGCTGCGTCCGTACTGACATGGGGTCTCTCTCTGGCCAGCTGTGGAGCAGATCCAGCTGGGGCATCATCAGAACTGCAGCTAGGCGCCAAACTTGAGGTGACATCCCCAGGAAAAGTTGTCTTTCCAACGCGGCCCTGGAATCCGAGCTTACAAATCCTCTTCCTTTTCCCACTCTCATGACTCTGTGGCAGCATGATACTGCAAGACCTTGCCATGGGCTTTTGGATGAAATCACCTTCATGTTTGACTTTGGGAGGCTGTGCAGAACCTCTCTCTCTGGTTTTGTCCCCAAGGCAGTGAAATACCCTGATGGACTCTGTCATGCGCTCACGCAGCTGGCTCATGGGCATGCCCACTTGAGGCTCGACCCTCACACCTTCATCAGCTTCGCCCTTCGTCCTTCTCTTCTTCCTCATCCCTGGTATTCCTTCCCTTTTCCTCGTTCGGCCTCGTTTTGATGGTTCTGTCTTTTCCATTTCTGCCTTAACCTCCTTTGCAGTCTCAGTGTTAGGCAGTGTGGAGACATGAGGCTCGCTGATTTGGACCTCAGGACTGCCATGGACCTGGGCCGTTATTTGCTGCCTGGAGGGTCCTCCCTCTGCGTTTTCCTCCGGCTCAACTCCGTGAAAAGATTCAGAATCCAGGTCCGATCTGTGCCTGAAGAGGCAGGATTCGTCGGCTCTCTGCGAGAGTTGGTTGGGCACCTGCACTGGCTGCAGGATCTGAGGAGCTGCGGTATACATCATCACCCCGGAAGTGACATAAGGGTGGATGGTGTGTGGTATGGCGGGCTGCACCAAGACTGGCAGGGACCTCACTGAGTGCTGAAAACCTTGTGACTGCCATGGTGCCCAAGAGTTCAGCATCACAAAATGAGGGGGCCCATAATACCCTAGAAAAAGAGCAGAGTATTTTCCATTGGTTAAGCTATTGTCTAGCTAAAAAAAAAGAATTCAACGAGGTGATGTTTTTCAAAATTGTCAAACACTCGTCTCTAAGCATGGCAGCAATGGACCTGAAATCTATGAATATCTATGTTTACAAACAATTTTCTGGGAGATGACTTAACTAATTTATAAAGACGTATTGATCATTTGTGTTGTCATTTGCTATCGAAAATAAATTTGACTGTCCTACCAAACTGCTGATCAAGAAAAGTAAACTGAAAGGTTTAAGTCATTAAGCTTTGAAGGGCGAGGTTTTGGCTTCCCTTTGTTAGGGCTGACGAGCCACCACTGGTAGGAATCATCATGGCTCAGTGAGTGTCATCATTTGCAACTTCTACCTGCATTGGCTCAAGAAATTTACTGGCAATACAGTGAATCGGGAGTAATTTATAATTTTTCATGGTTCGCTCACTTTTTGCTGAATTTAGATTTTATGGTGTTATTCATATGGAAATTGTCCATTGTCAGTCCTGTTTGTCTGACATTGGGCAATGTTAATAAAAGTTAATTTTAAAACATTTGGTTTTAAAAGTTCCTCACTCTGCACTGTTGAGTGAGTGCTATTCCGTGATGTCACTATGACTAATGTAGTTGTGGGAGGTACTACCCCAATTCCAAAATTGTTGGGACAAAGTGTAAATTTTGAATAAAATCAAAATGCAATGACTTTCAAATCACACCAGCCAGTATTTTATTTACAATACAACAGAGATAACATAGCAAATGTAGAAACTGAGAAATTCAATTTCATCCACAAAATGATTTCAAATTTGATGGCTGCAACAGGTCTCAAAAAAGTAGGGACAGGGGCATGTTTATCATGGTGTAGCATCCCCTCATCTTTTTAACACAGAGCGGAGATGTCTGGGCATTGAGGAGACAAGTTTCTTGAGTTTATCCATTGGAATTTGATCCCACTCTTGTTTAATACAGGCCTGCAGCTGCTGGAGAGTTTTGGGTCTCCTTTGACGGACTTTTCGTTTAATTACGCGCCAAATGTTCTCAATCGGTGAAAGATCAGGACTGCAGGCAGGCCAGATCAGCAGATGGACTCTTCTACTATGAAGCCATGCTGTTGTAATAACTGCAGTATGTGGCTTTACATTGTCCTGTTGAAATACACAAAGCCTTCCCAAGAATAGATGTCATCTGGAGGGCAGAGTATGTTGCTCTAAAACCTTTATATATCTTTCAGCATTCATGGTTCTTTTTAAAACATGCAAGTGTCCCACACCATATTCACTAATGCATCCCCATGCCATCAGAGATGCTGGCTTTTGAACAGTATGCTGATAACAAGAGGGGTGGTCTTTCTCCTATTTAGCCCAGGGGACATGACCCTCATGATTTCCAACATTCAAATTTGGACTCGTCTGACCTTTTCCACTTTGTTGCCACCTTGGCCCACAAAGCACAGCGGCGCTTCTGGATCATGCTCAACAATGGCTTCATTTTTGCATGATAGAGTTTTAGGTGGCATCTGTGGATGGCACGGCTGACTGTGTTTAGTGCCAGTGGTTTCTTGAAGTATTCCTGGGCTCATTTAGTAATGTCATTGACAGAATCATGCTGGTGAGTGACACGGTGGTGTCTGAGGGCCCGAAGATCACAGGCATCCAGTAAAGGTCTTTGGTCTTGTCCTTACGCACAGAGATTTTTCAAGTTTCTCTGAACATTTTGATGATGTTATGCACTGTCGATGATGAGACTTTCAAAGCCTTTGTAATGTGACATTGAAGAAAATTTGTTTTTAAAGTATTCCACAATTTCTTTTACACAAGCCCTCACAGGATGGAGAGACTCTGGCCATCTTTACTTCTGAGAGACTCAGCCTCTCTAAGACATCCCTTTTCTGGCCAATTATGTTACACACTTGATGTCAGTTAACTTAATTACTTGCTAAATGTTCTTTCAGCTGATTCTCTTATATATATTTTTATATTATATATTATATATTATATATTATTATATATTTTTCAGCCCTTTTTTTTGCCTGTGTCCCAACTTTTTTGAGACCTGTTGCAAACAGAAAATTTGAAAAAAGCTAATTTTGTGGATAAAAATGTAAAATGTCTCAGTCTCAACATTTTAAATGTTATCTGTGTTCTATTGTAAATAACACATTAGCTCATGTGATCTGAAAGTCATTACATTTTGATTTTATTCACAATTCACACTTTGGCCCAACTATTTTGGAATTGGGGTTGTATTTATTTTGTATTTATTCCTAATTATACAGTTTTCCATATGCATGCAAAACATTTAACATGGTATAGATCAGGGGTCCTCAATCTTTCCCAGAGAGGGCCAGTGTGGGTGCAGGCTTTCATTGCAACCAAGCTATTACATACCTGATACAACTAATCAATCCCTGGACTCTTTGCTAATAAGCTTGATTAGTAGTATCAGGTGTGTAGCTGCTTGGTTGCAATGAAAGCCTGCACCCACACCGGCCCCTTCTGGAAAAGATTGGAGACCTCTGATATAGATGAAAGGTTTCCATGGAGCTGGGATGCTTCAGCTGATGTTAGAAAGATCTAAGCCATTAATTGGTTGTTGCAGTGCTTGGTATTTTTTGTTGCTTTTTGCTTACATTTAAATTTAGTTTAGGGTATTGCAGGCATGCATACAGCATTTTTTTTTTCTCCAGCTATGGGAATTTCATGGTGCAGATAAGCTATATCAAAACCATTATCAAAGTTAATTCTTTCAGACAAAATTAAAACTGCAGGAAATTTCCAAGCACATTCTCCCGAAAAATTTTGACCTGTTAAGCAAAACATATGCAATCTGGGCTGAGCGACACATTTAAATGCATGAAGTTTCTTAGTCCCTGGCCCGAAGAAACTTAGCGTCCTCTTGTTTCATACGATTTAGAGTTGCTGAAAGTTTGGCCTGTGAGAATTATCAAGTAGTTCAAATATAAATAAGTTGTTCATTGTTTTAAGTTTTACACAATTGCTGCCATATATTTTGCCTTCCTTTTTTACAGCACTGCGCTAAGGTCTAAGCCCCAAAAATTGATAATTTTTTTTAAAATGTTTTACATTAATGGAATACAATTATTTTTAAAAAAATGGTTGAATTTCATTATTGAAAGTTCATGCAGCCTTAACAGAGCCTGTAATTGAATCAATCCATGTCTGGACCAGTCTCATGAGCTTCGAAAAAGCTAATATTTATGGCTGCATTTTTACCTCAAGTTTGCTGGTAAGACAGTATAATACAATTTTTGTGCTCACATATGAACTGTTAGATTTCTACCAACACCAGAAAATTAGATTGAGAAGTGAAAATCAGCTAATCAGGAATAAAATATAATTGTTCATGGGTTACTCACCTCTTGCTGAATTCAGATGCATGTCGTTAATGGTTTGGAAATTTCTAGCGTCCATCGTCAGCGCTGTCTCTCCAAAATGAGATAACCTGAAGTGAGGATAATTTTAAAATGCTTGACTCAAAAAATGCTAGACTCATGGAGCGTTTGTTGCTGCGTAATTGTCATGGTGACTTATGGAGTTATGAAAGTTATTTACTTTCCAATTTATTTGGAATTAGCCCGTTGCGTGATGGCGTAGGAGCTGCGCATGTCGCTGTTGCAGATGACGTGAGTGCTCGCTTGCGCGTCAATGTTATTAGCGATTCAGCCCAATTTCTATTTATTTATTTCATTTAACCTTTATTTAACCAGGGAGGTCCCGGCAAGTGAGCCCTGGGGTTGAGGTGGGGAGGGAGAGGACAAGTTGCATAGCCAATTAGATCAGGGGATGATTCGGTGGCACCGTGGCAGGTAGAGAGAGCCAGGTTGGGTTGGGACTTAAAGCGATGACAACGGGGATCCCCCTTCTCTTATTGAAGATCTGTTCCAGAAATGCTAGCAGTAATAGTGCTTTCGATCAATATACCCTTAGTTTAGTCTCAAAGTTTCAAAGTCATGGCTACACGTAATTGGCGAAGTCGCTTTCTCTTGGTTTCATTCCGTTGTCCGAAGCTCGCATTAGAGAAAAGGTATAGCTAGCGAGCGAATGTAGCAATCCCTAGCTGTAGCATTAGCATTAGCTCCGGAAAATGACTAGTTGCCGAACGGAAAGTGCAAGTCAACGCTAGCATTAGCGGACTGTCTAATTTCAACGGCTATATCACCGTTGAAATATTAATATAATATATATTATCTTCAAAAAGTCTGGAGAATCTGACACCGGGGTGACAGAGGCAATATAACAGAGTATCAAAATCCAGAAGTATGAGAAATTTCACTGCGGAATATTTTAATCATGACCGTCTGAATGTGTGGTATGCATTACACATTGAGACAATGTGCTTTCTTACTCAACTTGGTGATCTGTGTAATTTCAATGGCTATATATCTCCTTATTTCCAAAATGGCTCAATAATCTGACACTGGGGTAGCAGTATAACAGGATCAAAATACAGCAGTATAAGAAATTTTACTGTGGAATATTTTAATTCAGACTCTCTGAATGTCGTATGAGTTACAATGATCAAGTTAGTTATTATCAGGTTAATCTGTATCTAATTTCAAATAAAATTTGCGACCTGTATTTACATGTAGAATGGCATCAACTGTGGAGTTTACATGATGCTCTCCAAAAAGAAGAGAGACAGTCCTCACGCTTTTAACTTCAGAAGCGCGCTGAAGCAAGCCACAGATTAAAGCAGCAGCTGAAGCCAAAACAAGGCCATTTCAATGAGGTCCATGTAAGTAAGAAGGTAAGTCAGTTTTCTTTACATTTCAGAAAATACATTACTTTAAGTGTATTAAGCCCTGTTTAAGAACAGTTAGTGGAGTTAGTTTGACCAAATAATTTGCTTGGCTTTTCATAAGCGCTGATATGACAGCACTGAAACATTTTCCGATGTGTGTATGTCTCTGATCACCATGATATGATTAAAAAGAGGGATGGACCTCAAAGAAAGTTTGTGATTTTTTGCGTTGTCAGACTATTGCCATCTTAACCATATTATGTCCTCTCTATAAATGGAACTAAAAGGCATTTATTTTGTCGTTATCATTTCATAATAATTATTGGCTTCACATTAATTTTGATAATTCAGCAAATTAGTACTTTCATTTTTAAAGTGAACAAAAATGGGAGTAATCATATTTTGAATGCAGTTGAACGGTGAGTCCACTGCAGGCCTTTCAAACCCCCGACAGCGAGTCACTGTTGGATCACTGCGCTGCTGATATATAGTCTAATCACAATATGAAGCCTATAATAGCACAAACTCTACTGCTACTCAGTAGAAATTGTTTGATTAATGTAAGGCACATTTTGAAGCCATCTTGTTTCCTGACTCCACTCTATATCCACTCTGAAACAGTTCATGAGGCATATTGAGAAAATAAGGCAAGCCAGTCAGTTGACCAAGGAGATGGAAAACCTTGATTACTTGTTTGATGTCATGATCCCTTAGGTACTCAACTATAGGGGACATTTGAAAGTCCATTTATTTCTAAATACTTCTGAAATACAGTATTCATTGAAGAAAAATATTCAAAAGCTGTTTCAAATTAATCCATTAATGATTTATCCTTTCCTCAAAGTTATCTTTTCTTTACATTCTTATCCACAAAATTAGCTCATTTCAAATTTTATGGCTGCTACAGGTCTCAAAAAAGTTGAGACACAGGCAAAAAGGGCAGAAAAAGCAATTATGTAAGAGAATCAGCGGAAAGAACATTTAGCAAGTAATTACATCAACTGGCTTCAGGTGTTTAACATGATTGGCTATAAAAAAGATCTCTCAGAGAGGCTGAGTCTCTAAGAAGTAAAGATGGCCAGAGGCTCTCCAACCCATGAAGGCTTGCGTAAAAAAAATAGTGGAATACTTTAAAAACAATGTTGCTCAACGTCAAATCGCAAAGGCTTTGAAGGTTTCATCATTGACAGTGCATAACTCCATCTAAAGATTCAGAGAAACTGGAAAAATCTCTGTGCGTAAGGGACAAGGCCGAAGACCTTTACTGGATGCCCGTGATCTTCGGGCCCTCAGACGCCACTGCATCACTCACCAGCATAATTCTGTCATTGACATTATTAAATGGGCCCAGGAATACTTCAAGAAACCACTGTCTGTAAACACAGTCTGACCTGCCATCCACAGATGCCACCTAAAACGCTATCATGCCAAAAGGAAGCCATTGTTGAGCATGATCCAGAAGCGCTGCTGTACTCTGTGGGCCAAGGCTCATGTAAAATGGACTTTTGCAAAGTGGCAAAGTGTCCTGTGGTCAGACAAGTCCAAATTTGACATTCTTGTTCGAAATCAGGGGAGTCGTTTCCTCTGGGCTAAATAGGAGAAAGACCACCCCTCCTGTTATCAGCATACTGTTCAAAAGCCAGCATCTCTGATGGTATGGGGATGCATTAATGCTTATGTAGTGCGGCACTTGCATGTTTTAAAGCGCACCATGAATGCTGAAAGGTATAAAAAAAAGGTTTTAAAGCAACATATGCTCCCCTGCAGACAAAATCTATTCCAGGGAAGGCCTTGTGTATTTCAGCAGGTGAATGCCTGCTGTCCTGATTTTTCACCGATTGAGAACATTTGGCACATAATTAAACGAAAAGTCCGTCAAAGGAGACCCAAAACTCTCCAGCAGCTGGAAGCCTGTATTTAACAAGAGTGGGATCATATTCCAATGGCTCAACTCAAGAAACTTGTCTCCTCAATGCCCAGACGCCTCCACTCTGTGTTAAAAAGAAGAGGGAATGCTTCATCCTGGTAAACTGGTCGCTGTCCCAACTTTTTTGAGACCTGTAGCAGCCATCAAATTTGATAAAATTGTAAAATTTCACAGTTTCAACAATTGCTATGTTGTCTCTGTTCTATTGTTAATAAAATACTGGCTGGTGTGATTTGAAAGTCATTGTGTTTTGATTTTATTCAAAATTTACACTTTGTCCCAACTATTTTGGAATCGGGGTTGTATAAAGAACACATATCAAAAGGCATGCGTAATTTGATGCGGGCTGGTAGCAATTTAAGTAAATTAATTTTTTTTATCTCTAGCTTCCATGGAGGGCTCTGGAGGAGGGCTTCATCTCTTTATAATCTGCGGCCCGAACCCCAGTTCTCCCCACCATCGGAATCTTAAAAAGGGGAAAATAGAGAAACAGTTTGCAGAATACTTGCGGTGCGCACGCCTTGCCTGCCTCCTCATAACTGCACGTTTCCTCCTTTTCAGCTCTGGCTGTGTCTGATAATTATGAGGCACAGCTGTGTTCCCTCATGCCTCTCTCCTCCAGGCCCGCCTAGCCTCATGACTTGCAGGTGGTGGGAACTGTCCACGGTCCTGCAAGTCTAGGGAGTGCTGCGCGGACGTCGGCTCTCTGTCTGCTGTCCGTTGTGCTGAAGTTCTGCTCCGCACCATTGTTGAAAGGGAGGGGAATTGACTGTTGTGGATGTGCTGACGTGGTCGAGGAGCGTGGCCACGATCCGGTTTGCCACAAGGCTGAGCACTGAAGCTGCAAAGATACCAACTGACATTGTTAGTTTTGATTTATTGTAACTGTGATGACCCCGGAGTGAATGCCTTCTGTTTTTCATCCAATTCAGTTACTTGGATGCGTATTAGAAGTGCTGTTACATTTCGTTGGTTTACGTCCATGTTTCCCCTCCTCCCACGTGATGTGTGTTTTGTGTCTAATTGCTCTCGTGATCTGTTGCAAGGTCCTGTATTGTAATTATCCTTTGAGCTTAGAGTCAAACAGTTTTCTGAACACTGCGCTCTCCCATTGGGGTTCCTTCCACCTCTGTACCTTAGTGCTGTCAATTAACCTGACCATTGGATTGTACTTTGCCTCTGTGCTTGATTCCTGGCCTGGGCCACTACAAACAAATCAAACAGTTCATTACATGTAAATCCACACATGTTGTTTATATTTTGGTTTGCCCTTGGCCATGTTTGTATGTAGGTTAAACAACTAGAGCCTTACGAACTAGAATTTTGGAACATTTGAGTGCAGTCATGAGAGGTGATGTAACCTCATCTGTTTACCGACACTTCCTCACTGCTGTTCATTCTCTTTCTGATTTGAAATTCTTGGACATTGAGTAAGTATTGCCTAACAGAAGAGGCGGGGACTTGGATAAAAAACTTTTACAGAGAGAGGCTTTTTAGATCTGTGAATGTAAAAGCTTCTTTCCTAAAGGGATGAATGAAGATATAAACTACTCACGTTTTTTATAGATCTCATCATGTGTTTTATGATATAACTATTTTAATAGTAATATGTTTGGTTTTTTAATGGGATAATTGCTTCCACTTACCTAGGCTTGGGTGTAGCCCCTCCCATGACACCTCTCTGTAAATTGTGTGATTGCTATTGCTCTTTGTTAATTGTTTGTCAGTGGTTTTTTTTCCATGAACATTGAGAATAGCGATGTGCTGAAACGTCTGCTCATGCTCCTTATTAAAGTTGCTTCTTTTTGCTGAGACTTTTTTATTCACAGTGCGCACCAATTACTCCATCCTTCTTTCATTCACTGGTTTTACGCACCTGAAGAAAAGAATTTACATCTTGAGCGCGACAATATCTTTTCATTTTTTATTTTTTCATTTCTGGGCCATAACAATTACATTATTCTCTGGTGGGTGTCAACGTCAGGCCTACGAACAAATATGTTGCTTTTTTGAAGTTTGGCTCAGTGGTGGAGTGTATGCTCATTTTCTTAAGCATAAAACTGTACCATTTAAGTGTTTTGTGCAATGGTTCCGAGTAATTTTTATTTTCCTTTAGCCAGTGCTTTAATGATTAATTTAAATACGGGGTTGGTTTGGTCTGCCCTGTTCATCTATAAATGACGGTATTGCACCCCATATGACATTGTTTAGCGGCACCAATCAGGATAAATAAGGGCTGGCAGACAAGAGCAGCTTCTCGAGTAGGGGTGTAACGATTCTGAATGTTTTTAAAGGGATAGGGGCGAACATCCGAGTTTTCCCTTTTCCTTTATTAAAGGGGACCTAACATGCTGATCTTTCTTTTAATACATATTAGTAATGTTATAATGTTGGTTGTTTATGCTCAACCTCTGAAAAATTTCTAAATATAAAATCCATGAATTTTGCCGTAATCCATGAACATGATTTCGTGAGCGTGATTTCCTCTCTGAACAGCTCCTCCCGAGATCTTCACGAGATCTGGGTAAAACCTGACGTCAGGTTGTGCCGTCCAATTAGTACAGACCTAGCCTGAGTACACCACTGCGCTAGACCTGCCCACACCAGAAACTATTCTAGCAGGCACTAACAACGGCAGATCATACTATGTCTTAGTAGCGTTTCCACTTTTTGAAATACAAAAGAAGAACCGCAGATCATTTGAGGTGCAATTTTGTTAGTAGCTCTCCCAAAGCTACTTGTCCGTTTAGTTTTGGAGGCGAAAAAAACAAATATTCCTCTTCCAAAAGACGATGCCACCAGAAATCAGTGGGTAGCTTTTTTTTGTTTGCTTGCAGAAAACAGCCACGGCCAAAGCGAACATTAGCTGTTTGTGCTCAGCATTTCACCTAAGACAGCTTTGTCAATAAAGGATAATTAGACAGGATAAGCGTTTCAGCTGCTTCTCAAACCTGAAGCGGTTGCATCGATCAAACGCATGGAGCCACAAGCTGAAAGTAACCATATAACAGCAAATAATGTAAGTGAAGCTAATGTGTTACGGGTGGCTAGCACTAACAACTGGCCTCAAACGCAGGCTTTGTAAAATATCTGAAGATAAAGCCTGTATTGGTCGCGACTGTCCGTGACTCTCAGACACAGAAGCTGTAAGTTGCTTTACTGCATAAGCCAACCTGACGTAATAGCCAGTTGATTGTGGCTGTAGCACAGCGGCTAACGTAGCCAAGTTACTGTTGCTAATGTTTGTGTCCTAAATATGCAAGAGTGATATCAGGGGGAATTCTTCAGTGGGTGTGTGAACATAAACCTCATTTGAAGCTAAGTTTTAATTCTTGTCTGAAATTTGGATGCTTGGTACAACTATTCACAGTAACAGAACTTGCTGTCTGTAAAACCTGTTTTGCAAGGGTTTGTCTCTGTGGTTATGACTGCTCAGTTACTACTGCATGTTAGTTTGCGTGTCGTGCTAAAATGCTCCTGGTTCACTTTTATGCTGTAATTCCGATCGGCATGCTTGTGTTACTTTGGTAAGTATCAATGTGGCAGTTTCATCATTACCTTGCCCGATTGTAGCCACTACAGTTAGTGATCGCTTCACTAATCCATGACCGGGATCAGCAATGCGAAAGCAATGCGAAACGCAGAAGCTCTACCGGTTTACAAATGATTTCTCGGCACTTCCTTGACATAATTTCATCCCCCTTTAGAAATCGTTGTGGCTAATAAAAAGCCGAAAAAGGCAGAGATTAAATGGTTCATTCTTTCTTGTATAAGTGATCAATTCAATAGCACCCAATAAGCAACTTGTCCGCGCTAATGGAACTAACGGTCTACAAAACCTGTATAATGTTCATTACATAACCAAGCTCTCTCTAGCTGTTGCGTACTATCCATAAAGCTGCTGTTGCATCAGACACAAAGCAAATTTTTCGTAGGACAGATTAGTCTACATTCAAAGCCAATGCAAAGATGCAAGTAAAGGCGTTTTGGGCGTGTTAAGCAGCTTTCACACCGGATGCGAAACAAATTTTTTGCGCAACAGATTACATTCAAAGTCATGACTGCTTATCAGCTACTGCATGTTAGTGTGCATGCTCTGCTAGTTAAAAATGCTCTTGGTTTAGAGCTGCTGGATTCCTCACTCGGTTAAGGCACTGCGTTGCAGTGCAGATGTGTCTATCAGGTTGCGGGTTCGCGGGGCAGTGGTCGGCAGCTTTTTCAGTGTAGCGCACAATTGGCCATCGCGCTACAGGGTTTCAAATTGGGATGAGACTGTCGGGTAAGGGAAATAAATAAAAACAGCCTTGTTCATTGCTCAAGCACCTCCTGTTGGCCAGACGGGCGCTCGTCAGGAGGATTCTAAGTCTGTTCATGTCCGGGTATCCTCCGGCCTCGTTCTGAACTTGCCAAGATTCAACCAATGAGTGTATAGGAAGCAGTGGCTGATGGCATGTGCTTTGGAGGAGATCATTGTTTTTCAATGTAACTTCAGCTCTGCACCGTCACCAGAAGCTTATTTCATGGTTAGGCAGCACTGCACATTAGCCCCGATCTCAAAACTGTACCTTTTGAATTGTCAACATATTGCCATGTAGACACATTTTCTTGAGATCAGTGAGTAGTGCGTGACGTTATGACATCATAGTAACGTCATGACGTAATCTAGCGACTTTTTAGATAGCCAATAGCGACTTTTGGTGATTTGTTTTTGGCAGCATTACCAGTATCGTGCATAGTGCTCTGATCGTTCTGCTGCAAGTATGTGCGGTTGCGCACGTAAATTAAGTCACACAGCTAGCATATTCTGGGCCTTAGGGCTCGCTGAAAGGACTTTCATTCAAAACCCTTTGTTACATTTTTTTTTTTTTACTATGTTGGCATAAACTTGGGCTAGCATGTAAAAAAAGAAAAGTAGTCTGCATAAGGACCCTATCAGCAGGAACCATAACCTGCACTTTGGGTGTGGTGGTCAACAAACTAATGTCCACTCCAAAATCCCTTTAAAACTAACAAAGGATTTATTATTATTCAAGTTGGGTATGGGTACATGGAAAAACAAAACAAGCAAACAAACCCAAAAATACTACATAGGCGGCTGACAACAAAAACAGGCAGGAGAGGGGGTAGCGAGAAGGGCCCCGTGGTGGTGCCAAGAATAATAAACCCCAAGCCCTAACCTTCCCTACACCCTATTTTCCTACCAGCCTATCCACAGTCACTAACTAAACCGGCCAACTGACGTACCTGCTACAACAAAAAAAAGGTACACCACTCACGTTCTTACCTAGTGTGTCTAGACAAAAAAGTTACCTACGGGTGATATGTATACCCCAGGGTCTCTTGCCTCGCCCTCCTCCACTGAGAAAAACAATTAACACAACTGAGGATAAAGAACTTAAAATCACACAGTAAATAACACAAAATCACCAACTGAAGGAGTCAAAATAAAATCTACCAAACCCCTCTCCCACCCTGCTACTCTAAAATAGCTCTAATACATAGATGAAAGCAAGACAGATGATTAGTCAGAGGTAGATTTGGGAACACAGGATTGGGTAAGGATAATTGATCTTAATTGGCAGAATCCAACACAGTTGTGAAGGCTACATAGCTGATGATTAATTGACGGGAAGAGGGCTGAACAAAGGACCACAGCATGCACCACTGCAGGTCAGCACCTGGGGAGAAAAAGGAAGGCAAAACAAAAACACATAGCACCACTTTTCCTGTAACACCCTTGGTAAATCAGAGGCCCTTTGTAAGAACATTTGTAATCAGAGGGCTCTCTTAACAGTATGCTCTCCCATTTGGGCTCTCTCTAGGGCCCCCACATAGCTAGAAGTCACGACCCTTAGCAGGGGCTTTCATAATCATAGGGCCCTCTGAAACCATTCCCCCCTACTTCCTTGAACCCCTAGTTGGTAAACATTAGGGCTCCCTTAGGAGTATTCACGAGAGGCACTACAGTAGGGCCAGCCCAGGGGCCCTCTGACTGCCGTCCCCCATAGCCCAGGGGCCCTCTGGCTGCCGTATCCCATAGCCCAGGGGCCCTCTGACTGCCGTACCCCATAGCCCAGGGGCCCTCTTACTGCTGTCCCCTGTAGCCCAGGGGCCTCTGAGTGCCGTCCCCCATGGCCCAGGGGCCCTCTGATTGCCGTCCCCCGTGGCCCAGGGGCCCTCTGATTGCCGTACCCCATAGCCCAGGGGTCCTCTGATTGCCGTCCCTGTCCCCCCCGCCCAATTCATATCACCCTTCTCTCTCGGTTCTCTGCAGATATGCCCTATAACAGTGTGAGTAGACCTAAGATCCTAGAGAAGAGAGGCCCTCTGACATCGCAATTGGCATTGGCATCTGTGGGCCCCCCTTCTGAGCCCCTGGACCCTTGGGCCCCGGCCCTACTGGCCCGGTCCGTAATATGGTCCTGCTCATAGACTTTCTGTTTTCCAGCTTCATGAACTTGGCACCCCATATGACGAAAATCTGAATGAAACCCATTACATTTGTTTCCCCTTTGTTTGTGCAGGCAAAATGAGAATTCATTTCCTGCCGCTGCTATTCGTTTTGGATGGAAATCTTAATGTCTCCGGAATGGTGACAATGGATTTTGGACTGTGTAACCATACCAATCCTTTACAGGAAAGCATTTAAATGCTTATAAAGTCTCAATCCTCTGGTCTCGGTCTCGTCCTGCACTGGTCTTGGTCTCGAAATGGTCTGTCTTCGGCTTGGTCTCGGTCTTGTCTTGGTCTTGCTACCCTTTTGTCTTGGAAGTGTCTTGGTCTTGGCTAAGGCGGTCTTGACTACATCACTAGTTAACAATACGATGACCAATGCTTAACAATGTCAATGGCTTCTCGAAAATTCTCAGTCTATAATTACATTCTAAAATCCACAAGGTCTGAAAACAACCTATACAATGTACAACAGTTTATGAAAACATCAAAATGGCTTTTCTGAGAAATATGTGGTAAAAATGGCTTGAATAAACTGTTACCGGTCTCGCAATTTAACTACACTTGCACATTATTTAGCCAACTATATGAGCCAACTTTTGTGAAAATATCTTAGGTGCGTTTTCATAGGAACCTGGGTGTTTTTTTAAGATGAACTTTACGTTTTACATGAAGACAGATGCATTTTTCAACGGAAAATTGTCTGAAACTTTTTCAGTTTTTACCCCTCAGCCAAACTTTGGCCAGAGGGGTATTGTTGTCACCTGCATGTCTGTCTGTCTGTCGTCTGTCCATGACTTTGTCCGGGTCAGTACAACTAATGATCGCAGCTTCACCAAGTTTGGTATGGTAACTCATTATGACCCAGAGATGTGCAATATCAGGTTTTTGCTGGATTTGACCTTTGACCTTGGCTAAGGGGTGTTCAGCAACATGTTATTTTTCACATATATACTTATGTTTGGTATCAAAATGTCTGTCATGTTGTTGTGTAGCCATTTAAAATCATCTGGTTTTTTTGAACAATCATTTATGGGTTTAAAATATGGACTTTTTGAGGCCTTGCCCCACAAAAATCTTGAAATCACTAAATTGGTCACAGATCACTTGCTGTATGCAAATTTCACACTTCAAATCTATTTTCTGGACAGTCCCACTAGTAGGTAAATATTACTAGAAGATGGTTCAAATTGGGCTGCGGGCTAATTTGCCTATACCCTGCAAAACCTCCTTTTTATTACAATTGAAAGGTGTTACAAATAATTTGACTCTTGCATAGACTCAATGCATGTTTGAAGGCTCATTCCATGATTACTGATGTTAAAAAAATTGTTTAAAATGGTTTGAGGTCACATTATTCTGCAAAATTACCTCTGATGGTCAGTTGTTCCAGTGGATAAGGTGACATAAACATTGAGTAGGATCGCAGTGTTAAACATGATTGCATGGTGGAAGGGCTCTCTGAGGTTGTTTGTATCCACATTGTGGCCTTACCTGACGCTGAAGATGATAAATGCTGCCACAGGACACTGAAGACGGTAAGAAAGCATTTCAGGGCCCGGTTCGCAAGAAACTAGTGGGAATGGAGGTGCAAAATGGAAATGAAGTACCTCTGGTGTTCATTGTCTATGTATGACAGATAAAAAAAAAAAAATCTGCGGTTGACAGCTCAACAACTTGATATCAATAGCGCCAGAAGTGAACAGATGAAAGCATCAAGATCTACTATTTCCAGAGACGCCTTTGTGAAAATGGTCTGATTGATCGCGTTGCTGCCAAGAGCTGGCACCATCAAAAAAAGACTTGAGTTTGCCAAGAAATTTGGCAAAAGATTAGACACTAAATGAAGGGGAACAAGTTCTTTGGACTAATGAATCAAAATTTGAAAATTTTTTTTTTTGCAAAACTTATGCATGCCGTAGAGTTAGAGAACATTTCAGAAATGAATGTTTAACACCTTCAGTTAAGGAGTGTTAATAATCTGGTTTAGGGTTCAGTCTGCTCCAAAAGAGCCGGTGATCTCATAAAAATCGACGGAATCATGGATCAAATGAAGTATCACAGTCTCGTTGTGAGCCACACATTACCATCTATAAAGGTATTGAAATTTTTTTTGAAAACTGTAAAAGGCAGTGAAGAAATCTTACTTTTCACTTATCATTCTTCATTCAACCACTCATATCAGTAAGCTGAAAACAGGAGAGACACATTGGTGTAAACCTGTTTTTTCCAGTTTTTTCTTCATTATCAGTACAGTGGTAGACTCACAATATACTGTTATGGCCCCAATTTGTTATTACATTTATAACACAACAGCAACAGCAAGGGATGACAAACACAGTTTTAACAACTAAAACACATTTAATTTTTAACAAAGACAAAGACTAATAACAACCTACAACTAAAGACCAAGATTGATAAATAAGAAAAAACAGAAATAATTACAGTCCCTTTTTAGTGGGGTGGCTTGGTGATGTCCTGAATGAAGAAAATGCTCAAACACAGGCAAAGAAATCCACAAAAGAAACGTCACAGGTCTTGAACAGAATGGCAGGTCTGGTCATCTTCTTGCAATTTCTCCTACTACTTTACTGTCTCAATTCTTTTCTTTATATACTCTCTTTCAGACCCCACCCACATTTAGACCTCTTTTTTTTAACTTTCTGAGACTTGCCCCAGACATGTTCAGGACATGTCTAAACATGACTCCAGTCTGAGCTTAACAAAAAAAAGGTAAATACTGCCATCTAGTGGCCTATATTCACATTACACCTCCATTCCAAAAGGGAAAAATTTTGACTCATAAAGGCAAAATTTTTCTTTTCAATACAAAATGGTTAAGTGAACACTTGTCTACATATACATATCATACAATATTCAAACACATGATATATATATACACATTCAAACACGGGATAAGCAATCAGCAATTACATTGTCTGTACCCTTCACATGCTTAATTTCCAAGTCAAACTCCTGTAAAATCAAACTCCAATTCAACAATCTCCGATTCTTGTTTTTCATCTTACTCAAAAACATTAACGGATTGTGGTCAGTGTACACAATCATTGGCTTTTGTCCTGTACAAACATAAACCTCAAAGTGTTGTAAAGAAAGGACCAGAGCCAACAGTTCCTTCTCTATTGTGGAATAGTTCCTTTGGTGGCGATTGAACTTCCTGGAGAAGTATGCCACGGGATGCTCAATGTCATCAGAGTCACTTCTCTGTAGGAGCACAGATCCACAAGCTTGGTCGCTAGCATCGACCGCGATGGAGAACGGTTTGTTGAAGTCAGGAGATTTGAGCACGGGGAAGTGACACAGCAGAGACTTCAGGTGATTGAAGGCTCTCTGGCATGCATCATCCCAGGTGAACTTTATGCCTTTCTTCAGTTGGTTAGTTAGACTGAGAGCAATCTCAGCAAAGTTCTTGCAGAACTTGCGGTAGTACCCGATCATTCCAAGGAAGCGGCGCAAAGCTTTTTTGTTGTCAGGAACTGGAAAGTCCATGATGGCTTGGACTTTAGCATTTATGGGTGCCACCTTACCCTGGCCTATGACGTAGCCAAGATAGGTGACAGTAGCACAACCTAAGTCACTCTTGCTCAGGTTAACAGTCAGGTTAGCCTGGGTCAGGCGCTGGAACAACGTCTCTACATCTTTTAGATGTTCTTCCCAGGAGTCACTCCATGTGATCAGGTCATCGATGTATGCACCCGTGTGTGGCAATCCGGCGATTGTAGACTGTATCATCCTTTGGAACGTGGCTGGGGCATTTTTCATGCCAAAGGGTAGGACTTCATACTGGTACAATCCAGATGGTGTGGCAAAAGCAGAGATGCTCTTGGCCCTCTCAGTTAAAGGCACACACCAATAACCCTTCAATAAATCTATCTTGGTCAGAAACTTTGCTTGCCCTACACTATCAATACAATCATCAATCCTAGGTATTGGAAACACATCAGTTCTAGTTACAGCATTGACTTTGCGATAATCTGTACAGAATCTAGTACTTCCATCAGGTTTTGGAACTAGCACACAGGGTGAACTCCAATCGGAGTTGGAGGGTCTGATAATATCATGTTTTAACATGTACTCAACCTCTTTCTCAGCAATCTTTCTCTTTTCAGGATTCATCCGGCATGGATGCTGTTTAATTGGTTTGGCATCACCAACATCTACATCATGAGAGGCTATAGTAACTCTCTTTGGAACATCAGGAAACAAATCCTCATATTTCTTGATCAACCTTTCAAACTGATCTCTCTGTGAGGGTTCTAAGTGCTGGAGTTTTACATCAAGATTTTGCAACACTTCAGTGTTTGACAATTTACATGAAAGAACTTCAGCTTTAATTCTTGGTTCATCATCTTGAAACTCCCCCTCATCTTCACACGTTTCGACCATTGGAGAATCTGAAGTGACAGCTGCAACCCTAGCATTTCTGTCATGATAAGGCTTTAGCATGTTAATATGACACAATTGTTTTGGTTTTCTCCTATCTGGAGTCTTCACAATGTAATTGAGATCATTGAGTTTTGTCAGAATTTCATATGGACCATGAAATCTAGCCTGCAATGGATTGGACTGCAAGGGAAACAACACAAGGACCTTGTCTCCTGGTTTAAACTCACGGCTTCTAGCCTTATGATCATACCAAGTTTTCATTTTTCCCTGACTTGATTTCAAGTTCTCTTTGGCAAGGTCACAAGCTGCACGCAATCTTTCCTGAAACTTGCTAACATAGTCTAACAGACTGATTTGCGGCTCTTCCTCTTGCCATTGTTCACTCAATAATAGCAAAGGTCCTCTCACTTCATGACCAAACACTAGCTCAAATGGACTGAATCCAGTAGACTCCTGCACTGCTTCTCTAGCTGCAAACAACAGCAAATGAACCCCTTCATCCCAGTCTTTCTCATGGTCATAACAATAAGTCCTCATCATTGTCTTGAGAGTGGAATGAAACCGCTCTAAGGCACCCTGACTTTCTGGATGATAGGCACTAGAAAGAATCTGTTTTGCACCTAGTTCATACACAACCTGCTGAAACAATCCTGAAGTGAAATTGCTACCTTGGTCTGACTGAATTTCCCTGGGAAGACCAAACAACGTGAAGAACTTTATCAAAGCCTTCGAGATTGCAGTTGCCTTGATGTTACGTAGAGGTATGGCTTCAGGGAATCTGGTAGATGCACACATGATTGTCAACAAGTACTGATTTCCAGATCTAGTCTTGGGTAATGGACCAACGCAATCAACAATGACTCTAGAGAATGGCTCCCCAAATGCTGGGATAGGCTGCAATGGAGCTACAGGTGGGTCTAACTGGTGTTTTCCAACTACCTGACAAGTGTGACAGGTTTTGCAAAAGTTGGAAACGTCTTTCCGAAGCCCAGGCCAAAAGAAGTGTTTCATGATCTTATCAACAGTCTTGTTAACACCAAGATGACCTCCTAAAGGTAAACTATGAGCCATTGTTAAGATCTCATTCCTATAGACCTTCGGAACAACAATTTGCCTGACCACTGCCCAATCTGCATTGGCAGGGATATCAGGAGGGCGCCACTTCCGCATCAACACACCATCCTTGAGATAATACCCAACTGGAACTGCATCTATTTCTTTTTCAGGAAGGGCTCTCCTCTTAAGTACACAAATTTCAGGATCATTAGTTTGCTCCTCAATCAACCGCTTTCTGGACAGAGACAAGTCTCCAGACACATCAGAATCACCAGACCCATCCGGCTGGCTGAATAGAGAACTGATAAAAGTATCTGATAAGTCCTCAAACGGAGAAACCATAGTAGGCCAATCAGAGTCATGAGGCGAACCACCTGAGTCCTGACTATTCAATGTACTGGACGGCACCACAACATCATCTTCTTTAGCCTTCTTGGCCATAGCACGAGTCACTGCGCAAGAAGGATACAGAGATGGGTCCTCATCCCCATTTTCAGTGCTCGGCTGTGAAGTAAGATGTACAGGGGGAACTACTTTGCCCCCAGCCAGGTCATTGCCTAGCAACAGAGAAACACCCTTTATAGGTAGACTTGACATAAGTCCCACCTTTACCTGTCCTGTAACTAAATCTGACTTCAAGAATATAGAGCGCAGGGGTACAGATACAGTCCTCCCTTCAATACCTTGTACAAGTATGAAATCCCCTGAAGCGGTCTCATCACGTAACTCCAAGGAGTCCATCAACAAAAGTGACTGAGAAGCTCCGGTATCCCTTAGGATATATATGGGGACAGGAGTAGTATGCTCATTCAGAGCCACAAATCCCTCTGACACAAATGGAAGAAATTCCTCCCTCACAAAGTCAGCTGTATTAGGCTTTTTAGCCCCACAAGAAGCAGGCAATTTAGCAGATTGGTTATCTACTACAGGGGTTTCTAACCTTGTTTTCACAAAGGCATTTGGTCTGGTATCCTTTTCTTTTTCTTTCTTAGCTTTAAGGAACCAACAGTTAGTTGTAACATGACCAGATTTCTTGCAATAACTGCAAACTAGACCACTTTTGTCACTGTCAGCTAACACACTTTGATCAGACCTGTTACTGGATTTCTGAGCACCATCACCAGATTTGTCTTTGTCTTTGGGTGAGGAATCTTGGGTATCACCGTAACCCTTTTTCTGAAATTGGGACCATTTATTGTTACTGCTAGACTGAAATTTGGACTTATGAGTGAGAACATATTCATCTGCAAATTTGGCAGCTGATTGCAAGTTCAGTGCTTGCTTCTCATTAAGGTAGGTCTTAACATCATCCTTAACACAGTTCTTGAATTCTTCAACTAACACTATCTCTTTTAGTGAGTTGAAATCATCCTTGACCTCCATAGAAGTACACCAGCGCTCAAAGCAAACCTGCTTCTCATTAGCAAATTCCACATAAGTCTGATTTTCAGATTTCTTCAGACCTCTGAATTTCTGTCGGTAAGCCTCTGGAACCAACTCATAAGCTCTCAAAATAACCTTTTTGACAACCTCATAATCAGAGGAATCATCTGCAGACAAAGCCGAATAGGCTTGTTGAGCTTTACCCTTGAGGACAGTTTGCAACATCAGAGGCCAGTGTTCCTTTGGCCACTGGCAACTCTTTGCTACCTTTTCAAAACACTGGAAATAGTTGTCAACATCCTTTTCTGAAAATGGAGGCACCAGTTTTACCTCCTGACTGGCACAAAATTTATTTTTAGTTTCAATTTTAATTTTTAGTTTCTCCATTTGGAGTCTTTCTTCTCTATCGAATTTCTCTAATTCAAAATCTCTCTGTCTCTGTCTCTCTCTTTCTGCTCTTTCCTCTTTCTCTCTCTCAAATTCTCTTTGTTTTTTTTCTCTTGCTAATTTTTCTAACTCAAACTGCCTTTGTTTTTCTTTTTCTTCCCTCTCAAATTCTCTTTGTTTCTCTTTTTCCTCCCTTTCTTTTTCTCTTTCTTCCCTTTCTTTCTCTTTTTCCTCCCTTTCTTTTTCTCTTTCCTCCCTTTCAATCTCTAGCATTTTTAATTTAAGTTCCATTTCTATATTTGGATTTTCCACTGGAAACTGTTCCAGATCTCCTGGTGCAAACACATTTTCATCAATGTAATATTCAACTATCTCTCTAGCCAGTCTTGCTTTTCGCATGGCTGGTTTTACCTCTGTCAGCTCCAACTGTCTGCAAATTTCTAGCAGTTCTGTCTTTTTAAAAGACTTCAAAACCCCTACGGTTGGTGATGCCAAGAAATCATCCATTGCTGTTGTCAATATATATCTAGGAAAATTCACAAAAACAATTTCACAATTTGGAATGTTAGATTTTCAATAAATTACTCACACAATGGTCTATCCCGGACCTTGAGCCCCCAATTTGTTATGGCCCCAATTTGTTATTACATTTATAACACAACAGCAACAGCAAGGGATGACAAACACAGTTTTAACAACTAAAACACATTTAATTTTTAACAAAGACAAAGACTAATAACAACCTACAACTAAAGACCAAGATTGATAAATAAGAAAAAACAGAAATAATTACAGTCCCTTTTTAGTGGGGTGGCTTGGTGATGTCCTGAATGAAGAAAATGCTCAAACACAGGCAAAGAAATCCACAAAAGAAACATCACAGGTCTTGAACAGAATGGCAGGTCTGGTCATCTTCTTGCAATTTCTCCTACTACTTTACTGTCTCAATTCTTTTCTTTATATACTCTCTTTCAGACCCCACCCACATTTAGACCTCTTTTTTTTAACTTTCTGAGACTTGCCCCAGACATGTTCAGGACATGTCTAAACATGACTCCAGTCTGAGCTTAACAAAAAAAAGGTAAATACTGCCATCTAGTGGCCTATATTCACATTACAATACCCACTCCATTAGACATAGCCAGTTACCTTGATGTGGCCAATTAGCAATGAATACGAACTTGTGCGCATTGTTATTTGTGGATACAGAATGCATCATGTGTTGGGAATCGCTGAGTTGTATGTTTGTTTTTAGTATGTTTTAGTAATTTTAGTTGCTATTTATTTATTTATCATATTTATTCTTTTAGAGTATGTATGTTTCTGCAAGATCTTGGTCTTGAATGTTTTCCTCTCGTGTCTGTCTCGTGGTGTCTTGTCTTTTTCATCACACTCTCTTCCCTGTATTTCGGTGAGGTAATTCCACTTCCTTCTTTCTTGCTGTTCTCATTGACTATCCACACCTGAGAGTAGTTTAGAGAGGCACGGGTGATTAGTTAGATCAGAGATAGAACTCCACCTGTTTCCCCTCTCTCTCCTATCACCGTCCTTGCTTTTCTAGTTACGCCTCTCTCTACAGCTGTCCTGTGCTTAGCTGGGATTCCACTTAATTAATTTGTGTTTAAAAGACCCACTTTTTCCCCAGCTTCTTGTCGACACGTTTCTTCCCTTAAGCTCGCTTTGGTTAAGTATCGTTTCTGCGTTTTCTGGTTTTGATTGCTGATTGCTCGTTTTTTGTGTATTCTCCTGTAAGTTTTGTTATTGATTGTTTGTATTACATTGTTTGATTGCAAGTTGAGTGAGCAGTATTTCGTTCTCCCTTATTCACATTTTGTACCCATCTGTTTAGATTCTCCCATGTTTCTCCCTTATCCCATCCAACTCCCTTTTCCTTCCCCTTCCAAACCCTTAGATCTACCCCTTATGTTACTGTCATTGTGCGGATTGATTTCCAGGTTACCGAATATTTCTGCTTGTCCCCTGACTCTGATTCTGACTATTCTGCATTACTCTGTTTGCCTGGCTATCAATCTGTTTCTGTATTTAACCATGAGCTGTAGGCCTCAGAGCACAGTAATACGCAGCAGAGTCAGACAGCTGCACCCTCTGTATTGTTAAAGGTACAGTGCTTGAGGTTTTGTTGAGATGAGCATCAAATCTCTCCTTGAATTCTGGTGCATTGTTTTTTGAGCCATATACTGTAGATCTTGTCTCAACATGAAATTAGGGAATCCATTTGGTTACTGTATGTACCAAAATAGAAATGGCTGTGCACTGCTTGTGCTATATTTGCAGTCAAGTGTCACTGACTCTCTTTCAAGACCAATCTTATCTCTGTTGGACTGCGTCACGGTGTCTTCAGCTCTGCATTCTGAAAAAAAGAAGAATTCAGAAATTTTCATTGCACAAAACAAACATCACTTGAATGGAATGAATGAGTGAATAAAATAAATAAATATAAAATCTTACCAAAGCTGTAGATACCAATGATAAAAAGAATATGGATCTCAATGTCCATTGCAACACTCCAAAATAAGTTGAATTAATGATGTGAACAAGTATAATCCAACGAAAAGCAAGAAAGACTTTGAGAATGAGGCATGAAGCAATGAACTATCGAGACTGCAGAGGATTTCTCTGGTTTCAGTGGACTGGTACCATCGTGTTAGGCTTCAAGAGGAGGAGCTTACGTTAGTCTTGGATCAAAGGTTTCAATTTTGGTAAATTTGTCTCATACTAAACAAATACAGGAGGCAGCCAGATATCAGATGTGCCCGTGAAAAATGGCTTTTACAACAAAGTGTCTGAACCACAGTTCCAAAACCATCTACATCAGGGGTCCTCAATCTTTCCCAGAAAGGGCCAGTGTGGGAGCAGGCTTTCATTGCAACCAAGCATTTACACACCTGATGCTACTAATCCACCCCTGGACTGCTTACGAATAAGCTTGATTGCATCAGGTGCATAGCTGGTTGGTTGCAATGAAAGCCTGCACCCACACCGGCCCTTTGTGGGAAAGATTGGGGACCCCTGATCTTGTACATCTACACTACTGATTCCCATTTATTACCCGAGGCCAAAGTATGGCCATCGAGTACTGCAAAGGCCTTGCGTCTGTCTGTCTGTCTGTCTGTCTGTGTAGATAATAACTCATTTCCTATTAATCTCAGTTTAATGAAATTCAAAGGGACTGTTCTTGGGACATATAGCTTGGACAAGTTTGAAGATGGGTAACCTTGACCTACTTTAAGGGGTCAGAAGGTCACATTCTTTGTAAACACTGTTTCCTTGATTACATCCACTATTTTTGTTGTGGCCACTTAAAATTTACAGCATGTATGTTCTGGATAATCAGCTTGTAGAACATTAAAGGTGGATGACCTTGACCTGGTTAATGGGGTCAAGGGGTCACATTGTTTCTGAACAGTGTTACTTTCATTACGCCTTTGCACTACCATGACATTTTTTGGTGTAGCCATGTCAAATTCATAAGGTGAACTCACTGGATAATCAAGTTGGAGGACATAGAAGCTACATGTCCTTCACCTACTTGAAATATCTTCTAATAACAATTTCATGTAGCAACATTATCAACCAAACTGTTCAGTCTCGTTTAACATAACATTGAATTTTGATGACTGCGCATCATGTCAAAATTCATATTCAGAATGCCAAACGATGTAAAGTCACAGCTGTCCTGTTCCACTGTGGATTGTGACTTTGACATGGTCTCATTACAAGAAACACAGAATTTTTTTGGAAAAATACGACCCAGTCAAAGAATGTCATCTTGTGGTCTTTTTGGATATAGTGTGTTTTTTTTTTTCTAACCTGCCACACTCAATGAGTGAGGCTTCACATCTGAGTGCTTTCACTTGCCAATGAACATTATATAACACGAACAACTTTTTCAACTACTCTAAAACTGCTAAATACTGTGTATAGGTGCACTTCTCAGTGTTTAAACTACTTATTTCTAGTGTTATGACAAGTGTAGGGAAAGATTTGCACTCTGTTTTTCAACCTGACACTGATAACAGAGCTTTAAACAATGCCAACAGGTTGAAGTGCAGTGGTCAATTCTTTTAAATTCCATAGGTTTTCTCCTTAGATATGTGACTTAGGGAAATATTTTACCTTTAGTCAGGGAATCGTCCATAGACATTGCATAAAACCCCTCAAATGCTTTCCAAAGGTGAGAGTGTTTATTTAGCACTTTGCTGCATATCAGTGTATATTAATTAAATGCACATGTAATGGAATTTTATGGGAAGATCTGAGGGAAATATCCCATAAAGATGTCTTACGCAACTGTCCACAGCACTGCAATCACTGACCACAGAGCATTGCTTCATTTTGCGTAGTGAGCCTGCAAAATCTCAGCTAGCGGACTGTAACTCTATCCATTACTTTAAATATTTGCACAGGGACTGTACAGTGCTATGACGAAGTATCTGATCCATGCCCAATTTCTACTACTTTTTACTCATTTGTTAATTTGAATGTTTCAGACCAGGTCATCCAACCAACTTACAATTTGAGACAATGTAAATGAGTAAATGTAAAATGCAGTTTGTTTCATTTACTGAAGGTGAAGTTATTCAAAACATATATCATCCATGTGAAAAAATAATTGACCCCAAAACATGACAGATGGTTGTGCTGTGATCAGAAGTTTGCAATAACTAGTAATATCAACATTACGATTTGAACATAAGGGAAATTTTCCGGCACCCTGCTTCAGACTGTCCCACTGTTTACATAAACCTCTAAACCCCCTCCTTCAGGTTTATTAAAATCATATCTATACTGGGTTCTCAAGTATTAGAAAATATTAAGTCAGTTAATTAAAATACATTTTGAACTTGTCTATGGGTGGATCTGACCGTATCTGACGAGCAGAGGATAGCCACACCACCAAGGCATATCTGGCTTTTTCCTTTATTCAAGTCAATTTGGGACCATAATTTACAAAAATGGACATAATGCTTGGTCACACTTTATTTGAAGTGTTGCTCATAAAGGCTTTATACAGCATGTATAATGCATTTAGCCACTAACTAATTGACACTGTCAGTTATATCACAGCTGGCGTCACATGCTGAAGAAGGATGTGTTATTTCAACCTTTACTGTTGTGTTCTGGGGTTCTGGCCTTTGGTCAGGACAATATTTTTCTTGGTTTTATAGCCTCAGTTCATGTCTCAGTTTTAACAGTTTCTTGTATTAGGATTACTCATTTCATAATTCATGTTTGTTGTCCATGTTTTTACTTTTCCGGGTTTTGTCTCTTGCCAGGTCTGCCCAGCCACTCCACCGCTTGTCTGCGTTCCGCCCCGTGCCTTCGTTGTTGCACATTTCAGAGCTCTGGTTGGCTTTGGTATTTCCCCCTTCCTTCTGTGCTGGATTCGGGGCTGTCTAAGCTTAATTGACAATTAACTGTTTTTAAGTTACTAACATTAACTAACATTCACTGGGTGGTGTAATTCTTAGATAGGCACATAACTAATACTACTAATTTAGACAGGGAGTTTGTTGTCATGATTCCTGCTTTGTTATTTCAAGTCTTGCTGTGCTTTTCTGTTCTAAACATTCATGCTGCTTTCAAACTGCATACTTAATTTGTACTTAAGCTGAGCACGCTCATTCTCTTAATGAGCAAGTCTTGTCCACCAATCTGTGTCCATGTTATGATCTTGCCATGCCTCTTGTTCTCCTTCTCCAGGTGTTGCCCCTCATGTGTTCTGATTTCTTACCCTTTATCTGGATGCGGTGGAAGTTGGCTGGCAGACTGAGTCTCAAGTCCTTTCCAAGTTTCATTCCTAGTTCATGGTCAAGTCTAGTGTTCACAGCCTTGTTATTTTTGTGTATATTTATAGCCTTTGTGTTTTTTGTCCTGTTCGAGATCTGGTATTATTTTCTGTTTATTGCTATTTCTGCCTGGAGTTTCCAGAGATTTTTTGTTTTTGCCATTTTTGGATTCCTTTGTTCTAGCTCTGTGAAGCTTTCTTTAGTTTGTATTTTGCAACCCCTTGGGCGAAGTTTTTTGTTGGCCCTCGTGCCTGATTTTCTTTATTTTTTCAATAAACCTTATTCCTCCATCCTCGCATCTGGTGTCTAACTGGGCACGTATCATTTACAAAGTGTGACATTTGCTTATGTATGATTTATGAAGACATTATGTCTCATTTATGAAGGCTTTATACATCCTGTATAAAGCCCTTATGAGCAACACTTCAAATAAAGTGTGATAGGGTAGGAGACTTGAAACCTTTGATAGATACCATGAAATAATGTGGAAAATTATGAAAATTATTAAAATAATAAATCAGGGGAAAGTAGGGTCATTTTCTCAAAAACTTATATAGCATTGAACTTCTTTCTGCAACCACTGACATCACCATCTGCTAGCTATTAAATAAAATGCAATTTTTAGAGATTTTCACATTGGCTTCACTTTTCTGACCCGGGCGCTGCATCTAATTTTTAATACAGTCTATTATACTGTATATACATATATGATCCTGCTCCGCTGCGTTTCTTCTTCGTCTTCTTGATAGAATGGCCTCTGTGACTAAATTTTGGGCTACATACTGCCCCCTGCTTTATCAGACAGGAATGTATCAACCACATTAGATAGGTGGTGTTATGCCTACTGCAGTCCAAGTCAGCCTTTTTTTCAAGGTGAAAAATACAGGAAATTTACGGGAAAATATTTGAGCGGGAAGACAGTGGGAAAGACGGGTAAAATAAGGGAGAATCCTGGGAAAAACAGGAGGGTTGACAAGGCATGGTCTTCTTTCACAACCATGGGGGAATTTTGGCCCACTCTCATTGGCCACTCTTATTTCAATTCAGCCACACTTGAGGGTTTTAAAGCATGAACTGGCTGTTTAAAGTCATGCCACAGCATCAGCTGGACTCAATTCAGGACTTAGACAAGATCACCCAACACCTTCATTTTTTTTCATCTGAGCCATTCAGAGGTGAACTAACTTGTGTGCTTTGGATCATTGTCCAGCTGCATAAGCCAACTGCAATTGAAGTTTACGTCTCAAACTAGACATTCTCCTTCAGGATTTTCTGGCAGGGGACAGAATCCATGCTTCCATCTATTCTGGCAAGTCAACCTGGTCCTAAAGCAGCGAAGCAGCCCCAGACCATCACATTACTACCACATTGTTTGACTGCTGGTTATGAATTTCAAATCATGGACTGTTATGTCACGCCAAATGTATGGAAATCCATGTCTTCGAAAAAGTTCTACTTTTGATTCATCTGTCCACAGAATATTGTCTCAAAAGTATTGGGGGTCATCAAAATGTTTTTTTTTTCTTTTTAGCACATTTGAAATGAGTTTTTCTGTTTTTTATTTTTTTTTTTTGGTCAGCAGTGGTTTTTGCATTGCAGCTCTTCAGTGGATGGCATTTTTTCCCCAGAATCTGTCTTTTTGTGGAATCCCAAACATTGACCTGAATTGAGGCAGGTGATGCCTGCTGTTCTTTACATGTTAGTCTGGGCTCTTTTCCAGAAGGTGTCGTTGATGCACTTTTGGAGGAATTTAGGTTGGCCTCTCCTGATAACGTTTACCGTCCATCCATTTTTTTCCTGCATTTGTATCGTGGTTCACATCATAGTTTGCTGCAGCCCCAGAGCCTTAAAGGGGGCTTAACAACCCTTTGCAGACAGATTGATGTCAATAATTTTGTGTCTCATCTTCTCTTGAATTTCTATAGATTGCTCTGCCTACTTTGTATTGCCTGAGGGGGGAATTTGGGAATTACTTTGTCACATTGGGCCAGGTAGGGTTGGATAGCTTTCTTCCTTTCATATATAAACTCATCATTCAAAAACAATATTTAGTGTTCACTCAGGTTATCTTTGTATACTTGAAAAATTACTTTGATCTGAAACATTTTTGTGTGACAATATGCAGAAAAAGAAGAAATCCAGAAGGGGCAAATACTTTTCCACGACACTGTAAAAATATTGAACCACAGAAACACATCCCCCCAAAAAATGAAATTTGGATTCAGGTTTGAAATTGTTTTGAAATTGCCTAAATAGATTCTAGTGGTAGTATGATCATGCATACAGTAAATAAATGTATTGTTCATAAGAATTAAAATTCTTAAAAGAGATTTAATGCAAGAAAAGAGGAGCATGTGAGGAGGGCTGAATTTAGTCATTTTTATTATTATGTCTTCTTCATTATGATCTCTTTTTTATATATGTTGCTTCTAGGCTTAGGTATTGTCAGGTTATTGCACAGAGTTTATGTGTTTCCTGTCACTGTGGGCTGCAGGGCGCAGTAGTACAGAGCGGAGTCTGTCACTTCAGCAGAGGAGATCTCCAGATGCACACGGCTGTTCTGTTTGTCAAGTTCAACATTATATCGTCCAACTTTTTTTTTTGTCTCACCCACACTGGTATCTGCTATTAAGATGAGGAATTTTGGTTTGGATAAGGGGTATTGGCGATACCAGTGCAGGTACTTATTTACGCCTGCAGTGCCAGTATAGGTACATGAAAAAGAGACATCGGTGTCCTCCATAGCATGTACTGTGTCGTTTAATGTAGTCACTGAGTCTTGAAAACTGTCACCTGAAAAAAAAAATAGCACACAATTCACACATTACAGATCATTTAACTAAAAAAAAAAAAACTCACCACCCTTTGCAAAATATTGGTGGAGCTTATTCAACTTCAAATACCACATAGGATTGCAGTTGAAATTATTGTGCTTTTCATTATTTGTCTTTTTGAGCTTAGCAGCTTGACATTTCAACAAGCCAACCAGGATGATGAAAGAACTGAGTGCATAATTCAACTTATCCACCATTGTTGAAAACAGGAGGAATAACCAGCACAGCACCATGATAAATGTTTGAAATACTGACTTTAACTTTGACTTCCTCTATGTAGATTTAAGAGGAAATTCTCCCCACTCTTTTTAGCCCCTCCTCTTGCCACAAAACACTACTGAGCATCAAAATCTTCAGTTTGAACAGAACTTAAGGAAACAATAGATTGCCCACAGTAAGCACTTAAAGTTAGACTAATTTGTCTTGCCTGTGTTCCATGATGCATATGGAGTGGGTTCCTAAGTGTATCACTGGCTGAGTTTTTGAATTGTATGTAGATGAAAGGGCCTTCTTAGATTTACAGTGACATCATCTGGTATTTATCCCCCCTACTGATTTTTGACTAGGCCACTCAAATTATAATCCTGTTTCTTTGAAATGGACTTGCTCCGGTGCTTCAGTATTCAGTATTCAATATTGCAGGACATGATGGCCTGTGATGCATGGACATTCTCCTTTAGCCTACATTTGTCTCTGCAGTATTTTGCATCTTTGCAACCCTCCTTTAGATAACATTTTTGGCCAGTCCATCTAATAAAGTAATCATGACTGTTAACAGGGTAACCTTAAGGTAGGTCATTTGATTAATAACCAAAGCAAGGTGTTCCTAGTTCAAGCCACAAGTGGGGCTTTGGATTCTGACTTGATCTGGAGACATGAAATTGGGAAGGACTGTGACATAAAGCACTTGAGTAAAGCTCCCAAAACTGCTCCGGGGGCTTTATCCTGTTTCTCTCCATCACTTTGTCGGTATTTGCAACTGCTTGGTGTCTTTGAAAAAGAGAAACGTTCTCAATTGAACTGTCCCTGGTTAAAAAAAAGGTTTAAAAGAATACTGATGACTTTCTATGAAGCAAGCAAGGCCTGCAGGTCCTTAATTATCTGGGATCTTTAATAACCTCTCAGGTGAGTCTTCAATGCTCTCTTGATGGAATATTGGAGGGGGAGGGGGGACATTTCCAGGAAGTTTCACCACTGCTCCATGTTTTCTCTAAAATCACTTCACTTCTTTTACAGGTCTCTGTTTTTGGTGAATTACAAGTACAAAAGCTTTTGTAAATAGTAAAAAGTTTAAAATAATAATTTACTTCTTTGGGAATAGTTTCATATATTTTTTTATTAATTGAAGATGCCATACTTGGCTAAATACACTGACAAAATTAACATAAAAATATATAATGAATTCATCATGCATTGTGCCTACTGTACAAGTCTCCGAAGGCATGATCATGTCATGATCTGGGGTTGCTTTATTTGGTTAGGCCTTGGTTCAGCACTGTTCTACAGCAGTTGAATAAATTCAGCAGACAACCTGATTATTCTGAATGACCAGTTGCCCATCAATGGACTTTTTAATCTCTGATGGAGCAGGCATATTTCAGGGTGAAAATGTCAAAACTAATCGGGCAGAAATTGTGAAAGAGTGGTTCACTGAGCATGAGGAATCATTTTCACACATGAATTAGCTACCTCTGATTCTGGACCTTTGTTGTCTTCAGGGGTCCTGGCCTTTGGCCAGGACAGCATTTATGGTTTTATCAGTTTCATGTTCAAGATTTCATAGTTCATAGTTCATGCTCATAGTCACAGTTTTAACAGTTTCTTGTATCAAGTCCAAGTTCATGTTCCCAAGTTTTGTTGCCAAGTACAAGTTCATGTTTCCAAGTCTTGTTTATAGTCCTTGTCATTTTGTATATAGCCTTTGCTTTCCAAGAATCATTGTTCATTTCTGTTCACGGTTATCTCCCTGGAGTTTCCAGTGGTTTTTTGTTCTTGCCGTTTTTGCTCTTTAGTTTATAGCTCTGTGTAGCTCTCTTTAGTTTGTTTTTTGGCAGCCCTTTGGGTGAAGTTTTTTGTTGGCCCTCGTGCCTGTTTTCTTTTGTTTTATTAAACTCCTCATTCCCCTTCACCTCGCTTCTGGTGTCCACCTGATTTCGTATCAACCTTAAGCAATTGAAAGTCTTTGGGATGTGCTGGAGAAGGTTTAAGAGAGTGGTTTGACTCACCCATTGTTAATACTATATCTCTGCTAAATATAAATGCAAATATAGTCAGGAAATAATTTTGTTACGTTGTATAAGACTGCCGAAACAATACCACAATGAATGTACGGCGTGATCAAAGCTAAAGGTGGCCCAAAAAAATTATAGTGTGCAACTTATTTATTTATTTATTATTTGTGTATGTGATGTTATGGGCAGTGTATGTGAGGCTGTTTGCAGGTCAGGCTTCGTTTAGGAGCTGAATTCTTACTATTCCTGCGAAACAGTATTGGGACTTAATTCATCCATGTTCTAAATCGTTTTCAGGCGCCTCTTCCTCGTGAATATTCAATATACATTTTGGGTGTATGACATATTGATAGGATACTGCAACTGAGCAGTTCATTTGTACTGCATCATTTGAGCAGTTCCATAGATGCTAGACTCTACAATCTGCACCTCTATGCAAACAGGTTAATATATTCCCTCAGGTTCCTAAATATTTGGGCAGTGACAGGTTATTTTCGATATCCCACATTATTATAAATTTAAAATGAGCTCAATGTGCAGACTTTCAGCTTTAACTTGTGGGCATGTACATCCAAAGTGGGTGAATCTAGGAACAATTACAGTGCTCCCTATTCATGCTTGCAATAATCCTACTCTTCAATCCCCGCTTTCTTTAGACCGAAAGTATTGATGCTTGGTTGCTTGTGCCGATTATCTAAGTCCTAATTTGAGTTAGATGGTGAGAAGAGAGACATTTTCAACATTGAGGAAATGGAACCACTGGGGACTAGTAATTGTGCCCTGTTAGATTTGATGTATCTTGACAAATTTAAAGAAAAATCTCCTCAAAGGCTGGAATTTGTCTTTCATACTTTAACAAGATGAGCATAAATTTTAGGACAAAAGATTCCCTGAATCTTCTTGATTGCGTGACTGACTGACATGTGGGACAGGTTCAGTGGAGTTATACTTGTATTGCAGTGTAAATTCATTCCAAATGTAAAATAAGCTGAAAGAGCAGGCACCGCAATGGATAATTCCAACTATTTGGAAGGGTTTGAGAGAAAGGAATACTTCTGATAAAATATGCTAAAATCACAGTAATTAGATTATTACACTTGAATTTTATATGTGGAAAAAGAGCTTAAAGTAGCTTAAAGAATGTGAAAATTGCTGACAATACTTAAACTAATCATTAAATATTTTTCTGGCTCGATGGTGATGTTAAAAAAAAAGAAAGTTAAAGAATAGCATAGGTGTATAAGGAATGATCATTGCTGGATGATCATAAGGATACTATAATGATACATGAATGACCTTGACTAGAACATTGAAAGTAACTTGGTTACATTTGCAAACACTAAATTGGAAGGTTTAGCGAACTGCATATTTTTCCAAGATGATTCAGAATGATATGAATAGAATCCTGGAATGGGCAGAAATTTTCCAAATGAAATTATATATATTCAAATAGGGATGTAAATGATCAATCGGTAATCAATAAATTGCCATTTAGAATTTAACCAGTAAAATATTAATTAATGTTCTGTGTACCATTTCTGCAGAGCTAACATAAATTAGATTTTACACCACAAAAAGAGAGCGTATTTCAGTTACACAGATCAAAAAAACTGCTCAATGAAGTGAAGTCAAATTTATTTACACAGCACATTTAAAAACGGCATGAGCTGACCAACGTGCTTCACAGACAGTATATACAAATGCTCACTATATATACATGAACATACAGACACAGACACACTCACGCGCGCGTATATATACACACTGATGCACATATAAATGTATATGTACGTGCACACATTACAGTAATAAGAATAACACAGTTAACAGGGGCAATAAAGGAAACACCAAACATTGAATAACGTTACATAAAGGCAAATCAAAGACGGTTTAAAATAATTTGAAGCCCAAGGGAAAAAAGGTGTGTCCTGAGCAGAGATTTCAATAAATTAAGTGAGTTGGTGCTTTTAAGTGGGTATGCAAACTTTTGACCACAACAGTATACATGCACCTTTACACACATACATGTGAAATAGTAATAATAGTAATAACAATAATAACAACAACAGAAAACTTATAATTAGAATAATTACACAGGTTCCATTTAAAAATCACTTGAGAACAATAACACCGTTCTGTTTGCACATAGATGGACTGCAGTATGTGGAGGGTATGAATGGGGGGTGAATTTGAATTTGTGTGTATGTGAGCGTACGGCAAAGTTAAGGTGTGGTTGTGTGTGTGCGTATTTGTCATTGCATTTGATTTGGACTTTTTTACTTTCTAAATCTAAGGCTGAAAGTGGATGTATTGAAGGTTTCTATGTACTAATACTTGAATTGTGGATTGGAGGACAGGACATAATAGAGGTTAATGTCGTTATAACTGTCTCCAGGTTTTATTGAAATTGGATGTCTTGCGATTTACAGAGGTGGTCATTTTTTTGCCAGGCATATGTCATCCACAGGAATTTCTCTGGACCTGACAGTTTCAACAAATTCTCTATTTGGACTTCAGAGGACAATAGATTTTAATTGGAGATACTCCAGAAACTGAGGTACCATTCTGAATGAGATGGCTAAGATGGGTAATTCCTTTATCCTTCCAGGCAGGAAAATGTCATGTTTTTAAATTATCGGTGAAGTCATGTTTATTCCAAAATGGTGAGTGGAGGGATGGTGCAACTTTGAAGTTGGTGAGTTGAAGTTTTTCCCACCAAGTTGTCAGCGTTGAGGCCATGGCAATGTTTTGGAAACCGTGATGCTGCTTGATGGTTTAGTTGATAAATGTGATAAATGAAGTCTGCTGTAAGTGCATTTCGTTACAAAGTGCCTGCTAGGTTTTGAGACATAAGGAATGTAATTTGCTGGGATTGAGCCATTTTATGACATATTTGAGCTAATTGGCCAGATGATATAATTCAAAGTTTGGGGCATTGTGGAAGAAAGGCAGGAACATGGAACGTACAATTACCAAAGTACATAGAGCAACTGATGAGGTTATGGAGTCGGGGTATGATTGGGCATGTGGGCTTCCAGTGGAATAAACACAAACAATCTTTTTCTCCAGAAAAAGAATGGAAGAAGAAATCAAGCTGAACATGTATGGTAGTGAGTTGGAAAGGGCTGGAAGCTTTAAATATGTATTAATTATTAATTTAATACATAAAACTCCACTAGATGGCACTGTGGTCGTGCAGTACAGCTTGCTAATTACCTACCAACGAAGAAGATCTACAATGCTAAAACACTGTTGTTTTAGATTCCCTCACTGGAGACAGTTTTAGAGTTTAGAATGAATTTTTCATCTGACATACCTTCACAGGGTCTAAATAACATAAAATGTCCCTAACATCTTTGAGAAAAAATTTTGGTTGCCAGTAATAATTTTTTGAAAACATCCTCAACCAAACAGATAAAAATACCGTAGACGTAGAGGGTGTTAAAAGCTAATGCTGATGCTGAATTATAATGCTTGTATGAATGAATGGAGGCAGGGCTCTCAATCTTACGCTTTTTTGACATCAAAATGGAAGAATAAAAATATGTTTCCAGATAATGTTGGGGTTTCTGGGGTATTTCATTGCAATTAGTGGGTATTTACATGAATAAGTCAATAAATAAATGAATGAATAAATAAATAAATAACTAAATAAATAAACCTGACAGGAGAAACAGGATTTGGGGTGGCCATACCAGGAAAAGAAAGCGGAATCAACAGAAGAACATCTAATGAATAAGGAGTCCACACAGTGGAGATGGTTGCAGTGTTGGTTGCTCCAAGATAGGTGAAAAAACTAGGAAAGTGCCAATTTGTTCATATTCATCCTCAGTGTTTGAAATTCTTAGATCCTTTCATTCCAACAGCTGTCAATAGATATACTATACAAAGTTCTACAATCAAGACAAGAATAGCAAATCAGGGAGGGAAGATAAACTTTCTGTGGGTCCCAGGCATGTCGGGGTGAAGGGGAATGAGATGGTGGATGAGTTGGCAAAGAGGGCTTTAAAAAAAGGAAATATAGACATGCAAAGCAGGATCAGTAAAGCAGAGGTTAAAAATCTACTGTGGAGGAAAGTGAATCAAATGGGGCAAGAAAGTTGGAATGGAGAGCAGAACGGGGGACATTTGTACCAAATTCAAAGGGTATCAAAATAACAAGAGTAGGAAGAGGATATAGGCAAGAGGAAATGGTGATGGCAAGGATGAGGCTGAGACATTATGCATTAAATAAAATACTGAGATTGTTAGGGAAGCACAAGACAGGTTTGTGTGAGGAATATCAGGAAGAGGAGTCAGTGAATAATGTAATTCTGAACTGTAGGAGGTATGAGTCAGAGAGAGAGGTAATGAGGAGTAACTTGAGGGAGTTCAGGGTGCAGGAATTCACATTAAAAGGCGTGTTGAGATGGGTAAGAGAGCACAGGTCAGAGGTTACGTTACTTGAGGGACACGGGGCTCTTAGATAGGATCTCAGGAAGAAGTTAAGGAGGCTGAGATGGACTGAGATTTACAGGACAAGGTTGGAGAGCATTAGGGGGTTTTTTTCTCGTCCTTGACGTAGGTAAATGATTAAATGTAGATTTTAAGTCGAGCAAGAAAAAGAAGATGAATAGACAGGGGCCCACATTTAAAGAGCGTTACAGTAGTCCAGGTACGAGTTTATTTGTTTGTCTAATTTGAACGAGGAATCAAAAATTACAGCACACATTTTGGCGAAGGATTTTACACAGGGAGACAGCAAGCCAAATTTATTATGGATAAATTAGTGTAGTCAGGGGGGCCAAAGAGAACGACTTCAGTTTTTTCTCAAGTTTTAGAAAGTTTTGTACCATCCATTCTTTCATGTTCTGGAAGTAGTTGAGGAATGGCTGTAAAGGCTGAGGGCTGTAGCATTTAAGGGGAAGCTATATTTGCATATCATCAGCAAAAAAAAAGAAGGATAGGCCGTATTTCTAAATAAGAACACCCAGCGGCAGCATGTACAATGAGAATAAGAGAGGTGCTAAAACTGAGCCCTTAGGGACACCATAGGGAAGGGAGGCCGAGGAAGTATTTTGCTCGGTCATATTAAAAGTTCTGTTTTCAAAATAAAAATTGAACAGGGTAAGAGCAAAACAATTAAGATGCTACAGTCCCCATTGTCAGCTGCTATAATCAATTCATGAAGAACTTTTACATGAGCCGTCTCAGTGCTATGAGTTCTCTTATACCAGATCGGATTGTTTCAAATAAATTACTTTTTTTTTCTTAAAAATTGCGTGATTTGTCGAAAAACAGCTTTTTCCAGAATTAGAAATAAAAACGGCAGTTTGGAGACTGGTCTTAATTTAGATATAATTTTTGGATAGAGGGTGGATTTTTTTTAAAAAGGGCTGAATCACTACGTGTTTAAAATAGGAAGAGGGTGCAATGGCGGAAAAAGCAGTCAGTGGGAACTGGTGAGGCAATATTAACAGGGCAAAACATAGTCTCTAGTGGGAGCATTATGCTCAAAAAGAGGACAACGCTCAATGTAATTATTAGCACATCATCTTTAAATACAACTTCACAGCAATGTCATAGTTATACCACTGGAAAAGTGTGCAGTAATGAATATGCACCACCACTTTTGTCTAAAAGAAGTCCTAATAAAACCTTTTGATAATTTTTTTGTGAAAATACATTGAAAAATATGGGCAATACGGGCAATGAGAACAACAAAAAGTCAATCCTATAAATGTACTAAAAAATATGGGTAATAAACTGAAACATTGATTTTTTTCATAACAACTGAATAGTGTTGCAATTTTTTTTTTGACTCTTGCACAGCATGAATGCATGTTTGAAGGCTCATTCCATGATCATTCATGCTAAAAATGTGTTTAAACTGATTGAAGAAACAATATTCTGCAGAATTTCCTCCAATGGTCAGTAGTTCCATTATATCAGGTGACATGAACTTTGAGCAGTCACAGTGTTATTCATATGATAGCACGACGGAAAGAGCTCTCAGGGATTGTTTGTAGCCAAATTCTGGCCTTTTATGTTGCTGGTTGGTTTCTTAGAAAAATTTCTGAAGACATGAAATGCTGCCATGGCACTCTAAGAAACACCATAATGTGTTTCAAAGAGACTGGTTCACTGAAAACTAGTGGCAATACAGGTTCAAAACAGAGATTAAGTGCCTCTCATGTTCATTGTCCATGTATGACAAGTAGAAAAAGAAAATGGTGGTTGACAGTACAACAACTCCGTGATGACATTAATAGTACCAGCAGTAAAGAGATGAAAGTATCAACCATTTCCAGACACTTGTTTGAAAATGGTCTGTTGCCACAAAATACTTCTTAGAGTCAAAGGAAGACCTGAATTCCCCAAGATACTCAAGACAAGGATTGGGCACCAACGGACTGGGAACAAGTCTTTCAGACCGATGAATCAATAATTAAAAATTTTCTCATCCAGTCGCAGAACTTCTGAGTGCCGTAGTCGAGCTGGAGAACATTTCAAATTCAAAACCGACTGTTTAACCCCTTCAGTAAAACATGGACGTGGTAATATTACGGTTTGGGGTTCATTCTGCTCGAAAGGAGCCAGTGATCTCAAAAAAATTGACAGAATCACGGATCAAAAGAAGTATCACAGGATCCTAGTGAAGCATGCTTTGCCATCTGAGAAGAAACTGATAAGTCTGGGATTTTATTTTCAACTCAATAATGACCATAAACACTCTTCTAAGTTGCACAAGAATGATCTCAGATGGAAAGAATCATCTGGTGGCATTAAAGTTATGTCTTGACCTGCTCCAGACCTTAATTTGGTCGAGCAAATCTAAGATTTTCTTTATGCCGAGAGAAACAAATCTGTTGTGACTTGTAATATTGAAATGATCTCTTTGCAATGAACATCAAACCATATGGAATAGTTTAGCAAGTGAGAAATAAATAAATAAATGTGTGTGTGAAAACTTTGAAAGATTAAATGCTGTTATCAAAGCAGAGGTACTGCCACACTAGATACTGACTTTTTCTCTCAGATAGATACTACTATTTCTGTTCACGCAATATATTGTTATTGGTTTACTTACTGTAGTATGTTATAACAAATTTACAGGAAAATTCATCTGGCCAAAAATAAGACAAAAATGTTCCGGACGACGGACGCCAGACCACGAAAATAGCTTATCGGCCCATAAGGGCCGGTTAGCTGAAAATTCTAAAATATATACCTACGCAGAAAATCTAAATAACATGAGAAATACTGTACAATATTAATTTTCTAATGGAACCAAACTCATTTATTGATTTAATTAAAAATAAATTTCCTCCAAATTAAGGTTCCGCAATTAATGTCAGCCTTCAAGATTATTGTAAATAACATCGAACAAAATTCAACAAGGTTCCACTATTTAAGTTATATCTTAGTGTTAAGGAACTATATTGAGCCATTACATCACTTCCTGTTTGAAAAAGGAATAAAAATGAGGAAACACGAATGTAATATTCCTTTGTCATCCAGCATTATGAAGAAAATAAAACAACTGTCAGTTCAAAAGAGTCAGATGGTCACAGACCTTTTTAAAAATGTACTGGCTAAAGGAAGATTCACAAACAATTAAATACGCCACTGAGTGCTGTCAGGGCAATTATTTTAAAAATTCAAAAGATAGGAAACTGTTGAAAACTGCAAAGGTAGAGGATGCAACTGCATTTTGCCCCCCAGGATACTGAGGGGAATGGTTAGTGAAGCAACAAAATCCCCAAGAATCACTGTGAATGAATTGCAGGCTTGGTGGCATCTTAGGGTCGCCAGGTTTCAAAAAGCACCATCAGGCACCAACTCCACAGCCACATGCTTTTTGGAAGGGTTGCCTGAAGAAAGCCTTTTCTGACCGGTTGACACAGATGTAAGCGCTAGGAGTTTGTCGAACATCACTTTAATAATGACTGAAACAACATGCTTTGGTCAGATGAGATCAAAATTGCATGTTTCGGTCAGATAAAGCCTTGGCATGTTAGGTGTTGAAGCAGAGAGGTATACAAGAAGAAGAACCTCACACCCACGGTGAAATGGTGAAATGGAGGATCAGGGGCACTGGTTAAGATTATTGGCATAATGAATTCCACCACGTATCAGGATATTTTAGCCATAATCTAGTTGCCTCTGCCAGAAGGCTGGAACTAGTTCGTAGATGGACTTTCCAACAAGATAATGACCCAAAGCATAACTCAAGATCCACACAAAAATGGCTCTGTTACAACAAAATCAACATTCTGCAATGGCCATATCAGTCCGCAGACCTCAATCCAATTGAAAACCTGTGGGCTGAGTTGAGGAGCGCAGATGATAAATGCAAACCCAAGAATGTGAAGGATCTGGTTAAAGGAATGGTCCAAATTTCCCCCAAATGTGTGACTTCACATTGTCAAAAATAACAGGAAAAGAGTCCACGTCATTATCCTTGCCAGAGGTGGTCACACTGCGTTCTAAATGAAGGGTGCCAATTATAAAGAAACCAAGATTTTGTTGCAATTTACTTTGCATTAAATGATTGTATGATTTTGGCTGTTTCCATCGAAACATCAATTAAAAAACAAGTATTTGACACGTTGGTATATTTCATTTCTCGATAATATTATTGTTTATATATGTATATTTTTGGATTGTTTGTGCCAGTCAGGGGTGCCAGTAATTTTGTAAGTTGTTGATTCTTAGTAATGTTTCATTTTAACTTTTTAAATGACTTTGTATCATTTACTGGTTTTAAGCTATTCAATCTACAATTCAACATCACTATTTCATAAATGTAATTGTTTCCAATCTTTATAAGTTTTTATATTTTCAATGTAAGATTTAATTGAAAAATGGAAGCCCAGAAACTTTAGGCTGTACAGGTTATGCTACATTCTGTACCTCAATCTCTCCAAAACATAGTCTAAACCCATTTTCGTCACTCTGGCAGCCTGCTCTCTCTCTCTCTGTGCCTTCTTTTTCATCGCCTCCCTCTCTTCCCGCTGCCAAGGCTGGATGGGTGTAGACTCTTCCAGAACTAAGGGGAACTTGTTTTGGGAGCATCCATTCAGGGATGGAGAGGACTGCCAGTGACAGGAACCTCGGTCACTTCTCTCACAAACCTTAGCCTGATAACAAGCTGCGTCCGTACTGACATGGGGTCTCTCTCTGGCCAGCTGTGGAGCAGATCCAGCTGGGGCATCATCAGAACTGCAGCTAGGCGCCAAACTTGAGGTGACATCCCCAGGAAAAGTTGTCTTTCCAACGCGGCCCTGGAATCCGAGCTTACAAATCCTCTTCCTTTTCCCACTCTCATGACTCTGTGGCCTTGCCATGGGCTTTTGGATGAAATCACCTTCATGTTTGACTTTGGGAGGCTGTGCAGAACCTCTCTCTCTGGTTTTGTCCCCAAGGCAGTGAAATACCCTGATGGACTCTGTCATGCGCTCACGCAGCTGGCTCATGGGCATGCCCACTTGAGGCTCGACCCTCACACCTTCATCAGCTTTGCCCTTCGTCCTTCTCTTCTTCCTCATCCCTGGTATTCCTTCCCTTTTCCTTGTTCGGCCTCGTTTTGATGGTTCTGTCTTTTCCATTTCTGCCTTAACCTCCTTTGCAGTCTCAGTGTTAGGCAGTGTGGAGACATGAGGCTCGCTGATTTGGACCTCAGGACCGCCATGGACCTGGGCCGTTATTTGCTGCCTGGAGGGTCCTTCCTCTGTGTTTTCCTCCGGCTCAACTCCGTGAAAAGATTCAGAATCCAGGTCCGATCTGTGCCTGAAGAGGCAGGATTCGTCGGCTCTCTGCGAGAGTTGGTTGGGCACCTGCACTGGCTGCAGGATCTGAGGAGCTGCGGTATACATCATCACCCCGGAAGTGACATAAGGGTGGATGGTGTGTGGTATGGCGGGCTGCACCAAGACTGGCAGGGACCTCACGGAGTGCTGAAAACCTTGTGACTGCCATGGTGTCCAAGAGTTCAGCATCACAAAATGAGGGGGCCCATAATACCCTAGAAAAAGAGCAGAGTATTTTCCATTGGTTAAGCTATTGTCTAGCTAAAAAAAAAGAATTCAACGAGGTGATGTTTTTCAAAATTGTCAAACACTCGTCTCTAAGCATGGCAGCAATGGACCAGAAATCTATGAATATCTATGTTTACAAACAATTTTCTGGGAGATGACTTCACTAATTTATAAAGACGTATTGATCATTTGTGTTGTCATTTGCTATCGAAAAAAAAATTTGACTGTCCTACCAAACTGCTGATCAAGAAAAGTAAACTGAAAGGTTTAAGTCATTCAGCTTTGAAGGGCGAGGTTTTGGCTTCCCTTTGTTAGGGCCGACGAGCCACCACTGGTAGGAATCATCATGGCTCAGTGAGTGTCATCATTTGCAACTTCTACCTGCATTGGCTCAAGAAATTTACTGGCAATACAGTGAATCGGGAGTAATTTATAATTTTTCATGGTTCGCTCACTTTTTGCTGAATTTAGATTTTATGGTGTTATTCATATGGAAATTGTCCATTGTCAGTCCTGTTTGTCTTACATTGGGCAATGTTAATAAAAGTTAATTTTAAAACATTTGGTTTTAAAAGTTCCTCACTCTGCTCTGTTGAGTGAGTGCTATTCCGTGATGTCACTATGACTAATGTAGTTGTGGGAGGTACTACCCCAATTCCAAAATAGTTGGGACAAAGTGTAAATTTTGAATAAAATCAAAATGCAATGACTTTCAAATCACACCAGCCAGTATTTTATTTACAATAGAACAGAGATAACATAGCAAATGTAGAAACTGAGAAATTCAATTTCATCCACAAAATGATTTCAAATTTGATGGCTGCAACAGGTCTCAAAAAAGTTGGGACAGGGGCATGTTTATCATGGTGTAGCATCCCCTCATCTTTTTAACACAGAGCGGAGATGTCTGGGCATTGAGGAGACAAGTTTCTTGAGTTTATCCATTGGAATTTGATCCCACTCTTGTTTAATACAGGCCTGCAGCTGCTGGAGAGTTTTGGGTCTCCTTTGACGGACTTTTCGTTTAATTACGCGCCAAATGTTCTCAATCGGTGAAAAATCAGGACTGCAGGCATGCCAGATCAGCAGATGGACTCTTCTACTATGAAGCCATGCAGTTGTAATAACTGCAGTATGTGGTTTTACATTGTCCTGTTGAAATACACAAAGCCTTCCCTAGAATAGATGTCATCTGGAGGGGAGCGTATGTTGCTCTAAAACCTTTATATATCTTTCAGCATTCATGGTACTTTTTAAAACATGCAAGTGTCCCACACCATATTCACTAATGCATCCCCATACCATGAGAGATGCTGGCTTTTGAACAGTATGCTGATAACAAGAGGGGTGGTCTTTCTCCTATTTAGCCCAGGGGACATGACCCTCATGATTTCCAACAGTCAAATTTAGACTCGTCTGACCTTTTCCACTTTGTTGCCACCTTGGCCCACAAAGCACAGCGGCGCTTCTGGATCATGCTCAACAATGGCTTCATTTTTGCATGATAGAGTTTTAGGTGGCATCTGTGGATGGCACGGCTGACTGGGTTTAGTGACAGTGGTTTCTTAAAGTATTCCTGGGCTCATTTAGTAATGTCAATGACAGAATCATGAGTGACACGGTGGTGTCTGAGGGCCCGAAGATCACAGGCATCCAGTAAAGGTCTTTGGCCTTGTCCCTTACGCACAGAGATTTTTCAAGTTTCTCTGAACATTTTGATGATGTTATGCACTGTCGATGATGAGACTTTCAAAGCCTTTGTAATGTGACATTGAAGAACATTTGTTTTTAAAGTATTCCACAATTTCTTTTACACAAGCCTTCACAGGATGGAGAGACTCTGGCCATCTTTACTTCTGAGAGACTCAGCCTCTCTAAGACATCCCTTTTATGGTTAATAATGTTACACAATTGATGTCAGTTAACTTAATTACTTGCTAAATGTTCTTTCAGCTGATTTTCTTACATAATAATGGCTTTTTCAGCCCTTTTTTTTTGCCTGTGTCCCAACTTTTTTGAGACCTGTTGCAACCAGAAAATTTGAAAAAAGCTAATTTCGTGGATAAAAATGTAAAATGTCTCAGTCTCAACATTTTAAATGTTATCTGTGTTCTATCGTAAATAACACATTAGCTCATGTGATCTGAAAGTCATTACATTTTGATTTTATTCACAATTCACACTTTGGCCCAACTATTTTGGAATTGGGGTTGTATTTATTTTTAATTTATTCCTAATTATACAGTTTTCCATCAAAATGCAAAACATTTAACATGGTATAGATCAGGGGTCCTCAATCTTTCCCAGAAAGGGCCAGTGTGGGTGCAGGCTTTCATTGCAACCAAGCTATTACACACCTGATACTACTAATCAACCCCTGGACTCTTTGCTAATAAGCTTGATTAGTAGTATCAGGTGTGTAGCTGCTTGGTTGCAATGAAAGCTTGCACCCACACCGGCCCTTTCTGGAAAAGATTGGAGACCTCTGATATAGATAAAAGGTTTCCATGGAGCTGGGATGCTTCAGCTGATGTTAGAAAGATCTAAGCCATTAATTGGTTGTTGCAGTGCTTGGTATTTTTTGTTGCTTTTTGCTTACATTTAAATTTAGTTTAGGGTATTGCAGGCATGCATACAGCATTTTTTTTTCTCCAGCTATGGGAATTTCATGGTGCAGATAAGCTATATCAAAACCATTATCAAAGTTAATTCTTTCAGACAAAAGTACAACTGCAGGAAATTTCCAAGCACATTCTCCCCAAAAATTTTGACCTGTTAAGCAAAACATATGCAATCTGGGCTGAGCGACACATTTTAATGCATGAAGTTTCTTAGTCCCTGGCCCGAAGAAACTTAGCGTCCTCTTGTTTCATACGATTTAGAGTTGCTGAAAGTTTGGCCTGTGAGAATTATCAAGTAGTTCAAATATAAATAAGTTGTTCGTTGTTTTAAGTTTTACACAATTGCTGCCATATATTTTGCCTTCCTTTTTTACAGCACTGCGCTAAGGTCTTAGCCCCAAAAATTGATAATTTTCTAAAAAATGTTTTACATTAATGGAATACAATTATTTAAAAAAAAAATGGTTGAATTTCATTATTGAAAGTTCATGCAGCCTTAACAGAGCCTGTAATTGAATCAATCCATGTCTGGACCAGTCTCATGAGCTTCGAAAAAGCTAATATTTATGGCTGCATTTTTACCTTAAGTTTGCTGGTAAGACAGTACAATACAATTTTTGTGCTCACATATGAACTGTTAGATTTCTACCAACACCAGAAAATTAGATTGAGAAGTGAAAATCAGCTAATCGGGAATGAAATATAATTGTTCATGGGTTACTCACCTCTTGCTGAATTCAGATGCATGTCGTTAATGGTTTGGAAATTTCTAGCGTCCATCGTCAGCGCTGTCTCTCCAAAATGAGATAACCTGAAGTGAGGATAATTTTAAAATGCTTGACTCAAAAAATGCTTCGCTGAGTTCCATGGAGCGTTCGTTGCTGCGTGATTGTCATGGTGACATATGTAGTAATGAAAGTTATTTACTTTCCAATTTATTTGGAATTAGCCCGTTGCGTGATGGCGTAGGAGCTGCGCATGTCGCTGTTGCAGATGACGTGAGTGCTCGCTTGCGCGTCAATGTTATTAGCGATTCAGCCCAATTTCTATTTATTTATTTCATTTAACCTTTATTTAACCAGGGAGGTCCCGGCAAGTGAGCCCTGGGGGTTTCAGGTTGGGAGGGAGAGGACAAGTTGCATAGCCAATTAGATCAGGGGATGATTCGGTGGCACCGTGGCAGGTAGAGAGAGCCAGGTTGGGTTGGGACTTAAAGCGATGACAACGGGGATCCCCCGACTCTTGTTGAAGATCTGTTCCAGAAATGCTAGCAGTAATAGTGCTTTCGATCAATATACCCTTAGTTTAGTCTCAAAGTTTCAAAGTCATGGCTACACGTAATTGGCGAAGTCGCTTTCTCTCGGTTTCATTCCGTTGTCCGAAGCTCGCATTAGAGAAAAGGTATAGCTAGCGAGCGAATGTAGCAATCCCTAGCTGTAGCATTAGCATTAGCATTAGCACAGGAAAATGACTAGTTACCGAACGGAAAGTGCAAGTCAACGCTAGCATTAGCGGACTGTCTAATTTCAACGGCTATATCACCGTTGAAATATTAATATATTATATATTATCTTCAAAAAGTCTGAAGAATCTGACACCGGGGTGACAGAGGCAATATAACAGAGTATCAAAATCCAGAAGTATAAGAAATTTCACTGCGGAATATTTTAATCATGACCGTCTAAATGTGGTATGCGTTACAAATTGAGACAATGAGCTTTCTTACTCAACTTGGTGATCTGTGTAATTTCAATGGCTATATATCTCCTTATTTCCAAAATGTCTCAATAATCTGACTCTTGAGCAGTATAACAGAGGATTAAAATCCAGAGGTATGAGAAATTGTACTGTGGAATATTTTAATTACGACTCTTTCGTATGAGTTACAATGATCAAGTTCATTATTATCAGGTTGATCTGTATCTAATTTCAAATAAAATTTGCTACCTGTATTTACATGTAGAATGGCATCAACTGTGGAGTTTACATGATGCTCTCCAAAAAGAAGAGAGACAGTCCTCACGCTTTTAACTTCAGAAGCGCGCTGAAGCAAGCCACAGATTAAAGCAGCAGCTGAAGCCAAAACAAGGCCATTTCAATGAGGTCCATGTAAGTAAGAAGGTAAGTCAGTTTTCTTTACATTTCAGAAAATACATTACTTTAAGTGTATTAAGCCCTGTTTAAGAACAGTTAGTGGAGTTAGTTTGACCAAATAATTTGCTTGGCTTTTCATAAGCGCTGATATGACAGCACTGAAACATTTTACGATGTGTATGTCTCTGATCACCATGATATGATTAAAAAGAGGGATGGACCTCAAAGAAAGTTTGTGATTTTTTGCGTTGTCAGACTATTGCCATCTTTACCATATTATGTCCCCTTTATAAATGTAACTAAAAGGCAATTATTTTGTCGTTATCATTTCATAATAATTATTGGCTTCACATTAATTTTGATAATTCAGCAAATGAGTACTTTCATTTTTAAAGTAAACAAAAATGGGAGTAATCATATTTTGAAAGCAGTTGAACGGTGAGTCCACTGCAGGCCTTTCAAACCCCTCACAGCGAGTCACTGTTGGATCACTGCGCTGCTGATATACAGTCTAATCACAATATCAAGCCTATAATAGCACAAACTCTTCTGCTACTCAGTAGAAATTGTTTGATTAATGTAAGGCACATTTTGAAGCCATCTTGTTTCCTGACTCCTCTATATCCACTCTGAAACAGTTCATGAGGCTTATTGAGAAAATAACACAAGCCACTCAGTTGACCAAGCAGATGGAAAACCTTGATTACTTATTTGATGTCATGATCCCTTAGGTACTCTACTATAGGGGACATTTGAAAGTCCATTTATTTCTAAATAGTTCTGAAATACAGTATTCATTGAAGAAAATTATTCAAAAGCTGTTTCAAATTAACCCATTAATGATTTATCCTTTCCTCAAAGTTATCGTTGACATTTTCATGAGGCATAAGGGCGTGTGCTGCTATGGGGCAGAAGTTTTGATTGCTTCAAGTTTGGTTATTTTCATGTAAGCCAAAGTTAGGTTTGCCCCCCTCACCCAACATTTTTAGAGGCTGTAGCGAGACACCGCAAAAACAGGTGCAGACTAGGCGGGAGGAAGGGACAAAACCCCACCTGCCGATGGTATAGTTATTTACACCCCCAATTCCGAAATGGTTGGGACGAATTGTAAATTGTGAATAAAATCAAAATGCAATGACTTTCAGATCACATGAGCCAACGTATTATTTACAATAGAACAAAGATAATATTTCAAATGTTGAAATTGAGACAGTTTACATTCTTATCCACAAAAAATTAGCTCATTTCAAATTTTATGGCTGCTACAGGTCTCAAAAAAGTTGAGACACAGGCAAAAAGGGCAGAAAAAGCAATTATGTAAGAGAATCAGCGGAAAGAACATTTAGCAAGTAATTACATCTACTGGCTTCAGGTGTGTAACATGATTGGCTATAAAAAAGATCTCTTAGAGAGGCTGAGTCTCTAAGAAGTAAAGATGGCCAGAGGCTCTCCAACCCATGAAGGCTTGCGTAAAAAAAATAGTGGAATACTTTAAAAACAATGTTCCTCAACGTCAAATCGCAAAGGCTTTGAAGGTTTCATCATTGACAGTGCATAACATCATCAAAAGATTCAGAGAAACTGGAAAAATCTCTGTGCGTAAGGGACAAGGCCGAAGACCTTTACTGGATGCCCGTGATCTTCGGGCCCTCAGACGCCACTGCATCACTCACCAGCATAATTCTGTCATTGACATTACTAAATGGGCCCAGGAATACTTCAAGAAACCACTGTCTGTAAACACAGTCTGACCTGCCATCCACAGATGCCACCTAAAACTCTTATCATGCCAAAAGGAAGCCATTGTTGAGCATGATCCAGAAGCGCTGCTGTACTCTGTGGGCCAAGGCTCATGTAAAATGGACTTTTGCAAAGTGGCAAAGTGTCCTGTGGTCAGACAAGTCCAAATTTGACATTCTTGTTCGAAATCAGAAGTGTCGTTTCCTCTGGGCTAAATAGGAGAAAGACCACCTTTCCCGTTATCAGCATTCTGTTCAAAAGCCAGCATCTCTGATGGTATGGGGATGCATTAATGCTTATGTAGTGCGGCACTTGCATGTTTTAAAGCGCACCATGAATGCTGAAAGGTATTAAAAAAAAGGTTTTAGAGCAACATATGCTCCCCTGCAGACAAAATCTATTCCAGGGAAGGCCTTGTGTATTTCAGCAGGTGAATGCCTACAGTCCTGATTTTTCACCGATTGAGAACATTTGGCACATAATTAAACGAAAAGTCCGTCAAAGAAGACCCAAAACTCTCCAGCAGCTGGAAGCCTGTGTTTAATAAGAGTGGAATCAAATTCCAATGGCTCAACTCAAGAAACTTGTCTCCTCAGTGCCCAGACGCCTCCACTCTGTGTTAAAAAGAAGAGGGAATGCTTCATCCTGGTAAACAGGCCCCTGTCCCAACTTTTTTGAGACATGTAGCATGTAGCATAGACCTTCTATTGTGAATAAAATACTGGCTGGTGTGATTTGAAAGTCATTGTGTTTTGATTTTATTTAAAATTTACACTTTGTCCCAACTGTTTTGGAATTGGGGTTGTATAAAGAACACATATCAAAAGGCATGCGTAATTTGATGCGGGCTGGTAGTAATTTAAGTAAATTAATTTTTTTTATCTCTAGCTTCCATGGAGGGCTCTGGAGGAGGGCTTCATCTCTTCATAGTCTGTTGCCCGAACCCCAGTTCTCCCCACCATCGGAGTCTTAAAAAGGAGAAAAAAGAGAAACAGTTAGCAGAATACTTACGGTGCGCAGGCCTTGCCTGCCTCCTCAACACTGCCCATTTCCTCCTTTTCAGCTCTGGCTTTGTCTGATAATTATGAGGCACAGCTGTGTTCCCTCATGCCTCTCTCCTCCAGGCCCGCCTAGCCTCATGACTTGCAGGTGGTGGGAACTGTCCACGGTCCTGCAAGTCTAGGGAGTGCTGCACGGACGTCGGCTCTCTGTCTGCTGTCCGTTGTGCTCAAGTTCTGCTCCGCACCATTGTTGAAAGGGAGGAGAATTGGCTGTTGTGGGTGTGCTGATGTGGTCGAGGAGCGTGGCCACGATCCGGTTTGCCACAAGGCTGAGCACTGAAGCTGCAAAGGTACCAACTGACATTGTTTGTTTTGATTTATTGTAACTCTGATGACCCCGGAGTGAATGCCTTCTGTTTTTCATCCAATTCAGTTACTTGGATGTGTATTAGAAGTACTGTTACATTTCATTGGTTTACGTCCACGTTTCCCCTCCTCCCACGTGATGTGTGTTTTGTGTCTAATTGCTCTCGTGATCTGTTGCAAGTTCCTGTATTGTAATTATCCTTTGAGCTTAGAGTCAAACAGTTTTCTGAACAATGCGCTCTCCCATTGGGATTCCTTCCACCTCTGTACCTTATTGCTGTCAATTAACCTGACCATTGGATTGTACTTTGTCTCTGTGCTTATTATTATTATTATTATTATTATTATTAAGGATAGCCCCTTGAGATTAACCTTCTCATTTTCGAGGGGGTCCTAAAACATATGAAATACAATACAATACAATGCAAGTACATTCATACAACAAGAGGTTTCAAAACACATACAAAAAAAAAAACAAAAAAAACAAAAAACATAAATACACACAAGGTACACATAGCTCTTCAACTCTTACCTCCCTATACCCTCCCAGCCTGATGTCATCATCCCAACCATCCTTGTCCATTTTACAAATGATAACAATGAAACAATAACAACAATACAAGTCAAGATAATAGTAAGATAATAATGAAAATAATAACAGTCATCAAAATTTGATGAAACAGGAGCAAGTTGTTTTAAGATGGGAAATTAAAGCATAACTGAAGCTACGGTATAAGGTGATGGACTTGAGGGTGGGGGGAAGGTTGTTCCAGTCAGAGGGGGCTTTGAAAACAAAAGACCTACGACCTACTTCCTTGGAAATTCTGGGGACAGCAAAATAGAGCTTTTGAGAATGTCTAAGTGGATAAGGTGATATATAGTGAATCAGATGCTGTTTTAAATAAGAGGGGTAATTAAAATGAATACATTTGAAAATGAATTGGATCCAGTGCAATTGTCTTCTGCTTTGGAGTGGCAGCCAATCAAGTGCTTCGTACATAAAACAGTGATGAGTTCTAAAAGGACATCTAAGAACAAACCTACATAAAGAATTAAAAAGCACATTAAGGGGCCTGAGAATGACGTCATTGGTGTTTTGATAAACAATGTCCATGTAATCTATTTTTGGTAATATAAGTTGTAATATTATTTTTTTCCTGATTTCAAAAGTAAAACAGTTTATAGAGCGATAGAATTGGCTAAGACAACCATATGCATATTTAGATATGTAGTCAATGTGTGACTTGAATGATAGCTTGATTCCTGGCCTGGGCCACTACAATCAAATCAAACAGTTCCTTACATGTGAATCCACACATGTTGTTTATATTTTGGTTTGGTCATGTTTGTATGTAGGTTAAACAACTAGAGCCTTACGAACTAGAATTTTAGAACATTTGAGTGCAGTCATGAGAGGTGATGTAACCTCACCTGTTTACCGACACTTCCTCACTGCTAATCATTCTCTTTCTGATTTGAAATTCTTGTGCATTGAGTTAGTATTGCCTAACAGGAGAGGCAGTGACTTGAATAAAAAACATTTACAGAGAGAAGGTTTTTGGATCTGTGAATGTAAAAGCTTCTTTCCTAAAGGGATGAATGAAGATATAAACTACTCATGTTTTTTTTGGATCTCATCATGTGTTTTATGATTACAGTGGCTCTAATAAGTATTTGTACACTACTTGAAAATTCGACTACATAACAGCTTTTGTATATTCGGCTAAATGCTTGCTATTGTCTGTAAAAGTGATTGAAATATTTGATAATCAATTTGTTTTAAACAAATATTTAATGTCAAAATGGCATATTTGGTCAGAAAGGCGATTATCTGCCCCAATAAGTGTCTTTACAGTTCCATTAGTGAGTCACAAAACTGATAATACTCACCTAAAATTGACTCAAGATGTTTACAGGACATGGTTGACTCACTTGGTCTGATTTGGTCAAGCGTGACCATACTGGACACTCCCTCTGTACACAGACTGGCCTGTGTAAATGGCCTGACCATGCCCATAATGTATTCCTGTGATATATGGCTAAGACAGGCGAGATACCCCGTCGAATGCGGGAGCAAATCATTCAGCTACATAAAGAAGGCCAAAGCACCAGAAAAATTGGAACTCGGCTGTCGTTACGCCACACAACCGCGCAGTACATCATCAAGAAGTACAAACAGTCTGAACGCATAGCCAATGCAGCCAGGAAAGGACGTCCCAGGAAGACCAGCCACACACTGACCGGTTCATCTCCCTGCTGGTACAGAGGGAGAGACAGTCCTCGGCCTCCAGTCTTGCCACCAAAGTGCAGGAAGCAACTGGAAGCCAAGTTTGTGCCCAGGCCATCTGTAACCGGCTCCATGAAGTACAGTAGTGTACAAATACTTATTGGAGCCACTGTAAATCGTTATTTTTTGAAGATTGGTATGAGCGGAATATATAGTCTATAGTTGACTTGATGGACACGAATGGCAATTTCTTAACTTATGAACAATTCTGTATGAAATATACAGTGGCTCCAATAAGCCAATGCAAAGACGCAAATACAGGCGTTATGGGCGCGTTAAGCTGCTTTCACACCGGATGCGAAACAAATTTTTCGCGCAACAGATTATATTCAAAGTCATGACTGCTTATCAGCTGCTGCATGTTAGTATGCATGCTCTGCTAATTAAAAATGCTTCTGGTTTAGAGCTGCTGGATACCTCACTCGGTTAAGGCACTGCGTTGCAGTGCAGAAGTGTCTATCACGTCGCGGGTTCGAGCCCCGGTCGTACCAACCGGCAGTGGTTGGCAGCTTTTTCAGCGTAGAGCACAATTGGCCATGGGATGAGACTGCCGGGTAAGGGAAATAAATAAAAACAGCTTTGTTCATTGCTCAAGCACCTCCTGTTGGCCAGACGGGCGCTCGTCAGGAAGATTTTAAGTCTGTTCATGTCCGGGTATCCTCCGGCCTCGTTCTGAACTTGCCAAGATTCAACTAATGAGTGTATAAGAAGCAGTGGCTGATGGGCTCGTGCTTCGGAGGAGAGTCGTTAACTGTCCTCACTATCTGGTTGGCAGCAAGGGGTCGCATACGAGCAAGCTTTGTTCATAGTTCTCAAATTGGATATTCCAGATTCAGGTGGGATTGGAGATGCCAAATTTAAAAATAAAAAAAAAAAGATGAATGCTTCTGGTTCACTTCTGGTTGCAGCAATTATGATCGGTATGCTTGTATTACTTTGGTAAGCATCAATGTGACAGTTTATCATAACATTGCCTGATTGTAGCCACGACAGTTGAAGCTAAATGGAGAGGTGCTGTATGTGTCTGACGAGTTGGGCTGCAGTTAGACGAGACGTAGATTTTGCAGAGCTTGGGGTGCGTTTTTGGGTGCTTATGAAACGATCGCTTAACTTATCCATGACCAGGGTCAGCCTGATACATCTCCAATGTCTGTGCTTATTTAAGTTTGTGGTGTTGAATTTACCAACTTTATAATCACCCCTCGCAACTGTCGCGTTGCAGATATTGCATGTTGCAGTCGGACTTGTTGGCGTATCAACTTTGAAATGTTTCCTGTGCGTGCTCTGCGTGATGACATAACCGGCGTTGCAAACATAGAATGGAAGTGACTAGATCGCTGTAACTGTATTGCTGGGTATGATAATAATAAAAAAATGACTGGCTAATTAGCTAATTAGTCAATATTGGAGCCGATATCAGATCCAGGTATCGGATCGGTGCATCTCTGTCCATAAGCTGTTGATCCACTTTTACCTGCTCCTGACTGTCCATGTTTCCCTCTAAACTCAGACCCACCAGATTTTTACAGTCTCTGGTCTACACTTGGGCATGTCGACCCGTTCTATAAATGTGTTTATAAGGGGTGGATTCTAGCTTTCCCTGCATCCGAACTAGGGAGTAGTAAAACCGCTGTTCTCCCCAACTGTTGCTGTAGCAAACTGTTGCTGATAGCAAATTAGTGCTTGAGCTGCCAGACTTTCGCACTGCGTCCTCCACTTTCGCCGTAGCGTTTATAAGAACAAGTTAATTTCATTAGATCTGTAATGTACTGCATTAGATTGCAGAATATGCCTGTCGATTCCTTCGGGAGTTTCCAGTTTCACTTTTCACCAGGAAAACTGCGTTCTGCTGCTCATCCCGCCTAGATCAGCCGTCCTCAGAGCTGGCCAGTCAGAAGAAAGTGGGCACACGGAGAGTGGGGGCCATAGCGGAACACCCCAATGGCGTTTCAGGTAGAGACTACTATGGACTACAGATTTTTTTGAGGATGGCAGTATGAGCAAAATAAGTACTTTTTTTTTACTTTGTGCGATCAGGAGTACTCTAGGGGAGTCAAAGACCAAAATTTAAACTTGGGAAAATAGCATATTGGGTCCCCTTTAAACCTGACGCAGTCTTGAACGAAAGTGCCAAACATCAAAGGGCATGAGAAATGCTTCCGGAAAAAAGCACTTGACTGTTTTGGCAACATTCTGCACGGAACCAAGTAAAGTACTACAGAATCGTTTCCTTTTAAGCAATTAGGTTACTCTAACCTTGTCCCTGTTTACTTTGCTCAATTCGCAATCAAACAGCTGATTCGCTTTTTAGCTCACCTGACGACGAAGTCAGATGAGCTTATGTCATGGCCTGTTTGTTGACCCCTCTAAGTTACTCTAAAACCTTTAAAACTCTTCTTCTTTATAACTAATTGACCAATGAAGCTGAAACTTGACAAGTATCTTCCCACCCATTAGGACACTATATTTGTTCAAGGCGTTTCCCTTGAGTGGTCAGGTGAGCTACAGGGCCTGTGGCACTATTTTTTACTTTGCTGAATGAGTAGAGCTGTTTATTAAGATGGCATATTTGATAGCCGCATTCTGAAAGTTAAATGGGCATAGATTTGCAAGAATCCGTATTTGGCCATTTCGTATGATTGTGATCATTTATATCTCACATTCACGTTTCATCCTCTTTAATGTTTGCCATCTTGTGTATATTTTAGATGCTTGAAATCCAGGGCGATCTGAAAATGAATCACTATTTTTATTTGATCATTATAAATCTCCCTAAAAATACCACAATGAGAGATGAAATGCTGAGTTGGGATGTAGCGATGTTGAATGAGGATTTTGTGTAGGTAGTCACGTGTAATTTGTTGAAACATACACACCTGAAGCGGCTTAAAACGATTTTAAATGTCGTCGGGAAGAAGCCTGAGTTTAATTTTCACTAATTACAGGTGCTCCACCCTTCTTTAAATTTGCTCCCGTGTACTTGGCCTAAATAAAAATCAAGAAATTTAGCCAGTAGCCTGTAACGATTAAGATGTGATGGTGGAAAGTAGAAAAACCTGACTGGGCTACGGCGTTAGAGTGAAAAAATGCCAATTTGAATATTTAGAAAAAATCTTCTGAATTACATCTCTCATTGTAGCATTTTGGAATATTATTCAAGATTAATTTAAAACAGATTTGTTTCAGCATCTAAAAAATACACAAGGTGGAAAACATTCTGAAAAGCGGATGAAACGTGAATGTGAGATAATTTATATATCATAGTCGCACGAAATACCGTGGCAATGGCAATCGTGTTCAAGCAGTGCTGTTCTATGCCCATTTAAATTTCAAAATGCAGCAATCATTCATATCCGAATATACAGCTCTACTCATTCAACTTAAAGAGTAAAGGAATCCACCATTTAATTGCTAATCAAGCAAAGTAAATGGGAACAGGTATACATTTCTTAGAGTTGCCTAATTGGTTAATAGGATGACGATTTTGTTTTCATTTCCTTGGCAACTCTCAGCACGTAGCTGAAAAATACTGATGTCATTCAAGTTTTTAACCCCTCAGCCCGACAAGGGCACGAGGGGTTTTGTCGTCCCTTTGGCGGGTGAGTGGGTGGGCGGGTGGATGCCAATTTTGTCTGGACTATTTCTCTGTAACCACTTGGGTTAGGAAGTTCATATTGCACATGTGGACTCCCCATGGGGAGTAGGTGTGCCTTTTCGAGATTTAGTCCCAGTTTCACCTTTGACCTTGCAGCAGTGACCTTGACTTTCAAAACTTTGTCCCTGCTATTTCTCTGTATCCCCTTGGGTGAGGAAGTTCATATTGCATATGTTGACTCCCCATGGGGAGTAGGTGTGCCTTTTTGATTTTTCGTCCCAGTTTGACCCTTGACCTTGCAGCAGTGACCTTTGGGGCTGAGGGGTATTGCCCACTTCAGGGAGGCCCATTTTTTCTGGAAGCATTTCCCATGCCCTTTGATGTTAAGCACTTTCGTTCATGGCAACATATGTTGCCTTCCAAGCAACGTGTTTTTCATGGTCACCCCTGCTTATTTCAGCAAGACAATGCCAAGCCACATTCTGCACTTGTTACAACAGCATGGCTCCGTAGTAAAAGAGTGCGGGTACTAGACTGGCCTGCCTGTAGTCCAGACCTGTCTCCCATTGAAAATGTGTGGCGCATTATGAAGCGTAAAATACGACAACGGAGACCCCGTACTGTTGAACAACTTAAGCTGTACATCAAGCAAGAAGGGGAAAGAGTTCCACCTGAAAAATTTCAAAAATTGGTCTCCTCAGTTCCCAAACATTTACTGAGTGTCGTCAAATCCCCCGTCACACCGGATTGAAGGTCCCACTGCGGAGCTTGTATGGCATAAGCCGCAGTGGCACCGCTATGATCTCCATGGTTCCTCAGTAGTTCCGCAATTGATTGTCGTAGCACTGCAGAAAACCTTCAAAATCGCAGACCCTCACGGTGGCACGGAGGAAACTTTGAACATGTTCAAAACTTCCGCAGTGCCACCGCAGGTTGGACCAATCGCCGTGGAACCGCCATGACCGCTGTGGAGCCGTACAAGGACCTCAGTAGCACCTCCATCACCGTCATGCCTCCGAAGTACAACCGCCGTGCAATCGCCAAAAAAGTAGACTGGCGACCCTACAGCTATCCCGTGGTGGTTAAGGCGGTCTTAAGACGGAGCTACCACAGGAGCACTGCGGGCAGGGGGCTGCTACCGCAAAGTCATTTTTAACTCTTGTACCAAGTTTCGGTAGCATCACCATAGGAATGAATCATCAGCAGACAAAATATTAATATGAATTTCAAAAGAAAACCACCTTTCATTTATAGCTGACACGTAGCCTGCCTGCTGCCGCAGCACGACCGCCGTAGCACCTCAGTAATATCGCCATCCCCGCAGTAGCACCTCACTGGCCCCTCAACGCTGCCGCCAACACCGCAATACTGCCGCTAATAATCGCCGTGGCATCACCATCAAATCGTAGTGGCAACTTAATGGCATCGCCATGTCCTCAGTGACCACACCGTAATTCCACCCTGGTTTCCCAGTAGCACCGCAAAGAAAAACACATGTTTGACGGGTAGGGGAAAACTATGAAAACATTACTGGCGTTGTCACTGCGGTGATGGCGATTTTGACAAAAATCCACAGTGGCACCTCCAATCCGGTGTGAAGGGGGTATAAAAGGAAAGGCGATGTAACACAGTGGTAAAAAGGCCCCTGTGCCAACTTTTTTTCAATGTTTTGCTGCCTTTAAATTCTAAGTTAATGATTATTTGCAAAAAAAAAAAAAAGTTTCTCAGTTTGAACATTAAACATCTTGTATTTACTTGAATATAAGTTGAAAAGGATTTGCAAATCATTGTATTCTCTTTTAGTTACATAACGTGCCAACTGCACTGGTTTTGGGTTTTGTACTTGATGGTACAACATTTGTTTTTGGAGGGAAATTCAAGTGGAAAACTGAGGTAAGCTCCATCATTCATTCTCTCCTTTATTTTTCTCAATTTCATATGACACGGCTGCTTGAGGAAACCTTAAGTTCCACCCTGTTAGGGTATATTATGGATAATGTTTTTTGGATAAAATAATTTTAAAAACATGGTAAAAATAGTTATTTAAGCGCTGTTTATCTGTAGAGTGTGTGCTAGCTAAATGTTGCTACCTCAAAGAGCTAGAGCGTACTTGGCTAAAAATTTCCACCCTGTTAGGTTACACCCTGTAAGGCTATGTATGCCTGAAAGGGTGGAACCCCACAGGATTTTTTGGGATATGCAATGTACTGAGTATTAATTCTGCAAGAATATTGGTTTTTCATGATATAAGTAACTATTAGTTTTATATAATTACTACTCAATATGACATTACATTAAAATATTAATTCATAGGTTATTACACTGTATTTAATGAGGTCTAGATACATAGATACATTAGATCGTACATGCATTATGCAGGGTAAGGAACAGAGTAAATACTTATTATTTAAGTACAGTGTAAAAACCTATATACTAAATGAGGTAGATACATTGGTTCAGGGACCCTCTTAAATAAAGTGTTACCCTATTATTATGAGCATTATAATTAGTAGTGGTAATAGTAGAAGTAATATTACTGTTGTTTTATTGTGGAACTACAGTGTAATACAAGGGCAACTATGTACTTTATAATAAATTGCATTGCATGGTAAGGTGAATCTGAGTCTCACTTGAGAGAGGTCTACTCAGTTCCACCTTGTTAAGTTCCATTCCACCCTGTTAGGCAAGGATTTTTAAAAAAATATTTTAATCACAACTTTAAGTATTTGGCATATTGGTATGTAGTTTTGTTAACTGAGGTTCATATCATGTATATACATATAAATTTATTTCTGATTAGTAAAATTATTCATACGAGACAACAAAATGGGGACCAAAAACGCAGAGATTCCAATATTCAAGATATGTACTCTTCATAGAATTAACATTGTTAATGCTACAAGAATGAAACTTTTATCATAGTACAAGGGACATATTCTCTCCGAGAAAAGATCAGTTTTGTTTGACTTGTATATTATTTGAACTATGTGATTACCATGTACATGTCCCTAACAGGGTGGAAAACGTATGGAGAAAAATGTACAAAAAACATCCCATAATTATCATCCCATATTAGTTGGGGGGGGGCGGGGGATATTGAAATGGGCCCCGTCTGTCCGTGCGTCCGTCTGTGTGTGCGTGCGTCCGTCCCACTTGGTTTCCGGAGCAGAAATTAAAAACTACTGAACCCAGCTCAACGAAACTTTATGCGTGGAACAATCAACATGCCTAGATGTGCCTTTTAGGGTTTGCACCTTTCTCAGAATAGAATAGTAGGCGGGGGATATAGCCGACTCTGTCTGCTTGTTACAATAATTTCAGCCCCTGAGCTTGGCCAACATGCATTCCTCATAGCTAAGTATAGAACAGTTCTAACAAATTGTTAATATATTAAAATACAATCACTTGAATTTTGAGAAAACAGAAAACCAAATATGTGGTCCAAAACAGGAATCACCCGAATAATCGTAACCTTACCTTTCAGGAAATGGTCCCTATATACCTGAGTGCTGTCTGACTCCGCTCCTCCCGACCTTATACGAAGGTTTTTAATCCGCTGTTTCTATGAGAGTTTTAAGATTTCTTGCTTATATTTGTCATAACTTTTGTTCAGGACTTTAAAGTAACTGTTGGTCTTTTCCCTATTTGATTGGTTGGCACAACTGTAAACTGTGCACAACTTTGGTATTTTGATGGTGCTTCTTGATGGAGAGATCACTTCCTGACCCCTTGTGCAGTTCCTGCTGTGATGTTACGTCATCTGCAAACAACCTATTCTTGCCACACTAGTATATTGTAGAGTTTATTTCAAGTGCAGAATTTATAAGTGTAAAGTGCTGTTTTTCACAGTTAAAGGAAAACCAAACAGCTGTTGCTGCCAGTGAGGCACAACATCAGTTGGCAAAAAAAAAAAATCATCAGTATTTTCAAAAACAGTTGGTGTGGCCAAATGAACTGTTTGGTTTTTTAAAAAGAAAGACCATATGGGTGAGCTCAGGAACTTGAAAAGGCCACATGGATAACAGTTGTGGTGGAGGGAGGGAGAAAGTGTGCATGTTTTCTCAAGATATGTTGTAAAAATGTCTCACGGAGAAAAATATGGCATGATATATAAAAACATAGATATAGTGTAGGTGAACATGTGATTTTACAGTTGTTTGAAAAAAATCAACACAAATACATACGCACAAATAGTCAGATTTAGTAAATATATGGACGTCAACAAAATTATGATTCATTTTGCTGTCCACCCCAGCATATTGGAGTGGAAATTAAATAACACAGTGTTATTTTTTCCAAAACAAAAAATGGAGGTCGCCTCAGGTGAGTATCGGTACATTTATCCTGAGACCTTTCACCCAGGTGAACTTAAAATGGCAGATGCAGAACGAGACATTGAAATAAACACATGCCAAAATCAAGCAGCTATTGCGCTGCGCGGTTTCTGAGATCTCGTTGGTACAAGAAAGCCTGTGTTGACTATGAGATTGTTTAGGTTTTTGTGCAGAGTTTATGGGTTTCCTGTCACTGTGGGCCTCAGGGCACAGTAGTAGACTGCAGAGTCTGTCACTTCAGCTGAGGAGATCTCCAGATGCACTTCACTGCTTGATATATTATGTTTGACAGTAAGCTGATTTTTCACTTCTCTGTCTTTGGTTCCAAAGATGAGGATGAGGAACTCAGGTTTGGATTTTGGGTACTGACGATACCACTGTAGGCTTCCTCCTCTGATATTGGAAGCTGTGTAATTGCAGGACAGAATGACACTGCTGCCCTCCAAAGCTTGCGTTTCATTAGTCCGGGGTGTAATTTCATCCTGAAAACTGTCATCTGTGGACAAAATATTTGATGATGTATATTTTGACCCAACGCAGCAAGCAATTTATTCAAACTGTGAAAGCAATTTATGTTCATATAGTATTCCATTTTATTGTCTGTATTAAGGCTTTTGATCATGATTTACAAAGTAACAGCAATTTAAAAGATCACCCTCAAACCCAGACTGTAGATTTGATTCAGGTAAATATTTCATGAAAATATCAATCATTGCTGTATGTACTGTCTCGCATACTCCCATTAGATGGTGCATATGGAAATTTTTACAGAGCATGTCATATGTCACATCTCCAGATTCTGTGCAAAATTATTGAGTTTTATAGTATGATGGAAAAAACGGCTAAAAATATACTGTTGCCCATAAAGTTGGAATATTTTTGTATTCAGACACTTTATCTATCAAGAATAAACCATAATGTCACTATAATTTCATGAAAAGAGGTAAAAAAAAAAAAAATCCAACTCTACAAGCAACAGTGTATAAGAAAATAATGCAGGATCACACTTACCCAACATTATTGAAAGCAGAAGTAAAAAACAATGTAGCATCATGTTAGCTGTAAGAAACTCTTTGTCTTTGAGCGCAGAACAAACTGACACTTCCACGCAGTTTGACCTGAGAACTTTTCCCACGAACTTGGCTCCTCCTCTCAATACAAATTTGAATATCAGTGACAACAAGACGAGTTTTCCAGATTACTTCACAAAACTAATTTTCTAAATTATCTCCGGGGCATTTATGCAATGTTGTATAAAAATATAAGTAGTAAAAAATATACTGAGTCAAAACTTCACACTCATAAATTTGTAAATATTTTCTTGAAACTTTTAATAAAAGAGTTTTTACCATCTCTTGGGGTAAATGCGTTGTCAAAGACATCATGACACACATCAACTCCGACATGCACAGGTACGTAGCATGTGCGAGGGTACTTTAAGCTAAAACCATGTTTTCTCGTGTTCCTAGTCGCGTGACCATATGAGAGATGTGCACTGAGCTCACGTTAGCACGTTAGAGTGACATCTCGGAAAAACAAGATTTTACAATTAATTATTCGTTGATTTTCAATGCCATGGCTGTCAAACATTCAGCGTAAACGTGCCATTTGTATGCTGAATACGGAAACGTCCGTCACTGATGTTGCAAGGGTTATGGGATGCAGTCGACGAACTATCTATGATCTTCGGACACGTCTCCAACAAACTGACACCACAGCTGACCGACCTCGTTCTGGTAGCCCACATATGACGTCAAAAGCAGAAGAATTGCAGAATTGTTTTGCGTCATTTGCTTAATCGATTTGTCACTGCAACTTCCACTTGGAATTAATTGTTTAGAGGTCGTGTGACTGCCCAAACCATACGTAATCTCCTGCGCACTGCTCTTATTCAAGTTGTAACTTACCATTTTTACTCTTGGACATTTCCGTAGCATTTCTGGTGGTACTGGTTACATTATGAACATTATTTTTTTGATACACCATCTTTAGTGAGTACAGAACTAAATAAAATCATTATTAAAAACCTAATTATTTGTATGTTCAACTTATCGACCTCCAAACGAGTATTAAGTTTTTATTTTGGCTGAGTATACATTTTGCGATAGATTATTTTTCAACCTCAATAAACATTAAGAAGAGTCTGAATAACTCAAGTAGTTATTCATATGTAAAGTTCAAACTGATGGGTTGAAATTTTTTTTCACTGAATGTATTGTCACATTTCTCACCTATTTTAAACTTCGTAATTATATTTTCCATTTTTATAGAACTATGATGTTTGTGAAATCTTTGGTTCCATAGAACATAAAAATGGTCAAAAGTAAATAAAACTAGACCAGCAGGCGGATATGAACAAGGTCCAAGCTCCCCGCGCAAACTGCACCTTACAGTCTGCAGTATACACAAGTCGGTCTTGCAGGCCGTCAGGCTTCATGCGAGCTTCAAGTTGAGATCAGCACAACAGGAGGGGGCTTCACCTTTGTCTGAAGATGCTGTGTACCAAATTTGTTGTGAAATAAATTGCACCATCTAGGAGATATAAATCATCCAGGAAATTTAAGATATGTATATAGAAATGGATAATATGGAGTGATTCAGCTTGACCTTCAGAATCCATGAAAAAAACAATTTTGTTACCAATACTTACAGTTCAGGCCTCTCTATAGCGCAACTATCTGGCCAGTCAAAGTGATTTGCATACAGATTGCTTTTCGACACATTCTTAACTATGTTATAAAGTTTCATGATAATAGTGACAGTGTAAGTGTATTCGGGCCTCTAAAAGTTGATTAGCTGATGTTGACCAACTTAATTCAGCTGTCACCATGTTCTTATAGCTATCTTTAGCAAGCTTGACCACCATGAAGCAAGCTAATCTTCAAGTTGATCTGAAAATTGGTTCAGAAGTTATGACCATCCGCCACAGCGTCACCGACGGGAGGATTTACACAAATATGCAGCATCTCAGTCTCATGGCCTGTAGATAAGTTATAGAATTCTGTACTAATTGAAAAAAAACTTTTTCCAAGATATATGCCTGTTATGTTCACGTCTGGGTCATGTCTTGCACTGCCAATGGAATCCTCCTCATGCCTGCATTTCAGTCTACGTCTTGTTCTCTGTCATGCATTTACTGCTTCTTCTCTATTGGTTGGCTGTAGTATTTACTTATTCCTTCAGTGATGTTCTGGCTTTGGGTCTGTCTAAGCTTAATGTCAATTAACTGTTTTAGTTACTAACAGGTACTAACATTCACGCGGGGTGTTTTTCTTAGACAGCCACTTTTACTAACATTACTGATTTAGATAGGGTGTTAATTGTCATGATTTCCCACTTTGTTACTACGTATTTGCTTGCTTTGCTGCGTAACTTTTCCATGCTTCCTGTAATCTGCTTACTTTATTGGTTTTTAGCTGAGCACGCCCATTTTCTTAATGGGCTTGTGATGTCATTAAGCCTTTGTCCAATGCCTTCCCCTCATACTTTGTTTCCTCTCTCTTCTGCCCAGGTGTTTCCTGTCCCCTCATCAAGCCGTGTTCCTCTGTATTCTATGGAGGCATTGCAGTTGGCAGTCGCTCCGTTGAGTTGCCCTCAGGCCATGTCTGTGTGTTGCTTTGTGTTCTCGTGCCAGGTCTGTCTGCTGTGTTTCCAAATCATGTTCTGTTTGTCCCATTGCCATGTCTCTTCGCCTGCTCCAGTTGGTTCTTCCACTTCATGTTCTAGGCTGTGTTGTCTCCATGCCATGTTTCCATACCACGCCTTGTGTTCTCATGCCATGTCTGTCCATTGTATTCCCTTGCTATGTTTCCCCATGTCAGTTTCTGTTGATGTCCATGCCATGTCTCCAAGTTGTTTCTTCGTCATGTTCTGTTTTTGTTTGTGTCCATGCCATGCCTTGTGTTTCCACATTCTGTTTGGGTCCATGTGTTTGTTGGTCTGTCTGTCCATGCCTCATCCCTTGCCTGTCCTGTACTGTGTTCCCTTGTGTTTTCATGCCTGTTCCATGTTTAGTCCGTGCCTTTGTTCCCTCGCCTTGTTCCATGTTTTCATGCCCTGTCTCCATGCCATGTCTCCAAGCCTGTTCCATGCTGTGCGCTTCATGTTCATGTATATTCTGTGTTAAATTAACGTCCTTGTTGCAGTCGAGACTCGCTTTTGGTGTCCCTCTGTGAAACGTCTTTAAAAATTTGCATTTTTTTTTTAGTTTATAAACATTCTGTTATGACCATGTGGATCCAAAGACTGTGTGTATTAAGTTTAGTTAAAATTGTACTTACAGCTTAAAATGAGCTAAAAGAAAATAGGTTTTTCCAATTGCACATTTTTGCGGAAAAAAAGAATATATGTGCCAATGGCCAGGACCTATTTCACAAAATGTATCTCAATTCAGGGAATGTGTGCATGTGAACCTTTTGAATGTGCAATTGAGTGTGTGGGACTTGCTGGCCAAAATTAGTTTACCTTGATAATATCACCACCTTCTGGTGGACATATGTAATATTTGTTGTCTAAATGACGTGAGCCATTCTGTACCTCACCTGAAACTTTTTCTTACATAACGTTTACTGGGTATACACCAGTACAACTTTTAGTGATTGTGGGAAAAAACTAATAAAAACCAGAGGGATTACAATACTGATGTCTCAAATATACACTCTATTTGAGACATCATGGTTGCAGTATTTTGGTTTGTGAAAACTTGTACTCACTCAATACATTTATGAGGTAGTTTCAAGTTTTTGTACAAGGTTTATGGGTTTCCTGTCAGTGTGGGCTCCAAGGCACAGTAGTACAGTGCAGAGTCTGCCATTTCAGTTGAGGGGATCTCCAGATACACATATTTGTTGTTTATGTCATGTTTGACAGTGAACCACTTCTCTGACTTTTCCTTAGATGCTTCAAAGATGAGGATGAGGAATTCAGGTTTGGATCCAGGATCCTGTCGATACCACTGTAGGTTGTTTAAATTTATAGCTGAGTAGTTGCATGACAGAGTGACGTTGTTGCCAACCAGCACATGTGTTTCTTGAGACAAAGACATAATTTTATCCTGCCCAAGGCTGTCACCTGGGGACAAAATTGAATGCTTTTTATTACTCAATAGTGTATTAAAGTATCTAGCTGTTAGTCCTAGTAATGTTTATAAATGGTACAATTCAACTTCAATGTGCATATTTTTTTACTATGTATTTCAAACTGTAAAGTTTAAGTATGAAATGCAAACTGCAGTGAGAGGTGCGCAGTTTGCTACTTACCCAACATTGATGAAAGCAGAAGGAATATGCAGCAGTGCAGCATCATGAGATCTGTTACAAAGAAATTAAGGTTTTCAGCACAGCTAGAACAAATGTATCATTCTGCTTTGACTACTCAGCTTTTTTTTTTTTTTTTTTTGTAGGAAACTCCTCCCCTCATTGACTACCCCGTACCTCCCCTTCACAGAAAACAAGACTCCATATTCATAGATTGTCTAAATTTGGGCCCTAGTGGTGCCCCCTGTATGGTGTCTTCAGAAGTAATTATTATTTGTAAATAAGCCCCATATCTACCTTATTTAGTAAACTAAAGATTACGTTCCTAGGGATAATATTCTAGTTTTGACTGATTTATTTAATCTTTGTCGCTCCTCCTTGAGTTTTTTTGCATTTTTGGAGCCTTGGTGTGGCAAGATGTAGCACCTGGTGTATGATTTCACTTTTCCTCCCTAGTCTATATAAGTAGTAGTAATTGTACAAGAAAGCATAGACCTCTACCCTTCACAGTTTCTTTATGGTAGGCTTCTGAAAATGGCCCAGAAATAAGGTTTCACTTATGAGGGCCGACCCCCCTCTCTCTTAGAGGACCATAACTCTGGAACGTGTAGGATTTATGGTTAGAAATTTTCGGGGGATAATTCAGATACATGGATCAATCAGCTTGCCAAATTAGAAGGAAATCAAAGATGGTCATCCAGGAAGATCTTCCTTTTCTGGCTGTTCTGACACGGAATGTGTCCAGTTGGTGGGTTCATATGACAAATTTATTTTGTCCAGCATTGAAAGAAAATATGGATGTCTTATTCTGTGCTCATGTCGCTCGTGCAACAGCATAGATTTGTGTGAATTGGTTTGCGAGGCTCATGAAGCAGTGAGCCATGAGAATCCATTCTATATTCTGAATGTAGTTCCACTACACTACAACGCAAATGAAAAGCAACCGCATTAAACAGGTGATTGATTATGAATACTGAATATACCAGTGTTTCAAATGTAGTGTAATTTAAAATGTGGTGGGGAACAATTTTTATTTTCAAATTTTGAATCAAAAGCTACTAATTTCTGCAGTAGTCAAAGGTGGTCTAATGGTTAATGTAGATGACATGGATCAGAGCGCTGCTGTGGTTTCAATGCTGTGAAAGGGAGGTTTGAATACAGCTTTTTTTCTGCAGGTCAGTCTTCTTGTGTATCTTTGCTGTATATTGCTGAGAGTGGAAAATAAGTGAACCTCCCTCATTATCACAACATAGCCATCTAAAATAGACAATTTCATTGAAAAAAAAAGAACCAAAGGTACAGTGCATGGAATACCAGAAAGCAAGAGAGAATATATGAAAATTTCACATAACTAATATCAATGCGTAAATCACGCACAATTCCAATGTTTGCCTTAATCAATAAAATTTCAATTGAGCATATCACACAAAGACATTATTCCCCAATTGTGTGCACCAGTGCAACATAAATTGTATTTTACAGGTGCAAGGGAATTACTTCGATACGACTGAGTTAAATAATTTCAAATGTGATCACATAGAAGCTATTAAAAAAGAACATTTTCACTTTTTTTTGGAATAATTATGCAATAAGTCCTGGTTCTTCTGAAATATTTCATGCCTTTTTTGGTCATTATGAGGAATGATCTTATAATAATCTTGGGGCAAGCAACACACCATCAATCAAACAAATTGTCAAATACGATCCCAAAGCCATTTTGGGTTTGCAAATCTGAACACTAAATGTTACAAAGTTAAACATGACACCTTTCTGCAAATTTAAAAGCAAAGTTTCTTTTTATTTAAAATTTTCTGAGTTCTTATGCCCTCGCCCTCCAAAGAGGAAGGGTTGCATTATGTCGACACCATGTCCGTCTGACGTCTGTCCGTCCGTCGTCCGTTAACTTTTCGTTTTCGTGGGATAACTATAGACTCCCTCGTCGGATTGATGCCATTTCTTAATGGCATATTGGGAGTAGCTAGAGGAAGGTTCCTTTCAAAAACAAGCGTTGTGCGATATCTAATATGGCCGCCACAGCAGCCATCTCAATATGCCCTTGATCAACATACAGGCGGGGGCATCTGCCACGCTCTGCGTTGCTCTTGTTAAATGATAAGAAAGGAAAAAGGGCCTTGTGTAAAAGTTTGGGAACCATATTGGATTATTCTTTGTTACTTTTTAAGAAGATGATTACTAAGGCCCAGACCCATGTGATTTACTCGTTAGGGCTTCTATGAGTCAGGTGTAAATAATTCCATGGTTGAACTAGATATTCTGAAGTAACTCCATGCCTTCTAAAGTATCTGACTGCAGTGTCTGGTGTTAAAAACCATGTCTTCCTCTAAACAGTTGTCCAAGGATGTCAAAATCAAGATAATTCACCTCCACCAACAAGGAAAGGGCTACAAAAAACTCTCGCAACGTTTCAATGTATCAATTTCTGCTGTCAGAAACATTGTAAGAAAATGAAAAAGAAAAAAAAAATTGAATAATTGAATAAAATGTCTGTGAACTGGATTTTTTTTTTTTTATTTCAATTGTGGCATCATACCTGTCTTTTGTGTTACCATTTTGTCTTTTGTGTTACTCACTAATGGTAACAATTAAGACAAACTACGGTAACAAGAAAGACACATCCAAAAGTTTGGCAATTGGGATACTGTGGTCCACACACAAACATGCCTTAAATATGGCAAACTGAAGCAGTTACACTATTACAGGTCGCTCTTTCAGTTTCTACCTGGTATCATGCATTATTTCGTGGTAACAAGGAAGACGTGCAATTTGTGAGACACGCAATTTGGACAGATTTGCAGAGCTGTTTCTTCCTCCCACAGCTTCTCCAAATTCTAAAATGCAGCCAGAAAAAGATTCCTTACATCCTGGTATTTAAAAAAAAAAAAAAAACCATAGTAGTGACACCTATTGGAGACGACGTTACTTATTGTCCTCAGATGTGATGGTGGTAACAAGACCGTGACTGAACCAAATTTGTGACATAGCTTTATTAACTAATATCTCTGGAGGAAAACTAGGAAATGAGGAGACAAATCTGTTTTAGAGACCTAAAATACAAAGAAACCTGTGAAGTTCTGTAAGTGATAAGATTTCTCCAGGGAAAAACTTGAGTAGAAGTGACCCAACTTGAGACAGGTAACAAAATGGACATTTTGACCATAAAAATCCTGCTATTTTTTGTTTTTTCCCCTCAAACATGACCAAACAATTTTTTTTAAACTAGAAAAAAGTGTTCTGCAACATACTAAATTGGTTCCTGGGTGTTTATTTTGAATTACATCGGTTAAATGCGATAAGACATTTTTTACCCCTAAATTGCACACTTGGCTGAAAATCGCTTGTACTCACTCAATACATATGAGGTAGTGGTAAGTTTTTGTACAGGGTTTATGGGTTTCCTGTCAGTGTGGGCTGCAGGGCACAGTAGTACAGTGCAGAGTCTGCCATTTCAGCAGAGGAGATCTCCAGATGCACATATTTGTTGTTTATGTCATGTTTGACAGTGAACCGCTTCTCTGTCTTTTCCTTAGATGCTCCAAAGATGAGGATGAGGAATTCAGGTTTGGATCCAGGATCCTGTCGATACCACTGTAGGTTGCTTAAACTTATAGCTGAGTAGCTGCATGACAGAGTGACGTTGCTGCCGACCAGCACTCGTGTTTCTTGAGACAAAGACATAATTTTATCCTGCCCAAGGCTGTCACCTGGGGACAAAATTGAAAATTTAAGTATCTAGGTCTTAGTCCTAGTCATGTTTATAAATAGTACAATTCAACTTCAATTTGCATATTTATTACTATGGATTTTAAACTGTAAAGTTTAAGTATGAATTGCAAACTGCAGTGAGTGGTGCGCAGTTTGCTACTTACCTAACATTGATGAAAGCAGAAGGAATATGCAGCAGTGCAGCATCATGAGATCTGTTACAAAGAAATTAAGGTTTTCAGCACAGCTAGAACAAATGTGTCACACTGCTATGACTACCCAGTAATTTTTTTTTTTTAAGGAAACTCCTCCCCTCATTGACTACTCTGCACCTCCCCTTTACACAAAATAAGACAGCCCCTAGAGCTTAATAAGATGTGACTTTATATTTTATTGTTGAAATACACCATATACAGACTTACTGAAAGAGGACATATGCATTACTGTATTGGAATTGTTTATGTCAAGACTGAAATATAATACGTTATCTTTTTCACTGTACAAACAAGGTGTGTTTACAAACTGAAATTATTTTTCTGTTTTCCTGAAAAAACAATGCTTTGGTTGTACTTTAAAAAGTATTGGCATAAATAGTAATTATGTGTTTTTCCATTTCTCCTGCATCCAACACGTTTAATATGAGAACCAACTACTGGCTTACCATCCTAAGACATGTCTGCAGACCTGGACATGTGCCATCGATAGGAGATGATCAAAATTCTTCGCAGCATCTGTGAGTGGTTTTAATGTTTTTGCTCATCAGTTGATTTAACAATCTGGAGTCCAACACAATGCAATGTTAGGAGTGGTCAAAGATAAAAGGACTTTAAGATTTTATGAAAACATTTTCATCTACAATTTTAAAACACTGCTTTGGGTAAAATGTACTGCTCGGTATTTCTGGTGTTAAAAAGTTACAGCCACAATTAAACAATTTTTCTCTGCTATGATGGATACATTTTGCAATTAATCTGTGGTTCACATGCGTGCCAATCCATACAGATCACGTTTAACCAGATTTGGCTGTGGGTCATCATCAGAAACGAACAACACTTGAAACAACACTTCAGAGGGAACACTTCATTTCTCTAAAAAGAATGTAGTTCCTTGATTCTTCTCTCCTTGCATGGTTGTCCTGCGTTTCTCCAAAGTCGATGGTATTCTATTTTAGAAAGAGTTCATACCTCCACACAAATGGAATTTGCACTGACCAAAAATATAAACGCCCCATGCCAAATATTGATGCCACATGGAGTTAACAACTCTAAGTGAGCATATGCTGACTTTTACTTGGACAATAGGGATATTTCTCTTGACTTGTGCTCCATTTTTAAATCCATCTCTCTGTCAGTGAGCATTTGCTCAGTGATGCAGTGATTTCACTCAGTACATGGGTGTGGCATTTCCAGATGGTGATCAAACAGAATGAGCAGTACCCAGACACTCCTCCTTTCAGGACTATAAAAGGCCACCCCAAAATGTAAAATTTTGTCAGAAGTCATCATGCCTCAGATATCTCAGGTCATGCGGGAACGTGCCATTGGCATGCTGGATCCAGGGATGTCCACCAGATCGGTCGCTGTGCAGCTGAATGTCATTTATCAGACGATAGGCCGTTTGAGAGTTTGTTTCCGAGAGACGGTCAGTACTGCAAACTGCGTCATGAAATGTGTTTACTGAAACAGTGTGTACCTTCTGAGCCTGGAGTGTTCTAGATAAGGAAATGTAAATTTCTGCAGGGGGAGAAACTTTTCAGGATTACTGGAGCCAGACTTACGAGGGATGCGCAAGCACGCAGCTGACGCAGAGGGCGTACATCATGACGTTCTGCTTTTACACATATTCAAAGTAAAGGAGCGATATATTTGTCTTTGTTCTTGCCTGTAATGAAGACCCTTTGTGGCGCATAGAAAAATGGATCCTATTTACTCTCAATCTTGTCTCAGTGTGATTTCTCTCCGGAATGAAAATTAAAATTCCCGCAATACTCCCAATTTAGTATCATCTGCAAATTTAAATAATTTGCTGTCAATATTCCTCTCAAGGTCATGAATTTAGAAGAGGAATAGCAGGGGTTCCAACACCAATCCCTGAGGGACGCCACTCCCCACCATACCTAGCTCAGATGAGATACCTCTGACCACCACTCTTTGTGTTCTGTCCCCTAACCAGTTTTGAATCCACTCCAGACTACCTCCTGTTAACTCCAATGGAGCTCATTTTAAAAATTAGTCTCTCATGTGGTACTTAATCAAATGCTTTCTGGAAATCCAAGTATATCATGTCATAAGCCCTGCTCTGATCATAAGTCTTGGTGGCATCTTCAAAAAATTCCAGAAGGTTTGTCACGCCTGACTTACCCTAAGGGAAACCATGTTGGCTATCCCTCAAGATACTGTCACGTTCGAGTAATAAGTCTAGCTCATCTTTTATGACAGATTCCAATATTTTGCACGCAATGCAAGTTAAACTGACTAGCCTGCAATTACCTAGCTCAGTACTGTCCCCTTTCTTATACATTGGTCTTATAATGCCCTGTTTCCAGTCATTTGGTATTTCCCCAGTTTCTAAAGACCGTCTGAAGATGGCGGATAGTGGCTTAAAGGTGATCCCACCAACTTCCCTGAGCAATCTAGGATATAAGCCATCAGGACCCGCCGTCTTATCTGCCTGTAGTTTATGCAACTTGTCTAATACTTTATTATCTCTAACCTCTATTTCCGCTAAATAATCTTGAGCATTTAACGTGCCCTCTGGCCGAATAAAGACCCACTCTGAGGTAAAATTCTCAACAAAGTAACTGTTTAAGGCATCCACATTATCCTTGGCTTTATATAGCAGCGATCCATTTTTATTCTTTATGCGCTTAACCTGCTCTTTGACTTTCCTTTTCCGGCTACAGTCCTGAAAGAAGCGCTAAGAGTTAGTTTTTGCCCCCACTGCAATTTGTCTTTCATTTCGTCTTCTAGCATTCCTCTGCTCTTTTTTGACCACAGCCCGCATTTTACAGTATTCAGTCTTTGTATTCTCATTGTTATCTTTTATGTACATCTTATAAAGATTCCTCTTTTCCCTCAAAATCCTAGGAATACTTGTGGTCATCTACTAAGGATTCTGCTTTTTCAGCTTACTTTTGGACATCTTTGGAATGAATATGCATTGCAAATCAAGTAAAACCCCTTAAATTTTCCCCACATCTCATTTACAGACTCACAGTCCAGGAGTGTCTCCCATTTTATTTCACTTAGGGGTCTATTCTCAAATTAGCGCGTAAGTCCTTTTTAGGCGATTCGAGTTAAGCGCTTTTGAGTTACGCGTATTCTCCCCTACACGCTTCGATCACGCCCACAGCGCTTAACTTCAGAATGTCGGCGGCCTTATGAAAGAGGTGTGACTGATCCAAAAGAGAGGCAGACTCTGTATACCAAGCTCATTGATTATGGCTATCAGGAAAACATGGAAAAGGTATTTTCTGATTAACCATGAAAACGCATTTGTGGTCCATGGAACACGCAAACCAGACTTTAGATTTGTATATCGTCGGCCTGCTGATAAAACCTCGTATCTCCAAACTGATACGAAACGAAAACTCGTATGACCACTATTCTTACAAGCAAAATAAAACATTTTTTATTTTAAACTATATTTACCCATTTATATTATTTTATTATTATTATTTAATTTCATGTTTATTTTTTATTTTCCTGTGAAGTTTGTCATTTTGAGGATACAAGGTTTTATATGCCGCTGTAATAGTAGGCCTGTGTATGTCTGCACCAATTACACGAAGTAATTCAGACATCTCTTTTTTATCCTGCGGGCAATATAGCATTGGGCTCCGTACGTCCGTACGGACACATAAAGTTGAGGCAGCAGGGGATATTGCCATGTTAGTGGCAAACACCTGTTATTTCTTACTCTAATGCCACCATGGCATTAAAGCTATGCAAACAAACAAATTGCCGCGATAATGAAATAATAAATAAAGAATTTTGCACTTCACAACCAGTGGAATCAGATCATTAAAAATGTGCCCCTCCTACACCAGCCTGTTTGTTCCTTGGAAGACAGGGAAGAAGACAAAGGGAACATTCTAGTCACACAAAAAAAGACAATCAAAGACAGTTTTTATGATCTCATTTAGAAGTTGCGCACTTGAAATCTCAAACTACTCCGATGTCAGGTTTGCCGCTTTAACAAGGATTCTTACCTCACACGTGGTCATCTCCCCGCCCCGAAACTGCCTCAGCAATGACGGAATTCCATATCCATAGCCTATCATATCCTATTTGATTTGAGCGACACATTCACTTGAACTTGTGCCTAATAATTTATTATAATCAATTATCCCATTTACTGATAATTATTCTTCCCATGTCGGCTATTCTTTATAGGCTAAAATTGATAAACAAATGGGTAGTGCTTTGGTATTGGCCAGGGTAGGGTTCAATCTAGAGTAGCCTATTTAATAATATCTTTATTCACACATTAAAATACACAGTATCATCAGTGGTAAAAAAAAATTACAAAGACACAAGCTAGTTAATACAGATATCGTCAATTAGAAAATCAATCTCCTCACTCGTGAGAATATCACAACTTTTTAGATTATCACGAACATATAGGGCAGTCGCATTTGTTAATAGAAGACGAAGACAGTGATGGTGACGTCGAGCCAAAGCCGAAAACCAAATTTCACAGATGTTGGTGTTGTCTGGCAAGCGAGCACTGAAGGCTGATCCGAGGAATTAAGCTGCGAATCGTTCTGGAAGTGGCCTTGGTGGGGAGATGTAAGCGCAGTATCCCCGATTTAAAGCATAAATGGAGAGATCTGCGGGGCGCTGTAAAAGCCAGGCTCTCTGCACACCGGGGGATTGTACACGCAACAGGTGGTGGGCAACCATCATCCCCTGTGCATTTCACTGCACAGGAGGAGGGGATGGCATCCACTCTGTCTGCAGTGGAAGTGCATGGAGAAGAACTTGGAGCGTCAACGAACTACATCAGACACCTTGACACAGACGCCTGTGATTTTTGTATGACATCACCAGCCACTCTCTGGAATGACCCAGATGCTAGGAGCGACAGCGCAGTTCTGACGTTGATGACCACGGGTATGTTTTGTGGATAATTGCTGCGGCTGGATAGCTGTTAATCCAGATGTCGGCAAAGATAGATGATTGCCTCATGCACAGTCCAGACGAAAGCGCTGGATGCACTCGATGTTTTTTAGTCCCAGGATGTCCAAACGAAGCCGCTATATGCGTGTTCGTTTTCGAGCTTGGCGTGCTCCTCTTACTCTATCCCAATCACAGAAGAGTGCAAGCAAATGCAGGACTGGCATTTTGGTTTTAGATTTTGAGGGCATGGTAGAATGATGGTCTTATGTATACTCGTATTAATTAATTGTTTTGCGTTTGTAATTGAACTCATTGGAGAAGAGGCTGATGCGTAATATCATGTGAAGATTTTGTTTGATATATTTTTTTTGGCTTTGAGAAGTGTAGTTTAGAAATAAGGAAGAACAATCGAATATTAAATGTCTCAACCTTTGCCATGTTAAATAAAATTAATGTTAAAATTCGGCCTATAACCGACATCAAACGCAATATTTCATTTCGCCTCATTTTGGCGCTTGACCTTAATACAGCCCTCAAAAGCGCTTAACAGAAAAAGCGCGTAAGCCAGGGGGAGAATACGCGTAAGTGTTTTTTGCCTGAGAAACGCCAGGAAACGCCGCCATTTTGGCCTTGCTCCGCCCCAAGTGCGTAACTGCCTTTGGGGCGCGTAATGCACAGACTTAAGTTGAGGGGAGAATACGCGTAGGCTACATTTTTTTACTTACGCGCATGGGAGAAAAGACCCCCTAGATATGATCGCAACCTGTCAAAGTTTGCTTGCCTAAATTGAAAATTTTTGCTTTTGAATACACCTGTTTAACTTCCCAGGAAACACCAAGTTAACAGCAGATCACAGTGATCACTTGTGCCAAGTAGCTCCAGTACCTCAACATTGCTAATTCTGTCTGGGTCATTACAGAGCACTAAGTCTAAAATTGCTTTCTCTCTTGTGGGTTTATTAACATACTGCACCAAAAAATGATCATTTATAATATCTAGAAATTCTACCTCCCCCCTATTCTTTCCTTTCACCATTTCCCAATCGATTCCAGGATAATTTAATTCTCCCATAATAATAGTTCCTCCACCTCTACAAGCTTGCGTAATCCTCTTAAAAAGTATTTCATTAACTGTTCTGTCCAAAGCTGGTGGTCGATGGCATACTCCTATGTTTAAACCTGTCTCATGTTTGCCAATGAGCCTGACCCAGATATCTTCAAAGGGCAAGGAATGTTCAATTTCGGGAATTTCCTGTACATTTATGTTTTCTTTCACATAGATTGCTACGCCCCCTCCTCGCCTATTACATCTGTCATCTAAAGAGCTTATAACCTCTTATATTATATTCATCTCCATCCTCCTCACTAAGGGTTCTATTCTCCCACGCGCGTAATTCAAAAAAAGCGCGTAGCTACGTTTCTCATGCAAATAACACTTACGCGTATTCTCCCCCTGGCTTATGCACTTTTTCTGTTAAGCGCTTTTGAGGGCTGTATTAAGGTCAAGCGCCAATATAAGGCGAAATTGAATATTGTATTTGATGTCGGTTAAAGGCCAAATTTTAACATAAATTTTATTTTATTTAACATGGTAATGGTTGAGACATTCAACATTCAATCGTTCATCCCCATTTCTAAACTATTTCTCATAACCATTATAAATTATCAAACAAAATTATAAGATATTCGCAACAACCTGTTCTCCATTTAGTTCAATTACAAACATACCGGTGATCATCAAGGTCACAACTGCGCTGTCGTTCCTGGAATCTGGGTCATTCCAGAGAGTGACTGGTGATGTCATGCACATGCCACAGGCGTCTGTGTCAAGGTGTCTGACACAGTTGGTTGACGCTAAGCTGCACCACATCAGCCAATTATCCGAAACACCAGCTGAAAGACGGAGAGTTAGGGGGGGTTCTACCGGGAAGCCAGGTTCCCCAGTGTTGTGGGAGCCACTGATTGTACTCCCGTTGCAATCAGAACCCATTCCACTAATAAGAATACGTAGCCTACAGAGACCGAAGACGTCGGCACAGCATTAATGTTCAGGTTGTGTGCGATCACGATAAGCATCTGCACCAAATTCCTTGGCTCGGCCCATGACGCCTATGTACTGCGCAACTGCTTGAAATGCCAAAAAATATAATAAATATTTGAAACCATATTCGGCTTGTTTCCAGTATCTATCACAGTGATACTTTGAGTATAGGCAAATAAATATGACCATTTTACGTAACCCTCCTTCATCTGTATCCACTTGTAGTTATTCTCCGTGCACTTCCACTACAGAAAGAGTGGATGCCACCTCCTCCTCAGTGCAGTGAAATGCACCGTTTAAAATTCCAACCTAACCGAATGAACGACTCAAGTAACTGTTACCCTACAAACTTAGTACTAAATCTCAGATCCCAAGCCAAAATTGCAAACAGTAACCATCTTGCTAGCTCGCCCCAAATACAACCAAAGGTAACCGAAAAAGAGTAAAGCCCTGGTATCCTTTGATTCAAACAGACCGAATGAACAAGTAGTTTACTATGTGAGTAAACTAAACACGATATCTCCCCCAACAAGCTGTCGCTAAGCACTCAAACAAGCAACTAAACTTTAAACGGCCGTTCAAGGCACCGCAATCGGAGGATTATACAAAATTAACGTAATTTGCATTGTGTTTTATCAGAACAGCCTTTCGGTAAAAATAAGATGTGAAAAAGACTAAAACCCCTGTTAGCGTTTGTATTTAATTCAAGATTGGCAATTTGTTTATGCGGTAATGTGGTAAAAGGACCGAAGACTAAAAACCCTGGTGAACGTCAATATTTATTAGCAAGAAGACTGTATGAAAGGCAAGTCACCAAGTCAGCCCAGGTTATATCTAGGTATCCAGGTAATTCGATAATATTCGTTGAGAAGAGATGCTTGCTGAAGTTTGTTAGCTAAATCAGCTTCAGAAAAACGAATAGCACAGTCCTTGAAAACAATTCTGTTTTACTTTGTATACCATACAATTTAGGTAGTTAGCTAATTATTTAGCGTTTAAGTTTATTTTATAGACTTTTAATTTTATGAACTATGGAAACATTTCCTGGTTCATATTAAAGAGAGAGTTTTATACAGCTCATTAAAGTGCAGAAACTGTTCCTCATACCCTTTCACCAATTGTGGGATGGTAGAATTATCACCACTTGGACTTGTGTGCTGTTGCAGTCCCAGGTTTTCTGCACCTACCACTTTTAAGTAACCTGCTGTAATTCTTACCTTAACTGTTTTCCTCTCTCCAGCAGTCTTGCATATGTTTGTGGTATTGTTTTCTTTAATTGATTAATTATCCTCCATATTACTTTCTGTGTTCTCAATACACACCTTGATTGGTGTCATGTGTATACACAGTGAGTTGCTGAGTCCGTGTTGCTGGATTGTTCTCCCTCTTTGAATTTTCCTAGCCAGCTCTTTATCTTGAGCCATAGCGCTCTCCGTCTTCAGTTATCTAACATAGGTAAAAATGAATGTAACTACAGTCATGTGACTTTTGCTATTTTATAGTGACAGCCTCTCCTTGCTCTCCCGCAGTCTCTGGAGTGGAGACAGACGGACCTCACAAACACACAGCTCTGGCACCCTAGTAGATACACTCAGAAATAGGGGTATAGCAGGAGTCCATTTCTGTTACCCAAGATACATTCAGCACTTCTGCACCCCTAGGGCTAGTTATAGGACCCCAAGGTACCTGTGTTAACCTTTTTAGGGTCTAAAAATTACTTTAACGTTCCAAAACAAATAAGAACCCACTTCTAAGGGTACAACAGAAGTACCTTTTAGGGTCCTGCCCCAGTGACATCCTATTTGCATAAAGGCTGTGATTTTATCAGTTTGCTCCAGTCTCCTTTTGTTCTTTTAAACAACATTTACAATCAGCCTGGTTCCAACTTTCTCTACTAGCAGCTGACAGATCAGCTTTGCAGTATTGGACCTTGACCATTCATTGCAATTTCAACCATAAATTTTCAATTGTATTGCAATCCGGACTGCCTGCTGGTCATGACATTGTATTGATATGCCTGTCTGGAAGAAAAGCCTTCACACTCTGCTCTGTGGCAAGATGCATTTTCAACTGATGGAATCAGAAAATGGTCAAAGATTTCAATGAACACCTGTGCTCTGACTGTTGAGATGATAATTGTCATCTTCCCTGGTGCTATACTTGACATGCAACCCCAAATCATAAACAAATGGGGAAATTTTCTTGCTTTCTTCTGGTTGCCATCCTCATATGTTTCATTGGAATGACGTTAGATAAAAGTTACAGCATCTTCGCGCTGGCTAATACAGATTCATGATTCATCACTGAATATCACTATCATCCATTCATCCACACTTCATAAATGTTTCTCTTTTGCCCAGTGTAACCTTGCATTCTTCTGTTATGGTTTTCATACTGTTTTTTTATTTCTTGCTTTTTTGCATGCAAATCCCATTTTTTTTAGCAGATTTCTTACAGTTCTGTCACAAACTTTGACTCCTGCTTCTGCTCATTTGTTTTTGCTTTGTCTTGTAGTGGTTGAGCATTTTCTCTTCTCAAAGCATATTGCTTTTGGCTATTTCTCCCTGCAGGTACTCTATTGATTAAAAGCAAACCAGTAAATGGAGAACTAGCTGTAAAATACATTTTCACCCTGAACGTTTTGAAATAAAATGCTGAAAAGTCCAGGTTCTCTGCTCCATCTTGAGTTGGAAATACAGACAAGTCATGAGTTACAATTCAGTCAGGCCTCTGAATTGCCAATCGCCAATAGCCTTTGTGCCTTTCAAGACGAGGCTCTTAAGCCTTTGTTGTAGGTTATCTGTCAGTAAAATGCAATAGCTTAGAATTGCTGCCGCCCATATAATGGCTCCATAGTCCCGGACCTTTGCTAAAGACTTGAAGTGTACATTTAAAGATTAAAAATAAAATGACACTGTCTCAAAAGTCAAAAATAATATGACTGTTGATAGTGATTTTACATATTAAATAATTGTGCCAGATAGTGTCAGGTTTTCGCACTGAGAAGTTGGATTTCCTGTCACTGTGGGCTCCAGGGCACAGTAGTACAGTGCAGAGTCTGTCGCTTCAGCAGAGGAGATCTCCAGATCCACACGCTTTTTCTTTTTATCATGTTTCACTGTGAACCGTTTCTCTGTCTTCTCATTAGAATAGATGAGGATGAGGAACTCAGGTTTGGATCCAGGATACTGCCGATACCACTGTAGGCTACTTAAACTTAAAGTTGAGTAGTCGCATGACAAAGTGATGCTGCTGCCAATTAGAACATGCTCTTTATCAGACATTGATGTAATTGTATCCTGTCCAAGGCTGTCACCTGGGGACGAAATTACATGCATTTTATTACTCAATGGAGTACTAAATTTAAACAGCCAGCTTTTAGTCCCAGTGATATATGTTCATACATTACAACTTCAAAGTGCAGTTTTATTACCGTTGATTTTAAAACTTAAAACCTTGCATCTTAAGAGGAAACAATGCAGTGAGAGGTCAAAAGTTAGTCACTCACCCAGAATTGTTGAAAGTAGAAGAACTAAACAGTGCAGCATAATGAGAGCTGTTTGAGAAACTAAGGCTTTCAACACAGCTAAATTCAGTTCTTTGCACCCTGCATGTTTTTTAATAGGAAACTCCTCCCCATCCCTGACTACATTGCTCCTCCTCTAGAGGACTACATGTTATGCACAGAGCAAAAAGTCAGTGAATTTCACATTTGTTTCAGTTTACACCACACGCAGCCCTACTGCCAAGATTACGGAGATGTCACCTGATTGTAACAGCTCACAAAAATGATAAAATATATGTTACCTTTTTCATCATGCTGTGGGGTGTGCTAGAAAAACAAAGTTTAAATTATTTTTCTGTACAGGTCTGTTTATGTGCTGCCATGGTGATTTTCAAAAGAGCCATTCCCCAAAGTTGGGACACCTGTTTGATGTGTTTTCCAAAAATAAAGTATTTGATACACTCTCGGAGTACTGTGACAATATTTACTTAATATTTTATTTAATTTTATTTTTTTAATAAATTGGCATCTCCAATCCCACCCGAATCTGGAATGTCCAATTGGAGAACTATTTACAAGGCTTTCGCATATGCGACCCCCTGTTGCCAACTCCGGAGAGTGAAGACGGCTTGTGGCTCTCCTCCGAAGCACGCGCCTGTCAGCCAGTGCTTCTTATTCACTCCACTCATTGGTTGAATCCTCGCAAGTTCAGAACGAAGGCAGAGGATATGAACAAGTTTAGAATCTTCCTGACGAGCACCCGTCTGGCCAACAGGAGGCGCCTAAGGAAGGAACAAAGCAACTTATATTACTCTTCCTGGCAGACCCTTACCAATTTGCATCCCTGTAGTGCAATGGCCAATTGTGCGCTACTTCTGAAAAAGCTGCCTTCCACTGCCGGATGGTACGACCGGGGCTCGTGCCCATGCCATGATAGTCACTTCTGCTTCGCAATGCGATGCTTTAGCTGAGTGAGCTATCCGACAGCTATTTAATTATTATTTTAGCATGTTTTGAATTCTGCATACCAATTTCAGATAGTATTTTAGGATGTGAATTCCCTTTTTTTGTACAACAACGTGTTGACTAGTATTGAGCAAAAGAGCTGGTGATTAATTAAAGACTGATTCCTGCATAGGAACTTGCATGACAAATACCAACATAAGATGCATCTTAAATAATAATAATTCTTTAAAATTAGGTTTCATTACTATTTTCCTGAATATCACCATGTCAATTAGTGAAAAAGGGAATCTATCATTTTTGTAAGGGATGTGCTTTGCAAACTGATGATGTGCACGGAGGACAGGAAGTTTAGGACTGGACTCAGGACCAAGAATGTATTAATAATGCAGGAGGGTCATTCCCTAAAATTTCAACAAGTGGATCCCGCACTACCCCTTCAGATTCAGCTAACAGTTTCAGCACAGTAAATACAACATATTTAATGAACCCATGCCAAATTTTTCTTGCATCATGCAAAAACATTTTGAGTTAACTGGTGCAAGTTGAAATTTGGGTCTTCATTTTTTCCGCCATTTTTGAGTTCACATAACTTTGTATGTGATGTAGGTAGGTTATATCTTTGGAAAACATATTTCCAAAGATATAAATGTCTGAAATTGGCAGCAAAGAAAATCGCAATCACAAATTTTCAAAGTTTGACTTCATGTTGCGAGACCACAAATACACATGGCAGTATGATAATTAATGTTTTCAACAGAGCCGATATGTGGCTTTCAACCCTGAAATTTTCACTCATCTACCTACATCACATACAAAGAAAAAAAAAATGAAGCTGCCAAATTTTAACTTGCAACCGTGTACTTCAAAAGTCAGAAGCTCAAAAATTTTTTTGCATGATCCAAGAAAAATTTGCCATAAGTTCATTAAATATGATGTAGTAACTGCGCAAAAAATTTGGAAGAGGTCATGCGGGAACTTTTCTCAGAATATGTTGATTTAATATGCAATGACCCAGGAGGGCACACAAGAAGCAACACAAAACAACATAGGAAACGACATTTCTGAATTGCTCTATTAGCAATACAGACACTGGACTTTAACTACTGTACCAATGTACTACAAATAGGAAAAGGAAATAGGAAATGAGGATCCACAATAATAAAGATAAAGTGCTGACTTAAATACAAAACCCAAAACCAGTGAAGTTGGCACGTTATGTAAATCGTAGATATAAACAGAATACAATGATTTGCAAATCCTTTTCAACTTATATTCAATTGAATACACTGTAAAGACAAGATGTTTAATGTTGAAACTGAGAAATATTTTTTTTTTTGCAAATAACCATTAACTTAGAATTTAAAGGCAGCCACACATTGCAAAAAAGTTGGCACAGGGGCCTTTTTACCACTGTGTTACATCGCCTTTCCTTTTAACGACACTCAGTAAACGTTTGGGAACTGAAGAGACCAATTTTTGAAGCTTTTCAGGTGGAACTCTTTCCCATTCTTGCTTGATGTACAGCTTAAGTTGTTCAACAGTCCGGGGCCTCCGTTGTTGTATTTTATGCTTCATAATGCGCCACATATTTTCAATGGGAGACCGGTCTGGACTACACGCAGGCCAGTCTAGTACCCGCACTCTTTTACTACGGAGCCATGCTGTTGTGACACGTGCAGAATGTGGCTTGGCATTGTCTTGCTGAAATAAGCAGGGGCGTCCATGAAAAAGACGTTGCTTGGATGGCAACATATGTTGCTCCAAAACCTGTATGTACCTTTCAGCATTAATGGTGCCTTCACATATGTGTAAGTTGCCCATGCCTTGGGCACTAATACACCCCCATACCATCACAGATGCTGTCTTTTGAACTTTGCGCCTATAACAGTCCGGATGGTTCTTTTCCTCTTTGGTCCGGAGGACACGACGTCCACAGTGTCCAAAAACAATTTAAATTTGTGGACTCGTCAGACCACAGAACACTTTTCCACTTTGCATCAGTCCATCTAAGATGAGCTTGGGCCCAGAGAAGCCGGCGGCGTATCTGGGTGCTGTTGATAAATGGCTTTCGCTTTGCATTGTAGAGTTTTAACTTGCACTTGCAGATGTAGCGACGAACTGTAGTTACTGACAGTGGTTTTCTGAAGTGTTCCTGAGCCCATGTGGTGATGTCCTTTACACACTGATGTCGGTTTTTGATGCAGTACCGCCTGAGGGATCGAAGGTCACGGGCATTCAATGTTGGTTTTCGGCCTTGTCGCTTACGTGCAGTGATTTCTCCAGATTCTCTGAACCTTTTGGCGATATTACGGACCGTAGATGATGAAATCCCTAAATTTCTTGCAATGGCTTATTGAGGAATGTTGTTTTTAAACTGTTCGACAATCAGCTCACGCATTTGTTCACTAAGTGGTGATCCTTGTTTGTGAATGACTGAGCATTTCAGGGAAGCTGCTTTTATACCCAATCATGGCACCCACCTGTTCCCAATTAGCCCATTCACCTGTGGGATGTTCCAAGTAAGTGTTTGATGAGCATTCCTCAGCTCTCTCAGTCTTTCTTGCCACTTGTGCCAGCTTTTTTGAAACATGTTGCAGGTATCAAATTCCAAATGAGCTAATATTTGCAAAAAATTACAAAGTTTACCTGTTCGAACATTAAGTAATTTGTCTTTGCAGTGTATTCAATTGAATATAGGTTGAAAAGGATTTGCAAATCATGGTATTCTGTTTTTATTTACGATTTACACAACGTGCCAACTTCACTGGTTTTGGGTTTGACTATTTTAACCACAAAATGAGCTCATTTCAAATTTGATGGCCGCTACAAGTCTCAAAAAAGTTGGGGCAGGGGCCTGTTTACCAAGATGTAGCATCCCCTCTTCTTTTTAACACAGAGTGGAGGCATCTGGGCATTGAGGAGACAAGTTTCACGAGTTTAGCCATTGGAGTTTGATCCCACTCTTGTTTAATACAGGCTTCCCGCAGCTGGAGAGATTTGGGTCTCCTTTGACGGACTTTTCATTTAATTATGCGCCAAATGTTCTAAATCGGTGAAAGATGAGGACTGTAGGCAGGCCAGTTCAGCACACGGACTCCTCTACTACAAAGCCATGCTGTTGTAATAGCTGCATTATGTGGTTTTGCATTGTCCTGCTTAAATACACAAGGCCCTCCTTGAAATAGTTGTCATCCGGAGAGGAGCACATGTTGCTAATAAACCTTTATATACTTGTCAGCATTCGTGGTGCTTTTTAAAACATGCAAGTGTCCCACACCATTTGCACTAATGCATCCCCATACCATCAGAGATGCTGGCTTTTGAACTGAACACCGATAACAGGAGGGGTGGTTGTTCTCCTCTTTAGCCCGGAGGACATGTTGTGGTTTTCCTTCAGATACATTTTCATATTATGTGGTTCCCTCATCCCCAAGCTATTGGAGAGAGACAGATTCTTCAATTAGTCTTTATTCTGACATGTTGAAAAATATAAAGCCGAGTTCTTTTTGCACAAGAAGAACTCACATTTCACTTTTCACACCCAGTTTTTATACCATCACTGGGAATATCTTCCTAATATGGCCTTTCGCCTTCTCACTCTCACGCTACAACAGGACAGGCAAACCAAAACACTGCCCACTAACCTTGAGAACTCCAAGCAAAGATAAGGATGAACATCACTACAAAGGAGCGGAAAATTACCGTCAAGAGAGGAAAAATACAGCCAGATGAATAGGATACAAGCAGATACATTAATGATTCAATTGATTGTGTTTTTTCAGTAACAACTAATGATTTTACTGAACAAATATTGATCAAAGCTACAGAAATCAAATACATCACCTGATTATGTTTTTGAATCAACTAAACAGGAGCCTCCTTTCTAATCAAAGCTACAGAAGCCTGCTGCTTATGTGTGTGAGCTGCTCATGTGTGAACTGAATTGCATGTATGTGTCTGTGTGTGATCTGCTTGTATGTGTGTGTGTTTGTGTCTGTGTGTGTGTGTGTGTGTGTGTGTGTGCATGTGTACGTGTGCTGCATGTGAATGTGTGTGTGCATGCATGTGTCTGTGTGCACGGCTCGTGTGTGTGAACTGCTTGTATGTGTATGTCTGTTTGTTTGTGTGTGTTACTGCTGCATACATAATATGGATACTGATTATGATTATTATTTATGGTTATTCAACTTGGCAATTCATCTACTGATGAATATAATGAGAAATATTGAAATATAATCCTCGACAGACACAACGCCCATGATTTCCAACAAGAATGTCAAATTTGAACTCGTCTGACAACAGGACACTTTGCCACTTTGCTACAGTCCATTTTAAATGAGCCTTGGCCCACAGAACATGGCGGCGCATCTGGATCATGCTCAACAATGGCTTCTTTTTTGCATGATAGAGTTTAAGGTGGCATCTGTGGATGGCACGGCGGACTGTGTTTACAGACAGTGGTTTCTTGATGTATACCTGGGCCCATTTAGTAATGTCAATGACAGAATCATGCTGGTGAGTGATGCAGTGGTGTCTGAGGGCCCGAAGATCACGGGCATCCAGTAAAGGTCTTCGGCCTTGTCCCTTCCGCACAGAGATTTCACCAGTTTCTCTGAGCCTTTCAATGATGAGACCTTCAAAGCCTTTGCAATTTGACATTGAGGAACATTGTTTTTAAAGTATTCCACAATTTTTTTTACGCAAGCCTTCACAGGTTGGAGACCCTCTGGCCATCTTTACTTCTGAGAGACTCAGCCTCTCTAAGACAACCCTTTTATAGCTAATCATGTGACACACCTGATGCCAGTTAACTTAATGACTTGCTAAATGTTCTTTTGGCTGATTCTCTTTTATATTAATTGCTTTTTCAGCCATTTTTTACCTGTGTCCCAACTTTTTTTGAGACCTGTTACTGCCAGAAAATTTGAAATAAGCTAATTTTATGGACAAAAATGTAAAATGTCTCACTTTCAACATTTGAAATGCTATCTATGTTCTATTGTAAATAACATTGGCTCATGTGATCTGAAAGTCTTTGTATTTTGATTTCATTCAGAATTTACACTTTGCAATTCTGAATAGCCTAATCCTAATTTCTGAAAATTTTGAGATGTAATTGTTTAAAACTGCACTGAATATTATTTCATACTTCACCAGCTAAGCGTGTAATAATTGACCTGGTTCACAACATATGCATAATTTACAGTAAAGGCATTGATTGCACTTAGACACAACTACAGAAGTCCTCCACTGTGATTCCCTCAGTGCCATTTTATCAGGAATTGCACTGACTAATTGGCCCCACCGTGGGATATAAAGCACCTATGAAAAAAATGGGGAAAACAAAACTTAATGGCATAGGAGGTTTTGCTGGGTGTAGCCAAATTTGCCCACTGCCCAATTTGAACCATCTTCTGGCTATATGTACCTACTTGTGGGACTGTCCAGAAAATAGATTTGAAATGTGAAATTTGCATACAGGATGTGAACTGTGACCTATTTAGTGATTTCAAGGTTTTTGTGGGACAAGGCCTCAAAGTCCATATTTAAACCCATAAATGGTTGCTCTGAAAACCCAGATGGATGATTTTTAACGACACAACAAAATGAAGGACATTTTGATACCAAACACACAAAAGTATATGTGTGAAAAACTGAAGAAGTTTCAGACATTTTTTTATTGAAAAATGCATCTGTCTTGACCAAAACTGATGCAAAACGTAAAACGTTTATCTTGAAAAACACTCAGGTTCCTATGAAAACACTCCTAAGATATTTTTCTCAAAAGTTGCCTCATATAGCTGGCTAAATAATCTGCGAGTGTAGTTAAATCGCGCGACAGGTAACATGTATCCGGATTGCAAAAATTGGAACCATCCCTGTATTTAGAAATGATTACTATCTCCTTTGGGTGTCAAAATAGGTCAGTAAATAATAAACATGGAATGCTTGTTATAGATACTTATCCAAATTAAGAGTCCTAGAGTATATGTACATGATTGGCGAAACATTGGCCTTCCAGATCATTCTTGATCATAACTACAATACATCATGTTTTTGCCAAAACATTCCAATTGACATTGATTTACTCAATGTATTACGCACTTTCTTTCCAAAATGCTACAAGGGCCATGACCATTTTGCAGAAATGACAATACTTCCCATCAAACAATCAGAGGCTGCCATTGGCGTTACGTTTTCCAGAATGACTGTGCCAGTCATGGATGTATTATAATATAATATTCTTCAATAAACCTTTGCCGCATGGTTGCTCTCTGTCTCAACCCTCGTGCAAATCCCTTTCATGTCTCCTCCCATCTTGGGGAACATAAATATGGCACTAAAATTCACGCTGAATACATGAGAGATTACAGGTCTGCGTTATTAATGAAAACTGGCCACACCTGATCATGTTGGGAGTTTTTGGAGTTTCTGTAATGGTAATTTTAATGAATGATTGGAAACAGTTTTTAACTTAAAGGGACAATGTGTAACAAGTCTGCATTCATATACAGTCAATGTGATCATTAGTGTATAATGACCTCCGCTAATAATCTGATATATTCTCGTAAGCGAATAATTTTTGACTTGTTTCTATATTGGACGGGTAAGCTGGTACGGAAGCGCCATGACAATCAGCCATTTTGAAACTGTTGCCGCCGGCAAGGGACAAATAGCACCAAACACGGAATAAATCCGCTTTTGCCCTGCCAGCCAGTGCAGAGTGATTGAGCCACCGGAGGAAATCAGGAAGAGAGGCTATCGCAGCAACTTGCAGGACCATACTTATGCAGCAGCAGCACAGGAGACGAAAACCTCATCAGCAAAAAAAAAAAGAAAAGAGAATTGAAAAGGCAGCGCGACCAGCGCGCTCAAAAAATAAGGGTGAACATCGGGCTAGCCTTCCCAAGGTGGAAGGAGCTAATGAAGGAGAAAGATTTTCTAAGGAACACTGAAGTTGCCAGCTTTCTCCTCGACAAGTAATTTAACTGTACTGCCTTAATTGGCCTAAACGCAACTTTTCAGTTTTGTTACACAGTGTTGCTTGTTACCATAAGCAGCATAATAGTAGATCTTTCAAAAATACTGCATCCTCGTTGTTACAGGTGGAACTGTATGTTTACGTGGTTTCAGTAGCTTTCATAATCATGGTAAACACCTGCTTTCGAAGCCTACCCACCGGCTTTTAGTGGTGGTGAAGCTGGTGGGTAGACTTTAGAAGCTGGCATTTACTGTGACTAAAAGCTGGCGTTTATCGGGACTGAACCACAGAACTGAAACCACATAAACATACAGGCTCATAACTATGAAAGGTGCTTATCTCCTGTACGTGAATGAAATGGCTAAATAGTTCCTAAAATGTGCTTCATTTTTGTCATATAGGACTAAAGAATAAGCTACGCTTATGGGCATGTTTTAATAATGGGAAGGTGCCTCCACCTGTTTTCAGTGCATTCATTTTCCAGGCTCGATTGGCAGACTAAGTTTTATTTTTCATTCGCCGCCAGAGTTCTTTTTACTCTCTGACGTTTCTTCTTTTGCGGTCCAGAAAGAATGCTGTTATTGCACTTTATGATGTTGGCAGTGGCCCAAATCGAACGGGGAATTGGGGGGTGGGGTTGTTAGTTAGTTAGCTAGTTCTCAATCTTTTTCCTTTCCTCGACAGGTTTTCCAATTATCATAATTGGCAACTGAAGACACTGTTTCTCTCCATATGCGATCTAACAGCGATGAAATCGTGGGATAAATTCAGTGTACAGTGGCATAGTCAGAACTGAGAATTGGCTTGCACGAAACATCCGTTTTAAACAATTATTAGTCCTGACCTGTTCTCATAATTAACAAAAGGTTCACTCCGAGAGCAGAAGCTCCGAGAGAACAAGCAGTACCTGTTAAGACGACAATCATTCATCTGGATGCGTGTTTGCTGCATTTAAATTCACATTGTTAAAAATTGTATACCTGTTGACTGTCACGCAAGTAGCTTGAGCCGCACGCATTTAATAGCATATTTAACTGCAGAGTGCCACATTTTTCATCAACCCATGCAACACCGAGAGTGAAAGGCGATATTTCATTGCAATGCGGACCAGCTCAATCGAGGCAAAGCATTAGCCTTTTAATAATTCCCTGTACTGAATTAAGCCCATGATTGCATCGCTGTTAGATCGCATATGGAGATAAACCGTGTCTTCAGTTGCCAATAAAGATAATTGGAATACGCCTCAATGAAGGAAAATGATCGAGAACTAGCCAGGACTAATTGTTTTCATAAAGGATGTGTCTATGTCCCTTCCAATTCCCAGTTCGATTTGCACTTCTGGATGCTGGTCCATGCAGCAAAATTCTTTTCGTTAGACTTTGCATCAGCCTTCCAGTCACAAATGACACCTGTCCGTGCTTTGACAGTCTCTATGAGGGTCCGCCTCATCCGACATTAAATTTTCTAGATGGTGTCTTTTGTCCATAATTTTGCATCTACAGGTGGTTTTTGTAATGAGCACTTAAAACTCTAGTTTAGCACTGCACAAACATATGCGTTTTAATTTGGTTCTAGCTCTATACACGCAGAGATAAGCACATTTTTTATATTAATTCAGGCTACGCGAACACCAAGTGCGCTCGAAGTGCGTTCTTGTAAGCTGCACTGCTGCGGTTTTCTGCGTGTACAAAATAAACAGTGAGGTAGCAAAGGCTGTTGCTGGTTAACTTGGGCTGGATGACGGGTATGTATTCACAAAATATTGAAGGTGACGTCCTATAAGCGTGCATGTAGCTAACACTTGCTTTGCTTTTTCGTAGTATAAAATGTTCAAGATGCACCTAAGTATTGCCATTACTTAGAATATCTTACACTGATTCACAGTACTGTGTTTTTTCTGCTCCATGTATTATATTGAGGACTGACTGCAATAAACATTTATGTCTGGATCTTAGATATTGGGCATAACTGTTTATTGCAGTCAGCCCTCGATATGCTGGCTTTTGGTTCAGTAGAACCAGTTCTATTAATACATCCATGGTTTCATCAGCATTTACAAGGCTTTTTGATACACAGGGGCTGACGTAGTTGCAAAACGTGTTTTAAACAGTGAGGCGCTAGAGTGCATTATTCGTTTGAATGTAGTACATGATTCCAATGCTGGATGGGAGTAATTCCTACACAATGTCCCTTTAAAGGTTGATTTTGGAATATGAGCAGAATACCGATATCTACGGTTTCAAGATCGTAGTCGTAACAGAAAATAATTCCAGCAGTCGGGTTGCCAGGTTCAGTGTGCGTTTTCATGCCGTGGAAATCCTTTATCCGAGTATATCGAGCATATGCTTCGCCGATATTGACTCTTGTCTTTGCCCTTCTCCGGTCACTCTGCAGCTGGGAAGGTAACGCACTGTTCGCCAGGACTCTGAAGCAGCTGCAGCAGGACTCCGCCATTTTACCCAGTGCCAGCCTAGCTGTGCTGAGCACAGAGACCGCATTTAGCAACCCGCAATGCCCTGGCCGCTATTGGCTTATGCGATATAAACAGGAAGCCGTTGTCAACCCGTCAAAATTTTTCAATTATTTAATTCATACTAAATATATTTTTGTACGGAAAAGCAATACTTTTATTCTGCACCCCTTCAAACGCGCCGTGTATGTATTATTTTTGAAAAAATATAGCTTTTAATAAGCATTCTCCACGATCAACCTTTAATCCCTTTTCGCAGATATAGATACCAAAATTTAATTTCTCAACAATTCACTAATTGAATTTCCAAATGTCTAACTTCACTGGAATAATTTTCCAAAGTCTCTGACACAAATACTGAGTTATAAAGCTTAAATAGGCCCGTGCACAACAGGAAAAATTGGCATAATTTTGTATTCGGCGCAAAGGGGTTAACAAGGATTACTTGCAACACTTGGAGCCTGTTTCACAAAGATATTTCAGACTGGTCCATAGGGTTAGACCAACAATTTGCTCATAGATTAGTCTAATCCAAGTGAGACAAAAATAAAGACCGACCAAGTTTAAGCCAAAAAAATTTGACACCTCACCCCCAGGGTCATTTAGGCTTTAGACCGATGTTACCATGTTAACCAATCAGTTACACCTTCTGACCCGTGGTACTCAAGGAAAAAAAAAAAAAAACAATACAAGAAAAAAAGATAAACGTGGCTCATAATTTGTATAACTGTAGGATTTACACTATTTACGGTAGGTAAATATCAGGGTTTTTTTTCTGTTATTGTTACACTCCTCATTGAATTTTCAGAGTAAAATTTCTTTATATGCCTTAAATTCTTCAAGGAGACAGAAGTTTCTGCTGGGGTAAAGGGAGCGGCTAGATGCGGCCATTTTTTTTTTCCATTTGAAAAAGGTCTTAATTTACCCAGAATTCATTGTGCAGTTGTCCTACTTAAAGGAGCTATATGCAAGTTTGTGGCCAAAAATGGTAGTGTAATCACATTCCAAGTAGTGCAGTATCCCCTCCTCCTTTCCACCAGAAGAGCGGTTGCCAGCTAGGTTGCCGGATCCAGCGAGAACATCTACTACACTGAGCTGCCATGGTTACGTTTCAATAATCGCCAATGATTTGCTCTCACAGGGTTGTGTTGAGTTCAGATCAGTTCAGTTCAGAAAAGATTGAGACTAATGACTAACTAACTTTAGCAATGGTCATATTGGTCAACTTGCTTGTCACTCTTCTGGGTGGATAGCTTACTAGAGTCCATACTGTAAAATGCGTAAAGAATGAATGAGGACTTAGTTACATATTGCAATAATGGCTGTGCTAATGTTGGAACGGTTTGCACAGCGTCTCAGCATAATGCCAGAGAAACAGACCAATAATGCATTGCTAATGTTAGCGATGAAGAGCCGCGGCTTTTATTTCTCTAACAATTTGTTACCTAGTCAATTCGATGACCCACCTGCATACGCACTAACATACCATGAATGAACATACGTAACGTTATTCATCTGTAGAGAATATTTGAAATATTCCATACCTATATTAAATAGAATTAAGTTAGCCAAACCTAGCTGAATCTTTCCTGCCCAGGAGAAAATAAGCAACTTTGGCATCAGTCTTCAAATTCTTCTCTGCTTTTAGCCATCTCCATCTTTCAAAGGAATGTCCTATACAGATCCTGGTTTTGTTTCTGACTTTGTCACGGCGTATTTCGGAATCATAACGAGGCCTTTTAGGTTTAGTATCGTCAGACATTTGTGCTTCGAAGCGCTGGTAGCTGCAGCTCAGTGGTAATTGGCAACCTGGATGCCGAAATGCTACGGACTTCATGATTGGGAGATAGGTGGAGGGAGGCGCAACAGGCCAAAGCACAAAATGTCAACATAAACATTAGTTGTGGGCTGCAACTTTGCTTTTGTAATGAGAATATTCTGGCTGGACTACTGTTGTCAGTGGTATACGTATTTGAAATTAACATAATTCCATAGTGTCTGGTGATATATTAGGGCCATTTCATAATTAAACATACATTTCTTACATATTGCTCCTTTAATATAGTCAAGAACTAAACTGCTTTGTGAAACGGCTGAATTTAGACGTCTATCTGAAATCTGACTAGTGCTTGTGTCAAACCCATAGTCAGAGTCTACCTTTGTGAAACAAAATCCTAAGGACCATCAGGGATTTCAGAGTCAAGTAAATTCAATTTTATTAAGATTGAAATGGAGTTACACAATCGGGAGGTGCTGCAATCAGCCGAATGAAGACAAAATCTTAAAGCTGATGACTACAGTCGCCAACCGCGCTTCACCAGGGAGTCGACTACAGTCGGCAACCAAGCCAAAAGGGTTAAGGAGCGATGACTAATGTTTTTTGAAGGCATTCATATCATGTTTTTATTAACTTATAAAATAAAAAACGCATGTGCTTGCTGGCTTACCTCTCTTTGATAATGCCAGTTCTGCCCATCATGGTCTGGTAGAAGTTTTAATTTGGCCTGCCCCCTAATTGTTTTGATAGGTCACCTGATTTAACTCCTCATAATAGTTCAAGCCCTGAGAACATCTTTCAGTAACTTAAACTCCTATCTACAACTGTTAAGATTTGGCATGGAAGACACCAGGCGCGAGATGAAAAGTAACAATGAATATTTACTTACAAAACACGGAAAACAACACGGCACGAAGGTCAACAAAAAAAATGCACCGCATGGGCTGATAAGGAAACAAAACTCCGCTGCACAGAGCTAATGATCTGAGAAATGCCAGACTAGGCAAAAACTCAAATACTAAGATTACAGGTAAAGAAGTGGAAAAAGACTCCATCTGCCGCCTTCCTCCAGCCTCTCCCAGATATAGGCCAGGGGGCGGGAAAATGGGAACGAGGAACACCTGGGCTGCACATGAAGAGAAAAGCACATGATAACAAGACATGGGGAAACACAATGGAAACGTGGACTCAGACAATGACCTAACAATTAAGCAATGACAAGCTCATTAAGAGTAATGAGCGTGTTCAGCATAGGAGTACCAATACAAGATTAAGGGAAAGCAGAGAAGTAAAACTTTGAACAGAATAGCACAGAGATCTGAAAATAATGAACTTTGGAACTTAACCAGTGAATGCCCTGACTAATATAGTAGCGTTTAGTAAGTGCCTATCTAATAAAACACCTTCCTGTTCAGTGTTAGTAATAGGGTTAGCAATTAGTACTAATAAAAATCAATCAATCAACCAAGCTTGGAACAGGCCGGAATCTAGAACAGCTGTAAAGGAAGTGAGGAAATACCAAAAGCCACTCCCGAATGCGGTGATGAAGCAAAACATGAAATGGAACATGGACTTGAAGAGGACGGGACAGGGAACACTGGAAATAAACAAACACACATGACTAGGGCAAGTCAAAACATGAACATGACATGGCAGAACAAACAATAACAAATCTAGGCAGGCTTTTGCACGGTATTGTATAGGGATTGAACTTGAAAAGGACTTCTAACAAAAAAGGTGTTTTCTGTTGAGACACGCGGTTACCTTTAAAAACTTTATTTGTGTAATTTTTTGCAAATTTTATGAATATTTGTTATCTTAATTCATAAAGCTGGCCAAAAATGATTATGTAGACCTTAAAACATGTTTTCCTAAGGATTTGAGTTTGAAACAGTCAAAATAGTTTTACCCTAAATCATTCAGAAGATTATGACCTCTGCTAGGATTCCAGGATTACAGCACTGCGTGTTTTAGTGTAATTTTGATTTATCTTATTTAACAAGGTGAGTACTCTTTCATAAGCATCTCTTTAAATATACGAGAGATAACCTAGTTGCGTTGTAAGACGAAACCGTTGATCCCAGAGTGAAAACCAAGCAAGCACTACATGAAGAGAATGAGCCATCATCTCAAACCTTATATCTTTTTATTACAAGGCAACCGTGCCAGCTAGATGCGAGTGCTTCAAGGGAACTTCCATGATTTATTTTGATTTCAACAAATGTACTCAAAATTGTCAATTATGAAATACAATTCCAGAGCAAATCCTATTGAAATAAGACAATTCAAGGTGACTTAGGAAAGGACAATGCCTGACACTGGAAAGGGTTTTGGTATGAGGTGGGAATCACACCCACACAGTGTGGGCCCCAGAGCGCAGTAGTATGTGGCAGAGTCAGACAGCACAGCTGCTGCTATCTCCAGATTAAAGGTCTTGTTTGATTTGTCTTGATGTGCAGCGAGTCCATCCTTATAACCATTTCCACGATTATTGTAATTATTGAGTATGAACTCTGGGGATTTTCTCTCTCTCTGGATGTACCAGAAAAGATCAGGAACAGTGAGAGTAGTATCATACCGACAATGCAGTTTTGACCTCTCATGTTCTAAGAGGAATTTAGAGGGTTTTTGATGGACGGCGTCACCTTGTGCGTCACCTGAAAGACATTATGCAAGAACAGAAATACCATGTATGACTGCATTTTTATGTCACATCACCTTGGGCTTAGTAAACTATCAGTCTTATCAAACATTGTTTTTTTTTTTTTTTGCTTGTTGGACTTTACATGAAAAAAAAAAGAAAATCACTAAATATTTTCTTACCTATTGAGTGAAGGAGTATCATGAATAAGGGAAGCATTTCTGTTGGTATTCTCAGCGTAGAAGTCTTTGTCTGTCTTCCCTCTTGGTGGTGTAGAACAGCTCAGTGCTGAAGAGGTTTTACTCTTGTAGCTCTTGTATTACCCGCCCCCTGCAGCCTCTGGTGGTTCTGAGTGGTCATGTATTTCATCTACAACATCAGCATTAGTTTATCGATTATATATGTGAGTTGTATGCTCAAGGCAAGCATATCATCCAAGACCTCTTTACCAAAGCTATGTTACTTTCAATATCAAATGCATAGTGTTTTCAGACCTTTAAACGTAACAAGCATTGCTTAGGTTCAGTCGTCTGTCTCCACAAAAATCAAAGAAATGAGGAGGAAAATATTACACGGTGAGAGGGTGACATCTTGTGTCACGTTGTAGGTATTACAGACCACTGCATCGGAGAGGAGTGGGGTTTTTTTAACGGCACTCCAATGACTTTGGGTGATGAGCAATAAGTGAATGAACACAAAATTCATCACAGCTGCCCCATGATAACCACTCAGAGTGCAATGCATCTACTGTTGGACCCAGACTTTGGAGATAACAGGCATCTTTACCAGCTGAAGGAACTATAAAGTGAAAAATATTCATGCTATGTCAGTTTCTTTTAATCTTTGTCTTTTTGTCCCTGCACTAAATGCATTTACATAACAAAATTTTCCTTTTTTTTTGGGCTGGTGTAATTTTTTGTGTGTGAAGGATCCTTTTAAGGACGAAAAGTATGATTTATGAAGGCATACTGTTACAGCATATAGGAAGAGGGAAGTATGTTATGGATTGCTACCTTGTCTCAGGTTTTTGTACAGAGTTTATAGGTTTCCTGTCACTGTGGGCTCCAGGGCACAGTAGTACAGAGCAGAGTCTTTCACTTCAGTAGATGAGATCTCCAGATCCACTTGCTTGTTCTTTTGATCATGTTTCACACTGAATCGATTCTCTGTCTTCTCCTCAGAACTTATATAGATGAGAATGAGGAATTCCGGTTTGGATCCAGGATACTGCCGATACCATTGCAGACCGGTTGGATTAACTGCTGAGTAGGTGCATGACAGAGAAACACTGCTGCCATCCAGAACACGCTTTTCTTCAGATGTTGATTTAATCGTATCCTGTCCAAGGCCATTACCTGGTGACAAATTATATGTTATATAATTATATAGTATTAAATAGTGATTGGAACAGTCAATTTTCCCAACAAACCTTTCCATTTTACAACAAAGAAGGTATACCAATTATACTTTGTTTCTTGAAGGCAAAATGATCTTTTATCCGGATTTCTTCAAAGTTTTTTAGGTTTGAAGAGTGTAATTATGGTCCTGAGAGTGTATTCACGTACATTCCATGATACACACAGATTATTTGCTCCTGCTTAGCATTTGGACTTTCACACCCAACAAAATTTGATCAGAGTAAAAGTGAGACAAATAATAGACATGAAATGAGCTGCTTACCCATCATTGATAAAAATACAAGAAATAAACAGCAGGGCATCTCGGTAACTGTTGGAAATAGAAGCTGACTAAAAACACAGCAAGACTAGAGCTCTGGTCTTTACTCAAATTCCCCTCAAAAGTTTAGCAGGAAACTCCACCCACACAGTGACTGCATTTCCTCAGGACACAAAACACATCTACTCCACAACTCTGCAGTTACAAAGGAGGATATTCTGTCTGAGTATTCATATTCAGCATAAACAGAACTTTAAGTCCTGGGTGCAGTGGCAGCTCATCAAGCAGTATTTTCATTTATGGATTAGCATGTTTATAAAGTCTCAGACTGTTTTTTTTTTTATGAAAAAGTACAAGTAAACATCTAGAGAGAGGGAAGAGACTGCACAGCAGATTAGTAGCAAAATATAGGAGCCAAAGGAAAACGCAGCACTGCGAGTCTTCCTTGTGAAATTATGTGTTCCGAACAGGTGGGGCTTTGTGTCTGTTTGATCAGGATCTAAATGTTCTGCATGATTATAATCAATGTATCAATAAAAGATACACAAAGCATCATGACTATGTTGAAAACATATTTCAGATTTTTTGACTTAATTGCGTCTTTTGAGTTTTCAAGTAACTGCTCTCATTTACGCATTTGCATTTGCTCATGTTGTAAGATATCTTTAGACTTAGACCAGTTGAAAAGTGCCACTGTCTGACTCACAGAGTTGGAAGATCTAAATGGCCATATTTAGTCTGAATCCCAAGAAAAAATCCAGATGGGCGGGAGAAATGGAGGGATTGTAGCTTCTTTCACTGGATTCTCACGGATCTTACTTGGATGGAAACTAATTTTAATAGTACACAACCATATTATGTATGGGCAATATGCTGCAGTGGTGCTCTGTAAAATCCATCCATAGCCACTTTTTCGTAACTAGGGTCAGAGTTGCGCCGGAGCGCATCCCAGCTGACTATGGGCGAAAAGCAGGGACCAACTATGGGGTCCATTTCCCGATAGCACAGATGCTAACTTGCAGTGCCATGAAAAAGTATTAGCTCCATTCCTGATCTCTTGATTTTTTTCATATTTGTCACACTTACATGTTTCAGATCATCAAACAAATTTTGATATTAGACAAAGATTACCAGAGTAAACATACTAAGCGCATTAAAAACGCAACGGTGAGGTATATATTGTATTTTTGGCAAATTGAGGAATCAATTTATTTATATTGATTTTATATTGATTTTCATTGCTTTTCCAGTGAGGCACGAGAGGTAATAAAGAAAAGCGCGTGGTGTTGTAATCCTGACTGTGATGGGCGTTGGTAGTAGGACGCCAAGTTCAGTGGCCAGAAATAAAAGCAAAAAACCAGCAGAGTGCTGAGAGACTAAAACAGATAGAAATCACGAGACTCGCGCTACAAATGGACCTGACGCCGCCCGTGGTAGACAACAGGCGAGCTCGAAAAAAAGAACAAAAGAAAAGGGAAATAAACCAAAGATTCCCTTACTCACTAACACTAATCCTGTTATGCAGCTAAGATCCTGACAATACTCTCTCTCAAGACCTTACCGGCTAAAGCGCCAAGGAGACAATGACACTCTAGCAACACGAGCGTGGCGGAACAGGAGCTTAAATAGAGTCCGGGTAAGGCCTCCAATTAATGCCAGCTGGCCCAGGAATCCGATGGCGAGCAAAACAATATTTTCCCGGACGAGAGTAACAAAAGAAGCTCTCTAAGCTCCAAAACCATGACACTGACACGCGCCACATGAACGCGCCAAGCTCTTCAGTAATAACAAACATTGAGCTGTTTTGACTTGTTCTTTTGGGTGTGGTCAATAGCCTTCATAAAGCTAGCAAAAAAAAAAAAAGGAAAAACATGCTTCTGCAACAAGATAGTGGAATGGCTCGTGGCACAGGAGAGAGAGAAAGAGCCTTTGGTATGTTACAGGCAGGTCTCGCCCACTGAGAAGTGGTGCGTCATTTGCACTGTCACTGTTCAACAATCAGTCAGCTGTCTTTCCGAGAATGAAACTCAGGCACTGTCACTGACCGACCCCACTTAGGGCAGCCACGAGTGACTACGGTAGCTCAAGAATGCCACATCTGGTTACAGCCTGTTCGTGACAGATTCAGGTGAGCTGAAGTACCGTTTGACGCCGTCTATGTGAGGAAAACATGCGTGCACACGGCCCAACAGAAAACCCTTTTTTTGGCCGATCAACAGGAGTAGGAACTTCTGAATGGGGGCACCTGCCTCTGTATCATTTTTTGGCACTTTATTTCCCTGTTTCTGTCTGAGAATGGAAAACAGGGACTGTCGCTGACTGACCCCGCTAAGGGCAGCCACGCATAAATGGGCAGAAACTAGGTTTTCTGTAGGGGCCGTGCGCATGCAAGTGTCACTCACATAGATGGTTTCGAACGGAAATTGTGCTCACGCTCAGATGTCTCGGTGGTTAATCACAGTTAATTAATGATTTAACAAGGGGCGGGGTCAATTACTTTTTCACATAGGGCCAGGAAGGTTTGGGTAGCTTTTCACCCTCAATAACTTAAGTCATCATTTAAAAACTGCATTTTGTATTTACTCGGGTTATCTTCCTCAAATATTAAAATTTGTTTGATGATCTGAAACATTCAGGTGTGACAAATAAGAAATCAGGAAGGGGTCAAATATTACTTTTTCACAGCACTGTACATAGTTGGAACCACTGACTGTGAATGGACAAACCATGTAAGTTGCTAACGTAGTTAACAACTAAGCTTTTGGGAAACACACCCCTGGACAGCGCACATATCCATCATAGGCTAAATGCACCATTCACTCTCACACTCATGGGCAATTTTGAGTCTCCAGTTAGCCTGATTTTCGACTGTGGGTGTAAACTGGAATACCTGGTGGAAACCTATGAAAACTCCACACGAAAAGGCCCCAGGATAGATTCAAACCCAGGACCTTCTTGCCTTGAAGCAGTTGTACCACCCACTGTGCCACCATTCTGCCTGCTGCTCAAGAAAATGAAAAGCATTGTGGCAGGTCTAACATAATCTTTTCTCAGTGGTGTACTTATGCGTTGCTCTTTCGTTTCAGGTAGTGTCAGGCTTTTGTACAAAGTTTAGTGGTTTCCTGTCACTGTGGGCTGCAGGGCACAGTAGTACAGAGCAGAGTCTCTCACTTCGGCAGAGGAGATCTCCAGGCGCACAAGGTTATTTTTATCTTCATGTATTACAGCAAAGCCTCCTTTCTCTTCCCTCTCTTTGTACCTGTTTATTAAGATGATGAATTCAGGTTTTGAATTGGAATATTGCCGATACCAGTGAAGATTATCTCCTCGACTCGAAGAATTGTAGTTGCATGACAGTGTGACAGTGCTGCCCACATACGCATTGGTTAGTACCGCTAGTGGTGAGATGCCATCCTGAAAACTGTTACCTGCAAAATATATTGATGAATTTTTGCATTAATTGTTTCCTATTCAGAGTTCACTTATTCAGATTGAAAATAAAAACAATATACCGTATATGCAAATCCAGATGCAGTGTATCCATTGGTAACACTTTTGATTGCATTAAATATAGTCACACTCAATGATGCAGAAATTACTCAATTATATGCTGTTTCAATTAAAACTATGTTCTACTGATGTTATCTTTACTCCCATATTAAAATGTCTTCTTATAAAGATTGTTGAGTGTATCTGACAACAAATTTGGTTAACTAACTGACACGCCAGCAGTGTTGAAGAGTTAAAAAACACTGAATACCACTCACCCACCACTGTTGCTAGTAGAAGTAAATACAGCAGCATTATGACAGCTGTCAGAAAGGGCTATTTTTCAGAAACAGACTTCGAAGACAAAAAAAAATGAACATACCCTTAACTCTGATGTTTTTTCAGGTAACCACCAGGTAACCACCCTCAGTCACAGGATATTAAGCCCCTCCCAGGGTTGTTCAACACCCATGATGAGCACTGTTATAATACATTAATTGTTTCACAGTAACATAACTGACCTGCAAAACAGGCTCCACTAAATTAATAAAATAAATAAAATAAAATAAAATTAATATTTCCAGCATCATCGCACACAAAATTTTACCCCATCTGCATTTTTTTTTTTGCAATTCACTTATTCCTGATTAATGGTTTGGAAAAAAAAGCTGCACATTTATATTTTCTTTTGTGAAATAATGAATATCTTGTAAGGTGGACTTTTCCGTAGAACTTTGAAAAATGTTTTATTTTGCCTCATAATTTCATACATAGTACATTGTATCCACAGTATTTTCTCCGCTTCTGATATTGCTTCACTGTCGCTGAAGTTGTTGGTATTTGGGGATCATCAAACGTGAAACAGTGACATCTAGTGGATATTTAAGCTATTGCTGTACATACAGAATATTTTTTGCTCTTGCATGCAAATTGCTTTGACTACGAAAAACACAAGTCAGATATCAGAAGTAAAACAAATTCTAATTTCTTTCATCATGCTTTCGATGATTTCATCATAAATTAAGATGAGTTTAATTCCTGGAGTTAATTTCTTTCAAAATTTAAATTTAAAAATTAAGTTGCCTAATGTAAGATTATGAATGCAGAATACCTGTTGCATTCCGTAAAAAGTTCCAGTCATAAAGACTGAAAATGCACAATTGTATGTGTACCAATGACTTCCCAAAGAATTGGGCACAAATGTCATTTTAATAATGCTACAAAATTCTGTTAAGCATACTTTAAATTAAGTTCTTTTTTGTGTGTGTGTCTAACACTTGTGATATGCAGGCAGGTTTTTGTGCTTTGACAATGTGTTTCCTGTCTCTGTGGGCTCCATGGCACAGTAGTACAATGCAGAATCTTTCACTTCAGTGGATGATATCTCCAGATTAACTTGTCTTGCGGTTTCATTGAGTGTAACTGACAAACGTGGGAATGGAGGATCAGCTCTTGTAACGTATGAGGTGGACTCCACAATGAGTAGGAGAAATTCAGGTTTAGATTTGGGAAGTTGTCGATACCATTGTAGATTATTAGCTGAGCCAGTGTAGGTGCATGACAATATAGCACTGCTACCCTCCACTGCAATGACTGCATTAGTTATTGGTGTGATTGCATCCTCAAAACTCAAGCCTGAAAAAAATATATACATGGATAGGAATTACAACAATTTTCATGTGTCATTAATTCTTGCAAATGTAAGATCTAATTTTAAATTGCAGAGGATCATGATAAAATCAGGATCAAATTGATTATAAAGGTTTTGCAATTCTTTATGAAGATCCCCAAGTGAGACACAAATGTAAGATTCATACTTACCTACCATGGTAGAGAATACAATAAGTATGAAGTGCTGCATCATGATTTAATTCAGAAACACTGACGTGAAGCCCAGTCTGTATAGAATACTTAGACTGTTCCATTCTCCGCCCAACCTTTCTCTTAAACAGGAAATTACCCCACTCATGGATTGTTAAGCTCCTCCTCAAGAGTTTCTTCATTGTTTGAGGCAATTGCACTGAAATTGTTTAGAATGCATCTTCAGCAATTTTTTCCCCCTTCTGCAATGGTGATTTGACTCAAAATCTTCATTGTTAGTGGACATTACATTGGCCCGTATTCAGAAACGACACTCGCACTCACCATATAGTGAGTACGATTGAAATGTAACCGGAGTGTGAGAAAGAGATCGACCTACCACTGAGAGAGTGGTCCCACTCCTCGCTAGTTGCTATTCACAGACGCCGCTCGTGCATAACTGATAGTAGTGGGCACTGGGTGCCATCGGCGGTGCTCGGCTGCTGCAAAGGGACGCTCAATCCTCGCACTTCAGCGCTGAATGACCTAAACCTGTCGCAGTTTACTGTTCTCGATTAGAAAGTTTCTCAGACTAATTGGTAAAACGAAAATCAAATTTATTTTTTATAGCGTTGTTATACATTACTGCACAAAATTGAGGCGTTTCTTTCGCACATAAATGACGACGTAAAATATCAGCATGTCTTCATAAATTCTGTCGTCGAGTGGCTCGCGAAAGGCGCAGGACAGCCCGCGAGGCTCACTAAGCAACAAGCTGTGAAACGTGGCGGACATTTCCTTCTACATTCAGCCATTAGAATGTAGAAAAGAATGGATTCTCGTGACTTCCACGTGGCACCTCACGAGCCAGCTGAGAGCAGAATTTTCCAACCCATGAGTAAAGAAAAGCGCGAGAAATCCGAATGCGTGAGAGTTGACAGATATGTGTCATTAATGAAAAGTGGCCACACCTGATAATGTTGAGAATTTTCGGAGTTACTGGAATTGTAATTTAAATTAATTGAAAACAGGGCAATAATTAGGCTATCAGTGCTCATTCTAACTTAACAAGTAGAACTGGTAACACATGATCATCCTTGGGATTTTTTGGAGTTCAAGTGAATAACATTTTATTAATTGATTGAAAACAGGTCATCTCCAATCATTATTTATAAGGGTTGGTTTTGAGCCTCCCTTATTGCCAGTTCACCAGTAGCCAATGGTGGGTGCACAAATGCTACGCTCGAGTTCACCACAGTGCAGTTCGTAAACACTGAAACCAGGTGGTCAGTCAGCAAGTTATCGGCATCGTTATTACCATTATTTTTTATTTTTCCTTTTCATTTTGTGCAGTAAATTCCATGCAAAAAGGCACCAGGCCAGGTTAAAACCCACAATCTTCTAGCTGCGAGGCAGCAGTACTACCCACTGCGCCACCATGCCACCTGAACTATACGTATATATCAGGTGTTTTCTGTCTACCATTGAAGCATTTATGAAAACTACTATAGTTAGTTATTAACAAACACCTGTCTTGGAAATGCAGATGAAAATGAGTTTCAAGCTAAATCTAATAAATTATATGAGCAGTGTTTCCTTCCGTATAACCATCGGCATGATTGTGATTATTGTTGATTATCATGTGTGATGTATCTGGTGACATAATCTCTCCTTATTTCTCAAAAAAGATCAGGTGCTCTGTCAATAATATCATAGTAACATTGCTTTATTTTTTATCAGTAATTCAGAGGTTTTCAGGGACCGAGTCACCAAACATTATTCTATAGCATGCAAAATTCTGGAATTAAAACTATAGCCATGAATAATCAGAATGTTTGAGTCTCATCTGTCAATACTGTCATAAAACTGTGTATAAATTTACACTTCAACTCATTCAGACTAATTAATTGTGCAGGACTTTTAAAACTAGCCTGTACACATAATTTGTTCATGATGATAAAGCCAAAAAATCAATCATAAATGAGAAGTCCACTGACAATTTTTTTTTTTTTTTTTTAGCATATATTGATGCACCTGACATGCCATATGAGGAACTTGGAATTTCTTTGTTGGCAATGTAAAGAGATAAAAGAAAAAAGGCAAAAGAAATGAGAAATTTTCTGGAGTGGCGAGTTGTTTTTTTTTTTTTTCAAATGGAAATAGAATCCAAACAAATACATTAAGTTAGCCCTCTCCCAACTTTTTTCAGATTTGTTCCTGCCAAACAAATTCAAAATGAGCTAATATTTTTCAGAAAAAAGGGAAATGTCTCACTTTCAACATCTGATATCTTGTCTACAGGTATGTTCAATTGTGAATAAAATGTGAGTTTATGAGATATTCATATCATTACTTTCTTTTTTATTTACAATTTACACAGCATCCAAAAATGTTTTGGAATTGGGATTATAAATGCACATCTTAACTGAAAAAAAAAAGAAATGACAGTTTTGTTTATGACATGCAGCGCATTAGTCCAGGCAAATTCTTCCTTTGAATCACAGAATGCCATAAATTACTGATTGGACAGTGTTTTACTGAGAGGTTGTGCCTCCAGCCCCCTCCCAATCCACATTCCTCACACCTTTCCCTATCACAATATTTAGCAGCGCCTGCAGCTCACTAACGACAAGCTGCAGGTAACGGCATTTAAGGCAGCCTTAGATGCCGTGTATTTGTCTTCCTACTGCTGGTCAGTAGTGATGGTCAAATGAAGCCTCATGAATCACTAAGGCTTTCCAGCCCATAGCTTCACCAAAGGGTTCAGTATTCAAGGCCTCAATGAAACACTGATGCTGCCATCTGCTGGGAAAAGAATATATGACAGTCAATGAACAGTACCATGACCTTAGCTGAAATGTATGAAAAACTTTTGTGTGCAATCACAATAAACAATGGATATTTCTATAGTATGTGTATGTGTAAGTATATGGACGTATTTGTGTAAGCATATTTGTTCATAAATAAAATAGCAATGAAACCATCACAAGACTTTGCTTTTTTAAATCATTTTTATTCAAAAACACAAGTTTTTCAAGTGTGCTTGGGCTGAGACGGTTTCTCCTACCGGACAATATTTCTCCAGCCTTTTCACACGGAACTGAAGATGCCGGGGAACATAACCATGTTATGGCAAACTTGTACAAGTGTGGATACTGGGTTTTGAGTCTGTTCCAATTCAGCAGTGGATCCTCTGCTCTTCCCATGTTAACTTCTGCTATATATCGATCCACTTCCACTGTTACAGCTGCCACCGCACTTGAGCTGCTCCTGCTGCTACTGATAGACTCATCCAGTGGCTGCCAAAGTCCACCTAATAACGATATTTGGAGGGGAGGGGAAGAAGTAATTCAGTAATTCAGCTGTTCAAACCAACATCATAATCCGAAGAATACATTGGTAAGGTCACTTACTATTGCTTGCAGATGGATCCAGAACGGCGTCTTGTGGCTGGTCTGAGGCGGCAGGTGAAGGTTCATTCCTTTTTAGGGTGACACATTCATTTTTAGGGCGGTTTTTTAAGGAGTGTTTGTAGGACTTTGAAATCCAAGCTTTTTGTATCTTGAATCTAGTTGCGTGAGACTGACGGCCGCCGCCTTCTGGACCTGCTCTTTGGCCTTCTCCATGGCCTCCCGGTATTTAATGTCTACCATTGCCTTCAGAGACTGAGGGTGAAAAGGTGAGTTGTAATGTTTATCCTACATAAAAATGAGCAACTTGGCTCTGCTCACACACTACTTGGGAGAAGATAGTTGGGATCCAGCACATGCATAAGCTCCCTGAACCCCACATCTTCCACAGAGGAGAATGGCTGGGAGTCCTTAATAATCACGTTCATCAGGGCCTGATCCACCATCGCTTTTCTGGAATCTGTAACATTTTATGCTGCTGTATTGTAGGAAATGAACGCATGATTTTGTCAACATGCAATATTTAATCTTACTTATTCTGGTATCTGGCTCGTTGCTCATGCAGTGCTCTGTAGTGGTAAAGCATGGAGGACGTATTGTTGCTATACCTCAGGGCCCGTATTCACAAAGCATCTTAGCCCTAAAAGTAGGTCCTAATTGCTGGATTTAGGAGAATCTCCTAAAAAAATGAGCATGTCAGTTGTAAATTTAGGACACCTAATTATTTTTACTAACTGTTATTCACAAAGCATTTTAGGCCTAAAAGTAGCTCCTAAGTCTATGAGAGCTGAAAAATAGTCAAGAGGACTCCTAACTCGTTAAACCTATTCACAAAGAATCGGTAAATGGCTGCTGCTGTTATAAGACGGAAATGACTTGGAAATTCTGAATGATGCCCAGTTGTTGAAAAGAAATTGGATCGACCGTGAAGGGATTTTATTTGTTTATTTGTTGAGGGAGAGAATTACATCACCAACCATAAGAAACAACCCAAATAAACCCCAAAATAAAATGTTTGACAACACTTCGGTACTTGGCCACCACAAAAATGCAACTTTGCAATGCGGACAATTTAGGGATTTCATAGTCATCTGTCAGTCGCTCAATTCACAAACAATCATTGCGCTCAGTGAACCCCATATCATCCGACAGTCTATCCGGTTTCACATCTCAGGTGTGCCCGGTATCATCGGTGTTATTGACAAGACCCATATTTGAATTATTTCTCCGACCAAAGATGAAGAGGTAGCCTATTTGTAAATAGAAAAAAGTTAATTCCATCAACACCCAGATAGTATTTGATGCTGAATACAATATTTTGGACATTGTCGCGAAATGGCCGGGATCCACGCACGCACGACTTGGATTTTAATGTAACGCTGCCTATGCCAATTATTTGACAGGCATTATGTGCCTGCGGGATGTTACTTGCTCGGGGACAGTGGCTTTAGTGTTGTGCCTCCTCCTACTATACATTAATTATTTGATTAGGCTGTTGAGCGAGGGTTACATTTAATAGAGCATCATAATAATGCCAACCTATGTCATATTTTGTATACATATTTAAATGGTAGGCTATAATTTACAAACCAAGCTTAGTATGCTTTCCTGTTTAAATGATAGCCAGATTATAGGCTGCAATCTCGGATCCCCCCTGCGATTGCAGCCCATATCACCGCTTCTCGCAGTTGTCTGCCGTCGGAGACACCGAGGGGAATCCAGCATTGATTTGTATGCTGATATTATCCCACATATCCAGCTTGGCTATGCTGTTCACCCCCGAGCCAAATTTCCCTTTGATTACCTGCTTTCGCTCCAGCACCAACTGGGCCAGCAGCAGTAACTGGTCGTAGCTCCAGTTGGGCTTTCGCGTCCTTTTCGAACTTTCATCCATGACTGTTTAGGGCAAACAAACTTGAACGGCTCGACATTTAAAGGATCGCAACATATTCACATTGGGGAAAATGACGCGTTTTATTATTGACTCGTTTTATGCAATTGTGTTTTTACAACTATCTCTTTCCTATGTATGTTTATTTGCCAAGAGCGTGATATGTGGAGACTGCGTGTAGTGCATTTACAGGAGTGCTCAACGATTTATTATTTATGGGACAAACCAGCTGCTTGGACTATTTCCTCATTTTTTTAACTTCATGGGTTGTATGTGGCAAATTTTTTTCAGTGGGCTGCCATGCCACCAATCAACTAATCACCGTGCTCATTGTCCCAAGACTCGTGCATGAGAATTGACGTCATCCGCAGCAACGGAGATTTACCCCCACCTATCTCAGAGCTACTCCTAATCTAAGAGTTACCAGTTTTCTGAGCTAAAAGTTGCTCTCAGAGGCTTTGTGAATAACATTTAAGATTTTACTCCGACATAAAATGTTTTAGCGCGACTCAGGAGTACTCCTAGCGGTAAGATAAAATGTTTTGTGAATACGGGCCCAGCTCTTTATCACACAGCAAGCACCTCACCTTTAATAAAATCATCCATATTATGACAGATAGTTCACTGTGTGGCAAGTATACAATATTCACTGTATTATGAAACTTTTTTACACATACAAACCTTATTATGAGCGGTCAACTCAAAATACTCCCAAACAGGTGAGGACTCCCTTTTTCTTGCCGGCTCCATCTGTGAGAAAGGGGATTTGTGGCACAAGAAACAAAAATAGAACTGATGGTAACATAAATGCACTTAATGGATTGTTGCAAAAAAAAAAACTCTCTCCATAATATATATGCACCATTACATAAATTCATCATTACCTATCACTAGCCTTTTAAAACAAATACAACACATCTGAGTTATGAAGCTCAAAATTCCTGGACATACTTCTCTTAAAAAAACGTGTCATCATTGCAGGCCCTGTTGTAAACCTGTAGCTCCCCAGTCACCTCTTTACAAACACAAGTCAAAGTGATGTCTCAGCTTATTATGTGACTGCAGAAGAAGATGCACACACCAAACACAGGAGTGACATTATTTAGAAAACGGAATAACTGACTCTCTCACGTCAGTGCCCTACAATGGGGAAAATAATAATAATAATAATCATTATTAGTATATAATAAATAATACAAAATATTATTATATTATTTATTATAAAATTAATAATAATAACTCATCACAACTCTTTCCAACTTACTACACCTCGCTCCAACTCACTACAGCTCTCTCCAATTTACAACAAACGCCGACAACACCAACAGTTTGGTGCAAGATTCGAAGCGTATTTACGAGGAAGCTATCATTGAACGAACCAATTACGTACTCTCCACAAACCGAGGCCTCGTTTCTCATCAGTCACGTTATTCTTTTGGAAGTGACACAAGCCTCCAAGCGAGGCTTCACCTGACAAGCCCACTTTTGCTCCAGACATGCCTCAAAGCCTCAGTTCATTTGTCCCATCACTACTGGTCAGTAGGGTTTCTAGCTGCCACTCTGTCTTTCTTTGGTTTTGCTTCAGTTTTATATTTCTTTGTGCAACGCATTATATTTTCTGCTGGGACCTTGTTCCCTTTTGTTTTGTTTTTCATCTTTTATCATTAAATCATTCATCATTCCCCAGCTGTGCACACGAGTCCTCACTCCAGTGCCAGGTTTTAGAGTCTGCTGGACAGCCCATACATTTTTATAAAGTGTGTCGTGAGGGGTCCATTTTTCGTGGAACATTATTTTCATGAAACACATTACCGAATACAAATGTTGGTGCCAAATAATAACTGTATATATTGTATAAAGTGGATACAAATATGATACATGGTGCATTAACAAAAATTAAAGTGCTAAAACGTGATGGTAAAAGTTTGCTTTGAATTAGAATTCTTGCTTTGACTCAAAGTCATACATAAGTAATTGAGCTCTGTTGGGTCATGAATGGCCCATTTCTGAGAATGTTCCTAATGTTCATCTTCCACATTACTGAATACTGATGTTGGATCTATATCAAGCAGCCGCAAATACTGAACATGGCGCTTGACAAGAAAAAACATTGCTTTTGTGACATCACAATTGGGGAAACTTTGCCATTATAGGAAAATGGCATAGGGTCATTCCAAGTGAAAGGACCAGACATTCCTTGGGAGTGTCGCTGCACCATTTTCAAATTAGTCTCAAATTTACATGCCACTAGATCAGTGCTTCTCAAACCTCTCCTGGAGGACCACCTGTCCTGCATGTTTTAGACCTTTCCCTGTTTTAGCACAGGTGATTCAAATGATCAGCTCTTTATTGACCCTCTAAAGCTCATTGATAACATCCTGATTATTTGAATCACCTGTGCTGGGGCAGGGAAAGATCTAAAACAGGCAGGGCAGGTGGTCCTCCAGGAGAGGTTTGAGAAACGCTGCACTAGATAGTCACAAAAGTACTTTCTATGCAAAATTGTAGGCCTGTAGCTCAAATAGTTACTGAGTTGTGGGGGTCTGAAATTTTCAGAATTTGGGCTATAAATAGCCAAGAAAAGCCTCGGCAGGGTTTTTTGCATCTTTAAGTGGTTAATTCTCAGCCTCTAGACATATCAGAGAGCTGTAAGTTGGTATACAAGGCCTCTGCATGTAGCTAGTGCTCCACAAACATCCCCAGGTGTTTCCCTACACTCTGCAGGCCATTGGGGCTTGCTAAAAATGCCAAAAATTAAGAAAAACCTACTCGCGAGTGGGGTTTGGGGCCTTAAAGGTACTAGAAATACTGCACAGAAGTGTTCTGATACCCCTGGGTTCCATTCTACACAAACTTGTGTGATAACTTTGCAAACTGGAGCTTTCTAGGTACCTTAGTTTGGAAAATATGAGCTCCCAAAGTTGGACGAGATTTTCAATTGGCTGTTTTTGGTGGCAAAAATCTCCATGTGGGACAGGTGCCAGAGACCCCAACTTTTTCTAAAAGACAGTTCCATCTGTCTTCTATCACTGTACAAAAAAGCAGCAGGGTTGTAGTTACTGAGATATTCTTATTCAAAATGGCATGGGTGATGCCAAAATCGTTTTTTGCTTTTCAGTACTTTCAATTGGGATACAAGTATTAGTAGTCATTCCAATGGCAGTATTATGTATATTTTGTTCTTTTTGAAATGTTAATTGTCAAAGATGACTACTTTCAAAAAGTATAATGCCCATTTTGTGTCACAAGGTCTAGCTTAGAGGCATCCCTGTAGATATGTTGACACCGATTTGCAATGTATACATGTACTTGTACATACATGTAATTATAACATACACATACATATACAAAATTCATGTACTAACTTGAATTTTTATGACTGATTAATTTTAAAATAGCAATGATAATTTTGAATTTTACAGTATCAGTGCAGTGGGATTAAACATGTTAAATTTAATTGTACAATGTCATCTTACAAGCAAAATAACCTGTTCCTAAGTTATGTTAGTCTGTTAGATAAGAAGCTCTGAAAGGACTCAACTTCTTTTCTTGCTTTTGAGTCAGGCTTGTATTGTCTTGCTCTTCTGGTTGTGTGAGGTGTGGGTCTAATTTTATAGATACAATTATTACAAAATTGGTATATTTTCTTGAAAGTACATGTACTTACCTCCACCAATTACTTGCTGAAAAGAGAATAATAAATTTAATAAAACAAGTGCTTGAAACTATCACTGGAGTGATCATTAATACATGTGTCTTAACTTCTAACACTGAAATGCAAAAAAACGATTTTGGCATCACCCATGCCATTTTGAGTAAGAATATCTCAGTAACTACAAATATAACCCTGCTGCTTTTTTGTACAGTGATAGAAGACAGATGGAACTGTGTTTTAGAAAAAGTTGGGGTCTCTGGCACCTGTCCCACATGGAGATTTTTGCCACCAAAATATTTCCCAAACTGAGGTATCTAGAAAGCTTCAGTTTGCTAAGTTATCACACAAGTTTGTGTAGAATTGAACCCAGGGGTATCAGAACATTTCTGTGCAGTATTTCTAGTACCTTTAAGGCCCCAAACCCCACTCGCGAGTAGGTTTTTCTTAATTTTTGGCATTTTTAGCAAGCCCCCATAGCCTGCAGAGTGTAGGGAAACACCTGGGGATGTTTGTGGAGCACTAGCTACATACAGAGGCCTTGTATACCAACTTACAGCTCTCTGATATGTCTAGAGGCTGAGAATTAACCACTTAAAGATGCAAAAAACCCTGGCGAGGCATTTCTAGGCTATTTATAGCCCAATTACTGAAAATTTCAGACCCCCACAACTCAGTAACTATTTGAGCTACAAGCCTACAATTTTGCATAGAAAGTACTTTTGTGACTATCTAGTGACATACAAATTTAAGACTAATTTGAAAATGGTGTGGCAACCACCATCCTGGTGAAACCACACGGAATGACTCCATATCTTGCGGGCAGTCGAAGGCCCTGCATTGCATTGAGGCATCGGAGGCCTGCGTTCATCTAATGTGAACGTGATCTCATGCCGGTGACGTGAGGCTCACAGACTGTCATAAATCTTCAACACATAACAAAGACTAAATTCTCAAATGAAATGCAGCATATCCTATGAAAGGATTCAGTTCCACTAACCAATGGGGGGAACTATTTTCAGTTAAATTAATTCTGCCACTGAAAATCGGAGCATAGATTTTGATGAAAATGATAATTGTTTAAAAATGGATGAAAGTTACATATGCTCAGTATTTGAATAATCTAATGTGAAGTTCTGTCAGGTTTTTGTATGGAGTTTATGGGTTTCCTGTCACTGTGGGCCTCAGGGCACAGTAGTACACTGCAGAGTCTGCCACTTGAGCAGACAAGATCTCCAGATCCACGAGTTTGTTGTCTTTATTATTTGCCACAAGAAACTCTCCTTTTTTAACTTGTTTATTTAGAGTTCCCACCACCTCGATGATCAATTCAGGTTTGGATTTGGAGTACTGGCGATACCAGCATAGATAGTTTGCAGCTGTGTATGTGCATGAGAGATTTACACTGTTTCCCTCCACAGCATGCACTTCTTTAGCTGTTGATGTAATTACATCCTGAATGCTGCCTTCTGTGGAAGAAATGCAAAATAAAGTTTTATTACTGATTACATGAATTTTATCGAAAATGTGATTCAGTGTGACAATAATTCAGAAAATGTACTTAATGATTTGTATTCACAATATATAATAATGATCAAGAAGACAATTTCCCTTAAATTAGACACACAATGAAAAACAAGCATTCAGAGAATTCATGGTCTCGCCCAACAGCCAGAAATTTATGTCATGCTGCGAGGTCAGGCCAAGGTGTTTACATGTGAAAGATGAGTGAAATTGGTCAAGTAGTTCTGGAGATATCTGCCCAGAAACACACATACACAGACAGACAGACAGACTCACAAGGCGATTACAATAGTATCCCTCCGGGGGCTCGACTAATAAATTTTTTTTTTCCACAAAGTTAAGCAACAACCAATGCTAATAGTTATGATTATGTTTTGTGGAACTGGCGTTCATTGTTTATGTCTTCTTCATGACAACAACAAAAAAAATATATATATTTTACTTAGCTCTGCTTAAAACTGTCAACCAGGCTAAAATCAGGGCTTTAAAAAGCTGATGTAAAAGAAATCAGCATCACAGATGGAAAAATGCAGGATTACTTACCTATCTTTGCTAAAAAGAGAAGAAATAAGCAGTGCAGCATTATCCTAGCTGTATGAAAGAAATTTGGATTTGAAATGCAAATGGACCCTTTGACTACTCCAGTATCTCTGAAGGGAAACTTCTTGCGTATTAACTGTTTAACTCCTCCCCAAGGCAAAAGGCCTTACCTGCAGTCACGTGCTCTGTGGTTTGGAGGGAAGTTTCAGTTATTCTTTTTTGTTCAGAAATTATAATCTAGACAATTGGGCCACATCTAAAATAATGTATCCATCTCAATATATGAAACCTTTCTCTCCAATCAATCAATCAATCAATCAATCAATCAATCAATCAATCAATCAATCAATCAATCAATCAATCAATCTAAAAAAAAAAGACTTGACTTCACATCAGGTAGATAGAGCAAATTAAAGCTTGGAGGGGAATTTCTTTTTTAGAATTTACACTTGAAAGAATAATGCTTGATATCTTTCCACAATAACACACCTAATGCTTCATGGCAGCTGGAAATAGTGAAGACAGAGAATATACCTTTAAGCTAACGATTGGTCTTAACAGATTTTTAATTATTCATTTAAATCAGTATAATGTGAATTCCCCTGCCTTTGCCCGTAGTCAGCTGGGATAGGCTCCAGCTCGCCCCGTGACCCTAGTGAGCAATAAACGGGTATAGAAAATGGATGGATGGATGGATAATGTGAATTCCTAAAACACATTAAGTGCAGGCTAGATAACCTGCATTACAGGGTGTGCAAAAAGCAAATGTGGAAGTTATTAAAGTACCAGTAACCTATCCCCTTTTTTCAAAGTGAAACTTTTTCTCTGAGCTGAAATCATTATTTAATCACTGCAGCATTGCACAAAGAGTGAAACTGTGTTTAACTACCAATGGATCATTCTAATTATTGGAAAACATATTAATCAAGGAAAATGATTGAAAACAGGTCAGGGCCACATATCAGAGGGATTTTTTTCCCTCTAATTTCAGCCAACTAGCCATCACTGGTAATGCTACTGTTGCTTATTTGTAGTTGCTTGAAATTTATCAGCATTTTGTAAGGCAGATTGAATTTCCAAGCATATGGTATGATATAAAATAAAATAAAATAAAATTTTAAAATAATGTCAGATATATACATTTTGTTATGCCAAAGAGGACACTACTCAAATCACTGAGTGAAAATAATTTTTACCTCCGCCAAGGAGGTTATGCGATCGAGTCGGTTTATTTATTTGTCCGTCTGTTTGTTTGTTTCTTTGTCTGTGGACAGGATTTCTCGGAAACTACTGGACGGATCTCATGAAATTTTCCACCAGAGGTAGACCTTGGTCCATGGACGACTCCATGAAATTTTTGTGATGATCTGGATCCGGATCTGGATTCTGGATCTGGATATTTATTGATACACTCAGTGACATTTCTCTGAAACTAATGAACGGATTTTGATGAAATCTACCAAAAAGGTAGATCTTGGCCCAAGGATTATACATTACAAATATGGTGAACATGCGTGTCAAAATCTTCGATCCCGATCCAGATCCAGATCAGGGATCAACTTTCTCAATGAGACGATTTCTTCGTATACCACTGCAGCATTTTCACCAAATGTTGATCCAAACACGACGAGTTTGCGCAATTCAGCCGGTGTCGTGCCGACTTGGGCACGCCATATAAAAAGGGGGCCTCCCCAACCCCTGGTCATTTTTGGATTGGCTGTGGAAGAGACAACATGCTGAATTCCAGAGACACAATCATTCCAGAGAAGTGAAGATGCCTATACCTGGCTTGTTGTCTCTATGATATAAGTTTTCTCTTCGCTGGCGATCTCTGGAATGACAAGCAGTGTCCAGGAAGCCCTATATATACCCCCACACCGACGCGAGCGACACTGTCGCGCAGTAGTCGTGAACTGCTCGTGAACTCGTCGTGAACTGCTCGTGCCATGCGCAAACTGTCGGTGAAGAGTGTAAACTAGTCGTAAACTGCTCGTGCCATGAATGCGTGAAGTACACGTGACCGTGTCAGTGGGAAGGCACGGCCACGCTACGACGCGCACCAATTCGTGAACATGTCGTGAACTACTCGTGAACTCGACGTGAGCTGTTCGTGACAGTTGTGGCATGGCGCGCACTGCCACGCACTGGCACGCATCCTCCTGCATCGTTCACGACGAGTTCACGAACAGTTTGCGCATAGTTCACGACCCGGTCCCGAAATTTTGTCAACATTTCAAAATTCTCGTCCCGACATGGCACGCAGTCACGACGGGTTTACGCGCACTTCAAGCCAGTTTACGACTAGTTTGCGCACTGGCACGACTCCAGTCGTGCCAATGCATGCCACAGAATCGCGCAAGTGTCAGCCTTGCATAAGGGAAGCATTTGCACTGGTAGTCTGAGTGTTGAAGTCCCTGTGTGTCCTCCCTCTCAGTGAGCTATTACACCTCAGTACTGAAGAGGTTTTGTTCTTGTAGCTCCTGTATTAACCGCCTCCTTTGGTGTCAAACATCCGGTAACTCTGATGGGAGTGGCGGTTTATTCATCATACACTCTTATGCATTAAATAATTTACTGTGGCTGCCAAAGTTGGTATTTATTTTGAGATGGACTCTCTGCACAATATTGTAGTTACACTGCCAATCACACTAATGATCTTCTTATTTTATTTGAAAGCTTGAGCTACCGAGTGCAGTGGTTCCCAAACTCATCCTAAAGGATCTGTGCACGTACTTGTTTTTGTATCAAGCGCAGTTATGATCCAAGACTTTTAATGATTTGTTAATTTTTTCTCAGTTACCCTTAGCGACAGAATAACAAACAGCTATGCATGCAATGAACAATAAAAAAGTTTCAGATTCACATTGTGGAGTATTAGAAATAACTGCATGAAAAGTAAAATAGATTAACAGACCATGACGTTTTAAGAATCAACGGGCTGTTAATTAGTATAAATATGGGAATATGGTCAATTAAATCAGCTATTAGTTAATGAAGTGTTCAAAGACAAAACGAAAGATAATGACTCAAAGCTGTTGCTTGTTATTTTTGGGTTAAGTTCAAGTGGACACAGCTGAGAGAACACCTACGTGTGACAACCTATATGAACTTTTTAATTTACCGTTGTTTTAATTTAATTTAATTTACCCCAATTCCGAAATAGTTGGGACAAAGTGTAAATTGTGAATAAAATCAAAACGCAATGACTTTTAAATCACATCAGCCAGTATTTTATTCACTGTAGAACTGAGATAACATAGCCAATGTTGAAACTGAGAAATTTTACAATTTCATCCACAAAATGAGCTCATTTCAAATTTGATGGCTGCTACAGGTCTCAAGAAATAGGGACAGGGACCTGTTTACCATGGTGTAGCATACTCTCGTCTTTTTAACTCAGAGTGGAGGCGTCTGGGCATTGAGGAGATAAGTTTCTTGAGTTTAGCCATTGGAATTTGATCTCACTCTTTTTTAATACAGGCTTCCAGCTGTTGCAGAGTTTTAAATCTCCTGTGACAGACTTTTCATTGAATTATGCACCAAATGTTCTCAATCGGTGGAAGATCAGGACTGTAGGCAGGCCAGTTCAGCACGCGGACTCTTATACTACGAAGCCATGCTATTGTAATAGCTGCAGTATATGGTTTTGCATTGTCCTGGACCTGCTGAAATACACAAGGCCTTCCCTGGAATAGATGTCGTCTGGAGGGGAGTATATGTTGCCCTGAAACTTTTATTTACCTTTCAGCATTCATGGTACTTTTCAATACATGCAAGTGTCCAACACCATATGCACTAATGCATCCCCATACCATCAGAGATACTGACTTTTGAAGTGATCGCTGATAACAGCAGAGGTGGTCTTTCTCCTTAAGCACGCCCATGATTTCCAACAATAATGTCAAATTTGGACTCGTCTGACCACAGGACACTTTGTTCCTTTGCTATAGTCCATTTTAAATAAGCCTTGGCCCACAGAACACGGGGTTGCTTCTGGATCATGCTCAACAATGGCATCCTTTTTGCATAATAGAGTTTTTGATGGGATCTGTGGATGGCACGGCAGACATTGTTTACAGACAGAGGTTTCTTGAAGTATTCCTGGGCTCATTTAGTAATGTCAATGACAGAATTATGCTGGTGAGTGATGCAGTGGCGTCTGAGGGCCTGAAGATCACAGGCATCCAGTAAAGGTCTTCGGCCTTTACTGCACAGAGATTTTTCCAGTTTCTCTGAATCTTTTGATCATGTTGTGCACTGTCAATGATGAATCCTTCAAAGCCTTAGCAACTTGACGTTGAGAAACATTGTTTTTAAAATATTACGTAATTTTTTTACACAAGCTTTCACAGGATGGAGAGCCTCTGGCCATCTTTACTTCTGAGAGACTCGGCCTCTCTAAAACATCCCTTTTATAGCCAATCATGTCACATACCTTATGCCAGTTAACTTAATTACTTGCTTAATGTTCTTTCAGCTGATCCTCTTATATATTAATTGCTTTTTCAGCCCTTTTTTTGCCTGTGTCCCAACTTTTTTGAGATCTGTTGAAGCCAGGAGAAAAATGTAAAATGTCACAGTTTCAACATCTGAAATGTAATCTATGATCTATTGTAAATAACATATTGGCTCATGTGATCTGAAAGTCATTGCATTTTGATTTTATTCACAATTTAAACTTTGTCCCAACTATTTCAGAATTGTGGTTGTAATCATTTCCTTTGTTACACCTTGTGCAGTTAGTTTCAATGCAGCAATATGTCTAAAAAAGTGAGCATGATTGATTCTTCTTGAAAAGAAAAAACATTTCATAGTGTATATTAACAGCTTGAGAGAATTCTCAGACTGAAGTTACGGCTGCAATTAAATTCAGTGCATCAGTCCCCCAGATCGAGCCTGGGGACCACTAATCTTTTTCACAGAATCAGTACAGAAACTTTTTGAGTGGTAAATGTGCGGTGGACTTACAGTAACATCTTGTGGCCAAATGAAGACACTACACCGAGGCACAGTGTAATAAAATAGTGCGTTTTCAGCAGGTGCGCTTCCTGACTGTAAGGCGAGTTAGGGAACTTATGTGATCTGCATGGCGGATGGAAATTAAATAAAATAAAGGCGCACTATCATGTTTCTAAAGTCAAACGCTTATATTTTTGGTTGAAATAAAAAAAAAAAGTTGACTTTAATTGCTTAGGTGTTTTACATTGGCTAATATTTCCTTTCTTTTCTTCCCAGTTGGATAAATTCAACTTGCAAGATATCTAGAGTAGGGGTGTAACGGTTTTGAACCGAACCGGAAAACCGCGGTTCAAAGTACTTTGGTTCAACTACTCGTTCTGTCATCTTGAACCGCGGTTTGGCCGCGCACGTCATAATTCCGAGGAGCACTCGAATGCAGCATAACTTTTTCTCCCGGCTTCTTTTCACAATAATGTAAGCGATTATGTAAACTCAGTAAGTGGCGGTAATGCACCATATGGTTTGTAAACTTCCATAAAACTCCAAAAAGAAGAAGAAGAACAATGCAGCATAACCTCACAAGCGAGTTGACGGCAATGACGGACAAACCCGAACTAGCAGCACCCCCAGCCACATTCTGGTCGGCCGTGTGGAGACATTTTGGGTTTCCTATTGAGACAACAGAGGATGGTGGTCGCGTCGTTACCCGAACGCAAGTTATTTGTCGTTATATCTTATATATTTATATTTTATATTTTATTTATTTAAACAATGTTGGCTGCTCTTAAGAGAAGTGTTTTTTTTTTTAATTTCTTTTTGTTATTCCTCAAACTGGTATCAGAACAGTTTCACTTATTTTATAATGACAAAGTAGACTGATCATAATACAAATGTTTATTTTATTATTCTTGGTTAATTGAGGTTAATTAGATGTACCTTATTATTGAGGACTGGTCTAAAGAGATGTTATTATAACATATATAATTGAGTCATGTACATGTTCTTAATATTGCAATAAAATCAAGACATTTTGTCTGGAGGTTTTCAACAACTAAAAATATCAGTGTTGTTTTAACCGAACCGAAGTTTGAACCGAATCGTCACTTAAAAACAGAAAGTGGAACCGAACCGTGGGTATGTTGAACCGTTAAACCCCTAATCTGGAGAGGTAGTTATGTAATTATGTAGACAGGTGCCTCTAAGAGCCATGGAAAGCTTTCATGAAAGTCAATCAAAATACAATGAATTTCGGATCACATGAGTCAATATGATATTTACAATGGAACATAGGTAACACTTCAAATGTTGAAAATGAGGTCATTTCAAATTTTCTGGCTTCAACAGGTCTCAACTAAGTTGGTACACAGGCAAAAAAGAGCTGAAAAAGCAATTAATATGTAAGAGAATCAGCTGAAAGAACATTTAGCAAGTAATTACATTAACTGGCATCAGGTGTGCAACATGATTGGGTATAAAAGGGATGTCTTGGAGAGGCTGAGTCTCTCAGAAGTAAAGATGGCCAGAGGCTCTCCAACCTGTGAAGGCTTGTGTAAAAAAAAAAAAAATTGTGGAATACTTCAAAAACAATATTCCTCAATGTCAAATTGCAAAGGCTTTGAAGGTCTCATCATCAACAGCGCATAACATCATCAAAAGATTCAGAGAAAACTGGAAAAATCTCTGTGTGTAAGGAACAAGGCCGAAATCCTTTACTGGATGCCTGTGATCTTCGGGCCCTTGGACGCCACCACATCACTCACCGGCATGATTCTGTCATTGACATTACTAGATGGGCCCAGGAATACATAGAGAAACCACTGTATGTAAACATGGTCCGCCGTGCCATCCACAGATGCCACCTAAAACTCTATTACGCAAAAAGGAAGGCATTGTTGAGCATTATCCAGAAACGTTAATTTACAAGGTTAATTTAAAATGGTCTGTTGCAAAGTGCCAAAGTGTCCTGTGGTCAGATGAGTCCAAATTTGACATTCTTGTTGGAAATCATGGGCGTGGTGTCCTCCGGGCTAAAGAGGAGAAAGACCACCCCTGCTGTTATCAGCGATCAGTTTAAACAAGATTGGGAACAAATTCCAATGGCTAAATTCAAGAAACTTGTCTCCTCAATGCACAGACACCTCCACTCTGCATTAAAAAGAAGAGGGGATGCTACACCATAGTAAATGGGTCCCGTCCCAACTTTTTTGAGACATGTAGCAGCCATCAAATTTGAAATGAGCTCATTTTGTGGATAAAATTGTAAAATTTCTCAGTTTCAATATTTGCTATGTTATCTCTGTTCTTTCATGAACTTTGTCCCAACTATTTTGGAATTGGGGTTGTAAGTATTAAACATGCTTGTCATGAAGGGGTTGAATAATTTTGAGCTTGCAGTAGTCATAAAAAGTGGAATTTTGCATGAAATTTGGAGAAGCCACTTTGTAATATTTGTTGTGTTGAGCCCTTTAAACTGTACTTGTTTGATTTGTTCATTGCAAACAGCTGAAAGTTTGTAAATTTTGCCAGTAAACCTAATTTGCAACGGGTGTTGAATAATTTTCATCATAACTGTGTATATATATTTATATATATATATATATATGCGCGCACACACGCACGCACACACACACACACACACACACACACAACCCAATTCCAAAAAACTTGGTATGGTGTGCAAAATGTAAATAAAAGCAGAATGCAATGATTTTAAAATGTATTAAACTGACATTTTATTCACAAAAGAATATAGGCAAAATATCAGATGTTGAAAGGGAGACATTTTACCATTTAATGAAAAATATTCGCCCATTTTGAATTTGATGGCAGCAGCACATCTCAAAAAGTGGGAATAGGGCCATGTTTCCTATTGTTTAGCATTCCCTCTTTTAACGACAGTCTGTAAATTTCTTGGAAGTGAGATTAATTGCTGGAGTTTTGGGAGAGGAAAGTTGTCATATAAAATGTCATGGGTATGAGGTGCTTCTCCTTGTTTGCATCTCTGTTTTGGTGCTAATCATGGTGATGCTGTATCTAACCAAAGGTGCAATTTTGGTGTCATCTGACTGAAGCACCTTGTTCCAATCATAATTTAAATGACGTTTGCCAAACTCCAAGCACTTGCTTCTGTGTCTTCTGGTCAGAAAAGGCTTTCTTCAGGCAAACCTTCCAAAGAGCCTGTGGCTGTGGAGGTGGCGCCTGATGGTGCTTTTTGAAACCTGGTGACCCCAAGATGCCATCAAGGCCTGTGATTCCTTCACAGTGATTCTTCAATGGCTGCCCAGTGAAGGCATAAGTATGCAAGGTTTTGCTGTTGTTTTATTGCCATTATTGTGACAAACTGCGCCGTCTATATAAGATTTTAGACACTTTGGGCTTTCTACTATCCGCTGAAATATAAGGGGTTTGAGGAGACTGAATATTCTGTCCTCCAGCCAGTAAAGAATATGTTCTCTCTGACCCCCCAACCCCCCACATAGTTGTCTCTTTATATTACTCGAAGCTCCTCCCACTCACTGGCTAATTTGCGTCTCGTCAGGGAAGAAAGCAAACACACTGCAGACCTCCACAGTTTAAAAAGAAAGTGATATATGTCTGTGTCGTCATGCAGCGCCGACAGACCTACTGCCTTGATATTTATAGGATCAATTTATTGCAAAAATTGCATATATTGGTCACATATTCTGTGGAGGTACAGTGATTAAAAAAAAAAAAGCCATATATTATTAAACTTGAGGCGAGTTGCATCAGGGATTTGGCAAAGCGATACTGCTGGGCTGATTGATTTTTCAACACCTCTTTGATGTTTTATCGGCACACCTCACCAACAATTTATTATATAGCTACAATTTATCATTAAGAGTTGACCTTTTGTGATTAAATGGAATTTGATTTTTTATTTTTTTTTAGTTATGACTCTTCAGTGATAACTAAAAACTTTGTAAAATAAAATTTAAAATATGACAATATGGTGCTAAATTTGCGCCACAAAATTAAATTCATTTTTTTGTAAGCACGTTGCAGGTGCATTGGACTGGGGCCAAATATGTGCATAACATTGAGAGAGATTTCCTGTAGAGTCTTTATCAGCTCTAAGGTGATGATTAAAAACCATCTTCAGAGTTGTAGAATCCTTGCAGGCTTTTGTAAGGGAATTGGCATTAATTTATCACTGTGCGACGCCACAGAGCACAGTGATACAGTGCAGTGTCTTCTGGAGTTAATCTTGAAATAGTCAGAACTGTTTTTCCACTGGATTTGTCAGCAGTTGCATCAAATCGTTCTTCAGCAAAATTTGATGTGCCAGACAAATACCCCCTGTGCAGTATATACTGAAGAGCTGACCCAGGGTACTGACGGTACCAGTAGAAAGTATAGACATAGCCTGTGCTGCCTGTGCTGAAGGTACAGCCCATGGAGACTTGTTGTCCTTCAGTCATGTTCAGTACTTTAACTTCTCCAGAGGAAATGCCTGAAAGGAATATATTGTACACAGAAAGAAAAAATTTACCATTATGTCATCAAAATTAGGTTCAGCAACAAGCAGAAACTGATATTTTCTTTGCAGGTAATCAAAGATGACTTACAAAATGTAACTGTTAGCACCAGCCCTGCAAGAAACTCCATTGTGGGATTTGGGTCATGAGAGGAGAGAGAACCTGAGGCAGAATTTGTGCTTTTGTATGGCTGTGAGGATGAGTGGGAGGAGCAACAGTGCCCTTCATTATTTATCTTATTTTGCCTATACATCTGTGTTTTACAATGATAATACTATGCCCGGCAATTATTTACCTGCCATTTTGTTGATTACATTTCGATTGTAAATACTAGACTAAATTACATAGGAATAGAACATCCATCTGACACATCTAAAGGCCCATTTAAAGACTTATTTACCTTCAAATCTGCCTTGACAACCATCCTGTACCGTTCTTCTAAGAGGGATAAGTACCCAATTACTCATATTTGTACTCATAATCAGGTTGAATGAAGTTTCAGGTATTTTCGCATTTTAACCATATCAGTCACGTTTGTAAGACGCAGTTTGTATTCATTTGAATTGGAAAATGTCATCCAGCGTGGCTGCATTTATGAACAAAACATAATAGATGCATGTAGGGGTGCAATGCATTTTTGATATGTTATAGTTATGATGACATTCTTCTTTCTTCAGGTGAAACATGAGGAAAGATTTATTTTTCAGTATAATTCCACGGGAGGTGGAAAAATACCAAAAACCACACTTCTCAGGTCAGAAAGGGTCAGGTCTATACTCATAACAATGATTTAAGACTAGAATTAATGATAAAACATAGGTGGAGGCTATCTGAGTGCGCCCAGCAAGTAAGGCTACTTTATGTTTTATGCATAAAGCGCAGAAACACACCGGGACGCTTGTAGGGATGTCCATATAACTCTGCATACCTTTGGCTGCATACCTTCGCCGACGCCACTGAATCCCTCGCCACTGGCGTTGGTTTCATGCCGATCGGATAAAAATTGACCGAGATATGGCCGAAAGTCGGTTTTGACCTTTTCGTGGCCTTGACCTTGACCTTTGACCCGATCACTCCCAAAATCTAATCGATTGATCCTCAGGTCATGCCAAATCAACCCACCAAATTTTATGAAATTCCGTTTGGTACTTTTTGAGTTATTCGATACACATACATACAGACAGACACACAAACAAATAAATACACGGGGATCAAAACATTACCTTCGTCAGCGAAGTCGCTGGCGAAGGTAATAACTTGAATAAAAACCTGGGCATCAGTCATGCTAGCTAATGAGAATACACAGCCACTTGCTGGGCTAAGATGCCCTATTTGTAGGAAAAAAAAAAAAAAACCCACAGCTAATTCCTGCTGTTCAAACGAGCCCCAACACTCTTGCTCTTCAACTCGCATACAGATGTCACAACCTCGCGCTTTTTTCCCCGCCCAGAGCATTTACACCCAAATCTATCCAGTTAACCTGTTCTCTTTTAGGTCCGCTAAAGGCCATCAATGAGCTGTGTTTTCATACCCTTATTTTTAAATCCAAAATCACAGATGACATCACACAAACAATACATACGCCCTCACAAACTTATTGGTCACAACCTAATGTAAAATCCTCAACACTGTATGCTGCAAAGAAAATCCAAAGAAACATTACAGTAGAGTAATATGCATTTAAATCTGCAAACTGCGTGTTTTTCACAGGGAGACAAAACTTGTGACAGTGCGTTTGATAGCGCCCCCAGATGGATCACCCCAAAGAAACAGGCATGACAATGAACAGCACTGTCACATTATGAATTCAATGTTTATATTTCAATATTAAGAATTCAATTGCTGTTCAAATTCAAATGCTAATGTCACTTATTTGCTTGCACAGAAAACAGTTTTTAGGAAAACTGAATTTTCACATGCGAACACAATGTAGAAAAAATTTAGGGACATGACTTGATTGCTTATTCACCCATCAGAATGGTTATTTTGTGTCTTTTTGTATTTTGTGTAAAAGGAGATACAGATATATTTATACATTTTAGAGTCATGAGGTGAAAGGCATGTGTTCTTTCTTATGGTTAAAGCTGACTATTTTGAAAACTGAGGAGACCCAACTTTGACCGGCTGTCACACAAAATGATTTATTTATTTATTTATTTTTTGCCGGTGATGATTTAGGTCGCATAAATTATAGGACAAGTCAAGGAAATAGAAAAAAAAAGTTCTAGCTTCACTTTTGCAAAATTTCATTTGCCACAACCCTGGTTCCCAGTATGTGAGCCTGAGCCACAGATATACTGTAAGCCTTTTTCAGCAACGCTAGACGTGTATTTCAGATATTCCATCATGAAACAGTGACATCTTGCTGAAAACTAAAGCCACTGCAGCATGCTGAGGACAAGATTTTTTTCTCCAGTTTTGTGGACTGCTATGGTAGCAGCTAATGGTTTTGAAAAATAGAATAGTAATAATAAAAAAAACAGTGATGCACATTATGCACATTACATTCATTAATCTAAATGAATAAATGAGCATCAGACGTTCGGTGAATATCATTCTGTGCTTCATCTCTTTCACACCTCCCCATCTGGTAATTGGTCTTCAGAAAAAAAAGTTCACTTTTAGTAAACTTTTAGTCAAATAATAATCTGTTTTTCAATATGCACATTTAAAATGCCAGTATAAGGAAAAATATACACTGCAAATATCATACGCCCGTAGCAAGATATTGGAGTGGGAGTTTTTTTTTAACAATTGATTTTAAAAATGATAAAAAACATCTCCGAATAATGTTCCTTCATTAAAAACATATCCTTGAGTACGCAGTTATGATTTATAAAAATCATGCTTGGGTTTGTCTCTTCCTCAGGTTTTTGAGCTGATCTCATGGGTTTCCTGTCACTGTGGGCACCAGGGCACAGTAGTACAGTGCAGAGTCTGTCAGTGCAGCAGAGGAGATCTGCAGATCCACACGCTTGATGTTCTTATCGTGTTTCACAGTGAACCTCTTATCTGTCTTTTCCTCAGTTCCTCCAATGATGAGGATGAGGAATTTTGGTTTGGATCCAGAATACTGTCGATACCACTGTAGACTGTAAACACTCGCAGCTGAGTAGGAGCATGTCAGATTAACTCTGCTGCCAGCCAGAATACGCTCTTCTGTAGATGTGGCTGTAATTGTATCCTGTCCAAGGCCATTACCTGTGGGCAAAATTATGTTTTCTATTACTTTAAAGTGATAAGTGAAATTTACTGAGCCAGGTGTTGTTCCCTGTAATTTAGGTTCATAAAAGATACAAAAAACTTTTATGCTCAGTTTTAGTCACGAAGAATTTAATATTGAGACATTCCTCGAAATTGTATGAGCACTACCGATGACAGATGCAAATAGCCACTTACCAAACACTGCTGACAATAGAAGAAATAAACAATGTAGTTTCATCATTGAGGTTGTAAAGAAACTGATTTCAAGTGCAGCTGGAACAGAAAAAGTAAATTCTGACTTCACTGCACAGTTTTAACCAGTAACTCCTCCCACTAACAGATCCTCCTCTTCTGGACACAAAGTTTTAAATTAAAAGAGATTTTTTTGTGGAAGTCAAATACAGCATGAACAGATAAGTGGCTTAATCATTTAGTGTATTATTTGATTGTGAATTGTTCATATATTCGGCACATATTCTGTAGAGTTCTATCTAGTTGTTACAAGGGTGGGGTTACATTTTGCTGTCATGCTGTTGCCGTTGAGTCACGGTGAAGATTAGGCTAATTGCGGGAAGATTACTGAAGGCCTAGGTGTAAAATGCACGGCCCGCCAGTGTTGTGAAATTGATGGTCATGTGGCTGCATAGTACAGGACATGGTCATTGTCATATTCTGGTTCCAATTTACTTTTACTGATTGGGAGAAAGCATGCACTCCAGTGTTGAAGCAGGGCAGCTGCACGCTCGTTGCTCACTGCAGTTTACACTCACTTATACAATCACATACACTACAGGAGATATGAAGATGTGACGTAAGATCGCCAGTAATATGTTTTTGAATGTGAGACGAATCTACAAAAGTGGCACACCACAACTACTGCTGTTAGACAAACACAATTGGTGTATTTAACTCCCTGTTCTGGTGCAGAGAACATGTACTGGAACAAGTCAAACAGCCGGGAACATGTTCGTGAAAGGCGTTTCTGTTTCCAAATCTCTCTCCACCTCAGTTGGTTGAGCAACGAGACCAAACAGCATCCAACATGACTGATGGTAAGCAATCTTTCGGAGAGTCCCTATGTCAATTTTTCTGTCTCATACTCAAATAAACTTATACCTAAGCGATATAAATGTATGCAAAATTGGTATTTGAGCTCTGAAAGTCTTGATATTTCCAAAAAAAAAAAAAAAGGAATCAGATACAAGCTGAATTAAGTAGGCATCAACAATAAATATGGTCTACAGACATCAGGTACAGTAACGGCGTTTTCCAGGGTCCATACATTTTGTGAATCCATGGGAACCTGCGCTTTCCTGTTCAAGACTATGAACCCGTTTGCATGTTTTTGGCCCGCTTCAAAACAGTCGGGAACGGGGAGTCGAAGACAACCAATGTGTGCACGTGCCAGAGAAACCAGGGAAACCAGCTGGGACATAACACTGCTGCAAACTACCTAGGTTGCTAGGTCATCTTTAGCAACCAAGCTTTAGGGAAAAGTACGACAGAACAGCTAGGCCAGGGTTTCTCTCATTGATTAGCGAATTTACATGATGTAGGTTATGATGGGTCTACATGATGTACTATGAGGGTCCTAGTAATCAATATTGAGTTTTTGAATTTACGCAGCAAAGACATTGAGAGAGACTACTTTTGCATCGCAAATATGTCACCTTTTTAAAAAGATGGACGATGCAACTATGACATCACCCATTGGTTTCAGTGTATCATTTGGGATTCCTCGATTTTGGCAATTTGAACAGCGCCATTTTGTCTTTTTGAAACCGGATGTGAATCCTATTGGATGAGAGGGTGTATTGAAGATCCAGGGAGGAGCGAGGGGTGGACATATGGGTGGGTGTGACCGTATCTGATGAGGAATAAATGATAGCCATGCCCCCAAAGCATATCTGGCTTTGTCCTTTATTCTAGTCTCTATGAGACCATCACTTAGAAAAATCAACATCATGATATATCGAAGGAGACTTGAAACTTGCGATAGATACCATAAAATAATGTGGAAAATCATTACTGAAATAACAAGGCAATCAGAGATAGCAGACCTGGCCTCAGCCACGGGCTGACAGACAGACTGACAGACACACACAACACACACAGACATGATCATTGCGTAATCTGGCCCCCTAGGGGAGGGGCCAGGTAATAAATCAGTTGGGAAGGTAACGTCATTTTATCATAGACTTCTATAGAATTAATCATCTTTCTGCATCCACCGACGTCGTCATCTGCTGGCCAATAAATAGAATGCCATTTTTAGAGATTTCCGAAATTGGCTTCCGTTTCTCTGTTTCTCTGTTCCGTCCTCTGTAACAACCAGAGTTCTTGAAAAAAAGAAAAAAATAATTACGTGGTGTCGGGTGCGCTTTTAATTCAGTCTGATAATAACACGTCGCATATTGTACATTGGCACATTGCTTCCGCCCCAGCATGCATAAAAGATTCTCAGGGAGCTCCTTCCATTGTGTCATCATGTTTAACACTGTGACACTGCTCAAAGTTCATGTCACCTTAAATACTGCAGCGACGGACCATCAGAGGTAATTTTGCAGAATAATATTGCCTCTAACTAGTTAATTCTATTTTTTTTAGGGGAATTGACCAATGAAAGGAGCCTTCAAACATGCATTCTGGCTATGCAAGAATCAAGAAAAATTACTTTGCGACACCTTTCAATTGTTATAAAAATAAAACAATTGACGTTTTCAATATTTTTGTTTATTACCCATATTTTTGCCTCAATATAACTGTGGCAAAATTTTTATTTTTTCTCATTGCCTGTTGGAATATTTTTAAATACAAACCCAATTCCGAAATAGTTGGGATGAAGTGTAAACTGTGAATAAAATCAAAATGCAATGACTTTCAGATCACATGAGCCAAAATGTTATTTAACATAGAACATAAGTGACATTTCAAACCGAGACATTTCACGTTTTTATCCACAAAATTAGCTTATTTCAAATTTTCTGGCTGCAGCAGGTCTCAAAAAAGTTGGGTAACAGGCAAAAAAGGTTCTGAAATAGCAATTAATATATAAGAGAATCAGCTGAAAGAACATTTAGCAAGTAATTAAGTTAACTGGCATCAGGTGTGTAAAATGATTGGCTATAAAAGGGATGTTTTAGAGAGGCTGAGTCTCTCAGAAGTAACGATGGCCAGAGGCTCTCCAACCTGCGAAGGCTTGCGTAAAAAAAAATTGTGGAATACTTTAAAAACAATGTTCCCAAATGTCAAATTGCAAAGGATTTGAAGGTCTCATCATTGACAGTGACATCATTGACATAATCAAAAAATTCAAAGAAACTGGAAAAAATACTTAAAGAAACCACTGTCTGTAAACATGGTCCGGCGTGCCATCCATAGATGCCACCTAAAACTCTATTATGCAAAAAGGAAGCCATTGTTGAGCATGATCCAGAAGCGCCCCCGTGCACTGTGGGCCAAGACTCATTTAAAATGCACTGAAGCAAAATGGCAAAGTGTCCTGTGGTCAGGCGAGTCCAAATTTGTCATTTTTGTTGGAAATCATGGGAATAGTGTCCTCCAAGCTAAATAGGAGAAAGACCACCCATCGTGTTTTTAGTGTTCACTTCAAAAGCTAGCATCTCTGATGGTTTGGGATGCATTAGAGCATATGGTGTGGGACACTTGCATGTTTTAAAAAGCACCATGAATGCTGAAAGATATATAAAGGTTTTAGAGCACCATATGCTCTCCTCCAGATGACATCTATTCAATGGAAGGCCTTGTGTATTTCAACAGGACAACGAAAAACCACATAGTGCACCAGTTACAACAGCATGACTTCGTAGCAGAAGAGTTCTTGTGCTGAACTGGCCTGCCTGCAGTCCTGATCTTTCACCGATTGAGAACATCTGGCGCATAATTAAACGAAAAGTCCATTGAAGGAGACCCAAAACTCTCCAGCACCTGGAAGCCGGTATTAAACAAGAGTGGGATCAAATTCCAATAGCTAAACTCAAGAAACTTGTCTTCTCAATGCCCAGATGCCTCCACCCATGTTAAAAAGAACAGGGGATGCTACACCATGGTAAACAGGCTCCTGTCCCAATTTTTTTGAGACCTGTAGCAGCCATCAAATTTGAAAGGAGCCCATTTTATGGATAAAATTGAAAATTTCTCAGTTTCAACATTTGCTATGTTATTTCTGTTCTATTGTGAATAAAAAAAAATTGGCTGGCGTGACTTGAAAGTCATAGCATTTTGATTTTATTCACAATTTACACTTTGTCCCAACTGTTTCGGAATTGGGGCTGTACATTTTCACCAATTTGAAATTTGCCCCATGTGACTTTGGAAATTTAGTGGAGTAAAATGATACCAAACACAATATGCTTGCACTACAGTTTGCCATAAAACGTCCGGTACAATACAAAATTATAAGAATAATCTGCATTAATGTTATTTATCAGCTCTTATCCTCCAATATAACAGAAATACACATTATATTTGTAACGTTGTTTGTGAAATGAGTATTTTGCCACTTGAATCCTTCAAACCTCCCATTCCCAGGGCGCAGTTCGGTAAATGTCTAGTTGATGACCCTGTAGGATTGTTCGGCACAGGGGTAAGTTCGGGAAGGTTGTTTTAGGATGAATTGGGGGACAATCTGATTGATATGCTCCCACGGCCCTGAAATATCTCCACAGCATGCAGGTACCCTTAAGACAATCGGGGGTAAATTTACCAGAGTCCTGAGTCTGTGAGAAAGCAGTTGAGTTTAGTTCCCTCTGCATTTCACGGCCCGGAAGTGTCTCTGTCAGGATGCATGTGCCATTAAGGTAAGTTTACCAGAGTCATGCGTCTGTGACAAAGTGCACACAGTCCTCCCTGCCTTACATCCCAGAGGAAAAGCAAGCAAGCACTTGGAAAGCATGAAGTGAATGAAGCATCAATGCAAAGGAAGTAGAGCCAGCTAGATTAGAGCTCTTCTGGAGAACTTCCATAATTTATTTTGATTTCAACAAATGCACACAAAATTGTAAATTAGGACAATAAACATCAAGGAAATTATGAAGAACAATTACAAGACAAGCCCTATTGATACAAGACAATTCAAGATGACTTCGGAAAAGACAGTGCCTGACACTGGAAAGGGTTTTGGTATGAGGTGAGAATCACACCCACACAGTGTGGGCCTCAGAGCACAGTAGTATGTGGCAGAGTCAGACAGCACAGCTGCTGATATCTCCAGATTAAAGGTCTTGTTAGACTTCTCATGATGAGCAGTGAGTCCATCCTTGTAAGCATTTCCACGAGTATTGTAAATATTAAGTATGAACTCTGGGGATTTTTTCTCTCTCTGGATGTACCAGAAAAGATCAGGAACAGTGGAAGTAGTTTCATACTGACAATGCAGTTCTGCCCTCTCATGTTCTATGAGGAATTTAGAGGGTTTTTGATGGACCGCGTCACCTTGTGCGTCACCTGAAAAACATTATGCAAGAACAGAAATACCATGTATGACTGCATTTTTATGTCACATCATCTTAAGCTTAATAAACTATCAGTCTTATCAAACATGTGGAGTTTTTTTCTTTGCTTGTACGACATAGAAAATGTTTACTATGTATTTTCTTACCTATTGAGTGAAGGAATAACATGAATAAGGGAAGCATTTCTGTTGGTAGTCTCAGCGTAGAAGTCTTTGTCTGTCTTCTCTCTTGGTGGTGTAGAACAGCTCAGTGCTGAAGAGGTTTTACTCTTGTAGCTCTTGTTTTACCCGCCCCCTGCAGCCTCTGGTGGTTCTGAGTGGTCATGTATTTCATCTACAACATCAGCATTAGTTTATCGATTATAATTGTGAGTTGTATGCTCAAAGCTAGCATATCATCCAAGAGCGCTTTACCAAAGCTATATTACTTTCAATAACAAATGCATACTGTTTTTTTTTTGAGATCTTTAAACGTAACAAGCATTACTTAGGTTCAGTCCTTTGTTTCCACAAAAATCAAAGGAATGAGGAGAAAATATTGCGCAGTGAGAGAGTGACATCTAGTGTCACATTGTAGGTATTACAGACCACTGCATCGGAGAGGAGTAGCGTTTTTTTAATGGCACTCCAATGACTGGGTGATGAGCAATAAGTGAATGAACACAAAATTCATCACAGCTGCCCCATGATAACCACTCAGAGTGCAATGCATCTGCTGTTGGACTCAGACTTTGGAGACAACAGGCATCTTTACTGGCTGAAGCAACTATAAGGTTAAAAATATTCGGGCAATGTCAGTTTCTTTTAATCTTTGTCTTTTTGTGCCTGCACTAAATACATTTTCATAAAAAAGTGTCCTTTTTTTAGGCATGTGTAATTTTTTGTGTGTGAGGGATCCTTTTAAGGACAAAAAGTATGATTTATGAAGGCATACAGTAACAGCATATAGGAAAAGGGAAGTATGTCATGAATTGCTACCTTGGCTAAGGTTTTTGTACAGAGTTTACAGGTTTCCTGTCACTGTGGGCTGCAGGGCACAGTAGTACAGTGCAGAGTCTGTCACTTCAGTAGATGAGATCTCCAGATCCACTTGCTTGTTCTTTTTATCATGTTTAACACTGAATCGATTTTCTGTCTTCTCCTCAGAGCTTATATAGATGAGAATGATTAATTCTGGTTTGGATCCAGGATACTGCCGATACCAATGCAGACTGGCTGGATTAACTGCTGAGTAGGTGCATGACAGAGTAACACTGCTGCCATCCAGAACACGCTTTTCTTCAGATGTTGATTTAATCGTATCCTGTCCAAGGCCATTACCTGGGGATGTTACATAGCATGAGATAATGATTGGAACAGTCCATTTTTCCAACAAACCCTTCCATTTTACAACATAAAAGGTATATCAATTATGCCTTGTTTCTTGAAGGTAAAAAGTATCCTTTTTCCAGATTTCATCAAAGTTTATTTGGTTTGAAGAGTGTAATTATGGTCCTGAGAATGTATTAACGTACATTCCATGATACATGCAGATTATATGCTCATGATTAGCATTTGGGCTTTCACACCCAACAAAATTTGATCAGAGTAAAAGTGAGACAAATAAGAGAAATGAAATGAGCCGCTTACCCATCATTGATAAAAACACAAGAAATAAACAGCAGGGCATCTCGGCAACTGGTGGAAATAAAAGCTGACTAAACACAGCAAGACTAGAGCTCTGGTCTTTACTCAAATTCCCCTCAAAAGTTGTAGCAGGAAACTCCACCCACACAGTGACTGCATTTCCTCAGGACACAAAACCCATCTACTCCACAACTCTGCAGTTACAAGGGGGAATATTCTGTCTGAGTATTCATATTCTGCATAAACAGATCTGTTTCTATACAGAAGTCCTGGTTGCAGTGGCAGCTCATCAAGCAGTATTAAGCATTTTTCCTTTATGTATTTGCATTTTTATAAACTCTCAAACTGTGATTTTTTTATGAAAAAGTACAAGTAAACATCTAGAGAGAGGGAAGAAACTGCACAGCAGATTAATAGCAAAATATTGGAGCCAAAGGAAGACACAGCACTGCGAGTCTTCCTTGTGAAATGATGTGTTCCTAGCAGGTGGGGCTCAGTGTCTGGTCGATCAGGATCTAAATGATCTGCATGATTATAATCAATATATCAATAAAAGATACACAAAGCATCATGACTATGTTGAAAACATTTTTCAGATTTTTTGACTTAATTGCTTCTTTTGAGTTTTCAAGTTGCAGCTCTCATTTACGCATTTACATTTGCTCATGTTGTAGACCGGTTGAAAAGTGCCACTGTCTGAGTTGAAAAAACTAAATGGCTGTATTTACTCTGAATCCCAAGTAAAAATCCAGATTTATGGGTGGTAGGAATAAATGGAGGGATTGTAGCTTCTTTCACTGGATCCTCACACATCTTACTTGGACGGAAACTTATTTTAATAGTACACAACCATATTATGTATGGGCAAATATGCTGCAACGATGCTCTGTAAAATGCATTCATTATCTACGCCGCTTTTTCGTAACTAGGGCCACAGTTGCGCCGGAGCCCATCCTAGCTGACGATGGGCGAAAGGCAGGGACCGACTATGGGGTCCATTTACCGATAACACAGATGCTAACTTACAGTGCCACAAAAAAGTATTTGCTCCATGCCTGATTTCTTGATTTTTTGCATATTTGTCACATTTACATGTTTCAGATCATCAAACAAATTTTGATATGAGACAAAGCGAATACATACTAGACAGAGTAACAGACAGAGTAAATACACTAAGCACCATTAAAACGAAACGGTGAGGTATGTACTGTATTTTCGGCAAATTGAGGAATCAATTTATTTATATTGATTTAATATTGATTTTTATTGCTTTTCCAGTGAGGCACGAGAGGAAATAAAGAAAAGCGCGTGGTGTTGTAATCCTGACTGTGATGGGCGTTGGTAGTAGGACGCCAAGATGGAGTAAGCAGCAGGAGCGAGGAGCTCTGACCAAACTCGCACGTAACTATATAAAAAATACCTCAAACGTACTAGAATCAAAATAATTTAACGAACTGTTTTTTTTTTTTGTCGCTATAAGTTTAAAATGACTTCCTTCAGACAAAAACAGACATCTCTCACAATGAGAAATACAAGAAAAACTGCGATGGCCTCTACTGCTAGCGCGAATGAAGATTCTTCCTTAGCCGAAGGAATTACAATGCCTCAACTTGTGGAAAAATTGGCTAAGCAACGTGTCAGTCTCATGGAGGACATTTCCATTCTCATTCAGCAGTCTGTTGGGCCGTTACAGGCCTGCATGAATGCTTTGAAAGAGACTGTGGACAGTTTTCAAACAGACAGTTTGACTGCAACTGAATCGCTGGCAGGGGAAAACTTTGACTTGGTATTTGCTGCTGAAGCGGCTATCAAGTCCCTGTGAACTCAAAACGCGGAGCTCTTGGATCGAATTGAGGATTTGGAAAACCGATCACGGAGATCCAACTTAAGAATTGTAAATATTCCCAAAAACAGTGAGAGGGGTGAAGATACGGTCGCATTCGTCTCAAACATGCTTATGGAGATCAACAGTGTGTTCGAGTCTCCCCCCATTCTTGAGAGAGCTCACAGAGTGGGCAAAAAGCCGGATGTTTTCACCGATTTCAGGAAAAGGAGCGACTGCTGAGATGGGCTGGATAACACAAAGCGAAATACTGAAATTCTACCCTGAGAATTTACCCCGACTTCAGTGCCAGTCTATCGAGGAGACGTGCGGAGTTCAACAATATTAAGCAAGCCCTGTATGAGAAAGGGGCTAAGTTTCAACTTTTTTATCCTGCTACCTTGCGAGTCACTCAGGAGGGAAACATCTTTAAGTTCAATACACCAAAGGAGGGCTAGGCGTTTTATAACCAACAGGTCGTGGCTCAGGATAGTCAAGAATAGCCAGGCTTTGGACGATGGAGCGTAGGGGAAGAGGAGGTAATATGGACCCCCTGAGGTTGCCATGAGCTGTAGCCTAGATAAAGGGCTCACCATAGCTCATAAGTGGTTGAACTACTTGACCCCTAGGCTTGCTCCATATCAGCGTAATATGAGAAACGTATCTCTGCAGATGGCTCGACCACATAGGGAATCATGAAATCCCTCATTGTATCCATATTCCCCACCATGTGTCTAATATAGACCCTGACCTTGGGGCTATATGGACATGGGGTGTCTGACGCCAAACAATATTAATACCGAAGCAAGTACACTGAGGCATAGGGTAAAACATTATCTTGACACCTTTATAATCTCTTTAGTTCTCCTGAGCCCACTGCTTACATTGATTCCATTGAATCCAAGGAAATTCTGCAGGGTCAGCATACAGTTTTTGGCAGTATATGAAGCAAAAATGGGCAAATGGATTCACTGGTCCTTGGAGATGTTTTTTAGCATGTTTCTTTGATTTGCTTGTAGCAGTTGAGCTCTTTGCTGTTTGTTGTTGGGGTTTATTGCTCAATTTTTTCCTGCAGCCTTTTTCTTTTTCTATGTAGGCGAGCACACTGACATTTGCACAGTCCTCATATGCCCACCCTTTGCATGAGAAGCATTGGACCCACTCCTCTCCACCTTTGGATGATGAGTAAGGACCAAGGCACCAAAGAAGAGCAGCGAACATTCCCCCTGACAAAGGAATGGAATGAAATGCAGAGGCCCCAAGGCTGGCACCTGCCAACCCAATATACTTTGCCAACACCCCCACTTTAATGGGCCCACTTGTTTGGGGAGAAAGGGGAGGGGTTGCAAGGAGCAAACCCTTACAAACCCATACTTGTGTCTTCCAAACAAAGGCCCTGATAGGTTTTCTATCATAAACATAAAGTAAATGCAAATATTAGGATTATCATGACACTATAGGTGTCTGAAAAACAATAAATCGGCTCCTATATTTGACTTTTGAATATTTTAATATAGGCCTAACACGGGACTTACAAGTGGTGCAACCTCAGCACCCTGACTAACTCACCCCATGCTGTTTGGCCAGTGTAGCCCCATGCTCTCATTTTGGAAATCAAGCGGCATATCTCATCTCATGATCGCAGCAGGCCTTTATCTTATGTGTTGTTAATAACTCTAGTTACATACATTTATGAAACACTTAAAAACACAGTGGAAATCTTTGTCTTCAAAGAAGCTAGACGCATTTCTTTCAGAAACTTAAAGTTTGGAATTTGGGCCAAAATTCGGTTATTTAGGCAGAAAACACTTACATGGCACTACAAGTCCTTCTTCTTTCCAAGAGATGACATCGCTGGGATGTCACATAATTTGTATATTTTTGTTTTCCCGTCAGTGCGTTTCTGATGAAAAAACTGTGGTGACAAACCTAACCCCGTGACTGAAGTAACCCCGGTCTCCCCTAATAGGCCATGGCATAGCAATGGTCTTGTGATCCGTTGAAAATACTGATTTGGGCTACTGTGTTAGAGTAGCCCAACTTACTTTCGCCTTATTGTTGGGATCAACGTAGCTAATGTTAACTGGGGAATTTGTTTACCTTTGTTTAATGAAGCCAACTCCATTCTTTTATTTGGTTGTTAAATATATTGCTTGAGAATATAACTGCTAAATGGTAATAGGCTCTCCATAATATGGTAGCATTAATTTAAGGATGCACTGGAAGTTTCAAGATTTTGATGGAGGGGTCCTGCAGTCTGCCTATGTTCGACAGGCAGGCATAGGAAGGTTGTGTGTTTTGCGTAGGGGTGAGATGGGATTATTCACTAATGCAACTGATTATTTTGTTATGAATGAGATTATACTGCCAAGGGGGATTTGATTACGTTTTGTGTGACATTTTAATTTTTGGGGAATACTGAAAAATGCTATGGGGTACTTGTGTTACTTCTGTCATTACGCTCACTTTACTTTCAGTCCCTCCCCTCCTTCCTTTGAAATAATATGACTAATAACACAAATTATGCCAGGGCTGAAGCAGAATCATTATCCACTCGCTTCATAACTTCGAATGTTAAAGGACTTAATGGGCCAAATAAAAGGGCAAAAATCTTCTCCCACTTAAAGAGGCTAAAAACAGAAATTATACTTTTCCAAAAAAGAAACCATACAAATATTGAATTATTGATGACACTTTCTTTTCAATATGTTTTCCACATTTGTCAAAACATTTCATGTATAATAAATTGATGCTAACAACAATGTATAGTTTCTTTTTTGGAAGAGTATATTTTTACAAGAGACACATTTGAGAATTAAGGACCAAGTGAGGCTCAGGAAGAACTGGGTTCGACAGAGCTTTCAATCTGACTTCAATATTAAAGCATGCGGAGTAGCAATATTGATTCATAAAAAAAATATGTTTACTCCGGAGAAAATCATTTCTGATCCTCAAGGACGATTTTTTATAGTATCAGGTTCTCTTTTCAACACTCCAGTTGTTCTGGTAAACATATATGGCCCCAATTGGGATGACGTTAGCTTTATTAATAAACTCACCTCTCTCATACCAAATTTACACTAACATAAGTTCATAATTGCAGGGGATCTGAATACTATGATGGACCCAGCAATAGATCACTCCAGTCCTAAAACTTTAGTAAGCTCCAAGATGTCTCAAGCTCTTTGGGAGCTCTTGAACGACAGGGGATGTGTTGATCCATGGAGATTTCTCTATCCATACAAAAAGGAATTTTCCTACTTTTCACATGTCCATCGCACATATAGCAGAATAGATTATTTTTTTATCGAGAAAATCCTTCTTCCTATGGTAAAAAATGTTGAATATTCTGCCATTGTAGAGTCAGAGCATGTGCCAGTTCCTCTTGATCTCTTATTCTCCCAAAATATATCACAGCGTAATCACTGGTGACTGAATATTGCCCTGCTGGCAGACAATCAATTTTGCAATTTTGCATATCAAAGGCAATTGATGAGTTCTTAATATTTAATAAATCAGACTCCATATCCCTGTCTACATTATGGGAAACACTCAAAGTTGTTATAAGAGGTGAGATTATGTCGTATACTATATCACTCAATAAAGAGAAAAAGCAAAGGGAGAAATTACTTATTGAATCAATAAGAAACGTAGATCATCAGTACTCCATCACCCCTGCTGCAGAATTATATAAGGAGAGGATTGCGATAAAAACTCAATACGATTTATTATCAACAGAAAGAACTGAGAAGCACCAGCTGTGGCTAAAGGGTCATTATTATTAGCATGGAGAGAAAGCAGGTCGCCTTCTGGCATATCAGCTTAAATGCAGATCTGCATCTCGTTTGATTCCACAAATTCGCAAAACACGCAATTCACTTTCACCAACTATAGATCCAGTTGAAATCAACAACATCTTTAAAGACTTTTATTCTGATTTATACCCATCTGCATTTCCGCAGGATAGCTCAAGTATGATTACTTTCTTGGATAACTTAGAGATTCCAAAGATAGACAAGGATGTTAAAGATGAACTTGCGAAGCCCATTCAGTAACAGGAGATTATAAATTCCATTAAAAAAATGCAAAGTGGTAGAACCCCAGGGCCTGATGGTTATCCTGTGGAATCTTATAAAAAATTTGCCTCTCAGCTAGCCCCAATTCTTCTTGAAATGTTTAATCATTCCTTTTGTCAAAAAAGAAATTGCTATCAAGTCTGACTGAGGCGTCTGTATCATTCAGCACGCACACACCGAGTGGCCATTCTGGTAACTGACGTTAATTCGGATGTGGCCGCATATGTACATTGATCAGTGTAGCGCCCCTACAGGTTACTACTATCAGTACATCTCCCTTTTTCTAACAATAGCAAACGATAGTGGTCTAAGTGTCTCAACCTACTTTCGAATTGCACACATAACAAAGTGCTAACAGTCTCGTAATCACACACCCCCATACCTCCTCTTTGAATAGAACATTGCATTGGAACCAAGAATACCAACCTCAAACAGCACAAGTCAATACAAACTGTATGACCTTGAGAGAAAATAATACAAACAAACAAAACAAAAAACACAAAACTTTTTTTTCTTTTTTTTTTTTTCCAAATTATTAGCACTCCTCAACGAGCCTCCTTGGTTTGACTATGACCCTGCTTGGCCTTTGAGCCCTCTCCATCCCAGAGGATGGTGTCTGGACCCCCTCCAGCCCAAGGACGGGTGCCTCCACAGGGCTGTCTGTGTCTGAATGAGTTTGCCCCCCTTCTATTTTCTGTCCAACTTCCTTGTCACTGCCAGTCTCCGCAGGCAGCAGTTCTGTGTGTGGAATCTTCAGCAGATGTCTGCGGTTCCTGCGGATCGTGTTGCCACTCTCAGTGAGGACCTTGTATGATCGTGGAGCAGTCTCTTTAAGGACCTGTGCGACTGGTCCCCATCTTCCATCACATCTGACTCTCACTAGATCTTCTCTCACAAGAGGTCTCAATGGCCGTGCTGTTTTGTCATAGTCCTGTTTGGATCGGTGCTCTCTGTGTATGTTCCAGGGCTCTCTCTGTGCGTCCCAGTGGTCTCTCTGTGTGGACCGGCATTCTCTCTGTGTGGACCGCTCAGTCAACCATTTGACTGTGGGTACAGTGGGCTCGAAGTCACATGCTTAAACCCATAATGTTTTGTGAATTTCGCAAACTCCTGGCAGCTAAATTGTGGCCCATTGTCGCTGACTAAGGTCACTGGGATTCCATGCCTTGAAAAGATAGACCTACAATGAGTGATCACCTGTTTTGCAGTGGTGTTAGGCAATAGTGCAGACTCTGGAAAGTTAGAATGGTAGTCAACTATGATTAAATAGTCTTTTCCTTTCAGATGGAATAAGTCCTCACCTACTTTCCTCCATGGCTCTTTTGGTTTGCTATGAGTCAGTAAAGGCTCTTTTGGCTGCATATACCGATACTGTTGGCATATCCCACATCGTTGTACTAGAGTCTCAATGTCTCTGTTTATGTAGGGCCAAAACAGTACATCACGAGCCCGCCTCTTGCTTTTCTCTATTCCCAAGTGGCTTTAATGTGCTAACTTAGTCATCTCTGCTCTCATGGAGCTGGGAACTACTATTTTATTCCCTTTTAGGAGTATCCCTTCAATCACAGACAGTTAATCTCTATAGTGTCGATATGGGCTTGCCAATGCCCGAGCCTCATCACCTGGTGAGAGGATGGCTGCTATAACGTCCTGTAGCTCTCGGTCACTTGCCGTTTCCTGTGCAAGCTGGGCCCACTTCTCTCTCGACGCAGGCATGTGAGCTTTAACGCAGTCCACATGGATTTGCACTTCCTGCTCGGTGCTGCTCGGCCCCATTTCATTCAGACTTGCTCTGCTGAGAGCTCTGCATCTGTCACTACCAGGTACTTTCCTGGAGTGAACTCAAATGTCATGTGATACTTTTGCAGACGTAACATTAGACGCTGAATGCGCGGCGGCGCATCTCCCAGTGGCTTCCCAGCAATGGCAATAAGCGGCTTATGATCAGTCTCAAGAATGATTTCCCTGCCTTAAATGTATTCATGGAACTTTTCACACCCAAAAACTGCGCCTCATGTCTCTTTCTCTACTTGCGCATAGTTGCGCTCTGCGGGTGTCATTGTTCGGGATGCATATGCAACAGGAAACCATCTTGTGTCATGCTGTTGGAGCAACACCGCTCCAACAGCTAACACAGGCTCTTTGATTAGGTTGCTCTTAAGCACCTCCCACTCACGTGCATGTTCATGCTCCCACTGCCATTCATTTTGCTCCTCCAGTAGGCTACGAAGGGCTTTTGTGTTTGCAGACAAGTTAGGAATAAACTTCCCCATATAGTTAACTAGACCTAGTGCCCTTTGTAAGCCTGCTTTGTCTTCTGGCGCTGGCATTTCCACTATTGCCCTAATCTTTTCAGGATCAGGCTGTATCCCTTCTGCAGACAACTTATCTCCCAGGTAAGTAACCTCTGTCATCCCAAACTAAAATTTCGACTTATTCAGCTTGAGCCCTGACCTAAGTGCTTGTTCTAGCACCGCACAAAGTCTCTCATCGTGCTCTTGCTTAGTTTTGCCCCAGACCACAATATCAGCAATAAACACACCCACACCCTCCATACCATCAAACAGCTGCTGCACTGTTTTGTGAAATACCTCTGGGGCTGAGCATATCCTAAAAGGTAAGTGAAGAAAGCAATGCCTTCCAAAAGGCATGTTAAAGGCAGTCAGTTTAAAGCTGTCGTCGTCCAGGACGATCTGGTAGAAGCCTGATGATGCGTCCAATTTTGAGAAAAAATGTGCACCTGCCATGGCATTTGTGATATCTGAGTTGGTAGGCAGTTAATAGTGTTCTCTTTTGATCCACTTATTCAGATCTTTCGGATCTATACACAACCTTAAGTCAAACGACTTGAGTTGCATCTTAGCGCTCTCTGATGCCTGGCAGATTTGGATCGCTTTATGCAGAGTCAAATCTGATTCCTTCAGCAGTTGCATCCTCACTCTTCTGTCCACAACCCCGATAACTATCTGATCCCTTATAAGCGAGTCACTCAATGTGCCAAAATTGCACGACTGGCTTTTTAAACGCAGGTCCGTGACAAATTGTTCAATGGATTCTGACTCGGCTTGTATCCTGTTGCGAAAAACGTACCGTTCGTACGTCTCATTCTTTCTTGGTGTGCAGTATTCCTCGAACTTAGCTAGCACTGCATCATACTTTTCCTCGTCGCCGACTGCAGCCCACTGAAACGTGTTGAAAACGTGCCTCGCAGCCCTGCCCGCCACCATGAGGAACAATGCTAGCTTCCGTCGTTCGTTTCTCTCACCATCCAGACCAATTGCTAACACATACAGCTCAAAACTTTGCCTAAAAGACTTCCAGTTTTCGTGGACTTTACCACTCAACTGTAACTCGTCTGGTGACCGTATATTGCTCATCATTTTGGCGAATTCAGTTTCACCCCACTCCTGGTACCATGTATCATTCAGCACGCACACACTGAGTGGCCATTCTGGTAACTGACGTTTATTCTGATGTGGCCGCATACGCACATTGAGTAGTGTAGCGCCTCTACAGGTCACTACTATCAGTACAGCGTCAATCTCTCTTCTCTTAAAACCAGTCTCCCAGTTTTTCCTGTATACATCCTTCTTTCAGTTATTGAACAAGATAATTTCTTCATTTTTGTGGGCTGGAAAAAATCCTAGGACCCGCAGAGAATTTTTGGAAAGACCTAGGGACCAAGGTGGCTTGGCACTTCCAAACATGAGGAAATACTGGGCATCCAATATGCTAAAAAATATTCATTAGTATCAAACTCCAAAAATGGACTGGTGCGAAATTGAGGTGAACTCTTGTCCATCGACATCACTTTCTGCTCTTATTACAGCAAAATTACCATTCTCACCATCAAAACACACATCAAGCTCCATAGTTAGATCCACCCTTAAAATATGGGCAGAAATTCCAGCTTAAAGATTTTTCAGTGTGTAGCCCTGTTTGTAACAATCACCTCTTTCAGGCAGCCAAACTGGATCACACTTTTACTCAGTGGTGTAGGCAGGGTCTTGCTACATGTTAGAATTTTTTTTATAGGTGGCTATTTTGGCAGTTTTACAGATCTATCAGAAAAATTTCAACTACAAAGGTCAGATTTATTTAGATATTTTCAAGTTCGTCACTTTATTCAGACCCTCAGTCCAGATTTTCCAGCCTTGCCAGCAGAGTCAGGACTGGAGAAGATCTTGAGAGCCCCTATAGAGCACAGAGAGCATAGAAACATAATTACATCCCTTCAGAGCACTTCATTAGATGGGCTTAAAGCTAAATTGGAAGAGGACCTCGGTATGGAGCTATCTGATGCAACCTGGGACTGTGCACAATCAAGACAACATGTCCTCTTGTGCCCGTCTCAACCAGATACAATTTTAAAGTGTTTCATAGGATCTATTACACTGAATACAAGCTATCAAAAATTTACCCTGATGTTGAGGACAGATGTGTGCGCTGTAAGGCAACCCAAGCAGATATGGCACACATGTTTTGGAGCTGTTCACAATTAGCAAAATGGCAATTTTACTAGTACTAATTAATAAGTCTTTATTTGCCACTGACAGGAAGAATGCTTTTGCCTTTGCCTCCCTTATAGCCCGTTGGAGAAGAGCTCTAGAGTGGAAATCTCCTGATCCACGAGAAGCATCTGTTTGGCTTTGCGATCTGATGTTTTTCCTGAAATTAGAAAAAGTGAAATATTTTACCAGAGGATCAGTTAGGAAGTTCCGTGAGATATGGGACCCCTTAATTCGGTACTTTGATAAACTCAACATTCTCCCATAACACCACACACCTGGTATATTATAATGAAGAGCGATAAAGCCCTCCTTCCCTATATGTATATTTTTATTTATTTTTATTTTTTCTGTTTATGATGAAGGCAGTATGTGTGTGGGAAAGGTGGGAGGGAGGGCTTTGGTTGGTTAAAATAAGAAAACAATTCAAGATTTTGTATCTAGAATGTATCCTATACAGTACCTCCTTTCTTGAAAATAAATAAATATTAAAAAAATTAAAATAATACTTTTTCACAGCACTGTACATAGGTCGAACCACTGACTGTGAGTGGACAAACCATGTAAGTTGCTAACTTAGTTTGCAACTACGCTTTAGGGAATCACACCATTGGACAGCGCACAAATCCATCATAGGCCAAATGCACCATTCACGCAATTTTGAGTCTTCAATTAGCCTGATTTTGGACTGTGAGTGGAAACTGGAATACCTGGTGAAAACCCATGAAATGGCCCCAGGGTAGAATCAAACCCATGACCTTTTTGCTGTGAGGTGGTAGTACTACCCACTGTGCCACCATTCTGCCTGCTGCGCAAGAAAATGAAAAGCTAAATTATCAGTAAAAGCATTGTGGCAGGTCAAACATAATCTTTCTCAGTGGTGTACTTATGCGTTGCTCTTTCGTTTCAGGTAGTGTCAGTTTTTTGTACAAGTTTAGGGGTTTCCTGTCACTGTGGGCTGCAGGGCACAGTAGTACAGAGCAGAGTCTCTCACTTCAGCAGAGGAGATCTCCAGATGCACAAGCTTATTTTTATCTTCATGTATTACAGCAAAGCCTCCTCTCTCTTCCCTCTCTTTGTACATGTTTATTGAGATGATGAATTCAGGTTTTGAATTGGAATATTGCCGATACCAGTGAAGATAATCCCCTCGCCTTGAAGAATTGTAGTTGCATGACAGTGTGACACTGCTGCCGTCATACGCATAGGTTAATTTCGCTTGTGGTGAGATGCCATCCTGAAAACTGTGACCTGCAAAATAAATTGATACATTTTATGCATTAATTGTGTCCTATTCAGAGTTCATTTATTCAGATTGAAAATAAAAACGATATACTGTATATGCAATCCAGATGCAGTTTAGCCATTGGTAACACTTTTGATTGCATTGAATATAGTCACACTCAATGATGCTGCAATTACTCAATTATATGCAGTTTTAATTAAAACTATGTTCTACTGATGTTATCTTTACTCCCATATTAATGTCTTGTTATAAAGATTGTTGAGTGTATCTGACGACAAATTTTGTAAACTAACTGACACGCCAGCAGTGTTGAAGAGTTAATAAACCAACCCTATAGATGAAATAATTATTGGATACCACTTACCCACCACTGTTGCAAGTAGAAGTAAATACAGCAGCATTATGACAGCTGTCAGAAAGGGCTGTTTTTCAGAAATACCGACTTCGAAGACAACAAAAAATGAACATGCCCTGAACTCTGACTATTTTTCAGGTAACCACCCTCAGTCACTGAATATTAAGCCCCTCCCAGGGTTGTTCAGCACCCATGATGAGCACTGTTAGAATACATTCATTGTTTCACAGTGACATAACTGACCTGCAAAACTCCACTAAATTAATATCTATTTTCAGCATCATTACACAAGATTTTACCCCATCTCCATTTTTTTTTTTTTAATGGTTTGGAAAAAAAGCTGCACATTTATATTAACTTTTGAGAAATAATGAATATCTTATACGGTGGACTTTTCCGTAGAACTTTGCAAAAATGTTTTATTTTGCCTCATAATTTCATACATAGTACATTGTATCCACAGTTTTTTCTCTGCTTCTGATATTGCTTGTCACTGTTGCTGAAGTTATTCGAATTTGGGGATCATCAAACGTGAAACAGTGACATCTGGTGCATATTTAAGCTATTGCCGTACATACAGAATATTTTTTGCTCTTGCATGCAAACTGCTTAAACTACGAAAAACACAAGTAAAATATCAGAAGTAAAACAAATTCTAATTTCTTTCATCATGCTTTCGATGATTTCATCATAAATTAAGATGAGTTTAATTCCTGGTGTTAATTTTTTTCTTTCAAAATTTAAATTTAAGTTGCCTAATGCTAGATTATGAATGCAGAATTGTTAGTTATTAACAAACACCTGTCTTGGAAATGCAGATGAAAATGAGTTTCAAGCTATATCTAATGAATTATATAAGCAGTGTTTCTTTCCTTATAACCATCTAGCATAATTGTGATTATTGTTGATTATCATGTGTGATGTATCTAGTGACATAATCTCTCCTTATTTCTCAAAAAAGATCAGGTGCTCTGTCAGTAATATCATAGTGACATTGCTTTATTTTTTATCAGTAATTCAGAGGTTTCCAGGGACCGAGTCACCAAATATTATTCTATAGCATGCAAAATTCTGGAATTAAAACCTATAGCCATGAATAATCAGAATGATTGAGTCTCATCTGTCAATACTATCATAAAACTCTGCATAAATTTACACTTCAACTCATTCAAACTAACTAATTGTGCAGGAATTGTAAAACTAGCCCGGACACAGAATTTGTTCATGATGATAAATGCCAAAAAATCTATCATAAATGAGAAGTGCACTGACAATTTTTTTTTTTTTTGCATAAATTGCTGCACCTGACATGCCATATAAGGAACCTGGAATTTCTTTGTTGGCAATGTAAAGAGATAAAAGAAAAAAGGCAAAAGAAATAAAAAATTTTCTGAAGTGGCGAGTTTTCTTTTATTATGGAAATAGAATCCAAACATATATATTAAGTTGGCCCTCTTCCAACTTTTTCAGATGTGTTGCTGCCAACAAATTCAACATGAGCTAATATTTTTCAGGAAAAAGTGAAATGTCTCAGTTTCAACATCTGATATGTTGTCTATGTTCTATTGTGAATAAAATGTGAGTTTATGAGATTTGCATTTCATTACTTTCTTTTTTATTTACAATTTACACAGCATCCAAAATTTTTTGGAAATGGGATTATAAATGCACATAACTTAACTGAAAAAAAAAGAAATGACAGTTTTGTTTATGACATGCAGCGCATTAGTCCGGGAGAATTCTTCCTTTGAATCACAGAATGCCATAAATCACTGATTGGACTGTGTTTTACTGAGAGGTTGTGCCTCCAGCCCTCTCCCTATCCACATTCCTCACACCTTTCCCTATCACAATATTTAGCAGCGCCTGCAGCTCACTAACGACAAGCTGCAGGTAATGGCATTTAAGGCAGCCTTAGATGCCGTGTATTTGTTTCCCTACTACTGGTCAGTAGTGATGGTCAAATGAAGTCTCATGAATCACTAAGGCTTTCCAGCCTATTGCTTCACCCAAAGGTTCAGTATTCAAGGCCCCAATGAAACACTGAATGCTGCCATCTGCTGGGATAATAACATATGACAGTCAATGAACAGTACCATGACCTGAGCTGAAATGTATGAAAAACTTTTGAGTGCAATCACAATAAACAATGGATATTTCTATAGTATGTGCATGTGTAAGTATATGGAAGTATTTGTGTAAGCGTATTTGTTCAAAAATAAAATAGCAATGAAACCATCACGAGACTTTGCTTTTTTAAATCATTTTTATTCAAAAATACAAGTTTTTCAAGTGTGCTTCGGCTGAGACAGTTTCTCCTTCCGGACAATATTTCTCCAGCCTTTTCACACGGAACTGAAGATGCCGGGGAACATAACCATGTTATGGCAAACTTGTACAAGTCTGGATACTGGGTTTTGAGTCTGTTCCAATACAGCAGTGGATCCTCTGCTCTTCCAATGTTAACTTCTGCTATATATCGATCCACTTCCACTGTTACATCCACCACCGCACTTGAGCTGCTCCTGCTGCTACTGATAGACTCATCCAGCGGCTGCCAAAGTCCACCTAATAACAATATTTGGAGGGGAGGGTAAGAAGTAATTCAGTAATTCAGTTTTTCAAATCAACATCATAATCAAAAGAATACATTGGTAAGGTCACTTACAATTGCTTGCAGATGGATCCAGAACGGCGTCTTGTGGCTGGTCTGAGGCGGCAGATGAAGGTTCATTCCTTATTAGGATGACACATTCATTTTTAAGGTGGTTTTCCAAGGAGTTTCTGAAGGACTTTGAAATCCAAGTTTTTTGTATCTTGAATCTAGTTGCGTGAGACTGACGGCCGCCATCTTCTGGACCTGCTCTTTGGCCTTCTCCATGGACTCCCGGTATTTAATGTCTACCATTGCCTTCAGAGACTGAGGGTGAAAAGGTGAGTTGTTATGATTATCCTACATAAAAATGAGCAACTTGGCTCTGCTCACACACTACTTGGGAGAAGATAGTTGGGATCCAGCACATGCATAAGCTCCCTGAACCCCACATCTTCCACAGTGGAGAATGGCTGGGAGTCCTTAATAATCACGTTCATCAGGGCCTGATCCACCATCGCTTTTCTGGAATCTGTAACATTTTATGCTGCTGTATTGTAGGAACTGAACGCATGATTTTGTCAACATGCAATATTCAATCTTACTTATTCTGGTATCTGGCTCGTTGGAAGGCTGGGCATGCTCACGCAGTGCTCTGTAGTGGTGAAGCATGGAGGACATATTGTTGCTATACCTCAGGGCCCAGCTCCTAAGTCTATGAGAGCTTAAAGTAGTCAAGAGGACTCCTAACTCGTTTAACCTATTCACAAAGAATCTGAAAATGGCTGCTGCTGTTGAAAGACGGAATGACTTGGAAATTCAGATTGATGCCCAGTTGTTGGAAAGATAATTGATCGACGGTGAAGGGATTTTATTTGTTTATCTGTTGAGGGAGAGAATGACATCACCAACCATGAGAAACAACCCAAATAAACCCCAAAATAAAATGTTTGACAACACTTTGGAACTTGGCCACCAGAAAAATGCAACTTTGCAATGCGGACAATTTAGGGATTTCATAGTCATCTTTCAGTCGCTCAATTCACGAACAATCATTGCGCTCAGTAAACCCCATATCATCCAACAGTCTATCCGGTTTCCAATGGACATTTGCCGACAACACAGAATAAAACTTGAATTCACGCTCATCTCAGGTATACCAGCTATCATCGGTGCTATTGACGAGACCCATATTTTAATTATTTCTCCGACAAAGATGAAGAGGTATTTGTAAATAGAAAAAGTTAATTCCATCAACACCCAGATAGTATTTAATGCTGAATACAATATTTTGGACATTGTCGCGAAATGGCCAGGATCCATGCACGCACGACTCGGATTTTAATGTAACGCTGCCTATGCCAATTATCTGACAGGCATTATTAGCCTGTGGGATGTCACTTGCTCGGGGACAGTGGCTTTAGTGCTGTACCTCCTCCTGCTATGCATGAATTATTTTATTAGGCTGTTGAGCGAGGGTTACATTTAATAGATCATCATAATAATGCCAACCTATGTCATATTTTGTGTACACATTTAAATTGTAGGCTATAATTTACAAACCAAACTTAGTATGCTTTCCTGTCTAAATGATAGCCCGATTATAGGCTGCAATGTCGGATCTCCCCTGCGATTGCAGCCCATACCACCGCTTCTCGCAGTTGTCTGCCGTCGGAGACACCGAGGGGAATCCAGCATTGATTTGTATGCTGATATTATCCCACGCATCCAGCTTGGCTATGCTGTTCACCCCTGAGCCAAATTTCCCTTTGATTACATGCTTTCGCTCCAGCACCAACTGGGCCAGCAGCTGTAACTGGTCGTAGCTCCAGTTGGGCTTTCGCGTCCTTTTTGAACTTCCATGACAGTTTAGGGCAAACATACCTGAACGGCACGACATTTAAAGGATCGCAACATATCCACATTGGGTAATGAGCTGCCAATCATTGGGGAAAATGACACGTTTTATTATTGACTCGTTTTATGCAATTGGTGTTTTTACAACTATCTCTTTCCTATGTATGTTTATTTGCCTAGAGCGTGATGCGTGGGGACTGCGTGTAGTGCATTTACAGGAGTGCTGAACACGTTATTATTTATGGGACAAACCAATGGCTTGGACTATTTCCTCATTTTTTTAACTCCATGGGTTGTATGTGGCATATTTTTTTCAGAGGGCTGCCATGCCACCAAACAACCAATCACCGTGCTCATTGTCCCAAGACTCGTGCATGAGAATTGATGTCATCCGTAGCAACGGAGATTTACCCCCACCTATCTCAGAGCTACTCCTAATCTAAGAGTTACCAGTTTTCTGAACTAAAAGTTGCTCTCAGCGGATTTGTGAATAACTTTTAAGATTTTATACTGACATAAAATGTTTTAGCGCGACTCAGGAGTACTCCTAGCGCTAAGATAAAATGTTTTGTGAATACGGGCCCAGCTCTTTATCACACAGCAAGCACCTCACCTTTAATAAAATCATCCATATTATGACAGATAGTTCACTGTGTGGCAAGTATACAATATTCACTGTATTATGAAACTTTTTTACACATACAAACCTTATTATGAGCGGTCAACTCAAAATACTCCCAAACAGGTGAGGACTCCCTTTTTCTTGCTGCTCCATCTGTGAGAGGGGGATTTGTGGCACAAGAAACAAAAATAGAACTGATGGGAATGTAAATTCACTTAATGCATTGTTGCAAAAAAACTCTCTCCATAATATATATGCACCATTACATAAATTCATCATTACCGATCCCCAGCCTTTTGAAACAAATACAACACATCTGAGTTATGAAGCTCAAAATTGCTGGACATACTTCTCTTAAAAAAACGTGTCATCTTTGCAGTCCCTGTTGTAAACCTGTAGCTCCCCAGTCACCTCTTTACAAACACGTGTCAAAGTGATGTCTCAGCTTATTATGTGACTGCAGAAGAAGGTGCACAGACCAAACACAGGAGTGACATTATTTAGAAAACGGAATAACTGACGCTCTCACGTCAGTGCCCTACAATGGGGAAAAAAAAAAAAAAAATTATTATTATATTATAAATGATATTATTATATTATTTATTATCAAATAAATAAAATAATTAATTACAACTCTCTCCAACTTACTACACCTTGCTCCAACTCACTACAGCACTCTCCAATTTACAACAAACTCCGACAACACCAACAGTTTGGAGCAAGAATCGAAGCGTATTTACGAGGAAGCTATACATTGAACAATCCAATTACGTACTCTCCACAAACTGAGGCCTCGTTTGTTATCAGTCACTGATTCTTTTGGACGTGTTATGGCCCCAATTTGTGATGACATTTACGACAGCAAGGGATGACAGACACAATTTTAAAACTTAAACACATTTAATAAAACAAAGACTTTTAACTAATCTACTATCTACTCTACTGACCGAGATTGATTATACACAGGAAAAAAAATATATTTACAGTCCCTTTGGTTGGGTTGCTTGGTGATGTCCTGACAGGGAAATGCTCCAACACAGGTAAAAATCCATAATACAAAAAACTTCACAGGTCTTGAAAAGAGTGACAGGTCTGGTCAAATGTATCCTTCTCCTTGCAATTTCTCCTACTACTTTACTCTCTCAATTTTCCTCCTTACATACTCTTTTGCAGACCCCTCCCACCTTTTAGACTTTTTTTTAATTCTCTGGGACTTTCCATCTCAGACATGCCCAGGACTTGTCCAAACCTAGCTCCATTCTGGGCTTAACAAAAGCAAAGGTCAATACTGCCATCTAGTGGCTTCTATTCACATTACAGAAGTGACACAATTCTCGAAGCGAGGCTTCACCTGACAAGCCCACTTTTACTCCAGACATGCCTCAAAAGCTCAGTTCATTTGTCCCATCACTACAGATCAGTAGGGGTTTTAGCTGCCACTCTGTCTTTCTTTGGTTTTGCTTCAGTTTTATATTTCTTTGTGCAACGTATTATTTTTCATACATGCAACATATTATTTTCTGCTGGGACCTTGTTCCCTTTTGTTTTGTTTTTCATCTTTTATTTTTAAATCATTCATCACTCCTCAGCCATGCACACGAGTCCTGACTCCAGTGCCAGGTTTTAGTGTTCGCCGGACAGCCGTGAGGCATCCAGTGGACAAAACCCTTACATTTTAATGAAGTTTCTTGTCAGGGGTCCATTTTTCATGGAAAATTATTTTCATGAAACACATTACCGAATACAGATGTTGGTTCCGAATAATAACTGTATATATTGTATAAAGTAGATACAAATATGATACATGGTGCTTTAACAAAAAGTGCTAAAACGTGATGGTAAAAGTTTGCTTTCAATTAGAATGCTTTCTTTGACTCAAAGTCATACATCAGTAATTGAGCTCTGTTTGGTCATGAATGGCCCATTTCTGAGAATGTTCCTAATATTCATCTTACACATTACTGAATACTGATGTTGGATCTATACCAAGCAGCTGCAAATACTGAACATGGCGCTTGACAAAAAAACATTGCTTTTGTGACATCTCAATTGGGGAAACCTTGCCATGATAGGAAAATGGCATATCTTGCGGACAGTTGAAGGCCCTGCGTTGCATTGAGGCATTGGAGGCCTGAGATCATCTAATGTGAACGTGATCTCATGTCGGTGAAGTGAGCGCTCACAGACTGTCATAAATCTTCATCTCATAACAAAGACTAAATTCTCAAATGAAATGCAGCATATCCTATGAAAGGATTCAGTTCCACTGACCAATAGGGGGAACTATTTTTAGTTAAATTAATTCTGCAACTGAAAATTGGTGCATAGATTTTGATGAAAATGCTAATTGTTTAAAAATTGATGAAAGTTACATATGCTCAGTATTTGAATAATCTAATGTGAAGTTCTGTCAGGTTTCTGTATGGAGTTTATGGGTTTCCTGTCACTGTGGGCACCAGAGCACAGTAGTACACTGCAGAGTCTGCCACTTGAGCAGAGGAGATCTCCAGATCCACGCGTTTGTTGTCTTTATTATTTGCCACAAGAAACTCTCCTTTTTTAACTTGTTTATTTAGAGTTCCCACCACCTCGATGATCAATTCAGGTTTGGATTTGGAGTACTGGCGATACCAGCATAGATAGTTTGCAGCTGTGTATGTGCATGAGAGATTTACACTGTTTCCCTCCACAGCATGCACTTCTTTAGCTGTTGGTGTAATTACATCCTGAATGCTGCCTTCTGTGGAAGAAATGCAAAATAAAGTTTTATTGCTGATTACATGAATTTTATCTAAAATGTGATTCAGTGTGACTATAATTCAGAAAATGTACTTAATGATTTGTATTCACAGTATATAATAATGATCAAGAAGACAATTTTCCTTAAATTAGACACGCAATGAAAAACAAGCATTCAGAGAATTCATGGTCTCGCCCAACAGCCAGAAATTTGTTGAGGTCAGCCCAAGGTGTTTACTTGTGAAAGATGAGTGAAATTAATCAAGTGGTTCTGGAGATATCTGCCCAGAAACACGCATACACAGACAGACAGACAGACTCACAAGGCGATTACAATAGTATCCCCCCAGGGGCTCGACTAATTAATTTTTTTTTTTTTTTTTTTGTTTTTGCAAAGTTAACCGATGCCAGTAGTTTTGGTTATGTTTTGTGGAACTGGCGTTCATTGTTTACATCTTCTTCATGACAACAAAAAACAAAGATACATTTTACTCACTTCTGCTTGAAACTGTCAACCAGGCTAAAATCAGGGCTTTGAAAAAGCTGATGTAAAAGAAATCAGCATCACAGATGGAAAAATGCATTACTTACCTATCTTTGCTAAAATGAGAAGAAATAAGCAGTGCAGCATTATGCTAGCTGTGCGAGAGAAATTTGGATTTGAAATGCAGATGGTACCCTTTGACTACTCCAGTATCACTGAAGGGAAACTTCTTGCATATTGACTGTTTAACTCCTCCCCAAGGCAAAAGGCTTTACCTGCAGTCACGTGCTCTGAGGTTTGGAGGAAAGTTTTATGTTGTGATTCTGCTCTGCATTGCCATGTTTCTCATGTTCCTGATTCGTTTGCCATGTTTTTCATGATTCCTGATCTCTCTCTGTCCTTTCTCTCATTATCTGAGCACAAATGAAATCCTTAACCGGAGCTGTGTGTTTTGTCAATTGGCTGTCTCGTGATCCCTGTCCGCGTTTTGGCTTTTGCCTATGTCATGTGATTAGGTTCTCCCTCACGTTTGCTCCTTTGTAATTAGTCTGATTCTCTACACCTGATTTCTGTATAGCATGTGACCTCCCATATGTGTATATTAGCAGTCTTCTCACAGCAGTTCCCTGTCAGAACGTTTCCCTTGTTTACTTGTGCTGCTCTTGTCTTCACCTTGTAGTCATAGTGTTTCTCTTCTGACTGGACCGTCCTCCACTTTGATTTTTGGCTCTGATTTGGTACTTTTGTCTGCATCTGTTAACGAACCCTTTTTCTGCCCTACTACGATTACTGTGTTTGCTGCTCTGGTTTTTCGACTTGGATTCTGCCCTGTGGATTGTGATTTCTGGATTGTGGACTTAGTACTGTTGCCTTTGGCCCTGCAGGGGTTTACCCCCTTGCTTAATAAAATCACTTTCATTGCATTCCTGGATTCTCGCTACTGGTTCCTGAGCGCAACCTCACATTTTATTTATTATTTTTTGCTCAGAAAATTATAATCTAGACAATCGGGCCACATCTTAAATATTGCATCCATCTCAATATATGAAACCTTTCTCTCCAATCAATCAATCAATCAATCAATCAATCAATCAAAAAAAAAGACATGACTTCAAATCAGGTAAATAGAGCAAATTAAAGCTTGGAGGGGAATTCATTTTTTAGAATTTACACTTGAAAGAATAATGCTTGATATGTTTCCACAATAACACACCCAAAGCTTAGTGGCAGCTGAAAATAGTGAAGACAGACAATATACCTTTAAGCTAATGATTGGTCTTTACTAATTTTTAGGTATTTATTTAAATCTGTATAATGTGAATTCCTAAAACACATTAAGTGCAGGCTAGATAACCTGCATTGCAGGGTGTGCAAAAATCAAATGTGGGATTTCAGGTGTAAATTTATTATTATATTTTCTCTATAATTACCATTTTATGTTGGAGTTATCTCAGTTGAATTGAATGAACTCAGTTTTTAGTCAATAAGATTTGCTGACTCTCCTCTTCGCCCTTGAATAGTTTAGGTGGGAACTTCTTTGAATCGTAATTAGCAGAGCAAAAAGTGGCCTAAATTGAATGGTACGAAAACACAAATTGAAAATGCTTTTGTGCTGGAAGCACTACCCATATTACAAATGCTTTTCTAAGTAATGTGCATGTCTTTTGAATTTATTGACATGGGCAGGTACTTTTAATGGATGCACATGACGAAGGGCTAAGAAGGGGAGGGAGGTTTTAGTATGAGGTGAGGCCTCAGAGCACAATAGTATGTAGCAGTCAGACAGCACAGCTGCAGCCATCTTCAGATTAAAGGTCTTGTTAGATTTGTCTTGAAGTGCAGTGAGTCCTTCCTTAAAACCATTTCCACATATATTATAATTACTTAATATGCGCTCTGGTGACTTTTTCTTCTTGGATGTACCAGAACAGATCAGGAGCTGTGGGAATAGTTTCATACTGACAGTGAAGTGATGTCTTCTTGTTTTTTGTCAGTAATGCCATTGTGTGATTTTGAAGAATTAATACAGCTTTAGTAAAAAAAAAAAAACATAAAATGAGGACATGACAAGCATGTTAAATTTTTGTCGAAGTATTGAAAGTATATCCAAGTAATACTCCAGTAATAAGTATTTAATTAACTGAAAACTTCAATAATAATAATAAAAAAAAGCCAGAACCACCACATCGGAAGAGTGGAAAGAATTCAATAGCTACCAGAAAACCATAGCAAAATTCCACAGACTAACCCCCCGTTCACACATAGACGCCGCTTCTACTACAATCAAAGCGTGGCCGAAAACCTGGCCGATCGCAGGAGAAACGTAGTGGAGTCTTCATAAGCGCAGTATGATCGGGGTAGGGTCTTCATGATCGGGAAGCTCTACGCTCTCGCCACGCTTATTTTGAACATGCTCAAAATAAGCGTAGCGGGATCGTGGCCAACAAGAATCGGGGTAAAGTCATAAAAACAGCGTAGTAGAAGCGCCATAATCGTACAAGCAGCGCGAAAGCATCGTGGAGAGATCTTTATGAACGCAGTAAAAGCGCAGTAAAAGCGTAGTGCAGTCGGGAACATATTGAGTACGCTCCTACAACACTCCCACTACGTTCTTACTACGTTCCCACTACGATCTCACTACGTTCCTGGCGATCCTACGAAGACCTACCATGACCTTACGCCGATCATACCACGACCAATCAGGCAGCAGTTTGTACATGTACATGTATTTTGTTACAGTAGTTTGTACTTATGTTTTTTTTAACTGGGACTTCTACTCTCCTACATTTAAAAGATGTATGTTACTTTAACTTCGTTACTTTGACACTGGCAACGTAGTTACTCGTTTCAAACCAGAATATTAATTTAATTCATCATTTACAGATTATCATGATTTGGCGTGTTCGAGAGGAACACTGGTGTCTCTCTGTGCAGATGTGCCCGCCAGTGGACGTGGAGCTGAAAATTTATACACGCAATTACAATATTCTATCACTAGATGATATGAGATCAGGATCAGTTATTGAATATTATAACTGCCACTAAACTCAAAGAAGTGATTTCATTCCCCCCAATATGTATATTTTTTCATTTCAGTGGGACTCCTCAGTATAATGAAGGCTAAATTAAATAATTCTTTTGTGTATTTGTACCGTTTTGTCTGTCACAAACAAGAGATGTTGCGGCACTACCTCTGACACCAAATCGGATCAGGGTTTGTTTTCAGCCAAAATATGTGTGTGTGTGTATGTATATGACTCAGCCTCTCCAGAACATCCCTTTTATAGCCAATCATGTCACATACCTTATGCCAGTTAACTTAATTACTTGCTTAATGTTCTTTCAGCTGATCCTCTTATATATTAATTACTTTTTCAGCCCTTTTTTGCCTGTGTCCCAACTTTTTTGAGACCTGTTGAAGCCAGGAGAAAAATTTAAAATGTCTCAGTTTCAACATCTGAAATGTTATCTATGATCAATTGTAAATAACATTTCAGAATTGTGGTTGTGATCATTTCCTTTGTTACACCTTGTGCAGTTAGTTTCAATGCAGCAATATGTCAAAAAAAGTGAGCATGATTGATTCTTCTTGAAAAGAAAAAACATTTCTGTCATAGTGTGTATTAACAGCTTGAGAGAATTCTCAGTCTGAAGTTACGGCTGCAATTGAATTCAGCACATCAGTCCCCCAGATCGAGCCTGGGGACCACTAATCTTTTACACAGAATCTGTACAGAAACTTTTTGAGTGGTAAATGTGCGGTGGACTTACAGTAACATCTTGTGGCCAAATGAAGACACTACACCGAGGCACAGTGTAATAAAATAGTGCGTTCTCAGCAGGTGCGCCCCCTGACTGTCAGGCTAATTAGGGAACTTATGTGATCTGCATGGCGGATGAAAATTAAATAAAATAAAGGCGCATTATCATGTTTCTAAAGCCAAACACTTATATTTTTGGTTCAAATAAAAAAAAAAAATGTTGACTTTAATTGCTTAGGTGTTTTACATTGGCCAATATTTCTTTTCTTTTCTTTTCTTTTCTTTTCTTTTCTTTTCCCAGTTGGATAAATTCAACTTGCAAGATATCTGGAGAGGTAGTTATGTAATTATGGAGACAGGTGCCTCTAAGAGCCATGGAAAGCTTTCATGAACGTCAATCAAAATACAATGAATTTCGGATCACATGAGCCAATATGTTATTTACAATGGAACATAGATAACATTTCAAATGTTGAAAATGAGGTCATTTCAAATTTTCTGGCTTCAACAGGTCTCAAAAAAGTTGGGACACAGGCAAAAAAGAGCTGAAAAAGCAATTAATATGTAAGAGAATCAGCTGAAAGAACATTTAGCAAGTAATTACATTAACTGGCATCAGGTGTGCAACGTGATTGGCTATAAAAGGGATGTTTTAGAGAGGCTGTCTCTCAGAAATAAAGATGGCCAGAGGCTCTCCAACCTGTGAAGGCTTGTGTAAAAAAAAAAATAAATTGTGGAATACTTTTAAAACAATGTTCCTCAATGTCAAATTGCAAAGGCTTTGAAGGTCTCATCATCGACAGTGCATAACATCATCAAAAGATTCAGAGAACACTGGAAAAATCTCTGTGTGTAAGGGACAAGGCCGAAGACCTTTACTGGATGCCTGTGATCTTTGGGCCCTTGGACGCCACCGCATCACTCACCGGCATGATTCTGTCATTGACATTACTAAATGGGCCCAGGAATGCATAGAGAAACCACTGTCTGTAAACACGGTCCGCCGTGCCATCCACAGATGCCACCTAAAACTTTATTACGCAAAAAGGAAGCCATTGTTGAGCATGATCCAGAAGTGCTGTTCTGTGGGCTAAGGTTAATTTAAAATGGTCTGTAGCAAAGTGGCAAAGTGTCCTGTGGTCAGAAGAGTCCAAATTTGACATTCTTGTTGGAAATCATGGGCGTTGTGTCCTCCGGGCTAAAGAGGAGAAAGACCACCCCTGCTGTTATCAACGATCAGTTTATAAGTCAGTATCTCTGATGGTATGGTGATGAATTAGTGCATATGGTGTGGGACACTTGCATGTTTTAAAAAGCACCATGAATGCTGAAAGGTATATAAAGGTTTTAAAGCAACATATGCTCCCCTCAGACAACATCTATTCCAGGAAAGGCCTTGTGTATTTCAGCAGGACAATGCAAACCCACATACTGCAACTATTACAACTGCACAGCTTCATAATAGAAGAGTTTGTGTGCTGAACTGGCCTGCCTGCAGTCCAGATCTTTCACCGATTGAGAACATTTGGCGCATAATTTAAGGAAAAGTCCATCAAAGGAGACCCAAAACTCCTCAGCAGCTGGAAGCCTGTATTAAACAAGATTGGGAACAAATTCCAATGGCTAAATTCAAGAAACTTGTCTCCTTAATGCACAGACACCTCCACTCTGCGTTAAAAAGAAGAGGGGAAGCTACACCATCGTAAATAGGACCCGTCCCAACTTTTTTGAGACATGTAGCAGCCATCAAATTCGAAATGAGCTCATTTTGTGGCTAAAATTGTAAAATTTCTCAGTTTCAATATTTGCTATGTTATCTCTGTTCTATTATCAACTTTGTCCCAACTATTTCGGAATTGGGGTTATAAGTATTTAAGATGCTTGTCATGAAGGGGTTGAATAATTTTGAGCTGGCAGTCATAAAAAGTGGAATTTTGCATTAAATTTGGAGAAGCCACTTTGTAATATTTGTTGTGTTGAGCCCTTTAAACTGTACTTGTTTGATTTGTTCATTGCAAACAGCTGAAAGTTTGTAAATTTTGCCAGGAAACCTAATTTGCAACGGGTGCTGAATAATTTTCATCGTAACTGTGTTTATATATATATGCGTGCACACACGCACGCACACACACACACACACACACACACACAACCCAATTCCAAAAAACTTGGTATGGTGTGTAAAATGTAAATAAAAGCCGAATGCAATGATTTGAAAATTTTATAAACTGACATTTTATTCACAAAAGAATATAGGCAAAATATCAGATGTTGAAAGGGAGACATTTTACCATTTAATGAAAAATATTCGCCCATTTTGAATTTGATGGCAGCAGCACATCTCAAAAAGTGGGGATAGGGCCATGTTTTCTATTGTTTAGCATCCCCTCTTCTTTTAACGACAGTCTGTAAACGTCTTGGAAGTGAGATTAATTGCTGGAGATTTGGGAGAGGAAAGTTGTCATATTTCACAGTGGGTATGAGGTGCTTCTCCTTGTTTGCATCTCTGTTTTGGTGCTAATCATGGTGATGCTGTATCTAACCAAAAGTGCAATTTTGGTGTCATCTGACTGAAGAACCTTGTTCCAATCATAATTTAAATGACGTTTGCCAAACTCCAAGCACTTGCTTCTGTGTCTTCTGGTCAGAAAAGGCTTATTTCAGGCAAACCTTCCAAAGAGCCTGTGGCTGTTGAGGTGGCGCCTGATGGTGCTTTTTGAAACCTAGTGACCCCAAGATACCACCAAGGCCTGCGATTCCTTCACAGTGATTCTTCAATGGCTGCCCAGTGAAGGCATAAGTATGCAAGGTTGTGCTGTTGTTTTGTTGCCATTATTGTGACAAACTGCGCCGTCTATATAAGATTTTAGACACTTTGGGCTTTCTACTGTCCGCTGAAATATAAGGGGTTTGTGGAGACTAAATATTCTGTCCTCCAGCCAGTAAAGAATATGTTCTCTCTGACCCCCCAACCCCCCACATAGTTGTCTCTTTATATTACTTGAAGCTCCTCCCACTCACTGGCTAATGTGCGTCTCGTCAGGAAAGAAAGTAAACACACTGCAGACCTCCACAGTTTAAAAAGAAAGTGATATATGTCTGTGTCGTCATGCAGCGCCGACAGACCTACTGCCTTGATATTTATAGGATCAATTTATTGCAAAAATTGCATATATTGGTCACATATTCTGTGGAGATACAGTGATTAAAAAAAAAAAAGCCATATATTATTAAACTTGAGGCGAGTTGCATCAGGGATTTGGCAAAGCGATACTGCTGGGCTGATTGATTTTTCAACACCTCTTTGATGTTTTATCGGCACACCTCACCAACAATTTATTATATAGCTACAATTTATCATTAAGAGTGGACCTTTTGTGATTAAATGGAATTTGATTTTTTATTTTTTTTAGTTATGACTCTTCAGTGATAACTAAAAACTTTGTAAAATAAAATTTAAAATATGACAATATGGTGCTAAATTTGCGCCACAAAATTAAATTCATTTTTTTGTAAGCACGTTGCAGGTGCATTGGACTGGGGCCAAATATGTGCATAACATTTAGAGAGATTTCCTGTAGAGTCTTTATCAGCTTTAAGGTGATGATTAAAAACCATCTTCAGAGTTGTAGAATCCTCGCAGGTTTTTGTAAGGGAATTGGCATTAATTTATCACTGTGCGACGCCACAGAGCACAGTAATACACTGCGGTGTCTTCTGGAGTTAATCTTGAAATAGTCAGATCTGTTTTTCCACTGGATTCGTCACCAGTTGCGTCAAATCGATCGTTGGCAAAACTGGATGTGCCAGCCCTATACCCCCTGTGCAGTATATACTGAAGAGCTGACCCAGGGTACTGACGGTACCAGTAGAAAGTATAGACATAGCCTGTGCTGCCTGTGCTGAAGGTACAGCCCATGGAGACTTGTTGTCCTTCAGTCATGTTCAGTACTTTAACTTCTCCAGAGGAAATGCCTGAAAGGAATATATTGTACACAGAAAGAAAAAATTTACCATCATGTCATCAAAATTAGGTTCAGCAACAAGCAGAAACTGATATTTTCTTTGCGGGTCATGAAAGATGACTTACAAAATGTAACTGTTAGCACCAGCCCTGCAAGAAACTCCATTGTGGGATTTGGGTCATGAGAGGAGAGAGAACCTGAGGCAGAATTTGTGCTTTTGTATGGCTGTGAGGATGAGTGGGAGGAGCAACAGTGCCCTTCATTATTTATCTTATTTTGCCTATACATCTGTGTTTTACAATGATAATACTATGCCCGGCAATTATTTACCTGCCATTTTGTTGATTACATTTCGATTGTAAATACTAGACTAAATTACATAGGAATAGCACATCCATCAGACACATCTAAAGGCCCATTTAAAGACTTATTTACCTTCAAATCTGCCTTGACAACCATCCTGTACCATTCTTCTAAGAGGGATAAGTACCCAATTACTCATATTTGTACTCATAATCAGGTTGAATGAAGTTTCAGGTATTTTCGCATTTCAACCATATCAGTCACGTTTGTAAGACGCAGTTTGTATTCATTTGAATTGGAAAATGTCATCCAGCATGGCTGTATTTATGAACAAAACATAAAAGATGCATGTAGGGGTGCAATGCATTTTTTATATGTTATAGTTATGATGACATTCTTCTTTCTTCAGGTGAAACATGAGGAAAGATTTATTTTTCAGTATAATTCCAAGGGAGGTGGAAAAATACCAAAAACCACACTTCTCAGGTCAGAAAGGGTCAGGTCTATACTCATAACAATGATTTAAGACTAGAATTAATGATAAAACATAGGTGGAGGCTATCTGAGTGCGCCCAGCAAGTAAGGCTACTTTATGTTTTAAGCATAAAGCGCGGAAACACACCGGGATGCTTGTAGGGATGTCCATATAACTCTGCAAAATTTTGGCTGTGGTCCCAATATTGCATATCAATCGAGTAGACATATATCTTATGGCTAGAAGTAACCAATTAGGGCCTAGGCCAGTGTATTTTCATTTTAAACGAAACAACAGAGAACTGTGGAAGCAAATAAGCGGCACATGTATTCGAATCATAACAGCCGCTGAATTCCTAATATTGAAATATAAACATCACTGAATTCATAACATTTAAATATTTTACTCTGAAAACCATCTTTCTGAATTTATTTGTTCTGAATTGATCTCTTCGAAATCAAAATATGAATTTTTTAATTTAGTGTTTCTTTTACAATGCATATGAGTCAAATTCAAATTGAAAACATTCAGATACAATGTTACTCAAATTTGATTGGTTAAATTCAGATTGTAAAAATTCTTGTTAAATATTTTCAGATGGAAACATCCGGGATACCAGTGACAGGACGGCCAATTGACCCTGAATGAAATCAAACCCACCTCTGGCATATCAGAGCACAGTCTGTCAGTGATGTGATTTCAAAAAGAAACATTGATTTAAAACAATTCATGTTTTGATTTCAAAGAGATCGATTCAGAACAAATGAATTTAACTGGATGGTTTTCAGAGTGAAATATTCCAGTGTTATTTTAACAAGCCCTTTTTGCACTAGTAGTGAGCTTGCCAGTAGCGTTCGCATGGTCTTTATTAGTTGCCACAGATAGAAACACTCTATAGCCCATTGGTGAGAATGAAACCTTCTTTATTGTAGAATCGAATGTGGATCATCGATGATCTCGGCCAAATCTTTACCAGATGCAGTTAAAATAACTTGAATAAAAACCTGGGCATCAGTCACGCTAGCTAATGAGAATACACAGCCGCTTGCTGGGCTAAGATGCCCTATTTGTAGGAAAAAAAAAAAACCCACGGCTAATTCCTGCTGTTCAAACAAGCCCCAACACTCTTGCCCATCAACTCGCATACAGATGTCACAATCTCTCGCTTTTTTCCCCGCCCCGAGCATTTACACCCAAATCTATCCAGTTAACCTGTTCTCTGTTAGGTCCGCTAAAGGCCATCAATGAGCTGTGTTTTCTTGCCCTTATTTTTTAATACAAAATCACAGATGACATCACACATACAATACATACGCCCTCACAAACTCATTGGTCACAACCTAATGTAAAATCCTCAACACTGTATGCTGCAAAGAAACATTACAGTAGAGTATTATGCATTTAAATCTGCAAACTGCATGTTTTTCACAGGGAGACAAAACTTGTGACAGTGCGTTTGATAGCGCCCCCAGATGGATCACCCCAAAGAAACAGGCATGACAATGAACAGCACTGTCACATTATGAATTCAGTGTTTATATTTCAATATTAAGAATTCAATTGCTGCTCAAATTCAAATGCTAATGTCACTTATTTGCTTGCACAGAAAACAGTTTTTAGGAAAACTGAATTTTCACATGCGAACACAATGTAGAAAAAATTTAGGGACATGACACGATTGCTTACCCATCAGAATGGTTATTTTGTGTCTTTTTGTATTTTGTGTAAAAGGAGATACAGATATATTTATACATTTTAGAGGCATGAGGTGAAAGGCATGTGTTCTTTCTTATGGTTAAAGCTGACTATTTTGAAAACTGAGGAGACCCAACTTTGACCGGCTGTCACACAAAATGATTTATTTATTTATTTACTTTTTGCCCGTGATGATTTAGGTCGCATAAATTATAGGACAAGTTAAGGAAATAGAAAAAAAAAGTTCTAGCTTCACTTTTGCAAAATTTCATTTGCCACCACCCTGGTTCCCTGTATGTGAGCCTGAGCCACAGATATACTGTAAGCCTTTTTCAGCAACGCTAGACGTGTATTTCAGAGATTCCATCATGAAACAGTGACATCTTGCTGAAAACTAAAGCCACTGCAGCATGCTGAGGACAAGTGGATTTTTTTCTCCATTTTTGTGCACTGCTATGGTAGCAGCTAATGGTTTTGAAAAATAGAATAGTAATAATAAAAAAACAGTGATGCACATTATGCACATTACATTCATTAATCTAAATGGATAATTGAGCATCAGACGTTCGGTGAATATCATTCTGTGCTTCATCTCTTTCACACCTCCCCATCTGGTAATTGGTTTTCAGAAAAAAAAGTTCACTTTTAGTAAACTTTTAGTAAAATAATAATCTGTTTTTCAATATGCACATTTAAAATGCCAGTATAAGGAAAAATATACGCCAAAGTATCAAATGCCAGTTTTGATTTTCAAAATGATAAAAAACATCTCCGAATAAAGTTCATTCATTAAAAACATATCCTTGAGTACGCAGTTATGATTTATAAAAATCATGCTTGTGTTTGTCTCTTCCTCAGGTTTTTGTGCTGATCTCATGGATTTCCTGTCACTGTGGGCTCCAGGGCACAGTAGTACAGTGCAGAGTCTGTCACTTCAGTGGAGGAGATCTCCAGATGCACACGCTTGATGTTCTTGTCATGTTTCACTGTGAACCTCTTCTCTGTCTTTTCCTCAGTTCCTCCAGTGATGAGGATGAGGAATTCTGGCTTGGATCCAGGATACTGACGATACCACTGCAGACTGTAAACACTAGCAGCTGAGTAGGTGCATGACAGATTAACTCTGCTGCCAACCAGAATGTGCTCTTCTGTAGATGTGGCTGTAATTGTATCCTGTCCAAGGCTATCACCTGTGGGCAAAATTATGTTTTCTATTACTTTAAAGTGATGAGTGAAATTTACTGAGCCAGGTGTTGTTCCTTGTAATTTATGTTCATAAAAAATACAAAAAACTTTTATGCTCAGTTTTAATCATGAAGAATTTAATCTTGAGACATTCCTCGAAATTGTATGAGCACCACAGATGACAGATGCAAATAGCCACTTACCAAACACTGCTGACAATAGAAGAAATAAACAAGGTAGTTTCATCATTGAGGTTGTAAAGAAACTGATTTCAAGTGCAGCTGGAACAGAAAAAGTAAATTCTGACTTCACTGCACAGTTTTAACCAGAAACCCCTCCCACTAACAGATCCTCCTCCTCTGGACTCAAAGTTTTAAATTAAAAGAGATTTTTTTGTGGAAGTCAAATACAGCATGAACAGATAAGTGGCTTAATCATTTAGTGTATTATTTGATTGTGAATTGTTCATATATTCAGCACATATTCTGTAGAGTTCTATCTAGTTGTTACAAGGGTGGGGTTACATTTTGCTGTCATGCTGTTGCCGTTGAGTCACGGTGAAGATTAGGCTAATTGCGGGAAGATTACTGAAGGCCTAGGTGTAAAATGCACGGCCCGCCAGTGTTGTGAAATTGATGGTCATGTGGCTGCATAGTACAGGACATGGTCATTGTCATATTCTGGTTCCAATTTACTTTTACTGATTGGGAGAAAGCATGCACTCCAGTGTTGAAGCAGGGCAGCTGCACGCTCGTTGCTCACTGCAGTTTACACTCACTTATACAATCACATACACTACTGGAGATATGAAGATGTGACTTAAGATTGCCAGTAATATGTTTTTGAATGTGAGACGAATCTACAAAAGTGGCACACCACAACTACTGCTGTTAGACAAACACAATGGGTGTATTTAACTCCCTGTTCTGGTACAAAGAACATGTACTCAAACAAGTCAAACAGCCGGGAATGTGTTTGTGAAAGGCGATCCTGTTTCCAAATCTCTCTCCACCTCAGTTGGTTGTGCAGCGAGACCGAACAGCATCCAACATGACTGACAGTAAGCAATCTTTCAGAGTCCCTATGTCAATTTTTCTCTCTCATACTCAAATAAACTTATACCTAAGCGATAGAAATGTATGCAAAATTGGTATTTGAGTGCTGAAAGTCTTGATATTTCCAAAAAAAAAAAAAAAAAGGAATCAGATACAAGCTGAATTAAGTAGGCATCAACAATAAATATGGTCTACAAACATCAGGTACAGTAACGGCGTTTTCCAGGGTCCATACATTTTGTGAATCCATGGGAACCTGCGCTTTCCTGTTCAAGACTATGAACCCGTTTGCATGTTTTCGGCCCGCTTCAAAACAGTCGGGAACGGGGAGTCGAAGACAACCAATGTGTGCACGTGCCAGAGAAACCAGGGAAACCAGCTGGGACATAACACTGGTGCAAGGTCATCTTTAGCAACCAAGCTTTAGGGAAAAGTACGACAGAACAGCTTGGCCAGGGTTTCTCTAATTGATTAGCGAATTTACATGATGTAGGTTATGATGGGTCTACATGATGTACTATGAGGGTCCTAGTAATCAATATTGTGTTTTTGAATTTACGCAGCAAAGACATTGAGAGAGACTACTTTTGCATCGCTAATATGTCACCTTTTTAAAAAGATGGACGATGCAACCATGACGTCACCCATTGGTTTCAGTGTATCATTTAGGATTCCTCGATTTTGGCAATTTGAACAGCGCCATTTTGTCTTTTTGAAACCGGATGTGAATCCTATTGGATGAGAGGGTGTATTGAAGATCCAGGGAGGAGCCAGGCGTGGACATATGGGTGGATCTGACCGTATCTGATGAGGAATAAATGATAGCCAAGCCCCCAAAGCATATCTGGCTTTGTCCTTTTTTCTAGTCTCTTTGGGACCATCATTTACAAAAATCAACATGATATATCGAAGGAGACTTGGAACTTGCGATAGATACCATAAAATAATGTGGAAAACCATTACTGAAATAACAAGGCAATCAGAGATAGCAGACCTGGCCTCAGCCACGGGCTGACAGACAGACTGACAGACACACACAACACACACAGACATGATCATTGCTTAATCTGGCCCCCTAGGGGAGGGGCCAGGTAATAAATCAGTTGGGAAGGTAACGTAATTTTATCATAGACTTCTATAGAATTAATAATCTTTCTGCATCCACCGACGTCGTCATCTGCTGGCCAATAAATAGAATGCCATTTTTAGAGATTTCCGAAATTGGCTTCCGTTTCTCTGTTTCTCTGTTCCGTCCTCTGTAACAACCAGAGTTCTTGAAAAAAAGAAAAAAATAATTACGTTGCGTCGGGTGCGCTTTTAATTCAGTCTGATAATAACACGTCGTATATTGTACATTGGCACATTGCTTCCGCCCCAGCAAGCATAAAAGATTCTCAGGGAGCTCCTTCCATTGTGTCATCATGTTTAACACTGTGACACTGCTCAAAGTTCATGTCACCTTAAATACTGCAGCGACGGACCATCAGAGGTAATTTTGCAGAATAATATTGCCTCTAACTAGTTAATTCTATTTTTTTTAGGGGAATTGACCAATGAAAGGAGCCTTCAAACATGCATTCTGGCTATGCAAGAATCAAGAAAAATTACTTTGCGACACCTTTCAATCGCTATAAAAATAAAACAATTGACGTTTTCAATGTTTTTGTTTATTACCCATATTTTTACCTCAATATAACTGTGGCAAAATTTTTATTTTTTCTCATTGCCTGTTGGAATATTTTTAAATACAAACCCAATTCCGAAATAGTTGGGATGAAGTGTAAACTGTGAATAAAATCAAAATGCAATGACTTTCAGATGACATGAGCCAATATGTTATTTAAAATATAACATAAGTGACATTTCAAACCGAGACATTTCACATTTTTGTCCACAAAATTAGCTTATTTCAAATTTTGTGGCTGCAACAGGACTCAAAAAAGTTGGGTAACAGGCAAAAAAGGTTCTGAAATAGCAATTAATATATAAGAGAATCAGCTGAAAGAACATTTTGCAAGTAATTAAGTTAACTGGCATCAGGTGTGTAAAATGATTGGCTATAAAAGGGATGTTTTAGAGAGGCTGAGTCTCACAGCAGTAATGATGGCCAGAGGCTCTCCAACCTGTGAAGGCTTACATAAAAAAAAATTGTGGAATACTTTAAAAACAATGTTCCCCAATGTCAAATTTCAAAGGATTTGAAGGTCTCATCATTGACAGTGACATCATTGACATAATCAAAAGATTCAGAGAAACTGGAAAAAATACTTCAAGAAACCACTGTCTGTAAACATGGTCTGGCGTGCCATCCACAGATGCCACCTAAAACTCTATTATGCAAAAAGGAAGCCATTGTTGAGCATGATCCAGAGGCGCCGCCGTGCACTGTGGGCCAAGGCTCATGTAAAATGCACTGTAGCAAAATGGCAAAGTGTCCTGTGGTCAGGCGAGTCCAAATTTGTCATTCTTGTTGGAAATCATGGGAATCGTGTCCTCCAGGCTAAATAGGAGAAAGACCACCCATCCTCTTTTCAGTGTTCACTTCAAAAGCTAGCATCTCTGATGGTATGAGATGCATTAGAGCATATGGTGTGGGACACTTGCATGTTTTAAAAAGCACCATGAATGCTGAAAGGTATATAAAGGTTTTAGAGCACCATATGCTCTCCTCCAGATGACATCTATTCAATGGAAGGCCTTGTGTATTTCAGCAGGACAACGCAAAACCACATAGTGCACCAGTTACAACAGCATGACTTCGTAGCAGAAGAGTCCTTGTGCTGAACTGGCCTGCCTGCAGTCCTGATCTTTCACCGATTGAGAACATCTGGCGCATAATTAAACGAAAAGTCCATTGAAGGAGACCCAAAACTCTCCAGCACCTGGAAGCCGGTATTAAACAAGGGTGGGATCAAATTCCAATAGCTAAACTCAAGAAACTTGTCTTCTCAATGCCCAGAAGCCTCCATCCATGTTAAAAAGAACAGGGGATGCTACACCATGGTAAACAGGCTCCTGTCCCAATTTTTTTGAGACCTATAGCAGCCATCAAATTTGCAAGGAGCCCATTTTATGGATAAAATTGAAAATTTCTCAGTTTCAACATTTGCTATGTTATTTCTGTTCTATTGTGAATAAAAAAAAATTGGCTGGCGTGACTTGAAAGTCATAGCATTTTGATTTTATTCACAATTTACACTTTGTCCCAACTATTTCGGAATTGGGGCTGCACATTTTCACCAATTTGAAATTTGCCCCATGTGACTTTGGAAATTTAGTGGAGTAAAATGATACCAAACACAATATGCTTGCACTACAGTTTGCAATAAAACGTCCGGTACAATACAAAATTATAAGAATAATCTGCATTAATGTTATTTATCAGCTCTTATCCTCCAATATAACAGAAATACACATTATATTTGTAACGGTGTTGGTGAAATGAGTATTTTGCCACTTGAATCCTTCAAACCTCCCATTCCCAGGGCGCAGTTCGGTAAATGTCTAGTTGATGACCCTGTAGGATTGTTCGGCACAGGGGTAAGTTCGGGAAGGTTGTTTTAGGATGAATTGGGGGACAATCTGATTGATATGCTCCCACGGCCCTGAAATATCTTCGCAGCATGCAGGTACCCTTAAGACAATAGGGGGTAAATTTACCAGAGTCCTGGGTCTGTGAGAAAGCAGTTGAGTTTAGTTCCCTCTGCATTTCATGGCCCGGAAGTGTCTCTGTCAGGATGCATGTGCCATTAAGATAAGTTTACCAGAGTCATGCGTCTGTGACAAAGTGCACACAGTCCTCCCTGCCTTACATCCCAGAGGAAAAGCAAGCAAGCACTTGGAAAGCATGAAGTGAATGAAGCATCAATGCAAAGGAAGTAGAGCCAGCTAGATTAGAGCTCTTCTGAAGAACTTCCATTATTTATTTTGATTTCAACAAATGCACACAAAATTGTAAATTAGGACAATAAACATCAAGCAAATTATGAAGAACAATTACAGAGCAAACCCTATTGACACAAGACAATTCAAGATGACTTCGGAAAGGACAATGCCTGACACTGGAAAGGGTTTTGGTATGAGGTGAGAATCACACCCACACAGTGTGGGCCTCAGAGCGCAGTAGTATGTGGCAGAGTCAGACAGCACAGCTGCTGCTATCTCCAGATTAAAGGTCTTGTTAGACTTCTCATGATGAGCAGTGAGTCCATCCTTGTAAGCATTTCCACGAGTACTGTAATTATTGAGTATGAACTCAGGGGATTTTTTCTCTCTCTGGATGTACCAGAAAAGATCAGGAGCAGTGGAAGTAGTTTCATACCGACAATGCAGTTCTACCCTCTCATTTTCTTTGAGGAATTTAGAGGGTTTTTGATGGACGGCGTCACCTTGTGCGTCATCTGAAAAACATTATGCAAGAACAGAAATACCATGTAAGACTGCATTTTTATGTCACATCATCTTGGGTTTAGTAAAGTATCAGTCTTATCAAACATGTGGAGTTTTTTTCTTTGCTTGTACGACATAGAAAATTTTTACTATGTATTTTCTTACCTATTGAGTGAAGGAATAACATGAATAAGGGAAGCATTTCTGTTGGTAGTCTCAGTGTAGAAGTCTTTGTCTGTCTTCCCTCTTGGTGGTGTAGAACAGCTCAGTGCTGAAGAGGTTTTACTCTTGTAGCTCTTGTTTTACCCGCCCCCCGCAGCCTCTGGTGGTTCTGAGTGGTCATGTCTTTCATCTACAACATCGGCATTAGTTTATCGATTATAATTGTGAGTTGTATGCTCAAGGCTAGCATATCATCCAAGACCGCTTTACCAAAGCTATATTACTTTCAATAACAAATGCATCCTGTTTTCAGACCTTTAAACGTAACAAGCATTACTTAAGTTCAGTCCTTTTTCTCCACAAAAATCAAAGAAATGAGGAGGAAAATATTGTGCAGTGAGATAATGACATCTAGTGTCACATTGTAGGTATTACAGACCACCGCATCTGAGAGGAGTGGCGTTTTTTTCAGGGCACCCCAATGACTCTGGGTGATGAGCAAGAAGTGAATGAACACAAAATTCATCACAGCTGCCCCATGATAACCACTCAGAGTGCAATGCATCTGCTTTTGGACTTAGAATTTGGAGATAACAGGCATCTTTACTGGCTGAAGCAACTGTAAAGTTAAAAATATTCAGGCAATGTCAGTTTCTTTTACAAAAGTTGCAATCTTTGTCTTTTTGTGCCTGCGCTAAATACATTTTCATTAAAAAGTGTCTTTTTTTTTTGGCATGTGTAATTTTTTGTGTGTGAGGGATCCTTTTAAGGGCAAAAAGTATGATTTATGAAGGCATACTGTCAAAGCATATAGGAAAGTATGTTATGGATTGCTACCTTGTCTCAGGTTTTTGTACAAAGTTTACAGTTTTCCTTTCACTGTGGGCTCCAGGGCACAGTAGTACAGCGCAGAGTCTTTCACTTCAGTAGATGAGATCTCCAGATCCACACGCTTGTTCTTTTTATCATGTTTCACACTGAATCGATTCTCTGTCTTCTCCTCAGAACCTATATAGATGAGGATGAGGAATTCTGGTTTGAATCCAGGATACTGCCGATACCAGTGCAGACCGGTTGGATTAACTGCTGAGTAGGTGCATGACAGAGAAACACTGCTGCCATCCAGAACACGCTTTTCTTCAGATGTTGATTCAATCGTATCCTGTCCAAGGCCATTACCTGGTGACAAATTATATGTTATATAATTATATAGTATTAAATAGTGATTGGAACAGTCAATTTTCCCAACAAACCTTTCTATTTTACAACATAAAAGGTATACCAATTATACTTTGTTTCTTGAAGGTAAAATTATCTTTTATCCGGATTTCTTCAAAGTTTTTTAGGTTTGAAGAGTGTAATTATGGTCCTCAGAGTGTATTCACGTACATTCCATGATACATGCAGCTTATATGCTCCTGCTTAGCATTTGGGCTTTCACACCCAACAAAATTTGAGTAACAGTGAGACAAATAATAGAAATGAAATGAGCCGCTTACCCATCATTGATAAAAATACAAGAAATAAACAGCACTGCATCTCGGCAACTGGTGGAAATAAAAGCTGACTAAAAATACAGTAAGACTAGAGCTCTGGTCTTTACTCAAATTCCCCTCAAAAGTTGTAGCAGGAAACTCCACCCACACAGTGACTGCATTTCCTCAGGACACAAAACACATCTCCTCCACAACTCTGCAGTTACAAAGGGGAATATTCTGTCTGAGTATTCACATTCAGCATAAACAGAACTTTAAGTCCTGGGTGCAGTGGCAGCTCATCAAGCAGTATTAAGCATTTTTCCTTTATGCATTTGCATTTTTATGAACTCTCAAACTGTTTTTTTTTTTAATGAAAAAGTACAAGTAAACATTTAGTGAGAGGGGAGAAACTGCACAGCAGATTAATAGCAAAATATTGGAGCCAAAGGAAAACGCAGCGCTGCGAGTCTTCCTCATGAAATGATGTGTTCCTAGCAGGTGGGGCTCAGTGTCTGGTCGATCAGGATCTAAATGTTCTGCATGATTATAATCAATGTATCAATAAAAGATACACAAAGCATCATGACTATGTTGAAAACATTTTTCAGATTTTTTTGACTTAATTGCTTCTTTTGAGTTTTCAAGTTGCAGCTCTCATTTACGCATTTACATTTGCTCATGTTGTTGACCGGTTGAAAAGTGCCACTGTCTGAGTTGAAAAAACTAAATGGCTGTATTTACTCTGAATCCCAATTAAAAATCCAGATTTATGGGTGGTAGGAATGAATGGAGGGATTGTAGCTTCTTTCACTGGATCCTCACACATCTTACTTGGATGGGAACTTATTTTAATAGTACACAACCATATTATGTATGGGCAAATATGCTGCAGTGGTGCTCTGTAAAATCCATCCATTATCTACACCGCTTTTTCGTAACTAGGGCCACAGTTGCGCCGGAGCCCATCCTAGCTGACTATGGGCGAAAGGCAGGGACCAACTATGGGGTCCATTTCCCGATAGCACAGATGCTAACTTACAGTGCCATGAAAAAGTATTAGCTCCATGCCTGATTTCTTGATTTTTTGCATATTTGTCACATTTACATGTTTCAGATCATCAAACAAATTTTGATATGAGACAAAGAGAATATATACTAGACAGAGTAACAGACAGAGTAAATACACTAAGCACCAGTAAAACGAAACGGTGAGGTATGTACTGTATTTTCGGCAAATTGAGGAATCAATTTATTTATATTGATTTTTATCGCTTTTCCAGTGAGGCACGAGAGGAAATAAAGAAAAGCGTGTGGTGTTGTAATCCTGACTGTGATGGGCGTTGGTTGTAGGACGCCAAGATGGAGTAGGCAGTGGGAGCGAGGGGCTCTGACCAAACTTGCACGTAACTATATAAAAAATACCTTAAACACACTAGAATCAAAATAATTTAACAAACTTTTTTTTTTTTTTTGTCGCTATGACTTTCAAATGACTTCCTCGAGACAAAAACAAACATCTCTTACAACGAGAAATACGATTGCTAGTAAGCTAACCGCGATGGCCTCTACTGCTAGCGCGAATGAAGATTCTTCCATAGCCGAAGGAATTACAATGCCTCAACTTGCGGAAGAATTGGCTAAGCAACGTATCAGTCTCAAGGAGGACATTTCCATTCTCATTCAGCAGTCTGTTGGGCTGTTACAGGCCTGCATGAATGCTTTGAAAGAGACTGTGGACAGATTTCAAACAGACAGTAAGACTGCAACTGAATCGCTGGCAGGGGAGAACTTTGACTAGGTATTTGCTGCTGAAGCGGCTATTAAGTCCCTGTGAACTCAAAACGCGGAGCTCTTGGATCGAATTGAGGATTTGGAAAACCGATCACGTAGATCCAACTTAAGAATTTTAAATGTTCCCAAAAACAGTGAGAGGGGTGAAGATACAGTCGCATTCTTCTCAAACATGCTTATGGAGATCAACAGTGTGTTCGAGTCTCCCCCTATTCTTGAGAGAGCTCACAGAGTGGGCAAAAAGCTGGATAAAGCAGGACTGAGAAGCATTGGACCCACTCCTCTCCACCTTTGGATGATGAGTAAGGACCAAGGCACCAAAGAAGAGCAGCAAACATTCCCACAGACAAAGGAATGGAATGAAATGCAGAGGCCCCAAGGCTGGCACCTGCCAACCCAATATACTTTGCCAACACCCCCACTTTAATGGGCCCACTTGTGTGGGGAGAAAGGGGAGGGGTTGCAAGGAGCAAACCCTTACAAACCCATACTTGTGTCTTCCAAACAAAGGCCCTGATAGGTTCTCTATCATAAACATAAAGTAAATGCAAATATTAGAATTATCATGATACTATAGGTGTCTGAAAAACAATAAATCGGCTCCTATATTTGACTTTTGAATATTTTAATATAGGTCTAACACAGGACCTACAAGTGGTGCAACCTCAGCACCCTGACTAACTCACCCCATGCTGTTTGGTCAGTGTAGCCCCATGCTCTCATTTCGGAAATCAGGCGGCATATCTCATCTCATGATCGCAGCAGGCCTTTATCTTATGTGTTGTTAATAACTCTAGTTACATACATTTATGAAACACTTGAAAACACAGTGGAAATCTTTGTCTTCAAAGAAGCTAGACGCATTTCTTTCAGAAACTTAAAGTTTGGAATTTGGGCCAAAATTCAGTTATTTAGGCAGAAAACACTTACATGACACTACTAGTCCTTTTTCTTTCCAAGAGATGACTTCACTGGGATGTCACATAATTTACATATTTTTGTTTTCCCGTCAGTGCGTTTCCAATGAAAAAACTTGGGTGACAAACCTAACCCCGTGACTGAAGTAACCCCGGTCTCCCCTAATAGGCCATGGCATAGCAATGGTCTTGTGATCCGTGGAAAATACCGATTTGGGCTACTGTGTTAGAGTAGCCCAAGTTACTTTCGCCTTATTGTTGGGATCAACGCAGCTAATGTTAACTGGGGAATTTGTTTACCTTTGTTTAATGAAGCCAACTCCATTCTTTTATTTGGTTGTTAAATATATTGCTTGAGAATATAACTGCTAAATGGTAATAGGCTCTCCATAATATGGTAGCATTAATTTAAGGATGCACTGGAAGTTTCAAAATTTTGATGGAGGGATCCTGCAGTCTGCCTATGTTCGACAGGCAGGCATCGGAAGGTTATGTGTTTTGCGTAGGGGTGAGATGGGATTATTCACTAATGCAACTGATTATTTTGTTATGAATGGGATTATACTGCCAGGGGGTATTTGATTACGTTTTGTGAGATATTTTTATATTTGGGGAATACTGAAAAATGCTATGGGGTACTTGTGTTACTTCTGTCATTACGCTTACTTTAATTTCACTCCCTCCCCCTCCTTCCTTTGAAATAATATGACTGATAACACAAATTATGCCAGGGCTGAAGCAGAATCATTATCCACTCACTTCATAACTTGGAATGTAAAAGGACTTACTGGGTAAAATAAAAGGGCAAAAATCTTCTCCCACTTAAAGAGGCAAAAAGCAGAAATTATACTCTTCCAAAAAAGAAACCATACAAATATTGAATTATTGATGACACTTCCTTTTCAATACGTTTTGCACATTTGTCAAAACATTTCATGTATAATAAATTGATGCTAACAACAATGTATAGTTTCTTTTTTGGAAGAGTATATATTTTTACAAGAGACGCATTTGAGACTTAAGGACTAAGTGAGGCTCAGGAAGAATTGGGTTGGACAGAGCTTTCATTCTGACTTCAATATTAAAGCACGCGTAGTAGCAATATTGATTCATGAAAAAATTATGTTTACTCCAGACAAAATCATTTCTGATCCTCAAGGACGATTTGTTGTAGTATCAGGTTCTCTTTTCAACACTCCAGTTGTTCTGGTAAACATATATGGCCCCAATTGGGATGATGTTAGCTTTATTAATAAACTCACCTCTCTCATACTAAATTTGCACTAACATAAGTTCATAATTGCAGGGGATCTGAATACTGTGATGGACCCAGCTATGGATCACTCCAGTCCTAAAACTTTAGTACGCTCCAAGATGTCTCAAGCTCTTTGGGAGCTCTTGAACGACAGGGGATGTGTTGATCCATGGAGATTTCTCTATCCATTCAAAAAGGAATTTTCCTACTTTTCACATGTCCATCACACATATAGCAGAATAGATTATTTTCTTATCGAGAAAATCCATCCTATGGTAAAAAATGTTGAATATACTGCCATTGTAGAGTCAGAGCATGCGCCAGTTGCTCTTGATCTCTTTTTCTCCCAAAATATATCACAGCGTAATCACTGGTGACAGAATACTGCCCTGCTAGCAGACAATCAATTTTGCAAATTCACATCAAAGGCAATTGATGAGTTCTTGATATTTAATAAATCAGACTCTATATCCCTGTCTACATTATGGGAAACACTCAAAGTTGTTATAAGAGGTGAGATTATGTTGTATACTATATCACTCAATAAAGAGAAAAAGCAAAGGGAGAAATGACTTATTGAATCAATAAGAAACATAGATCATCAGTACTCCATCATCCCTACTGCAGAATTATATAAGGAGATGATTGTGATAAAAACTCAATACGATTTATTATCAACAGAAAGAACTGAGAAGCACCAGCTGTGGCTAAAGGGTCATTATTATGAGCATGGAGAGAAAGCAGGTCGTCTTCTGGCATATCAGCTTAAATGCAGATCTGCATCTCGTTTGATTCCACAAATTCGCAAAACACGCAATTCACTTTCACCAACTATAGATCCAGTTGAAATCAACAACATCTTTTAAAGACTTTGACTCTGATTTATACCCATCTGCATTTCCGCAGGATAGCTCGAGTATGATTACTTTCTTGGATAACTTAAAGATTCCAAAGATAGACAAGGATGTTAAAGATGAACTTGAGAAGCCCATTCAGTTACAGGAGATTATAAATTCCATTGAAAAAATGCAAAGTGGTAAAACCCCAGGGCCTGATGGTTATCCTGTGGAATCTTATAAAACATTTGCTTCTCAGCTAGCCCCAATTCTTCTTGAAATGTTTAATCATTCCTTTTGTCAGAAAAGAAATTGCCATCAAGTCAGACTGAGGCGTCAATCTCTCTTCTCTTAAAACCAGGCAAGGACCCACTTGAATGTGGTTCCTATCAACCTATTTCTTTACTAAATGTAGACGTGAACATTTTGGCTAAACTCCTAGCCTGTAGATTGGATGACGTACTGCTCCAGGTAATTTCAGTGGAACAGACCGGATTTATGAAAGGCTGTCATTCTTTTACTAACATTTGCAATCTCTTGAATATTGTGCATTCTCCGGCATCTGGGGGGCCTCCAGAAGAGGCTGTCTCCCTGGATGCTGAGAAGGCATTTCACAGGATTGAGTGGGGGTATCTATTTACTGTGGTTGAGAAATTTGGCTTTGGCTCTAATTTCATCTCTTGGATCCACTTTCCGATTCTCCTAAAGCATCAGTAATAACAAATAAATTAACATCCCAATATTTTCCTCTGTCTAGGGATATACGCCAGGGGTGTCCCCTTAGCCCCTTATTATTTTCGTTAGCTATAGAACCTCTTTCACTTAAGCTCTGAACAGCACCTAACATATATAGCATTAACAGGATGGGAATTGAATACAGAGTCTCTCTTAATGCGGATGATCTTCTGCTTTACATTTCAGATCCTGTCTCATGTGCCCCCAATATTGTGAATGTCCTGAATGAATTTGGCCTTTTTTTTGGTTATAAATTGAACCTCTCCAAAAGTGAATGTTTTTCAATGAATAATTTAGCCCTTAAGATATTGGATAAACTCCCCTTCCGAACATCAAAATTTGATTTTAAGTACTTCAGTATAAATATCACCCGTGCTTTCTCTGACCTTTATGAGAAACATTTCAAGCCACTTATGAAAAATGGTGAGGCAGACATTAAAAGATGGTCTGTACTGTATTTATCTCTTGCAGGCAGGGTTAATTGCATAAAAATTAATGTTTTACCTAGATTTCTCTATCTATTTCAGTGTCTCCCAGTTTTTCCTGTATACATCCTTCTTTCAGTCATTGAACAAGTTAATTTCTTCATTTTTCTGGGCTGGAAAAAATCCTAGGATCCGCAGAGAATTTTTTGGAAAGACCAAGGGACCAAGGTGGCTTGGCACTTCCAAACATGAGGAAATACTACAAGGCATCCAATATGCAAAAAAATATGCATTGGTATCAAACTCCAAAAATGAACTGGTGCGAAATTGAGGCGAACTCATGTCCGTCAACATCACTTTCTGTTCTTATTACAGCAAAATTACCATTCTCACCATCAAAACGCACATCAAGCCCCATAGTTAGTTCCACCCTCAAAATATGGACACAATTTAGGCAGAAATTCCAGCTGAAAGATTTTTCAGTGTATAGCCCTGTTTGTAACAATCACCTCTTTCAGGTGGCCAAACTGGATCACACTTTTACTCAGTGGTGTAGGCAGGGTCTTACTACATGTTATAATTTTTATATAGGTGGCTATTTTGGCAGTTTTACAGATCTATCAGAAAAATTTCAACTACAAAGGTTAGATTCATTTTGATATTTTCAAGTTCGTCACTTTATTCAGACCCTCAGTCCAGATTTTCCAGCCTTGCCAGCAGACTCAGGACTGGAGAAGATCTTGAGAGCCCCTATAGAGCATAGAGAGCATTAAAACACAATTACATCCCTTCAGAGCACTTCATTAGATGGACTTAAAGCTAAATGGGAAGAGGACCTTAGTATGGAGCGATCTGATGCAACCTGGGACTGTGCACAATCTGGAGTTAACAACACGTCCTCTTGTGCCTGTCTCAACCAGATACAATTTAAAGTGTTTCATAGGATCTATTACTCTGAATACAAGCTATCAAAAATTTACCCTGATGTTGAGGACAGATGTGTGCGCTGTAAGGCAACCCAAGCAGATATGGCACACATGTTTTGGAGCTGCTCAGAATTAGCAACCTTTTGGTGATATGTTTGTAATACTCTTAATAATGCATTTAATACTAAAGTGATACCCTCTGCAGAAATGGCCATTTTTGGAGTACTAATTAATGAGTCTTTATTGGCCACTGACAGGAAGAATGCTTTTGCCTTTACCTCCCTTATAGCCCGTAGGAGAAGAGCTCTAGAGTGGAAATCTCCAGATCCACCAAAAGCATCTGTTTGGCTTTGCAATCTGATGTTTTTCCTGAAATTAGAAAAAGTGAAATATTTTACCAGAGGATCAGTTAGGAAGTTCTGTAAGATATGGGACCCCTTAATTCGGTACTTTGATAGATTCACCATTCTCCCATAACACCACACACCCGGTATATTATAATGAATAGTGATACAGCCCTCCTTCACCCCCCCCCCCCCCCCCCTTCCCCCTTTCACATTTTCATTATTATTACTCTCAACCCCCACCTTTTTTATGTATGTTTTTATATTTTTATTTTCTCTGTTTATGATGAAGGCAATATGTATGTGGGAAGGGTGGGAGGGAGGGGTTTGGTTGGTTAAAATAAGAAAACAATTCAAGATTTTGTATCTAGAATGTATCCTATACAGTACCTCCTTTCTTGAATATAAATGAATATTAAAAAAATAATAATAATACTTTTTCACAGCACTGTACATAGGTGGAACCACTGACTGAATGGACAAACCATGTAAGTTGCTAACTGAGTTAGCAACAACGCTTTTGGGAATCACACCCCTGGACAGCGCACAAATCCATCATAGGCCAAATGCACCATTCACTCTCACTCTCATATCTGTGGGCAATTTTCCAATTAGCCTGATTTTGGACTGTGGGTGGAAACCCATGAAAAGGCCCCAGGGTAGAATCAAATCCCTGACCTTCTTGTTGTGAGGTGGTAGTACTACCCACTGTGCCACCATTCTGCCTGCTGCTCAAGAAAATGAAAAGCATTGTGGCAGGTCAAACATAATCTTTTCTCAGTGGTGTACTTATGCGTTGCTCTTTCGTTTCAGGTAGTGTCAGGTTTTTGTACAAAGTTTATGTGTTTCCTGTCACTGTGGGCTGCAGGGCACAGTAGTACAGAGCAGAGTCTCTCACTTCAGCAGAGGAGATCTCCAGATGCACATGGTTATTTTTATCTTCATGTATTACAGCAAAGCCTCCTTTCTCTTCCCTCTCTTTGTACATGTTTATTGAGATGATGAATTCAGGTTTTGAATTGGAATATTGTCGATACCAGTGAAGATCATCCCCTCGCCTTGAAGAATTGTAGTTGCATGACAGTGTGACACTGCTGCCGTCATATGCATAGGTTAATTTCGCTAGTGATGTGATGCCATCCTGAAAACTGTGACCTGCAAAACATATTGATACATTTTTTGCATTAATTGTGTCCTATTCAGAGTTCATTTATTCAGATTGGAAATAAAAACAATATACTGTATATGCAATCCAGATGCAATTTAGCCATTGGTAACACTTTCGATTGCATTGAATATAGTCACACTCAATGATGCAGCAATTACTCAATTATATGCTGTTTTAATTAAAACTATGTTCTACTGATGTTATCTTTACTCCCATATTAATGTCTTGTTATAAAGATTGTTGAGTGTATCTGAAAACAAGTTTTGTTAACTAACTGACACGCAAGCAGTGTTGAAGAGTTAATAAAATAAAACCCTATAGATGAAATAATTATTGGATACCACTTACCCACCCCTGTTGCAAGTAGAAGTAAATACAGCAGCATTATGACAGCTGCCAGAAAGGGCTGTTTTTCAGAAATACAGACTTCGAAGACAACAAAAAATGAACATACCCTGAACTCTGACTATTTTTCAGGTAACCACCAGGTAACCACCCTCAGTCACTGAATATTAAGCCCCTCCCAGGGTTGTTCAACACCCATGATGAGCACTGTTAGAATATATTAATTGTTTCACAGTGACATAACTGACCAGCAAAACAGGCTCCACTAAATTAATATGCTATTTCCAGCATTATCGCACAAAATTTTACCCCATCTTCATTTTTTTTTTTTTTTTGCAATTCACCTATTCCTGATTAATGGTTTGGAAAAAAAGCTGCACATTTATATTTACTTTTGTGAAATAATGAATATCTTATACGGTGGACTTTTCCGTAGAACTTTGCAAAAATGTTTTATTTTGCCTCATAATTTCATACATAGTACATTGTATCCATAGTTTTTTCTCTGCTTCTGATATTGCTTGTCACTGTTGCTGAAGTTATTCGAATTTGGGGATCATCAAACGTGAAACAGTGACATCTGGTGCATATTTAAGCTATTGCCGTACATACAGAATTTTTTTTGCTCTTGGATGCAAACTGCTTCGACTACGAAAAACACAAGTAAAATATCAGAAGTAAAACAAATTCTAATTTCTTTCATCATGCTTTCTATGATTTCATCATAAATTAAGATGAGTTTAATTCCTGGTGTTAATTTTTTTCTTTCAAAGTTTAAATTTAAGTTGCCTAATGCACGATTATGAATGCAGAATAGTTAGTTATTAAGAAACACCTGTCCTGGGAATGCAGATGAAAATGAGTTTCAAGCTATTTCTAATGAATTATATAAGCAGTGTTTCTTTCCTTATAACCATCTACCATGATTTTAATTATTTAATTAATTATTATTAAATTATCGAATTTAATTATCGATTTTAATTATCGCATCATGTGTGATGTATCTGGTGACATAATCTCTCCGCATTTCTCAAAAAAGATCAGGTGGAAAATAATCATTATGGAAATAGAATCCAAACATATATATTGAGTTGGCCCTCTTCCAACTTTTTCAGATGTGTTGCTGCCAACAAATTCAACATGAGCTAATATTTTTCAGAAAAAAGTGAAATGTCTCAGTTTCAACATCTGATATGTTGTCTATGTTCTATTGTGAATAAAATGTGAGTTTATGAGATTAGTATATCATGACTTTCTTTTTTATTTACAATTTACACAGCATCCAAAATTTTTTGGAATTGGGATTGTAAATGGACATCTTAACTGAAAAAAAAAAGAAATGACAGTTTTGTTTATGACATGCAGCGCATTAGTCCGGGAGAATTCTTCCTTTGAATCACAGAATGCCATAAATCACTGATTGGACAGTGTTTTACTGAGAGGTTGTGCCTCCAGCCCCCTCCCTATCCACATTCCTCACACCTTTCCCTGTCACAATATTTAGCAGCGCCTGCAGCTCACGAACGACTAGCTGCAGGTAATGGCATTTAAGGCGGCCTTAGATGCCGTGTATTTGTCTTCCTACTGCTGGTCAGTAGTGATTGTCAAATGAAGCCTCATGAATCACTAAGGCTTTCCAGCCCATTGCTTCACCAAAAGGTTCAGTATTCAAGGCCTCAATGAAACACTGAATGCTGCCATCTGCTGGGGAAAGAACATATGACAGTCAATGAACAGTATCATGACTTGAGCTGAAATGTATGAAAAACTTTGGTGTGCAATCACAATAAACGATGGATGTTTCTATAGTATGTGCATGTGTAAGTATATGGACGTATTTGTGTAAGCATATTTGTTCATAAATAAAATAGCAATGAAACCATCACAAGACTTTGCTTTTTTAAATAATTTTTATTCAAAAACACAAGTTTTTCACGTGTGCTTGGGCTGAGACAGTTTCTCCTTCCGGACAATATTTCTCCAGCCTTTTCACACGGAACTGAAGATGCCAAGGAACATTACCATGTTATGGCAAACTTGTACAAGCCTGGATACTGAGTTTGAGTCTGTTCCAATACAGCAGTGGATCCTCTGCTCTTCCAATGTTAACTTCTGCTATATATCGATCCACTTCCACTGTTACAGCCGCCACCGCACTTGAGCTGCTCCTGCTGCTACTGATAGACTCATCCAGTGGCTGCCAAAGTCCACCTAATAACAATATTTGGAGGGGAGGGGAAGAAGTAATTCAGTAATTCAGCTGTTCAAACCAACATCATAATCCGAAGAATACATTGGTAAGGTCACTTACTATTACTTGCAGATGGATCCAGAACGGCGTCTTGTGGCTGGTTTGAGGCGGCAGGTGAAGGTTCATTCCTTATTAGGGTGACACATTTATTTTTTAGGTGGTTTTCCAAGGAGTTTCTGAAGGACTTTGAAATCCAAGCTTCTTGTATCTTGAATCTAGTTGCGTGAGACTGACGGCCGCCGCCTTCTGGACCTGCTCTTTGGCCTTCTCCATGGCCTCCCGGTATTTAATGTCTACCATTGCCTTCAGAGACTGAGGGTGAAAAGGTGAGTTGTTATGATTATCCTACATAAAAATGAGCAACTTGGCTCTGCTCACACACTACTTGGGAGAAGATAGTTGGGATCCAGCACATGCATAAGCTCCCTGAACCCCACATCTTCCACAGTGGAGAATGGCTGGGAGTCCTTAATAATCACGTTCATCAGGGCCTGATCCACCATCGCTTTTCTCGAATCTGAAACATTTTATGCTGCTGAATTGTAGGAACTGAACACATGATTTTGTCAACATGCAATATTTAATCTTACTTATTGTGGTATCTGGCTCGTTGGAAGGCTGGGCATGCTCATGCAGTGCTCTGCAGTGGTAAAGCATGGAGGACATATTGTTGCTATACCTCAGGGCCCGTATTCACAAAGCATCTTAGCCCTAAAAGTAGGTCCTAATTGCTGGATTTTGGAGAAACTCCTAAAAAAAATGAGCATGTCAGTTGTAAATTTAGGACTCCTTATTATTTTTACTAACTGTTATTCACAAAGCATCTTTAGTAGCTTTAGTAGCCTAAAAGTAGCTCCTAAGTCTATGAGAGCTTAAAGTAGTCAAGAGGACTCCTAACTCGTTAAACCTATTCAAAAAGAATCGGAAAATGGCTGCTGCTGTTGACGGAATGACTTGAAAATTCTGAATGATGCCCAGTTGTTGAAAAGAAATTGGATCGACCGTGAAAGGATTTTATTTGTTTATTTGTTGAGGGAGAGAATTACATCACCAACCATGAGAAGCAACCCAAATTAGCCCCGAAATAAAATGTTTGACAACACTTCGGTACTTGGCCACCAGAAAAATGCAACTTTGCAATGCGGACAATTTAGGGATTTCATAGTCATCTGTCAGTCGCTCAATTCACAAACAATCATTGCGCTCAGTGAACCTTTCATCATCCGACAGTCAATCCGGTTTCACATCTCAGGTGTGCCCGGTATCATCGGTATTATTGACAAGACCCATATTTGAATTATTTCTCCGACCAAAGATGAAGAAGTATTTGTAAAAAGAAAAAAGTTAATTCCATCAACACCCAGATAGTATTTGATGCTGAATACAATATTTTGGACATTGTCGCGAAATGGCCAGGATCCATGCCCGCACGACTTGGATTTTAATGTAACGCTGCCTATGCCAATTATTTGACAGGTATTATGTGCCTGCGGGATGTCACTTGCTCGGGGACAGTGGCTTTAGTGCTGTACCTCCTCCTGCTATGCATGAATTAATTTATCAGGCTGTTGAGCGAGGGTTACATTTAATAGATCATCATAATAATACCAGCCTATGTCATATTTTGCATACATATTTAAATTGTTGGCTATAATTTACAAACCAATCTTAGTATGCGTTCCTGTCTAAATGATAGCCAGATTATAGGCTGCAATCTCGGACCTCCCCTGTGATTGCAGCCCATACCACCACTTCTCGCAGTCTTCTGCCGTCGGAGACACTGAGGGGAATCCAGCATTGATTTGTATGCTGATATTATCCCTCGCATCCAGCTTGGCTATGCTGTTCACCCCCGAGCCAAATTTCCCTTTGATTACCTGCTTTCGCTCCAGCACCAACTGGGCCAGCAGCAGTAACTGGTCGTAGCTCCAGTTGGGCTTTCGCGTCCTTTTCAAACTTTCATCCATGACAGTTTAGGGCAAACAAACTTGAACGGCTCGACATTTAAAGGATCGCAAAATATTCACATTGGGTAATGAGTTGCCAATCATTGGGGAAAATGATGCGTTTTATTATTGACTCGTTTTATGCAATTGTGTTTTTACAACTATCTCTTTCCTATGTATGTTTATTTGCCTAGAGCGTGATATGTGGGGACTGCGTGTAGTGCATTTACAGGAGTGCTCAACAATTTATTATTTATGGGACAAACCAGCTGCTTGGAGTATTTCCTCATTTTTTTAACTTCATGGGTTGTATGTGGCATATTTTTTTCAGTGGGCTGCCATGCCACCAAACAACCAATCACCGTGCTCATTGTCCCAAGACTCGTACATGAGAATTGGCGTCATCCGCAGCAACGGAGATTTACTCCCACCTATCTCAGAGCTACTCCTAATCTAAGAGTTACCAGTTTTCTGAACTAAAAGTTGCTCTCAGCGGCTTTTTGAATAACATTTAAGATTTTACTCCGACATAAAATATTTTAGCACGACTCAGGAGTACTCCTAGCGGTAAGATAAGATGTTTTGTGAATACGGGCCCAGCTCTTTATCACACAGCAAGCACCTCACCTTTAATAAAATCATCCATATTATGACAGATAGTTCACTGTGTGGCAAGTATACAATATTCACTGTATTATGAAACCTTTTTACACATACAAATCTTATTATGAGCGGTCAACTCAAAATACTCCCATACAGATGAGGACTCCCTTTTTCTTGCTGCTCCATCTGTGAGAAGGGGATTTGTCGCTCAAGAAACAAAAATAGAACTGATTGGAACGTAAATGCACTTAATGGATTGTTGCAAAAAAACTCTCTCCATAATATATATGCACCATTACATAAATTCATCATTACCTATCACCAGCCTTTTTAAACAAATACAACACATCTGAGTTATGAAGCTCAAAATTGTTGTACATACTTCTCTTAAAAAAACGTGTTATCTTTGCAAGCCCTGTTGTAAACCTGTAGCTCCCCAGTCACCTCTTTACAAACACGTGTCAAAGTGATGTCTCAGCTTATTATGTGACTGCAGAAGAAGGTGCACACACCAAACACAGGAGTGACATTATTTAGAAAACGGAATAACTGACTCTCTCACGTCAGTGCCCTACAATGGGGAAAATAATAATAATTATTATTATCATTAGTATATAATAAATAATACTGTTATGGCCCCAATTTGTTATTACATTTACAACGCAACAGCAAGGGATGACAGACACAATTTAAAACTTAAACACATTTAATGAACAGACAAAGACTAACACTAACCTACAACTAATGACCAAGATTGATTATTTGCAAAACAGAAATATTTACAGTCACTTGGTGATGTCCTGGGTGAGGAAACTGCTCTAACACAGGCAAACGATTTTGGCATCACCCATGCCATTTTGAGTAAGAATATCTCAGTAACTACAAATATAACCCTGCAGCTTTTTTCTGCAGTGATAGAAGACAGATGGAACTGTCTTTTAGAAAAAGTTTGGGTCTCTGGCACCTGTCCCACATGGAGATTTTTGCCACCAAAAACAGCCAATTAAAAATCTCGTCCAACTTTGGGAGCTCATATTTTCCGAACTGAGGTATCTAGAAACCTTCAGTTTGCTAAGTTATCACACAAGTTTGTGTAGATTGGAACCCACGGGTATCAGAACACTTCTGTGCAGTATTTCTAGTACCTTTAAGGCCCCAAACCCCACTCGCGAGTAGGTTTTTCTTAATTTTTGGCATTTTTAGCAAGCCCCCATGGCCTGCAGAGTGTAGGGAAACACCTGGGGATGTTTGTGGAGCACTAGCTACATGCAGAGGCCTTGTATACCAACTTACTGCTCTCTGATATGTCTGGAGGCTGAGAATTAATCACTTAAAGATGCAAAAAACTATGGCGAGGCTTTTCTTGGCTATTTATAGCCCAATTACTGAAACTTTCAGACCCCCACAACTCAGTAACTATTTGAGCTACAAGCCTACAATTTTGCATAGAAAGAGCTTTTGTGACTATCTAGTGACATACAAATTTAATCCTAATTTGAAAATGGTGTGGCAACCACCATCTGGTGAAACCACACGGAATGACCCCATATCTTGCGGGCAGTTGAAGGCCCTGCGTTGCATTGAGGCATTGGAGGCCTGCGTTCATCTAATGTGAACGTGATCTCATGTCGGTGACGTGAGTCTCACAGACTGTCATAAATCTTCAACACATAACAAAGACTAAATTCTCAAATTAAATGCAGCATATCCTATGAAAGGATTCAGTTCCACTTACCAATGGGGGGAACTATTTTCAGTTAAATTAATTCTGCAACTGAAAATTGGTGCATAGATTTTGATGAAAATGATAATTGTTTAAAAATGGATGAAAGTTACATATGCTCAGTATTTGAATAATCTAATGTGAAGTTCTGTTAGGTTTTTGTCTGGAGTTTATGGATTTCCTGTCACTGTGGGCCTCAGGGCACAGTAGTACACTGCAGAGTCTGCCACTTGAGCAGTCAAGATCTCCAAATCCACGCGTTTGTTGTCTTTATTATTTGCCACAAGAAACTCTCCTTTTTTAACTTGTGTATTTAGAGTTCCCACCACCTCGATGATCAATTCAGGTTTGGATTTGGAATACTGGCGATACCAGCATAGATAGTTTGCAGCTGTGTATGTGCATGAGAGATTTACACTGTTTCCCTCCACAGCATGCACTTCTTTAGCTGTTGGTGTAATTACATCCTGAATGCTGCCTTCTGTGGAAGAAATGCAAAATAAAGTTTTATTGCTGATTACATGAATTTTATCTAAAATGTGATTCAGTGTGACAATAATTCAGAAAATGTACTTAATGATTTGTATTCACAGTATATAATAATGATCAAGAAGACAATTTTCCTTAAATTAGACACACAATGAAAAACAAGCATTCAAGGAATTCATAGTCTTGCCCAACAGCCAGAAATTTATGTCATGCTGTGAGGTCAGGCCAAGGTGTTTACATGTGAAAGATGAGTGAAATTGGTCGATTGGTTCTGGACATATCTGCCCAGAAACACGCATACACAGACAGACAGACAGACAGACTCACAAGGCGATTACAATAGTATCCCTCCGGGGGCTCGACTGATAATTTTTTTTTTCTGCAAAGTTAAGCAATAACCAATGCTAATACTTATAATTATGTTTTGTGGGACTGGCGTTCATTGTTTATGTCTTCTTCATGACAACAACAAAAAAAAAAGATACATTTTACTCAGTTCTGCTTGAAACTGTCAGCCAGGCTAAAATCTGGGCTTTAAAAAGCTGATGTAGAAGAAATCAGCATCACAGATGGAAAAATGCAGGATTACTTACCTATCTTTGCTAAAAAGAGAAGAAATAAGCAGTGCAGCATTATCCTAGCGATGTGAAAGAAATTTGGGTTTGAAATGCAGATGGAACCCTTTGACTACCCTCGTATCTCTGAAGGGAAACTTCTTGCTTATTGACTGTGTAGCTCCTCCCCAAGGCAAAAGGCCTTACCTGCAGTCACATGCTCTGTGGTTTGGAGGGAAGTTTCAGTTATTTTTTTTTTCTTCAGAAATTATAATCTAGACAATTGGGCCACATCTAAAATACTGTATCCATCTCAATATATGAAACCTTTCCCTCCAATCAATCAATCAATCAATCAAGCAATGAAAAAAAAGACATGACTTCAAATCAGGTAGATAGAGCAAATTAAAGCTTGGAGGGGAATTCCTTTTTTAGAATTTACACTTGAAAGAATAATGCTTGATATCTCTCCACAATAACACACCTAATGCTTCATGGCAGCTGAAAATAGTGAAAGCAGAGAATATACCTTTAAGCTAATGATTGGTCTTAACTGATTTTTAATTATTTATCTAAATCAGTATAATGTGAATTCCTAAAACACATTAAGTGCAGGCTAGATAACCTGCATTACAGGGTGTGCAAAAAGCAAATGTGGAAGTTATTAAAGTACCAGTAACCTACCCCCTTTTTCCATAAAGTGAGTGAAACTTTTTCTCTGAGCTGAAATCATTATTTAATCACTGCAGCATTGCACAAAGAGTGAAACTGTGTTTAACTACCAATGGATCATTCTAATTATTGGAAAACGTATTAATCAAGGAAAATGATTGAAAACAGGTCAGGGCCACATATCAGAGCGATTTTTTTCCCTCTAATTTCAGCCAACTAGCCATCACTGGTAATGCTACTGTTGCTTATTTGTAGTTGCTTGAAATTTATCAGCATTTTGTAAGGCAGATTGAATTTCCAAGCATATGGTATGATATAAAATAAAATAAAAGAAAATGTTAAAAATAATGTCAGATATATACTTTTTGTTATGCCAAAGAGGACACTACTCAAATCACAGAGTGGAAATAATTTTTACCTCCGCCAAGGAGGTTATGCTATCGAGTCAGTTTATTTATTTGTCCGTCTGTTTGTTTGTTTGTTTGTCTGTGGACAGGATTTCTCGGAAACTACTGGACGGATCTACATGAAATTTTCCACCAGAGGTAGACCTTGGTCCATGGACGACTCCATTAAATTTTTGTGATGATCTGGATCCGGATCTGGATTCTGGATCTGGATCTTTATTTATACACTCAGTGACATTTCTCCGAAACTAATGAACGGATTTTGATGAAATCTACAAAAAAGGTAGATCTTGGCCCAAGGATTATACATTACAAATTTGGTGAACATGCGTGTCAAAATCTTCGATCCCGATCCAGATCCAGATCAGGGATCAACTTTCTCAATGAGACGATTTCTTCGTATACCACTGCAGCATTTTCACCAAATGTTGATCCAAACACGACGAGTTTGCGCAATTCAGCCGGTGTCGTGCCGACTTGGGCACGCCATATAAAAAGGGGGCCTCCCCAACCCCTGGTCATTTTTGGATTGGCTGTGGAAGAGACAACATGCTGAATTCCAGAGACACAATCATTCCAGAGAAGTGAAGATGCCTATACCTGGCATGTTGTCTCTATGATATAAGTTGTCTCTTCGCTGGCGATCTCTGGAATGACAAGCAGTGTCCAGGAAGCCCTATATATACCCCCGCACCGACGCGAGCGACACTGTCGCGCAGTAGTCGTGAACTGCTCGTGAACTCGTTGTGAACTGCTCATGCCATGCGCAAACTGTCCGTGAAGTGTGTAAACTAGTCGTGAACTGCTCGTGCCATGAATGCGTGAAGTACACGTGACCATGTCAGTGGGAAGGCACGGCCATGCTACGACGCGCACCAATTCGTGAACATGTCGTGAACTCGACGTGAGCTGTTCGTGACAGTTGTGGCATGGCGCGCACTGCCACGCACTGGTTTGCGCATAGTTCACGACCCGGTCCCGAAATTTTGTCAACATTTCAAAATTCTCGTCCCGACATGGCACGCAGTCACGACGGGTTTACGCGCACTTCACGCCAGTTTACGACTAGTTTGCGCACTGGCATGACTCCAGTCATGCCAATGCATGCCACAGAATCGTGCAAGTGTCAGCCTTGCATAAGGGAAGCATTTGCACTGGTAGTCTGAGTGTTGAAGTCCCTGTGTGTGTCCTCCCTCTCAGAGAGCTATTACAACTCAGTACTGAAGAGGTTTTGTTCTTGTAGCTACTGTATTAACCGCCTCCTTTGGTGTCAAACATCCGGTAACTCTGATGGGAGTGGCGGTTTATTCATCATACACTCTTATGCATTAAATAATTTACTGTGGCTGCCAAAGTTGGTATTTATTGTACACAATATCTGCACAATATTGTAGTTACACTGCCAATCACACTAATGATCTTTTTATTCTATTTGAAAGCTTGAGCTACCGAGTGCAGTGGTTCCCAAACTCATCCTAAAGGATCTGTGCACGCCCTTGTTTTTGTTTCAAGCGCAGTTATGATCCAAGACTTTTAATGATTTGTTAATTTTTTCTCAGTTACCCTTAGCGACAGAATAACAAACAGCTATGCATGCAATGAACAATAAAAAAGTTTCAGATTCACATTGTGGAGTATTAGAAATAACTGCATGAAAAGTAAAATAGATTAACAGACCATGACGTTTTAAAGAATCAACGGGCTGTTAATTAGTATAAATATGGGAATATGGTCAATTGAATCAGCTATTAGTTAATGAAGTGTTCAAAGACAAAACGAAAGATAATGACTCAAAGCTGTTGCTTGTTATTTTTGGGTTAAGTTCAAGTGGACACAGCTGAGAGAACACCTACGTGTGACAACCTATATGAACTTTTTAATTTACCGTTGTTTTAATTTAATTTAATTTAATTTACCCCAATTCCAAAATAGTTGGGACAAAGTGTAAATTGTGAATAAAATCAAAACGCAATGACTTTTAAATCACATCAGCCAGTATTTTATTCACTGTAGAACTGAGATAACATAGCCAATGTTGAAACTGAGAAATTTTACAATTTCATCCACAAAATGAGCTCATTTCAAATTTGATGGCTGCTACAGGTCTCAAGAAATAGGGACAGGGACCTGTTTACCATGGTGTAGCATACTCTCGTCTTTTTAACTCAGAGTGGAGGCGTCTGGGCATTGAGGAGATAAGTTTGTTGAGTTTAGCCATTGGAATTTGATCTCACTCTTTTTTAATACAGGCTTCCAGCTGTTGCAGAGTTTTAAATCTCCTGTGACAGACTTTTCATTGAATTATGCGCCAAATATTCTCAATCGGTGGAAGATCAGGACTGTAGGCAGGCCAGTTCAGCACACGGACTCTTATACTACGAAGCCATGCTATTGTAATAGCTGCAGTATATGGTTTTGCATTGTCCTGGACCTGCTGAAATACACAAGGCCTTCCCTGGAATAGTTGTCGTCTGGAGGGGAGTATATGTTGCTCTGAAACTTTTATTTACCTTTCAGCATTCATGGTACTTTTTAATACATGCAAGTGTCCTACACCATATGCACTAATGCATCCCCATACCTTCAGAGATACTGACTTTTGAACTGATCGCTGATAACAGCAGGGGTGGTCTTTCTCCTTAAGCACGCCCATGATTTCCAACAAGAATGTCAAATTTGGACTCGTCTGACCACAGGACACTTTGTTCCTTTGCTATAGTCCATTTTAAATAAGCCTTGGCCCACAGAACACGGGGGCGCTTCTGGATCATGCTCAACAATGGCATCCTTTTTGCATAATAGAGTTTTTGATGGCATCTGTGGATGGCACGGCAGACATTGTTTACAGACAGAGGTTTCTTGAAGTATTCCTGGGCCCATTTAGTAATGTCAATGACAGAATCATGCTGGTGAGTGATGCAGTGGCGTCTGAGGGCCTGAAGATCACAGGCATCCAGTAAAGGTCTTTGGCCTTGTCCCTCACGCACAGAGATTTTTCCAGTTTCTCTGAATCTTTTGATCATGTTGTGCACTGTCAATGATGATACCTTGAAAGCCTTAGCAATTTGACGTTGAGAAACATTGTTTTTAAAGTATTACGCAATTTTTTTACACAAGCTTTCACAGGATGGAGAGCCTCTGGCCATCTTTACTTCTGAGAGACTCGGCCTCTCTAAAACATCCCTTTTATGGCCAATCATGTCACATACCTTATGCCAGTTAACTTAATTACTTGCTTAATGTTCTTTCAGCTGATCCTCTTATATATTAATTGCTTTTTCAGCCCTTTTTTTGCCTGTGTCCCAACTTTTTTGAGATCTGTTGAAGCCAGGAGAAAAATGTAAAATGTCACAGTTTCAACATCTGAAATGTAATCTATGATCTATTGTAAATAACATATTGGCTCATGTGATCTGAAAGTCATTGCATTTTGATTTTATTCACAATTCAAACTTTGTCCCAACTATTTCAGAATTGTGGTTGTAATCATTTCCTTTGTTACACCTTGTGCAGTTATTTTCAATGCAGCAATATGTCAAAAAAAGTGAGCATGATTGATTCTTCTTGAAAAGAAAAAACATTTCTGTCATAGTGTGTATTAACAGCTTGGAGAATTCTCAGACTGAAGTTACGGCTGCAATTAAATTCAGTGCATCAGTCCCCCAGATCGAGCCTGGGGACCACTAATCTTTTACACAGAATCAGTACAGAAACTGTTTGAGTGGTAAATGTGCGGTGGACTTACAGTAACATCTTGTGGCCAAATGAAGACACTACACCGAGGCACAGTGTAATAAAATAGTGCGTTTTCAAAGGTGCGCCTCCTGACTGTCAGGCTAGTTAGGGAACTTATGTGATCTGCATGGCGGATGAAAATTAAATAAAATAAAGGCGCACTATCATGTTTCTAAAGTCAAACACTTATATCTTTGGTTGAAATAAAAAAAAAATGTTGACTTTAATTGCTTAGGTGTTTTACATTGGCTAATATTTCCTTTCTTTTCTTCCCAGTTGGATAAATTCAACTTGCAAGATATCTAGAGTAGGGGTGTAACGGCTTTGAACCGAACCGGAAAACCGCGGTTCAAAGTACTTTGGTTCAACTACTCGCTCTGTCATCTTGAACCGCGGTTTGGCCGCATACGTCATAATTCCGAGGAGCACTTACATCCAGCATAACTTTTTCTCCCGGCTTCTTTTCACAATAATGTAAGCGATTATGTAAACTCAGTAAGTGGCGGTAGTGCACCATATGGTTTGTAAACTGCCATAAAACTCCAAAAAGAAGAAGAAGAAGAATACAGCATAACTTTTTTTTTTTTTTTTTTTTTATTTATTTATTTTTTTTATTCAAACAAGTACAAAATTACATTGTACAAAATGAAAAGATACAATGTCTACATGCCAGGGGTTATACAAAAATATATGTATAGCACTTTTTTTTTTTTTTTTTAAACAAACAAACAAAAAAACAATAAAAATTAAATAATATATACACACATAAAAACATAAACAAATATAAATATACATATACACATACATACATTCATATACACACAAATATATATATATACATACACAGTCCAAAGTATGATACACATGCATACATTACAAAAATATTTCATATTTGGAACAAAGTTTTACAGTTTTGATAGCTTTTTTGTTAAGAGAGGTAGAAATAGTTTTAATATACAACTCCATTTCTTTAAGAAAACAAACAAATGAGGGGTGGGTTCTCAAAACCTTACTTTTATGTATATGAAATTTAGCCAAAAGAATGATTAAATTACAAAGAAAATATTCTTCTTCTAAAACCTTACTGTAGGTATTGAAACCAAATAAAACATCCTGCAGACGCAAGGTAAAACAATCATTAATATTGTCCAAAATAAAACGACAAATCCTCTGCCAGAGGCCTCTAGAGTATTCACAAAACCAAAAAAGATGAAAAGCAGTTTCTGAGAATGTATTACAAAAACTACATCTTATGTCAATATCTTTTCTAAACTTAACTAAAAGAGACTTAACAGGATAGCAACGATGGATAATTTTAAAAGTAACCTCTTTTACCTTATTGACAAGGAAAAATTTGCTGGGTAGAGTCCATGCCCTAGCCCAACAAACGTCTTGGGCATATTTGTTCCACGCTGAGATCACATGAGGAACTGAAATGCAATCTTTTTGAAAGAGACTACGCACATTTCTGTTGCTATTGTAAGATGTAGACTTAAAACATAACTCACCAATGTATGTTTTCAAAGGATCAAGTTGAGGCACTACAAAGGACGATGAGAAAGAAAAACCTTTTAAAAGCATAATCACTCCTGCAGGAATCGCGTCAAAAATAATAGCAAATTGTTTAGGAGTTACAGGAAGTGTAAAGTGATGTAGAAATTCTTGATAGCTGAACAGATTACCTTCCTTATTAAATAGTTGATTTACCAATAGAATACCGTTCCTAAACCAATTGTCAAAAAATAAGGATTTCTTTTTATAACATATATCTCTATTATTCCAAATAAAATAATTATTTGGAGAAAAATTGTGCTTGTAAATAAGGGACCAAGACAAAAGAGCTTGCTTATGAAAGTTTGATAGAGACACAGGAAGCCTATCAATATTGTAATTACAAAGTAAAACAAATTTCAAGCCACCCAACTGAGAAAACACATGATGAGAAATGATATTCCATATGGAAGCAGGTTCTTTTAAGTGTTTTTTAATCCAATTAATTTTGAAGGTGTTATTAAGTATACTGAAATCAAGAAGGTTAAGACCACCATTGTTGTAATTATTCATCATGACAGATTTTTTAATGTAATGTGTTTTGTTCTTCCAAATAAAATTACAAAGTAACTGGTCAATATCCTTGCAGATTTTTGTATCAACTCCCAATGCTATAGCAGCATAAGTCAGCCTGGAAATGCCTTCTGCTTTTGAAAGTAATATTCTACCCTTTAATGACAAATCTCTCTGTAGCCACATATTTAGTTTTTTCTTTGTTTTATCAATTATTGGATTAAAGTTAATACTACATCTTAGATTCTGATCCCTAGTTACAACTATGCCTAGGTAGGTGACTTTGTCCTTTACTGGTATATTGCAGATGGAAGCCAAACTACATCCTTTTACTGCCATTAATTCACATTTATTCACATTTAAATGAAGACCTGATGCTAACGAGAATACCTGAATAATATCTATCGCAAGAGAGATCTGAGAGGAGTCTTTTAAAAAAAGTGTTGTGTCATCAGCTAGCTGACTTATAATAACCTCTTTATTAATCACAGACATTCCTTTCAGATCACTGTTTTTAATGTGATTAGCTAATAATTGAGTACACAGCAAAAACAGATAAGGGGAAATAGGACACCCTTGACGTATCCCGCGTTTTAATTCAAATCTAGGGGATGTACCACTCTTTAATTTGATAGAGCTACTACCATTGCAATATAGGGTTTTAATTGTTCTACAAAAATATTCACCAAAACCAAATTTGTTAAGGGTTTTAAAAATAAATTCGTGCTCAACTGAATCAAATGCTTTGTAAAAATCCAAGAATAAAATAAAACTTTCATCTTCAATATAATCTGGGTAATCTAAAATATCTAATACTAGTCGGATATTGTTGGAGATGTGTCTATTAGACATAAAACCAGACTGGGTTTCATCTATAATGTCATCTAATACAGCTTTTAATCTTTTACCAAAAATAATAGCCAGTACTTTGTAATCATTGTTTAGTAAGCTGATTGGGCGCCAATTATCAATTAGAAGAGGATTTTTTTTAGGTTTAGGCAATAAAGTTATTAAACCTTGTGTCAAAGTGGGGGGGAGAGTACCTTCAGTAATACTTTCCTTAAAAACCTCCAACAAAAATGGAGCTAATTCTTTGGCAAAGCATTTATAAAATTCAGATGTGATACCATCAACTCCAGGTGATTTATTCAGTTTTAAGCTCTTAATTGCATCCGTTACCTCTTTAATAGAGATTGGACACTCACAAAATTCTTTATCAGTCTTACTTAATGGGTTAACAACCAAAGAATTCAGGAATGAACTCGTACTATCCTCACAGTATTGAGAAGTATATAAATTTTTGTAGAAATTTGAACAGAAGTTTGCAATCTGCTTTGCATCATCACATACTGTTGCTCCTATTTGTAGTTGGTGAATAGTGTTCTGCACAGATTGGGATTTTTCTAATCTGAAGAAATATGATGAGTTTTGCTCACCTTCCTCCAACCAACGCCTTCTAGACCTTACAAATGCCCCTTCAGCTTTAGATTTGTAGAAACTATCTATTTTATCTTGGTATTCAAACAATGCCTCTTTTTCTTCAGGGGTCAATTTATCAGGACATATGGAGGATAAGGCAGCAATCCCAGAAATTATTTTTTCCTCTTCAATTCGTTTTGCTTTAGCTAGACTACTACAGTAACTTCTGAAAAATTTGCCAACTTCAAACTTAAAGAGTTCCCATTTAATTCCATATCTCCCTTCTACTTGAGCTTCATTCCAAAAGACATGAACCAATTCCTTAACCCTTAATTCAACTGCTTTGTGGCCCAAAACAGAGCTATTCATTTTCCAATAAGAACTTCTTGGGTTGTTAAATGATGGAAGTAAAGAAATGTGTATCTTAATGGCCTTATGATCAGTAAGAGGAGTAGGAAGAATTTCAGCCTTTGTGTTGTTTTTAAGATTGCTAGAAATTAACCAAAAATCAATTCGTGATTGTCTGGATTTTGACTTATTACTCCAAGTAAACATTGTGACTGCTGGAGAGTTCTCTCTCCAAATATCTATCAAGTCAAACCTTTGCATTAACATTTTTAACACTGCAGAAGTATTGTTTTGGGAACCTGGTGGCCATCTATCAATCGTGTTATCCAAAGTAATATTAAAATCACCACCTATGAGTAGATAAGCATTAGGAAATTTAGACATCCAGTATAAAATTTTATTCTCTACATCACTAAGAAGATTATTGTTCTCAGTTGTGGTGTTGAAACCATAGATGTTAATTATGATGAAATGAATGTTATGAGTGTTAATAACCTGGCAGATATAATGACCATTATTATCAGTATCTGTATGCAATATACTTTGCATATATCCGTTTTTAAGTGTACACACACCTGCTGCACGTGTTGATGCATGTGAAAAATAGGCTTCATTACCCCATTGTGATTTCCAAAAAAGCATATCATCATTAACAGAATGTGTCTCCTGTAAGAAACAAAAATCAGTGTTGCATTGTTTTGCATATAAAAATAAAGCTTTGCGTTTCAAAATGTCTCTTAAACCCCTGGCATTGAGAGAGACTATAGACAAGGAAATGGTTGCATCAAACAGAGAACAAATTAGAAAGTAAACATACAGTTTCAGATCTGGGACTGATCTTAATGAGATGCTACGAGAACAGCATCAATTACACAGGCAACAAAAAGTGCAAAAACATCATGCACAGGCCCACTTATTAATTTTCAGAACAAACTATTAGCTATTGAGCAATTAACTTGCAGTCAATTACATATTTTGAGAGTAAGCTTAACGATCTTCAGAGAGTTAGCTTAACAAGTTAAACAGGTAAAGGAATTTCTTTCTTGTCAATGAAGGCACGGCCACCTACAAAGTATGCGGCTTTCCCAGCCTTCCGAGCTTTATCCACGAGCGGCCATGGCTTTTGCCTGGATTCCCTATCAGTTTTACAAAGATCCTCTGCAAAACGCAGGCCGTTGTCTCGAAGGTAGGACGACTTCTTTGCCGCTGCCCACACAGCGGCTTTGTAAACACGCGAGGAAAATTGAAGAATAATACCTCTGGAGCTGTTGGGTTTTTTCACTCCGATGCGGTGCACAGTATCGATGACATTTGGCAGATAGTCAGCCTCCCCTGGTAGCAACACCTGGCAGATACGGATGACTTCTTGACGTACATCTTTATCATCCACTCGTTCCGCTACCCCATGTAATTTTAGGTTCCACCGTCTTGAGTACCTTTCTAGCTCAGTAACGCGTGACTCCAGCTTGCTAACATGTTCTTTTTCTCCCTCAAATGCGACCTCAAGTTGGGAAACTTTATCCTTTACCTCACTCATTTGCTTGCAAATAATCTCCATGTTCCCTCTCAAGCTGGTAATGTGGACAGTGTTATCTTCGACTAACTTTTTAAGTTCATCAGATCGAGTATTGATTAACTGTGATAGGGTAGCAACGACATCTGAAGCCGCCATTTCACCTTTACCTCTCTTGACAGGGGGTTTTACAGGAGTCACAGGCAGGGAAGGAAATTCCTCCTCACTCATCAGAGAGATCCCTCCCGTGTCATTACCGCCGGCATAGTCGTGGCAGTTATCGATGAGTACATTAGCACCAGTCTCCATTTTGCTAGTGCTCTTTCTTTTCCCACTAGAACTCGACATAGGCTATAGTTAACTTACAAACCCTGAAGAATTTCAAAAGTCCGTTTTAAATTAAGAAGGTCAATGTATCAGATAAGTAGGCTGTAATACAGTCGCTCAAAACCGCTTTTGCACATTAAATGGACAATATTGAATAGCTGCACTCGTCAATGCGACCGTTCACAGCGCCATCTTGGAGCTCCTCAAACAGCATAACCTCACAAGCGAGTTGACGGCAATGACGGACAAACCCGAACTAGCAGCACCCCCAGCCACATTCCGGTCGGCCGTGTGGAGACATTTTGGGTTTCCTATTGAGACAACAGAGGATGGTGGTCGCGTCGTTACCCGAACGCAAGTTATTTGTTGTTATATATTATATATTTATATTTTATATTTTGTTTATTTAAACAATGTTGGCTGCTCTGAAGAGAAGTGTTTTTTTTTATTATTTCTTTTTGTTATACCTCAGACTGGTATCAGAACAGTTTCACTCATTTTATTATGACAAAGTAGACTGATCATAATACAAATGTTTATTTTATTATTCTTGGTTAATTGAGGTTAATTAGAATACCTTATTATTGAGGACTGGTCTAAAGAGATGTTATTATAACATGTATAATTCAGTCATGTACATGTTCTTACTATTGCAATAAAATCAAGACATTTTGTCTGGAGGTTTTCAACAACTAAAAATATCAGTGTTTTTTATTTTTTTAATGTTTAAACCGAACTGAAGTTTGAACCGAACCGTCACTTAAAAACCGAAAGTTGAACCGAACCGTGGGTATGTTGAACCGTCACACCCCTAATCTGGAGAGGTAATTCTGTAATTATGGAGACAGGTGCCTCTAAGAGACATGGAAAGCTTTCATGAAAGTCAATCAAAATACAATGAATTTCAGATCACATGAGCCAATATGTTATTTACAGTGGAACATAGATAACATTTCAAATGTTGAAAATGAGGTCATTTCAAATTTTCTGGCTTCAACAAGTCTCAAAAAAGTTGGTACACAGGCAAAAAAGAGCTGAAAAAGCAATTAATATGTAAGAGAATCAGCTGAAAGAACATTTAGCAAGTAATTACATTAACTGGCATCAGGTGTGCAACATGATTGGCTGTAAAAGGGATGTCTTGGAGAGGCTGAGTCTCTAAGAAGTAAAGATGGTCAGAGGCTCTCCAACCTGTGAAGGCTTTGAAGGTCTCATCATCGACAGCGCATAACATCATCAAAAGATTCAGAGAAAACTGGAAAAATCTCTGTGTCTAAGGGACAAGGCCGAAATCCTTTACTGGATGTCCGTGATCTTCGGGCCCTTGGACGCCACCGCATCACTCATCGGCATGATCCTATCATTGACATTACTAAATGGGCCCAGGAATACATAGAGAAACCACTGTCTGTAAACATGGTCCACCGTGCCATCCACAGATGCCACCTAAAACTCTATCTATTACGCAAAAAGGAAGCCATTGTTGAGCATGATCCAGAAGTGCTGTTCTGTGGGCTAAGGTTAATTTAAAATGGTCTGTAGCAAAGTGGCAAAGTGTCCTGTGGTCAGAAGAGTCCAAATTTGACATTCTTGTTGGAAATCATGGGCGTCGTGTCCTCTGGGCTAAAGAGGAGAAAGACCACCCCTGCTGTTATCAACGATCAGTTTAAACAGGATTGGGAACGAATTCCAATGGCTAAATTCAAGAAACTTGTCTCCTCAATGCACAGACACCTCCACTCTGCATTAAAAAGAAGAGGGGATGCTACACCATAGTAAATAGGTCCCGTCCCAACTTTTTTGGGACATGTAGCAGCCATCAAATTTGAAATGAGCTCATTTTGTGGATAAAATTGTAAAATTTCTCAGTTTCAATATTTGCTATGTTGTCTCTGTTCTTTCATGAACTTTGTCCCAACTATTTCGGAATTGGGGTTGTAAGTATTAAAGATGCTTGTCATGAAGGGGTTGAATAATTTTGAGCTTGCAGTAGTCATAAAAAGTGGAATTTTGCATTAAATTTGGAGAAGCCACTTTGTAATATTTGTTGTGTTGAGCCCTTTAACTGTACTCGTTTGATTTGTTCATTGCAAACAGCTGAAAGTTTGTAAATTTTTGCCAGTAAACCTAATTTGCAACGGGTGTTGAATAATTTTCATCGTAACTGTGTATATATATTTATATATAAATGCGCGCACACACGCACGCAAGCACACACACATGCACACACACACACACACACACACACAACCCCAATTCCAAAAAACTTGGTATGGTGTGTAAAATGTAAATAAAAGCAGAATGCAATGATTTGAAAATTTTATAAACTGACATTTTATTCACAAAAGAATATAGGCAAAATATCAGATGTTGAAAGGGAGACATTCAACCATTTAATGAAAAATATTAGCCCATTTTGAATTTGATGGCAGCAGCACATCTCAAAAAGTTGGGATAGGGCCATGTTTCCGATTGTCTAGCATCCCCTCTTTTAACGACAGTCTGTAAATTTCTTGGAAGTGAGATTAATTGCTGGAGTTTTGGGAGAGGAAAGTTGTCATATAAATTGTCATGGGTATGAGATGCTTCTCCTTGTTTGCATCTCTGTTTTGGTGCAATCATGGTGATGCTGTATCTAACCAAAAGTGCAATTTTGGTGTCATCTGACTGAAGAACCTTGTTCTAGTCATGATTTAAATGACGGTTGCCAAACTCCAGGCACTTGCTTCTGTGTCCTCTGGTCAGAAAAGGCTTTCTTCAGGCAAACCTTCCAAAGAGCCTGTGGCTGTGGAGGTGGCGCCTGATGGTGCTTTTTGAAACCTGGTGACCCCAAGATACCACCAAGGCCTACGATTCCTTCACAGTGATTCTTCAATGGCTGTATAAGTGAAGGCATAAGTATGCAAGGTTGTGCTGTTGTTTTATTGCCATTATTGTGACAAACTGCGCCGTCTATATCAGATTTTAGACACTTTGGGCTTTCTAATATCCGCTGAAATATAAGGGGTTTGTGGAGACTAAATATTCTGTCCTCCAGCCAGGAAAGAATATGTTCTCTCTGACCCCCCAACCCCCCACATAGTTGTCTCTTTATATTACTTGAAGCTCCTCCCACTCACTGGCTAATGTGCGTCTCGTCAGGAAAGTAAACACACTGCAGACCTCCACAGTTTAAAGAGAAAGTGATATATGTCTGTGTCGTCATGCAGCGCCGACAGACCTACTGCCTTGATATTTATAGGATCAATTTATTGCAAAAATTGCATATATTGGTCACATATTCTGTGGGGGTACAGTGATTAAAAAAAAAAGCCATATATTATTAAACTTGAGGCGAGTTGCATCAGGGACATGGCAAAGCGATACTGCTGGGCTGATTGATTTTTCAACACTTCTTTGATGTTTTATCGGCTCACCTCACCTACAATTTATTATATAGCTACAATTTATCATTAAGAGTTGACCTTTTGTGATAAAATGGAATTTGATTTTTTATTTTTTTTAGTTATGACTCTTCAGTGATAAATAAAAACTTTGTAAAATAATATTAAAAATAAGACAATATATTAATAATTTGCGCCACAAAATGAAATTCATTTTTTGTAAGCACGTTGCAGGTGCATTGGACTGGGGCCAAATATGTGCATAACATTGAGAGAGATTTCCTGTTGAGTTTTTATTAGCTTTAAGGTGATGATTAAAAACCATCTTCAAAGTTGTAGAATCCTTGCAGGTTTTTGTAAGGGAATTAGCATTAATTTATCACTGTGCTACGCCACAGAGCACAGTAATACACTGCAGTGTCTTCTGGAGTTAATTCTGAAATAGTCAGATCTGTTTTTCCACTGGATTTGTCAGCAGTTGCATCAAATCGATCTTTGGCTAAATTTGATGTGCCAGACCTATACCCCCTGTGCAGTATATACTGAAGAGCTGACCCAGGGTACTGACGGTACCAGTAGAAAGTATATACATAGCCTGTGCTGCCTGTGCTGAAGGTACAGCCCATTGAGACTTCTTGTCCTTCAGTCATGTTCAGTACTTTAACTTCTCCTGAGGAAATGGCTGAAAGGAATATATTGTACACAGAAAGAGAAAATTAACCATTATGTAATCAAAATTAGGTTCAGCAACAAGCAGAAACTGATATTTTCTTTGCGGGTCATGAAAGATGACTTACAAAATGTAACTGTTAGCACCAGCCCTGCAAAAAACTCCATTGTGGGATTTGGGTCATGAGAGGAGGGAGAACCTGAGGCAGAATTTGTGCTTTTGTATGGCTGTGAGGATGAGTGGGAGGAGCAACAGTGCCCTTCATTATTTATCTTATTTTGCCCATACATTTGTGTTTTACAATGATTATACCATCCTTGGCAATTATTTATCTGCCATTCAATGTTGTAATTTCTTGTTGATTTCATTTTGATTGTAATTTCTAGACTAAATTGCATAGGAATAGCACAGCAATCAGACACATCTAAAGGCCCATTTAAAGACTTATTTACCTTCAAATCTGCCTTGACAACCATCCTGTACCATTCTTCTAAGAGGGATAAGTACGAATTACTCATATTTGTACTCATTGTCAGGTTGAATGAAGTTTCAGGTATTTTCGTGTTTTAACCATATCAGTCGCGTTTAAACTGTAAGACGCAGTTTGTATTCATATGAATTGGAAATTGCCATCCAGCATGGCTGCATTTATGAACAAAACATAAAAGATACATTTAGGGGTGCAATGCATTTTTTTAATATGTTATAGCTATGATGACATGCTTCTTTCTTCAGGTGAAACATGAGGAAAAATTTATTTTTCAGTATAATTCCAAGGGAGGTGGAAAAATACCAATAACCGCACTTCTCAGGTCAGAAAGCGCTGTGCATCATTCTTCTATACTCATAACAATGATTTAAGACTAGAATTAATGATAAAACATAGGTGGAGGCTATCTGAGTGCGCCCAGCAAGTTAGGCTACTTTATGTTTTAAGCATAAAGCGCGGAAACACATCGAGATGCTTGTAGGGATGTCCATATAACTCTGCAAAATTTTGGCTGGGGTCCCAATATTGCACATCAATCGAGTACACATACATCTTATGGCTGGAAGTAACCAATTAGGGCCTAGGCCAGTGTATTTTCACTTTAAACGACACGAAAGAGAGCTGTGGACGCAAATAAGCGGCACAGGTATTTGAATCATAACAGCCATTGAATATTGAAATATAAACATCACTGAATTCATAGCATTGAAATATTTTACTCTGAAAACCATCTATCAGAATGTATTTGTTTTGAATTGATCTCTTTGAAATCAAAATATGAATAGTTTAATTTAGTGTTTCTTTTTCAATGCATATGAGTCAAATTCAAATTGAAAAAAATACAACATTACTCAAATTTGATTGGTTGAATTCAGATTGTAAAAATTCCTGTTAAATATTTTCAGATGGAAACATCCGGGCTACCAGTGACAGGATGGCCAGTTGACGCTGAATGGAATCAAACCAACTTCTGGCATATCAGAGCACGGTCTGTCAGTGACGTGATTTCAAAAAGAAACAGTGATTTAAAACAATTCAAAGAGATCAACTCAGAACAAATGAATTTAGCTGGATGGTTTTCAGAGTGAAATATTCCAGTGATTTAATAAGCCCTTTTTGCACTAGTAGTGAGCTTGCCAGTAGCGTACGCACGTTCTTTGCTAGTTGGCACAGATAGAAACGCTCTTGAGCCCATTGGTGAGAATGAAACCTTCTTTATTGTAGAATTGAATGTGGATCATCGATGATCTTGGCCAAATCTATACCAGGTGCAGTTAAAATAACTCAAATAAAAACCTGGGCATCAGTCACGCTAGCTAATGAGAATACACAGCCGCTTGCCGGGCTTAGATGCCTTATTTGTAGTAAAAAAAAATAAAAAAAAACCCACAGCTAATTCCTGCTGTTCAAACGAGCCCCAACACTCTTGCTCATCAACTCGCATACAGATGTCACAACCTCTCGCTTTTTTCCCCGCCCAGAGCATTTATACCCAAATCTATCCAGCTAACCTGTTCTCTTTTAGGTCCGCTAAAGGCCATCAATGAGCTGTGTTTTCTTGCCCTTATTTTTTAATACAAAATCACAGATGACATCACACATACAATACATACGCCCTCACAAACTTATTGGTCACAACCTAATGTAAAATCCTCAACACTGTATGCTGCAAAGAAAATCCAAAGAAACATTACAGTAGAGTATTATGCATTTAAATCTGCAAACTTCATGTTTTTCTCAGGGAGACAGAACTTGTAACAATGCGTTTGATAGCGCCCCCAGATGGATCATCCCAAAGAAACAGGCATGACAATGAACAGCACTGTCACATTATGAATTCAGTGGTGCTTATATTTCAATATTAAGAATTCAATCGCTGTTCAAATTCAAATGCTAATGTCACTTGCTTGCACAGAAAACAGTTTTTAGGAAAACTGAATTTTCACATGCGAACACAATGTAGCAAAAATTTAGGGACATGACTTGATTGCTTATCAGAATGGTTATTTTGTGTCTTTCCATGAGTTATATAGTCCAACTATACATATCAGGGCATTCAATGGAGATACAGATATATTTATACATTTTAGGGGCATGAGGTGAAAGGCATGTGTTCTTTTTTATGATTAAATCTGACTATTTTGAAAACTGAGGAGACCCAACTTTGACCAGCTGTCACACAAAATGATTTATTTATTTATTTATTTTTTGCCCGTGATGATTTAGGTCGCATAAATTATAGGACAAGTCAAGGAAATAGAAAAAAAAAAGTTCTAGCTTCACTTTTGGAAAATTTCATTTGCCACCACCCTGGTTCCCAGTATGTGAGCCTGAGCCACAGATATACTGTAAGCCTTTTTCAGCAACGCTAGATGTGTATTTCAGAGATTCCATCATGAAACAGTGACATCTTGCTGAAAACTAAAGCCATTGCAGCATGCTGAGGACAAGTGGATTTTTTTCTCCAGTTTTGTGCACTGCTATGGTAGCAGCTAATGGTTTTGAAAAATAGAATAGAAATGATAAAAAAAACAGTGATGCACATTATGCACATTACATTCATTAATGCATCTAAATGAATAATTGAGAATCAGACGTTCGGTGAATATCATTCTGTGCTTCATCTCTTTCACACCTCCCCATCTGGTAATTGGTCTTCAGAAAAAAAAAGTTCACTTTTAGTAAACTTTTTGTAAAATAATAATCTGTTTTTCAACATGCACATTTAAAATGTCAGTATAAGGAAAAATATACACTACAAATATCATACGCCCGTAGCAAGATATTGGAGTGGGAGGTTTTTTTTAACAATTGATTTTCAAAATGATAAAAAAACATCTCCGAATAATGTTCATTCATTAAAAACATATCCTTGAGTACGCAGTGATGATTTATAAAAATCATGCTTGTGTTTGTCTCTTCCTCAGGTTTTTGTGCTGATCTCATGGGTTTCCTGTCACTGTGGGCTCCAGGGCACAGTAGTACAGAGCAGAGTCTGTCAGTGCAGCAGAGGAGATCTGCAGATCCACACGCTTGATGTTCTTATCATGTTTCACTGTGAAACTCTGATCTGTCTTTTCCTCAGCACCTCCAGTGATGAGGATGAGGAATTCTGGTTGGGATCCAGGATATTGCCGATACCACTGCAGACTGTATGGATCAGCAGATGAGTAGGTGCATGACAGATTAACTCTGCTGCCAGCCAGAATATGCTCTTCTGTAGATGTGGCGGTAATTGTATCCTGTCCAAGGCCATTACCTGTGGGCAAAATTATGTTTTCTATTACTTTAAAGTGATAAGTGAAATTTACTGAGCCAGGTGTTGTTTCTTGTAATTTATGTTCATAAAAGATACAAAAAACCTTTATGCTCAGTTTTAATCATGAAGAATTTAATATTGAGACATTCCTCGAAATTGTATGAGCACCACCGATGACAGATGCAAATAGCCACTTACCAAACACTGCTGACAATAGAAGAAATAAACAATGTAGTTTCATCATTGAGGTTGTAAAGAAACTGATTTCAAGTGCAGCTGGAACAGAAAAAGTAAATTCTGACTTCACTGCACAGTTTTAACCAGTAACTCCTCCCACTAACAGATCCTCCTCCTCTGGACTCAAAGTTTTAAATTAAAAGAGATTTTTTTGTGGAAGTCAAATACAGCATGAACAGATAAGTGGCTTAATCATTTAGTGTATTATTTGATTGTGAATTGTTCATATATTCGAAACATATTCTGTAGAGTTCTATCTAGTTGTCGCAAGGGTGGGGTTACATTTTGCTGTCATGCTGTTGCCGTTGAGTCACGGTGAAGTTTAGGTTAATTGCGGGAAGATTACTGAAGGCCTAGGTATAAAATGCACGGCCCGCCAGTGTTGTGAAATTGATGGTCATGTGGCTGCATAGTACAGGACATGGTCATTGTCATTTTCTGGTTCCAATTTACTTTTACTGATTGGGAGAAAGCATGCACTCCAGTGTTGAAGCAGGGCAGTTGCACGCTCGTTGCTCACTGCAGTTTACACTCACTTATACAATCACATACACTACTGGAGATATGAAGATGTGACTTAAGATTGCCAGTAATATGTTTTTGAATGTGAGACGAATCTACAAAAGTGGCACACCACAACTACTGCTGTTAGACAAACACAATTGGTGTATTTAACTCCCTGTTGTGGTGCAGAGAACATGTACTGGAACAAGTCAAACAGACGGGAACATGTTCGTAAAAGGCGTTTCTGTTTCCAAATCTCTCTCCACCTCAGTTGGTTGAGCAGCGAGACCAAACAGCATCCAACATGACTGACGGTAAGCAATCTTTCGGAGAGTCCCTATGACAATTTTTCTCTCTCATACTCAAATAAACTTATACCTAAGCGATAGAAATGTATGCAACATTGGTATTTGAGCTCTGAAAGTCTTGATATTTCCAAAAAAAAAAGGAGTCAGATACAAACTGAATGAAGTAGGCATCAACAATAAATATGGTCTATAGACATCAGGTACAGTAACGGCGTTTTCCAGGGTCCATACATTTTGTGAATCCATGGGAACCTGCGCTTTCCTGTTCAAGACTATGAACCCGTTTGCATGTTTTTGGCCCGCTTCGGAACAGTCGGGAACGGGGAGTCGAAGACAACCAATGTGTGCACGTGCCAGAGAAACCAGGGAAACCAGCTGGGACATAACATTGGTGCAAACTACCTAGGTTGCTAGGTCATCTTCAGCAACCAAGCTTTAGGGAAAAGTACCACTAGGCCAAGGTTTCTCTAATTGATTAGTGAATTTACATGATGTAGGTTATGATGGGTCTACATGATGTACTATGAGGCTGCTGTCTGTCCTGGCACCTCGTTGGTGGAATGATCTACCTATCGAAGTCAGAACGGCAGAATCCTTGAGCATCTTCAAGCGCCGCCTGAAAACCCACCTCTTCAGGCTCCACCTCTCCCCTACTCCACTGCCTTGATTCCTGTCCCTACATCCTTTTGATTTGTTGCACTTTATTCTGTTTACTTCCTGACTGTATCACTTGATTTGGTTTCCCTTCATTTTGTTGCACTCTTGTCAGTTTACTTGATTTTCCTGCCCCTTTGTTGCACTTGACCTATTGCACTTATTTTATTGCTCTTTGTTGCACTTGCCTCTGCACTTAACCTTGTTGCCATTTTTGTTCACTTGCCTTTGACCTTGCCTTTTTGTTAATAGTCTAGATCTGTAACAATGGAACGTGTTCTGTCACTTACTGTTAGCACTTTTACTTGTCTCCTAGGAGGTCTGCACTTTTGTACTGTTCTTATGCACTTTTGTACGTCGCTCTGGATAAGAGCGTCTGCTAAGTACCTGTAATGTAATGTAATGTAATGTAACAACCAGAGTTGTTGAAAAAAAGAAAAAAATAATTACGTTGTGTCGGGTGCACTTCCAATTAAGTCTGATAATAACACGTCGTATATTTTACATTGGCACATTGCTTCCGCCCCAGCATGCATAAAAGATTCTCAGGGAGCTCCTTCCATTGTGTTATCGTGTTTAACACTGTGACACTGCTCAAAGTTCATGTCACCTTAAATACTACAGCGACAGACCATGTAATTTTGCAGAATAATATTGCCTCAAACTGGTTAAAACTATTTTTTTAGGGGCAATGACCAATGAAATGAGCCTTCAAACATGCATTCTGGCTATGCAAGAATCAAGAAAAATTACTTTGCGACACCTTTCAATTGTTATAAAAATAAAACAATTGACGTTTTCACTGTTTTTGTTTATAACCCATATTTTTACCTCAATATAACTGTGGCAAAATATTTTATTTTTTCTCATTGCCTGTTGGAATATTTTTAAATACAAACCCAATTCCGAAATAGTTGGGATGAAGTGTAAACTGTGAATAAAATCAAAATGCAATGACTTTCAGATCACATGAGCCAATATTTTATTTAAAATAGAACATACGTGACATTTCAAATTGAGACATTTCACATTTTTATCCACAAAATTAGCTTATTTCAAATTTTCTGGCTGCAACAGGTCTCAAAAAAGTTGGGTAACAGGCAAAAAAGGTTCTGAAATAGCAATTAATATATAAGAGAATCAGCTGAAAGAACATTTAGCAAGTAATTAAGTTAACTGGCATCAGGTGTGTAAAATGATTGGCTATAAAAGGGATGTTTTAGAGAGGCTGAGTCTCACAGAGTTAACGATGGCCAGAGGCTCTCCAACCTGCGAAGGCTTGCGTAAAAAAAAATTGTGGAATACTTTAAAAACAATGTTCCCCAATGTCAAATTGCAAAGGATTTGAAGGTCTCATCATCGACAGTGCATAACATAATCAAAAGATTTAGAGAAACTGGAAAAATCTCTGTGCGTAAGGGACAAGGCCGAAGACCTTTACTGGATGCCTGTGATCTTCGGGCCCTCAGATGCCACTGAATCACTCACCGGCATGATTCTGTCATTGACATTGCTAAATGGGCCCAGAAGTACTTCAAGAAACCACTGTCTGTAAACATGGTCCGGCGTGCCATCCACAGATGCCACCTAAAACTCTATTATGCAAAAAGGAAGCCATTGTTGAGCATGATCCAGAAGCACCCCTGTGCACTGTGGGCCAAGACTCATTTAAAATGCACTGTAGCAAAATGGCAAAGTGTATATAAAGGTTTTAGAGCACCATATGCTCTCCTCCAGATGACATCTATTCAATGGAAGGCCTTGTGTATTTCAGCAGGACAACGCAAAACCACATAGTGCACCAGTTACATCAGCATGACTTCGTAGCAGAAGAGTCCGTGTGCTGAACTGGGCTGCCTGCAGTCCTGATCTTACACCAATTGAGAACATTTGGCGCATAATTAAACGAAAAGTCCATTGAAGGAGACCCAAAACTCTCCAGCACCTGGAAGCCGGTATTAAACAAGAGTGGGATCAAATTCCAATAGCTAAACTCAAGAAACTTGTCTTCTCAATGCCCAGATGCCTCCACCCATGTTAAAAAAGAACAGGGGATGCTACACCATGGTAAACAGGCTCCTGTCCCAATTTTTTTGAGACCTGTAGCAGCCATCAAATTTGAAAGGAGCCCATTTTATGGATAAAATTGAAAATTTCTCAGTTTCAACATTTGCTATGTTATCTCTGTTCTATTGTGAATAAAAAAAAATTGGCTGGCGTGACTTGAAAGTCATAGCATTTTCATTTTATTCACAATTTACACTTTGTCCCAACTATTTCAGAATTGGGGTTGTACATTTTCACCAAAATGAAATACGAAAGTGGTGGTGTATATTCTGCACACTATCATCATGTATCTTCAACTGCACATGACTGTATACTCATATTTTATTCAATAGCCTTGTTGATGGAAGTGGTTCTTTCTGTTTTTCCAATAAAGCATGGTTTTCCTGCAAAATATGACACCGTTAAATAGTGACATTTTGTGGTTAATTTTATGCGCGGCTGGGTATTGAGCGCCCGGTTTTGCAACAAGTGCTTGGCTAGTGATAGATTGATGAACAGAGTCTGGACATTTTAACGTTGACCGATGACTGTTGTGAATATGCACAGATTGTTGTATGACTTTGTATGACTATTGCTAGATTTCTTAAATGACAGGAACTCGGTTTTGATTAAAATTTTGGTAATATCTACCAGAGGAGAACTGATGGGGGAATGCTTTTATATTAGACTAATTCTCAAGGTGAAGCACAATTTATTATCAGCGATAAGAATAGTTACTTTCAATGGACCATTCAGTGGATGATAATCACAATTTTAATGGCACTGAAGCTTCATTTGACTGTGACTTGCTGTGCCATGATAATGTCCCTTTAACAATCATAAAAAAAATTATGTTCAATGATTTTGAAACTTCAACAAAAGAATTTTTATAAAAACAAATAGTTTAAGAGTAAATCATCATGTAAGAATAAAAATGAATTATATATTCCTAGAATTGCTACAGACTTGAAGCATATATTCAAAGATTTAAAAAAAATGACCGAGTCTCAAAAATACATGTAGTATGAGTGTTGACAGTGCTTGTACACATTAAATACCTGCATTAGGCATGTGCGTAGGAAGCGAGGGGGTCGCGGGGAACATGACACCCCCAATGTTGACACCCTTACCAAAAAAAAAGTAAAAAAAAACCCTGAAAAGTACAAACTTCTAATTTAAACTATTCTCGCAAACTGCACATCCCTGCCAAGAGATTAACCCCCCCCAACCCGTGTCTAGCAACGCTTACTTCTTGCCCAACTACTCACATGATCCGGCTTGATCATGGATGGTCCGGTAGCGGAAAAATAAGTTTGTAACCAACTGGCTGTCATTACACTCTGCCATTAGGTTAAAAGTTAGACAGATATAGATAATGTTGTATAGACATTGATTTATTAAGAAAATGCCAGATTAACTTTTAAACTGTGATAATCAGACTTTCACGTTGAGGGCTAAGGTAACGTTGCAAATTATCTCAAACATTTAACACCCTGTTGTATTAACGCGGTGCGGTCATGTCATGATCAGTCATGATCTCATCAGGGTCAGGGGCCGCTTCTGCCCTGGATTGTTTACAACATTGTTGTGCCGGCCGATGTCCATGATGCTTATACTGGTAATCGGTTCATATGTGGAACTACTGTTTATGAGACTTGTTGCTCACACATTGTATCTGCACAACAGGCTGCTCCTACCTGTTCGTATCATCTACATACTCCTCGTTTTGTTTTGTTTTTTATCTGACCATGCTTTGTATTTGGTATTTGGATTCAATGCCATGTTTTTTTTTTTTTGCCTAGTCTCTGTCTGTTTTCTATATTCCACTTCTGCAGTTTGCAAACTGATTTTGGATTTTTCTTTGATACTTCTCTGCCTGTGTACCGTACTTGTTTTACCTGACCCTGAGTTTTGTCTCTGCTGCCCTAATAACGAATCAAATTACGTCTACTGGACTTTGGCTTTGAATTCTATGACATTCCTCTGCCTGTGTATCAAACCAGTTTTGTACGACTCTGAGTTTTGTTTGCTGCCCTGTGTACAGTTTGGATTACGTCTCTGGGATTCTGATTTTGGATTGTGGACCATTGCTTTCTGCCCTGTGGGGGGTGCAACCCCCAGCTTCAATAAAACTCATTTTTGCTAAAACTCTCTGGTCTCGCATTTGGTTCCAGAATGATACCTCACGCAGTCAGCATATTCAGTGATACAGTCCCAAACATTCCTTAAAACCAATAGGCCTATAACTTTAACATCATTCATTGTGCGCATTGCTTTATCAGTGCAGTGTTCCAGCATAAAAGCGCTTTTCTCTTCGACTATGCAGTTAGCATTAGCATTGCACTTGTTGCCTGCATACTATTGTGTTAGTTAATGCTATCTTTAGTATTTGCTGCTGCTGAACCAGCTGCAAATACTTTTATGAAAGTTGTCCATGCTCAAAAGCTACTCATAGCTTTTTGAAAGCTTCACAGGAACCCTGCACTTACAGTCTTGACAATAAAGAATGAATGAATGTCTTGCTTGTTAAGGGGGGGGGGGGCATTTCTGATATCAGATCATTACGGTCGTGAACCACAGGGGGGTAGGCTGTTCTGTATTAACATTTGCTCTTTGAATTAACAGTAAAAACTATTCAACTTGTTAATTCGTTTTGCGCTGTTGGTGCAAGTAGCCCATCAGTGCATAATGAATGACAGTAGATGACATCTGCGATAGTGATAAAATGATCGGTAGCCTACAGTGATGGAGACTGTTGCCGATTTTAAACATTTTTAAATTTGTTTCAGAATTCAATAATGAGTTTTTACATCTATTTATGAATGGCCTATAGACTTGATGAGGCAGTCAACAAAGTTTGGGACCTGCCCACCCCGTGCAGATTCGGTCCCCTTCAATGTCAAGCTGCAAGGTAGTATCAGGTTTTTGCACTGAGAAAATGGATTTCCTGTCACTGTGGGCTGCAGGGCACAGTAGTACAGAGCAGAGTCTGTCGCTTCAGCAGAGGAGATCTCCAGATCCACACGCTTGTTGTCTTTATCGTGTTTCACTGTGAACCGTTTCTCTGTCTTCTCATTAGAATAGATGAGGATGAGGAACTCAGGTTTGGATCCAGGATACTGCCGATACCACTGTAGGCTATTTAAATTTAGAGTTGAGTATTCGCATGACAAAGTGATGCTGCTGCCTATTAGAACATGCTCTTTATCAGACAATGATGTAATTGTATCCTGTCCAAGGCTGTCACCTGGGGAAAAAATAATATGCAGTTCATTACTCAATGATATACTAAATTTAAACAGCCAGCCTTTAGTCCTGGTAATTTATGTTTATACAGTACAACTTCAATGTGCAGTTTTATTACTGGATTCCAAACTTAAATCCATGCATCTCAGGCGTAAACAATGCAGTGTTTAGTTAGTCACAAAAGTCACTCACCCAGCATTGTTGAAAGTAAAAGAATTAAGCAGTTCAGCATAATGAGAGTTGTTACAGAGGCTCTCAGCACAGCTAAAACAAATTCAGTTCTTTGCACAGACAACCCTGGATGTTTTTTTTTTTTTTTTTACAGGAAACTCCTCCCCCTCCCTGACAACATTGCACCACCTTCACCGAGTGAGGCAGCCCAGCAGCCCCTCTGTTTCATTGTAACAGGAAATCATGAGAATAACTTCTAAGGATATAATTACCCATTTTGGGGGGGATTATTCAACATAAGAGGAAGACAAACAAGTAGTTGCAGTCATGCACATTGTTGCTCAAAATGTACACTCCAGCCAAGGTAGGCTACATTTCTGGGCAGCTATGTATTCAAATGCATTCAAATGTGAACGTGCCTTCAAATACAGCCAAGAAATGCAGCCTTTATCCTGCCTGATATCAGATAGAATTGTCAATTCATTACAATCTGTTTCCTTGTCGATAATTCCATCTAATATTAGTGGGTCGGGAATGATCACATCTTATTAATTCTTTATTTAGTTTTTTCCAAAACGTTCTAATCACCATTGATTTACGCAATGTAATACACACTTTCTTTCTAAAACGTAATAAGGGCCATGACCCTTTTTACAGAAATCGCAGTGCTTTCCATCAAACAATCAGAGGCTGCCATTGGCTTTACGTTTTATGGCGTGACGTTTTTCAGCACGGCTGTGCCAGTCCCCACCTTTAGCACATGGCTGCTCTCTGTCTCAACCCACATGTAAATCCCTTTTATGTCTCCACCCATCCAGCAGCTTGTGATTGGTTTACATCCCATGTGCCCTCCCTCCGCGGCTGTTATGCATTTGTGTTTCCCCATTTCCTCATCTGTGTTTTGGTGTTACAAAGTCAGGCCAGTCCTCCAAAAGGCCACGCACGCGCATGCCACACATCAAAACCCAAAAGGACAACGAATCCAGCCCAACCAATTATACTACAAACTAGGCTTATGCCGTCGGAGGCGACGGCTGGGGGTATATCCCCGAACGCCCCCAACCCTCCAATCTCCCAATTCTTGAATAGACCTTGAATAGACTTTCATTTGAACTTAATTTCAGGTCAATCGGTCAAATGATTCTGAAGATATGGCCAAAATGGTAATTTTCCATCACAAAGCGCCACCTGGTGGCAAAATATTGAACCATGCAGGTATGATGTCATCATATGACACGTTGTGAGGTCATGACGTTGCAGTTGCACATAGTTTCATGTCAATTGGAGAAATAGTTTTTAAAGATATAGCAAAAATGATGAATTTTATGTGACAAATATCCCCTTTTTGTCAAAATTTTGAGCCAAACAAGTATAATGTCATAATGGGACTCATCCTTCGGTCATGACCTTTCATTTGCACTTGATTTGAGGTCAATCGGACAAATATTTTCAGAGATATGATAAAAACAGTGATTTTTTTTGTTTTTGGCCCCTGGTGGCCAATCTAGAAATTGTAAATTGTCCAAAATCAAATCAGTTCTTCCTCTTTATGATACTAACTTATATGCAAAACTTGGAATTTCTAATTGAAATATTATTGCAGTTATCGCGTTAACATGTAAATCAGTTTTTGGCCCCTGGTGGCCAATCTAGAGATCGTAAATTGTCCAAAATCAAATCAGTTCTTCCTCTTTATGATACTTACACTCAACAAAAATATAAACGCAACACTTTTTTTTTTTGCTCCCATTTGTCATGAGATGGACTCAAAGATCTAAAATTCATTCCAGATACACAATATTACCATTTCTCTCAAACATTGTTCACAAATCTATCTAAATGTGTGATAATGAGCACTTTTGCTTTGCTGAGACAATCCATCCCACCTCACAGGTGTGCCACATCAAGATGCTCATCAGACACCATGATTAGTGCACAGGTGTACCTTATACTGCCCACAATAAAAGGCCACTCTGAAATGTGCAGTTTTTTCTCACAGCAAAATGCCACAGATGGCGCAAGCATTGAGGGAGTGTGCAATTGGCATGCTGACAGCAGGAATGTCAACCAGATCTGTTGCTTGGGCATTGAATGTTCATTTCTCCACCATAAGCCACCACCAAAGGCGTTTCAGAGAATATGGCAGTACATCCAACCGGCCTCACAACCGCAGACCAAGTGTAACCACACCAGCCCAGGACCTCCACATCCAGCAGGTTCACCTCCAAGATCGTCTGAGACCAGCTACTCAGACAGCTGCTGAAACAATTGGTTTGAATAACCAAAGAATTTCTGCACAAACTGTCAGAAACCGTCTCAGGGAAGCTCAACTGCATGCTCGTCGTCCTCATCGGGGTCATAACCTGACTCCAGATCGTCGCCATGACAGACTTGAGTGGGCAAATGCTCACATTCGATGGCGTCTGGCACGTTGGAGAGGTGTTCTCTTCACGGATGAATCTCGGTTTACATTGTTTAGGGTAGATGGCAGACAGCGTGTGTGGCGTTGTGTGGGTGAGCGCTTTGCTGATGTCAATGTTGTGGATCGAGTGGCCCATGGTGGTGGTGGGGTTATGGTATGGGCAGGCATCTGTTATGGATGAAGAACGCAGGTGCATTTTATTGATGGCATTTTGAATGCACAGAGATACCGTGATGAGATCCTGAGGCCCATTGTTGTGCCATACATCCATGATCAGCAAGATAATGCACGGCCCCATGTTGCAAGGATCTGAACACAATTCTTGGAAGCTGAAAATGTCCCAGTTCTTGCATGGCCAGCATACTCACCGGACATGTCACCCATTGAGCATGTTTGGGATGTGCTTGACCGGCGTATACTACAGCGCATACCAGTTCCCACTAATATCCAGCAACTTCGCACAGCCATTGAAGTGGAGTGGACCAACATTCCACAGGCCACAATTGATAATCTGATAAACTCTATGCGAAGAAGATGTGTTGCACTGCATGAGGCAAATGGTGGTCACACCAGATACTGACTGGTTCTGAGTCCCCAGACCCCCAATAAAGCAAAAACTGCACATTTCAGGGTGGCCTTTTATTGTGGGCAGTATAAGGTACACCTGTGCACTAATCATGGTGTCTGATGAGCATCTTGATGTGGCACACCTGTGAGGTGGGATGGATTGTCTCAGCAAAGCAAAAGTGCTCACTATCACACATTTAGACAGATTTGTGAACAATGTTTGAGAGAAATGGTTATAGTGTGTATCTGGAATGAATTTTAGATCTTTGAATCCATCTCATGACAAATGGGGGCAAAAACAAAAGTGTTGCGTTTATATTTTTGTTGAGTGTACTTATGTGCAAACTTGAAATTTGTAATTGAAACATTACTGAAGTTATCGCGGAACAGTGATTTTTTTCAGTTTTTGGCCCCTGGTGGCCATCTAGAAATTGTAAATTGTCCAACATCTAATCAGTTCTTTCTCTTTATGATACTTTCTTAAATGCAAAAGTTGGAATTTCTAATTGAAATATTACTGCAGTTATCGCGTTAACACTGAAATCAGTTTTTGGCCCCTGGTGGCCAATCTAGACATCATGAATTGTCCAAAATCGAATCAGTTCTTCCTCTTTATGACACTCACTTATGTGCAAAATTTGTGCTATTGTGCTATGTGCTATTCGGCGTTCGGGGATATAATTACAAGTCTAGGGGACCCTAATGCTTTAACCCGCTGGGGCCTGAATGTAACTATACCCTGCATGTGGTGGGATTAACTTGGAACTGGATCTATATGGGGGTGTTGGAAATGTCGTGTGAGACTAAATGGAGGCAGCAAGAGAACAAGCTTACCAGGGATTTCCCAATGAACTCCATGTTTCTCCTCGCCAGCTCCCTCTATGGCTCGCTGTGAGCGACCAGCTCCCGCACCGTCTTCCAGTCGTTCAGGTTTTTTTAAATATTTTAAAATAAAAATAAATTGTCCGCAAAAACAAAACAACACAGTCCACGAGGGGGAATCTGCCATGTGCTTTTGGCCAGGTCCAAGGCAGACAACAAAAACCCCCTCTCAAGTTAGTCACCAGAATTCACTTAAACTACTATGCATGAGACACGCACCCCGCTACTCCCCCCCCAATCAGCTGGTAATCACACCACCTCCAGGATCAGTGCATGTTCTCCCTATCAATCTGACTTCATAACATTCCTACCCCCCAGACAAAAAAAAAAAAAAAAAAAAAACAATTAAACCACTCTTCATTTTTTATGCTTTCCTCAAACATTATTATAATCACTAAATTTACATCTTTACAATATTTTATAAGTTGAAATAAATACTCCGCACTGATATCTGCTAATCTGTGAGCTGGAAACATACGAAGAATCAGCCAAAGTAACCTGTAGTTGTCCTCTGTCCTAAAAGGACATGATAGGGTATCGGTAAATTATGTTATTCTTTCCTGCCACATGCTGAACCACCAGATTGTCGGGCTGAAGTACTAAGCTCCCCGCAAATTGGGCATTAGAGGTCTTAAATTTTGACACAAAGGTAAAGGGATTAGGGTCTGTTGGCACCACTGCTTCTCCACAAGAACTGGACACATAAATCTCAAAGTGCCTTACTGCCTGCACCAGGGCCAAAGCTTCCTTCTCTATAGCAGAGTAAGCTTGTTAATGTTTATTAAGCTTATTGGAAAAATACACTTCTGATCTGTCAAACCCTGAGGATCAGGCTGGAGCAGATCAGCACCAATGCCGACTTCACACACATCCACAGCGAGTTTAAATTGAGTGGAAAAATTGCCACACATGCACAAAAGTAGCTTTGACTCTATCAAATGGCGACTGGCAAGTTGCAGACCACTTGAACTTGACCCCTTTATGGACTAAGTTGGTCAAAGGCTCAGTTACAACAGCAAAGTTTTGAACAAACCTATGGTAAAAGCCACACATCCCCAGCACCCTCATGAGCTCCCTGCGAGTTTTACGGGCCGGAAGATCCAAAATGGCCCGTATCTTAACTTGCCGAGGAAACACCAAACCCCGACCCACCTGATGCCCTAAAAGTGTTATGGTTCTGCCTCATGTGTGTTGTCTTTGTGCTTATGCTTTACTTTCGTTTTATTTTTCAGCTTTCATTTCCGCCGTCTGATATTCAATTCTATCTTTGCCCAAACTCCAGTGATGTTGTGTGACAGCCTTCAGCATGCCTGCGTCTTGTTGTCTAATCCCGTGTCCTCATTCGGAATTGGCTGCGGTATTTAATTCATTATTTCCACCTGTGCTTGATTCTGGGTGTCGCTGAACTCTCAGTGAATAATTACTAACCAGTACTAACCAGCACTTATTTGAGGCTGATTGTAAATACTTTGTCATGCAGTCTTTAACCTTTATTAACTCATTAGCGAGTGCGAGTGTTTCTAGCTTTTGTTATTCCTGCCTAAGCTTTCCCTGATTAACTACGTTTAAAGCTGTGCTTTCCTTTGCTTCTCTCGTGCTGCTTTTTACTCATCATGCTTAGATTACCTCAATCTAAACTGTCTAGCTTGATTGATTTTCTTAGTCTTGTCTCAAGTCATTATTGTTTACCCGGTTCTCGTGTAATTGTTTTATTGATCCCTGGTGTTTCTGTTTCCTTTTGAGATTGCTTTCCGAGTCCCCGCCTCCTCTCATGGCTATTTCTGTGGGCAAAGTGAGAGAGACATCAGACGGACTTTGCTAGACTCAGCTCTACATTGTGAAATCTCAGCTCCTGTGCCTGTTATGATTCTGTCTTGTCTGTATTTGGATCTTTGCCTTGCCTGACCATGCCTTGTCTGGTGTATTGTGATTTGGTTGCCTGATTATGTTCATGTTTTGTCTTAGTTTAGTTTTGCCATGTTTTTGTTATTGCCTTGTATTGTCTTGTTTCCTTGCCATTATCCTCTTTTCTGTTTTTATTCCGGTCCATGTTTTTGTCTTTGCCATGCATTACACTTTGTATCCCCCTGTCTGGTCTCATGTCTTGTGATTGCTCACAGCCCCAGTACTGCGTGTCACATGTTTACGTGATTTCATGGTTTCTGGGTTTCCAAACATTCCTTCCAATCTCATTTACTTCCTTCGCCTTGCTTTTCTATATTACTAACCAGTACTAACAGTTTATTTTTGTTTAAGATACTAACCTAGACTAACATTGTGTATATATTACTAACGAGCACTAGGGATTGTATAGGTGCATTTTACTAATTGAATTATCAAGCACTCTGCATTCACCCTGTTCTATTCTCCGCCTCTTTGCGGCATTGCAGTGGATCCTCCACACCTGCTCGCTCCTTTCTCTCATTATCTGTGCAGGTTAGAACTCCCTAACCGTAGCTGTTTGTTTTGTCTATAGGTTGCCTTGTGATCCCCGTCTGCGTTTTGGCTTTTGCCAATTTCATGTGATTAGATTCTCCCTCATGTTTGCTCCTTTGTAATTAGTCTAAATTCCTCCACCTGTTTTCTGTTTAGCATGTCACCTCCCGTATGTGTATATTAGCAGTCTTCTCACAGCAGTTCCCTGTCAGAACGTTTCCCGAGTTTCCTAGTGCACTCAAATGTGTAATATATTGGTCAAATTCCCTCATGGCATCTGAATTGTGCAAATGAGCACTGATAGACTCAACTCTGTACCACCCTCCTCCTCATCAGGCACACCCTCAACTGCAACCACCGACATGGGGAAACCTTAGTCTGACCATCCCAAATAAGATTTTAATAAATGGACATGGCACAATCTAGATTTTGTTCTACAAAACAATCAGTGGTACTAACCATGTAATTGCGATGCCCACTCTCTTTTTGATTGTGTACAGACTACAAAAACACATGCCTAGACCATCTCCCCTGATTGGCATGAGTACCAATACTTCATCCCCTGGCCTAAAGGTTCTCTCAACTGCCCTTTTGTCATACTGGGCTTTCATGTGGCCTTTAGCCTCCTTAAGATTTTCTTGGGCTACCTGATAAGCAGCAGACCAAATGTTGTGAAATAGTCTGCCCCTTAGGATGATCCACAAGCCTTTCCTTCACAAGTTTCAATGGGCCACGGACTTCATGGCCAAAGACCTATTCAAATGGTGTAAATCCTGTAGATTCACAAAGAGAGTCCCTAAGAGCAATCAGTAAAAGAGAAAGGTCTACATCCCAGTCTCCTGGATGCTGATCATGCTCTGACTGTGCATTTGGTTCTGGTATGAATATAATATGAATCCTAAGTGGTCAATCTGTTCAGTGTGGTAATGGATTTACTCAGTTTTGTTCCAGTAAAGATGGGTCATATGTTCCACACTTGAAATATGCATGAAGCGCTCAGTGCAATAGTGACCCTAAATTAAAAATGGAATAATAATAATTAAAAAAAAAACGACTTGGAACCCTCTTGTGCTAAGGAGCTCATATAGCCATTTGGAACTCTTCATTTGATATCTTAAATGTGCTTTTTACCTTCAGAAACAATAATTAGGAAAACCTACTTACTGAAACATGTTCACAGGGCAGAAACTGTTGTGACTGGTCACAATCAGGTGGCTGAACAAAGCTGGGAGGATGTGGCTCAGGTTTGAACTTGAAAAGGACAGTAAAAGACAGAGGTGGGATTGTCAAGATCCAGTGCGTTTGGCAGCTGCGTTAGTTCACCTGGTTAAGGCTTTGTTTTCATGGTAACCCGATGGTCTTCCATAAAATCCTGCTGTGCCATGACTAAATATTTTCAATGGTATCAGAAACAATTTATTTTTTATGGAGTTATGATTAATGTTTTTTTGAAGGCATTCATGTCACATTTTATTAAATTATAAATAAAAGTTCATGCTAGCTGACCGCTATCTTTGATAATACCAGTTCTACCCATCATGGTCTGGTGGAAGTTTTAATTAGGCCCGCCCTCTCATTGTTTTCATAGGTCGCCTGATTTAACTCATCATAATAGTTTAAGCCATGAGAACATCTTTCAGTTGTTAAAACTTCTATCTACAACAAATCTAAGCAGCATTTTGCGCTGTACTGTATTTGCATTGAACTTGAACAGGACAAAAATGGGAAAATGTTTTCTTTGGTGACAGTTTGTGCAGGTTACCCTTAAAAACTTGCTTGCTTAACTTATATTTATTATCTTCATGCAGAAAGCTGGCTGAAAATGAATGTATTGAAACCTTAAAACAAATTGTCCAAGGGATTTGATTTTGAAACAGTCAAAATCGTTGCTCTCCTGAATCTTTCAAAAGATTATGATCTCTGCTAGATTCAACAAGAATTATGAACTTAAGAAATGACCCAGGATACTTGCAGTGCCTGATTTCGTTGAATTTTGATTTATTTAATTTAATAAGGTGAGTGCACTTTCATTAACAACTCTTTAAATGTATGAGAGACAACCAGTAGTTGGATAGTCAGAGGAAACCAGAGATCCCTGTAAACACCGTGCATCTAAGCCAAGGAGGGTCCTAAATGAGGCGGAAGATCTCAGCGAGTTTGCCTAAACTGCCAGGGAAAATAAAGGCTTACCAGTGTCCATTATAATAATGGGGTCTGGCAACAGCATCAGCACTAGGCCACTGCCTAAGGTTAATACATCTGACTCCATGTCAAATTTAGGATAGAAAATTTAGTTATAACCCTTTGTGGTTACGATTAAATTATGCGTTCGCATAAAATTGATCTGACTCCAATTAATTAATGTAGAGCTGCGTTGTGCGTCGGACTCATTACAGGTCTATACCTTACGTCCGCCGAACCAACACTCTATATTCCAATTCTGTGGATTAACTAAGAGGCTGGCAGTATTATTAAGCGCAATAATTTAACAAATAAAATAGCTATGACTATGGATTACCGGAGCCCAAAACGAGTTACTCCGAAGTGTGACATTATCAATTCAGGGACTTTGTGTTGAATAACATTTCTGGGCAGGGACTGAGATCTGCTCAGTTTACCGGAATCTCCTTGAAGCAAATCAAAATAACACCAATCACAGCATGGAAAATCCACCTTAAAACGCAGACCAAGAGTGTTGATCAGGTATCGTGATTACAGTCCCATGTTACTCAATTAGGAGACAGGACTCAGGGCTGAAAGGATTTAAGTTAGTGAGAGACTGAAATACACAACAGAATACAATTTACTTTCGTTTATACTAATGGCTACACACAGCATGGAGAGGCACGTGTGGGAAACCAGGTGCAGTCTCCCCCGAATCCTTTGTTCCTCTCCCTTTTAAGCCCAAACTCCAGAAGCACTTCCGACTGCAGGGTCATAAATCACTTTGGGTACTCAGGAAGGCAACCCTTCCTCAGAGGGGGTTTGGGAGGGGGCATTACCATGAGAAGCAGAAGTAGATTTCCTTTCATACTGATTGAATGAGGGTTCAGTACAATTTTAATCCCTTCGAAATTTGCCCCATGTGATTTTGGAATTTTCGTGGAGTAAAATGTTACCAAACACAATATGCTTGCACTACAGTTCGCCATGAAACATCCGGTACAATACAGAATTACGAGGATAATCTGCATTAATGTGATTTATCAGCTCTTATCCTCCAATATAACAGAAATACACATCATTTCTGTAACGTTGGTGAAATGAGTATTTTTCCACTTGAATCCTTCAAACCTCACTTTCCCAGAGTGTAGTTCAGTAAATGTCTGGTTGATGACCCCGTGGGATTGTCCGGCACAGGAGTAAGTTCGGGAAGGTTGTTTTAGGATGAATTGGGGGACACCCTGATTGATATGCTCCCACGGCCCTGAAATATCTCCACAGCATGCAGGCACCCTTAAGACAATAGGGGGTAAATTTACCAGAGTCCTGTGTAAGTGAGAAAGCAGTTGAGTTTAGTTCCCTCTGCATTTCACGGCCCAGAAGTGTCTCTGTCAGGATGCATGTGCCATTGAGATAAGTTTACCAGAGTCATGCGCATGTGACAAAGTGCACACTGTCCTCCCTGCCTTCCCAGTGTGGCTTACATCCCAGAGGAAAAGCAAGCAAGCACTTTGAAAGCATGAAGAGAATGAGGCATCAATGCAAAGGAACCAGTGCCAACTAGATTAGAGCGCTTCTGAAGAACTTCCATAATTTATTTTGATTTCAACAAATGTACACAAAATTGTAAATTAGGACTATAAACATCTAGAAAATTATGAAGAACAATTACAAGGCAAGCCCTATTGAAACAAGACAATTCAAGATGACTTAGGAAAGGACAATGCCTGACACTGGAAAGGGTTTTGGTATGAGGTGGGAATCACACCCACACAGTGTGGGCCTCAGAGCGCAGTAGTATGTGGCAGAGTCAGACAGCGCAGCTGCAGCTATCTCCAGATTAAAGGTCTTGTTAGACTTCTCATGATGAGCAGTGAGTCCATCCTTGTAAGCATTTCCACGAGTACTGTAATTATTGAGTATGAACTCTGGGGATTTTTTCTCTCTCTGGATGTACCAGAAAAGATCAGGAGCAGTGGAAGTAGTTTCATACCGACAATGCAGTTCTGCCCTCTCATGTTCTACGAGAAATTTTGAGGGTTTTTGATGGACAGTGTCACCTTGTGTGTCACCTGAAAAACATTGCATAAGAACAGAAATACCATGAACTGTATAATTGCATCTTTATGTCACATCATATGGGGCTCAGCAAAGTATCAGTTATCTCAAACGTGTTAAGGTGTTATTATTATTATTATTATTATTATTATTTTTTTTTTTTGCTTGTTGGACTGTAAATGAAAAGAAAATCAAGTATTTTCTTACCTATTGAGTGAAGGAGTAACATGAATAAGGGAAGCATTTCTGTTGGTATTCTCAGTGTAGAAGTCTTTCTCTGTCTTCCCTCTTGGTGGTGTAGAACAGCTCAGTGCTGAAGAGGTTTTACTCTTGTAGCTCTTGTATTACCCGCCCCCTGCAGCCTCTGGTGGTTCTGAGTGGTCATGTCTTTCATCTACAACATAGGCATTAGTTTATCGATTATAATTGTGAGTTGAATGCTCAAGGCTAGCATATCATCAAAGCTATATTACTTTCAATATCAAATGCATCCTGTTTTCAGACCTTTAAATGTAATAAGCATTGCTTAGGTTCAGTTCTTAGACTGCAGAAAACTCAAATAAATGATGAGGGAAATATTGCACAGTGAGATGATGACATCTTGTGTCACACTGTATGTATTACAGAACACTGCATCTGAGAGGAGTGGCGTTTCTTCAATAGCACTTCAATGATTGCTGACAGGCATCTTTACTGGCTGAAGCAACAATGAAGAAATATTTGGGTAATATCAGTTTCCAGTAATCTGTGTCTTTTTGTGCCTGAACTAAATGCATCGACATTTACAAAGTTTCAATTTTTTGCACGTTTCATTTTTCCGTGTGTGGGATCCTTTTCAGGATGAAAAGCGTGATTTTTAAATGCATACTGCAACAGCATATAGGTAAAAGGAAGTATGTTATGAATTGCTACCTTGTCTCAGGTTTTTGCTACAGAGTTTATAGGTTTCCTGTCACTGTGGGCTGCAGGGCACAGTAGTACAGTGCAGAGTCTGTCAATACAGCAGATGAGATCTCCAGATCCACTTGCTTGTTCTTCTTATCATGTTTAACACTGAATGGATTCTCTGTCTTCTCCTCAGAACCTATATAGATGAGAATGAGGAATTCTGGTTTGGATCCAGGATACTGCCGATACCAGTGCAGACCGGTTGGATTAACTGCTGAGTAGGTGCATGACAGAGTAACACTGTTGCCATCCAGAACACGCTTTTCTTCAGATGTTGATTTAATCGTATCCTTTGCAAGGCCATTACCTGGTGACAAATTATATGTTATATATAATTATGTAGTATGAGGGTGCTGGGAACAGTTCATTTGCCCAACAAACCTTTCCATTTTACAACCTAAGAAGCATATATCTATTTTGCTTTGTTTCTTGAGGGTAAAACTATCTTTTTTCCTGATTTCATCAACATTTTTAAGATTTGAAGAGTGTAATTAAGGTCCCGAGAATGTATATACTTACATTTTATGATACACACAGATTATTTGCTCATGCTTAGCATTTGGACTTTCACACCCAATAAAATTTGATCAGACTAGAAGTGAGACAAATAATAGATATGAAATGAGCCGCTTACCCATTATTGATAAAAATACAAGAAATAAACAGCACTGCATCTCGGTAACTGGGAGAAATAAAAGCTGACTAAAAACGCAGTGAGACTAGAGCTCTGGTCTTTACTCAAATTCCCCTCAAAAGTTTAGCAGGAAACTCCACCCACACAGTGACTGCATTTCCTCAGGACACAAAACACATCTACTCCACAACTCTGCAGTTACAAAGGGGGATATTCTGTCTGAGTAATCATATTCAGTGTAAACAGAACTGTTTCTGTAATGGAAGCCCTCGTTGCAGTGGCAGCTCATCGAGCAGAATTACGCATTTTTCATTCATGCATTAGCATTTTTATAAACTCTCTGACTTTTTTTTTTTATAAAACACAATATAAGTAAACATTTACAGAGAGGAAGAAGTCTGCACAGCAGATTAATACCAAAATATTGGGGCCAAAGGAAGACACAGCACTGCGAGTCTTCTTCGTGAAATGATGTGATCCCAACAGGTGGGGCTCATTGTGTGGTCGGTCAGGATTGAAATTTTCTGCATAATTATAATTTAGAAATAAAAGCTAAACAAGGCATCATGACTTTGTCAAAAACATTAGACTGATTTCTTAATTGAATCTTTTGAGTTCTCAAGTTATAGCTCTTATTTATGCAATTTGTAGTTATTCATGTTTTAAGATATCTTAAGGATTAGACAGATTGAAAAATGCCACAGTCTGAGTCACAGAGTAATAAAACCAAATGGCCATATTTTTGCCGAATCACAAGTCGAAAATCAAGATTTATGGGTGGGAGAAACTTATTCCGGAACTTAAGCCTCCGACACTGGATCCTCACACTTCTTACTTGGATGGCAACTCATTTTAATAATACACAACTATATTATGTATGCGCTTATATATTGCAATGTTGCTCAAGAAAATCCATCCATTATCTACACCGCCTCTTTCTCATTAGGGTCACGTTAAAACTGGGAGTCTACCCTAGCTGACTGTGGGTGAAAGACCTGGGACTTACCCTGGACAGCTCACAAATCCATCGCAGGGCGTGCACACAATTCACACTCCATTCACTCACACATTCATACCTGTGGGCACTTTAGAGTCTCCAGTTAGCCCAGTGTGCCTGTCTTTGGACTGTGGGAAAAAATGGGAATACCCGGAGGAAACCCATATGAATTTGGGGAGGACATGCAAACTCCACACAAAAAGGTCCAAGGGCGGATTGAAACCCATGACATTCTTGCTGTGAACCGGTAGCACTACCCACTGCACCACCATGCTGTCCCCTGCTCAAGATGAAAGATGAAATGAAAGGTTTAAAACATCACGAAAAGCATTATGGCGGGTCAAACATAATCATGTTTCAGTGTTGTACTTATGCAATGCTCCTTGGGTTCAAGTAGTGTCAGGTTTTTGTACTGAGTTTATGGTTTTCCTGTCACTGTGGGCCTCAAGGCACAGTAGTACAGACCAGAGTCTGTCACTTCAGCAGAGGAGAGCTCCAGGCGCACAAGCTTATTTTTATTTTCATTTATTACTGCAATGCCTCCTTTCTCTTCCCTCTCTTTATATCTGTTTATGAGGATGATGAATTCAGGTTTTGAATTGGTATGTTGCCGATACCAGAGTAGATCATCTGCTTGACTCGATGAAGTATAGTTGCATGACAGCGAGACCCCGCCGCTCTCCAAAGCATAAGCTGATTTTGTTTGTGATGAGATTCCATCCTGAAAACTGTCACCTTCAAGAAATATAAATAAACACATTTTTGCATTTACTGTGTCCCATTTACTAATTCAGATTCAAAATGAAAACAATCTACTGTATATACAATCCAGATGGAGCTTATCCATTGGTAACACTTTTCATTGCGCTGAAAATAGTCACACTCAATGATGCAGCAGTTACTCAATTACACGTTGTTTCAATTACAACTATGATTTACTGATGTTATCCGTACTTCCATCTTAATAGTTCTTGTTGAAAAGATTCTGGAGGGTGTCTGTCAAAACGCAAATTTTGTAAAATAACTTTCATCCCAGCAGTGTTGAAGATTTAGGGAAACAACCATAAAGACAAAAGAAGTACTGAATAGCACTCACCCACCACTGTTGCCAATAGAAGTAAATACAGTAGCATCATGACAGCTGTCAGAAAGAGCAGTAGAAACACTGACTTCGAAGACAACTAAAAAAAGAATATACCGTTCACTTTGACTGCCTGAGCATAGTTTCGCAAGTAACCCCTCTCAGTCACAGATTATTAAGCCCCTCCTAGGGCTGTTCAACGCCCATGATGAGCACTGTTGTCATATATATATTTGTTTTTTTTCTTTTCTTGCAGTAATACAACTGACCTGAAAAATAGCCTCCTCAAACATGCTATTTTCAGCATTATCACACAAAATTTAACTACATTTCCACTTTTTTTTTGCAATTCACTTATTCACTCATTGCCATACTGTATATATATATATATATATATATATATATATATATATTAAAAAAAAAAATATATATATATATATATAATCATAATCCTGCCATATGCTGTTAAGCTTGCTTCAAATAGAGTTCTTTAGTCAGGTAGTCTGTCATGCTTATAATATGCTATCAAGTTTTTGTGCTTTGACAATGTGTTTCCTGTCACTGTGGGCTCCATGGCACAGTAGTACAATGCAGAATCTTTGACTTCAGTGGATGATATCTCCAGATTAACTTGTCTTGCAGTTTTATTGAGTGTAACTGACAAACGTGGGAATGGAGGATCAGCTCTTGTAACGAATGAGGTGGACTCCACAATGAGTAGGAGAAATTCAGGTTTACATTTGGGAAGTTGTCGATACCATTGTAGATTATAAGCTGAGCCAGTGTAGGTGCATGACAATATAGCACTGCTACCCTCCGCTGCAGTGACTGCATTAGTTTTTGGCGTGACTGCATCTTCAAAACTCTTGCCTGAAAAAAAAAAAATATATATATGTATATATATATTATATATATATACACACACGCATACATATACAGTACATAAATAGGAATGACAAATATTTTCATGTGTCATTAATTCTTGCAGATGGAAGATCTAATTATGAATTGTAGAAGATCATGATAAAATTAGAATCCAATTCATTATAAATGCTTTGCAATTCTGAATGAAGATCCCCAATTGAAATACAAGTGTAAGATTTATACTTACCTACCATGGTAGAGAATACAATAAGTATAAAGTGCTGCATCAGGATTTTTAATTAAGAAACACTGACAGAAGCACAGCCTGTATAGAATACTTAGATTTATAGACTGTACCATTCTTCACTCTACCTTTCTTTTTAACAGGAAATTCCCCCACTCATGGATTGTTAAGCTCCACCTCAGACTTTTTCATTGTTTGATGCAATTGCACTGAAATCGTTAAGGATGCATCTTCAATGATTTTTTTTTCTTCCTCTTCATGATTGATTTGACTCAAAATTTTCATTGTTAGTGGACATTACATTATTTTTCGCATGAAGATAAATGCATTGGACGGGAATCCAATTAGATGATCGGTGACGCTGAATGACAGACCGAGCAGAAGGTGGCAGTGTTGTGGGCGAGACACGGGTTCTATTAAATTTTAATAAAATATTGAAAACCTAATATTATTTTGTATGAACAGATACCAAAAGGGCCATATCCATTAATATGAGAAACTACATTTCTGGCACAGAAAGTTGTGCACTGTAAAAAAAAAAGTTTAGTGTGGTCACTAAACTGTAATCTGCGGAAGATATTTCATGGCACATATTTCATAATTTTGATTGGAAGGAAGGAAATAATTTATTTAAAGAAAGCAGCACATTGATTCTTAAGTCACAGACATTTTTTCATTTTTAAAATTATTCAGGAAATGTAAGTGATGAGTAATCAATACAAGCTGCGTAAGCTATTGTTAGTTTGTAAAAATTTCTATGTGGCCTCCTCATCTGATCAGAAAAAAAACAACATATGTGACTTTATGGTATCACAATAAGGACTTTTAATCAAAAGAAAAAGGAAAAAAAAACAGACAAAAGCTACCTTGAATGAAAAATATGCATAGGGGTTACTTACCAACCATTGCTAAAAAGATGCAAAACAAGCAGGGCAGCATTATGATAGCTGTTTGAAATGAACTGATTTTTGGTTTAGCTTGAACACTCTGACTCCCTTGCATCAGTCTGACAGCAGACTCCTCATGCATCGACAGTTAAACTCCTCCTCTGGGCACAAAACGTAACTGTAATCACACCCTGTATGGTTCACAGAAAGATCACTTTGAGGAAATTACCATCCAAAAAAAATCAAGCTTACTTAATTCAGTGAGCAATCTAAAAATATACTTACATACCTTGGGTTGACTTGACAAATTAAAGCTTCGAGAGCAATTAAATTTTAGGAAATGACATTTGATATACTGGCATAGATTGTCTCGTCTTTTCACAAAAACACATATCACATTGACTGCTTAATTGGCTGGAAATTAGTGACCATTTGTCAGACTGGTAAAGATTTTGACTGTTTTGATGAATATTATATGAAGGAAATAATATTAATAATAACGAAAGAAAACTAGTCATCAGATATACAGTCTGACCACAGAAGATCTAAATCTAACATCACGAGGGAGAAATGAATTTAAATGTTATGTTTGATTTTATTTGGGGTAATTTAGTGCTTTCATGATATTCCAACCTAAAATCAAAGGTTAACTTTGCAAGTTTGTCCTGATGAAGGCTGTAAGGCCGAAACATGCTAACAACTACTAGTCAGAATTAATGAAGTCTTTCTTTTACTTTTTGTCGAGTGCCTGGATCTATTCTTTTTTATTCTTAGATTTTTATCCCCCTTGATCCAAGAGCACTGACTTTACTCCTGTTTTATCTTCCGTTGAGCACCTGGTTGGATTCTTTGTTTTTTAACTATGCAAGTTTGTTTGTTTTCTGCGCGATCATATTTTTGTCTCAATTCGCTGACATCTCCCCACGATCTGCTAGCTTCCTGGCCTTGAATTCACTGTAAAAAAAAAAAAAAAAACAATAAAAAACCAGGCTCTGGAGACCGCACAGGCATCACAAACTGGAAATAAACACGACATACCAAACCACACTCCGGCCAATCACCGACAAGAGTTGACAGATATGGAAGCATGAGAGGGAGGGAACTATGGGAGGGAGGGGGGAGCTACCTCTGTTTTGTTCGACTTCGAATGTCAACAGAAGTGATGTCAAACACACATGCATAGTGCACCTTTAATTTTTGTCGTAATGATCACAACTTGTTTTTGGTTCCATATGATGAAGTATATAAATCTGCACTAAAATGGTTTTGTCTCGAACTTCATTGACTGATAAGTACAGCCATCTAACCTTGGCCCTTGATGGCGTGGCTCTAAAACAAACATTGAAAATACTTTTGAACTGGGAGCACTACCTGCAGTACAGTTACGCTGATGCAAACAAATGTGTTACTTTTTGGTAAACTAAAGTCTTTATGCAATACATTGACTAATTTGAATGGATTATCAGGACACATGGCTTAGTAGAGGAAGGAGATTTGAGGTATGAGGAAAGGACCAAACTCAAACAGTGTGGGCCTCAGAGCTCAGTATTGTGGCAGCGTCAGACAGCACAGAAGCAGCTACCTTCAGATTAAAGGTTTTTTAAAAATATTTCATGGTCAGCTGTGAGTCGTTCGACATAGCCCTTTACATGTTCATTTTATTTACTGAGCATGAGCTTTGGTGACTTGATCACTTGCTGAATGTAGCAGAAAATATGGAACACTGTCTCTAGTTTCAGACGGGGACTCTAATGACGCCTTTTCCTTTTCAGTCAATGACACAAATGTGTGATTTTGATCCAAAACTTCAACAATAATAATAACGCTACATATACTATACAAAAGTGCAGAACAATATAGCAGACTAATGAGTGAAAAACTTCAAAGTTGCAATACAAACAAATGCAGAAAGCAGCTACCACTAGTGCGTATTCACAGTGCAACAAGATGTCTGACGATCAATGCACCATGAGCTCCAAAGGTGTAGGCCTAAATTTAATCTATAATGCAATATGTTGCTCCAAACATGAAATTTTTACCTATTAAAAAAAATAAACAATACTGACACATTCCATTCAATGAGTAAAGCCCAAGCTCGAAGTGAAGAAAGGTCAGTGACCTTGAAAAAAAAAATGGGATTAGCCTGTGCTCTATCAGTCAAAAATCCTAGGACTAAAGGCATGGTTTTCCACATAATTTATCAATCATGTTTAGAGACCCTTGAAATGACAAAGCGTGAACTAATCAAGCAATACGATTTGGAAAAATCTCTTTGCTAAGTAATCTAATTAGCAACGAGATGTTCTGCCAGTTTTTTAACATCATTCAACAGTTTTTTTGTACCATCCCAACTTTTTTAGAACATGCTGCTGTCATCAAGTTCAAAATGAGCTGATATTTAAAAAAAAGAAACAAATTAATCAGTTTCAACATCTGATATATTGTATTTGTATGATTTTCAAACAAATAGAAAGGTCAAATGATTTGAAAATCATTGCATTTTATTTACATTTTATGCAGCGTTCCAACTATTTTGGAAATTGGGTTTTATTTAACATGGTACTTTCCAAGAAAAAAAAAAAAAAGAAGAAAAGGTACTAAAACATGGTAGTCAAAGTTTGTTTTGAATTAGAATCCTTTCTATGACTCACAAAACGTCACACATCAATAATTGACCTCTGTTTTGTCATGAGGTTAATCATGATTGGTCCATTTCTGAGTTATTTTCATTTTCATCACACACAATACTGAATACTGACGTTGCATCTAAATAACTGTCTATTTGATATAGACAGTTATTCGGATGCAACATCAGTATGAGGTAGGAACACTAAATATGGTGCTTTTCAAAAAAATACATAAATAAATGAGCAAAAAAATAGAATAAAAAAAAAAAAACTAAAACATGGTGGTCAAAGTTTGGTTTTGAAACATTACATCAGCCCTCATTTATTAAACGTGCTTACACCAAAAAACTGGGTGTATAACAAATCTCCTGCAAGGATCGCCATTTATCAATCTGCACGTGAGTGAACAGTCCACAAAAATCTCACGCCAGGTCTAACCAGGTGAACGCAGATTTGAAACCAGCAAACAACATGCAGGAATGAGGGCAGCGATCGAAATTATTAATAATATGCAGCGATTTGGACGTCATGCTGTTGTTGCTTTTATTAGTAAAATGAATAAATAGGTAAAATAAACAAGACACCTGTGTTGAAAAATTGATTAAACTTATATTTTGAGACAACAGCCTGCTTGTCAGGCCAGACGGCTGACAATAACAATCAATTTGATTAGACACAATGCGTGGCTTGACAGATATGCAGTGTGGTATGTCAGATGCTCATCCAGTCAGATATTGTTAAGATTAACGAAATTAACCACTTGCGAGAACCAGTAAAATGCAAAATGGAGGCTTTATTTATGATAGGGGAAACCCCCCAACAGAGCAGGCAACAGTACAGAGACCACAATCCAAAATGGCCGAAATCCTGAATTGTAAACAGGGCACTAATCACAAAAATAATGGTCAGAGGAAAAAGATTCAAAGCACAAGAAAGCGGCAAAGTACAGGGAGAATGCAAAACTCGGTAGTCAAGGACGGTCCAGTCAGAAATATAATCACAATGGGTAAAAGGCAAAATGAACGTGGCACAGGTAAGCATGAGAGAACGATCTGACAAAGCAGTGCTGTGAAGAGACATCTAATATACGTTTCAGGGAGGTCACATAATAACAGAACACAGGTGCCAGCAGTGAGACTGATTACAAGGGAGCAACACATTAGGGAGAACCTAATCACATGAAAAAGGCAAAAGCCAAAACGCGGACAGGGATCACAAGACAGCCTATAGACAGAACAACAGATCTGGTTAGGGATTTCTAAGTGCACACAGAGAGTGGCAGAACAGAGATTGGACAGGTGCAGAGAATCTGCAAGAAACACAGCAAAGTAGATTGAGTGAAGGCAAGAGGCAGAGATGAGAACAGGGCAAGTGCTGAGAGCTTGTTAATCAATTAGTAAGTTCAGCTATACAATCTCGAGTGCTTGTCAGTAAGTTAGTCTTATATACACAATGCTAGTCTTGGTTAGTAAACTAACAAAATAACAAACTGTTAGTATGTGTTAGTTAGATAGAAAAAGTAAGGGGAAGGAAGTAAACAAGATGGGGAAGGAAGATTGAAACCAGAAACCATTAAATCACCCGAAGGAGTGAGATGCATTACTGAGGCTGTGAACAAAGACAAGAGCAAGGACAAGACAGGGGGAGAAATAGTGCAATGCATAGAAAATCAAAACATGGACTGGAATAATCTATGGTTCTAAGTAAAACATGGAAAATCAAAACTAATGCAATGCATGAAATAAATAAGCAACCAAATACACCATACATAATCCTAACGGATAGTCAGACATGGCAATGAATCAAAATACACATGAGGCAGTCAGAACAACGCAAGGCAAGGCAAGACAAAATCAGAATCACAACAGATATATACTGAACAACAAAAGAAACGCAACTTAATTAATGGCAGACTGGAAAATAAGTTTGCGCATAATTATTTTAGAAAATCAAATTTATTGGCGCATGCACATTTACACTCATTTCATCAAACTTTTCTTTATTTTTCCCGTCACTTTGAGTAACCACAAGAGTACATTAACTAACTAGCTAACTACCGTGATCACATTTTGACAATAGCAGATCTTCTATTGTTAGAGGAATACGATTCTGTCTGAGAGGAATTTTCAGCTCAGAGAAGATCTGCTCAAGGAAAGTGACAAGTGGCTGCTGGTTTTATGTAGCACATAATATGGTGCTACAAAAAAGTACAATGAAGAGTGATCTCTGCAGACTGTATTTTAACAATTACCTTCATGCAGCTCCGATCGAGGAGGCAGGCACTCGTCCGTGTCCCCACCGCCTCGTATTCCCATGATGTATGAGGGAGCCCTGCTGCTATTCGCTCCTCGAATGGTGACAGCTGGAGGTTTGAGTCTGGTTGGCCCCCACTGGTCTGTGCGCTGCTGCGCCTGAGCGCAGCAACCCATTTTTCGGTGGCGATCTTAAATTGGGACCAGTTTTTCTTACCTACATGTAAAGCATTTGGATTGTCAGTTATGTAGGCATGAAATATGACATGAAATATCATGTATCTATAAATTGAATTTATTAATGAATTAACTCATACCTCTGCTGCACTCCGGTTTTCCACCTCAACAGTGTTTACCGCAGCAGCAATAGTTTTCCAAACTGCAACTTTCTGGGTCCCTTTATTCCACTCTTAAGGCTTCCAAATAAAATTGAAATTGTTTTTCTCTACCTTGGACATGATAATTCATATTTCCACCTCAGTAAAGTTCTCTCTTCTTTGCCGTCTTTCGAGACTACATGTCGTAAAGTGGGCAGGACTATGCCTCCCGCAGCATGAATTTCTAGGGGCGTGTCATGTCAATTACGATGGTTTCAGCCTCCAGATTTATCAACACCACGCCAGTTCTACACCGAAATCAGGGACATATACACTTTTAGTAAATTAGACGTGACACCTGGCGAATGCTGATACTTACACCAGAATATGCACCAGATCCTAAGAAAGTTTGATAAATGAGGGCCATTGTGACAACTGGGAAAAACTACGCTATAGGAATTTAGCGACATCTTGTGGGCTATTGAAAGCCCTGCCTTACATAGAGGAAGTGTTTTTCCCCCATAAGAGCAGACCTGAGATCATCGAATGTGTACATGATCTTATTTTGGCGAAGGAAGCACTCACAGACTCGCAAATTTTCATGATTGAATCTAAATTTTCAAAAAAAGTGCAGAATATCCTACTTATCCTCCTACTGGATCCAATTCTTCTGATCGATGGAGGGAAAAATTTTCAGTCAAATGAATTTTGCAAATGAAAATTGGTGCATAAGTATTAATGAAAATGAAAATTGTTCACAAATGGATCATGCATTTGTTGAGTGTTTGAATAACCTAGTGTGAAGTTCTGTCTGGTTTTTGTACAGATCTTATGTGTTTCCAGTCACTGTGGGCTGCAGGGCACAGTAGTACAGTGCTGAGTCTGTCACTTCAGCAGAGGCGATCTTCAAATCCACTCGTTTGCTGTCTTTATTATTTGCCATGACAAACTGTCCTTCTTCTACTTGTGTATTTAGAGTTCCTGCCACCCTGATAATGAATTCTGGTTTGGAACTGGAGTACTTGCGATACCAGTACAGATAGTTTGCAGCTGTGTAAGTGCATGAGAGATTTACACTGCTTTCCTCCAGAACAAGCACTTCTTTGGCTGCTGATGTAATTACATCCTGAATGCTGTTCTCTGTGGGAGAAATGCAAAACAAAGTTTTATTACTGACAGCATAAATTTTAAAGAAAATGCAATTCATTGTGACAATAATTCAGAAGATGTACTAACTGATTTGTATTCACAGTATATTATGATCAAAATGACAACTTTCCTTAAATTAGACGCATAATAAAAAAAATAGATCTTGTTTCTTCACAAAATTCAGCAATAACCCATACCAATAGTTACGGTTATGTTATGTGGAAAAAGCTTTCATTGTTTATGTATTCTATATGACAACAAAAACAAAGAGACATTTTCCTCAGTTCTACTTGAAACTCATCCAGGCTAAAATAATGAGTTTTAAAAAGAGCTAACCAAACAAAAAAAATCAGCATTGCATGGAAAAATGCAGGAGGATTACTTACCTATCATTGCTAATAAGAGACATAGTAAGTAATGCAGCATTATGTTAGCTGTTTGATACAAACTTGGATTTGAAATGCAAATGTAACTCTCTGAGTTCCCAAGTATGTCTGATGGGAAACCTCTCGTATTGACTGTTCAACTCCTCCCCAAGGTAAGGCAAAAAGTCTTAACTGCAGTCACATGCTCTTTGGTTGGGGGGAAGCTTTATTTATTTATTTTCTGAAAGAGTTATAATCTTGAAAATAAGGCTTCATCTGAAATATTGCATCACAATATATGCAACCTTTCTCTCCAATAAAAACAAACAAAAAAAAAAAAACAAACAAAAAAAGTTTGTTTACTTTACATGAGAAGAAATTACATTAGCTTTCCACTACAATAGATGTCATGCATGGCAGCTGTTCAGCTGAAAATAGAGCAGGCAGAGAAATAACCTTTAAGCTAATGCTTGGTCTCAATTTTTCTCAAGTTTTTAAAGTAATTTACCTTTTTTTTTGTACGGTGAATGAAACTTTTTTCTGAAATGAATTGATTATTTAATCACTGCAGCACTGCATGAGGATTGAAACTATGTTTAACTATTGATGGATCATTCTAATTATTGGAAAACTTGTTAATCAAGGAAAATGATTGGAAACAGGTCAGGGCCACTTATAAGAGGGATTTTTAGCCTCTAATTTCAGCTGACCAGCCATCACTGGTCATGCTACTATTGCTTAGTTGTAGTGGCTTGAAACTGATCAGCTTTTTATAAGGCAGATAGGCTTTCCAGGAGTACGGCATGATACAAAATTAAAATAAATAAATAAATAAAAATGTTAAAACGAATATTCATAGTCTATACACATTTTGTTATGCTAAGGAGGACACAATAAAATCTCAAATCACAGAGTGGAAATATTTTATTATATTATTTTGGGGTTACTCAATGATATTTCAGGTGTAAATTTATTATTAAATTTTCTCTATAATTACTGTATTATGTTGGCGTTATCTCAGTTGAATTGAATGAACTCCGTTTTTAGTTAATCAGATTTGCTGACTCTCCTCTTCGCCCTTGAATAGTTTAGGTTGGAACTTCTTTGAGTAAAAATGGGGAAAATTGTATGGTACTAAAATAAAAATTGAAAATGCTTTTGTGCTGGAATTACTACATGTATTACAGATACGTTCATGAGTAATGTGCATGTCTTTGGAATTTATTGACATGGGTAGATGCTTTTAATGGATGAACATGACACTGGGCCAAGCAGGGGAGACAGATTTTGACATGAGGTGAGAATCAGACTTACACAGTGTGGGCCTCAGAGCACAGTAGTATGTGGCAGAGTCAGACAGCACAGCTGCTGCTATCTTCAGATTAAAGGTCTTGTTGGATTTGTCCTGATGTGCAGTGAGTCCTTCCTTATAAACATTTCCATGGATATTATAATTACTGAGTATGAGCTCTGGAGACTTTTTCTCTTGCTGGATGTACCAGAAGAGAGTAGGAGCAGCAGAGCTAGTTTCAAACTGACAGTTCAATGATGCCTCCTCCTTTTCTGTGAGTAATTTGAACATCTGATTTTGTGAAACTGAGTCACCTTTGGTGATACCTAGGGGAAAAGAAAAGAAAAAAAACAAAAACAGAAGAACATAGAGACTGGGTTAAACATAATCATTCATATCTTATAACTGAAATTACCAAAAAATTAGTATTCTCTTGATTCAAAAAGATAATTTACTCTTCAATGAACAAATTTACCCTGATTATCTGGATCTGACCATTAGATCGTATTAAATGAAATACAGACGTACCTACCTGCATAATAGATTAAAATTCCACAGAATAAAAGTAGCATTTCTGCTCATAGTCTGAATGTTTAAGTCCCTGTATGTGTCCTCACTTTCAGTGATGCATGAAAGAACAGTGCTGTGGAGGTTTTATACTTGTAGATCCTGTATTACCCGCCCCAAAGGATCAGGGATGTCACATCTGTAGCCTATGGTGGTTGTGGCAGCTCATTCATCATTCACTCTTTTGCATTTTTATTTTGTACCAATGCTCTGGTATTTATTGTGAGATTACTGTCTTCATAATATTTTAGCGGCATTGCCAATCACACCTATGGTATTATCATTTCTAACTATAAAATTTATGTTGTCTGTTATAAGGAACAGCACCAGAGGGCAGGCTGTTTCAGATAAAACTGCATAGTGAAGTAATAGTGACATCTTGTGGCCATCTGAAGACACTGTTCCAAGATTGTTGCTCCCATGAATTACTGAAAACTTTCATTCACTTTAATCAAAAACTCCAATAAATGAACATATAAATAAATAATCACCCTGTTTATATCGTTGGATAAGTGACTGCATTTTTCCATGAAACAGAATCACAGTCATAGAGATACAATTCATTCAGAATCTGCTCTTGCAGAGCTTGTGAACCCCAAACTCCCCACAGGGTGAGTAAGGGCAAGATTGCAGATCAGGAAAACATTCAGTAAATACACAGTGCATATTATCTTGAACTTATCCAGTAAGACCATGTTTATCACTTGTGCTTGTTGGCTGAAATGGGAATGCCAATATTAACCCAACTATATGGGGCGTAGCTGTGGCGGTCATTCAGACGGACAGCTATAGACATTCCCACATTCTCATGAATACTCATATGCATATTTACCACGGCTCTGCCCCTTTTCTGGGTGGGTGGGTGATCTACACTGCTCACCTGCTTCAACTTTGCTGCAAAAAATGCCTCTGCCCTGCCGCTGTGCTTTCTTATCACTTCCTGCAAACTATCAATATTGACAGTTCAGCATTTGTGAGCAATTGAGCTGCAATTGAATATTTGCAGTCATTTGTTTGACTGAAATGGATCATTTGTGTATCAGCAGATATGAGCACCAGAACATTGTTATCATGTTCTTGATTGACAGCAAAACCTGCCTTCTCTCCTCTCTCTTTGTTTATGTGGAGGATGAACTGAGGTTTTTACAATACCAATGTTGATCAGTTGCAGCACATGCAGTGCAGTTGCATAACAGTATGACCCTGCTGCCCACTGCATTAGTTGCTGATTTGATTCCTTGTTGAAAACAGTGACCTGCAGATTATATAATTTGTAAACATTTTGCATGAATAATTTTGCCCTTCACTGGCAGGTAGCACTAGTCTGTTTCCCTCTTTTGTTTAGTGCACTCCCTTTTCATTGTTCATAAGGTTGTGTATTTGTTTTTGTTATACACCTTAGAATTACATAACATCCACGTCTCTGAATTTGGGTCAATCCTTGCCCTGGCACCCTATTGATATTTCTAGGCACCATGGGTCATGACAAGTTGAAGGGCACTCAGAGTACACCCTTGTTTTTTTTATCTTTTCTGCAACGTTGACTTTGACTTTAGACCTTTTCCTGTGAAAATCAAATCATCTCTTACTGTTATCAAGTAACTTTGCCACAAACTTTCATCAAGATCAGTCCATAACTTTTTCCATAATCCCACTTTCGAATCTATGGATAGATAGACATCAAAAACAAACATGGGAAAAAAAATAACCTCTGCCTAACTTCACTCGCAGAGGTAGTTCAACCATTGTTGAAAACTGAAAAACTTAACAGTGTAGCATCAAGATTACTGTTTTGAAGACACACTGCATAACTGAATGGAAACTCGACAACTCAGGTGTTTTAGCTCATTCTTTGCATTGTAAATAAATGAGCTTTGAATTCTTTGCAAAATGTAAAGGATTAAAAGATATTAAACGATGGACTCAGATTCCATCAGATGATCTACTGCACTTATTTGAGTATTTTTGTTGTTTTGTGTTGTGTAAATATCAATCCAAAGCTTATAACAGTCTTACACATACAGACATGTGCACCAAGTATTATCATTTTATTTATTTTTTTTCTTTACTCTAGCCTAGCATTGGACCGAAGGCGGGCTGCTCGGAACTTTTATGAGACCTTTTGCAGCCAGAAAGTTTTAAATAAGCTCATTTTGTTGATAAAAATGTAAAATGCCTCTGTATCAACATTTCAAATGTTGTCTATGTTCTATTGTAAATAACATATTGGCTCGGGATCTGAAAGTCATTGCATTTTGAATTTATTCACAGTTTACTCTTCGTCCCAACTATTTCGGAATTGGGGTTGTATGATCGCACACCAGTTCAGGGAATTGGAAAAGTATATTGAAGTGAAAATTTTGCTTGATTTTTAGAAGACGTGATTGAACGGAGTTGTAAAACTTGTAAAAGTGGACAAGATTGTGGCTAGGAATGCAGTGAAATTTGGACTCTCCAGAATTGTTTCTTGAAACACACATAAACCTAACCAGAAAAAAATCTGCAAAATATTCATTTTTTGTTATAGCATCATAATATTTTCGGCAGCAGTTGTTAAGGTTTCTGGTTGTGGCTGTATCATTTTTTGCCTAGAAGCAGGGGTCTATAAAGCACAGGAGAGGAGTAAACCATTACTAAAAGTATGGAAACCAGAACAAGGTGATCTCCAAAAATGCAATAAAAACATTTTTCAAATATTGTTCAAAATGATTTTATTCATACCCTGAATCATCATAGTGAATTTCTTGGGCTGCATTTGAAATTTACATTACATTACACCTTGTTGATAAAACAAGCAAACGGAAAAAAAAAGATATTAATTTAGGGTCGCGGGTAAAACAATAATTACGCACTAGCGGGGAATGACCGACAGAAATTAGTCAAGAAAATCAGCATGCGAGAACGAGATGAAAATAATGTCATTCTGATTACTCTACTGTAACCCCTTGAATAATATCCTACAAGAGTGAAAAAAACTTGCCTCCAACTTGGCTGACGATTGAAGGTCAAATCAGATATACATGGAAGAAATATGGATTAATTACAGTATAGACGATGACAATGTCTCCATTGCTCATTGCTTTTGCTGCCACTGAAAAGGTTGTGTTTTTTTTCTTTTTTTGTGCGGCCTCTTAGTTTTTCAGCCAAACTGGTAATAATAATGATGGCATTTCAAATGAAATGTGGGGTTTTGTATTTTATTATAGAAGCGGGACAGATGGGTTGCAGGCACTGTATTAATGAATAAGGTCAGATTCGAAATAGATTTTTCAGATAATTGCAATCACTAGGTCATCCCATGCTCGACTTATCCAAAGATCTGAAGCATATTATCAGCACTTCAAAGATTTGTTCTGTTACAATCTGTGATTTGCATGATGAAGGAAAATCCACGAACCGTTTTAGATGATGTGTCGTGATAATTGTCCCCGAACAGCCACCGCTCCAGGAGGGATCATCTGGAGAACAGCAGGAATGACGGAACTTGAATGACAGTCGCAGAGGCAAACTACGATGTGGGCAACCGGGAGCAGTGAAGTTGGCATTAGAAGTGTGGAGCCACTGGCTGGAGGAGCCCTGCCATCCATTCTTCTTACTCTCTGATCATCGCAACCTGGAATATCTCTGAAAGGCTAAACGGCTTAATCCACATCAGGCCGGGTGGGCAATGTTCTTTACACATTTCAATTTTTCCATAACCTATCGCCCAGGCTCCAAGAACATCAAAGCAGATGCTCTATCTGGAAGATACGAGGTGGAGACAGATCCAGAGGCTGAGGAACCGATCCTACCATCCTCCCGGGTCAATCCGCTGGCAGCTGGACTTGGAAATGGTGAGGGAAGCCAAGAAGAATCCTCCTCCCACCTCGGTGCCAGCGAGTAAGACATTCGTCCCCTCTACTCTTCGAGATTGAGTAATTCTGTGGGCGCAGACCTCCCTGCCTTTAGGACATCCCGGAGCCAGAAGAAAAACCCAGATCATCACTCGTCAGTACTAGTGCCCCTCCTGGCCTCAGATGTGGAGTCTGCCATCCAGTCATGCGCAACCTGTGCTATCACCAAGACCCCAAGACAATTACCAGCTTGCAAGCTAAACCCATTACCAGTCCCTCACCGTCCATGGTCCCATGTAGCCGTAGACTTTGTGACTGACCTTCCTGTATCTGAAGGTAACGCTACAATTTTGGTGATCATAGACCGATTTTCTAAGTTTTGCAAGTTTGCGTCTTTCGCCATCATGCCTCCTGCCCTCCAAATGGCAGAGGAATTATTTCTGCCGGTATTCAGAAACTTTGGCCTTCCAGAGGACATCCTTTCTGACCGTGGGTCGCAGTTCAACTCCCAAGTATGGCGAGTATTCTTCAAGAAGCTGGAGGGTACTGTTACACCATGCCTCCAGTCCTCTAACTCACCAGCCTATTAATGCTGCGTTCCAAACAACTCGGAGGTCGAATCTTAACGAGTTGAAAACTCCGACTTCTGACTTCAGAGCATTCCAGACATATTGTAACGGACGTAAACAAAAAAAATGGCAGTCAATGACAAGCGAATGTTCTCGTGGCAAGCGGCAAGAAAATTATACGCGGATAACTTCGGTCTTCTGGCATATTTTAATTACTAATATGGGATGAAACGACGTATAAGGTAAAACGCCTTTATGTATTTAATTTTGCGTTGTATTTATATTCTCAAAAATAAATCGCCTTGCCGAATGTCACTGTAGCTGAACGCTTCAGTAGCATTGCTGTGGCTGTTCAGTGGATGCTGCCATTTTCGAGTGATGTAAGATGAACCAATCTCGGTGAAGTCGGGGTAGATTTTTACTCCGAGTTTCCAAGTCGGAGCTCCAACTTCAGTGGCCATTTCAGTGCACTTTTTCAAGTTGGAAGTCGGAAAGATCCGAGTTGTTTGGAACGCAGCATAATATACAGTATATATACTGTATATATAGACAGAGATAGGGTATACATATATATATATATATATATATATATATATAGAATGTTTTTAGAGTATTGCTGGTGCATAGCCAATCTGGGGTGCCAGAAATTTTGGAGCCAACTGTAAGTCTTAAAATAAAATTAAGGGGCGTGTGAGGTGACAAGCAGTTTTTGCAGTGCGAAGAAATGTGCAGTCCTTCAGGGCTGGGTTTTAAGACCCAGGTCATAGAGTGTGGCCATTCGTGAGCATTTCGAGTGCTCACACAGTACTCACTGACTTCTCCTCAGGGCTCAATCTCTTCATGGCAGGAACTCAACTCTTTTGAAATAAAACTGATTCTACTGAATGTTTCTACAAAGGAAGAATTGCGAATCATCAAAATAGTGCTTTTACACAGCACTAGAAATGTTTATTAAGAACCGTCAGTTTTTTTTATGCATGCAGTTTTTTGTACGGAGATTTTGGATTTCCTTTCACTGTGGGCTGCAGGGCACAGTAGTACAGAGCATAGTCTGCCACTTCAGCTGAGGAGATCTCCAGATTGAAAAGTTTGTCCTGTTTATCATGTTTCACAATGAACCGCTTCTCCGTCTTTTCCACAGAACCAAAATAGATGAGAATGAGGAATTCAGGTTTACAGTGATACTGCCGATATCACTGTAAACTGTTCCGATTAAGAAAGTGCATGACAGAGTAACACTGCTGCCAGCCAGCACGTGTTCTTCTTTTGATCTGGATTCTAGTATTTTATCCTTTCCAAGGCTATTACCTGGGGACAAAAAAATATGCTTTTTGAAAACGTTAACTATAATATGTAACATTAAAGGAGCCAGCTGTCAGTTTTATTGATTTATATTGATCCATTATTCAATTAAATTATCACATTCAATTTTATTGGGATATTCACCAAAAGTGGAAGAGCAACAGAGACAAGTGACAATTTTCCACTAACTAGCCATTGTTGAGAAGAGAAGGTATTTATTATACCGCTCTAATCTATCATTTATAGTTAACTATGATTTATTTTTTTGTTATATCTCTTCAGTAATAACTAGAAACTGAAAAAAAGACAATATACCATTAAGAAGAAAAAAGGAATCTTATTACTATACTTGCACCACAAAATGAATGTCATTTTTTTGTAAATACATTGCAGGTGCATTGGACTGGGACCAAATATGCACATAACATTGAGAGAGATTTCCTGTAGAGTCTTTATCAGCTTTTAGGTTATGATTTAAATCCCTCTTCAAAGCTGAAGTATCCTTGCAGGTTTTTGTAAGGGATTTGGCATGAATTTATCACTGTGTGACGCCACATAGCACAGTGATACACTGCGGTGTCTTCTGGAGTTAATTTAGAAATAGTCAGATCTGTTTTTCCACTCGATCCGTTAGCAGTTGCGTCAAATCGATCTTTGGCAAAATTTGATGTGCCAGACAAATACCCCCTGTGCAGTATATACTGAAGAGCTGACCCAGGGTACTGACGGTACCAGTAGAAAGTATAGCCAAAGCCTGTGCTGCCTGTGCTGAAGGTACAGTGCATGGAGACTTGTTGTCCTTCAGTCATGTTCAGTACTTTAACTTCTCCAGAAGAAATGCCTGAAAGTAATAAACAAAGAAAGAAACAATTAACCATTAAGTAATCAAAATAAGGTTCAGTTACAAGCAAAAACTTATATCTTCTTTGCTGGTCATGAAAGATGACTTACAAAATGTCACAGTTAGCACCAGCCCTGCAAAAAACTCCATTGTGGGATTTGGGTCATGAGAGGAGAGAGAACCTGAGACAGAATTTGTGCCTTTGTATGGCTGTGAGGATGAGTGGGAGGAGCAACAGTGCCCTTCAGTTTGTATTCATTTGAATTGTAAATTGTCATCCAGCATTGCTATGTTTTATGTCAAAAATATAAACGATGCATGTAGGCATGCACATTTGATATGTTATAGGTATGATGACATGCTTCTTTTTTCTGGTGAAACATGCAGAAAAAAAAATTCAGCTTCTTAAACCCATGGGAGGGGGAATAATATCATAAATCTCACTTCTCAGGTCAGAAAGAGCTGTGCATCGTTCTTCTACACTCATAACATTTATTTAAGGATTCATGATAAAACATAGGTAGAGGCCATTGGAGCGTGCCCGGAAAAAAAAAAAAAAAAATCATTGTGAGTGAGAAATAGTTTTTTCTGTGCATGCCTCCCAAACAGCTTGTTGGCATGTAGATAGAGCCTGATGGTTGTTTTGGAGACGTTGTGACCCCAAGATGCGACCATTTGTTGCTCTTAATGATTCCTCTGACAGTAGATATGGGCAGGTGCAGGCGAGTGGCTATTTTCTTGTAGCCATTGCCTGACTTGTGAAGGTCGACACACATCTGCCTTACTTGAATGGTGTGTTCCATTGGCCGTGTTTTAAACCGCGGTCTACGGTCTACATCCTACTCTCCCTACTCACTAATCGCACTTCTCGCTTCTCCCTTCCTCCTCCTTCTTCTTTTCGAGTTTTATACAAAACACGACAATTTGTGTATTACCGCTACCATCTGTGTGGTATAAAATAATGAGTTACGAAAGAACCCGGTTGAGAAATTAATATTTTTGAAAGTGATCTATAAAATAAAACCCCCTTAACCTAACAAGTCACAGAAGACCAAAAAGGGGAGAATGTGCATTCGTTTTGAGGGGATTGAAACAGGATGTTTAACTGACCGAAAATAGCAGTTTTTGACCCCCCGACCGGCATTTCGCCGTTATGCCTTACCTGTAGAAGATGTGGTCAGCAAGGAGACGACGGAGACAATAGGCCAACCGTCAGCGTTCATCTGTGTGGTTATGAATTTTCCTCAGGGGTAAGATACCATTTAAAAACAAGTTTCTACTTTCACTCAGCTTACTAACTCCCAGTGGATGATGTGAACAGATGAGAGTGAAATGTTAGCTTCGCTTCATCCAAAGAACAGTTGTATCAGAATACTGAATGACCACGAATAAAGTATTCTTTAAATTACCATCTAATGTTAATTATTATGCATAATGTTATCGTATTTCTACTTGAAACATAACTTAAAGGGTTTATTTTGTAAATATAACTTCATTAAAATAAAAAAAAAATTTATATAGGCAGTTTATCTTTTCTATAAATAAACAAAACAATGTCTGTGTCTGCACAGCCACAGAGTTAATTAGGTGCCCGTGACGTCACCCGATGACGTCATAAAGGTCTTCATCTTGCCTAGCCGCTATCAAGGTCTATAGTCGAGGTAGTGTTATAGCGTGTCTGATCGTCGGCATGTGCAGAAAATATGGGTGACTACGATGGCTATCTTGGTAATACATTTTCAAGGCATGAGAAAGCAGTGCGTTCTGCTTGGTCATTTTGTCCACAGGCACAGGTCAAATAAATCAGAGAGAGAGAGAGATTTTCCCCACAGACACACGTCAAATGTCCTGAGAGAGAGAAATGGTCACCGAAATAAAGAAATCAACTTGACCTACATGTCGCCTAGAGACAACGAGAGAGCTCAAGTCGAGAACCTAGTTACAGCATGGCATTCCGCAACACTCGATGAACTCAATACACTACAGTAAAGAGACTGCTCTGCTTGAATTAGCAACCTATCAGCCAATCAGAAAATAGTATTTCTTGTTGCTAGGTGAAATAGCAGCGCCAAATCACGTTCTTCACTCGCGCTCTCCATATAGTGCATTTTGGCTGAAAACAAACCCTGCTCCGATCCGGTGTCACAGGTGGTACCACAACATCTCTTGTTTGTGACAGACAAAACGATACAAGTACACAAAATAATTATTGAATTTAGCTTTTATTATACTGGGGAATCCCACTGAAATAAAAAAAGTACAGGTATGGCTAAACATTTTCTTGTTCAAAATCTATCAACTACTCCAGGGGGAAACGCTCGCAAGTTAAAATCAAATTTTTAAGCTCATGTCAAATAGCATTCGCGAATTCCTTAGCTGGCCAGCTAACTCATATTCGTGACGCTAAGCACAGCTGTTAGCTGTGCTGTAAAATACTTGATGTTGCAAAGTAAAAGGAAATATACACGCGACATGCAGATATAAGATAGATAGTTGTATATGGCAACGTTTAATTGCTCGCCTACTTGAGCTACCACTTCTGACAACAAGATGCGACGGATAACACGGTCAGCATTCATTCTGCAAATAGCCTACAACACGCACAAAACTTCCGCGACCGATCCTGGTGTGCTATCTAGTGATAGGCTATTGTAACTGCGCGCATAAATTTGCAGCTCCACATCCACTTGTGCACATCTGCACAAAGAAACACCTTTGTTCTTCGCGAACGCACAAAATCCGGATAATCCGTAAATGATGAATTCAATTAATATTTTAATTTGAAACAAGTAACTAAGCTGCCAGTGTCAACGTAATGAAGTGAAAGAACAATTTTTATCTTTTAAATGTAGTAGAGTAAAAGGTACCTGTTTAAAAAAAAAAAGCTTGGCAGAGCCCATCTGCCTGATGATGCCATGCTGGGAGCCTGTCTTTAATCCTGTGGAGGGCAGGTACAACACCAGACTGTCCAGGTCACGGTGCGTGGTGGAGAGAGCATTTGGGGTCCTCAAGACCAGGTGGTGCTCCATTTTCCTGAGGGCACTGGAGGCGAAGGTGGAGTTTGTGCCTGAGGTCCTCTGTGCCTGCCTTTTCCTGCACAACGTCAGCCTCAGGAACGAGCACGTCTTGGAGCCTGAGGTCAAAGACGAGGATGCCAGGGATGTTGGCGATGATAGGGATGATGTTGAAGCCCACAAGCCACTCTAGCGGTCTGGGGACACCCTCAGGGGCAAACTTGCAGCTTTGGTGTTTAATCCTGATGTTCTGATTGTAGGGCTGCAAGAACATGATTATTTTTAGTTTTTTTTTGTTTGTTTTGTGTTTCTCTGCCCAGGGAGTTCTTCGTTCCTGATTTATCTCAAATGTTAAGAGTAATTCACCCCTGGTTTACATACTCGTATTATAGTTCTTTTATTATTGCCTCTTAAAAATCCAACCCCTCGTCCGAGTCATAAGAGGTGGGAGCAGGTAAAGTACAGGACTGCCAGGCAGGGAGAAGTTTAGTGGGTGGTTTAACCACCTGGGCCGATACAGTAACCATGAAGGCCTGTCTTGATCTACCTGGAAACGCGCTGGCTAACAGGGCTTTGGTAAAACTATGTGGACCAATCACCTGCTTAGCGGATAAGTTATGATTACAGAGACATTGCTGGAAGACTTATCGCTAAGTGTAGAAGTCTAAGGTCTCTCCCTCAAACATGGTGCTGGACAATGAAAGCTAAAAAGAAGTTGCTCAATTCATGTATGATCGTTGCCACCTGAAAAAGAGGGGGTTTTAGTGAAGTTAGTCAACTGATTGATATTTGACTTTTTCATGTTCCCTTGCAATATTTACTACATTTCTGCAGAGCAAAAAGCAGACACAAGACCTTCCATTATTATTACCCATGCCTGACGAGGCACGTTGGAATACAGTTTAGCACCGTGTGTGTGTTTGTGTGTGTGCGTGTGTGTGTATGTGTCCGCGCCACAGCTCAGCTACCACTGAAGCTAGGGTGACCAAACTTTGTGGGGTAGATGATCCTTGGGTCCACATTTGCATTTTGAGGTCCAAAGGTCAAGGTCACAGGGTCAACAAGAGGCGTGGGTTAGCATCTCTACAGAGTGCGCGTCATCTAGTTTAGGTTCTCACAGGCAGTGCAATTTGCATGCGTATCCCATGGTACTTGACAGTTTTTTCTCTCGTGCTAGGTTGTTATGCATCATCAGACCAAAGAAACGTAAAAGTATATGAAAATTCACAATCCAATATACCAGCTGGTCACAACTCTAATATCACTTGTTGTCTCTTACATTTTCATGGTCTCTTGAAAATCAACAACGCTGCCTTTTTCTCTCAACTTCAGAACAGAATTACACAAAAAGCATTTTTTGTTAACATTTTGATGAAGCTCACGATCCCCATCATCATCTTGTTTCTTTTGTGTTGACTGTAGTGCTTACTAGTGCATATGATTTTTCAACTTACTTTATATTTCTGTTTGAGGTTCTCCCATTTCGGTTTTATCCACTCTGGCACCACCTTGCCTTCCAGGCCATGCTCCTTTCTTGACATTCTACACAAACATAACATTGGTAACATTGACATAACTGAAAATAAGCATTTACTAATGTTGCAATACTCCGAGAAAATTCTTTACATACTGAAATCCTCTGACCGCTGCACTGAGCCCCACTGTGAAGAGCGCCTCATCGCTGGCTCTCCAGGAGATGAGGCGCCCTGTATCTTAATCTGCCCCTATAAGTAACGAACAAACGAGCAAGATGTGTGTCGTTGGATCCAACATTTTACCCGGAATAATCATCGGAAGTCCTCACTTATACGCCAGTAACAACTGCGGTATTATAAGACCATTTTAGTTACATTAGCTAACGGCCCAATTTATGTATGCTGATGCTGACAGTATATAACCAGGCAAAAATGTTCTTTACAATTCTGAAATAATAAATTCAACACACCTTCAGCTGAATATTATTTTACCATATGTAACCCGTATTACAAGATTAAACATTTTACTCACATTTGTATTGACGCTGCTCCTGGCTGTTGCCGTGTCGCCTCCCACAGATTCGGCCGTTTTCCAGTTAAAGTGGCTTCTTATTATTTCCCTGCGAGTTTTTTTCTGGCAGTTTACGTCGCGTTGCATCTTGGGCAATTTATGTATGAATAATGTGCATACGATACACCCACAAAATATCTGCTCGATCTAGTATACATCCGGGAACTTCTGCCAGACACAAACTCACTCCTTACGCATTAGCGAATAACCTACCCCCAAACTCTGACGTAATCGGCAGCAGTAGTGGTACGTAAGTACGAGGTTCCGAGCACATGTAATTGAATAGTGAGCTTGAGATGCATCCACAAATTAAATTCCCGATCTAACATACACCGGAAACTTTTCGCGGACACAAAATCACTCCCCGCGCATAAAAACACCATATACCCTAAATCTGACGTCATCGGCAGTGCGAGTATTACGTTAGTGCACGGTTTCGACCATAGAGATATCAGAAAACTAGAGTGGTGGACATGTGGGCAGGACCAAAGCGGAAACGGCAGAATAGCTACGCCATCTTGTGTATGTATAAATGTCCAATGAGTTATATGTAAACAGTAGGCTAAACATGGGTGTCGACAACTTAGAGACTCGTTTTCCGTGTTCTTTTTATCTTTTCATACTTAAAATGGACACAAATAAGGAATTATAATCAAACAACAAAATTAATTAAAATTTTTTTTTTTTAAATCCGGTGTATTCGATGTTTATTTAATCGGAAGACATTATAGAGAAATCGGAACTGCAGCTGTTGTCCCGTATGAGCGACTTTTCGTCATTTTCGAGCTCGGTTTAGGCCAGTCATATTGCATTTTCCAGTGACCGTCTGCCCCGTTATACATACACAAGATGGCAACGGCGTGCTGCCACGGAAACGACGGGATTGTCCACTCTAGTTTTCTTATATCTCTGCGGTTTCGAACACGGCCATTGTCTTTTCCATATTGAAGAGTGGATAAGAGAAATGGCCTCTGTGTCATGTCATATTTATACTCCAACAGGAAGTGATGATTTACTAATTAAATGTTCCTAGATACTCTGATCAACTTTGTAAACTACTGTAGAAATGACAGAAATACCTCAATTACATTTAATTCCTAGGAATTGTTAGGGATTTTTTTCCCCTTAAAATTCACTTGAGTTGAAGGTTACATTTTTCTACAATTTTCAGTGTGAGAGTATGCTTCTGCAATAAAAATAGAATTTATTTTAAGGCTTTTAACACATCTTAACCAGGGGTGCCAATAATTATGGAGGGGTATGTACCTTCTATTTGCACAGTTGGTCGTTTAGTACACCCCAAGGATACGTAAGTGCAGTGTCGGGCGGTGGACAGAAAACTGAGGGGGGGGACACATCCCTTGAAACGGATGAGATTAGTGACCCGATTTCAATTATTGTTCTTGGTCAACATGTTAATGGCAAAACTTGGCATTTCGAGTGCTCACACAGTACTCACTGACTTCTCCTTAGGGCTCAATCTCTTCATGGCAGGAACTCAACTCTTCTGAAATAAAACAGATTCTACTGAATGTTTCTACAAAGGAAAAATTGTGAATCATCAAAATAGTGCTTTTACACAGCACTTGAAATTTTTTAAGAGCCGGCAGTTTTTTATGCATGCAGGTTTTTGTACGGAGATTTTGGATTTTCTTTCAATGTGGGCTGCAGGGCACAGTAGTACAGAGCAGAGTCTGTCACTTCAGCTGAGGAGATCTCCAGATCCAAAAGTTTGTCCTGTTTATCATGTTTCACTGTGAACCGCTTCTGCGTCTTTTCCACAGAACCAAAATAGATGAGAATGAGGAATTCAGGTTTGGATCCAGTTTACTGCTGATACCACTGAGAACTGTTCAGATTAACAGCTGAGTAAGTGCATGACAGAGTAACACTGCTGCCAGCCAGCACGTGTTCTTCTTTTGATCTGGATTCTAGTATTTTATCCTTTCCAAGGCTATTACCTGGGGACAAAAAAAATGCTTTTTGAAAACGTTAACTATAATATGTAACATTAAAGGAGCCAGCTGTCAGTTTTATTGATTTATATTGATCCATTATTCAATTAAATTTTCACATTCAATTTTACTGGGATATTCACCAAAACTGGAAGAGCAACAGAGACAAGTGACAATTTTCCACTAACCAGCCATTGTTGAGAACAGAAGACATAAGCTGAGAGCATCATGATGTTAAAAGGTGACACTTCCTTTGTGCACTGCCAGAAAAGAATATGTCCTCTCTGACTGCCCTGCATAGTTTTCTTTTCTTTTTTTTTTTTTATTGAAACTCCTCCCACTCAATGGCTAATTTGCATCCTGTCTGGAATCAAATCATACACACTCCAGACTTCCATAGTTTAAAAAGAGAGTGAATGCTGTGTTTGTGTGGTCATACAGCACCAACAGATATACTGCTTTCATATTCATAGCATTATTTTATTGCAATAGTTCATATATTGGTCACATATTCCGTTGAGGGACAGTGAATTATAAACAACAGCTGTATTTAACTGCCCTTAAGGCAAGTTACATCGGGAACATTGCACAGCGTTACTGCAGAGCTGAATTATTTTTTCAATGCTCCTTTGAGGTTTTACCGATATACTTCACCGGGTATTTATTGTACGGCTGTAATCTATCATTTATAGTTAACTCTGATTTATTTATTCATTTATTTATTGTTATAACTTTTCAGTAATAACCAGAAACCTAAAAAAAAAAAAAAAACTTAAAGATAAGACAATATACCATTAAGAAGAAAAAAGGAATCTTATTACTATACTTGCACCGCAAAATGAATGTCATTTTTTTTAAAATACATTGCAGGTGCATTGGACTGGGGCCAAATATGCACATAACATTGATAGGGATTTCCTGTAGAATCTTTATCAGCCTTTAGGTTATGATTAAAAACCCTCTTCAAAGCTGCAGAATCCTTGCAGGTTTTTGTAAGGGAATTGGCATTAATTTATCACTGTGCGACGCCACATAGCACAGTGATACACTGCGGAGTCTTCTGGAGTTAATCTTGAAATAGTCAGATCTGTTTTTCCACTGGATTCGTCACCAGTTGCGTCAAATCGATCGTTGGCAAAATTGGATGTGCCAGCCCTATACCCCCTGTGCAGTATATACTGAAGAGCTGACCCAGGGTACTGACGGTACCAGTAGAAAGTATAGCCATAGCCTGAGCCGCCTGCGGTGAAGGTACAGTGCATGGAGACTTGTTGTTCTTCAGTCATGTTCAGTACTCTAACTTCTCCAGAGGAAATGGCTGAAAGGAATAAACAAAGAAAGAAATAATTAACCATTAAGTAATCAAAATAAGGTTCAGCAACAAGCAAAAACATATTTTCTTTGCTGGTCATGAAAGATGACTTACAAAATGTAACTGTTAGTACCAGCCCAGCAAAAAACTCCATTTTGGGATTTGGGTCATGAGAGGAGAGAGAACCTGAGGCAGAATTTGTGCTTTTGTATGGCTGTGAGGATGAGTGGGAGGAGCAACAGTGCCCTTCATTAATTATCTTATTTTGTCGATACATTTGTGTTTTACAATGATAATACCATCCTTGACAATGATTTATCTGCCATTTAATGTTGTCATCTCATATTCATTTCATATTGATTGTAAATACTAAACTGAATGACATAGAAATAGGACATCAATCAGACACATCTAAAGACACATTTAAACACTTATTCACATTCAAATCTGCCTTGACAACCACCCTGTACCATTCTTCTAAGAGGGATAAGTAAACAATTACTCAAATTTGTACTCGTCGTCAAGTCAGTTGAAGTTTCAGGCATTTTTGCATTTTAACCATATCAGTCACGTTTTAACTGTAATATGCAGTTTGTATTCATTTGAATTGTAAATTTTTTTCCAGCATTGCTATGTTTTATGTCAAAAATATAAACAATGCATGAAGGCATGCACGTTTGATATGGTATAGGTATGATGACATGCTTCTTTTTTCTGGTGAAACATGCAGAAAAAAATATTTTTCAGCACCATGGGAGGGGGTGGAGCACCATAAAGCCATGGGAGGGGGAATAATATCATAAACCTCAATTCTCAGGTCAGAAAGGGCTGTGCATCATTCTTCTGCACTCATAACATTCATTTCAGAATTCATGATAAAACATAGGTAGAGGCCATTGGAGTGTGCCCAGCAAAACAGGAACAATTGGATCCTCAGTTCTCCAGAAAGTCCTTCAAACACAAATTTTCAAAAAAAATAAAAACTATAAAGTAGAGAAGGAAAAGCATTACATACCTTCTATTTGCACAGTTGGCTGTTTAGTTCACCCCAACGATACGTAAGTGAAGTGTCGGGCGGTGGACAGAAAACTGGGGGGGGCGGAAAACATCCCTCGAAATGGATGACATTAGTGACCCGATTTCAAGATTTCAAGTATTATTCTTGGTCAACATGTTGGTTCCCCTTATAATCAAATATTTAGGCGAGTGAATAATAAATTCTATAAAATGTTTAATTCACATGCCTTAATAGGCAAAAAAAAAAAAAACCACTGCGGATTTTCTGTTTTCTCTCCGTTTACACGTGGCCGGCTATTTTCATAAACATACATTCACCGTCTCCGTTTTCAAAAGTAATATCATGCACACGTATCAGTTTTCAGAAAAGTTTTCGTTTACACGTAACCGTATATATATGCCGTCAAGAGCATATCAAACCTGTAGGTGGCAGTGTAACGATAAGACCAAGCCCATGTTAGCCAATCAGAATGAAAATCCCGAAAACAGCAACAAAAGAAACGAATCCAATCACTTCAGCCAAAAGAAAATGTAAATATTGGTCGCACTTTTGGCGCCGGTGCTAGTTCTGGTGCATACTGTGACTCGGCTACCAAAAGCTCAGTTTTTCTCAATTTTCATGCAAACGTACTACCAAAGTTTTCCAAAATCTCCACTCTGGCCGTAGTTTTTAGAAAGAATCGTTTTCAGAGGCGAATTCTCCGTTTGCGTGTAAACAAAGGGCACAAACGCAGGGAAATGTCTCCGTTTGTCAAAATAACTGTGTACGTATAAACTTGGTCACTTCCTAAGCAAGCCGTCAAACCTGTGCGTAATGATTGTTTAATTGAAAAAGAATGAAATGCGCTCTTTTTTGCGTTCGATTGGTGCGTTTGATTTCTCGTCTTAACGAAGACAATTAGCTACACCTGAGCGGGGAGAGTTCAAGTGTCTTTTACCAGGGAAATTGACTGAAAACAGATCAAGACTAATAAGCAGTTTAAAGACATGTTTATCACCCTTCTTGTTCTCTGTCCACCGCCTGCCACTGCGTAAGTGTCAACACTGTTTTCTTTTTGTTTTTTTTTTCTATCTATATTGTCCCAATTATCAAGCTCATGTGGGCAAGGGGAAACATGCAAACTCCACAAAGGGTGGGCCAGCGTGAGACTGCAACTCAAGACAATTTTGGGTCCGGTGATCCTATATCATTTATTGAACTCATGAAGTGATTAAAAGCCATGTCTACTGTATTCACTGTGCCAGTCAGCTGAAATGCTAATATTACCATTACATTATTGTCATTTAACATGCGCTCTTATCCAGAGCGACAGACAAACAAGTGCTTTAAATGGACAAGGAGAGCATAGAGCATAAATCTTACGTTTGTATTTTCTGACGTTTAAATCGTAGCGTACATGGACACTAGCTCTGCTGTGATTTATAATCCCTATGATATCTTAACCATAATCAAACTGTTTTTCTGGAAGTTGGGTGCGGGACTTTGACAAGCGATTTCGCTTCTCCCGCGATCCTTTCGGTCATGATACATGATACATGCTGTGTTGCGTTGAAATTGTCATGAAACGACTATACAATCATGCCGAAATTAAAAAAAAAAAAAAAAAAAAAAAAAAAAGAACCCGATGAGGAGGTACCATATAAAAACAGCAGAAATTATAATACAAGGAAAGGACTTCAGACAGTTAAATACCTGTGGAGGAAAATCAAATAATCAGTTAAAAAAACAAACAAAAAAAAGAAAGAAAAAAAGGAGGCAAAACGCCATTCCATCAATATCTAAGCCTAGTACCAAATATAACATCAGGTTACAGGGAGAGGTAAAATCTGAACAGGGGCGCCTTCAGGCTACGCTTGGCGGTCAGCCTCTCTGCTGGCGCTTGGCGGTCAGCCTCTCTGCTGTCCTGACCTCTGTAAGAAGCTCAATCCGCCATGTGGGAGCCAGAACAGGCCAGAGACGTCACTGGACAGCACCAGAACAGAGTGAGGGAAGTGCCTGTCAACCAGCTGTGGCAGAACCGAATGTTCTGGCAGGTTAATTGGGTTTGATGATCTTGTGATTACCATTTACCTGACTATGAAGATCAATTGAGTGTCTCATGATGATGATCACAAGCACTGTATTGCTATTTTCTTCATTATGGGCTAAAACTATGACATTACTTCGCTGGTATTACTCTTTGGTTTCCATCATGTTTCTTGTCTGGCCAAGTTTATGGACTGAGTTTATATGAGTTTCCTGTCACTGAGGGCCGCAGGGCACAGTAGGACAGACTCTTCCACTTTTGCAGATGAAAGCTCCAGATGCACTAAGTTGTTTGCTTTTTTGTGTTTGATGGTAAACCCAGCTTTTTTCTCTTCGTCTTTATTTCCGAAGCTGAGGATGATGAATTCAGGTTTTAGACTGGTCTATTGGCCATACCTTAGAAGAGTATCTCCAGTGCTATAACCAGTGTAGTTGCATGACAGTGTAACACTGCTGCCCTCCAAGGCTTGTACATCATTATCTGTTGATTTAATTCCATACTGAAAACTACTTCCTGCAAATGAAAATATTGATTTATATCATTTGTTGAATATTGAAGTCAGTAGTTTATAATGAAAATTATTATCCCATTAGTGGGGATTTTTACCGAAATGCTTTTTTCTGTCCAAATATTCACATTTTTGTTGTATTTTACTCCTATATTATAAGTCCATGTAATACACATTGTAGATTCTTTTAAATTAATTATTTTTCATTATTTTATACTGCTATCTTGTCAGTCTGTGTAATATGCCTTGTAGAATTTCTGTTTGGCAACCATGTTGAAAATAAACATACTGAGGTAGAGCTTTGACTGAAACTGCTTCAAAGATAAAATATTTGCAGAATGCACTTATGCACCTCCACTCTGACTCCCTCTGCAAATATTTAACAGGAAACTCCTCCCACTCACTGACAAATTGGCTCTTCCCCAAACACAAAATATAATTTAGGATCAGACCGTTCCAGATTTATTGAAGAACAAAATGATTCGATTTTTTTTCTTTGTACGATATTAAAACTGTAATTCCATGCTCAAGTGCCCGTTATCAGAATTTGGCCATCAGGTCAATTGAATAAATTAAGTTTTGCATGACAGTTAAACAAAATTGGGTCGAATCTAGAATATAGCTCGGTCATTTTGTGATTAATCTGCAAAATGTTGGCCGGCCATGGAGTTGGACCAGACTTAGGGTTATGCCTATATCTGCTAATATCAAAATTACACACAGCCGAATGCAGACACACACACACACACACACACACACACAGGCACGAACACACTCACACGCACACACACCCACACGCACACACACACACACACACACACACACACACACACACACACACACACACACACATTTTATTTAAGATGTTTTTCGATACTTCCAGCCCCTACTTGATGCAGGGACAGAGAGAGCTACACTGTGGGAAAGCACAACATCATGAAACAATGACATCATCAATGATATAAAACCATTGCAGCACGTCATTTCATTGATTCATGTTCCCAAATCAATGAATGAATATCAGATGCACAGTGAATATCATTCTGTGCTTCATCCCTTTCACACCATCTAATCATTGGTCCTCAGAAAAAAATTCTCCAATAAGAAACTGCATGAAGATTAGAGAGCTTGTTCTTTTTTTTCTCAAGCCGTTAATTAACAAATAATCTATGTTTCAATATGGACATTTAAAATGCCAGGGTAAGTATACCAAAGTGTCATACACCTGGCAGCAACAGTGATTTTCAAAATGATATGTACATATGCACATAATGTTCATTGATAACTAAAAAACATATCCTTATATAAATGATTATTATAAAATCTTGCTTGTCAGCAGTGGCGGGCAGTGGACAGAGAACAAGGAGGGTGATAAACATGTCTTTTAACTGCTTATTAGTCTTGATCTGTATTCAGTCAATCTCCCTGGTAAAAGACACTTGAATTCTCCCCACTCAGGTGTTGCTAATTGTCTTTGTTTAGACGAGAAACCAAATGCATCAGTTGAACGCAAAAAAGAGCGCATTTCAATCCTTTTCCATTGAACAATCATTATGCACAGGTTTGACGACTTTCTTAGGATGTGACAGATTTAACTCAGGAAATCCACAGTGGTCTTTTACGTGAAGAGTTGCTTCTTAAGGGTTGTCAATTAAATATTTTATAGAATTTATTATTCACTCGCCTAAACATTTCATTATAAGGGAAACTAACAACTTGACCAAGAACAATGATGGAAACAGGGTCACATATGTTTCAAAGGGATGTTTACCGCCCCCTCGGTTTTTCGCCTACCGCCCGCCACTGCTTGTTAGTCTCTTTGTGAGGTTTTTGTAGAGAGTTGATGGGTTTCCTGTCACTGTGGGCTCCAGGGCACAGTAGTACAGTGCAGAGTCTGTCAGTGCAGCAGAGGAGATCTCCAGATCCACACGCTTGATGTTCTTATCATGTTTCACAGTGAACCTCTTATCCGTCTTTTCTGCAGGTCCTCGAGGGATGAGGATGAGGAATTCTGGTTGGGATCCAGGATACTGCCGATACCACTGAAGACTGTACACATCAGCAGATGAGTAGGTGCATGACAGATTAACACTGCTGCCAGCCAGAATATGCTCTTCCTTAGATGTGGCAGTAATTGTATCCTGTCCAAGGCCATTACCTGGTGGGCAAAATTATTTTTTCCCTGAATTGAAAGTAATATGTGAAATTCAGAGTGCTAAGTGTTGTTCCTTGTAATTTGTGTTCATTAAAAATACAATAAATTTTCATGTTGACTTTTAATCATGAATAATTTAATAATGAGACATTCCTCAAAATTATATGAGCACTACAGATAAGAGATGCAAGTAGCCACTTACCAAACACTGCTGACAATAGAAGAAACAAACAGGGCAGTTTCATCATAGCAGTTGTAAAGAAACAGACTTCAAGTGCAGCTAGTTCTGAAAAAGTCTTTTCTGACTCCGCTGCACAGTTTAACAAGAAACTCCTCCCACTAACTGACAGCAATGCTCCTCCCCTGGACACAAAGTTTTAAAATAAAAGAGATTATTTTGTGGAAGTCATATACAGCACAAACAGATATATAGCTTTAGAATTTAATGTATCATTTGATTGCGAATTGTTCATATATTGGGCACATACTCTGTACACTTCCATCCAGTTTTCACTAGGATACGGCATGGACCTAGGCACAGACACAGATGGAGGGTTATCAACTGAATCTTGTTATCACAGTAATTAGACAGAGTTTAAAACCAGGCAGGCAGAACGCAGCACATAATCACATTCCAAACTGGTAGACAGAGATTACAGGAGCTCTTGATCTGGCAGGCAAAAGTCAGAAACAGGACAGATACTGCGATGCTGATTGACACACTATAATAACCAAACTTTACAGTCTTATAGCCAAATCAGAGCAGTGTATCATAAGCAATCAATGGTAACCACCTGCCAAGACCCAGGTCATTGTGAACTTGGTGGTAATGTGACTGCATAGTAAGACATGGTCATTGTCATATACTGCAAATACACCGTATACTACCATGCGGAATAAAACTTTTTCTAAGTAGCAGTTTTCTAAATGAGGTAAGCTGTATACATAAGTACAGTGGGTAGTAGGCTTAATAAGTTGATAAAATTTTGAACATGGCCATTCTTGCCTTTATCAGGGTCCTGGAATCAACACTTCAGGCCCAGAGCATAAATCCAAACTCAAGACAAAAAAGTTTCAAAATTAGTAGTTTTTTTTTTTTTTTTCACTCCAAAACCTTAAAAATTCAAAATAAGTTTCTCTGACTAGTGGCAACTGTTGGTGGAATTCAGTCAAGAATTCATTATTATTGCTTATTTGGTTATTAATTGTTTATCCTTGCTTGCTCTTGATTTAGTATTGATTTACTTGTTTATTCAGTCATTAAGTGTTCATCCTTACTTGTCCTCGAGTGCGTGATTGCAACTTTTATTTTCTAGCTTGTTCCTATGCAGACGCATCATGACGTGTGTTACTGAAACAGTGTGTTCCTTCTGAGCCTAGAGTGTTTTAGATAAGACCTGAGGTAATGTAAATTTCTGCGGGGGGAGAAACTTTTTAGGATTACTGCAGCCAGACTTACGTGGGATGCGCACGCACACAGCTGACGCAGAGGGCGTTCATCATGACATTCTGCTTTTACATATATCCAAAGCAAAGGAGAGATTCCTTTGTCTTTTTTCTTGCCATAACAAAGACCTTATGTGGCACATAGTAAAATGGATCTTATATACTCTCATCTTGTCTCATTGTGATATCTTTCAGGAATGAAAATTAAAATTCGCACAACATTGGGGGCTCGTTTCCGGAATTCCAATACCTCACCTTCCCACCCTGGAGAATTGGCGCTGACTGAAAACTATGCGCACGGTCGTCTAGGAGATGTTAAACAAAGACCTCAGCCCGGGGCGACTGTGAAGGCCCTTTTGGGTGCGTCGGAGGGCAGAAACGGGAGTTTCTCCAAAGATTTTGTGTGTGGAGGAGCGGGTGAGTGACAATTTTTACTGAATTTGACTTTATTGCTGTGAGACAGAGAGAGTAAAACTTAAATGGGGAAAACTAATAGTAAAGGGGGATGTTGTTGTACCTGTTGTAAGTTTTGTTGTGTGACAGATGACTTGAATTTGACTGTGACTGATGAGTTTGTAGTATGTCGCCATAATGGTTCAGGGAATCATTGTGGGTTTGTGACTGAGGCTTGTATAGAATATCGGCATAATGGTTCCGGCATGTGGGAATCATTGTAGGTAAAGGAATTTGGGTTTATTAAACAGCTGAGGCCTGCGCATGCAAGTAAACTTGTGAGTGATATAATGAAGCGGGCGGGTGATGAAAAAAAACTGTTGAAAAAGTTTGGCTATGAGGCAGCACTTCAGTGGCATGAAGAAGCTGAGTAACAGCAATCTAAGTGGCAAAGTGAAAAGGGCAAAGCCCAAGGCCATAGGCGCGGTCGTAGCCGTAGGGCAAACGGACCGCCTGGGTGTAATCAAGCTTGTTTTGTATGTAGGAAAAACAGACATATCACTCAAAATTGCCCGAATTGGGCTCAGCAATCAAGAACAAGAATATAATTTAGCATGACTAATCGTCCCAGAGAAGGGGTTAATAAGGGCAGCACCAACGAGTGCTTTGAAAACGTTGATAGTAAACGAGACACCAATTTATAACTGGAATAACGGTACAATGGAATTTACATGGCATAGGAGTTCGTCTCATGGGGAAACCAATTAAATGCTATTGAAATAAGGCGTTGTCTGCGTATGTTATCTAAGCAGGTCAAAAGAAAATTAGAGCCTTGGCAGGGCGAGACGTTAAGGCGTGACGTTTTGCCTACTTGCTCCTACGGGCACGTGCTTCCCAAATCTACTTGGCCCATCTAAATTCCTACTTGCCCTGTCTAGGAGGTACTTTTTCTGGCTCTCACACATTTTGCTCACAAACATACTTAGAACTAAAATCCATAGCCTGTCAACAGTGGAAAGCAATACACAACACTTATTTGTCATGAAAACTGTATTTATTAGCTATGTGTTAGCCCACTGAAAATTATAACTTAAACAGATCAGAGCAATGTGAAAGCTTGCCAGCACGTCGAAATCAACCAATTCAGTTTTCTTTTTTGATTAAAAATGTCTTCCCCAAAACTACATATTGCCCCAGAATGACATATTTTAAAGTACTATTTCATAGTTGCACCCTGCAATTGACAGTTAGACCCTCCTTGCCCTCTCTGAGCAGCTAACACTTGTTTAATGCTCTATCACAGTTGAAATCTTGAACCGAAGGCCCTTGAATGGCCAAAAACATCAACCTGGTCAACATTTTGACAGAGAGCTGGCCCCTCCAATCAGATTTAATTCTTTTCGTTGCACTGAAGCCACGCTCACATGCTGCAGTGGACAGTGGAAGGACAAAGATCAGCTCCAAAACCATCAAGAGGTTGGAGAAAGTCTTTTGCTGATCTGGGTCGAGAAAAAAAATCCTCCCATGTTCTGGCTTGATGTCCTTGTGGTACGTCAGCAAAGTGGTCAGTGATTGTGTGGAGGAGGTCACTGTTGTAGTGGGCCAAGTTCTGCTTGTCTGAGGGCCACTCCTTTGGATCCACAAGATTTGAAGCTGCATTTAAGACTTCATCAGTCTGCCCATCCTTGAAACGCCTACACAGACTTCCTTGGACTGTGTCCAGCAGCTCAGTCTTCATCCTGTGACCAAAAATGCAGCAAAAATTAATGAAATTATCTGGATTGGAGGGGTACATTCAGGGAAATTGAGATGGAAGGCATGCCATCTGTAGGCATGAAAGGAAAATACTGGTGAATGTCACATTAACCTGCTTTGACTTGTCTAGAATATGTTATAGAAATTTAATTCAAATGTATTATATCTTAATTGAAATAATTGAAAGTGATGATTTACCCAAAACACAAACACATTTTCCCCTATTGCCTTCTGGCTGTAACTGATAAGCTCACAACATAATCAGATACGCTTTCTGGAAATAGATGGTTTGTTTTATGAATGCTCACTTTTATTTACCTAAAATATATTTCCAAAACATGAAAAATAACAATAATTTTTCTTATAGAGACTCAGGTTTAGAAATTTCTTTGTTGCAAGAACTACCTGTTGAACCTATCTCTGCTGTCCTGGCTAAAGCTGAGGAGGGGCACAGAGTGGAAATGCCCATCCTCTGTGTCCTCCAAGACGTACTCTAAGAATTCTCCTGGGGTCGCGGCCATGCTTGTCAATGACAGTTTCTGCGTTTTTGCATGATGAGTTGAGTGTTATTTTGGTTGGCCTCGAGGAGACTCCGTGACACTGAGCGGTTGGGGCGTATTTCGTTACCATCTCAGTCCCTGAATGGAGATCTTAGATTTCTAACCCCAAGTCCCTGAACGTGTCCGTTAAACTTTGGGGTTACTCGTTTTTGGCCCCGGTAATCCCAAGTCATAGCTATTTTCTATGTCAAATCATCGCGCTTTATAATACCTCCAACCTCTCCGTTGATTCACCGAATTGGACTGTACAGATGTTTTCGTCCGGCGGAGTAAGGTATAGACCAGTCATGAGTCGGATACGCAACAGAGCTCTAAAGTAAGTAGTAGTTCATAAATTGGAGTCAGATCAATCTTGTGGGAACCCATAATTTAATTGTCGCCGCAAAAGGTTATAACTAAATTGGGATCCTAAATTTGATGTGGAGTCAGAAGCCTTGTAACCGTCAAGATAGTAGGGCTGCAGCCACCGCAAGGGCACCCTTCAGGCCAGCTGACAGCAGAACATGAGGGATGTCATCACGTTTGATCTGATGTGTGGCCTTGTGCTGACGCTGTAGCCAGGCCCCATTATTATAATGGAGACCATTCAGTCAATAAACAAGGCTTCTTTTACACTCAGTCAGAGCAACACTGAGATTAAGTACAACATTATGAAACAGTGACATCTTGTGGAAAAATAAGACCACTCCAGCATTAAGGACAGATGAACTCTTCCTTCATCTGGTGCACGTCTGTGATAGAGGCTCATGGGTGGAGGGGGGAAAGAGTAACGTGGGAGGCTGGCAGTAAGCATGAAACCATTATGCAACATTAATTTGATTCATGTACCCAAATGACTAAATGAACATCAGATGTACAGTAAGTATTATTCTGTGCTTCATCCCATTCACACCTTCCCATCTAATCATTAAAAGTTCATCAATAAAAATCCATATGAAGATTAGACAGCTTGTTCTAGTTTTTCTCAAGCCATTAGTTAATCAATATTGAAACATAGATTATGCACATTTCAAATTCCAGGATAAGATGATACACAGTATACCACAGTGTCATACTACTGGCAGCAACAGTGATTTTGAAACCGATATAAACATATGCACATGATGTTCATTTATGACTAAAAAACATATCCTTATTTACATTATTATTATTCCAAAAAATCTTGCTTGTTAGTGTCTTAATCAGGTTTTTGTAGAGAGTTGATGGGTTTCCTGTCACTGTGGGCTGCAGGGCACAGTAGTACAGTGCAGAGTCTGTCAGTGCAGCTGAGGAGATCTCTAGATCCACACGCTTGATGTTTTTGTCATGTTTCACAGTGAACCTCTTATCCGTCTTTTCCGCAGGTCCTCTAACAATGAGGATGAGGAATTCTAGTCTGGATCCAGGATACTGCCGATACCACTGCAGACTGGATGGATCAACAGCTGAGTAGGTGCAGGACAGATTAACTCTGCTGCCAGGCAGAATATGTTCTTCCTTAGATGTGGCTGTAATTGTATCCTGTCCAAGGCTGTTACCTGGGGGGCAAAATTATGTTTATCCTTAATTTAAAGTAATATGTGAAATTCTCAATGCCAGATGTTGTTCCTTGCAATTTGAGGTCATAAAAGATACAATGAACTTTCATACTGACTTTCAATCATGAAGAATTTAGTATTGAGACATTCCTCAAAACAGATGAGAGATGCAAGTAGCCACTTACCAAACACTGCAGACAATAGAAGAAAGAAACAGGGCAGTTTCATCATAGCGGTGGTAAAGAAACTGACTTCAAGTGCAGCTGGAACAGAAAAAGTCTTTTCCGACTCCACTGCACAGTTTTCACCAGAATCTCCTCCCACTAACTGACATCATTGCTCCTCCCCTGAACACAAAGTTTTGAATGAAAAGAGATTATTTTGTGGCAAGCATATAGAGCACAAACATAAACATGGCTTTAGAATTTAATTCATCATTTGATTGTGAATTGTTCATACATTCAGCACATATTCTGTACACTTTCATCCAGTTGTCACAAGGGTAGGGTATGGACCAAGTCACGGCCACAGATTATGGATTATGGATATGGATTATGAACTGAAACTTGCAACCCCAGGAATTAGCCAGATGGAGTTCAAAACCTGGCAGGCAGTATGCATGACACAATCACTAGGCAAACTGGTAGACAAAAATTACAAGAGCTCATGATTTGGCAGGCAAAAGTCAGAAACGGGACAGATACCGCGATGCTGATTGACACACTATAATGGCCAAATTTTACAGTCTTATGGCCAAATCAGAGCAGCGTATCATAAGCAATCAACGGTCACCACCTGCCAAGACCCAGGTCATTGTGAACTTGGTGGTAATGTGACTGCATAGTAAGACATGGTCATTTTCATACGCTTCAAATACACTGTATACTACCATGAAGAATAAAACTTTTTTAATGTAGCAGTTTTCTAAATGAGGTAAGCTGTATACATGGGTACAGTGGGTAGAAGGCTTAATAACCTGTTAAAATTTTGAACACGCCCATTGTTGCCTTGAACAGGGTCATGGAATCAAGCCTTCTGGCCCAGAGCATAAATCCCAATCCAGGACGAAAAAAATTTCAAAATCTTTCAAGAAGTTTTCCATTTTCATGCAACCATGTGAAAATCACCAGACTTATCAGCCATGTTTCATGTGTTTCATGAAGCAGTTCTGAACTATACAGCTCAGTGCACAGTGTACAGCCAGAGATGAGTGGGCTTCAGCGAACCTTCATGAACCATTTCTTTGCAGCATGTTTGGGTAAAAAAGATGATGCACAATAAGAGAATGTTGCCAAAAACAAAGGCAAACCAAACTTAATTTGAGACTATGATTAACAGCCCTATAATTTTTTGTGACAGGAGATTTTCAGCCACCAAAACCATCTGGAAATATATGCGCCAAGAGGCTGTCCATTGAAGCAACGAAGCCTTCAAAACTTTAAAGGCACTCAGATATCAAGCAACTTTCTCTCAACGACGATACCATCCATCCATCCATCCATTTTCTATACCCGCTTATTCCTCACTAGGGTCACGGGGCGAGCTGGAGCCTATCCCAGCTGACTACGGGCAAAGGCAGGGACCCACCCTGAACAGGTTGCCAATCCATCGCAGGGCGCACACACCATTCACACACCATTCACTCTCACACTTATACCTATGGGCAATTTGATGTCTCCAATTAGCCTGATATGCATGTCTTTGGACTGTGGGAGGAAACCGGAGTAATCGACGATACCAGGAAAAAATTTAAAAAAATTTTAAAAAGTAAAAATATGAGTTGACTTTGAAGAAAAAAGTGAACCAATGTTGTTGCAACAAGGGCATTGCATCCTGTGACTGACTGATTTGTCAAATTTTTTTCTTGGTCCTTTACGATGAGAGCAGTCAATGTGCCCTGTTTGAATCAATAAGAGGTGCATATAAATTTCCTTTGTATTTTATTTCCGAGCACCCAGACAGTGAAACAAATACATTGCAGGTAGACTGATTTGGTCATTTGCATCGCAGATGGCACTGACGGCATTATGGTAGTTGCTGGAGTTTACTGCCGGGGTAAAAAGAGCGGTAAGGGAATATAAAGCAACTCACTGCATGACGCACAGGGAAATGCTGCGAAGAACTTCGCATGGTCCTGACCAATGTAATTTGTTTATTAACCACATTAATGCCCATTCCCTAAATTTGCAGGCAGACTGGATTGGTCGTTTGTGGCAGGGTCGGCACTGACAGGGCAGTTGCAATGGTGGTTGTCAGGGATGACTGCCATGGTAAAGAGTTGCACCAGAATTTGAGGCAACTCTGCATAATACACCAAGAAATGCTGTGAAGGAAGAAATGTCCCCTGAACTCTACATGGTCCTGAATGATATCATTTGGTTATTGAAACCATATCAAAGCCCATGTCCAAAATTTGTGTTTCCTAGAATAAAAGCAGCTTCTTTTACATGCAGTCATTAAAAGGAGAAGCCATTGTACAGTTTGTAAAACAATTATAATAGCTTAATAATAGCCAAGCATTTAATATGCTCTTATTTATTTATTCATTTATTGCTATAATGCAAATTAACACATGTCCGCAATTTTTTATTTGCATCCAGCAATAATTGCCAAAGTTTTTTAAAGGTTAAAGTAAAGTAAGTTAAGTACAGGATGTGAACCCCAGGCCCAGACTTAATAAGTATTTAGTGGAGCATGGTTTTATTGGATAAGGCTACAACTAAAAACAGAAAAAGTCTGATGTTACCTGGCATCATTGTGCTTCTCAACATGCTATAAGTCAGGCTTACCTCACACCCTAGCCAGCTGGCCAAATATGAGCTCCTAGCAATTGGTAAAAGCTTAAACCTGCTGAATGACTCACCTCCGCAGACCTTTTTGTGTGAAAACATCTCTTGATCTGTCAACACTTTTTCCTTGGCATTTTTCCCCTCACTGCTTTTCTTTTCATTTTTTTGAGGGCCTGAATGTTTGGAAGGCATGCTGGTTCTACCCAACACATTTCCCTCTCTCATCTTTTCAAATGCTGACTGTGAAAGATTGCTAAAAAGGGCAGGGCACTTGTTATTTCAAATCTTGGGGGACAGCTGCTGGAATAAAACCATTTAAGGGGAGGACTAGTTTTATAGGCATGTGGCTGACTGCAGCTGTGTGCATATTATTAATACCACATGCCTATGTTATGGCCTTATGCTCTCCTGTTTAGAATGCTATTTATTGTCAAGTACTAAATGTGGCATTTTTTCCAACTTAGTGCATTTACGTATTTGGAGTATATTCAGTACAAAGTCAGGTTGCAGGTGCATTGGACTGGGACCAAATTTGTACATAACACATTGAGAGGCATTTCCTTTTGAGGCTTTCAGGGTCTGATTAAAAACAACTTCAAAGCTTGGGAATCCAAGCAGGTTTTTGTATGAGAGTTGGCTTTAATACATCACTGTGCTACTCCACAGTGCACAGTAATACAATGCAGTGTCTTCTGGAATTAGGTTTGAAATGGTCAACACTGTTTTGCCGTTGGATTTGTCAGCAGTTGCATCAAATCGTTCTTCGGCAAAATCTGATGTGTCAGAGTCGTCCCCCCTGAGCAGTATGTACTGAAGGCCTAATCCAGGGTACTGGCGGTACCAGAAGAAATAGTAGTTATAGGCTGAGCTGCCCATCGTGAAGGTGCAATCCATTGAAACTTTTTCTCCCTCTGTTTTCCTTTGTGCTTTAACTTCTCCCATAGAAATGCCTGAAAAATGAAAACTTGAAATAAGTAATCTCAAGAAATATCTGTAAGAAGGACAAACCAGTTTCTTCCAATGAGTTAATTAAAGATAACTTACGGAAGCTGAGAGTGAACACTAGCCCTGCTAAAAGTTGCATCTTGCTGTTTTGTGAATGTTGTGAATATTAGAGGAAAGAGAACCTGGGGCAGATTATATACGTCAACTTATCTGTGTATATAAATGGGAGGGGCGACAGTTCATTGGTGAGAAATGAAAAGAATGTAAAGCTACGGCATGTATCCTTTATAAATGAAACAGATTTTGAGGTGTTCTTTCATTTATCCACATTCCTTTATAGCACAAATGTACAGTAATTTGCTCCTACATAGTGGGACATAACTCTTTTCTAAAACTGCACCTCATTAGCCATTCAAGATCATAAATGTCCATTTTACTACATGCAATACGATTTCTAAAAAGAAAAGAAAATATGTTACTGCTCAGGTTGGTGTGAGGCACACTAACGGCAGTGGTAACTACGGGTCTCTTATTCTGGTTCACTGTTTCTATGACAGTGCACAACTCTGGAGTTTCCCTAAAGTAATGCTCACAAAAATGAGCATTTACGTACATTAGGGAGTTTCTTTGGAAATTAGTTTCTTTGAATTCAAAGCAATATTTTAGTGCTTTAACCAAAGGATTTGAAGACTATAAACAGGTTATCCAACCAGCAGTAATCATGGAGGAAGAGAGTATTCTTCTTCTTCTATGATGTTTATTGGCTGTTCACAAACCAGCTGATACCCTTCATCTACACCAGCAAAAGTGCTAAAATAGCGCTTTGAATCCTCTAATGTCCAAAGAAACTCCTTCATCGAAATAGCATAATGCCTAAGTGACTAAAATATATAAATATAAACCAAAACAAAGCCGCATTGGGGAGGATTGAATTTGATTTTGACTGGCAGTTGAGTAGAGTCACAGATTCAGATTTTCTTATGCAGCTCATGGCTTAGTGGGGAAACGTTTATGCCTATTGTGCCTGCTTGTTTTATATTTAATCATAATTGCATCACTTATTACCTTTTCACCTGCTTACTGATGGAAAGTTCAAAATGAGAGTTTTTCTGAAGATCCCAGAACTTCTCCAGTCTTTCCATTCCTCTGTCCAAATAGTTTTGAAATGTGTTGCTGGCAGCAAATTTTGAGTTCATGAATACTTAATCATTACAGTTCATCGGGACACTTTAAACATTTTTTCCTTGTGCTGCTTTCAACTAAATGCAGCAAAATGTATTTCACAAATGAATTAATTCCATTTTTATTTGCAATTTTCATACCCTCCCAATTATTAATGAGGTAATGGAATTATTTTAATGGAACAACATGACACAGGGCTCAATAGAGGAAAGAGGTTATGGTATGGACTCACACAGTTAGTGCATTTTGACTGACAATGGTTCCGGTTGGTACCCTGAGAATCATTCAGGTGTTCAGAAACACCAAGTGTACATCCAGTCAAGAACATTTGGAGTTTAATTTCTAGTGCTGCTATACGTGGTGACAGTCATGTTACTGATTACACACAGCGGGTTACTAGAGCATGCGCAGCATATGCATTCACGATATGAAATACTCGTTTCTGACCCCATTCTCACTAATAAAACCCCCAGTACATATTGCGCCACCTTTTAAAATCTTACTGTCGAAAAAAAAATGAAAAAGCGAAGGGTGAATACAGAATTCTTTCCGCTGAACCATATCAACAAACCAATGGTGTGGCAAATGTCATCACATTTGTGTACGACAGTCTGAAGATGCTCTGTAGCAAGTTTTGTGTCAATTGAGCAAAAATTGTGGGATGAGATAGGTTTAATAAGTTTTACTGTTATTGAAAAAAAACAGAGTAATGGACTTCATAATTTGCAATAAATTTACATGTACAAAAGTTTCTTCAGTATTGGGGCTACATTTTTGTGAAAGTTGCAAATCGGTTGCACATAGGGTTGACTTGTTGTGAATTTTACATTTTTTTTACTTTAGAGGCTTTCTGTAGCGCCACCATTGGGACTGTTGGCCTGTTTTTGCAGCTGAGGCAATCTAGCATGGGACTGGACCTTTTTGCAAAGTTTGTGATTTTTAGCGCAAGGAAAGTAGGATTTCCTCGGCAGAAGAAGAAAGAAGAACATGCAGGATAACAATAGGGTCCTGGCAGCTTAGGCTGCCCGGCCCCTAAAAATCACCTTGTTATATCTTTGAATATTGCTTATTTAACCCTTTTGGTGCCATTTAACAGTTTTTACATCATTTACAGCTCTGAAAATTTATTCACTGTGCGTTTTGAAACATCAGCAATTATTCAATCAACGCATATGTAAGAGACTCAGGGGTAAGAAGCAATGCATGTGTTTCATGATTGTTTTAATTGTTTAAGTTAAATAAGATCTTTTGAATTGTCTTTATGCAATTCCATTGCTTCCAACCCGTGAGTAAAGGAAAGCATAAGCAGTCCGGAATCACAGTTGTTTTTCATATTACTAGTGGTGAAATCCACCGTAACCCAAGTAAAACTGATAAAACTCCATGCACAAGGACTTCAATTCCGCCCAATAAGCTCTTACATACGGTTGATTGAATAATTGCTGACTACAACAAGGGAACGTAAATATGCCACTAAAATTCACACCGAATGCGAGAGAGCTGATAGGTTTGCGTTATTAATTAAAACTGGCCACACCTAATAATGTTGAGAGTTTTCAGAGTTTCTGTAATGGTATTTTAAATGAATGATTGGAAACAGGTATAATTAGGATACTCGTACTCATTTTAACTTTACAAGGAAGGAGTACTGTGTTTTAAGTTTTTGAAAATGTGTTTAATATTTTAACTGAACAAGGAATACTGTGTGGGGTTGGGGAGAATTCTTCTAAACTCAAACAATTGGACCCTTAGTTCCCTGAATGATTTAATGTAAGGCTGTTAAAAAGATGCAACACAATGGTAAACATACCATTGTCCCAATATTTACGGAAAGTGGTACAAACACAAAAATTGGGAAAACAAGTTTTTTTTCCCAAAAAAAAACTATAAGTGGTGAAGGAAAAACACTACATACCCTGTATTTGCACTGTTTGCGGTTCTTATACCCCTCAAGGATAAGAGCCAACGCTGTTTTCTTTTTTTTTTTCTATATTGTCCCAATTATCATCACAAAAGCTCATGTGGGCAAGGGGAGAACAAGAAAACTCCACTAAAGTGAGTCAGGATGAGACTGAAACTCAACAATTTTGAGTTTAATGACCTTGCATCGTTTATTGAACTCATGAAGTGAGAAACACGTTTTTCTATTTCTTGATTTTATTGAGTGTAACTGTTATTAATCAACAGTTCATTGGTATCAAATGAAAGAGGGAATTCCAGACAATAGATATAACAGAAAATTTGTTTTGAATATTGCGATGCTGGCTTTTATTTAACAAGGTGAAGTTTGACATTACGAAACACGAATGACACTATCAGTATCTCGTACGTCCCCCGTTAGCGTTGCGCATGGCGGTACATCTGCGTCTCATAGACATCGCCAGACATCTGATTGTTGCTTGTACAATGCTGTTCCACTCTTCGGTCGGTGCTTATCTTAGCTGACGTACAGTAGCTGGCGGTGGTTGACTACTCCGGATCGCCCTATCCAGAATGTCCCACAAGTGCTATATAGGTGAAAGATCTGGAGAAACCGCTGGCCAGGGAAGGATTTGCTCATTTTTGGCCCGAAGGAACTCAGATACAGATAAGTGCCACGTGCTGACGCGCATTGTCCTGTTGGAAAGTCAGTCAGTGATATCGGACAAACGGAAGGACGACTGGACGGAGAATTTCATCACGGTGATGAACAGCGTTGAGAAACGCATCTCAGTGGCGGTTTGAGTTGCCGACCTGAAGCGATCCCGCAGATGTAACAAGCGGATATGATGGTCAGACGCTGGAGTCATAACACGTGGCCTACCGGATCTTGGGCGATCGGCCATGTGTCGAGTGGCGTTAAACCTGGTTCTGAGGTGACTAATTTTCGCAGAATGTACGGCACGCTGAATTGATGGGCAACTCTATCTACCCGACTTCTGGCCTGTAGCAACCCAATCGCGCGTTCTCGTTGAACTTCCATTAGTCGTGGCATTATAACCTGTCTGATTTTTGCTCATTTTCAGTCAGACTTTTGTAGGCTCCGGTGTCTACGAGGAACTCAAAACAAAAATGGGAGTGTTCGGACAGTGGTAGTACTAGAACCCAAGCACTGCTGATATTTGGTTCAGGATGAATGGTGGCTCCAGAATATGCGCTGTGACCACGAAAATCTGAATGGTAGAAATACTCACCTCCAAAAATAACTCAGAGAAAAAGCATCTTTCCCAATGGGTTTGTCGAAATATGGCACCGGATTACGTAATTGCGTTTCTTTTTATGGTCAGTATATATTAACTGTGTCATTCGGCTGAAATGGTAAAATTTCCATCACATTACATTATTTTACATTATTTTCATTTAGTAGACATTTTTATCCAGAGGGAGATACAACAAAGTGGACAAGGAGTGCATAGGGACCTGCCATTGAAAAATACCAGGAGTGATATCACAAATAAAGGACTTGGCTGACTGAAATACGTGTGAAGGGAAATAAGATAATCAGTAAAAGAAAAGACATTCAGGCAAAAAATCTTTCTCTCAATATCTAAGCCTTGTACGAAATATAATATTAGGTTGGGGAGGAGAGGTAAAGTCTGAATAGGTATTCATTATACTACGCTTGACGGCGGTCAGTGTGCCTGCTGTCCTGACCTCTGTTGGAAGCTCATTCTGTCACGTGGGAGCCAGAACAGACCAAAGACGTCACCGGGCAGCACCAGAACGGAGTGAGGGAAGTGCCAGTCAACCAGCTGTGGGAGAATCAAATGGTCTGGCAGGTTTATTGGGTTTGATGATCTCCTGATTACCATTTGCCTGACTGTGAATCAACTGAGTGTCTCATGATTATGATCACAAGCACAGTATTGCTATTTTCATCATTATGGGCCCAAACTACGACATAACTAGGCTCGCATTACTTTTTGGTTTCCATCATGTTTCTTGTCTGGCCAAGTTTTTGTACAGAGTTAATGAATTTCCTGTCACTGTGGGCCTCAGGGCACAGTAGTACAGTGCAGAGTCTGTCACTTTTGCAGTTGACAGCTCCAGATGCACTAAGTTGTTTGCTTTTTCATGTTTGATGGTAAACCCAGCTTTCTCTTCTTCGTCTTTAGTTCCATAGCTAAGGATAATGAATTCAGGTTTTAGACTGGTGTGTTGGCGATACCATAGAAGAGTATCTCCGGTGCTATAACCTGTGTAGTTGCATGACATTGTGACACTGCTGCCCTCCAAGGCTTGTACTTCATTATCTGTCGATGTAATTCCATACTGAAAACTGCCTCCTGCAAATGAAAATATCCATTTATGTCAGTTGCTGAATAGTAAAGTTGGTAATTTATAGTGGAAATTGTTTTTCCATTTGTGGGAGTTTTTACTGATATGCTTTTTATGTCCAAGAATTCGGTCACACTTTAGATGAAGTATTGCTCATTAAGGCTTTGTACAGCATGCATAATGCCTTCATATATGAAACATAATGTCTTCATAAATCATACATAAGCAAATGTCATGTTTTGTAATGGGTGAAATAGCACTTCCGTATTCAGCATCTGATGCCAGATGTGATATAACTGACAATGTCACTTAGCTAGTGGCTAACTGTCATTAAGGGTGACACATTGTCATTGTCACATCTGGCATCGCATGCTGAATAAGGATGAATTATTTCACAATTTACAAAACATGACATTAGCTTCTGCATGATTTATGAAGACATTATGTCTCATTTATGAAGGCATTAGACATGCTGTATAAAGCCTTTATGAGCAATATTTCTTCTAAAGTGTGACCAACAATTCTTTTCTTAATTTATTTTTTGTTGTATTATAGCCTCATCTTATAATTATGTATTATCCCATGTAGAGTTTCTGTCCCGCCACCAATGTTGAAAATAAAACGGCTCCAAAGATAAGATAATTGCAAAATACACTTACCCACCCATGTAGATAAAAGAACGAGACAGTGCAGCATGATAATAGCACAGATACTGTCATACAGAAAAAAAATTCTCCACTCTGCCTCCCTCTGCAAATATTTTGAAGGAAGCTCCTCCCACTCCCTGACAATTAAGCTTTTCCCTGGGCACAAAATATAACATAGGATCAGACAGTTCCAGAAATCCATTCTTCGGGTTTATTAATAAACAAAATGAATTGATTTTTTTTCATCATACAGGATAAATTTTTTTATTCCATGCTCAAGTGTCTTTTTAATAAGAATTTGGCCATCAGGTCAATTGATTAAATTAAGATTTGCAAGACACTAAAGCAACAAAAGGTCAAATCTGGTATATAACTGGGCCATTTATGATTTATGCATGAAATCGTAGCAGGCCATGGAGTTGGGCCGGACTCATGGTTATACCAATAACTGCTTATATCAAATTTACACACACGCGCGCACGCACACAAATATGCACGCACACTCACGCACGAGTATGTGCAGGTAATGAACCATCTTCTTCGGACCAGACTTGGTTGTGTTATACTTCACTCAGAACATTGTGATGAGAATGACAGGCCAATTTCAAATGTGTTACCCATTTTGTTTGTGGTGTTTTTACTTCCAGCCCCACTTGATGCAGGGGCAGAGAGAGCAACACTGAGGGAAAGTACAACATGAAACAGTGACATCTTGTGGACAACTAAAACCACTGCAGCATGTCAAGGAGTAGTGAACTGTTACTTTATCTGGCTAACCTCTATAGGAGTGGCTAATTGGTTGGGGGGGGATGACATGGGAATCGTGAGTAAAAAGCATGAGACCATTATGTGACATTACATAGATTCATGTACCCAAATGAATAAATGGACCTCAGATATATAGTGAATATTATTCTGTGCTGCATCCCATTCACACCCCCCCCCCCCCATCTTATCATTGATCCTGAGAAAAAGTTTCACAGATAAAAAAAAACTGAATTAAGGTTAGACAACTTGTTTCGAGCCATTAGTTAAAATCTATTTTTCAATGTGTATATTTCAAATGCCAGGATAAAGATACAGTATATCAAAGTGTCATACACCTGGGGGCAACAGTGATTTTCAAAATAATAAACATATGCACATATGTTCATTTATGACTGAAAATCATATGTCAGATTGTTACACAAAAGGTGAAAGTGATTGAACGAGTCTATTAATATTTGGGGATTTTACTTGAATGAAAATCTATCTTTTATATACCATATTGAGTGTCTACAAAGAAACTCAGGGTTAAACTGGGTTTCTACTATAAAAACAAAAGTTGTTTCTCCTTTAAGATGAGAAAAAGACTGATTGAGGCAACTTTCGTATCATTTCTTGACTGCAGTGACATCTTATACTTGCATGCAAATCTCTCCGCTGAAAAAGCTGGATTTGTGAGGGAGCGTTCAGGAACCAGAAGCGAGACCGAAAACATACAGTAAACTTGATTTTTATTGGATCTGGGGTGGAAACCCCTGCAGGGCAGTAAGCAACAGTACAGGGTCCACAATCCAAAATCTGAATCCAATAGTCATATTCTCAATCGTACACAGGGCAGCAAATAAAAAAACTCAGGGTCGGGCAAAGCAGGTTCAGTACACAGGCACAGGAATATCAGAGATAAATCCAAAGCCAAAATCCAGTAGACGTACTCCAGTTTGTAAACAGAGCAGCAAAGGCAAAACTCAGGGTCAGGCGAACCAGGTACGGTACAGGGGCACAAGAATATCAAAGGTAAAGCCAAAATCAAAATCCGTTCCAGTCAGAAGTATAACACCAAGGGTACAAGGCATAAACGATTACAGAGCAAGCAAACCAGGGAAAACGTTCTGACAAGAGCTGGTGGTGAAATGACTGCTTAAATACACATATGGGAAGTCACATGCTATGATAGGGAACAGGTGAGCTGGATCAGACTAATTAACGAAGGAATGAACAAGAGGAAGTTCCTAACCACATGAAATTGGCGAAAGCCAAAACGTGGACAGGGATTACACAGACAGCTTATGACAAAGCAATGGCTTCAGTTAGGGAGTTGCACAGAGTGAGAGGCAGAACAGTGATTAACAAGGTGCAGAGAATCTGCTGAAGCACAGCAAACTAAATTGAGCGAAGGCTAGAGGAGGACACTAGAGCAGAGCGAGTGCTGAGAGCTCATAAGTCAGTTGGTTATGTGCAGCTATACAATACCTAGTGCTTGTTAGTAAGTTAGTATTGAACAATGTTAGTTAATGTTAGTAATTTATCAAAAATAATAAACTGTTAGTATTGTTAGTGAAGATAGGACAGTAAAGCGAAGGAAGCAAATGAGATTGGAAGGAATGTTTGGAAACCCAGAAACCATGTAATCACCTGAAACTGTGGCACACAAGACTGGGGAATAAAACTGTCTTAGAACACAAGACAAGACTGGGGAGATAATGTGCAATGCAGGGTATGAGAATTACAAAAACCAGAATGAATATCTAAATTGATAATATGGGAAATGGCAGGTAAAGGACATAACAAAGAAAGACAGGCAAAATACAAAACATGGCATGGACTTCATCAGAAAACATGGCTTGGAATCAGGGTCATACAGGGTCGCGAGCTGCTCAGCAAACATAATGAAAGTGAACGGTACAGGTCCCTCGCTCCTTCAAAACTCATCAAATACACAATCCAGCAGCTCCAAACGCTCTCGTGGGCAAGTTGTGACCTGCACATTGACCATGTTATGAAATGAAAATGTATAATTTTGAAACATTACGACACATGAAGCAAATACTCAGAACTACTTTCTTGAGTAACCCGCTGGGCGGATTAACAAAGTGCGCAGTGTGCAGCTCAGACATTGCGAGTAGTTGCAGTAAACATACACTTTTGAAATCACTCCACCCAGCCGGTATGTCTACAATGCAGTTCTGCTGATGTATTTGCCTTGAAAATAACTCTGTCTCATAATTATACATTATTATGTATAGCGTGGTCACAAGTTGTCCACGAGAGTGTTTTGGAGCTGCTGGATTGCGTTATTTGATGAGTTTTGAAGGAGGGAGGGACCTGTACCATTGTCTTTCATTATGTTCGCTGAGCAGCTCGCGTCTTTCCCCCCTGAATCTCAAAACAACAGGCACGGAAAACTAAAGGTAATGTACCTACTCATATAACAATAGGGATAATGCCAATTTGCCGAAATGTTGAAATATCCCTTTGATGTGGGCCACTGGCTACCAATGCGTCATACGCAATTGCGTCTTTTTCTTCCCTGAGGAGGGAGGGCTCAGAGATTTCATTGGGCCAGCCTTGTGTCAGTGTAGAAAATGAACCAATGGGCCTCTTTCCGTGGTTTAAAGGCCGGCGCAGTCGTTCAACATTATCCATGTTATTACAATTTTATTAACTACGATTGCATCGGCTCAAAATGTGCGTCGGCCCTCCAGGCTTTGCCTTGTATGCCAGATTACCAGTCCAGCCTTGGGTGCTTCTATGATATGCGAATATACGGATATCAAGACACAAGAGTTGCACTAGGCAACAATCTTACAAGGCTTACAAGACTTTGCACTGAACAAGTGCAAGGCTCACGGTTAAATAGACATATCACTGACATTGACACAATGAGCAACAGATGTGGTTGATTATGTGGAGCGTGGATTGCAGGCCGGGTCTTGCAGGACCAGTAACTGAGGGCGCTGGAGGCTTGGTGTTACACCAACTTTGACTGACTGTCATGCAAAAACAAAAAAAGATTGTATCATATGGTTTTTAGCACATGATAATTTTGGTCCCACTGATTAGAAAACAAAGTTTAATAAAGGTCTAGCTTCACTTTTGCAAATTTTCATGTGCCACCCCACTCGGTTCCCAGTTCGTGAACCTGAGTCAGACACGTATGCATTTTTGAGCAACAAAGGCTAGACGTCAGGGCTATCACTATCATTGAGGACACCGAGGTCATGTCCTCGGTATTTTTTCTCAGTGAAAAGAAGGTGATAACTGCTGACAAATACTTAACTTTGTGCAGAAACCTCTTTCTTGTCTGTCCAATCATCACTGTGTTTCATTAGGGATAATTAACGAGAAGGTGTGCATTCCACGGTTTTAATGCACAACGCGGAGGCAAATAACCTCCGCGAAGTGCCTTAAAACTGTGGAATGCTCACCTTCGAGTTGATTATCCCGCGAAGTGCCTTAAAACTGTGGAATGCTCACCTTCTAGTTGATTATCCCGCTTATAGATATGGGGGGGTCGTAATGTGTGTCGTCATGTGTCGTAATGTTTCAAAATTATACATTTTCATTTCATAACATGGTCAATGTGCAGGTCACAACTTGCCCACGAGAGGGTTTGGAGCTGCTGGATTGTGTATTTGATGTGTTTTGAAGGAGCGAGGGACCTGTACCGTTCACTTTCATTATGTTTGCTGAGCAGCTCGCGACCCTGTATGACCCTGATTCCAAGCCATGTTTTCTGATTTAGTCCATGCCATGTTTTGTATTTTGCCTGTCTTTCTTTGTTATGTCCTTTACCTGCCATTTCCCATATTATCAATTTAGATATTCATTCTGGTTTTTGTAATTCTCATACCCTGCATTGCACATTATCTCCCCAGTCTTGCGTTCTAAGACAGTTTTATTCCCCTGTCTTGTGTGCCACAGTTTCAGGTGATTACATGGTTTCTGGGTTTCCAAACATTCCTTCCAATCTCTTTTGCTTCCTTCGCCTTACTGTCCTATCTTCACTAACAATACTAACAGTTTATTATTTTTGATAAATTACTAACATTAACTAACATTGTTTAATACTAACTTACTAACAAGCACTAGGGATTGTATAGCTGCACATAACTAACTGACTAACGAGCTCTCAGCACTCGCTCTGCTCTAGTGTCCTCCTATTTCATGCAGGGGCAGAGAGAGCAATATGCAAGGCTGACACTTGCACGACTTTTGTCCACGATTTTGTGGTGGCAAGTCGTGCCATTTTGGGGCACAAACTGGGAGGCTCCCGCACTATTCACGACTAGTTCACACATAGTTCACCACGAGTTCACGAATACTTCACGAATGCATGCCCATCAGTGTCCACTTTGACACGAACTGGCACGACGAGTTCACGCATAGGTTGCGCAAAGTTTACGCACTTCCTGCATTGGCACAAGGAGTTTGCGCAATTTGGGCGGCGTCGTGCCGACTTGGGCACGCCATATAAAAAGGGGGCCTCCCCAACCCCTGGTCATTTTTGGATTGGCTGTGGAAGAGACAACATGCTGAATTCCAGAGACACAATCATTGCAGAGAAGAGAAGATGCCTATACCTGGCTTGTTGTCTCTGTGATATAAGTTGTCTCTTCGCTGGCGATCTCTGGATTGGCGAGCAGTGTCTAGGAAGCCCTATATATACCCCCGCACCGACGCGAGTGCCACTGTCGCGCAGTAGTCGTGAACTGCTCGTGAACTCGTCATGAACTGCTCGTGCCATCAATGTGTGAAGTACACGTGACCGTGTCAGTGGGAAGGCACGGCCACGCTGTGACGCGCACCAATTCGTGAACATGTCGTAAACTACTCGTGAACTCGACGTGAGCTGTTCGTGACAGTTGTGGCATGGCGCCCACTGGCACGCACTGGCACGCATCCTCCGCATCGTCTCGACGAGTTCACAACGAGTTCACGAACAGTTTGCGCATAGTTCACGACCTGGTCGCGAAATTTTGTCCTCACCAAAATTTTGAACATTTCAAAATTCTCGTCCCGACATGGCACGCAGTCACGATGGGTTTACGCACACTTCACACCAGTTTACAACTAGTTTGCACACTGTCACGACTCGAGTCGTGCCAATGCGTGCCACAGAATCGTGCAAGTGTCAGCCTTGCAATACTGAGGGAAAGCGCAACATCATGAAACAATGACATCTTGTGGACAACTGAAACCACTGCAGCATGCCGAGGACAACTGAACTATTCCTTCATCTGGTGCACCATTATGTTATGCAACATTACATTGATTCATGTGACCAAATTAATAAATGAACATCAGATGTACAGTGAATATTATTCTGTGCTTCATATCATTCATACCTCCCCATCTTAATCATTGGTCCTTAGAAAAAAGTTCACTTATCAAAAAAATCATATGAAGATTAGCCAGCTTAGTCATGTTTCTCTCAAGCCATTTGTTAATAATCTGTTTCTCAATATGCATTTTTCAAATGCCAGGATAAGATAATATGCTGTATATCAAAGTCTCATACACCTTTATTATTCCAAAAAATCTTGCTTGTGAGCCTCTTTGACAGGTTTTTGTACAGAGTTGATCATTTTCCTGTCACTGTGGGCTCCAGGGCACAGTAGTACAGTGCAGAGTCTGTCAGGGCAGCAGAGGAGATCTCCAGATCCACACGCTTGATGTTCTTGTCATGTTTCACAGTGAACCTCTTATCCATCTTTTCCTCAGCTCCTCTAATAATGAGGATGAGGAATTCTGGTTGGGATCCAGGATACTGCCGATACCACTGAAGACCATATGGATCAGCAGATGAGTAGGTGCATGACAGATTAACACTGCTGCCAGCCAGAATACGCTCTTCCTTAGACATGGCAGAAATTGTATCCTGTCCAAGGCCGGTACCTGGGGGCAAAATTATGTTTTTCTTGAATTTTAAGTAATATGTGAAATTCTCAGTGCCAGGTGTTGTTTCTTGTAATTTGTGTTCAGAAAAGATACAGTAAACTTTCATGCTCACTTTAAATCATGAAGAATTTAATATTGGGACATTCCTCAAAACTGTATGAGCACCACAGATAAGAGATACAAGTAGCCACTTACCAAACACTGCTGAAAATAGAAGAAATAAACAGGGCAGTTTCATCATTGAGGTTGTAAAGAAACTGACTTCAAGTGCAGCTGGAACAGAAAAAGTATTTTCTGACTCCACTGCACAGTTTTCACCAAAAACCCCTCCCACTAACTGACATCATTGCTCCTCCCCTGAACACAAAGTTTTAAATTAAAAGAGATGCACAAACAGATATGTGGCTTTAGAATTTAATGTATCATTTGATTGTGAATTGTTCATATATTCGGGGCATATTCTGAGCAATTCTATCCAGTCGTCACAAGGGTGGGATATGGACCCAGGCTCGAACACAGATGGAGGGTTATAAACCAAAATTCGCAATCCGAGTAATTAGACAGAGTTCAAAACCAGGCAGGCAGAATACAATACACAATCACGAGGCAAACTGGTAGACAGAGATTACAGGAGCTCTTGATCTGGCAGGCAAAAGTCAGAAACAGGACAGACACCAAGATGCTGATTTACACACTACAATGGCCAAATCATCCAGAGCAGAGCAGTGTATCCAATGCAATCAATGGTAACCTCCCGCCAAGACCCAGGTGATCATGAACTTGGCAGTCATGTGACTGCATACTACAGGACATGGTCATCGTCATATACTGGCTAATACACTGTACGCTACCTTGCAGAATAGAACTTCATTTATTTATATAGCAGTTTTCTAAATGACGGATCCAGTATACACAAGCACAGTGTGTAGAATGCTGAACAAGTCAATAAAATTTTGACCTCGGCCAATGTTGCCTTGTCGTTTCAACAAGGGCATTACATCCTGTGACTGACCAAATTGTCAAATTGTTTTTGGTCTTTTACAATGAGAGCAGACAATTTACCTTGTTTGCATCAATAAGAGTTGCAAATAAATTTGTTTTGAATTTTATTTCCAAGCACCACTGCTGAAAAAACCCAGACAGTCAAACACATTGCAGGCAGACTGTAATGGTAATTTGCATCGCAGATGGCACAGACGGCGAAATGGCAGTTGAGTTTACTGCAAAGGTAAAAGAAGCGGTAAGAGAATGTAAAGAAACTCACTGCATGACACACAGGGAAATGTTGCGAAGAAAGAAAATGTCTCCTGAACTTCACATGGTTCTGACCAATGTAATTTGTTTATTAACCACATTAAAGCCCTTGCCCTAAATTTGCAGGCAGAATGGATTGGTCATTTTTGTCAGGGTTAGCAATGACAGTGCAGTTGCAGTGTTGGTTGTCGGGGTTCACTGCCACGGTAAAGGGATGCACCAAAATTTCACACAACTCTCTGCATAATTCACCAAGAAATGCTGTGAAGAGGGAAATGTCTCCTGAACTCCACATGTTCCTGAATGACATCATTTAGTTATTGAAACCATATTAAAGCCCATGTCCTAAATTTTTGTTCCTTTGATTAAACACTGATTCTTTTACATACAGTCATTCTGTGGCTATACAAAGGATAAGCCATTGTAAAACAATTATAATAGCTGTATAATAGCCAAGCATTTAATATGGACTTATTTATTTATTTATTTACTTTTGCTGCAATGAAAATAAAAATTTCATTGTTTAAGTCTGCAATTGTTTAAATGCGTCTAGCAATACTGGGCTATAAGTCAGGTTTAGCTCACAATCTAGCTAGCTAGCCAAATATGAGCTCCTAGCAATTGGTAACAGCCTACACCTGCTGAATGATACACCTCCACAGTCCTTTTTTTGTAAATACTTCTCAGGAACTAACACTCTTCTTTTTTCCCTCACTGTTTTTCTTTTATTTATTTATTCTTTTTTTTTTTTGAGTGCATGAATATTTGGAGGCCACGATGGTTCATCCCTACACTTTTCCCTCTCTCATCTCTCACTGCGATACGCCATAGAGCACAGTAATACAATGCAGTGTCTTCTGGAATGAGGTTTGAAATGGTCAAAACAGTTTTGCCGTTGGATGTGTCAGCAGTTGCATCAAATCGTTCTTTGGCAAGATCTGATGTGCTTGTGTAGCTCCCCCTGACCAGTATGTACTGAAGACCTGATCCGGGGTGCTGACGGTACCAGAAGAAATAGTAGCTATAGGCTGAGCTGCCCATCGTGAAGGTGCAATCCATTGAAACTTTGTCTCCCTCTGTTTTACTTTGTTCTTTAACTTCTCCCCTTGAAATGCCTGAAAAATGAAAACATGAAATAAGTAATCTCAAGAAATATCTGTAACAAGAACAAACCAGTATCTTCCAATGGGTTAATTAAAGAAAACTTACGGACGCTGAGAGCGAACACCAGCCCTGAAAAATGAAAACATGAAATAAGTAATCTCAAGAAATATCTGTAACAAGAACAAACCAGTATCTTCCAATGGGTTAATTAAAGAAAACCTACGGAAGCTGAGAGCGAACACCAGCCCTGCTAAAAGTTGCATCTTGCTCTTTGGTTTGTGTTGTGAATATTAGAGGGAAGAGGACCCGGGGCAGATTATATACCTCATTTTATCTGTGTAGAAAAATGGGAGGGGCCACAGTGCTCTGGTTAGAAATGAAAAGAAAGTAAAGCTATGGCATGTATCCTTTATAGATGAAACAGATTTTGTGGTGCTCTTTCATTTATCCACGTAGCACCAATGCAATGTGCTCTTACATAATGAAACCTAACTCTTTTCTAAAACTGCCCCTCATTAACCATTCAAGATCCCAAATGTCTATTTTACCAGGTTCATTACAATTTCTAAAAAGAGTTTCCCTAAAGTAATGCTCACATAACTTTGCATTTACATGAAGGAGTTTCTTTGAAAATGAGAAGATTCGATGCAATATTTTAAAGCTTTAACCTAAGGATATGAAGACTAGAAACAGGTTATCCAACCACCAGTGATCAAAGAGGAAGAGACCTTCTTCTTCTTCTATGATGTTTATTGGCGGTTCACGAAGCAGCTTATACCATTCATGTATTTCAGCGAAAAGAAACTGAAGCAAAGAAACTCCTTAATAGAAAAAGAATAATGCCTGAGTGACGAAAGTATATAAATACAAACCAAAATGAAGGTGCATTGGTGAGGATTGAGTCCGATTTTGACAAGCAGTTGAGCAGATTCACTTCATCCGAAGTTGTGAGCATGCGGAGTAATTATGACACTGCTAAGGCATTACCCAACCTCCATAACTATGAAGCCAAATGTGGAGAGTAGCTTGGTTTAGTCGGGGCATCCCTGGACAAAAAAAAAATGTTTTCTTAAATGTGCATGTACTCTTCTGCTCAATTTGGCCTCCACAGATGTGCAAGTTGCCTATGATGAGTGCACTAATACAGCTTCAGACCATGAGAGATGCTGGCTATTGAAAAAGTTGCTGATAACAATCGGGATATTGGGATGATCCTTCTCTTCTTTGGCCCTGAGAACATGCCCTCCATTATTTCCAGAAACTATTTTAAAGATGGACTTATTAGACACAGCAGTCATTTACACTTCCCCGTCAATCCATTTCAGATGAGCTTAAGCAGAGAGAAGTTGGTAATGCCTGTGGAAGGGGTTTAATGGCTTCCTTTTTTTATATTTGTTTGGTAGTCTTCAATCCCATTTGATAAATTCGAAACTAAATGATTTCACTTACTCAGGTCAGTCTTCGGAGACCATGTGGTTTTGAGCCCTTGTGGTTACGTCCATAACAGAAGAATTTTGGTTCATAATTCAGTGTTGTCTGAGGGCTGGAAGGACATGCACATTCAATGTTAGTATTCAGCCTTGTCTTTTACGCTCAAAGATTGCTCTGCTTTCTACAGATTCTCAGCGTCCTTTCACGTTAAAATTAAGGACTACCCAAAGTGCGATCCCTAAACTCCATGCATCACACTACGAGAAAGTTGTTTTTAAAATGGTGAACTATTAGCTTTCGCAGCTCTTGGCGTTGTGGTGAAACGATCATGTCTACTGTGTCTGCTTGTTTTATATCCAATCGTAATTGAATCCCTTCTTACCTCTTGATCTGCTTACCTCTGGAATGTTCCAAATGAGTGTTTTTCTGAAGATCCCACAACTTCTCCAATCTTCCCATTCCCCTGTCCAAATCGTTTTGAAATGTGTTGCTGGCAGCAAATTTGGAGTTCATGAATACTTATAAAAATCATGACAGTTTATACAGAGAGACATTTTCCCCTTGCGCTGCCTTCAACTAAATGCAAGCTGTGATGTCTGGTGTTTCGAGACGCCAAAAGCAGCAGCCGAAACAAAAGGAAGTCCAGCAAAATGGTCGAAGATGTAGTCCGGAAACTAAAGGAAGCTCGACAAAAAAGCAAGCTCGACAGAATGAAATAAAAGGTAAAAATCCCAGAATCCGAGATAAAAAGATATAGCACCAGACGGTGCCCAGAAAGAGGAAGAATAGAGAGAAGGATTCCCTTGATAACCAGCACTTTCCTCTTAGCAGGTAATTTCTCAAAGAATTCTCTAGCTAGAGACCTTACCGGCTATTGTGCATAGTAACACTGACACTCTAGCAAAGGCAGAGAGGCAGAACTTGGGTTGAAATAGAGTCCGGACGCCGCCCACAATTAATGCCAGCTGGCCAAAGAATCTGATTGTGGGCAAAACGATATCGTCCCGGACGAGAGAAACAAAGAAAGCTCGCCAGCCTCCAAAAACCATGAAACAAGCAAAGAATAATTTACAAATTAATTCATTTAATTTTTATTTGCTATTTACATACCTTCCCTATTATTGTGGAAATGAGGTAACAGAACCACATGACACAGGGCTCAATAGAGGAAAGAGGTTTTGGTATGAGGTGAGAATCAGACTTACACAGTGTGGGCCTCAGAGCACAGTAGTATGTGGCAGAGTCAGACAGCACAGCTGCTGCTATCTCCAGGTTAAAGGTCTTGTTTGATTTGTCATGATGAGCAGTGAGTCCTTCCTTGTATCCATTTCCACGGGCATTATAATTACCGAGTATGAGCTCTGGTGACCTTTTCTCCCTCTGGACGTACCAGAAGAGAGTAGGAGCAGCAGAGCTAGTTTCAAACTGACAGTCCAATGATGCCTCCTCATTTTCTGTTTGTAATATGGATGTCTGATTTTGTGAAACTGAGTCACCTTGGGTGATACCTGAAAAAAACAAACAAACAAACAAAAAACAGAAGAACATGGTGACTAGGTTAAAAATAAGCATTCGTGTCTTATAACTACAATGACCAAAAAAGCATTCTATTGATACTCAAAGGTAAATTACTTCAATAAACAAATTTACCCTAATTTGCCAGATCTGACCTGTAGACAGAACTAAATGAAATGCTTACCAACATGACAGAGTAAAATGCCAAAGAGTAAAATAAGCATTTCTGTTCGTAGTCTGAGTGATGAAGTCCCTGTGTACGTCCTCACTCTCAGTGATATTTAAAGCACAGTGCTGCAGAGTTTTCTTCCTGTAGCTCCTGTATTACCCGCCCCCAAGGATCAGGGATGTGACATCTGCAGCCTCTGGTGGTCACAGCAGCTCATTCATCATGCAGTCTTTTGCAGTCATTATTCAGTAACAATGCTTTGGCATTTTCTGTGAGATTACTGTCCTCATCATATTCCCAATCACACTTATGGAATTATCATTGCTTATCATAACGCTTATGTTGTCTATCCAGATCAACATCTGAACCCAGGCTGTTTGAGAGAAAACTGCACAGTGAAGTGATAGTGACATCTTGTGGCCATCTGAAGACACTGTACCAAGATAGCTGCTTCAATGAATTTCTGAAAACTGTCATTCACTTTAACCCTCACACAAAACTCAAAAAACAAAACAAACAAACGAACAAAAAAAAAAATCAAAATCAATCATATTTTTGGATAAGTGAATGCATTCTTCCATAACACCAAGACAGTCACAGAGACACAGAGATTCCTAAAGATAGAATTAATTCAGAATCAGCTCTTGTAGCTCTTGTCCACACATGGTGGGTAAGGACAAGATTTCAAACCAGAAATGTTCAAAATGTTCTGTAAATGGACAATGCATCCTGCTCCGAACTTATGCAGTAAGACCATGAGTATGACCTGCGCTTGTTGGCTGAAATGGGAACGCCAATATTAACCCAACTATTTGGGGCGTTGCTCGCGCCAGTTATTGTGACAGACAGCTCAAGACATTGCCTCATTCTTATAGACACTCGTATGAATATCTGCTGCTGATATATCTCTTTGCTGGGCGAGCTATGTGCACTGCACACCTGCATCACCTTTGCTGCGAAAAATGCCTCTGCCTGCTGCTGTGCTTCATTTATCACTATCTGCTGCAAGTCATATTTCCTGCTATTAGTTGACATTATCGATAAAGCTAAGCAGCCACTCGTGGGCTCTGAATTTCTCTTGAATAAGTTGGCATATTGTATAGTAACACAAATTTTTACCCAGAATTGGAGGCTCTGCTCTCTGTTTGAAGTCTGTATATCTCAAAAAGTAACGAGGATATCAATACAATTTTGCACGTAATCGACATTATGTTCTGTAAATCTGAAGCAAATCTGAGCTGGTAAGTCGGGAATTTTTTTCAAATCTGGTGATTTGATATGGAATTACACACACAACAAATACCTGGATCTGACCATAGTTCGGTGTCCAAAAAGAGGGTTGGGAAATGCTGAGCTGTTTCCAATGCCCGAATGAACTTCTGAGTGAATTGAATTTTTAAAAGTCACACATCAAATAATGAAAAAGAAATCTGCCGTACCAAGTTCCTATATTTGGACTGTTAACACTCATTTCCATTTTTTTTTTCTTGGCAAGACAAAATGTCTGCCAATGAAGTTGAATCATTTAAGTAATTTTTACTTTTGCCTATGAAATTAGACCATTTTACTTGTCAAGCAGATTAAAGCAAACTAATATTATCTACTTGAGAGAGAGACAAAAATTTATTTAAGTCTCAAAATAAAATTAAGGGGTGTGTGAACAGACATACATAATTTTTTTTTGCAGTGCAACTAAATATGCAGTCCGCCAGGGCTGGGGTTTCTGACCTGGGTGATAGATTGTGGCCATTTAACAGCATACGTGAGAATTGCAAGTGCTCACACACTGTTCAATGACCTCCTCACGGCTCAATCTCTTTATGGCAGGAACTCAACTCTTCTGACATGAAATACATTCTATTGAATGTTTCTATAGTAGAAAAATTGTGAATTATTGAAATAGTGCTTTACACACCACTGAAATGCCATCAGGTTTTTTAGGCATTAAGATTTTTGTACAGAGATAATGGGTTTCCTGTCAGTGTGGGCTGCAGGGCACAGTAGTACAGTGCAGAGTCTGTCACTTCAGCTGAGGAGATCTCCAGTCCCAAACGTTTGTCCTGTTTATCAAGTTTCACAGTGAACCGCTTCTCCGCCTTTTCCACGGAACCAAAATAGATGAGAATGAAGAATTCAGGTTTGGATCCAGGATACTGCTGATACCACTGTAAACTGGTTGGGTTAAGGGCTGAGTAGTTGCATGATAGAGTAACACTGCTGCCATACAGCACATGCTCTTCTTTAGATCTGGATTCTATTTTATCCTCTCCAAGGATACCTGGGGACAAAATACATACTTTTTAAAAGACGTTCACAATAACATTTGACATTTTGGGAGTCAGCAGTCAGTTTTACTGATTTATATCAATCCATGATTCAATAAAACTTTCACGATCAATTTTACTGGGACATTTATCAAAAATTGAGAAGCATCAGAGAGGAGTAACAATTTTCCACTTACCAGCCATTGTTGAAAATAGAAGACATATGCTGAGCAGCATCATGACTGCTGTTAAAAAGCGACACTGACTTTAGGCACAGCCAGAGAAGATTATGTCCTCTCAGACTCCCCTGCATAGTTTTTTGTTTTGCTTTGTTGAATTGAAACTCCTCCCACTCCCTGGCTAATTTGCATCTCCTCTGAAATCAAAGCATGCACACTAACGATCTCCACAGTCTAAATAGAAAGTGAGTAGAGACATTCCGTGTCAGTTTGACTCACCCTCCCGGATGACCATCTCTGAATTTCTTCCAACTTTGATATATCATTCATCAATGTATCTGAAGTACCTTCCCCAAAAATTTAATCAAAATTCCACATAGTCGAGTTTCAGGCTTTTAAGTGGGAGGGGGGTCTGCGCTCCCCCCCCCCGCGCTGAGGTAATTTCCAGGCGCCTCCATCTTGAAAGTCACAATAAGTCGATTGACGAGCACGAACAAATAGATTGCAATCTGTTCCCCTTTCCTTCCTATTCGTTCCTGCTGGTCAATCAATTTATTTTTGACTTTCAAGATGGAGCCGACTGGAAACTACCTCAAGGTACTGTTTGCATAAATAGTCTTTTTTAATAAACTACCTGTGCATTTTCAAAGTTCTCAGTGCCTCGTTTTAAATTTCAGGGCCCTCGGAATTCTACCCCTGAAGTGTGGAGCTACTTTGAACCTTGTTAATAATGAAAAAAATAGTGATTTCTTTGCACCGCTATGCCCGATTCACTACTATTGTAAGCCTGTTAGGAGCTTCGACTAAAAAGCCATTTATTTCGAAATGTTGCGTGCGTACGGAGGTGGGGTATTCAACAAAGGTTAGTACTCCTTATCATGTTTCAATACACCCCAAGTCAATTTCACACCGGAATTCTCCTTTAAGGTAGCCTGACAATTATTCCTTACAACACCATACAGGTGGCACCACTGGTTGCCAAAGTCAGTCAATTTAGTGAAATAGCCTCCATATGGCGGCCATTAAGGCCATATGGCCCAACTTTTATCGATTTGCAATATTTCTTTATTGAAAGACTACATTTTAAGCTATCGATTGAATGTGGTTCCTAAGGTGTTCTGTATTTCTTTCTGGGTGAAATAATTTCATCAAAGTGCAGTATTTTCTCTATAATTTTAAGCTTGTTCCTACCATTTCCCACATAGACACCTTAGCATACAGCTGTAATCAACAAAAATCACACACATCCCTCATCAATCCATATTAAGACTCGCCTATGACCAGATTGATTTTCTTTTTCCACAACATATAACATGACAATAATGATCTGTTAAAACAGGGAGCTAATCAGTTAATTAACAGGTTTAGACATTGATTGGAATACTGGTCCAAATATTAAAATATTGAAATGAAAGAAGAATGAATCAGAACTACACGATGACTTCAACCACTCACAATGGTCACCAGTTGGTCAGTCATAGAAAAAAAACAAAACATTAAGCTATATGGTACAGATGATGTGTTACATTTCAGAGCCAACAGAGGGTGGACTCATAGCCAAGCGCATCTCCACTGACGATTACATTACAATGGTACATGTGCAAGGCTGTCACACTGCAAGACAAATCACCACCCCAAGTCCTGGACAGTATGTGGCTTGTGCATATGATGGACACTGACGAATTGGAATGGTTCTGGAATTTTGTACAGACAATGAGGACTATACCATCAAATTTATATCACCCAGAGATCCAACAAAATCATTCAGGTGGCCAGCCAGGAAAGATATCTGGTGGATCCCAAAGGGTAATATTCTATGTGTGTACACACACGCACGCACGCACGCACACACACACACACACACACACACGAGTGTCATACACCTGGCAGCAACAAACAGTGATTTTCAAAATGATACAAACATATGCACATAAAATTCATTTATGACTGAAAAACATATCCTCATATACATGATTACTATTTCTTTAAAGAAATCAAGCTCATTAGTCTCTTTGACAGGTTTTTGTACAGAGTTGATCATTTTCCTGTCACTGTGGGCTCCAGGGCACAGTAGTACAGTGCAGAGTCTGTCAGTGCAGCAGAGGAGATCTCCAGATCCACACGCTTGATGTTCTTGTTATGTTTCACAGTGAACCTCTTATCCATCTTTTCCTCAGCTCCTCTAATAATGAGGATGAGGAATTCTGGTTTGGATCCAGAATATTGCCGATACCACTGCAGACTGGCTGGATTAACAGCTGAGTAGGTGCATGACAGATTAATACTGTTGCCGGCCAGAATATGTTCTTCTTTAGATGTAGCAGTAATTGTATCCTGTCCAAGGCTGTTACCTGGGGCAAAATAATGTTTTCCTGAATTTAAAGTAATATGTGAAATTCATAGTGCCAGGTTTTGTTCCTTGTAATGTGTGTTCATAAAAGATACAGTTACCAGTTACCAGTTCATGCTCACTTTTAATCATGAAGAATTTAATATTGGGACATTCATCGAAATTGTATGAGCACCACAGATGAGAGATGCAAATAGCCACTTACCAAACACTGCTGACAATAGAAGAAATAAACAGGGCAGTTTCATCATTGAGGTTGTAAAGAAACTGACTTCAAGTGCAGCTGGAACAGAAAAAGTCAATTCTGACTCCACTGCAAAGTTTTAACCAGAAACCCCTCCCACTAACTGACATCATTGCTCCTCCCCTGGACACAAAGTTTTAAATTAAAAGAGATTGCGCTGTGTATGACTTCCACAAAATATACAGATACATAGCTTTAAATGATCATTTGATTGTTAATTGTTCATATATTCGACACATACTCTGTACACTTCTATCCAGTTTTCACAAGGATATCGTATTAACCTAGGCACGGACACAGATGGACGGTTATTAACCAAAAACAGGCAGGCAGAATGCATTGCACAATCACTAGGCGAACTGGAAGACAGAAATTACAGGGGCTCTTGATCTGGCAGGCAAAAGTACAAGACAGATATCGAGATGTCGATTGACACACTACAATGGCCAAATTTCAGTCTATAGCCAGAGCAGAGCAGTATATCCTAAGCAATCAATGGTAACTTCCTGCCAAGACCCAGGTGATTGGGAATTTGGTGGCCATGGTACTGCATAGTACAGGACACGGTCATTGTCATATCCTGCAAATATACTGTACACTACCATGCGGAATAAAACATTTTTTTATGTAGCAGTTTTTTAAATGAGGTTAGCAGTATACACAGGCACAGTGTTTAATATGCTTAACAAGTCACTAACATTTTTAACACGGCCATTGTTGCCTTAATTAGGGTCATGGAATCAAGCCTTCAGGCCTAGAGAATAAGTCCACATCCAAGACAAAAAAGTTTCAAAATTTGTCAAGTAGTTTTTGATTTTCACACAAAAACCTTAAAAATTCAAAATAAGTTTATCTGTATAGTGGCTACCCTGCTAAAATCCGTAGACTTAGCAGCCATGTTTCATGTGTTGCAGCTCTGAACTGCACTGCTCAGCGCATAGTGTACAGCCGGAAATGAGTGGGCTTCAGCAAACCTTCATGGACCATTTCTTTGTGGCATATTTGGACGAAAGAAGTGATGATGCATAAAAGGAGAATGTTACCAAAAAGAAAAGCAAACCAAGCTTCAACTGCAAATACGATAAACAGGCCTGTGAATTTGTCGCGACATGAGATTTTCAGGTGCCAAAACCATCTGGCATTATATTTTCCAAGATGCTGTCTAATGAAGCAATGAAGACTTCAAAGGCACTTAGATACCAAACAAATTTCTCCCATCAACAACCCAGGACAATTTTTTGAGAGGAAAAATGTAAGTTGAATTTGAAGAAGTAAGGTATAAGTTAGTGAACAAATGTCATTGCAACAAGGGCATTAAATCCTGTCACCAACCAATCAGTCGTGATGTTTTACAATGAGTGAAGTCAATGTACGCTGTATGAATCAGTATGAGGTGCAAGCAATTTTGGTTTGAATTTTATTGCTTAGCTCCACAGCCAAAATATCCAAATGGTCAAACAAACACATTGCAGGCCGACTGTAATGGTCATTTGCATTGCAGATGACACTGATGGCGAAATGGCAGTTGCTGGAATTTACTGCCAGGGTAAAAGAAACAGGAAAGGAATGTAAGGAAACTCAGTGCATGACACACTGGGAAATGCTGCGAAGAAACAAAATGTCCCCTGAACTTCACATGATCCTGACCAATGTAATTTGTTTGTTGACCACATTAACGCCCTTTCCCTGAATTTGCAGGCAGACAGGATTGGTCATTTGTGTCAGGGCTAGCACTGACAGGGCAGTTGCAAATGGTGGCTGTTGGGGTTCACTGCAGTAGTGGCTCTACACCCGGGAATGGCGGGGCGCAGACACGTCCCTTTATGACAATTAGTCCTGGGTAGTTCGCAATCATTTTCCTTTACTGACGCGTTTTCCAATTATCGTACTTGGCAACTTAAGACACGGTCTCCCCATATGTGATCGAACAGCTATGAAGTCATGGGCGAAATTCCGTACAGAAAAAAAAATGTACTTATTAATAGGCCAGTGCTTCGCATTGATCGATCAGGTCCGTTTTCCAGTGAAATATCGCCATTCACTCTCGGTATTGTGTGGGTTGATAAAAAAGTGGTACTTGGCAGTTAAATAGGCAGCGTGCTGCTCAAGCTGTTTGCGTGAGAGGCGACAGGTATGCAAGTTTGACTAACGTTGATTTTAATACAGCAAATAAGTGTCCAGATGAATGATTGTCTTCATACGTAATCGGGGAGAACAAGCAGCAGCTGTTAACTGTGGAGTGCTCTCGGAGCGAACCTTCCGTTAATCAGGAAAATGACTGAGACCAGGTCAGGACTGATGACTGTTTTAAACGGATGTTTTGTCACAATTCTCAGTTCAGGTTCCGCCACTGAGCTGAATTAAGCCCGTGATTACATCACTGTTCGATCACATATGGAGAGACCGTGTCTTAAGTTGCCAAGTAGGATAATTGGAAAACGCGTCAGTAAAGGAAAATGATTTCGAACTACTCAGGACTAGAGCTTAAGTATGAAAAGTTCAGTCTTGTGCTTGAAGGCAGTCAGCGTCTCTGCTGTCCCGACCTCTGTGGGGAAGCTCATTCCACCAGGTGGGAACCAGAACAGACCACAGATGTAACCGGGCAGCGCCAGAATTGAGTAAGGGTAGTGCCAGTCAACCAGCTGTGGCAAAACGGAGGGGTCAAGCATCTGTATTGGGTTTGATGATCTCCTGATTATCATTTTTTTGCATAATGATGATGATAAGCAGGTTTTTGTACAGAGTTTATGAGTTTCCTGTCACTGTGGGCTGCAGGGCACAGTAGTACAGAGCGGAGTCTATCATTTTTGCAGATGAAAGTTCCAAATGCAACAGGTTGTTTGCTTTTTCATGTTTGATGGTAAACCCAGCTCTTTCCTCTTCCTCTTTAGTTCCGAAGCTGAGGATAATGAATTGAGGTTTTGAACTGGCGTATTGGCGATACCATAGAAGAGTATCTCCAGTGATATAACCAGTGTAGTTGCATGACAGTGTGACACTGCTGCCCTCCAAGGCTTGTACTTCATTATCTATTGATGTAATTCCATACTGAAAACTGCTTCCTGCAAATGAAAATATTCATGTATGTCATTTGTTGAGTAGTTAAGTCAGTAGTTTATAGTGCAAATTGTTTTACCATTCTGAGTTTTTACTGATACGCTTTTTATGACAAAATATTCTCTTTAAATTATTATTTTTTTTGTTATTTTAGACTCCCGTCTTATAAGTCTATATATTAATAGACTTGTAGTAAAATTTCTGTTCGACCACCAATGTTGAAAACAAATCAGCTCCAAAGATAGAATGATTGCAGAATACACTTACCCACACATAGAGATAACAAAATGAGACAGTGCAACATGATGATAGCACAGATAATACAGAAAAAAGATCCTCCACTCTGACTCCCTCTGCAAATGTTTAACAGGAAACTCCTCTCACTCACTGACATATAAGCTCCTCCCTGGGCACAAAATATAACTTCAGAGCAGACTGTTCCAGAAAAAAAAAAAAAACGTTCATCTGGTTTATTGATGAACAGAATTAATTGGTTTTTTCATTATACTGTATAAAATCCGTAATCCATGCTCAAGTGTCCGTTATTCAGAATTTGGCCATCAGATTGATTAATTAAATTAAGTTTTTCATGACTGTAAAGCAAGATTAGGTGAAATCTAGTATATAGCTTGGCCATTTATGATTTATCTGCAAAATCGTAGCAGGCCATGGAGTAAGGCCAGACCTAGGGTTATGCCTATAACTACTTATTTGAAATTTACACACGCACACACACGCACACACACGCAGACACACACGCACATGCACACACACACACACACACACACACACACATTACTCAGAATATTGTGATGAGCATGAAGGGCCAATTTCCAATGTGTTACCCATTTTATTTATGGTTTTTTGATACTTCTAGCCCCTATTTCATGCAGGGGCATTGAGAGCAATACTGAGGGAAAGCGCAACATCATGAAACAATTACATTTTGTGGACAACTAAAACCACTGCAGCATGCCGAGGACAAGTGAACTGTTCCTTCAGCTGGTGCACCGTCATGTCATGCAACATTACATTGATTCCTGTGACCAAATTAATAAATGAACATCAGATCTACAGTAAATATCATTCTGTGCTTCATCTCATTCATACCTCCCCATCTTATCATTGGTCCTTAGAAAAAAGTTCACTTTTGACAATCATATGAAGATTACACAGCTTAGTCATGTTTCTGTCAAGCCATTTGTTAATAATCTGTTTCTAAATATGCATTTTTCAAATGCCAGGATAAGATAATATGCTGTATACCAAAGTGTCATACACCGGGCAGCAACAGTGATTTTGAAAATGATATTAACATGCAAATAATGTTCCTTTGTGACTGAAAAAAAACATCCTGATATACATGATTATTATTTATAAAAACCTTGCTTGTTAGTCTCTTTGTCAGGTTCTTTTACAGAATTGATGGGTTTCCTGTCACTGTGGGCCTCAGAGCACAGTAGTACAGTGCAGAGTCTGTCAGTGCAGCAGAGGAGATCTCCAGATCCACACGCTTGATGTTCTTGTCATGTTTCACAGTGAACCTCTTGTCTCTCTTTTCATCAGCTCCTCTAACAATTAGGATGAGGAATTCTGGTTTGGATCCAGAATATTTCCGATACCATTGTAGATCGTAAGGATCAGCGGATGAGTAGGTGCAAGACAGATTAACACTGCTGCCAGCCAGAATACACTCTTCCTTAGACATGGCAGAAATTGTATCCTGTCCAAGGCTGTTACCTGGGGGCAAAATTATGTTTTTCCTGAATTTCAAGTAATATATGAAATTCTCAGTGCCAGGTGTTGTTTCTTGTAATTAGTGTGGTGTTCATTAAAGATACAGTAAACTTTCATGCTCACTTTAAATCATGAAGAATTTAATATCTAGGCACTCCTCAAAACTGTAAGAGCACCACAGATGAGAGATGCAAGTAGCCACTTACCAAACACTGCTGACAATAGAAGAAATAAACAAGGCAGTTTCATCATGGTGGTTGTAAAGAAACTGACTTCAAGTGCAGCTGGAACAGAAAAAGTATTTTCTGACTCCACTGCACAGTTTTCACTAGAAACCCCTCCCACTAACTGACATCATTGCTCCTCCCCTGAACACAAAGTTTTAAATTAAAAGAGATGCACAAACAGATATGGGGCTTTAGAATTTAATGTATCATTTGATTGTGAATTGTTCATACAATCGGGGCATATTCTGCACAATTCTATCCAGTTGTCACAAGGGTGGGGTATGGACCCAGGCTCAAACACAGATGGAGGGTCCACCCATTTTCTATACCCACTTATTCCTCACTAGGGTCACGGGGCAAGCTGGAGCCTATCCCAGCTACGAGCAAAGGCAGGGACCCACCCTGAACAGCTTGCCAATCCATCGCAGGGCGCACGCACCATTCACACACCATTCGCTCTCACACTCATACCTATGGGCAATTTGGTGTCTCCAATTAGCCTGATATGCATGTCTTTGGACTGTGGGAGGAAACCGGAGTACCCGGCGAAAACCCACGCAACACGGGGAGAACATGCAAACTCCACACAGAAAGGCCCCAGGCCGGATTCGAACCCACGACCTTCTTGCTGTGAGGCAACAATGCTAACCACTGTACTGCCCCAGATGGAGGGTTATAAAACAAAATTCGCAATCCCAGTAATTAGCCAGACAGAGTTCAAAACCAGGCAGGCAGAATACAGTACACAATCACGAGGCAAACTGGTAGACAGAGATTACAGGAGCTCTTGATCTGGCAGGCAAAAGTCAGAAACAGGACAGATACCAAGATGCTGATTTACACACTACAATGGCCAAATCAGCCGAGCAGTGTATCCAAAGCAATCAATGGTAACCTCCCACCAAGACCCAGGTGATTGTGAACTTGGCAGTCATGTGACTGCACAGTATAAGACATAGTCATCGTCATATACTGGCTAATACACTGTACGCTACCTTGCAGAATAGAACTTCATTTCTTTATATTAGTTTTCTAAATGACGGATCCAGTATACACAACTACACACTGTGCACGATGCATTGGCCCACAGCATAAATCTAAATCCAGGACAAAAATCTTTCAAAATTTTTCTATAATTTTTTAATTTTCTCACAAAAAAACCTTAAAAAGAGATTTTCTTGTGAACGCTCTACAGCCCACATAAGTGCACCGATTCTTTTCAAATTTTGCAGGGACATGTATTATGGTAAGTTCACGACACCTATTGATTTTGGGTACTCTGGGACCATCTGGGCCCAACTGGGGGGCCTTCGGGGGATACATGTATTCGGTTGCCGAGTGCTCTAGTTGAAACCATATTAAAGCCCATATCCAAAATTTTTGTTTCTTTGAATAAACACTAATTCTTTTACATACAGTCATTCTGTGGCTATACAAAGGAAAAGCCATTGTAGAACAATTATAATAGCAGAATAATAGTCAAGCATTTAATATGGACTTATTAATTAATTAATTCATTCATTCATTCATTTACTTTTGCTGCAATGCAAATTAAAATTTCATTGTTTCAGTCTGCAATTGTTTAAATGCGTCTAGCAATACTAGGCTATAAGTCAGGCTTAGCTCACAATCTAGCTAGCTAGCCAAATATGAGCTCTTAGCAATTGGTAACAGCCTACACCTGCTAAATGATACACCTCCGCAGTTTTTTGTAAATACTTCTCATGAACTGTTAACACTTTTCTTTTTTCCCTCACTGTTTTTATTTTATTTATTTATTTATTATTTTTTTGAGTGCATGAATATTTGGAAGCCACGATGGTTCAACCCTACACTTTTCCCTCTCTCATCTTTTCAAAAGCTGATTGTGACAGATTGCTGAAAAGGGCAGGGTGTTTGTAATTTTTAATCTTGAGGGACAGCTGCTGGGCTAAAACCGTTTATGGGGAAGACTTGGGAGTTTTATTGGCATGTATAGGCTGACTGCAGCTGTGTGCATATTATTAATACGACCGGCCTATGTTATAGTCTTATAGTCTCCTGTTTAAAAAGCTTTTTGTTGTCAAGTACTAAATGTGGCATTTTTTCCAACTTGGTATTTTTATATATTTGGAGGGAGGCTAATTCTGGGCCTCCCTCTGGTCTGGGCTCGGGGCAATGTCTCCGGCTGCCACAACCCTGCAACAGCAATGGCCTTAATGTACACCCTGCATGGATTTGATATTTTTCTCAATTGCACAAACGAGTAGACACTTTACACATCTATTTCTAACGACATGTGCGTCGGACTAGGATAAACAGTTCGAAGGAAAACAAAGGACTCCTTTGTTTCCTTTGAAATATTTTTCTCAATGACATCAATACACCAACAGTTTTTCAATCAATATAATAAATAATGTGATAAGTAGAATTCTTTTTTAATATCTATGTAACAACCTTAACGAATGTAAGCAACATCGATTATATGTGCACTTTCCTCTTGGGCGTACTGTTACATACACCTACATATCACTTTTTTTTTTCTCTTTTTATTTATATTAAGTTTGAACTTGATTACTGGCACCTATTGCGCCTGCAGTGCAGTTGACGCTTCCTCAGTAGGGGTGGGGCTACCTTCAGATATGAAAGAGAGTGGGGAGTTCAAACGGTGGTGAGGCGATGGCAGAAAGTCGGGTTGTGGTGAGATGCTGCAACAGAAATTGGGATGAATAAATAATTAAGACGGTGTTGGGGCGATCTCCGGGGAGGGAGTTTGTTTTATCCTCAGGCCTGATCAGCCTGTAGGGAGGCAGGTCAGGGTGGCTCTCTGACAAGTAGGTTTTTTGTTTGTTTGCCACTTGGCCACCTGTAAACCACGCCGGGAGAAGCGACTGAGCCATCTCATCTCTCATCTGCACAAATCACTGTTTTGGGACTGAGGTTATCTCAATTTGCCGCTTGGCTATTTTCAGAAAAAGGGAAAAAATATAAATAAAAGATTAATCAAACAAAACTGAACAAAGCCCAAGACCAAGAGGGGAATTTCATCATGCGAGCTGTTTGCTGCGGGCACGACGTATCCTCAGAAGACGGCTTTTCCTCCGGGGAGAAAAGGAAAGCCTCGCCTCTCTGAGGGGGTTTGTCAGGTGCCAGTGTATGTTTAAATTGTATTTTTTTCCCTCTTCTCCCTCCGTGCATTCACTCGCCGACACACACACTCATACACATCGCTATTAGTTTTTTTTTTTTTGTGTTAGTACCCTGCGTTCTGTACTTCAGTTTTTACGAGCATGGAGAGCAGTGGGTTAGTAACAGTACACCGAAGATCCAGCATCATTGGGTGGCGGTATTTCTGTTGATGTTGAGCATGTCACCTTTGACTGATCATTGCTCTTCACATCAGACCTACCTACCCCGATTGCATAACAAGTGCTCATGTTTATATTTACATAGAATCACTCTCATTGATGGATTGAGCATAAGTTTGCAATGGTACTTGTGTATATTGAATATGACAGGGAAAATCAGGCCCATCATATCTATGCCACAATGGAATTGCATCATCATTATTTTTACCCCTCTAATGTGAGACATTCGGTACAAAGTCAGGTTGCAGGTGCATTGGACTGGGACCAAATATATACACAACACATTGAGAGCCATTTCCTGTTGAGGCTTTCAAGGTCTGATTAAAAACATCTTCAAAGCTCTGGAATCCAAGCAGGTTTTTGTATGAGAGTTGGCATTAATACATCACTGTGATACGCCACAGAGCGCAGTAATACAATGCAGTGTCTTCTGGAATAAGGTTTGAAATGGTCAAAACAGTTTTGCCGTTGGATGTGTCAGCAGTTGCATCAAATCGTTCTTTGGCAAAATCTGATGTGCTTGTGTAGCCCCCCCTGACCAGTATGTACTGAAGACCTGATCCAGGGTGCAGACGGTACCAGAAGAAATAGTAGCTATAGGCTGAGCTGCCCATCGTGAAGGTGCAATCCATTGAAACTTTGTCTCCCTCTGTTTTACTTTGTTCTTTAACTTCTCCCCTTGAAATGCCTGAAAAATGAAAACATGAAATAAGTAATCTCAACAAATATCTGTAACAAGAACAAACCAGTATCTTCCAATGGGTTAATTAAAGAAAACTTACGGAAGCTGAGAGCGAACACCAGCCCTGCTAAAAGTTGCATCTTGCTGTTTGGTATGTGTTGTGAATATTAGAGGGAAGAGGACCCGGGGCAGATTATATACCTCATTTTATCTGTGTAGAAAAATGGGAGGGGCCACAGTGCTCTGGTTAGAAATGAAAAGAAAGTAAAGCTATGGCATGTATCCTTTATAGATGAAACAGATTTTGTGGTGCTCTTTCATTTATCCACGTAGGACCAATGTAATGTGCTCTTACATAATGAAACCTAACTCTTTTCTAAAACTGCCCCTCATTAACCATTCAAGATCCCAAATGTCTATTTTACCAGGTTCATTACAATTTCTAAAAAGAGTTTCCCCAAAGTAATGCTCTCATAACTTTGCATTTACATGAAGGAGTTTCTTTGAAAATGAGAAGATTCGATGCAATATTTTAAAGCTTTAACCTAAGGATATGAAGACTAGAAAAAGGTTATCCTACCACCAGTAATCGAAGAGGAAGAGGGAATTCTTCTTCTTCTTCTATGATGTTTATTGGCAGTTCACAAAGCAGCTTATACCCTTCATGTATTTCAGCGAAAAGAAACTGAAGCAAAGAAACTCCTTATTAGAAAAAGCATAATGCCTGAGTGACGAAAATATATAAATACAAACCAAAATGAAGCTGCATTGGTGAGGATTGAGTTTGATTTTGACAAGCAGTTGAGCAGATTCACTTCATCCGAAGTTGTGAGCATGCGGAGTAATTATGACACTGCTAAGGCATTACCCAACCTCCATAACTATGAAGCCAAATGTGGAGAGTAGCTTGGCTTAGTCGGGGCATCCCTGGACAAAAAAAAAATGTGCATGTACAAAAATGTTTTCTTAAATGTGCATGTACTCTTCTGCTCAATTTGGCCTCCACAGATGCGCAAGTTGCCTATGATGAGTGCACTAATACAGCTTCAGACCATGAGAGATGCTGGCTATTGGAAAAGTTGCTGATAACAATCGGGCAATTAGGATGATCCTTCTCTTCTTTGGCCCTGAGAACATGCCCTCCATTATTTCCAGAAACTATTTTAAAGGTGGACTTATTAGACACAGCAGTCATTTACACTTCCCCGTCAATCCATTTCAGATGAGCTTGAGCAGAGAGAAGTTGGTAATGCCTGTGGATGGGGTTTAATGGCTTCCTTTTTTTATTTGATTGGTAGTCTTCAATCCCATTTGATGAATTCGTAACTAAATGATTTCACTTTTTTTTTTTTTTTCTATCCCGCCACCACCCCCACCACCCACTAAATGATTTCACTTACTCAGGTCAGCCTTCGGAGACCATGTGGTTTTGAGCCCTTGTGGTTACGTCCATAACAGAAGAATTTTGGTTCATAATTCAGTGTTTTCTGAGGGCTCGAAGGACATGCACATTCAATGTTAGTATTCAGCCTTGTCTTTTACGCTCAAAGATTGCTCTGCTTTCAACAGATTCTCAGCGTCCTTTCACGTAAAAATTAAGGACTGCCCAAAGTGCGATCCCAAAACTCCATGTATCACACTATGAGAAAGTAGTTTTTTAAAATAGTAAACTATTAGCTTTCGCAGCTCTTGGCGTTGTGGCAAAACGATCATGTCTACTGTCTGCTTGTTTTATATCCAATCATAATTGAATCCCTTCTTACCTCTTGACCTGCTTACCTATGGAATGTTCCAAATGAGTGTTTTTCTGAAGATCCCACAACTTCTCCAATCTTCCCATTCCCCTGTCCAAATTGTTTTGAAATGTGTTGCTGGCAGCAAATTTGGAGTTCATGAATTCTTATACAAATCATTACAGTTTATACAGAGAGACATTTTCCCCTTGCGCTGCCTTCAACTAAATGCAGGCTGTGATGGCTGGTGTTTCGAGACGCCAAAAGCAGCAGCCGAAACAAAAGGAAGTCCAGCAAAACGGACAAAGATGTAGTCCGGAAACAAAAGGTAGCTCGACAAAAAAGCGAGCTCGACAGAATGAAATAAAAGGGAAAAATCCCAGAATCCGAGAAGAAAAGATATAGCACCAGACGGTTCCCAGAAAGAGGAAGAAAAGAGAGAAAGATTCCCTTGATAACCAGCACTTTCCTCTTAGCAGGTAATTCCTCAAACAATTCTCCAGCTAGAGACCTTACCGGCTATTGTGCATAGTAACACTGACACTCTAGCAAAGGCGGAGAGGCAGAACTTGGGTTTAAATAGAGTCCGGGCGCCGCCCACAATTAATGCCAGCTGGCCAAAGAATCTGATTGTAGGCAAAAGGATATGGTCCTGCACAAGAGAAACAAAGAAAGCTCGCCAGCCTCCAAAAACCATGACACAAGCAAAGAATAATTTACAAATTAATTCATTTAATTTTTATTTGCTATTTACATACCTTCCCAATTATTGTGGAAATGAGGTAACAGAACCACATGACACAGGGCTCAATAGAGGAAAGAGGTTTTGGTATGAGGTGAGAATCAGACTTACACAGTGTGGGCCTCAGAGCACAGTAGTATGTGGCAGAGTCAGACAGCACAGCTGCTGCTATCTTCAGATTAAAGGTCTTGTTTGATTTGTCATGATGAGCAGTGAGTCCTTCCTTGTATCCATTTCCACGGGACTTATAATTACTGAGTATGAGCTCTGGTGACCTTTTCTCCCTCTGGACGTACCAGAAGAGAGTAGGAGCAGTGTAGCTAGTTTCAAACTGACAGTTCAATGATGCCTCCTCATTTTCTGTTAGTAATATGGATGTCTGATTTTGTGAAACTGAGTCACCTTGGGTGATACCTGAAAAAAACAAACAAACAAAAAAACAGAAGAACATGGTGACTAGGTTAAAAATAAGCATTTGTGTCTTATAACTAAAATGACCAAAAAAGCATTCTATTGATACAAGAAGGTAATTTACTTCAATAAACACATTTATTCTAATTTGCCAGATCTGACCAGTAGACAGAACTAAATGAAATGCCTACCAACATGACAGAGTAAAATGCCACAGAGTAAAATAAGCATTTCTGTTCGTAGTCTGAGTGATGAAGTCCCTGTATACGTCCTCACTCTCAGTGATATTTAAAGCACAGTGCTGCAGAGTTCTCTTCCTGTAGCTCCTGTATTACCCGCCCCCAAGGATCAGGGATGTGACATCTGCAGCCTCTGGTGGTCACAGCAGCTCATTCATCATGCTCTCTTTTGCAGTCATTATTCTGTAATAATGCTTTGGTACTTTCTGTGAGATTACTGTCTGCAAAATATTTCCAATCACACTTATGGAATTACCATTGCTTATCATAACGCTTATGTTGTCTATCCAGATCAATATCAGAGGCCAGGCTGTTTGAGAGAGAACTGTATAGTAAAGTGATAGTGACATCTTGTGGCCATCTGAAGACACTGTACCAAGATAGCTGCTTCAATGAATTTCTGAAAACTGTCATTCACTTTAACCCTCACACAAAACTCAAAGAACGAGAACAAAAAAAAAAAAATCAAAATTAATCATATCTTTCTATAAGTGACTGCATTCTTCCATAACACTGAATGACAGTCACAGAGACACAGAGATTCCTAAAATAGAATTCATTGAGAATCAGCTCTTGTAGCTCTTGTCCACACATGGTGGGTAAGGACAAGATTTCAAACCAGGAAAATGTTCTGTAAATGGACAATGCATCCTGCTCCGAACTTATGCAGTAAGACCATGAGTATGACCTGCGCTTGTTGGCCGAAATGGGAATGCCAATATTAACCCAACTATTTGGGGCGTTGCTCGCGCCAGTTATTGTGACAGACAGCTCAAGACATTGCCTCATTCTTATAGACCAGGGGTTAGCAATCACGGTCCTGGAGGGCCGGTGTGTATGCAGGTTTTTATTCCTATCAATTACCCTGACTAATTGAGTTAATTGATTGCATGCACAAATATAGATTTTCGCAATGATTCGATCAAAGGAAAATGTTTTATGAAGGGAGACAAGACTAGTCTTTGTAGTTTCATGATAATTTAAATAAATGCACATGAAACGTCAGATTTCATAAATGGTTTGGCTAATTGAGACAATCAACTAATTAAAGACCTGACGTTGGTGTGAAAACCAGGGACAGATACGGCCCTCGCTGCCCACCTCTGTTATAGACACTCGTATGAATATCTGCTGCTGATATATCTCTTTGCTGGGCGAGCTATGTGCACTGCTCACCTGCATCACCTTTGAGAGAGAGACAAAAATATCTTTAAGTCTCAAAATAAAATTAAGGGGTGTGTGAACAGACATACATAATTTTTTTTTTGCAGTGCAACTAAATATGCAGTCCACCAGGGCTGAGGTTTCAGACCTGGGTCATAGATTGTGGCCATTTAACAGCATACGTGAGAATTGCAAGTGCTCACACACTGTTCAATGACCTCCTCACGGCTCAATCTCTTTATGGCAGGAACTCAACTCTTCTGACATGAAATACATTCTATTGAATGTTTCTATGGTAGAAAAATTGTGAATTATTGAAATAGTGCTTTACACACCACTTGAAATGCCATCAGGTTTTTTAGGCATTAAGATTTTTGTACAGAGATAATGGGTTTCCTGTCAGTGTGGGCTGCAGGGCACAGTAGTACAGAGCAGAGTCTGTCACTTCAGCAGAGGAGATCTCCAGTCCCAAACGTTTGTCCTGTTTATCAAGTTTCACAGTGAACCGCTTCTCCGCCTTTTCCACGGAACCAAAATAGATGAGAATGAGGAATTCAGGTTTGGATCCAGGATACTGCTGATACCACTGTAAACTGGTTGGGTTAAGGGCTGAGTAGTTGCATGATAGAGTAACACTGCTGCCATACAGCACATGCTCTTCTTTAGATCTGGACTCTATTTTATCCTCTCCAAGGATACCTGGGGACAAAATACATACTTTTTAAAAGACGTTCACAATAACATTTGACATTTAGGGAGTCAGCTGTCAGTTTTACTGATTTATATCAATCCATGATTCAATAAAACTTTCACGATCAATTTTACTGGGACATTTATCAAAAATTGAGAAGCATCAGAGAAGAGTAACAATTTTCCACTTACCAGCCATTGTTGAAAATAGAAGACATATGCTGAGCAGCATCATGACTGCTGTTAAAAAGCGACACTGACTTTAGGCACAGCCAGAGAAGATTATGTCCTCTCAGACTCCCCTGCATAGTTTTTTGTTTTGCTTTGTTTAATTGAAACTCCTCCCACTCCCTGGCTAATTTGCATCTCCTCTGAAATCAAAGCATGCACACTCCAGATCTCCACAGTCTAAATCAAAAGTGAGTAGAGACATTCTGTATTCAGTTGGACTCACCTTCTCGGATGACCATCTCTGAATTTCTTCCAACTTTGATATATCATTCATCAATGTAT